>OX424513.1:16462213-19120460 GCA_949152395.1 Agrochola litura | reverse complement strand
AAGACGATGCTATCAGCTTTTGAGGAGTTCCGTCATAAGGAAACGACCCTGGCTGCAGCATCAGCTAAAACTGGTAATTATTTGAGTGTTACTAGATAAACCTAATTCGTATGCCAAATTTGAAGACGATACTATCAGCTTTTGAGGAGTTCCATCATAAGTAAACGACCCTGGCTACAGCATCAGCAAAAACCGGTAAATATTTGAGTGTTACTAGATAAACCTAAAGCGTATGCCAAATTTGAAGACGATACTATCAGCTTTCGAGGAGTTCCGTCATAAGGCAACGACCCTGGCTGCAGCATCAGCAAAAACTGGTAATTATTTTAGTGTTACTAGATAAACCTAATGCGTATGCCAAATTTGAAGACGATACTATCAGCTTTTGAGGAGTTCCATCATAAGGAAACGACCCTGGCTGCAGTATCAGCAAAAACTGGTAATTATTTGAGTGTTATTAGATAAACCTAATGCGTATGCCAAATTTGAAGACGATACTATAAGCTTTTGAGGAGTTCCGTCATAAGGAAACGACCCTGGCTGCAGTATCAGCAAAAACTGGTAATTATTTGAGTGTTACTAGATAAACCTAATGCGTATGCCAAATTTGAAGACGATACTATAAGCTTTTGAGGAGTTCCGTCATAAGGAAACGACCCTGGCTGCAGCATCAGCAAAAATTGGTAATTATGTGAGTGTTACTAGATAAACCTAATGCTTATGCCAAATTTGAAGACGATACTATCAGCTTTTGAGGAGTTCCATCATAAGGAAACAACCCTGGCTGCAGTATTAGCAAAAACTGGTCATTATTTGAGTGTTACTAGATAAACCTAATGCGTATGCCAAATTTGAAGACGATACTATCAGCTTTTGAGGAGTTCCGTCATAAGGAAACGACACTGGCTGCAACATCAGCAAAAACTGGTAATTATGTGAGTGTTACTAGATAAACCTAATGCGTATGCCAAATTTGAAGACGATACTATCAGCTTTTGAGGAGTTCCGTCATAAGGAAATGACCCTGGCTGCAGCATCAGCAAAAACTGGTAATTATTTGAGTGTTACTAGATAAACCTAATGCGTAAGCCAAATTTGAAGACGATACTATCAGCTTTTGAGGAGTTCCATCATAAGGAAACGACCCTGGCTGCAGTATCAGCAAAAACTGGTAATTATTTGAGTGTTACTAGATAAACCTAATGCGTATGCTAAATTCCAAGACGATGCTATTAACTTTTGAGGAGTTCCGTCATAAGGAAACGACCCTGGCTGCAGCATCGGCACAAACTGGTTATTATCTCAGTTATACTAAGCAAACCTAACGCGTTGGCCAAAAAAGTGATGATTCTTTCTCCTGTTGAAGAGTTTCTTCATTAAGAAACGACCCTAGGTACAACATCAGCATAAAATGGTAACTAAGCCGTTACTTTTAGAAAGCGCCGACAAACGTAAAGACTCGTCCTCGCTTGGTACTTTATTTTAGAAAATGTGTGTAAGAAATAAATCGGAACGTTCTACAATAAGTTACCTTGCACGTAAAATGGTTTAGGTAGGTAGATTTTCATGTCCTCGCTTTGTACAAGTTCTACGCGAAAAACTGTCCTCGGTTTAGTAATATAAAGTCTAACACAGCGTCCGCACTTTGTACAAGATATAAGAAATATTGTGTAAAAATAGGTCCTCGGAAGGGCGTCGCAGGGCTTACATAAGGGGTCCTCGGTTGGCCTACACAAAGTCCTCGTATGTGCATCGCTGGTCACATTTAGCTGTGTATTTCAGGTCCTCGGTGTGATAGCCGTAATTCATACAGAAAAATGTTGAGATAGCATTATTCCAATAAGCTCATCACTATAGATTTACTCACCTGTCTCTTTCTATCTCATTCAAAAAGGCCAACGACGTATTTAAACCAGTTTTTTGGAGGGTCCTCGGTTCGTTCTAAAACTAACAAGGTCCTCGTAAGGGTGTCTGTACAAACAAGGGTGTGTGTGGTGTATTATGTGAGTGGTTGGTGGTGGAGAAAGCAGGAACTGTTACAAAAGCTTTTCGAGTAACTTTGAATTACTACATCAAAAGTATCGAGACGGTCAAAATGTTACACGTTTTTATGGTTCCGTAGTAAACAAGGAACCCTTATAGTTTCGTCATGTCCGTCTGTCTGTCTGTTTGTCTGTCCGTGGTTTAGCTCAGAGGCGCTTAGTACTAGAAAACTGTAATTTGGCATGGGTATACATATTAATTACGCTGACTAAAGTGGTAAAATAAAATCATGAAAAATATTTTTTTTTCAGGTCATCCTCACTTTACGTCTAGGGGAGGTCCCCTAGACGTAAAGTGAGGATGATTTTTTTTCTCTCAATAATCCCATAGTGTGGGGTGTCGTTGAAAAGGTCGTTTAAAAATATTGTGAGTTTGCAAAGACCATTTTTGGATTTAGGGATCTGTTTTCGAAATATTAAGCTTTAAAGTGCAAATTTTTGTTAGAGTCAAGTGTCCCCCCCCCCTACAAGCGTAATGGTTGGTTTTGGGTATGTGAAAAAATTCACAGCAGTAGCATATATAACGAAATTAAAAGGAAAACTATCACAGCTAAGTAGGCTTTCCAACTTAACGAGTAATAATCGACGAACTTACATTTGCGGTTGCAAAAACATGTTCTCCCATACAGAATGTCTGGGAGAACATGTTTTTCAACTACAAAGTTAAGTTCATTCTTGGGATGAATTCATCCCAACTACGGAACTCTTCATTGTGCGTGGTCCGACACGCACTTGGCCGGTTTTTCAGTTTAGCTCTCATTTGCCAAGTGTGCAGAGTATCACGTGAGATAAGGAACTTCGTTACAAAAAGTAATTTCGATTTTGGTTGCATAATAAAGATGATAAATTAAAAAAAAAAAAAAAAGTTATGATAAACATGCCTCGCATACAATAAAAATAAACATAGTCGTCACGTACCTACTTTGAAAATTAAATTTAATAATGTGTAGACGTAAAATTTTTACTAAAAATATCAAAATAACCGATTAAAATATTCCAAGCGTTGCCTGAATTTACAGTCGACGGCTGAAAGTATTTAATTGCATTTATAAGCTTAACATTGTTGAAATATTAAGTGGAAAATATTTTAATGGCAGCCGCTGCAACTTTTCAACTTTGCGGCTTACGTGCCAGAATTCATTGTGGTCGCAGAAGTTTTGTTTTCGGTATTTAATTTTAAGAGCTGGTTTAAGTGGTTCATTAAAAAATTTAGTAGCGGAGCTACATGTAAATAATTGGAGCGAAAATGCCACCAAAACTTATTTGAGCCTCCAAGAATATTTCTGTGTTATAATAGTAGTATACGAAACTGTTGCATAATGAGAGGTATTAAAACATGAGTGTGTTTTTAATAGTATCCCACGAATGTTTTAATACCTAGTTATGTGCAGTTTCATACACTACTTTATCTACTCTTAAACATTGGGATTGAAACAAATACTAAATAAAAAATCAAAGTTAAAGATCAAGAATAAATTTAAAAATCCCACGAAATTCAGTAAGTACTACAAAACAAATGAATGTCGCCTGCACCAGCACATCATCGCACATGCGCTACAGCGGGTGCTGCTGTCCCCCGCCAAAAGTTGATGGAAACTCTTTGGTGATATTAACTTCTTGGATTAGCGCTGTATCGTAATAGAAAAAAAAATGTTTTAATAGTATTATTTTGTAAGAGAAAAAGTGTTATAATATGATTCTATTTTTAAATTTTGGTATTCTGTTTATAAAGTATGTCAATATAAACTCGTTTTGAAGTTCATAATTCGAATATTACGCTATGAGAGTATATAAAACCCATTTACAAGGCGCCTTATACGCGTTATAAAACTGTTTCGCATGCGCGTAAATATGGACACAACTAGGGACCTCGAATTTTAGAATCGCATCGGTATGCGATTTAAAAAAATGCATACGAATGAGAGAAATAAAATAAATTCAAAAAACAGGGACTATTGTAATATTTTGGCCACAGCTGTAAGATTGTGTTGTAGAATGAAACGTATACTAAATTTAATAAAAAACGTACATTTGACTAGAACTAGCTGCGCCCCGCGGTTTCACCCACATTAGTATCGATCCCGTGAGAATATCGGGATAAAAAGTATTCTATATCCTAACCCAGGTCATGGTCGAACAATGTGCCAAATTTCCTCTAAATCCGTTCAGCCGTTTTTTCGTGAAAGCGTAACAAAAAACTCACTTTCGTATTTATATGTAATAGTTGTAGTGTTAGGATTTGGATTTTCCAAGGAGTAAAAAGCATGTACTAGTGGCGATAACTACCGAAATAAAACAAGGTTTACTTGAAATAACTGAAACCTCAAAAGGGGTCATTGAACAACACAGGTACCACAACTAAAAAGTGAAAAATAAAAACTTTTTACAAAAAAAAAACAACCAATTTCCAAAAAAAAAACACTACAAAGTCAAAAATAACTTTAATTTCGGAAGTCGGTGGGAAAAAACGAAAATACAAAACCCAGACACCGATTTCTGAAATTAAAATTATTTTAAACTTTGTAGTGTTTTTTTTTTTGGAAGTCGGTTGTTTTTTTTTGTAAAATGTTTTTATTTTTCACTTTTTAGTTGTGGTACCTGTGTTGTTCAATGACCCCTTTGAGGTTTCAGTTATTTCAAGTACACCTTGTTTTATTTCGGTAGATATCGCCACTAGTAAATGCTCTTTACTCTTTTAGCTTTAGTTGTGGTACCTATCCTACACACATTCGAATACCACTACCTGCTACCAGTGACAGGAACTTATCATATCATCTACTACATACCTACTAAGTGGGAAAAAAATACGTATTTTGTAGCTAACTCAAAAACTGCCCAAGCAAAGTTAATAAAATTTATATGGGACCAATTCGAGAGCATACCCTTTCAAAAAATAAATGTCGGAGAAATTGGCGGACATACATAAAAAAAAAACACGCTACGAACATATAACCACCTCCTTTTTTTGGAAGTCGGTTAAAAACCGGCCAAGTGCGTGTCGGATCACGAATAATGAAGGGTTCCTTGTTGAGATGAATTTACTTATCCCAAGAACAAAGTTAACATTGTAGTTGAAAAACATGTTCTCCCATAAATTCCAATTGCAAATGTAAGTTTTTACGCACAATATTGAGAGATTTACCATGTTATTTTAAGACGTAATCTATGAGTAAAGAGACATACTTTGTATTTTTTTCAAAATTTTAGGTCCAGTAGTTTTGGAAATAAGTGGGAATGGTAAATTTTCATTGAATTTCTTAAATATCTTTAAAAGTGTTTATTTTAAAATTATATAAAAAATATGTTTAAGATCCTCGCTACAAGCCCTTTCATTTGATATGTCACACGGTACTATTAGCAAAACTTTTTTTTTTTCTTTCTTGCCCCCTTATGTGACACCTATATACAAAATTCATTTATTTACGTTATACGTTCGTGTTTGGGTCACAGAAATACATATGTGTATTAAATTTAACTTAATCGGTCCATTAGATTCGGAGCAAATTGGCTGTGACAGACGGACAGACAGACACACGAGTGATCCTACAAGGGTTCCGTTTTTGAAGTGAAACTTCTTTAGAATCGTTGTGATTTCAAACCGGATGCAACGGAAAAAACGACAGGTAAGAGACACAAATACAAAAATGTGTAGAATGAAGCCAGGAAAGAATGAGACAGAAATAATATTATCGGTCTCTCCTCTTTGTCCCAAACTTCGTAGCGTCCCCACTCCCGTCTTCTAAGCATAGTCGCCTGTAATTTGTGAGCCAGAGCGAGAGAGCAGATATTGCATACTGTTTAATACGTGCTTGTATTTGAGCATTTCACGTGTGTTAGTGTATGTGAAAACTACGTGAGGCTACTGTACACTGTATGCGGCTGCGTATTACAGCTTTTTAGTAAGATGTCAGCGTGGTGTGTTATTATTTAACTGTGTGTTTGTTTATATCTTGTTGTGCTAAATAATAAATTTTATAAGATGCCGAAAACTAATGCCGAAATGTGTCGTCAATATCGACGCAAAAAAAAAGAAAATAAAACTGAAATGAAAAAAAATCCAGGAAAAAGTTCAACAGAACGTAGTCGCGAGTTTCGTGCACGTAAAAAACAATTATTGAACAATCAAAATAGATGTTCAAATATAAGTGTTAATGTGACTGATGTAATAAATTTCGTTTAAGCTAAGTTCCCATAACGAGAGCCGCGATTTTTAAGACCATTTTACGTGCAATTTTCTCTATGATTTATGGCTTCAAACCTCTACTTTTTTTTGATCCCATGGTTGGATCGCTATGAAATTTGCACATAACAGAGCTTACATAATCCTGTCTTAGTATACATATCAATTTTTATGGTATCTTCAGTAACAAAGGATTTCCTAGAACATTAACTGTCTAAAATTAACTTTGGTACATTTTCATTATATAAAACTGCTAATATCTTCAAAACCCGTGGGTCGATTTATACAATTCAAACGTGACAAGAGTTTTTACACCTAATCCTCTTATTTGGAACTAAAATTACGTTAATATCTCCGTAAACAAAAAACCTCATTTTCAAGTTACGTAATTATACTGAACATTTTATTCAAACATTAAAATTTATACAATTTGCATCTTTACTTTATCTTATTAGATTCTAACAAGAAAACTAAAAACTAAATTCAACTAAAGAACTAATTAGAACATCATGAAACTTAAATCTAACTAGAAACTACAAAAAAACTTATACAAAAATGGCAAAAGCTCACCTACACTCATTCATCATTTGTTGATCATTTGTTGAAACTGAAAATATGGAACTTGAGCAATAGATTATGGAACATATGTTAAATAAAATATAAAATATCTTTTAAAATTAATCAAAATACTTTCATTTTTAAACAATTAAACTTTGTAATTATCCTACCCTTGTTATAATATTCATCTCATTCTTTTGTCGATTTACTGAAGTTTCACTTCTATCGTGTGTGAATCGCACACACACCTTTTTTTTTCCTTTTGAGATACGGAACCCTAAAAAGTACTGCTCCATGTTTACGTAGGGAACAGCAGATTTATTTTTCACGATTTCAGTGTTTGGTCCTACAGTAAAAGTTGTTCATAGTGATGAGTACAATGACCCCTTTCGAGGTTTCCATTTATGTCAATTACACCTTGTATACATCTGAACCTGATTGAATCTCAATATAAAACCTGCTTTAATGGTTTCTTAGACCTACCAAATTATCGTGATATATTCTCATAGCTCATCATAATGTAGAAAGTTCATCAGTCTAACGACCCAAATTCAATGGTATGAGGGTCCGACCTCAAACACCGTGTCAATATATTTATGTCAATGGGATCCCATTGTCAGTATAATGGCTCCTTGAATTTGACACCTCCGTTGGGCATTGTGTTTCTACTTATCTTCACGCTCTATTTCCTTTGTGGGATGAACAGGGACTAATGTGATATTTTGGCAAAAAAATGGAGTAATTTGACGTTTAAAGAGTCTATATTACCTCATATTGCTCAGCATGAGCCTCCGTTATAAAAAAATTGCAGCATTAATTTTGAATTAATAAATATTTGGTAAAATTGAAGAACTATGTTTGACGAAAACACGGATTCCATAAAATTTTCTCGGCAGAAAAAAAATACAAAGTTACCTCAAATCGAACACTAAACCGCTAGTATAAAAAATACTTCAAATTAGATCATGATCAACTTTGCATAATAACTGAACTATTTATAGAGCAGATGGCATGTTTTTTTATCCGACTGCTCCAGAAGGATGCTTTTTCTAGAGTATGTATGTATGTCTATTTCTTTGGCACGGTCTGTAGCTTAAACGGCTTGATGGATTTTAACATTATATGAGGGGTCGTTAGATTCTTCTTAATTGTGGGAGTGACATGGGCTATATAATATTTATATATTGCATCTACAAATACAAAAAAAGCGGCCAAGTGCGAGTCGGCAAGTAACATTGAATGAAAGGTAAATTGCGGTTTACGATTTATGACGTATTAAAAAAAAACTACTTGCTAGATCTCGTTCAAACCAATTTTCGGTAGAAGTTTACATGGTAATGTACATCTTATATTTTTTTTAGTTTTATCAATCTCTTATTTTAGAAGTTACAGGGGCCCGACACACACATTTTACCACTTTGGAAGTGTCTCTCGCGCAAACTATTCTGTTTAGAAAAAAATGAAATAAGAAACCTCAATATCATTTTTAAAGACCTATCCACAGATACCCCACAAGTATGGGTTTGATGAATTTTTTTTTTTTAGTTTCAGTTCTACGTATGGGGAACCCCAAAATTATTTGTTTTTTTTCTATTTTTGTGTGAAAATCTTAATGCGGTTCCAAGTTTCAACAGCATAGCTCTTATAGTTTCGGAAAAAGTGGCTGTGACATACGGACGGACAGACAGACAGACAGACATGACGAATCTATAAGGGTTCCGTTTTTTGCCATTTGGCAACGGAACCCTAATAAATTACTACAATATTGGTGTCAAATAAAAGCTAGTAATGAGTCAATTCCAAATATATATATTGAATAAACTAAAAACTTATAAATCAATTAATAAAACAAAAAATCCGACTACGACTGCAAAAACAAATAACTAAAAAGAGAAGAACAAGCACTGAACTTTGTTTTTTGTAAGGTATTGCAGGCGGGGACAACAAAAGCTACACCATATTTCAGGTTATTGGTTTGCAGTCGGGTTTTTTGTTTTTTTTTTTAATAATTATATTTTCAATTACCATTATTTTCACGGTAAAAAGAAATCACTTAAACTATTGGCGCCTTAGAGCCTTCTCCCCGCCGCTTAGTGGAATTGAACCCAGACTGCTTCATTGATCTAGTGGTCGCAAGCGCTACTGCGAGCGCTAAAGGTCCTGAGTTCGATTCCCAGGTCAGGCAAAGAGTTATCAATTTCTCAGTAGCAGCGCGGAATTTGGATTTGTGCCTGGATGAAGGCAATAGGCTCGCCCCCTATTACATGGGACTTAAACATAACTGGCAAAATGTGGGTGTACTTGTATACCTCTGCCTAACCCTTCGGGAAAACAAGGCGTGATGTTATGAACTCTCACGTCTAGGTATTTGTCGCATTTGAAAACAGTAAACAAAATAATTTGGAACTTTCTATAAAATAAATCATAACATATAAAATGCTGATTTTTGGTGTGCCACAAGATAGTTAATTGATTCAGGCGTGACCTTGTGGAAATCCATTATAAAATACAATAGACGTGAATATATATTTAGTAACCTTTTCCGCTTAGTTATTTCTAAAGAGCCATAAAAAACCCCTGAAAGAAATCGACACGTGTTTCACCTCTCAACGAGGCATCCTCAGAATGACGATTGACTTGTCGTGAACCCGAACACGGCGTGTTGCCCCACCGAGCGCTGAACGCAGAGTGAGTGAGGTTACTAAATATTTCCACGTCTATTGTTTTTTTTTTTGTTTGCCTTGTGTTAAGATAATATTTACTTTACAAAACAGTATTAAATATTCATATTTATCATCATAATATAATCTACCCGCAAATGTCAGCTACTTTGTGTCTAACATTTAAATAATTTTCCTATAGGTAGATACTACAAAAAAGAACCGAAGTTTCTGACATAGCCTGCGGAGTAAGAAATCTGAAGTGGTAGTGGCCTGGCCATGTTTGTCGAAGGACCGATGGCCGGTGGAGCAGACAAGTCCTGGAGAGTAGACCGCGTATCGGCAAGCATAGTGTTGGACGCCCCCCAGCTAGATGGACCGACGACCTTAAAAAGATGGCTGGGATAGACTGGATAGCTAGGAGAGGCCTATGTCCAGCGGTGGACTGTAGTAGGTTGAGTTGATTGATTGATTGAGCTATATGTAAACGGGCACGCCCTTTATGCCTGTACGCTTTCATTCGGGTATTAAGTTCTTTTTACTTTTTATTTTTGCTTGAGTATAGATTTCAATGTTTTTTGTTGGTATATTGGCGTGTGCTAACTGACTTAAAGCAAATATTTTAATTTAAATTTTTGTGTTGCGTAATGTAAGTTATTTTGCATAAGTACCTACTATTGCTACCTATTGCTTGTAGCTCGTGGCTAACTACTAACAGCCGCTCGGGTCGGTCTGTCAGGTTAAGCTACGCTTGCCGGGGTTGGTCCGTGGATGGGTGAACATTTCTACATACCGAGACTCCTCCGTGCCTCGGAAAGCACGTTAAGCCGTTGGTCCCGGCTGTCATTCGTGGATCTTTGATAGTCGTTACGGGTCGTCAGAAGCCCGAAAGTCTGACAACCAGTCTTACCAAGGGGTATCGTATTACCCAGTTACTGGGTTGTGGAGGTCAGATAGGCAGTCACTCCATGTAAAATACTGGTATTCAGCTGCATCCAGTTAGACTGGAAGCCGGCCACAATATAGTTGGAAAAGGCTAGGCAAATACATATACCTACTATTGCATAGAATCAAGTTTTTCTGACTGAACAGACAGCTGTGCTGCTGGGGAGTTTGTTGCGCTGCTGGGGAGTTTGTTGCGCCGCTTCTTCCCAGCTAAAGGCACTAGGAAGTGGTGAAGGGTGGGCGTTTTTGGGGGACTGTCTTATGTAATTTTGACGTTCGAAAAGTGCTGATTCTCAGCCTAGTTTGAATAAATGACTTTTAAATTTGAATTTGATTGAGACACTAGAAATAATTTGTATCCTCAATCACTGTCATCTAACTACAATTTGTTAAATCGAAGACAAAATCCTTCCTTTAGTTCCTATTCGAGGTCAATGCTTACAAAAGGCAATTTTCCATTAAATTAATAATACAATATCATTTAACGATAAATCTGACAGTTGAACATTTGTCACTGTTTAGTATTTCGAACCTTGAATATTTAATAATACAGTTGAATTTAATAACAGCGATGAAACAATACAGAGATCGGCAGAAAATCAATTCTGTAGGATAATGTAAAAAAAATACGACCAAAACTGATCAACTGAGAATATCATCAATCGACTATCTTACTAGGCAGCCTGGCTGTGGCAGCCAATCCAACACAATTGGAACCCGCGCACTAGGCAGCTAAGAATTTTCTCAATAATCTGACTGCCGCAGCCTGGCTGTTGCTACTTGGCTGCCTAGTGCGCATAATTGAATTGTCAAGGAGTCGGTAAGTCAAAAAGATGAAGCTAGTTGCCAGAAGAACGGGACATATGGATAAAAAAAAAAAATATTACAAAATGTTGGTTACATCAATCATGTTGAAATTGCACATGTGAGAACAATGAAGAAATATATTTATTTATTTGTCGACTAAATGCTTTGAGTTTGAGAATAGTTATCTTCTTCAGAAAAATAAAGATAATAGCGACGCGTTAAATTCTTTTAGGAAAACTTCCCACCTAAATACACGGTTTAGACCGACACATTTAGCTATGCTAGGCGCACAAAAAGAAGTTCTTTTTCAACATTTTAAGCCTTGTGCAGACCAGCGCGACACGCGACGCGACACAAAGGCACCGCTCGTCGCGCGACGAGCGGTGCCTTTATGTCGCGTCGCGTGTCGCGCTGGTCTGAACAAGCCTTTAACGCCTACTTACTTAACCAGCATTATAACAAGCAAAGAGATCGTGGGTTATCTTCTGCTAATGACTGGTAATTTGAAATTCAATCACCTGAAATATTTTAAAGACCGGAAAAACCAGCAGCAGTAGCATTTTACGCTAGCTTGCAACTTTAACGAGATCTTTAACATAGTACCAAGACTTTTTTTTGGGTGGGAAATTATCAAATAACTTCTCCCGCTCTGGGCGGAGTGGGCGGGTGTATCAGACTCTTACTGACTTAAACCCACCCTTCAGTTGCTATGTTGCCGGGGGCCACGATCTCTCTTTCGGACTTCTTCGCAACCCCAGCAGGATAATACAAAGCCTGAAATTGAACTTCTGCCTTTAACTTTACTGTTATAATAACCCGACCTCACCGAATTTGACCTTGTAAATTAACATTTCAAATATTATTTGGTAACATTTTGTTTTGACAGGACTTCCAAGAAGGTTCTAATTAAGACCCTTTTATGAAAATTCTGGAATTTACTCTCGCTATCATTACACTGTTTGTGTGATCTAGGTACAAGCAACTACTCGTCTATCATAACTATTTGACATTGACTGTGCCTTCATCGTGAGCAGTAGGATCTTTTCAAAGTTCAAATGTTTTCACTGAACTGTGGGTGGCTGTATAGTTTGTCCCGAAGGCATCTTTTTTTTTTCCTTGTTCAACAATAGGATGAACCCTAATTTTATTACAATCTAGCCTTATAAATAGACTAATAAGTAATTTAATTATAACCTAAACTATTAAATTGTCTTTACTAAGAATGTGTCCAATTGCACTTTTCTTATTGTCTCTATTAAAGCGAATACACTCCTTTCATAAGGCATTTGATGAAAGTGTAAACAAATCCTCTTCAGATTAAATTCTGACGGAATTGCTTACTAAAGGGAATTAGTAACACATTTAGCTGTATTTAGAAAGGTTTTAACTTTGTTCCATCACTTTTTCCAACAATTACTGTTTGAACAACATAACTTATATTGTAATTGAAAAATCATCGACAAAATTGAGGTTATAAAGTTAACCTCAATTGTCTACTGAAAACCATCTTGGGTAACTCGTCGTCCGACAAGGACCCAGGCCCGGGTCGACGGCGCGTTGTGTTCCACGCGCGCCTCAAAGAGATGTCAGCAGAATTGACGGGGTCCGCTAGGGCCGATGCCTGCTGGGGTTGCGAATGCTTATAAAACCGAAAGGGAAATCGTGGCCCCCGGCAACATGGCAACTGAAGGAACACGGGTGAGTTTTAGTCAGTAAGAGTCTGACACGCCCTCCCGCTCCGCCCAGAGTGGGAAAAGTTATTTGATAATTTTCCACCCAAAAAAAGGCATTCTAATAATCAAATCAAAGTACTCAATTTGTAAGTGTCACTACAAATTGGTATTCACGGGTACCTTTTTGTAATCGATTTGTTTTTGTTTATGTAAGGATCTTAGCAGATGACGCTCTGTTGTCTCTGCTCATGAGAAAAAGGCGTGAGTTTATATACTTAAGTTATTTATACGTATGTTGTTTACATTTTCATGAGAAACTTTTGAAACTGCACACAGTACACACCATAGATGTTTCTTCTACTATGCTGAATTGTGTGGGAGTAAATAATTCTTCATGTGCTGAGAACGGATACTAAATATGTGGGCTTAGTCATTGTTGCACCCACATAGACTTCCCTACTGCTAACAACACCCACATTCACTAGTAATTCTTCCTAGTACCATGCAATGGATCCACATTTAGATATCTGATACATTCTATGAATTTGTATGACCATTGGGAGTTGCTCTCTGCACCTAAACGTCGACAGCAACGTTTTCCATTATTAGAACGTTAGATTTTCTTTCGTCCCCGCCTTATTCTGGTACATTTAAATCTGTGAATAAAGTACTCTAGCATTATGCAAAAGTGCACTAATCTAGGATAAGCTTCGAAGTGTTTCAGGATATAAAGTTTTTAGTTCAAGCTCACTGTACAGAGCTTCAAAACAACACTATTGTACTGGAGCTAAGTACTATTTAAGCTGCTGTTAACTTGTTTTAAATTAAATAATTCAGAGCTAAAGCATCTTCTTATATGGAAAAGAAACTAGTATTGCTCACCGATATTGCTCGTTGTCAAAATTGTGTTTACGAATTCAGGCTACCAGGTCTAAGGTTGGCAGTATACCCGTTCATATGTTTTATACAAGACAAGCTTTTGTCTGCGGCTTCACCCGCGTGTTAGTTGGAAATTAACACACGGGAACATACAACTACCGAGAAAAAAAGTACCCTATGTCCTGAGCAAGGTCATGGTATAACTCAACTATTGGCAACAGGTGGAATGCGGTCCGTGTCCGGACCGCGAAAGTTTGGAATTTGGACCGCCAAATATTGTTAAATAACATAATATCCTACTACACAGTTGAAATAATATTTTTAAATAATTGCCAGTAGAATCTAATTTGATTAGTTAGTTTAGCTTTAGTTGGTAGATACAGTTGTAGTTGCTATGCTGTGGTGTGTGGCGTAAGAGAGAGCATTTGAGTGTGAGGGGTGGGGGAATGGGGTGCAAGTGCAAAGGTATAAGGCTGGCTTCACAGCTGTCCGGGAGACCTGTACGGGTAGCGCCCGCAGTGCTCTGCAACGACGGAGTAGAAGAATGTCTATAAGAAGGTCAATGAGTGGCGTTGTCCGGGTGGCTCTACCCGGAGCGGGTCGCATACGGACCAATCCGGAGAGCTGTGAAACCAGCCTAAAACTGCCCATAATAATTACCATGTACTTATCATTATTAAAAAAAAACACTAAGTATACATTTTTATAAGTTTTTAGTTTACGGACCTCGATAATAAATTTCAACAGTATCCGGACCTCACTTAAAATTACTTGCCGACCCCTGGTCTAGATCCATGTGCTTCCAAATTAGTTCAGCCATTAAGGTGTGAAAAGGTAACAGACAGACAGACAGAGTTTATTTCACATTTGTAATATTATTGGCATGAATTAGCACAATACAGGAAAAGTGGTTAACGGTGGAAAAGAAGACGTCATCATCACTTTCATACACAGCTTTCTTTGTATCATTGCATAATGTACAAGAGAAGGGGTCTCATTCCAGCGTTACACGCTCACTTTACTTCATGTGGGCCTTCGACCTGTTTGGCTACTCACAAAACGTTATATTACCTTAAAACTCACTTTCATAACGAAAAAATTCTTTAGGCGCACTGGGCTCTCAAAGTCAAAGTCAAATCATTTATTTCAAATAGGCCCATGTATAGCACTTTTGAACGTCAAAATTTACAACATAATAAAATTTATTCTAGTCGCCCCTTCCAAAATGTAGTTTTCGTATGGAGAAGAATGGGCAAGAAACTCCACCGTTACTCTTTTAAAATGTTTGACAATTGTTTGTAAATGTACGTATATTAGTTAAATAATTATTATATGTAAAGACGATGCACCTAGAATAAAATTACTATACCACAATAGGTTAAAAGAATTAAAAATAAAGCAACGACAGATAATTTAATATGTGATAGATACATGGTGCTCACATATTTACAAACATTGTAAAAGTAGACGATTTTCCTAAAATTTTGTAACTAATAAGTCAGTGTGTGAGGAAGTAATCACAGAATGTAAAATTAATGCCATAAAACACAAATGAATAAATTTTACAATTAAATTAGCAACCAGTTTGTCTTGATTCTAAATTGTCCTATGGAGCAGGACCAGCATATTTCCAAGCACTCTTATCTTGGATATATTCCTCTAATTTGTAATATGCTTGTTTACAAAGTGTACTTTTAATACCTATGAATTTAAAATTTTCTTTCATTATATTGCAATATATCACAAGGTATTTTGTTGTAACATTTCTGAAATAGAAAACGAAACTGAACCGTCACCCGGCTTGGTGACGCTGAATCGGGTATACTCGGCTCCAATCGGTCGGTGACGCTGAATCGGGTATACTCGGCTCCAGTCGGTCGGTGACGCTGAATCATGTATACTCAGCTCCAGTCATCATCAACTGTCATCAGCCACGTTTACTGTAATTTTTTTTGATGACGCCGCTGTTGCTCTCAATGCTTCAATTCAAAACTACCTTCCCAAACATTTGAAAGTTCAAATACTTTTTACCAACTTTTTTTTCTACTGTTCCATATTTAAAACCATCCGAAACTATGAAAGAGCTCATGAGCTCTTTTTGTTTCATTCAACCCGGCCGTGATTACCCAGACAGCCACTATTCAAGTTGGGCTACAAACATTCATTTTATATCAAAAGAGCTTGAAATATTTTGAATTCAAAACATTTCATTTTATGTAGATTCGAGATTTTGTTTAGTGAAATAATTTGTTTTTCACCTATTTTGGTAGAAGTTGGACATTTGTTTTAGCGTGAAAAACAATCAAACTTTAAGCTTTCAATTTGTTACTATAATAAAGATTCTTAAAATCTAAACATCACCGTAAGATTGTGAAAACTGATAGTTTATAATATATCGGTATTATTTCCGTTAAGATTAAAACTGTCCAACAATTGTAAACTTGGTGAAATGGATTAGGGTAGGTTAGGTTAGAACTGTGACATTATTACTGATAGCTTGCCGGCTGCTGCAGCGGCACCTCTCGCTTCGCTCGCTCGGCTCGCGTGCGGCGAGCGCTATTTAATATTAGCCCAAAGTGCGTTACTGTCGGTTTCTCATGGATAGATTATAAACTATCAAAAAATAATGCATTAAAGGTTTATTTCAGTTCATAATTTTTCGACAGTTTATAATTTAACATAATAGATTATTTTACTAACGAAGTTCATAATTATACGGTGACTTAGACACAACATAACATAACATTACGACTGTTTGCCCCAAGAGTTTTAGATTAGGTTATAGGTTATCTCTGCCTAAATCTGGGGGCCTAAAACGGCCGCTTTGGCAGAATCACACAAACTGTTACAAACTGACAATTCATAATATTATCTGCGTTCAATTCGTATTACGCAATTCATCTGTTTGACAGTTTGTATTATAATGAAATAACATTTAAACTGTAGGAATAAAAAATAAAAATCTCATTTGATTAATAAAAATTGTAAAGAAAAATTATCCGGTAAAATTACTGTCTTAATTTTTTCATGCGGTAATATTTATACCAAATATGATGCTGATATAAATTGAATTGAATAAGATTCAGCTAAAATATGTGTCACCATAGAGGAATTGCTGGGAATTCAGAAAATGAAATTGGTTTTAGAGAAATTGTCTTTTCGCATGCACACGTGCGTTTCTATGACAAACAAACCAATTTTTCTTTCTTTTTATAGTTTAGGTTTTACCCACATTTTACCGGTTATACCTATTTAAGTTCGATGTAATAGGGGGCGAGCTTATTGCCATCAACCGGGCACAAATCCAAACTCCAGGCTGTTACTGAGAAATTCCTGATGGAAAAATCCAATAACACTTTGCCCGACCCGGGAATCGAACCCAGGACCTCGTGCTCAGCAGTAGCGCTTGCGACCGCTAGACCAATGAGGCAGTCAATAATTGAATACTGCAATTTTCTTATTATAGAGGCCTCTTGTCATGCCGAGAAGTATCAAGCATTAATCACAATGCAGCCTTACTCTAGTTAACCTAACTAATAAGACAAGTTTATACAGTGTGAGTCTTTATAATTTGCACTTATCGTAATGAGGGAATCTAAGATTATTTTTATGCCGGAAAAAAAAAAACCTTATTTTTTCCAGTTTCGTAACGTCTTTTTGAGAAATTTTACGATTATTGTAAAAAATTATGAAAAAAAAAACAGATTTTTGCTATTTTCAATTGAGGGTAGTTTTTTTTCCCACAATTTTCATTTGTGAGGACGCCTAATTACTTCCAATCATTATGGATTTTGTTTCATAACGATAGATCATTTAAAAGTTACACTATTCTGTTTACACTGGGGTCAAAGTAGCGAACATTTTTTTTTTTTATTCCATATAATATATTTAGATTTTTATAAATATTTTTTCCGTCGATAAAATTAAGCATAGATTCCCTCATTCCGATATGTGCACATTGACTCACACTGTATACGAGCCCAGTAATGTGGCAGTACAATAAGTCAGTCCAGCGTTGAATTTCAACTGGGCTCTTGTAGACACTAGTTTCAACCCAGTTCAGCGCTGACTTCGCGTCCTCAAGTCAGTCCTGTTGACTTACCTACCCGTCTATTTTCGGGCCCAGTGGCTTCCCCCGCCTGACTTGACTTACTGCCGATCTCGTTTACATGAACCCACTGGTTGTTCCAAGTCACTGGGTCCAGTCATCACCAATATCCTAATTGCGGAAGTTATTTTCGTAAACAATTATGACAAATTTGTTTTATTTTGACAGTTTAACAATATTCATTGCGTTATAACGTTGTAGACCTGTACCCTAATTGCGTAATACAACACAATCACAATCTGTTTCGATTTGAAACAGATTGCTAATCCATTGCTTTATAATTTGGAAAACAAAATCTGCTCAACACCGTAAATAACGCAATGAATGTTGTTGAACTGTCAGAATGAAACAAATTAGGCATAATTGTTTACACGAAAATAAGTTACGCAATTAGGGTACAGATTTTTTTCCAACTGAAGCAATGGATTAGCAATCTGTTTCAAATCAAAACAAATTGTGATTGATCGTGTTTTACGCAATTAGGGTACAGGCAAATGTTTTAAATGCGAAAGTTTGTTTGTTTGTTACGCTTTTACGCTAAAACGGCTAAACGGATTTGAATAAAATTTGGCATGAGTAGACCATGACATAGGATACTTTTTATCCCGGTAGTAGTTTTTCGTGGGATAATTTCCGACCTCCAAGCGGGCGAAGTCGCGGGAAAAAGCTAGTTTTTAACCGACTTCCAAAAAGGAGGAGGTTATATGTTCGTCGCGTATGTTTGTTTTTTTTTTTTTTTTTTTTATGTATGTCCGCCGATTTCTCGGTCATTTGTGGACCGATTTTAAAAATTCTTTTTTTGTTTGAAAGGGTAGGTTGCTCCCAAATTGGTCCTTTATAAATTTTACTAACTTTGCTTGGGTAGTTTTTGAGTTAGCTACAAAATACGTATTTTTTTCCCACTTAGTATGTAGATGATAATTATGATAAGTTCCTGTCACTGGTAGCAGGTAGTGGAGTTCGAATGTGTGTGGGATAGGTACCACAACCAAAAAGTGAAAAATAAAAACTTTTTACAAAAAAAAACAACCAACTTCCAAAAAAAAACACTACAAAGTGAAAAATTACTTTAATTTCGGAAGTCGGTGACAAAAAACGAAAATACAAAACCCAAGACACCGATTTCCGAAATTAAAGTTATTTTTCACTTTGTAGTGTTTTTTTTGGAAGTTGGTTGTTTTTTTTTATATTACAAAGACCACGGTAGATACGAAATGTCCCAGCATAAAGTATTTTTATTAAATGTAATAACAATAAACAAAGGGGACGCTTTTAACTTCACTTTTAAAAGCTGTGTCCCCGACATAACAATATAATATTCCTTTTTTCCTCAATTAAGACCAGCTGATGCATTTTTCCGCCATTTAAATTTTTTCTTCGTATTATGTTGGTAGTAAGCTCACATTATGATAATGTAGCATTATGAAAACTGCAGCTGTACTTTGTAGTACTTTATTTGTGTCTTGCAATGTCTGCTTACTGTCGGGTTTATTTATTTAAAAAGCTTTATATTATTTAAGGTTTTGTCCTTACCTTTTATTTTACATTTATCTTATTACTAGCTTCTGCCCGCGACTTCGTCCGCGTGGAATAGTTACGTTGGGCGTATTTATTTGGATAAGGATTAATATCATGTTTATAAAAAAAACACTTTCGCAAATAATGCATTATTTTAGAACAAATTTGGTTAGCAAAAAAAAGTTATAGTGAGCTAACCTTAAAAGATAGACATATGCTGTTGCGGATTTTTTTTAGAACT
Source organism: Agrochola litura (assembly GCA_949152395.1). NCBI lineage: Eukaryota > Metazoa > Arthropoda > Insecta > Lepidoptera > Noctuidae > Agrochola > Agrochola litura. Next base: position 19,100,849 of record OX424513.1, on the reverse strand, counting down.
TTAAAGGGTAACAATTCTGTCGTACGTGATTTTTGCGAAACTTTAACCATTTACGCAGCGCACGCAGCGGAACCTCTTAAAAGGAGAAAAAAAACCTCCGATTTTGAAACATTATTCATTAGTGCTCCGCTTGTATTGGTCTTAGCGCGATTATATATAAGCCCATAGCCTTTCTCAATAAATAGGCTATCTAAAACTGAAATAATTTTTCAAATCGGACTAGAAGTTCCTGAGATTAGCGCGTTCAAGTAAACAAACAAACAAACTCTTCAGCTTTATATATTAGTATATAGAATAAGTATAGATTAACTGTTCAGTTTTACAGGAATCTGTTTAATGAAATTATTTTTGAAAAATAATAAAATTAATGACCCACTTTTCGTACATTTAGGCAAATTAAAAATAGACACACTACGTCAATTTGTCATGGAACAATCATTTCATACAAGTATCAATGAATGACAGTTGCGATTTGATTTTGAATTATGGACAATTATTTAATTTAGTAGTCAAATTGTCATACAACTAATTCCCCTAAATTTACTTTAGGGCCATTCGCGCCTTTCGCAATTCTGCTGGTTTTCTCAACGATTCAACTTAGGTATAGTTTATTTTTACGTATTTTCAGCACTGACGAATATTACAGGCTGAAATCTGGGTTGAAGGCATTGACCTAGGGTAAGGTCTAGTTTATCTCGATACCTACTTATTTTAGTAGATATCGTAAAACTGATGGGGTGACACAGATAAAATAAATACTTTTGTTTGGAAAGTAGTAGTATTTTCAAGGGATATTCTTGTTCATTTGTGTTATTTTTGGGACTAGCCCGCCTTTAAGCCCCGTTCATGGCCTCAAGCGACACGCGCGCGCGACAACTTTCCGTTCGTCACTCCGCAAGTCACATCGCGGTGACTCGTGGCATGGTTTTTTACACACGACATTTCCTCAAAAAAAAAAAAAGTGGTGGCACTCTGAGAGTGCCGACAAAAGTGAAAACTTGAACAATATCGCCTTGGTGGAAAAAAAATACAAACATTAGTCCGCAACCTTATCTAAATAGAGCACAATCGCGTTTACAAAATAAAAACTTCCGAAACCTTTAAAGTAAAAATACTTGCATTGAACATTGATCCGTAACTTAATATAAATAAAGAGCACAGTCGCGTTTACAAAAATGAGGTGTCGTCATGGTGTTAGTCTCATCTCAAAAATGCCCAATGCGCCTGAAGAAGTTTTCACTTCAAAAAATCTTTCTAGCCTTTTCCCAACTATGTTGGGGTCGGTTTACACTTCCAGTTTAACCGGATGCAGCTGAATACCAGTATTTTACATAGAGTAACTGGCATCTGACCTCTTCAACCCAATTACTGGGAAACACTATATCGCTTGGTATGACTGGCTGTCAGACTTTTGGACTCCTTATTACCGTTACGACTGTCAAAGATCTATTCTATAGAAATGACAGCGGGGACCATTGGATTAACATGCTTTCCGAGATACGGAGGAGTCTCGATATATAATGGATGGTCACCCATCCATGAACTGACCGCGGCAAGCGTGGCTTAACTTTCGCGAAATTAAAGAAAGAAAATTGAATAGTCTTGCTAGGAAATGCATTCACCGAGCTTATACCTCCCTAATATTATTTTAGCCCCTAGTCGGTACGAAAATGTCGGAAGGGGATCGTGGCTAAATATAACAGCCGCACGTGTTGATCGAAAGTTAAGCTACGCTTGCCGCGGTCAGTTCATGGATGGGTGACCATCCATTATATATCGAGACTCCTCCGTATCTCGGAAAGCATGTTAATCCAATGGTCCCCGCTGTCATTTCTATAGAATAGATCTTTGACAGTCGTAACGGTAATAAGGAGTCCAAAAGTCTGACAGCCAGTCATACCAAGCGATATAGTGTTTCCCAGTAATTGGGTTGTGGAGGTCAGATGGCAGTTGCTCCATGTAAAATACTAGTATTCAGCTGCATCCGGTTAAACTATAAACCGACCCCAACTGTAGTTGGGAAAAGGCTAGGAAGATTTTTTGAAGTGAAAACTTCTTCAGGCGCGTTGGGCATTTTTTAAATGAGACTAACACCACGACGACACCTCATTTTTTTAAACGCTATTGTGCTCTTTATCTATATTAAAACAACGTGAAACACGTGTCGATTTCTTACAGTGTTTTTTATGACTCTTTAGGAATAGCTAAGCGGAATAGGTTACTAAATATATCTACGTCTATTGTATTTTATAATGGATTTCCGCAAGGCCACGCCTGAATTAATTAACTATCCAAAACCCAATTCAAACAGAAAAAGACAGCTTTTGTATAGAAAATATGTCTAACTGTCATATATTATTTTTCAGATAAAAATCTCATCAGAAAAAAAATCAGGCTATTGAAAAATCCGTCCTTTATTGGTGAACCTAGTTTTATTTATATCTTGAGCAGCTGTTCCGAACGGATGACAACCTCGCTCAAAATTGGCAGACCTTTATTTAGCCAAGACTCATTCAATCTCGGTATATTGGTACAGTCAACAGCAAGTAACTAATTGATATTGACTATTCTTTATGTTGTCGCAGTAACGGCAATTTTCATATTGCAAGTGTTACCACTGGTGCCCAGTTCACTGTCAACTCAAGTCGCGTGGTGCGACACGTGACCTCGCAGGTCTCGTGAGCCGCACACGCCGCTGCACCGCGGCCGGGCTGCGCCGAGCGCGACGCCCCGCGCCGCGCGGCCCGGTGCCCGGCTCGATGGCTCACAGATAGCACAGTACGTCATCACGCTCATAAACGCAATATGGAAATGCAACGGCACTTTTTAGATTGTGAGCGCGCGCGCAGGTGACGCGAGGGTGAGGGTGGGAGCGAGACAAAACACTTGTATAACCTCGTGTAGTAATAATATGTTTTAGTTAGGAATCAGCATTATTTATGCACGTATGGTGATGCCTGCGGATTATTACTTTTTTATTAATTTTTTATGTTTTTAATCATATTTACCTATTATTATAATTCGTTGTACAGTTGTCTTATATTCTAAGCACTGTTTATTTTATTTTGTTACATATTTAATGGAAAAATCACTGAACCTGACTTGATTTCCGTACATCTTCTTTTTTTTCGGGTGACCACTGAAAATCAGCGCTGTGCTGTGGGTCCCCCATAGCACAGCATCATGATGAGTGGAAGCCTTCTTGTCGCAGTAATGTCGTGCAGCTGCCGCCTAAGTAAATTCTGTTTTATGCTCGTGATTTGTTATGTACTTTGTGTTATTCTTTGTTTACTCATGTTTTTTATGTATGCACGTGTTTCTGTGACAAATAAACCTATTTTTCTTTCTTTCTTTCTTTGACAATTTATTTCAAACATGCATTATGTAAAGATCGTGTTTACAATCTACTAAGTATGTTGTTATTCTATGATTCATTGGTTCCATAAGTGTGGTGATAAGAAACAGCTGGCATCTAAGTGCAACCGCACACTAGGCGATTGGTTTCAGTCACAACTTGGCAACTAGTAGACACCGCACCACAAAGAGCAGTCAAACGTTTGACTGCTCCTAGTAGTGGCCACTCGTATTACCCCAAGACATAACCTAATAACTGCTATGTCAAAAATAGTCGATGATAAAAAAAAATTGGGGTAATGTATTTTGGGACTAGAAGTGGCTAGGTATATTGTAATGATTTATTTTGTATTTATACGAGTATTACTTCTCTAATTAAAGCGATGTGTTTTTGTTTTTTTGCTCACACCATAAATTATAATTTTATGTCTATACGTGAGAATTTGTAATTGGCTCTCTGGCGAATATGGTCTCCTTTACTGTCTGTTTTTATTAGCTGTAAGTCCTCCAGGAACTAAAAAATAAATAAGTAATTCTGTGATATATTTAATTGGTTCCATAAGTGCGGTGATAAGAAACAGCTGGCATCTAACTGTAGAGCAACCGCACACTAAGTTGCCCGTAAAAATTGGGAAGTCATGTTAGATTTACGTTTTCGATTAAACCAGTGCCCAAGCTACGGTTCGTTTAATTCAGAAGCTAGAGTGTTAACAGAGATTTTTTTATGAGATAGGACATTTTATAGTGACCTTAATTTGTAATGATCTTCATAAAGATCAGGTGCGTAGTACTCGCAACCGGCGTGCGTGTATGACCAGATGTATGAACGTAAACGAGGCAAAAGGAGTATGTAAGGATCAGAAGGCATTCTGTAGTTTCTGCCTACCCCCGAAGGCTCCCGAAGGTGTGAGCTTATGTATGTACACTGGATGATTTTTTTACAGTCTCCAAATTTTTACAGGGTGTTCTACCCATGAATATAAACAGCTGATTTTTTTTTGTGATTTCGGAGTTGCTTTCGAAATCACAAAAAAAAAATCAGCTGTTTATACCAAAATGTATGAAACAGCAGATTTTTTTTTTCGTGATCTCAGAGTTGCTCCCATAGTGAAAGTTGTTTATATTCATGGGTAGAACACCCTGTAAAAATTTGGAGACTGTAAAAAAAATCGCCCAGTATATGTATGAAACGCATTGTGGCAAAAAAGGGACTTAGTTTATGATGGCGGGTGCTATAATAACAACAATGCGATAGTGTTTTTTGTTAAACTGGCTGCAAGTATCATTACTGCATTCTAGACTAATTTTAGTAAAAAACTCTACGGTCAACTCAATTCAACTCAAAGCATTTATTTCAAATAAACCAATTACAGGCTCTTTTGAATTGTCAAGAGGTCTGTCAGTCATAAAAAAGAAGCTAGTTGCCCATTCCAAAGCGTAGTAGGTTCCTGTGGAGAAGAACAGGCAAAAAAACTATACGGACACTCTTTTAAAATCAAAATATTGTTACAAAATATTAGTTACATCATTCATGTTGCAATTATACATGCGAGAACAATGTAGAACAACGTGCACGTTAAAAGCGTCCGTAATAAATAAAATACAAATAATTCAAAAATTAAAATAAGCCATGGCAGCTAAGAGATGAACACTCCCTACTGACGGCGCCCGTTCGCGAACATGATGCATGGATCAGCACCATTTACATCACACCATTTTGAAGGGAACTTAATAATCCAACACACGTCACCACCAGCGCGACATTTGAGTGAGCATGACATCCTCTCAGCCACCCGGGCACATTCAAGTCAATGAAAGACGTACCCAGTAATCGGTAGCTTAAGAAAGGTAATGGTCACAGTGCTCACCCATGTGCTATGCAATTATACAATACTGAGAGATTGAATTTATACAATGCAAATATAGTTTTTGCAATCTTCAGCAGCTACAACAATATTTTCGATGCCAATCAACTAGTTTATGCGCCCTTGTGAAGCTGGACCAGCATTGAGCCAAGCATTTTTGTCATCGATGTAATTCCCCAACTTATGACATGCTTGGCAGTATTTATACCCATCTCCTCTGTGGAGTCTAGCTAGCTATTTAAATTTGACCCTGTATAGAGAACTATATTTCAGAATCGGAACTGGGATCATAACCTAAAACAAAACTGCTTGTTTTGTGATTGCACAGCGAACTAAACTTCTTATTGGACGAACCATGACATTAAGAAAAAAAAAAAACAGTGGCACTCCGGGAGTGTCGACAGAAGTGAAAACTTGAACAAGATCGCCTTGGTGGAAGAAAAATACTTGCAACCTTAACTAAATCCTAAAGAGCCAATTGCGTTTCCAAAACAAAAAAATACTTTTTGCAGAGAACATTGATCCGTAACGTAATATAAATAAAGAGCACAATCGCGCTTACAAAAATGAGGTGTGGTAACGGTGTCGCGAGTTCCATTGTTTTTTCCCATCTCAAATATGCCCAACGCGCCTAAAGAAGTTTTCACTTCAAAAACTAGTAACACTTAGCAATTACAGATGGCAGCAAAAGTCCTTAGTTTTGAAATACCTTACTAAAACTTAACACTGACTCGGTGTAAGAGCGTTATCACACTGACATTTGCCAGTGTGTTTTCAGCGAGTGCGATTTGTGACCGTGCTCTCCGCGGGTGCGAAGCGAGCTAGCCGCGACTAAGCGACGTATACCCCACGTTTTCACACTATTTGTCTCACTCTTGTATACTCACGCAAACGCGCCGAACACGTTGCGCACACGCAGCGAGTGCATTGAACAATCGCCTCGCTGATAACGCGCTCGCAAATCGCGAATGTCTTAAGGCCCTTATATTACTATTCAACTCAGACTAAGGTTTGAACTGTTTATTTTTCAGTCAATCAAAGATCATAAGCTTACAGACAAAATATCTAACCTACCGAACATAGAAACGCTTAGTAACATTCCATACAAATTCATCACTCCAGCCTGCAAACTATCACTGTCAAACATTGGCATCTGAATAACCAATAAACGAATCTTGGACTTTTTTTTTTTTTGGTTGGGAAATTATCAAATAACTTCTCCCGCTCTGGGTGGAGCGAGAGGGCGTGTCAGACGCTTACTGACTAAAACCCACCCGTGTTCCTTCGGTTGCCCTGTTGCCGGGGGACCCTTGGAAAAACAATTGAAGATCGCAGTGTATCGTAGATAGAGTATTGTTTAAGACGAAGGGTACGTCTCTCTTTCGTTATTATCCTGTGTGCGTACTGTGGCTTTTCGGTTAAGGGTAACGGTTTTTCTATTGCGCAATAACCAACACTACCCAGTTTTGGTTATTGTGGAATAGAAAAATCGTTTGCAGTTCAGATCAAATTATAGGCAATTTACGATCAAATTAATCACACTAACAATTCACACACTTTATGCACACAACAATAAGCAACGCGCGACAGCTTCTAAATGTATTCACTGCTTGACTGCCACCGACCAGCTCTGCTTAGCCCCGGTCGAGCGTTATGTTGTAGACTCTTTCGAGCGCCGCTAGACAGCGCTGGCGCCCCGATTAGTCAAATCAGTGACGTATTTCCGACACATAGATTAGCCAAATTCAAAAGTCATTTATTCAAACTAGGCTGAGAATGAGAATCAGCACTTTTCGAACGTCAAAATTACATAAGACAGTCTCCCAAAACGCCCACCCTTCACCACTTCCTAGTGCTTTTAGCTGGGAAGAAGAAGTGGCGCAACAAACACTCCAGCAGCACAGCAATCTGTTCAAGTTAGAAAAAAAAGATTATATATAAATGAAAACTGCTATCCGCGTATGTCTTACTAGCTTCAAAATATAAACGTATAATCAGAGTATGTAGGAATCTTTGCAGGTATCGTTCTGTAGTTTCTACTCACCCCCATAGGACAAAGTATGTGAGATACACGGTGGGTGGATGGGTCATCACAAAAGCAACGGTCATCTATTAAGAAGTAAATATTCAGGCCACCTAAAATGAAAATACGTTAGTATTCGATAAAGCTTTTGCCAGAGGCTTTGCCCGCGTGACATCTCTATGAGTTTTTAAACAAAAATACAAATCTTTTTCTTTATAATTATTGTGTAGAAAATGAGCATGACATTAATTTATCCTCTACTTAGACATACCAAATCCTCTAAATCCCTATGACTCCAATCAATCTGCCTTGCCTTTTCCCAACTATGTTGGGGTCTGCTTCCAGTCTATCCGGATGCAGCTGAATGCCAGTATTTTACATGGAGCGAATGCCTATCCGACGTCCACAACCTAGTTACTAGGTAACACAATACCCCTGTAAAACTGGTTGTCAGACTTTTAGGCTTCTAACTGCCCGTAATGACTGTCAAAGATCTACGAACCAACGGCTTAACAAGGCACGGAGAGGTCTCGATACTGTAATGGATGATTACCGATCCACGAACTGACCGCGACAAGTTAGCCTTACCTTCGACTGACCCGTGCAGCTGTTATTATTTAGCCACGACTCCCTCAGGGATTGCGTTGGGTTACATTACATACCAGAAATTCACAAGACCATCTTTAATGACGCCATAAAAGGTACAGTCAACAAGCAATAACCCTCAGGTATAATGGCTCAGCACACAATAGCGCGCACGGTATTCATTGCTTCATTTGTATACGAGTACCACGACAAAATAGGAAGTAACACATTAATGGATCACGCTCGACCATTGTGGACAGTAGGTTTTAAGTTGCGTGTATAGCCATTATTAGGGTTCCGTACCTCATAAGGTAAAAAACGGAACCCTTATAATAATATCACTCTCTTTTTCGTCTGTCGTGTGTCACCACCGACTTTCTCAGGAACGGCTGGAAATAGCAATTTATACCAGATACTGAGGTCTATAGTCCCCTATTAGGTGTAAAGAATCAAAGTCCTGAGTCAACACGATAAAAAGATATGGGCAAATTTAGATTTTCGCGAAAACTTGTAAGTACCAAAGCTTACCCTAATTTTATTTTTTTTTATTTTTGGGAACTTTCCCTTTACTTGTGCTGTAAGGACCTTGCTTTTAACCAAAATTGACAATTCTAGATCAACCGGAAGGATGACGAAAAACCTACATGGTAGTTCCCGTTGACTTAGAATCACGAAATTTGGCAAAAAGCAAGGACAAGCACAAATAAACGGAAAATTCTGAAAAATAAAAAGTTGAAAATTAAGGAAAATTTTTGGTACTTACAAGTTATCGCGAAAATCTAAATTTGCCCGTATCTTTTTACCAATAAAAATTTATTATGGCGGTATAATGGGTATGTACGGAACCCTCGGTGCGTAAGTCCGACTCGCTCTTGACTGTTTTTTTTTTAATATTCCATATTCCTGTCATTATTTTAATGACTATGAAGTATTCGAAAGCCAGGGGGAAGTGAAAATGAGGAAAATTATCTACCGCCTCGTGATATTAAAACTAGAAAAATATTACCTTTCTTCTAGATTAGAGAGAGTTTATTAATTGCCTTTCAATTCTTAGTCAAGTTCCGTATCTATATCTGCAAAGAACATAAAATTCAAAAGAAAATTCCGACAATACAGATTAGTTAAGGATAAGGTAAATAAACCTAAGTCAAAAGTCAAGATAGTCCAGTATATTTAGATAACCTAAGATAATGATCTAACACAACAAATTCTACAAATAAATAATTCTACTCTGAAAAAATAACAAATGACCGACAGAAAAATACAAACGTGCTACTTACACAATAGCAGTAAATAAATCCCAGTGAAACAAACACGGATCTCAGTAAATAAAACAGAATATCCCTAAAACGACAAGCAAGATTAATCACACAAATATTTCAAAACAACTCAACAGCCAACCCAACCATGAGCGAAACAATATTTTATTTTACAAAAAATCAATCAACTTTTTCACTGTTTCACGAAAATCTTTGAAAAAAAAAGTAGGATTGTTTATCAATCATAACAAAAAATTAATAAATGATAGTATTCTACGCAGTCGGAATATTTCTATACATTGGAAACGTATTCTACTCTGTCACAGATAATTTTCAGGTTGGCTACGTCGCTTCAGTTTCGTTTCAGCAGCCGTAGCGGACTCACGTTGATTCAGCGCGCCGACCTTACGAAACTTTCAGTTTGAAATTCTAATACCTTCGTCATTTCCAAGTGCTAACTTAATAAACTTTAATAAAATCCGTGCAAATATTAACTATCAAAATCAAAATTCGAAGAAATAAAAAGTTGATATTTTACTTTTTGAATTTTTATTTTGTTTTGAAAGTTGTTTTTTTTTTTCGTGTGTTCCAAAGTTAAGTGCAGTGTTTTTTCAATGGTTGTGGTTTCCTGTTAATTGGTCAAAATAGGTGAAAAACATGTTTTTGGGCCTGAGCAGCCTCTGTGCGGTGGATTAGAAGTGAACTGGACATTATGTTATTACCATATCAAGCGCATACTAACTATCCTGATGCCTTTTTATGATGACATAGTAAGTAGACTTTTTTAATTTGATTGATAAAGTTTTTTTAAATATTATTGTTAGGTGAAGTTGATGTTTTTGTAATAATTTGTGGAATTCCAATTTGATAATTCATAGAATGATATTTAAATACTGAGAGAATCGTTATCAAGTTTTTAGGAGTTTTAGAAACGGTTTTATATCATTTGATTTTATTAGGGCATTAATTTTATTTATTTGTTTTATTCTTCAAGAATCAGAATCAGAATCAGAATCTTTATTTGTTAAACATAGGTATTTACTTATTGGTGCTTATTGGTTAACGTAATTGAGCGAACACAAAATAAATGTGTTGGGAGGAAAATTTACATTACATTTTTCTCATCGTATTTAATGGTTTAAATATTGCTCTCAAGTCTTCCTAAAAGTGTTCATTAATTTCCTTTGAGCATTAAAATTTTATTAGTTTATAAAAAGCCCGACTGCTGCTCTGAAAATGATGTACCTTTAAAATGCGATTTATTCCTCTGTTCCACGAAATTCCGAGAGTATTCAATGATAATAATAATTAATGTAAAAAACCTTTATCAGTTTTCAGTCGTAATTAAAAGATGTTACTTTCTTTCTGTAAATATCTAGGTAATATCATGTTTAATGTTTCGTTTTTTTTTCTCTTGAACTAGCTTATTTTTATTCTACAAAAAATACATCGATAGAAATAAAAGCGAATGTAGGACACGAGCACCGCTGAAACAATCGTTGTGTTTTGGTGATTTTTGAGCGAGGCCTGTATCCAGCATTCGACGTATTAAGCTGAGAAATTAAATAAAAGTCGTCATAATTATTATAATTATGACGACTTTCTTAACAAAGGCTTCTGGGTTTAGAGCCTTTAACATTACTGTAATCAGCTTAGAGTTTAGGCATCAGCCTATTAATATTATTTTATCTATTGTTAAGGTCTTTGTTGAGAAATTATTTTAAATATATTATAAAAAAAAAGTTTTTTTTTTCATGGAAGTTTTGCCTCTAACATTGAAATTGGAGCTATTTAAGTATTCTTCACAAAAATAGTTTTCTGGACAAAGGCTCCTCCAGACCAATCCTATGGAACTACAAGGAAATACCACCCACACGCAATATTTTAATAGCTCACGCACGTAGCCCGAGTTTAGCATATAAATGGCACAACAACACAATGATAAATAAATGTGAATAATAAATTTATTGAATATTATATGTCTAACACGAAAGTTATTATTATAATTATATGGTATCGTGCTATGTTATATATTTTTGTTTGTTTTAACATTAAAAATAAATCTTGCATAATTCTGGATTTAAACATCGCTTTAAAAAGTGAAAAGTCTCTTTTGTTTCCTCTTTATTTTGTTTTATTGAAATTTTTGTGTTGTCATTTAAAACAACAAAAAAAATTGTGTCTTTTTGTTACGAGAGGACTCTGACTCCTGTTACACAGTTATAATTAGCACAGGAGTCAGAGAGTTCTTAGGTATATTTGGCTTTAAATATTGTTTTATTTCAATAAATATTTTTTTTCTATTCTTTTCTTTCTCTATTAAATTATATTATATATTTTTAAATGTCTTTAACATATCTCGGGACCCTGGGTTCCCGTATCTTTGGAAGGCGTACGAGGGGCCAAAGACAACTCGCAGAGGCCCTTTAGACATTTTTAAGTATTGAGGCACCAACCGACGACTATCCCTGTTCGCACTACGCAAGGGCACCCAAGGACAACCCCCGGTTGGTGTAGGACTATTGCAGGATATGGAAACAAAGATATTTTGACTATGGCTTTGGGTGGTTAAAGTGGACTGGTTACCTGGAACTATGGAAGGACTATGGCCCCTGCCTGATCAATGTTTATATGTACACGGATAAATATTATATACATATATTATTATGTCGACCTGGGGAACAGAGTCAAAATGTTTAGTCAGAATCAAACTGAAATTTTAATGTAGTACATAAATAACAACTTATATCTAATCTAATTTTAATTTATAAAATAAAAATATAATATATTCATGTCTATGACTGACGAGATATTACATTCGTCTATATTTTTAATTGAATACTTGCTTCGCTTCTTTCATTGTAGAAACAAATTAAAATTGCTATTAAAACGTTTCGTAAAGTTTTGCGGTATCTCGGAAATTAAAATATTTAGATAAAATTCAGTGTCTATTCCTACTACTTCAATATTTTTATTTTTTAATGTTTATTACATAAGTCTTTGTCTTTATTACATTTTTATATACTAAATAGATATTAGACTGTGAGGTTTCTTAAGAATAAACAAAAAAAAAACTTGATTCCGTGGCTATAAAGGGAAACACAAGCACCAGCACAAAGTAAGTCAAACAGAAAAGCAAAAGCTCGTTTAAAAATTCTCTGTCGCTAATTATTCCGAACACGTAATTCACATTGTTTAAATATTCAGTCATTAGAATGGACCACCCATCTATAGATGGGCAAGAACATAATCAAACTTTAATAAGACAATAAGTTTAATGCTCTTTTGAATAAAATGTATTATAGTATAATCTGAGCATCGATAAAACTCTCGTTCCTAAATAAGTCTTTCTGGCCGCACAATTAAGGCTCTTTCAAACAAACGCGACACGACACAAAGACACCGCTCGTCGCGCGACGAGCGGTGCCTTTGTGTCGCGTCTCGTGTCGTGCTGGTCTGCACAAGCCTTTAAGATCATACCTATGTATTAAGTTGTGCCTTTCACAGGCAGTACATAATTCTAAACTTCATGCTTTTTCTATTAAACATTCCAATACTACTTCTCATCTAAGAAATTTAACTTAAAACCTAAGACTAGATCACTGCGCTTGCAATTATTATTGTATGAGCAAATATTATCGTCATTATAGAAAACTAGCTTTTGGAGGTCGTAAATTATTCCACACGAACTCACTACCGATATATAAAGTACCCTATATCCTAACGTAGTTCATAGTCTACTCATGTGTCAAATTTCATCCAAATCCGTTCAGCCGTTTTAGCGTGAACATTTAACAAACAAACATAATTTCGCAGTTATAATAAACTAGCAGCGCCCCACGATTTCACCCACATAAATCTCGACCCCATGGGAATATTAAGATAAAAAGTATCCTATGTATTAATCCAAGTTATAAACTATCTGTTTGCCAAATTTCATCTAAACCTGTTCAGTAGTTTTGCGTAAAAGAGTAAAAAACATCCATCCATCCATCCTCACAAACTTTCACATTTATAGTATTTTAAATAAAATAAACATAAATATATAAGTAGGATAGGATAGGATGAGCAAGTATTATGTCTGTGCATTGATAATTTAAAACATTCAGGTGAATGTTGAAAATTTTATAAACTTACGTTCTAGAAAATTTTTGTATCCTCTTCTTCATTATAAAATACAATAGACGTGGGTATATTTTGTAACTTGTTCCGCTTAGCTATTTCTAAAGAGCCATAAAAAACTCCTGAAAAAAATCGACACATGTTTCATCTCTCAACGAGGCATCCTCAGGATGACGATGGATTTGTTGCGAACTTGAACACGGCGTGTTGCCACACTGAGCGCTGAGTGAACACGTGTCGATTTATTTCAGGAGTTTTTTTATGGCTCTTTAGAAATAGCTAAGCGGAACCAGTTACTAAACATATTGTGTTTTATAATGGATTTCCGCAAGGCACGCCTTAATCAATTAATTATCTCTTCTTCATTGTTAATTAAATTGTTTAATTACGGGTGTGCAAAGCTTCAGCTCTTTCAGTGAACGGAAAGTAGGTGACAATTTTTTTTCGAGATTCAACTGTCAGATATAAACACAATAACATGTGACTAAGAAAGTGATGATTATAAATGTTGATGGAAAGAGGGGGAGAGGGGAGACCAAAGAAAAGATGGATGGATTCTGCTAGGGGTGATTATGAAAAAAAAGGCACTGAATAATAACGGGTCGTCGAAACGGAAAGTGATAGGGAAAAATATGCATATTGCACAGACGCCAAGTAACATTGGACCAGGGCAGGGAAAATAAGAAGACGGTGAGATATTCATGTGTGATTTACATATGTACATATCAGGTACTAATTTAACAAAGCCGTTTGTCGTGTCAGTCTGTGTCACCGCTTAATTCTTCTTAACTACATACACACAGTGCCGGTTTTAGCAATACCCCGGGCGAGATTTCTGTGGCACCCCTCAGTACTCTTGGAGAGTAGAGGGACGACAATTTTAGCTTTTGTTCCAGTGCATTGATACAGTTTAATAAGAGTTACAACTCATGCAGAAAGAGGAGAATGCAGGATGCAAGAGCGAGCGTAGCGAGCTTGAAAATATGTTAATTGAACAGGGCTTCGGATATGTTAATTCGTTCATACAGAAATAGGAGTTACTTTGTCCACTCATGTAGTAAAGTTAAAAATAACAGAAAAAATTGAGGAATAAGAGGCCGGTGGTTCGCGTAGGGTGCCCCTTTATGTCTGGCGACCTAGGCGGGCGCCCATGCGCGCCCTACCCTTACGCCGGGACTGACTGCACAATGGATTTTAATGTGATTTTCAACAAAGTTACAGAATTTTTATTCCGGAGGTTCATAATGTGTATAATAAATTAGTATTTTAACTTGGATATTGCACAGAAATATCGATGTTTTGACATCAAAACATTGCACCCGTACAAAGCAGGAGCGGGTTGTTAGTTTTAGATATACATAATTATATAAATCGTTCAACAAGAACAATCTGAAGACTAATCGATTTCAACAATCTCATTTAAATCGGTTTAGTAGTTTAGGCTGTTCTGGGCCATAATTTTACTCACTTAAATAAAAGTACATAGCCAATACGATTTATACCGTACCCTTCTTTTCTGCCGTAGTTGGATAAAAAGCATCGTTCCTTGTTCCTAGATAATAATATTAAAACTATACATTAAATATATTCTAATACTAACTTAACTCAATTCCTTAATGGCCAAACTAGTTGGAAACCCGTTTGACCAACCGAATTGTTTGTTAGTCTGTATATTTGCTTACGCCAACGGTTTGGGTAGTTAGGCACTGTGTCAATGCAAATAGTCATTTTGGCACTGTCCAGCAATTCTGTCCGACTTTCGATTTAGAGTAGAATAAAATATCGCAGTAGTCTGTAGTTGTAAAGGGTTAATTGATGATTCATAATGAATGCTGATATTGTTTAGTCATGGTGAGAGAATGAAAGGCAACTAACAAAAGGTATTGACAAGGCAGATGTGAGTACCGGGGTTGCGGGAAAGTCCGAAAGGGTTGCCGTGGCCCCTGGCAACATACAGGCAACTGAAGGAACACGGGTGGCTTTTAGTCAGTAAGAGTCTGACATGCCCTCCCGCTCCGCCTAGAGCAGGAGAAATTATTTGATAATTTTCCACCCAAAAAAAAAAAGGCAGATGTGAGTAGAAACGCCGGAAGAGGGTCCTCAAAATAGTGACCTTATTGGTGATATTCTTCAGAATAGTCAGGTGCGTAGTACTGGCAACCGGCGTGCGTGTATGACCAGATGTATGACCGTAAACGAACCAAAAGGAGTATGTAAGGATCGTAGCAGTAATCTTCAGTATGTTAGGAAAAAGGCGTAAAGGAGACTGAAACGATTACATGCACTCTTGGACCTGAATAGTAACGAGATGTAAATGGTGTGAATTTATAGATTCATACATACATTAGTGTATTGCAGTGACTAGTTGCTATCCCACAATTCACATAGCGATCCATAGTTTCAACAATATCCAATCCAACAATTCCAAAACAATCCATTATAACAATTCCAAGTCAATCGTGTGAGCGATCTTCAGTGTCCAGTGTGAATGCAAGTGTTGGTTGTAGTCTTGTAAAACTTGCCTAAAACTTTGATTTCCTACGAAAGCGGGTCCGTCATATTATAGCGGCAGTATTTGACATTAGGGTGTCAAAAAACAAAAAACGCTCTGTATTTAGACAGCCGTTATTGTATGACCGTTTAAGACTAAGCGTATGCTGAGACGCAGGTGACGCAGCACAGCACAGTACAAATTTTGCAGGGTAGGGCAGGCGACGCAGGCATAGGCCTCGAGCGCATGCTGCGATGACGCAGCTACACAGACACATTCGCGTTATATTACTTTCCTCTATGTAGCTAGTGCAAACAATCTGTCATAAAACAAAATTATGGATCAGTGGTAAAAAAAACAAGTGACAACCTGCACGCGTCGCGCAGAAATCTGTGTCGGCTCTACAACGAGACGCAGAGTAGAACAGACACATGTCTGCGTCGCACGTTCCAGCACCGCAGCGTCCACAGCTGTCAGTACGTTGTTTCAGTGCGGTTAGTGGAAGTGCCCAGGTGTGGTTCGGACAAGTGCTGTTGAAATCAGTTCTCAGTGGAATACCTCGTCTTGCTAGCTTAAGTATCATTTTACAAGACATTAAGGCTAAGCGTAAGCTAAGACGCAGGTGACGCACCACAGCACATTACAGATTTTGCAGGGTGGGGTAGGCATAGGCCGCGAGCGCATGCTGTGACGCAGCTACACAGACACATTCACGTCCTAATACAAACAATAGACGGCTGTGCTGCGTTACCAATGTCTCAGCAAAAAAAAACGAGTGGTAGAAATCTGTGCCGGCTCTACAACGAGGCGCAGAGCAGAACAGACACATGTCTGCGTCGCACGTGCCTAACTCGAAGCGTACGCCGCTGTCAGTACGTTCATGCATGATAAAATCTGCTCTGCCCTGCGCTGCGTGGACCTGCGTAACCTGGGTTTCAGCATACGCTTAGCCATATGCTTTCTTAGGACACCAAAGCTGTATGATAAGTTGATGGCTCGAATTCAAAACTTGGCAATTTCCAATGCACCTTTTTTTTTTGCACTTGTCTGATCGTTCCTTTTTTCCAATATTATGATAAATATGTTTTCGGAGTTTATAAGTATGAATAAAAAATTGATTGCACGTACGTTATCATTGAAATACGTCAAATAATTAGTTTCATATTTTTATATTGTTGATAAAACCCAGTTTGCCAAATGAAACAGAATTAATTAAGTGATTGCAATCAGCATTGATTCATTAATCTGTTTATAGACTGGCATGTGTACCTACCCAATATTATTATTAACTAGATTTTTTCCATGACTTCACCCTCGCTGTAGTAATCAACTATACAATAAAACATATCATAAAGCACTCGGCAATAATATAGCTTTCTGTCAGTGAAAGAATTTTCGAAATCGGATCAGTAATTCCAGAGATTACCACCTACATGCAAACATACAATCTTTACCTCGTTATAATATTAATTTAGATTTTAAACATACAAAGAAAAGACAAAAAAAGAAAGAAAATACGTTAATTTGCGGTAAACATAACGCAAAGAAAGAAAAAAAATCACGTAAATAAAAAAATTGGGGAAAAAGTGTGTCACATCCACGCAAAATGGCCATCGCTCAGCATTATGCTGCGACAGCCGGCGTAGCGTATAGTGAAATAACAAATAAAATAAATGCAATACTTAGTCTTAAATGTTTACACTATTATCATATTTAAAATGGCAACAACATGAACTTTCACTGCCTACATAATTATAAAAAATAAGTATTATAAGAAGTCTTGGCACCGGTGGCCGACATGTTGTGAGGAAATCGGATGGGCATGTGATGCGGAGGAATGAGGAAAATGTTGTGAGGAAAGAATTGAGTGTGAATGTGGATAGCTATAAGGGTGGAAGAAGACCAAAGAAACGATGGGTGGACCATCTGAAAGATGATATGGGTAGGAAGGGGCTGACTACCATGACGACTAATCTAATCTAATGGAAAGGTAAAAAAATATCGGATTGACAAAAGCTACCGAAAAACTTGTGTCCTTAATGTAGCCCCATTCTTTAAATTAATAGTACAAAGGTATTATACCTCTTAACTAAGAATTCCGAGTAAATTCATTGTTATTCAAGTGTAAGTAGACTATACTTCGCACTCCATATCCACTGGATAAGATAAACGCTACAAGTGCCATTTATCTGAATCCTTTGGGAATTTGATATGTAGGTAGTAGGCACTCTCATTTTGTTCAGAACGTGCTTGCTACATCCGATTTATATTGTTGTGTGTTTAGTAAAGAATAGCATAACCAATAACGGATCGCGGTCTTAACCAGTATCGATTGGGATGATATGGAGAATATTTCTTTAATTTGTTTAGTAAGCAAGGCACACCAACGAAATATTTACAAGAATTGTAACAATAGAATCTTCAATACAGTGTAAATACATTACTTTTACCTAAGCACAACATGTTTATTATAAGGTAAATAATTACATTATTTTATCATCTTCTTTATATATAATGCTTTTGTAAATGTGTTTGTCACCTAACTCCTCCTAAACGGCTGGACCGATTTGGATGAAATTTTGTGTGTATATTTGAGTCCCTGGATGGTTTGAAAATACAATAGGACCCGGTAGCGTCTAGTAATAATATAATAATTATGTCTACATACGTTTTACGTATTTTTAACCGACTTCCAACAATGAGGAGGTTCTATGTTCCACTTTGTTCTTTTTAATGTATGTTCATCGAAATTTTCGTCAAATGTGAACCAATTTTGAAAATTTTTTTTTTTCATTTAGTCGAGGAAACTTGATAAAATTTATGTGGGAACACACATACATTTTCTTAACTTTGCTTGGGGAGATTTTTAGTAAGTTTCAATAATACGATTTCTTTTTGTTTTTGTCTTCTTGCCTGTTTATTTATGTGTGTACGTAAATAGTTAAATATTAGAAATATTTACATTAAGTTGATACCTACATAATAAAACAATAAAATATGATTTTTCTAATCAAATAGTAGCGAACAAATAAACCGTAACTTGTTGCTTTTCCAAGATTTATATAAATTGACTGCTGTGTCAGAATTCTCCTGTCCTCAATTTGTTCGATCTGCACAGCATGTTCCCTTCCATAAATATCTATGTAAGTATCAGCTGTTATCTTAGCCTACAGTATTCACCCCCCTTTTGCTACATTTTTGGTACTGTACTTTTTTTTTTGGTGGGCAATTATCAAATAACTTCATCCGCTCTGGGCGGAGCAGGAGGGCGTGTCAGACTCTTATTGACTAAACCCATCCGTGTTCCGTCCCCGTGTTCCTTCAGTTGCTATGTTGCCGGGGGCCACGATATCCCTTTCGGACTTTCCCGCGACCTCGCCAGGCATTGGCCCTAGCGGACCATCAGTTCTGCTGACATCTCTTTGATGCGCGCGTTGAAGACAACGCGCCGTCAACCCGGGCCTGGTCTTTATCGGACGGCGAGCTACCCATTGCTCTGGGTCAAGATTACAGATTTCATCAGAACAAAAAATAAACACTTAATTATCTCAGGTTTAAAGTGTAAAAACCTTGCATATCTATCTGTCTGTAGATAGCAAATGTCAAACAATGTAACGGTTATTGACAGTGGATTAGAAGATGAAAATTTTGTATACACATTATGTTATGTAGATATGTACATGACTACCTAGATGGTGCATATATACACAATATTATTTTATTTTTTTCTGCTCGAGTATAGTTCTCGATGTTTTTGGTTGGTATATTGGCGTGTGCTAGCTGACATATGGCCAATAATTTATCTATTAAATTATATCTTGTGTTGCGTAATGTAATTTATTTTTCTAACTTGAACAGACAGCTGTGCTGCTGGGGAGTTTGTTGCGCCACTTCTTCTTCCCAGCTAAAGGCACTAGGAAGTGGTGAAAGGGTGGGCGTTTTGGGTGACTGTCTTATATAATTTTGACGTTCGAAAAGTGCTGATTCTCAGCCTAGTTTGAATAAATGACTTTTGAATTTGAATTTATTAAGTAGGTATGTACATAATTTACCAGCACTGTGCGTAGACTAGAAACAAATCAGTTTAATTTACTAAGATTCGGTTTCAAATTACCGCAGTTATCTCTAACGAACTATTCATTCAAGAATATCTTCGGAACACTTGCCCTACTTCTTTCAATTTATTAGATATCATGTCTAAATATTATGATTGGGTGCTTCGTTCCAAATCTTGTTATTTACAATTTATTGGTTGAATTATTTTGTATCATTATCTTGTAATGTTCTTCGTCTGTTTTTGTCTTGAATATAGAAACATTACATTTTATCCATCTATACTAATATTATATTAAATATACATATCAATCAATCTGCCTAGCCTTTTCCCAACTATGTTAGGGTCGGCTTCTAGTCTAACCGGATGCAGCTGAATACCAGTATTTCATATGGAGCAACTGCCTATCTGACCTCCACAACCCAGTAGCTGGGTAATACGGTTCCCCTTGGTAAGACTGGTTGTCAGACTTTAGGTCTTCTGACGACCCGTAACGACTGTCAAAGATCTAAGAATGACAGCCAGGACCAACGGCTTGACGTGCTTTCCGAGGCACGGAGGAGTCTCGGTATGTAAAGATGGTCACCCATCGACGGACCAACCCCGGCAAACGTAGCTTAACCTGATGGATCGACTCGTGCGGCTGTTATTACTTAGCCGTGAAATCCACAAACTAAATATACCTACTAGTTTTCTTTGACATAGCAAATATCTAGAAGCGGCGATGATGACGACTTAAGCTTCGCAGAACAGCGATGGACGCCACAAAGCGTCCGCAATTTACCGTCGAATGACGTCACTGAAACATTAAATATGAAAGTATGTAAGTGTGATTCCCTAAAGAGCGTGTTGTGACACTATAAAGTCAACCTCTGGTGCCATAATTTTGATGGTGGCCGTCACTGCGGCCGTTGTGTGGCGGCCACCGCTGTCCAAAGGTTTACCATTGAAGTCGGCCATTTGTTGAATTACCACACAAATATATAAAAAACCGACCAACTGCGTATCAGACCACGTACAATGAAGGGTTCCGTAGTTAGATGGTAGGTTGAATTTATCCCAAATACAAAATTAACATTGTAGTTGAAAAACATGTTCTCCCATACATTCCAACTGCAAATGTAGGTTTGCACGTACAATATTGAGAGATTTACTGTATTATTGTAAGACCATAGACTTCTTATAGGTTTTCCTGTTATCTATGGATAAAAACAATTCTCTGTATTTTTTTTTTTAAACTTTTGTCTCATTCGTTTCGGAGATAAGGGCAATGTTCAATTTTCATCAATTTATACTTAATTGTATTTATTTCTAAATTATAAAATTCACGATCCTCGCAACAAGCCCTTTCATTTGATATGTCACACGGTATAGTTTGCAATTTTTTTTTATGTTTTCTTATTTGTCCCCCAAAAGTGACCCCCATATTGAAAATTCATATATTTCCGTTACACATCCGTGTTTGAGTCACAGAAATAAATATGTGTTCCAAATTTCACCTTAATCGGTCCATTCGTTCCGGCGCAAATTGGCTGTGACAGACGGACAGACAGACACGACTGATCTTATAAGGGTTCCGTTTTTTCCTTTTGAGGTACGGAACCCTAAAAAAGTGGTGTTTCAAATATATTAGAACTCCCCAAAACTGGTCAAACTGGGGTTGAATTTTGTACACAAACGAATTTAAGTCAAGTCATGCAAGAACTAACCTTTTCAAAATTAACATACGTTTCAACATTCAACCTTCTACCCGATCCCTGTGACCTCCATCATACCTTAGTTTTAATAACATTACTGTGGGTGTCCTGATTTGGGTCTGACAGTCACATGCCACTTCTGCAACACTTGGTGCCAACTGTCCTCCTGATAAAAGGTAACAGAAGGTAGATGGATTATACTTTGTAATTATTATGTTAGTAAAATGGACTGGCTAATAGAAGTTTTTGTTTCTGAAAAGTATTCTAAATGTCTATAACCCCGCGTTCACATCCACATACAAGTTGTGATACTTGTTTTCAACAAAACTTTGTAGAATACTTATTTTAAACATGTCACGATCATAAACACGCGTTTAAACGAAGATTTAAAACATGTTGTGAGCTTGCGACTACTAGGTTTATCGTTTACACCTAAAACAAGTAGTAGGTACCTTTAGACTAGTTGCATCCAAAACTTGTAGAATACTTGTCAAAAATTTAAACAAAATCTGAAACATTGTCAATACCATGTATTAACATGTAAAAAACACATTCTTTAAACATTGTTATAAGGACCGGGTAAGAAGAATTGCTTAAACCATGTCTCCTGCGCGTGTGTAATGTTTAGAAAAAAACTTTCTTAACATTACACAAAAACATCGAAACAAAGAGGCGTGGCCATACACATTTGTGTATGCAAACACTATGTTTTTGTTTTCCGAACTGCATGGATAACATTCCCCATGCGGGTGAAGAGGGGAAGGGTTTGTTTCACTTTCAATCGCTGCGCGCACAGCGGACATCTGTCACTCTCATTCAACACAGGTTTTTAGATTATATTGTCTTGTGAATAGTTGTGAACAAGTTATGAGAAATTGACGATGGATTGGAATAGAGATACTTTTTATTAAGTACGACTTCCTCGTCGGAACTCATTACAACACTCATTAAAAATATTTTAATACGCAAGAGACAACTTGTGTAAGAAAATAAATGTTTATGTGTAAGGTTTTTTGTGTAATGTTTCGAAATAACACGCGCAGGAGACCCGGCTTTAGGTAGAAGTTTGGCAAACATTACTGACCCCCGAGTTCGCAAAAGGTTACCAACCTTAAATCATTAGACTATTAAATCATGATCAATATGTAACTTGCACATTAGACGTTGCCCCTAAGGTGATCATTTAGACGGTCAATCTCGTCATCAGTTCAATGCGGTCATTTTTTTGTCAATTATACGATGAATCAGGTGTCAATTGCACAAAGGTCACGAATTGAAATGATGACAGATGAGGGCAAAGTCCAATGAGCCTGTAATTCATCAGTCATGCAGCAGTCAACAGCAGAAATAGGTCAGGAGCTCAGCACGAACGCGCGGCGTAAACAGAAAGGTAAATTAGGACGATTTTAAAATTGAAAATACTTGATTTGCACATAATATTTATTATATTTTAACCCAGTAATGCCCGATTTTTATTGTTGACGGGTTAATTAATTAATTAGATTTTTATAATGTATTAAAAATTGTTAAATGGGGAGCAGTGGTGGTCCAGTGGTAACGGCCGCGACTTACAAGTTGTAGGTCGTAGGTTCGAACCCAGACAGGAGCTTTACTTTGTGTAAATTATTTCATCACCACTGCTCTCAAAATGGTGAAGGAAAACATCGTGAGGAAACCGGCATGTCCTAGAACCGAAAATTAGAAGACATGTGACATCTACCAACCCGCACTGGGCCCGCGTGGTGGATTAAGGCCCACTCCTTCTCAAAGAGAGGAGGACTGTGTCCCAGCAGTGGGAACATTATAGGCTGATGATGATGATGATGATTAAAAATTGTTGGCAAATAATACATTCATTGACTCAATAATGGTATTAACCCATAGAATAATAAATTAATAACTAATGTTAGCCACAGTTTGCCTAATATTTACAACAGTAACGACTCAGTGTTATAAAATAGAAGTAAAATATTTATCTTTATAGTAACTGTATCTATTTATTGCCTTGATAAGTTCCTCGATAGGCGCCATGCTTGTTATACAATGGATATTATGCGGTCGTCAAGAGTAGGTAAATTGACCGTCCCAATTCATTACGGAAACAGGCAAATACCTCTATATTATGCATAATTACGTTTGCTCATCGCATGTGGGCCACAATAGGATATTTAATGGGAAATTTCCTGGCTTTCATTCCATACCAACATGTCGCTCTGTTTTCTGCTTATGTAAACAAAACACAGGCACATAGTAGAGGTAGAGATAATTGTATCAAAAAGATACATTATAGCTTGTTGATATACTGCTACCCAGTTGTTAAATCTTCCTGAAAAGTACTTATTTTGTAGTATAATCAGCCTAAAATGTTCCCACTGCTGGGACACAGGCCTCCTCTCTACTAGAGAGAGTGGGATGTAATCTACCACGTGGGCCCAGTGCGGGTTGCTAGATGTCACATGTTTTCGACATGCTGGTTTCCTCACGATGTTAGATGCTATCGCTAGAGATAGCTAGATGAAGTCGGTCATTCCACTACCGTCGAACTGCCAAGACATAATTAGGTCTTGAGTTCGTACCCAAGGTACGCACCTCTGACTTTTGTGGATTCATGAGCGTATTGTATAATTATCACTTGCTTCAAAATCGGTGAAGGAAAACATCGCGAGGAAACCGCATGTCTGAGAGATATATTACTCGATGGCTTGTGAAGCCAAGTCAGAGGCTTATGGGCGGCTTTAAAACTCTGATCAGACGAAAAGAAAAAGATTCCACTGTGGTTCGCTCACTATATTTTGCCACAGGGTAATAATTGTATATACTTAGAAGACACACAATAAGAAAAACTATTTTCAAATCCCTTAGAATCCTTGCTATGATGGTTTGACAGAAATACCAACAGCCAATCAAAGCACATGACAATACATTATACTAAATAGGCTTCTCTGAAACCGAGGGGTCATAAAAACGTTGAAGTAAAAGAATATTGCTCACATGGGTCTCATTAAAACGAGATTAAATGACCCAACTCTGACTGAAAATCTAATTTTATAGTTAGTGGTTATAGAACAATAAACTCAATGTTGGTGGACATAATTAAGTAAGCAATCTAATACGTTGTAACAGCAAATCAATTTTCATTCCTCCCTTTTAAGACCTAGGGCATTTTTTTCTTTATATTCAGATAGAGCTCACATGACCTAGAGAGGTGCCATAAAGAATATGAATAAAAAATCTCGACTAATTAAAAAGTTATGCAACAACGCGAAATTTTGCGTGTACTCTGGTACAGATACATCAATGTAGGAGGCTCTCTAAAACAATACTCATATTGAAAATATTATAATTAGATAAAGAACAGAATGTATTCTGAAGAGTTGATGCTAAACAGCTCGTCTCGTCGCCCCCGGCGCCCCTATTACATGGAACTTAAACATAACTGGCGAAATGTGGGTGTACTATATGTACACCTCGGTCTGATTCTTCGGGGATTTCTGGCGTGATGTTGCTTTTGTTATGTGTTGATGCTAAACCGAATTGTAACAAAGTGAAGTCTTTTAAATCATTTTTATACATGACATTATTTCAGTCTTCAATAAGTTTAAATATGTATTTTCCACGATAGCGAAAAATCTCTCTAGAAAGAGTCAATGAAGTACTACAAAATATGCTGACTGAAGATTTTTCGATAACAAGATAAAAATGTCAGAGAAGGCAGACGATAATAGATAAGGTTTGATGGGAACCAAACGATGTAATTTCTGCTCTAAGACTTTGTTATAAAGTCTAATTCTTCTGTGGTTTATTCACTTTATTTATAATCATTTTATGGATGTAATGTTTCGCATACATTATAATCCATTCCAATTAGAAGCATTGCCAAAATAAAATAGACCCAGAACTATTTTTAGAAATAATGAAAGAATATACTTTCATAAAATAAACACATCAATAATATTAATCTATAGGGAATTCCCAACAAACGATAAGACAAGCTTCATAATAAATACAGTCAATTTGGGAATTTCTAATACAATTTTATCTTGATCGAGAAATCTTAATAAGGTTTTGAAATACTCGTACATCTCAAAACAGTCATCTTTTTCCAAACGGATAAGGGATTTCGACTTATTTCAAGCTGATAGTTAGCCGTGGCTTCAATCAATCAACTTTGCCTCTTCCAAGTTGCGAGTCTTTAGTCCTAAACTGCTCCGCCAAACCGCACTTGTCAAACTTTTGTTTTAGTGCGGTTAGTGGAAGTGTTCAGATGCGGTTTGGACAAGTGCTGTTGAAACCAGTGCTCTGAGTGGAAAACCTCATCTTGCTGGCTTTAGTATCATTTTGCAAGACATTTAAGGTCAGGTCCAGCTTCAGTCATCTACCACCTGTCAGACTTTACCCTGAGATTAAAATTCAATTGTCTCACCATTATTATCATCATCAGCCTACAGAAGTCCAGCTGGACATAGGCCTCTCTCCAATTGCACGCCATTCAGCTCAATTCTCGGCAAGTCTCATTCAGCTGCTACCAGCCACCATGCGAATACCGTCTCTCCACCTTAGCGTCAGGCGCCTTAGGCACAGACACATGAGAACAGCAGCATTGCTATGTTACGGAATGATGACAGTCAAATTACAGAATTTGACTGGCATCATTCCTTAACATAGCAACGCTGCTGACGACAGAAAATTCTTGCTCTTAAACGCATTTTACGATCAAAAATTTCCACCAAAATTCATGCCACACCGTTTTATGGATGCGGAAAGAATGATAAGGGCGGGCTTTCATCTCTATCCAAATGGCTTCAGAATCTGTCATGGCGGATTACTGAAAAATACAAAGGAAAATTTTACGCAGTTTTTCCTTAAGAAGTGAAATATTGAAGTGGGTAGATTATGATAATAGCCAGCTTCTAATTGTCTCTGAGGAATCTCCTCTCCTCTAACAAAAGAACTAATATAACCATTTAAATTGTATTAACTTTGCTTGGCTAATGTTTGAGTTAGCTTCGATAATACGTATTTAATCCACTTTGTGTATCTTTATGATGTTGTAATACTTCTTGGCACTGTTGTTTACATAGCAAGTAGCGTATTTGAATTGAAAAAATTGAAAAGTGAAAAACATGTTTCCAAAAAAAAATTACAATCACTTTCCAAAAAAACATTGTAGTGCTTTTTTTTGGAACTGCAACTATCAACACTGTATTACTTAAAATATCCTATAAATGTTTGTTGATTTTTGAAGATACTGTGGTGGCGCTTGTGGTAATGAATAAAGCACGTATTGCAGTCTTCAAATGACAAACAACTGGTAGATTGACTCAGTGGCCAAAACTCACTCAAAACTGTTTCCTTTGATGATTTGCAAAATCAACCTTTTTCGATAGAATTTTTTAGACTATGCCCAACCATGCTGAGAATTCAGTAAGTTATTTAGAACTCTTAGGGCTATCGTTCACGATGCTTCTCAAAAGTAACATGTGGCAAACTCTAATCACCAAATGAGTTATAAGTAGCCAGAATTACACACAGCACTAGTAAAATGGCAAAAATATGGCGAGGGGGGTAATGGCTGATCTTTTATGCTCGTGAACGAGTGCTGCTTGTGGGGACTGGTCGTCTTGCTGATCATGGTTTTGTTATTGTTACTAGTAATTAACTGTTCATTTTTTTTATCTCGATGGTCCTAGTTTATCATTTATAACTGCCAATTACAGCTTTATGTAAGCGGGCACGCCCTTTATGTCTGGAGGCTTTTATTTAGATATTTAGTTCTGTTTACGTTTAGTTTTTTTTTTTTTTTAAATAACGTATGAATATAGTTTTCGATGTTTTTCTTTGAAATATTGGCGTGTGCTAGCTGACATATGGCCTATAATTTATCATTTGAATTATGTTTTGTGTTGCATGATGTAAGTTATTTTGTAAACTATTGTATAAAATCATTCTCTAACTTGAACAGACAGCTGTGCTGCTGGGGAGTTTGTTGCGCCACTTCTTCTTCCCAGCTAAAGGCACTAGGAAGTGGTGAAGGGTGGGCGTTTTTGGGGGACTGTCTTATGTAATTTTGACGTTCGAAAAGTGCTGATTCTCAGCCTAGTTTGAATAAATGACTTTTGAATTTTTGAAAAATCAATGACGTATACGCGAAACGTTATTAATTAGTTTGAGTTTGGTTGTTTCGTCTAAAATCTACACATAAAGATCCAAAAATAGCACATAGGTACTGCAATAACATAACCAAAAAGTTTTTTTTTTTAATTATTATTAAAATTAAATAAGTCATTGCAATTTAAAATTTACATTTTCATTACCAAAATTGCCCCGAATCCATTAAAACTATATTTGTACATATTATTGTTATTACTTTAAGTCTGTTAGTTATTAAAACTTAGCAAATTTTCAATAGGGGTCAGAAGTCATAACTTATGACCCCTGTTGAAAATTAAGTCTACAAGTCATAACTTGTAGATACTCGCTAAATGACGGGCGCCCGCGCCCAATGTATTAAACACGGTAAAATTCCCCATTGATTTTTTTCCTGAAAATTTCCACATAATTATACTCTCAGTACTGCTTAGTACTGAGAGTATATTTATGTAAACAATACCCTCATGGATCGGGCAGGGTTTTTGTACATGTTGTATATCTATTCTATAAATACAAATAAATTTAATTGAAGTGTCCGATTGTAATGGCAAAATAAGAGCTTTTTACTAAATGCATAAATTAATATGAATGTTTATACAGTTTACGGTACTTATAACAATTTTTTTTTTACTTTTTTGTCTTTCTTGTTTGTCTGTTTGTTCCGACTAATCTCCGAAACGGCTTGACCGATTTTGATGGCACTTTTACTGGCAGCTAGCTGATGTTATAAGGAGTAACTTAAGCTAGAAGAATTAGGGTCAACGCGGGCAAAGATGCGAGCAGCAGCTATTAGAGAATTAATACTTAGATACAGATATGTCTGCCGACAAATTGCTTTGCAGTTTGGCAGATGTTATGTAAAACGAAAACTGTAATATTATGAATTAAATAAACAAAAAAAAAAAAAAAAAAAAAAAAGATAATATATATAGTGTCGTAAAGATATACAACAAAACCACTAACTACGAGAGCGATTAATTAAAATGTCACAATTGTCTATGGAACTGTGCCAACACTTCAAGTAAAAGTTGATTCATTAAAACTGATTCGACGTTTCAACTAACTTGCTGACAAG
Organism: Agrochola litura; assembly: GCA_949152395.1. Lineage (NCBI taxonomy): Eukaryota > Metazoa > Arthropoda > Insecta > Lepidoptera > Noctuidae > Agrochola > Agrochola litura. The sequence goes on along the minus strand of OX424513.1, from coordinate 19,072,174 downwards.
GAAGAACAAAGCTTGACTGTTTTAAAAAATGACTGGGTTTTTGTTACTTAAATAACTAGAATTTTTTAGGTCGAGTTTTGTTACTTTTTGAAGTGAAAACTTCTTTAGGCGCGTTGGGCATTTCTGAGATGGGAAAAAACAATTGAACTCGCGACACTGTTACCGACACCTCATTAATTTTAGCTTTTGACCATTAAAAAGACATCAACGCGCGATAAATTTTCTTTGAGATTAATGACATTCCAAATATTTAGACATGACAACGACATGATTGACATTTCCCTTTTTTTTTACAGACTTTAAATACACAAAAGTATTTCCTGCACAGTAAAATTGTTCGAGTTTTCACTTCTGTCGGCACTACCGGAGTGCCACTGTTTTTTTTTACCGATTTGTGTGTGTCGCTTCTCATTGTGAGAAGTAGTGATATTTATCTGTTTTTATAGATTTTCTGCTTCCCCTTTTATGCTTGAAATTCGTTCTACACTACAAGGATCTTTTGGCGTGCGACCAAAATCAGAACTAACGCCGCACAGTGGAACGAATGTATGGGAGCGGTTGGACGTAGACATTTCCGAAAAAAAAGAGTAAAATTATGCCAAACTAATGATGCCATCTTATTCGATTACTTAATGCCTTCATAACTTGTGGTGATGAATTTCTTCATAACTCCCATATTTCGGGAGTAATTTGAGAAAATGTGAAATTTTACTATGAAAATGAGTGTATCGAGCTCTCTCCCTCCTGATTCCGGGCTTGTTTCAAGTAGCGGTCTCTAATATCATAATGCTAATACTAAGAGCTATATTTAATACTAAGACACATAGTGCGCCAAATGTGCACTTTCTGGGATAAAGAGTGATGTTTATTTTATAACACAATTTTTTTATTTTTTGTTTATTTTGTTGATTAAAACCGTTTTTCTAAAGGTTTACCTTATTACAATAACATTTCTGAGCAGCCAATTAGAGAAGATATAAGCTAATTAGGATATATAATTAGGGACTTAAGGTTTACATATAAAACTGATGCACTAATGATTACTGATAAGAACATTGCTATTATTTAATTACTAAATGGCTCTTAATACACTAATTTAGCATGCATCATTTACTAATTATCACAATAACTAATTACCTTGCAATATTTAACAAAGGATACCTGGGATACCTGGATTTTATATAAATAGGTCACTATTAGTAACTTTAAAATCAGTGTTGATTTACACCTCGTTGTATCCAAGCTAATCTCGCAATGTATTTTCCAAATTTTAATACAAATCTTGATATTCACGTTGCTTTATGCGCACGCGCACATAAAGATTTACGCGACTTTAACTATTTGTTCAGTGTTTTAAAAGATAACAGTTGTGTTCAGTTATGTGAAAGTGCTGAAACAAGTTTAAAAGACTGGTGTCGTCGATTTTGCTACCGCATTTATGCAAAATGGACACAGTCTGGAAGAAGCACAGATAAGTTTCGGAAGAAACATGAGATTTGGCTACAGGCTGCAATTCAATGGCCGGAATTACAGAATGAAAATATGGAACCTTCTACAGAAAATATAAGTGACGTCATCGAGCCCATAATTTCTCCTGCTAAATCTGATGCTTCAACTTGTACACATCCTAGTTCTCGTAAATCTTTTGAGGACCTTAGTAACCGGCAAAAAAGAAGACGCACTGAAGATAGTCTTTCATGCAGCAGTAGCAGCGCTGAAATTATGTTTTCGGCCGAAAGGGCGCTTCAAAAGGCAGGACAAAGCGATACAGCTTATGTTATGAAATACTTGACGGAGAATCCAGAAGAGGCCTCAAAAATCAAAGCCTTCATTGAAGGTAAATCAATTCAGGTACGGGAAATATCCCCTTTGAAGGCATTGGCTCTTTATGTATCGATGAACTTATCGAAATGGCGCTATAACACTCTTCGGGATTTCAACACTCAAGAAGGAGCTCTTCAATACCCGAGTTACTACATGTTGGTTAAAGAAAAAATTAAGTGCTATCCGGCCAAAGAAGATCTCACAGTTACAGAGAGCTCTGCAAAAATCAAATTACAAGCCTTGATGGATTTAACCTCAAGAAGACTTATTAGGTCGTTAGAAACCCCTGTTGATCCCAATCAACAGCTCGTATTGACCAGCAAATGGGGTTTTGACGGATCATCTAGCCAAAGCATTTATCATCAAAGGACGAGTGAAGATGAGCAAATCGATCTTGCTAGTAATTTTATGATTAGTCTTGTACCACTGCGGCTCGTCTCAAAAGGTGTAACAATTTGGGAAAACGAGCGACCATCTTCCACTTCATTTTGCCGGCCAATATTGTTTAAGTTTATAAAGGAAACCAAAGAAAATGTGCAGAGAGAGATGGCTGAAATCGAAGCAGAGATTGAAGCCTTAACTCCATCCACCATCACTGATGGAATTAGTGTCAAACACCAACTGCTGTTGACAATGATTGATGGTAAAATTCATTCCATTATATCCAATACAGCAGCTTCAGTGTGTGACATATGCAAGGCTTGTCCTAAAGAAATGAATAATTTAGAGTTAATCAAAGATAAACACGCAAACGAGGACATGTATAAATATAGCTTAAGCACCCTTCACGCTTGGATTCGCTCAATGGAATGCTTATTACACATTTCCTACAAATTAGACATAAAATCATGGCAAGTAAGGGGTGATATAGCAAAAAGGCAAGTTGATGACAGGAAGAAAAGAGTTCAAGAGGCTGTAAGAAGAGAAACGGGCTTACTTCTCGATGTTGTGAAACAAGGCAGTGGATCCACCAACAATGGCAACTCGGCAAGGAGATTTTTTGAAAACTACACTAAATCTGCTGAACTGACCGGAATAGATGCTATGCTTTTAAGAAAAATCTGTGTGATCTTGCAGTGTATTTCATCAGGAGAGAAGATCAACGTAACTAAATTCCGAGAGTTCTGCTTTGATACTGCTAAGCTTTACGTGGAGTTATACCCATGGTATTATATGCCTTCTTCACTTCATAAAATTTTAATGCATGGGCCAGACATAGTTCAGAACATGTCAATTGTGCCCATTGGTTTTCTATCCGAAGAGGCATCTGAGGCTAGAAATAAAGATTTTAGAAAATATAGAGAGGGGCATTCTCGAAAGCATAGCAGTATCTCATGCAATGAAGATATTATGCACAATCTTTTACTGTCTTCTGATCCACTTGTTACAAGTATCCGTCCAAAAGGAAATAAGTTTGTAAAAAAATCTTCTTTTAAGGAATTTTATGAGCTTACGGATTCTGAGAAAAGTGATATCGAATTTGTTAACATAAATGATTTAGCGGACATCGATTCTGAATTTGAATTAATTGATGATGATGATGATGACGAAGATAATTAAATGATGTTATTGTTTTAAAATGTGTAACTTAGTAAATTAGAGCTTACATCTTAATTATTTATTGTACTTTTAATGAAACTAGGTAATTTATTATCAACTTACTTAAAAGTCATACTCTCATCAGTTCTTGTGAATATTTTTGTTAATATATATTTCTGTATATATATAATATATTTATAGACCTCTTAATAAGTCTGTCTGCGGTTTAAAGTAAATACAAATGGGGAAAAAACGTTTTTTTTTTTAAATTTTCATTTCCTTTTATCCCAGAAAGTGCACATTTGGCGCACTATGTGTCTTAGTATTAAATATAGCTCTTAGTATTAGCATTATGATATTAGAGACCGCTACTTGAAACAAGCCCGGAATCAGGAGGGAGAGAGCTCGATACACTCATTTTCATAGTAAAATTTCACATTTTCTCAAATTACTCCCGAAATATGGGAGTTATGAAGAAATTCATCACCACAAGTTATGAAGGCATTAAGTAATCGAATAAGATGGCATCATTAGTTTGGCATAATTTTACTCTTTTTTTTCGGAAATGTCTACGTCCAACCGCTCCCATACATTCGTTCCACTGTGCGCCGTCATCTTGTTTAGTTTTTCATACTTTTACAAATGTTTACCCTGTCAATGTCATTCTGTACCCTAATTGCGTAACTTATTTTCGTAAACAATTTTGCCCAATTTGTTTCATTTTGACAGTTCAACAACATTCATTGCGTTATTTACGTTGTTGAGCAGATTGTTTCTTCCAATTAATTTATGAAGCAATGGATTAGCAATCTGTTTCAAATCGAAACAGATTGTGATTGTGTTGTATTACTCAACTAGGGTGCAGGTGCTAGAGCTCCTTATAGACCTCTATAGAGTCCGCACCACTACTGAAGTCCGGCGGAAAATTGTGGAACTATATTTTCGTAGTGAAAATTTCTTTAGGCGCGTTGGACATTTTTGAGATGGGAACAAACAATTGAACTCGCGACAACGTTACAAAACACCTCATTTTTGCAAACGCGATTGTGCTCTTTATTTAGATAAGGTTGCGGACCAATGTTCTATAAAAGTATGTATCTTCCACCAAGGCGATCTTGTTCAAGTTTTCACTTCTGTCGGCACTCCTGGAGTGCTAATGTTTTTTTTAATGAAATTTGATCCAATGACATAATATAATATAAATATAATATAAACTTTATTGAAACAAAAAACTCAGTTTACAGAAACTCTGTGTTCGATAACAACTGCATTAGTATAATACTGTGTCGCAGTCATTAACGCCCACCTCCAAAAAGTTCGAGACAAATTCAAAACTAAAACAAATCAAATAAAAAAAAAAGAAGAAATAAAATAAGAAAAAAAAAAAAACTGAAATTAAAACTGAACAAAATTTCACCGTATTTTATGTGAGATTGTGTGTTTGTATGGAAGGATTGTGTAGTTTTGAGCGTGGAGTGTATATATGTGACATAGACACTAAGGCCGCATCAAAAAGACTTCAGAGAGCGCGGACTCCACATTACTGATTCATTGTCTTTCAATTTTTTATTTTTATTTTTATTGTCTGCTTGTACAACATAGCTAATATTGATTAATGTAAAAGTGTTCAAAATACTATGGTAAATTTGCGTCTACACTTGATAAATAATAAATAAGCAACGAAGATAATTCAATTTCAAAAAATAAAGTTACAAACAAGAGTTGGAAAGTTCCAAAACAAAGTTTCGCAATTCTGTTAATCAGAACTCCGAAGTAAAGTAAATTATGATAAAATTATAGGGTTGATAAAATACAAGACTATTTCGTAGTAGCTAGCAATATAAAATGTTGCCAAAAACAAAATAATTTATGAATGCTTTTTATGTATAGTCCAGGGAAAAAATAGGTGTACCTACATTTTGCGACGCTAAACTCTGTCTGTCTAATTGAAACAAATGGAGTTTTGTTTTGTGACGCAACTTGGGAGAGTACTAGGAAAAAATAGAACTGGCACTCCGGGAGTGCCGACAGAAGCGAAAACTTGAAAAAAAAACGGCACCGCGGTAATCAACGCGTTAATGTCTTTTACTCCACGGTGTCGGTAAATTGCGTTACAGTGTCGCGAAATCAATGGTTTAGTCCCATCTCAAAAATGCCCAACGCGCCTAAAGAAGTTTTTACTTCAAAACACATTTATTCAAATGTGGTTGAGAATCAGCACTTTTAAAACGTTAAAATCTAAGGTTAGGTCGCACAAAAAGTGTCCGTGTTGAGAAGAGTGAGCTGTCACATCTCGCTTGGAACGATTGATACGATTTTCGGTCGAGACAATACTATTCAAATATCATTGTCTGTCATGTCATGTCCACGAAACAGAAACGGAAAAACCTTTTGCTTCGTCGGGCAAATCTAACGATTTAAATCATCATCTCATCTACCTAGCCTTTTCCCAACTATGTTGGGGTCGGCTTCCAGTCTAACCGGATGCAGCTGAATACCAGTATTTTACATGGAGTGACTACCTATCTGACCTCCACAACCTAGTTACTAGGTAACACTATACCCCTTGATAAGACTGGTTGTCAGACTTTTTGGGCTTCTAACTACAAGTAACGACTATCAAAGATCTACAAATGACAGCCGGGACCAACGGCTTAACGTGCTTTCCCAAGCACGGAGGGGTCTTGGTATGTAAAGATGGTCACCCATCCACGGACTAACCGCGGCAAGCGTAGCTTAACCTGATCGATCGACCCATGCGGCTGTTGTTACTTAGCCACAAGTCCCAATCTAACGATTTAAATCAATGGTCAAAATTACATAAGACATTCTCCTAGAACTCCCACGGTTCACCAAGCTCGTCCAAGAAGTAGCCTGAGATTGGCTGCATTGATTTACTAAATTAAAAAAAAAACAATGGTGCGTTCACCAAAAAATATTTGGGAAAAGGGCAGAAAAACCATAGTCTGACCTTGAAAATGTCGACAAAATCATATTTTATTACAATAGTTACCAAACAATTACTCACACGCAATGCTAGAATTAGAGGTTGACATTATTTATATGGGTGCCGTTTTGAAATATCTTGATTAGTGAAATTCGTGGTTATAAAGATAATTTGGGTAGTAACATAGAAATGAAAGTTAATACCCTACGCACCGCATTTAATATTGTTATTAAAGGAACTTAGTTTGAGCTTCGAGATTATAATAATAGGTGAAACTATTGTGTTATAATAGTTGGAGAGCACGAAAGAGGTTATTTAGTGTAGAACCTATGAATTTTGATTAGCATTATTTATAAATTTTTGGAAGTGGGTATTGGCGCGAATGTATGTACTTACTGACATTAACTGAAACACTTGTATTTGTAATATTAGTATGGTGATTCGTTAGCGTTATTTTACTTCTGTGAGAGCGATGGTAATTAAGTCATATGTTAGACCCAAATTATAATGGGACGGTTGTGTTGTCCATCGGTTAAGTCACGTTGCCAAAACAATTATGGTTGGTTGCGCAACCAATGGGGCGCTTGGTGAGATACCCACCAAAAAAACTGTATAGGTAGTATTCTGCTAAGAGATATATAAAATAATAATAATATATTCTTTATTTCGGACTACACATACAAGTACACACAATTCATACAGTGTTAGTAACAATGACTTAAAAACTATGTTAGTAAACTTAAACAAACTAAAACAACTAAAACTGACGTGGCCCAACACACTGGCACGTGCCTCCGTACCCAGTGCCTTATAAAGGGACTGTCCATTTTGTCTAATAATGTTTTTAGGATGCTGTTGGAGCTTCCGCGCAACCCACCCATTATTGACGCTGTTCTCTTACTCATAACACAGTCCTGGCGATGATTGCTGACAGGCTGGACTGCCCCTACATGCTGCATTGCTGCAGCAGGCATGTTCCGGCAAGGCCGTTTGTCAGGCATTATTAATCCTTGTGTGTCTTTGTATGTATTGTTTTTGATTGTATTATTTTAATTGTATAATTTTAATTGTAATAATGTCTTATTTTATTTTGAATTTTTGACATTTAATATGAATTTTATTGCTATTATTTTATTCTATTGTATTATATTATTAGTGTGATATGTTTTATAAAATTGACTTCTATGGGCCCAGTTACCCGAAATAAATGAATTTAAATTTTAATTTAATAAGAAGTATTAGTAAGAAAAAACCTGGTTCCATTATTTGGCATCACAAAATACAGTAGAACCTTGAACATCAACCTATCTACTAATAATTATTTAAGAAAAATCTGCCAAATCCAACGTCTACTACCTAATACTTCTTTCAACACCACAAACCGTGTTTATAAACAAAGTCAGACATTTACTAAAAATACCACCGCTCTGCAATTAGAATAGAAATCTTCCACAAATTTGGTATGTCAAAATGTTTACATGAATATCAAACGTGCAAACGTAAACATTATTGTAAACGTTAATAATTCAATATTAAATATAATAGCGTTAGCTGCTTATCATAACATCATAATGCTGGTTAATTTCGTGGGCAGATAATATAATCAGTCTTTTTATAAAGAAAATTCGGTAATCTCTCAGCTTAGGTAGTGGATTAAAAATAAATGAATGAAACTTTCGATCGACCCGAGCGGCTGTTATCACTTAAGAGGAGGCTCCCTGAATTGTTAATTTGCATTTATATTTTGAAAAAGTCACGCACACAATCAAAATGGAACTTGTATGATTTATTGGATTTTTTTCTTTCCAAATATAAGACAATAACTTAATTGGAACATTTTCGCTCGATGTATTTTTTATTTGAAAATCATGTCTTTTTAAAGATTATTTGAAACAAAAGTAAGATTACTCGGCTTTTATGTCGAAAATAATTATTGTCAGTAAGAAAATATAGTTTATTATCCAGAGAGAAGAAATATCTTATATTTTTTCTCTAGATCAATTATTACTTTAGTTATGAATTAAATAAGAATTGAGACTTACGACATTTAGTTCCGTGCTCGAACACGACCAAAGAGCGCACGCGATATTCAACTTTATTACTGATGTGTTAGCGTTTAACACATAGTGGAGTGGTGGGTTACATGGGGGCGGAGTTTGCGTGGAAATTGTGTTTGGAATGCCTGGTCTTAACCACGAGCACCTTCGGAGGTAACGCTAAAATATAATAAACAAAAAACTAATAGAGGAAATTCCCTACCTTATAGACGTAACTTCTAAAATTGTCTGTCTCATTCATATCTCTCACATTGTTACGATCATTTCAAGTTTGTCTGTGCCAGACAGATGCCCGACGCAAGTTGTGTTGTTATTATGTAACATGTTGTTTTGGTGTTTCCTTAAAATAACGTCAGTCAGTAAGCATCTGCGTTTAACATTATTTTGCATGCTCACTTTGTTCATCTACATGTAAAAAAAACCCCTCTTCGATGACGTGACGGTGTTGTTAGGAAAATAGAAAAAAAAAAGTTTTTTTTTTTCAATGGGTAATTTTACCGGTACGATCCTAATTGCGTAATACAACACAATCACAATCTGTTTCGATTTCAAACAGATTGCTAATCCATTGCTTCACAAGTTGGAAAAAAAAATCGGCTCAACAACGTCAAAATCAATCTGCCTAGCCTTTTCCCAACTATAGGTATTGGGGTCGGCTTCCAGTCTAACCGGATGCAGCTGAATGTCAGTATTTTACATGGAGTGACTGCCTATCTGACCTCCACAACCCAGTAACTGAGTAATACGATACCCTTGGTAAGACTGGTTGTCAGACTCTCGGGCTTCTGACGGCCCGTAACGACTGTCAAAGATTTACGAATGACAGCCGGGACCAACGGCTTAGCGTGCTTTCCGAGGCACGGAGGAGTCTCGGTATGTAAAGATGGTCACCCATTCACAAACCAACCCCGGCAAGTGTAACTTAACCGGATGAATCGACCCGTGCGGCTGTTATTAATTAGCCACGAGCTCCTCATCTGCTCAACAACGTAAATAACGCAATGAATGATGTTGAACTGTCAAAATGAAACAAATTAGGCAAAATTGTTCACGAAAATAAGTTACGCAATTAGGGTACAGGTTTATTTTACACGGGGCGCGGGCGGCTGTCGTTTAGCAGGTGTCTGTCATAACTTAATGTTGTAACTTTGGTCATTTTTAATGAATTTGGGGTAATTTTGGTACTAAAAATTTGATTTTTAAATAGCAATAACTTTTTTATTTTCAATAAGATTTTTGACTACTTTTAGGTAATTTTTTACAGTACCTATGGGCCCTTGTCGGATCGGACTGGGTTTGTTGAAGTGAAAACTTCTTTAGGCGCGTTGGGCATTTTTGAGATGGGACTAAACCATTGATTTCGTAACCTGTTACCGGCACCGTGGAGTAAAAGACATCAACGCGTTGATTACCATGGTGCGTGGACTAAAAGACTTCAATGCGTTGATTACCGCGGTGCCGATTTTTTTCAAAATTTTCGCTTCTGTCGGCACTTCCGGAGTGCCACTGTTTTTTAATTTGTAAACGGATTTTGATGCGGTTTTCGCCACTATTGAGAGAATTTATTCCGAAAGGTTTGTGACTTTCTAGTAAACTTACTTATTATAAAGAAATCTCGAGTTTTCTCAATTCGTGAAAGCTGTGCAAAGCAGGAGCGGGTCGCTAGTTTAATAATTACTAAAGATGATCATAGATTTCTAAATTTTAATCTGCTACAAAATAAAACAGATGAACTGCCTCATCGGTCTAGTGGTTGATAGTTCAGCTTCTATGATCGTGCAATTCTTGCTTCAATTCCCAAGTTAGGCACAGCTTTTACGCAAATTTTTGTTAATAGATTTTTAAATAAAAGTAGGCTATGTTACTCCTTATAACATCATCTATCTTTCAGTGAAAGTCCAGCAATTTTTTTTTTTTTTTTTTTTATATGAATTTTTTTTTTGTGATAAATATCGTATGTACTTTTCATATTAATTTAGTAAAAATCTTTTATTTTGACATTACAAACAGACACTTCAATTTAATTTATTCGTGTAAATTACTAGCTACGAGCTATAGTAAATCCTATAATTCAAATAATCTCATCTTTTGTCAACAAAACATATGATCCTCTTTTCAAGAGGACCTCTACGCACGGATAGATATCATTTTCATTGTCCTTTGTACAGTACAAGTTAAATAAAAACCCTTTAAAGCCTTTGTGCGGCACAAAATGGTTTTATATAACCAAGCCTTATGCGAAGAATATAAAACATGTGTTCTTGACTATGTGGGTTAGGAAATTGTGGAGGAATTTAATGTGGTTCTTCGAGATAAGCCTGTTTTCTATAAACTGGGTAAAATTTAATTCAAGGGTAAAATTTCAGATAAGAAGCACTTAACGTGAGGAAAGTTTTGAGTATTTATAGCTATGAGTAGGTGAATATTTGATGGATGATTTGATTTGTATGCCAGATTGTAAGGCCCACAGTCATTTTCAATCGGTAATTTATAGGATATTTTGCTTTGAATTAAACAAGAAACATTGTATAAAGGGAATTGCTCAGTTTGTTAGGGCGATCTGACTAAGCGAGGACAAGAATTTATTAATAAAAGACTTGTATTTTAAAAACTACTTATCTATAGTAAAACAAATATTATAATAAAGTTGTAGCAAGATGTAAGAATATGCTGCAACTGGCATGTGAAAAATTGAAACCTTGCCGGGTAAATTCTTTCAGAATTAATATTACTGTTTAGTAAAAATATTTTTTACCGGGCATCTTGTCCACGCTTAGCCAAAACTGGTGATTCCCTTTAAGCTTAAAACTACCTGGTTTACTGTCTTCTTCATATTGTAAACATACCGGGTTTTTCTTGATATTTGAAATTGAATTTATTAGTGTAATCTAAGTACCTACCCTTCCATTATTTTTTTCAAAACAATAATTGCATTTCATTTAGTACTTCTATTTACCTGGCCAATTTCAAAATTTACCCCACGTAAAACATCACTACAAAACCAAAACTAAACAAACCAAAGTCTAGGTAGATTCAATTTAAATCTAGGCATCCAATAAAGCCGGTCGAGTTGTAAAACAAACCAATAAAGTTAGTCGCAGATCAACAGAAGCCCTTGTGGCTGAATTACTTATTTATCTGCGGAGATAACGTGGCACGTGGCAAATCCTAAGTTGGGTAACATGAATAAAATAATTCCTTTACTTTTTATTTTCAAACAAAATAACATCCTAATCCTAACCTATATAACATAATATTATGTATAATATAATAATAATATATTATATAATATAATCCTGACTAATATTATAAATACGAAAGTGAGTTTGTTTGTTTATTTGTATGCAGGTTTGTACAAAAAATAAAAATGATTTTTTGATAAAAGTACCTACCGTGTATTAATAAAAAGCTGTTATTTTCACATTATAAACAGACACGTCAATTTTATTTATTTGTAGTAGAATGTATCAGTTATGCTATGCTAGTGGTAGCAAGCGCTACTGCTGAGCATGAGGTCCTGGGTTCGATTCCCGGGTCGGGCAAAGTGTTTTTGGGTTTTTCTATCACAAATTTCTCAGTAGCAGCCCGGAGCCTGGATTTGTGCCCAGTTGATGGCAATAGGCTCGCCCCCTATTACATGGGACTTAAACATAACTGGCGAAATGTGGGTGTACCTGCTACAGGGACACCTCTGCCCAACCCGTCGGGGAAACAAGGCGTGAAGTTATGTGTTATGTTATGTAAAATTCTAAACCGCTTCATGAAATACGCCGTCATTTCAAAATATACTTAAATAATAGGTACCTACTACAATTTTCATTAAACATATTTATTAAAAAATAAGGCAAAAGTTGTTGCTTAACAAATTATAAGAAATCTAAAAAAAAATTCTCAACTAAGTTAAGAAAATTTCTAATTGATTTCGAAAGTCGTTTGTCATCTTTTTTTAAAAGAATGTTTACAAGATAGAAACAATAAAAAAGTTATTTTTGGTAAAAGAACAGTTCTTAGAGAAATGATTGGATCTGATAACTTTATGAAAAATCGTCTTTTAAGTTGTTTAATTACATCTAACGACAAAAAAAAAACATCATTAAAATGAGACTATGTAGGTACAAATAAGAACATAAATAATATCTCTTGACAATTCTGTATACTCGTAAGGATCTTCTTGTTATTTTTGATAAACAAAATCACTCTTGGAATAACCTAAAAAAGAAATTAAAAATTGAACCTAACAATTTTGACGAGGCGCCGCGACTGTGGTGGAACAATTTCTATGAAAACTTCACGGAAATTATTCTACCGGTGTGTCGCGTCGCGCCATCACGTTGCGCCTGTCTGTGGAAGGCTTCATTTAGATGTTGATTGTACTCAAAGATGGAATAATTTATTTACACACACGTATTTACATTATTTAAAAACTATCAGACTTAAAATAATGATATGTACAAGTATATAAAAGGGGGGGTATAATCATAGGGCATCAAAAAATTCGTCCTCATCGCTGTCATTAGGAAAAGTGCCCAAAAGCCTGGCAGCATTGCCACGTTGTATGGCAATGCTGATTCTTTGACCAAAGAATAGGCCAGCCCTCTGGTCACGTGAAGAGTCGACCAGCCGCCTGTGTCTTGTAAAACTAAGTGGGCCCTCGGACCCCATGGCCCTAGTGTTTCAACCCCAAACGGCTTAAACATATAAGTCCTAGTGGGACTGGACGGGATTGGAGTGTTTGCGCCGTTTGAGGTTTTCCGCACCTGCAGCAGCAGCTCCAGCACAGCCCACCGTGCTAAGAAGATGGGACGGCGCAAGGGTATCGACACACGTTGCATCCCACACTAAAGGCTGCTGCTGGTTGCTCCCTACTCAAAGATTGACCAATAAATAGTTTATAGTTGTTACGACTTGACAAATCATCGAGATTAACCTTCCGGAATAAATTCCCTAAATTATGGTAAAGCACGCATCAAAATCCGTCGCGTAGTTTAGAAGAACAATGCAGTCATACAGACAGACACGAAAAGCGACTTTAAAGAAGAATAGATAATAAATATGCATTCGTATAGATTACCGGCCATATTGTCGTGTTACTATAAATAAGGGTATTCCTCGAAGCGCACCAACTTTGAAACGCACCAAATGAAGCGCACCAAAAGTATTCTTTGAAAGGGTAGGTACGTATTAAAATCCCGAAATTTCATAATAACTATGACTGAAATACCGACGTCCAATACAACGAAATTCAAAATTAAGAAAGTTTTAAATGCCGATAGCCGTTATATCGAAACATAAAATACCGATGTCCAAATGCCCGAAAGGATGAAACCCCGAATGGACGAAATGCCAAATGGACGAAATAAATTCTTAAAAATTCTACGATATGGCGACAGCATAATTATACACCGGCTTGTAGTTAATAGGTTGAATCTGTTCCAAAACCGAATCGGGGCACCCCGACTTTACGTAGTCTTTTGGCTCTTAACCTTGAGTGTATATAAAAACCGGAGGCGCGGAGGGAGAGCATGGGTGCCTATCCTTTGTTACGTAAGGGCGAAGGGGTTGTACTTCCCGCAGCGCCGGAGACGATGATGCAGTAGCAACTTTAATGTAATATGAGATATGGATCATCGGAATTTTAAACTTCGGGATATGGATCTTCGGGATTTTAAGCTTTCGGGCAAATGAACTTTCGGGATTTAAAACTTTCGACCAAACAATCATTCGGCGTTTAATTTTTCGGGATTTCATCAATAGGTATTTTAAAATACGGTCTTTTAAATTTCGGTATTGTAATACGTACCCCTTCGAAACGCATCAACGATGAAACATAGAGAAGAGCATGAAAGATTCGTAATAAATGATATCGGTAGACGTTTTAAAACTCAACTGTCTTAATTGTATATTTATTAAAACTACCTGGAAAGCAGAAATGAACTGGAAGTAGTTGCTTACTTGCGAATAAAAATAAAAGAAACTATAAAAGAAAACTTGTTTATTCTGCACAAACAAAACGCACATTTAAAAAACTGGACAAAATACACACATTACAAAAGTAGCCAAAAGCCTCGTATTCAATCCGTAAAAAAAGGTTGACAATGTTGAAAACGTCTATCGATATCATTTATTACGGATCCTTCATGCTCTTCTGTAAACTGTACACACAGACAACCCTGGCAGGTTAATCTAAACTTACTAACCAAACCAATAGCTCTAGGAATCGGAAGTAATATAGACAATGTAAATATTAGTTCAGATGTAATTAAGACGTAAAGTTCAAATATCTAGATTTTGCCAAAAATACTAGAACAGGCAAAATTACAGGCAATAAAACCCGATTCAATTTGAATTAGATTTGAAATTGGATTACTCACGGCCCGATCACATGTACATACCACAACCACACCACAACGACAACACGTGGACGGGTGCTAATTTGTATAAAAACCGGCCAAGTGCGAGTCAGACTCGCGCACGAAGGGATCCGTACCATTATCTACAAAAACGGCAAAAAAATCATGTCTGTTGTATGGGAGCCCCCTTAAATATTTATTTTATTCTGTTTTTTAGTATTTTTTGTTATAGCAGCAACATAAAAACATAATCTGTGAAAATTTCAACTGTCTAACTATCACGGTTCATGAGATACAGCCTGGTGACAAACGGACAGACAGACGGACGGACAGTGGAGTCTTTGTAATAGGGTCTCCATTTTACCCTTTGGGTACGGAACCCTAAAAATGAATAGTTTATTCACACGGAACCACATTTAGTCATCAAAATCAATCGTGTGAGCTTTCCCGACCACATCAAGGCCACGTCGCTGCCACAATGCAACCACCAGCGAGACCGCCCACTAGCGGCCGACCACATCACAAACACAAAAATTTGTCTGTCTGAAAACACTAGCCACAACGTAACCACATCGCAACTACTAGCGACAACGGAACCACTTCGAAATTTTATAGAAACCACAATGTAATTGCATGAGGCTGCAGCAACACTATTCACACGTTACCACTGCTTGCCCACATTCTGTCGCTGTGATGTGGTATCGTTGTGGTACGTGTGATCGGGTCCTTAATTTTATACGAATTTTTGTTGTAAAATTGAATAATTTGTTAGTTTTAGGGTTCCGTACCTCAAAAGAAAAAAAATGGAACTCTTATACGATCACTTCGTTGCCCGTCCATCTGTCTGTCAAGACCTTTTTTGTCAGGAACGCGTGGAACTATCAAGTTGAAAAATTAATATCAAATACGTAAGTCTACGGTCCCTTCGAGCTCTTTAAAAATAGTGATAGGATTTTTTATCCTGTCTGTGAGTGAATTTAAGATTTTTATTATGTAGAAAGATAGCCAGTGAAGTTAAATAATACGTCAAAGTGAACAACTTTTCCTCTAAAGTTGGTCTTCTTTTTTTCGTGTCGATGGTACTCTTCTTCATTATATTTTTAATCATCATCATCATCTCTGTGAGAGGGAGTGGGCCGTAATCCACCACGCGGGCCCAGTGCGGGTTGGTAGATGTCACATGTCTTCGAATTTTCGGTTCTAGGACATGCCGGTTTCCTCACGATGTTTTCCTTCACCGTTTTGAGAGCAGTGGTGATGAAATAATTTACACAAAGTAAAGGGCTTGTCTGGGTTCGAACCTACGAGAAACAAATCGTAAGTCGCGGCCATTACCACTGGGCCACCACTGCTCTATATATTTTTAATATACGAGTATATTTTTATATTATTTTACATTATAATATGAGCCCAGCAGGTGGCCACGTTGATTGCAGCATCAGTAGCATTCTTCAGATCATCTGAGGTGCAGGTGAACGGGCACTTAGGACACTCCAGCAAGTGGAAGTAGTCCACTTAGAGCACCCATCCGAATAGCACCTGCGACTCAGCAACTTACTGCTGGGATGTATTTGTTTTACTGGACGTTATTAAATGAAAGATATCGATTAAAATCACTAGAATGTTTATTAATTACACATACTTACGTACATGCGAAATTTGTTTTATCGATATTTTTCATTTAATCACCATCATCATCATCATTTCAGCCGAAAGACGTCCACTGCTGGACATAGGCCTCCCCCAAGCACCGCCACTTCGACTGATTCTGTGCTTTCCGCATCATTTTTCATTTTTTAATAACGTCCTGTAAAACAAATACATCCCATCATTAGGCTGCTGACTCGTAGGTGCTATTCGGACGGGTGCTCTAAGTGGACTACTTCAGCAAGTGGGGCATGGTCTGATCAGAAGCACCGCACTCGCACTGGGTGTTGGATGGTTTAATGATCCCCCACTTCGAAAAATTGTGTCTGCAGCAGCCTACTTGGGTACGCAATCGATTGAGGGCTTTCCATATAGGCCACTGCAGATCACGCCCGGGAGGCAAAACTTGGTAACGTATTGGGATAGCCATTGGTCTTTCAAGATTCAAAGTCATAATGAATTAAAATTTGCAACAACTTTTTTTGTTATAAAAACAAAAGATAACGTCACTTATTTTGAGTTGACGTTAAACAAACATTAATATCTGGACCCGACAGCAGATAAACATGGCTGTGATATTTTTATCAAAATACTTCTAATTATATCTGTAGCGGTCACGAGCTTGACGACCTGTGAGAGGGTCAGATAATAACATCACGCCCTGTAAATAAGTGTTTAAGTAAACAAAACTTTCGCCAGTTATGTTACAAGTCCTATCTATATACTAATAATAAAGCAGAAGAGTTTTTATGGGTTATGTATTTGACCTGTATGTATGTATTTTTTATTAAATAACCGACGACAAATTTCAACGCAGGTGGGTTCAAAATCATAATCAATCAGAATCATTAGGTTCAAAATCTGCTGTTTCATAGAAAAGTGAAATAGGTATAGGTGACCTACGCGGTCAAAATGCATGGAATAGCAGTTTTTTTTTTTTATAACCTACCAAAAATTTCAACGCGACGTTCAGAAACATATACTGAATCCATGGTAACAGTTTTCGCGTCCCGCCCTGTATAATGCTAAAGAGTTTTGTTCATGAGATACAGCCTGCTGACAGATAGACGGACGGACAGCGAGGCTGCCACCCTGTATAATTCTAGTACATACATTAGTATAGATTATCACATTTATCACTAACTACTTGCGTTATTTTATTCGGAATACGATTCATATAAAAATTATTTGAATTAATATATGTTACGGAGATAATATTATTTATTAATTAGAAGATGTCTCGTTATATAATTAACTAATTAGTGACATTAATTAGTATCTCGGCTTCTGGAATACTCTTTGAATCGTCTATATTTATTTTCATAATATTACATCTTGGTACTTTTTTTTGTTTCTTCTTTTAGTTATTTTCCGAGAAAAGTCCTTGACATTTATGTAATTTCTTAGTTAATAGTTACTAGCTTTTGCCCGCGGCTTCGCCCCCGCGGTGGTCGGAAATTACTTTATGGAAACGTATTACCAGGACAAAAATATCCTGTGTATTAATCTAGAGTTATAAACTATTCGTACGCGAAGTTTCATCTAAATCCTATTAGTAGCATAATACTAATGATTGAAATATTTTCGTGGAATCACGTCAGTAAAGCTCCCAGTCGGCATGAGTTTTTTCCGACATCTTCAACAATAATCGTCATATTACACAAAACCTTTAATAAATTATACACTCAAACCTTCCTCATGAATCACTCCGTCCATCGGTGAAAACAATTTGAAAAACAGTTCGGTAGTTTTTAGTTTATTGCGTTCATACAGACAGACGCGGCGGGGGGACTTGGTTTTATAATAATACTAGCAGCGCCCCGCGATTTCACCCGCATAAGTCTCGATCCCGTAGGAATATCGCAATAAAAAGTATTCTATGTGTTAATCTAGGTTATAAACTATCTGTGTGCCAAATTTCATTTTAATCCGTTCAGTAGTTTTTGTGTGAAAGGGTAACAAACATTCATTCATTCATCCATCAATCTTCACAAACTTTCGCGTTTATAATATTATGTAGGATATAATATACACCGTGAAATTTTAATCGTTGTTTTGCTAGAACAAACGTTGCTCAGACCATAGCCTACTACCATTCTACAGCATCCAATAAAAAAATAAACATATTCAGTTTTTGAAAAACACAAAAAAGACAAAGTTTAAAATGACAAGATTATCCAAGATTCCTGCTTACTAAATTTCGTTTATGGAGGTACATTTCCCTGTAGACAATGCTGTGTCTCGTGCGTGGTGTCTGTGTTGTAGGGAGTAACGATAATCTTGACATTTTAAACTTTGACTTTTTTGTGTTTTTTCAAAAACCAATTTTTTTTTTCTTTTATTGGATGCTGTAGAATGGTAGTAGACCATGGTCTGACCAACGTTTGTTCTAGCAAAACAACGATTAAAATTTCACGGTGTATATGTAAGGAAAAGCATTAGTAAAGTCAAATGGTGGTTATTAATAGTATTTAGGTGGATAGTAAATAAGCAAGATTGGCGTTCTACAAAAATGAGGCTATATAGCTTGCACTGTGTGGCTACAACAGTGGTTCCACACTTTTGAAAATATCTGGTTTATTCAAATCAATTTGTTGTCTAAATGTATCACAAACTGTTGTACTTTATTCAGTTTTTATTTCTAGGTAACCCATAATAAATGATAATAATATGATAATTCATTTATTTTTCAGACGAAGTCCATAATAACTTTAATAAAATTATATTAAATTAAAACATAAATTTCATTTAAAAATCACAAACACAATAATAAAATTAAAAAAATTGGTTGTCTGTAAAGTCTGTTTACGGACGATAATTTTACGTGATAATGTCACAAGCCGAACGCTTAGGCCGATCGTGCCTCTTTATCGCTTGTTTCGCGCTCTCGCTTGCACGCTCGGCTCGGGCGGAACGTGACACTTTTTGTGCGTGCAGCCGGAGTTCATCGATTTATAAAACGTTATCACGTCAAAAATGCCATAATATGAGGCATTAAGTTAGACTTTGTACAGTATTTGTTTACTTGTGTATAAAGTTTTAATTAATTAAAAAATATTATAGTAAGTCTCTCCTATGGCAATTGATAGCACTAACAGAATTATATATACTATAAATAAATAATATTTTATAATATACAAAATAATATGTATATATAAGAAAAACGGAAGTGATCATTGGGCATAAAAAAATTCGACCGCATCGCTGTCAATGGAAAAAGTGCCCAAAAGACTGGCAGCATTGCCACGTTAGATAGAAATGCTGATTTTGTGGCCTAAAAAAACTTATTACAAAAAAAATAACAACCGACTTCCAAAAAACACTACAAAGTGAAAAATAACTTTAATTTCGGAAGTCGGTGTCTTTGGTTTTGAATTTTCGTTTTTTGTCACCGACTTCCGAAATTAAAGTTATTTTTCACTTTGTAGTGTTTTTTGGAAGTCGGTTGTTTTTTTTGTAAAAAGTTTTTATTTTTCACTTTTTAGTTGTGGTACCTACCCCACACAAATTCGAATACTAATGGGAAAAAGTACGTATTATTGAAACTAACTCAAAACTATCGAAGCAAAGATAATAAAATTTATATGGGACCACCTCGAGAGCATACCCTTTCAAACAAAAAAATAATTTTCAAATTCGGTTCACAATTGACGGAGAAATCGGTGGACATATATAAAAAAAAAAAAAAAAAAACAAGCACGCGACGAACATATAACCTCCTCCTTTTTGGGAGTCGGTTAAAAATAGGCCAGCCCACTGGTCACGTGAAGAATCACTAATAAACAATTAACAATAAATTTACGGAATCAAACCGAAAATCATAATAACTCACTCCAGTGACAATCTACATAAACGTCGAAAAATATCCAAATGTGACGACTGATTTGTGAAAACACGCGATACACTCATTACCGCATAACTTTGTTTTATTGTTTATTAGGTCTTTTAAAAAATCGTTTTGGAAACGTATAAAGAGAAATATTTGGAAGACCTTGTTGTTTTGATTTATGAGCAGTTTCAGGATATTATCATTGGCATTAGAACTGTGGGAAAAAAACCCAATAACAAATAGCATTTACAAGGCAAATGTAAGTGGAAACGCTGGGAGGGGGCGCTCTAGGACATAATTATATTCTTCAGAAAGGTCGAGTGCGTAGTACTCGCAACCGGCGTGCGTGTATGACCAGATATATGAACGTTAACGAGGCAAAAGGAGTATGTAAGGATCGTAGCAGGTGGCGTTCTGTAGTTTCCGCCTATCCCCATGAGGAAGGCAAGAGTTTATGTGTATCATACATATATATGTACATAAACTCTCACTTTCTTTCCGCCTTCCTTCTTATATATTTAAAAAATTGATATATATATAAAGGAGTTTCACACACCTGTGTCATAAACTCATAACGTAAGACGAAGCTTGAGAAATCCCATTTCCGTACCTTTTTGCATCCATTCATACTATCCTATTTATGGAAATTATGATACGAGGATTAATATAAATACTTACCATGAAATTCACGATGTCATTTCTAGCAAGGTTTTTGAATTTAAACTAATTCGTTTAAAAAAAATGGAAACCAATGTAATGCAGCGTGCAACTTTTAATAGTACAGACGCCAGCACATCAGGCTACTACAATCTGTCAAATTTATTTAATAGATTTTCAACTTTATCGCTGAAGTATAAGGTTCAAAGTTGATTGGGAAAATTTGACAGTTTAGGGTAGATTGATGTGCTGGCGTCTGTACTACCCAATCGGGTTTTCCAAAACTTTTAATCAGTTTTACATCGATTTCAGCAGATTATGCAAGTTGAAAACCTCTCATTGGGCTTAAAAACTAATTATTGGTGCCTAGGTCTATCTCAATGGGGAATTCCCCTCTTGGCATAATATTGTTTGGCATAATATTTTTGCATAAATTTTATTAGCTTTATTACTTTTATTTATTAGCTGTGGCATAATAATACTTTGGCATAATGCAAAGGTTAGCATAACTGTCATTTGGTCTAATTTGTTTTGGCATATTTTATATTATTATTATGACAATATACTTGCTTATCATTAGTAAACCATCTCGATGATATTAAAACTTAGATTAAGTAATATCAAAAATAGCAAATGGTTGAGATATTAATAGTTTTAGTGGATGGTATGAAATTCGTATAAGTTGCATAAACAATACGATATTTTTATTTGAGTAGGTAGACAAGTGTTTTTTTTTTAAACAACACTGATAAGTTAGTTCTAAAATCAGACTCTCAAGTTTTACAATCAGTTTAATAAAATTATATTTTTTTCTTTTATTTCAGCCCCCGAACAAGATGGATAATAATTCCTTTGAGGCATGGGTCAGTACACTTTATTTTTAATAATCACGTAATTTAATAAACTAAATTGCACATAACAAAAATGTAATAAATACACTAACATGATTTAATGTTTATTTTAACGTTAAAATCAATCAATTAAACCAGTATTTGCTTCAGTACTTACCTACTAATCATGCTCCTTTTACTATTGACTGGATCTCACTTTTATATTGCTTTACTGACACTATATCTTAGTAGCCCGCCTTTGCATATACCATTGGTCACATAATATGAGGCATTTGTCGAATGATCGAATACGCCACGTCAACTATAATAACGTCTACAACACGCCACGCTAGTGAGTGCATGGTTTAACTGGGGGCAAGTCCACTAATTTATAAACCTTGCAATGGTCTCTCCATTTTTAGGTAGGTTAGGAAATTATAATGATTGTGTTTTATTTATTTTTGACTATAATGTGATTTTATAATTTTTAATTTGATTTAATTATGAAATTTATTTATAATTTTATTGAAATTTGACATCATAGTGAATATTTTAATTAATTTATTGTTGATTTTGTAGTATTTTCAATGTTATATAATAAGTGAATAGTTTTTAAATTTATATTACGTGTACCTACTATAAACACCTACTGTTGTCCAATAAGTTGTCTTTTTAAAATAAATGAGTTTGAATTTGAATTGTGAGATTTTGACAGATTTGCCATACAAAATCTTTCAAAACTGCGGGTTAATTGCGTAACACACAAACATTGGTAATCAATTGGAATGCTTTTCATTTTGACAGTTCAGTCAAATTCATTGCGTTATTTACGTTATTGAGCCGACGATTTTTTAAAACTTAGGAAGAAATGGATTAGGAATTTTCTTTAAAACCCTCGAATTTGAATGAAAGTGTGAAATGCAAGTAAGGTGCTGGTCATACGGTCATTCTGAAGACATTTTTAAGAGGTTTAATAGAAATGCAATTTCAGTACGACCTACAATAAATAGCTAAAGATGATATTGGTGCCGATTCCCTTGTTCACAAACTAAACTAAATTTAAGTTCAGTGCATCTTTTTCTTTCTATTTCATTAAGAAAAGGACAGAAGATACATTTTAGTTTAGTCCTGTCAAATTAATCAGCGCTTGACGTAAGTTGACGTAATTTTTGTAGACAAGTTTTTAATCTCGTCTAAACTTGTATGGAGTAGTGACAGGCGATGATTAATTTGACAGGACTAAACTAAAATTTATCTTCTGTCCTTTTCTTAATGAAATAGAAAGAAAAAGATGCACTGAACTTAAATTTAGTTTAGTTTGTGAACAAGGGAATCTGCACCACTGGCTGGCAAAAGAGGCCTCGTAAACAAATACATACTTTCAAGCACGATTACAATAAGTAGCGCCACTTATAAATTCTTACTTTATCTACTAAAGTGTTAAGAATATTATCTTCAAGTGGCCGTTTCATAAAAGATACGGGAGGACCTCTTCGTCTTTGTAAATCGTGCTGTAATATTATTACGGCTCGGGAGAAGCCGACGTCCGAACGACCTATGTTTTAAATAATTTGCATGATGGGCCACGAACGAAGTGTCCTGTATTAAAATATTTGTAACCTGCTATTTTACCAAATTTTATGCAAATAAATATACTTCTTTCTTCTTCTTATTCATGTGGTTAGCGACTAACCTGGTTTGAGAATTTTTAAGCCGCCCATGGGCTTCTGACTTGGCTTCACATGACGTCGAAAAATATCTCTCAGGCATGCCGGTTTCCTCACGATGTTTTCCTTCACCGTTTTTGAAGCAAGTGAAGAAACTTACTACTACTATTTTACTTATACTTGCATATAATGTACAAACCAATGTGATGTCAGTAATAATGATATTTTTCAATAGGGTAGTTGTCTAGGTAAAAAAAAAATGTATTTAGTCCGTCTTTCAGATAAAAAATTGTAGATTGTTGTACGAGGGGCTAAAATAACCCATTGTAACGAGGTAGTTTTACTCCCGAGCTTTAGCTAGGGAGTAAATAGAAACCGAGTTATAATGGGTTTTAGCGCCATGTGTAACACTCTACTTTTCACTACGATTGCGAGAAAATGAAATAACCCAATACAATATTAAATAGTTTATTTTATTTATAATGTACAATTTGTACAATTCTGGATATCTAACGAGATATTTTTTTCCGGCAACTTAATTTCAGTCCTCTGTGAAGATGTTCACACTAGATGATGACATTTTCACTGTTGTAAACTATATTATGGTCACCAATTTAATACGTAAGTAGAGAAAAATTCTAAAGATTTCGCGCCAATGCCTTTTTTATTTCTTCTGTAGCCGCAACGCAATCCACGCATTCTACCGAAGAGATTTTAGTTCCATTTTCAAAAATAAAATGTTCTTTTTTTTTGTGAACCAGTAATAAGTCGAGTCCATAATCATGATTATTCTACATAAGAATAAAGACTTTTTCGTTTTTCAAGGCCTGTTGGAACAGACAAAAATTAAAAAGAAATTACTTTTTCCCCTAGAGCAAGAAATGCAATTTTTTCCCCGCTCTGGTACTCTATAATGACGGCCTTTTTGAGCAAGACGAGTGAAAAAATATTAGACACGTATTTTTTGCTTTATCATATTATTCAAAAATAACTTAGAAAACACGCATTAAAGTTGGGGAGTGGGGGGTCGCTACGTCACAACGCAGTATTAAATATCTAACAAGGCGTGACATCATGTCACATTTTAACTCAATGTATCGCCGTAATCTTTTGATTACGTCAAAAAATAAAAAATACGTGTTCAATATTTTTTTATAATCTACAAGAAGTACAAAAAAAAATTTGGACACATGCCTATTACTATCGTTGGCAGCCTTGTTCCATCTACTGCTTGATTTAGGTCTTCTCCCGTTTGTTCCATGCTTCACTGGTATGTGCGAGTCTCATCCAGGTGTTACGCGCGATTTTTTGTACGACTTCCACTCACCTAGCTGTTGGTCTGCCATCACTCCTCCTACCGTTTTTTGGCAATCTGTCAGTTAAGGCTCCTGCTCCACCTGCACTTACAACGTGTAGCCATGTGTAGTGTCCACCCACCTCCATTTTATGAATTTCAATATCAATATTAAAATCCCTGTCTGTACCTATCGTGGAAAGACTATTCGGTATTACTTTTAAGACCTCTGTTCTCAACATCGCCGCATGCTGGCGGCAGTGGACGAAGGGTGCGGGGATAGCGGCGAGTCAGCTGGCCTCATAGCCAAGCGCGAGTCACCGCGCTTCGGCAGTCAGCTGTTGCAGGCCCTCACGCACGGCTGCGCTTACGCGTGTTATTAACATACAATTAATTCTTGTTTGCTTGTTAACCGACACCGTCTTGTATTTTCCTTATTTTTATAAACCTACATGTTATACAGTCCACCCATTTAATTTAACTCCACCACGATCTATTGTCACGATCATTGGTCCTTCGAGCCGGATGAAATGATTTATTATTTTATGGTTTTAAAACCATTGAAAACTTATTTCATGTATTGGATTCCAGAGTCTTAAACATTTCACTCCCAGTAATTTCACACATTTGGAATTTTAATTAAATATTTGTCGTATTCATGAATTAATCAAGCCTCTATGCGGATTGTTGGAATTTCACGAGCCTGATAATATGATAAATTGAATTGTATTTACGGTTCTTCGAGTTCGGGCAGTACCATTCATAAAAAAAATATTTGTTATTACAAGAAAAAAAAAACTATTTAAGCAAAAATAATCTAGGTCTATTTAAATCCTTCACTCATAAAAAACATCGGTTTTTGTTTTTACGTAACATTACATGAAATATCGGTTCTGTGAAATATCCTGACCTTCATAACTTTACGTTAAACCATGATCCTCGTAGTTGCAGAGAAAATAACGCTAGCTGCACTTACATGCTTACGCTCTTGAATAGTCATAATTTTCCAATCCGTCTGAGTTGAGCTACACGATTACTGACAAATGCTTGCATTGACTGGACAGGTCCACTGAAATCTGTGTGGTACTTTCCTCAAAATACTTTTTCAGACACTAATCTACATGGTCCTCATATGGCCTGACCAAGATTTTGCAGCATTTTCTGAGGTGACGTCTAAAATTGCGTACAAGTTTTAGTTCAGCTGCAACTGGCTGCAACCTTCCATATCATCATCATCATCATCGGCCTATAAATGTTCCCACTGCTGGGACACAGGCCTCCTCTCTGTGAGAGGGAGTGGGCCGTAATCCACCACGCGGGACCAGCGGGTTGGTAGATGTCACATGTCTTCGAATTTTCGGTTCTAGGACATGCCGGTTTCCTCACGATGTTTTCCTTCACCGTTTTGAGAGCAGTGGTGATGAAATAATTTACACAAAGTAAAGCGCCTGTCTGGGTTCAAACATACGACCTACAACTCGTAAGTCGCGGCCGTTACCACTGTTCCACCACTGCTATTTCCCTTCCATATCCATGTGCTAAAATATGGCATGAATCGGTAAACACTTTTCGACAAATTTGGCGACAAAGCTCGCCAGAAATTTTGCTTATTTCGCACATAATCTCCGCGTTCCGCCCTTTCCACTCCAAATACACGAGAGGTCCTTTACGAATCTTCACTCATCTTTTCGCGTGACCGATTCTCTAAGGGTTATCTTTTTATCCCTTGTCAGTACATAAAAGATAAGACTAACGATTGTCCGTGGCTTCGCCCGCATTAATGTCAGAATCTCACGAGAACGTACTATCGGGATTAAAAGTACCCTTCAATGTATTAATTCCGTAATATATTGTTTTCGTTTAACTTTATTGGTTTTTGCGGCGCACACCAGTAATACTCCCAATCGGCATGAATTTTTCCTACAACTTAAAAAATCATCGTCATATTTGACGTATTCCGCATTGAGCAGCCGCTTAAATGGCACCTGAGTGAATAGCACCTGAGGTATTTCACATAGGGCACCTATCAATATTTTTCGCAGGTGACATTAGTGGAATAATTTGTTTTTAAAAATTTCATTCCGCAGATGGCACCTACGGATCAGTACGTACTAGTCGAATTTATGATTTTGACGTCGAAAAAGAAAAAAACGTCCCAACACAATTTTTCCACTAATGACACATGCGAAAAATATCGATAGATGCCGCATGTGGAATACCTCAGGTGCTATTTAAACGGGTGCCCAATGTGGAATACGTCTCAAATTTCACACAAAACCTAATGAATTATACACCTAAACCTTCCTCATAAATCACTCCGTCCATTGGTGAAAATCGTACGAAAATCCGTTCAGAAGTTTATGAGTTTATCGCGTTCAGACAGACAGACGCGGCGTGGGACTTCGTTTTATAATATGTAGTGATAATGCTATGACCTTTTTTGGGACTGTCTATTGTTTCTTTGAAGTAGGTACGAGGTTTAAAATGAAAATGGACAGAAATCGAAAGGTTTGAAAGAGGTAATAATACTAGATATGAATACTAAAACCACCCTATCTAAAATCTCACCGTGAAATTAAAGGTGAAGTGAGCTGTCAAAAGTGACAATCGCTGAGCATCAGATAGAATGACAGCTCATTTGAAGTTCAATTCACCAAAGTTTTCACAGCGTCATTTTTGCAGAATATACCGGCTGTATGATTAGATGGTTCGGTCTATAAAAATATGAATGAAAGGCGATAAACGGAATGACTCATAAGCATATTCATCTTAGTGAAAACGCCGGGAGAAGATGCCTTAAAACGAAATGATTTTTACACGTTACGTTGCTTTAGATTGATCAAAAAGGTTGAGGGTAGTGAATGCCATAATTTTATGTAGTGGGTATTATGAGGTACCTATATGATAGTCAAGTTGGTGGTACTTATTTTAGTTCGATTTCAGATTTGATGGTACCAATTGCAGCAGACTGCTTAAAAAGTGACCTTGTTTTGCCAAATTTTTTGTTTGTCAGGTTTTTTGATTATTAGAGAGATGTTTTTTTGAAATCGTGTCCTTAAATTCTTTATTTTTTACTTGGTCGTAGTACCTACTTATTTTTATTTTTTTAAGACATATTTAATTTATTATTATAGACGTTCGTAGACCTACAGGTAGAACAAAAAAGTAGGTCCACGAGAAAACACCCTTAAAATCCGTAATTTTGATTTTATGAAACAAAGCTTACCATAGATATATAACTATCTCACGACCTAGACGTTGTTAAAATGTATAAAAATTCATCCAGCCGTTAGGATGCTTCGAGGGTATCCCAAAAACAAAGATACATAGATACGCATGAAAAACATAACCCTGTCTTTGCTGTTACACAGTTGGGTTAAAATATCTTAGCACGTGGTAACTAAAGGTACCATTCCGTACCCGACCACAGGAGGCAACTACAGGCAACGTGTCGCGGCGTCATACGTCACAGCGTCATGTCGCTGCAGACATGATTCCGAACCCGACCGCAGGCGGCAACTGCCCGTATTTCAGTCGATAGAAAAACGTGACTATCGTTCGAGCACTAATGGTCTGCGGTCGGGCTGCACGTGTCGTCTGTCACTCGTCCGTAGTTGCCAACGACGTGTCGCTAGCTACGGAAGGTATTTCATAGAAATTTATAGAAACCAGTCGTATCGCGGCGACACGTCCCCTGCAGTTGCCTCCTGCGGTCGGGTACGGAATGGTGCCTTAAAGGTAGTAAAGTTCTATTACTTTATCGACATTTCAGTAAAGTAACTACTTCACGTAGTACATATTTTGATTAATTAATAAACCAGTTTTCCATTAAAACGTTATCTATTATTAATGCCTTACGCTCCACGTGGTATATTTGGGTTTTATCCTTTGTCTATGTATAATTAACAAGATCTTGGAACAGGAACATTAACGTTATTGCTAGGGGAACAACAAAAAATCGATCGTTTGGGTCCAAGCAGTGTAGGCGTACTTTTGCCTCAATAGGCACTTATTTAATAATAGAACTTGTAATATTCCACGCCTTAAACAGGGTGGCAAAAACATCGACGCAGGAGTCGCTGGAGACTCTGAACGGGACCGGTTCTTTCGGGAGTTTCCTGTTCAGGATAAGGCGGGAGGAAACGCCCGGGTGTCACCATTGTGTGGTTTGCACGGAGGACACGGTGGAGCATACGGTGGAGGTCTGCCCGGCTTGGGCGGAGCATTGCCGTGTCCTCGTGGAGGCGATCGGTGGCGAGGATCTATCGCGTCTAGCCTTGGTCCAGGCCATGGTATGGAGCGAGAGGGCATGAGAGGCCATCACCTCCTTTTGCGAAGCAGTAATGCTCGCGAAGGAGGAGGCGGAACGCGTGAGGGAGAGGCAAAGTTCGCGCCTTCACGCCCCTAATCGCCGCAGGAGACGGGCGTCGGGAGTCGCAAGCCAATTCCCGGCCACCATAGGCGCGGGCTTGCGGACGGTGAGCAACGGATAGCTCGCCGTATACTTGGACATATTATTATTTTAAGTCTGATAGTTTAAAAAAAATGTAAATACGTGTGTGTAAATAAAATTAGTCGAAATAAATAAAATACAAAATGTGTGCGTTAGCGATCCTCTATAAGGCTATCTCCAGCTTGCTAGCATAGTAAAAAAATCTCTATCATTCTGTGCATCGGACGGTACTATAGTATCATCGTGGAGGCCATCTTTTAATGTTATGGTCATCATAACAATACACGTTCATAATGTCTCATTTGAGATCCTGAACAACCTATCCTCAGTAATGGCCAATACAGGAAGCACATTATGAGTTCAGTAAACAAAAAAAGATATACTTTATGAGCTATAAAACAGCAGTAATTCAATAACGACACACTTCCGGTGATATCTAAAAGATAATGGAGATACGGAAGTATTGGTATAGGTAAAAATATTACTGGCAGTCCCGGTTGGTCATCTGTAGATGTAAACCCAGCAAATTTTAGACTTTCCAATTGAGTCGCCATACTTGACTCGAATCTAGTTTAATATCTTTAAAAAAATCTAAAGTAAGTTTTCCAAGTAAAAATATCTATCATCATCTGTCTAGCCTTTTCCCAACTATGTTGACCTGACCTTCACCTTGACTTTCTGACCTTCACAACCCGGTACTGGGTAACACGATACCCCTTGGTAAGACTGGTTGTCAGACTTTCGGGCTTCTGACGACCCGTAACAACTGTCAAAGATCTACAAATGACAGCCGGGACCAACGGTTTAACGTGCATTCCGAGGCACGGAGGAGTCTCGGTATGTAAAGATGGTCACCCATCCACGGACCAACCCTGGCAAGCGTAGCTTAACCTGTTGGATCGACCCGAGCAGCTGCTAAAAAAAAGTCATCATTCATCTTTAATATTTTGAAAAGAGTAACCGTGGAGTTTCTTGCCGGCTCTTCTCCATAGGAAGTGACCAATTGGAACCGTGCACCTAGCTTCTGACGTTTCTTATGTGCCCTTGTAGGATTGTTTTTTTTTTTAAACTAGATTTGTCTCTCGGCTTCATTACGAGTATTTTTACACCCCGTTATAATATAACATCAGATGTTCTTTCCGTTATTATGATATTTTTAAGCTATTGCATAGCTTTTATCGCGGGTTTTGAGCGCGGCGACCGAATCAAGAAATTCCGTAACGTAGCGAAAATAAAACCGTAACGAAAATAAAACCTAACATCCCCCACTCCACCTACCATGTAATGACGGTTCCCATGATAACGTGATGTTGTCATGTGAGGTTAGTGGAACTGCTCAGGTGCGGTTCGGACAAGTGCTGTTGAAATCGGTGCTCTTAGTGGAATACCTCGAAATTTTGAGAAAAGAGACTGTCAAAGACTATCGATCAAAATTACTACAAGAGTGAGTGAAGAACAGTAGTAAAAAAATCGATAATAATCTTAATCATAATAATAAAACATTGCTCCTTCTTGATAACCCGAAACACAAAGAAAGACGTAAATATTACGGAACCGACGACCATAAACTCTCGCAATCCGAATTTACATTTTGACGCGTATTTGCATAAACTGTTACAATTTATCGCTCGTTTTAGCGCCCGTCTTTACTAGCATTCGCAATTACGTCTCTTTTAAAGACCTGTTTCAATAAAAAATAAAAAAACAGAAGTCTCACTTCTAACATTGGCACAAGTTGCACAATCAGTCAGGTGTTTAAAAGAACAGGAAAGCGTGGGTTTTTATACCGTGTTAACGAGGTGGACCGAGCGGTATATGAGTGGGTTTGACGATCGATAAGGCTCCTCCCGACCCTTGCTCGAAAACGAGGTGCCAGCAGTTGTTGCAGCTGAGCACGTAGCTTTAAATACCCCGCATAATAATCATGATGAAAATTTAACTTTGATCCTGCCTGTCCCTTCTTGCTGTCTCCCCCCAGCGTCGCCCTAAGCCGAGGTTCGCACCCCACAAGGGATGCCCTTTGCGAGCGTTCGCTTAATTTTAATTTAGAATAGTTTTTGCCCCTGGCTGGAGGCTTCAAGTGTAGCAGGTTAAGGCACCCATAGGAAAGTTTGGTTGAGCCATTACTTTAGTAGTCAGAACTGCGAGATGCCATAGTAAAAAAAAAAAAAAAACGATAAGGCTCACTCTGCGTTCAGCGCTCGGTGTGGCAACACACCGTGTTCGGGTTCGCGACAAGTCAATCGTCATCCGGAGGTGACTGAGAGGTAAAACACGTGTCGATTTCTTTCAGGGTTTTTATGTCTTTTTGGAAATAGCTAAGCGGAACAGGTTACTAAATAAATCCACGTTTGTTGTATTTTATAATGGATTTCCGCAAGGTTACGCCTGATTCAATTAACTTTTGTGTTAACTATACACGAGGACCTAAACATGTAGCAATCGCTTTTAAAGCATTTAGTGTTTCTACGACTTTCAACAGAATTGAAATTAGCTTTTCGGTAGCTTATGTCAGTCTCACAAATAAGACGGTTGGACGTTAAATGAATGTGAGGGGCTTGTGGCTAAGTAATAACAGCCGTACATGTCGATCGATCAGGTTAAGCTACTCTTGCCGCGGTTGGTCCATGGATGGGTGACCATCTTTAGATAACAAGGCCCCTGCGTGCCTCGGAAAGCACGTAAATCCATTGGTCACAGCTGTCATTTGTGGTTACGGGTCGTCAGAAGCCCGAAAGTCTGACAACCAGTTTTACCCAGTAACTGGGTTGTGGAGGTCAGATAGGCAGTCACTCTATGTAAAATACTGGTATTTAGCTGTTATCCGGTTAGACTGGAAGCAGACCGCAACATAGTTGGGAAAAAGCTAGGCAAATTATATCAGTCTCACAAATCTTTGAATTTTGCATCATCGTTATTGCTGATGGAATGTCAAAACCCGTATATTCCATTTTAAAAAACAATATAGGTACTTACGCTATTTCTTACTTTGACAATTTTGTTATACCTAAAAATATAGAAAAACGGTTTTTAAAACGCGCGTTGTTTGCTAACATAAAACGTAATTAATCTCTAATAACTGCCTCAATACATTTCCCTAGCAGTAACTTTGTTTTTATCTTTATAGTTTACACCTGACCTAAATTCGTTTATAAAAGTACGAAGTTCTTTGATAAGCATGGCATGTGGTCGCCTCATTTGCTCCTAAGCCGAACTTGCCAGTGATAATAATACCTATTTTCACACCAGGTTACCACACTTGGATTTTCAACGCTTGGGTCAGCGCTGAAAGAACAAAATCCAACAAAACGCTCATTTGGTGTTACCTAGTGAAAAAGGGCAATTCAAACTTCGAACTACAAAAATTATAGATGCAGACTCGAATTTCGAATCTGATTAAAATGTGATATTGTTTTAATACTAGGCTGTATTGAATAGCAATTTTTTAGATACTTTTATATACATTTTTGCTTGAAATTGGAATGGTGTCTGAGGCTGATTACAGTAAAATGCTGCCTTCTTTGATTTGCAAATAAATACAAGCTTATTTTGAAGGTGTTATAAAAATATACGTACTACAAAAATAATTGTGTTTGAGTATGATTATTTTTTTCTTGTTAGTGTAGGTATGTTTTAGCTGCAACTAACTCTACATTCTAAATTTCTTGAATCTTCTTCTATATTTGTCGCTTGAGCGTGTGGCTTGTGACCTGGAGGGGGAGGGCACATTTTATAAGATAAAGGATTTCTTCCAGAAAAGAAGTCTAATCTCCAATTTTTTATAGAAGACTAGAGAGCCTAGAGGTAATAGTTGCAGACGAGATCAAAAGACGATTTGTCTTTTTTCACCAGAAGTTTTGAATGAAAACTTGCCAAGTAAAATTATATTTTGTTGTATGAGTACAATGGTTTAAAGTAGAAAATACTCTTTTTAACTATGGGATCCAACATTTCTCAAGACGCTTATGTCCATTGTATTTCTGTTTTCAACATTAAAGGAAACAAAAAATATTGTGGTACCTACAATATTTAGAATTTTTTTTTTTCTTGATTTCACTACTACATTGAGTAACATCCGGACGAGCGGTCGGATGGATAGACGGTAATGACGAAATTATACGTGATTTTTTTTTATTTATTTGGCTATGGAACCCAAAAAAAAATAGTTTGGTGCTTTATTCAATTCAAAACTTTATTTACATACAAAAGAGAAGTAATAAATAACGTTCGCTTATTTAATGTTCTCACTAAAACTCACTGAATATTTTACTGTTGTGTATTTTTCTAGAATTAATGAGCGACAATAAAATCTACCACACACAAGTCTTTCCTGCTGCCAGTACGTTTACTGTTTAATGTCCAAAATAATATAAACTTTATTATATACCTAACAAAAAAATACATACACACATAAACTCTTTTTTTTTTTTTTTTTTTTTTTTTTAACTATGACCTCTCGCAGTTTTGACCACTAAGGTCTTGGCTGCTTAACCGAACTTTTCCTGTGGTGGCCTTAAGCTTCTACACTTAGAGCCTCCAGCCAGGAGCTTTTAAAACTATTCTAAATTAAAATTAAGCGAGTGCTCGCTAAGGGCACCCCCTGTGGGGTACGAACCTCGGCTTAGGGCATCGCTGAGGGGAGGACAGCAAGAAGGGACAGGCTGGATCAAATTTATATTTACATCATGATTATTATGCGGGGTATTTAAAGCTACGTGCTCAGCTGCAACAACTGCTGGCACCTCGTTTTCGAGCAAGGGTCGGGGAGGAGTTTCATTGACTCGGGGACGCGGTCGCGATCGCAAAGGACCTCGGCGGCGAGGTCGGAATGACGGGAGGCGTCTGTTTTTGTATACTGTACTGGTGGCCCTATTCTGCTCCTGGAGGAGTGTAATGGGGTCATCTGGGTCGGAAAGAGTATGCCTCGGTCGGCGAATCTGACTGATACGGGAAGGGATGTAGTCGGCTGACTCGACAATCAGAGGATTGCGATGTTTGGGAGCGGAGTCAAAGTAACTCTTGGACATGCGTTTTAGGAATTGGCGGATCGTTGGGATCTTACAGTCGAGATGGAGGATCTCGTTTCTGACATAAAAGGGGGCTCCCGTGGCCTTACGAAGGAAACGGTTCTGTAGGGTCTGCATCCTATGGATGGAATGGGGTTTGGCGTGAGCAAAGACTGATCCCGCATAGGTCATGATGGGGCGAATGCACGCTGTGTAGGTTCGCAATTTGCACTTTAGTGACAATTTGCTGCGTGCATTGAGAATGAAATGAAGTCTACCTAGAGCGAAAGCGGCTCGCGAGCGAACCGACTTTATGTGCTCTGAAAAGGAGAGGTGATGGTCGAGGATAACACCGAGGTACTTGGCTCGCTTCTCCCAAGGGATCGGCTTGCCGAACAAGGTGATAGGTCGGGGGAGGACACATAAACTCACCTGTTACGATCCTTATATACTCCTTTTGCTTTGTTTTCGTTCATACATCTGAGGGCATACTCTTTAAGGCCTTTTTTTTTTTTTTTTGGGTGGGAAATTATCAAATAACTTCTCCCGCCCTGGGTGGAGCGGGAGGGCGTGTCAGACTCTTACTGACTAAAACCCACCCGTGTTCCTTCCTATGCCATGTTGCCGGGGGCCACGATTTCCCTATCGGTTTTCTTCGAACCCCCGGCAGGATACTCTTTAAGGCCTGAATTCCTCTTACGCTGATATCGGTTGCGTACGGCGGTCGCGCGTGCGTATATACATTGTGTTCTATTTAGCACCATACTGCGACGCTAACGTCAGCGGCGCGTACGTACGTATGTTGCATACGCGACCGACCGTACGCGACCGATATGATCATCAGCATCATCATTTCAGCCGAAAGACGTTCACTGCTGGACTCAAACTCAAACTAAAGCATTTATTTCAAATAAACCAATTACAGGTACTTTTGAATTGTTAAGGGGTCAGTCAGTCAGAAAGATGAAACTAGATGCCCATTCCAAAGCGTAGTAGGTACCAATGGAGAAGAACGGGCAAGAAACTCCACAGACACTCTTTTAAATAAATAAAATATTGTTAAAAAAATATAGGTTAGGTACATTATTCATGTTGAAATTATACATGTGAGAACAATGTAGAAAGACGTCAAAAACAATTCAAAAATTAAAATAAACCATAAGCGTCCGTAACAAAAATAAAAACAAAAACAATTCAAAAATTAAAATAAACCATGCCATGGTTTATTTTAATTTTTGAATTGTTTTTGTTTTTATTTTTGTTACGGACGCTTTTAACGTGCACGTCTTTCTACATCTAAGATATGACCAGTCCCTACTGACGGCGCCCGTTCACGAACATGACGCATGGATCAGCAACATTTAGCTCAACCATTTTGAAGGGAACTTAATTATCCAACACACACGCCACCATCAGCGAGACATTTGAGTGAGCATGACACTCTCAGCCGCCAGGGCACATTCAAGTCAATGAAAGACGTACCCAGGAAATGGTAGCTTTATGGAATGTACATGATCACAATGCCCACACATGTGATATGCAATTATACAATACAAAGAGATTGAATTTATACAAAGCAAAGATAGTTTTTACAATCTTCATCAACTGCAACAGTACTTTCGAATGCTAATCAATTAATTTATGTGTCCTTGTGGAGCTGGACCAGCGCTAAGCCAAGCATTTTTATCAGCGATGTAATCCCCCAACTTATAATATGCTTGGCAGCATATTGTGCGTTTCATACAAGATTTAAATTTCGTTTCGTTCAGTTGGAGTATGTGGGGAGGTATTTTTTTATAACATTTTAAACAGTACCCCATGAAGGATGAGTCTACTTTAGCTAGTCTGAAACCCGGTTGAACTAATTGGTCCCTATTTCTAGTCCTATAATTGTGTCTATCACCTCTTTTACTGAAAAGACTTAGATGTTTCCTTAACTTGTCAATATATCTATGAAAACATCATGTATGATGATGTTTTCATAGATATATTGACAAGGTACCGTCATAGCTAGACCTCCCAAGTACCGCCACTTCATCCGATTCTGTGTTTTCGTCATCCATCGGATTCCTGCAGCCTTCATAAGGTCATCGGTCCATCTTGTGGGAGGCCTTCCAACGCTACGTCTTCCGGTACGTGGTCGCCGCTCCAGAACCTTTCGGCCCCAATGGCCATCCGTTCTGCAAGCAATGTGCCCTGCCCATTGCCACTTAAGTTTGGCTATTCTTCGGCCTACTAAAAAATACATCCTTGTCCTTGACCTTGGCTCTCCTGCGGATCTCTTCATTTCTGATTCGATCACGTAGGGAAACTCCAAGCATAGCCCTCTCCATTGCTCTTTGGGTGACTTTTAGCCTTCTGATAAGGCCCATTGTGAGCGACCACGTTTCAGTAACATAGGTCATCACTGGCAACACGCACCGACATCAGCGTAAAAGGAATTCAGGTCCAAGTCCGTCAACGAAGATATGGACCCATCCGAAAGTAGTTCGAAACTTTGGACTGAACCCTATTAATTAACTTTTTTGAGCGGGCAAAAATACATCGGGAGTAGGATCAACTGTCAAATCGTGCCTAAGAATGAATGACACCATTCATTCTTAGGTCGGGCTCCAAACTAATCTTATATCCGAGAGTGATACGGAGAAGGAAACTTCAAATTTCGTACCTAGGGACTGTAGATCTCCAGATCATACACGCACGCTGGTTGCGAGTGCTACACGCCTGACCTTTTTGAAACTAAAAAATAATTTCCCTAAATTAAACGAAATATTTCAAAACTGATATTCTACTTTGTTTGGTAACTGTGTAAGTCGCACATTATTTTGTACTATTTCAAATGTTTTGTAAGTTAGTTTATAAGATCTAACGTGCAACTGTTTGTGTCTCAAATAAATATTTAAAAATATTTATGAAAACCATTTATATTTTTATATGTCTTCCCATTTAATTTTTGCAATTAATTTTAAAATGGTTAAAAAAACCATCGATTCTCGTTGATCGAGTACTCACAAGCCAGATTGCAAAGTTTTTCAATGAATATGTCACAGAAAAATAAAATTGTACAGAAGGCTGGACTAAAAATAGAGTTACGTTTGAGTATTCAGCCGTTAGCAGGTATTTAAAACAACAACTTTGTTTTAAAAACACTGTTATTTCGTATGTGGGAAAATGTTTGAATAATATAATAGGTTCACACCGCACAGTTTGGTCAGGCTTAATTTAAGTTTATAAAGTTTGTTTTGTATACTGTTCTAAATTTTTGGTAACATTATACACCTTTTTAAGACTGATAAAATAATACTGCTTTTGAGCCGGTGGTAGGCCCCCTGATTCCTTGAGAGATAGACACACAATTATTGTAACTAAGAATATTAAATATAAATAATAAACCATGAATACATCGAAACCATCTTTTGTTAAGAATGCGAAGTACAATACAAGTACTATTTATTTTTCTATTATCAGGCTGAGCGTTATTTTCCAGTCAATCTTCCATTTAACTAGAAATATTTACCTTCCTAGAAACTTATTGTTGTAAACCCATTCAAAAACCAATCCAATCTTCCTTCAATTCAACTTAAAACATTATGCTCAGTAATATTATTTTCTTGTTTCCATGAAGCAGAAATTCCCGTTTTCACTAACAGTTGGCGACACCTAAATAAAAGCGCTGTTGTATTTTCAACTTTTGGCTCTAATCCGAGCGTTGAAAATTCATCAGCTCGATTTTATTCAGGCATTCATTTTGGTGTGCCGTAGTGCATTTGTTAGTAAGAAACAGTAAGTTCTCAAGACACCAACACTTAACTTATAATATGACATCATAAGACATTATTTTCCTACTTTGTTTATGTTACAAGAAAGTGATTTAATTTGTTTTCCAATGTCTAAGCATCTGTGAGATCTACTTAGGAAAGTAAATTACAATGGACCCTTGGAAATAATGAGAAGGAATGAGTATTTACGGAGTGATGGTGACATTTTGTGAAGAGAATGAAATGTACAAAGTTTTTGTCAAATACGTGTTTGATTATTTGTTTTTAGATTTTTGATGACTGTTTTGAGATTTTCTTGTTTTTATGAGATAGGTACGTGTTGGAAAAAAATATGGAGGGTGTTGTGTCTGGTGGGCTATGCCCGACGATTGACATCGGGAAGTTGTATATTACTAGTTAGTAGCGGTAAACTTTGCTTGCGCGATGCAGGATTTTTCGTGACGTCAATATAATGCGCAGAAAAAGATTTGAAATGTCAAATTACAACTTTACTGGGATTAAAAAATGACAATGTAGATTCCGCCACATTTTACTTGATGTTTAGTGACGTTATTAAACTCAAACTTTTTTCGAGTCTAATACCCTATTTCTTAAATGAGTACTTGAAGCAAAAAACTTGTCAAACTCTAGGTACTTTAGCATAATAACAGATGAAAGTGCGCGAAATTCCAAATTACTTTGCAAATATATATAAGAATTTTCCTGTTTTGCGGGCTTAAGAGGGCCCTTCCCGATCCGTCTATCGTCAACGCAAGCATGGTCAAAAAGCATGTTGTTTCATCTAGCGCAAGTGAGAACTGCTAACAAGCAAGTGAGAACGCGATAACATTGTACGAAAAATAGTGTGCGGAAATTTCATAAATCTTGTTTCAGGAAATACGTGTTTTTGAGTAAGTTTTACTAGTTTGTGAAATAAATGTTTGTCATTTAGAATCTCCATTACATGTGCAAGATTTCTGTGCCGATGTTTTTTGTGTCCGTATGAATTGAGGAGCCATGTCTCATATTTAAACGCGGGTACTACCAATATTTAGTAGTAAATTAGGCGATTTTGTAGGCCCGATCCTGGAATTTGTAGTAAAACACTTTAGAAGATACACGACTTTTAAGGTGGCTCCTCAATTCAGACGTCTGAATTGAGGTGCCACCTTACAACTCTAAAACTAGCCGACGGATATTTTTGAAAATTTGGTAGGATTTAGTAGTACTTATGCGTAATCTTTACAAAAAAAATGGGTTTTGTACGGCTGAATTTGAGATAGCTACAATGTTTTGATTTTTCATAAAAAACCATAAATTTCATCGCGCTGTTTCTCGAAAAGTAATCAACCAATTATAACATATTTTTAGTATAATTTAGTAGTAAATACGTTCTAATTTGTAGTATTAAAATAAAATGGAAAAACTACATAATTTCGCTAATACAACACATTTTATGTGGCTCCTCAATCCTGACGGTCTGTAGAAAATATATGTGCGTAGCTACTAAAGTAGTTGATCAAATCGGATAACAATAGCACCAATATTTAGTAGAAATTTCTACTAAATATTGGCGTAATCCAACATTTTGTACATTCAGTATTTCAAAAGATATTAAAAAAATAAACATTCCTTAACAATTTAGTGTGGTACAAGAGCCCACGACCAAAACCATGTCACATCGTTTTACGGCCAAAACCGTATAAAATCGTTAGTTTAGATGATTCTGAACCGATTCGATGGGAAGTACCGGTCAGAAACATTCCAGTTTTACGGGAGCCCATTTTTGCTTTAAAAAAATAAACAGGCAGTCGGTTTCATCACTATTGTGATGAAACCGACTGCCTGTTTATTTTAAATATCAGACATATTTGTCTGATATTTAAAATGTATAATAGGTTTCGTAATGTTATTACGAAAAAGTTTGTTTTCAGACATTTTTGCGTGTCAAATGTGGACTGAGCGCATTTTCAAAAATGTCAAAAAATTTAACCTATCTGTCTCATAGCAACCTGGTTCAATCGAAAAGTTGTCTGATTAGTAACGTATTTTTTTCTTCTTTTACGTAATCAAAAGATACGGCAGGTCAGTGTCAGGTTGTATCTTGATCAAAAATAACTTTTCCATAAGAGATATGTTCTAATGGAACAAATCTATCTTACGGAGATGTATTAATGATTCAACCTACAAACTGCAAAAAATATAAGAAAATTTTAATGCCGGTGGCTACAACTGCAGAAGATTCTGAATCCAAAAATTTTTGACATTTTCCGCGTCACGTCTGACCTAAGTGCATTTGAAATACCTATGAAAAAAATATTACTGAACTGTTTCATAGCAATCTGTCTGATTTTCAGAATGTAGTTGATTTTAGATACCGAAAACACCATTTTCTGAAACCAGTATATGCAGTAGCGTCACACCCAGAAAATCGTTTGAGAAAATCTAAAATGAGACAAAAAATAAAACCTATAGCAACCCGTCTGAAAATCTTGTATTCAGGTGAACATTGGCCAGTTGATGCGAATAAATCATTTTTCAAAATAAATCGTTTTTACGTACGATTAATAAAGAGCTTACCCGAAACCATCAAACTGAAATTAAAAGGTTTTTTTAAATAAATTGGACAAAAGGAATCTGGGATAACGTCTGAAAATAACTATTTATTGAAATAAAATTCATCATTATTTTTTTAACTGTCGGCCTCTTCATCGGTGTCGTAAGCGTAACAAGCACCGCGCGTTATCCGGGTGACTCCGAAACGTTCTTTCTGTTTTTGGAGTTATATAATATGATATTTAAAATTTTCTGAAAACATATTTTCAGTAACAATAGAAAAGATTTAAAAAAATTGAACTAGGTTGCTATGAGAAAGACAGGTTAAATTTTTTGACATTTTTGAAAATGCGCTCAGTCCACATGTGACACGCAAAATGTCTGAAAAAAAAACTTTTTTGTAGTAAAATTACTTTATTTAGGCAACCAACAGCGATACATAATAGTATGTTACAGAATATGTGTTACTTATTAGTAACACATATTCTGTAACATACTATTATGTAAACCTAAATAAACCTATTATTATAGGTTTGTAATTGTATGGCTAATAATAGGTTTCCCTGTATAACTAGGATAAGTATAAAACATGCGAACGGACTGCTTAGAAATATTTAAATTCAAAAAGTGCAATTTTAGGTATTGCTTATAGTTAAGTTTAAATTTTAAAGAGAAAAAAAAGTAAAAAATTAAGTTAAGTATTAACAATTTGTCATTTGCCTTCGTTTCTGGTTTATATTATTTGTTTTTTGAATGTAGGTTTATTACAGTTAAATATATCGACTTGAGAGAAATCTGTGTTATAAATTCGAGCAATACGGGTCAATACAAAATTTTTGGCGTAATTAGTCAGCTCTGGGCAATCGAGGCGTCCATGAAGTATATCATAAATGAAACACATGTCCATAACTTTGCGCCTTTCATTCAGTGTTAGCAGACCATGTGTGTTCGACAACTATTTTCATAAGCCATCGGAGGTTTACGGAGGCAATAGTTAAGATGGTTAATAAATTTTCTTTGAACCCGTTCTAGTTGTAAATTACGAAAACTATGTACATTTTTAATATCAGGGGGCTTACAGGGGGCTCATAAACAGTATTATTTTAATATTACTTCAGTAGGAGAAAGAGATAGCTATATAGCTAAAGAGGAGCTATACGACCTGTAGACCTGTAGAGCATTTCTTTCCCACACAGAAGTAATATTAAAATAATACTGCTTCATGAGCAGGTGGTAGGCCCCCAGGCATATTGTGATGAAACCGTCTGCTTATTTTTTTCTGACATAGCAGAAATAGGCTTCCGTAAAACTGGGACGTTTCTGACCGGTACTTCT
The DNA here is from genome assembly GCA_949152395.1 of Agrochola litura. Classification (NCBI taxonomy): domain Eukaryota; kingdom Metazoa; phylum Arthropoda; class Insecta; order Lepidoptera; family Noctuidae; genus Agrochola; species Agrochola litura. The sequence continues at coordinate 19,030,425 of OX424513.1, read as the reverse complement.
AACCGAGTTGGGTTCAGGAATCATCTAAACTAATGATTTTATATGGTTTTGGCCGTGAAACGATGTGATATGGTTTTGGTCGTGCGCTCTCGTACCACACTAGATTTTAAAGGAATGTTTATTTTGTTAATAACTTTTGAAATACTGAATGTACAAAATGTTGGATTACGCCAATATTTAGTAGAAATTTCTACTAAATATTGGTGCCATTGTTATCCGATTTGATCAACTACTTTAGTAGCTCTACGTACATATATTTTCTACAGACCGTCAGGATTGAGGAGCCACATAAAATGTGCTGTATTAGCGAAATTATGTAGTTTTTCCATTTTATTTTTATACTACAAATTAGAACGTATTTACTACTAAATTATACTAAAAATATGTTATAATTGGTTGGTTACTTTCCGAGAAACAGCGCGGTGAAATTTATGGATTTTTATGAAAAATCAAAGCATTGTAGCTATCTCAAATTCAGCCGTACAAAACCCATTTTTTTTGTAGAGATTACACATAAGTACTACTAAATCCTACCAAATTTTCAAAAATATCCGTCGCCTAGTTTTAGAGTTGTAAGGTAGCACCTCAATTCAGACGTCTGAATTGAGGAGCCACCTTAAAAGTCGTGTATCTTTAAAAGTGTTTTACTACAAATTCCAGGATCGGGCCTACAAAATCGCCTAATTTACTACTAAATATTGGTAGTACCCGAGTTTAAATATGAGACATGGCTCCTCAATTCATACGGACACTGTTTTTTTTACTTTTACAATTTATGAGTATATTATGAACGGCCAAAGCTCAGGTAAAAATTGTGCAAAAATGCAGATTTTCAGAGGCTTGTACTGAATTTATTTCTCGACATTTAAATTTTTTGGTTTCATAGAAACCTAGAAATAGTGCACAAGATACTTATTAGTTTAAAAATTTCAAAGAAAGATGTGTTACGACGCCATAATCACGTACGAGCGTTTGTATGAAAAGTATGACGGGTTGGCCGCTCTTAATTGAAAGCATTATCTTAAGTAAAGAAAAAGAAAGTAGAATTTGCCATGTTCCCAACTCTGAATTATCAATTTTTAAATCGGGTCGAGTATGTCAAATTGTGAAATAAAAATGTGTGATGTTTTTATTTCTGACCATATTTTTCATCAAAAATAAATTTTCGAAACTATGCTTGAAATATAAATAAAATAAATGCTCTCAAAATGGTGAAGGAAATTATCGTAACAAAACCGTCCTAAAATCAAAAATTCTAAGACGTGACATTCGCCAACCCGCACTGGGCCCACGTGGTGGATTATAGCCCACTCCCTCTCACAGAGAGGAGGCCTGTTTCCCAGCAGTGGGAACATTTTAGGCTGATTGTGATGCTTGGAATGCCTTTATGGGTTTTCGACATACATAAAACGAGAATAAAACTTTACTATTACAATTCTTTTTCCAAGCTTTAGTACCGAACAAATAGTCTCGAATCGAAACCTCATTCTGTGTTTGCATCAAATATTTATAACGTATTCACTAGGGGTCGGAAACTACCGAGCGATGCTAAAAAGAGATAGAGTTGTTAACTTTAATGCCACAGACATAACCTGTCGGGTTAAACCACCGTTAAAGTCGAATTGAACTCGAGTTAACGTACGTGGTAGGTAGGTACTTCATGTGGATGTTCAGCTAAGAACTCTCATTATTATGTGAGTGAAACTGTTTTAAAGTTGGCGTAAATTGGACGATAAAGTGAAAAAAAAAGTGAAGTGAAAAAGTGAAAAGGAATCGGGTACTTTAAACCTATCAAACTCAAACTCAAAGCATTTATTTCAATTAAAGCAGTTACAGGCACTTTTGAATTGTCAAAAAATCGGTTAGTTATTGAGAAAGTTGAAGCTAGTTGTCCATTCCAAAACGTAGATCTCTATGGAGAAGAACGGGCAAGAAACTCCAAGGACACTCTTTTATTATTATTTCACTATAAGGGTTCCGTAGTAAACAAGGAACCCTTACAGTTTCGTCATGTCCGTCTGTCTGTCTGTCTGTCCACGGTCTAGCTCCAAGATTGTTAGTACTAGAAAGTTGTAATTTGGCATGGGTATACATATTAATCATGCCAACAAAGTGGTAAAATAAAATTATGAAAAATATTTTTTTTTAGGGTACCTCCCCTACTCGTAAAGTGGGAATGTTTTTTTTTTTTTTCTATCTCTCAGTGTGGGGTATCGTCGGAAAGGTCTTTTAAAAACATTGTGAGTGTGTTACAACCATTTTTGAATTCAGAGATCCGTTTGCGAAATATTAAGCTTTAAATTGCAAATTTTTGTTAGAGTCAAGTGACCCCCCCCTGCCAGCTAAATGGTTAGATTTACAGATGTGAAAAATTCACGGCAGTAGCTTATATAACGAATTTAAAGGAAAACTATCACAGCTGAGTAGGCTTTACCAATTAACGAGTAATAATCGACCAACTTAGATTTGCGGTTGTAAAAACATGTTCTCCCATACATTCTGTATGAAAGATTTATTTTTTCAACTACAAAGTTAAGTTTGTTCTTGGGATAAATTTTATTCATCCCAACTACGGAACCCTACATTGTGCGTGGTCCGACATGCACTAGGCTGGTTTTTTTTTTATCCAGCAGCGTGTTAGTTAGTCAAGTAATTTGGTTGTTTATTTCTAAAGCGTAAACTTGTATGACGATAGCGATGATGCCTGGGTCAAAAGAAAGAAATTATATTGAGTTCGTCAGTCAGATAATAAAAAATATATTAGACACATATTTTTTGCTTTATCATTTAATAAAAAAATACTTAGATAAAACGCATTAAAGTTGGGGAATGGGGTTTGTTACGTCACAAGTAAGTATAAAATCTACACACTCGTGACGTCATGGCACATTTTAACCCAATGTATCGCCGTAATCTTTTGATAACGCAAAACATGAAAAAATACGTGTCCAATATTTTTTTTTAATCTACATGACATACAATAGACGTTTATATATTTAGTGACCTGTTCCGCTTTACTATTCCTAAAGAGCCATAAAAAACCCTGTAAGAAATCGACACATGTTTCACCTCTCAACGAGGCATCCTCAAGATGACGATTGACTTGTTGCGAACCCGAACACAGCGTGTTGCCACACCGAGCGCTGGACGCAGAGTAGGTTGTTTCTGCGTCCAGTGCTCGGTGTCGATTAAGTATTCCACTAAAGTGATACTTAATCGACACCAAGCACTTATGTCAACGTCTATTGTATTTTATAATAGTTTTCCGCAAGATCACGCCTTAATCAACTACCTATCTAAATGTTGGACAAAAAAATAAAATTAGTCATCATCCTTATTTTTTCCAAAAAAAAAACTAGAACCATCAGCAAAGGCAGTGGCTACATTTTGTTTTCAGCACCACGCGATACTTGGCTACATACAGTCGCTGGCAACTTTCACACTTTGTTTCTGAGGCGAAATGCCAAGTTAAGACTATTATTTAAGCTAGTATTTGAAAATACTAGTCGTGATTGAAAATCTTAAACAAAAAACATATATTCAGCTTTTCATTGGGATACACAATATTTCTCCCAAAAAACTGCCAATGCCAGACTTATCAAATCTGTTTCCTATCTTAGAATTCCCAGAACCACCTTCTTTATTGGCATATTTACTTGCACCATTACCCAAATAGACATTTTCCTCTACCTACCTACAGAAGCGGAATATTTCCAACTTACCGAAAAAGATTACCCATTACCCAGTTTCCTCCCATATGTGCTGACAAGACTAACGGAGCGTTTTTCGCGCAAATATCGAATATTTTATAACATGCTTACATTTGAGCCAACGAGTCCTTATTTGAAAAGGTGATAATATATTCAAGCGTGCGCTGGTTTATGAATAAAATTGGCTGTAGGGATCGGTATCGTTCTGTTACTATTTACGTGTATTTAGCGTCAAGAAGTGTATATAGAGTACCTACTGTAGACACTTGCGTGATTGCGGTACCCGGGACGGTGTTGAAATTAAAGAACTCTTGGTTGAAAACCGTAATTATACTTAATTTGTATTTGTAAAAATATTGACACAAGCGCGACTGATCCCTGGAGCTAAACAACTTTTTTTTATCGTAAGTGAAAACTGTTACAAAATCCTATTTTAAATATATTATTATCCTGTCAGATTGTTCGGAAGATGTGCAGCATTCTTGCCAGCCTGTACAGCATGAGGTTCCATCTCATCATAAAACCTTACACTACTTACATAATTAAATGTATTATAAACATTTTTGTTCGAGGAGCTAGCCAGGTTTGGTCCGTATCTTTACATACCGAGACTCCTCCGTGCCTCGGAAAGTACGTTAAGCCGTTGGTCGTGGCTGTCATTCGTGGATCTTTGACAGTCGTCACAGGTTGTCAAAAGCCCGAAAGTATGAAAACAAGTCATGTTACCCAGTTACTGGGTTGTGAAGGTCAGATAGGCAGTCACTCCATGTAAAATACTGGTATTCAGCTACATCCCGAGCCGACCCCAACATAGTTGGGAAAAGGCTAGGCAGATTGATTGATAAACATTTTTGTTCCATTTCTGATACGTTTCGGTACGTAGAGTATGAATCCAGTGTCAAAATCACGTGCCGATAAGTTTGCTCTGAAATTAAAGAAATTCAAGACATTTAAATTAAAAATTTCGGCAAAAAAATGCCCATAGACGTTCTGTCAGTTTCGGCCATTAATAGAAAGACGTTAAAAATAAGAATAAAATTATCTTTATTCAACTATTTTATAATAATAAATAAATAATAAATTCATTTATTTCAGACATAATTACAAAATTGTCCATATAGTGTTAGTAACAGAGGTCTTAAAAACTATGTTAGTATACTAGTATTAATTCACATTATAAAAATTCAAATAGACATTAAAACACCACATAAAAATACAACAACATTACATATATTAATTATGTCACGTGAAGCCGAATAAGCCTCTCCAGCACTGCAGACTCCGGCCTATCTGATATCATCCTCAGCATACCGTTGGGGCTCCCACGGATCCTAAACATCAGAGATGCTGCTTTTCTACGCATTATGGCATAAAAATCGTCGACCCTAGCGTCAGCAAACATGCCTGATGCGCTGCATTTTATGACTCATAAATGATTAATAAGACTTAGAACTATATTAGTAAGAACTAACACAAATAGTAGTGGATCACTGTAGTGGCAACCCATATGAGATGGCACAACAGCGACCCACGAAAACACAATCTAGGCGACTTGAAATCATGCTTAGGATACTATTGGAGCTGCTCCACACCCTGCGCACCATGGAAGCGCACCTTTCGCGCATGGTCGTGTAGAAACAATCTACATGTGCATCCGCGAACATCCCCAACGCACTACAGAATACCACAGCCTATAAACCAAAGAGAGAATAATTCCATCGTAGGTACTACAATATTATTATGGAAGGATTTCTGGTAATGTATGTAAAACTTACAAGGATTATGTGAAACGAGTTTCAACAACGCGACGTTATCGTGTAATGTGTAAATACATAACGAAGGCACTGTATTTTTTATTCAGGATTTGAACTGAAATATATGCTGTTTTTTATCTTATGTTTTTATTGAATTTGAATAAAGAAACACTCCGTATAAAGTGAATATGGTACGCGTTTGAAATACTGAAAAAATAGTCCCGGTTTTCATTCGTGAATCTTTGTCAGTCGCTGCGGTTGTCAGAACCCCGTAAGTCTAACAACCAGTCTGACCAATAGTATCGTGTTACCTAGTAACTGGGTAGTGGAGGTCAGATAGGCAGTCGCTCCATGTAAAATACTGGTATTCAGCTGCAGCCGGTTAGACTGGACTCTGACCTCAAGATAGTTGGAAAAAAGCCAGGCAGATGATGAAGAGCCTGAATTCCCTGATAGATTTACTTTGTATCGAACTCAGGAGCCTAAGCTCCACGCGCACCTCAAAGAGATGTCAGCACAACTGACGGGGTCCGCTAGGGCCGATGCCTGCCAGGGTCGCGGGAAAGTCCGAAAGGGATACCGTAGCCCCTGGCAACATAAAGGCAACTGGAGGAACACCGGGTGGGTTTAGTCAGTAAGAGTCTGACACACCCTCCCGCTCCGCCCAGAGCGGAAGAAGTTATTTGATAAATTCAAACCCAAAAAAAAAAATGTTGTACTAAAGTACACAACCTATGCCTAACCCTTCCGGAATTACAGCCGTTATGTTTAATTGGGTCATTGTGTTTTCAAAAGCTAGATATAAACGGCTTGGAAGTCTAAACCAGTTATTAAAAAGTTGTCTGAACTTCATCATCTAGCGAGACCACTTAAATCATGCCTTATAATTACATCTGTGATCGATTATAAACTTGAGACTGGCATTAAAATGGCGCTGGCGTCTCTAAAGAGGGCTTTGACGTAGTTGAGTAGTTATAAATGTCATAATGGAGAGATTAAATATGCTCTGTGATATTACCTACTTTGCGAAATGGTTTGTTGAAAGTGAAATAATAAATTTTATCAGACAAATACCTCGATTTGTGCGCGAGTTAGCAAATAAATGGAAATAGAAAAATAGTTGTAACAACATTTTATCTAAAATTTCTGACCCTAAAATTATCACAATTGACGTGTACCGAATAAATCTGTGCCTCTATCATGAGCTGTCATCGAAAACTTACTCGCTAGCGCTAGCGTTTTAACACGTTCAGTGCCGGGAGCCCTCCTGGAGGGTTCACCTAGTCGCTTATGGGATGCCAGGAGCCCTCGCGGAGGGCCCATTTTAAATGTAGGTTTTTCTCAGCGAATATTATGTATTACAAACCGTGTAAATAAAATCTGATTTATATTTTAACAAGATTTATTAGTGTATGCGTTGGTTTTAAAAGCATTTTCATTTTTAATTATTTTTTATTCGCGGTTACCTATAAATATTCACAAAAAAAAATTAAAAGGTTGGAAACTACGTATAGCGACAAGACCCCCCAAGATCTACTTACAGAAATAAACATTTCATTTCATTCTGGACGGTTTAATAAATCCCCGATGAAACTTTGATGGGCTGGGATGAGACAAAAATACACCAATTTTATAGATGCACTGATTACTTCAAACGAAGATAGATAGAAGGGCAGACTAATCAAAATATCAGAATAGAAATAATAAATAACAAAATTAATGATCTTTTAAAGAAAAACAAAGTTTATTTATACGTTTTAAATTGCTGATATTTTTATAAGTTGTCAACTGACTTGTCGCTTGTTGGTTTTGAATGAAGTCACCCACATTGCTAACGTGTCTTTAAGCGTAGGTTTGATGGAACGAAAAACGTGTTAAATAGGAGTAATAAATTCCTTAACTTTCAGGATATGATTAAATCGTAAATCGAGCCCGTAAGGACTTTGTGAAACTCAAACTCAAAGCATACTACTAATAACACGCACTTTGACGCAATTGTCAAGGGGTCGGTCAGTCAAGAAATATGAAGCTAGTTGCCCATTCCAAAGCGTAGACCGTTCCTATGATGAAGAACGGGCAAGACTCTCTTAAACATGAAGTGAATATATAATAAAACCATTAAGTTCCGGACTTCTCTCGTTCTAGTTTTCCTACAGCTTTGGTTTGCTTACATCTCTTAATTTTTTTTTTGGTGCGGTTTTGAGGACACAAATGAGTTTCACTGGAAATTTCATCGTTATAGAGATACCCAACAAACAAAAAAAAAACTCGAAATGTTAACAAAAGTCTGGAAAAAAGGACTGAAAACCAAAACACGTTAAAATAAAACGTACGTTACACAAACTTGTTTGGTCCACTATAAAGTTTAATCCGTAACTGCCACTCAATCAAGCCTTTTACAACTGAAAATCACGAAAAGTCCAAACATCCTCAATCACACCGATTTAGTACAGTCGTTTGAATTAAAACGCAGTCGTAAATTGACAACGCTGTATACCTACTGTAACTTTTAACACTAGATGGGCACGACCACTGATACCGAAACTAATACGAATCGCACACTTTGTCGCAACGGTCAACTAGCTGCACACCATATAATACTATCGTGCGCGAGATCCCTGAGACATCGCTCACACTATGCGACAAGCGACTGCGACAACTCGGCGACTGGTTGCAACAACAGGCTGCGGCTGCGGCCGACAATTTTCGTACATTTTATTCAAATCTCCGCACACTTGTTATCACACGCTCAGCAAATGACAAGCTAGAGAAGTCGCACGGTCTTGCTACTTGTCGCAGTGTCTTGAACTATAGACGCACGGTGCACGCGCACACCTGACAGTCGGATGTGATAGGTCAGCGTCTTATCGTTGAGCTGTCGCACAGGTCGCATAGTGTACGAGGTGCTTTAGAACAAAAGTAGTATAGGTACATAAAAAATAATAATACCTTCAGAATGCCGTCGACGCCCTCACGCACTCTGCACATCATGGAAGCAATCCTTTTTCATAATTAGTAAGTGCTTTGGCAAATATTCTTGATGCACTGCAGTAACGTGGAAGCCCCAATAACATTCTGAAGGCATTATTATTTAGTCTCATACACATTGAATTTGAATAACACCATTCCAAGATATAGGCTTCATAACCATAAGCTCGGCCCCAATTCTATGGGATCATAGCCAACAGCGGGTGCAATTTACACCCCTTCCGAAATCCGTTGGGAATCACAGGCTTTACTGCTATAAAATAGGTACAGAACCATTTTACGAGCTTCTCGTCTACAACTAATAAATTCAAAGTTCCGAATGTTCTTTTAACGTTATATACGATACGGTGTGATAGGCGGATTTATGTGTCAGTACAGTCGTATACACTGGTTTTTATTTACGTTGTTTTTTTATATTTTGTTGGCATGTGATCGGTGTAGGTAGTATAAAGTATTTCGATATTTTTCCGCTGGGAGTAACCACTGTATGGCGTGATTGCAAGTGTTAGAGACAATCGATGAACGCAAAACTATTCTGTACCTAACATACTGCTGACTATTCTTTACTTTTAGTCGTAAACGAAACTATGTATAAAAAATTGATTAAGCATCTAAAAACTGATAGTGATGAATTCAATATTTACTGTCATTCATCAATTAATGTGAGATTTTTTATCTCGACTGTAGGTATGTTATTTTATAGTTTACTTAGCATTTAAGTTTTAGCACATTAATTTTCTAAATTCATAATTTATAATCTATTGCTAGACAAGAACAACTGCCGACAAACTGTTATGCAGTTTGGCAAATTGTATGTAGTTTATAAGATTTCGAATAAAAAAAACTGAGCCTATCGAAGTCCACATAGGCTGCGTCACAACACCCTGTCTTGCGCCTTCCGCACCCAGTCTGTCCCAATCACCTTCTTAAGGCTCTTCGGTCTATCTAGCTGGGGGGTGTCTCCACTCCAGGACTCGTCTGCTCCAGCGGCATCACTCTTCGACAAACATGGCAAGCCCACTGCCACTTCAGTTTGTTGACTCTGCATTTCTGCAAGCTATGTCGGCAACTCCGGTTCTTTTCCGGATAATTTAATTTATCCTTTAAAGAAACTCCGAACATTGGCCGCTCCATAGCGGGGTAGAAATACTTCAAAGGTATTGCGTAAAATCATTTCATCATCATCATTTCAGCCGAAAGACGTCCACTGCTGGACATAGGCCTCCCCCAAGCACCTCCACTTCGACCGATTCTGTGCTTTCTGCATCCAGCGGATTCCTGCGGCCTTCACAAGGTCATCGGTCCATCTTGTGAGAGGCCTTCCAACGCTACGTCTTCCGGTACGCGGTCGCCACTCCAGAACCAGAAAATCATTTACTAGAACCCAAAATTGATTTATCTGTTCGAGAGGAACGGTTATGTAAAAGACATGTAAAATACCGAAATTAAAAGGTGATTTCTCTCGAAAGATCTCTAATAATAAAATTCCTGTAGAATTCTGTTGATTCCGTAATTAAGTTGAATACATCACTTCACTGGCTCATCACCACACCGAACCTCTAGTGCAGGCACCGCCTCAGTTTCAACTGTTTCCCGCCATTCATGGTGAACTGACAGTTGACATTAATGACAGCGACCTCACTGCTGACGTGCATGAGATAGTGTTTACATTAAAAAAACGAATGAATACACATATGAAACTTTACAATATTATAATAATATTTTCTTCAGTTTCTGCCCATAAAATATTATCTCACAATTTTCAATAGAAGCTTCGGAATTTCGCAACTGTTGATATTTCACGTGACTTCACTAAAAAACCTAATCATAATATTTTGATACACAACAGATGCCCAATGTTTTACTAAACCATGGCTTAATTTATTATTAATTGCTGTTATTATTAAAAACTTGATTAAGTAGACTTGTCTGAAAACTATTTGTTGAACAAGACAAGTGTTGAAAGCTGACATAATATGTTTGAGGTTATGTTTATGTTTTGATTCGAATTTTGACGTGAATGAGTTTAAATTTAGAAGATCACAAGGATTTTAGTTTGATCAAAGTGTGACGGTAATAATCTGTGGTTTACAATAAATTCTTCTTCATTGCCAAGTGATTTTTCTTTATTAATTCTTTAATAATAATAAGATGGGTGGTATATTATTATAGATCAAATGCTGTTGGTTGTCCGGCTATCAATACTTTAAAAAAAATGTCTGTCCATCTCGTTTTAAGGCAGACAGGCATGACGCGACACCGGTAGAACAATTTCCGTGAAGTTTTCATAGAAACTGTTCCACCAGAGTCGCGTCGCGCCCCTCTGCGGGAGCCTTTAACATTATGCGCTGGGTTAAAACTCAAGTACATGCATGCAGGGGCCAAAACTATTAATCATTCACAGTTAATTTCTAGGTATGCATATAACCTATGCTGTACAACACTAAACAGTAAACACCATCCTCTATAATAACTAGAGATCTATTTCCCTCAGAATACATCCCAAAAAAAACCGTTGACCCCGTTTCTTGGACGGTTCTCGATTAAAACCATTATCTCCCTCGCATTAAGGGTCGAATAGACGGGATTACCAGAACGGGTGGAACCCGTGTTTGTACAAATAACATCACACTTGCGATCTTCTGGGAAAGCCTTTGTCAAATTAAATGCGTGACGGTAGCTATGTTGGTGTGTGTGTTTGTTTGGGCTGGCTTAAGAGATGGTCAGATTAGTCTCATGATGGGCTTTCATTGTTGAGTCAAGTGAGTGTGTGGAAATGGAAAACTTGAGTTTTGAAGTGAAAACTTCTTTAGGCGCACTTTGAGCTCTTTCTGAACGAAACTACACCGTCACTTTTGGATCGGTGACGCTAAATCGGGTATACTCGGCTCCACTCGGTCGGTAACACTGAATCGTGTATACTCGGCTCAAGTCGTAACTTTTCATTTCTACCGTGTGGTTATTATTTTTCTTAATTTTACGTTAGGGAAAGTTTGTCATGCTAATGCATCGCACACACGTAGCGACTTAAATTACCAGGGATTTTAAAATCTCACGACCACGTGAGATTTTAAAATCCACGTGATGTTGATGTACCACTACGTGCGTACCAAGATTTGTTACAGCTGTAGTGGCAATCATGTCATTTGGTTTAAATAGGTCCTTATTTTTATTATTTTATTTATCTTTTGTATAGATTATTTTCTTTTAGGTTTTGTGAATATGAGAACGTTGTAGGCCGTACACTGCTCATACCTATTAACATTGCAATTTGAAAACATTGTAAAAACCATTTATTTTAAAAGAGTAACCGTGGAGTTTCTTGCCGGTTCTTTTCCATAGGAAGCGACCAATTGGAACCGTGCACCTAGCTTCTGACGTTACATAAGTGCCCTTGTAGGTATAAGTGAAATAAAATATTTTGAATTTGAATTTTTAGCATCTGCTATCAGAATCAAAATGGACCATCTTCCTTCTGTCAACCGCAAAACCATAAAGTATGCAAAGATATCTGTGACAAACGCTTCTAATGGAAGTCTCGAGTGTTTTGGAACGGAAAAGTATTTACTATGTGCCTACATTCAACCTTTTTTGACTAAAGAAAACATTATCAGTTGAAATTGAATTTACTTGGAAAAGGGTTAAAGGACATCGGAGTCTGGAATATAAATGGATTTAAGAACTAGGTTTTCTAAATATTTATTTAGGACTAAATCTACAGTCAACTATTCTGATAAATTGCTTTGAAATACAAAATATTGCATGTCGCAACGCAAAGTTCAATTTATTTGAATTGAATTTTTTTGAAAAATTACTTCTATTCAATTCTTGTTCATATGTTTAGTGGACCTACAATACAATCTCGTTTAAAAATTTAAATAAAACTACCCCTTCCTCCCACCCCCCATTATAATAGAACTTGAACATAAGTAACAGTAACTGGTAAAATGTGGGTATACTAGTACACCTCTCCTTAGTCACACTAATATTATAAAGGCGAAAGTTTGTGAGTGTGTGTGTGTGTTTGTTTGTCTCTTCTTCACGCTCAAACGGCTGAACGGATTTGGATGAAATTTGGCACACAGATAGTTTATAGGACTTTTTATCCCGATATTCCCACGGGATCGAGACTTCTGCGGGGCGCAGCTAGTTATGTTATAAATAAAAACTGTACCTACGTATTTACCATGAAACTTTGGTTAATGTTAAACAGATTATGTAAAATTCTTATTATTTTTATTACTAGCTAGATAAGCATCATAAAATTCGATGAAAAGAAGCATAAAAATAGTGTTCCCGTCTCATGTTTTTAATGAAGTTCAGAATAATCGTAGGTTTTAACAAGAAAATTATTGGATGATGAGGGAGTCACTGTGAAACTAATGATCGCAAGAATTCCCTGAAGAAGCTGAAGCAAAAAGTACACAACATTTTCCCAGAAATATTAGGTATATTATTATTCATTTATTTATTCAAGTAACAAAACTCATACACAAATATTTAATGCATTACTCACATAACAGACAATACATTAACATAACACTACAATACAAAACAAAAACTAAAACCACCGCAGTTTCAACACTTACACATTATTTTGTGCCCGACGACTGTAGTTGACGTGCAAATTACTGCAGCGTCTAATGTATGGACAGTAAAGCCTAAAAAATCCTTAAAAAAAAAGCAAGTCTTCATAAATTCCATGTGAAAGTAAATGCAATTTGATCAATACTTACTTGAAAAGGTTGGTAGATACGCACTAGCGTCATAACCGCAATTTTATGTTACATCTATATATACAATATCTATATACATTATTAGAAATTAAGGTCACTTTTCGTGTTTGTCTGTGTGATTCCGCTATTCTTCTAAATTTCGTAACGGATTTTGATGTGGTTTTCACCATCATTTTCAGAATTGGGATAAAAAAAAAACTATTTAGTCCGTCTTTCAGATACTAAAAAAATATTAGACTCGTATTTTTGCTTTATCATATTAATCAAAAATAACTTAGAAAACACGAATTAAAGTTGGGGAGTGTGGGCTCGCCACGTCACAACGCACTTTTAAATCTAGCAAGGTGTGACGACATGCCACATTTTAACTCAATGTATCGCCGTAATCTTTTAATTACGACAAAAAAAAATACGTGTCCAATATTTTTTATTAATGTACCTGCCGGACAAAAATAAAATTGGACACGGGCCTATTCATTCTGAAATGTTTATGTATTTTATACATTAATATTTTTCAAAAAATAAATGTCGATCTTTTGTCAAAAAAACCATGCAAAGCAGGGGCCGGTCACTAGTTACAATATAAAAACATCGAGGCTTCCCATAATGAAGGGAGACATTTTCCCCACAAACCATTATGATCGTCGATAACAACCTTTATTTACGATAATAGAAAATAAAAAGACCTTAATGTGACAGGATGCATGTGTCGTCTTTGACGCAAAACGGAAACTTATGTAGGTCACTGTAATGATCAATTTCCTTTGACTGACAGGTCAGGGTAGATTTTAAAAGTGTGGCTATAGTAAATATTGCTTCAGGGATGGTAGTTTTTCACCCCTTTTTGATTCTATTTTACTAAAATGGATTATAATGGAGCAGAAAGAAAGACAGGGTAAATAAAACATGTACCTACATTCCTTGACTTTTCAAATATTATGCGTGACCCCACCAACCCGCACTGGGCCCGCGTGGTAGATTATAGCCCACCCCCTTTCAAAGAGAGGAGGCCTGTGTCCCAGCAATGGGAACATTATAGCTTATGCTTATAATATGATGGGCTTTGAAGAAAAACATTGTGCGGAAACATTTGATCTGAATTTGTCACCAAAGAAGCAATAGTCGAGCACGGTCATCAATGACTGTGACAACATTTTGGTAGGTAGTGCTTCCCTGGTCGAACTCTTTCACAAACAGCTCTAATTACCTATTGCTTTACTTACTCCTAAAACATGGGGTACGCGCCCACTCGACCCGCTTAGGCTCGACCCGAAGAATAATACTAGATGTTTACTCCCAATTCAGTGCCATTTGTATAGTCAGGCAAAGTGACAACAAAACAAAAAAACTTTAATCTTTTGTGTTGTTCCTACTTAGTTATGTATTCTTTAAAAGATACCTAATGTTTATTTTTTAAAGATAACTTAATCAATCATGTTTTTTATATTTTAGAAGTTATTACCTACTTGTTAACCTAATAATTATAATCAAATATAAAGACTGATTCAATAAATACCATCGTGCCACTAGCTATAAGATTGTAATGATAATTAACATTAATTTGTGATTTTTACTACAAAGTACAAAGCGTATACTTTATCAAAAAGTTAAGTACTTAATTGTTTAATTATTTATTTATCCAAACATTATGTAAATTTTACACTCTCTGTGGTGCAAGTGTTAAATCGACACTTTTCTGTCTGACGACGATCGACGTTTTTACGCCTTTCAAAACAGAAATATCCAGTATTATTCTTCGGGTCGAGTCTAAGCGGGTCGAGTGGGCGCGGATCCAAACCATGATGCATGCTCACAATATTATTGCTAACACCTATATTTTATCTAAAATACGTAATATGTTTCGACTTGTAAATTATTTGGTATCGATATTGCGATGCGCGATAAGATACGAGATTTGAATGACACATCCATTGAAGAATTGATAACAATGTCTGCCATTAGCACCAATACTTGCAATGTTTCACACGGAATAAACAAACAATTTAGAAGTGCATTTTTAACATAAAAACATCATGCCTTTATTTATTAAAGCGGTAAGCAAAGGTCAAAAGTACCACCCAAATTTAGGTGAATTTTGGTGATGTTTAAGTTCCATGAATGCAATAGAGATAAGTCTATTTCCATCTGTCTAGTATTTTTCCAAGTATTTTAGGGTCAGCTTCTAGTCTAGTTGGATGCAGCAGGATAGGAAAGGAGCGACTGCCTATCTGACCTCCATAACCCAGTTACTGGGTAACACGATACCCCTTGGCAAGACTTGTTGTCAGATTTTCGGGCTTCTGACTACCCGTAATGACTATTAGAGATCTTCTGCTTAAGGTGATGCTTTCAGAGGCATGGAGGGGTCTCGGCAAGCGTTGCTTAACCTTGAAGATCGACCCGTGCGGCTGTTATTATGAAGCCATGAGCCCCTCTATCTACCACTAGTCTAGCCACTAGTTTATTTAATTGCAGCAAACCCGATAGAAATCCACATTACTGACAGCTACTGAAAATATCTTAAGGTGCTGATAAACTTGAGCATTCACTTGTAACAGAACATCGAATGAATGAATGAATGAATGAATGAATGAATGAATGAATGAATGAATGAATGAATGAATGAATGAATGATATTTATTTGCAAGAATATAGGTTGCGAGCATTCGCTGTTTTTAAATTTATCAAACTAAACAACGAACAGAGCCAAGCATACAGCCAAACATCGCTACGAACATTTTCACGATCATTCCAGCGAATGCTCTAGTCAATGCTCGTCAAAAAAAATTTCATCATGAAGATGTCAGACTTGACGGTCGCGTGTGGATGGATGGCTCGGCTCGGCAAAAAAAGCTCGAAGCAAATTTACTGTCCTTTCGCTTAAATGATCGCTAGAACGCTCCTGTTTATTTTTCTGTAATATAACATAGACAACTAGATCAATGAGCCACTCTGTTTTGTATATATATTTTTCTTACAAAAGAAATAAGTCAGTTTAGTAAAATATTTTTTGCAATACACAAAAATAACTTCAGCTCTATCTGTGATTATCGGATTTAAAGTAAAAGTAATTCCCAGTAAACAACAAAAAAACATAATTTATCTGATGTTGTTTACACACATTGTAAGTCATATAACTAATCCTAAGATTTCCGGTATCTTGAGATTTATTTGCTGTGGATTTTTGGAGATTGATTTGTTATGCACAAATATCTACAGATTTTGAGGGTCACGTAATAATGACAAAAACATTACTGTTCAATTGGATACACACACAGATATTGTTGAATTCAAAGTTAGTCCTATAATAATTTAACATGGGTCAAATACAATTTTCTTTCTCCCTCTTTTTTCTTCTCTTTCTTAAGAGGGTTTAACCTAAAAGTAGGCAACGTCGTAAATAGCTGTCAAATTATTATCTATTTTGATTAATTTAGCAACATTACCGTATGGAATTAAGAAATGTGCCTAACTAGGGAACTTAAATATTGATTATGAAATGCAATAATTAATATCGTAATACCGAATATTTCGTTTTAGATATAAAAAAAGTATTTGGAAAAATGCTTTTATTACACCTAAAATTGTTACAATATCAAATTCAGTGTTATAATTGCAATTCATTTTTAAAATTCTAGGGAACTAGTTAGCTACATTTCTTATTTCCTTACAGTAATATTGCCAAATTAATCAAAATAAAGAAATATTTGACATCCATTTGCGACGTTGCCCACTTTCATAATAAACGCTCTTAAAAGTATTTCATATTCATGAGTTGTCACTTTATACATGTTTTGATGTGTTGAGTATGTATGTGGATGGGTATAGGAAGGAACGACGAGACGTATGAAATGTGTGAAGGATTGAATGGATAGAAACGGGCTGACTACATTAATTACTGTGATGACGCTTGGGACAAGGCAGGAAGATGAGAACTTTGGTCCTCTGAAAGATTTTCAGTGAAATTCAAATTGTTTTATAACACTTATTTTTCAAACACCAAGTTTTACAGCCCGCTAATATTTTACCTTCGCACTTCAAAAAATATTCTGTACTCACCAAATTTTTGAATGAAGTGGTCTGAATGGTAGGCTCTCATTTGGAGGGTCCACTGACCCAGTTTGGGAGGTCTGGCTGTAAGTAACGATAGTACTTGTGGTATGTTGTATAAGTAACTCTTTTGATCATCGGAGGGTGGTAAAAAGTGTTTGGTAACGAATTGGTGGTCGGTTTTCAATCGTGGAAAGATTTTTGTCAATGGCAAAGTTGAATTGTTTATTTTATTTAGACAGGTTGGCAAGCACTCCATGTTAAATACTGATATTCAGCTGTACCTGGTTAGACTGGAAGCCGACCCCAACAAAGTTGGGATTAGGCTAGGCAGATGATGAATTTGCCAAGTTAAAATTAGGTATTTTAAAGTCAAGCAAAGAAAATTAGAACTGCGACAATCTATAGAGCGAGAAACAGATTTATAATAATTCTAGATTAAACATTTTACTATAATAGGTACTTTTATTTTCAAACTAAATATTTACATACATTTTATAAGCTAACAGACTTAAAATAATAATAGTAGTACAAGTATATAAAAAAGATGGGAAGGGTTCTTAGGAGGACGTCAAAAAACGTCCGCATCGTTGTTATTGCAACATAAAACAATAGTAACTGATTTCAACTGAGAATCCTAATTGTATGTAATTAGAAAGATTCTGAGCGATTCACGATAATAATCGCCCCTGACGCGTGCACTCCGCACGGTCAACCTCATAGCGTTTGAGAAGAACTTATTCTGTTGTCCTCTGAGTGAATTCACAAGGACTGCAATGTTTGTAATTAGTTATAGATGTTAGTACATATTAAGTTAGGTTAAACGCATTCATCGCATTGGATTATACTGTAATGGTAAACGTAAGTTGATAAATAAATAAATAAGTACCTAAATGCTTTGTACATTGGAAGCGTTGTTTAATAGAACTTCAACCAGATGTTTCTAATTTTAATGTCCGGAGATCTATGACGTCGGCAGGTTCAAAGGAAGTAATAGACTCTACTGATACAATGCAGATATCATAGAGTCACCTCACCTCACCAGCTAAGTTCTAGAACTGTCACAAATTAAGATTCCTATCGACGTTTTACCCGTTAAACGTTTTTCTCGTCAGTTTGATTTCCTGCCATTTCGTACATTTACGAACAGGAATCTCACTCACACCATCACTTTGACACGGCAAAGATATATGTAATCCTTTTTTCCGAGGGTAACTCGAAACTGGGACCGTTAGCACTTAGCAGCTGTGCTGAACTTTTACTGATGTTTAAGAGCAGGAGTTGTGTTCCTGTGGAAATGGACTTAGTTTCTATACAGAGGAGTGCATTTGAACTGCACGCCTATAAAATTACAGTTTCAATGCAGTTCTATTGCAATTGACAAAACTACATCTAAACTGCCAACTGATTATCCAGTCCGCTTGCAGTTGGAGTGCAGATCTAAAGCAGTATCCGTGCATTTATTTCAACTGCGTAAAATCTGCATCCAAACTGCAATATTGCAGCTGGCTTGCAGTATAAAGCAGTCTATCTGTTCAGATCCTTGCGTGTTCTACGTTTATCTTTACTTTTTGCAATTTGTTTATTTTCCTTCACACTGTTTACAAAACATTTTTTTTTTGGTTCCTGTACTTTGCCAAATAAATGTTATTTGTTTTTTTCTTTTTCCGTTTAAAGATTCGAGAGAAAACCAGCACCTCCGTTAGCCAAAAATTCAAAAGACCCATGACATCCACCAACCCACTCTGGGCATATTTTGGTTGATGACCCACACCGTCTAAGATAATAGAGACCTCTCTATTATCTTAGACGGTCTGCAAGAAAGACCACCTGGTCTTTCTTGCAGTTCCAACATTACAAGCTGATTTTGCACAAATTACCCTACATCTACTCGTTAAACATTGATCTACCTTTTATGCCTTTCAGAAACATGAAACTCAATGACAATTAAGCATCACAATATTAACACAAGAAGGTTTTATTTTACTTTTTTTGTTCAGTTTAAATTGTTGAGCGCTTGTTCTTCAAGTGAGGGTCGATTGACCTATTTCCTAAGTGTCTGAGCCTTAAGACTGATGTTGGAAAGATGTGGAGGCCTACTTAAGCGGCTAAATTAAAAAGTAAGGGGCTTTCATGGAAGTGAGACGGATGTTTCGAAATTTGTTTTGGTTAGGTTGTTTTTTGTTCAAGAATCCTTAAGTTGGTATCGGTACCTACATATCACGCCTGTATATTCTCCGAAGGCTTTGGCAGAGGTGCACTTATAGTACACCCACATTTCGCCAGTTATGTTCTAAGTCCCATGTAACAGGGGCTGAGCCTTTTGCCATCAACTGGGCACAAATCTAGACTCCGGGCTGCTACTGAGAAATTCCAGAAACCCCAATAATAACACTTTGCCCGATCCGGGAATCGAACCCAGGAACAGCTCAGTAGTAGCGCTTCCGACCACTAAACCAACGAGGCAGTATAGGTACCTATTTCTCATTACACAGATTTATAAAAGACCTATTAATATTTTTAACTCACTGATACTTTTTAGGTTTTTATTTCGTCTTTATTTGTGAGCAAAAGTCTATCCCATATTTTACACGAATTATATAGTATAAGTTTTAAACCATCAACTAAGCGAATTTTAGTTCCCAAAATTGTCCTAAAAGAAGTTTTGCGTTACCCCGAACGAAAAACGAGATATTTGGAACAAAAACGGTATAACTTTGTTTTTCCGACGGTGCAGCGTCTTTCCATTCTATACAAGGCCAGAACGCAGCCATAGGAAACTGCTCACGTATAGATTGGAAATCACTTTTTTACTAAAGTCTTCCAATCTATACAAGAGTAGTACGCAAATACTCGCGTATACTTTGTAGTGACCAAATTAACTACCTCATTCCATAGTATACAGTGCCAGTACGCATACGGACTAATCGAGTTTACATTGCGAGAAATTGTGAACTGGTAACCAACTTGTTTGCGACGTAATGCACCTTGCGCTAATATTAGCACATACAGGAATTGGAGAAGAAGTACACCCACCTTAGCAACGAAAAAACTCATCTTGAGCTAGAAATCAGCTCACTTAAACAATATGTGCGTAATGTAGAGCAACAGCGTCTAGATAACGTGCTAGAAGTGATAGGCATCCCTAAAGCACAAAATGAAGACCTTGATTCGATATCTGTCAAGCTGGCTGAAACTCTCAACTTAGATAGATCACAGATTTTAAATATTAAACGTGTGGAAGCTCGAAATGATCGTGAAGGAAACATCCAGGTGGAGTTGAAACAGGCAGAACAGGCACAGTCATGGGTACGTGCATCCAGAAAGGAAGAAGTCTTGCTAGAACAAATAGTTTCGGATGCCCCCGTTAAAGCGTCCAAGTCAAAAGTGATCCTGCGTCGCGCCCTAACTCAATCTAACAAATCGCTACTGTGGCTGGCCCAACAAAAATTGCGTGCAGCATATAAATATGTCTGGTTCCAGGATGGAAAGGTGCTGCTACGTAAAGAAGATAAAGACAAGCCTACAGTCGTTAGGAGCGAAATGGACATCGATCGGCTCTCTACCACAACGCAGGCTGGACGGCAAAATCTGTATCGGTAATAGTTTTAAAATAAGTTATCCCGGATCTCTCGCCCGATCACCAAGAAATATTAGACTGTGCAAACATTAATGATTTTAGTAAGCTTATACCTTCCATTTGTAAAATTAATCTGAATATTGTTCACACAAATATTAGATCCATTATTAAAAATTTTAGTAGTGTAACACAATTAATTAGCTCATCCAACGTAACTATAGATGTCTTAATTTTAACAGAAGTTAATATAAATGAAAACACTATTCATATGTATAACATCGATGGCTATGAAATGCACAGTAAGTTGCGTAAAAACAGAAAAGGCGGTGGAATAATAATTTATGCCAGAGATGGCTACGTATTCACGCCAATGAATCACACGTTAATACACTGTGAATGTATCTTTGGTCAAATCACTACACCTCACAACTACCACGCATATATCTGTGCAATTTATAGACCACCGAGCGAGAGTAAACATCTATTCGTAAAGGAAATAAGCAGTATCTTATCCAATTCTTCTATTAAATCATACGACACTTATTTGCTGGGAGACGTAAACATAGACCTAAAGACATACGACAATATTCGAGAATACTACGTAAGTAGCATGTCCGAGTGTGGTCTAACGAGCGCGATATCTGACTACACAAGAATTGAAACACGCGGAAATAACACTACACGTAGCTGTATAGATCACATTTTTATAAGAACGCGCTCGTTAGATCTGTACTCGGCCGCACTCGGTACTGTAATGGCTGATCACCGCATGTTAATACTGTCGTGCGTAGGGCTTGACCCAACACGGATACAGGTTGATACAAAAACAATACAACAAATTGATAATGTTAAAATTAAATCTTTACTTAACAACATAAAATGGAGCGAAATAGATGATATAGAGTGTCCAAACACAATTTACGATTACATAAAAAATCAATTTCATAAATGTTACGAGGAATCAAAATATATTAGAAAAATTAGTAAAAACAGTAAAAGAAATAAACAACCATGGATAAATAGTAAAATTAATAACATGTGCAAAAAAAAGGACCTATTATTTATAAAATGGAAAAACGATTCAACGAATAAAATACTGCGGTTAGAATATAATAAAATAAGAAACAGAACTCATAAAATCATCGAAAAATCTAGAAACAAACATTATTTGGCAGAAATAAATAATAATAAAATGAATCCGAGAAAGCTATGGCAAATACTAAATAAGTTGTCTGGTCGCAGCAAAAAGTCGGTTGATGAAGCCATCTTGAGAGCCTTCAAAAATAATAATGTAGAAATAAAAACAATAGCTGATAACTTTGCCACGGAATTCAGAAATAGTGTTAAGAAGATCTTGCCCAAATGTAACCGTCGTCTATTGAACGAATCAGAATATATGTTTCCCCATAACACATCAATGTACTTCAGGAAAGCTACAAATGACAGTGTTAGTAAACTAATTAGAAACCTTAATACAAATAAAGCTCCAGGAGTAGATAACATTAGGTGTATTGACATAAAATCTATTTGTGACAAGATGACAGGCGTTATTGTCAAATTGATCAATTCTAGTGTCAAGCAAGGAAATTACCCGGAAGTACTAAAAACTGGTGTAGTACGCCCAATACATAAAAAAGGCAGTTTTGCGGACTATGGAAATTACAGACCGATCACTATTCTACCTGTTATCGACAAAATAGTAGAAAAATATGTTTGTAATCAGATACAAGACTTTTATGTAAAAAATGACGTGTTGTCCAGCACACAATATGGTTTTCAACCCAATAAGTCCACCTCGCAACTGTTATCTAAGTTCACGGATGAGGTCAACGAATCTCTTAATGATAAAAATAATGTAATCCTATTATTTATTGATTTCAGTAAGGCGTTCGATACGCTTAGACACGACACATTGCTGACAAAATTAGATAACTCTGGAGTTCGAGGACCAATACTTAAATGGTGTGAGGATTACCTTAATAATCGTAAATACAATGTAAAGATCTGTAATGAAATCAGTGACGCCATTGAAGTCACTGAAGGAACAGCCCAAGGATCAGTACTTGGACCCTTACACTATCTGACATATGTCAACGACATGGAACATGTGGTTAATCACTGTTCCGTCTATCAATATGCAGATGACACATGCCTCGTAGCTACCCACAGAGACGTAAAAGTAGCAGCTCAATGGTTACAGGAAGATTTTACTCAAATTTCCAAATGGGCACACGATGCTGGACTGGTTCTTAACGCAAGTAAGACCAAAATTATTCATGTCCACTCTAGCCATCTAAAACAAATTACTTCTTTTAATATAATCGCACACAGCCACAGTTGTCTTCACTCCACTATGTCAGGTACATGTCGATGTGAGGCAATTGATCAAGTAACACACCACACTTACCTAGGATTAGTCGTAGACAATCGTTTTAGCTGGACTTTTCACGTGGACTCAGTCTGTGACAGGCTGCGAGCTATACTGGCAAAGTTTTACATTTTGAAACCTAAAGTTCCGTTCAAAATCTTGCTCAACATGTACATTGCTTTGGCGGAATCAATTATAGCATACGGAATCACGAGTTATGGGCGAACATTTAAATCATATACTGAAAGGATTTCCAAACTGCAAGTTAGACTCTTAAAACTTATCGTATCCAGAAAAATTAAACACCAATATAAAGATAACGTCATTGAACTATTTAAATATTGTAAGATTTTGCCATTTCAGACTAGACTCAACATGACCCTCATGATTGAGCAATTTAATAACAAAAGCATTCAAATACCTATATCACATAAAATAATCACTAGAAGTATCACCAGAAATAAACTTATAGTACCTCAGGTTAGAAATTATTATGGCAGGCGAACGGTAAAATTTTTAATACCCACAATATACAATGAAATACCAAAATCTATTAAAAACGAAATAAACCCTAAAAACTATAAGCAAAAATACAAAAAATACTATTACAACTACTTATTTAACCTAGTTTAATAAAATATTTTTCAAATTTAATTAAAACACTACCTAACTAAAATAAATAAAAGCGAAGCAACATGTATAAGAATTTCTTTGCGTTGACTAGAATCAGTCTTCTAATGAGCGACCCAATAGCAAGCAGCTAAGATTCAAAACAGTACATGTGTGTGACTCACGTAGTTACTGATAGATGTTTACGGCTTAAAAAGTTACGTGCAAATTATTGTTCATGTACCTGCATTGTTTGCTTATTTATATAATAGAAGCAAATAAGGTGGGTACATGGATAAAATACGTATATAACATAGAATAATTAAATACAAGTTATAATTAAGTGATTAAGGAGTGTTCTTGTAGCGAATGTGAGTACCAATACAAACCATGTCTGGTTTAATGGTACAAAACAAACATGAACCTGTATCAAGACTGTATGCATAAATAAATAAAAAAAAAAAAAAAAATTAAATAGCCGTCCTGGCAGCGAGCAACTTGGAAGTAGCACTCGCCGGCCGCTGCCGCGGCACCGCTCGTTACGCTCGCTCGGCTCGCGCGCGGTTGTTCACAGTTCTAACCTAATCTAACCTAAGCCATTTCACCCAGTTCACACTTTTGTTCTTTTCTTTTTTTATCTTTAAAACTCTTATCAGGCGTAAGTGATGTAGTACAGTTTGGAACCAGTACGCGCTCGTCCACGTTACAAACTATACACCAGCAATACGAAAAATTCGTGTATACATTGTAATCACAGATTTCAAAATAGCATTACAATGTATACGCGAGCAGTTTCCTATGGCTGCATTCTGGCCTTGTATAGATTGGAAATACGCGACGGTGCAACTACCACGCTTGACTGCTCCCCTCCCGAAAACTCAATTTTGAACTCCAAACCAAACTATCTACATATAAAAAGTAAAACAAACCTGAAACGCATGACTCCCAGTAGATGAGGTCCATCGTATGCACCGCTCCAGAGGCGGTGACCTCTACGATATGGTCCTAGTCATATGCCCGCCCGTTGAGGGCCACCACCCGATCTTTCAAATTCGTTCTCTGTGTCGTCTCACAGGGTTCGAAATCGAAAAACCTCAAAAGAGTGGCATTGTCGGACAATGCCACCGCTGCCAGTTATACGGCCACTCACAGCGGAATTGCCATGCGACACCCAGGTGCGTAAAGTGCCTGGGCGAGCATAGCACTTCCGACTGCTCCCGCCCCAAAGACCGTACCCTCTGTACCGTACCTCCCAGCTGCGTTTTATGCGGCAAAGAGGGCCACCCGGCTAACTACCGGGGTTGCTCAAAAGCCCCTAAGGCTTCTTCTCCCAAGCTGGGGAAGCGCTCCGGCGCTCGCCAGCAAAGGGAAACTCCCTCCTCATCCTCTTATAGGATCCCCTCCGCCCTTATGCCCCAACGACTAAGCCCTCAGAGGCCTAGTCCGTGGAACTATCTCCACCACCAGCAGTCTTTCCCTGCCTTGGTGCCCTCTCACGGTCACTTCCCTCCCCCGCCCCCCCCACCTTAGGGACCCCCGCTTCCGTGGCACCGTGCCACCCGCACCCTCCGCGCCCCCCGCGCCCTCTGCGCCTACCGCGCCCCTCGCTAAACCCGCGCCCGCTCCTGCTCCTCAAGCCCCGCGTCCCCCGACTGCCGGTCCCGCGACCGCGCAGCGCCAAGGTCTTGATTCATTCAACATCATTACCTCGACCTATATGGCATTTGTCTCCCCGCGCGCAAAGGCAATGGCCAATTTAATCATCTCCGCTCAAGGCAATATCCCTCAGATACAGTCTATTTACAATGCGTATCCGGATATCACGCAAGTCCTAGATAGCCTAGCTATCACACCTAAAACCTTCAATGGATAATACGGCGATAGCTAGGTTCAAACCCCGATCCCTAACAATAGGCTTCTTTAACGCCAATGGCTTAAAAACCCAAAGGGCAGAGATAGGGCTCTTCCTCCGCGATCACGATATAGACGTTCTCTTAATTCAAGAGACGTTCCTAAAGCCCTGCAATCGTGACCCGTCACTTGCCAACTACCGGATTGTTCGCAATGACAGGTCGCGTTGTCACAAGGGTGGCACCCTTATCTATTATAAAAAGCAGCTTCACTGCATCCCATTAGACCCTCCTCCCCTCTTGGTATTAGAAGTTTCCGCCTGTCGCCTAGGTATGTCAGGTCACGAGCCGATCACTCTCGTATCGGTCTATAATCCCCCCGATAACGCCCCGGGGCACTATCAATCCCTCTCAAACGATCTCTCGATCCTACTCGCTATGAGTAACTCGCTCATCATAGCGGGCGATCTAAATGCCAAACATCCCTCTTGGAATAGTTCGGTAACCAACCCCAGAGGTCAACACCTGTTCGACCTCTCAAACTCCCTGACTTTTGACGTCATCGCTCCGATGACTCCCACTCATTTCTCTCTCATAAATCCCAATCATACCCCCGATATCTTAGACGTGGCGCTCCTTAAGAACGTCAACCTAAAGTTAGAGTCAATAGAAACGGTACAAGAGCTCGACTCTGATCACCGCCCGGTAGTCATGAGACTATACCCCCGCATAGGTCTCCCTGACCCGAACGCCCCCCCTATCACTAAGAGGATCACGGACTGGAAGAAAGTAAGCACACAGCTGAAATCCATCACGTCCCCTCAGTTAGACTCTATCCCCGATCTCTTTGACTCTGTCGCCGACACCACGGCCGCGATCGACTCACTCACTGATCATGTACAAACCGTCCTGAACGATTGTTCAAGGGAAGTGTCAGCGACGGACGACCGTCGCTGGCGCTTGCCGGACGATGTGCGTGCATTACTGACTGAGAAGAACGCGGCCATACGTGCGTACGATAGCTTTCCCTGTAACGCCAACAAAGCCCATATGCGCTATTTACAGAGATCTGTAAAGAAACGTGTAGCGGAGCTGCGGGACGCGAGCTGGGGAAAGTTACTCGGCGAACTAGAGCCAAACCATCAGGCCTTCTGGGAGCTCCAGAGGAAACTCAGGGCTCCCCAATCCTCCGGCATGCCCCCTCTGACCCGTCCCGATAAAACCATCGCATTCGACGATGCCGAAAAGGCTGAATGCCTCGCAGACAGCCTCGAGGCCCAATGCACTCCCAGTTCCCTACCAGTAGACCAAGCTCACCTGTCAAAGGTCGACGCGGAAGTCGAACGTAGAGCCTCCCTCCCTCCCGTCGATGACCCTGACTGTCCGCTGCCCCCCGTCCTCCCGGACGAGGTGCACGACATCATCAAAGGTCTTAAAGCCCGTAAAGCCCCCGGTTCAGATGGTATCACCAATAGGGTGATCCAACTATTCCCCGCCCACCTAATAATGCTTTTGACCACCATCTTCAATGGTGCCTTAAGCAACAATATCTTCCCACAGTCGTGGAAAGAAGCCACCGTCATCGGTATCCCTAAGCCCGGCAAGCCCAAAACCGAGCCTACCAGTTACCGTCCCATTAGTTTGCTCAAGGTTCTCGGAAAAATCTATGAGAGGCTTATTTATAAGCGCCTCAGAGACTTCGCCGAGACCAAGGGCCTCATCCCCAACGAACAGTTCGGCTTTCGAACTGAGCACTCTAGCGTGCATCAGGCCCACCGGATCGTAGAATTCATAAGCGCTGGTTTCCAGCACGGTTATATGACCGGTGCAGTATTCTTCGACGTAGCGAAAGCGTTCGATAAAGTCTGGCACAACGGCTTAATATACAAGCTGTACCAACTCGGTGTGCCAGATCGTCTCGTGCTCATCTTACGAGACTTTTTGTCGAACCGCGTCTTTCGCTATCGCATCGAAGGAGCGTTATCCACTCCCCGCCCCATCCGTGCAGGTGTCCCTCAGGGCTCTGTAGTGTCCCCCCTCATATTCACGCTATACACTAGCGACATCCCTAAAGGATGCCGTAGTTCGCAGTTGGGTCTGTTCGCAGACGACACTGCCATCTACTGCAAATCTAGATCCCCCGACTCTATTCGCCTCACTCTCCAACGCGCAGTCGATAGACTGGCGGCATGGTTTACAAAGTGGCGAATAGAAGTGAACCCCGATAAAAGCCAAGCGGTTCTCTTTACGAAACTGCGTAAAAGGCTTAGATACCCCCTCCCCCGACCGATCACCATGTTCGGCAAGCCGATCCCTTGGGAGAAGCGAGCCAAATATCTCGGTGTCGTTATCGATCATCATTTGACCTTCGCAGAGCACATAAAGATGGTTCGTTCGCGAGCCGCTTTCGCTCTCGGTAGACTCTTTTTCCTGGTGAATGCACGTAGCAAATTGTCACTTAGGTGCAAATTGCGCGTTTACACGGCGTGCATTCGACCGATCATGACCTATGCGGGTGCCGTCTTTGCTCATGCAAAACCCCGTCATATACATAGGCTGCAAACCGTGCAGAATAGATTCCTTCGTAGGGCGACAGGTTCGCCATGGTTCGTCAGGAACGAGGCTCTCCACCTCGACCTAAAGATTCCCACAATCCACCAATTTCTAAAACGCCTTTCAAAGCGTTTCTTTGAGTCCGCGGCCAAACATCGCAACCCTCTGGTTGTCGAGGCCGCCAGTTATGTCCCGAGTAGAATAAGTAAAGTTCGCCGCCCAAGGCATATCCTAGTAGACCCCGATGACCCCATAACCCTCCTCCAGGAGAGCAATAGGGAAACAAGCACAGTGTACAAACACAGACGCCTCCCGTCATTCCGACCTCGCCGCCGAGGTCCTTTGCGTTCCCGACCGCCGCGCCCCCGAGTAAATGATACTCCCCCCCGACCCTTGCTCGAAAACGAGGTGCCAGCAGTTGTTGCAGCTGTGCACGTAGCTTTAAATTCCCCGTATAATAATAATAATGATCAAAACCCTTTGATCCAGCCCGTCCCATCTTTTGATGTCCTCCCCCCGGATAACGCCCTAAGCCGAGGCTCGAACCCCGCAGGGGGTGCCCTTAGCGCGCGTTCATCCTAAGCTTTTTAGCTTAGTTTTATATATGTGCCCTGGCTGGAGGCTTTGAGTGTAGTAGCTTGAGGCAGCCACAGGATTGACCGGTTAAACAGCGAAGGTTTCTCAAAACCAGCTGTGAGATGCCCTACAGAAAAAAAAAAAAAAAAAAAAAAAAAAAAAAAAAAAAAAGAAACGCATGACTGAATAAAAGACTTGAGGTGTTATAGCAACTTGCTTGTAAAAAACAGTGCCACTCCGGTAGTGCCGACAGAAGTGAAAACATAAACAAGATCGCCTTGGTGGAAGAAAAATACTTGCATAGAACATTGGTCCGTAACCTTATCTAAATAAAGAGCACAATCGCGTTTACAAAAATGAGGTGTCAATAACGGTGTCGCGAGTTCAATTTTTTTTTTCCCATCTCAAAAATGCCCAAAACGCCTAATAAAGTTTTCACTTCAAAAAAAAATATTTAGTAGGTATACCTCTTGGGAGGCCAGAAAAATACTTCATTTAGGTGAGAAACTCTTTAATGAAACATAACTGAGCATATAACAACTCTTTGAAAGATAAAGTACGGTGAGTATAAATTGTAAATTAATTATTTTTGTAACTCCAAATTGAAAAACACGAAGGGACGAAGTTCCTTTCGCTTTGTGTCCTCACGACACTTTTGTTACATAACAAAAGACGTGACGGTAAAAATGTTACACGTATTTCGATCTAGCTGTCATTTGCCAATCGTATTATTGCGTTTAATTAAAATAGGTTTTTATTTTCATTAATTTATCTTTTGTTTAGATTCTTTTCTGTTTTGTGAATGTGAGAATGCTGTAGGCTTAGTGGACTGTAGTTTTGTTGACCATTTTCTATTTTGTTATGTACCTGGTACTTATTGAAAGACCTACACTGTCCTCCCATAACTAGTAACACTGTTATTTGAAAGTATTGTAGAAGTCAATTATTTTTAAAAGAGTAACCGTGGAGTTTCTTGCCGGCTCTTCTCCATAGGAAACGACCAATTGGAACCGTGCACCTAGCTTCTGACGTTTTATAAGTGCCCATGTAGGTTTATGTGAAATAAAATATTTTTCTCAAACATGCATTGAAATATTGTCATTATTTTCGAAAAAAGAACACGCGAAGTATCGAATTTACGGTCAAAGAAAATCAAATGCATTGCAGGAGCGTTTTTTGAATTTGGAACATTACAACGCTCCAGCAATGTTCTATGAAACAGCGTGCTGGGGTTATTAAATACTCTTTGATTGGATCTCTTTTATCATTCTTGGGACTTCTAGCAGATTCTGGAGCGAATTTGACGACTCTGAAAAGACACGGAGGCTGGAAGTTCGATAAAATGGCTGAAGGCTACATTGAGGACTCAATTGAAAACAAAACTGATATACATAATAAAATAAATCAAAACATCACATTGCAACCTAATTCGGAAACAGAATCTCACCCGCTGGCCACTTGCCAACATCTAAGTCCACAGCTATCCACCTCAAAACAGCATATTCAGCCATCTACCACTACATCCAATGCCCACCTGCAAACCTCATCAGAAGTTCAACAAACAAACATAAATGTACCGGGGAAATCAATAACATTTTCTTTTAGTAACTGCCCCAATATGACTAATGTAACTTGTAATATTAATTAAATTAAATGTATAATATAAAAAGTATGTTTTATTTCCCTGCATTCTTTTGAGAAAACCACTATAATTATATGCCTCGGCGGAAATGGTAATGGAGGCGTCTTGTATTAGTGAAGTCCTCGCCCACGGCTCGGCCTTCAAACTCATACTCGACCTGCAATTGCCTATTTCACGGCCTTTGCAATAATGTACTTTTGAATTTGAATTTGTGCAGAGGCATAACGTGCGGTAAAGAACTTTGTTCAAAAAATTAAGGTAGCAAAAACAGCAAAATGTTGACAACCCTCAAAAGTTTGCGGTAATGACAAACAAGCACCATTATGAAACATATTTCGAGCAAAACTTTTTGGTGGAACTTTTTAAATGAGCGTCACGGAACGGTTGGTAGCTTCGTCAGGAGTCAGGAGGGAGTCGTCAAATTTTGTGAAACCCCGCGGGGTGTTTTTGAAACCCTTATTAGAGGTTGTTTATGCAGGATTTTATTTATGATACAGTATTGAAAATTTACTGAAAGGCTTGTGATTAAATATAAATAGCCGTACGGGTCGATCTTCAAGGTTAAGCAACGCTTGCCGAGGTCGGTTCGTGGATGGGTCAACCATCCATAAAATACCGAGACCCCTCTGTGCCTCAGAAAGCTCGGGCTGTCATTCGCAGATCTTTGAAATTCGTTACGGGTAGTCAGAAGACCAAAAAGTCTGACAACCAGTCTTGCCAAGAAGTATCGTGTTTTCCAGTAAGAGTGTGTGTGGAGGTCAGATAGGCAGTCGCTCCATGTAAAATACTGGTATTCAGCTACATCAGTTTATACTGAAACCTGACTCCAACACAGCTCGTCATAGGCTCGATCAGATTAATTGAAAGTTGACTGAAAGGATCTCGATTTTTCCGGAGATACTTTGTTAGAAGGTTCTTACACTTACAATTTTCTCGTTATAAAATAATAGAACAACATAAAAGCCACTTAAATTACACGTCGACCTCGAGTTCTGACTTATCAATAATGCATGGTAAAGCGATGTTAGGGTGTATGCGGTTAGCGGGTAGACAACGCTGTCTGTTTCTGGCGCAAAACCTTGTGATCGCTGGTTTCGTAAATACATTTGTAACTTTGTGGACGTTTTTGGGGTGGACTCTTGTGCTTTTAATTACTTAGTAATTCTGTTTTAACTAGCAATGTTAAATGTGATAAAACATCTTTCATAATTAAATTCACTGTACGTTTGTGGTAGTTTTCATTCGTGTTTAGTTTTCTACTTGACACACTGTTTGCAGTCCCAAAAGACGTAATACCTTATCAAATATGCAGCATTAAGGTGGTCCCTCACCGGGAAAATTCGCCTGTAATGTAACGTTACAGTGTCGAGCATTCATCAGTGAGTGAGGCGAACCGAACATTACAGTGCGCCATGTCTGTAAGATTTTGATACAACTTGTAACATCAATGTGCACCATTAGTTACATTACAGGTGAATGCTCGTCAGTCAGGGAGGCAATATTGCAAAGTAATGCTCAAAATGTAATCTGTAAAGGTGCTGATAAACTTGAGCATTCACTTGTAACAGAACATCGAGCCTTCGCTGTTTTTAAATTTGTCGAACTGAACAATGAACAGAGCCAAGCATAGAGACAAACATTGCCACAAACATTTTCACGAACATTCTAGCGAATGCTCGTCAAAAAAATAAAAATTGCGAAGATGTCAGAATTGACAGTAGCGTGTGCTGCATTTGTACTAATGGGTTATATTAAAAAAAGGCTCGGTAAAAAGCTCGAAGCAAATTTACTGTCCTTTAGCTAGAATGCTCGCTAGAATGCTCGCTAAAACGCTCCCATTTATTTTTCTGCAATGTAACAGTCGCTAGAATGCTCGTTACAAGTGAATGCCCAAGTTTATCAGCACCTTCGTTACATTACAGGCGAATGCTCTCGGTGAGGGAGCACCTTAATGTCATTACATAGAGAGTAATGTCATAATATTCTGCCATGTTAAAACTCGGGACGAAATTGCATAATTGTGATATTTTAACTACATATTCTGTGCGACATGAAACGCGTATATTCTCTTTGTGAAGTTTTATGAAAAGCAAATTAAGTTCGTTTTAGAACTGGATAACCTTAATCGGTTTTCGAATATCAAATATTTTCCACAATTTTATATCGAATTTTACTTGACGGGCGTAAGCCAATTTGAATAAATCTGTAACACTGTTTCTAAATCTGTATTTGCTAATTCAAATATCAAATATTTTCTGGAAAAAACAATATCGAGTTTAATTTGACGCCAATTTAAACAAATCCTCAAAAAATAATCAAATTGGATAGCAAAATTTGTCCACAGATTTTCGTTGCAAATGTTAGGAATTTATCTTTCACCTACAAACGATCAATCGGCAAAATGCCTCTGATTTTTGTGAAATCTTTTTCTGTGGATAACGTGAAATGTCATAACATCGTCTGGTTTTACCTGTGTAAACAATTTTCTAGCGATTCATCTATTGTTAGTCTGCATTATACCTCGGCAAGACAGATTACCATAATACATCTATTTCAGTGTCTAAACATTGTTTCATAAAAAAGTGAAAGCAATGTGTTATGTTGAAGCTAGATAAATCAGATTAGATTATGAGAAATCGTCTGCTATCCACTAAAAGTCAGAAATATCTATTCAAAGTCACGAGCATTATGGAACAATATTATATGTAACACGAAAACAAAATCATTTTCTTCCTTTTCGAGTCGCAGCGAGTATATTATGACAAAAAGACAATTTCCTGGAAAGAATATTTGCCAGAGCGTCTGAATTACTTCCTAGGGTGCGCCGATACATAGTAAGTTGTTAAGTGATTTTTAATGTTGCTTATATAACTTAAAAAATAAGTATCGATTTGACCAGTACGAACACTGAATACGCAATTGTGCATAGGTCAAAAATGTGTTACACCTCTATTTTAGAATCCAAAGTGCAATTTGATTTTTGAAGTGAAAACTTCTTTAGGCGCGCTGGGCATTTTTCAGATGGGAAAAAACTATTGAACTCGCAACACCGTTACCGACACCTCATTTTTGTAAACGCAATTGTGCTCTTTATTTATATTACGTTATAAATCAATGTTCCATGCAAGTATTTTTATTACTTTAAAGGTTTTGGAAGTATTTTTTAAATTGTTCAAGTTTTCACTTCTGTCGGCGCTCCCGGAGTGCCACTGTTTTTTTTTTTTACATCGTCTCATGTAACACGAAAACAAAACAATTTTCTTCCTGTTCGTGTTGCGGTAAGTTATAATATGACAAAAACATGTCGTAGAAAGAATATTTGGCAGCGTCTGACTTACTTCTTAGGGTGCGCCAAACGTTACTGGTAAGTCGATAGGTGTTAAAATGTTCCGAAACGAAATCACTCTGACTGCATAACAAAACATCACGAGATCATAACGAAATCATTTTGACTGCATAAAAATTATTATCTACCGAGCCTTTTCGTAACTATGTTGGGGTCAGCTTCCAGTCTTACCAGATGCAGCTGAATACCAGTATTTTACATGGAGCGACTGCCTATCTGACCTCCACAACCCAACCAACCTTGTTAAACCTTAAGAAAATATCGATTATTAATTACACATAAAGACAAGTCTAAAAAAATTACACCACTATTTTAAAATCTCACCTGTAGGTACTTAAGCCATCATCATGTGCCTTTTCCCAACTATATTGGGGTCAGTTTCCAGTCTAACCGAATGCAGCTGAATACCAGTATTTTATATGGAGCGACTGATGCCTATATCTGCCCTCCACAACCCAGTTACTGAGTAACACGATACCCCTTGATAAGATTGGTTGTCAAAATTTCGGGTTTCTGATGACCCGTAACAACTGTCAAAGATCTACAAATGACAGCCGGGACCAACGTGCTTTCCGAGGAACGGAGCGGTCTTAGTATATCAAGATGTTTCCCATCCACGGACCAATCCCGGCAAGTGTAGCTTAACCTGATTGATCGACCCATGCGGCTGTTATTACTGAATACTGTTATGATAGTTAATTGATTCAGGTGTGACCTTGCGGAAATCTATTATAAAATACAATAGACGTGGATGCGGCAGACAGAAAAGTCAGCGTCAGTCTGCGTTCAGCGGTCGGTGTGGCAACACGCCATGTTCGGGTTCGCGATAAGTCAATCGTCATCCTGAGGATGCCTCGTTGAGAGGTGAAACACGTGTCGATTTCTTTCAGGAGTTTTTAATGACTCTTTAAAATTGCTAAGCCTAACAGGTTACTAAATATATCCACGTCTATTGTATTGTAAACTGTTATTTAAATGTATTTTTTTTTTGTCTAATGAGACAAAAAATCAAAAATCAACTTAATGAAGTTGATTTTTTTACTTTTCAACAAAATTGTATATTATTTGCGTCATCATCATCTTTATATTATGTAATTCCGTGATCTTCACCTCAAAACACTGGGGCAACCAACCTTTTTGCCTTCATAAATAAGAAATCTCACGCGTCACCAAAAGCACAACACATACTTACATACGAAGCTTCGAGTACAACACACACGAAGTCCCTGTAATTTCATGCTCTTTGTACTGAGGACCTTGGGCCTATTACGGTCTTTTGTCGGGACGCGGAACTAAATTATTACAAACATGCTTGGAAACCATGCGAGTTATACCACAAATTTTGTGGACCGTTGTTGACATACTTGAGGTTACTATTTTTAACCGACTTCAAAAAAAGGAGGAGGTTCTCAGTTCGTCGGAAACTTTTATTTTTTTTAATGTTTTCCCCGATTACTCAAAGACGGCTGGACCGATTTGAAAAATATATTTTTTTCTTTTGAAAATATGTAATTTTCTAATTGGTCTCATTATCATTTGGTCACGATCTGATGATGGAATGTTGAAGAAATCGAGGGAATTCTTCAAATATTATAAGCACACCTATAACGATTTGGGTATTTTTTTATAGTAACTCGTGTATTTGCTCTCGGAAAGCACTATTTGGTATTGTGGAATTAATGATGAAGGACACAGGTGGCCACCGGAACTACTCAATAATATGTATTTCACGCAATTGATGCTAGTCACAATTCATTTGGTGCAGTGGAGCTGATGGTGAAAAGTACCTGGAAAATTCCTCAAAAATTAATGTCTCCGCATCGGATAATACATATTTTGTAAAAGGTAATGAGCAGTTGACATTAGTCTATTGTAACTTAGATAAATTACTAACCAACCCAGTAAAAAGTGAAAAAAAAAACTTTTTTACAAAAAATACAATCGACTTAGAAAGAAAGACAGAAAATTTGTTTATTTGCGTTAAACATGACGCAAAGAAAGATAAAAAAAAAAAACACGTAAATAACAAATTGGGGGAAAATATGCGTCACATCCACGCAAAACGGCCATCGGTCAGCATAATGCTGTGACCCCATGCGAGATAGATTTCCAAACTACAAAGTGAAAAATAACTTTAATGAGTCGGTGGCAAAAAACTAAAATACTGATCCAAAGTCACCGACTTCCGTAATTAAATTATTTTTCACTTTGTAGTTTAGAAGTCGGTTGTATTTTTTGTAAAAATTATTTTTTATGTGGTACATACCGTACATGATAATCACGTGTATAGTCCTCGAAGGGGTTGACTGAGGTGGCAGGCGTAGTAAGAAAAATGAAAAATTGTTTAATCTGCGCAAATAAGACGCACATTAGAAAATAAACAGAGAATAATACAAAGTACCCCAAAACCTCGTATACACTTATGAAAACCTTTTTGTTTAAAGACCAATGTCACAGACGGCGGATCAATTCCTTCTCTCTGCTTAGGTTTTTCTCATGGAAGAACCTAATTTAACACTTTGCTCAACCCGTGGATCGATCCTAGGATCTCATGCTCAGCTGTTACGTTTGCGATCACTAAACCAAGAGGATAGATCGTTGAAAACTTTTTAAGAGTAGGAAAAGCTTAGTATAAACCATAGTCGCGTTGAAAAGGATGATCATCATCATCATCTGCCTATCCCAACTATGTTAGGGTCAGCTTCCAGTCTTACCAGATGCAGCTGAATACCAGTATTTGAAAACGATGATATTGATATGTAATTACAGCCCTTCAGACCTGAAGGGTCCATTCCTAAAAGGCCCATTTCGAAAATGGCCTCTTACCCACTAAAATATCAATTTCCTTAAAAGGTTCGTTTGCTGAAAACTCCACTTTCCATAAAGATCTCTCTCATAAGGATCACTGTGTAAAATGGATTGATTACAATATTAGAACATTATTTTTCAGCTGCCTTGAAGAGGCTAAGATGGCTTGTGGCTAAATAATAACAGCCGTACGGATCGACCAATCAGGTTAAGCTACGCTTGCCGCGGTGGGTAACCATCTTTACATACCAAGACTCCTCCGTGCCACGGAAAGCAGGTTAAACCGTTGGTCCCGGCTGTCATTCGTGGATCTTTGACAGTCGTTACGGGTCATCAGAAGCCTGAAAGTCTGACAACCAAGGCGTGTCGTATTACCCAGTTAGATAGGCAGTCACTCCATTTAAAATACTGGTATTTAGCTGCATTCGGTTAGACTGGAAACCGACCCTAACGTAGTTGTGAAAAGGCTTGGCAGAAGAATGCAGTCTATGTTTGTATTTTTTCAGCCCTTAATAATAAATCTTTATGACAGAAAGGGAACTCCTTTCAAGATTGTAAAAGCATCTTTTTTAACGCCAAAGTGTGCCTAGGTCTTACACGTGAACGTGACTTTAAGTGAATTCTGAGCACTTACTACTGATGCCACTTAGACCTCTCTCAAGCTTTATAGAGAGAAGTATCAAGTACTCGCTGCTCAGTATAATGGATGATTTAGGCGTCCTTTTTTTAAAAGTGATTTCGGTATCCCTTTGCACGTTTGCTACCTTGAAATTGGGGACATCCCTACAATCGAAACTTCCTTTGGCAGTGAAGTTCGAATCAGATTTATTTGATTTATTCTCTCACGGTTTTTCAAGACATGCACCCAAACCAGTTAAGTAATACAAAACCTCTAATCTACTCGTTAATAACATCTAACCCACGATAATTCTAGTCTAAGGTAATAATATATTTTGGACATCGTGGCTTCTTACTGCTAAAATAGGACTTCAAGTTGACTTCACTTGAGCTTTCAAAGAGTATTGTTTACTCCATGTATTTAACTATCGAGCACCATGTGTATAAAACATTATTGACAATATATCAGATCATTTGAAGCCACTGCGCAAATTTATTTTTACTCCTCTTGCTCAAAAAGTCCGTCATTGTAGCGTAGGTACCAGAGCGGGGAAAAAATGGCATAGCTTGCTCTAGGGGAAAAAGTATTTTATTCTGTAACCAAAGAGCCTACAAAAACGAAAAAGTCTTTTTTCTTATGTAAAACTAGCTTTTTACTACCGCATACGGGGAAAAAAAGTTTCCTTAAAAATTCAGATTGAACAGATTGTATATAAAATACAATAGACGTGGATATATTTAGTAACTTGTTCCGCTTAGCTATTTCTAAAGAGCCATAAAAAACTCCTGAAAGAAATCGACACGTGTTTCACCTCTCAACGAGGCATCCTCAGGATGACGATGGACTTGTTGCGAACTAGAACACGGCGTGTTGCCACACCGAGCGCTGAGCGCTTGAGTCTGCACTCAGCGCTCGGTGTGGCAACACGCCGTGTTCGATGGCTCTTTAGAAATAGCTAAGCGGAACAAGTTACTAAATATATCCACGTCTATTGTATTTTATAATGGATTTCCGCAAGGTCACACTTGAATCAATTAATTATCAGATTGTATATTTAAAAAAATATTAGTACATTACTGCCGCGGTCTATAATGACTACTTTGCTGGTCGCACTGATGATGGCCGACAGCGCAGCGTAGCGCAGCTCCAGGCTGACACAGCGCGGTCAGCGTGCAGCACTTGATGGACGAGCTGAGATAACGCGAAGACAGCAAGGGCTGCAATGATGGCCCAGCTGGAAGGCCTAGAGCGTAGCTAGGCTAGCTCGAGGCAATCATAGCGTGACTAGCGAAGCAGTCATAGTGGGCCAAGGCTTGTATAGTGCTTTACTCAAAAATGCAAGTACATAATCTAAATAAAACCAGAAAGTAATTTCAATAAAATATATATTAATTAACTAGAAATTTAATTAAAATGACAATTATGAAAAGTACAGTTACTAAAATTCAACACCGACTTTCTCGTTTTGATAATATTACTAACAGTTTGCGATAATTTTAATGCGGTGTTTGACTGCTGTACTATTTCTTCATTTATTACGCAAAAATGTCACTAAATAAAAATAAAATTTTCGCTGAACCGCGCTTTTGTTACTTATTTGTTTTTTTTTTTTAACATTGGTAGTTGGAACAATACAGCCAAATATGGAATAAAATCTTTTTGTACCTATCTCTATAAATACAAACAGCTGTGTTTTAAATAAAATCTTTTTGCATTTGATTTTTAAAACGTTGAAACGTCAAAATAGCGGCCGGCAATGTTTTGCCGGCCTGTTAGAGCGACCAGCAAAACTTTGCCGGCCGCTCCTTGAAACAGAACGGCAAGGTCGACTTTGCTCAAACAAGGTTGTCAAAATAATGACCACATTACATGCATTTTTGAGTAAAATAAATTATTTAATATTGTATTGGATTATTTTATTTTCTCGCAATCGTAATGAAATTAGAGTTTAACACACGGCGTTAAAACCCATTATAACTCGGTTTCTATTTACTCCCTCGCTTTGGCTCGGGAGTAAAACTACCTTGATAGAATGGGTTATTTTAGCCCCTCGTATAACAATCTACTATATGTTACACCACAAAAGCATTTTTGAACGAAGCTACGTTAGCTCTTCTGTGGTGAAGATTTCAAGAACAAAAGGTAATTGGATCCAACATTAAAAAGCCCGTGATATCGGCTGATGGAGGTAACGCTAACTTTAGTGGTGACCTAATTACGGGCAAACTCTTGAAACTAGATATTTTTACTAGGTGTAATGGTGACAATTTAGGTTAGGTATTTATGTGTATTATTATTATGGTACTTTCTAAGGTTAACTTGGATATCACTAATATCAGTGAAGGAAAATGTCGTGAGAAAATATGGACTTTTAATCAATATAAGTCTGAAATCTACTGGACTACCTCATTGGTCTAGTGGTCGCAAGACCTACTGCTGAGTATGAGGTATTGGGTTCGATTCCCGAGTCGGGCAAAATGTTATTGGGTTTTTCGATCAGGAATTTCTCGGTAGAAGCCATTAGAAAACATTCTTAAAATTCGAACTTTAAAAGCGTGTTGAAGTCAACCTTGAATGCAATAGG
Source organism: Agrochola litura (assembly GCA_949152395.1). Lineage (NCBI taxonomy): Eukaryota > Metazoa > Arthropoda > Insecta > Lepidoptera > Noctuidae > Agrochola > Agrochola litura. The sequence goes on along the minus strand of OX424513.1, from coordinate 18,990,652 downwards.
TAGCTCGCCGTCGGATAAGGACCTAGGTCCGGGTCGACGGCGCGTTGTGTTCCACGCGCGCCTCAAAGAGATGTCAGCATAATTGAAGGAGTCCGATAGGGTCGATGCCTGCTAGGGTTGCGGGTTTGTCCGAAAGGGTTGTCCGAAAAAAAGTCAGCCTTGAAAAATATTAATGTCCAGATTACAGAAGCCATTTTATACAACCCAGGAAACTAATAAAGTTCCTTCAATAAGTTTTCTAAAGACAAGCCAGAATTGAGCACCACCAGAGTTAATAAAGCATTTTGTAAGCTAAAGCCTTCGTGGATTTCAATAACTGTTTACATAAACTTGTGGGAATTTTTCATTATCCCCTTGCATTTGTTTTTCGTTGTTTTCCTGCTCAGTTTACGGGTTTGTTTACATAGTGAGTAACCTTAATTGCCGCTGTAAGTTGCCCCTGTTTGTGTATTTAGATTTGTAGTACTTTTACTTTGTCCTACTTATGTCTAGCAATGTTTATTGCATCATGTTTATTACTGTTTGCATTGGCTTTCCTGGGTTTGGTGGTGGATTCAGGAGCAAATGTTGTCTTCTAGACTTTTGGTATTCTGTGATATTGGTCGTTTTATTTCGTAAATGTTTCTAAATGATTATTTACATCATGGAAAGGAAAAAAGAAAGAAAAATATTTTATTTGGGACACGCACAGGAAATACAAACAGTAATAACAACTAAAACGGAGTATCTAAAACTAACAAAAATTTTTGAATTACCGAATGGTAAGGAAAAAAAAACTTTTTACAAAAAAAAAACAACCGACTTCCAAAAAACACTACAAAGTGAAAAATTACTTTAATTTCGGAAGTCGGTGATAATAAACGAAAATTCAAAACCAAAGAAAGACACAAAAAAAAAAGTTTTTATTTTTCACTTTTTAGTTGTGGTACCTACTACCCCACACAAATTCGAAAACCACTACCTGCTATGTAAATAACAGTGACAGGAACTTATCATATCATCCACATACTAAAAAGTACGTATTATTGAAGCTTACTCAAAAACTATCGAAGCAAAGTTAATAAAATTTATATGGGACCATTTCGAGAGCATACCCTTTCAAACAAAAAAAGAATTTTCAAAATCGGTCCACAATTGACGGAGAAATCGGTGGACATACATAAAACAAAAAGAAAAAAAAAAACAAACATACGCGACGAACATATAACCTCCTCCTTTTTTGGAAGTCGGTTAATAATAATAATAAACGACCTGTGTGAGGCCAAAAAGGCTCCTATGTCAGCATATGCTGCGATATTTAAAAAATAAATACCGCAGCGCTGGTATTCTGAAAGGGTCCGCTGTCAAGCCACGGACACGCCTATGGACACATAAATCCCACCATGGGATTACAAAATAAATAAACAAAATGTTTGAAAATAAAATAAAAATTAAAGTTGGTATGAAAACCGTAAATATGTATATATGTATGTACAGTCGAAGAAGCTATAGTATACGGGCAAAAATATTAATCTTTCCACTACACTGCCATTATTAATTTTTGTTGTGAGCTAGAGATAACTTTTTAAGCTTTTGGCATACGATTTAAAAGAATTGACAAGTTAGCACAGTCATAACATTGTTTAAAATTAATTGCAAGCTGTACGTTACTATCCATGAAGAGAAAGTTATATCATCAATATCCAAGGTTATACATACATACATCAACACCGTCTAGGGATATTTTGTATAATGTTCTTTTACTCAAAAAATACTGGCCGGTTTTTAAATCTTTTGAAGAAAGCTTATTTTGTAGGACTTTTTGGATGATTACAAATTTTAATTTGAAAAAAAAAAGATTTACCCGGCATAACTTGAGCGAAGTTGGAAGGTTTCAATTTAATTATCATAGTTTTTGGTAATTTTTGGTGCCAAATTAAAGTTTTAAAACAAGTTAGCAGTTAATTTTAAATTTCTGCTACTGTATGCATCATGCAGCGGCGCCATTTAACAAGAGAGGAAATGTTAAGGGCAGTAGGCATGCTCCAAGCTGGGGCTACTCAACGGACTATTGCTGAGGAGATTGGACTGGTGAAGTAGCTGAAAGACATCCAGGCGGGAAGCGCATAACCACCCAACAACAAGGCCGATTTTTGCAAATTAACGCGAGAAGACAACCAAATTTTACGGCCATGCAGTTGGTTTAAAGGCTCCAGTCAGAGCACCAGTTGTTTATGAGTGAACAAACTGTGAGGAGAAGATTGCATGAAGCTAACCTTCATGCCCATAGACCGCTTCGTACTCCAGCACTACGGCGAGGAAATCGTGAACGAAGGTTACAGTGGGCTCGTGAACATTTGCTCTGGGAAGATAACCAGTGGTCTGTAGTGCTGTTTACCGATGAGTCCCGATTCGCAAAAAGTACGCGTATGGCGAGTTCCTGGTCGTGAGAGTCATCTGCAACACCCTCTGGAAGTCCATCTATACCACGGCGGGACAATTATGGTTTGGGCAGAAATTCCTGTTGGTGGAAGAACAGACCTCGTTTGGATCAGAAACACCATGACCGCTGAAAAATACCGTAACCAGGTGTTAGTACCAATAGTCTACCCCCATCGCCTACAAATGGGCCAAGAATTGGTGACACAGCGCGAGTGGTGACCAGCTGGCTGCAGAAGCACGACGTATCGTTCTTAGACTGGCCCGCGCAATCACCAGACCTAAACCCCATAGAGTACGCGTGGGACATGCTCCAAAGAAGGGCTTTAAAGAATTTTCCTGCAAACATTGCGACTGAAGAATAACTTTTTTGGCATCTTAGCAGGACCTGGGACAATATCCCGCAGCAAGACTTAGATAACTTGATTCAAAGCATGAAAAACCGTTGCAGGACCGTTGTTAACGTCATGGGTGGTTTTACCGACTACTGATTTTTCGCATAATTGCAAAAAACTGTATAATTACGCTTTAATTTTCACATTTTCTTGAAAAACACATTCATCGCTAGTTTTATCTTTTTTTCATTTTTCGTCTTTATATAAATAAAATGTTATTTACGCAATTTTTTTTTATTTTGATTATTCTGAAGTCTAGTCTGATAAATGAGCTTTATAAAAATATATCCATGTTGTATGTTATTTGCAACAAATTTTGAGTAAATTGAGAAAATCTGAAATATCCCTAGACGGTGTTGATGTGTGTATTATAATATTCATAAAACTTTTATATTTTCTATTATTTCATGCAAATATTCCATAAACGAGAACTTTCACAGTTGAATGTAATTAAATAAAAACAAAAACCTGCTTCATAATATCAGAGCTTCATGTAGAGCAGTTTGTTGACCCGAATGAAAGGGAAACAATTTTCTAGCTAGGTATTACAAAACTTTCCGTATGTGCACCTCGTTAAGAAACCGCAGTGTTTCCATTTCATTAAACTTTTGATCGGGTTGAAGGTATTGAAAACTGCTATACTGAACTTGAAACTTACTTGAGCAAAAGGAATTTGGTTTTTAGGGGTGCCACACGTATTGGTATCGAGAATATTCGATTCGGCAGTATTTGCTGAAGAACAAAGCGTACACGTAGCATTTAATTGCTATACTGAACTTGAAACTTCTTGAGCAAACGGAATTTGTTTTTTTTAGGGGTGCTACCCACAAGTATCGGTATCAAGAATATTCGATTCGGCAGTACTTGTTAAACAACAAAGCGTACACGAAGCATTTACTACACATAATATTATTATCTACAGGAAATTGGTAACAATCTACCAATTTATCCGCATTAAAATTTTTGGAAATTATTTCCTCCAAGATTTTTTTCCTGATAAGGAAACAGACAAAACTCGCTTACAAAAGTTTGTAAACCTTTGTAAATTACCTCTTTTGAAACCTTTGTAAAGACATTCGTTTATAAATTGGTAAACTTTTGTTGGTTCTGTTGAATCTTTTTCTTTTTCTTTTACTTTGATTGTGAAGTTCTTGAGAAGTCTTTTATGTTTCGAAATGATTTATTTTGTTACCTGGGGTTATTAAAGAAGTAAAAGAAACTAAATTAACTTGTTAAGATGATCAAAAACAAAGGGCATATTTCGTCTCAAGATCATTTTTACTTCTTTCATGTAAAGTAGGTATAGGTAGGTACCTACTTAGCAAGTACAAAAAAAAAGTTTTGTTAAATACGATTTTTTTTTAAGATAATTGAGTTAGGTAATGTTGAAGAAGAATACCAACGCACGAATGCACCCAGAGAGATGGGCAAAGATCGTCACTCACTGAACGCCTGAAGGAGGAAGGACATCGCCGTCGAGGCAGACCGCGGCGAAGGTGGTGTGACGATCTAATCATGTTTGCGAGGCCAACATGGCCTGAAATCGCACAAAACAGAGATTAGGAAGGAAAAAGGAGAGGCCTTTGCCCAACAGTGGGACACAATAAAGGCTAACAAAAAAATAATAAAAGTAAGTTAATTATATTTTGTTTCAAGTGATTTTATGATGATCACAAAGGTTCTGGTCCAGTTTGTGTATAGTAGCAAGATTTTTTAAGATCTTAAAAATCAGTGAGGACTATTATAACAGCACGTTCACGACCGTCGTTTTTTGTATATTTTGTATCCTTCGTGTGACCTTTGGTCCCATCTAGAATACCAATATAAATATTTTAATATCGAATATTCAAACATTGCGCAAAAAGGGTGAAAGCAGTAAAAAGTTTATTAACATACCCCATTTTTGTACAATATAAAAAAACCGAAAGCAGGCTAATATCGATAAAAAAAACATGGCGTTAAAAGTGCCTACGCATGTAAGGGAAAACACGTACGGATTTAAAAATGGCCAGCAAAATAAAATGTAGGAGGAAAGGTCGGCGTGAAAATAAAAACCTCTTTTAAAAACCTATTATTATTACCTACGTATTATTATAAAACAAAGTCGTTTTTGGTGTCTGTCTATGAACGCGTTGTTCTTCTAAACTACGTAAAGGATTTTGATGTGGTTCTCTAAATGATGGTGAAGACGATAAAAAAAAAGAAAAACTATTTTTTATTTATTTATATTCATAATTATTAAAAAATAAAATAAAGAAATCTCCATGTTTTGTCCGTGCGTTTTCATGACGGCTGTCACTGCGACCGTTATATGGCGGCCACCGCTGTCGTAGGAATTCCAAGCTTTACACTAGTTAAAAAAAGTGGTGGCACTCCGGGAGTGCCGACAGAAGTGAAAACTTGAACAAGATCACCTTGGTGGAAGAAAAATACTCGTATAGAATATTAGTCCGTAACCTTATCTAAATAAAGAGCAAAATCGCGTTTACAAAAAAAAACTTCCGAAACCTTTAAAGTAAAAATACTTGCATAGAACATTGATCCGTGACGTAATAGAAATAAAGAGCATAATCGCGTTTACAAAACCTTAAAAGTAAAAATACTTGCATAGAACATTGATCCATAACGTAACATAAATAAAGATCACAATCGCGTTTACAAAAATGAGGTGTCGTCATGGTGTCGCGAAATCAATGGTTTAGTCCCATCTCAAAAATGCAATGCGCCTAAAGAAGTTTTCACTTCAAAAAACAAAAACATAGACACACACATAAGTACACTTTTCTAGATAAGCTAATCTAGAAAGTGTACCCAGTTTCCATACGTTAGCAATAAGCTGATACCTATTTGAATTTGTACTGCATTCTTTGAATTTATTCCCGTTCTTGTAACGAAGAATACAAGGCACCTCATTACTTTGTAGCTCTGTATCTTTTAGTTATTGAATTTATGTTCATGTCTAAGAGAAACGTGTTTGTTATTTTATTTATTAACCGGTATATTTTGAGGTAAAGGCTTCTAGCAAACAGGCGCGATGTGACTCAAAAAATAATTTCTAAGAAAACTTTATGGTAGAACAACCGGTGTTGCATCACGCCTATTTGTGGGAGCCTTAAGGAGGTTTGCTTACCAGAAGTTCATAAATTAATGGCCAGAAATTTCCAAGAAAGAGTGAGCAAGCACATGATTAATGATCTGTTCTTCTAGCCTAGACAAGTGGCAATCGCTTGCAAAGCGTTTCGTATTACTATAACAACTTTTAAGAGGATAGACATAAGCTTTTTAGTTTAGGTTCTTAGCTCTAATCAACACAGCCTATTGCAAATAACAAATTATCACACAGTTAATTCGATCTGGGATCTTCGTTCATACGATCATGAAAATGCAGCTATCATAAACATTTGCGAGTTTTATAACATTCCAAACTTGCAATCCTGCTCATCCCCTAAACGTAAAACGTTTCAGAGATAAACTACAAAGTAAACATGTAACAAAGACATTATCCTTTTAACTTTCAGCAATAAACAGTTGCTTAACTGCCAGGACTCGCGCACTGGCACTTAAAACTCCAACAATTATGGCGTTTTCACTTTAATTTAAACTTTAGTCTTACTTAGTTCTCCGGCTACTGGTTTTCTTTAAGCTACTGACCGCTATCGATTAGAATTAAAATTTAGAATAAATGATTTGAAGTGTTCGCTGGTAGAAAACGATGTGTCTGTGTGTGTGTGTTAGCCACCAAATTCAATTGTATTGAAACTTAAAATTTTGTGCATAATCATCATCTCCGTCGAAAAACGTCCACTGTTGAACATAGACCTCCCCCAAGTATCCCCAAACGACCAGCCTGAGCTTGAGAAAAGAGTTTATTCTTGCAACCTTCATAAGCTCGTCGGTTATGGAACTATTTTGCATGGGACCAAAATTTGAGTTAGAGGAGAGAAAGTTCAAATGTTTGTAGCGGTTACACCGCCACATACAAACTACGCATCATAGACACGACGTGACACAAATCCTGCATCGCACAGTTAGAGTTTACCGAGCGATCGACATACATACAAGATTTCAACTTCAAACCGATGTTGCCCGCCAGACACAACACCCGTCTGGTCGGAGGATCCTCCCTTTTCTATGGTGGATGAGTGAACTTTACACCCTGTTCCTCATACCCCTAAAGGTTCAGACTGTGTTTTATCTCTCAATCAGACTTTCAGTCACCAACTACATCCAACCAGACTAATATTCAATTAATTTGCCTGGCCTTTTCGCAACTATATTGGGGTCGGCTTCCAGTCTAATCGGATGCAGCTGAATACCTGTATTTTACATGGAACTACTGCCTATCTGACCTCCACAACCCAGTAACTGGATAATACGATACCCCTTGGACTGGTTGTCAGACTTTTGGACTTCTGACAATCCGTAACGACTGTCAAAGATCCACGAATGACAGCCGGGACTAACGGCTTAACGTGCTTTCCGAGGCACGGAGGAGTCTTGGTATGTAAAGACGGTCACCCATCCACAGACCAAAGTAAGGCTTGGTTAGGCAAGTATAGCTTAACCAAATGAATCGACCCGTGCGGCTCGTGCGCCACGAGATTCTCCAAAAAATACTATTACTCTAGAAATTATTTCACCAGTAGAATGATATATTTTCACTGAGTAACATAGGCTATAATTTATAAAGACATCACGTGGGTGAAGCCGCTGGCGGAAGTCAGTAGTTTATAGAAATGTAAATAAATCTTTAAAGAAGCTGACCATTATAGAAGGCTGTCTTATAATCCCTTATTCATACATTTATTAGAAACACTCCAACGCAACCCATCCCATAATCTCTTCCTACAATAAAGTATTACTACTAATATCCACAAACCTTTTGACACATGCACGTGCTGACGGTACCATTCGTTACTAAGCCGTCACGTATATTTCCGAATAGGCACGTGCGACGTCGCACAGTTCTTAGAGAGAACAGGGGGCTTAAAACGGCCGCTTTTGCAGAATCATAATATGATCATATTATGATTCATAATAAAAATCGTAAAATGGTCACAAACTGACAATGGGGTTAAAAACTGAAAGCTCATGGCAGATGGCAGCACGGTTGTGCGTCTTTAGTCCGCCATTGTTGTTTATGTTTTCACTGTTGTGTCGATATCGTTTATACGAAAACTAGACAAAAATGTATGCGATTTGGAGTGTAGTACAACTAAAAGCCGAGTTATGGAAAAGATATGCGTCTACCACGGGTAAAAAAGCAGCTTTAGTGGAAAGGTAAATAAATAATGACCATTTTATATTTGATAGATTGTTTTGTTTACATTATTTAAAACTCCTTTTTTTGTTGAAGACTGGAGGCATACGACAGGAATAACTTGATCGGAGTTGAAGAAGAGCTTCAGGATGATAACCCTAACATTCCTGTCCTGGAAAAGTTCAGGGATGTCAATTCTAGCACTGATCTTCCAGCGCTATCTAAAACCCACATTCAAACGTTTGCTGAAGGGAAAACGTTTGCTGAGGGGTTTGTTTTCATACAGTGATCAACTTATGATGCATTCACTACCTACTTCCTTTGTGAGTTCAACTATAAAAAAAACGTGTAATATACTTAATTTAATGTTAATATTATTTCAGGTTTCAAATATCTCCTAAAGTGAAAATCCTCTATGAAAATAGGAGCTTGATCAAGCTAATGATCGTAACCATGCTTATTTTCATGCACAATGCAAGGCACAAATGAAAAGATTAATGAATAAGACTGGTATGATATGTGAAAGTCATTGTGAATGTGCAGCTGGAAGTGGCTTGGAAGCACACTGTAAACATATCTTCACAGTCTTCCATGGTATAGAGGATATAGTATGTACAAAGATTACAATTACCTATGCATACAGTATGCACAGAAAAATTAATGATGTTCAAACAACCAAAAACAACATCATTTTATACTGAGTATCTCCAACCAGCAATTGACGATAAATACTATGATACTGTAATAAAACCAAATCAATATTATATACAATGTTTTATTTATCTCCTTATACACAATACATATTACATAATACATTCCCTAAAGTTACAGCACATAAGACAAACAAAAAATATCTTTGATGCGAGGGGCACAAAATTGTGATGTTTTGTCAAACATAACAAACGTTCAATGTGAACGCGTTGACTTATTTGTTTATTTATTAATGAATAGGTTAGCCTACAATTGTTTACACATTAAGTACATTTCTTTTAAAACTACACGATATACATTTATAAGTGCAACAATTACTTAAAGCTAACACCACATGCACTATATTTGAATTTAACATTTTTATGACTGCAATTAATTTCTAATAATGGCTGATTTAGAATTATGTAAAAACAATGCAATAAACTAGGATCAAATATTTGGTTTACATTAAATAATAAATTAAATTACATTGAAATAAATAACATTTTCAATAGTAATATTCTTCACATGACTTCCATAATACTTTATTTTGTGAGCCATTATACTTAAGTCGAACACACAAAATAGAACTTTTGGTAGGTTTCAAAACCTGTGTAGAAAGCAATGACACTGTCATTGTTTCTACAGTTTTTTATAGATCCGTAAATGTACACACAATTCACTTGAGTATGCCTTGATGATACAGTATGTTGGTCCCGCTCTGGCCCATCATCTGGCTCCAATGGTGTGCTAGGAAAAATTTATATTTCGTTAAACATTGTAAATTCCTCGTCTTTATATGGCTCTTCATAACTATCACGGGTTTGAACATGGCTAGGTCCAGCAATTTGATCACTATATGTATCAAAACATTGTTTTTTCTCATTTCTCTGTAACAGTCTATTTGCTCTGTCTTCAGCTAAGGGGTGGACTGGTTGACTTTAGTAAAAGAAAAAATAGAGGGTACAGCAGTCTTCCTGAGCCTTTTGTAAATATTTTCATCACCTAGAACAGACAAAAAGGATTTATGATATACTTATCTTTGTGCGAAACATTAAATACAAATATGATGAGTGGAAGATATATTTATCTATTTAGCCCGTAATGTCCCACAGCTAGGCAAAGGCCTCCCATTCCCTTTTCCAAACAGGTTTGTCCACTGCCACTGCGGGCCAGTCCTTTCAGTAGGATTCAGAGCAGGATATGTGTTAATATTAGGCAGTAGGTAGTTTGGTATGAAGGTATTAAATACAATGCAATAAAGCGAATGCTGCATAGATGCTTGCTACTTAGACATACGAGTATTTTGGTCGATTAAAAGATAATCTTAACAACACAACCTTAGTATAAAGTATATAAATAAATATCCACAAATGCCTATACTGAAAACACACTTAAGTTCACTGTATTATGAAAAAGAGCATCACCTGTATACGCATTCGTCTGATAGAAGTCTTCAGGTTTAAAATGAATAGTACATAACCTCGACGAATTATTTGGTTTCCAATTTTTTCTTCGGAGAGCTCTCTCCCACACTTTTCTTCTTTTAAGATCTTTGGGGAATACATGGGCCCCCGGATTTTTGCAGTCAACAGCTGCGCAAGGGGGCATATTATTTAATTAGGCGTAAAATAAGTTGATTGTTTACAAAAAATGTATGGATATTGACAGCTAGCTGTCAAATTTAAAGACGGACAATGATAGCGACATCTGAAGTGAGCAAATGGCAGTTTTTATCCCCATTCATATTATTATCTGCTAGCAATTCATATTATTCCAATTCATCTGTTTGACAGTTTTGTATGGAGATTCGTAAAATGGTCCACAAATTACGAATTGCTTTACTGTCAATTATAATGTCAAATAACAGAATCATGAGAAATCAGTCAAAAGCAACGTCTGGTAAATCATATTACGGATTTTTTGAAGAAATATTGCAATAACGGCAGATTTAGCCCTGTATGAACATTTTCTGGAGCACGCGCAGGTTATGGAGACCTTTGCATATCGCCGACAAAGCGCAGCACTTCGAAAAAAGGACATGGCCTTCGAAATGTCGGGCCTCGAATTTGTTGGCTCATATAGGTTAGATAAAAGTGTGTGTCGTGACCTGATCCATGAGCAGGAGCCATACATACCTGTGTTGTGTACCTACCCGCCGCGATGGCATAAGTACTACCTCAAAGGCAAGTAAAAGGATTATGATAAAAGTAGTATGTATTTATTACTTATGTAGTTCCAGATAGACCATAGCATCTATTATTGTAGAGGTTAACGCTGTACGGTGTACCCCCTCGATGAAATAAAACCTTTTATATACTATATACACCTAAATGGCAACTTACTACAATCTTCTATTTACATTTTAGGTGCTGAGTACACTTAGATTTTACGCCTCTGGATCATAGCTTTATAGGAGCAAGATACACCAAGTTAGTGTATCTGTGTGAGATGAGAGAGCTGTGACACTAAATAATGTGAGTAGGTACCAACTTTTTTGGCTGACAATAATACATGGGATTTAAACATAACTGGCGAAAAGTGGATGAACTAAGGGCCAAAACACACGACACGGCGTCGCATCACATGTTTAAATAACTATTTTTTATTGATAACTAGTCTTTACACCTCGTTTTAGGTAAACGAAAATAGTAGAGTAGTGACTGCCTCGTTGGTCTAGTGGTCGCAAGCGCTACTGCTGAGTTCATACTCAGCAGTAGCGCTTGCGACCCCTAGGCCCTTAGGTCCTCATGGGCCTGGGTTCGATTCCCAGGTTGGGCAAAGTGTTATTGGGTTTTTCCATCTGGAATTTCTCAGTAGCAGCCCGGAGCCTGGATTTGTGCCCGGTTGATGGCAATAGGCTCGCCCCCTATTACATGGAACTTAAACATAACTGGCGAAATGTGGGTGTCCTATGAGTATGCCTCTGCCTAACCCTTCAGGGATTACAGGCGTGATGTTATGTTATGTGAAAATAGTAGATAATGATAAAAAAATAAAATGTAGCAACGTCGGTCGCAACGTATCACGATGTCGTATCGTATGTTTTGGCTCTTTGGTGCCACCTCTGTCAAACCCTTCCGAGTTAAATAGGTGATACTAAGTTATATTATCTTGCTTTACTTCAATTTTATTAGGTAGTAGTACGTAGGAGACCTAGGTATATGAGGAGATGCATTTAGCTATTACTTACTATACTCCATTTGAAATAAGATTAGTCATTTAAACAAACCTTTTTTACAGTCCGTACAACCGATTTTGACTACTATGCCGTAGTTATAAGGATGGTATTAAAAGCAAAAAAGTGGTTACAAAACCAACTGTTTACTGCAGCTGCCATTTGTCATACCACTAACGCAATAGAAGTCAATATCGGTTGAACGAACTGTATGAAAGATTTATTTAAATTTCTAATCTTATTTCAAATGAAGTTTAGAATAAAACAAGTGTTAGGAAAAATATTTTATTAAATTAACAATTTTCATCTTATATTATTTAAAAAAATCTAGCAATAATCAAATAATAAAACTTACAAAAACATAAAAACTAATCGGTCTTTTATTGTTTCAGGTTTGTGGCTCTTTTTTGATATTTTGAAGTGTCGATGCTAGCCACAGAGGAGCGAACCATGACTCCTTTGTATGGAATCACCATCTCTTGGCACAACTCCACCAGGCTGAAAATGAAAAGATGTGGTTTAATTGTGGACACAGAGCGGGCTGATACCTTCTTTGCCTTTATTTTAAGTTTTTGTGTTAGTTAAATGTTAAATAAAATATAGTTTGTTTTCTTCTCTGATATACTTCTTTTTTTTTTGCATGTACAAAAAATTCATACTTTACCTCTATGGAACGAATATCTTTAGACTGCATCAGCAAGCCTCTCAAGGTTCTGCGCTATTAAATGGTTCGCCATACCAGCTGCAGCACGTTTCATCACCCGAGATAAAATTCTCCGAGCCTCATCTAACGAAGCCAGAGGGCGACCTAAAAAACGTATTATATTATAATTTATAACATACTCGTTTTCAATAGTCATCATAAGTCTTAACCGCAATATGAATAACTGTAGGGTTAGAAAATTCTACTCACTGCGGTATCTAGATTGCCGTGTTCTACGAGGCAGAAGCACTGTTGTATAGCGTCGGCCGGGGTAGGGCTTGGTGTTGACGCACGAGTCTGGCCAGAAGTTAGGGCTCCAGTGATCTCAATAAGGGGCTCATCACCGACAGAGCTCCCACTTTCAGGGTAGAAAGTCGAGCAGATGTTCCATTGTATCTCATATACTCTAGATGCACGCCTTTCCATTCCTAAAAAATATGTTCGTAACATTTGAATACCTACTTTTGCACAGCGATAATATTGAATATTGATCTAAGATAAACAAGTATGCACTTACTTTGTATTTAAAAAGATCCAACTCGCACGAAATACTGAAGTTATATGAAATTACGCGTCTAGTTGAAGTTGACATAACCACGACATAACTCAAGGGATAAACTAAAAACTCCTTTGTATGGATTCCCAGTCTAAAAAGTTTTTATTGTTTTTAATTTCCGTTTTCAGGGCTTATCTGCGGTATTTTTAACAGTTATAAGTTTAATAAAATCAAATAACATTGTAACTATAGAAATAAAAAAATAAAAAACTATTTTGATTAATAAAAACAGTAAAGAAAATTTAACCGGTAAAATTATGGTCTTTATTTTTTTCATGCGGCAATATTTACACCAAATATGATTCAGATATGAATTGAATTGAGATATGATTCAGCTATTTATGTGTCACCATTTTACGAAAATTAGAGGAATGGCTAATGAATTGCTGGGAATTCAGGAAATGAATTGCTTTTAGCAATATTGCTAAAGTGACCGTTTTAGGCCCCCAGATCTTCGTAATATAATATTATCTACTTTCTAGTCGCAAGGTGTTAAGATCTAGGTTATCTCTTATAAAAATGATTGTCATGGATCTTGAATTAAAACTTGGTTTGAGTTGAGATTAATATTTTATAATTGGAAGTCCGCTCAAGCCCTCACTTGGAACATGCCGTCAAGCCCCGGTGTCAAACAATGTTTGACACCCCGACAAACATTGTTGGACACCGGGATTTTATCTTTTTCTAATATAAAATAATGTCTAATGTCCTCTGTGGCTTTTTTATTCTATGGTCGGATAGACATGCTAGTCAACAAAACCATTTCATTTTAAAATACCTGGAACGCAACATTTAAAAAAAATATTGAAAGTGACGTTCGGGGACGAAAAAATGTCAGTCTACGAATCGCTCCGGCCTTGAAGGTTATTACCGTAATATTTCATTTTTATTGTGGTTTTTGTGTGTAAATCGACGGGAAGTGGTGTTATTTTCATTTTTAAGTAAATATTACGTCGTTGTAGATAATATTTGCAGTAAATAACATCATGTTATACCTATTTTGACCCAAACTAAAAGTGTAAACAAACATGTGAATGAAAAAGTGACCGTGCTGTGATTTTGTGGTATTTTGGTGTGTAATCGTTGGTATTTGATGGGTAAGTCGCCTTTTTTAATGATTACATTAGATTTTTAATTATGTTAGGCACTTTTTTTGCCTAAATACGGCAAAAAAATATTTTTTTGGAACGAAGAAAGTTACGTAAACACGAGAAATTCTAGATCTTAAAAATTCTAGATTTTTAGTATTTTTTATTTTCAACGTTTGTCTCTAAAAACGCTTTTGTTAGATAACATAACTATCCATAATATACCCTGCAAAATTTCGTGTGAATTGGTTAGCTAGTTTTATCAGAAATCGTAAAATTAGTGGACAATAAACTCGTCAACAAAAACGCGTAATAAATCTTAGTGAACATTTCTCACGAAAGTTATAAATATTTATGTTGGGTTCCTTATCTATCCGAGAACCGAAAACAATAGGCTTTATCGTTCTACGCCTTCTAGGAAACTTGAGTATTTTGTTTATCTGAAGGTGAGTCATAAATCTTTTGCGTCGTGGGTGGTCGCGGGGCTTGACTGGAATGACTCATCTGTCAAAAAATACCTCAGAGGTTAAGGACATTCATAAAATGCAGTAGACGTGGATATATTTAGTAACCTGTTCCGCTTAGAGGCATCTTCAGGATGATGATTGACTTGTTGCGAACCTGAACACGGCGTGTTGCCACACCGAGCGCTGGACGCAGACTGCTACAAGCTCAACACCGATGTGGAAAGATTGCAACAGCGATTCACACACTAACAGTCGAGTCTGCTCACGATACTCTGCAGTATAATGTTGGGGCTGGACTGCACCCTGCGCACTAGGGAAGCGCATATTTTTCGCATCGTAGAAGCAGGGGCTTGTGGCTAAGTAATAACAGCCGCACGGGTCGATCGATCAGGTAAAGCTACGCTTGCCGCAGTTGTCCCGTGGATGAGCGACCATCTTTATATACCAAGACCCTTCCATGCTTAGGAAAGCATGTTAAGCCGTTGGTCCCGGCTGTCATTTGTAGATCTTTGACAGTCATTATAAGTAGTTAGAAGCCCAAAAGTCTGACAACCAGTCTTACCAAGGGGTATCGTGTTACCTAGTAATTAGGTTGTGGAGGTCAGATAGGCAGTTGATCCATGTAAAATACTGGAATAGTTGGGAAAAGGCTGGGCAGATGATGAGCGTAAAAGCAATCAACACGAGCATCAACAAACATCCCTGATGCGCTACTGAAGCGAAACAGCCCCATCAATACCCAGAACGCACTGTTGTATTGAACGAGAAGGGCGCTGTACAATTTTACCCACAGGCTGCACGTGTAAAATGAGGTGCAATATGCATGAAATAAGGTTCTTTTAATATTAGAGTGTTAAATAATATTTTAAAGAAAGTAAAATTGTTTGAGGTTTGATTAAATACATGCCCTTTGTAACACTAACAATTTAATAAAGATATTTTGCAGCAGGAGCGTCCATAATCCCAACTTGATTAATATGCATGATGTATAATAACTGGGCGATATTGGCAAAGTTTTATAAAGAGCTCTCCGTCGCGATATTGAGTCGGAGCCGCCATTTTGTTCTATAGCAACGTTTGGGTGTAGGTGTAGCGTAAGGTGTAGTGTTTTATACCAGAATACTTGTGAAATTTCGCGGTTGAATAATTTTTTTATTAGTCGAGATTTTTTATGACCGATCATGACCATAAGCTATTCGAATATCAAAAAATATTTGGCCTAGGTCTTAAGAGGGAGGCGTGATTTATTCGCTGTTACAATGAATAATAAATGTATGTAATCATTTTTAATATAAATCAAAATAACGTTTTGCAAAAAAAGTCCAAAATGTATGTTATCAATAAACACACAAAACAACACGACCCAAAACAAAACAAATATTGTTGTTGTTGTTTGTTGCAAAACAAAAACTTTCTTTAAATTTTTTTATCTATTTTATTGGTGAGACTTTTGTTTATCATTTTTTGGTTTTAGTACCCTAAGGTCAAACCTGTTTTATTAAGACTACATCGTCTGTCTGTCCAGCGGTCTGCCTGTCTCGTGGTTAGCTGGTTTTCAACAGTTTTGTGAAACATCTTTTTTTCTAGACAAAAACAGTTGTCGTTATAGTCGTGTAGGCAACTACTTTTTTAAGTGTGTCAGATATTATCTTAATTGAGTTTACTATTTGTAAAGTATAACACTATCATTAATTTCAAACTTTATCAAATTAAAAATAGAGCATGTCTTTTTTAACCAATTTTCCATCACTATCCACTATCCTCATCATAGCTGTGACGCATCCACAATTTTGCACAATTATAAAATGCAGCATAACATCATTTTCAACGGATATTTCCACTGTTTCTACATCATGCGGTCTTGTCCTTAGGGACTTATGATGACGTCACATTGTGGCAAACATGTGCTTGCTAACGTGGGTAATGTAATGCAAACAAGATATTTTTACCAGTTTTTTAATGTCCCACTATAAAGGAAGGGTCTTTTTAAACAGAGTAGGAAAGAGCTTTGTCTGAAATAAAAATGAATTATTTATTTATTTATTGATCATTCTTGCTAACTGTGACTTCAATAAATAAGGGCGTATTGTTTTTGTGCTCGTATTTTTTTTGTGTTCACAAGATGGCGTCACTGGCGAGTATGGTCGTGTCAACCCTATCGCTGTCTAAAGTTTTAATAGCACGGAACCAGGTTACCAGGAATTCATACAAGCAACGTGGGTCAGAAGCCTAAAAGTCTGACAACCAGTCATACTAAGGGGTATCGTATTACCCGATTCGTTGTTTCTTGCTGGCTCTTCTCCGTAGGAAACGACTTACTGGAACCGTGCACCTACCTTCTGACGTTTCATAAGTGCCCATGTAGGTTTATATGAAATAAAATATTCTGAACTTGAATTTGAGTCAGTAACTAGGTTGTGGAAAATACTAATATTCAACTGCATCCGGTTAGACATGAAGCCAACCCCAACATAGTTAGGAAAAGTTAGGCACATTGATTTTTATTGCAACTTTACTAGCACTAAATCTAGCGGTAAATTCAAGCGCAATAGCCTTTTAGTCTAGTTTTCATTCGATTATTTTTCTTTACTTAAAGGAAACCTAATCTAACCTAAACTTTTCTCCCGCTTCAGCTGCCGGATCGTCAGTGGCGAAATGTTTGGGTCAGTATGATAGTTTTTACACCTACCTACAAACACTTATCGACCTGGCATGCTCATACATTTCATGGTGTCCCAGTGGTAACCGCCCTTACTAACAAATTTTCGAGACTTGCGAGCTTTACTTTGTGTAAATAATTTTATTACCACTGCTTTCAAAACGCTGAAGGAAAACATCGTGAGGAAACCGGCATGTCCTAGAACCAAAAAGTCGAAGACATCTGACATCTACCAACCCGTACTGGACCCGCGTGGTAGATTACAGATCACTCCCTCTCGAAGAGAGGAGGCCTGTATCCCAGCAGTGGGAACATTATATTATTACTGGATATTTTGTGATAAATCTATAAAAGTGAATAAGATCTGCCTAATCTGCTCCCGTTATCGCTTTTTATCGTGTTTTTCATTAAATTTTTGCATACTCTATCCCACTAACAAAGTCACAAATATTCTGCTTTTCGTATTCAAGCTTGACCAGAACACGTCCCTTTATATAACCCCACAAAAAAAACTTTTTACAAAAAAAAAACAACCGACTTTAAAAAAAAAAACACTACAAAGTAAAAAATAACGGTTGTTTTTTTTTTTGTAAAAAGTTTTTATTTTTCACTTTTTAGTTGTGGTACCTACCCCACACAAATTCGAATACCACTACCTGCTATGTAAATAACAGTGACAAGAAGTTATCATATCATCTACATACTAAGTGGGAAAAAATACGTATAATTGAAGCTAACTCCAAAACTACCCAAGCAAAGTTAATAAAATTTATATGGGACTACCTCTGAAGTATGATCTACCAAACAAAAAAAAAATCATCAAAATCTATTCATAATTGGCGGAGTAATCGCGTAACAAACATACAAAAAAAAAAAAAAAAACTTACAGACGAATTGAGAACCTCCTCCTTTTGGAAGTCGGTTAAAAAGAAGTCAGGACGTGTCTCGAAATATTCAGTGATCAAAATGATATTTGTTACTCTTAATGATTTGTTAGAAAGATTGGGTCGTTTTGAAATTCGTTTAAGAACTTCAGTATAAAATTACTGAAAGTATTGGTTGTCATGATCGTATAGATTGTGCATAACGAATTTGCCGCATTTAAATTAAATTTTAATAATAGATACCAAACAACTGCAAAATTTGGCGTCATATCAGAATGGGGGCTAAAAAAGTTGTAAACATCCGAATTAGCCACCCGTTTAATTTAACCTCAACTTGTCAAACTTTCAAACCACAAAATAAATCGGTTTTCCAATAGTCTTAATGGAAATATTGGAAAGTTGGTAATTTTGAAGTTGGTCTGCGTTTTATCGAAGTATTTTTTAAATTGTATCGTTAAGAGATTTTGTTCTTTAAGTAAATACTTTTATGTGGTTAGATTAACAAAAAGTTATCGTTGCTGCATTAAAGAGCCACTTGTTACGTACAACTTTGAGTTATTATTTTTCTTCTTTTTTGTTAGTAACTAACTTGGTGTCAGAGTTTTTATGCCGCCCATGGGCCTCTGACTTGGCTTCACATGCCGTTGAGAAATATCTCTCAGGCATGCATGCATTCTCACGATGTTTTTCTTCACCGTTTTTGAAGCAAGTGATAATTATACAATACGTAGCTATTATTTTATTATAGAACCTTGTCTACATTTATATATCATAATATCTATTATTACTGACAAATATTAAGGAGGTTTTAACAGATATTAGTGGCCACAATGTTACAGAATAAATGCAAAAAATCTATAATAAACACAAACCACCTTGCCCATTCTTCTCCATACGAAAATTAACTTTTGGAAGGGGCGACTAGAATCAATTCTATTATTTTGTAAATTTTGACGTTCAAAAGCCATACATGTGCCTTTTTGAAATAAAAATAAATGATTTGACTTTGACTTTTAAACTTTTGTACATTATAATAAAATAATAAAGAGAAAAAAAAATGTATTTTTGGTTGTAATGAATAAATTCAAAAACTACTGAACCGATTTAAAAAAATCTTTCACAAGTAGAATGCTATTTATTATCACTGAGTAACATAGGCTATAATTTAAAAAAATATCACGCGGACGAAGCCGCTGGTGGAAGGTAGTATTTCATAAAGTTTCAGTATCACAATTTAGACCCAATAAAGTACTTTAGACGAGCCTGTTTGACCTACTTATCGCCTCAGATCAGAAACTGATGTCACAGCAAAATAGAGTCACGAGGGTTTGACTTCGTTTTCGTTGGATAGAAAAACGAGTCTATAAGGTTTGAAGACCTGTACCCTAATTGCATAACTTATTTTTAACCGACTTCCAAAAAGGAGGAGGTTATATGTTCGTCGCGTATGTTTGTTTTTTTTTTTTATGTATGTCCACCGATTTCTCCGTCATTTGTGGACCGATTTTGAAAATTATTTTTTTGTTTGAAACGGTATGCTCCCAAATTGGTCCCATATAAATTTTATTAACTTTGCTTGGGTAGTTTTTGAGTAAGCTACAAAATACGTATTTTTTTCCCACTTTCCCACGTAGATGATAATGATAAGTTCCTGTCACTGGTAGCAGGTAGTGGTATTCGAATGTGTGTGGGGTAGGTACCACAACTAAAAAGTGAAAAATAAAAACTTTTTATAAAAAAAAAACAACCGACTTCCAAAAAAAAAACACTACAAAGTGAAAAATAACTTTAATTTCGGAAGTCGGTGGCAAAAAACGAAAACACAAAACCCAAGACACCGACTTCCGAAATTAAAGTTATTTTTCACTTTGTAGTGTTTTTTTTTTGGAAGTCGGTTGTTTTTTTTTTTTGTAAAAAGTTTTTTCGTAAACAATTTTGCCTAATTTGTTCCATTTTGACAGTTCAACAACATAATTGCGTTATTTACGTTGTTGAGCAGATTTTTTTTCCAACTTATGAAGCAATGGATTAGCAATCTGTTTCAAATCGAAACAGATTGTGATTGTGTTGTAGTACTGGCAAGTATGTGTGTGAATTTTTCAGTGTTATTTTTCATGACTGCCTGAAAGTTATGTTTTCAGAAGGCTGCTTTAAAGAGCCACTTGTTAGGCACAACTATTAGTTAATATTATCTTCTTTCTTTTTAGTGTAGTTTTTGACTAACCTGGTGTCGGAGCTTTAAAGCCGCCCATAGGCCTCTGACTTGGCTTCACATGCCGTCGAGAAATATCTCTCAGGCATGCCGGTTTCCTCTTAATAATAATAATGCTTCCCTAGCCATTTCAAGTAATTTTTAAATTATGTTCTTGTATAGTTGGCACGTAACTTGACAAGAATCGTAGATGATGAAATGTTAAAAAAAAAACAGTAGCACTCTGGGAGTGCCAACAGAAGTGAAAACTTGAAAAATAATTGGGCACCGCGTAATCAACGCGTTGATGTCTTTTACTCCTCGGTGTCGGTAACAGGTCACGAAATCAATGGTTTAGTCCCAACTCAAAAATGTTCAACGCGCCTAAAGAAGTTTTCACTTCATTAAATTCACTTTTCTTTTCAATTTCACTTTTATTACATGTCATTATTCTATATAACTATAGAATAATGATGACATGTAATAAAAGTGTAAATATTCTTGTTGTGCGCAAACTTACTCCCAATACGCCAAAAACTTGCCAAGTTACGTGCCGACTGTACCAATTAACCGGAAAATTGGTAACCATTTTGCTGATCAAATTGATAGAAGAGATTTTCATAAACAAGCAATGACGAAATTGAAGCTCTATGATCTTTTTGATCATTGCCTCTAAAACATAAATTTCCCGTCCATCAGAACAAACTAAAAACTCTTAAGAAGCTCTAAAACAACAGGTTCGTCGCTACAATTTTATTATTCTGGTCCTCGTTTCGTAGCGAAATAATTGTATTTTTAGTGTAATTACTTAAGGAAAAGTTGTAAGAAAACGTTGTTAATCTCCATTACAACCGCCGCTTCTTTAATTAGTCCCATTTCACAGTACTTGTCACTATCATTCTGTGGCTCGTGGCTATTACTAAGGAAGTATTTACTTTTAGGGTTCCGTACTCAAACGCTCTCAAAATGGCACTATTAGTAACTTGTTAATGCTACGGCGTCTGTGTGTCCACCTATGTGTCTATTTGTCTGTCCATCTGTCTCTAATAAATACCGACCAAATGGGCCGATTAAATTGCAGAGAATACCAATAAGTATTATATAGTGACATTATCTTTGCTCGGCATCCAATACCGCGAATGTGACATTTTGATGAAAATCATTTTCAAGGAGTCGACTGTATTTTTTTTTTTATGTTTGTTACCTCAGAACTTTCGACTGGGTGAACCGATTTTGATGATTATTTTTTATTTGAAAGCTGGTGCTTCCCGTGTGGTCCAGTTCTGACAATGGCATCCATGAGAAAACCATATAAGTCTTAAATATGCATTAAGTATGTGCGCGACAAATGGACGAATAACTCTAACTTTTTTTATTGGAAAGGATGTACTTCAAGGGTACTGACCCACTAAAAAGCGAGAATAAAAACTTTAAATGTAAGATTACGTATTTGAACGTGTAGAATGAAATAAATTAAAAATCTGATTTTCGTCAACAATGTCACATTCGCGGTATTGGATGCCAAGCGACGATATACTAGCCCGCACATCTTGTCCAACTAACTACTACTAGTTGTTCGATAGTTGGCTAACTTATAAATGTATGTCTGCAGGAGCCCTTAAAAGCGTCGAAAAATGTCAAAACAGGAATAATAATAAAATTATGTTCGGAGCTATTACTAAAACCTTTAAATGAATGACATTTTCCTCTTCGTTAACAATCGGCTTTCCAAATATTATAACAATAAACGACTGATTTGAGCTCCGATGAATTTTCAATAGTAAAAATGTTTTTCATGAACGAAAACGGAATTTTTTGAAATTGTAATAATTTTATAAGGTATTGTTTGGTGGTTTGCGGTTAGGGAAAATATCTTAATTTATTTAACAATGGTGCCCGCGCTGGGCCCGCGTGGTAGATGACAGCCCACTGTCTCTTGAAGAGATGAGGCCAGTGTTCCAGCAGTGGGAACACTATAGGCTGATTATGCTATGCTTGGTTTTTCTGACTGAACAGACAGCTGTGCTGCTGGGGAGTTTGTTGCGCCACTTCTTCTTCCCAGCTAAAGGTACTAGGAAGTGGTGAAGGGTGGGCGTATTTGGGGACTGTCTTATGTAATTTTGACGTTCAAAAAGTGCTGATTCTCAGCCTAGTTTGAATAAATGACTTATGAATAGAATTTTGAATAACATGACAATTGTGGTGATAGTGGTTTTTACAGGGTGTAGACAAAGTTATAGGTGTTTATCATCGTCATCTGCCTAGACTGCCTCGTTGGTCTAGTGGTCACAAGTGCTACTGCTGTGTACGACGTCCTGGGTTCGATGCCGAGGTCGACCAAATTGTTATTGGGTTTTCCATTAGAAATTTCTCAGTAGGAGCCCGGGGTTTAGATTTGTGCCCGGTTGATGGCAATGGGCTCGCCTCCTGGCGAAATGTGGGTGTACTAGGTACACCTCTGCCTAAACCTTCGGGGAAGGCGTGATGTTATGTTATTACTGAAAATTCATCTGAGAGAAATCCGACCAACACGATTGAATTTCACAAGACTTCGTACTCCTCAGCCTCCCAAATGTGACTGCTGCTGGTGTGTTCTATCTATGTTCTATGTTATGGGGTTTGGTTTCCGCACTTAGTCCGTCATTGTGCGTCTGCCATGGCGGCCGTTTGGTGGTTATTCCAACCAGCCCACCTCCCTCCATAAGTTAATTAAAACTCCTGGTCTGTTCAGAACATCTGTTAAAAATCTGGGTGACCCGAGGGTTTCTGTTCTAATCTGGGTGACGCTTGTGCATTCACCGCTGCTGGTGTGATGTGACTGTGAATTGAATGGGTCTGCTGTGTGAGAGCTGTATTCAAACGGAACGTATCGATTTTTCTCGCAAAAGCCATAAGGGACTGTCAACAGACTATCTTAGAGCCCCTTAGAGCTTCTTTTAAAGGAAAAAAGTATGGCAGTAAATAAATAAATAAGTAAGTAACATATACTACGCAAAATCGTAAGAAATGAAAACCCACTGGAGACCAAACCTTGGGCATTGTAAAATGTGTACTTTTTAAGGGACTTTTTATAAAGAAAAACAGATTAAAGATTTTTGGGTTTTTTTTAGTTTTCATTCAACGGATTTCGAAATTATCAAGAGTATTAACTGATTTTTAGTTCTTAATGCTTGATTTTTATTTCGCTCCAGTCGTAGTTCTACGAATGCGTTAATTAACATAAAACTTAATTAGAAACGACATAGTCAAAACAGAACGTACGAGATTTTTTAAACTACATTTTATTAATAAAACGGTATTTAACATAGGAACATAAAAAGGTACCTACTTGTTCAAAATTGTGGTGTATAGCTATAATTTTTTTTTTTATCTTGGAACAGTGGACTTCCTAGCATAGGTACTGTCTCTAAACTGAACACCAGACATAATAAACGCATACTTAATTTTTATACGATACCTAGCTACCTCAAAAAAAGTAAGAAGTGATCGTGTTACACGTGTTCGGGAAAAACAATATTATAAATGATATAAATAGGCCTTTTTTAAGCACTCGTCTTTCACAGAGATTTTAAATTTAAAAATCAATGTAGTCAAATTCAAATTCAAAATATTTTATTTCACATAAACCTACATGGGCACTTAATGAAACGCCAGAAGCTAGGTGCACGGTTCCAATTGGTCGTTTCCTATGGAGAAGAGCCGGCAAGAAACTCCAAGGTTACTCTTTTAAAAATAATTGGCTTTTACAATACTTTCAAATAACAGTGTTACTAGGTATGGGAGGACAGTGTAGGTCTTTCAATAAGTACTAAGTACTTAACAAAATAGAAAATGGTCTACAGGTCTACAATTCACTAAACAAGTCGCTTGGACAGCATCATTTCTTTTTTACTACGCTTTTAATGCTAACATCAAAACTTGCTTCTGCTTAAAGTCAAATAGGTATAAAAGATACAGGAAGACTTAATAAAAAATACATAAAATAGTATATTGTTAGTCGCGACTTTATTATCTAGAAAAGTACAGGTATTCCGAAAAGGTACAGTTTCATCCAAACGGAAACAACATAAAATGGCTATAAACAATAAAATAAAATATTTACGAGTCTGCGAATAGAAAGTAATACTTTTATACTGTACTAGAATATTAACTTCCTAGTAGATATAACTTGGGTTCCCATTTTTATATTTTCCAGAAAACATATTTGAATGTTGTACTTATAATATTTTCTCAAATATTCTCTTCCCTTTATGCAAATCTTCTGCTAGCTGTTTCTCGCGACTTCGTCTGCGTATTTTTTTAAATATTTAATATTTATAACATCCGGGACGAAAAGAAGGCTATGTCCTTCTCCAGATCTCAGGCTAGCAAAATCAAATCAAAATCAAATCAAAATATTTTATTTCACATAAACCTACATGGGCACTTATGAAACGTCAGAAGCTAGGTGCACGGTTCCAATTGGTCGTTTCCTATGGAGAAGAGCCGACAAGAAACTCCACGGTTACTCTTTTAAAAATAATTGGCTTTTACAATACTTTCAAATAACAGTGTTTCTAGGTATGGGAGGACAGTGTAGGTCTTTCAATAAGTACCAAGTACTTAACAAAATAGAAAATGGTCAACAGGTCTACAATCCACTAAGCCTACAGCGTTCTCACATTCACAAAATATGTAGAAATAAATATATACAAAAAATAAATTAATTAATAAAAGTAAAAAACCTATTTTAAATAAAACGCAATTATATGATTGCTATTACAACTGTAGTCAATCTGAATAATTATCATGTCCACAATAGAAACAAACAAAAAAAAAAAAAGTTGAAATTAAATCGTAGGTATATAATGTCAAATAATAAAATAGCTGTCTGTCAAATACCATAACGATCGGTTCAGAGGCTTAGGCAATAAATAGATATGGATATACTTATATCTGTGGGTTTAGGCGTGAAAAATTAACAGACAGACAGATTTAGTTTCACATTTATAACATTAACATTAGTAAGAATAATTATATCTTCTCATCATTATTTCAGCCGAAAGACATCCACTGCTGGACATAGGCCTTCCCCAAGCACCGACACTTCAACCAGTTCTGTGCTTTCCGCAGCCAGCGGATTCTTGCGGCCTTTACATTCTATCTTCTGCAAATAATTCCATGTAATCCATGCAAAACATGCATAATCAGCCTAAAATGTTGTTACTGCTGGGACACAGACCTACAGACCTCTTCTCTTCGAGCGGCAGTGGGCTGTAATCCACCACGCGGGCCCAGTGCGGGTTGGAAAATGTCACGTGTCTTCGAATTTTTGGTTCTAGGACATGTTGGTTTCCTCACGATGTTTTCCTTCAACGTTTTAAAAGCTTTTCCATATATGAATACAAAAGTATGAAAGAGATTAAGCAAAAACCACAACACGTTTTGGTAGCCTTCCTTATAAAGGATTTCTTTCGGGAAAGTAAAACACCCTAAACTTCTGTGCCGTTGGGATATTCTGTGACAGCTGTGAGCGACGACGTGACCACTGCGAAGAGTTTATTATGAAAGTTGAATATTTTGGGTGCCATCTTTTTAGGGTTCCGTAGTAAACAAGGAACCCTTATAGTTTCGTCATGTCAGTCTGTCTGTCTGTCCACGGTCTAGCTCCGAGACCCTTAGTACTAGAAAGCTGTAATTTGGCATAAGTATACATATTAATTACGCCGACAAAGTGGTAATACAAAATTATCAAAAACATTTTTTTTAGGGTACCTCTCCTCCTCTCTCTACACGTAAAGTGGTGATGTTTTTTTTTCTTTAACCTATGGTTGGGGGGTGTCATTGGAAAGGTTTGTGAAAACCATTTTTGGATTCAGGGATCTGTTTGCGAAATATTAAGCTTTAAAGTGCTAATTTTTGTTAGAGTCAAGTGTGGGGGACACTTGACTCGTCAGTTGGAGTTAAGTTGATCAATTACTCGTATTACTCGTTAACTTGTAGAGCCTACTTAGCTGTGATAGTTTTCCTTTTAATTTCGTTTTATAAGTTATGTAAACTACTGCTGTGATTTTTTTCACACACAAAACCAGCCATTTAGCTGGCAGGGGGGGGACACTTGACTCGAACAAAAATTAGCACTTTAAAGCTTAATATTTCTCAAACGGATCCCTGTATCCAAAAATGGTTTTTCACAAACTCCCAATGTTTTTAAAGGACCTTTCCAATGACACCCAACACCATGGGTAAAAAATTACAGCTTTCTAGTATTAAGGGTCTCGGAGCTAGACCGCGGACAGACAGACAGACAGACAGACGGACATGACGAAACTATAAGGGTTCCTTGTTTACTACGGAACCCTAAAAAGGTTTTTAAATGTCATTCATAATGATCGAATTGCAATCCTATTCATGTCAAAAATCCTTTTAGTTCATGACTGTATATTCATCCTTTCACATTACAAAAATGTACCTTTTTCAACCCCTGTCATTGTGATTTTCTCCTTGTTACATGTCTCATTTAAAGTACCTATACAGTCATGGGATGAGGAGGTGACTACCAAGATGACGATTAATTGAGAAGTATGAAAGAGAGGGACATGTTGCGCTGACCACAAAGAAATTGGTACAAGGGGAAGTGAATGATGAGTCATCTTCAAGCACGCGTGTCGAGAAAATACTTTTTTTTTTTAAGTGAAAGCTTCTTTGGGCGCTTTGGGCATTTTTGAGATGGGAAAAAAACAATTGAACTTGCGACACCGTTACCGAAACCTCATTTTTATAAACGCAATTGTGCTCTTTATTTATATTACGTTACGGATCAATGTTTTGTGCAAGTATTTTTACTTTAAAGGTTTTGGAAGTATTTTTGACGTGATAACGTCTTATAAATCGATAAACGCCGGCTGCACGCACGAAAAAGTGTCACGTTCCGCTTGAGCCGAGCGTGACAGTGAGAGCGCGGAACAAGCGATAGAGAGGCACGATCGGCCTAAGCGTTCTGCTTGTGACGTTATCACGTAAAATTATCGTCCGTAAACCGACTTTACAGACCAGACACCCAATTTTGTTTTTATAAACACGATTGTGCTGTTTACTTAGATAAGGTTACCAACCAATGTTCTATGCAAGCATTTTTCTTCCACCAAGGCGATCTTGTTCAAGTGTTCCCTTCTGTCGGCACTCCCGGAGTGCTACTGTTTTTTTAATCTACTATATTTCGGTCGCTGATAAAATGCGTTCCTAACTCCTGCGACGTGTTTTACGAATTTATACTTTAATTGCTCCTAATCGTGCCCAACTGAGAGGTGTCAGGAAGGCATTCTCTCGGCGCGGCAGCCAAAGTTTAATGAATAAAATTCGCTGTGGAAAATAACAGTTTCTTTTTAAACCGATTTTCAAAAAGGAGAAGGTTCGTAGCGTATGTTTGTTTTTTTTATTTATGTCCGCCGGTTTCTCCATCAATTGTGGACCGATTTTGAAAATTCCTTTTTTGTTTGAAAGGGTATGCTCTCGAGGTGGTCCCATATAGATTATATTAACTTTATTTGGATAGTTTTTGAGTTATGTAGCTTCAATAATACGTATATTTTCCTACTTAATATGTGGATGATATATTATGATAAGTTCCTGTCACTGTTATTTAAATAACAGGTAGTGGTATTCGAATTTTTGTGGGGTAGGTACCACAACAAAAAGTAAAAACAAAAATATTTTCCAAAAAAAAACTGACTTCCAAAAAAAAACACAACAAAGTAAAAAATTACTTTAATTTAGGAAGTCAGTGGCAAAAACCAAAAATTCTAAACCAAAGACACTGACTTCTGAAATTAAAGTAATTTTTCACTTTGTAGTGTCGTTTTGGAAAGTCGCTTTTTTTTTATTTTATTTTTTTTGCATTTCAACTTGATTGCCTGAGATGTTCCCTCAAAAATAAAAGGCATAATTGTTTATTATAATTTTATAAGTTTTTAGAATTGCCTACGTCTTTTTACAATTTTATCCTTTTTGTATGAGCACCTCATAGGTATCTCATAAATACTCGAGTCTAGTAGCCATGTAGTCAAACGCAACTTGTATTAAAATTACTACTGATAATTCTAGTGCAGGTAATGTAGTGCCAGGAGGACTTTTGAAAAACCCTTTGAAAATTCAGGGGTAAATTAAGAGATTCAGTAACTGTACTGTTTTGGACACGACTGA
Organism: Agrochola litura; assembly: GCA_949152395.1. NCBI lineage: Eukaryota > Metazoa > Arthropoda > Insecta > Lepidoptera > Noctuidae > Agrochola > Agrochola litura. Next base: position 18,961,982 of record OX424513.1, on the reverse strand, counting down.
TATTTACTTATACATCGTTTCAAACCTCAACTATGCAATATCAACCAATAAATGTCGGCATGCTATAAACCGACAATGTTCCACATAGCCGGCCAAGTGCGCGTAGAGTGGAGCGTTATCATAAAAGTTATGGCGTCGAACATCGCGTCAAATATTGTGCAATAAACTTTATGAGGCGCGCGTTTTAATTAATTAATGTGTCTGGTTGTAAGCGTTGAAGTAATGGATGGACAATTCACGGCGAAATGGTGGTAGCATAATAAATGAATATTTGTGGTAGTCGAAATCGAGCGCTACTGCCACGAGTGCGGTATTTAAATTAGAAAATATGCGTCACATCCGCGCAAATCGTACTTTATTTATTTATTTCTTCAAGCACAGAAATGTACCTACAGAGGCAAACGTAATGCCATAGGCATTTTCTACCAGTCAACCTTTGGGTGATGCAGAGACAAACATTGGTAGGTGCAATTTTATGACGAAAAATTTAGGAATAAAAAATATTTAAATATAAAGATACACATAATACAGTCGCCGGCTGTCGCTGAAAACCAGCGCTGGGGCTCTGTCTTGCATAGGGTCGTAGCATAATGCTGAGCGATAGCCGATTTGCGTGGATGTGACGCAAGCTTCCCCCAACTTTTTCTCATTTTTGTAATCAAATTTTTTTTTTGCGTCATGTTTACCGCAAATAAACGATTTTACTTTCTTTCTATGATTTTCAAATATTAATAAGATTTAGTGATTTTAAAATTAAAAGTATGATTTGCCTAGTGAATTTTGTACCAATGTAATCATGAAGTTTAAAAGTATCTCATTTGACAGTTACCGTAAAAGTTCTGGTTTTTTAATGGAACGGAATTGGAAACATGATGTTTGGAGCGTCGCGTAGCTTCTAAGTCAGTTCGGTTTGAAGACTAGTTGTCTTACCAAGGGGTATCAAGTTATTCAGTAACTGGGTTGTGGCAGTCAGATAGGCAGTCTTTTGGGCTTCTGACGACTCGTGACGATTGTCTGACGTGTGATCTTTGAACGACAGCCGGGACCCAGGGTCCGGGGCTTCCTTCGCGAATAACCACTATGAGATCAAAATTTAATAAAATGATAAAAATGACAATTAACTTTATTTATCTAATTTAATTAACAGGAGTGTATCGGATAATGTTAGCACACTTGATAGATAAAAAACAAGACAGCGCCCCATACGTGTCCCAAATAAAATATTTTTCTTTCTTTCTTTCCTTCTGTCATAAACTCTTGACAAGTGACACGATTATGTGTCAGAATGCTTTACAAATTGGTGCAGGGTCCATACTTTCATCAAAATTGATGTCAGATTATTTATTATCAATCTGTTCACGTTAATGTTTTCTCATTATTGGACTTATTTGTTTTAGTATATTCGTGTATTTAAGTATATTTATTTGTGGTTATATAATTAGGCATACTTATATATTATATTTATAGTTTACAATAGGTATTTTAATGATACACCATTTCAGTACTAATATTTCTGTATTTATAATCTTGCATACGTACAAACTTGGTACACTTTTAGCATTATTTAACAAGCTATTAATTAAGTACTTAATAAAATAACGTTATAGACTTTAGACTTTTTGAAGACACCTTTAGGTTTCGATGCTCAAACCGAACTGACTTAGAAGCTACGCGACGCTCCAAACATCATGTTTCCAATTCCGTTCCATTAAAAAACCAGAACTTTTACGGTAACTGTCAAATGAGATACTTTTAAACTTCATGATTACATTGGTACAAAATTCACTAGGCAAATCATACTTTTAATTTTAAAATCACTAAATCTTATTAATATTTGGAAATCATAGAAAGAAAGTAAAATCGTTTATTTGCGGTAAACATGACGCAAAAAAAAAATTTGATTACAAAAATGAGAAAAAGTTGGGGGAAGCTTGCGTCACATCCACGCAAATCGGCTATCGCTCAGCATTATGCTACGACCCTATGCAAGACAGAGCCCCAGCGCTGGTTTTCAGCGACAGCCGGCGACAGTATTATGTGTATCTTTATATTTAAATATTTTTTATTCCTCAATTTTTCGTCATAAAATTGCACCTACCAATGTTTGTCTCTGCATCACCCAAAGGTTGACTGGTAGAAAATGCCTATGGCATTACGTTTGCCTCTGTAGGTACGTTTCTGTGCTTGAAGAAATAAATAAGTAAAGTACGATTTGCGCGGATATGACGCATATTTTCTAATTTAAATACAATACTCGTGACAGTAGCGCTCGTTTTCGACTACCACAAGTATTCATTTATTATGCTACCACCATTTCGCCGTGAATTGTCCATCCATTACTTCAACGCTTACAACCAGACACATTAATTAATTAAAACGCGCGCCTCATAAAGTTTATTGCACAATATTTGACGCGATGTTCGACGCCATAACTTTTATGATAACGCTCCACTCCACGCGCACTTGGCCGGCTATGTGGAACATTGTCGGTTTATAGCATGCCGACATTTATTGGTTGATATTGCATAGTTGAGGCTTGAATCGATGTATAAGTAAATATCAGTCGTGTCCAAAAACAGTACAGTTACTGAATCTCTTAATTTACAGTCTTCACATATAATTATTTAACTAATGTACGTACCTATACAAACTCTTGTAAAACATTTTAAAAGAGTAACGGTGGAGTTTCTTGCCCATTCTTCTCCATACGAAAACTACCTTTTGGAAGGGGCGACTAGAATCAATTCTATTAGTTTGTAAATTTGACGTTCAAAAGTGCCATACTTGAAATAAATGATTTGACTTTGCAGTCGCCCTTAATTTTGTCAGGACATAAATAGGCTTATTCAAATTCTATTTTTATCCAACCATGATCAACTTATCAACCAAAATCTTCTGCCCCGTTCCCTGACCCCAGCAAATGAAAAATAAAAAGAAATCTCACCAATAAAAGTAATTCTATTCAACATGGAACATTAAGACAGTTTGCATACAAATGTAAACATTTAGCTAGAGAGGATACCGCATAACGAAGATAAAAGATACGATAATAAAAAGAAAAAGATAGCTTTTTTTCTTTTCTGGTTTTTTAGAGAATTACTTCAGCGGCTTTGTCTATATTTGTGAAGGAGTTTCTTTGTGATATAGATCTTTAAAAAGGTTTGAACATTTTAAAAAAAGGATAATTTTTAACCGACTTCCAAAAAGGAGGAGGTTGTTCTGAAGTTTTTTTTTTTAATGATTTTTTTTTTATCCAACGATATTTTCATCAATTGTGGACCGATTTTGATGGAAATTCTTTGTTTATTTGGTAGCGCGGTGGTTTCATATAAATTATACTAACTTTGCTTGGGTAGTTTTTGAGTCAGCTTCGATAATACGTATTTTTCGCACTTAGTGTATGTGGATAATGTTTTATTAATCACTGTTATTTACATGGCAGGAAGTGGTATTCGAATTTGTGTGGGGTAGCTACTACAGCTAAAAAGTGACAAATAAAAAAAAATCTTTTAAATTACTTTAATTTCGGAAGTCGATGGCAAAAACCAAAGAAGTCGGTGCTTCCAACGAATTAAAGAACTTTTCTTGTTCTTCAGAAAAACCAGGTGCGTAGTACTCGCAACCGGCGTGCGTGTATGACCAGATGTATGAACGTGAACAAAGCAAAAGGAGTATGTACGGATCGTAGCAGGTGGCGTTCTGTAGTTTCTGCCTACCCCCATGGGAAGAAGGCGTGAGTTTATGTATGTGTATGTATGTATCACCAATTAGGTCAGTATATATCCTAGGGCGTCCCTTTGGCACAATCATCTGCCTTGTAAGTCGTCTTTTATTCATCTTCTCAACATGACTAAACCATCTAAGCATACTCTTTTCAATTTTTATCACAACATTTTCTTTCAAACCGTACCGTTGCCTTATCATGTCATTTCTACGCCAATTCTACGTTAATAGCATTAATATGTACAACCTCCTAAATAAAAAGTTTAAAAATTATTTGTGCCCTAAATATAAATGCAAAAACTTACTTAGAGATTATCTCCAAACACTAAATTATGATGACACTGAGGATCTTCTGCTGGGTATTTTACAATGATAAGGTACTATACATACAAATATAAGTCTAAATTTAACCTTAAACGGATGTGTACCGGTTACACCACTTTCTTTTTCACTTCACACACCCTACACCTACACATCACATACGCACTCGGACCCTACATTTATTCACCTCACCACACAGCTAAACGTTTTTCATTTTGTGTTTTCTTTTTCTTTTACACCATTTGCTTATTGTTGTAACGTCCCGTTTTATTATGTTGTGGCTTTGTCTTGTTTGTTACGGAGAATCACTGACTCCTAAGACACAGGCACATACACCTAATTTAGGAGTCAAGGAATTAAAATTATTGTGATCTAGTTATAGCCTTATATGCTCTTAGTTTTTGGTTCTTGTACTGTGATGGCTTTTGGTGAAATAAAGAATATTATTATTATTTTTCAGCCTATCATTCATAGTCACATGCTTTGCAAGGAACGCATTTCCACAGCAGTCTAATTTCATGCTTCTTTTGCTACACCCAACATTAACTTCTATACATTATAATCTTCTAAAGCACTGAAACTAAGTAAAAGACTTACTGTATGTAATCAAGTCTTCATTCATCTATGTCGATAAAGGCAAATCGTTACAGTACTAATTTATGTTCTTAATATCCCTCGGCAAACCTCGTGTTTCGTCAGTCGTCGGATTTCTATCAGATGCCTTTTGCACTTGGTGTAGACCGGACGCTCTCAATCGACTTGGAAGTATATAGAGTTATTAATACTCGTTTAACTTAATGTAATTTATTTTAAAAATGGTAGGAAAGCTGCTAAAGTCGCAGGCACGGCAGATAGGAAAATAATTTTACAGCTCTATACAGTTCACATAAAAATCAAAACAAAACAACAATAAAGTACTTAGTTCTGAATTCAAATTATTATACAAGATAAATCGAATAATTTGATGGACATGGAAATTAGCATTCGTTTGTATTCGGAAATGCGATGAGTTACTTTATTGTTCTTTTCTGCGACTTACAAACTGACAACTCGCCGTAAAAAGGATCTTAACAGTTAAGCCAGCCACGTGCAAAGTTGACCCAAGGACTTTCTGGCTTTGCCTAGGATAAAAGTTTTTCTTTACATTACTTGGTCCTCGCTCAGGACCAACTAATTTTCTTTAGGCTCAAACCGGCTGTTCCTAATGCACTTTGTAAGAAGTAGTTAGGCCTGAGTCTACTAGTTTACCCTTAGGTATGTAGGTACCTTTGGAGTCTGCAATAGCCATAATTACTCCTAGAACCAAAACTTCGAATATAATAATTACCTACTAGCTTTACACGAAAATATTTTACGGGGACATACTAATGGAATTAAAAGTAGATTATAAACTATCTGTGTGCAATTTCATCTAAATTCGTTCAGCCGTTTTTGAGCCAACCTGGAACATACATCCAGACAAACGAACAATAAAAAAAAAATGTAACATATTATATATTTTCGGCATCAGACTCGTTCTCACACCTCGCAGCAATTATTTTTGAAGTGAAATCTTCTTTAGGACCATTGATTTCGCGACACTGTGACAACACCTCATTTTTGTAAACGCGATTGAGCTCTTTATTTATATTACGTTACGGATCAATGTTCTATGCAAGTATTTTTACCTTAAAGGTTTTGTAAACGCGATTGTGCTCTTTATTTATATTACGTTGCGGATCAATGTTCTATGCAAGTATTTTTACTTTAAAGGTTTCGGAAGTCTTTTTTTTTTTTGTAAACGCGATTGTGCTCTTTATTTATATTACGTTGCGGATCAATGTTCTATACAAGTATTTTTCTTCCACCAAGGCGATCTTGTTCAAGTTTTCACTTCTGTCGGCACTCCCGGAGTGCCACCACTTTTTTTATTTTCAAAAATATTCTATGTATAGTTTTGACATCAAAAACCCACATTGAGTTCACGTGGTGGATTACGGCCTACTCATAAAATAGAGGAGGCCTGAGTCCCAGCAGTGGGAAAATTATAGGGTTCTTATGTAATAATAGAATTAGTAGCTAATCCACCTTTGTCTGCTAGATAAGTATTATTTTAGAAGCTGAATTTCACTTTGGGTTCTTACTCAAGGTGACATTCAGCTTCTAAATGTCACAATCATGTGTTTATTATCCTTAATAACTTTATTAAGGATAATAGACACAAATGACAGTGACATTAAAGATTTATGTTAGAGCGTGTTTGAATTTTATAAAAGAAACTGTCTTTTTCAGCTCTCGAAGCTAACACCTGCGTTCAATAAATAAAGACCTTGGAGCTGTCTTGTCTCGATTTATGGACTTATATTTTGTGGCCAATTGACACTTATTGGCCTAGAGCCTTTTCTGAATTTACATCGTATTGCTTTTTACTAGACTTGAATTTTTGATGATCTGGTATTTGGAAATAGCTTTTTACGTCACAATTTGTCCCCTTATCCAAGTCAATCTAAATCATAAAATATTATACCACGTGAAATTTATTTTGGATTTGCCCTTTTCCTCAAGCATAAAAACTCCTTGCTAACAATACTAAAGTCAAAGAAAATTGTTTTTTTATAAGTTATCATGCAGGCAATCACTCGATGGTTCTAATCCGGCTCGAAGGACCATGTTAAGATAATTACTTTTTCCGATTCCGATTTACCTTCCATTGCATAAAGTGGCAAATAAAAGATGGATGGGCTATTTGAGGGGTGATATGAACGAAAAAGAACAGACAGACAGACAAGGAGAATGGAATAGAAAAACATGTTCCATCGATCCTAATTCCCATGGGACAAGAGCATACAAGAGAAGACGGTAAAATCCTAATAGAAGTCTCCTAAACCATCAATAAACTAGATTGAATAATGAAATTTGTTTTTCAGCGGTCACTCAGCTAACTCCACTAAGTTGAGCTCCTTAAGTTCTGAGTTGAGCTCCATGATTACTGACAAATGCTTGGACTGACTGGACAGGTCCACTCAAATCTGTGTGGTTCTTTCCTCAAAACACCAGTTCAGACACTAATCTATATGGTCCTCTTATGGCCTGACCAAGATTATGTCTGGACTTTAAAAGAGACTGTGACCTCTGAGTTTTTTTTAGCCTTTCTTCTCAGAGTAGTCAGATAGGAAACGCCGAACTCATCTAGCTTATTTTTTATTTTTTTATATTATGTGTAAAAGTGATTTCGATATCCTATTTACAGAATAAACAATTTCATTTCATTTCATAACTATATACATACTGAAACCTAACCATATAACCTAACAGACTTGGAATGGAAATCTGAATTACCTTTATAAGTCAAATTCTCATTCTCAGTCAGTTATCATTTACTTTCGAGACCTAACTCACTTACTTACAAATTCTGCCAGTCAATTTATCCAAATTGATTGATTTAGCGAGCCTCTTCATTCGAGTAGATATTAAGGAGAATTTCTTGATAAATAAATCGCTACTTCGATTCGGTTCGTAAGAAGACGAAACTTTGTATCTTGCGTAAATAATTTGAGTTTCAGAGTGGAATTTATAAAATTCTATGAATTAGACTATTATTGTTAGATTTAAGGGAATAATAAGAAATTGATTTACAATCGCTGTTGGGACCTTATAAGTATCGTGGTTGGAGAGGAATAATAAATGAAATTCAGGTGTACAATATCAGAACATACGGTGAGCAATGGGTAGCTCGCCGTCCGATAAGGACACAGGCCCGGGTCAACGGCTCGTTGTGTTCCACGCGCGCCTCTAAGAGATGTCAGCAGAACTGACGGGGTCCGATAGGGCCGATGGCTGCCGGGGTTGCGAAGAAATTCGAAAGGGGGATCGTGGCCCCGGCAAAATGGCAACTGAAGGAACACGGGTGGGTTTTAGTCAGTAAGAATCTGACACCCTCCCGCTCCGCCCAGAGCGGGAGAAGTTATTTGATAATTTCCCGACCAAAAACAAAAAAAAAGGTGTACAATATAAAGTCTATTCAGATGACCGTGAATCATAAGCACAATGACGCTTCTTACATTAATTACACGGTACACAATTTATTGCCACGGCGCTGGGAAAACGACTGGCCGCTAAACCTAATGCGCGGGGGGCATTGCATTCTGCACCGCTAGCATTAATTGTAGTCCCTGCAATCGCCTTTATTAAATAAACTGCCTCTTGCCTTTTTTTTTTTTTTTGGATTGGAAATTATCAAATAACTTCTCCCACTCTGGGCGGAGCGGGAGGGCGTGTCAGACTCTTACTGACTAAAACCCACCCGTGTTCCTTCGGTTGCCCTGTTGCCGGAGGCCACGATTTCCCTATCGGTTTTCTTCAAACCCCCGGCAGGCATTGGCCCTAACGGACCCCGTCAATTCTGCTGACATCTCTTTGAGGCGCGCGTGGAATACAACGCGCCGTCGACCCAGGCTTGGTCCTTATCGGACGGCGAGCTACCCATTGCTCACCGTCCGCAAAACTGCCTCCTGCCTGTGGTCATAATTTCAACAGTTGAGCATAATATTATGATGTCATGAATACTATGGTTTGTGTGGTGCCAGACGTCAAGAATAGCACCATCCTTTTTCTTTCCGTGAATGTCGTAAAAGGTGACTAAGGGGAGAATGAGCAACAGCGTTCTCTATGCATTTTAATTTTTACCACCGTACTGCGATCGCTAACCCGCCCGCCAAGCGTGGCGATTATGGCACACCCCTTCTAAAATGACAAACACCTAGAAAAATTCTGATATCCATAACCCAGTTAGCAGGTAGCATGACACTCCTTGGTAAGACTGGTTGTCAGACTTTTGGGATTTTGACTACCTGTAACGACTGTCAAAGATCTACGAATGACAGCTGGGACCACCAGCTTAACATGCTTTCAGAGTCACGGAGGGGTCAGGATATGTAATGGATGGTCACCCATCCATGAACCGACCACGCGTGACTTAACCTTCGGTTGAACAGTATGGCTGTAATTCTTAAGTCACGAGCCATTATAAAATTCTTACTAAAAAATACTAAGGAAAGTTATCAGTGTTCTTGTTCATAATCTTGAAATGCAAAGCCTTAACAACGCCCCGTTCTGTTTTAAAGTTTCTTTTAGCTTCCGCAGATCTACAGCAAGCCAAGCTACAACTAGTTTAGTTCTTCTTTGTTTTAAATTACGCATAAAAGGTTGACATTTATCTAATTCTTGTTCTTGAGATTTTTTTTAGCTTCCGTGATTTTAGTTTTTTTCACGATCTGTAAACGGATTTTTACAAAAAGATTTTCTGTGAGAATTATTACTAATAAACATGCCGAAATTCACGCAATAGTCAATGGCGTATGATATTCAATAAATAAAATGGTGGTCACTGATTTAGATGATTCGATTTGTGTAAATATCTGTGGTAAAATATTTATCGTACTGACCAAGTTCACCGTTTAACGTAAAATATTATATGAACATGTTCATTGTTCATAAATACAAAGCTCTGTGACCTCGTATTTATATAATTGCTCTTATGTGACCTCGTATTTATATTATTTAGTGTTTATTTTTATTGTTCTCACATGTATAATTTCAACACGAATGATGTAGCCAATATTTTGTAACAATTTTATTATTTAAAAGAGTGTCCGTGGAGTTTCTTGCCCGTTCTTCTCCATAGGTGCCTACCTACTACGCTTTGGAATGGACAACTAGCTTCATCTTTCTGACTGACTGACCCCTTGACAATTCAAAAGTGTCTGTAAATGGTTTAATTGAAATAAATGATTTGAGTTTATACCAAGGTATAAAACATGTAGTCTAAATGTTGCGTCTACTGTTTTTGTGTATCGGTTACACCTAAAAGAAGTTGCAAAGACAAAACAGCAGTTGCAGTTGTTTTTCAAAACTACTAGAATATTTTCTAAAGAGATGAACAAAATCGTTGACAAAACATGTCTGAAATAACGTCAGTACATGTTAATATAACATCACTCCTTGTTTCCCTGATGTTTTGGGCTGAGATGTGCCAAAACTACACACACATTTAGCAAGTTATGTTTAAGTCCCATGCGACCCTATTACTATCAATCGGGCACAAATCCCCAATTACACTTTGCCTGACCTGGGAATCGAACCCAGGACCTCATGCTCAGCAGTAGCATTTGCAACCACTAGACCAACGAGACAGACATCATCAACATCTTTTTACACATGTTTTTGACAAGTCTTTTACAGGACTTGTTGAAAACAAGAAAGTGTTACAACTTGTTTACGGAAATAAACGCAGGATAAGATGTAATCGATATCACGAACTACATTTGATAATTAATCTTCGCAAATGCACTATCAACTAATCTGCCTTTAGTAAATGAGAAGGCATTAAATACACTTCATGTATGATGTAGCGATACCTGCAAGCATGACCTTAATACGTTCACCTGAGGAATTTATTGTAATTAATATGCTTGCCGAATTAATTTGGTTTTAGTTCAGTGTAAGATCGCGGATCAGTACTAACAAAACCAGTTTATGCTGATCTTGTATTCCATTAACAGTGTTCCCTTCCCACACTTGGACCGGAGATCATGAGAACTGTGCGCCTTCCATGATCCCCGCCTTTGCGAGCAACTACGCTACGCCAGATCAAGGTGTTACAACTATCTTGCCACACTATGTACATCAGTATTAAGAGCTTAACAAAATCCTCGTATATTTAGACGAACCGAGTAAAGCCAATACTTTACTTCCCATGAAAATCCCTACAAATAATTTACCTAAATCCCTCCACTCTAACAAATCTCAATTACCAGCTTTTTCCACCTGACGTTCTCATAATTATGAGATCAACCACACTTGGCCGTTTTTCATCGGAATCGTTTCACTGGCTTCCCGCAACTCAATGTAACTTAGGTCGTCAGGGGACGTATTAAATATAATGACCGCCATTTTTTTTCCGGAGCCGACGTGATTATGTTTTTTGTTGCTTGTAAGTTCCAGGTTTGAATGAATAATTTTGATCGTTAGCGGGTGAGGAGTTTTCTTATTGATGATAATGATGTAAAGAGTTTTGGGTGTGTTCCATATATTAATAAACTAGCAACGCCCCGCGGTTTCTCCTCTGTATAAGAGGAAGTGGGCCCAGTGCGAATTGGTGAATGTCACATGTGTTCGTATACTACATGTCCCGGAAATAACGCAAACCACCAAATACCCCAATTATAATATTACTAGCAGCGCCCCGCAGTTTCACCCGTCTCGATCCCGTGGGAATATCTGGATGAAAATTATTCTGTGTTAATCCAGGTTATAAACTATATGTGTGCCATATGTCATCCAAATCCGTTAGGCGGTTTTTGCGTGAAAGAGTAACAAACATCCATCCATCCTCACAAACTTTCGCAATTATAATATTGGAAGTAGGATAGTAGGAAAGGATAGGAAGTAGGATTTATTGCGAATTTTCCAGGTTTTATTTTTGATGTCAGGGGAGAGGTAGATTGAAGGAATTAATTGATTTTGTGAATTATATTTTAACGTAAAAACGTCTTACTTCAGCAGGCATTCAAGAACATGTTTTTTTTCGCGAGAAAAGAGCCACGAGACACTGATAAGAGGTACCGCTTACAAACACACAACACTTGGGAAATTCCTAAATAAGAAATATCACAATATATATAGAACAATGATAAAAATAAAAGGCCTATACAATGAAAATCGAAATCAAACTATGTAAAGAAGTAATCGAAAAGCAAACTAAGCATATGTCAAAGCTCACAGTCAAAGCCCACCCCCACTGGTGGGCTTTGACTGTGAGCTTTGACATATGCTTAGTTTGATCTGACAGGCAGTAAGCTTATTTTTATCTGACAGGCAGTAAAGAATAAACAAAACATAAATTGAATTCCATTCTTTTCATATTTTATAAGAAACTGTTCCACGATCTACAATCACCTACGCAAAGAAATGTCAGTTCAAAGCATTACAATTTTTATCCCGCAAGTTGTGGGTGGAGTATAAAGTTCAATATAAACTGAAGACATATTACTGGTCGTACTTAAGTGACACGAAGGTCTCGGCAAGTAATAAACCGCTCTTTGAAACTTAAAAGGAATACTCGATTACGGTGTGGAAGGAATTAATTGTTTTTTTAGGGTTCCGTAGTCAACAAGGTCCGTCTGTGTGTCTGTCTGTCCACGACTTAGCTCAGAGCCTAATACTACTGTAGAAAGCTGTAAATAATATACTAGTTTAAAAAAAAAATTATGGTTCCTCCCTTTCACGTAAAGTTTTTTTTCTCGTCTATTCCATGGTGTGGGGTATCTTTGGAAAGGTCGTTCAAAAATATTGTGAGTTTGTCTGCACCATTTTTGGATTCAGGGATCCATTTGCGAAATGTTATACTTTAAAGTGCTAATTTTGTTAGAGTTAAGTGTGCCCCCATGCCAGCTAAATGGTTGGTTTTGGATATGTGGCAAAATTCACAGCAGTAGTATATATAAAGAAATTAAAAGAAAAACTATCACAGCGAAGTAGGCTCTACCAGTTAACGAGTAATAATCGACCAACTACATACATATCTTCACATGCTCATTGGCGGAATTACAGAGGGTGACACTTAACATATTGTCCTCTGTGTACTTGTACCACACAGTGGACATTGTGACTACATTGCTGTATTAGGTTGAACCTGTTAAAACAAATATAAGTGTGAATAGTAAATAAATAAACTTACATATTGTAGTTGAAAACACATGTTCTCCCATACATTCCGTATGGGAGAACATGTCTTTCAACTACACTGTTAAGTTTGTTCTTGGGATAAATCATCCCACCTACGGAATCATACCTTCATTGTACGTGGTCCGACACGCACTTGGCAGGCTTTTTTATAGGAAATGTGAGACTGGCGAAATCTTCCTTTATCGAATTTTTTTCTATACTAGCTGTTGCCCGCGACTTTGTCCGCGTGGAATTTAGTCTTGCACCACTTAGAAATTTAATTATTGTATTTGATACAGCTGTAGTCATTTTCATGTGTTCACAAATGATAAACTGATAAACCTCTATTTTAATCTTTACAATAACAAAAGCGTACTGCCAAAATTTTGGGTTTACTTTCACATGTAGTATAGGGAAGACATATCATACAATTTCTTTGTAAGCCACATTCACTTTTTCCCGTCTTGAGCTAGTTTTTTCTATGTTGTGAGAGATACGCCCTGTGTGGTTTTAGGTTAGGTAGTGTATAGAATGCCACAAGCGGCATTGTGTCACTATTTGGGTTATTATGTAGTGCCGTCAGCTTGCCATCGCGCCATCTAGACTGCCGTAAAGAGTATGCACGGCAAAATTACACGACCGTTTAAAGTGCCGTAACCATTGCATTGTTTTTTGGTTGAGTGTAATGTTGAGGGTGGTGTGCTGACTTTTGATTTGTGTTTGTTTGTTTTACTACTTATGTGTAGATTCGTGACCAACTGCGCGTGAGCCGAGCGAGCGCTACATCCAAGTTGCTCGCAATTCAGTCATATTAGTGACTTTTGCAATATATCTAAAATTATGTACTAGTATGCCACAAACTGAAGGTACTATAACTCTATACACTGCCTTTAAGCTATGCTTGTTGATCATGATTTTAACTACAGTCCTTTCACAGTTATTTAACCTCTGACAGCACCAACCTCATTGTAGGATTTCGACAAACTTGTCAGTGGTGGCAATCCTACAACAACCTTATTACAAGGCAATAAGGATCACTGTGCTTTGACAATGCTGCAAAATCAGTGGCGCAGAATGCCTAATTCTCAAAATGGAAAGAGAAAAGACACAAAAAATCGTCATGCTCAAAAATAAAAGTTCTTGTGATTGATCGTCCAGTGTTTTTAATTAATATAAAGCTTAGTTTCTTTAGCGTCGCAAGTAACCTCTTTTATTTAATCGTCGCTCAGTATTGCTTCTTTCAATAAAATTACCCTAGTAAGTTTAGCTTCTTTAAACCTTACTGAGTAAATTCTGCCAGGGACTGTTAAAGGAGAATGGCCAAAAAAACCCAGACCCGGCGCAAAAGTTTTATATCTCAGATTTTAGTTATTCTCAGTTGTCATCATTGCTGAATTCTGCGGTTAACATATTTTATTTGCCCATTGTAGTTGCTTAGCTGGCGCTCAAGGCAAATAATGCATATTTTTTTAAAATGCTATCAAGACCTAATTGTCATTATTTCTTATGATTTTTATATTATTACATAATACAATAATCATAAGAAATAATGACAATTAAGCCTGCAGAAACTTAAAATTACTGGTATTAGTACTTATATGTAAAAAAAGGAATATTGTAATTATGATATCATTATTATAGGTAACTATGCTTAATGATAACGATGGCTGTTGTACTACTTTTATTTTCTACAGTCCTTCTACATAATAAATCATAAGAAATAATGTCAAAATTAAGGACAGCATTAAAAAAAAATACATATATTTGCCTTGAGCTCCTATGCAACTTTAATGGGCAAAAAAAACATGTTAGCACCTGGATTCGGCAATGATGACACCTAAGAATAACTTATTAATTTTAATCTAAAATCTGAAATATAAAATTTTTGCGCCGGGCCGGGGTTTTTTCTGTATGGACCTTGGCCATTCTCCTTTGCATCTCCTAGAGACTTTGCCCGTATCATATCCATTTATTTAAATTAGGGACACAATGTGTATCCTTGTAAAAACTTGCCTTCAAGCAATATTCAAAACAGCTTTGGGATACAAAATGACTCCAAATAATCCCATGTTGGGAGTAATTTTGTATCCCGTAGCGGTATCATAATATTGTTATTGTGGGACGTGTCTTAGATCCGCTTATGTGAATAGCTATTCAAATTATACTTAGGTATCCTTTGCTTGCAAATATTATGGAATACAAATTGAGTATCCATTTATACTAAGCTGCTACCTAGTAAGTAGCGAAAAATGTAAAACCTCATTGTGTTTTATAATTATGTTTTGGATAATTATGTTGCGATAATATTTTACGAGTTGAAATAAGTAATGATTAACA
Organism: Agrochola litura; assembly: GCA_949152395.1. NCBI lineage: Eukaryota > Metazoa > Arthropoda > Insecta > Lepidoptera > Noctuidae > Agrochola > Agrochola litura. Next base: position 18,946,898 of record OX424513.1, on the reverse strand, counting down.
TTATAATCACAAACCTATTTAAAACCTGAAGGACGTGGTATTCTTCAGGTTGTGCGAGCTTTTCAAGCTTTCGATGTGTTTGAATCATCAAATTGTCTCATTCTACTAGGAGAACATACTGTTAAGGATTAGACCTTAGCAAATAACGTTATAAAGTGCTATAGTAATTCACACTAGAATTACTACAATGTGTTTATTATTTATTATTATTAAATTTTATTTTCAATAAAAATAACGCCTTGTTTTCTATTTGTTCCAGGGGCTGGAGCCCAACCAAAACCTGACTCTAAACGCATCGGCAAGATGGTTGATAGAAGCTTCCAGAGGCATTCAGGACCCGAACATTCTCCTAGAAAAATTTGCACAGAACAAAAAAGTGGATGATCCGACGAGAGCGTTACTCCTTACATTCTATGGCATCCTGGTCGTCATCGGCGGTGTTGGCAATGCACTTGTTGTTATTTCTGTAAGTTTTTTATATTTTATGTGAGAAAATTCAATTTATTTCATTCATATATTGCTGACAAATGCTGTATTACGAGTATTTAGGTATACGCTAATTGAGTTTTTAAATGAATCATTACACAAAGTTAGAAATCAATGAGCTTATTAATTTACATTCAAAATTACTTAATTATTATAATTTCATTAAAGTTCACTGATAATATGGAGATTGGGCTATAAGTCAATAACAGTACCTAGGTCTGATTTCCAATTAATGCAGGTTGTGTACATAGAATAGAATAGAATAAAAAAAAAAACTTTATTCGAGTAACCAAGATTCAATAAGATTGTTAGTAAAACTTACGACTATGTTAGTAAGCACAGACACTAAACAAAAACAAAGAAAACAATACAATCAATAACGGTTGGTCACCGCTGCGATATCCCATAAGAGAGGGCACAACAGTGCCCATTCACAGTCCAGCGACTCACAACCATGCTTAAGACACTGTTGGAGCTGCCCCACACCTTGCGCACCAGGGAAGCGCTCAACTCCTGTCTAATGATAATGAGTTCTAGTTAAATAACATATTTGGCAATAGGCCAAGCAAGAATCATGTAAATTATAGGATATTTGGCAAAGTTATGATAACCATCATAACTTTACCATTTTCTACCATTACTCAATACTTTTCTCCATTACCAAATGATAGATAGTTAATCATATTTCTTCCAATATTCCTTATCATTTCCCACTAAAGACAAAACGACTGTTTTTGCTGACCCGGAACGCGAGTAACAGAAACATTGCAAATGCCGATTGGGTTATCCCAATACCGGATTTATTCTTATTTTTGGTACCAATCTGTTCCGAGCAGGGTAGAGTAAACATAAATATTGAAGTATTGGGGTTCTTGTTTATTGAGAAGAAACCGTTTCGGACTCAGTGAAAGGACGTAATGCTATTACAGTATTAGTAAAACATTGCTTTAGTAGGTAGGGATTTTGTTTGCATTAATGGAGTAACTAGGTAATTTCGGGTTTGTTGACTATAGAAATAGCGATTTAGAAAATAAAACCAAGATGAAAATTAATTTTATGTTGATTTTGTTTAGATTTGATTTCAAACATTCAAAACGTAATATTGGGTTGGCAATAATAAAACAGATATGAGGAAAAATACATTTCATTCATTTCATGCCTACAAAAACACACTTTTTTTTGTAGGCATGAAAAATTGTCAGGAATTTAATAAAAAGAAAAACTAAAGTTTTTTTTAATTCCTGAAAAGTAATCCCCTAACGACCCTGAAAAACGCAATTAGAACCCTTAATAAGGCGAAAATTATTTGGAAGTGAAGCTTTATCGTTCCAACTTCCGATTAATTTCAAAAACTCTAGCCTTGGATTTAAATATTGCAGAGCAAAACAGCGATGCTATCAATACTTCGTCTATCAATGCATCGTTTTCACATATAATTATATAATTAATGTATACAAAATATTGTAAAACATTTTAAAAGAGTAACGGTGGAGTTTCTTGCCCATTCTTCTCCATACGAAACTACCCTTTGGAAGGGGTGACTAGAATCAATTCTATTTTTTGTTTTTGACGTTCAAAAGTACCTTTTTGTGCCTAATTGAAATAAATTATTTGACTTTTGACTTTGACTTTGACTTCTCCATATCTATATCGTGTTTGTGTCGGTGCAATTAATTCTTCTAAACTACACGATGTAGACCAGGGTAGAAGCCTTTAAAAATAATGAAAAGTGAAAAAAAATTATAATAGAATGAGACCCATTAGAAAAGGAGGGAAATATGATAAAAATGAAAGGAAAAATAATTTACGGGCGATCTGAGGTTGGGAAGGGGATGGGGGTGAGTTTTTAAGGGTAAAAAACGGTTTTTCTCGATTTCCGGCAAAACTAAAAGTCCTATCGAAAAAAGTCAAATGGAAAAGTTGTAGATAATAAAAAGATCTAAAACTTTTGTATTTCCACTTTTTTCACATAACCTCAAAATTTATGTGAAAAATTCAAAAAACCAAGTTTTTGGTTTTTTATTTTTATCTTTTACAAAAAAATTTTTATTTTAACGAAATTTTGTGAAAACTTACCTTTTTATGTCCCAAATACGCTGTAATTTATTTAATTAAAAATATTTATTTTTTCACCTTATTTTGAATTAATATCGAAAAAACACCCTAATTTTCAATCGAAAATTCACCCGTCAAAATATCAGTTTTTTTCAAAAAGTTGGTGTGGTTTCTGTTCGTTGGAATCTCTACTTTCCGATGGTAAAAAAAAAATATATGTTACTATGGTAAATCTTCTCAGAAAATGCAAAAATTCAAAATTCTTTTTTTGCTGGATACCACCAAACGATTCAAAGCTGCTTTTTTTATTGCATACACTTGCTTATCATCTGCCTTATTGCAAATGATACAAACAGATTCATCCATACTGATAATCTGAAAAGACAAAATCGAATTAATAATGTCTTCACTATTTAATCGTGAATAAACTCCCATGAAAAAAAAAAATATTAAAGAAATCAATGTCAAAATGTATAAATAATATATTATAAATCTATAAAAAAGTATAAAATATATATGAAAATCGGCCAAAAGTTTGTTTTATTAGAAATATATTTACGATATATATTTTATATATTTTTTATAGATTTTAAATATATTTTTTATAGATTTTGAAATATATTTTTTTTCATGAGATTAACTAAATTTGTTTGTGCAAAATTAAGGAGATAATTATTTTTTTATCTTGTACTAAAATATCATTTAATTTCAATCTTTAGGTTATGTTAAGTTAAGCATACTATTTTTTAAAGAAAATATTACGATTTTTATGGTTGAGTTGATTGATACAGATAAAAATAGAGATAGTATTTACCTTCCTATGCAGATTCGAAAAGTTTTATTGTTTTTTTAAGTAAACTTGTCACAATTATCTTCAAGAAACTCAGCGTGCACGTGTATTTTTATAAACGATGTTGTATACTGTACTGTATTTCGAATACTGGTTAGGCTAGCGGTTGTAACAGCTGCTACGAAATATATAGTATATAATAGTAGGTATGTATGTAGTAAGACCCAGACCCGCCTAGCCCCTTCCCCACTTCTCCACGAAATACCTTTTGATGGGCTACAATTTTTCGTAGGTCACTCAGGTATATCTACTCAGGTATATATATAATTTATCTCAAAATAGTTATAAATAAGCATCTACGCATATAATTTAAAGAAAATTAGACAACTTTCTCCAAATATTGTAGATGTCTTATTAAATATTAATTTAATTAACTTATTTGTTTGTTAATTATAGTAGTATATTTTTATTTGCATTTTTTTTGTTATCAACGTCACATGTAATCTAACGTTTTTCGAGTAATTAAAGTCTAAATTTTAATAAATAGCTCAAAATTATTTATAATAATTAAAAAAAATTTTTCGAATTCAAGTTTTTTTTGAAATTTTGCATTTTCTGAGAAGATTTACCATAGTAACATATTTTTTTTTTTTCACTATCGGAAAGTAGAGATTTCAACGAACAGAAACCACACCAACTTTTTGAAAAAAGCTGATATTTTGACGGGTGAATTTTCGATTGAAAATTAGGGTGTTTTTTCGATATTAATTCAAAATAAGGTGAAAAAATAAATATTTTTAATTAAATAAATTACAGCGTATTTGGGACATAAAAAGGTAAGTTTTCACAAAATTTCGTTAAAAAAAAAAAACTTTTGTAAAAGATAAAAATAAAAAACCAAAAACTTGGTTTTTTGAATTTTTCACATAAATTTTGAGGTTATGTGAAAAAAGTGTAAATACAAAAGTTTTAGATCTTTTTATTATCTACAACTTTTCCATTTGACTTTTTTCGATAGGACTTTTAGTTTTGCCGGAAATCGAGAAAAACCGTTTTTTACCCTTAAAAACTCACCCCCATCCCCTTCCCAACCTCAGATCGCCCGTAAATTATTTTTTCTTTCATTTTTATCATATTTCCCTCCTTCTCTAATGGGTTTCATCCTATTATGATTTTTTTTGGTTTTAAAAATTATCGACCCTGGACTAATGGATTTTGATGCTGTTTTCATTATCATTAAGAGAGTGTGTTCTGGAAGGTTTATGTGTTAAATGACACACCGAAATCTCAAAGTTTTGATATGACATAAATATCCAGATCGCACTAGTTCGAAGCCGCAGGGGCGGGTCGTCAGTATTTTATAAACGAAAACAATTTACTAACATTAGCATTTATATCACCAGTAAGAATTCCAAGTAAGACCTTACAATTCGTTTGAAATTGTAATTGAATCCAACCTGTCAGAATACGTAAGCAAGATGTCTTGTTACGAAACATTTTTGATAGGTAACCTAACATGTATATTAGCTACCCCAACATTTCACAATATTTTCACTGAAATAGATAACAAAGAGAACACAAATATACATGCCATTACCATATCAGCAGATGTAACAATATCTAATGGAGGATCCAACGCGGCTGATAGAATAAGACATATCTTTACAAAGCTTGATTGACAAAAACAGATTGGTAACAACATTAATAGGGATTATAATACATCAACAGTTGTAAGTGACACTGATAAAATAGCTGTATGTTTTATTATCAACAGTTTTCTATTGCCAGAACACGAATATAATACTGATAACATTGAAATGTTTTACGATAGCTGCGTATTGATTTTGGTAAGGTCATGATAATTTTAATAAAAATGCCAGACCACAGATGATTTAATCAATCTGACGAAATTTATATAGAAATTTTTGTTGGAAAATTATGAAAGCGTTTAAATATTTTGGTCGCTATGGAATTTTTCCGACGGAATGTATATTTAAATGTTAAGATGTTATAAATTGTTGCTGGTTTTCTTTTGATATCCTACTGATTTTTTTTCAGATGGATAAGCTCATGTTATATTTGAAAACTGGGTTAGCACTCATTGGCAACGCATAGTGCATCATTGCGCCCATTGTAAACATTGAAAACTGGTTACATAGTATTTACTTAATTCATATTCTTACACAAAGTGACTGTCGCCTGATCTTTATATTGTACAATTTCTTTGAAAGAACTTACATGTCAATAAATCGAAAAGTTAATACATTCGTTATAAATATATCATCGAAATAAGTCTAACTTCAATACATCTAATAAAACCAAAAATCTCTCCAACATCTCCCTCCATGCTTTATGAGAATATTTTACTAACTAATACTGCTTTAATTTTTCAGGTAGTTAGAAAACCAGTGATGAGGACAGCCAGAAACATGTTCATCGTAAACCTGGCTGTATCCGATGCCTTAGTCTGCTGCGTTGGGACACCGTTGACCTTGATGGAACTTTTGACCAAGCATTGGCCGTTACCAGATTGGCCAAGTCTGTGCAAGGCATGTGGTGCGATACAGGCGATATCAATATTTGTGTCAACAATATCCATTACTGCGATTGCATTGGACAGATATCAGGTTGGTACTGATTTGAGTGTGTTTTGTTATTTTGGGTTAGTATATGTTTTAGTGCTTGCATCTGTTCTAAAGTTTGTAGAAGTATGTCAGACATATTTGTAGGACATGAACATTACGTTTAACTTTACAATGCTTATAAGTATTAGTTTTTTGAAAATGTATATCAGAACCACTAAATCTTAGTTAGTTGTAAAATGGTAATTATTAGAGTACTTATCAATTAATTACAATTTGCCATAATATCTCCTTGACCATTTTTTGTAGGTACCAGAAAATGACGTTATTACATTCTATTATTTCATACCCCAATATTATTTTTCTCTCTCTATCTCTTCATTTATCACCCTTTAGGTTCATCAAACCAATCTTCCACTACTTTGATCCTCTACAGATCAATAGGTATCTCACTTTTGGTTACGCAAGTTACGTCATAATGAGCCCATAACGCTATTTCCATCGAGTCCGATTTACGTAAACCGTTTATATCATTATTTCAACCGATTTTAGATCCGGGTGTTGAGAATGATCGTCAATTGAGTTAGAATAAAAATACCTACCTTCGTGTTTTTAAAAGTAATATTGGAATTTACAACCCTGTTTTGTGTGTGTATTCGTGAAATGGATCAAATAAGATGTTTTCAATATTTAGTACCTACAGTTTACCGAACATTATCATCATCTGCCAACTATGTTGGGGTCGGCTTCCAGTCTAACCGAATGCAGCTGAGTACCAGTAATTTTACATGGAGCGATTGTCTATCTGACCTCCACAAACTAGTTACTGGATAATACGATACCCCTTAATAAGACTGGTTGTCAGGCCTTTGGGCTTCTGAAGACCCGAAACGACTGTCAAAGATCCACACGAATAAGAGCCGGCACGCAGGGGTCTATGTTATAGGGTTTGGTTTCCGCACTTAGTCCGTACTTGGTGGACCATTGTGCGTGGGGTCACGCAGGGGTCTTGGTATATAAAGATGGTCACCCATCCACGGATCAAGCGTGGCAAGCGTAGCTTAACCTGATCGATCGACCAGTGTGGCTGTTATTACTTAACCACAAGCCCCTTTCTCATACGTCTTCTTCTTCTTCCTTTTTTTAGCGAACAATATACCGACAGAAAATAATATCAATCTAAATATTACCAAAAGAATTTACAAGACGGATGCTAGAAGGACATACACTCACCTTCTTAGTTTATATCTTTGAAAAGGATGTGTAGTTCTTGCTACGGGCGCTTGCATAGCTAAATATATGAGCGCTAACAAAGTATTAGGAGTACCTACTTAATATGTAAACATATTGTACCATGTAACGTTCTGTAGTTTCTGCTTTGCGTTGGGAACCAGGTTTCACATAAATGTCTGTTCGTTAAATAGTTTTAGTTAGGTTAGGATATTACACAATACAACATCACGCCTGTTGATCCCGAAGGGTCAGGCAGAGGTGTACCTAGCACAACCACATATTATATTTTAATTTGAATAGTTTGTTAGTTAATTTAGTAAAAGAAGTTTATCCAGTGTATATATTTTAATCCTCATTGATAAAAGTATACTGTTCGTTATTCTGTAAACTTTATTAATTATCATCTATAAATACCAGTAGTAAAGCAGTGATAGTCTAGTGGTGTGACCGTCGGACTGCCAAGTCATAGGTCTCGAGTTCGAACCCAAGGCACGCACTTCTGACTTTTCAGATTGTATAATTATCACTTGCTTCAAAAATGGTGAAGGAAAACATCATGAGGAAACCGGCATAACTGAGAGATATTTCTCAACGGCATGTGAAGTCAACTCAGAGGCCCATGGGTGGTTTTAAAACTCTGACACCAGGTTAGTCACTAAAATCACGAAAAGAAGAAGTACCTAGTATGAAATCAGAAATAGAACATTTATTTCGTTCATAGTTCACTATACTTTCTAAATACATTCCTTATCCGAGCATTTTTGCTTCAAAATACTTCATGTTCTTATTCTTATGATATTGTACGCTGTACACAATAGAAAATCTATTGTGGCCTCGTTCACTGTTAATACATATATCGGTCGACGTGAACTACCAATTCTGAATATTCTCGTGCAGTTATTGCCATAAAACTTAGGTAGGTTAAAAAATGTTGCCATATATATTTGGTAATAATTTGAATAGGAATTATACAAAAAAGGATAAAAATAAACTAAACCAAAGACACGATGTATAGACATGGTGTGTAAGATGAAAATTAAGTATGGTAGGAAAGGGGATGGCTACTGAAAGTCATCTCATTGCTTCAATAATCAGCCTATAATGTTCCAACTGCTGGGACATAGGCCTCCTCTCGGTGAGAGGGAGTGGGTTGTAATCCATCACGCGGGCCCAGTGCGGGGTGGTAAATGTCATGTGTCTTCGAATCTTTGGTTCTAGAACATGCTGGTTTCCTAACGATGTTTTTATTCACTATTTTGAGAGCAATGGTGATTAAATAATTAACACAAAGTAAAGCGCCTGTCTGGGTTCAAACCTACGACCTATATATAATTCGTAAGTCGCGGCCGTTGCCACTGGGTCACCACTGCTCTCATTGCTTAGTTGATAGAAAATTACGATATAATATATTTTTCTTACACTGATAGGTATTATTAGTTATTTATGCAACTGTTGTTTAATAAGGGGTATTAAAACACGAATGTGGGTTTACATGGTACATGATAATAGTTTCACATGAGTGTTTTAATACCTAATTATAACAGTTGCATACAATGCTTTATCTACACCCATGATATGAATCCTCTATAAAAGTTTCTGAAACCATTGGGTGTTTGTAATTCAAGATCAAGAATAAAGAAATTCCCACGAAATTCAGTACAACTGCACGTATGTACGTCGCCTGCAGCAGCACATCACACACACATGCGTGCAGCGGGTGCTGCTGTCCCCCGCTTGAACTTTGAAACGAGTTGCGTAATGAAATTTTGTACAACATTGTAACACTCATTGGGATGAGGTAATGGTTACTATGACACTGGCTGTTATAATGTTGCCAATAAGCTAACTGTTTCAGAAACTTTTATAGAGGTTTTATAGGGTGTAGATAAAATAAAATATGAGATGAAATGCAACATTGAATCCATACTAAATTGAATTGTAAGGGTGCTTATATTATTCGAGCAGCAAAATCCAAAATGGATTTTTTTTGTAATCTGCAATCTATCAACTGTTCTAAAGCTGTATGGGAATGTAAACTATATGTAATTGAATTCAAGCGTACTTCAAAGGGGCGTTTGTATAACATGACTGTATTCGAATCTGAAATGTATAACAAATATTATTTGTTCGTGATTTCATGAATCTTAACTTATATAAACATCATTATTAGGATCAAACAGTTGTTCACAGTCCACATCTGGACTGCCTCTCACAAATCTACTTCAATCTAAGCCCCTCACAAATCTAAATCAAAATTTGGTTCTCAGAACACTTACGTTCTGTAATCATTTGAAATCTCTGAGTGTATGTTCTTTATGTTTTAATTTTGTTCTCGAAATTGATAATTAAATGTACATTATTTCTATTTTCTTAATGTCCCTCGGCAAACTTCAGTCGTCGAATTTCTATCAGTTGCCCTTTGCACTTGGTCCAGACCGTACGCTCTCAATCAACTTGGAAGTATATAGAGTTGTTAATACTCTTTTAACTTAATGTAATGTATTTAAAAAATGGGAGGAAAGTTGCTAAAGTTGCAGGCACGATAGATAAGAAAATAATTTTACAGCTTTATATAGTTCACACAGAAATCAAAACAAAACAACAATAAAATACTTAGTTCTGAATTCAAATTATTATACACCATAAATCTAATAATTGATGGACATGGAGATTAGCATTCGTTTGTATTCAGAAATGCAATTATTTCCGAGAGACACATGGCACCGCGGACCGCCGCCGTGGAGGTGAGAGCTGAGAGCACCGCTTGACCGCGTGGTCGGGCGGTGTACGTGTGTTAGGTATCAACGGATTTATTAGAGGCCAATGCGACATGAGATCCACTTCACCGCCTACCGCGGCGATGGGCGATGCTGTGTGGTAATCGCCTTAGTAAATAGAAATACTGTAAGTAGGTAACTGGATAAACAGTAACACAAAGTAACTTTAAAAACTCTCTTCAAGTTTTTCGTCATTAGTCTGTTTTATCTCGCAGTAGGCTTTTAATGCTCATTCATATTCAAGCTAGCTTCATTTAAAGTATAATATAGATCATGTTTTTACATAGGAAATCTTAATTCTATACATATACAGTTACTATCAAGGTATCCTAACGCATCTATTGATTATATTGATTTCTCGTGAACTAGTATTATCAATAACTTTATCTGTTGAGAGTAGTAATGAACTCAGTCTGTACACTCCATAGATAAGACCCAATATACTTGATATAATATCGAAATGTCTATAAAACACAACATGTGATATATCATGTTCAAGAAATTTTAGGTAATGTTGTCAATATAGAACAATTTTAAGTCTGCTATCAATATTTTAATCTATTGCCAGTGATACTGTGAGATGTATTGCATGTAAATCTGACAATTTGAATTCAATCAATAGGTGTACGACATTATGTATCTGTTAAAGTCGCCATAAAACGTGAATATTATCTTGGTGACACGTGTATTGTGTTTAACCTTCAAAATTCAGTGTGTGAAATCTCGCGACGCTGTCCAAAATATATATAGATCTTAAAATTCGTCTAAGACTTATTTTCTGTATTGTCCACAGCTCATCGTGTACCCAACTCGACCTGGCCTCCAAACGATGGGTGCCCTCATCACAATGCTCTGTATCTGGATCACGGCCTTCACCCTCGCTTCACCGCTCTTCGTCTTCAGAAGTCTCAAGACTCACTACCTCGGCCTCATTGGCATGGACTCTCTAAGTTTCTGCATAGAAGACTGGCCCATCAACGATGGGCGAGCTATCTACTCCGTATTTAGTTTAATCTTCCAATACTTACTGCCCGTTCTAGTTGTAGTTCTTGCGCATGTCCAAATACATAGACGGTTAAGAGGGAGGAGACGGACGACGAGGAAAACTCCAGCAATTCTCATAGCCATAGCTGTTACTTACGTCATAAGTTGGCTGCCGTTGAACGTGTTCAATTTGGTAGCAGACTTTAGTGCTCAGCCTTTCATGGAAGAGAAGACGATGACAATAACTTACGCCGTCTGCCATATGTTTGGAATGTCCAGCGCAGTTTCAAATCCTTTACTATACGGGTGGTTGAACGACAATTTCCGTAAAGAATTCGAGGAGATACTGTGTTGCGGTAAAAAAAGACCATTGAACAAGAGCACGAGGATAAAAAGCAGGAAAATGGACACAGAGTTGACGGCACTGGCGCAGTTGGAACACACGGTCACCGCCAACACGAAAACGTCACAGTGCTCCCAAATTTTCTGACTAAAGGCCTGTTGTAAATAGCATGAACCAATCAGTGTTGAGATGCAAAGCATTTGAACTTTTTAGTGTCAATTTTTTAATCTTAACGGTGTAAAAAGTTCCTTTATTTTCGAGTTGTTAGGCGATAATTTCTCTTGTAAATACCTGTAGATAAACTTATTATATTATTGTACTTAATTATAATATTGTACTATACGTTTTCTTGAGCCCAAAACGTACAGTGCTAATATTTGATACGAAGCCTTATTTCGATTACATAGTTGTAAGAATCTTTTTTTATTAAATATAAACGTTGAAAATTAAGTATTCTGATCGTTTTTGTTCACTCCTAAAAGAAAACGCCCTGTTTTAATCTTCGGAAATTGAATGTCAGTTGTTTTTTATATGACCATAATTATTAGGTAGTGCCTCCGCTGCCGGCGCCGGCTCCCAAAAATAACGCCTTTGGGAACCGGCATGACATTACTGCCGGCAGCCGAGATTAAAAACATCGGCTGCCGGCACATTACATACTCTGTGACTGGCACCGCCAGCTGCCATAATGGACACCGGCGTCGCGGTATTTATGGAAACCCTTCCAGTATTCAGAACTCAAACTAACTAACCGTAACTAAAGTATTTTCCAAATATTCTAGTCTCTTTTGGCACTCGCCGGCTGCTGCTGCGGCACCGCTCGCTTCGCTCTCTCGGCTCGTGCGTAGAGGGTCACAGTATAACCTTACCTTTTTTGCGAGTAAAAATATTTAACCTAATCTAACTAGTTCGGTTCCAGGTACTTACTACTTGATTACTGGAATATGAAAATAATTGATTATGGAAATACAATACTGGAAAAAAGAATGCTTTATTACATTACTCCAATATGCCAAATTGCCAACCCTGTTTTCCGCTTTTTTTTCCAAACTCAGCGCTGACAGCCAATTCAGCAAGCGGCGCTGGCAGCCAATTTGGGAGCCGGTGCCGGCAGCGGAGGCACTTCCTAATTATTAATAAATTATTACAGTAAAATGTAACAGTTTTAGAAATTTTCAAGTCAATACAAAATAATTATAGAAATTTATTACTAACAAAAATTGGTCCTTTAATCTAGAAGCAAATCAGAAATCTTGGTGACAAAAATCTAGTTATTCCTAGTGTTAGAAAACTCCTTGGGTAGATAACAATGTTATTTAATTATTCAAGTTTAACTGCTAATAATCAACCAGATACAATATTTATATACGACGGATCCGGTCATTAGTACGGACACAAAACGAATCGCAAGCGCGACTGGCGACATCAAGAGTGATCTACCTACACCAAAAAAGGCGCGCTTCTACAGAGTCGTGATATTTTGAGGCCACGGCGAGGAGGCATTCAGCCTCTAGTCGCATCGGAGAGAACGTCACGGAACTGTTCTCGATTCGTGGTGCTCAGTTATTGTGGTAGTTGTAATTTGTGATCATAATGTTAATTGGTGATTTTAATAAACGCCGTCGCATCCTTTGTGTGTATAATTTAGCTAGTGTGATTAATTTGATAGTAAATTATAATGTGATCTGAACTGCAAACTCTTTTCTAATGCGCATTAACCAACACCACCCACACTACGCCCACAGTAGTTAAAATATCGCTGATAATAACGAAAGTCACATACACGTCTCCGACATAGAATTCTAGGCAGAGCTATATAGTTCGTACGACTCGTACCCCGCTCCAAAACCAAGTAAACGAATCGAATGCCGGATCGTGCCTTCCTTGACAACTTTTCAACCATCACCGGTTGGTTTTGCCACCCTGCAGGGACATCGACGCGAAAACTGAAACCATGGATTCAGTACATGATTCTGAACCCCCCCTGCGTTGAAATTCTTCGTCGGTTATTAACACAAAAAATTGCTGTTTCATAGAAAAGCGCGATACTTACACGGTCAAAATAAAATGTATGGAACAGCAGATTTTTTTTAAAATAACGGACGAAAAATTTCAACGGGGTTCAGAATCATGTACTGAATCCATGGTTTCAATTTTCGCGTCGATGTCCCTGCCACCCTGTATAATAGTTCTGAATAATTAAATTAATAAATGTCAGTTAAATCGATTTATAAATATAGATTCGAACGAAAGGAAATTCACTTGTGTTAGACTAGTCGAAAGTTATTTGCAGTGAATTTCCTTTCAATGGTTACATTAAAAATTACTTAGGTACCTAATAGTTAAATCCACCGCCATTAAAAAGCGTCAAAATTAGTTGCAATTAAGTAATTAAGTGCAATTAGGTAAAAATTTAATTAGTCATTAAGTGACTAATTGAATTTTTACCTAATTGCAGTTAGATTAGGAATAATTACAGTCAATATTATGGAGTTGTATTATTGTTTGGCACTTCGTTGTTAAATTATTTTTTATAAGAAAATGAATAGTTTTGCTGAAATAATTTTGTTGATAGGTAAGTACATTTAAAACAAAACATATATTGAGTAAGACCATCTTTTTGCAGAAATGATGATGAAGAAAACAAAAATAGACGGATAGGATATAATTTAAATATTTAAAAATAAGCTCCATCTCTCCTACTTATTTAAAATTTTGCTGTGCCCGACAGGGTCCATAATTGTTTCAATTAATTTTTTCCTGCAACCTGTATTATATACTATCGAAAAAATACATTTCTAAGCAGTTTGAAAACAAAATCTCATGAACACGATGACCACATCTGTTTAAGGCCGCTTTCATAGCGGCCGACCACTGCAAGCAGAAATAGTCCTTACGGTGTATATATAAGCGTTTCTTCGATAGTACATTATGGATTGCAATAAAGATATAGTACATTACTGCCGCGGTCTATAATGACTACTTTGCTGGTCGCGCTGATGATGGCCGACAGCGCAGCGTAGCGCAGCGTAGCGCAGCGTAGCGCAGCTCCAGGCCGACACAGCGCGGTCAGCGTGCAGCACTTGATGGACGAGCTGAGATAACCTTTACAGCGAGGACAGCAAGGGCTGCAATGATGGCCAAGCTGGAAGGCCTAGAGCGTAGCTAGGCTAGCTCGAGGCAATCATAGCGTGACCAGCGAAGCAGTCATAGTGGGCCAAGGCTTGTATAGTGCTTTACTCAAAAATGCAAGTACCTAATCTAAATAAAACCAGCAACTAATTTCAATAAAATATATATTAATGCTTCATTTTGTTGAAAAGATCATTGAAATATGCAAGAAAAACATTTTCGGATAAAGATTTAGATTTCCTACTGATTTTCCACTGCACAAATTTTTCATATGCAAGCTTATATTTTTCCTTTGAGTTTCGCGGTATTAAATTTTCAACCACTAATTTAGCTTCATCTTTAATGTCTGGCGGTGTTAAACACATTGAATCGGAAGAATTTTCGCTTTTTCTTTTTTTCGTTACTTCTTTGTTTTTTTTTTTAACAGTGGTAGTTGGAACTATACAGCCAAATATGGAATAAAATCTTTTTGTACCTATCTCTATAAATATTTAGGGGTATGAGGAACAGGGTGTAAAGTTCACTCATCCACCATAGAAAAGGGAGGATCCTCCAACCAGACGGGTGTTGTGTCTGGCGGGCAACTGCCCATCGGTTTGAAGTTGAAATCTTGTATGTATGTCGATCGCTCGGTAAACTCTAACTGCGCGATGCAGGATTTGTGTGACGTCATGTCTTAGATGCGTAGTTTGTATGTGGCGGGGTAATCGCTACAAATACAAACAGCTGTGTTTTAAATAAAATCTTTTTGCATTTGATTTTTTAAAACGTTGAAACGTCAAAATAGCGGCCGGCAATGTTTTGCCGGCCTTTTAGAGCGACCAGCAAAACTTTGCCGGCCGCTCCTTGAAACAGAACGGCAAGGTCGACTTTGCTCAAACAAGGTTGCCAAAATAATGACCACATTACATGCATTTTTGAGTAAAATAAGTTTTTTCAATAAAAATATCAGGAAACAGGAATGCTTTAAATTCCCGGATTCTGATGTGCCCGGACGAAATAAAATCGCGGAGGGATTTTATCGCGCACAGGATTTTCAACTCTCGCCGCTAAGCAGAGCGTTGAAAATCAAGTGCACAGAAAAAAATCACCACGATTTGATTACGTCCGTGCGAACGTGGGCTAACTCGCCCTTTTTTCCTAGGACTTAGGAAGTTAATTGACAAAATCTGGGTGTACTGTGTAATGATACCAGCCTATTATTGTCCCACTGTTGGGCATATGCCTCTTCTCAAGTTCTCATACAGCGAAGGCATGAGCATTGATCACCACGCTTGCTCGAGACGGATTGGCGTTTTCAGGCTTAATGATACATCAAACATTAAATTTTATATTATTATTATCTAAATTATAAATGTGAAAGCATTTATAATTAAGATAATAATAATATAAAATTTAATGTAAATATAATATTTATTTGGATAGTAGGATGCTTTCACATTTATAATTTAGATAATAATAATATTTTTAAATGTTTTTTTAATCATTTTATAAGAATATTTAAAAATGTAAATTATATGTTAATAAATGAAATAAAGAATATAAAATTTAATGTAAATATAATATTTATTTGGATAGTAGGATTAAGCCTGAAAACGCCAATCCGTCTCGAGCAAGCGTGATGAGGGTGGATGGATGTTTGTTACTCTTTGACGCAAAAACCATTGAACGGATTTAGATGAAATGTGGCACACAAATAGTTTATAACCTGGATTAACACAAAGTATACTTTTTATCCCGATATTCTCACGGGATCAAGACTTATGCGGGTAAAACCGCGGGGCGCAGCTAGTTAAGACGCAGATATATAACAGTGACCTTGAGTGGTTAGCTTGCGTGTTCTGTACTGTGCTCACGTAACGCGTCGTACGTCCAGCCAGTAATAGGACTCGCCCATCACGGAGTGCTGTCAGAAATTAGACGCATTATTAATTTATTATACGTAAAACAAAAGGTATTTTAATAAAATACGTATACTAACAGATTAATAATTGAATTGTCTTTAAAATGGTGAAAGTTTCAGAAAAATACGCTTGACAAATTTTGCGTTATTCTCAGTTTTTTATCCGCGTTAGACATACATTTCACTATGTAATATAAACATAATCGAAAATATTCCTAAATTAAGTTATTAAAAAAATGCTCTAATTTAACATATTTTTTTTTCAAATCATTAACACTACTCGTTTAGACGTGATCTTCAGTATAAAATCATTAAAAGTCAGTTATTGTCGCCTTAGTTATAAGGCCAGGTTTCCTCACCTCAGGTTTTGATGTTTTCCTTCACCGTGTACTGCATAGTACCTATCTAAAAATAGTCTAAGATCCGGTATAAGAAACATATATACCCTCATTTATGTTATTTAATTATAACAAAGAATTTACGCTAGATAATGAATTTATTGATACATCGCAAATAGGTTGCCTAGCTAAATCACGTGCCGATGATGAAACAATAAAATGTTTAATTATTATTTTTTGATCAACTTCCCCGATTTGTTATTTATGAAAATCGAGCATCAGCTGACAGAATATACCCAAAGGAAATGAAAAAATAAGGGTTCCCTTCTTTCCCTCTGTGCAACTATGCAGTTGCCAGGTATAAACAGGTAAGTAAGCGTTATTAATATACCCTCATATGTTATTTAATCGAATTACATATCAAATGAAAGCTTATTTTATTCCCAATCCAACCATATTAGGTTGCCTTATCAAAAAGTTTGTTGAATCTATGGTTGCCTAGATATAATATGTTAAATATTCTGCGCGATTGTTGAGAGTAACAGAGAAGCGTTGCGCGCGCAATTCCATTTGACAGACAAAGATGCAGCGAGGCAGGTGAGCGCCCGGCAGCTGCTTAGTAAAAGAGAGAGGGAACGCTCTTTATTCTGTGTAATAGACAAGGATGACTTGACCAATAGAAAAATGTTTGGAATATTGCGCTGGTTTGTTGAAAATCTCAAATTCCGTTACAAACAAACGTGCTCTCGAGTATTGTGTATTAAAAAATATCGGTGTTGATTAAAAATATCGTGTACTCGAAAATTAAAAAGTGTTTTTTATGTGCTTTAGCGGATTCTACTATTGATTTTAATAATGAATCCTTTAAGAACTGTTTTTAAAGTTATTATTTCGGCGAGAAAAAAACTTTGTGCATGATGAAGTTAGGTTAAGCTTGGATTCTATGAATAATGTTGGTTATCATTTTTCTTGCTAAAAAGTAATCGTTCTAAACAGTTAGTTTTTATACTTTTTCGTCGGTTATTAATAATAAATCACTGTTTCATAGAAAAGTGCAATCAATACCTACTTATACTATGCGGTCAAAATGTACTGAACAGCAGATTTTTTTTTTAACAACCATGGTAACAGTTTTCGCGCCGATGTCTCCGCCACCGTTTTTTTTTTTTTGCGTGGGAAATTATCAAATAACTCCGCCCAGAGCGGGAGCGAGGGCGTGTCAGACTCTTACTGGCTACAACCCACCCGTGTTCCTTCAGTTGCCATATTGCCGGGGCCACGATCTCCCTTTCGGATTTCTTCATAACCCCGGCAGGCATCGGCCCTAGCGGACCCTGTCAGTTCTGCTGACCTCTCCTTGAAGCGCGCGTGAAACACAACGCGCCGTCGACCCGGGCCTGGTCCTTATCGGACGGCGAGCTACCCATTGCTCACCGTCCGCAAGCCCGCGTCTACGGTGGCCGGAAATCAGCCTGCGATTTCTGACGCCCACGGCGTCCCGACGGCGTCTCTTCCTGCGGCGGTTATGGGCATGAGGTCGCGAAATTTGCCTCTCCCTCACGCGTTCCGCCTCCTCCTTAGCGAACATTACTGCATCGCAGAAGGAGGTGACGGCCTCCCATTTCCTCTCGCTCCGTACCATGGCCTGAACCAGGGCCGGACGCGAGAGATCACCGCCGCCAATCGCCTCCACAAAGACACGGCGATGCTCCGCCCAAGCCGAGCAAACCTCCACCGTATGCTTCACCGTGTCCTCGTATATTGCTATTGATAAAATGTATTAATACAAAAATATTTATGTCATTATGTGAAATTTTATTTGACTTTTACCAGTATTTAATCCACGCCTACACGATCGCATAAATTTTCTTTTGAAAGACGTACATTTTGAGCGGAATCTTATTATTTCATAATTATGTATTGTCACTGATAAAAGAATGTGAGTAAAAAAATTTTTGTATCGTTGTTAAAATTTACACTATCGGAGAAATCTTTAAAAAAAACTCGCTGCATCTTTGTCACTCTCAACAATCGCGCAGAAAATTTAACATCTTATATCTAGGCAACCATGGATTCAACAAACTTTTTGATAAGGCAACCTAATATGGCTGGATTGGAAAAAAAAAAGCTTTCATTTGATATTTAATTCAAATAAGTAACTTATGAGGGTATATTAATAACGCTTACTTACCTGTTTATATCTGGCAACTCCATAGTTGCACAGAGAGAAAGAAGGGAACCCTTATTTTTTTTCTTAATTCCTTGGGGTATATTCTCTCGGCTGATGTTCGACTTTCATAAAGAACAAATCGGGGAAGTTGATCAAAAAAATTAAATTAAACATTTTATTGTTTAAAATCATCGGCACTTGATTTAGCTAGGCAACCTATTTGCGATGTATCAATGAATGCATTATCTAGCATATATTCTTTATTATAATAATAGTAATAATACCCCACCGCCGTATCTCTACGTTGACGTCGTGGTGGGGCTTGCGCGCCCCGAACTCTAGGCTTATGCCGGTACAGTTTACTTTGCCGGAACAGGTCTGGGATGAAGAGCTAGACCAAGAGAGATACAAAAACCCGCAGGGCAGCATGTGGCGAGCTGTTGGGCACTAGCAACCCCACGGACCCTATCTCCCGGAAGAAGTCTTGTTCCTCACCTCTGGCTTGCCTTTATTGGCCGGCTGGAGTGAACACTGACAAGGAACAGAGCTCCCACCTCATTCTTGCCTTTATTGGCTGGCTTGAGTGGAGATTCGCAAGAGCAAACGTGCTCGGAGGAAGGAAGTATTCCAGTAAGATGCTGGTGGGGATCTTGACCGTACTTCCGGGATTGTCCTGATAGCCGTGGAATACCTCTCCACTCCTCATAAGAACCTCAGGACATGTTGCCTCCTTGTCGCTACGACACTTTGTGCTAGCGACCGTTTTCGGGGGCCCATTATTGAGTGTGCAAGTCACCCCCTGCCATTTTCCTGTGTATTTTTTATAAAATATTGGTCAGGCAGGGGCCATAGTATTTCCATAGTTCCAGGTAACCAATCCATTATAGCCACCCAAATCCACTGCCCAATATGTTTTGTTTACATGTTCTGCAAGTCCTGCACCAACCGGGGGTTGTCCTTGGGTGCACTTGCTTAGTGCATACAGGGATAATCGTCGATTGGTGCCTCAACACTTAAAAATGTCTAAGGGGCCTCTGCGAGTTGGCTTCGGCCCCTCGTACGCCTTTCGGGATCCATGGTCCCGAGAATTGTTAAAAACTAAAAATAAATAATAATAAAACTTTATTCATATAAAAAGGTAAAACATTAAATACAAATATGCTTAAATCTACGAAAAATACAATTATGTAATGTGCCTGAACTAGGTCATCCTGTGTTTCAGGCGAGGCAAGGTATTATAATATTTCTAAATAATCACATTAAATTAAATTTAAAAAATCTAGCCATCTAATAGGTATGTAAAAAGGTGTAAATAGTACAATAAATCCTACTTGCTAAAATCATAGTAACTATCATTACTTAGCTAAACTTAATTAGTACTTCCTTGAGAGTTCTTTTACAATTATTATAATTTAGAGAATAAAATTCAGCTCTCGTATTTAGAGTTATAAAGTAATGAAAGAAAGAAAATTCGTTTATTTGCGGTAATGGTCCTAGGTAGACAAAAAATTTGGCTGCGAAGGCATGATTTGTACTTTTTGTAGGGCAAACTATGTCTTTCCGTCTCTTTTTAGTAAATTCAGTGCTATATGGGACGGCTGCGTGTTGTTTTAATACAATGCTCATTATGAATAACTGTCGAGCTGTTAGTACTTCACAGGATTTATAGAGTAGGTTAGTGGGAAAAAGGAAAGGGCGGCAAGTAGACACCTTAAGAATTGCTCTTTGAGGTCTTTCAATAGGTAGTAGCAAACTTTTACCTGCTCCACCCCAAGAGGTAATGCAGTAAGTCAAAATTGACTGACAGAGGGCAAAGTAAACGCGCCTAATTAATGTTGGGTCTGCAATATAACGTAGTTTTTTGAAAACGAATATTAGCTTACGCATTCTATTATTTAAAGCTTCTATGTGTTGTTTAAAAGATAGGATTTCATCTATTACAATTCTTAGATATTTTATTTTATTAGTTATATTAATATTAGGACACGTAAGCAGACAATCTGCAGGGACCATACAACAGTGAGCATACATCGTTGAGGGCAAAACAGATGTTTGTTTGCACATTGAAATTAATATAATTTGTCTTAGCCGCATTTAGGGTTAGTGAGTTATGTTGAAGCCACTTATTTACAATATTAAAACCGTGTTGCGCAAACTTGTAGACTTCATGTTCCGATTCAGCAGAAAAAAGGAGGGCAGTGTCGTCAGCGTAGGTGCCGTGCTCTAGGTTTAGATTACAAAGGTCATTTATGTATATCAAAAACAGAGTAGGCCCTAAAATACTTCCTTGGGGCACACCAAAGAGGACACACATAACAACAACAACATAACATATGAGGGTATATATTTCTTATACTGGATCTCGTTCTAAAATTGTATAATATGAATACTAGTGCCCAGTCCTTTATTTTAAATAGCAGTAACTTAGTGTGGATGAGATTTCACGTTGGATTCATCATAATGCTATCCACACAAAATTCAAATTTTCAGCAACCACACTTATAGCAGGCCAAATTATTGAGTATGAAGAGAGGAAATTACCTGACCGTATTAAGGCCTGGTATACGATGAAGACGGACGAGGAGCTTGCTTATGAAGATTGCCTGAATTCGTGGACCTTGTGTAATACTTTTCAAAAATCTAAGTAAGGATACTTATGTACTATGCAAGGTCAAATTAGATTAAATAGCGAAACTGAATGTCACGGATACGTTATTGATATCCTAAGAGCGTTAATTCTGAAAGTGGGCAACGTCGCAAATAGATATCAAATATTTCGCTGTTTTGATTAATTTGGCAATATTACTGTATGGAAATAAGAAATGTAGATAACTAACTAACTAGAATATTAATAATTATTTGCAATTGTAACACTGAATTTGATGTTGTAATTGTTTTACGTGTAAAAAAGGCATTTGGAAAGTTTCCAAATACTTTTTTATATCTGAAATTAAATATTCGGTGTTATGATATTAATTATTGCATTTCATAATCAATATTTGAGTTCTCAGTATTTTAGTACCGGACACGGCTGTTTCGGGAGGTTCCTGTTCAGGATAAGGCGGGAGGAAACGCCCGGGTGTCACCATTGTGTGGATCGCCCGGAGGACACGGTGGAGCATACGGTGGAGGTCTGCCCGGCTTGGGCGGAGCATCACCGTGCCCTCGTGGAGGCGATCGACGGCGGTGATCTCTCGCGTCCGGCCCTGGTTCAGGCCCTGGTTCAGGCCATGGTACGGAGCGAGAGGAAATGGCAGGCCGCGAAGCGGTAATGCTCGCGAAGGAGGAGGCGGAACGCGTGAGGAAGAGGCAAATTTCGCGCCCTCACGCCCCTAACCGCCGCAGAAGGAGACGCCCGGGGCGGGAATCGCGAACCGATTTCCGGCGACCGTAGGCGCGGGCTTGCGGACGGGGAGCAATGGGTAGCTCGCCGTCCGATAAGGACCAGGCCCGGGTTGACGGCGCGTTGTGTTCCACGCGCGCCTCAAAGTGATGTCAGCAGAATTGACGGGGTCCGCTAGGGCCAATGCCTGCCGGGGGTTCGAAGAAAACCGATAGGGACATCGTGGCCCCCGGCAACAGGGCAACCGAAGGAACACGGGTGGGTGTTAGTCAATAAGAGTCTGACACGCCCTCCCGCTCCACCCAGAGCGGGAGAAGTTATTTGATAATTTCCCACAAGAAAAAAAATAAAACCACAATCCAAGTGAAAATGGGATCCGATCGAAATAAGCCCAAAAAACGGTCTGATCGGTCGCCGTCACCACGATCATCGACGTCGTGGATCATGAGGTGTCACTAGACACAAATCGCGTCACAAGTCGCTTCGCCCGAGGTCGTGAACGAAAAGAAAGAAAGAAAAACATTTATTTGGACACAGTTCGTGAAACACAAAACATAAATAACAAAGTGAAAATAAAAAATAATGTTTTAAAAACAATAGTGTGTGCGTCATGGCTGCGCCAAAAAGGTTCATTTCAGCATTAATGCCAGACAGATACTGTCTGACGCTGGTTTTCTAACTATACTGAGAAGCCGTAGCGACGCTATGAGGAGGCCGATATCCTGCAGTCTTCTAGCTAATGACGATGATGTTGTATGTTCTTGTTTATTTGCTCAGTAATCTATGAAGAAAATCATTAATTGATTTCAGAGAGGATAATAAAACACTTCGTGAGGATTCTGATGACCAAATATGCGCAATTTACAAAACTACTTCCGAAAAAAAAACGTATTACTCCTTTTGTGATATGATGTACACAAACTGCAAAAGTTATGACGGTAAAATACTTTATACATACTAAGTTAATCTTTTTTACATCCTTATATAATAATTATAAAACGCAAAGTTTCTCTGTGTTTGTGAATTGCAAACCACCTATTTAAGTGTTTGTTTTTTAAATCGTAGATAATATAGATAAAATTTGTATGTACAGGAGAATCCAAAAAAACACCCTCACTTATACAGAACTTTCAGTGTGCACCACGATGTTGATTTTAGAATTAAGAAAAACCTCAGTCTGTGTATCGCCTGTGCGAGGATAAAAAGTTTTTAGGATAACCTTGTACCTAATTATGTAGATACACAAGCACAGCACAGCTAATATATTAAACATGTGTAAATAACTTAACAACGACCCCAAGGGGTTGGTATCTACTTATGTAGTAAATAACTATCTCTCAATAACGCGTAGAATTGGCAATAAGATTATCTGGAAATTAAGTTCAGCCTTCCTGTTTCAAAGGAGATTAGAACCACATATTAGTATTAATGTAACTATAGTTTGACCAATACCGCTGTACCACGCCTTAGGAAGACGCGCGGCGAGACGGGGGAGCAGTGCAGGCCGCTAATTCGTCATTGCTCTCGGCGCACGGCGTCCCGCCCGCCGCTCATTGGTCAACACTGCCCCCCGCTTCGCCGCATATTCCTAAGGCGCGGTACAGCGGTATTGGTCAAACTATAGCTGTGCCCTTGACACCACCTGTGTGTGTAGCTTCAATACCTATTCTAAATAAAGGCTATGCATTCTGAAAGTGAGCAACGTTATAAATAGCTGTCAAATACTAACCTGTTTTGATTAATTTGCTAATGGGAGGTAGGCCTTTGGTGTTGGATGCAACGTGTGTCGACACCCTTGTCATCACATCTTGTTAGCACGGTGGGATGTGCTAGGGCTGCTGCTGCAGGTGCGGAAAACTCAAATGGCGCAAATACTCCAATCTTATTGGGACTATATGTTTGAGCCGTTTGGGGTTGAAACACTAGGGCCATGGGGTCCGAGTGCCCACCTAGTTTTTCAAGACATCGCCAAGCGGCTGGTCGACTTTTCACGTGACCAGAGGGCTGGCCTATTATTTGGTCAAAGAATCAGCATTGCCATAGAACGTGGCAATGCTGCCAGTCTATTAGGCACTTTTCCTATTGATAGCGAAGCGGACGAATTTTTTGATGCCCTTTGATTTTTTTTATTTTTTTTTATTCATTCCTTAGTATGCTTACATCTTTATACATAATAAGTTGGTGCAAACATAAACTCATTAGAGTTTTACCGTTCACAAAAATCATCGACCACATGATTTAGGCAATTAAAACAAACTTAAGTTCTTAATTATAAAATGAAACAATAACAAAAAAACAACGAGGGTAATAAGCGAAATATTTATCTATTACTAACGAGCGAACATCGATGACCAATCTACTGACCGTCCTTAAAACAGAAGTAGAGGAGGAATGTGATTTAGATTGATACAGGTTGTTAGCCGAACCCAACATAGTTGGGAAAAGGCTAGGCAGATAGATGATGATGAGGTTGTTCCTAAAAAGTATGTTATTGTATTAGTAATATGTAGTTAATTTACCTATGATATTGTTGGGTATTATGTTTATTTACTATTTAACATAACACACTGTAAAAATAAAATACAGGACTCTCTACTAAAACTTTCTTGTGATGAAACAGAAGCGATTTTGAACATTCTCAAATAGACAAGTTACTACTTTACTCACTCATATTTAACAATCATCCCATTCACATCACACAAGCATACACATGAACGCACACAAGCACGCACACACACCCACATCCACACACCCCCACACCCACACACACACCCTCCCACACCCACACACATACACTCTCACATCACACGTACTTTTTATTTTATTTTTTCATACTTTCCACATAAATTAAGAAAGAAGAATTTTTCAAATCCAACTGGAAGTTCCAGAGATTACCCCCTACAAACAAACAAAATTTACCTCTTTATAATTGAAATTTGAATCACAGTTTTGCTAGAACAAACGTTGTTCAGATCATGGTCCACTACCATCCTACAGCATCCAATAAAATAAAAAACATAATTGGTTTTTGAAAAAACACAAAAAAGACAAAGTTTAAAATGTCAAGATTATCGTTACTCCCTACAACACAGACACCACGCACGGGACACAGCATTGTCTGAAGGGAAATGTACCTCCATAAACGAAATTTAGTAAGCAGTAGATAATCTTGATATTTTAAACTTTATCTTTTTTGTGTTTTTTCAAAAACCAATTATGTTTTTTTTTCAAATGCCCTTTAAAGACCTAAAACTATTGAAACAGCTAATTCAGTGTTGTTATTGCAAATCATAAATAATGTTTTAGTGTACTATTACTAGAGCTATTATATTTTTGCATAAGTACAGTAATATTAAAAAAAAAACAGGTACATATTTGACAGCTATTTTCAACGTTGCTTACTTTTAATATAGGAACCTATGTTGCCAGCTACCTTCCTACATATGTATCGCCAGGGACCAAAACCGCTACGACAAATACCGGTATTTTTAGGTAACCACCTTTATATTTTTAAAGGTTACCTTAATTGTTCAATATGGAATACAACCGGTATTAATACCGATACCGAAATAAAAAGTTACCTCCATCTTACACATGCTGTCGGCATTACTCAAAGGGCGCGCATCGCCTGTATGTTTGTCAAAGAGTCCAGACAACCGCGCGCCGACCACGCCAACGCCGACCAATCACGGCCCTGGATAGCTCTCAGTTTGCTAGCGAGTGTTGGATTGTTTTGTTGGCTTGTTAAATTCTAATCCTAACTAATATTTTACAAGCTTTTATTCAACTCGCCGTGTTAGTTAGTTAGCAAATCTTGCAAGCAGAATTAAAACCACTTCCTCAAGGTGGTTTTACACCGGCGAGGCGAGGCATGAATGGGATGAGCGAGAATTGAAATTTATGTGGCAAAATTTCTATCCACGCCCTGCCCATTTTTGATTTAAAAGGTCTAGATGCGTGAGAATGTGCGAGGCGAGAATTGAAATATTTGTTAGTATAATATTGAACTTTATTGTTGTACAAATAGAGCATTTATTTACTCTGTAATACGAATATACAAATCTTGCACCGGCCATCGAGACCCGCACAGTCTCCGTCAAGCGCTGACTCGCGATGTCTCGCAATGTCTCGCGCTGGCACGTACTACACGGCACACGTACTACGACACACACCGGCTCGCTCCGACCATTACGAGACATCTTTGCATACTATATTCTCGGCTCGCCGGGAGGCGCGAGATAATAATAATAATATAATAATATTTATTTATTCATGAATATGAGACAACCATACAGAGTAACTTAATAATAAGCACAGGATGGACCAAAAATTGTTTAAAGTTATTTTGACAATAAAATTTAGGCAGGTCAACAGATGGAGAATGAGAAATGGTAAATTGTAAAAAAAGAATGGATTGGTTGTCTTTGGACTGATTCGCCCTATCCCCTCGTACTAGTGTAAAACTGTATCACGAGCGGATAGTCTTCCTCAACCTTAGAACAACAGATTCCCCCAAGATTTCAGTTACAAGTCACACAGTTAAGCAGATTGATTACATATCTACTGTATAAGCAACAAAACATAGTACAGTTATACAGGGCGTCCCAAAATTATGGGACATGAAGGGAAAGTACCTTAAATATCGTAGATAGGGTATTTTGCTGAAAGAAGACTTTATGTTATTTTTAAAAGTTAGTAATTCTGCATTCAAAGATTTTCTAAAAATTACTTGCCTCGTCTGGGAATCGAACCGACTTAAATGTAAAAAAAACACCCCTACTTTTATGATGCCAATCGAAAGAATGACCAAAAACTAATAACTCTTCTTAAGTAACATAGTATTTTAAAAGAAACGAACAATGTAAAATGTCTGAGTGAAATTTCAAGAAAGTTATTGATTGAAGACGACGACGTTCGAAAAGTAGTGAATGTTTTCCTACTTGGATTGGTACGAATGGACCGATTAGATGGCCGGCCAGATCCCCGGACCTTACACCATTAGATTTCTTCTTTTGGGGATACGTGAAAGATATGCTATACAAAAAACGATACGAGAACGGGCGAGTTACAAACAGAATTGTGCCATATCATATCGAGTATTCACCATAAAATGATAAGAAAATCAACAGGCAGCGGACTCATTAAAAGATTAGCGATTTACGTAAGACAAGAGGGATCACATTTTGAGCATTTAATTAATTAATTTACAAAAAAAATACCCACTTAATTGACTACGGCAGTTACAATGTATGTTTTTAATTTGATTAAAATGATTAATTTCACGCTGTTCCTTTCTTTTAAAATACTATGTTACTTAAGAAGAGTTATTATTTTTTGGCCATTCTTTCGATTGGCATCATAAAAGTAGGGGTGTTTTTTTTTTTACATTTAAGTCGGTTCGATTCCCAGACGAGGCAAGAAATTTTTAGAAAATCTTTGAATGCAGAATTACTAACTTTTAAAAATAACATAATGTCTTCTTTCAGCAAAATACCCTATCTACGATATTTAAGGTACTTTCCCTTCATGTCCCATAACTTTGGGACGCCCTGTATTAATTAAGTTATTTAATATATCGCGAGCCGGCGCGAGGCAGCGCTGGACATCTTTCGGTGTAAGAGGGTAAGCGTGATTTCAACTCTCGTCTATCCCAACCACGCCTCGCCTCGCAGGTATAAAACCATCTGTATCCTACGGAGTTGTTTTACATGTTGGTTCAGTTTTGAAGACAATGCATTTCTCTATGATGTATGATCTGATTCTACCCCCAGGATAGGCTCCAGACGAAGAAACTAAACAACAGTCAACGGTACAGACACGGAATTTAATATACGCATTTAATTATGATAGTCCGTTCTAAAGTCTACCTTGACCTGGCTGCAGCATCCAGGATTGATCCACACGAGGAAACTCCTCAGCGATCAACAACTGAGACACTCAATTTTATATACGCATTATATACGATAGCCAATTCTAAAGTTCACCATGATCTGGCTGCTGCACCCAGGGTTGGTTCCAGAAGAGGGAACTCTCAGCGGTCAACAGCACAGACACGAAATTTTATATACGCATTTAATTATGATAGCCCGTTCTAAAGTTTATCATGACCTGGCTACTGCTCCCAGGATTGGCTCCAGAAGAGAGAACTCCTCAATAGTAAACAGTACATACAAGAAATTTAATATACGAATTTAATTATGATAGTCCGTTCTAAACTCCACCATGACCTGGCTGCTGAACCCAGGATAGGTTCCAGAAGAGGGAACTTCTCGGCACAGACACGAAATTTAATGTACGCATTTAATTAAAATAGTCCGTTCTTAACACGTTGGCGGACAGTACTATCTCACTGGTTGCAGCTACTGAGACACTACTTATTTTCATACATTGCCCACGGGCGTAGTGTCACAACGCATGATTAAAAAACCATATGATATGACAGAACGGATATAGGCGTAAACGTCGTAAGGCGTTCTGTCACATAGAGTATTTTTATTTGTAGGGATATGACAGTACGGTCTTAGGCGTATACGCTTATATCCGTAGTGTCATAAAATATGTCGCAAAATACTATGCGTTGTGCACTTACGTCTTCCGGCGTCAGTGTTGTGTGTGATAGAAAGGTAATAAAAAGTAGATTTAATTAGTCAAAACGTAGTTTTATTTAAGAAACAACATAATCACTTACAGTTACTTCTATGTAATTATTACAATGGCAAAAAACTTAAAGTAAACTAAACGCAGATGAAATCTTCTTAAAATTAACATTATTATAATTATAATCAGTCATAAACATTGTACGGAAGGAACTGGATATCACAATCAGTTATATTCTAATCAGTTTTATTGTTATAATCTAATCAACTTATTAAACAATAAGATATAAAATTATAGTGATTAAAGATTTTGGCATCAGTACTATTTAAACAGTACTGATTCCGAAATCTTTATTCATCAGTCCTTATACTTTTATGGTAAATTTCGAAGCAAGATGGGCATAATGGAGGTTTATCTGGACACCCTTTACAGCGATAACTCGTTTCCCTTCGAATTTTGTTTTTGGTACAAACTTTGCACTTTAGGAAGGCAAACTTTTTCTTTATTCCAGGTCGAGACGGTACTTGCTCTGGCCAGTGACCACTCATTAAATTTTCAGTTACAGAAATGTTTTCCGGTTGAGGAGCAGATGAAGTACTGGGTCGGAAGCGCCTGTTATCATGAATGCTGTTTTTATTGATCATGTCTATTCCTTTTATTTTCAGGTTACTGATCCCAATCATTACCTTAATCAATTCCTCTCGGTAGTTTACGTAATGATATGAGTGGACATTGTTTTTCTTATATTTCTTGAATATGAAGTATGCATTCCACACCGCAATATCCAGAAAGTGAAAAAGTACCTTTTTATACCACCTTATCGTTTTCCGAGGGCATGAGTAGTAGGATACCATTTGATCGGACCTATCAATACCGGACATGTATCGGTTATAAAGTTCAACTTCTGCAGGTTTCAATCTGGTCTTGCCAAATCTATTTCTCACTTCCACAATCGAAGGATGTACCTTAGTGGTAATCATCAAGACTGGACGTTTGTCCTTCCACTTTGAAACATACACTTTGTCCTTGCGTGCCCACACGTGTTCACCTTTCTTCAGCTTTTTCTTTACAATGGTTTTAGGATTTTCTTTACGATTTGAACGCAAGGTACCAGTACAATGAGTTTTCAGGTCAACCAATTTCTGTGATAATTTCACAGAATTATAGAAATTGTCCATGAAAAGATGATGTCCGCGTAGCAAGTATGGACGCATTAACCTCATAACAAGTTTTTCTGTCTTAGACTCAGACTCACCCATGTTTGGTGTTGTCGCTTCCTTTCCCGAATACATCTTTACATTTAGCACATAGCCATCGTATGTAGTGAGCTCATAGAATTTGATGCCATAGCGAGCTTTTTTCGACTTGATGTATTGACGAAAGATCAATCGACCCCGAAACAGAAGAAGCGACTCATCCAGTGACAACTCTTCACCAGCATTGTAAATTTTACGAAAGTTTAGTGTCAACATATCAATGAATTTCACAATCTTATTTTCTCCCTTTGCATCTAATTCCGATGCACAGATGCAGCGCAAAATTTGCTCATATCGTCGTCCTGACATTATAAAGCTAAATATGGGATGATAATATAGTGCATCGGATAATGAAAAGAGACTTCTTTGTTTAGGACATTTTATGTGACCCTTGAGAAGAGTAATCCCAAGAAATTTCATCATTTCCTCACAGTTGGTTTCACGATATACTGTTTTGCGGCTATGTCTGGTATGAGGTCTATTTGTGTTGCATAGAGCGTTTCCATAATTGTTAGTACAGTTTACCAGATATTCTATGTAACTTTGTGGGAATACAAGATGGAAAAAGTCAATAACTTGGTTCATGCTATCAACATTCACGGTTACACCACATTGAGAGGTATCAAAATTAAAATCGGGTATATCAGTTACCGTTTCAGACCATAATTCCTCTATGACAGGTGTTTCTGATCTCCTAGGACTAACACTGACAGGGTTTAGCTGATTAGAGGGCTCTAGTGACGTGTTAGGGTATTCTTCGTCAATCGAAGGCAGACCAGTTATCAATGGAACAGGTTCTTGTATTAGGTCTACAGGGCAATCAGTATTTCGTGTGACCTCAATATTTTCACGATTTCCGTCGAGTTGAGTGGAGTCAGAACATGATGTTTTGTCAGCATCATCATCTGCATCACTAGACGAAGAGGATGTTGACTCACCAGATGATATAGCAGCTGTAATCTGTCGTGTGCGTCTTGTTTTTGAGGCCTGAGTTTCATCCTCTGAAGTCGTGGATTCGGCGCGGGATGGTTGATACTCATCGTCAGATCCATACTCGCCATCTTCAGCAAATGGGTCTTGACTCGATTCAGGGGTAGAAGCTGCATCAAATAGGTCCTGAAGTCGTTTTTGTTCTTTTTCGAACGAGTCTCGAGACGACATCTGCAAAAATATTCGTTACAAATTTAGTACAACAAAATCGTGTTCACAACAAACATTAGCAACGTAAATACGTTGTTTACATATGCAACTAGACTTGAATTACTATTTAGTATGCATAAAATAATAAAATTACATTGAAAACAAACAGTACTCACTTTCTAAATAACAATTGCGCGCGAAAACATGTAGCGACACGTAAGATCACCGAAGCGGCGCAGTACGCGACTGATCGTATGTAACTACGACGCCCACGAGCGTAGTGTGTGTAGGGAGGGGACTATAAAAATATGAATGTGTGCGTGGAAGTACTTTCTTTGACGAATTTTTGAAAACAGTGTAGTGACAGTACGAAAGTCGTAATTATACGTGTGGTGACAGTACAACATGCCGTTCTTTATGATATTATGGAAAATCGGTCGTCGTGTGGCGTACTGATTTGATGCAAGTAAAAACTCAGACGTCGACAGGCGTACTGTCGTATCACTTTTAGCTACCTAGACGCCTGTGGTCGTTACTGTCCGCCAACGTGTTAATTGTAGCAAGATTTTTTTAAATCATGTTAGAATTAAGCAGATTTAAAAAAATTTCAATCAATTGTATATTGTTATTATGTCACTATTTCAAATGAAGCGTTTGAAACTTATACATTTTATGTAATAATAAACTATGTGCTACAGCCAGGATTAGCTTCAGACGAGGGAACTCCTCAACGGTCAACAGTATAGATACGACATTTTATATACGCATTTAATGATGATAGTCCGTTATAAGTTCACCATGATCTAGTTGCTGCCCCCAGGGTTGGTAGAGGGAAGAGGTAACTCCTTATAATGAAAGCAATGTATCCACAAAAAATCGTATCCTAACCATTTGGTCTGGTTATCATATAATATGCGGCGTGAAGTGCAACGAAACATTAACCGCTCAGGCGCCGTGGGTGGTCCGCGCCGTGACAGTTTTACGACCGCACTTAAATAAACAAACACTCGGATTTCTTTACAACGTCTCAAGTAGTATTGTTAATGTTTTTTGCTACTCGAATAGATTAGGAATACGTTTCAAATGGTTGCAGTCTTTGTAAACAACGTTCACTTATCTTTATTACCCGCTTTTGTTATTATTTCTTTTGTTCTTTGTGATAACGATTTCTGATAAAACTACCGTACCAATTCACACGAAATTTTGCAGGGTACATTATGGATAGATAAGTTATCTAACAAAAGCGTTTTTAGAGACAAACATTCAAAACAAAAAATTCAAAAAATCTAGATTTTAGATAATCTAGAATTTCTAATGCTTACGTAACTTTCTCCGTCCCAAAAAAATATTTTTTTGTATTATTTTGTTCTAAATGTTGTCTAATACGATGATACATGTAATATAGAAAAGAAATAAAACACTTACGGATCAGATCCATACAGAAAAACCACAAAATACATAAACTTTCACTTTGACGGGAACTTTCTCTTATCTGTTTATTTACACTTTTTTGGTTGGGTCAAAATAGGTATAATATGATGTTATTTAGTGCGGATATTATCTAAAACGATGTAATATTTACTTCAAAATGAAAATATCACCACTTTCCGACGATTTACACACAAAAACCATTAAAAAACGAATTATTACAGCGAACGCGCGCGTCCCGGGAGTGACATTTGACTGACATTTTACCGCGCGGGAATGACATTTTCAATTTTTTTTTAAAATGTTGCCTATTCATATTTTTGCTTTTAGTCGATTTATTTGATAAGAATATTTATCCGACCATAGACAGAAAAATCCACAGACGATAATAGCCATTACAGTAAGTACAAATAGAGATGTAAGTCGCGTGGGTGTGCCGTCTCTCATGAGAGACGCCGGTCCTTTACCGGAATAAGTTAAAAAAAATCAAAAATTCAACCCGCTTGTGCCACTCCAACCAAATGGGTTAGGTTAGATTAAAAGTGTGACCAACCGCGCGCGAGCCGAGCGACGGCTACTTCCAAGTTGTTTGCTTTCCCTATTATCATATTTGGAATCCAATAAAAGTCCATCGACTTTTTTTGCGTGGTCACCCATGTTTGGCCACATCATGAAGTAGTCGTCCGTTTAATTGTTCATATCGACAAACGTTGAATATTTAATAATCTGGCCAGCACCCTAATTGCGTAACACACGATCAGTCACAATCTTAATCATTGCTTCTGCTCAGCAACGTAAATAACGCAATGAATGTTGTTGAACTGTCAAAATTAAACAGATTGTGATTGATCGTATGTTACGCAATTAGGTTGCTGACTGCTAACCACTTCATGATATAACCATTTTATGAAATTGTAGCGTCACTAGTCCTTAGGTAGAAATAAATAACTGTATATTTATAACTAATTCATAATGTCACAAAATGTATGAAATGCCACGGACGTACAGATTTTATTATTAGTAGATAATAATTATGTGAATAGCAAGCGCAGCGAGCGAGCGAGACCCCTCTCGCTACGTCGCGCCTCACCGGCTCGCCAGTCCGTTAGATTCCACTGGGCTAACCGCACGTTTCCGTTTTCGCTGCCGTATGTATCTCGCGCGCTTGCTACCAACGCTAATATATGTGCTCTGCCTATCTGCTTTCTACTTGTGCTTCCGTGAATCTTACTGTGCTTCTTCTTGTGTAGACTTTCACCTTCCATTCTTTAAACTATTATATGTGTGTCGTGTGTGGACTAACTATTATACCAAGTTAAGGAACATACCAGCTTTCATTCATCTCCCGTACGTATCCACTTCATTGGTGACCCCGGAAGAACACCATGAGTCTGACACAAGGAAGCGATGCGAAAGGTCAAACTAAAGACGCCACGAGCTACGATGTGTATCGCGTCGGTACCCCCATTTTATCCGGAAAAACCGGCGTTGTGGTTTGCGCAGCTGGAGAGCCAGTTCGTGCTCGCGAACATCACGGCCGACACCACGAAATTCCACCATGCTATTGGAAGCCTAGACCCAATATACGCATCAGAGGTGGAAGATATTATCACGGCACCTGCAGCGCCGGACAAGTACGAGCGGCTAAAAAGTGAGTTAGTGAAGAGGCTGTCTGCATCGAGAGAGAAGAAAGTGCAGCAGCTCTTGACTCATGAGGAGCTTGGCGACCGCAAGCCCTCGCAGTTCTTGCGCCATCTGGCGGGACCGAGCGTGCCAGAGGAGTTTTTGCAGACTATCTGGACCAGCCGTCTGCCGAGTAGTACGCAAACGATTATTGCCTCGCAAGCTAAGGCGAGCCTCGAGGAAGTGGCCGAACTGACTGACCGCATACAAGATGTGGTGCCAGCAACTCCGCAAGTAGCACCGACATCAGGACAGACGGCGACACCAGGGAGTAGCATGGACTAGATGAGTGGCCAAATCGCCGAGTTGACACGACAGGTGCAAGCCCTCACGTCACACGTCGACAGATTATCCCGGTCGAGGCAAAGGTCCAACAGAAGCGAGCGACGAAGTGCATAAAGCCCTGCGACTATTCGGGAAAAGCAACAGGCAGTCGATAATGGCGACCGGCGACTGTCGTAGCATTGGTCGCTTATTTGTCACTGACCACAACACCAAGATGCAGTTCCTCGTCGACACCGGTAGTGATGTCTGTGTATTTCCACGGTCAGCAGTGAAAGAGCGCCGTAATAAAACTAGCTACGAACTATGTGCGGCTAACGGTAGTGCGATAAATACCTACGGATACGCGTATTTAAAATTAAATATAGGTTTGCGCCGTGACTTTGCTTGGCGATTTATAGTGGCGGACGTGACAAAGCCAATAATAGGGGTAGATTTTTTATCACACTACAACTTAATTGAAGATGTTAGAATGCAGCGGCTAATCGACGCTAACACTACGCTTGCGACCCCTGCTTTGCCTGCTCGTCCTTCGGACATTGTTTCTTCGGTTAAGGTAAGAATTGGTGACACTACATATCACGACATACTCCCGGAGTTTCCTGACATAACCCGGCCGTCGGGTATACAACGTACACCTACACATAACACCTTACACTATATACGTACAACACCAGGACCACCCGTATCGAGCACACCGCGTCGGTTGGCACCAGACAAACTAAAAATTGTTAAGGAGGAGTTTGAATCTATGCTTTCGAATGGCACAGCCAGACCCTCCGACTCACCTTGGGCTTCACCCTTGCACCTGGCACCTAAGAAGGACAATGGATGGCGTCCGTGTGGTGATTTTAGGATGCTGCACGCATGAACAATACCCGATAGGTACCCAATTCGCCACATCCATGACTTCGCTCACAATATCTCTGGATGTCAAGTATTCTCGACGATAGACCTGGTGAAAGCATATAACCAGATACGCGTCAACCCCGAGGATATTCCGAAGACAGCCATCACCACACCGTTCGGGCTATATGAGTTTCCCTATATGACGTTTGGACTGCGCAATGCAGGGCAAACTTTCCAACGTTTTGTCGACGAAATGCTGCGAGGCCTGGACTTCTGTTTTGGGTATTTAGACGACTTTTTGGTCTACTCAAAAGACCAAGAAGAACACAAGGAACACCTACGTCAGCTGTTCTCCAGATTAAAAGAGTATGGGATGGTGATAAACACATCAAAATGCGTATTTGGAGTCTCACAGGTAACATTTTTAGGCTACCAAATCACATCAGGCGGCACTAAACCATTACCAGAAAAGGTTGAAGCGATCAACAGCTTCCCAACTCCGAAAACAGTGCGAGAACTAAGAAGATTTCTAGGGATGGTCAACTTTTACAGGCGGTTCATCCCAAAGGCGGCTCAACACCAGGCACCGCTGAACAAGCTTTTAGAAGGCTCAGTAAAAGGCTCGCATCCTGTGAGTATCATAGCTAAGGAGGACGACGCGTTTACAGCTTGCAAAACAGGTCTCTGCCAAGCAGCAATGTTAGCGCATCCTGACTACGGAGCCAAACTAGCCTTAGTGACAGACGCCTCCGATACCGCCATGGGTGCAGTCCTCCAACAGTTAAAGGATGAGGAATGGCAACCCTTAGCTTTCTTTTCTCGTAAGTTAAGCACGACTCAGCGAAAGTACTCTCCTTATGACCGTGAACTACTCGCAATAAATGAAGCGATTAAGTATTTCCGACATATGGTCGAGGCCAGAGATTTCGTTATCTACACAGACCACAAACCCATCTGTTATGCGTTTCATACACGAAAGGAGAATTGCTCACCACGACAGTTCAGACACCTCGATTTTATCTCGCAGTTTACCACAGACATCAGGCACATTTCGGGCAAGAATAACGTTGTCGCCGATACCCTGTCATGAGTGGAGGCAATCGCTCAGCCTATCGACTTGAACGTGCTAGCCAAGTCCCAGAGTTCCGATTCAGAGCTCAAACAGCTACTCGACGGGGAAACGTCACTGCATCTGAGAAAAATTACACTGCCGGGAACACTGTCTGAACTGTACTGCGATGAGAGTAGCAAGACACCAAGGCCATATGTCACGAAAGAACATCGCCGCCAAGTTTTCGACAATCTAAATTCCTTGAGCCACCCAGGAGCCAACGCCAGTGCCAAACTGGTAGTAGAGCGTTACGTGTGGCCCGAAGTGAAGAAAGACTGCAGAGAATGGACGCGAAACTGCTCGCCATGTCTCCGCAGCCCTTGGCAACTTCAAACTGCCATGATCAGGTTTTATGCACATCCACATAGATATGATCGGGCCACTGCCAATCTCTCATGGTTTCCGGTATTGTCTCACCGCTGTAGATCGCTTCACGCGATGGCCTGAGGCAATACCAATTAAAGATATCACAGCTGAAACCGTAGCTAATGCCCTTTTGTACGGTTGGATCGCACGCTTTGGCTGTCCTACAAAAATTGTAACGGATCGTGGCAGACAATTCGAATCAACCCTGTTCAAGCACCAATTCCCAGCTGACATGTTTTCTTACCATGACCTACTATTCCTGTCTTACAAAATTCGTCCACCTAAGGCAAAACCTAAAATTCTCCTGCAGCGCAACTTTAGTGGCATGAATTCAGATGATCTCCGAAGAGATGCCAACAGCATTGACTGGTCTTCTTTGGTCTGTGTTGAGTCGATTGACGATAAAGTCAACCTGCTGACGGACAACCTAGTGAAGCTGTACGATATCCACGCTCCCATTCGTGCTATAAAAATTAAACATCTTCCGGCACCGTGGATTACAGACGATATAAGAAGTATTATGTACAGGAAGGCTGTAACCAAAACTAAATTTAAGTGTCGGCCCTCGCCGTCAAATCGGGAGATCCTTGTGGATGCTCGCAATCGCTGCAATAAGGTGTGTAGAGATGCCCAACGCCGCCATATCCACACCTCAGTTGAAAACGGAGATCCAGCTAAAGTCTGGAAATTTCTTAAATCCTTGGGAGTTGGAAAATCGCGCCAAGAATCGATTCCTAAAAACTTAAATATTGATTTACTGAATCAACACTTCTCATCTTCGACCCACTGTAATGGGACCATGAGGGCAGCTACAATAAACTATCTTTCGAACCTTCCAACTCCGGACCATCCCCCATTTATTTTTAGTCAATTCTCTGATTGTGATGTTAAGAAGAGCGTGGTTTCAATCACATCTAACGCAGTTGGTAGTGATTGCGTAAGTCGGAAAATGATACTCCCTGTCCTTGACGAAATCCTTCCCATCCTATGCTATATCCTAAATTATTCTTTATCCTATGGTGTTTTTCCATCGATGTGGAAAGAGGCAAAAATCACTCCTCTACCCAAAAAATCGAATCCTACTTCCTTTTCCGAATACCGTCCTATCTCTATCTTGCCTTTTCTCTCCAAAGTCCTAGAACGCCTTGTCCACAATCAGCTTAGTACTTTTCTTTGTAAAAATAGTCTGCTGAATCCTTTTCAATCCGGTTTTCGTCCTGGTCACAGCACCACTACAGCCCTAGTTAACGTCACTGATGACATACGGTTAGGCATGGAAGGAGGAAATCTGACGGTTCTTTGCTTACTGGATTTCAGTAACGCATTTAATACTGTCGATTTCGAGATCCTGCTTAGCATACTTCGCTCGCTTAACATATCTCCAACGGCGATTGACTGGTTTCGTAGTTACCTGTATGGCCGCCGGCAACGTATATGCATTGAAGAGTCTTTATCTTCTTGGTGTTATACTTCTGCCGGTGTACCTCAGGGTGGCGTTTTATCTCCTTTACTCTTCGCAATTTTTATAAACTCTATTTCCAAAAAACTTCTTTCTTCCTACCACCTTTATGCAGATGATTTGCAAATATATAAACAAGCTGCCCATTCGGATTTGGCTGATGCAATTAATATCATAAACAAGGATTTGGGTTCAATTTGCGAGTGGAGTGAGGCACATGGGTTGCAGGTTAATCCATCGAAGACTCAGGTCATTGTTATTGGCAGCTCAAGGATGACCCCCAAGATAGCTTGGTCGCAGCTTCCCCAAGTTCAATTTAATGTCCTTACATGCAATTGAAACTGTACTGTCATCAGCAAATAATGTCATAGGTTGAATCGTTGCCTTTGGCAAGTCGTTGATATAAATAGTAAGAACTCCTCACTGAAGAACTGAAGAGAGAACTCCTCAGTAGTACATACAAGAAATTTTATCTACGCATTCAATTATGATAGCCCGTGCTAACGGTTCACCATGATATAGGTGCTACATCCAGAATTTGCTCCAGATGAGAGCACTCCTGAACGGTCAAGAGCATAGATAAAATTTAATGTACACATTTAATTATGATAGTCTGTTCTAAAGTCCACCATGACCTGGCTGCTGCACCCAAGTTTGGCTCCAGACGAGGAAACTGCTCAGCGGTTAAGAGTACAGACACGAATTTTTATATATGCGACCATTTTAATTAAAATGGTCCGTTCTTAATTCTAGCATGATCTGGCTGCTGCAGCTAAGATTAGCTTCAGACGAGGGAACTCCTCAGCGGTCAACAGTACAGATACGAAATTTTATATACGCATTCAATTCTGATAGTTCGTTATAAGTTTACCATGGGCTGATTGCTGCACCCAGGGTTGGCTCCAAAAGAGGGAACTCCTTAACATTCAACAGTACAGATAAGAAATTTAATATACACATTTAACTAATATAGTCAGTTCTACAGTCTACCATGACCTGGCTGCTGCACCCAAGATTGACTTCAGACTAGGGAACTCTTCAATGGTCAACAGTACAGACATAAAATTTTATATACGTATTCAATTATGATTGCCCGTTCCAAAGTACACCATGATCTTGGTGTTACACCCAGGGATGGCTCCAGACGAGGAAACTCCCAAACGGTTAACAACAAAGAGAGAGTAAATTTTATAAACGCATTCATACACCCTGATCTGCCTGCTAACCCAGGATTGGCTCCATACAAGAGATCTTTTCAGCGGATAACAGCATAGGCACGAAATTTTGTATACGCATTCAATTACAATAGCCCGTTCTAAAATATAGCATGACTTGGATACTGCAACTTGGTTGGCTTCACACCATGACTTGTGTATATACGTTTGAGTTCGTTGAATTTGCCTTTACAAGTACCTTTCAAGTGAAGGTGATAGAACAGATATTTAAACAAATTGTAATGCTAAAAAGTGTAAAATAAAATTTAAGTAAAAACTTTTTTAAGACAAGCTTTTAATTAAGTAAAAAGTACCAAATAAAACTTACATAAACATTGAACTTTAATAATTGTATTCTTAAAAGCTTGAGACGTGAACGTCCTTCTTACACATTAAGAGCCTCAAGCTTTCAAGTTCAAGCTTCCTCGTTAGTCTAGTGGTCAAAGTCAAAGTCAAATCATTTATTTCAAATAGGCCCATGTATGGCACTTTTGAACGTCAAAATTTACAAAATATTAAAATTGATTCTAGTCGCCCCTTCCAAAAGGTAGTTTTCGTATGGAGAAGAATGGGCAAGAAACTCCACCGTTACTCTTTTAAAATGTTTTACAATTGTTTGTATATGCACGTACATTAGTTAAATAATATTACCTATATGTGAAGACGATGCACCTAGAATAAAATTACTATATCACAATAGGTAAAAAGAATTAAAAATGAAGCAACGACAGATAATTTAATATGTGATAGATACATGGTGCTCACATATTTACAAACATTGTAAAAATAGACGATTTTCCTAAAATTTTATAATTAATAAGTCAGTGTGTGAGAAAGTAATCACAGAATGTAAAATCAATGTCATAAAACACAAAATAATCAATTTTACAATTAAATTAGCAACCAGTTTGATTTTGTCTTGATTCTAAATTGTCCTATGGAGCAGGACCAGCATGTTTCCAAGCACTTTTATCTTGAATATAACCCTCTAATTTGTAATATGCTTGTTTACAAAGTGTACTTTTGATATGAGTTTTAAATTTTCTTTCATTTAATTGCAATATGTCACAAGGTATTTTGTTGTTAAATGTTACAACAAAATACCTTGTGACATATTGCAATTAAAAAACACAGTACCCCATAAAAGATGTATGTACTTTAGATAATCTGAAAAATGGTTGATCTAGTTTATCTTTATTTCTAGTATTAAAATTATGTCTATCACTTATTTTATTAAATAGATGTGGATTTTTCCTTACATACATAATATTTTCATAAATGAATTGGCAAGGTACCGTCATAATATTAATCCTTTTAAAAAGTTCCTGAACTTTTTAAAAGGTCTACGTCGCCGCGAATCTCGGCGACGTAGATTATAAATGGCTCTGACAGCTCTTTTTTGCAAAATAAAGATAGATTCAATGTCAGCAGCCCGACCCCACAGTAAAATGCCATACGACATAATGCTGTGGAAGTAGCTAAAATCGCAAGCGCAAGCGCTACTGCTGAGCATGAGGTCCTGGGTTCGATTCCCGGGTCGAACAAAGTGTTATTGGGTTTTTCTACCTGAAATTTCTCAGTAGCAGCTCGGAGTGTGGATTTGTGCCCGGTTGATGGCAATAGGCTTGCCCCCTATTACATGGGACTTAACTGGTGAAATGTGGGTGTACCTGCTACAGAGACACCTCCGCCCAAACCTTTGGGGAAACGAGGCGTGATGTTATGTTTGTATTACATTATAAATTGGTAAAATGCCATTTCTTTATCTTTTTCTCTATTATAGAAACCAACTCGGTAGTTTGTTTATTAAATTTGCGGAGAAACGTACACGCTCGTCTTTCTAATAGAGGGCAGCACTTTCTCGTAAACAAAGTGCATAAAACTGTTTTGCTTGCAATTTGTTTGAGCGCTCTAGCACAGTACCTACACTTTTTATATTAAAACACTGGAATTGATTGAATTGATGATTTTGAAGTGGGTACGTACGGGAGATGAATGAAAGCTGGTATGTTCCTTTAACTTGGTATAATAGTTAGTCCACACACGATACACATATAATAGTTTGAAGAATGGAAGGTGAAAGTCTACACAAGAAGAAGCACAGTAAGATTCACGGAAGCACAAGTAGAAAGCAGATAGGCAGAGCACATATATTAGCGTTGGTAGCAAATGCGCGAGATACATACGGCAGCGATAGCGGAAACGTGCGGTTAGCCCAGTGGCATCTAACGGACTGGCGAGCCGGTGAGGCGCGACGTAGCGAGAGGGGTCTCGCTCGCTCGCTGCGCGGCCGCCGCTGCTGGTCGGTGACTCACGCGCTTGCTACTCACATATTATCTACTAATAATAAAATCTGTACGTCCGTGGATACATTTTGTGACATTATGAATTAGTAATTAGTTTATATATATACAGTTATTTATTTCTACCTAAGGACTAGTGACGCTACACCACCCTTCTCTTGAGACCGTCAAGGGCGATAGTAGTCAGGAAAACGCACCCTACGGCCCGATCGTGTCCTTTTGACATTATCGTCTTCGGTCGTCGGCGTTAGATTGATGACTGGTGTATCATGTGGAGTCTGTTCTTGTCTGTGTTCGTTATAGTTAGTTGTGTTGTTGTGCGTTATCGTGGTGTGTGAGTCTTGAAGTATGTAGGCTGGTTTCACTCGGTCTACCGATACTGAGACTGTTTTTCCCCTAAGGAGGAGTTTGAATACTTTGTCACCCCTCTTTAGTATTTTATGTGGCCCTGTGTATGCTGGTTGGAATGACCCGGATGACGCGTTGTCTCTTAAGAAGACGTGCGTTGCGGTGGCAAGGTCCTTGAATACGAATATGGCCCGACTATTAGAATGCCGCGATGCTGGAGACGGTTGAATATTCCTGGCAAACATGCGTAATCTTGATACATAGTCGGTCATATCCGTGTTGCCAATAGCTTCTGGTTCGAAGAAATCTCCTGGCAGACGCAATGTTTCACCGTATACCAGTTCCGCTGGTGTTGCCTGTACATCTTCTTTGTACGCGCTTCGGATACCTAAAAGAACCAATGGTAGTAATTCTACCCAGTTTTGGTTCCAGTGGCAGGTAATGGCTGTTTTTAGCTGTCTGTGTAACCGCTCAACCATGCCATTGCAGGCAGGGTGGTAAGCAGTTGTCTTTCTGTGT
The DNA here is from genome assembly GCA_949152395.1 of Agrochola litura. Taxonomy (NCBI): domain Eukaryota; kingdom Metazoa; phylum Arthropoda; class Insecta; order Lepidoptera; family Noctuidae; genus Agrochola; species Agrochola litura. The sequence continues at coordinate 18,904,207 of OX424513.1, read as the reverse complement.
TCGAATCCAGCGATTTCAGATAGATAGATAGATAGATAGAATATTCTTTATTATGCACACCAAAAAAATTACAGACATTAATTTAGAAATTTTACATTAGGTGACACAATGGGCGGTCTTATCGCTAAAAGCGATCTTTTACAGACAACCTTTGGATGGATTTAAATGGAAAAGGAGAGACAATACTGCAGGTAGTCAGTGGTGTACCATTTACATATATAACAGATACACAAATACATAAAGCATATAATTACCTATTTAAATATACACATAGACATATTAGATAAATAACACATATACATAAAATTATAAACATGAAACAAGAGCAAGGAACTATATGTAATGATGATGTTTAAGGAGAGAGGAAGTGTTTTTTTACCAGAATTTTAAAAGTGGACAAAGATTGAGCACGCCTTATCGACACGGGCAAGGCTAAGGGCTAAGGATTTGTCATAAAAGCCGGTGGAATGCATCGGCATCTCGAGTCTCAAATTTTCCGATGACCTCAGATATCTATTATGTGTGTCATGAAGGAACTTGAAACGTTCTTTAAGATAAGAGGGGGTTGTAGGATTGAACAGAATACTGTAGAGCTGAAATAAGATATGAGAATTCCGGCGAAGACGTATGGGAAGCCACTTGAGCTTTGTACGAAATTCAGAAATGTGATCATATTTGCGCAGGCCAAATATAAATCTTATGCAAAAGTTTTGAAGTCGCTCAAGCTTATCTAGTTGTGCCTCAGTGAGATCAAGATAACTGACATCAGCGTAGTCAAGGATGGGAAGTAAAAGGGATTGTGCAAGCGCAGTTTTAGTGGCAGTCGGAAGAAAGTTCCGCAGTCGTCTCAAGGACTTACCAGATGCAAAAATTTTGCGACTCACGTCCTGTAGGTGGGGACCCCAAGAAAGATGTTTGTCAATCCAAACCCCAAGATTCTTAACCTTTTCGCTGACTGGAATAGCAGTTCCGTTAACCTTTAAGGCCCTATTTGACAGATGATGACTCATCTGTCAAGCCCCGTGACCACCCACGACGCAAAAGATTTATGACTCACCTTCAGATAAACAAAATACTCAAGTTTCCTAGAAGGCGTCGAATGGTAAAGCCTATTGTTTTCGGTTCTCGGATAGATAAGGAACCCAACATAAATATTTATAATTTTCGTGTGAAATGTTCACTAAGATTTATTACGCGTTTTTGTTGGCGAGTCTATTGTCCACTAATTTAACGATTTCTGATAAAACTAGCTAACCAATTCACACGAAATTTTGCAGGGTACATTACGGATAGTTATGTTATCTAACAAAAGCGTTTTTAGAGACAAACGTTGAAAATAAAAAATACTAAAAATCTAGATTTTTTAAGACCTAGAATTTCTATTGCTTACGTAACTTTTTTCGTTCCAAAAAAATATTTTTTTGCCGTATTTAGGCAAGAAAAGTGCCTAACATTATTAAAAATCTAATATGTTGATTAAAAAAGGCAACTTACTTATCAAATACCAACGATTACACACCAAAATACCACAAAATCACAGCACGGTCACTTTTTCATTCACATGTTTGTTTACACTTTTAGTTTGGGTCAAAATAGGTATAACACGATGTTATTTACTGCAAATATTATCTACAACGACGTAATATTTACTTAAAAATTAAAATAACACCACTTCCCGTCGATTTACGCACATAAACCACAATAAAAATGAAATATTACGGAACAGGGTGTAAAGTTCACTCATCCACCATAGAAAAGGGAGGATCCTCCGACCAGACGGGTGTTGTGTCTGGCGGGCAACTGCCCATCGGTTGAAAGTTGAAATCTTGTATGTATGTCGATCGCTCGGTAAACTCTAACTGCGCGATGCAGGATTTGTGTGACGTCATGTCTTTGATGCGTAGTTTGTATGTGGCGGTGTAACCGCTACATAACCTTCAAGGCCGGAGCGATTTGTAGACTGACATTTTTTCGTCCCCGAACGTCACTTTCAATATTTTTTTAAAATATTGCGTTCCAGGTATTTTAAAATGAAATGGTTTTGTTGACTAGCATATCTATCCGATCATAGAATAAAAAAGCCACAGAGGACATTAGACATTATTTTATATTAGAAAAAGAGTAAAATCCCGGTGTCGGTGTTCGGTAGTCGGGTGTCAAACATTGTTTGACACCGGGACTTGAGCTTAATAAATAAAAACTTGACATAAATAATTCGCTGACATCTATGATTTCTTGGCTTGATAATAATAACAAATTAAATGCACTTTGGGTAAAGATTGCATAATCCATTAAATATAAATTTAATTCATGATAATAATACAAATGAAGTAACTAAAGCCCATTTTCTCGGTTTAATTATAGAGAGTTAAACTAAATTGGAAAGAACACATTGAGAAACTATGTAAAAGAATCAGTAGTCAATCTTATGCTTTGTACCAACTTGCTCCAACCATCAACACTGATGTGTTACTCTCGGCGTATTGTTGAATCTGTCCTCAGATATGGCATTATCTTTTGAGGCAACTCAACAAATAAAGATATGGCATTTATAATGCAAAAGCGATGCCTACGTGCCATGTTCGGTATCCAAAGTACGGAGAGCTGTAAGCCACTCTTTACTAAGCATAAAATACTCACACTTCCGTCACTGTATATTTTGGAAATAGCCCTATTTGTGAGAAATAACCCCCATTTGGTTCCTCGAATATCAGACATTATAATACGTAATCGCCGGGATAATAGTAAAATTCGTGTTCAGCCAGCTAAGACAGCGCTACTGTATAAAAGCGTTGTATGCAGAGCGCCAATAATTTATAATAATATCCCTAACTGTGTTAAGACATGAAATAAAGACCAGTTTAAGAAAACATTTAAAAAAATACTGACAGAAAAAGCTTATTAAAATGTTAATTAATTTTTAAATGATAAATCCCTCTGAAGATACTGACTGAATCTAATCTATTTATTTTGAATCATGACTGTTGTTTCATTTAATATTATTGTTAATTGTTGATTTATTTATATTTTTGTTTATTGTACTTATTTTAATTTTAAAATCCTATATTGTCTTTTGACCAAATTTGTACACCAGCCATGGTCAAACATATTGGGCCAAAAAATACCTTGTTACACCTATAATAAGCATCATACCATGTATATTATCTCACATGTTTTTGCAAATAAATGAATCTGAATCTGAATCTCAGGAGCCAACCCCGAGTGCAGGTATGTCATGGTAGTCTTTAGAACGGACTGTCATATTTAAATGCGTATATTCAATTTCTTGTATGTACTGTTGACTATTGAGGAGTTCCCTCTTCTGGAGCCAACCCTGGGTGCAGCAGCCAGGTCATGATGAATTTTAAAACGGGCTATCGTAATTTAATGCGTATATAAAATTAAATGTCTCAGTTGTCGATCGGTGAGGAGTTTCCTCGTGTGGAGCCAATCCTGGATGCTGCAGCCAGGTCATGGTAGACTAAAGTCCTAAAGAACGGACTATCATAATTAAATGCGTATATTAATTTCCGTGTCTGTACCGTTGACTGTTATGGAGTTCCTTCGTCTGGAGCCTATCCTGGGGGTAGAATCAGATCACCATACATCATAAAGAAATTGTCTTCAAAACTGAACCAACGAGTAAAATTTCAATTCCGTGGAATAAGAGGAAGTGGTTTTAATTCAGCTTGCAAGAATTGCTAACTATTTAACTCACACGGCAAGTTGAATAAAAGGTTGTTATAATAATAAATAGTACAGCACGCACGACGATCTCCTTAGTAATGTATTTTTTTTTTCAAATTCCAACAAATTGTCGACATTGCGATATTCTGTTTCTTTTTCGTAATCAAGGTATTTTTTTAGGTAACCGGTATTAAAACGGTAATCTAAATAGATGTAACCTGTTTCTTCTTCTTGGGTTACCCAGATAGCGGTAAACCTTAATCGTAGTAGTAACCTAAATTCCGGTTTTCGGTCCCTGTGTATCGCACTACAAAAGAAACATAAAAATATCTTATTATAATACTTTTTTCAGGAACCTGGAGTTATTTGCACGATGGTCCATGTGAAGTAGAATTTATTGCCGCTGACACTGACGCCCCCGCTGACCTCAACGCCACCACTGACCCCAACGCTCCCGCTGACCCCAAAGCTCCCGTTGTCCCCGAAATCCCTGCTGACCCCAACGCTCCCGTTGTCACCGACATCCCTGCTGACCCCAACGCCGTCCTTGACCTCGATTTTCAAGTTATCCCCCAATTGCCTGATGATAGTGAAGGGGTTGACCCCAAAATTCCCGGTGTCCCCGACATCCCTGCTGACCCCAACGCTCCCGTTGTCCCCGACATCCCTGCTGACCCCAACGCCCCCGCTGACCTCGAAGAACAAGTTCTCCCCGAATTCCCTGACGCCCCCGCTGACCCCAAAACTCCCGTTGTCCCCGACATCCCTGCTGACCCCAACGCTCCCGTTGTCCCCGACATCCCTGCTGACCCCAACGCCCCCGCTGACCCCAAAGCTCCCGCTGTTCCCGATACCCCCGCTGGTCCAGGCTAGGGCTTTCAAATACCGGATTTTTTCAATACCGGTATCAATACCGGTATTGGAAATGTCAATACCGTGATCCCGGTATCAATACCGGTAATCCGGTATTGAACGCAAGTTCAATTAGGATATTAATAAAACCAATTAAATACGTGTTTTTTATTTTCTTATCAGTCTTTGTTGTTCTTATTTATTGAAAATAATAAAATAAATACGTTTTATACATAGCTCTCTTTTATAACAATTTGGTATTGGTTGATTATTTAGGTAGAACTAGGAATTAGGAACGTAATGAAAAAAATAATTTAATCTAGTCTTTTTGCAGGAAGGCATTTCACATAGACTTTGTATAGTACAATATCAAAAAAATGTAAATTTCATATTATTGTCATCATGTCTCATGTAAACATCAACATAGGTATCATTATTTGTAGAAATGTAAGTAAGTAAAGTATAGCTTAACTAGCTAGCAATAATTTGGTAATAATTTTAGTAACATTATTAATAATTGTGTAATAAAAAAACAATATCTGAAAAACATAGTAAAAAAATGTAAAAGTATATAAATAACACAATAATGCAAAAAGTTTTGATACAAATTTCTGAATTTTAAACGTTTTTTTTTAAATATTTTATTTTGAAAGTGAGATCGCAAAAAGGAAAGTGCATTCAATGTTGAATCAGACAGCGAACTTCTCAGCTTGTTACTTATATAGCCTACTGAAGAAAAAGCACGCTCTGCTTCAACACTGGTAGGTACCACAGACAGTAAATATCTGTAAGCTGCCGATAGAAATATCTTCCGACCACCCCCAGTTTCGAAGACACACATCTCTACTCTTATTATAGATTTAAAATCGGTGCTCGTAGCTGAGGTAGCACTCTTGGTTTTAGGCAATTTGGATAATATCTCACTCTCTCTCTCTAGTTGTTCCTGTATGGACGTGTCTTTATTTTCACTGCTCGTATTCAATGAAGTAGAAAGTTCTTCAGTCGTCATAATATCATGTTCATAATCAGTCATTGTCCACTATCTCTTTGAGCGTTTCGTGTGTCATTATTATATTTTAAACGTGCAAGTAAATTTACGACAATATGACTACATATTGTCGTAAATTTACTTGCACGATTGACAATAACAAAAATGACACAAGTACAGCTCGATTTCAGGCATTGTCTCAAGCGAGGCGCGGGAGGGTGAGCTTAAGATAACAGCGGGACGCTTGCGCTGGTGAAAACAAGTGTGAGAATAAGATCACATAATATTCAGATCGAATGTTTGTAATACCGTAATCACGGTATTGGGTCGTCAATACCGGTATTGTAAAAGGCCAAAATAAAATCCGTGATCACGGTATTACGGGATCCCGGAATACCGGTATTGAAAGCCCTAGTCCAGACGGTCTTTGAATAAAATTAAAATTGTAATAACTAAATTTTACTGGAAAAACATAAACAGTTTTTCGTGAACATCTCATTACCTAATACAATGTCTGGATTTTTCAAATACCAAAAGAAAAGGCCATAAAAAATGTGTGTACTTTATTATATAACTAGCTGACCCAGCCAACTTCGTTCCGCCTAACAGTCAATGAATGTGCATGTTAAGGATTTTAACATTTACCCTACCTACCCTACCTACCCTACCTACCCTACCTACCCTACCTACCCTACCTACCCTACCTACCCTACCTACCCTACCTACCCTACCTACCCTACCTACCCTACCTACCCTACCTACCCTACCTACCCTACCTACCCTACCTACCCTACCTACCCTACCTACCCTACCTACCCTACCTACCCTACCTACCCTACCTACCCTACCTACCCTACCTACCCTACCTACCCTACCTACCCTACCTACCCTACCTACCCTACCTACCCTACCTACCCTACCTACCCTACCTACCCTACCTACCCTACCTACCCTACCTACCCTACCTACCCTACCTACCCTACCTACCCTACCTACCCTACCTACCCTACCTACCCTACCTACCCTACCTACCCTACCTACCCTACCTACCCTACCTACCCTACCTACCCTACCTACCCTACCTACCTACCTAGATATCAAAAAAGCCGATCCACACAAAATGTATGAAAACGTGAATTTTCTTCATAAGTTTTTTTTCGTGAGTTATTCTATTTTTTCTCACCGTTTAAACCTTCCCTGGACTACGACAAACATTTCAAAACCAAAATCAGCTAAATCGGCCCAGCCGTTCTCGAGTTTTAGCGAGACTAACGAACAGCAATTGATTTTTATTATAATATAGAAGATAGATATGACATTCAAAGAAATGTAGTTATTAATGAAATTAAATATACCATGAAATAACGCACTAACTTAAACTGTTAAGCAACATTACGATGTTATTCGCGTAAAATCTCATATCAATACGTAAAAATGCATTGCTTTGTGTCATATATCATAATATATTCGTAGCACTATGACCATTGTATTTGCTGTCAAACAATCAATATTACCTATAGATTACTGTAATAGCAACTTACGTGTGTATTCAATGGAAAATTTATTACACTAACTGGAGGCAAGTATCAAGTACTGCATCAAGCTTTTGTATAGTACCGACTAAAAGTCCATAGGCAATCTCACAAAGCAATAGACTGACGCTTCGGTTTGACTTACGACCTTCTTCTATAAGTTGTTACAATACTATAGACACGCACAGTACACACACACACTCACTTTGTCTGCAATCAATGAACAGTTCGATAATCATTAGTTTTTTGTTTCATTCGTCTTGTTCACATAAATATTAAAGTTTAGCAGGTAGACCACAGAAAACTAACTAAATTATTTCAATTTCTGTGGGGTAGACAGATGCAGTTCGTTACGAGTATTCATTGTTGGTTCGTGGATAATGTTGGTGACGAGTATTTAGCGCAGTGTTGTGGTTATTATTTTCAAAAAGCAGCAGATAAAAATATTGAAGGGACATGAGATCAGATCAGAGAATATTGTTGCGCTGCGTAAAAGTGAATGTTATTTACACAAATATCTAATGAAACCGGACTAAGTGTGAGTGTTATCATTTAATAAATGTTTCATATTTTACTAAACATAAATCTTAATCAAAGGTATTGTTGACAGAACAGAGGTATTGTTGAGACAGAAGATGCCTTTAAAGTTTTAAATTCATTATGACGTTTAATTCGATTAGTGAATGATAAATAATTACGTATTATGTGTAATAAAAACAATGTTATTCTTTGTTCTAGAGAAATACTGTGAAGGTTAAGAGATATGAGGAAGGGGCTTATTATCGATTAGCGGCGACGTCAAATGGTGAATGAATATGAAACAAAAGGTTTCATACCAACGAGATATTTTGCTGAATTATTAAAAACACGTCATTATGAACCGTTCGCCGTGCACTCTGAAGGCTTGCATCACTGAAGACCAGCTAGAAAACTGTTTTTGACCTTAAAATATTGACCATACCAACTTAATAAACAACAGATTCGTTATTGCATGAATTTACGAGGCTGATGTGAAGGGAAAGGCCGGGCGGGGACGCCCTACGGACATATACTGACCTTATTGGTGATGTTCTTCAGAAAGGCCAGGTGCGTAGTACTCGCAACCGGCGTGGATGTATGAACGTAAACGAGGCAAAAGGAGTATGTAAGGATCGTAGCAGGTGGCGTTCTGTAGTTTCTGCCTACCCCCATGGGAAGAAGGCGTGAGTTTATGTTTATGTTTATGAATTTTTTAAGCACGTTTCAATATGGTGTTTGTCGTATTTCTTGCAGATAAATCGAAAATAAATATAACGAATAAATATTTTTTTAATTTTATTATCTCACATAACATAACATAACATCACGCCTTGTTTCCCCGAAGGGTTGGGCAGAGGTGTCCGTGTAGCAGGTACACCCACATTTCGCCAGTAATGTTTAAGTCCCATGTAATAGGGGGCGAGCCTATTGCCATCAACCGGGCACAATGTTCTATGTTCTATGTTATGGGGTTTGGTTTCCGCACTTAGTCCGTCAGGTGGACCATTGTGCGTGGGCCATGGCGGCCGTTTGGTGGTTATTCCAACCAGCCCACCTCCCTCCAGAAGTTAATCAAAACTCCTGGTTTGTTCAGAATATCTGTAAAAGATCTGGGTGACCCGAGGGTTTCTGTTCTAATCTGGGTGACGCCTGTGCATTCGAAGAGCACGTGCGCGACGGTTTCCTCAGCCTCCATGCATGCCCTGCATAGAGGGCTGTCCGTTATGCCTATTGTGTGAAAGTCTTTGTTTAGCGAGCAGTGTCCCGTGATGGTTCCCGTCACCAGGCGCAGGCCGTTCCTGTCCAGGCGTAATAAACGCCTGGTTAGCCTGCTATCCAGGGATGGCATAGCTTCCTTGGACTGCCTGCAGCCCGGTGTCGAGGTCCACCAGTACTCCGCTTGTGTGAGGGTGAACTCCTGTAGCCACCTGCGTATTTGGTTGAAAGGGATTGGTACGATAGGTTCGGGTCCACAGACTGCCGTGCCAGAACCTCTTCTAGCAAGTTCGTCAGCTGCGTCGTTACCTAGCGAACCGCTGTGTCCTTTTATCCATTGTAGCGTCACCGTGTTGCGACTAGATAGCGTTACTTGTTCTAGTGCATTGTGACATTCTAGTATTAACTTCGAGGTAATATATTTTTTCTTCAAGGATTGGAGAACAGAGGCGCTGTCAGAGAGTATACGTATGCGAACCGGGCACAAATCCAGGAAGGCAATTCTCGCGCATCTCACATTCGTCATTGTCGCTCGATTCGTACTTTTCCCTCGTAAAAATGATGTTTTCCCTCGTAAAAATCAAGTCGAGCTATTCTCGCCATGTCGATTCGAGCATTTCTCGCAGGAAGCCACGCGACATGCCTTAGTTTACATGCGACATGCAAAGAGTGGTCGGGACCAGTCGACACGTTCATGACATTATGTCGATCGTCAGACCAACGTCAAACAGTTGTTGTGTCATTCATGATTAGTCAGTGCGGAAGAAAATAATTAATATTTTTTAATACATACAATGTGTTACGAGTTTATAAACATCTTAGAAAACGCTGCGATCGCCACAAGAAAAAACACATGAAGAAAACTTCACGCCTCCGCCAAATTTGTCAACTATCCACTTCTTGTGCGGCGTCGATTGCTAAGACCCACATCTGAGACATAGAAGCGGAAGGCTTCTAAAATCAGTTAAATGGACGAAAACAGCTTTACTCTGGTTGACGGCAAGAAAAGCCGATCGTGGAGCAGCCACAACAAACATCGTACCACTCCTGCAAGCGATTATTTTTAAGCAGCAGTGCTTACCATCCTCATACATATTTCCCGGTAAAAGAAGGAGCCAAGGTCTAATCAATGCCGAAGCAAGGACTTTGCTGAAGCTGTCGCAGATGTATTCGAGCTGTACTACAAATAAGTCCTTCATCCTCGACGTTCTCGCGCTACAAAAGGCTGCCATCGATAACCCAGAATTTTGCCAGGCGGGAGTTATATGTAGATGTTACAGGGAAGCATGACCAAACCCAAGTGTGGTGTGATAATAATTATATTTTTGTGGTATAAACCCAAGTACATGTGTGATGTATTTATGTAAAGGGTCTTTTGTCACCCGAATATATAGCTATTATTATTGTATTACAGCAGGGCCAAAAACATGAAGTAGAATTTCAAAAGCATTCAAACAATAAAGATTTCAAACATGTATAATTGTTTTTAATATGAAACTAATAACTAACAAAAATATTATGCTTATACATTATCAGAATCACTAGTTAACAAGATTAGTCGGCGTCATTTGTGGCGTGCTGTTTAGTAGCCAGTTTAGGAATCGCCGGATCATTACACCTCTTGCCCAGTCTTCATGAATTTCGACAGACGTTGTCCAGGACTTTCCAACACAAAAAAAATTAAATTCATGTTGTGACGAGACTGCTACCGCTTGACCCTCAGGGAGGAAATTTGTTTTTGCAAGGATTAACAATATTTTCAGACTTTGTAGTTTAATGTAGCTGGAACATGTAGATTACAACTGCGTCGTTGGAACAGTAAGACGCAGCCATTGATGTAAATCATCGATGGACGCAGCAGCCATTATGAGGGCATTCTGAGAGCCGGTGATTCGGTCCGGTCTTTACGACCATCACGATTCCTCTTCTCCATCTTGATAAGCCTTGATGTTGTTTCGGTATTCATCATTTTAATCAGTTTAATCTTTGGCAGAAATTCTGTTTTTATTTGATTACATAATTATGACGTGAAAAAATCGTTGACATTGTCAAATCGGCATCTAAAAATGTACCATAGATAATACGCTTGAATATACTCTGTGTCATCAACTCATCAGCCATGCATTCCGTTGTAGTAAATACAAAGGAGAGCTTATTAAATATTATATCTACACTAATAATAAAGTCAAAGAGTTTTGTTTCTTTTTTTGTTTGAACGCGCCAATCTCTGGAACTACCAGTCTGTAAGATATTTATATGAAGGTTATTTTGTCACTAGAATTAAACGTTAAACATACTTATAAAATAATTTTCTCAAATCAGACGATTTGAGAAAATTCTTTTTGCATTTGTCAGTCTAATACTTGAGGAAGAATGTCATTAATATCACGCTACCACCCTTAGGAGCCAAGCAAAAAGAAAAAAGTCAGAAAGAAGGAAAGAAGGCTAAGCCAAAACGAAGTAACGGGAGGCACTGCTAAATGATATATTTTATGCTAACACAAGCAATTTTATGCGGACAAAGTCGCGGGCAGAAACTAGTAATTAAATAAAAATTGAGTTACGGAATCAATAATGAATTATTTTTTGATAAATGTTTATGAGATACGTATAAAATGGTGCTCGACACATTTTTTTGACTTAGAAATCATTTTTCAAGATTGTCAATTCCATAACCAGTCAAGTGGACTAGGAGGGTTTTACTTTGGTTGAGGGCAAGAAGGATCGATCGTGATGCAGTCGCAACAAACGCGGTACCGCTCCTGGAAGCGAGTATTTTCGAGTCGCTACTTGCTCCTGTACATTTCCTGGTTAGATCCACAGACATCGAGAGATAAAAGGATGTGAGCATCTTCCACAGGTCTGATCGAGTCGAAATTTGGTATTCTGTTACTTCAATGATATTAGAATAACATAGTAACCTTGAACTGATGCTGCAGCATTATTTGGAATTTGCAGGATACCCAAATCCCTCACCATTTAACAGCAGTATCCTGTTTGGGCTCATTGGAATGGTCTCAAGAGCCGGGGGACGGTGAATAAAAATATATTTTTTACCATAGCATTACTTTTTAAAGGATTTTGTTTGTGTCGGGGGTTTTTTGTGGTTTATACTTGGGTGTATACTGAATTTACAGAGTCTGTAAGATATTTATGTAAAGGTTATTTTGTCACTAGAATTAAACATACATACTCACCTATTATTACTGTACCTCCAACATGTTGCAGTATTTCAAAAGCATTTTAAACAATAAAGATTTCTAATATTTTTATTTTATTTTTTTCAATGCAGAACTTATGTATCTAACAAAAATACTATACGTAGACAATACATTATAATAATCATAAATTTACACGAATAGTCGGCGTCCTGTAGCGGGCGCTGTCCGCGAGCTTAGGAATCACCGGACCATTTCCCCTCTAGCCCAGTCTTCATGAATTTCGAAAGATGTTTGTGTGGTACTTTGACCACAAAGAAATTTGAATTCGTATTGTGTATTCTATCTTTGGGCCTTTATAAAGTAATATAACCGGGACACGTAGGAACAGCACCGTCTTTGGAACAGCAGTACCGCACTCTTTACGACAACTAGATACACTTCCTCTTCTTCTCCATCTTGATAAGTCTTGATGTTATTGTGGTAGTCATCAGTTTACTTATAATATCATTGGCAGTCGTCCTGTTTTCATTTAATTACGTAATTTATGTAGATAACCAATGTAAACAAACGGAAATTATGACTTTAATTTGACGTGAAAAATATCGTTGGCATTGAAATAAAAGCGTCAGCCATGCATTCCGTTATAAGAGAATTTATTTTAATGTTAATTATAAAATAAAAATGAAGTTACGAAATCAAAAATGATTATGGTATTCATAAATGTTTATCAAATATGTAATAAAATGTTGCTCAAAACCTTATAATAAACGCTTATTAGTAATTTTTAATACACTTTAAGAAAAATACATCGATGGTTGCGTTTAAAAGTAGCATCGTTTTGTGGAATGGATCGCTTCGCGCGACGTATGATGACAACATTTTTAGGGTTCCATATTTCAAAAGGAAAAAACGGAACCCTTATAGGATCACTCGTGTGTCTGTCTGTCCGTCTGTCACAGCCGATTTGATCCGAATTTAATAGACCAATTTAATTGAAATTTGGTACACATATGAATTTCTGTGACCCAAACACGGATGTGTAAAGTAAATAAATGAAATTTGAATATGGGGTCACTTTTCGGGGGCAAATTGTAAAAAAAAAGTTTTGTAAACTTTACCGAGTGATATATCAAATGCAAGGGCTTGTTGTGAGGATCTCAATTTTTTTTAAACTTTAAATTTTTTTTTTTATATTTAAGGTAGATGAAAATTTACCATTCCCGCCCTTATCTCCAAAACTTCAGAGCTTAAAATTTTGAAAATATACAGAGAATGGTTCTTTACTCATAGATTATAGGAAAACCTAACATAACATGGTAAATCTCTCAATATGGTACATTCAAACTTACATTTGCAGTTGGAATGTATGGGAGAACATGTTTTTTAACTACCTACAATGTTAAGTTTTTTCATGGGATAAATTCATCCCAACTACGGAACCCTTCATTGTGCGTAGTCCTACACGCACTTGGCTGGTTTTTCCTTTGACTCGTGATGTATGAACGACTAGAATCAGGATAATGTCACCATTTTATAAGCGACATAGGAAGACGAGCGACAATGACATATTCGACAAGTCGAGTGTAAACGCGAGAATTGGCCTCCGAGCTGCTACTGAGAAATTTCAGATAGAAAAACCCAATAACACTTTGCCCGACCCGGGAATCGAACCCAGGACCTCATGCTCAGCAGTAGCGCTTGCGACCACTAGACCAACGAGGCAGTCTTTTTTTTATTATCTCATATCACTCATTTTTTATTCTAAACCCTTTATTCCAATAACAATATTAATAAAAAGGCAGCAATATTTAAAAAATATTATTATTGCAAACAAAAATAATAATATTTGCAAAAACAGCACTGTGATTTACGAAATTAGAACCTTAGCCATCTTGAATATTAGATCAACGCTTAACACCTTCTGCTATCTGCACATATAATTTATTTTCGAATTTTAGCAATGCCATAAACTGGCCAAGGTCACGCGTATGTGTTACCGTGTCCAACAAAAGTGATAGAAATATATATATTTTTTTTTTGTGTGTAGTGCAAAACTGCGTTCTCAGTCTGAGAAGTATCTTCGTCTGTGGTGTGTGTACCGTACACACACCACAGACGTCTGATTGCTTACACATACACATGTACGGATTATACCGCGTGTCCACAGCAATTCGACTCTTAGCGTGCCTATGCACTTTTGAACGCTTACATTGTATGTGTGCAAGGTAATGTGCGAAGAAATAAAATAAATATGTAATTTTTTTTAATTTATATAACTCTTTATAAAAATCAACAAATTAGGAACTACTACTTTAATTAAGTACTTATTTATGAAGCAGTTACCCTGGATCGCTCTACTACTCCTCGTCGTCTCATTTTCAGAGAATTCAGAGTCTGAATGTTCATTCGGGATAGCTTCGCAGCTCGTAAGGTACTCATGAAACGCATGGTAGTGCTGTGGGATTGCATCACTAGTATATAAAAAACATAAAATAATAAAATAAAGTATAGTCAGCCGGTATGTAACTTGGCAAGAATCGTAGATGCACTGAATTCTTTTTTGTTTGTTTTTCTTATTAGACATGTTTAAAAATAAGTATGACAATAACTATAAAATAATATATAATCACAACGGTAATGATTTCCCATTGTTTGTCTTATTTGCTTAAGTATTTTTATGTGTACTTATTTTTGTTTATATTTATATATTAGGTATTGGAAATCAATATTTATGTATATCTTTATATATAAATAAATATTTATTCCTCAATTCTCGCTATTGCACCTACCACTGTTTGTCTCTGCATCACCCAAAGGTTGACTGGTAGAAAATGCCTTTGGCATTAAGTCCGCCTCTGTACATTTGTGTGCTTGAAATAAATAAATAATAAATAAATAAAATAATGACATGCAATAGAAGTGTCAGGTTTTTTGTTGCGCTAAGTGTATGGACGACGATCAATGGGCGAAACTTACGACCCAGTGGGTCCCGCTTAATGGCAAACGACATCGCGGCAGGCCCAGACGGAGATGGCGGGATGAGCTGGACTCCTTTAAGAAAGATTGGTCCTTGGAAGCTCTGGACAAAGAGAGGTAGAAAGAGATTAAGGAGGCCTTTGCCTAGCAGTGGGACAATAATGGATAAGAAAAAAAAAAAAGTGTGAAAACTTACTCCGAACATGCCAAAACCTGACGACTGTTACACAAACTTAATAAATTGGCATGTATAGTGCTTTACTTATAGGTAATTGCTGATCATAAGCTCGTTTCAAATGTAAATAGATTGATTCAGATTCTGTTGCAGTTCAGGCTGTCGCTCTTCACTCTCACTCGAGTCTAATTATTTGCAACTCCGTGTCTGGTTCCAAATACTCTCTCTTCTTCTTGCTCGCGAAGGAGGAGGCAGAACGCGTGAGAGAGAGGAAAATTTCGCGCCCTCACGCCCCTAGTCGCCGCAGGAGACGCCCCGGGCATCGGGAATCTCAGGCCGATTCCCGGCCACCGTAGGCGCGGGCTTGCGGACGATGTACAATGGGTAGCTCGCCGTCCGATAAGGACCAGGTCCGGGTCGACGGGGCGTTGTGTTCCACGTGCACCTGGAAGAGATGTCAGCACAACTGATGGAGTCCGCTAGTCCGCCTGCCAGGGCCGCAGGAAAGTCCGAAAGGGTTACCATGGCCCCTGGCAACATACAGGCAACTGAAGGAACACGGGTGGGTTTTAGTCAGTAAGAGTCTGACACGCCCTCCCGCTCTGCCCAGAGCGGGAGAAGTAATTAGATAAAATCCCAATTAAAAAAAAATACTATCGTGTTTCACCCTCACCTGGGTCTAATTATTTGCAACTCCGTGTCTGGTTCCAAGTACTCTTGTTCGAAGTTATACATAAATTGTATGAGGTTTTAAATGATACCTTCACTCCCATTATTTTTTCCCATTTTATTTTTTTTCCTTGAGTGTCTTTTAGCCAGCTTTTTCCAGAAATAAGGCTTTTTATGTCGTAAAAGTCACGCTGTCTCATCTCATGGACCTTATATTTTATTTCCGGTCACTTGCATTGTCTCTCTATGCCCTATGCAAGTGCGCCCAAGGACAACCCTTGGTTGTTGCAGGAGTATTGCAGAAGATGGAAACAAAACATATTGGGCTATGACAGTGGCTGAACCGCGGATCTTTGGTCTATAGAGTGCGGCTCTGTACATATATCAATGAGTGCGAGGGTCAGGGTTTCGGTCATTACGCAATATACCAAGTATTATTCAAAATTCAAACTTATTATATTATATTTCATAGATTTATTTCCGAAGTATTTTCACCATAAATTAACAGGACATCGAAAATTAATAATTTATTTAGTTTTCCACGGTTAACTTGTTAATAAGTAAGATGCCTTCGTCATAAATTATTATCAGCCGCTATTATGATGATGATAAAGGCATCCTACTTGGCTGCAAACCCCTTACTGACCGCGTTCCATATTATAATAATTCTAAAGTACCGTAAACTTCAGTAAAAGTATTCCCCAACCTCAATGCATGCAGGAAATAAAAATAAACACAGGTGGTAGAGTACTAAACTCAAACTCAAAGCATTTATTTCAATTAAAGCATTTACAGGCACTTTTGAATTGTCAAAGAATCGGTCAGTTAGTCAGAAAGTTGAAGCTAGTAGCCCATTCCAAAACGTAGATCTCTATGGAGAAGAACGGACAGGAAACTCCAAGGCCACTCTTTTAAATATAGATAGAGACTTATATTCCAAGTAACTACACATACTAACACGGTCGTTGACGTCAGAAAAAAATACATCAAATCTTCTTTTTTTTTCTTTTATCCTTAAGATATTGATACCCAATATCGGTAATATATTTTTTTTACTTACCTAAACTTTCAAAATAATGTTTTTCTGTTTTAGAATTTGTAAATAGGACAAGCTTTTATAATAGGATAAGTATAAAACATTGCTCCAACTTAAACTTAGTACATAAATGCATAAATTATTTACTATTAAATGAGCAATATTTGTTTATATATCGACAAAAAATAAAATGTTCAGAAAAGCCGTACAAAGATTTAAATTTTAGAAAAATTTACGTATTTTTGTCATTTATTAAGATATCGTGAAAACTAAAACAGTTATAAAATCAGAAAAAAATGGAGCAGTTACCGGTATTTTTAGTTTAATTATTTGACGCTATTGAAAGTGGTTTTTGTCGCTTATAATAATAGCTTTTAATTTTCCAATGAGGAAATATGGCATAAGATACAAATGACAAAATAAAATATTAAAGGATAAGAAGCCTAAACGACATACCGATTTCTCACATCGCAAGGAAAAAGTGTATAAGAGACTAGACAGTTCAATAAGTGTTATAGGAAAAGAAGGATAAGGTACTTTTCACAGTGGTTGTATAAAATTTAATAGAGCACAAGAAACAGTCGGCTTTCAAAACAATACCAGGATATAAGACATTAGTGACACACAATGTCGCTTGAAAGCAAGGAAAAGAAGGATAATCAACATTTGGCATTGCGTGAGTCTATGGAAATATGGATGAAAAGACCAAAAAGACCCAAAAATAATGAAGTAGCGTAACCAACACGATCCTTCATCAGGATAAGAGCTAAAACGGGTATTACACTACACTGTAATTATATCTCTAACTCGTAAAATAGGGTGAAGTACCTTATAAGTATTAGGTTAAGGAGTCGATTTTCATAGAAAAAGACTAAGGATCCTTAGTCTTAGGGGCCTGTTTCAGTATACCTTACCCGTTCAAGTAATTCAAATTTATACTAAATGGTAGATTTAAAAGAGGATGGTTCGTCATTATACTCATTTTCATGTCACCTACCTACCTATTTACTAACAAGCGGATAGTAGGATGTTTTTAAATAAAAAAAGACTAGCTCTCGCCGTTACAGCACGCAGCAGAGTGTTTTTCGGACAAGCGACGTGCTTAAAACCTATTTTTGTGATTTCAAATAGCATAAGCATCGACTCGTAATTAAATCCTTATTGGTATTGCAGTATAAGTGACGTATAAGTATGATTGTAGAACGTGAAAGTAGGTTATAATCGACACCATGATATCTAATTTAATTTAAGTAATAAGGTATTAGCGACAAAACTGTTTTTATATTGTAAACCGAAGTAAGGTATAACCAACAGTGTGATATTAAAATAAATTTAGGTAATAGGGCATAACCTACATAGCTGTCATAAAGTACTGAATGGTAATAGGGTATAACCGACAGAGTAATATGAAAATGAATTTTGTATATAGGGTACAAGCGCCATAGCTATGTTAAATTACGATATGAAAGTAGGTTATAAACAACGTTTGTACTTTTTGAGGGAAAAGCTTAAAAGCCATAAACAGCTGAAAGCTCGACACCCTTATGAAGAAAAAAAGTATTACCGACAACAAATCCAAAATAGCACCTTTATAGCAAAAATGACCTGAAATTTCGTCGGTTACGGAAAGTAATACTAGGAAAATGTTTTTTTTTGTTAGGGCTACACGCCAAAAAAGTCATCGTAGAGCCATGGGAGTAAGCGCATTCGAAAGAGCGGAAAATTTTACGTAGGATGGCATATACAGGGCGTCCCAAAGTTATGGGACATGAAGGGAAAGTACCTTAAATATCGTAGATAGGGTATTTTGCTGAAAGAAGACATTATGTTATTTTTAAAAGTTAGTAATTCTGCATTCAAAGATTTTCTAAAAATTACTTGCCTCGTCTGGGAATCGAACCGACTTGAATGTAAAAAAAAAACACCCCTACTTTTATGATGCCAATCGAAAGAATGGCCAAAAAATAATAACTCTTCTTAAGTAACATAGTATTTTAAAAGAAAGGAACAGCGTGAAATTAATCATTTTAATCAAATTAAAAACACATGAAACTGCCGTAGTCAATTAAGTGGGTATTTTTTTTGTACATGAATTAATTAAATGCTCAAAATGTGATCCCTCTTGTCTTACGCAAATCGCCAATCTTTTAATGAGTTCGCTGCCTGTTGATTTTCTTATCATTTTATGGTGAATACTCGATATGATATGGCACAATTCTGTTTGTAACTCGCCCGTTCTCGTATCGTTTTTTGTATAGCATATCTTTCACGTATCCCCAAAAGAAGAAATCTAATGGTGTAATTTTGGGACATGGATTGGTACGAATGGACCGATTAGATGGCCGGCCAGATCCCCGGACCTTACACCATTAGATTTCTTAATAATTAAATTAATAATTATTTTTTTAATTTGTGTATATTTTGTGACTTATAACATCGCCTTGGATGAATCTGTAAAGGTGTTATAATTGTGCTTTCAATAAATAAATGAATAAATAATATCTAGGAAAATTCGTTTTCTCTATTTTCACAGCCTCGGGAATGTGATTCAACGTTGGTATACCTGGACGATATGTTTATCTATTTATCCGAGCAGAGCTCGGTCGACCAGGTACTGTTAACTTAAGTGAAAATTCCACGTAGGAACCCTTTTCGAATCCCTTAATCTTTGACCCTCTATTGTTCATTGGCTAAATGGCTGAAAGTACTCTCTTTGATGCTAACAAGATCAAAGAGAAATTCCACATTAGCCCTTAAAAGTTTGAAAGACTAGGTTCAAACTATTTCTTGAGTTTAAATTGCTTTTGATATTGTTAGTTTGACACTAGTCTCATCATATGCCCAGCGTTTTTCCAACCATTTTAGGGTCGTTTCCAGTCTATCCGGATGCAGCTGAATACCAGTATTTTATATAAAGCGACTGCCTACCTGACCTCCACCACCCAGGTACTGGGTAGCATAAAAGAAAATCCAATAAATAATAAATTAATTTAATTTATAGCGCCTTCTAATTAATTTATAGCAATATTGTAATCCGTTAACATCTCATATGCTTGATTAAACTCCATTCTGAAAAAAAGGCATATCTAAGACTCTTGTAAATAATACTTAGGTACTAGACTCGCCCCCTATTGCATGGGACTCAAACGTAACTGGCGAAATGTGGGTGTACTAACTGATACAGGTACGATTAGCACTATCATCTAGGGTAGCAAAATTACGTAATTTTACTAAAAACGCTGGTGAAATTCGGTCATTTAAATAAACCACGGTAAAATTACCGGCGACTTATGAAGTTTTCAATTTTAATTTGTGCTGTCCTCTGCTCTGCCTCTGCTCATAGGATGATACGACTTGAGTATTAGGTTTTAGGGATTTTTAGTACGCATAAGTCGCACGAGCCCAGTTTTCTGTTTTTTTTAAGTTCCAGTACTGCTTATAAATCTCTGGCAAATTTCATTCACAACTATTTATTTATTTATTATTAGGCTCTCCAATAATGAGTACACTACTACTTTATAATTAGTACATTGCAAACTTAAGTCTAAATGCCTCATTATCATTACTTATAAAAAAGCACAGCATGCATATCTGTTAATAATGAAGTAGTGACATACACATGATACACACAAACATACTCACTTCCGTATTTGTAGTGTTTTAGTGGGTATGAGTACGTGTAATACGTTTTTTACCGAAAATTACCTTATTTTACCTTATTTTACAGTATTGTATCAGGGTAATTTTACCGTTTTACATCCCAACTACCATCTATATTGACACAAAATTATTCGATACATTGTATTTCAGCATTTTATGTAACAGTTAAAAGTTAATATTCTTTTAATTTAACTTCTGTTCCAATTTTAACTAAATATTTAGCTCAATTAATATTTTTTATTGAGTAAAGAAAAACAGAAAGTTTTAATCGAGTTTGATTGTTGACTGACCTACGACTCTGCTTAGCTAGGTTCGTACCCCACAGGGGGTGCCCTTAGCAAGTGTTCGCCTAGTTTTAACTTAGAATAGTTTTTGCCCCTGGCTGGAAGATTTGAGTGTAGAAGCTTAAGGCATCCCCAGGAAAGCCCTAGTTAAAAAGAAAACATCACCCGCAGTTCATAAATCAGAACGTTCTTCACAATCAATTATAAACCTTATCCTTTCAAACACAGTTCCAAGCCACTATCTTGACCCTCGCTCTCATTCAGCTTCTACCAGCCACCCTGCAAGGATCGTCGCACAACCTGCCTGAGGGTAACGTTTCACGATTTTCATTCAAGAAAACGTTCACTCCAACATATGGTCATCAGTCCTACGGCTACATTGCACAGTCTACAGAGCACCCATATTTTTCCAGTTATGTTTTAAGTCCCATGTAAATCGGGGACAAGCCCCAAAAATCTGCCTTACCTTTTCCCAACTATGTTGAAGTCGGCTTCCAGTCTATCCGGATGCAGCTGAGTACCAGTATTTTACATGGAGCGACTGCCTGTCTGACATCCACAACCCAGTTACTGGGTTTTATGATACTCCTTGGTAAGACTGGTTGTCAGACTTTCGGGTTTCTGACGACTTGTGCGGACTGTCAAAGATCCACGAATAACAGCCGAGACCAACGGCTTAACATGCTTTCCGAGGCATGGAGGAGTCTCGGTATGTAAAGATCAACTGATGGCTCGATTGCGGCAGTGGTTATTATAATTATTGCTATAAAAGACGTTTACTTACGTCGCCAACTATTACAGTTCTCATATTCCATTTCGCAGTAGTTATCGAACGTTTTGTAATGACCATCATAGTGACGGGCGCACACCTTGTTACGTCTGAAATTATGGCGTGATCATTATCAGAAACACCCTAGACTGTTCTAGATAACGAGAAATTACTAGCGCAATTCTTGGCAGTATAACATTTCGGCAACACCAAGCAATTCAGGGCAACACCAAAGACTGCTTATATGGTTAAGAATAGCGTAATTTTAGTCACCCATGTAAGTGCACCTTTTGCTATGTTGAAGTCTGCATTCAGTTATAAAAATATCAGAGGTAGTTAATTGATTCAGGCGTGACCTTGCGGAAATCCATTATGAAATACAATAGACGTAGATATATTTGGTAACCTGTTCCGCTTAACTATTCCTAAAGAGCCATAAAAAACCCAGTAAGAAATCGACCCGTGTTTAATAATAATAATAATACGAGGCATCCTCAGGATGATGATTGAGTTAAGCGGAACAGGTTACTAAATATATCTACGTCTATTGTATTTTAATACCAGAGGTGGCTACCGCTAGATAAAGGAAGTAACTACCTACTTTTCTTAAATCTTCAACATCATAAATTTGGCCCCGCTATCAACCTCTGGCTGGCTGATACCTCACAACCATATGAGTTAAGTTTAGTTGGACTTTAGAAAAAGAGGATTCTTGTTTGTTAGTAGTAACATATCGTCGTTGATACCGCAATACCGCGTAACTAACAGTGGATAATACCGCGGAAGTACAAAAGTATCACATTTTAGTTCAGACACGTATTCAGTGGGTAAAGCAGAAGTTGTTTAGTTTTTTCGTTCTCCTGTAAAATTGTAAAACATCCAAGTTACACGGTATTGCAGTGTCAGCGACGATATTACGATTTTTCCAAGATTTCTGGGCTGATTTTAAGGTAAACCAAAAAAAGAATCACTTGAATCAACCCTGCAATCTTCCTGTCAACTGATCCTACAGTGAACTTTAGTTGGATATTTTTCCAGCTTCATAATGCATATAAGTAGGTACACACGGCTACACATCAAGCTATACCTTTCCAGTTTATGCTGATCTCGCATTGTATAGGATTTCCGTACAATACGAGGTCAGCTTATATTGAAAATGTATAGCTTGATGTGTGGCCGTGTGTACCTTATCTAACAAAAGTTACTTACTTGTAAAACCTAGGACATTTCTGGATAAAAGTAACACATCCAATGTCGATAAGATCAGCTTTTAGAAATACAGTTTTCTTGGGGTAATATATGACTTTCCATGGTTTGGGATGGGCGCTGTTCACATAACTACGTAAGCTGTCACCATATATCACCATTAGTACTGGAATAAAAACCAGAAACACCATCATTACTGACAAATGCGTACACTGACTGGATAGGTAAACTCAAATCTAATTAATCTACATGGTCCTCATATGGCCTGACCAAGATGATATCTGGACTTTAAAAGAGACTGCGAATTTAATTTTGACGCGTAAATGTTTACAATGCATGTGCTCGAAAAGAGTTTATTATTAGAGAAAAGTTTTACAAATTAGATGATGATGATTTATTTATTTAAGTTTTCATGCACAACATAACAGAATATACTTCCAAGGCGTTGTACAGAACAATATACAAACTAACAAAAAAAAAACTACCGACTTCCAAAAAAAAACACTACAAAGTGAAAAATAACTTTAATTTCGGAAGTCGGTGTCTTGGGTTTTGTGTTTTCGTTTTTTGCAACCAAAGTTTTTATTTTTCTCTTTTTAGTTGTGGTACCTACCCCAACACATTCGAATACCACTACCTACTACCAGTGTCAGGAACTTATCATATCATCTACATACTAAGTGGGAAAAAAATACGTATTTTGTAGCTAACTCAAAAACTACCCAAGCAAAGTTAATAAAATTTATATAGGACCAATTTGGGAGCATACCCTTTCAAACAAAAAAATAATTTTCAAAATCAGTCCACAAATGACGGAGAAATCGGTGGACATAAATAAAAAAAAATAAAAAAAACAAACATACGCGTCGAACATATTTATAACCTCCTCCTTTTTGGAAGTCGGTTAAAAATTATACACATACCTACGTAAATAGGTTATGTAAATTACAAAAAAAACACGGAACACGAGAAATAACAAAATTAACAAACAAAATAACATTCGTATAATAAATAAACTGCATGATGACGATGGTGGCAGTGGCGATGATGGTGGCGATGGAAATGTCGATGGCGATGACAATGGTCAAAGTCGAAGGTCGAAGTCAAAGACAAAGCCAAAGCCAAAGTCAAAGTCAGAGTCAAAGTCAAAGCCAAAGCCACCGCCAAAGTCAAAGCCAGAGTCAAAGTCAAAGTCAACGTCAACATCAATGTCAAAGTCAAAGCCAAAGCCAAAGTCATGACGATGGTGATGATGATGACGAAGAATATTGTTTATATTATTTATGTACGACAGCCAAGATGTCAGATTGTTACACATTATATGCGACTACAGTAAGGTTCAATCGTTTTTTTATTTCCTCGCACAATGCATAGTAAGACGTTGTATGATACACGTGCGTAAGATGATTTCAGACCCGTGTCGACTTATAAACTCGCACGTTTTGCTCGCTCATGAATAAAAATGCCACTCGTCGGAAATCATCTACTTTCCGCACTTACAGCTTAAATAACTATTTTTAACCGACTTCTAAAAAGAGGATGTTATGAATTCGAATAGGTATTTCAAGTTTTTTTATTGTTATTTATGTTCGGGCCTAACTCCGTCATATTATACAGGGTAAGTTTTTATCCAGTGCGTAAAATTTAACACCTGACTTTACTCATCTTATGAACAACTTTTACTATGGGACCAAACCTGAAATCGCGAAAAAACAATCAGCTGTTCCCTACATTTATGTTCGCATAAGTCGTCAAAATGTAAGGAACACTGCATTGGTTAAAAACTTATCCTGTATAGACGGATTTGCAAAATTCTTTTTTTTGTTTGAAAGGGTATACTTCCGAGGTGGTCCCATAGTCATCAAGTCAGGATCTGATGATGGGATCCTGGAGAAATCGAGGGAACTCTTCAAATACTATAGGCACACCTATAGCGATTTAGGTATTTTTTTATAGTAACTCGTGCAGTTGCTCGTGGAAAATACCATTTGGTGAAGTGGAACTGATGATGAAAACCACAGATGACCACCGGAACTACTCAATAATAAGTATTTCACGGGTTGCGATTCGATTACTTTACTCAATTCATGCTCGTCACAACGCATAATTATGGAGAAGTGGAGCTGATGGTGTAGTACCAGGAGAACTCCTCAACGATTAACGTCCCTGCATCGGGAAAAGCAATATTTCGTAAAAGTTAATGAGCATGACTTTGGGTTATTGTAACTTATATAAATTACAAACTGACCCACTAAAAAGCCAGAAAAAAAAACTATTAAAAAAAAAATACTTCATCTTCTGTCTAAACTTTTCCCAACTGTGCTGGGGTAGACTTCCAATCTAACCGGTTGCAGCTGAATACCAGTATTTATACATAGAGTGACTGCATATCTGACCTCCACAACACCACACTGGGTAACACGATACCACTCAGAAAGACTTGGTTGTCTGATTTTCGCGTTTCGACTACCTGGGGGCCGACCACAATCTTTTACGAAACAATCTTATTTCAAGAGAGTTTTGTTTCAAGCTCGTATTCGTACCATGACCATACTTTTGTAAATATTTATTAAACAGCTTTTACAATTGGGATGATTGTAAATTACTTACTTGTTACTTTCTTACATATTTGTAAAGTTTTACAAACTTAACAAATATGTAATTTTTTTTACAAAATTGTAGGATTGTAATGTTTATTAAACAGGGCCCAAAGAAGTGACCAAAAAAATGCAAGAACCATAAATAGTTATCTTTGTAAACTACGCAAGCGTATCGTCACTATTTCATAGGTACAGTCGAGCTCGTAATTGCTTAATCACCCTTTTTTTTTAAGTGATAGCTTCTTTAGGCGCGTTGGGCATTTTTGAGATGGGAAAAAACAATTGAACTCGCGACACCGTTACCGACACCTCATTTTTGTAAACGCGATTGTGCTCTTTATTTATATTAAGTTCAATGTTCTATGCAAGTATTTTTACTTTAGTGGCTTTTGGATTTTTACTGTTCTATGCAAGTATTTTTACTTAAGGCATTGGAAGTTTTTTTTTATTTTGTAAACGTGATTGTGCTTTTTATTTAGAATAAGGTGACGGCCCAATGTTCTATGCAAGTATTTTTCTTCTACCAAGGTGAACTTATTCAAGTTTTCACTTCTCTCGGCACTCCAGGAGAGCCACTGTTTTTTTTTTTTGGGTGGGAAATTTTCAAATAACTTCTCCCGCTCTGAGCGGAGCGGGAAGGCATGTCAGACTCTTACTGACTAAAACCCACCCGTGTTTCTTCAGTTGCCATATTTCCAGGGACCACGGTATCCCTTTATGCTTTATCACCCTGAGGTCGAATTTCAAATGCACGTTGTAATGTTGTAACTTTCCGTTTATTTCTATGTGGTAGATAGATTTAACCTTACAGAAGTTTTCCATAACACAACATCACGCCTTGTTTCCCCGACGAGTTGGGCAGAGGTGTACCTGTAGTAGGTACAGTAAGCGCTCAAAAGTGCATGAGCACGCTAAGAGTCGTATTGCTGTGAACACGCGGTATAGTCCGTACATTTGTATGTGTAAACAGTCAGACGTCTGTGGTGTGAGTGCCGTACACACACCACAGAGAACGCAGTTTTGAACTACACATTATCGCAGAGATGGCGAACCTCTCTACATCTACGCGCCATTTTTTTCAAATACATATTGAATGTTGCCATGACGTGCCAACAAGTGACTTTTGGAAAAATATTATATAAATACTTTCACAATTCACAGTAATACTTTTGTTATTATTATTTTGTTATTGTTTTTGTTGTTTTGTAATTAGTCCGACTTCTGCTGTTGCAAACTAGATGACTTTAGTACGAGTACCTATATTCCTGAAATGATGCCGTGCCCAAATTATTTGGTTACGTGCCACCAATGGCACGCGTGCAGATATGTGATATATGTGCAGATAGCAGAAGGCGTTAAGCGTTGGTCTTAGATTCAAGATGGCTAAGGTTCTAATCTCGTAAATCACAGCGCTGTTTTTGCAAATATTATTATTTTTGTTTGCAATGATAATATTTTTAAATATCCTGCCTATTTATTAATGTTGTTATTGCAATAAAGGGTTTAGAATAAAAAATGCGTGATATGTTATAATAAAAAATAAATAATATTTATTCGTTATGTTTATTTTACTTAAGTATAGTTATCAAACTGCTACAATTATTTATCATTACTTCACCTGAATAATATGTGAAATAGATGTCTAGAAACTTAGAAGCAATTTGTATTATTTTGACATATTTAAATTTTGGAATGTTTTAAATTTTAAATGGATTTTTTTGCACCATAAATATAAAGCTTTGATCATGGTCTAAGTAATTAAGCAATAAATAAGAATATTAGACTACTTAAAATGTAAAAAAATCTACTGACAAAATTGTTGATTTTAAGGTTAAAGGCAGTTGTTCATATTAATTATTTTAAACTTTATTTGGCTTTAGTAAATATTGGTTGGTATTGAGGTTATAGCTTAAGTATTCATTTTCTTTACGAAAAGAAGATTGAAACTAAACCTCAATTTTTAATCCTAAAATATTACTAAAATAATATTAAACAATTTCGGTATATCTGCAAGAAATACGACAAACACCCTATTGAAACGTGCTTAAAAAATTCGTTACCATAAATTCATGCAATAACGAATCTGTTGTTTATTAAGTTGGTACGGTCAATATTTTAAGGTCAAAAACGGTTTTCTAGCTGGTCTTCAGTGATGCAAGCCTTCAGAGTGCACGGCGAACGGTTCATAATGACGTGTTTTTAATAATTCAGCAAAATATCTCGTTGGTATGAAACCATTTGTTTCATTCACCATTTGACGTCGCTGCTACTCGATAATAAGCCCCTTCCTCAAATCTCTTAACCGTCACAGTATTTCTCTAGAACAAAGAAAAACATTGTTTTTATTACACATAATACCTAATTATTTATTATTCACTAATCGAATTAAACCTCACAATGAATTTAAAACTTTAAAGGCATCTTCTGTCTCATACCCTTGATTAGGATTTATGTTTAGTAAAATATGAAATATATAAATGATAACACTCACACTTAGTCCGGTTTTATTAGATATTCACTTCACTTTTACGCAGCGCAATAATATTCTCTGATCTGATCTGATCTCTTCAATATATTTTATGCCTGCTTTTTGATAATAATAACCACAACACTGCGCTAAATGCTCGTCACCAATATTATCACGGCACGAACCAACAAAGTTCTATTAATTGAATACTTGTAACAAACTGCATCTACCCCACAGAAATCGAAATAATTTACTTAGTTTTTTGTGGTCTACCTGCTAAACTTTAATATTTATGTGAACAAGACGAATGAAACTAAAAACGAATGATGATTATCGAACTAGTCATTGGTTGCAGACAAAGTGAGTGTGTGTGTGTAATGTGCGTGTCTACAGTATTGTAAAAACTTATAGAAGAAGGTCGTAAGTCAAACCGAAGCGTCAGTCTATTGCTTTGTGAGATTGCTTATGGACTTTTGGTCGGTACTGTACACCCACATGTCGCCAGTTATGTTTAAGTCCCATGTAATAGGGGGCGAGCCTATTGCCATCAACCGGGCACAAATCCAGACTCCGGGCTGCTACTGAGAAATTCCAGATAGAAAAACCCAATAACACTTTGCCCGACCCGGGAATCGAACCCCCCCTTTATTTATCTTTTGTTTAAATTCTTTTTTATTTTGTGAATGTGAGAACGCTGTAGGCTTAGTGGATTATAGATCTGTTGACCATTTTCTATTTTGTTAAGTACTTGGTACTTATTGAAAGACCTACACTGTCCTCCCATATCTAGTAACACTGTTATTTGAAAGTATTGTAA
Source organism: Agrochola litura (assembly GCA_949152395.1). Classification (NCBI taxonomy): domain Eukaryota; kingdom Metazoa; phylum Arthropoda; class Insecta; order Lepidoptera; family Noctuidae; genus Agrochola; species Agrochola litura. The sequence goes on along the minus strand of OX424513.1, from coordinate 18,875,594 downwards.
AAGCCAATTATTTTTAAAAGAGTAACCGTGGAGTTTCTTGCCGGCTCTTCTCTATAGGAAACGACCAATTGGAACCGTGCACCTAGCTTCTGACGTTTCGTAAGTGCCCATGTAGATTTATGAGAAATAAAATATTTGCATGCTAATAATCCATTTGACTTTTTTATTTTTTGATTACTGCTACCTTTTTTTTTTGACATTTGACATTCTGTTTTAATTTGACATTTACTGTAATTTGAACGATTTGACATTAATTTTTATTATGTATTGTTAAAATTTCCTACTTGTTATTTAAATTTAATAAGTCTTTAAATTTGTGTAAGTTAACATGATTTGCATGCCCATGTGACGGTAAAACATGGAGGACTTTCTTAATAAAACATCAATGTAATAATTACCCATGTTTGCAAAGTAATAAATGATTTGATTTGATTTGATTTTTAAACACCTGGGTGAGGGACGCATTGAACTGGAAAATATGGTAGAAGAAAGGAAAGGCATCTATCTTGTAGCGGGTGATTCCCAGCTGAAATGATGGTGATGATGGAGATTTTGATACAGAATTAAATCATGGGATAAAAACAATCGATGTACTGTATGGATCGGAATGCTGGGCCGTGAAGAAGACAGATGAAAAAAGATTGCATCTATTGGAGACGAGGATATTGAGATGAATGTTTGGAGTGACGAAAATGGATAAAGTAAGAAATGAGTATATAAGGGGAAGGAACTGCCTCGTTGGTCTAGTGGTCGCAAGCGCTACTGCTGAGCATGAGGTCCTGGGTTCGATTCCCGGGTCGGGCAAAGTGTTATTGGGTTTTTCTATCTGAAATTTCTCAGTAGCAGCTCGGAGCCTGGATTTGTGCCCGGTTGATGGCAATAGGCTCGCCTCCTATTACATGGGACTTAAACATAACTGGCGAAATGTGGGTGTACCTGCTACAAGGACACCTCTGCCCAACCCTTCGGGGAAACAAGGCGTGATGTTATGTTATGTTAAGAGGAAGTTTAAAAGTGGCGCCAGTGACAAAAAAGTTGAAAGGAAATCGTTTGGCCTGGTATGGGCATGTGATGAGGAGAGAGGAAACGCATGTGACTAAAAGAGTGATGAATATAAATATTGATGGATGGAGCGGGAGAGGAAGACCAAAGAAAAGATGGAAGGATTGTGTGAGGAATGATATGAAAGTGAAGGGAGTGAATGATAGTGTGACGGTTGACAGGGGAGAGTGGAAGAAGAAAACGTGGTGCGCCAACCCCACGTACCATGGGACAAGGCAAGAAGATGATGATTCCAGCTTATCTTAAACAAACTAGTTTAAGCTTTAGCGCCATAGCCTACTTACTAAAAAGGTCTAGGCAACGAAGAAATATGCGAAAATTACTTACGCAGTAAAAATAATACTGAAGTGTATTGTAACATTATTTTGCACGTGACTTGTTCGACCAATATTTCTTATATACTATTATTTCCTGTCAAGAAACAGAAACTATAAAAGTGAAGGGTGCTACACACTTGATTCGGCACATTTGATTCGGCACTATTTATTGAACAAATAAGCCGACCCGAGGTAATCGTTGCACGTATTTCGCATTAATTCGGCTCGTGCCAATCGGCAAACTTCGTTCGGCATATACCCTCGCTGAATTATGAACAGTACCCTAATTGCGTAACTTATTTTTGTAAACAATTTTGCCTAATTTGTTTCATTTTGACAGTTCAAAAACATTCATTGCGTTATTTACGTTGTTGAGCAGATTTTTTTTCCAATTTATGAAGATTGCTTCATTCATTCAGATTGATAATCCATTAGGATTACCAATCTGTTTCAAATCGAAACAGATTGTGGTTGTGTTGTATTACGCAATTAGGGTACCTTAAATAACGCAATGAATGTTTTTGAACTATCAAAATGAAACAAATTAGGCAAAATTGTTTACGAAAATAAGTTACGCAATTAGGGTACAGGTCGGTTCCGCACAATTGAACGAGCTAAAGAGCCGTGCTTACCCGCCAAGTTCATTTTAACCAGAAGTAGTCCAACTTGCACTGACTTGCAACGTTCTGAAGCTAACCGGCATGCGGCACTAAGCTTAGCTCATCTTGCTTTGGTGTGTAGACATCTTTAGCTGAGCGGCTCTTCGCGAACACACATATTATCTACATAATAATCATATAGATTTTGCCACCTGGCTGTGCCGAATCATTCAGAGCCGAACAAGTGTGTAACACATTTAAGTAAGTAAAATTTCTAATCTTTATAATGTTACGTTATACAGTATTCCAAGATTAACTTCCATATGCAAATACTTCTGAGATTATTGAAGTTAAAGTCAAATAATTTATTTAAATTAATTTGGAAGTCAAAATTTCCAAAAATATATACTTGGTTCTAGTCCTGATTCCAAGAGATAGTTTCGTATGGAGAAGAATGAGCAAGAAACTCCACCGTTACTATTTTAAATTTTTTTACAATATTTTGGATACATTAATTAATTATACGCCGTGAAATTTGAATCACAGTTTTGCTAGAACAAACGTTATTCAGACCATGGTCTACTACCATTCTACAGCATCCAATAACAAAAAAACATAAATTGGTTTTTGAAAAAACACAAAAAAAAACAAAGTTTAAAATGTCAAGATTATCTACTGTAACGGCTAGGGCTGCGCAGGGTAGGCTGCACAGGCCGTTAACGGATAGGTAGTTTTAGGTAGACAATAAAACAGCTGGATAAGTTAATCGTTATATAATGATAGGTAGTAGTAACACGGCTAGGTCGTGGGTCAGATCCTGACACTGAGTCTGAGCACTTGCACACTTAGGATAGAAGGGAAGGGTACCGTCCTTGGTAGCACATGGTAGTTGTACGGGGCCTGCTCAGCACAGGCTCCGCAGTAGGCCGGACGGTCCTAGCACGTGGTAGTACACGACAGTAGCCGTGGAGAACGCCTGTCAGCACAGGCGCGCGGCGGTAGGCCGCAGGTAGGCAGGCATTGGCCACAGGCGGAGATCGCCTTTCAGCACAGGCGTGCGGCGGTAGGCCGCAGGTAGGCAGGCCTTTGTCACACGTCGAGATCGCCTGTCAGCACAGGCGCGCGGCGGTAGGCCGCAGGTAGGCAGGCATGCGGCGGTGTGCAGCCTGAGCCCGTACAGGGAGCCCCTAGGTCGGGGCACACAGTCCTGAGAGACACTTCCTTCAGGAAGGCAAGCGGCAGTCGAAATGCCAGAGTGTCCTTAGAATATTAGTGTTGTGCCACATTTGTAGTGATGTGGTTAGTAACTCACTAAGTGAGAATCACTCGACTAAATCGGGACTCTCCACTGAGACAGCTATTCTGTGTTTGAAGCAGACTGTCAAGTACTATACTGATCGCAAAACACCAGTCTATGCTTGCTTCCTCGACCTTACGAAAGCGTTTGACCTGGTTTCCTATGATATCCTTTGGGATAAACTTAACGACACATCCCTGCCAAGCGAATGCATTCGTATACTTAAATATTGGTACGGGAACCAGGTCAACGTAGTTCGATGGTCGGGGATGCTGTCTGAACCATACAGGTGGGAGTGCGGGGTGAGGCAGGGGGGGTTGACATCACCAACGCTCTTCAACCTTTATGTAAACGCACTTATCGAGGGGCTGAGCAGCACGCATGTCGGATGTCATGTTGGTGGAGTTTGTGTAAACAACATTAGCTATGCGGACGATATGGTGCTGCTGAGCGCCTCGGTCTGTGGCCTGTCTAAGCTGCTCAGCATTTGTGAGAAATATGCTCTCAGTCATGGTCTTCTCTATAACACCAAGAAAAGTGAGTGTATGGTTTTTCGGGCCAGGGGTAAATGTCCAGATAGTATCCCTGGCATCAAGTTAAATAATGTACCGCTAAACAGGGTTGACACCTTCAAATACCTTGGGCATCTGGTGACCTCTGACCTAAAAGACGATTCAGACATAGAGCGGGAACGTAGGGCGTTGTCTGTTAGAGCGAACATGATAGCTCGCAGGTTTGCACGATGCTCGAAGGAAGTAAAGAAGACTCTTTTCAGAGCATATTGCACCTGTTTTTATTCGAGCGCCCTGTGGGCTAACTATACTCAAAGACAGTACAGCGCCCTACGAGTCCAATTCAACAATGCCTACAGGATGTTGATGGGGTTGCCCCGATACTGCAGCGCATCAGGGATGTTCGCTGAAGCTCATGTAGACTGTTTCTACACGGTGATGCGGAAGCGGTGCGCATCCTTGGTCCGTGGGGTGCGGGGCAGCGCCAACAGCATCCTCTCTATGATAGCGAGCAGGCTTGATTGTGCGTTTGTGAACCACTGCTGCAAGGTTTCGGCTGGGCCTGTCACCTTGCAGCAGTGACGTCACAATCTCTTTTCTGTTTTTGGTTTTATTTTTGTCTTCATACGTGTATTACTAACATAGTTTGTAAGTATATTGTTACTAACACTATGAGTCTTGTTGCTCGAAATAAAATTATTAATAATAATAATAATAATAAATGTAGTGAGACCGCTCACAACGCTACACTACTGCTTACTAAATTTCGTTTATGGAGGTACATTTCCCTGTAAACAATGCTGTGTGTGGTGTCTGTGTTGTAGGGAGTTACGATAATCTTGACATTTTAAACTTTGTTTTTTTTGTGTTTTTTCAAAAACTAATTATGTTTTTTTTTTAAGCTATTGCATTGTTTTTATCGCGGGCTTTCTTTGAGTGCGGCGCCGAATCAAGAAATTCTGTAACGAAAAAACCTAACACCCCCCACTTCGCCTACCATGTAATGACGGATGACAAAAACGTTCGGGAACGTAATTTTTGTTTTATGTCATCATCCGTCATCATCCCAAGTGTAGCGTTGACAAATAGGAAGTATGGAGGTTACAAATGTTATGCAATAGCTTTACCGCGGCAGTCCCCGAGTGCGACACGTTTTTTTTTTTATTGGATGCTTTAGGATGGTAGTAGACTATGGTTTGAACAACGTTTGTTCTAGCAAAACTGTGATTCAAATTTCACGGTGTATAAAAGCATAATGTGAAGACGATGCACCTGGAATAATATTACTACATCATAGTAGGTAAAAAGAATTAAAAATAAAGCAATGACAGACAAATTAATTAGGTATGTCATAGATACATGGTGCTCACATGTATTTACAAACATTGGAAAGTATACGATATTCCTAAAAATTTACAATTAATAAGTTAGTGTATGAGTTAATCACAGAATGTAAATCAGTATCCACTAACTAGATTAACAAACTTTATTTTTGTGCATTATATATATTACCTTGCCACAAAATCTAGTCCTAGTTGAATAATAAATCTTTATCTTTATTCATAAAATAAATGATCTTAAATGATCTTATAAAGATTTCATCATAAAAATAATAAATTATACAATTAAATTAGCAACCAGTTTGATTTTTTCTAGACTCTAGATTGTCCTATGGAGCAGGACCAGCATGTTTCGAAGCATTCTTAACTTGGATATAATACTCTTATTTGTAATATGCTTGTTTACAAAATGGACTTTTATTTGAGTTTTTTCTTTCATTTAATTGCAATATATCACAAGGTAAGTACTTTGTTGTAACATTTAACACAGTACCCCATAAAAGATGAATTATGTAATGTAATGTATTTAATGTGTAAAATCATCATCATCGTCATCATCATTTCAGCCGAAAGACGTCCACTGCTGGACACCTTCAAGCACCATCACTTCGACTGATTCTGTGCTTCCCGCATCCAGCGGATTCCTGCGGCCTTCACAAGGTCATCGATCCATCTTGTGGCCTTCCAACGTTACATTTTCCGGTGTATGAAATGTATAGATAATGTGTATTATATAACAATTATATTGATTTGCCTTTTTGATTACCTAGTAGTAAAAGACTTTTTAACCGACTTCCAAAAAGGAGGAGGTTATATGTCCGTCGCGTATGTTTGTTTTTTTTTTTTTTTTATGTATGTCCACCGATTTCTCCGTCATTTGTGGACCGATTTTGAAAATTCTTTTTTTGTTTGAAAGGGTATGCTCCCAAATTGGTCCCATATACATTTTATTAACTTTGCTTAGGTAGTTTTTGAGTTAGCTACAAAATACGTATTTTTTTCCCACTTAGGTAGTATGTAGATAATATGATAAGTTCCTGTCACTGGTAGCAGGTAGTGGTATTCGAATGTGTGTGGGGTAGGTACAACAACTAAAAAGTGAAAAATAAAAACTTTTTACAAAAAAAAAACAACCGACTTCCAAAAAAAAACACTACAAAGTGAATAATAACTTTAATTTCGGAAGTCGGTGGCAAAAAACGAAAACACAAATCCCAAGACACATTCAGTTTGTAGTGTTTTTTTTTTGGAAGTCGGTTGTTTTTTTTTATCGGTAGATAACCAGGTAGGGGTAAAATAAATAAGTGTAATAAGGCTATTAGTAAAAATGCTTTATTTCTAATAGATTATTTTGTAAATGCTTGATTGTATAAACTAATAACAGGATGATGAGATTTAGCTGAATAGCAATAATTGTTATTAGTATCCAAACATAAATTAATACAGGGTGGCAGGGACATCGACGCGAAAACTGAAACCATGGATTCAGTACATGATTCTGAACGCCCCTGCGTTGAAATTTTTCGTCGGTTATTAAAAAGAAAATCTGCTGTTTCATGGAAAAATGCAATACCTACGCGGTCAAAATGTATGGAACAGCTGATTTAAAAAAAAAAAATCGACGAAAAATTTCAACGCAGGGGTTTCACAATCATGTACTGAATCCATGGTTTCAGTTTTCGCGTCGATGTCTCTGCCACCCTGTATTATCAGTGCCGATAATTTAGTTACCAAACAAGAAATGTAATAAAAACATTGCGTTAAAACTTGATGAACCCAAAATATACTGAATGAATGAAATGCACCGATCCCAGCGTGGTTTAACCAGTATCGATAAATCGAATGAACCCCGAGATTTGCACTAGCCGCTGGAGCCTCATGCTTCATGGGGTTACAGAGACCATTGCATATCAAGGAGTAGACCGGGGGGCGCGGTAATGGTAGGGAAGACGTGCCCTTAGGATAAGGAGGGATTTGCGAGCCTACCGGATATGCATCCTTGAGTAAGCAATGGAATAGTGGAGAGACGGGTGATATTTATCTATGGATGGGCATCTTTTTACGACAGCGCTGTTAGGCTGGTTCCGTTTCAGGTTTCTTGAAAATCTCACTAGCAGTCTTCTAGATCTTATCTTGGTCTTCAGCCATGTCCATCCAAAAGTGATTTCCCAAAAAATATTGATAGAATTTATTTAGTAGGTACAGTCAACCGTACGTCAGTGGTGAAACTACGACTTTGAGCTGGTCTAGCGTAGTACGAATTTTCAGAATACAAGACCAGCTATAAAGCTGCCAATTTTGTCAATGGTGCGAAGGCCCTCCCCCGTCTCCGCTCACATATTTCAGGCGGTGACTAGCAGTCGCGCACGTTCGTACGGACGTAAAAATATTTATTATTTATTTACACTGTTGGATTTTCAACCCTCGGCGCTACGCAGAGCGTTGATAACCCGGTGCGCGAAAAAAAATCACCGCGGGAAAAAATATTGCTTATACTGGTTTTGTTATCAATGACGTGCGGCAAACACAACAAAAACTAAATGAAATTGTAAATTTAAAAATTAATATAGGTATGAAAACTTAAAGGTAGATAGGTATATTATATGCATCTATTTTATTATATAGCTTTTCATTAATATCTAATCTTCTTCGCTCGAGCTATCAACCAATCCCTTAGCTTTGGCGAGTACGTCCACTGCCGGGCCTGCACTGATGACGGCATCGCGAACTCTTTGGCCAACTCCCTCCTGAAATTAGAAACATTATTGAGAATCAAATAAACTCACCTACACTCCATAAGTTTAGGTAGTTAAATAAAGGTAAACAAAAAAACCCACGTGACGCGACAGCTGTCAAGTAACCCACTAAACGTAATACCTGTCACTTCAGTTGTCATGCTACGTCACAGTTGTACTCTTCAATTTAGTATCGTTTTAATTCGTTGACGTTTAGAGTTTAAGCTTTTTACAATAGACAGATTACAAAATATTAAACATAATATTATTAATATAATAAATCTAACAAAAAAATTGTGCTCAAGCAGTTACAAGTAAATTTTAAAGATTTAATAAAAGAGGAAACTATTCTAAAAATATAAAAAACATAATTTGTTTTTATCGTATTTTTAAACAAGAAAGTGTCATATATAAAAACCCTTTTTAACCGACTTCCAAAAGGAGGAGGTTCTCAATTCAACTGTTTTTTTTTTTTTTTTTTTTTTTTTGTTACGCGATAACTCGGCCAGTTATGAATTGATTTTTGGTCGGTAGGTAATACTTCAGAGGTGGTCCCATATAATTTTTAATAACTTTGCTTTGGTAGTTTTTGAGTTAGCTTCAATAAGACGTATTTTTTCCCACTTAGTATGTGGATGATATGTTAAGTTCCTCTCACTGTTATTTACATAGCAAGTAGTGTTATATTTAGTCTCATAAAGGGGGCCACTATTGCCACAAACTAAGTACAAATTCATCCTCCAGGCTGACTATTGAAAAAACCCAATAACACAGCCCTAACTGGGGACAGAATCCAAGACCACAAGCTCAACAGTTGCCCTTGCTACAGCTTGTTGAGCTTGTGGACCAGATTAACGAGGCAATAATAAAAAACCGGCCAAGTACGTGTCGGACTACGCACAATGAAGGGTTCCGTAGTTGAGATGAATATATTTATCCCAAGAACAAACTTAACATTATAGTTGAAAAACATGTTCTCCCATACATTCCAACTGCAAATGTAAGTTTGTACGCATAATATTGAGAGATTTACCACGTTATTTTAAGACCATATACTTCTTATAGGTTTTCCTGTAATCTATGAAAAAAGAACCATGCTAAGTATTTTTTTCAAAATTTTAGGTTCAGTAGTTTCGGTGATAAGGGAGGGGAATGGTCAATTTTCATTGAATTTCTTAAATATCTTGAAAAGTATTTATTTTAAAATTATATATTTAAGATATATTATATTTTTAAGATACCCGCAACAAGCCCTTTCATTTGATATGTCACACGACCCCCATATTCAAAATTCGTTTATGTTAAACATCCGTGTTTGGGTCACAGGAATATACATATGTGTGTACCAAATTTCAACTTAATCGGTCCGTTAAATTTGGAGCAAATTGGCTGTGACAGACGGACAGACAGACAGACACACCAGTGATCCTATAAGGGTTCCGTTTTTTACTTTTGAGGTACGGAACCCTAAAAAATGAAGAATTAAATAATAAAAACTTTAATACAAGATAAGATCCTCTAAAATGTTACAAATCTGATTTGTAGAGGGACAGAAAGAAAAATCTTACAAAAGATCTTAAAAAAACTTACAATTTCTTTGAAGAGATCCCATGCCGATGCTGTTGACATGATGATGAAACAAATGCACAAAAATATTACAATCTTGGAATTCATTTTTAAAAGTTTCCAAACTTAGCTTGGAATACTACCGTGCACCTTTGTATTGACTTGGTCAAAGAATGTAATTCGAATAATATTCCGAAACTAAAGTTCTTCGTATTTATAAGTCCCCGTGATTAAAAGAAAACTACACTGCCATTCAAAAATGATTCTTATACACAAACGATTAGACGGATTTTCCTGTTTCTTACTTTCTTTACCCACAGCAATAGAAAATGATCTTTAGCTTTACAGACGTAAGAGGTATTTTTGAACGTTCCGTTTAGCGGGCAATAAGATAATAAGTTCATAAGGTGAGTAGCCATTACAGAAAACCGTTGTATTGTAAAGTCCCTATAAAATTATATTTAGCAGAATATTTATCAAAATACTTGCTTTTGCCCGCGGCTACGCCCGCGTGGACGTCGGAAATTAACCCACGGAAACGTACTACACTCTACACCGGGTAAAAAGTATTTTATTACCTAACCCAAGGTTATGGTCTATCCATATGCCAAATTTCGTCCAAATCTGTTTAGCTGTTTTAGCGTAAAATCTTAACAAACAAACAAACAATCTCACTTTCGCAACTGTCTAAACTAATAATATAAAAAGAAAAGTTTGTTTGTTTGTAATGAATAAACTCAAAAACTACTGGACCGATTTAAGAAAAATATTTCACCAGTAGAATGCTATATTGATAGGTAATCTATATAATACATATTTTATAATAAATTAAAGTCGCTTTTCGTGTTTGTTTGTATATCCGCGTTGTTCTACTAAACCACGGAATAGATTTTGATGAGGTTTTCACCATCGTTTAGAGGATTTATTCCGGAAGGTTTATATGTATAATAAATTACTATTAAAGTTACTACAGTTAAGAAATCTCGATGTTTTGTCAAGTCGTAAAAATCGTGCGAAGCGGGGGCGGGTCGCTAATATTGTACATATATAATAATATACAGGGCGTCCCAAAATTATGGAACATGAAGGGAAAGTACCTTAAATATCGTAGATAGGGTATTTTGCTGAAAGAAGACTTTATAATATTATTAAAAGTTAGTAATTCTGCATTCAAAGATTTTCTAAAAATTACTTGCCTCGTCTGGGAATCGAACCGACTTAAATGTAAAAAAAAAACACCCCTTCTCTTATGATGCCAATAGAAAGAATGGCCAAAAACTAATAACTCTTCTTAAGTAACATAGTATTTTAAAAAAAACGAACAACGTAAAATGTTTGAGTCAAATTTCAAGAAAGTTATTGATTGCCGACGACGACGTTTGAAAAGTAGCGATATTATCATTCCATAGATAGCATTGATTATTCGTAAATAAGTACCCACTTCATTAAATACTTTATAGCATAGGATTGGTACGAATGGACCGATTAGATGGCCGGCCAGATCCCCGGACCTTACACCATTAGATTTCTTCTTTTGGGGATAGGTACGTGAAAGATATGCTATACAAAAAGCGATATGAGAACGTGGGCGAGTTACAAACAGAATTGTGCCATATCATATCGAGTATTCAACATAAAATGATAAGAAAATCAACAGGAAGCGGACTCATTAAAAGATTGGCGATTTGCGTAAGACAAGAGGTATCACATTTTGAGCATTTAAATAATTAATTTACAAAAAATACCAACTTAATTGACTACAGCAGTTTCATGTATGTTTTTAATTTGATTAAAATGATTAATTTCACGCTGTTCCTTTCTTTTAAAATACTATGTTACTTAAGAAGAGTTATTATTTTTTGGCCATTCTTTCGATTGGCATCATAAAATTTGGGGTGTTTTTTTTTTAGATTTAAGTCGGTTTGATTCCCAGACGAGGCAAGTAATTTTTAGAAAATCTTTGAATGCAGAATTACTAACTTTTAAAAATAACATAAAGTCTTCTTTCAGCAAAATACCCTATCTACGATATTTAAGGTACTTTTCCCTTCATGTCCCATAATTTTGGGACGCCCTGTATAGTAAGGATTAGGATTTGATGATCATGTGGATATCGGCCAAGACATTGAACATTATATTGATAGAGACTCTGGGCTTAGGTGACTACCGCCATTGCGTGGAAAGAATTCATAATATTTTTTATTATGAATTCTTTCGGAAGTCGGTGTCTTTGGTTTTGATTTTCGTTTTTTGCCACCGACTTCCGAAATTAAAGTAATTTTTCACTTTGTAGTGTTTTTTTTTGGAAGTCAGTTGTATTTTTTTTTTGTAAAAAGTTTTAATTTTTCACTTTTTAGTTGAAGTATTTACCCCACACAAATTCGAATACCACTACTTGCTATGTAAATAACAGTGAGAGGAACTTAACATATCATCCACATACTAAGTGGGAAAAAATACGTATCTTTGAAGCTAACTCAAAAACTATCCAAGCAAAGTTAATTTTTATGGGATCACTTCAAAACCATAACCTTTCAAACAAAATTTTTTTTTCGAAATCAGGCCACTGTTGACGGAGAAATTGGTGAACATTCATAAAAAAGAAACATCGCTGCTACGAACATAGAACTTCCTCCTTTTTGGAAGTCGGTTAAAAAAATAGGGTTGGCTGTCGTCGACACTAAACTCCTTATAACATGGACCCTAAAACCTGGCAAAATATGTTCGTAACACAACATAAATAGGCAGAGTGTACCTACTAGTGATGTAACGAATGTCATATTTTGGACATTCGCGAATGCGAATGCGAATATTCAGTTTTTGTTTAAATTTGGCGCCATTTGTCTATGGCTTGGTGAATTTAGCGGCAGTCCCGTTCAAATGAAGTACGTTCCGATTATTTTTCGTTCCGAGAATAGCCGAGTTAATACAAACGCATCCGATTGAAGTGTCATTTCGCTCGCGCCGGTGTTTTCATAAACAAAACAAGTGAATTTTGAGGTTACAGTGTGAATTTGTACTACACAATGTTAGTTCTGTAGTTCATTTTCTTATATTAACCAACTATTATTACCTACTTAAAAAAATTATACATGCAAAAACATTCGCAATAATTTCGCGAATGCGAATGCGAATATGCAAAAATATGCAAATATTCGCGAATGCGAATGCGAATATTCGTTATATCACTAGTACCTACCCATACTACAACTAACTAGTAACTTATTACTTGTTAGTTAGTACTACTTACTCACTACTACGTACTTAGGGAGAGCCTATTGCCATCAACCGGGCACAAATCCAGACTCCGGGCAGCTACTCAGAAATTCCTGATGAAAAAACCCAATAAAAATTCGCCTGACCTCGAAATTGAATCCAGGAATTTATGCTCAGCAGGTAGCGCTTGCGACCACTATACCAACGAAGCAGAAACTTATTAAAGACTGATATTATTTATTAGGCTTTTCCCTAGACATTATCTGTGATGCCATAAATTATTTGCCGGAAAGAACCTTCGCGATAATGTTTTAGTATATAATTATCAGGAACAGGGTATCGAGAGCCAACTCACTGATAAAAGTTCTATCCACAATATCAGCTTAAAAATGTGGTATGGAATAAAATGTATGAGGAGTCTGTAGTCATATAATCATTTACAGCATTCATGTAGTTTACAAGTTGTTACAAGTTTAAATAGGTTTCATACATGAACCCTGCTAGGGAACAGCTATATTAATAGTTTAATTCTTTACAGTGTCACGTCACAATATTAAAACCACTGTGCTTAATTAATTAAGACTAATTTTACTTGGTTATTAGATTTCCATCATTTATAATTTAAATATAATATAAATAAGTTACTGTCATAATATAATATAGGATAGGGTAAGAACAATTAATTTGTCATCATTTCCATTCATAAATTAAAATAAGATAAAAAAAAAACATTTTAATAAATAGCGATAACAATAATAGACTATGGCTATGGCTTATGGTCCATGTTATGTGTAATTGAATGCACATTATTAAAGTTGTTTGTTAACATCGATTTCAGTCATTTTCATATAGCACATTTTTATACCAAAAATAATTAAAACTACGTAAAATAAGTTATCCGCTAAACGACGGCCGCCCGCACCCAATGTAGTAAATAAATCGGTCAAATTCCCCATTGAAAAAAAATGAAGCGTGTTTTTTTTTCTTTTTTCCTAATAATTTCCACATAAATAAACTCTCAGTACGATACTTAACAACACCCTCAAGGATCAGAAAGGTTTTTTTATAATTATACTGATGTCACGGCTAAAACCCGAAGTGCGGCCGGTAGCAGTTGGTTAAATTTAGTTGTAGGAAATGAAAATGGCTGAAAGGTAGGTAAGAACTGTGACCACAACACACCGCACGAGCCGAGCGAGCGAAGCGAGCGGTGCCGCGGCAGCGGCCGGCGAGTGCTAGGGTCCATTTAGGCAAGTTTAACCAACAGCTACCGGCCGCACCTAGCTGTAGCCGGCTAAAACTAGGTGTAGCCGCACTGGGGGTTTTAGCCGTAACATAAATAAACGTAGACGAAACAAATGGAGTATGTAAGGATCATAGCAGGTGGCGTTCTGGTTCCACCACGGGAAGGCGTGAGTTTAATGTATGTATGTCTTATCAGACCATAAAATAGGCTACTGTCATAATAGCTGTTATGAATCAAGTTGCTTCTAAAGACAAAGACAGGAAAAATATCAACTTCTTTGTTTCTTTGCTCGGGACGTAGTGACCTCTATACTGACGGGGATTCCTTGTATCCAAATCCTTTGTGGTTATTATTATAATGTTCTTTTTATCAGTAAATATTATGCGCAAACAGTTTGATGTATTTTACATTTTCCTTTACAGTTCATTAGCAATAAAAGTGTTGTATGTACACAAATAAAATGTTTTTATGAATCGACTACGTTGAAGGCAATCGAGGAGAGTTACGATTTTATCATATTTATTAACATGTTGATTCTTTTGAATTTTCCTCACTGACCCTGGATGACCTCCTCCAGGAAAGCAGTAGGGCCACCAGTACAGTGCACAAACATAAACGTCCGTCATTCCGACCTCGCCGCTGAGGTCCTCCGCGATCGCGACCCCCAGTAAATAATACTCCCCCCCGACCCTTACTCGACGATGCGCCAGCCCGCGTCAAAGCTGAGCCTGTAGCTTTTATTCCCCAGTTAATAATAAGGAAATCCTACTACTAAGCCTCTGCTGTCTGTCTCGGGCTGTGTGTGGTAGATAGTTGAAATTTTCATAGATTGTGTATTTCTATTGCTGCTACATTGGGTGCGGGCGGCCGTCGTTTAGCGGGTATCTATAAAGTCATACATAACTTATTTTACGTGGTTTTAATTATTTTTGGTATAAAAATGTGCTATATGAAAATGACTGAAATCGATGTTAACAAACGACTTTAATAATGTGCATTCAGTTACACATAACATGGATAAGCCATAGCCATAGTCCATTATTGTTATAGCTATTTGTTTAAAATTTTTTTTATCTTATTTTAATTTATGAATGGAAATGCTGACAAATTAATTGTTCTTACTCTATCCTATATTATATTATGACAGTAACTTATTTATATTATATTTAAATGATAAATGATGGACATCTAATAACCAAGTAAAATTAGTCTTAATTAATTAAGCACAGTGGTTTTAATATTGTGACGTGACACTGTAGAAAATTAAACTATTTATGTTGCTGTGCCCTAGCAGGGTTCATGTATGAAACCTATTTAAACTTGTAACAACTTGTAAACTTAACAAATAATAAAATAAAGGTAAAAATTAAAGGGGTCCCCCCATACTAGAAACGTGTTTTCTACGGGGCTTTTTGGCTTCGTAATACGGTAAGGAACCCTTCATACCAGTTCATACAATTTACAAGGAATGACAGTTCTGATTTGAATATACGGACAGCTTAAGTTGGTTATCAATTTACTTAAAAATTATTTTCCATGCCTTTACCTAGATGTGTCAAGACCAAGTAAATTGGGAAAAATAAGGGACGACGAAAATATTAATATATCGAAACTGTGCACAATTTTTTACTAACAAGCATACCTAATATTTATTGGGTTTAAGGGCTTATTTATACTACCTCAAATGGCTTAGCATGATCCTCCGTTATATCGAAAATACTGCAGCATTAATTTTGAAATAAATATATGTTAAAGTTAAGGATTAATGTTAAGTACTATGTTAGACGAAAACACGATTCCATAAAAAAAAATCAATAGAAAAAATTCTAAAGTTACCTCCAAACCGAACAATAAACGCTGGCATTACAAAAATACTTCAAATTAGATCATGAAACTTTGCATAATAACTGAACTAACTATAAAGCAGCGACTAAGTTTTTAATTTTTTTTTATATTACTATTATTTTCGCTGTAAAAAGCTTTCTGCCTAGCCTTTTCCCAACTACATTGGGGTCGGCTTCCAGTCTAACCAGATGCAGCTGAATACCAGTATTTTACATGGAGCGACTGCCTATCTGACCTCCACAACCCAGTAACTGGGTAATACGATACCCCTTGGTAAGACTGGTTGTCAGACTTTCGGGCTTCTGACGACCCGTAACGACTGTCAAAGATCCAAGAATGACAGCCGAGTCTGAGGCACGGAGGAGTCTCGGTATGTAGAAATGGTCACCCATCCACGGATCAACCCCGGCAAGCGTAGCTTAACCTGACAGATCGACCCGAGCGGCTGTTAGTACTTAGCCACGAGCTCCTTTTTTCGCCGTAAAAAGCAATTTTTCAGTCGTTGAGAGGCCAGACTACCTCAGCTCAAATTTACGGTAATTGCTTTTTAATTGCATTTCGCCGTAAAAAGCAAGTAGGTACCGTAAATTTGAGCTGAGGTAGTGTGGCCTCTCAACGACTGAAAAAGGCAAAAATCACGGCACAAACGACTCAAAGGCCCGTTTCTCGAAAATATGAAAACTTTCCCTTTTAACGTTCTTCCAAGTTTCGGTGTTACATGGCTCCTGTCAGAAAAATATGCTGAAATTAAAATTCGTATTTTTTTGGTATTTTATTCTCTCTGACGTGTTTCACAATAGTTCGGTTAAAACGGTCTCGTAAAATAAATGTGCCCTTTTGATCGACGCCTACCTTGAATTTGACAGTTCTTTTATTTGTAAAATTTTTCGATATTTTAGATTTTGCTTACAGCTTCAGCTTGATGAAAATGGTATGCCAGGTCTTTTTCAGTCTGAGTCACAATTCCTACTTACCTATTTCGGGATTGTTTAACTGATTTGATCAGCAAAATGTTTAAAGTGACACGGATATTATTATTAATGTGGATGCCCAAACGCAGCCCGCGAAATTCAAATTTTGTTATGTTTTTTGCAATGTGCAGGTTAATTTCAGGTTGTATCTTGATCAAAATATGATTCGCGACTATATCAAATATGTATTTACAGAATTATAATCATTAGAAGTTCGTCTATTAAATCACTTTTTCATGAAATCGTGACATTTGAGAGACATAGAAGACACAAAATTTGAATTTCGCGGGTTACTTTTGCGCATCAATCTTAAAGGCCGCTTGTATCACCACTCACTAAACATAAATAATGCCATTCACGAAGACGCGCCGCACTCCATTCCGCTCAGTACTAAAGTACAGCTCACAGTACAGTAATCGCGGAGTGGGGCGCGTGTTTGTAGCTATGGCACTAACTGTAATGCTGGGGCTGCATCTGCATCTATCATGACGAAGCAATTCGTGCCGAAGCTTCGTATATTTTACTCACTAAAAGTTATCGCGTTAATGCGGTGGTCACATTAGCGGCTTCATAATCTTAACGAATTATCGTACAATAATCCAAGATAGCCGTTCCAGACGGAATTTGACCAGAGAGGAAATAATCACTGCGTTGTTTTGACAATGGACGACGACTTACATTACTTTTTCATGTGTGTTAATTATTCCTTCATGCAGTTATTGAAAACTAAAAAGAATACTCGTCTACTCAGTCCGGAATCAACAGTCAAAATGAACAATGCTAGTCCGACCACGTAACACACTAATTAGCACATTAAAACCCGTTGTTATACTGATATCCGGGTGATAAGTGCTACGCAGCCCGAGCTATCGCGACGATAGCTGATACAGATTGTGCAATCCATGAAGACGCGCCCCACTCCGCGATTACTGTACTGTAACCTGTACTTTAGTATGGAGCGGAGTGGAAGTGGGGCGCGTCTTCGTGGATTGTACTATCTATAATGGTTGGTCACATCTGCGTGTATTGAATCACTGTGCGGAGCTTCGTTACGATAGACGCAGATGCGGCCCCAGCATAATGGTTAGCGCTAAACGAATTTAAAACGTCATCGTTTCACTTCTGTCAATTGTTTGAAGATGATTGAAACAATTGACACAGAAGACACAGAGACACAATGACAGACACAGAAACAGAATGATGTTTTAAATTAATATGTTTAGCGCGTTTTTATTTATACACACGTATTTACATTATTTAAAAACTAACAGACTTAAAATAATAATATGTACAAGTATATAAAACTGGCCAAGTGCATGTCGGACCACGCCCAATGTAGGGTTCCGTAGTTGGGATGAATTTATCCCAAGAACAAACTTAACTTTGTAGTTGAAAAAAAAAATCTTTCATACAGAATGTATGGGAGAACATGTTTTTGCAACCGCAAATCTAAGTTGGTCGATTATTACTCGTTAACTTGTAAAGCCTACTCAGCTGTGATAGTTTTCCTTTTAAATTTATATAAGCTACTGCCGTGAATGCTTAATATTTCGCAAACGGATCTTTGAATTCAAAAATGGTTTTCACACACTAACAATGTTTTTGAAAAACTTTCCAACGATATCCCACACGAAGGGATAGAAAAAAAAAAGTCCCCACTTTACGTGTAGGGGAGGTACCCCAAAAAAAAAATTTTTCATAATTTTATTTTACCACTTTGTCGGCATGATTAATATGTATACCCATGCCAAATTACAACTTTCTAGTACTAACAGTCTTGGAGCTAGACCGCGGACAGACAGACAGACGGACATGACGAAACTATCAGGGTTCCTTGTTTACTATGGAACCCTAAAAAGGGAGGGGGGTTGAATAATCATAGGGCATCAAAAAATACGTCCACGTCGCTATCAATAGGAAAGGTGCCCAAAAGATAGATAGGATAGATAAATGGTTTATTTAGTGCACACAAAAGACAGCACAACATACAATAGCACGATAAAATAATAACTAATTAGCTATTAAGAAATAGCCGCACGGTGACAATATACAAGCAAATAAAAAAAAATAAAAGGAAGAAAACAAGACATTATGATGACACTATTGGCTATGACTCAAAAGGCTTTCAGCATTACCACGTTCTATTGAAATGCTGATTCTTTGGCCAAAGAATAGGCCAGCCCTCTGGTCACGTGAAGAGTCGACCAGCCGCTTGGCGATGTCTTGCAAAATTAGGTGAGCACTCGGACCCCATGGCCCTAGTGTTTCAACCCCAAACGGCTCAAACATATAGTCCCAATAAGATTGGAGTATTTGCGCCATTTGATGTTTTCCGCACCTGCAGCAGCAGCCCCAGCACAGCCCACCGTGCTAGGAAGATTTAACGCTAAATACATAGATTATGCGATTTGTGGTGCCAGTGGGCTTGAATGTTGTTAAAAGTTTATATAGGTACCTAATGAAATTATTAATCTGCCAAGCATCATATTCCAATTTATAACAACTTCAACCAACCCTTAGGAAATTAAGAAACTTTGAACTTTTTAAAGTTTTAAATTAAATTTTCTTCCGAGATGTTCAACTTTTGTTTCTGAAACATAATACAAAAGGGTAATTGATTGTTTAAATTAATTATGAATAGTCCCAAGTTCATAAATTAAACTGGGTCATTATTAAGTATGTTAGGACTTACCATAATGGTTATTTTTTTCAAAAATATTTATCGCTGAACAATGAAAGGACAAAAAAATAACAAACATGTTGGTCACAACTCACGCTGGCAGACGGATTGACACTTGTTAGATGCAGTGGTGGCCCAGTGGTAACGGCTGCGACTAACGAGTTGTAGGTCATAGACTGGAACCCAGGCAGGCGCTTTATTTTGTGTAAATTATTTCATTACCACTGCTCTCAAAACGGTGAAGGAAAACATCATGAGGTAACTGGCATGTCCTAGAACCAAAAATTCGAAGACATGTGACATCTGGCCACACTGGGCCCGCGTGGTGGATTACGGTCCACTCCCTCTCACCGAGAGGAGGCCTGTGTCCCAGCAGTGGAAACATAGGCTGATTATGGATTATGAAAATGCAGTCTGTTGTGGTCATCAAACAGTGCACTGCTGTCCAACTTCATGCATTACGTATTTTTGTAATAATAGTGCTCCAGACCGAATTTCGGCCAATCTCAGCGGAAACTAGCCATCGACGCGGGATATATTATAATGCTCTAGTGTATGCGCACACTTGTGCACTATAATATCTCCCGCGTCGTCGATGAGAGATACAGGTGCACTCTCTCTTCCCTAACTCTCATAGTCCGATGGGACGTCAGCCCGACATGATCGGAGAGAGATCAGGCGCAGGGCATCACACTGCCAGCTTCCATACTCCAGGCTGTTACTCAGAAATCCAAATGGAAAAACCCAATAACACTTTGACCGACCCGACCCTAATTGCGTAATGCAGGATCAATCACAATTTGTTTCGATTTTCTTCATAAGCTGGAAAAAAATCTGCTCAACAACGCAAATAACGTAATGAATGTTGTTGAACTGTCAAAATGAAACAAATTTATCATAATCGTTTACGAAAATAAGTTACGCAATTAGGATACTGTTCTATATGTGTGAAGAGTGTGTCTATAAACTGTAATTGATTGTTTCTGTCTCGAATTCTTCAGTAGCAGCCCGGAGCCTGGATTTGTGCCCAGTTAATGGCAATAGGCTTGTCCCCTATTACTTGGAACTTAAACATAACTGCAATGGCAAAATGTGGGTGTACACGCCTCTGCCCAACCCTTAGGGGAAACAAGCTGATGTTGTATTGTTATGTACATCAGTAGGTTATCTACTGTTTTTATTTGTTCGGATCAGGCTTGATTTGAACACCTCTAATGCCCCTCTGCAACAAACATGGCCACCTACTGGGCCCAAACAGTAGAATTAAAATAGATATGTCGTCGAAACGACAAGAAGAAGACGTCTACATTTAAGCTGATTTGTACATAGAGTTTTTTTTACCCTTTTTTATCCCACTGCTGGGCAAAGCCCCTTCAGCTTTCCACTCTTTGCTGTTTGTTGCCTTCTCCGGCCAATCCCCCATCAACGCTTTCAAGTCATCAGGCCAGCGTTTCCTAGGCCTCTCTCCGCGACGACGACCGCATTCTGGCTCCCACTGCGTCCGATTCCGGTCTATCGGTGCCGATGCATCCTACATACATGGCCCGCCCAATCCCTCTTCTTGCCCACATCGGCGATTACCGTTTTGAAGCTTATCGTGGCATTACGTATTAAGAGTTCAGATTACCACCTTTTTATATGGGCAAACTCAAACTCAAAGCATTTATTTCAATTAAACCATTTACAGGCACTTTTGAATTGTCAAAGAATCGGTCAGTTAGTCAGAAAGTTGAAGCTAGTTGCCCATTCCAAAACGTAGATCTCTATGGAGAAGAACAGGCAAGAAACTCCAAGGCCACTCTTTTAAATATAGATATTACAAAATTGTGGGTACAGTATTCTTGTTGCTTCTATATGTGAGAACAATGTACAAAAAATAATCAAAGCAATTGAAATATAAGATTAAAAATAACTCTGGCACTCTGGTACAGACGCCAGCACATCAAGCTACTACAATCTGTCAAATTTATTTAATAGATTTTCAACTTAATCATTGAAACATAAGGTTCAAATTTGATTGGGAAAATTTGACAGTTTCGGGTAGCTTGATGTGCTGGCGTCTGTACCTTCTGGATGAGAGTGATTTTAAGTAAATAATTATTTATTATTACAAGGTAGATAGAAAGTAATAAGAAAATGTTTTTTCAATACATTTATTGATTAGAACACACAATTATGGCACTGATAAGGTTAATCAAATGTAGTTCTAATCACATAATAAGATCTATTTTCCTTTGGACAAGAGTGCTGCTTTTCCAACTACATCAACTGCTGGTCCTGCACTTATGACTGCGTCACGAACTCTCTGGCCCACCTTTTCCTGAAAAAAGAAAACAAAATGTCAATAAAACCAGTTTTGATAGTCTTGGTCCTAAGGCACCTATCCCAGTGGCGACAAGGAAGCGATTAGCCATAAATGATTTTCTCGCTTAAGAAATGTACAAAAGATTATAGATGTCAGTATAGTTATAATAAGAAATATAATATAAGACGTTTATTTTCTCTACACAAGTTATGTAGGTACTTAATGCTAGTATTTGACAATAGTGCACGAACAAGGAGCTAACTTTGTGAGAGACTGGTGCCTGAAGTAGGTTTAAATAAAAACCTTCGTCTAAGACAACCATGGCTTAAATGGTTCTAAATTGTCTGTACTATCTTCGCCTTAAAGCTTTGCACCCATCTTCCAATCACCCTGTATATTAAGGGTGCTATTTAGCTTATTGTACAGATATGGCTCAAGAAAGAAGAAGAAATTACGCGAGTGAGCAGAACTGGAAGGATGCGTCTGGCATACTCTGCCTTTTCGGCGCTTATCTCTATACAGATTCGGATCATATTGCAACATGGAGTGTTCCTTGTCAACTGTTTACACCGCCAGCGAACTCGTATGTCGCAGTGACAAGAGCTATCTAAGACAGCACTCACTCAGCGACGCTCGCTTGTCGAGCAGAACACTGGCTGAGAGACTCACGTTTGGTACATACGCATGGACAGGTGCCTAAGGTTCGCGGACCCGTTTCATAAGAACCAGAGGGCCTAGACAAGTGGTAATTATTCAACGAATTACATCTACGATTGACATCTAAGCTTTTGGTAGCTAAGAATTTTGAATCCACAACCTGAGGGCAGACAAAGTAACATTCTATCAGCGATATCGATACTGGAAATGTATTGATCAACCCAATAAATTCTCACACGCTCTCATTCTCTTACATAATATGAAGAATTAAATTTCCAGCAGACAAAATTAAAAAATTGAAGAGAAACAAAAAAAAATATCAATACGAGCTTTCGCTAGCTGGTTTGTCGTGTTAAGAAAACATACTGAAGTCAACACAAAAACAATCACTATCATGAAGATTTTTTTCATATTGTTACATTGAATTCAATTTACTGTTTCGAACACTAAAATAATAGGTAAAAGTATGTAAAGGTAAACTCAAACTCAAAGCATTTATTTCAATTAAACCATTTAAAGGCACTTGAATTGTCAAGAAATCGGTCAGTCAGAAATATGAAGCTAGTTGCTCATTGCAAAGCGTAGTAGGTAGATACTTATGGAGAAGAACAGGGAAGAAACTCCACGGACACTCTTTTAAATGAAAAATTGTTACAAAATATTGGTTACATAATTAATGTTGAAATTATACATGTGAGAACAATGTAGAAAGACATGTAGAGGCGTCCGTAATAAAAAGATAAAACAAAGAACAATTTAAAAATAAAAATAAAATAAGCCATGGCAGCTAAGAGATGATCAGTCCCACCTGACGGCGCCCGTTCACGAACATGACATGACATGGTAAAAATAAAAAATAAAAGGGCTCATGAAGATGGTGATTTTCATGTAAGTATTAAAAGAGGCTCTTATTTGCAAAAGGACTGGATGGTTTTCAAACTAAAATATCTGGCACTTTGAAAAAGATAGCTTAGGTTTCATTTTAAGAATAAATACTATAATTCAAACAATACTAATGTTTAATTACCACACTTTTAACGGACAAACGAATCACTTTGGAAGGGGTCACTACTTAGCACGTCCTTAAAATTGAATTACCCAAACAATAGTCAGTGAATGGAATAATAAAAACAATTTTAATGTCATGAATGAATAAAAAATATAGCATTTTATGGCGAAAAAAAAGGTGCATGAAACTCCAGCTACTCTTCGAACATTTGTCTCCAAATATCACTAACAAAAAACAACCGACTTCCAAAAAAACACTACAAAGTGAAAAATAACTTTAATTTCGGAAGTCGGTGGCAAAAACCGAAAATCAAAAAAAAAAAAAATTTTTGTTGTGGTACCTACCCCACACAAATTCGAATGCCACTACCTGCTATGTAAATAACATAACAGCATCCATATAGACTAAGTGGGAAAAATACGTATTATTGAAGCTAACTCAAAAACTACCCAAGCAAAGATTATAAAATTTATATAAGGACCACCGCGCAAACTTCCACTACCAAATGAAATAAAAAAGTCAAAATCGGTCCGCAACTGACGAAAATATCGAAAACATACATTTAAAAAAATACATACAGACGAACATAGAACCTTCTCCTTTTTTGAAGTCGGTTGATAAAAATATTTATATTTAACTTACCAAATCCTTAAAGAAATTCCCGGGCGCTGCCGAAACCGTGGCCAAAGCCATGAAGCAGGCATACACAAAGAACAAAATCTTGGTGAAATTCATTATTAAATATCGAGTATTTTCCTCCGGTTTGCTCAAAGTAAGGACAGTCCTACGACTTCTTACAGAATGCTTTATCAAGTTACATGCGGAATATTTATATGTAAACGGTGAAGTTTAGGGTCAGCACTCACTTCATCTTCAGCCAGTGTTTTCTTGAAAAAAAAGAAGATGTTTTTTTTTTTAATCTATCCCTAATTCTGTGAAAAGGGGGTAACCAAGTTCTAAGGGGACAATTTTACTACTGGCTTCGATAAACTCGAAATTTGATACTGAAGACAAATAATGAAAAATACATAGGTAACGATTTTTTTTAAATCAACCCCAGTTGGGGTAAAAAGGGGGAATATAGTTTGTATGAAAAATGTAATTCTTTCAGTTGAGAAACCCGAAACTCGGAACAAATACTTATTTAGGTTAATAAAAACCATCGTATTGAAATTAAATCGGCACTGGACCCGCGTAGTGGCTTACGTCTTTCTCCTTGTTATGGAGAAGAGACTTAAGTCTTTGATAACAAAGGCTGATTTGAGATAGGTATATTTTAATTATTGTATGGAAGAAATACAATGAATAGACGAAATTAAGTTTTGATAGATTGGAAATTGCTGTCAGTAAAAGTAAGTCGTTTTGACGATCATCATGATGTTCTCTTTAGACTTTTTTTTGCATCACGAACTCTTGCAAAAGTTAGGAATAGTTCCTCAGGATAAACCGAAAGGGAGATCGTGGCCCCCGGCAACAGGGCAACCGAAGGAACACGGGTGGGTTTTAGTCAGTAAGAGTCTGACACGTCCTCCCGCTTCCACCCAGAGCGGGAGAAGTTATTTGATAATTATCCAACCAAAAAAAAAAAGATTAGGTCACTTAGAACTTATCGTTTCGTGGACTCCCAAGTTATTTTACAGATATTTATACCAAGGTAGAAACCTACAATGATTTTGGTTTAACTATACCTCCACGTGGAAACCTTGCAGTGATTATTTTTAACCGACTTCCAAAAAGGAGGAGGTTATATGTTCGTAGCGTATGTATGTTTTTTTTTTATGTATGTCCACCGATTTCTCAATAGTGGACCGATTTAGAAAAATCTTTTTTGTTTAAAAGGGTATGCTTTCCAGGCGGTTCCATATAAATTTTATTAACTTTGCTTGAATGGTTTTTGAGTTAGTTTCAATAATATGTATTTTTTCCCACTTAGTATGTGGATGATATGATAAGTTCTGCGAATTTGTGTGGAGTAGGTACCACAACAAAAAAGTGAAAAATTAAAAGTTTCCTAAAATTATAGTGAAATGAAACTCAATATTTTCCGTAGAAATATTTTCATGGTTTAGTTAGAATTTAAAATGAATCAACCGATCCTCTACAATTACTGTTGATTATGTAGTTTTAAAGCGAATTCATTCGCAAAACTTTTTATGTGGTACGTAGCAAATTTATCCTAATTTCAATCAATTCGATACTCGGATACGTTCTAAATATTCCCCACTAATCATTAATTCAATTCCCCAATAGAACTCGGTGAGAATTCCGTTACCATAAATATCTGCTCGAACAGCGGCTAAAACAAAATGGATGGCTCTCGCTTACTAAATACGGTCCGAAAAGCCCAAGTATTAATCGCTGGAATGTTCAACATTGAACATTAATCTTTATGGTACAAATAATATATTAGAGGTGTGACCTGGGTCAAATTTGGGGTATTGGCCGCTACGTTTTTGTCTGAATGAATTGAATTAAAGAAAAAAAGAAAGAAAATTTCTTCAGTGCTCTGTTAAAAAGAGTTGCTATAGTTGTCCCCGTTTTAGCATGGCATTAGCGATCATTGACCCAGCTACATTTTTTTGTTTCAAAAACTGTAATAAAGTCCGTTAACGTCCTGAATCAATAGAGGAGCTCGTGGCTAAGTAATAATAGCCGCGCGGGACGATCCATCAGGTTAAGCTACGCTTGCCGGGGTTGGTCCGTGGATGGGTGACCATCTTTACTTATCAAGACTCCTCAGTGCCTCGGTGCTGTTGGTCCCGGCTGTCATTCGTGAATCTTTGACAATCGTTACGGGTCGTCAGAAGCCCGAAAGTCTGACAACCAGTTTTACCATGGCGTATCGTATTACCCAGTTAATGGGTTGTGGAGGTCAGATAGGCAGTCGCTCCATGTGAAATACTGGTATTCAGCTGCATCCGGTTAGACTGGAAGCCGACCCCAACAAAAAAAAAAGCTAGGCAGAGAGAACGTCCTGAATCAATATGTATCGTGATTTTCAACATGTGGCAATAACGAAAAACCATACATAGTTTATTGTTTGGGTTCCTGTAACGTAAATAAATGAATTTTGAAGATAGGGGTCACTTTTGAGGGGCAAAGAACAAAATTTAAAAAAAATTGCTAACAGTACCGTGTGACATATCAAATGAAAGGGCTTATTGCGGGAATCTTAAGCATATTTTTTATATAATTTCAAAATAAATACTTTTAAAGATATGTTAGAAATTCGATGAAAATTACTGGACCAAAAATTTTGAAAAAAATACTTAGTATGGCTCTTTACTCATAGATTACTATGACAAGTCTATGCTATGGTCCTAAAATAACATGGTTAATCTCTCAATATTGTGCGTACAAACTTACCTACATTTGCAGTTAGAATGTATAGGAGAACAGTTATTCAACTATAGCATTGTATAATTGCATAACACATGTGTGAGTACTATGTGCCTACTATAAAGCTACCATTTACTAGGTACGTCTTTCATTGACTTGAGTGTCCGTGGAGTTTCTTGCCCGTTCTTCTCCATAGGTACCTATTACGCTTTGGAATGGGCAACTAGCTTCATCTTTCTGACTGACCGACCCCTTGACAATTCAAAAGTGCCTGTAATTGGTTTATTTGAAATAAATGCTTTGAGTTTGAGTTTATAATGTTAAGTTTGTATTTGGGATAAATTCATCCCAACTACGGAACTTTTCGTTTGCGCGTGACATGCACTTGGCCGGTTTTTTTAATTCTACAGTCACATTGTCTTTGACGGAATCGTATCTATTCTGTTTCACCAATGGACACTGTCTGTAAGATTAATTTGTGGTTTGATAATGGATCGAGTGCAGCCACTTATAGAGTAAACATAATTTATCAAGTTGAAGCTGGTCCATCTAATCTGGTTTGTGATTTAAATGGTTACAAATCGGAATCATCTTTCAAAGATTTAAATAGATACGGCCTGATAAGGGTCGATTTTCTCATTTCTCCAATTGATTGATTCAACCATTGGATTTGAATAATAAGATTAATTTATTTGCTAATGAATCAGTAGGTATTTTGTTCTCAAGAATTTCTCAATAGGTATTGAAACTCTTCTCTTCAAGGTTCTGAATTCTTAAAATCTGTGATTACAATTAAAGCCCGTCACAGACGTAGCTATAATATATATTATTAGGCATATTACGATATATTTTCCATAGTAATCTTCGAGTGACCTCAGACGGAGCTATAGTATATATTTCTATTACGTCACCAAAATATGTGAACAGATTATAGCAAGACATATTAATATATGTTATGGTATATTGTTAAAACGCTTGTGTCAAATAATATCAAACAATTGTAAATCTGGTTTATCTTCAGAAATTATGTTGATATGTTACATTAGGTATTTTATACATGTTAAAATATATGTAATTCAGTTGGTAACATTTTTGTTAATTGAGTACAATTTTATAATCTATGAAAAAGAGGATTATTTCGTGTGTGGAATTTTTTCATGTTACCCTCATTCCTGGGTTGTCATTCTTTGATTTGTATCGAGTCGGAATAACCAACAATCTGGTTGGCGCATTCATGTTGAATGGTTGAACTATTTCCTGTTATTAAAGTTAAGCAGAAGTGTGATTGTACTCTAGTTGCAATGAAGTAAACTAATTATTCGTTATATGTGTACTTATTTTAACCAATGATCTAACAATATTAAGGCATATTAATATATTTTTTGACATATTTTAAGGATACAGCATGTTCCATTTTTAGAAGTGAAAACTTCTATTAGCGCGTTGGGCATTTTTGAGATGGGAAAAAACAATTCAACTCGCGACACCGATACCGACACCTCATTTTTGTAAATGCGACTGACTTAGTTCTTTATTTACATTACGTTACGGATCAATGTTCTATGCAAATGTTTTTACTATAAAGGTTTTGGAAACATTTTTTTTTTGGTAAATGCGTTTGTGCTCTTTATTTAGATAAGGTTACGGACCAATGTTCTATACAAGTGTTTTTTTCCACCAAGGCAATCTTGTTCAAGTTTCCACTTCTGTTGGCACTCCCGGAGTGCCACTGTTTTTTGTTTTTTTTTAAATAATCGTGCATTTCTCCCTCTCTGCCCGCTCACTTCACCCCGACGACGGACGCTCCGCCTGCCTACCTATTGTACCTGTGAGTGAGCCGTTCTTTGTCTGTGGAAGGAGCATTCTCGATAAACGCTGATCTTGAACCTCTAAAATATTGTGCAATTTTTTAAAAGATAAATCATGGTTCTTTTGTTTTATATGCGATTCAATTCAGATGGTTCTTATTTTTTGCCTGACAAGGCAACACGCGCATCAAAGTCACCATCGGAATCATCTTCCGAAGAACTATCAATTAAATCCAATAGTAGTGCACTTGTCGAATCCATATTACAGTGCCAATTTCAAAATTAGAACAGCCTTTATCATAAATATGCTTCAAAAACGTGCACTTGCGACGACGACCGCAGACCAAATGAGGGCAAAAATATATATTATAGTATAGCTACCGTGTGTGGGTGGCTTGCTATAATATAACATATAGCTCAGTATATAAATATATATTATAGATACGTCTGTGATGGGCTTAAATTCTAGTTAACGATGATATCAAAATAATTCCAAAAATATTTCCATCCATAATATATTATAACAACCACGCTTGTAATCCTCGAAGGGTAAGGCAGAGGCGTACATCCATATTTCGCCAGTTTTGTGTAAGTCCCATATAATAGGGGCAAGCCTATTGCCATCAACTGGGCACAAATCCAGTTTCCAGGCGGCTACTGAGAATTCCCTGACAGATAACCCAATAAAACTTTACCTGACGTGGGAATCGAACCCAAAACCTCATGTTCAGCAGTAGCCCTTGCGACCACGCTACCAATATAATATATGTACTTGGATATAATGATTGCCCTAACCCTGGCCTTACCATCCTAAAGTAGTATTTCAACAAGCAAGACATAAAGAAAAATATTTCAAGAAGGTATAAATAGATTTACCGAAGTCTTGGATTATAGTCAATGCGCGACTGCTAGTCACCGCCTGAGGTATGTGAGCGGTGAGACGGGGAGAGCGCCATTGACAAAATTGGCACACTGAGTTAGCTTGGCTATAATCCAAGACTTCGGAAAGTCAATTGAGTGACAGCCCTTAAAATTTTGTTATGTCATGTGAAAAGGGACTTTCCTTTGCATTTGCCTCTTATGATGAAAAACAAACCTAAGTATAGTAAATAATTAATACATTAACTGGTAGGTATAGCCCCGTTTTCTTCAAGCCTGAACAGGATTAAAAGGAAATCTGCTCTCAAAAATATCATGTTAGCTTTTTTGTGATAAGGAATTACTAGTATATTTATTTATGCTGTGAATTCATGACTAAGTGGCTCGTGGCTAAATAATAACAGCCGCACGGGTCGATCGTAGACTTGTGACATCTACCAACCCGCGCTGGGCCCGCGTGGTGAATTACCGTCCACTCTCTCTCACAGAGAGGAGGCTTGTGTCCCAGCAGTGGACACATTATAGGCTGATTATGGGTCGACCGAAAGCTATAGTTTTACGCTTGCTGCGGTCAGTTCATGGATGGGTGACCATCCATTATATATGACGAGACCCCCGTGCTTCGGAAAGCACGTTAAGCCATCGGTCCCGGTTGCATTCATAGATCTGTGACAGTCGTTACGGGTGGGTAGTCAGAAGCCCAAAAGTCTGGCAACCAGTCTTACCAAGGGGTATCGTGTTACCCAATGAGTAGCCAGAACGTCCCAGCACTAGTATTTCAAAGGGGGTCCATACACGATACAACCAATAACAAACTAAATTAACTATATTGGGTGACTGGTTATTAGTAACCGTTATTGCAACACGTGATTTTACTCATCATTATGAACAACGTCGCGAAAAAAATCAGCTGTTCTCTACATTCTGACGAGTTATGCGAACATAAACAAATTTAGGGAACAGCTGATTTCTTTTTCGCGATTTCATGTTTGGTCCCATACCTAGTAAAAGTTGTTCATAGTGATGAGTAAACTCACATGTTTACGTATCGGTCACTGATTACCAGTCACCCTATATAGTTTGAGTGGTTACTTTTAAGTAGAGTCGTGGACGATGGGCCTCATTGTATAACCTGCCATATTATTTTTAAAGTCAAGACAATTACAAATAAAACTTATTTTTTACGGACCAACAAGTCATAATTGAAAAAAAAATGTCGGGAGATGTCGTGGAATACCCGGTTGGAACGAAGTTCCTTTCACTGTATCCATCTTCCTGCCCTTGTCCCATGGTACGTGGGGTTGGCGCACCACGTTTTCTTCTTCCACTCTCCCCTGTCAACCGTCACGCTATCTTTCACTCCCTTCTCTTTTATATCATTCCTCAATCCTTCCATCTTTTCTTTAGCCTTCCATCAACATTTTATTCATCACTCTTTTAGTCACATGCATTTCCTCTCTCCTCATCACACGCCCATACCAGGCCAAACTATTTCCTTTCAATTTTTCTGTTACTGGCGCCACTTTTACTGTATATTATGTATTAATACAAAGCCATCTAGTATGGTCACAGAGCTTTTTAGCTTGCTAAAAACTTATACTAGATGGCTCTGTATTCAAAAGCAAAAACCAAAACTTTTGACTCTTGAAACCGACTTTTTCCGGGCCTAACGCGTTTCCGTTACATAGGCACGGCTTGTGGTAGGAATAAACTATTAGAAATCGTCTAATAGTTTATTTCTACCGCAAGCCATGTTAAAGAACTTCATTCCAATAATCACAGTCTACTGCATACTAAGGTATTAATATTGTACAATAGAACTCTGTGCCTACAGGTTAACAATAGTTTCTGACTTAGAAGCACAATATTGCTATGAGTTTTAGTGTAGGTGTCATACAACACAATAGTGTATTATTCCTTGGAGTTGGAGTGTGTACTATTTTAGTAGTACCTATACTCCATTTGAAATAAGATTAGAAATTAAAACAAACCTTTTTTGAAATCCGTTCAACCGATTTTGACTTCTTCGTGTTTTCATAGCTTTTTTTTTGTCAACTGGCATTTTCACACTGCTGGGCAAAGGTCTCCCCCAAGTCTTCCAGATATTCTTTTCCTGAACCAACTCGAACCAGCCCTTGCGGTACCTAACATAAGACTATTAATTTCCTAAAGACTCTTGCTTCTCATAGACTTTTTTACAGCTGCCAATTGTAAAAATATAAATACACATACTTTTGTAAAAGCAAAGTGGCTGACGTCCAGATAATACATTTTTGTAAAAAGAAATTCAGTGAATTTCTTTTTATTAAGTACCCACTAAAAATATTCCTTATATATTTTGTTAATCTCACGGCTGGTAATCTATTTGAAATATAATATTTTAATAAAGGGAATGAGTAATTAAACCGAACGAAGCGAAAGAGGCGCCATATTGCGATTTAAATTAAGGAAGACGGCGTACGAAATTTTCACGGTGTTTCTATTTCTGCTATAATTTTTTTTTATAAAAATTAAATAAAGTTAATAATTAAAAGTGTATTTTAATAAGGTATAGAATCCTTCGTGTGCGAGTCTAACTTGCCACGTACAAGTTTTTTTTTTTTATGCATGTTACAACAGATGAATACATCAATATGTATTCATCTGTCACTCCGCACTTTTAGGTATGAAGCTACAATTATACTCCATAGGTTTAGGTAGTTAAATATAGGTAAACAAAAAACCACGTGACGAGACAACTGTCAAGTAACCAACTAAATGTAATGCAAACAGTTGTACTCTTCAATTTAGCAACGTCATAATTCATTGACGTTTAGAATTTGGGCTCTTTACAATAGAACCTGCTACAGGGACACCTCTGCCCAACCCTTCGGGGAAACAAGGCGTGATGTTATGTTTATCTAACTAAAAACTGTGTTTAAGCAGTTACATCTACAAAAAGTCATCATCATTAATTTCATCATTTCAGCCGAAAGACGTCCACTGCTGAACATAGGCCTCCCCCAAGCACCTCCACTTCGACCGATTCTGTGCTTTCCGCATCCAGCGGATTCCTGCGGCCTTCACAAGGTCATCGGTCCATCTTGTGGGAGGCCTTCCAACGCTACGTCTTCCGGTACGCGGTCGCCACTCCAGAACCTTTCGGCCCCATCGGCCATCCGTTCTACGAGCAATGTGCCCTGCCCATTGCCACTTAAGTTTCGCAATTCTTCGGGCTATGTCGGTTACCTTGGTTCTCCTGCGGATCTCCTCATTTCTGATTCGATCACGTAGGGAAACTCCAAGCATAGCTCTCTCCATTGCCCTTTGGGGACTTTTAGCATTCTGATAAGGCCCATTGTGAGCGACCATGTTTCAGTACCATAGGTCATCACTGGCAACACGCACTGGTCAAAGACTTTCGTCTTGAGACACTGTGGTATGTGGGATGAAAAGATATTGCGTAGCTTCCCGAACGCTGCCCAGCCGAGTCGGATTCGACGATTGACCTCTTTCTCGAAGTTGGACCTACCTAGCTGGACAGTTTGTCCTAGGTAAACATACTCGTCCACAACTTCGAGCGTAGCGACTCCGATCTTCATTAGAGTGGGTGTAACATGGGCATTTGACATGACCTTTGTCTTGTCCATATTCATTTTAAGACCCACTCTTTCGGAGGCTCTGCGGCGGGCTTGACTTGTCGAAATCAGTGTCAGAAATTAGTAGAGTTACGCGATAGAAAGAGAGGCAACTTCTAGGTGATTATAACTGTAGATAATTACCGCTCTGCGACCTGAATTGCACTTTATTTTGTCGTAGCATCAGTCGCTTTTTATTAAATGATTTTGCGCAGTGACCCATCTGTATCTAATCTGTGACGTTACTAACTAAACCGAATAGGTAACCTACTTATCTAATGAACAGATGAACTAGCCGCTAATAACGTAATTAAGCTGATACATCTGGCACATGCAACGTTAATGAAAGTTATTCCTCCGGGAAAAATGAACGGCTTCTAGAAACTTATAGATGTTAGAAGACGTAGAAGTTGGAAAAAACAGAATGAATAAAATATGTGTTACTATAAATATATTCTATAAATATTGCCTCCACGAGTGGCGGTATATTTTTAATGTCCTTTTTACACTTTAAATACCTAATTCAATGCTATTATAGCAATTCATAATCAATATTTTAGTGCAATAAAATGCGATATCTTATATTTCTATAAATTGTAGATATTTAGTAACAGTACCTGGGCGACCGAGCTCTGCTCTGGTGCAAATAGAGAATGCTCATTTTTTTTTTAGTTACGGCATCTCGTAGTTGACCTCTGAGATCATGACTACTTAACCGGGCTTTCCTGTGGGTGCCTTAAGCTACTACACTTAAAACCTCCAGCCAGGGGTTATTCAACTACCTATGCTAATTAAAACTAGGTGAACGCTCGCTAAGGGCACCCCCTGTGGGGTACGAACCTCGGTTTAGGGCGTCGACCGGAGGGAGGACATCAAGGATGGGAAAGGCTGGATCAAAGTTTTGATCATGATTATTAGTCGGGGAATTTAAAGCTACGTGCTCAGCTGCAACAACTGCTGGCACCTCGTTATCGAGCAAGGGTCCGGGGCGCGATCGCGATCGCAAAGGATCTCGGCGGCGAGGTCGGAATGACGGGAGACGTCTGTTTTTGTACACTGTGCTGGTTTTCCTACTGCTCTCCTGGAGGAGGGTAATGGGGTTGTCAGAGTCGGTAAGGATTTAATGGTATACTTAAACATGTATAGTACTTACTTATTCCATGCTGCCATGATAGTAGGTACTTACTAATTCCATGCTGCCATGATCATTATTCTAATGTCATTATTCATTATCTTGTTCTAAACTTTGGGCGACCGAACTC
The DNA here is from genome assembly GCA_949152395.1 of Agrochola litura. Lineage (NCBI taxonomy): Eukaryota > Metazoa > Arthropoda > Insecta > Lepidoptera > Noctuidae > Agrochola > Agrochola litura. The sequence goes on along the minus strand of OX424513.1, from coordinate 18,841,332 downwards.
GCTCAGGTGAAAATACGGAGAAAACTAATTTTCCCAGATATGAGACCTAGCTAGATCGATTTTTCGCCCCCGTAAACCCCTGTATTGCAACTTTCATCGAAATCGTTAGAGCCGATTTCGAAAACATGAGTACCTACAAATCTATTTACAAACGAATATAACATAACAAAACATCACGTCTTGTGTCCCCGAAAGGTTGGGCAGAGATGTACCTGTAGTAGGTACACCCACATTTCGCCAGTTATGTTTAAGTCCCATGTAATAGCGGGCGAGCCAATTGCCATCAACCGGGCACAAATCCAGACTCCGTGCTGCTACTGAGAAATTCCAGATAGAAAAACCCAATAACACTTTGCCCGACCCGGGAATCGAACCTCATGCTCAGCAGTAGCGCTTGCAACCACTAGACCAACGAGGCAGTCCAAACGAATATAATATAATATTGCTCGTTATTTTGTATTAGGTAACTAATTATTAAAACAGGTGATTATTTGACAGCTGTTTCCGACTTTACCTGTGATGAAATAAGATACAATTTTGATAAGATTTTAGTTAGAGCCACCCCCCGTATTTTGGTTTTTGAGTCCGAGAGTAAAACTTGATAAAATACATACACAGTACAGTTACCTCAAACTATTTACTCAAAAATAAACTCTATCACCATAACAATAAGACACTACTTTATCCCAATACAACAACGTCATAATATATTGATAACTATGGTATTATATTTTTATATTTTATTATTTATTTTTTTTTATATTTTAGCAGCCCGGAGTCTGGATTTGTGCCCGGTTGATGGCAATAGGCTCGCCCCCTATTACATGGGACTTAAACATAACTGGCGAAATGTGGGTGTATCTACTACAGGTACACCTCTGCCCAACCCTTCGGGGAAACAAGGCGTGATGTTATGTTATGTTATGATTCAGGTCAAAAGTCTGATGATAGCAGTACTTTCCCGGCTCCCAAAAGATACGTAAGATTTGACCTATCACCTTATTAAGATAACTGCAATTAACATTATTAAACTTTAATGATAATTATATCACTTTATTAATTTCGCGACGTTGTATTTATAATTTATAGATAACCATGTTTGTGTTATTAATAATGAAGTTATTATAACAGGGGATAGGGGAAGAACATGTATGTTTTATCAGGCGGGAAGGAAAATAAGGTGGAGGAATAGTAGCTGGCTTATAATTATAGTAATTAATTAATATCTATCCTCATGGCTAAATGACAGCCCCGGATCTAGGGGGGGGCGGGAGGCAAGCCGGAGCCCATGCCCCGGGCGCCAACTTCAGGGGGCGACAAATTCTAGCGTAGCAGACAAGTGTACCACCCAGCACACAGCAACTTTGCAATAAATGCGCGAAGCACATTTATAATCTTTCTAATTTTTTTCTTTTAACAACAGTTTTGGCGCCCCTGTTGAATTGGCGCATTATCGATCGATACAATTTGATTAATATGTTGCTGGCAAAATTTTCATTATTGAGAAAAAAAATAATTTCGCGGGGGCTAACTTAGCGCATCCCCATAAAAGATTGGCGGGGGGCGGCAGTCGGCAGTTTTTGCCCCGCCTCAAAAAAAATCTATATCCGGGGCTGCTTAATAATAACAGGCGTGTCTGTTATTATTTTGAAGCCCCGAATCTAGAATTTGGTTAGTCATCAGAGAGCTCACGGAAGGGAAAAAGAAAATTAGTCTGGGTCACTGTCGCTAGATATGGTGAAGAGGACTATATTATATAATTGTTTATTTATTTAACTATCACATTAAATTGTCCGTATATTCAATCCAGCTGCAATTTTATACGGCAAATTGACGTAATGTGTCAATTCCTCTCGTCTGTCGTAATTACAGAAACAATTAAAAAACCATTGTGTTTCGCGTGGATCCACGTTCCGACATACGAATGGTTAATCAATAATTAAATTCCCTCCATTACGCCTTGTACCTTTCCTTTACATATTGGGGTGTGTGTAGGAAGTTAAGTACCTTTGGTTATGAAAACAAACAAAACCTTCAGCCATTACATTAATAATTATGATTTAATTTACAAACATAAATACATATTTTGCAGCCTCTATCAATTTCAGTCTTAATTCTGTGAATCTTTGTTTCTCGTGTCATAAGGTCTACTTTCCTGCGATGGATGCCGCTTGGCCTACCACGGCGACTGCAGGTCCAGCTTTGATGACGCCATCACGAATGTGTTGACCAACCCTTTCCTGAAAAGAAAGAAATAAATATTAGTATAAAAGTACAGATAATGTTAAGTCCCTTCATAACTTTATTTATTTCTTTATGAATGTTAATGGCGTATATTTCAAAAATGTTAAACCATGTGCTACGGTGCATTTGCAGACACCAATCTTATTTGCAACCTCTTCACCAACATGGGTGGGCTTTAGTCAGTAAGAGTCTGACACGCCCTCCCACTCCGCCCAGAGCGCGAGAATGTGTTAATTTCCCACCAAAGTTTTCATGAAATTACTCCAGACCGTATTTCAGCCATGGCGTCCTATCTCGATGGAGACCAGGCTTCGGCGTGTGAGATATTATAGTGCACAAGTGTGTGCGCAGACACAGGTGCACTCTCTCTTCCCTCACTCTCATAGTCCGATGGGACGGCAATCCGACCCAACCGGAGAGAGATCAGGCGCAGGACCAACGGCTTAACGTGCTTTCCGAGGCACGGGGATATTACACCGCCAACTTCCAAACTCCGAGCTGTTACTGAGAAATTCCTAATGGAAAAACCAAATAACACTTTGCACGACCCGGGAATCGAACCCAGGACGCGCGACCGTGGGGGTCAGCAGTCGCGCTTTCGATTACGAGACCAACGGGGCAGTCAGAGGAGGTCACGTTAAGGTGCTGATAAACTTGAGCACTCACTTGTAACAGAACATCGAGCATTCGCTGTTTTTAAATTTGTTGAACTGAACAACAAACAGAGCCAAGCATAGAACCAAACATCGCTACGAACATTTTCACGATCATTCTAGCGAATGCACTAGTCAATGCTCGTCAAAAAAATATTCTTCACGAAAATGTCAGAATGGTTCGGCTCGACAAAAAGCTCGAAGCAAATTTACTGTCCTTTCGCTAGAATACTCGCTAGATCGCTAGCTAGAATGCTCGCTAAAACGCTCCCGTAAAATACAAAAGTTATTTTTTTTTATTAATGCGATTTTTGGTGATACAACAGGGCCTTAAAAATATTTTATAGTAGCTCAAAAATCTACGTTATATGGCATACATTATTAGAAAATGGCATACATTATTACAATATTAGAAATTATGTAATTAATTTATATTTTTACCGTATTTTTTTTTTGTAATGTAACATTCGCCAAAATGCTCATTACAAGTGAATGCTGAAGTTTATCAGCACCATTGTGACTGCAGAGTTACGGTTGATAAACAACGATAGGGGAGGTCAAGATACTCCTGAAAAAGGGCTTCCCCTGTGACAGAGAGAATAGGGTACTAAAGCACGTTTTCATGATTTATTTCGATATAGTACGATTATCAAAGCTCTTCTTTCTGGAAGAGTTAGTTGAACTACATAGTAGGTTAGTAAATTAGAACGGCTGATAATGACTCAGTTAAATAAGTCGTTAAAAAAAGTTATTTTTCGCTTTGTAGTTTTTTTTGGAAGTCGGTTGATTATTTTTGTAAAAAGTTTTTATTTTTCAGTTTTTAGTTGTGGTACCTACCCAACACAAATTCGAATACCACTACCTGCTATGTAAATAACAGTGACAAGAACTTAAGATATCATCCATATACTAAGTGGGGAAAAAAATACGTATTATTGAACCCAACTCAAAAACCATCAAAGCACCAGCTTTCAAATAAAAAGAATCATCAAAATCGGTTCACCCAGTCGAAAGTTCTGAGGTAACAAACATAAAAAAAATACAGTCGTATTGAGAACTTTCTCCTTTTTTTGAAGTCGGCTAAAAACATAGTAGTACTCATTAAGCTACCTTAATTTCATAGTGAAATTTTAACATGTTATAATAAAGATAATAATTTAGTAGTGTTTATTTCAATCACAACATAATTGTAACTATTAAATTTCATTTCATTTAATTTTTTATCATGGACAATGATTGGATCCTTTACCCTATAGGTGCCTATCAGGAATAGATTCAATTTCTAGAGTTTCAACAGTTACTTTTCGTTCATGAGACCAATGGGTTGTCTTGGAGATAATAATGAAGAAATACGTTACCTTCAGTCCCGAGCGCAAATACAAACATATACGCCTGATTCAAAAGCCATTTTCTCCTAGATTATTTTCGAAACCATACTGGATGGCAGGAACATCGACGCGAAAACTGTTACCAGGACATGATAGTGAAAAAAAAAAAAAAAAATTGATGTTTTTTTTTTAATTGATTGATTTTGAACATTTTTTCGTCAGTTTAAAAAAAAAGCTGTTTCATAGAAAAGTGCAATACCTACGCGGTCAAGTAAGGAACAGCATTTTTTTTTTATAACCGACGAAAAATTTCAATGTCGAGGAGGTTCAGAATCATGTACTGAATCCATGGTAACAGTTTTCGCGTCAATGTCCGTGCCATTCTGTATTATAGTGAAACAGGTATTTTTGTCTTTTTGTTCAAAGTTCCAATCATTATTTCACGAGAAAATCCCTTTTGAATTTTGCGTATTTAAAAGATATTTTTATTGTCGGTAAAAAGTTCAAAGTAGTTCTGATATTGATACAAGAAAACAAGGAATTCACTGACTCATAAGGACTACACGCTTGCCAGCCAAACTACAAACTTGAAAAAAAATTGTAAGTAGAACTAAATAACTTGACCAAGCATGATCGTCAATGCTCGTGCCTTCTCTGTATGAGAAGAGGCCTTTGCCCCGCAGTGGGACAACAAAAGGCTGGTGTAACAAATAGAACTTTTAAAAGAACTTACAACTTTCTTGAAGAACTTCCACCTTGGTTCTGGCGCCGCTGAAACGGATGACATGGCCAGCAAACAAGCAAAAACGAACAAAAGAATCTTTGTGAAATTCATTTTAAAATAAGAATTTATTATTTCTAAATGATTTTTCGAATTTTGTATTTCGAACTCAGGTGATATGACTCGAATGATGCTCTACCTGAATAAATGTGCGTTTAAATACTTTCTTTATTTCTGAAGTGGTTTAGCTATCTCCATGCAAGTTTTAAAGTGTTTAAGACTTTATTTTGATGTAGTTATGAGTCATAATGGAATGTTAGCCGTTTCTAACTGTAAGTTCGTATCCGATGCATACCTTGGCATGGGGACTCCCTCGGTCCCGGCAATCTCGCAATACCATGAACTGTGAACGATTATTTTTATTTTTGGAATTGTGGTTTTATATTCTTGATTGATTTTATTAGAAGGCTGATTTTCCTGTTAGGAAACCATTAAAGGTTAGTAATTATTGGCATAACAATATTGATGATAAGGTTGTTATTTCTAAGGTTTATCCTGTGCGAGCTTTGTCGTAAAAACTACGTTACACAACAGGTTTTAGAACCCGTTACATAAAGCGAATTCAATGCTCGTAATTGGGCGCCTTTGTACAAAATGTTTGGCTTACTCATTCTATCATCTCTTAAGTTGCACTTTTTTTGCTAAATTTTTTTTGGTGACTGTTAAGTTTTTGCATGTTGGAAATCCACCGAAAGATCGTGAACTCGCAATTTCATAGGTACCTAAAACGAATGAAGCATTATATTTTGAACAAGCTGCGCCCCGCAGTTTCACCCGCATGTCTCGATTCCATATAGGCGACCCCTAAAAGTAATGTCTAAATGTTAGCGTACTATTAGATTATCAACGGTCGGTCCAGTGTCGAGAGTTGAAAATCGAACAGTGCAGTAATATTTATGCATTAGGTACGGTTGTCGCCTAGTGTTCGTGAAAATGGGCATTAAAGTCATATTACGATGTAAATGCAACGACAGAAATAACTAAACCGCAATTAGTGTTTATAAATGATTCATTGTTGTATTTAAAATGGACAGAAAACAGTGGTCGAGTATGTAAATTACCTACTAAATACAACCGGAGCAAAATGTGGAGAGCTGGTAAATAGATGGTCCTAATTTTACCATTTCTAACTTCAAACGTTATTTTTAACCGACTTCTTAAAAAAAAGAAGGTTATCAATCCGAAACGTACGTGTAATATTATTGGAACTGCGATATATATATTCTATGATAATCCATTAAGGCTTCCAAACAATTTTTTTCTCTTAGTGTATGTATGTTTGTCCACGCATTTCGCCGAAACTGTTAAATCGGATCGTGATATTTTTTTTAACGGTATAAGTTTCATCAAAATCGCTTCAGCAGTTTTCAAGATACGTACGGACTAATACGTATAAGTTTGACGGCCTGGCTTATTGTTACGAGCTACGGAGCTACAGAGCTTAGTGTAAAAAGGAAACATCTCAAAACCTTGGACAACCATAATTAAAAGAGAGAAAAGTTAAAACTTTTTACAAAAAAAAAAATATGATAATATATATTTTTTTTTTATTTCACAATGAAGCCGACCCCAAGATAGTTGGAGAAAAAGGGGTAAGCGTATTTCCATCAACCGGGTATAAATCTAAACTCTGGGTTGCTACTGAGAAATTCCATCTAGAAATACCCAATAACACTTTGGTTGACCAGGGAATCGAACCCAGAACCTCATGCTCAGCAATAGCACTTGCGACCACTGGACCACCGAGGCATCCTACTTGAATCCATGCAAATAAACAACAAACCATTGACATAATTATTGAAACAGTAATTATTAAAATAATGCAATAATGACTGTAGTTATTAACCTAGATCTTAAAGATAAAAGTGTAACTGAGTGGAAACTGAAGAATCTGTAATCTTGGCTTACTTTTACAAGTGTTTAGGTAAATATTTCGTGAATAAATAAAGATTATATAAAGATATAATTTTTTTATAAGGGTCTAGTGGGTACTGAAGTACTTTGTAGATTTGTATATAAGTATATCTTTAGTTAAACGAGGCATTCAGTAGCTCAGACGTTTCCATTGTTAACTTGTCTCCTGTTAACATGAGCACAAAAAGGGAAAAAGATAAGTGTTTTCCATTTCTTTCATACATTTGTAGCCCATATTTAGGTTAGAACATCTTTTTTGGACAGTATAATGTTTATCTCAAGCGTCGTTACAAAGAGCTTACATCTTGATGGTTGCCAAATTCCTTGTGTTTTCTGCTTTCTTTTAGGTAGTTGAAGGCGGAGTAATGACTCCATAGAGCGTCTAGAACATCGCTCATAGCTCGCAGAACAGATGGTTGATGGGGCCGAAAGGTTCTGGAGTGGCGACTGCGTACCGGAAGACGTAGCATTGGAAGGCCTTCCACAAGATGGACCGATGAGCTTATGAAGGCCGCAGGAATTCGCTGGATGTAGGAAGCACAGAATCGGTCGAAGTGGCGGTGCTTTCGGAAGGGCTATGTCCAGCAGTGGACGTCTTTCGGCTGAAATGATGATGAAAGCATCTAGAGGTGCAGGGCAGAATGGAATGTAATAGGCCACGCGGGAGGTCACCAATGAGGTGGACCGATCAAATAAAATCCGTGGTTGGAGGCCCTGTTGAAGAATACGCCAGACTGTCATCTCACAGAACCAGATGGAGAGAGATTGTGAGGCGGGCAACGACTACACCTGCGATTGGACACAGTTCATCGTGGCTACCACCGCTTTGTCGTAAGTCTTCTTCTTCTTTTCGTGTGGTTAGTGACTAACCAGGTGTCAGAATTTTAAAGCTGCCCATGGGCCTCTGACTTGGCTTCACATGCCGTCGAAAAATATCTCTCAGGCATGCTGGTGGCCTCACAAAGTTTTCCTCCACCGTTTTTGAAGCAAGTGATAATTAATAAATACAATACGCACGTGAATTCTAAAGGTCAAAGCCTTGGATTCGAATTCGAGACCTATGACTTGGCAGTCCGACGGGCCATTAGGCAGAGGTATACCTATAGTAACACCCAGATTTCGCCAGTCATATTTAAGTCTCATGTAATAGGGGGCGAACCTACTGCCATCAACCGGGCACAAATCCAGCCCGGGAGGGCTGTTACTGAAAAATTCCAGATGGAAAAACCCATTAACACATTTCCTGACCTGGGAATTGAACTCAGGATCTAGCTCAGCAGTTAGCAACTGCGAATATTAAAAATCATCATCATCAATTTCCAAGTCATTTTGTTAATATTTGCAGCACCTGAATTTATTTATTAAAATAAAAAGTATGAACTTTGATTTGTGCCTAGACAATTAAAAGAAATCTGAAATAGCTATCTAAAAATTTAACATCCGACCCCAACATAGTTGGGAAAAGTCTAGGCAGATCAAATGGTTAAATACGTACCTAATAATTATTAAATCAGAAATAATAATTATAAACAACTGCCAATAAAATTGCAAGAGATAAAACAGCTGCCGGATAAGGGATTTCACATTGCACGTCCCGGACTCCCCCTCACCACTAATTAACTGAGAAATTCTTATCACAGACATTTTTCCGTTACAAAACTGCAAAAACAACACATTAAACTCTTATTCCTCAGTGCCTAAAGACCAAATTAAAACGAGATAAACTTGAACAACGGTAAAACTAAAATTGTCTTGTTTTATTAACTGGGTATAAATATGTCATAATGCTTGATAGAGCATCATTCGAACCGTTTCAACACTTCAGTGTGTTTTTAAAAATTGTTGTAATAAAATCATTTTATTGAAATAAATAAACATGAACTTCTCAAGGATCTTCTTGTTCGCGTTCGCTTGTTTGGTTGCGCTGTGCGCTGTATCAGCGGCGCCTGAGCCCCGGTGGAAGGTGTTCAAGAAAATTGTAAGTATTATTTTACATAAGCTATTATTTTAAAGTTACGCTAGTCGGTCCTTCTTCTATACAAACATAGTATGGTGATTACTCGTCTGTTTTACGGTATACGTTCTAAACTTAAAATTATATCAATTTGTCTTGTCATTATGTAGCCCTGTATGGAAGCAGAATTGTAAAAAAAAATTGGTTTGGAAGTTATGAGCGTCAAAACTTCCATATTTCAACACTAATTTTAACTCATCTTTGGGCGTAAATAAATAACTTATGTAGTATGAAAATTGCAACATAGAAACCGTACAGTGATAGATAATTTATTTCTTGGTTAAAGTAATTTTATTTTTGACTAAATACATCCAGTAGTTTTTCCATAATATCTATACGCCCAAAAGTCTGTTCAAGAAATTTTACGCGCTCGTTCTCGTTATAAATCACTAAATAAATAAATAAAAACTAAATAAATGTACTAAATAGCATGCACATTAGCCAAGCCACCAACGAGTTCAAGCCGACGACTAGCGGAACCTTAAGCTTCTTCGCACAAAATCTATCTATTTTAGAGAGATTAGTTTACGGGTTTACGTCCCACACAATATTCAATCGTATTATCCAATAAACCCGTCGCTTTTCCATCTGCATACTCTACCTTGTATGCGTCTCTTGTCCTCGACTCAGCCGTCTCACGTCCCTCATAATGTGACCCTACGCGGGAAAGCATTTAGATGTCGCGTCGCTGCAAATCGCACACCATTAATATTGTCACAAAAAGGGTGGCTATCAGTTGTTTCTCTAATGCTAAGTTTCTGTCTTTACTTTTCATTTTAAAGTTGAATACATTTTGTTTTTACGTGAGAATTAGTCTCATTAACCTTTTTATCTACTTCAGCAGTAAAACGCAATAAAAATCGAGTGCAATGAGCTCAATAACTCGTAGCCTACTGATCTAATAAACTGCGCAGATGTGACTAACAAGCTAGTTATTTACGTTGATCACTGTTTATTGGCTTACTTGTCAGATTCGGGCCTTAAATAAAGCATTTGGCTACAGTTCTTAATGTTAGATTTCTTTATCAGATTTGTGCAGGGCAAAGGCATAATAGCCCTTCTTCCGCTCCGTATATTTACTGCTGTTTGTTGTAAAATACTTGTGAAAAAAGTCGAATTCGTCCCGCCATGTCCTCCCGGGCCTGCCGTGTTGCCGTTTTGCTCCTATTTGGGATCTATACCATAAGTTCATAAATATAACATCGTGCCGTTTTGCTTATTTGGCAGAGACGTCTTCGAAATACTTTGTTAGCAATTTTACCGTTAAACTATAATTTAAGGTTGAAAGGTGCTACATGCAAATCCCAAAAATAGAACTTTCAACAACAGTTTCAACTTCATCGCCTCATCATTAGTTAGTTGGTTGGTTGTTGGTTGGTTGGTTGGTTGGTTCATTTCAACACACCTTATGACGATATTTTATTACTAAATTAACCGTTGTTTTTCCTTATTTTTCCAGGAGAAAATGGGCCGTAACATCAGGGATGGCATCATCAAGGCTGGACCAGCGATAGCCGTTCTGGGAGACGCCAAAGCCTTAGGATAAACCTCTGTGATAATAATTATAGTTAATTAATAATTATTTATAAGTTCCACTTAATACTCAAGTCTGCCATAAAATAAATATTTTAAGTACTTACTTTTGTGTTTAAGTTTTATTACCCATGAATTAAAAGTCACCAGCATATTTGAATTACCTATAAGAATGGTCTCTATTGCATCACCCCTCATAATTTTAGATAGATAGATTGCAGATCATCCAATGCAATGGTCATCCATCCACGAACTGGCTGTGCCAAGATGCGGTAAGGTGGCCCGCGAAATTCAAATTTTCTTTTGTTTTTTTGCAATTTGCAGGTCAGTGTCAGGTTGTATGCTGATTAAAATATGATTCGCGATCATAACAAATATGGTTTTACAGAATTATAATCCTGAGAATCAGAAATACAACTCCTTAAGTTATAATCCTCAAATGTTATGATTTAATGAAATAGTCATTCAGAGGGTTACCTGAACTGAAAGTGTTGTATTGATGATTTTTATGATAATAATTCTATAAATAAACATTTGATACGGCCGCGAATCATATTTAGATCAACACACAACCTGATGCTGACCTGCAAATTCCAAAAAACGTAAAAAAAATTGAATTTTGCGGGCTACCTTGACGTTTTCGTCTTAACCTACAGCTGATATAGATAAGTTAGATCAGCGCTGTCACGATATCCTCTAAAGCACTTCACATACTCACATGAACATTGAACAATAGGGATTATGCTTTTTTTTCTACATAATAAAAGACAGTAGTTCAAGCACAAGTAAAGTATATTAAAATACAATCACAGCATGTCGCGTAAAAAAAAATAGATAGGGGGGAACGTAATACACTACGCTTGCCCAGCTCATGCACATACATTTACAAACTGTCAATCAACTAACAATCAGGCTAAGCGTATGCTGAGACAGGTGACGCAGGTCCACGCAGCACAGGGCAGAGCAGATTTTATACTGCATGAACATACTGATAGCTGCGTACGCTGCGGCGCAGGCACGTGCAACGCAGACATGTCGTGTCTGACCTGCTCTGCGTCTCGTTGGAGATCCGACACAGATTTCAGCGCGACACCCCCCCTCCATCATCATTTCAGCCGAAAGACGTCCACTGCTGAACATAGACCTCCTCCAAGCACCTCCACTTCGACCGATTCTGTGCTTTCCGCATCCAACGGATTCCTGCGGCCTTCATAAGGTCATCGGTCCATCTTGTGGGAGGCCTTCCAACGCTACGTCTTCCGGTACGTGGTCGCCACTCCAGAACCTTTCGGCCCCATCGGCCATCCGTTCTGCGAGCAATGTGCCCTGCCCATTGCCACTTCAGTTTGCCAATTCTTCGGGCTATGTCGGTTACCTTGGTTCTCCTGCGGATCTCCTCATTTCTGATTCGATCACGTAGGGAAACTCGGGGTGACTTTTAGCCTGCGCGACACCACTGATTCATAATTTTGTTTCAATGACAGATTGTTTGTACTAGCTAGGACGCGAATGTGTCTGTGTACCTGCGTCACAGCATGCGCTCGCGGCGTATTTCTGCCTCGTTTGCCCTACCCTTCAAAATCTGTACTATGTTGTACTGCATCACCTGCGTCTCAGCATACGCTTAGCTCACAGCCCACAGCAGTATACACCGTGAAATTTGAATCACAGTTTTGCTAGAACAAACTTTGTTCAGACCATAGTCTACTACCATTCTGCAACATCCAATTAAATAAAAAACATATTTGGTTTTTGAAAAAACACAAAAAAGACTAAGTTTAAAATATCAAGATTATCGTTACTCCCTACAACACAGACACCACGCACGGGACACAGCATTGTCTACAGGGAATGTACCTCCATAAACGAAATTTAGTAAGCAGTAGATAATATTGACATTTTAAACTTAGTCTTTTTTGTGTTTTTTTAAAAACCAATTATGTTTTTTTTTTATTGGATCCTGTAGAATGGTAGTAGACCATGGTCTGAATAACGTTTGTTCTAGCAAAACTGTGATTCAAATATCACGGTGTATAATTGCACCTCAACATCTGATTCTGGGCCTACCACATCCAGTCTGTCAATAACATTGTAACATTTAGTGTGCCTAGCCAGTTTTCGAATGGTATAGATGAGAACAATACATTGATTGATTAAAGTGTAATTTAAATGACTTGTGACGTTTCAATTTAGCGTTTGCATATTTCGCCGAATTAGGTGTCATACACAGGCGCTTTCAACGACAGGAAACATGACAACATCATCAAAAATAATTAATCTCAAGTTATTTAATTGTAAACAGATACTATAGTCAGTTCCGAAAATATTTGATGAAACTGTAAACAAACTCTGTTTAGGTTTTTACGCAATTACTTACTTCGGGAAATTAGTAATGCTTTCACTTGTATTTAGAATGTATCTAGAGTATCGAATTTATAATCTAATTTTTTTTTAACAGTTATTGTTAAGAAACATGAATAAATTGTAATTGAAAAGTCATCGACCAAAATTGAGAGTATCAAATTAACCTAAATTATCAAATGAATATTCGAATTTTGGCCAGATTTTAGATCAACATAGTCTCTTCATTATTTCTTCAAAAGACAAATAAACAAAACATTTTTTAATGGCAATAGTAAAAGCTACTTCATTGGTCTAGTCGTCACAAGCGTATACTGAGCATGAGGCCCAAGGTTCGATTCCCAAAGTGTTATTCGGTTTTTCCATCAGAAAGGAGAACGGGCATTCTAGCCTAGGAACCAATAACAACATGCGATATATCATTGGAAAGGTTTTTTTATGTACTTCAACTATTGTTATGGCGGGAAGTTCCAAATCGCTGTGTGGAAAAAGTTATTGCACAATAAAGCCAGACTTAAGCAAATCAATTTTTTTTTTTCAGCATTTTATAAATGTACATAATAACCGTAAGGTGTCGTCCTTTTTGTTCGATGAACCAGAATGCGTGGTCTTGTCAACAGGGGGCGCCTTACGGTTTTTCGAACAAAAAATGACATATGAACGCGACAATCGCGTATTCGCTCAACGATTGCTTTATATTTGAACGACGACTTAACGCTCCTACAAACAGGCGCGACACGCGACGCGACACAAAGACACCACGTGCCGCGCGACGAGCAGTCTCTTTGTGTCGCGTCGCGTGTCGCGCCTGTTTGTAGGAGCCTTTACTTGACTGACCACTAGTTTCTTATGTTTTTCCTTATCGCGTCCGATGAGACAGCCAATAAGAGCGCGTAGCAAGAGGTATTTGCGGAGGAGACGGGAAAGTGAGCTAGGCTAGCACATCAGACGCGCGCGCGCATGTTCGTTAGTCGTTATTTTGATTTGAGTGTAGCGAGTACGTTTTACTATTACCATTTACACATCATTATCATTCGACTTCGACCTTTGGCTTTGGTTTTGTTACTCTGTGATTTGTTATATGTTATACCACTGGCTTTATCTGACTCAGAACTAAGCTCTTAAAAACGACCTGCGTTAGTCATGGATGAACACCACAACAATTGTGTTATGTGCCAGCGTGGGCTACACAACAGAAGGTATCAGCGTCACATTTTGGCTGAAAATATTCCACAAGATCAAACTGAGCTTGCAGATTATTTGCGGAAACATGCACTATTGGAGGTTTGTTTATTTGTTTATTACAGTGGATATATTATACTAGGGTTATATTGTGTTCGTTCATCTTCTGGTAATACATAAATAGCAATAAAGACTTAGATTGGTATGGGCTCTTATTTTTAAAGCCCTACCTACTAATAAGAAATGTTAGTTAATAGTTTTCACCCTGGGATCATTTATCAGCTTAAACTAGCCAAATCATATTGTGCAGATCATTTGCATAGTGGCTTATATATAATTGAAGTGAAAAGAGATGATTTAATTGGGGGTTTGCAACGGTACAATATGACTCAAAATGTCTGGTTATTAAGAGGCCGTATACAGTCTCGCCATGTAAGGGCAAAAATATATCTATGTTACCTTTTGGTTATTAGGGACGTAATAGGTATAAGTGCGATAGCACAATATTATTGCACTTGCTTAACAGGGCGCCGGACAATAGGGTTCTGCCCATATAACCTCTTTTGTCTGGTATCTAGGTGTAGGAAGGCATGAGCCGTTTAATTCTCCAGCCGGGGATTTAATTGGAATTATAATTGATGAAGATTGAAAAGGAGTTTTGTTACCTTACTGTAAATATAGTTAGATAATACTAAAGTTTGGTATTATCTAACTTAAATAATATGTATTTGATTTATTATTGTATTGTATTTTATAAGGCAAGTGTTAGGGCGCGCTAGAGTATTCATACTTTTTTTTTTGTTTTAAATCCTTTAACTGGTATCTACGTATATTGTCACTAATGACCATCTCAAATGTTTCGTTAGCAATATATAATATTGTAAAACGTTTAAATTCATTGTTATTTATAATAAATGTTTTTTTTTCACGTGTTTGTTTTATTTTGTAGAGCAAGAACTTAGGACCCCCAGACCCTACTTATTTTCTCAGAAATAAAATGTGTGGGATAATGAGATGAGTGAGAGCGAGATACAGCCTTGGCCAAAAGCATTAGGCACTCCTATAAAACACGTGCAACTAATAGAGTATAACAAAAACTGAGCTATCTGTTAAACAATACTCCACGCGGTATATTCAAACGTTAATCAAACAATAGATAAGGTATTAGGGTATTTTGAGGTACCAACAACCAACACAATTAGCTAGCTTTATTACGCCATAACTTCATCCACACAGCGATTTAGGACTTCCCGCCATAACAATAGTTGAAGTACATAAAAAAACCTTTCCAATGATATATCGCATGTTGTTATTGGTTCCTAGGCTGGCTTCCATACATTTTTGCCCGTCCTCCTTTCTCTGTCGCACCCCGGAGTCTGGAAATTTGCCCGTTTATGGCAATAGGTTCGCCCCCTATTATGTTGAAATGTGGGTGCCGGTACATCTCTGACTTACCCTTCGGAGTTTAGAGCCGTGAAGTTGTTATATTTTTAAAAGCTTATTGGCCTTATATTTTGTTGGTAAGTCAATCAATAAATACAACCAATTAGAATAAATTAATATATTTACACAAAAAACAACACAGTTAATAATAAACAATCAATATTGTAATAATAATACGATTTATTGTCATGATATTGTAACTGTAACCATTTGAAATGTATGCCTAATCTATTCGAGTAGCAAAAAACATAAACAATACAACTTGAGACGTTATAATGAAACCCGAGTGTTTGTTTATTCAAGTGCGGTCGTAAACCCGTCACGGCGCGGACCACCCGCGGGCTTTTACCGGTTAATAATAACTTTGGAAGGTAAGCAATGAGATAATATTCAATATTCTGTTTGTCACGAAGTATGGTAGTTACAGAACCATAATATATGCTTACGATTGTAGGCAATAATGGTCTTATTCGTATGCCTATGCATAAGAGAGAGAATAATAAAAAAAGCTTGCATAAAAATTAAATAAAACCTGACTGAAAGTAAAAAGTTTCAAAACAACCTCACTTTTCAAGCAGTCTGATGCGACGGTGGTAGTTATTTTATTTCAATCTCAGATTTGGTGCCACCAAATGCATCAGGCTGTGTTGTGTTGTGTTAGGCTTTTAGTATATTACATTTTTGGAATCGTCTCTTCAAGTTCTTCAAGACAAAATCAAACTGGTTGCTAATTTAATTGTAAAATTGATTATTTTGTGTTTTATGACATTGATTTTACATTCTGTGATTACTTTCTCACACACTTATTAATTACAAAATTTTTGGAAAATCGTCTATTTTTAAAATGTTTGTAAGTATGTGAGCACCATGTATCTATCACATATTAAATTATCTGTCGTTGCTTCATTTTTAATTCTTTTTACCTATTGTGGTATAGTAATTTTATTCTAGGTGCATCGTCTTCACATATAGGTAATATTATTTAACTAATGTACGTGCATATACAAACAATTGTAAAACATTTTAAAAGAGTAACGGTGGAGTTTCTTGCCCATTCTTCTCCATACGAAAACTACCTTTTGGAAGGGGCGACTAGAATCAATTTTAATATTTTGTAAATTTTGACGTTCAAAAGTGCCATACATGGGCCTATTTGAAATAAATGATTTGACTTTGACTTTATTTTGATACCCCACATGGTAATTGGTACTTAAATATTTTTGATTTTATAAAACAAAACCTAGCCTATAAAACCATTAGGCAACCCGAACAAGTCTATAGACACCTCATCATACAAAAATAAATAAATGCATACAAAAATACCTACATAGATACGCATGAAAAACATAACCCTATCTTTGTTGTCGCGCAGTCGGATAAAAAGCGTGTTACTAGATTAATGGAAGAATATTTCCAGAAAAATCCTTGCTCGACTAAAAATAACTAAATTACATGTTCAGTCGCATATACTCATAATATATTATGAATACATTATTTTATAAGTAAATAAATAACAGTCGTTAAATTATTTCCCAATAACAGCTGCCTGACCAAGTACTGCGACTGCTGGTCCAGCCTTGATGACACCATCCCGAATGCGACGGCCCATTTTTTCCTGAAAACAAGAAATTGGATAAGTATTGACAAATAGCTTAATTGTAAAAGAACAGACGGTTTAAACTTAGGAGAATGGAGCTGCCATTTTCTAAAAGTTGGCAACGTCGCAAACAGCTGTCAAATATTTACCTATTTTGATTAATTTGGCAATATTACTGTATGGAAATATGAAATATCGCTAACTACTGAACTATAATAATAATAATGAATTGCAATTATAACAATGAATTTGATGTGGTTTTACAGTATTATTCACCTTAAAAAGTTCAACAAAAAAGTCCACGATATGTGTATCTTCTAAGGATGACCCTCAGTAAACATTTTTATCTTTCAGAATTTGATAACAATTTCTTTGTTATTTCCGGAGCTATTTTGACCGGTATTATATTAATCCTTAGCCAATAATCTATGAAATCTATTTAAATTGAACATTTAATTTAGATTAAAATATGCCTTGACATCATTTCATTTAAATGAATGGTTTAAAAGATATCACAGATTCAAAATTACACGTAGGTAACAAAATAATTATGGATGACGGCGGGCGCAGCGGTAGGAGTCAATAACCTTTTCCTCGGCTTTTAGGTATGTAAACTTGGTATCGGTAGTAAGTTCCCGTGAGATATTTTCCGACATCCACGCGGGTAAAGCCGCGGGCAAAAGCTAGTAATCAATATTACAGTTCAGTAGTTAGCCATGTTTCATATTTCCATACAGTAATATTGCCAAATTAATCAAAACAGCGAAATATTTGACATCTATTTGCGACGTTGCCCACTTTCAGAATGCACGCTAAACGCTATTGAGAGCAAATTTCAAGCGTTTTCAGCTAAGTTTTCGCAGTGATATTTTTACAGAATTGATCAGCTGAAATGGTTGGAAAAAACTACATACACAACATATCTCACACGCAGACACCGTAGAAGATGGCGGGAAAAGCTGGACAAAACGAACGACCAGTGGTCTATATAGCACTGGATCGCAAGTAGATACTAGAAGTCATGGGGAAAGGCTTTTGCCCAGCAGTGGGATGACACAGGCTAACAGTAACAGTAAATTATGTCCAAGTTAAGAAACTAAAAATAAGATATCCTTACAATTTTCTTGAACACCTTCCACCTGGGCTCAGGCGCCGCTGATACAGCACACAGTGCAACCAAACAAGCGACCACGAAAAATAATATGCGAGAGAAATTCATTTTCAAAATAAATTATTAAAATAAAATAAAATTATGATACTTAATTAAATTATTATCGTACAGAATTCGGACGCTGTCTGTTCGAATTTAAAGCTTTGAATGATGCTCTACTTCATTAAATCTGGTATTAATACTGTTAAAATTACCAAGATATAATTTGCAGTTGTAAAATGCCATACCACGCTAATATAGACTCTATTTGTTACATGTGAACACCAGTTTATTTTGTAAATTATCTATCTGCCCGCAAATGTTAGTTTGTAATAGTTTGCATTGATAAATCACACGCGCGTTTTGATCCCAGGGAAGTCCCAATACCGTGGTTATTCGGTGCGAACTATTAAATATTATCCACACAAATGTTATTACAAAATATAGCGGTCAATAAAATGTTATATGGAAGAATAGGCCAGCCCGGCTATAATCTTCTTTCTTTATATATAATTCTTCCGTACGGGTGTTTGTTACCTAACTCCTCCTAAACGGCTGGACCGATTTTGATGAAATTTTGTGTGTATATTTGAGTGGGTCCCTGGATGGTTTGAAAATACAATTGGACCCGGTAGGTGATGCTGTTCGGACAGGACAACGTCTGTCGGATCCGCTAGTATTTAATAATATTGATTATCAAATATTAATAAATGGCAGCAACACTTTTATCATTGTTTTATCTTCATTAAATTGGCTTATAAATTGAACTAATTATTATACTTTCTTAAAAATATTATATTGCACTAAACTGTTCTCTTGATTTCATTTGTTAAAGTTACCTACGCTTATTAAAGAATTACCGCTACGTTTTTCCGAGTTTATTTTATCAGAAAGGTTTCTCGTAACTAATTCATACCACAATATCGTTTTCCAAAGTCAATATTGATATACCTGTATATTAAAGTTAACAAATCTTTTCTGCAGCTGCAAAAGTTTTCCTGCGATATAATTTGCTTCTTTATTTTTAACCGACTTCAAAAAAGGAGGAGGTTCTCAATTATACTTTCAAATTGGTCCCATTGTCATTTGGTCACGATCTGATGATGGGATCTTGGAGAAATCGAGGGAACTCTTCAAATATTATAGGCACATCTATAGCGATTTGGGTATTTTTGATGAGCAGTTGACATAAGGCTATTGTAACTTAGATAAATTACAAACCAAATCACTAAAAAGGGAAAAAAAAATGCTTTTTTGCAAAAAATACAACCGACTTCCAAACTACAAAGTGAAAAATAACTTTAATTTCGGAAGTTGGTGTCAAAAAACTAAAATACTTATCCAAAGACACTGACTTCCGAAATTAAAGTTATTTTTCACTTTGTAGTTTGGAAGTCGGTTGTAGTTTTTGTAAAAAAATTTTTTTCTTTTTAAGCTGTTGCATAGCTTTTATCGCGGCCTTTGAGCGCGGTGACCGAATCAAGAAATTCCGTAACGATAAAAACCTAACGAGTGGGGAGTGGGGGGTACTCCGCCTAGCATGTAATGACGGATGAAGACATACAACAAAAATTACGTTCCCATGACAACGTGATGTTGTCATTCTTTCATTTTCTTTTCCTGAAAATTTCCAAATATACTCTCAGTATAATACTTAACAACACCCTCACGGATTGGACAAGTTATTAACATATTGTTGAATTACAAATCTGTGTAGTGTAGGATTTAGTGATTTATAGAATTACTTATAATTATACCAGCCTATTATTTTCTCCCTACAGAACAAACGCCTCTTCTGCTACAAATAAGGTACAAGCATTGATCACCACGTTGCTTAAGATGGGTTGGAGATGCCAAACTTTCATTCATTATATTAAGACGCAGATATATGACAGTGACCTTGAGTGGTTAGCTTGCGTGATCTGTACTGAGCTCACGCAACGCGTCGTACGTCCAGCCAGCAACAGGACTCACCCATTAAGGAGCGCTGTCCCAAATTAGACGCATTATTAACTTATTATACGTAAAGCAAAAGGTATTTTAATAAAACACGTATACTAAAAGATCAATAATTAAATTATCTTTAAAATGGTGAAGATTTCAGAAAAATACGGTTGACAGATTTTGCGTGATTCTCAGTTTTTAATCCGCGTTTGACGTAAGTTCACAAATTAATTTCACTATGTAGTAAAAACATAATCCAAAATATGCCTATATTAAAATATTAAGAAAATGCTTTTATTTAACATAATATTTTTTCCAAATCATTAACACTACTTGTTTAGACGTCATCTTCAGTATAAAATCATTAAAAGTCGGTTATCGTCGCCTTAAGTCCAGGTGACTTACTTACAAATCATACATGCACAAGCACTCCCGCAGAGGTCATAGCACACATTTCAACTTGGAAAGGGATCGTCACCGTATCGCCGTGGTTCGTGACCTTGTCCCGAGTACTCCCGAGGCGAAGCGACTAAAATTCAAAATATTTTATTTCACATAGGTTTATGTGAAATAAAATATTTTGAATTTTAGTCTTGACATGGTAAACTTGTATTGATTTGATATTATATTTCATTGTGTTAATAATATTATATCGAGGGAGTCTTTATACACCGTGAAATTTGAATCACAGTTTTGCTAGAATAAACGTTATTCAGACCATGGTCTTCTGCTATTCTATACAGCATCCAATAAAAAAAAAAAACATAAATTGGTTTTTGAAAAAACACAAAAAGACAAAGTTTAAAATGTCAAGATTATCTACTACTTACTAACTTTTGTTTATGGAGGTACATTTCCCTGTAAACAATGCAGTGTCCTATGCGTGGTGTGTGTTGTAGGGAGTAACGATAATCTTGACATTTTAAACTTTGTTTTTTTTGTGTTTTTTTCAAAAACCAATTATGTTTTTTTTTTATTGGATGCTGTAATATGGTAGTAGACCATGGTCTGAACAACGTTTGTTCTAGCAAAACTGTGCTTCAAATTTCACGGTGTATAAAGACTCCCTCGATATAATATTATTAACACAATGAAATATAATATCAAATCAATACAAGTTTACCATGTCAAGATGAAATTCAAATAAGCAATACAATTAATTTGAAAAAGCAATACTATACATAATGTCGAGTTTATAAATTCGTCAAGTTCGAGGTCAATACAATTAAATTAAAATGATTTAGTACAAGTCAGGAGTACAGAGATGTCATATTATCAATTGAAATTCTTATTGGTAAAAAAATCGCAAATTGAGTAATAACTTTTATTAATTAATAGATCTGACAATTTTTGTTTGAAAAGTGGAAATGTCTCATCGGGTATTTTGTTAAGATTTGGACCCATACATAAAATGCTTTTCTTTAATAGGGCGATATTGGAACCACTAACAATTAGCAAATTATTATACTATCTCCTGATTGGCCGGTTTCTATTTTCGGACACTTTATTAAGAAGATGCATGTTTGACTTAAAAAAAACAGCCACCTCGAAAATACAAAGTGATGGGAATGTTAGTTATTTTAGGGACTTAAATACAGGTAAGCAGCTGTCTGTTACTATTAAATTGCACATAGCCCTTATACAGCGTTTTTGAGCCTTGAACACCTGTTCCCTCAGACTGCAATCACCCCAAAATATTATGCCGGAGCATGCAAGGATGGTCTTCTACTTTTCATGTGGTTAGTGACTAAATAGGTGTCAGAGTTTTAAAGCTGCCCATGGGCCTCTGACTTGGCTTCACATGCCGTCGATAACTATCTCTCAGGCATGCCGGTTTCCTCACGATATTTTTCTTCACCGTATTTGAAGCAAGTGATAATTATACAATAGGCACATGAATCCGAAAAGTCAGAGGTATTAAGTAATTTGCTTATTTGAAGCTTTTAGTTTTATTATAATACCTATAATGTAAACATTAACCCTACACTGCATTCAGTGCCATATGAGTGACAACCAATAAAACTGGTATTATTCCTAATTCGAACCAAGTAGTGACATCTATGATTATGAAAGGAAAGTGACAATAGTCAATGGCAACCAATAGTGCATTAATTGGATTTAGATGGCAGCATTACCGCGCTCAGCTAGTCATTCAATCGAAAATTTTGATCAAATGCCGCGAGCCGTGCGAATGAAATTTGAAAATATAGTAAATAATAGTTATTGACGGATTACAACAGTGAAAAAATTGTTTTTATATCGAAAAATCTGTGTACTAAGCAAATGTAAGTATATTTTTTTAATTTGACAGTGTTTTTATACAAAAATTTTACAATTACTGTCCGTGCCGGATGTGTCACTTCATGCAGCGATGGTCCAATTTTAGGTATATTTACTAATAATAGTATGTTGTTTTTATTTTAGATAATGCCGAAGAAAAGTTTATTCAGCGCTGAAATCCAAAATTATTTGACAGTACGATTAGGCAGTGGACACGAACAAGACTCCTCAGGCGTTGAAAGTGATGTGATATTGCTGCAATTCGAACTACCGTCAACCAACTTTATGAAACGCTTAGCGATGCAAATGGTGAAGGGCAATGTGTTTCACCAAACAGGTATGAACCAGCTGCACCATTATCAGGGTCCTATGATGATGTGACTGGAAATTCTAGCGTATTTGGTGCTGATATGCAGCAGCATATATATATATCAAACCATAGTGGTTCAATTCCTGCAATTCCAAGTACATCTAGGCCAACTGCTTTACGAACACGTCAGGTTGTATCTTCCGCCTCTACTTCACCACGGGAAGCTACCCTTAGACCTACTGCATCCGCCGTCAGAAGAAAGCGAAATATTATTTGGAAAAAAACAGCTTTCCAACCAACTAACCGTGAGTTTTGTAGGCAAACCGATACCTAGGGCAAATCTGTACAAATACCATCATTGAAAGATCTGAAAAGTAGAAAGAGGATATTCAGAGGAATGTGTAGGTAATGTGGATGGTACAGACATCGCCACAGCTATGTGGTATGACAATAAACCAGTGGTGTTGTCTTCATCTTTTGTTGGAAAGGAGCCTACTCAAAAAGTAAGGAGGTTTTGTAAAAACAAAAGAAATATTTAGCTGTCGACTGCCCTCAAATTGTACGCAACTACAATCAGCACATGGGTGGAGTTGACTTGCTCGACTCATTCCTGGGAAAGTACAAGATAAAGATGAGGACAAAGAAGTGGTACTTGAGGTTATTTTACCATTTCCTCGACATAGCCACTATAAATAGTTGGTTGCTAAATAAAAGAGTTGGGGAGATGCAACAAAGAGCAACGCCGCTGAAGTTGAAACACTTCAAGTTGGAATTGGCAAGGAGCTTCTGCATGTGTGGTCCATCAACGAATAAGAACAAAGGCCGTCTTCTGTAAGTGAGCATTTTCCTATGTGGGGACAGAAGCGCCAGCGATGCAAGTCATGCAAGTATCCAGGCTGCAAAGGAAAGTCGTTTGTTGTGTGCGAAAAATGCAGGGTCGAACTTTGATTCAACAAGGACAACAACTGCTTCCGTCTGTTTCATCTCTAGTAATGTAGCAAATATAGGTAGGTCATTGCATGTTGTGCCGCATATGGAACAAAAAATAAATAAATAAAATCTCCATTATTATGTGTTTTTTAATTTTTTTAACTATTTTTCCCGGGTTCTACACCACAAATATGATTAAGTAAGATTTTTTTTTCTGAAGAAAAAAAAATCATGCAGTGTAGGGTTAAAAAAAAAACACGAAAAGTATCATAATAATGACAACAGTTGATTGATACGGGGGATAACATTTAACATCGTTGAAACGGGGCTTTTCTGAAGTCATCTGAATGAGAAGCGTTATCAGCACAAACATTACATTTACAGTCATAATAAACGCTAATAAAACAAAACGGTCTTTATGTACAGGACATAAAGTCGATACTCAGGTTGCTTATAAGTTTTCCAACAGCAAACAATATTTTGGTTAATTCAGTAGTATATAAAACGAGATTTATGCAAGTAGAGCATCATTCAACTCGAAGAAGTCTTCCTGAATTCAATAAAATAATAATTTGAATTAAAAATAATAATTCTAAAAATGAATTTCTCTCGCATATTGTTCGTCGTGTTCGCTTGTTTGGTTGCACTGTGTGCAGTGTCGGCGGCTCCTGAGCCCAGGTGGAAAGTGTTCAAGAAAATTGTAAGTTATTTGTTTTGACAATGAGCTTAAATTTCCAGAGAGGAACTAATGCCAGTTACATTATTATTTCTTAATAAAATTATTATTTTCCTCTGTATTTTACTCAAATAAATACACCTTTTTGAAATTATGTTTACACTTCGAAAACGTGTATTTATTTGAGTAAAATATATTCAAATAAATACACGTATTCGAAGTGTAAATGTTTAAGTTCGATTAAATACATGCTATGTAAAAGGAGTCGAGCTTATTCAGCCCTTTATCAGCTACAAATCTAGACTGTCAGTGATAACTTGCTCGAGCTTATTTGTTGCACTAGCAGCATTGAGACTGTTTAATAAAAATAATAATGACAATCATCCCTTTGCATACGATGGTCAATGCTAATTTCTCGATCCACACGTTGGACGACTGGTGTTGGCGTTGGGGCCAATGTTGTGACCAACTTAATATGGAGTCGGGGCGTTATAATTTATTTCATTCCCTTTTGAGTTTAATATATGTAAATGTTAGATTTGCTAATATGTGCTTTTTTCTTTTTTCAGGAGAAAATGGGCCGCAACATCAGAGATGGCATCATCAAGGCTGGACCAGCTATTGGAGTCTTGGGTGACGCTAAAGCCTTAGGAAAATAGTTTTTATTCAGGTCCTATCTAAATTACCAAAGTATTTGTAACTTGTACAGTGTCTGTTAATGTAAAACACAATGCCAAAGTATTTATTAAATTATGTTAAGTCCTACCTACTTATAATATTGTAACTCAAAGTGCCATAAAATTAAAAAAAATTTAAGTTATTTCTCTACTTTTTTTCTATTCACACATAATAATAAACTCACGCCTGTAAACCCCGAAGGGTTGGACAGAGTTGTACCTACAGTATACCATACCCTCATTTTGCCAATAATGTTAAGTCTCATGTAATAGGGGGCGAGCCTATTGCCCGTACTGAGCACGAATCCAGACTCCGGGCTGCTTCTGAGAATCATTTTTCTGTTATTTTATCTAATTTATAATATTCAGGGTGACTAGTTCAATACTACGGGACGAATAACTGTATACAGCCGCTCGTGCCGATACTTTCGTGCGTCACACAAAATTACATAAAATAATATAACGCCTGTTATTTCTCAAAGACGTACCGCCTGTTATATCTCAGAGTATACAGAGTAAAAACAGTATTTAGTAATAGGCAGACAGAGACTAAGGTGTACAGCCCCTGATTAATAATCATGATCAAAACTTTGATCCAGCCCGTCCCATCTTTGATGGCCTCCCTCTGGTAAACGCCCTAAGCCGAGGCTCGTACCCCACAGGAGGTGCCCTTAGCGAGCGTTCACCTAGTTTTCATTAGCTTAGTTTATAAGTCCCTGGCTGGAGGCTTTTTGTGTAGCAGCTTAAGGCACCCACAGTTTGCCCGGTTAAATAGTCATGGCCTCAGAGGTGTACAGCACACTCGCATTTTGCCAATTATGTTAGAATTCCAAAATACCTAATAGGCGAGTAAAGATAAAATATATTCGTTAGGATATAAGTTCGCCAACCCGTCTTAAATAACGTGTTGATCAGACAGCTGTGCTGCTGGGGAGTTTGTTGCGCCACTTCTTCTTCCCAGCTAAAGGCACTAGGAAGTGGTGAAGGGTGGGGGTTTTTGGGAGACTGTCTTATGTAATTTTGACGTTCGAAAAGTGCTGATTCTCAGCCTAGTTTGACTAAATGACTTTTGAGTTTGAATTTTTGAATGTTCGTACCTCATCTGTATCAGAAAAGGCTTGCTCTGCAGTGAGACAATTATAGGCTGGTAATATTATAAGCAGTTCTATAAATGCAATAAATTCTCTAAAGAGTTCGTTTGTTTGTTAGACTTTCACGCTAAAACACCTCAAAAGATTTGGATGAAAGGCACATGGGTAGACATGACCTGGGTTAAGACATAAGATACTTTTTATCCCGATATTCCCACGGGATCGAGTCTTATGCGGGTGAAACCACGGGTCTACAGCTAATTAACTAAAAGTCCAGGTGATTTGCTTACTTATAAACCTTACATGCAGAAGCATCCCCGCACAGGCACATTCAAATATTCTGTATGGGAACTGAACCCAAAGCCGATCACTCAACCACTGAATCTATGTACCGTGTATAATCGTGCAAACGAAATGATCGGACGCTCATACTACATCAATGCTATACACCGTGAAATTTGAATCACAATATTGCTAGAACAAACGTTGTTCAGACCATGGTCTACTACGATTTTACAGCATCCAATAAAAAAAATGCTTGTGGCTAAATAATAACAGCCGCACCGGTCGATCGAAAGTTAAACTAAACTGGTCGCAGCCAGTTCTTAGATGAGTGACCATCCATTACATACCAAGACCTATTCGTGCCTCGGAAAGCACGTTGAGCCGTTGGTCCCGGCTGTCGTCCGTTTATCTATGGCAGTCGTAGTTAGAAACCCAAAAGTCTGATGACCAAAGGGAGTCGTGTTACCCAGTAACCAGGTTGTTTAGGTCAGATGGGCAGTCGCTCCAAGTAAAATACTGGTATTTAGTTGCATCCGGTTTGGCTGGAAGCCGACCCCAACATAGTTAAGCAAACGCTAGGCAGATTGATTGAACCGGGCATAAGTTGTCGCTACTAGGTTCATAAGTCAAACAAAGCAGCTGATCTGAAAGAAAGAGATAGGTTAAGGCAGGGAAATTACATACATACATAAACTCCCGCCTTTTCCTGTGGTGGTAGGTAAAATCTACAGGGGGCCTAAAACGGCCGCTTTTGCAGAATCATATTATGATAATATTATGAATCACACAAACTGTCATAAAGTGACAATTCATAATATTATCTGCGTTCAATTCATATTACACAATTCATCTGTGTGACAGTTTTGTGATTTAATGAAATAACATTTAAATCACAGAAATAAAAAATAAAAATCTCATTTGATTAATAAAAACTGTAAAGAAAAATTATCCGGTTAAATTATGGTCTTCATTTTTTCATGCGGCAATATTTACACCAAATATGATTCTGATATGAATTGAATTAAATATGATTCAGCTAAAATATTTGTGTCACCATAGAGGAATTGCTGGGGATTCAGAAAATGAATTGCTTTTAGAGGAATTGCTAATGTGGCCGTTTTAGACCCGCAGAACGCCACCTGCTACTTTCCTTACGTGCTCCTTTTAGCATAATCAGTCTATAATGTTCTCACTGCTAATACAGCGCTTCCTCTCTCCGAGAGGGAGTGGGCTGTAATCTACCACGCGGGCCCGGTGCGGGTTGGTAGACGTCACATGTCTTCGAATTTTTGGTTCTTACATAGAACATGCCAGTTTCCTCCTTCAATTCTTCAGGTTTTCCTTCAACATTTTGAGAGCAGGGGTGATGAAATTATTTACACAAAGAAAAGTGCCTGGCAGGGTTCGAACCCACGACCTACAATTCATAAACCGGGGCCGTTTCCACTAGGTCACTTCTGCCCACCGATGCGTAGCGGTGGCCCAGTGGATGATGATCCCTTTGCTTTGTTTAAATTAATTCTCAAGTACATGGAATACATACTTAATTGTCCATATATTCCAAACACAAAAGTTATGTTATTCTTTGAAAGTTGTATGAAATGACTAACATAGCAATTTGACGCCGATTTCGCTTACAGTAAAATCCTTCTAGATTTAGTTATAGTCATGTCCGCTTTTTGCCTGTCACATGGTTATATAATAATACTTTAACAAAATCAAATATTTTTATTTGTAGAACATAGGTAAACAAAAAAGTACAGATGTTAATATTAATAAAACGAACGCTATGTCTTGCCGTCAACGGCGCACAAATATTTTAATTGTAATTCCAAATTAATGATCTAGTAAAAGACTGCAACAAAACATTTAAATTAGTAATAAAACTAAATTATAACAATTCAAGATTAATACATACCTAAAAGGATTCGTTTTTTCATTCAATTACTATAACAACATATTAAACCACATAAAAACATTAAAATTGAATTTGATTTAATAAACGTTTAAACACCACGCCTTGTTTCCCCGAAGGGTTGGGCAGAGGTGTCTCTATAGCAGGTACATTTTGCCAGTTATGTTTAAGTCCCATGTAATAGAGGGCGAGCCTATTGCCATCAACCGGGCACAAATCCAGACTCCGAGCTGCTACTGAGAAATTTCAGATAGAAAAACCCAATAACACTTTGTCCGACCCGGGAATCGAACCCAGGACCTCATGCTCAGCAGTAGCGCTTGCGACCACTAGACAAACGTTTAAATTATTTAAAATATCCTAAAAAAATAAAACAAAAAGAAAAACATTAAATTATTATCTGTAGTCTAGATATTCATTGATTGTGAAATATGCTAGCAAACAAGGTAGGTATGTACTTACTCCTACCACTATATTAAACAATTCAAAAAAGGGTTTCAAAGATTTGCAAAGTGTTTGTTTAAAAATAATTAATATCTGCACACGTATAAAAAAAAACATTTTAAAAAGCATCATAATGAAAACAATTGATTGATACGGACGTAGTATTATAATATTATTTGTGATACGGGGGATAACATTTGTCATCCTAGAACCGGGGATTTTCTAGATTCATCTGAATGAGAAGCGTTATCAGCACAAACATAACATAAACAGTCATAATAAACGCTAATAGAACAAAACGGTCTTTATTCAGAGGATTTAAAGTCGATACTCAGTTACTTGACAAGTTTTCCAATAGCAAACAATATTTTGGTTAATTTAGTAGTATATAAAACGAGATTTATGCAAGTCGAGCATCATTCAACTCGAAGAAGTCTTCCTGAATTCAATAAAATAATAATTTGAATTAAAAATAATAATTCTAAAAATGAATTTCTCTCGCATACTGTTCGTCGTGTTCGCTTGTTTGGTTGCACTGTGTGCAGTGTCGGCGGCGCCTGAGCCCAGGTGGAAAGTGTTCAAGAAAATTGTAAGTTATTTGTTTTGACAGTGAGCTTAAATTTCCAGAGAGGAACTAATGCCAGTTACATTATTATTTCTTAACTACAATAAATTATTATTTTCCTCGGTATTTTACTCAAATAAATACACCTTTTGATTCAATACATGCTATGTAAAAGGAGTCGAGCTTATTCAGCCTTTTACCGGCCACAAATCTAAACTGTCACTGATAACTTCCTTAAGTAAAACTTTGCCTGACCCAAGTATTGACCCCCAGACCTCAAACAGTTGTAGTCGCTTCCCAGGTCCTTGAGCTTAGTTGCTGCATTAGCTGGATCATTGAGACTGTAGTAAAAATAATCATGTGAATCCTCCCTTTGCATATCCACACGTTGGACTAGTGGTGTTGGAGTTGGGGCCAATGTTGTGACCAACTTAATATGGAGTCGGGGCGTTATAATTTCTTTCATTCCCTTTTGAGTTTTATATATGTAAATATTAGATTTGCTAATATGTGCTTTTTTCTTTTTTCAGGAGAAAATGGGCCGCAACATCAGGGATGGCATCATCAAGGCTGGACC
The DNA here is from genome assembly GCA_949152395.1 of Agrochola litura. Classification (NCBI taxonomy): domain Eukaryota; kingdom Metazoa; phylum Arthropoda; class Insecta; order Lepidoptera; family Noctuidae; genus Agrochola; species Agrochola litura. The sequence goes on along the minus strand of OX424513.1, from coordinate 18,811,438 downwards.
AGCTATTGGAGTCTTGGGTGACGCTAAAGCCTTAGGAAAATAGTTTTTATTCAGGTCCTATCTAAATTACCAAAGTATTTGTAACTTGTACAGTGTCTGTTAATATAAAACACAATGCCAAAGTATTTATTAAATTATGTTAAGTACTACTTACTATAATATTGTAACTCAAAGTGCCATAAAATAAAAATATTTTTAAGTTATTTCTCTTCTTTTTTTTCTATTCACACATAATAATAACATCACGCCTGTAATCCCCAAAGGGTTGGACAGAGTTGTACCTACAGTATACCATACCCTCATTTTGCCAATAATGTTTAAGTCTCATGTAACAGGGGGCGAGCCTATTGCCCGTACTGGACACGAATCCAGACACCGGCACCGGGCTGCTTCTGAGATTTAATTTTCTATTCATAAATAATATTCAGGGTGGCTAGGTCAATTCTACGGGACGAACAGCTGTATACAGCTGCTTGTGCCGATACATTCATGCGTCACACAAAACTACATAAAATAATATAACGCCTGTTATTTCTCAAAGACGTACACAGAGACTGAGGTGAACAGATCACAAAAATTTTGCCAGTTATGTTAGAATTCCTAAATACCTAAAAGGCGAGCACGATATATAAAAAAATTAAAACTGAATAAAAACAAACACACATTATACACGCACAAGCATTTTTATTATAGGTATTTTTTTCATTAAATATTAAGATTCTAAAACACTTTTTAGAACGGAAGGGTTATTTTCCGGGTTCAAATATAACTAAATCAATAGTAAATATTGATTTAGAGATTAGGTTCTGCATGCAAATATGATGCAAATAAGCCTTCACTGAATAAGGCTTTACTGGCTACTTTAGTGATAAAGGCAAGCTCTGTGTTAAACCGTGGGTCAGTTAAAAGTGCGACAGGCCTTCACCGTACTAAGATATAGTGCATCCTTGCCAAACCGAGTTGTAACAGTATGGAATATGCTCCCGGAAAATGTTGTGATGACTCCCACACTGAACTGCTTTAAGAACCGACTAAGCTATTAAAACACACGCATCAACTAATTAGCTGCTAGTGTGTGTTACCGAATAATAAAGTCTTTTTTTTTTTGGGTGGAATATGATCAAATAACTTCTCCCGCTCTGAGCGGAGCGGGAGGGCGTGTCAGACTCTTACTGACTAAAACCCACCCGTGTTCCTTCAGTTGCCATGTTGCCGGGGGCCACGATCTCCCTTTTGGTTTTCTTCGCAACCCCGGCAGGCATCGGCCCTAGCGGACCCCGTCAATTCTGGTGACATCTCTTTGAGGTGCGCCTGGAACACAACATGCCGTCGACCCGGGCCTGGTCATTATCGAGCGGTGAGCTACCCATTGCTCACCGTCCGCAAGCCTGCGCCTACGGTGGCCCAATTCATTAAATGCGCCTAATGGCTTAGTAAGACGCTCTTATGCCTTTCAAAGATTCGGGACCTCCGGGACCCGAGATATGTCAAAGACATTATAGTAAAAATAATCCTCAATTACATTTCTATTTATAACATAACATTACATCACGCCAGTATTACACAAACTATACTTCAAGGGGGTGAGCAGAGGTGTGATATAATTATAGCGAAATTTTTTTAAAGTTTTCGAAAAGGGTGAAGCTTGTCAAAACCGGCTACAAATCCACATTCCGAGTTACTACTGACAGAAACCTAAAGGAAATATTTAAAAACTCTTGGTTCACTCTGCCCAACCGCGGTTTTATAAGTTCTAGTGATTGGGAATATTGTATAGGGTGACACGGACATCGACGCGAAAACTGTTACCATGGATTCAGTACATGATACTGAACCCCTCTGAGTTGAAATTTATCGTCGGTTATATAAAAAAAAAAACAGCTGTTTCACAGAAAAGTGCAATACCTACGCGGTCAAAATGTATGGAACAGCAGATTTAAAAAAAAATAACGTGTTATGTAATGTAACGTGTTATTTTTTTTTTATAACCGACGATAAAGGAGAACATTCACCGTCGATACATTTTTGGGCTAAATGTGAAAGTGCCGGCCAAACAAAAAAAAAATATATACCTATTCCGTTAGAACATGTTATTCTCTTCACTTTTCACTATGGGACCAAATCTGTAGGGCCATAATGTTAATTAGATTACTGTTATTCTTTTATCTAAAACATACTGAAAACAGTATTTTTCAAACTCGTATAACAGCGCAGAGAATGGCCCTACAGATTTGGTACTATAGTGAAAAGTGAAGAGAATTACATGTTCTAACGGAATATAACTTTTTTATTGTTTGGCCGGCACTTTCATAATTTAGCCCAAAATGAATTTTCTTCTTTCAACTCAGAGGGGTTCAGTATCATGTACTGAATCCATGGTAACAGTTTTCGCGTCGATGTATGCCAGCCTTTATATCCTGCTACACTATCAGAATCTGGCTTGCTCAAACTCGGGGTTTGAACCTAAGACGCTACTTAGAGCTAGTACTTAGCGATTACGACCACATGACTAATGTCGCTAACCATTTTTATAATAGAACCATAATATAAAGTAACTATTGTCCGCGACTTCGGCTGCGCGTATTTTTGAAGTGAAAACTTCTTTAGGCGCGTTTAGCGATTTTTGGTAGGGGGTAAGCTTATGAATTCGTGTAGTGCATATAGATGGCACTAATGCCAGTTTTAAGTTTTCTCTTCTGTCAGCAGTCCTGACTGACATTTTTTTTTTAGGTTGTCCTCCTTAGGCTACAATCAGTTCAGTGGTTTATGCCTGAAAAGGTAACAGATAGACACAGACAACAGAGTTACTTTACATAACATCACGCCTTGTTTCCCCGAAGGATTGGGCAGAGGTGTCCCTGTAGCAGGTACACCCACATTTCGTCAGTTATGTTTAAGTCCCATGTAATAGGGGGCGAGCCTATTGCCATCAACCGGGCACAAATCCAGACTCCGAGCTGCTACTGAGAAATTTCAGATAGAAAAACCCAATAAAACTTTGCCCGATCCGGAATCGAACAGAGTTACTTTCAAATTAATAATAGGTATTAACTAATGGTAGAATTGATATTTCACTTGAGGACCACAAAATAGAAAAATCTATGAATGTCCTGTAGCGTTCAGTAGGCGGATCATCGTGCAACAGTTTATCGTCTTTTTAGGGTTCCGTAGTAAACAAGGAACCCTTATAGTTTCGTCATGTCCATCTGTCTGTCTGTCCGCGGTCTAGCTCCGAGACCCTTAGTACTAGAAAGCTGTAATTTGGCATAGGTATACCTACATATTAATTACGCCGACAAAGTGGTAAAACAAAATTATGAAAAACAAGTTTTTTTAGGGTACCTCTCCTACACGTAAAGTGGTAATGTTTTTTTTTTAACCCTTGGTGTGGGGTATCATTGGAAAGATCCTTTAAAAACATTGTGAGTTTTTGAAAACCATTTTTGGATTTAAGGATCCGTTTGCGAAATATTAAGCTTTAAAGTGCTAATTTGTCATGCCCATTTTTTATTCTGCTTTGACTGCTTAGATAACAAAATAATTTGGGTAATAGAAGAAATAAGGAAACACAGACATGGGTAATTTAAAAAATAATTTATTTTCACAGCAGCTTTTAACATTAATATTTACATAATTAATCCTAATATTGACAATACTGTTACAGAAGTTTATCCTAAAGCTTTGGCTTGTCCTAGGACGCCGATGGCTGGTCCAGCCTTGATGATGCCATCTCTGACGTTGCGGCCGACTTTCTCCTGAAAAAAGAAAAAATAATGTTAGCAATAGTTTAGTATCATCCATTCCATATTTGTAAGGAACAGTTTTTGAACATTATAAGCCTTATATTTTGAGTTGCTGAAAAAGTTGCTCCACATAAGTAGGTAAATACCTAAGTATTAGTGCATTGCGGAGCAAAGGTCTTGATATTCTCGATAACGGCTTAAAGTTTCCGCTAAACAATCTCGTTTATTTTGAGTACAAGTTATATTAATAACTAGCTTGCTATTAAACTTAAAACCAACTGGAGAAGGCTTACCAGTTTATACTAGGACCATTTACTGATTATTTGCCTATTCAAAACTTATAAAGTAAACCAATTAAAACTATGCCAATTTAATAATTAGATTTACCTATTCAAAAGTACTGCTTACATTTTGCCTGGCCTGGGAATTGAACCCAAAGCTGTTTATTCAATAGCCACACTTGCAACTACTAGATCAAAGTAACATTACTGGCTTATACCTTGTCTAGGATAGATACACAGTTCCAGTTGGATTACTAAGGAACAAGAAAAATAGATTTTTTTTAATACTTACAATTTTCTTGAACACCTTCCACCGGGGCTCAGGCGCCGCCGACACAGCACACAGAGCAACCAAACAAGCGAACACGAGCAACAATATGCGAGAGAAATTCATCTTTAGAATTATTATTTTGAATTCAAATTATTATTTTATTTGAATTCACGAAGACTTCTTCGAGTTGAATGATGTTCCAGTTTCAAAACTCTCGGTTTATATACTACTAAACTGACCAAGATATAGTTTGCTGTCAACAAACTCGATATCAAACAAACATAGACTGTATTGTGTTGACTAAGAGATTATTTTGTTTCAACATATTTTCCGGTGTGTACCTATAATGTTAGTTTGTCAATGATAACGGACCGTGGCCGCGCCGCGGTGTGTTGACTGACTCCAGGGAACTCCCGATTCTGTGAGCTTAATGAAGTCCCACATACTTTTATGGAAGTTATATTTTGTCAGTACGTAGTGTTGATGTTTTTAGGGTTCCGTACGTCCAATTGAAAAAACTAAACCCTTGTAGGATCACTCGTGTATCTGTCTGTACGCCTGTCACAGTCAATATACTCAGAATCTAATCGATCAACTAAGTTGAAAGGAAGAAGGAAAAGAAGAGAAGGAAGAATTTCGGTGACCCAAATACGGACGTATAACGTAATTAAATGAATTTTGAACATGGAGGTCACTTTTGGGAGGCATACCTACAAGAAAATTAAAAAAAAATACAAACTGTGCTGTGTGACATATCTAATGATAGGGATAACTGTGAGGATCTCAAACGTTTTTTTTTTTTTGTAAATTCTTCTATAGTTATTTAAGAAACATATTAAAATGAACCCTTATCTCCGAAAATACTAAGCCAATTTTTTTTTAAATGTCCAGAGAATAATTCCTAGATTACAGGAAAACCTATGAGAATTTTATGGTTTTAAAATAACATAACAAATCTCTACATTATGTTATGTAACAAATCTCTCAATATTGTGCCTACAGACTTACATTTGCAGTTGGAATGTTTGGGAGAACATGTTATTCAACTACAATGTTTAAAAACGTTATGAGAAACCCGAGACTTTTGTTTATTTGAGTGCGGGTCATAAATCTTTTATGCCGTGAGGGGTCTCAGGGCTTGACAGTTATGATTCATCCGTCAAACGGGGCTTGAGCGGTTTGTTATTGGGATAAATTCATCCCAGCTACGAAACTTTTCATTGCGCGTGGTCCGACACGCACTTGGGCGGTTTTTTTTCCACCTTTCTTGTAGCTGTCCCTCTGCAAGTCAGGTCTCGTCTTACAATAGTAAATTTGAACAATTTGGTTAATTAATGCTGGTTGGTATTTTGAAAATTATACCCAAAAACGTTGTTTTTTTTTTTAAAAAAACGTTGCCCCCCACTAGGAATTTCTCCTGTATCGTGGGTGCGTTTACAAACATTTAAACTCACATACACAAACAGCCAGACCCGGAACAACTACTTGTAGGTCATACAAATATTTGTTCCGTGCGGGAATCGAACCCGCGACACGCAGCGCAGCAGTCAATCGCTTAACCACTGCGCCAACCGTGCCGTCAACATGCAACATGTGGCAGTTCTTACTGCCACATATTTTTTTTTGAAGGTTCACTGAAACAAAATGAAATCATATATAATAAAAGTGCTTAGGTATCGAATTCAAAATCTTGTGCAAGCAGATTATATTATTCATCTCAGGGCCAGCACGACATAAGGTATTGTTAAAATAAGTAGCTGGTATTCTACTAAAAACAATGCCCTTCATTACCATAGTGATATTTATAAACTTCAACGTTTAAAGATTCACGATTGCGAGGGAATGTTGTCATAATATTTAGTACATAAGTAGATAATCATCATAATCATATATTAGATGCTGAACATTTTTTTTTCTGTGACGTAGTGAATTGCAATACTTACCCAATCAAAAAGTATGAAATAGGTGCTTTTTTTGTGCTATGTCAGTGTTGGTTAGTAAAAGTTGTTTATTTTTTGCGTTATCAAGCAAGCCATCAAATACTTGGTTTTGAATCAGAGGTTAAAATTGTACATAATTATTGCCAGTTCAATCAAAGGTATGCAGTTTTTTACATTTCTATGGCATATAGACGACGTGTGTATCAATAATTTAAGCTATGCAGACGACATGGTTCTGCTGAGCGCGTCGATTTATGGCCTAAGGAGGTTGATAGCGACATGTGAGGATTACGCTGTTAAACATGGACTTGTATATAATATTAAGAAAAGTCAGTATATGGTCTTTGAGGCCGGCGGTGCTATATGCCCCGACTATGTACCACCTATACGTCTAAATAGTGTACCCTTAGACAGGGTGAATCAATTTAAATACCTAGGACATGTAGTCACGGCTGACCTCAGGGATCATGCTGACTTGGAACGGGAGCGGAGGGCTTTATCTAAAAGAGCTAATATGCTGGCCCGCAGGTTCGCACGTTGCTCTGATGGCGTGAAAATAGCTCTTTTCAGAGCATATTGCACATCCATGTACACCTGCAGCCTGTGGGCTAATTACACGCAGAAAAGCTACAGCACCCTCCGCAACGCGTTCAGAGCGACGTTGGGTCTACCTCGCTACTGCAGCGCTTCGGGTATGTTCGCATGGGCGCGCACAGATTGTTTTCATGCGACCATGCGGAAGCGCTGCGCGTCTCTAGTGCGCAGAGTGCGGGCCAGCTTCAATATCGTTCTGAGTATGATAGCAAATAGGTTGGACTGTCCTTATGTGCGACACTGCTGTGACAGACAAGTTACATATAGTGTCGCGCGTAATACACTTTTGAAATGACTAAGGACTAATTTATTAATTATGATTGAATGACTGAATATAATTTGAATTTAATGTTTTCTAATTTGTGTTGATGTTGTGTTTATATTGTATTTATTCGTTGGTTTTTATTTAAGTGTAAGCTTGAAGATGCAAATTTATAGATGTTTCAATATGGGTTATGTGGTACCTGAAATAAACGAATTTTAATTTAATTTAATTTATGGCATATATAGTCAGATGAATTGCCAAACATATGTGACATTGGGCGGACCACATTGCTCGCAGAACGAATGGCCGATAGAGCGAAAACCGCAACGTGAATAATCTTGTTAGGCTCGGCATAATTTGGCAAAACTGGGGCAGTAAATCGAATAGATATAGGTTCGGGACAAGCCGCTCGGCTTAGCTCAAATTGTGCCGAATTGTCCCGAACACGATACACCGAGGGTAAGATGCCGAACAAGGCAGTATCACAGTCCACTGCTGGACATAGGCCTGTCCCAGGCTGCGCCACAACACTCTGTCCTCCGCCTTCCGCATCCAGTCTGTCGCAGCCACCTTTTTAAGGTCATCGGTCCATCTAGCTGAGGGCATTCCACACTACGCTTGCCGTTACGCGGTCTTCACTCCGAACGCCGATTATATTTAGTCATTGCTTCCAGTCGGATTTGTTGTTCAACAAATACTACCGAATCGAATGACCTGACATGAGGATTTTTTTTTTATGACGTTGCTATTTGTACCACTGTATAACGCAATACATATTATTGAAATGAGTTACGCAATTAGGCAGCAGACTGCTAATTGGGTTTAGTGGTCGCAAGTGCATATGCTGAGTCTTGGGTTTAATTCCCTGGTTGGCTAAAAAGTTATAGGGTTTTTCCACCAGAAATTTGTCAGCAGCCCGGTGTAGATTTGTGCTCGGTTTAGGCTAGGCAGTCTATCGCTATGAACTAGGATATTCCTTTTAATAGAAAGCTTATTATATGGGTATAAATTCGGCGAGTAGATTTACTAATAATGTTTAGAATTCAAACTACCCTTATCTACCCTACCCTTGTGAGAAACCCTTGACAATTCAAAAGTACCTGTTATTGGTTTATTTGAAATAAATGGTTTGAGTTTGTAACTTATGTGGAAAATACTATCCTAACATTGACTAACTCATCATAATCATCTTTTATAGCAGGCTCTGCCAGACTTGCAAAACCATTCCTGAGAATATAATGAATATTTGTATGTCCTAGATAATTGTGTTGGGTATATGTTGGATTGTGTATGTCCAAAAACTGTATGTAAATCAAATATGACAGAATTTGTGAGAAAAATAAAGCAAAACACAGGCATAAGATTAAATAATAATTTATTTTCACAGCATTTTATGTACAGATATTAAATTAACTTATAAATAATCCTTATTTAACAATACTATTGCATGAAGTTTATCCTAAAGCTTTGGCTTGTCCTAGGACGCCGATGGCTGGTCCAGCCTTGATGATGCCATCTCTGACGTTGCGTCCGATTTTCTCCTGAAAAAGAAATAAAAAGAGGATATTAGCAAAAATCTATACGATGTTATAGGTCCAGTATTGAAAATGTGGGTCGATGGCGCGTTGTGTTCCACGCGCGCCTCAAAGAGATGCCAGCACAACTGAAGGGGTCCGCTAGGGCCGATACCTGCCGGGGTTGCGGGTTTGTCCGAAAGGGTTACCGTGGCCCCTGGTAACATACATGCAAGTGAAGGAACACGGGTGGGTTTTAGTCAGTAAGAGTCTGACACGCCCTCCTGCTCCACCCAGAGCAGGAGAAGTGATTTTATAATTTCCACCCAAAAAAAAAGTACTGAAAATGTGCTTTCCAAATGGTCGCTATATAAAACGGTTTTTATGGTCTTTACATGCAGCCTGAATATAAAAGAGCTGAGTCCAAAAGTCCACAAGGATACTAACAGTTCATTGGCAGTAGAGTATTTGATAATTTAAAGTTGAGGCCTTTATGTCTTTTTTATTTAAATTTCAAATGCACCAAATTGAATGGGCTGGGAATCGAACCCAAAAAATCATGTTCAGTAGCCACACTTGCAACCACTAAACCAAAGTAGATATGAATAATTATTATCAACTGTTATGTGAACCAAACAAATTAATAAACTTACGATTTTCTTGAACACCTTCCACCTGGGCTCAGGCGCCGCCGACACAGCGCATAGTGCAACCAAACAAGCGAACACGAACAACAATATACGAGAGAAATTCATTTTTAGAATTATTATTTTTAATTCAAATTATTATTTTATTTGAATTCACGAAGACTTCTTCGAGTTGAATGATGTTCAAGATTCAAAACTCTCGTTTTATATACTACTAAACTGACCAAGATATTGTTTGCAGTCAACAAACTCAAAATTATACAAAAATAGACTTTACGATGTTGACATAAAGATCATGTTATTGTGTCAGATGTTTTTCCGAGTGTATATGACAGTTTGCATTAATAACGGTTCGCATTGTGTCGGCTCCTGGGAACTCCCGATTCTGAGAGTTTAATGAAGTCCCACATAGTTTAATATCGATGGAAACCATTTTGTAAAATACTCTAGCTACAGACGATGTATTTTATCGTCCTATAATTTTATTATGGCTCACAATTTTGCGTAATCTTTTAGCGTACTATACCAAATAAAGCAAGTGATTTACAGTCACATTTTTCCTTTATTTTTTGTACAGTAAAGAATACCTATTCTATCTATCTATCATCAAATACGGAAAATGTTTTTATCTTAATAAAGAAGTGTGAATATGACCGTGCGTGACTTCTATTCATTATCGCAAAAGCGTCATATTTAATAATAAACATGCATTATCTCTATGTGCATTCGGATCAGAAAATGATGTTTCAGAACTTGGTCATTTAAAACTGCGCGTCAGTTTGCTGACCTAGTGAACTCTGTCTGATGACAGCTTCACAGCTATCACGGCATAAATTAAGTACCTACCTAATTGATTCTACTAAAGAAACAATGGATGAATTTTGTTGTTTTTTTTTGTTTTAACAAAATGGATGTTTTTTTTTTTTGTTTTAACAAATAGATACTTTAAAAAAATAATAATAATAAGCCCGTATTGTCCCACTGCAGGGCCTTAAGGCCTTCCTTTCCTTTTTCCACCCAACCCGATCCTGAGCCATCACAAAAAAACCAAAACAATAACAAAACTGGCCAAAAAGCCATCACAAAAATAATGATTTTAAAACTAGATGAGGTTGGTGTTTCCTATTTGTCTACTCTGAAAAGAAATATCGAAACAAACTCAGAGGTTACAGTCTCTTTTCAAACTTTAGATGTTATCTTGGTCAGATCATAATGAGGGCCATGTAGATAAGTGTCTGAGACAGTCTTATGCGGTTAATGTTGGTTTATGGGACGAAGGAAGAGTCGATACTTTTCATGCCGACGGTACACACCACTTTTTTGGCGTTTTGACGACGTAGTATCTGGTATTATTATTCGGGTTGAGTTGACTCGGGCCGAGCTGTCACTGGCCCGAGATGACGAGAGAGATGTAGCTATGCAATTATGAAAAAAGACGACATAATAGGTAGGAGGATGATGAAGAGCTACCAGGTTCTTTCCGTTTTCTGATTAGAATCGGAAATGGATCTAATGTATGGTATTGTAGCAATATTAATGATTACGGATGACGCACTGCATTGCCCACGATTAACATGTCATTATGATATTTTTTTCTTTTCCTTTTAAACAGAGCACCTACCATGTATCTCTTCATCGCCCTTGGTTGATTTTGAGTGCGAAAAGTTTAAATATAAATAAATAATAACGAAAACAACAAGATGTATGGTTTGGGGCTGACATAACCTCCAAATGTTTGAAAGTCCCAAAAAAAAATTGAGAAACCCGACCACAACCGTTGGGCAGTAGCCAACCAGACACAACACCCGTCTGGTCGAGGATACTCCCTTTTCAAAGGAGGATGAAGAACTTTCCCCCCTATCCCCCATACCTCTCTAGTAGGTATAATAATTGAAAGCAAACCGCGTATTCCACAGAGCCTAAAGACGAAGGTCTTCAATCAGTGCGTCCTGCCTGTTATGACCTACGGAGCCGAAACGTGGACACTCACGGTACGGCTGGTCCATAAATTTAAGGTTGCTCAGCGAGCCATGGAGCGGGCTATGCTTGGAGTCTCTCTGAGGGATCAAATCCGGAACGAAGTGTACCGGCAGAGAACCAAAGTTATCGACATAGCTCACAGAATTAGCAAGCTGAAGTGGTAGTGGGCCGGCCATATCAGCCGTAGAACCGATGACCGTTGGGGTACACGTTTTCTTGAGTGGAGACCGCGAATTGATAAACGTAAGGTAGGACGCCCTCAGGCTAGGTGGAGTAACGATCTTCGCGGGGTGGCTGGTAGCAGCTAGATGAGAATTACCGAGAATTGAGCTGAATGGCGTGCAATTGGAGAGGCCTATGTCCTGTCCAGCAGTGGACTGCCATAGGCTGATGATACCGCAAGATTAATTTACAAACAACAACGCTAGCTTCTGCCCGCGACTTCGTCCGTGTGAAAGTTACATAACATAAATGATATCCAGTGAAAGAATATTCGGAATCGAATCAGGAATTTCGGAGATTAGCGCCTACATATAAACTCACAAATTTACTTCTTAATACTACATTATTATATTAGTATAGATAATCCATTTAGGCACGTCTTTGAAATTCACAAGTTCCAAAGTCAATATTTTTTGTTTCTATGCAATTGAGTCCGTTACATTTTTGCAGGGAAATAACCTCATAAGTCCACTAATTAAACGAATTTGTTATCTACAGCAGTTAACAGGTGTTGACACAGACGCTTTATTAACAGAAATAGTTTTCCTTGTTTTTAAAACTTCTTTGTTTAATTTCAGATGATTCATCAGTGAGTTTCGGTAAAGTACCTCGGAATGCGGTTTGTTAAAGATTTTTAGTCATGCTATTTTTGTTAGTTCCAATTTTGGTCGCACAACGAAATAACTTTGTAGCGCTATATAGCAACAGATATTGTTATTTCAACAATAACAAAATTATTCTTAAACATAAATAAGCATTCCGTCTAGACATTCGGTTTGAGAACTACAGTTCGGCCGTTGAGAAAATGCGTTCCTGACACCTGTCAGTCGGAAAATTTCTAAGTAATAACTTTATGGATCAAATTCGCAAAATTATATTCGTTAGTAAGTATGAAACTGGCAGGTGTCAGAATGCATTTTCTCGTCGGCTGGGCTCTAGAGTTGTTGGTTCAAACCAGCCTAAAATGTAACACTCGAAGGTAAAACCAAGACTTGTAATCTAGGCTTATTAATGATATTAGGAGAGAGAATATTACAGGTTTATTCACGGAGGCAGGTAGGTAGAAGGGGCTCGTGGCTAAATGATAACAGCCACACGGGTCAATCGAAGATTAAGCTACGCTTGCCGCGGTCGATTCGTGGCTATCATCCATTACATATTATTATCGAGAGTCGAGGCTCCACTTAGTCTGACGCCCAAAAGTCTGACATCCAGTCTTACCAAAGGATATCGTGTTACCCAGTAACTGGGTTGCAGTAGTCGCTCCATGTAAAATACTGGTATTCAACTGCATCCAGTTGGTAGTAATATACAACTGCATGTCGAGCCAAAAAGGATAGATATTTACAAATAAAATAATTCAATATTTTTTTGGTATTTCAAGTGTAACAATAATAATGACAAAAATTGCATTCTGAATATAAAATAAAATAAAAAACAGATTGATAACATTAACCAATTAAAATAATAATAATCTTATAATTCAATTTAATTAAATAATTGTCAAATAATTCAATTTGACTGCCTCGTTGGTCTAGTGGTCGCAAGCGCTACTGCTGAGCATGAGGTCCAGGGTTCGATTCCCAGGTCGGGCAAAGTGTTATTGGGTTTTTCTATCTGAAATTTCTCAGTAGCAGCTCGGAGTCTGGATTTGTGCGCGGTTGATGGCAATAGGCTCGCCCCTTATTACATGGGACTTAAACATAACTGGCGAAATGTGGGTGTACAGGGACACCTCTGCCCAACCCTTCGGGGAAACAAGGCGTGAGGTTATGTTATGTTATGTAAGTCAATTTAAATACATAAAACTAAAAAACATTAGCACTCAGTAGCGACATCATAGTTTGTGAGAACAGTGCTCAATAATTATTTTATAAAATTTTCCTATGCTGTCATAATGTATATCAATAAGGTCACTGCAACTGTTTTGATATACCTGCCAATACTGGAATAATAAAAATCAAAACTGCGCATCTGCTGCTTTGATAGTAATATAAGTAACATAGCAGAACAATGACATGCCATGCTACATTAGTTACAATTACACACGCACAAACACACACACAGGTACAAGACATTGACGGGACTGACCCGCATTATACAACTAATAATATTATTACAACTTACTACGATTCCACAAACAGTAGTAAATTCTTTAAGAGTGAGTAAACCTGATGTATAATTACGTTTTCTCATAATACCAAGCATGGGGGAATGACCTGTAATGACTCAGTTCGTGAACTTCATAGTTCTGCGAGGTATTGAGGAAAAACATGTTTGTTATGATAAATGGTTGATTGGTAATGATAATTTATTTATTGGTCAATGTTAAATCATTCGTGTAAGGTGGCATGGCGCTTGTGGCTAAGTAAGAGGCTTGTGGCTAAGCAATAACAGCTGCACGGGTCGATCGATTAAGTTAAGCTACGTTTGCCGCGGTTGGTCCGTGGATGGGTGACCTTTACATACCAAGACCCCTCCGTGCCTCGGAAAGCACGTTAAGCCGTTGATCCCGGCTGTCATTTGTGGATCTTTGACAGTCGTTACAGGTAGTTAGAAGCCCAAAAGTCTGATAACCAGTCTTACCAAGGGGTATCTTGTACCTAGTGACTAGGTTGTGGAGGTCAGATAGGCAGTCGCTCCATGTAAAATACTGGTATTCAGCTGCATCCGGTTAGACTGGAAGCCGACCCCAACATAATTGGGAAAAAGCTAAGCAGATGATGATGATGATGTTGAATCATTCGTTTATTCGATGAACGGTATAAATGGTTGCCTTATTGCCATTATCCTGGGTTCGATTCCTGGGTCGGAAGAGGTGTTATTGAATTGAAATAGGCCAAAAGTGTCCTCTTCAGTGTAATTCTCGTGTAAGTGTCATTTTATTCAGTGTCATATCGCAGCATTATGCTGAGATATGGGCCTTTTTGGCCTCGCACAGGTCGTTACTATTTTTTTGTTTGTTAGTTTAAAATGTTTCTTTCTTTCTTTTTATTACTGTCTGGATTTCCTGTGCGTGTCCCAAATAAAATATTTAACTGTCTTTCTAATTTGTAAACATTGTAAAAGCCAATTATTTTTAAAAGTGTAACCGTGTAGTTTCTTGCCGGCTTTGCTCCATAGGAAACGACCAATTAGAACCGTGCACCTAGCTTCTGATTTTTCATAAGAGCCCATGTAGGTTTATGTGACATAAAATATTTTGAATATGAACTCAAACTCAAACTCAAAGCATTTATTTCAAATAAACCAATTACAGGCACTTTTGAATTGTCAAGGGGTCGGTCTGTCAGAAAGATGAAGCTAGTTGCCTATTCTAAAGCGTAGTAGGTACCTATGGAGAAGAACGGGCAAGAAACTCCACGGACACTCTTTTAAATCAGAATATGGTTACAAAATATTGGTTACATCATTCATGTTGAAGTTATACATGTGAGAACGATGCAGAACGTTAAAAGCGTCCGTAATAGAAAACAAAACAAATAATACAATTCAAAAATTAAATTAAAATAAGCCATGGCAGCTAAGAGATGACCAGTCCCTACTGACAGCGCCCGTTCACGAACATGACGCATGGATTAGCACCATTCAGCTCAACCATTTTGAAGGGAGCTAAATGATCCAACACACACGCCACCGTCAGCGAGACATTAGAGTGAGCATGACATACTCTCAGCCGCCAGGGCACATTCAAGTCAATGAAAGACGTACCTAGTAAATGGTAGCTTTATAGTAGGTACATAGTACTCACACGTGTTATGCAATTATACAATGCTAAGGGATTGAATCTATACAATGCAAAGATAGTTTTTAAAATCTTCAGCAGTTCCAACAGTATTTGAATTGGGTTTATCCGTCAGGAATTTCTCAGTAGACGCCCGGAAAGTGGATGTGTGCCCGGTTGGTGGTAATATGCTCGGTCCCTATTAAAGGGACTTAACTGGCTAAATATGGGTGTACTATGCCTCTGCCTAACCCTTCGGGGATTACAAGTATAATGTGTGGTACGAATGGTAATTCTCAAAATCCCATTAATTAAAGTAAAACTATTATTAACAGGTATTTTACTTTCTCTTTACTCTTACACACGGAGTCTACATCTTTTTTATCCTCTGTTCTATCGCAAGTATGCTGGAAGAAGATTTCTTTAGAAGAAGTGTTTTTAGTAATTTCTCAGTAGCAGCTCGGAGTCTGGATTTGTGCCCGGTCGATAGCAATAGGCTCGTCCCCTATTACATGGGACTTAAACATAACTGGCGAAATGTGGGTGTACCTGCTACAGGGACACCTCTGCCCTACCCTTCGGGGAAACAAGGCGTAATTTTATGTATGTATGTAAGTATTTTTCGGTTCTTCTTGTTTCGCTGTTTATATAAGTGTGTACATAAATGGTTAAATAAATAAAATAAACAGAGTTATTATTTTACTTTTAAGAAATATATTCAACAATGTTTTAAAGAAATCATGCACATAGTAGTTTGCTTTTCTCCAAAATCCAGCTTTGACAATAAATGTCTTTTTAACCGACTTCCAAAAAGGAGGAGGTTATATGTTCGTCGTGTATGTTTGATGTTTTTTTTTTTTTTTTTATGTATGTCCACCGATTTCTCCGTCATTTGTGGACCGATTTTTAAAATTCTTTTTTTTGTTTGAAAGGGTAGACTCCCAAATTGGTCCCATATAAATTTTATTAACTTTGCTTGGGTAGTTTTTGAGTTAGCTACAAAATACGTATTTTTTTCCCACTTAGTATGTAGGTAGATGATATGATAAGTTCCTGTAACTGGTAGCAGATAGTGGTATTCGAATGTGTGTGGGGTAGGTACCACAACTTTATTTTTGTTATTTTTCACTTTGTAATGTTTTTTTTTGGAAGTCGGTTGTTTTTTTTTATAAAAAGTTTTTTTATTAGATGCCGGATATATATTATATTATAATATCTACAGAACACAACGTTCTACAATTCTTGACTATACTATTTCGTGGTTTTGGCGACGCAATCCTTTCGGATCTTATCCTTGTACCTATTTTGAGGTACACGAATAAGGTTCATTGCAGGCCACATGATCATCTACATAGCCTTTTCCCAACTATGTTGGGGTCGACTTCCAGTCTAACCTGCTTCTTTATTACTTAACTCAGCCACGAGCCCCTCACGGATCTAAGGCCACATGATGAGTATCCAACAGTAACTTAATTGATGGGATTTTTTTAAATCCGGTATTTACCCAGATCTTTCGTAAAGGTAGGTAAAATATAAGAGGCATCGGGTACACGGGAAGAACCCTCATCGTGTGATACCTCTGCCGTTTATTTCAAAGCTTACTCATTAGAAATAGATTTCATAGAATTTAAATCTTTCTATAGCTTGTCGTTGACGATCGGGTCTTTAATGTTAGTCTAGGAATTGTTTATCCTCATTTAAAACAACCATTAGTTTACAGAGGAAAAAAATAATATAGGAACAGCTCATTGGGCATCAAAATTCATCCGCATCGCTGTCAGTGGGAAAAGTGCCCAAAAGGCTGGCAGCATTGCCACGTTGTAAAGCAATGCTAATTCTTTGACCTAAAAATTGGGCAACCCCGTAGATAATTTATACATTTTAGTATTAGATGTATATTGTAAAATAAATGATTTGTCGTTAACCATTAGTAATTTTCATCGTCATTATTTTAGCCCAAAGATGTCCACTGTTTGACATTCTCTGAGGAAATTATAATTTTACATTACATAACTTAACATCACGCCTTTTTCTCCAAAGGGTAAGGCAGAGTTTTACCTAATACAGTACACCCATATTTTGCCAGTTACGTTCAAGTAAGCCTATTGCCATCAACCGGACGCAAATCCAGACTCTGGGCTGCTACTGAGAAATTCCTGATAGAAAAACACAAAAACACTTTGCCCGACCAGGGAATCGAACCCGGGACCTCATGCTCATAAGTAGAAATAAACTTAAATACATAAAATCACGCCTATTTTCCCCGAAAAGGTGAGCAGACTAGGTCTCGTGACTAACTCGTGAAATGTGTCACGAGTTATTTTAACTAAGTTCTAAAGGATAAGTTTATAACCAATGCGCAAACTTTAACACCTGACTTTACTATGGGACAAAACCCAAAATCGCAAAAAAAAAGGCGGTTCCCAAAATTTTGACGAGTTAAGCGAACATAAATGTAGGGAACAGCTGATTTTTTTTTCCCGATTTCAAGTTTGGTCACTCACTCAGCAGTCACGCTTGCAACTATTAGATCAACTTTCTCGTTGACATTACAGGGTTAAAATTAAATTACTTAGCGGAATTCTATGAACGTGACGAGTTTCATTATCCAAACATGATAAAAACATTTAAAAAATGATTTGATGATATATTTCTTTTGGGGCTGGGAAAAATCTATTGAACTCGCGACACCGTACCGACACCTCATTTTTGGAAACGCGATTGTGCTCTTTATTTATGTTATGTTACAGATCAATGTGCTATGCAAGTTTTTTTTAATTTAAAGGTTTTGTAAGTATGTTTTTTTAATTGTTCAAGTTATTACTTCTGTCGGCACTTCCGGAGAGTCAGTTTTTTTGTGTAATCTTCAATAAAACAAAAAAAAACTGATTTTCTCAACTCATACCTCAAGTAGTAACTACACGACCAGCAGTCGTAGACCGCTAAAAAAATGACATACTTGCAATTTTTTTTAAATCATCTTTGGGTTTCGAAACCCATCAAGTCTATCAAGTCGCTATACAAAAAAAAAAATTAGTGATGTAGGAGGGACTTCATTAAGCTCACTGAGTCGGGAGTTCCCTGAAGTCAACACACCGCGGACCGTTATCAATGCAAACTGACATTTACACACGGACAAAACTAAAATAATCTTATTGTCAACACAGTAAAGTCCATGTTTGTGTAATTTTGAGTTTGTTGACAGCAAACGATATCTTGGTCAGTTTGATGGTATATAAAACGAGAGTTTTGAATCTAGAACATCATTCAACTCAAAGAAGTCTTCGTGAACTCAAATTAAATAGTAATTTGAATTAAAAATAATAATTCTAAAAATGAATTTCTCTCGCATATTGTTGTTCGTGTTCGCTTGTTTGGTTGCACTATGCGCTGTGTCGGCGGCGCCTGAGCCCAGGTGGAAGGTGTTCAAGAAAATTGTAAGTATTTTTAAATATTTTCTATTTATTTTGTTCCTTAACCCTTCAAATGGTACAGGATCTAGACTATTCCTACTCTGATTTTTAATTTGCTATACGGAAATGACATTTAACGTCAACATAAAAATAGCCTAATAAATAATCTAGTTACCGAGTGACTCTCACCAAGGACCATGGCACTGAATCATTTTCTGCAGGAGGACCTTCACTGTTGTCGTGTTATATATTACTTATTTATTGTGTTATTTAAAAAAAGGTCGGTCACAGCTGTCATTTTGGTCTAGCAAATAAAAAAGGTTCTGTATTTTCTATTGAGTATGAGGTTTCAGGATCGATTCCCGAAACTTTAATAGTGTGCCTAGATTTTGAAGACCTGTGAACTGAGAATGAACAGCAGTTAGTTTCTTAATTAGTTTTGTCTTCAAACTTAAAAAATACCCTAAATTTTTTCTGAAGGGCATCTTATAGCTGACCTCTGAGATCATGACTATTTAACCGGTCAATCCTGTGGGTGCCTTAAGCTGCTAAAATCAAAGCCTCCAGCCAGGGGCATACAAACTAAGCTTATAAACTAGGTGAACGCTCGCTAAGGGCACCCCCTGTGGGGTACGAACCTCGGCTTAGGGCGTTTACCGGGGGGAGGAAATCAAAGATGGGACGGGCTGGACTATGCAATATGCGACTATTAGAAAGCTCATTTTGAATAGTGAACCACCTTTATTAGTTTTCTAATTTTTGCTAACATCATCTTCTATTTATCTTTTCAGGAGAAAATCGGGCGCAACGTCAGAGATGGACTTATTAAGGCTGGACCAGCCATCGGCGTCCTAGGACAAGCCAAAGCTTTAGGATAAACTTCATGCAATAGTATTGTTAATTATGGATTATTTATAAGTTAATTTAATATCTGTACATAAATGCTGTGAAAATAAATTATTTTTGAAGTTATGTCTGGATTTCCTTACTTATGTAAGTATTTTTTTTTTTCGCTGCTTATGCCAAATCTTTAAATTTTCAATAAAGAAAGATGAAAATACATTTAGTTAGCACAGACTAAGTCAAACAAGAAGAAAGTAAAAATGTGGCTATCATCTATAGTACATGTAATAAAATCGTAGTGAAGTCAAAACTGAACATTGAACATTTTTGAAAAAAAAGTATTTAATAATAATAATAATCTCAGGTAACTAAGGCCCATAAATAGAATACACAAAATCTAATACCTATATAAAATTCTCGTGTCACAGTTTTCGTTGCCATACTCCTCCGAAACGACTTGACCGATTTTGATGAAATTTTTTGTGCTTATCCGGTATCTATGAGAATCGGCCAACATCTATTTTTTTTTTTTTTTTTTTTTTTTCTATTTTAAGTGATAAGGGTGGTCCACCCTAAACATGTATATGGCAAAACAACGTTTGCTGGGTTAGCTAGTAATCTTATAAAATAATAAACTAATACATATTAAAAACCTTATAACTATAACTATACACGTAATGTTGACGGCGTCGTGTATCGCTGCGTGGTGTCCCCGGAAACGTCGATATACGACATCTTTCGGCCAAAAGTCCTCTTTCAGGCAAATCTGTAGATGGTGGGTTGGAACTCGTACCACGAATGACTTAAAGTTGATGTTGTGGCGCGATTCCAACCTTTCAACCCTCAGAGTCCAGTTGGTCTTCACTTTTAAATACTGCACGACTTCCTCAGTTGTAGTGAAGTAATGCAGACGCGAAAGATACAGCTGCGTCGTAGGCACAGCAGGGCGCAACAGTATATTGGGTCCACTCGGTGCGGTGCCGCACAGGTTACGAGAACAGGGCTTCTTCTTCTTCCTTTCCACTTTCGTGAAACCCTCCTCATCAACTTGGCTGCCGGTTCTTGTTCTCGGTTCTGGGATCGATTCTATTGCCGAAAATTTAGTTTTTAGATATAGATATTCCATATAAGTCTTGTCAAACTGTAGGATATAAACTATCACGCTATTTGCTATGGGGGATGAGGAATAAGTATTACATTATGTTTGTATTCTTAAAGGACACGCCAAAATATTAGGACATTGCAGATAGTTACCGATTTAACTTTTTAAATGATTATCATCACGCCATACCAAAGATGGCTAAACAGTGAATCATGAAATATCTATGAACGGCTATTTTAGCTAACTTTCGACAAAGCTATTAGCAAATAGAGTCTGGCCACACTAAGTCTGCAATGAAATAAATGGGCAACTCCAAAAGTTTAATATAAATGGTAAACTTTTACATCAGTCAGCCTTTCAACTGTCGATTAACGAGACACAATAGAATTTTAATTGTTATCCACCTCAATGAGGCGTCGTAACAGATGATGAGCTAGATCAGTTTCAGGGTACTTGAAATGTCAGATTGCTTATAAACTGTTTTCACAAAATAAAGTAAAATAACCGGCCAAGTGCATGTTGGACCACGCACAATGTAGGGTTCTGTAGTAGGGATGAATTTATCCCAAGAACAAACTTAACTTTGTAGTTGAACAAAAAATCTTTCATACAGAATATATGGGGGAACATGTTTTACAACCGCAAATCTAAGTTGGTCGATTATTACTCGTTAACTTGTAAAGCCTACTCAGCTGTGATAGGTTTCCTTTTAAATTCGTTATATAAGCTATTATCGTGAATTTTTTCACATATCTAAAACCAACCATTTAGCTGGCAGGGGGGGGGGACACTTGACTCTAATAAAAATTTGCACTTTAATGCTTAATATTTCGCAAACGGATCTCTAAATTCAAAAATGGTTTTAACACACTCACAATGTTTTTGAAAGACCTTTCCAACGATACCCCACACCAAGGAATTTTATTTTACCACTTTGTCGGCATAATTAATATGTATACCTATGCCAAATTACAGTCTTGGAGCTAGACCGTGGACAGACAGACAGACAGACAGACGGACATGACGAAACTATAAGGGTTCCTTGTTTACTACGGAACCATTATTAAAAATGGTTAAACCTATTAAAAGTAGAGTGCGAGAGTTTTTTATAAATTATGATATGTAAATGAGAAAATTTGAAAGAACAGCAAGATGTGTCCTTAACCAAAAACGACAATGTTAACAAGATATCGAAAAGTTGACGTGTAAGTAGATCTAATGATTTTGATACTTTGCCATTTGATTTTTGCCTAATAGATTATGTGTACTATATCATACCTATGCTCTACTTCCATACGATGACAAAACTGTATCAAATCCACACTGCATCGTGCTAAAGTCACTAGGTATTCTTTACCAGGAATAAATCAGAATATAAGCAAAAGGGAGGAGTAACAAAAGCCCCGAAAAAAAAAATGAACGTACTCAAAATTTGAAAATTACTGCTTGAAATACTAATTTTCCGACAACTTATAATTATGCGAATATAAAAAAAGAAAAGACCGAATAAAATACTGAAAATTCCGAAAAATCAATACAGCATTTGCTGACGTAATATTTTTCAAACATGCAAAATGCAAACAAACACCATGCATGTGTTAGATAATTCATTTTGAGGTTATAAAAATATTGTTATTTACGAAGCTACCCTACCTAGTCAAATTAGGTACTTCTAAGTTGGTCCCACAACTTAGAAGTACCTAATTTGACTAGGTATCGTGTTTACCTAAAATTACACTTAACTTGTAAAATACATTTAGATGTTATTACTATAAATTATTACGTAATATTTAATGACACTTGTAGTATATCTCAGATTTTATTTTATTCATACCTAAGAATTCAATGCCCCAAGAACAAAAAATCACAAAAACTTTTATTTCGTAAGCCTGTGACACGAACGCAAATAATTAGAACAATTTTAAAATTGAAAACGTCACGTCTTTGATGTCCTCCCACAACGCTGAACGCGTTTCGGTTCTAGGACATACCGCTTTCCTCACGATGTTTTCCTTCACTGTTTTAAGAGCAGTAGTGATGAAATAATTTACACAAAGCCATCTATAGCTGAGAAATAAATAAAACTTTAGATAAGGAAGCAATTCGCGACTCTTTGTAAGGTAAAGGTGTACTGGAACTAATTTCACGCACTATTTAAAAAAATTGTAGTCATCGACGTGGAACTTTTAATAGATGATTAAAAGTTCCACGTCGAAGACTACAATTTTTTGATATGTCAACCAGTAGACCTAAAGAGTCCCGAAAATCGCTTCCTGAATACTTATGAAGACTTAACAGTGCAATGGTGTTTTTATTCCCACGTCAAAAACCCGTTTTCCTTCAAGAATCTAGAACATAGCCGCAAGGTAAGTATTGAATATAGTTATCTGCAACCTGTAGGTGCAGAACGTCAGCGCCAAGCAACAACAGGAGACGCCTATCCTCATACCGGTATGAACCTGGATAGGTATACAACCTTCTCGACCTTCGTGTCAGCGATCACGCCCGGAACAAATGACATGAGTGAAAATGACCCTAACTCAAGTAAAGTTCTCGGAGTTTATGAAACACAGTCCTAAAAAAAATACAAAATAGCCAAGTAAGTACGACCAACTTGGAGTTAGCCCCCGCCAGCCGCTTCCGCGGCACCGATCGCTTCGCTCGCTTGGCTCGCGCGTGGTTTGTCACAGTTCTACCTACCTACCTAGCTCAGTTACTGTGACCGATTCGGCATTAGTAGCCATACCAAACACTTATTGTGACTACAGGAAAGCCATTCTGCATTACGTCTTAGAGTGGGTAGCACGTGGTAAACTAGTTTTTTTTTACTACTTTATTTTCGGAAGCTTTATTATTTCCCTAAAAAAAATAACATATCAAAAAGAAAAAGACAAACAAAGTATCAAATGATTTTTTTGTAGGACAGAAGGGGTTGCCGTCCATAGATTTTCAAATTCTACCGTTATTTTACTTATGCAGACTTAGCGTGGCCAGATTCTAATTAAGCTGTTGGACGATTGTTTTGCAAACCTGTGGTTGTAAGTTCGACTCCCAACAATTGTTATTTTTTTCATTTTGTAATACTTTTATGTATTATAGTTCGTAGATCGTATTAATTCACAAAAAACAAAAACTTCGTAAGCAATGGGAAATTATTATAGATTTGTCCCAGCGATTTTCAAATCTGTGTGAGGACGTGAAACAATATCAACATCATGATTAGGTATTATCTTCGTTTATTAATTCTGGTTCTTATTAAATTACATTTTAAATATTTCATAAAATAAAAGAATAAAAAAAATAAAAAAAAAATTGAGGTCCGCCGGTGTCGGGAGCAGGGTCCAAGCTACCGGTGGTTAGGGCTGCAGAGACAGGAACCTCTTCACAATGCAAGCCGTATCGAGGAGTACGCCTTCTGAATCAGGCGCTTGATCCAACCGCCTAACGAAAGCTTCGAGAGATATTGGTCGAGGCTTTCGGCCATCAGGCCATTAGCCGTTACGACAATCGGCACAATGTTAGCCGAGCTCACATTCCACATGTCAACAACCTCGTGATTATATATATTAGGGTATATTATTAGGATCATCAGTTACACCGAAATGTCCAAATCCATGTAAATCTGACCAAAACCGCTAAATTATTGAAATTATCATTATTGCAAATTAATGCTCAGTATGATGTCACACATAATATAAAGTGATCCCTCGTGGAATGAGTTTTCCTGATAACCCCGATCCAATGAGGTTATATGACTAGCAATTTAAATGAATGGGCAGATTGAGTCGGTTTTGATGAAATTGTTAACAATTCTAGTGAAAACAGTCTTGTTCGAACAATGATAGGTTTTTTGGTACCTACCAGAAATCTAATTGAAGTACTGAGAATTTGTTTACTTCGGTGAGTGATTAATCATGCGAGCAACAAACTCTCTATTCGACTTTCAATCCAAAAATGAAAGAATTAATGACTGACCCAATGATCCTACTAAGTTATTTCATATTGCCAAATGAATCCTCAGTAGGTGCGTTTTGAACACTAAATAATTTCTCAGGAAGTTTTATTCTGGCTTTTTATACTTAGATATGTTTCGTTTGAATTGAACCCGACATAGGGTCAATTGAAACATTTTCTGAAGGTTATTAAATCACTTCAACCTAAGTTACGGGTGTATATTAGTAAAATTATTTGTTATATAATTTAGCCAGATAGTCTAGCTACAATTAAAACCCATTATCAAGCATATACAAATGAAAGAAAGACCCACGAATAATTTTCTCAAAAACGTTTCAATTGACCCCAGTCTCCCTACATATTATAAAGAAAACACTATTTTCTTGCTAATACTTTTAATCCACACTACTGTACTATTTCACAATCAAACAACGACTCACTATGCATTACATTTTACCATTTAAAACGACTTTTGCCCCAGCCAGAAATAACGATAATATCATAACCCTAATTTTTAAGTGCTGCCAAAGTAAAACAATACATTCAGTTGCCATCATGAAAATATATTTTGACAGTGTTGCCACAGTGGATATTATAAATCGATATAAAAATAATACATTTTTAAAATTAAATCAAAGAAATCACGACAATAAAAAGGTTTACAACATTCCAAAACATTGCATTTTTTCTTACAAAGTCTCCTAGCGAAACAAGGTTGTTTCGCCACAATAATGTTACCAAAGATTGTACTAAAGATATCACTTTGACGGTACTCGTAAAATACGATGGCAAGTTCCAGTGGCGGTGAAGATACGACATCTAGAATCATTTCGCTCCCTAGGTTGTGATGTAGAATGAGTTAGTACACTTTAATAATGGAATTTGTGCTTGTGTGAGGCGATGCGATTCTATCAACTCATAACCTCCAAGAATCTTTTGGCGCGCGAATAACGTTGACGGGGAGGCGCTGTTGGTTAATATTTGTGCAATTGTTTTTATGAAATGTCACTTATGTATTCAAAGAACAAGGATGGCGGCATTAGTTCCGTTTTTGGCCATGCGCTAAAATAAATTTTTAACGCTATATCTTGTAGAGTTTCGTTTACGTAATATGAAAATTTCCCTGAATATGGCTATCTCAGACTAAATAAAAAACCAAGACAGCGCTGTCAACAGTGACGTAAAGCCGTGACGACAGTGACGTGCTGTCAACAGTAACGTGAAAACATGTGAGCACCTAGTGAGGTGTAGTTTGATTGTAAATGGTTGTACATGTGTGCGTGTGAGCGTGTGTGCCCAGAGTGGAGGTGTAGTTTTGGCATGCTTCACTGTATTGTTCGCTGCGCTGTCTTTTATTTTATTAGGTCTGAGATGGCTATACCTATTGCCGTTTTTGGGAATATGTGATAAGTACATGCAAAATCTTTCAAACTCAAACTCAAAGCATTTATTTCAATTAAACCATTTACAGGCACTTTTGAATTGTCAATTGTTGCCCATTCCAAAACGTAGATCTCTATGGAGAAGAACGGGCAAGAAACTCCAAGGCCACTCTTTTAAATATAGATATTACAAAATTCTGGGTACATTATTCTTGTTGCTTCTATACCTATGTGAGAACAATGTACAAAAAATAATCAAAGCGATTGAAATTACAAGATTAAAATAAGCCCTGGCAGATAAGAGATGACCAGTCTCAACTGACGGCGCCCGTTCACGAACATGACGCGTGGATCAGCACCATCCAGCTCAAGCATTTTGTAAGGAACCGAATGATCCAACACACTCGCCACCATCAGCGAGACATTTAAGTGAGCTTGACATTCTCTCAACTGCCATGCTCTTTCAAGTCAACATACATCTTAATAACATAATAAACGGCTCCATGGTACTCACATTTACAAAACAATCTAAAAATGCTTCTAAATTATACAAAACTATAGTTTGCAATGTATTTAAGAAATTAATAGAATTTGACTACCAAAAAGTAAGAAAATCATTATTATCTAATTGGAGCATAAAACAATTTACTTGGTAAAATAAACATTAAGTTTGTAATGTCAAAAACAGAATTCAAAAAAGGGAAAGCAACTCTTCCAAATATTAAAATTTTAACTAGTGAGCCCAAGTGGCTGTGGAGCAGGACCAGCATTAAGCCAAGCATTTTTATCTACAATATAATTTTCTTTATATCACAATGCAGCTTAACCCATTACCAGTCCAATGAACAATGCAGCGGTCATCACTGGCACTACACTAATGACGTATAGAAACTAATCCTTTATTATTACATAATTAGCACAATAAAATTCTATTGAGATGTCAAAACGTCATACAATTTTTTCTGACAGCTTCGCGCACAGATTACTTTTAAGCCGGTGGCGCGCGAGTCCATGCCGACATGTCTATGATGCCGACTGAGCGGAATGTTGCCATTATAAATATTGTATTTTATTTTTATATCATATATAAATCTCATTATATGCTGTATCGGTCGACGTCATAACGTCAATGCCGGCTATAAATTATAAATTTTGCCAATTTTATCAATTTCTATTTTTTGTTCATAATCTGTTTTCTTACTAGTCATATAATATTGTCAAGATCTGTTCCGTTTCGTAGTTTTATAAGATCAACGCAGTCACACGATTTTGCCTTTGAAGGTACCTACCTTCTTACGTTAAAAAGATGATAGTTATTAAATTAAGTAGTTATTATGACACATATATTGGGTATTTATTCACAACACAACACACACACATGTATGTCACTACAGTATATTTGATTTTGTGAGCTATTTTTTATATTATCCTATATCTAATTTATTAAAGCGGACACACACTTCCCTGTTTATTATTCTAGCGTATGGCACTCGTGGGTTGCAGCTGAAAATCAGCGTCAGGTGGTACACTTTGTGTTGTCATCTGACAATATGCTGAGCTGAGGCCCTTTTGGCATTATAATCATTGTTTTCTGTTTTTTATAGTTATAAGGTGTATTTTCTCTGCAGTAATGCCAATAAACGCATTTTTCTTTCTTTCTTTCTTAATGGCTTTGAAGAAGAAAAAAAAGAAGGCTCAGAAGTTGTGCGCTTAAATGAACTTTCATTGCTATGAATTTTACTAGTACTGTTTAGATGCTGCCGGCGATTCCGTGCTCTGTGGTATTGGAAGATCATTATGACTATCAACAGTAACATGCAACAAAGGAACGTCACTACGGCATGCGGTATGCCACAATTGCTTCCAACAATAAAAAAAAAAATTCGAAGAAACCTCAAACAACTTAAAGAGGAAAACATTTTCTCAGAACTAACACATTTCACTTCAAATCTTAGCGAATCAATATGACAAAAAGCTTAAATCTTTTCTGACATTTTGCATGTTTACGATCTCAGTCGAGCGGTTACCGAGTACCTTTGTTGATAGGAATAACTAAAATTTTTTACGTTTAAAGGCTCTGGCACAAGCACACGATGTCGCAAATGGATTGTTGAATCCGCTGTTTCACATAACTGCTTACGGTTTTACAATACAACTCTGTTATGTAAAACAGCTGAACAATGTTCAGCTAGATCGCTAATGAAAACTGCTACCCACGTTAAGACGTATCGTAGAATGGTTTATCTGCGTGTATGCGTTTTGTGTGGCTTTTAATACCGAATCGGGTGCAGTAACTAAGCTAGGACACCCTGACCTATTGATTTAGGTTAGGTTAGAACTTACCGTGTCCAACCGTTCCAAATTGGTCGCAGTTACTTGGCATTTTTAGAACCGACTTTCATAAAACTCTGAAAACTTTCTGTTAAAATTGTGCTTAGAATCACTGTTTTCACTTGAACTAGAGTCATTTCCCCTCATATTATTCGTTTTATTAATTTCTGTTTCGGCCGCCATATTGCTGTTAAGACACAGAGTCACGAACGATAAAATAATGACCTAAAATCTACAATCTGACGTTTCATTTTGCGCTGTTTTACATAACCTCTAATCGTTGACCCGCTGCATTGATAAATGCAAAATGTTTATGCAATTCTGCGTGTTAAAGTTCATTAATCACCCATAGATATGAATAAAGTCTTAAAACTAAGTAAATAATATGTGCTAAATGAGTATTTTCAATTACAAAATCGTTCGAATTTACATTACATTTACAAGTCACAGGCTTATGAAAAATGCATTCTTAGGTATGAATAAAATTGTTTTAAAGTTTTCCAGTTTTCTTTTTACTATAATATGTAATAGGTATTGTTGGATACATTTTGAACGATATATTCTACACCTAAGCACTATATTGAAAATATTAACATATTACAGATTTTACCTGCTTTGCTGATAAAAGACTTAAATACAATATCCTTGGAAAATTCAATTTCCTTGTGTACCTACCAAAGGTAACATAATATTTTCTCTAACCAAAGGAGCGTCGCATCAAAGTTTACAATCTATTAAATAGTCTTTGGGAAGTAAACTGGTATTTTATAGAGTCTATAAAGAGCATGTATCAGAAAAGTACGTTCATTTTTAAGAGTGCGGTACAGACCATCTAACAAGTTTTTTCATGGGATCAACATCGTTATCGCGAAAAAATAATCAGCCATCCCATTACATTTGGATCGAGTAGGTATTAAAGTTTTGTATGGGACAGGTCATAATTTATCAGTTGACAGACTTTATTTTAGTTTAATCTTAGATACACTAAAAGGTTTAAAATGTACATGTTGGATCCGGTCATTAGTACGGACACGAAACGAATCGCAAGAGCGCCGCTGGCGACAGGACGTGATCTACCCACATCTAAAGCGCGCGTTTCTACAGAATCGTGATGTTTTAAGGCCACGGGGAGGAGGAATTCAGCCTCTGATCGCATCAGAGTTAAGACGTCGCGGAACTGTTCTCGATTCGTGGTGCTCAGTTATTGTGTTAATTGTAATTTGTGATCATTGTGTTAATTTGTGATTTTAATAAACGCCGTTGCACCCAGTGTATGTATAATTAAGCTAGTGTGATTAATTTGATAGTAAATTGTGATCTGAACTGCAAGCGGTTTTTCTATTGCGCATTAACCAACACTCCCCACACTACGTCCACAGTACTTAAAATATCCTTGATAATAACGAAAGAGTCACATACCCGTCTCCGACTTACATAATTATATTGCACGACTCATTATGCGAAGGATTAGAGAGTGCTTTGCGATCGAAAAATTTGTTTTGTCTACTTTGTTTTGCAACTGTTTTTATTATAACACTCCTGCTAGTAAACAGAACCTTCTTAATTTACTACCATTGTGGAGATTAATTCTGTAGTTTTCAAAAATTGATTTAATGCAGAAGAAACGAAAAAACATTCAAATATATTGTTTTAAAAAAAAATCCGTCAACCAAGTGTGAAACCTGAAAACATGGTAGCTTGCGAAAAAATCAAATAATTGAGGATTTTTTTTTTATAGATTTTTTCTTCTATGGTAGGAACTCTATTGAAAATGACTCTTTTATTCAAAGTATTTTAATTATAATTAATAAAAAACTAACTAATAATATCTATTTATATATATTTCAAACTTCGACCCTCTTCCGTTGCCTAGCAACCAACAAAGCAAACCTAAATAGTCTTTGACAGTACGTAAAGATTGCGAGGTGAGAAATTTTACCCATATTGATGGGTAAAAAAGCAGTCAAAACATGATTCATGAAAAGTTGTTTAAATATCTTTCTGTTTTTGAATAAGCGTTATGAGGCGTGCACTTTTGGAGTTTCCAAATATTATTTTAAGCCAAGAACCAGACTGCAATTAAAAAGTTCAGTGATAATTAGCCATTTGAACTGAGAGAATGGAAGGAAAAGCGTGTTGCGGCGACTCCAGGTGACATGGCACAAGAGCAGGAAGATAATGATAATAATAGCTCTTAGGACCAAAACGGTCTTCTGGCAAGGTTTCTCTTTTGACATGGTTTTTAAACCAGCGAGACAGTTTTTGCAATTTCCTTCTTTTTATGTGGCTAGTGACTAACCTGTACCGTAATTGCGTAATGCAACACAATCACAATTTGTTTCGATTTGAAACAGTTTGCTAATCCATTGTTTCATAAATTGAAAAAAAAATCTGTTCGACAACGTAAATAACGCAATGAATGTTGTTGAACTGTCAAAATGAAACAAATTAGGCAAAATTGTTTACGAAAATAAGTTACGCAATTAGGGTACCGGTTTCATAGTTTTGTAATAGGAATGTAACTCTAATGAGAGTTTTCTGAAGTGACGTTTACTAGGTGGCAGCACTGAAGCACCTGTCAAAAGTGTCAAAGCATTTTTTTTTTGTCGTAACCGAATTATTAACAAATGAACGAAACGAATGATGAATTTCATCATAATTTTTTTATTCTTTGTCGAAACGGGAGACCTCTAGTCAAAGTGGTGCCAACGGGTGGTGTGAATTTTCATGAAAAACCTCATTACAATTACATTTTTATTCAAAACTGACAAAATAATGTTTGCTTTTATAATTTTTACGTGATGATATTATCACGATTATAACAATTCGGGGAAGTAAAATGCATGGAAATATTATGATGTTGCTTTTTTTCCATCCACGATAACTTTATACCATGCACGTAGTGCCATACATTTTATGGACGTGGCCGTCCTCGATAATAACGTCACATTAGAAATTATGAAAGCGAATAATGCGGTATAAGATGTCAGTTTTATTAAAAAAAAAAAATACTGGTATAATCAGCTTATAATTTTCCCACTGCTGGGATACATGATTCCTCTCAGTGAGAGGGAGTGGGCTGTAATCCACCACGCGGGCCCAGTGCGGGTTGGTAGATGACGAATTTTTTGGTTCTAGGACATGCTGGGTTCCTCACGATGTTTTCCTTCACCGTTTTGAGAGGTGTGGTGATGAAATTAAATACACAAAGTAAAGCGCCTGCCTGGGTTTGAACCCACGACCTACAACTCGTAAGTCGGGGCAGTTACCACTGGGCCACCACTGCTCTTAATATTTCAAAATAAAAAAATGGCTCCACGTTTTAAGTCTAGGACTGAAGACAAACCTTTTTTTGGTAACAGTAATTATGAAAAGTCCAAAAAAATAGCTTACAACATCTATAACAAAATATGACAAAGTTACAGTAAGACTGCCTCGTTGGTCCAGTGGTCGCAAGCGCTACTGCTGAGCATGAGGTCCTGGGTTTGATTCCCAGGTTGGGCAAAGTGTTATTGGGTTTTTCTATCTGAAATTTCTCAGTAGCAGCTCGGAGTCTGGATTTGTGCCCGGTTGATTGCAATAGGCTCGCCCCCTATTACATGGGACTTAAACATAACTGGCGAAATGTGAAAGGTCACCTCTACCCAACCCTTTGGGGAAACAAAGCGTGATGTTGTTATGTACAGTAAGCAATGAAATAAACAGATGAAAGCCTTATTCTCTTATCATTTGACTATTTCTAAGATAGTGGAAAACAAAAGCCTTCTACATAAAACTATAAAAAGTCGTATTTATCCCCCTGATATCGTCTATCTGTCTCGTGTATATCTGTCCTCGGAATGACAGATGTCTGTTGTTTACAACCGAAATAAAATAAATGCCGTATATCCGGCCCGGATATTCTGGGTCACGCAAAATTGTTTTAGGCCCATTGTCCACGATGAGCCACAGAGCGACGGAGCAGTTGTGGCCCACTGGTAACGGTCCCGACTTACGATTTGTAGGTCATAGCTTCGAACTCAGGTAGGCACTTTACTTTGAGTAAATTATTTCATCACCACTGCTCGTTGAAGGAAAACATCGTGTGGAAACATGCATGTCCTAGAACAAACAAATCTAAATGAAATTAAATTTTTTATTCTGTAAATAAAGTCAAAGTCAAAGTCAAAGTCAAATCATTTATTTCAAATAGGCCCATGTATGGCACTTTTGAACGTCGAAATTTACAAAATATTAAAAATGATTCTAGTCGCCCCTTCCAAAAGGTAGTTTTCGTATGGAGGAGAATGGGCAAGAAACTCCACCGTTACTCTTTTAAAATGTTTTACAATAGTTTGTATAGGTACGTACATTAGTTAAATAATTATATGTGAAGACGATGCACCTAGAATAAAATTACTATACCACAATAGGTAAAAAGAATTAAAAATGAAGCAACGACAGATAATTTAATATGTGATAGATACATGGTGCTCACATATTTACAAACATTGTAAAAGTAGACGATTTTCCTAAAATTTTGTAATTAATAAGTCAGTGTGTGAGAAAGTATTCAC
The DNA here is from genome assembly GCA_949152395.1 of Agrochola litura. Taxonomy (NCBI): domain Eukaryota; kingdom Metazoa; phylum Arthropoda; class Insecta; order Lepidoptera; family Noctuidae; genus Agrochola; species Agrochola litura. Next base: position 18,778,676 of record OX424513.1, on the reverse strand, counting down.
AGAATGTTAAATCAATGTCATAAAACACAAAATAATCAATTTTACAATTAAATTAGCAACCAGTTTGATTTTGTCTTGATTCTAAATTGTCCTATGGAGCAGGACCAGCATGTTTCCAAGCACTCTTATCCTGGATATAATCCTCTAATTTGTAATATGCTTGTTTACAAAGTGCACTTTTGATATGAGTTTTAAATTTTCTTTCATTTAATTGCAATATGTCACAAGGTATTTTGTTGTAACATTTAACACAGTACCCCATAAAAGATGTATGTACTTTAGATAATCTGTAAAATGGTTGATCTAGTTTATCTTTATTTCTAGTATTAAAATTATGTCTATCACTTATTTTATTAAAGAGATGTGGATTTTTCCTTACAAACATAATATTTTCATAGATGAATTGGCAAGGTACCGTCATAATATTAATCCTTTTAAAAAGTTCCCTGAGAGATTCGCGGCGACGTAGATTATAAATGGCTCTGACAGCTCTCTTTTGCAAAATAAAGATGGATTCAATGTCAGCAGCCCGACCCCACAGTAAAATGCCATACGACATAATGCTGTGAAAGTAGCTAAAATAGACCAAACGCGCGGTTTCCACATCTGTTAACTGTCTTATCTTTCTAACAGCATAAGCGGCCGAGCTTAACCGCCCCGCAAGAGATGTTATATGAGGTCCCCATTGTAATTTCTCGTCTAGCGTGATTCCTAGGAAAACTGTTTGATTAATAAATTCCAGTTTTTCTCCATTCAATATGATGTCACATTCGCTACTTTTAACATTAGGTAATTTAAATCTAATGCATTTGGTTTTTGTTTTATTAACTACCAGATTATTTACCGTAAACCAATCTTGGACTTGCAGAATAGAGCTATTCACGTCGTCAAGATTTTGTGACCGTCGGTTTATTTTAAAGATTAATGATGTGTCATCTGCAAATAACACCATCTTCGGTTGATTTTGAAGTAATTGGGGTAAATCATTAATGTAAACTAAAAAGAGGAATGGACCCAATATCGAACCTTGAGGAACGCCCATTGCCATTTCAGACCCTAATGAGTTTACGCCGTTTACCTGAACTTTAACATTTCTATCTTTCAGGTATGATCTAAATAAATCAAGAGCTGTATTCCTAATCCCATAGTGCTCTAGTTTCAGCAGAAGTGTCTCATGGTCTACACAATCGAACGCCTTCGAGAGGTCGCAAAAGATTCCAATGGCATCTTGTGCTTCTTCCCAGGCATTAAAAATGTTCTTTATTAGGGTGACACCGGCGTCAGTAGTACAACGCCCTTTGGTGAAACCGTACTGTTGTTTATGAAAGATGGAATTTTTATTAAAGTGAAGTAACATTTGATTGAGCATCAACTTTTCAAACACCTTACTGAGAACTGGCAGAATTGACACAGGCCTATAATTGTTGGGTTCTTTACTATCACCGGATTTGAACAATGGAACTACTTTACTGTGTTTCATGAGATCCGGAAAGACTCCTTGGTCTACACTGGTGTTAAATATGTAAGCTAGATAGGGCGCAATGGTTTCGATAATAGATCTACAGACTTTTACAGACATTCCCCAGAGATCTTCTGTTGATTTAATTTTAAGATCTTTAAAAGCTTTTATAACAGCCTGGGGGTTTGTATGCTGAAACCTAAACTCTAAAGGGCATGCCTTCACATTTTGTCTAAGTAAAGCAGCAGAAAGCGCGGGTGAGGAATTTAAAGCTTCAGTAGTTTTAAGGGGAATATTAGCAAAAAAGTTTTCAAATTCTTGAGCTACTTCTATATCTGAGTTAATGGGGCCATGTGCAGTCTCTAAATTAAATTCAGTATTTCGCTGTTTTTTCCTACCTGTTTCATTATTTATTACTTGCCAGGTAGTTTTTATTTTATCATCAGCTGATTTTATTTTATTGCTAATATAAAGAGCTTTAGCTATTTTGCAAACACTTTTAAAAGTTTTTGAATATTTTGCAACATACTTATGAAAGCTTGTATTATTCATATGTTGTTTTAAGCCATAAAGTTCAAATAGTTTTTCCCTGCTTTTACGAATACCTGGAGTCGCCCAATCACTAAATAAGAACTTTGTGTAAATACTTTTAGTCTTTAGTGGAAAAGTGTCATTAAATTCCGTGTTTAATAGTGAAAAGAACTCGGCGTAGAACTCATTTGGGTCACCTATATTATTAAAACTCTGAACACATAATTTATTGGCCAAAGAATGATTTAATTTCTCTAAACTTTTACATGTAATTGGCCTAAACCTTATTTGAATTTTTTGTAAAGGTATGTAGGAGCAAAATGTTATTGTTTGTCCACTGTGATCTGATGGCAACTTATTTTCAATTTGTTTGTGTAAGTAATCACAGTTACAAAAAATATTATCTATACAAGTGGCAGAAGAAGCTGTCACTCGGGTTGGTTCAATAAAAACATTTGACAAATCAAATGACCTAAAAAGACTTAATAATCTGACAGTATTTGAGTTATTTTCTAATAAGTTAATATTAAAATCACCACATATGATTATTGACTTACTACTAGTACTAAGTTTCTTTAATACATCTTCCATTACAGAATCAAACACGGATAGATTCTGGTAACTTGGAGGTCTGTATACGCATACTATAACATGCTTATCAAGCTCAACACAGGACAATTCAATGTTGTGTTCAACAGACAGTCCGATAATGTCTTTTCTTTCTTTCGATTTAATAGAATTTTTTATCAATATTAATGACCCGCCATGTATCATACGTTTTCGGCTGAAATGGCTAACTACACAATAATTTTCATAATTAATTGACATTACTTGATGATCTTTTAACCAATGCTCTGTTAAACAAATTACATCAAACTTGGTATTTTCTAAAAACAATTCTATTTCCAGTAATTTGGAAGAGCAACCTTGGATATTTTGATTGAATAATTTTAAAGTATGTTGCCCCCCCTTTGGTTTTTTATTATTATTTTTATGTAAAATATTGCCAGAAGATACCTTTTTATTATTCTCTAATAATAATTGGTTAATTGAAGGGGTAACTTCCGTTGTCTTACTGCCTAGTTTAAAGAATTATCCGGAGTGACCTCCACAACTACAACTGAAGAATCTAAAATGCCCGTATGAGTTCCAGCAGGAAGGGAATACCCTATCTGACTGGTAGTGGCCTCCAAGTATGTTGGTGGATCCTCCTTCGTACATGGTAATACATAATTATTCACTATGTTGTTAGTATAACTAGACAACACAGATTCGTCACTAATACTACACTTAGTTATATTAGCTTTAACCTCATTAATATTATGTGCTATCAACATAGCAATCATATGTCTACATTCCCAAGACAGAGATAAAGTTCTCTGAGTTAACTTAAAACCACTAACAAATTTGTTAGTGTCAAAAAACCATAATTTGTCACTATGACAACATGTCAGCCTGCAATAGGATAGCGGAATCACTTTTACAAGTTACATTAAAAAAAAAATAAGCTAGTTGAGTTCGGCGTTTCCTATCTGACTACTCTGAGAAGAAAGGCCGAAACAAACTCAGAGACAGTCCAGACATAATCTTGCCAGGCCATAATGAGGACCATGTAGATTAGTGTCTGAAATTGTATTTTGAGGAAAGAACCACACAGATAGAAAACATGTAACACCCATCGACCCGCACTGGGCCCGCGTGGTGGATTACAGCCCACTCTCACAGAGAGCAGGCCTGTGTCCCAGTAGTGGGAACATTATAGACTGAATATGTGTCCACGATGCTACTGGTCCATCTACTCTCATCACACACTGCACACCGCACTTTGTACCTATGTTCGTTACTTGAATTAATTAAAGTGTGTCATAATAGTCATAGTGTTACTTTCAATCAGTTTTTTCCACACTATGTTAGGGTCAACTTCCAGACTAACCGGATGCAGCTGAATACCAGTATTTTACAGTCATGTCACAACAATTTTTTTTTGGCTCCTTGTCTTTTCTTTACATTCGTGCTCCTGATTTTCTTTACATTCGTGCTCCTATGAAATTCAAATCCGATTACGCGGTTTATGTTCTTGTTCGCTGGGTGGGTAGGCGGTCCCACTTCCTAAGTTATCAGCTTATGTGGTTATCATGGCATGAGCTTTTGGTTATACTCGTATCTTCTTAGTGTGTCGATAGCAATCTATATTAGCATCCAAATAAATGGTTTAACTATATATCTATTGTTAGATCACTGGTTAAAATAAGTACACGTATAACGAATAATTAGTTTACTTCATTGCAACTAGAGTACAATCACACTTCTGCTTAACTTTAATAACACAGGTAATAGTTCAACCATTCAACATGAATGCGCCAACCAGATTGTTGGTTATTCCGACTCGATACAAATCAAAGAATGACAACCCAGGAATGAGGGTAACATGAAAAAATTCCACACACGAAATAATCCTCTTTTTCATAGATTATAAAATTGTACTCAATTAACAAAAATGTTACCAACTGAATTACTTTTAACATATATAAAATACCTAATGTAACATATCAACATAATTTCTGAAAATAAACCAGATTTACAATAGTTTGGTATTATTTGACATAAGCGTTTTAACACTATCTATCTCTTATCAACAAAAAGTAGCTAGAATATCACAAAACTAGTATTTTAATGGTGGGTCTATACACGACGCAATTTTAACGCTCCCTCAGATACGCGACGCGACACCAGTAGAACAATTTCCGGGAATTTTAATGGGAATTATACCACGGAATTGTACCAGTCACGTCGTCACCTTTATTAACTAGTTTGTAATTAGATGCGTCGTATACCGACCGCCAAATTGAAATAATATTCCTGTCACATGTACAGCGTGTAACAAAAACCCTGTCCAATCCTTGAGGGTGTTATTAAGAATCATACCGAATCTTTTTACGTGGTTATTTTCTGGAAAAAGGGAAAAAAAAACGACGCTTTTTTTTCAATGGGGAATTTTACCGGGTTATTACATGGGGCGCGGCGGCTGTCATTTAGCGGGTGTCTACAAGTCATAACTTATGACCCTTGTTGAAAAGATACCGATTTTCAATGGAATTAGGATAATTTTGGTAGTAAAAACGTGAATTTTAACTAGCAATAACTTTTTATTTTCAATAATAATAAGTTTTTTTATTACTTTTTGGTAATGTTATTGCAGTATAGTACGACACAACTTAGATATAGCATCGGTAAAATTTATAAAACCGATCACCATCCGAACTGGATGCGCCTTCAAAATCATCAATCTTTATTACTACTTATGATGAAAATGATATTTAAGCAAACGCAATAATTTGTAAAGTCATATAACCAAATATTTTTATTTTTTTGAAACTCATTATACATTAGGTTTATTGTTTACTATGTTAACATATAATATACACAAACATATTTACAACTAACTACTACTCGTATATATACTCTTGTGCCAGCTGTTTTAGAACCCAATGGCTTGGCACGCGACGATGGAAAGAGGTCAGACGGAATGACCATGATGCCTTAGAAGTTGGGTAGGCCTTTGGTGTGGGATGCAACCTGTGTCGACACCCTTGCGCCATCCCATCTTTCTAGTACTGCGGGCTGTGCCGGGGCGGCTACTGCAGGTGCAGAAAACCTCAAACGACGCAAATATAGCAACCTTACTGGTAGCTATATTTTTGAGCCGTTTTGACACTAGGGCCATGGGGTCCGAGTGCTCACCGAGTATTCCGGGACGTCACCAAGCGGTTGGTCGACTCTTTACGTGACCAGAGGGCTGGCCAATAGGCCAAAGAATCAGCATTGCCATCCAACGTGGAAATGCTGCCAGCCTTTTGGGCACTTTTCCCGCTGACAGCGATGCGGACGAATTTTTTGACGCCCTATGAGCTCTTGTATTTATTTTTAACTTTTTCTTTTACATACTTGCACATAATATAACCAAATACATTGTAAAATTGAAATGAATGAATGCAAATTTTCAAATTCATGTTACATCTAAGTTGTGTCGTACTGTACCTTTGTGCCTTTTTCGGATTGGACAGGGTTTTTGTAACACATAGTTTACTGGCTACTCAGTGATTTGAGTTTGTAGCTGTTAAAGCTATTGCTTCCTAAGACTGCAGTGGACGCCACAAAGCGTCCGTAATTTACCGCCAAATAACGTCACGCAAATGTTATTAAGGTTGGTGTGTATCCCTAGACAGCATTTTTTGAATCAGTAAAGTCAAACCCCGCTGCCATAATTTCTATGACGGCTGTCTGTCACTGCGGCCGATAAATGGCGGCCACCACTGTCTAAGGAAACCATAGCATTACTTTTCAGTGACGTCGTGGATGACGGTCCTAAGAAAAACATACATCAGTTTATCAAAAGGGAAGGAGGTATCTCGCTTCAGCAAACTGAAGGTTGACATCAATGAAAAGTAGGTAGAATTATTAGGTTAAGAAGTTAGATTAGTTTTGGTTACTTTATGATGGATCTAAAATGTAATGAGAATTTAGACGCAAAGCTAGTTAAGGCTAAATTAAAATCTAATCCAATTTAGTTTTTGCTAATCGTGATGATTAGCTTAACTTGATGGAATCTGACCTTGTAAAACTACTTTTTCAAACTTAAACTAAATGTGGTAAAAAACGGCAAAATGCAAGTCAGACTCGCACACGAAGGGTTCCGTTGAACACTACATTTTCTTTTTTAACTACTTTAGTAAAAAAATCACGATTCATAAATGAGAACCATTGTTTAACATTTTTTGTTTCTTTTTTCCTGTAGGACATTTCATAGCTGACCTCTGAGGTCATGACTATTTAACCGGTCGATCCTGTGGTTGCCTTAAGCTGCTAAACTCAAAGCCCCCAGCCAGGGGCATACAATTTTAAGCTAAAAGGCTAGGTTAACGTTCGCTAAGGGCACCCCCTGTGGGGTACGAACCTCGGCTTAGGGCGTTTATCGGAGGGATCACATCAAAAATGGGACGGGCTGGATCAAAGTTTTGATCATGATTATTTGTCGGGGAATTTAAAGCTACGTGCAAAGCTGCAACAACTGCTGGCACCTCGTTTTCGAGCAAGGGTTGGGGGGGAGTATCATTTACTCGGTGTCGCGGTCGCGATTGCAAAGAACCTCTGCGGCGAGGTCGGAATGACTTATTTTAGTTTCAGTTATATTATTTGTTATTATAGCGGCTGATTAGAGTGTGTACCTACACACTGTGAAAATTTAAATTGACGAAGGTCGAAATTTTGTTTGATGACAGTCCCGTGGTTCACGCGGGCGAGTGTCTGATGCTCCCGCCGCCCGTACATTTGTGCGAAAAAGTCGCCCTGTAATTTAAATATCCCATATTCCGTATTGTAATTTTGGGCATAAGATCCTAGATTTTTAACCGTCGAAAAAAGGTAGGTTTTATTTTAATGTAAGTATGGCCATGCCTAACTTTTTACAGATTACCTAGATACTTAGTCCGATTTAGACGATTCTTTTTTTATTAGAAAGTGAATTAAGTACTTATTATTTTAGTCGGCACTGAACTTACAAAAAGTCACCAAGTAAAATGATGGCGGGTTGATTGATCTTCGTTGCTTGTTTGCTAAAAGGGAGGGAGCTTAATTACTAAAAGTCCTTTTGTATTATTTTCTCACTTTTCAGTTTCTTTTTTGTCGGTTGAATTTTTAGTTAAAACGTTTTTTTATAATTTCAATTTAGCTAAGAGTGTACAAATGTTTCCCTTTTACTCCACCACATTAATTCTTTAACGTACACCCAGGGGAATTAATTTGTTTATTTACCAAAATTTACAAGGCATTGTACCGATGTTAAGTTAATTAGACGTTAGACTATTTATTTAGACGTGTGAATCTACGATATGTTCTACGTCAGGATTTGTTACATCCTTCAGAACACAGGTGTGCGTAATAAGCAAAATTTCATTATGATAACGTTTATCCAACCTTTAGAATATTCTGTTATAACATTATCTTCGTTTACCGCTAAATCCGGCACGTCTTCTATAATGTCTGCTAGTATCAAGGCAATGAACTCTCCGACTTTTTGCTTCTTTCTGAGTTATAAAGGTGCGGGTAGATGATATCTTGTACTTAAATATTTCTTATTAAAGTTATAAAATTTTTTTCGTAGTAAAATTTTACAGTTTCATGACCATTCTTCTCCATATGAAACTTCCAAAAGGTGGTTTCGTAGTTTAAGAAAAATGATTGAAATCTAGTTGTCCTTTCTTTTTGGAAGGTTCAATTATCTTTTCTTGTAAATAGCATTCAAAAGTGTCTTTATAGTCACAGAGTTTCTGTGATTATAACGGTCTAAATGAAATAAACGATTAAAAGTATTAATAATTAAGACATTATGTTACTGCCCAAGCATTATTTGAGCAGTTTAGCGTCGCCCGATTTGCTTGATAGGTTTTTGGTAAAAACTACTTACTACTTTACTTAAATACATTTTTTTTTTTATGTTTCGAATTTACTTTATAGTTTTTTCAACGGCATAATTATTAGTAGACAATTTGGTATTTAAGGCGAGAAAAAGCATTTTTCCTGCATTTTCTTATTTATGTACACAAAGTAATACTTTTAGATACAACATAACTATAATTTGAGTACAAAAGTACTGCTTATTTCTTAAGAAATTTCTTCCAGCATTTCTTTCTTCTTATTTTGTTTTTTTAGAAAAGTAAATAAATTACTTATTTATTTATTTATTTGTTAACATAGGTAAGTAAATAAAGAAATACAGATCTTATGTTTGGTGAACAGAGCGATGTTATGCCTGGAGGCGTACAAATATGGTGTGCAAATCAAATCAAATAAAAATATTTTAAAAACATGCATAATTAATTATGGTACCTATTAAACTAGAAAATAAATTGAAACAATTACATACTATCCAATACTCCAATTATGTCAGACTTAAATGAGGAATTATTAAAATGTAAAAAATAAATAAAAATCTATGTCGAAATAATCAAAATGTCAAAATAATTTAATGTCAAAATTAATAATTGTAATTCTAAATTAATTCATCATTTAAATATTCGTCAACAGTATAATAAAAAACAAAACTATTTTTACTGAATTTCTAAATCAGTTCTTAATACGTACCTTTACTTAAGAATCGGGTCGTCACTCACGTCCACTCGAGACTTATAATACTTATAATACCTTGAATGAATCACTGAGACGTAAGAAATATGCTAAGTCACAGTATAAATAAGTAATAGTAATCTTCAATGAAAACGGCCGAAACGTCGCGCTTCGAAATCTCAGTACAATTTTGAGTGTGCGGCAGTTACGCACGGACGCGGAAGTTCTACTTACCGAGCGGCCGCCGTAGGTAATTATTTTAAGGTAATTTTAAGGACGTAATACTGTTATTTTATTATACTGTGGCTAAGTAATCGAACTAAGTTCAACAGATTCGAAGTGAAGATTTTACTATCAATCTGGGTAGATTTAAAGGGGCATAAAAACTATGACATTTATTTTTAACTAAGCTTGTTATATTCTTCACAAATTATTATGTACAGCCGACCGCACGTCACTGTAAACACAATAGCAGTGATAGCCTAGTGGTGTGACCGTCGGAGTGCTGAGTCATAGGTCTCGAGTTCGAACCCGAGGCAGACCTCTGACTTTTCGGATTCATGTGCGTATTATGTAATTATCACGTGCTTGAAGCACGGTGAAGGAAAACATCGTGCGGAAACCGGCATGCCTGAGAAATATTTCTCGACAGCATGTAAATCCAAGTCAGAGGACCATGGGTGGCTTTAAAACTCTGACACCAGGTTAGTCACTAACCACACGAAAAGAAGAAAGAAGTGGAAACAGGACCAGTATAAGCTGGCTTTATACTATTTGAACTCCGTACTATGCTGGACCAGAGGGGCTTGTCTCTAAGTAATAACAGCCGCAAAGGTTGATTGGTCAGGTTAAGCTACGCTTGCCGCGGTTAGTCCGTGGATGGGTGACCATCTTTACATACCAAGACCCTCCATGCCTCGGAAAGCACATTAAACCGTTGGTCCCAGCTGTCATATGTAGATCTTTGACAGTCGTTATGAGTCTTCAGAAGCCCGAAAGTCTGACAACCAGTCTTACCAAGGGGTATCGTATTACCCAGTAACTGGGTTGTGGAGGTGAGATAGGCAGTCGCTCCATGTATAATACTGGTATTCAGCTGAATCCGGTTAGACTGGAAGCCGACCTCAACAGTTAGGAAAAGACTAGGTAGATGGCAGATGAGTACTCTAAAGGTCAAAGTGTTGCCACCGACGTGTTCTCTACTGTACCATGAAACGTATATACAACCTACTCTGTTTATTTTCGTTAGTGGACTTCAAACTCAAGAACTATGTCGGTACTTTTCAACTTTTTTTGTGTTTTATTTGCAAAAAGTGAGCTGATCCGATTCCTGGCTGAAACTCAAACTCAAAGCATTCAGTTCAATTAAACCATTTACAGGGACTTTTGAATTGTCAAGGAGTCAGTCAGTCAGAAATATGTATGAAGCTAGTTTCCCATTCCAAAGCGTAGTAGGTTCCTATGGAGAAGAATGGGCAATAAACTCCACAGACTTTCTTTTAAATAAAAATAATGTTTCAAAACATTGGTTACATCATGATAAAATTATACATGTGAAAACAATGTAGGAAGAAGTGAAAAAGCGTCCTTAATAAAAATATAAAAACAATTAAAAGATTAAAATAAGCCATCGCAGCTGAGAGATAACCCAGTCCCTACTGACGGCACTCGTTCACGAACATGACGCATGGATTGAACTAGAAGCAGATTGTCAAAAATATAAAAACCGGCCAAGTGCATGTCAGACCATGCACAATGTAGGGTTCCGTAGTTGGGATGAATTTATCCCAAGAACAAACTTAACTTTGTAGTTGAAAAAAAAATCTTTCATACAGAATGTATGGGAGAGCATGTTTTTACAACCGCAAATTTAAGTTGGTCAATTATTACTCGTTAACTTGTAAAGCCTACTCAGCTGTGATAGTTTTCCTTTTAAATTCGTTATATAAGCTACTACCATGAATTTTTTCACATATCTAAAACCAACCATTTAGCTGGCAGGGGGGGAGAATACTTGACTCTAACAAAAATTTACACTTTAAAGCTTAAAGTCAAAGTCAAATCATTTATTTCAAATAGGCCCATGTATGGCACTTTTGAACGTCAAAATTTACAAAATATTAAAATTGATTCTAGTCCAAAAGGTAGTTTTCGTATGGAGAAGAATGGGCAAGAAACTCCACCGTTACTCTTTTAAAATGTTTTACAATTGTTTGTATATGCACGTACATTAGTTAAATAATATTACCTATATGTGAAGACGATGCACCTAGAATAAAATTACTATACCACAATAGGTAAAAAGAATTAAAAATGAAGCAACGACAGATAATTTAATATGTGATAGATACATGGTGCTCACACATTTACAAACATTGTAAAAATAGACGATTTTCCTAAAATTTTGTAATTAATAAGTGTGTGAGAAAGTAATCACAGAATGTAAAATCAATGTCATAAAACACAAAATAATCAATTTTTAACCGACTTCCAAAAAGGAGGAGGTTATATGTTCGACGCGTATGTTTGTTTTTTTTTTTTTTTTTTTATGTATGTCCACCGATTTCTCCCTCATTTGTGGACCGATTTTGAAAATTCTTTTTTTGTTTGAAAGGGTAGACTCCCAAATTGGTCCCATATACATTTTATTAACTTTGCTTGGGTAGTTTTTGAGTTAGCTACAAAATACGTATTTTTTTCCCACTTAGTATGTAGATGATATGATAAGTTCTTGACACTGGTAGCAGGTAGTGGTATTCGAATGTGTGTGGGGTAGGTACCACAACTAAAAAGTGAAAAATAAAAACTTTTTACAAAAAAAAACAACCGTCTTCCAAAAAAAAACACTACAAAGTGAAAAATAACTTTAACATTAACAATACTACTTGAGACGTTGTAAAGAAATCCGAGTGTTTGTTTATTTAAGTGCGGTCGTAAAACTGTCACGGCGCGGACCACCCACGGCGCCTGACCGGTTTTCGGAAGTCGGTGGCAAAAAACGAAAACACAAAACCCAAGACACCGACTTCCGAAATTAAAGTTATTTTTCACTTTGTAGTGTTTTTTTTTGGAAGACGGTTGTTTTTTTTTGTAAAAAGTTTTTTACATTTAAATTAGCAACCAGTTTGATTTTGTCTTGATTCTAAATTGTCCTATGGAGCAGGACCAGCATGTTTCCAAGCACTATTATCTTGGATATAATCCTCTAATTTGTAATATGCTTGTTTACAAAGTGTACTTTTGATATGAGTTTTAAATTTTCTTTCATTTAATTGCAATATGTCACAAGGTATTTTGTTGTAACATTTAACACAGTACCCCATAAAAGATGTATGTACTTTAGATAATCTAAAAAATGTTTGATCTAGTTTATCTTTATTTCTAGTATTAAAATTATGTCTATCACTAATTTTTTTAAAGAGATGTGGATTTTTCCTTACATACATAATATTTTCATAAATGAATTGGCAAGGTACCGTCATAATATTAATCCTTTTAAAAAGTTCCCTGAGAGATTCGCAGCGACGTAGATTATAAATGGCTCTGACAGCTCTCTTTTGCAAAATAAAGATGGATTCAATGTCAGCAGCCCGACCCCACAGTAAAATGCCATACGACATAATGCTGTGGAAGTAGCTAAAATAGACCAAACGCGCGGTTTCCACATCTGTTAACTGTCTTATCTTTCTAACAGCATAAGCGGCCGAGCTTAACCGCCCCGCAAGAGATGTTAATATTTCACAAACGGATCTCTCAATTCAAAAATGATTTTAATACACTCGCAATGTTTTTAAAAGACCTTTCCAACGATACCCGATACTAAGGGATAGCAAAAAAAAAATCCCCACTTTACGTGTAGGGGAGGTACCATAAAAAAAATATGTTTTTCATAATTTTATTTTACCACTTTGTAGGCATGATTAATATGTATACCCATGCCAAATTACAACTTTCTAGTACTAACAGTCTTGTAGTCACTCTAGTCTTGGTCAGTCTTGGTGCTCTAGCGGTCTACCGCGGACAGACAGACAGACAGACAGACGGACATGACGAAACTATAAAGGTTCCTTATTTACTACGGTACCCTAAAAATGCAGCGTTAGTTTTCTCCAAAATCGAGCTCATGGTTTAACCTCTCGAATGCCGTAATTACAGACACAATTAAAAAACCATTGTGTCTCGTGTATATCTACGTTAATTGTTAAGGGTTAATTGGCCAATTCACTCTATGTATCATAGATATTTCTGGCCTAAGCTACAGAACGCCACCTGAAACTATCCTTACATACTCCTTTTGCCTCGTTTACGTTCATACCTTTCTTAAGAACATCATAATTATTTGTAACATATAACACTTTGTATACTTTTCAACAATAATTAATTAAAGCAAGCGTTCATGAGGATACATACTGATAGTAAACCATTCTCCTCTTACAAACTAAGTCTTTGTTTGTACTACCCGTTTTCACTAACACTTGGTAACATCTTAATGTGCGCCCAAATAAAAGCACGATGTTGGATTTTTAATTTTCGCCGCTAACCCGAGTGCTGATAATCCAACAGCGTGCTTTGGAAAGGAAAACGGGCTGTAGCTATTCAAATCATATTTGCCAACAAAATCAACAGCATCCAAAATAACAGAGCAATTTTATAAACTCGTACTTGACAATGTAATAGTCTTCCAAACGTTATTTCGGCCATGATGGCGAGTCTCAGCTGAGTCTAGCCATTGACGCGGGAGATATAATAGTGCACAAGTGTGTGCGCAGACACAGGTACACTCTCTTTTCCCTCACTCTCATAGTCCGATGGGACGGCAATCCGACACGACCAGAGATAGATCAAACGAAGGACCAACGGAGGCACGGGATACCGCTAACTTCCAAATTCCGGGCTGCTATTGAGAAATTCCTACAAAAAAACACAATAGCACTTTGCCCAACCGACCAGTACGCGTAGAATGACAACCATAGAAACGGGTTTTCTACGGCTTTTGTCGATGAAAGAATAGACAAAATGACAGATTGTGATTGTTTATCTATCATTTCGACCTGCGATTCGAATAAAATTGTAACTCGAAAATGAGAGGAGAGCCAAAAAACGTTTTCGCGCACTTTGAATCGCGATAAAAGGGGTATTTGTTAGACTTTCAGGTTTAAAAAAAAACAGAAACATACATTTTTTAATCCTCATCCATCGGTATAATTCTTTTTTCGGTAACTAGCCTAATAAAGATTTTTGTGAGAGTTACGATAGTGAAAAGTACAAAATATCTGTGAAAGAAAGTTGTAACTTCGCACACAATATTATAAGCTGCTTTTAGTACGTTGTTTCTTGTACGAAGAATAACGTAACAATTGATACCAAAGACATCCTAGTTTTTTTTAAGTGAAAAGAAAACGTTCCTTTCTATCTGTTGTGACAATATGTCGGTGAAATAATAACGTAAGTAAGTTTCTATAAGCCAAAAGCGTGATTCAGTTGGTGAAAGAACATTATAAGTTGATATACGTTTCGGTTTCACTGAGATTCTTGGTAGGCGCTTGAAAACTACTGTGATTTTTTAAGTGTAACTCTAAATACGTTTTTCTTTCGCTAACACTTTCATTAATTGGAATCTAACTGTAAAAAGTTACAATACTATAATATTGGATAACTTTTTTTTATAATAAAAAAATAAAAATGTTTACATACATCGATGTAGTTACTTTGACAGGTACCAGGATTGAAAAATCTCGTAATAGTGTATCAAGACTTACAATTTTCTTCGAATCAAGGGTCGATTTTGTCTATTCTTCCGTCAACAAAACCCGTTTCTATTGTGGTCATGCTAAGCGTATTGGGAAAACAACCCAGGACCCCACGCTCAAAACTCGCGGTTGCGACCACGAGGCCAACGACGGTGCAGTTCAAACAATGACACTGACAATGTCAGAGGTTATAAAGTCATTGACAAATACAGAATGGCAATTTAAACGCCGTTGTGCGTGCACCGCAACAAATGGGTCTCTCGTTTACCACAATGTTCTGTGATCACATCTTGGTTAGTTTACGATGCTGTAAAATCTACTGTAATGGGTACAAGACTGTAAAATTCTTAGTATTGTTAAATGGGTGGACAAGAAATAAAATCACTTAAATTGTAATGGTCAACGTGTCGAGTTCGGTGACAGTGTGCAAGGTCAAAACTCAAGAAAGTTAATGTGGTGTTTCTTTTCCTTCATTGATCAAAGACCACTAGTAATTTCACCCTCAAAGGCTGTGAGTCAAACAATCACAAACTTTGTTCATATTTCTGTGCGATATTTGACTCCTCCAATTGAAGTCTTCTTGTAAGAGAAGACTAATAGTAATTTTTGTATCGTAGCTGTTGTCATTTGACTTCAAAAGTGCTAAATATTTTCCTCGTTCGGTTCTAGTCGTTTGATATATACCCAATCATAAACTGTAGCTGGACATGCTGCTGATAACGTACCGATTAATTTTGTAAAATCTCGGATAGCACAGTATCTTTGCAGCGGTATTTATCGATTATTTCCTTGAAATTTGTCTTAGGGTAACTGTAAACACATACTGTGTGTGACTTGATGAGAAATCTTTTCAATTTGCAAAATATCTAGTTTGGTTTAAGATATTGAAAAAAAAAAGAACTAAACCCAATTAATCAAATGTTTGTATTACTGAAATTACAGTCCTGAGGCATGAATCATAAGTATCTCCTATACAAATGATATCATCATCCAAATAAAATACTTCTGTATGATCGCCTAAATACTAGCGGCGCTAGACCGAGGCCATAATTACATTATGTAATGCCATAGGTCAGCAATTAAATTCATATAAAATGTTATTATAACAGAATCTCAAATATTTTCTATGTGAGATATGTACTTACGAGAACGTATATCCATTCAAAATAAGACGAGGTTTAAGTTCTAACAGGTTGTGGCGATTGCGAGACAATTTTTATACCGCGTATACCACTAATTCCCCACAATTACCAGTTTAAGCGCGTGCAGTTCCCTGTGAGCGTATGCTTTGCGATCAACAAGTCACAGGGGCCGACACCGAAGGCTGAAGGCTGCGGGTGTCGACCTTAGGATAAGCTGCTTCTCACACGGACAACTGTACGTCGCTTGCTCCCGAGTCACCATTCCTGACTCTCTGTATATTTTAGCTGCTGAGAATAAAACTACAAACGTAGTATACAGGGAAGTTTTATGAAAAAGTAGCTATTATTGTAGTATATTGTGGTGTCTTACGACTTCCACGCAAATGAAGTCGCGGGCAGAAGCTAGTTCAAAATAAGATTCTTTGGGTCTATTGTTGCCATGGATGCATTATCTATTATTAATTTGGATACGGTATCCATTTTAATATGTTGGGTTAGTAAGAACTTATTAAGGGTCTTTAAATTTAAGATAAATCTATAACCATCTGTACTCTTAGGCGTTAATAATACTGGCGAAATAAACTATTATGGTAGGTCAGAACATTTACAAATCGCTCCTAAATCAATAAGTTTGAAAATTGCAGATTCCATAAAATGATCTAATATACATATAATAATATAATATTTTCTTTATTTCGGACTACACATACAAGTACACACAATTCATATAGTGTTAGTAACAATGACTTAAAAACTATGTTAGTAAACTTTTACAAACTAAAACAACTACTTAAAACTGACGTGGGCCAATACACGTTGGCACGTGTCTCTGTACCCAGTGCCTTATAAAAAGACTGTCCATTTTACCTAATTATGTTTTTAGGATGCTGTTGGAGCTTCCGCGCAACCTTTCTATTGTTAACGCTGTTCACTTCCTCATAATACCATGAAAATCGACAACACGGGCTTCCGCGAACATCTGCGAAGTGCTGCAGAAGCGCGGAAGCCCCATCAACATCCTAAATCTATTATTGAGGACGTTGTAGGCTCTTTGAGTATATTTCACCCACAAGCTGCACGTGTAGAAGGTTTGGCAGTATGCCGTGAAAAGTGAAACTTTTACATGCTTACTACAATGCGCAAACTTGCGGGCTACCATATTGCATCGAACCGCCAACGCCCTCCAGTCCCTCTCTGTATCAGCGTCGTCAGATAAGTCCTCCGTCACTACATGCTCTAGGTATTTAAACTGAGTGACTCTCTGTAGTGGCTTTCCGCTTCACTGGAGGAACATTATCCAACAAGCTAGACTTCGATTTAAAAATTAAAAGCTCACTTTTCTTGACATGAGTCCATGTGATGCAGCATAAGACTCACAAACAGCCAACAACTTCGTAAGCGCACTGATTGATAGACTCAGCAAGACCATATCGTCTGCGTAGCTTTAGAGATTATTCACCATAGTGCCATCAATCGAGCAACCAACGTTGGTCTCGCTGAGCTCACCAATCATCATCATCATCATTAAACAGGGTCGGAGACGTTAGTCCACCCTGTCTAACACCACTCTCCAAGACGTACGTATCAGAGTGAGCACCTGCCCATCTAACACTGTTAGTCTGCGAGCTATAGGTACCAAAAGCTCTGTACATTAATAAGCTCCTCGGGTACCGCTAGAAGTTTAAGCTTCGACTAAAGCTTGTCGTAACAAACCAAGTCAAAAGCCTTGGAGAGGTCGAGAAAAGCAGCAGATACTGGTGTTTCTCTATCTGTGTAATACTTGACCGTCTGCTTAAGCGCCAGGATAGTGGTCTTAGTTGATAGCGCCTTCTCAAAACCAAACTGAGCATCACTCAACTTTAAATACTCACCAAACCGACGCTCAAGCAGACCATTTAATACATTTTCAATTATAGCGGCCAAAGAGATGGGTTTTTAGTTAGTTTTGTCCGCTATATCGCCTGTTTTATTTTTAACCACAGGCAATACCACGTTTTACATAAGCTCCATTGGTAAATAGGTATGACGGATACAAAACGCATACAACATTACTAGAACCCAGTAAACGTGAGGTCCCGCATGTAACAGATGCTCAACACCAAGCCCATTGTGGCCCGGTGACTTCCCTCTCGACAATCTTCCTACCACTTTCTTCAACTCCTTAGCAGTAAACCCAAGAGGAAACACCACCGGCACTTTAGCTTCATCCGTGCACCGGGCATCTGTCAATGAGGAAGATGTGAGAAAGTGTTCTTTAGAAATGCTGGCTATGCGTCCCGCATCCGTCTCACCATCAACACTAACGGGTAGGTCCGTTTTAGGATTTATCCTACCAGTTTGTTTACTCTTAAAATCCTTTTGTTCGTGGCTCTTGACTGTCATATTATACGTATTTGCGATTTATGATTTTGTCAATATTTTAACTGAACTATATTTTTCTTGAACTGATTCCTACTCTGTTTCATTGCAATACAAATGGGGCCATCTGAAGGCATTCCACAGGATTTCCATACCTGAAACTTCACACGGGTAATGTTTTGAACTTACTTATTCCACCCTATTACATGCTTGCAATATAGACAATATAGATATGGTAAGTTTTCGTCTGTTAAATGTCAGTTCATGATATAGATCAAGAAGCAATTAACTGATTTCTGATATTACTTAACTCATCACCTGTTAAGCAGCCTTATAAAGGCGGATAACAATTAAAATTCTATTGTGTCTCGTTAATGACAGTGGAAGGGATAACATAACATCACGCCTTGTTTCCCCGAAGGGTTGGGCAGAGGTGTCCCTGTAGCAGGTACACCCACATTTTGCCAATTATGTTTTAAATCCCATGTAATAGGGGGCGAGCCTATTGCCATCA
This sequence comes from Agrochola litura, assembly GCA_949152395.1. Taxonomy (NCBI): domain Eukaryota; kingdom Metazoa; phylum Arthropoda; class Insecta; order Lepidoptera; family Noctuidae; genus Agrochola; species Agrochola litura. The sequence goes on along the minus strand of OX424513.1, from coordinate 18,759,800 downwards.
ACCGGGCACAATCAGAATATCAAGTTTGTCTACAGATTGGGACCGTATGAGGTCTTTTGTTAGGTTGACGAGACTGGTGATCCCCGTAGCAAGCTGGTAGATTACAAAATTAAATGTTCGTCGCGGTTTTTTGACGATTCAGACAGTATTCATGCAACTTCATGGTTTAATTTTGGTGTACGCACTAATGTGAAATTTTCAAGAACAAGCATTTTTGCTTTCAATGAATCTTTGTGCTCTTTGTCTAATCTATCAAGCAGTATTTTTCCCCAATGTTCAGCGACTTCATTGCATATTTTTTTTATAAAACCCATAGTCGACCCATCACTATTATTTAGTTTGTTTGAAAAAATCACGTTTTCAATTTATTTGATTTTTTTAAATACAACTATGCAAAAAGCTACCTGTCTATTGGAGCGGAGCATCTATCTTTAATCTAAACTCCGCTCCTATTGGTTAATATTGGCATATTTCTTCGCTCCGCTGTCTCGCTCCGCTCCAGTGAACAGGCTGTCTTAGGCTTGTCAATTTTCTTCAGCTTTATCCTGGCTATTATCACAATTTATTTGGGGTCAGCCCTCTTAGTACTTCTGCGCCACATCATACGTTTGTGGGATATCTCTTTTGTTGTGTTGCTCGCTATCGTATCGTCTTTCATCCACGGCCTCTCTTTCTGCATTAGGCTTGTAAATGTTTTCATTTATTGGCGTTTTGTCGTCTCCACAAACAATTGCAAATTGTTTCATAACAATTGGGAACCACTGACTTAACCTCTCGAATGCCGTAATTACAGACACAATTAAAAAACCATTGTGTCTCGTGTAGATCTACGTTCCGGCATACCAAGGGTTAAAGAGTCATGTCTATAAATAATCACATAAAATTTACAGACATATGATTCCATTATCAAATTGGAATTGCCTATAAATACTAGTTGAAATAATTGTATCGCCGTCATTTGCATTTCAGTGCTTACAAAATGAAGTCTTCTTTTAAATATTTTGTGTTACTATTGTGCCTGCATTTTATTGGTAAGCTGTTTTAATTTATGGTTGCGAGGTTGAATTGAACTGTTTGATTTTTACTATTATTTTATCAGTATGCCGTTTCATAGTGTAATGTCGTACGGTATTCTGTTGTGGGGAAATGCCGCCGACATAGACTATCTTTGTTTTGCAGAAAAGAGCTGTTCGATCAATTTATAAATTAAGTCCGAGAGTTTGATTTTAACTATTATTTGATCAGTATGCCGTTTATCATATTTTATTTTTGTTAAATTTTTTATTTGTGTTTTAGAGGGATCATTCAGGTGTGACTATAAATACAGTGCAAAAGCCCAAGCATGGTTCAAACCCTTTGTTGTACCAGCGACTTGGTTCGATGCCCGGCTGCGATGCACACTGGAAGGTAAGTTACTTATTTTGTAAAATCATATGCCACGAGAAAAAAATAGTGTAAAAAAAAACGATTGATCGAGTGATCACAAGCGTGATTGCTAATCGTGGGGTCTTGGGTACATTGCTAAGTTCGAGCAAAGTGTTTTTTGGTTTGTCTATCAGAGATTAATAGCAGTCCCACCTCTAATTACATTTGACTTTAACAAGTGCCAAGTACACACAACTGCCTACACCTTCGAGAGTTATAGGCGTAATATTATTTTTTGTTGTCATCAGGTGCTGTTCTAGCTTCCCCAACCACACCAGAAATACAAGCTGAAATGAAAAACATCATAAATAACTCCAATCCGGAATATATATATTTCACCGGGATTCATGCCACTGTCTCTCAAGGAGATTATTATACGATTGAAGGTTAGTCAATTATTAAAGAATACCTATAATATTACTAAGAATTAAACAATCACAGTTGATATTAAACATTATGTTCCATAAAATAACAGATCATCATCATCTTCCTGCCCTTGACCGATGTAACTTGGGGTCGGCGAGAATACTTACGGGAATACTAATAGTAATTAATTTTAGATACTAATACTAATTACTATTACAAATTTACTAATACTAATTACTATTACAAAACTAATACTAATTACTATTACAAAACTAATACTAATTACTATTACAAATTTACTAATTACTATTACAAAACTAATACTAATTACTATTACAAATTTACTACTACTAATTACTATTACAAATTTACTTATACTAATTACTATTACAAATTTACTAATACTAATTACTATTACTGATACTAATATAGTACTTATTACTAATCCATACTAATATAATAAATTCGGAAGTAATTCTGGCTGTCCGTCTGTATGTTAGGTACCTTTTCACGCCTAAACGGATTTCGATAAATATTTCATCGAATTTCCGATCACAGATTGAAGAAAAACTTTACTTGGCATTGTATATTCTTTTATACATTTATCAAAAAATTACCAATTTTCAGATTTTTCTCTTAACTTGAACTGTAAGTTTGCTTCTCGACAAACTTCATGCTGCAAAGTCAACGGGAAGTACCATATACCTAGGTTTTAGTTTATTTGCAAGTGTCAAATGTTTGGCATGATTAATGACCGTATTTTTTTATTGCGTTGACTTGGAACTTTGATTTTCTTTACAACTCCAAGGTACCATAGATCAAATTTTTCGCTATTTCAACTTGATACCTCCACGCAGTTCTGAGAAAAAAGGTCTTGCCAGACAACGAAGTCATCCTATAAGAGTTTCAATAATTTCCGACCTTTACGCAGGGGAAGTCGCGGGCATAAGCTCGTTAATTAATAAATAAGTTCTCTCCTTTTCTGTAAAACAAAAGGATTTAAATCAAGAGAATCAAGTGTAGTGTCGTTTAGTTTCCTCAAAATATAATGTGGAATAGAAATAATTACTTAAGCAGCGAAATATTGCTTATTATAATTTGATTTACATTGAAAAGTTAAATAACAATAATAAAGACTAAAATACTTATAAAGATTCACAAATTACAGGTACACCACTCTCAAAAATTCCAGTATCTTGGGCTAAAAATGAGCCAGATAATAAGGACAATAAAGAAAGCTGTATCACTTTTAATGGTATTGGAGAATTAGCAGATCATCGCTGTGATGTGACCCGCCCTTATATCTGTTATCGCTCCGACAGCTTTCCAGCAGAATTCACTGCGTGCGGCACTGTTGATCCAGGTAAATATATTTGGAGCGATGGGCTGACAGTCTTTTGAATTTGATAAATATAAATATTTTTGATAAAATAATAATAACCAGTGCAGAATATTGTGGCGGCATCTACATCGCCACATGCAAACTACGCATCAAAGACCTGACGTCACACAAATCCTGTATCGTGCAATTAGAGTTTACCGCGCGAACGACATATTATTATTTATATTTTAACAAATCTCGGGACCATGGGTCCCGATCCTTTGGAAGGCGTACGAGGGGCCAAAGCCAACTCGCAGAGGCCCCTTAGACCTGGAACTATGGAAAGACTATGGCCCCTGTCGGACCAATATTTTATATAAAATACACAGGAAAATGGCAGGGGGTGACGTGCACACTCAATAATGGGCCCCCGAAAACGGTCGCTAGCACAAAGTGTCGTAGCGACAAGGGGGGCAACATGTCCTGAGGTGCTCATGAGGAGTGGAGAGGTATTCCACGGCTATCAGGACTATCCCAGAAGTACGGTCAAGATCCCTACCAGCATCTTACTGGAATACTTCCTTCCTCCGAGCACGTTTGCTCTTGCGAATCTCCACTCAAGCCGACCAATTAAGGCAAGAATGAGGTGGGAGCTCTGTTCTTCGTACTGACGAGGAACACTCTAGCCGGCCAATAAAGCTGGCAAGCCAGAGGTGAGGAACAAAACTTCTCCCGGGAAATAGGGTCCGTGGGGTCGCTACTGCCCAACAGCTCGACACATGCTGCCCTACGTGTTTTGTATCTCTCTTGGTCTGGCTACTCATCCCAGACCCGTTCCGGCAAAGTAAACTGTACCGGCACAGACCTAGAGTTCGGAGCGCGCAAGCCCCACCACGACGTCAACGTAGAGATACGGCGGTGGGGATATTATTATTATTATTATATCATTTATTTCAGGCTACGCCCATAGTGTTAGTAAACAACGGTCTTATAAACTAGTGTTAGTAGACATACAAGTTCTAATTAGTGTGGAGTTTCATCCAATGTCACAGCATTAGAGACTCCCATCTATCTGCGAATAAACTCAAGAGAGTGTTGGTGCCGCCACGAAGACGAGCAAGCAGAGAGGCGCTTCTTTTACGTATGATGGCCGCAAAACCATCTATATGCCTTTCCGCAAACATCTTTGATGCGCTGCATCGCCATGGCAGCCCCAACAGTATCCTAAGTGTGTTATTATACTGGACACGTAGATCGCTATATGCACGCAAACTATAAGTAGTCCACAGGCTGCACGTGTAAAATGACGAGCAAAAAGATTTAAACAGAGTCATCTTGACCGCCTCTGTACATCGCGCAAACCTGCGGGCCAGCATGTTGCAGCGTACCGACAGCGATCTTCGTTCCCTGTCAATGTCCATGTTATCTTTCAAATCGTCAGTAACCCAATTAACCAAGTACTTAAACCTGGTCACCCTATTTAAGGGTGCTCCGCAGAGCGATATGTCTGGTATAGTTGGGTAACCTATAGCACCTGCTTTAAAAACCATAATTTCGCTCTTTTTGGTGTTATACTTGAGTCCTTGAGCTACCGCGTATGCTTCACAGATTGACACCAGTCGCCTCAAGGCACCGATTGATGGGCTCAGCAACACCATATCGTCAACATAACTAATGTTGTTAACACACACCATTAGTTATGCTGACGATATGGTGTTGTGGTGTATATAAGACCATCCGACATCAATCGTAGGGGGATGCTCCTGGCTGGAGGCTCCAAGTGTAGAAGCTTAAGGCCACCGCAGGAAAAGTATGGCTAAGCAGCCAAGACCTTAGTGGTCAGAACTGCGAAAGGCCAAAGTTAAAAAAAAAAAAAAAAACATATGCCAGTTGCCCGCCAGACACCCGTCTGGCTGGTCGGAGGATCCTCCTTTTTTAATAGACGATGAGTGAACTTTACTCCCTGTTCCTTCATGCTTCTAAAATATAATAAAACAAAGCCTCTTTTATTGTGTATGTACACCTTTGTCTTCTGCAATGACGCAAACAAAATATTAATATAATTATAACATTTTCTTTTCAGAATACAATTTGGATAAAAGAACTAACAAATGCTACAAGTTTCATACATCTCCACGAAATTTCTCCCGAGCCTTCCTCGCATGTTCAGCTGAAGGCGGCCATCTTGCTATTATAAACAGTGACTTAGAAGCCACAGTTCTGGAAGAACTCTTGGCCAAATATTCAAGTTCGCAGTTTCAGGGAAGTTTCCGGAGAGATTTGGCTTTGGTCGGTTTTCACGATTGGGGCGAAAATTGGGATTGGAGGACTATTCATGGTAATTTTTATTCTCTTCTTTACATTATGAGTAAACAAATTTATACTTATTACTTATTTTAATATCATCATCATCATCAGCCTATAGCAGTCCACTGCTGGACATAGGCCTCTCCAATTGCACGCCATTCAGCTCGATTCACGGCAACTCTCATCCAGCTGCTACCAGCCACCCTGCGAAGATCGTCACTCCACCTAGCCTGAGGGCGTCCTACCTTACGTTTGCCAATTCGCGGTCTCCACTCAAGAACACGTGTACCCCAACGGTCATTGGTTATATCATCTATACTAATACTAATTACTAATTCTAAATATTATAAAGAAGTAAAATTTGTTTGTCTGTTTGTAAGTTATACAAACTTAGGAGGTAATCTCCAGAATTACCAGTCGGATTTAAAAAATTCTTTTTCAAGCCCAATTCTTAAGAAAGGTTATAGGCTATGTAACATCACACTACGACCCTTATGAGCCGAGCAAAAAGAAAAATAAGTCAGAAAGAATGCTGAGCGAAAACGAAGAAATAGTGAGAGCGAGTGATGGGATGCAACACGGGGATCAAGGGGCCGAAATTTCACGCGGACAAAGTCGCGGGCAGAAGCTTGTTGTTTATATAATATTATGTAAAATCATTATCAACCGATTAAATACTGGTGCACAGGAACCTCAGTACGTAGAAATGGATGACATTTAACAACTGTCGTCAGATTTGATTAATTAACTAAATCATCGTCATCTCAGTGAAGGGAGGAGTTGTAGTCGGAGTGTATAGAGTGATAAGAATAGCTTAAATGCTAAGATGACGACTGTTAAAGACAAATGTTAGAAAAACATTTTGCATCAGCAAGCCCTAAGTAATATGTGAACTTAGGTAGGCAGAACACGACATCCCAGTTTGAAGAGAAAGAACAGTGTTGTACAAATTGCACATCCATACTCATATTAAATGCTATGGAAGTCTAACCAAAAGTAAGTCATTATGTTCAAAGGTCTATTTGGAACCTCAACAAAAAATTCGTATGAAAAACTTATTCGAATATAAAATGACTTTTTACTATCTCGCAGGTGTGAAAAGTAGTGTATTCTCTTCGGGAATAAAGGTGTCTTCGTCTTGAATCCCACTCTGCTTCTGGATTCAATTTAGTACCCGTAACATAAGACACTGCTTTATCGTCTTGACGAATAATCTGCTACATATTATTCCTTTTTCAGGCGAAACATTAACAGAAGCAGGATTCAGCAAATTTATGCCACGGGAGCCAAACAATATAGAACCAGGTGAACATTGCGGTGCTATATACGAAACGGGACTCCTCGCCGATGTATGGTGTCACTCACCGTTCCTATTTATCTGTGAGAAGAATCCAGGTTATCCTGTCCCCTGTCGTGTTTTACCTGAAAATGCACAGTACAATATTAATCAATAATAATCACTGTGTGATAAATTTAAATTTTCTAACATTGATTTAAATAGCTTTAGATTGCAATCAATTTTGACATGCTGAAGAAGAATCTATAAAAAATATGATCTAATAATAATAATAGAATCTATAAATAATATGAATTACTCTACATTTGACTATTTATTTTATATCGATATTGCTACATAATAATAATGTAATTTGAAAAAGCGAATAACTAATACTACGATATTATACCTTTCATAATAATCTGCCAACATTTTAGCATTCCATCTCCCTTGGTTACTAACGTACTTCTATATTTTTGATGTCTTGATGGAAGCGTTCACCTTGTTCATCACTCACCAATCCAACATTAGGGAGGCAAAAAATCGAAATGAGAATGCAAAAAGTGATTTTGTAAAGTCATTCTGCATACCTTCCTATTATATTTTTAAAGTAACGTAAAGAAGCTTGTTTGACCTTATCAGTTGGAGTTAATCCTTGTTTAAATAATTATATATTTTCTACAAACTAAGTGTTTTAAATTATTTTTATTTTATTATTAATTACCTTGTTTTTTTTTTTAATATTGGGTCATGCCAGCCGTCACCCAGCGGAACTTTCACTGAGTAACAACCCTGAAGACATCACTAATAATCTATATTACACTCATATTATTTAAATACACTACTTATGAAAAAAGCTGTTGAAAGGAAACCTTCCTTAGTCACTCAAGCAAAACATCTTGGACATGTGCATTATTCCCATTTTGATGTATGGATCCCAGACTTGATCTTTGACAACATTCAAAAGTCTAAACTCAAGGTTTGTCAACGTACGATGGAGCGCAGTGTTCTAGGCATCAAATAATCAGACCATATTCACAACACCACACTGCCCTCCAAAACAAACATTACTGATATTGCTCAAAAAGCCACTAATCTGAAGTAGGACTGCGTATGTCCAATGAGTTGTGGGCGAAAATAGCCACTATTTGAAGAAGAAATAGCCACTATTTTAAGGGAAGAGCTTGATAAATGATTCTATTTCTGTAAGTAGGATTATACAAACACTTTTACGATTATTTATAGCAGCAAAGAAGTTTGTTCAAATGAGAAGTGAATACATTAATTGAGCCAATAAGGTCTTAATTTTCCAAAACGATTATTCCTGATTAAGATTTAGGTAATGTTAGCATAACTTTATATTGAAATACATATTGGCAAAGTTGGTGTAAAAAAATAAGTACTTTATTTGAAAATAAAATATATGTTCGAACTAAAAAAAAGATTAAAACATTTTTTTTTAACAATTACTGCTTTAAGGCTCCTTCAAAGAAGCGCGAAACGAGCCTTTATTATGTTATTGCACGTAATATAACTTTACAGTTTTTAACACACACTATTTACATTAAGCACGTTTCCGGATGACATCGATGAGGACGAATATTTCGAGTCTTTTTGTTTTTGTATTTACTTATACAAATTGTTAGTTAGTCTTTTAATTTAGTACCCATCGATGTCATCCGGAAACATACGCAGAAGACTGGCAGCGTTGCTACTTTGAAAGGCAATGATAATTCTTTGGCCAAAGAACGAACCAGCCCTCTGGTCACGTTAAAAAGGAGACGCGCACTCGGGCCCCATGACCCAAGCGTTTCGACCCCAGATGGCTGAAAACTGTAGTTACCCATAGGTTACAGTATTTGTGCCGCTTAAGGGTCTCAGCAGCCGCAGCAGCGGCGCCAGCACAGCCCGCCGTGCTAGGAATATCAGATAGCCCAAGGGTATCGACGTTTTTTCTTAGTTTCCTCTATTAGTTTATGTAAAGTTCTACACTAAGGACTACAGAGGGCCTATGTTAATCATAATGATTGATGTTGTTAGAAAATAGCAAGAACGCAAAACAGCCTTGTAGATTGTTCATAGCAAGTATTTGCCTGAAACATATTTCGTCAGTAAACGTTTAACATAGTTACCCAATGATGAGTCATGTGTCTGTCTGTCTTTTCATAGATTAGTAAGTTAGCTTTTAGATAACATGTGCCTTAATATACATTTTATTGTTAATAAATAAATAAATATTCAAACAATTGCAAGTCTATTATTTTTTCAGTTGTCATTGATTAAGGAGCAAAGCTTTTGTGTTATAAATATAGATTTTACTGCAGTATCTAATATTAATTTCCTGTGTCAGTGGTTTTCAAACACATTGCTGTTTAAATATCAGATTATTTTAGTTGTATTATTTATTTTGCCCGATGTTTTGTGGATCACCATTTTATCATATTTTCAGTTAAATTATCTTCCTATTTTCTAACCGTTATCAAACATTTTGTCACTTGTCGGAAAATTTCAAATACCTATATTTTGTGTTACCATATTTGGGAACCATTGACTGAACAGGATATACTTCTATCCGCCGATAAAACTGAAATCACGTATTATATATTCGTTAAAACAATTATTGTATCACCATGCATACATAGTATCAGTCATTACAAAATGAAGTCTTGTTTAAAACATCTTGTGTTACTATTCTGCCTGACTTTTATTGGTAGGTAAGATGTTTTCAATTTATAAAGTGGTTTCATCTTTACTAAATTTTTTTAATGTAACGAGAATTTAAAAATAAAAAAAGTTAAAAAAAAATTGTCCTGATTGTCCTAAAGTACCAAGATATTATGCAAACATTGCGAGATTATATCAAAAACTTTGCTCAGTGTGGTGTTTGCTTCAATCTGATCTAGTATAAGGTTTTATTTGAGTCATTCTTCGATCTAAGTCAAAGTCAAATAATTTATTTCAAACAGGCCCATTTATGGCACTTTTGTAAGTAAAAATTTACAAAAAATTGAATTGATTCTAGTCGCCCCTTTCAAAAAGTGATGTAAATACATGGGTAAATAAAAAAAATATAATGTGAAGATGATTCACCGAGAATAAAATTACTAATACCACAATAGGTAAAAATAATTAAAAATGAAGCAACTCCAGTTACATTAATTATGTGATAGAAACATGGTGTTCACATATTTACAAACTATGTAAAAGTAGACGATTTTCGAAAAAAAAAAACAATTAACAAGTCAGTGTGTGAGGACGTAATCAATCACAGAATGTAAAATCAATGTTATATATATAAAAAAATCATCCAATTTGATTTTGTCGAGATTCTATATTATCCTATGGAGTAGGACCAGCATGTTTCCAAGCATCTGAGTCACTTACTTAATTTAAAAAAAAAACATATTATTGTTCTTGTATTTTTAGAAGCATCGTTCAGATGTGACTACAAGTACAGCGTTGTGGCCAAAGGATGGTTCAAACACTTTGTTGTACCAGCGACTTGGTTCGATGCTCGACTACGATGTGCACTGGAAGGTAAGAACTTTTATGTCCAGAAGTGACTGAATTTCGAGGAAGTGAACTTGAAACCACCGAAGGAAGACTTGCGCAGTGTTGGTTTTTGATTGCCTTGTTTAGTCCCAAAAATGTGTCTACTGAACGTGGTCTTCGGTTCGATCATCGGTTCGATCGGGTAAATAAGTTATTGAGTTTTCCGTTGAGAAATTCATCAAGACACCCCAGTATCTGGATTTCCGGTTAGTTAGAAAGTTAACATGCCGTCAAGAAATACCTCTCAGGCATGACGGTTCAACTGACGGACCTATGCTAGGGCCGAAGCCTGCCGGGGTTGCGAAGAAGTCCGAAACGGAAATCGTGGCCCTCGGCAACATGACAACTGAAGGAACACGGGTGGGTTTAGTCAGTAAGAGTCTGACACGCCCTCCCGCTCCGTCCAGAGCGGGAGAAGTTATTTGATTAATTTCCCACCCAAAAAATAAAAAAAAGGCATGACGGTTCCTCACGATGTTTTCCTTTACCGTTTTTGAAGCAAGTGATGTTTTTATCCAATACATACATGAATCCGAAAAGACAGACGTGAGTGCCTTGGATTGGAACTCGATAACTTATGACTTGGTAGTCTGACGGTCACAGCCCTAGGCTATCACTGTTCTCAATGTGGATATAAGTAGTACTATTCACTTTTGTGACTCACAAAGAGAACCCCTTTAGAGAATACAGACTTTATGTATATTCTGTAATCAGGTGCTGTATTAGCTTCTCCTACTACACCAGAAATTAAAGCTGAAATGACAAATATCATTAACTCCATTGAAACTCTGCAGCAATATGAAGTCTTCACTGGGATTCACGCCACTTTCTCAAAAGGAGCTTATCATACAGTTGAAGGTTAGTTGATTAGTTTGTTTTTTAAGCCTACATTGTGTTCCGTTACTGGGCAAACATTCTTCAGCCCCGTTCTTAATACTATTTTTCAATCCTATTTAGAATAATACAGATTTATAAATTACAGGTACACCGCTTTCAAAAATTCCTCAAACTTGGGCACCAAATGAGCCAGATAATAAGGACAATGAAGAAAGTTGTCTCACTTTGAATAGTAATGGAGAATTAGCAGATCTTTCCTGTGAAAAAACTCGTCCCTATATCTGTTACCATTCTGCAAGCACTGAAGTAAAAGTCAATGAGTGCGGCACTGTAGATCCAGGTAAATATACTAACAAGCTAATCTACAGAATTTGCAAAAGTAAGTTCTACAGCTAGAAGTACTTTAACACTTCGTTTCCACACAGGGGAGAACCATTTATCCTTTCAATAGTACAGCCGCTTAAAAACTTGTCCTGGTTATAATCATAGACCTTTTCAATGTAAACCTTTTAACAAAGTTCCCTACGTCCACTTTTTTCTTCGTTTTTATTAACGGTTCTGTACCTCAAAATGAAAAATGAAACCCAATAGGATCACTCGTGTGTCTGTCTGACTATCCGTCTGCCACAGCCAATTGACTCCGAATATAATGGACTGATTAAGTTGAAATTTGGTACACATAATGTATTTCTGTAACCCAAACACGGACGTGTTACGTAAATAAATGAATTTTGAATATGGGTGTCACTTTTGGGGGTACCAGACAATGGAAGATTTTAAAAGTTTTCCTGTAAAACCTATAAAAAGTATATGAGCTTAAAATATCATGGTATCTGGATCATGGATCTCTCAATATTGTGAATACAAACGACATTGTTCAGCGTCCATACATCGTTCGTCTAAGAACCAACAGAGCCGTAAGTTTATGTGTTCTAAATGTTGCATAATATTCGATTGAATTTAAAATAAAAAGGATTGTGTGGTTTTATGAAACCACGGTAAAAGTGAAACTTTTAAGCGAACTATAGGCGCCGCCATATTGGCCTTGGCTGCTCTGACGAGCGCCTTTCACTTTATCCCTACTCCGCGGCCGACCGTCACGCGACATGCAACACACAGACGAAAAAGTTTGAGGCGATGTAATAAAAGTTTCACTTTAATAAAATCACGGACACTGTTGAGAATTGTAAAAAATCTAAACTAACCTGTTTCTAATATATCTTTGGGGTTATAATTAGGCCAAGAGAAACATATTAACTTAGCGTTTATTAGTGAAAATTTTATCTTCAAAAGTTTCATTAGATATTTATGTAGTACTTAGTCAGAACCATTCTTTCGTTATGCTAATTTATTTGTAGTTAGTAGATTTAGAAATGTACTCTGAGTGACAAAATTAACACTGTCATTACTATCAAATATCAAAGTGTCAACAGACAATTCATCGATTTCACACAGCGCTTTCAATTGCTTTATTTTATTTGTTACTAAAAACTTTATTCATAGATCAAGCGCTGAGAGAGCCTATTCAATACGTCTAATTGAAACAAAAATGATGGCGCTGGGGAATACGACCAAAATGAATTACTTTTCAAAATGTTTTCTAAAATAAGAAGTGTCCGTTCTTTTGTAATAAGTGTAGCGTAAACTATAAAAAAAACTAGTAATTATTGTGAATGTTTCATATGTCTTGATTCATAGGCCATTTTTACAATGTGTTTTACATTTGCAGTTGGAATATTCAAGAGAACATGTTTTTTAACTACAATGTTAAGTTTTTTCTTGGGATAAATTCATCCCAACTACGGAACCCTTCATTATGCGTGGTCCGATACGCACTTGGCCGGTTTTTTTATGTGCAGTGAGATGTAACTTTCATTTCCTTTTCAGAATACCGCTTGGATACGAGAACTAACAAATGTTACAAGTTCCACACAGTTCCACGAGATTTCTCCCGAGCCTTCCTCGCATGTGCAGCAGAAGGCGGCCATCTTGCTATAATAAATAGTGAGACTGAAGCTGTAGTACTCAGTGAACTCTTCTCTGAACATCCTGAAAGTAGTATGGTAGGAACAAGTTGGAAAGAAGCAGCACTCATCGGTTTTCACAATTGGAACGAACATGACGATTGGAGGACTATTCATGGTAAATTATATTGTTTAAAATGATGGGTGGGCTGTCTTTTGTATGTATGTACATCTGTTCCCTCATAACTTCTAAACGTCTTGTCGTATTTTGACAAACGAAGTATCGTTGGAAACGTCAGGTTATGTGCAATATGACTGAACTGCTTTTTATTATCTCGCAGAAGGTGTGAAAAGTAGAGTATTCTTGTCGGAAATAAAGCTGTCTTCGTATTGTGTGAGATTGAAGCCCTCGCGGATTAAATATAGCGCCAGTGTCATAGGATACCGCTTTGTTCCCTTGATGAATAATCTGCCACATATTCTCCTTTCAGGTCAAACTATAACGGAAGCAGGATACAGCAAATTTGCTTCAGGGGAGCCAAACAACGCAGCACCAGGTGAATCCTGTGGTGCGATATTCCGTTCGGGGCTCTTGGATGACATGTGGTGTGACATACCAGCCACATTTATCTGTGAGAAAAGTCCTGATTATCCTGTCACTTGTCGTTAGTTAATTACTCAAATGTGTTTACGTTAGTCGATTAGTTTTAGTTTTAATGAATTTCCTTTATTGCAACATTTTTTTGATTCTGTCTCTTTATCGGAAGCTTTTTATTTGCAATAAATACCCAACAAAATGTTTGATTATAAAGTCGAAAGATTATTATTTATTAGCTGTCAGTTTGTTAAATAATATGGAAATATTTGTTGTGTTCTAGATTTTACACTTAATATTAAACTTACTTAGATTAAACAACTCGTTAGTTAATTCAACGTTTGAAATTATAATGTTAAGGTTACACTATCCGGTCATTCTTCCATACAAACGTAGTATGGTGATTACTCTTCTGTCTGACGGTTTACATTCAAAACTTAAAATTATATCAATTTCTCTTGTCATTACCTAGCCTTATATCGTAGCAGAATTGGGAAACAACTATTGGTTTGGAAGTTATGAGCGTCAAAACTTCCATATTTCCATATTTTAACTCATCTTTGGGCGTACATAAATAACTTATGTAGTATAATGATGCCAAAATAAAAACAATATTGAGATAGATAATTTATTCAAAAGTTTAAATAATTTTACTTTGACTAGATACGTCCAGTAGTTTTTCCATAATATTTATGACAGGACTTTCACAATTTCCTTGCTCGTTATTGTTATAAATCATCGACTATTTCACTAAATAAATAAAAACTAGGCGAATAAATACAAAATAAATAAAAATGAATAACTATACTAAATAACATGCATATTAGCTACGCCCCCCAATGAGGTCGAGCCCTCGACTAGTGCAACCTTAAGTTCTGAGTTTTGTTTGCTGCACGATTACTGACAAATGCGCGCACTGACAAATCGAATCCGGAACGAAGTGATCCGGCAGAGAACCAAAGTTATCGACATAGCTCACAGAATTAGCAAGCTGAAGTGGCAGTGGGCCGGCCATATCAGCCGTAGAACCGATGACCGTTGGGGTACACGTGTTCTTGAGTGGAGACTGCGAATTGGCAAACGTAAGGTAGAACGCCCTCAGACTAGGTGGAGTGACGATCTTCGCAGGGTGGCTGGTAGCAGCTGGATGAGAATTGCCGAGAATCGAGCTGAATGGCGTGCAATTGGAGAGGCCTATGTCCAGCAGTGGACTGCTATAGGCTGATGATGATGATGATGATGGCGCGCACTGACTGAACACCACCCTAATTGCGTAGTACACGATCAATCACAATCTGAATCATTTTAAAATAGATTGATTCATTGCTTCTTATGTTCGAAAAAAAATTTGCTCAAATAACATAAATAACGCAATGAATGTTGTTGAACTGTCAAAATAAAACAGATTTGTCTTAATCATGTTGTAGGCAATTAGATGGCAGCACAATCTGTGTGATTTTATCTCTTTAAATAAATTATTTATTTATTTACTTAAAAGACCATTTCAGACAAATCTACATGGTCTCTACATGATCTGACTAGGATTATGTCTGGACTTTAAAAGAGACTGTGACCTCTGAATTTGTTTTGGCTTTTCTGCTCAGAGTAGTCAAATAGGAAAGGCTGACCTCATCTAGGTTTTAAGGGTCAACTCACACCGAAAGAGCGGCGAAGGGCAGCGAAGCGCAGCGACCCGCTCGGTAGAGAAGGCGCCCGTTTATAGAATTCGCCAGAATTCCCGCGGCGCCGCGGGCATCCGCGCGACTCGTTCGAGTTTCTCATGCGATAATAAGTATTATAGTAATGAAAATAAAGTTAATATTCATATGACACTGAAACTGCGCTCCGCTTCACTGCCCTTCGCCGCTCTCGGTGTGAGTTGACCCTAAAATATGATTGACGTGTAAAAGTGTTAGTACAAACCTACTTACAGAAATATAATAATTTCTCATTTATCAAGGTCTTCCCGCCATCTTCCTCGGGGGCTGCCGCGACGCTTTCTGGTTGTGTCAAGGCTCCACATAGTAGCTATTTTTGAACTCATTGGGCATACGCAGTCTTACTTCAGATTGGTGGCTTTTTGAGCAACATCAGTAAGTAATCTTTGTTTTGGATGGCAGTGTGGTCTGATTATTTGGTGCCTAAAACACTGCGCTCCATCGCACGTTGACAAACTTTGAGTTTGGACTTTTGAATGTTGTCAAAGATCAAGTCTGAGATCCATACATCAAAATGGGAATAAAAGAATAAAAAAATAAAAATAAATTCGTTTATTTGCGGTAAACATGTCGCAAAGAAAGATAAAAAAACACGTAAATAACAAATCAGGGGAAAATATGCGTCACATCCACGCAAAACGGCCATCACAAATGAATAATGCACATTTGTCCAAATTTTTTTGCTTCAATGACTAAGGAAGGTTTCCTTTCAACAGCTCTCTTTAAAAGTTACATAATAATAACCGTAAGTTGTCTAGTGGATTTAAATAATACGAGTAAAGGTAACATCAATATTACTGATTTAATAATGGTTGTTACTCAGTGGAAGTTCCACTGGGTGACGGCTGGCATGACCTAATATTTATAAGAATATCAAGGTAATTATAAAATAAGAATAATTTATTTAAAACACTTAATAGACATTTATTGTTATCATCATACATTTTACTCATTAATTATAAATGATTAATTGTATTATACATTTTCAGGCAAAGCACGACACGCGAAAGGATAACCTGGACTCTTCTCACAGATAAATAGGAATGGTACGTCACACCACAGGTCGTTGAGGAGCCCCGAACGGGCTATCGAACCACAGGATTCACCTGGCGCTGAATTATTTGGCTCTCCTGGAGCAAATTCGCTGAATCCTGCTTCCGTTAATAGTTGGCCTGAAAATGAAATAAGTAGCAGATCAAGGATATAAATTCAAATAATTTAATCCGAGTAACATAGACTCATATTATTATTAGAATAGGCATACACGTTTACAAACAAAATTTAAATAGAATTGAAATAAAATAATATAAAATTCAATAAAAAACTTTTTTACAAAAATACAACCGACTTCCAAACTACAAAGTGAAAAATAACTTTAATTTCGGAAGTCGGTGTCTTTGGATCAGTATTTTAGTTTTTTTGCCACCGACTTCCGAAATTATTGTTATTACAATAGCCTTATGTCAACTGCTCATCAAAAATACCCAAATCGCTATAGATGTGCCTTTAATATTTTAAGAGTTCCCTCGATTTCTCCAAGATCCCATCATCAGATCGTGACCAAATGACAATGGGACCAATTTGAAAGTATTCCCTTTCAAACAAAAAAAGAATTTTTCAAATCGGTCCAGCCGTCTTTGAGTAATCGGGGAACATACATAAAAAAAAAGTATCCCGATGAATTGAGAACCTCCTTCTTTTTTTGAAGTCGACTTATTTGAGAACGCCTAGGTCAGTTTGTTTTAATAACATATTTGATACTTTAGAATGGTAGTAGACCATGGTCTGAACAACGTTTGTTCTAGTAAAACTGTGATTCAAATTTCACGGAGTATTTTGGTTGTTGAGAACAGTACTTAGATACAGGGAAGTTTTATAAAAATGTGGCTGTTATTGTAGTATATTCGTATATTGTCTTACGACTTCCACGTGAGCGAAGTTGAGGGTAAAAGCTGGTTAAATATAACAGTCGTTAAATGTCATCCATTTCGACACACTGAGATTACTAGCACCAACATTTAATTAACCTGCTTACAGTTTAAAATATTAACTACGTGATCTGTTGGTATACAAGAGGCGTGTTATGATTTTATCAAAGCTGCTAATTGAATTTTTGTCACTGGAAAATTGCATTGTAAATAATGTATTTGTTTAGTCATAATTAAAAAGAGAATAAACATTACCATGAATTGTCCTCCAATCGCTTTTTTCACCCCAATCGTGAAAACCGATAAAAACTAAATCTTTCCGGAAATTTCCAACCAAATTCGAATCAGGATATTTGGCGTAGAGTTCTTTTAGAACTGTGGCTTCTGTGTCACTGTTTATAATAGCAAGATGGCCGCCTTCAGCTGAACATGTGAGGAAGGCTCGGGAGAAATTTCGTGGAGTTGTATGAAACTTGTAGCATTTGTTAGTTCTCATATCCAAGTTGTATTCTGAAAATAAAATCTTACATAATTATTATCATTCTGTTTGCGTTATTGTAGAAGGTAAAGATGGTCATACGCAATAAGAGAGACTTTGTTAGGGTTCCGTACTACCAAAATGGTAAAATGGAACCCTTATGGTGCGACTCCGTCTGTCTGTCACAGCTGGATATCTCAAAAACTACTAATGCTATCAACTTGAAATTTGGAACGGTTTTAGATGACGTTTGCCCAACTAAGAAAGATAACAAATAAGAAAGATTTTTTTTTTTTGCAACTGATACTGATCGAGGATATTAAAAATTCGAAATGGGGCTACATATGAAAGCATGCAAGGCATGTGGGGTATCATATGAAAGAACGCTATTTGCACATTCTCTCAATTTTTTTTTAGCCCGCATTGTTTTCGACTTTTGACGAAAAATTTAAAAAATAAATCCGTTCCCCATTTCTCCGAAGTTTGCATAGAGAAAAATCTGAAATTATTCTATGTGATAGAAGGTTATCTCAAAATTACAGGAAAAATAAAACGATGTCTCTAAATAGCACACTTTTTCAGAAATCATAAACAAAAGTTACATTAGTTTCATTTCAATCAAGAGATGGCGCTGACCTAAAACTGCAATATTCTACACCGAAGTGTGCAGTGTTAAAATTCTCTGACGAATATTAGGCCTCGCCGATGAAAATTTAAAATGGTACGGAACCCTCGGTGCGTGAGTCCGACTCGCTCTAGACCGGTTTTTTTAATAATATTCTGCACTGGTTATTATTTATCAGCTGAAAACTTACTTCAGCAATTTCAAAAGACTGTCAGCTCATCGCTCCGAATTTAGTTACCTGGATCAATAGTGCCGCACGCACTGAGTTCTCCTGGAAAGCTCTCGGAGCGATAACAGATGTAAGGGCGGGTCACATCACAGCGATGATCTGCTAATTCTCCAATACCATTAAAAGTAATACAACTTTCTTTATTGTCCTTATTATCTGGCTCATTTTTAGCCCAAGATACTGAAATTTTCGAGAGCGGAGTACCTGTAATTGGATTGACATAATTATTGTGTTATATTTAACTTTTCAATTTCAATAAAATTATAAATGTACGCATTATTTCACTGCTTTGTGTAATTATTTGCGATTCACATTGTGTTTAAGAAACAAAAACATGCTTCCATTCACGCTCTTGATTTAATCGCTGTCCCCAGCGAATAAAATGGTAATCGTAAAAACTAAATTTTACAGGAAAAATAAAAACAGTTTTTTGTGAAAATCTTATTAGCGGAATTGTTCAAATATCAAAAGAAAAGTGAAAAATTTATAAAATTATTTATATATATTATTAAAAAAAAAAAAAACAATTGTATTGTATTTTACAAACATAAACATAACATCACGCCTTGTTTCCCCGAAGGGTTGGGCAGAGGTGTCCCTGTAGCAGGTACACCCACATTTCGCCAGTTATGTTTTAAGTCCCATGTAATAGGGGGCGAGCCTATTGCCATCAACCGGGCACAAATCCAGACTCCAAGCTGCTACTGAGAAATTTCAGATAGAAAAACCCAATAACACTTTGCCCGACCCGGGAATCGAACCCAGGACCTCATGCTCAGCAGTAGCGCTTGCGACAACTAGACCAACGAGATTTTAATAATCAATTATTTTATACATCTGAGTAATGCTAATCTAGTGGCACTTTTTAACCTTATCTTAATTTAGTTAACATGCGGATAATGTAGTGGGCTGCAATATTGGTAATACTACTTATGAGCCTATATTATTGTTATTTGTAAACATTTTATATTGTAGTTGTTTATTGTCTTATAATAAATAAAATAAAACTTCTGAAAAAAATTGACAGAGTATAATAATATCAAATATGCAATAACCTTAAAACTATCGTAGTAGCACATTACCATTTTATTCGCCGGGGACAGCGTAATGTATTTTTATCCTTCTGTTTTTACAGGGAAGGAGAAAACTCATTGCATTGTCAGAGATTAATTAACTTCAATTTAGAATTTCTTTGAATGTACTAAGTACACGAAGCACCTTGACGTTGTCTGTGGCAAATAAACGACAGTCATTTATCGTTCTTTTGAAAAAGTGATGAATACATAATTATGTGATGGATATACTTAAAGAATGATGCAGAAATGTTGATAGATGGAGCTGGAGCAGTAGGCCAAAGAAAACATGTACAGATTGTTTGAGAAATTATATGAAAGGAAAGGGAAGTGAATAATACCGTGATGGTTGACAGGGGAGAATGGAAGAAGATGTTTATGATTTATTATTATTTTGAAACATTTTGTATACCAACTCTGATTATTTCATTCTTTGTAATATTATAATACTAGTGGACACTACTACTAGAGAGAGACTACTAGTTGGTACTCAACATTGCACGTGTAATTTTTTGTATCCTTTTAATTATTACTTTTTCTCTCTTTTTAACCGACTTCCAAAAAGGAGGAGGTTATATGTTCGTCGCGTATGTATGTCCACCGATTTCTTCGTCATTTGTGGACCGATTTTGAAAATTCTTTTTTTGTTTGATAGGGTATGCTCTCAAATTGGTCCCATATAAATTTTATTAACTTTGCTTGAGTAGTTTTTGAGTTAGCTACAAAATACGTATATTTTTCCCACTTAGTATGTAGATGATATGATAAGTTCCTGTCACTGGTAGCAGGTAGTGGTGTTCGAATGTGTGTGGGATAGGTACCACAACCAAAAAGTGAAAAATAAAAAGACGGTAGTCGGTGTCTTGGGTTTTGTATTTTCGTTTTTTGCCACCGAATTCCGAAATTAAAGTTATTTTTCACTTTGTAGTGTTTTTTATTTGGAAGTCGATTGTTTTTTTTTGTAAAAAGTTTTTTCTTTATACTTTATTTAAATATTGAGGTAGTAAACTTATTTTTTCTTTTTGACATGTATATTTTTCTTATCATTTATTTTGAGAAAGTCAATTAATATCGTTTGATTAATGTAATTACGTTATCAATTTTTAGTATCAATGACATCCATGAATATTTGTACGCCTTCTGGTATAACATAGCGCGCTTGTAATATTTTTTTTATAACAACTGTTTTATTGTACCTATGTTAACAAATTATTAAATGATTATGATCCTTTATTTCATTTATAAACATATAATTTACATTTTTAAATATTATTATAAAAAATATTAAAAAAACATTTAAAAATATAAAGAATAGTAGCCCACCGGTGTCGGGAACAGGGTCCAAGCCACCGGTGGTCAGGGCTCCTGAGAGAGGAACCTCCTAACAATACGCGCCATGTCCAGGAGTACCGCTTTCTGGATCAAGCCCTTGATCCAGCTGCCTAACGAGAGCCTCCTCAGGTGTTGGTCGAAGCTCTTGTTATGATTATTATTATGATTACTCTTTAAAACTGACCAACCTTCAATCGTATAATAATCTCCTTGAGAGAAAGTAGCATGAATCCCAGTGAAATATATATATTCCGGATTGGAGTTATTTATGATGTTTCTCATTTCAGCTTGTATTTCTGGTGTGGTTGGGGAAGCTAGAACAGCAGCTGATGACAACAAGAAATAAAATGACGCCTGTAATTCTCAAAGGGTCAAAGTCAAATGTAATTGTAGGTAGGACTGCCACAGGAGGAGGCGGAACGCGTGAGGGAGTTCGCGCCCTCACGCCCCTAACCGCCGCAGCAGGAGACGCCCGGGGCGGGAATTGCGAGCCGATTTCCGGCCACCGTAGGCGCGGGCTTGCGGATGAGCAATGGGTAGCTCGCCGTCTGATAAGGACCAAGCCCAGGTCGACGGCGCGTTGTGTTCCACGCGCGCTTCAAAGAGATGTCAGCAGAATTGACGGGGTCCGCTAGGGCCAATGCCTGCCGGGGCTGCGAATATGGGCTGAAAGGGACATCGTGGCCCCCAGCAACAGGGCAACCGAAGGAAAACGGGTGGGTTTTAGTCAGTAACAGTCTGACACGCCCTCCCGCTGCTCCACCCAGAGCGGGAGAAGTTATTTGATAAATTCCCACTCAAAAAAAAAAAAAAAAGGTGGGACTGCCATTGAATAATTTCTAATAGACAAACCCAAAAACACTTTGCTTGAACTTAGCAATGTACCCAAGACCAATCACGCTTGCGATCACTCGCCCAACCGTTTTTTTTGCACTTTTCATTTCTCCTGACATAATATTTTACAAAATAAGTAACTTACCTTCCAATGAGCATCGCAGCCGGGCATCGAACCAAGTCGCTGGTACAACAAAGGATTTGAACCATGCTTGCGCTTTTGCACTATATTTATAGTCACACCTGAATGCTCCCTCTAAAATACAAGTAAAACAATTTAACAAAATAAAATATGAAAAACTGCATTTTGACCAAAAAATTGTTATAATCAAACGGTTCGATTCAACCTCTGACCCACAAGTTAAAACAGCTTACCAATAAAATTGAGGCAGAATAGTAACACGAAATATTTAAAACAAGACTTCATTTTCCAAGGACTGAAATCCAAATGATGACGATAAAATTGTTTCACCAATTATTTATAGGCATTTCCATTTGATAATTCAGTCATATCTGGGAACCACTGACTCTTTAAGTCAATGGCTCCCAATTTTTATGAAACAATATACAATGTGGAGACAACAAAACGCCAATAAATGAAAACATTGACAAATATAATGCATAGTTGTCTTTAAAAGTATCAAATCCTAACATCGAAATTGAAAACGTGATTATTTTAAACAATCTAAATCAAAAAACAATTTAAAACAATATAAACAAACTAATCTTTCTAGTAAAAAGTGAAATCGTTTATTTCAGATAGGTACGTAAAAGACACTTTTGAACATAAAAAATTAACAAGAAAATAGAATTGATTCTAAGTTGGGGGTTCCAAAAGACAGTTTCGTATGGAGAAGAATGGTCAAGAAACTCCACTGTTACTTTTTTATTACATTTTGTAAACAATAATTATGTCATTCTATAACTATGCGAAGACGATACACATTGAATAAAATTGCTGTAGGTAACATAATAGGTAAAAAAAATAAAAAATGAAGCAATGACAGATGTAATTATGGTGAACATTGTAAAAGTTGTACATATTCAAAAAAAAAAAAAAAAAACGTAATGAGTTAGTGTGTGAGTTAAAGTTATCACAGAATGTAAAATCAATGTCATATAAATTGTGCAATGTCATAAAAATAATAAATTTTACAACCACTAGCTGCGCCCCGCGGTTTCACCCGCGTAAGTCTCGATTCCGTAAGAATATCGAGATACAAAGTATTCAATGGCCTAATCCAGGTCCTGGTCTACTCATGTGCCAAATTTCATCCAAATCCGTGCAGTCGTTTCAGCGTGAAAGCGTAACAAACAAACAAACTCACTTTCACATTGATAATAATTATTAGTTAGGATTTGTGATGAGCCGACTATGGGTTTTGACAATCTTTGATTATAGTTTGACCAATACCGCTGTACCACGCCTTTGGAATACGCGACGAGGCGGGGGGCAGTGTTGACCAATGAGCGGCGGGCGAGACGCCGTGCGCCGAGAGCTTTGACGAATTAGCGGCCTGCATTGCTCCCCCGTCTCGCCGCGCACCTTCCTAAGACGCGGCACGGCGGTATTGGTCAAACTATAGCTATAGTGCCTGAACTATTTGATTAAATTGGTGGAATTACTGTATGTAAACTGGGAGGGAAATACGTAGTTTAATTTATTGTTGACGGGTAAAAGTGTTTGTATAAAGCTACATAAAGAAGTAAAAATCGTTTTTTATTCGTCCTTCCAGGTACTCTTTTCCTCCACAATTATGGCGATAAGTCCTCTCTTTGAGGAGTGGTTAGAGAGACGCCACGGCGTTTTCACCTTCCGCCTGACGCAGGTCCTCACCGGACATGGTTGTTTCGGGAGGTTCCTGTTCAGGATAAGGCGGGAGGAAACGCCCGGGTGGCACCATTGCGTGGATCGCCCAGAGGAAACGTTGGAGCATACAGTGGAGGTCTGCCCGGCTTGGACGGAGCATCGCCGTGTCCTCGAGGAGGCAATCGGCGGCAGTGATCTCTCGCGTCCGGCCCTGGTCCAGGCCATGGTACGGAGCGAGAGGGCATGAGAGGTCGTCACTTCCTTCTGCAAAGCAGTAATGCTCGCGAAGGAGGAGGTGGAACGAGTGAGGGAGAGGCAAATTTCGCGCCCTCACGCCCCTAACCACCGCAAGAGACGCCCTGAGCGTCGCAGGCCGATTCCCGAATCGGGCGGGCTTGCGGACGGTAAGCAATGGGTAGCTCACCGTCCGATAAGGACCAGGCCCGGGTCGGGCCCGTTGTGTTCCACGCGCGCCTCAAAGAGATGTCAGCAGAACTGACGGGGTCCGATAGGGCCGATGCCTGCCGGGGTTGCGGTTTTTTGTCCGAAAGGGCTACCGTGGCCCCTGGTAATACAGGCAACTGAAAGAACACGGATGGGTTTTAGTCAGTAAGTTTCTGACACGCCCTCCCGCTCCGCACCCAGAGTGGGAGAAGTTATTAGTTATTTGAAAAATTCCACCTCCAAAAATTATGTATCATCTTGCATTGGTGAATTTTACCGGGATCTAGTACATGGGGCACGGGCGGCCGTCCCTTAGCGGGTATCTACAAGTCATAACTTATGACCCCTGTTGAAAATTTGCTCATTTTTAATGAATTTGGTGTAATTTTGGTACTAAAAATATGATTTTTAAACAGCAAAAACTTTTTTATTTTCAATAACAAGTAATTAGATTTTTTATTACTTTTAGGTAATGTTATTGTACTACCTATGAGCTCCTTTTGGATCGGACAGGTTTTTTTAAATATTGTATAAACTACTCTTTAAGTTCTGCAGGCAGAGGCAAAATGTTGTAGGATTTAAAATCGAGCATTTGAGAACCACTGGCAAGGGAAATAAAAAAATATTTTATTAATAAAATAATGACCAAATGCGGTTTTACTTTGGTATCACTTGAAGGCCAGTCGACCACATTATTCATTTTTGATGAGGAGGTTTTCATTTATTAAATACTCTGACTGTCATCTGTGGCCCGATCCATCCGCACTATTATTATAAGTGAGAAAGTAACTCTGTCTGTCTGTTTTCACGCCTTTACGGCTGAACGGATTTTGATGACATTGACGTGGGTGGGACATGATACTTTTATCCGTATCACTATAGTTCTGAGTTGGTTGGCCATTTGTTTGCTGTTATCGTGGTCAGTGGTTGTCTACAACCGCCATTACAGAGTGTCATATATTCTTTCTGACACCATACAATTTGATTTACAATTTATTTCATATATCCTCTCAAATTGTCTCCTGTATTAGTTAAATAGTAATAACAACTTGCAGTACGTTGTGTTGCACAAATGCTATGTTGTGAATTGCGGTAGTTGACGCATTGACTTCAATATTTCAATAAAGGACAAAAAGTAAAAAACATGCAAGCATCATGGGTGTCTTAAACATTTTGTGTTTTTTTAATTTTTTTTAATAATGAGCATCTTGCAGGTCAACCTAGGAGGTTGTCGACTGCTTAACCGGACTTTCCTGTGGCTGCCTCAATAAATTAAGGCCTCCAGCCAGGGCATAAAACTAAGAAACTAAGCGACTACACGCTAAAGACACCCCCTGTGGGGTACGGAACTCGGCTTAAGGCGTTGCTGGTGGAGGATAGCAAGGGACAGGCCGGATCGGATTAAAAACATTTTGTGAAGAAGTATATCGCCTTAAATACCTCGGAGTGACATTAGATCAGCATTTCTCTTCTATACAGCATATTATGGTTTTGGAAAAACGAATGCGTAGACTGATCTATGTTTTAAAACTACTACGTGAATGTGCTTCTACTGAAATTCGTAAATTAGTTTACCTTGCCCCCTGTTAATCTCTATTCCAGTACTGGATAACAGTTTGGGGTGGGGTCGCCAAAACTCATAAATACAGGGTGTAATTGACAGCCCTCCGCAGACTGATGGGGGGAATTCAGTATATCATGCTAAGATGACCGGTACTTGAAATTATTTCAGGAACGTTATGGAAATCCAATAAATCTGATTTATTTATTACCTTACACGCAATGACAGCTGATTTCACGCGTCGTTCGTTAGAGAATTTCAACATTCATTGCTGTTTTTTTTTATTTTAGCTGTTTTATTTACATTAATGGAGTACTGCGTACAGAGAATGTAATTTTACATTGAAATAAAGAAATAGTATCTGAAAAAAACGATAAAAAAATGAAAATTTTCCTGAGAAAATTTTCGGTGGAATATGATTCAAAATAAGGAGCTGAATTCACCCTGTTAGTTTGCGGAGGGCTGTCCCTTACACCCTGTATGTTAGAGCTGGAGAGGGCGCAACGTTCTGTTTTAAAAGTCATGCTGTCTAAACCCTACTGTTAAACACACATTAAATTGTTAAGTAAATAATTTTAGAAACACAATGTAAAAATAATTACGCATTACTATTGGTACATTTAATTGAAAACTATAAATATTTTCGTTTTCCAGAAAGCCAATTCTACTTAAAAAAACGTTCACATTCAAGTCGCGATGTACCGCAAAAGTTCCAAAATGTCATAAAAATGATATAAAATTATAATTTGACATTCAATTTAATGACGTCTCTTCTTGACATCTTAAATCATACGATTGTTTATTTTAATGATTTTGTATGAAAATACTTTGAGTGTGTGCTAAACCAAGTAAACTAATTAAGACATTTAAAAACTCATAAAAAAAGGTTGCAAAAATGTTAATATCACTAAGTATCCCAATTATATCGTCTGCAATGAAAACAAGGTTGACCGCCATGAGACTGTCCTGCGATGATATTGCGACCGGAATGTGACCAAACCGAATGATAAGGTTGGTAGAATACCATTTTTTGGTCTGTTCACAATGTCATCGCATTCCAGTCTCATGTTTTTCACCTAATTCTACTAACTCACACTATATTATTTAAATATACTATATTGAATAATTTGTTGTGTAATATCATCATGACGGAGAATTCTTGGTTCATTTCTTATAACTGTATACCCTCAATATTTTTTTTTATTTACTTATCTTATTATACACTTTGCTATGTATTTTTGCTCAGGCGCTTATATCGATAGCTCCAGAAATTAAAACTTGGCATAGTCACTCACAGCTTCCATATTTAATGATAAAAACAACAGAACAATTATTTTCAGACACTTCTTTGTAAATACAATAAGTATCTACGTAAGTTTCCTCATATTTTACTTTGCGGTTGCTGGAGAGATGCTCTACAGCGTAATAAAAATTAAGTGTTTGCACTCTTAACCTTTCAAGGTACTTTTTTTTTAAAGTATGTACAAATTGAGTACATATTGATTACAAAAATATTGTAAACTTATAAATGGAAAAATAGGTGATGGGTTTTCTGGGGAGCGTAACGTATTGTAACCGCTTCAAGCAGGGGCAGGTCGCTAGTCTATAATATAAAAATGAATCGCAAAATGTGTTGGTAAGCGCATAACTCAACAACGCCTAGACCAATTTGGCCAATTCTTTTTTTTAAATGTTTGTTATTTTTAGGACAAGGTTTTAGGGTAGGTAGGGTAGGTAGGGTAGGTAGGGTAGGTAGGGTAGGTAGGGCAGGTAGGGCAGGTAGGGCAGGTAGGGTAGGTAGGGTAGGTAGGGTAGGTAGGGTAGGTAGGGTAGGTAGGGTAGGTAGGGTAGGTAGGGTAGGTAGGGTAGGTAGGGTAGGTAGGGTAGGTAGGGTAGGTAGGGTAGGTAGGGTAGGTAGGGTAGGTAGGGTAGGTAGGGTAGGTAGGGTAGGTAGGGTAGGTAGGGTAGGTAGGGTAGGTAGGGTAGGTAGGGTAGGTAGGGTAGGTAGGGTAGGTAGGGTAGGTAGGGTAGGTAGGGTAGGTAGGGTAGGTAGGGTAGGTAGGGTAGGTAGGGTAGGTAGGGTAGGTAGGGTAGGTAGGGTAGGTAGGGTAGGTAGGGTAGGTAATAAATGATAAAGATGGTGCACCCCAAGCATTTATAAGGCAAAACAACGTTTGCAGGGTCAGCTAGTTACCAATAAAAAAAATATAAAATATTCTAAAACATTTTAATATCCAGGATAACTTTCAAAGGATCAGAATTTCTAAAAGAATTTGCTAGAGGCATTTCCCCAGCAATACAGCTCAGCTTGATAATATTATGAACCATTTATTTTTAAATTCATAATTTTTTCACTGTGTATGCCACTGATTCTTCATCAGTAAAAGAACAAGCAGCATTATAATCTGGACTTTTCTCACATATAAAAGCGGCTATCTTGTCACAATACATATCATCTAGTTTACCATTGCGGTACATCGCACCACAGTGTTGTCCTGGTGGTGCATTGTTTGGCTCATTTGGCGAAAATTTGCTGTACCCTGCTTCCGCCAGCGTTTGTCCTGCAAAGGGAAACATTGTTGTGATGCTATTTGTTCACAGTTATGGTAGATTCATGACAGATTCACTCAACTAACGCGACTGTAAGTCAGACCCTTAATTAATATAATATGTCCACCCGTCTTCTGTACAAGCTGCGCTGTAAATGGCTGAGTCAGACAGCGTCGAATAGTACATACTAATTTCATGAACACCGTTCATACTCAATTGTCGTGACGACTCGCTTCAGAGCGGTGGTGAGCGCGCTGATGCGATCGGTCGGTCCACGACACGTCAGAAGGCTTCAGGACATCACATTAGAATAATGTGCACGCCCTCATACAACACTAATACTATAGTGTAAACCTACACACATAGTCAGAATTCTCGTTTAGTCGCTTCTGACTACCCGCCGACGCGAAACGTGCTTTCCGTGGCACGGAGGAATCTTAGAGTCTCCGTAAAAAAAGAGAAACGAGTCTTTAGACAACACCCATTCCATTAAAATTATAAAATAACAATACACAATACCATGAATTGTCATCCAATCCCCATTTTCGGTCCAATCGTTAAAACCGATGAGAGCTATATTTGTGTGCATTCCCATCAAAGTCGTATTAGGATATTGAGAGAAGAGATCACTGAGTACTCCTGCTTCAGTGTCGCTGTTTATTATAGCAAGATGGCCGCCTTCTGCTGCACATTCGAGGAAGGCTCGGGAGAAATTTCGTGCAACTTTGTGGAACTTGTAGCATTTGTTAGTTGTGTTATTCAAGCGGTATTCTGAAAAGGAAATTAGGACATAAAACAAGAAGAAAACAAAATAGTCACTGTTGAGACTATTGTAAAATGTTTCTATGGTTATAAAAAGGACTGATTTTTAAACGGCAGTTTTATTTCTAGAATAAATTGATTCTCTCCTGTGTGGAAATAAGGTGTTCATTATTGAAGTACTTATCAAACCAACTTTAGCTAATTCTGAAGACTACCGTGTTAGTATATTTACCTGGATCTACAGTGCCGCACTCATTGACTTTTACTTCATTGCTTGCAGGACGGTAACAGATAAAAGGACGAGTTTCTTCACAGGAAAGATCTGCTAAGTCTCCATTACTATTTAAAGTGAGACAATTTTCTTTATTGTCCTTATTATCTGGCTCATTTAGCGCCCAAGTTTGACGAATTTTCGAAAGCGGTGTACCTGTAATTTATAAATCTGTATTAATCGAAATAATAGAATTGAAATATGGCATTTTGAGCGGGGGAGAGGGCAGGCCGTTTCCCAATAGTAGAACACAATGTAGGCTTAAAAAACAAACTGATCGACTAACCTTCAACCGAATGATAAGCTCCTTTTGCAAAAGTGGCGTGAATCCCAGTGAAGATTTCATATTGCTGATGAGTTTCAATAGAGTTTGTGATGTTTGTGATTTCATCTTCTATTTCTGGTGTGATGGGAGAAGCTAATACAGCACCTAAAAACGAAATTTAAGTACTTAAAGTCTATATTCTTTAATGAGGTTGGCAAAGTTATATAGTTCTTACATACACATTATGCTGTTGTTATTGATGGTTTTAGGCTCGCCGGCTATAAAGAAGCGATGGAAGAAACATAAAAATTCCTACCTTCCAGTGCACATCGTAGTCGAGCATCGAACCAAGTCGCTGGTACAGCAAAGTGTTTGAACCATCCCCCGGCTTCTGAACTGTATTTGTAGTCACATCTGAATGATGGCGAGCCCTCTAAAAATAACCACAAAATAATGTAACGTATACTAGATTAGATTGTAGCATACTTATACCACATGTTATTAGTTGAATGATGCTGCTGTCTATTTTCTTGACTTTAAATAATTAAACAAAAACAACACTAATGCTCACACGTACCACAAATAATTATTAAAATATACGTTTAGTACCAATCGAATTTACGACATCGTTATATTTCCGTCAATTGTTTGAATTTGACAAGGACAGAATGATTTACAAAAATGTGTTTAGCGCTAAATAAACCTATTTAACGATTTCTGGTGCAAGTGGGCCTACAACTTATTAAGAAAAAAATGTCCTTGCATATTATAAAACAAAGTCCCCCGCCGCGTCTGTCTGTCTGAACGCGATAAACTCAAAAACTACCAAATGGATTTTCAAACGGTTTACACCAATAGACGAAGTGATTCATGCGGAAGGTTTTAGTGTATTATTCATTTAAGGTTTTGTGTAAATTGGCTGAAATTTGACGATTATTGTTGAAGAAGTCGGAAAAAATCAAGCCGGCTGGGAGCTTTACTGGCGTGCGCTGCCTAAACCTATAAAGATACATCACATTTATGTTCTACGGTATTATTCATCTTAAAAATTTCGCGATGGCATAATATGTCTATCTTCTAAGGATGACGCACAATAACCATGTTTATCTTTCAGAATTTGATAAAAAATTATTTGTTATTTCTGAAGCTTTTTTGACCGGTATAGTATTAATCCTTATCCAATAAAATATGTTGTTAAAATTGGGCATTTAATTTAGATTAAAATATGCCTTGACATCATATCATTTAAATGAATAGTTTAAAAGATATCACAGTTTCAAAATTACGCGTAGCAACGCGGGCGCAGCGGTAGGAGTTAATGACAATTTCCTCGGTTATTTATTAGGTATGAAATCTCGGTTACGTTCCCGTGGGAAGTTTTCCGACATCCACGCGGGCGAAGCCGTGGGCAAAAGCTAGTTAATAATATAAATAAAAAATATATTCTTGCAGCGAATTACTTTTTGAACTACAAATATAACAGAAGCTTTCTTACCAATAAACTTCACGCAGAATACTAACACAAAATATTTAAGCCAAGACTTCATCTTGCGAGGACTGAGATACATAACATGTGTCGATTTTTTGTCGTCATGATATTTATACACATAAACACGAGTATAAAATTGTTCAATCGGAATTCCCAAGTATTATCAGCACAGGTCGATGGCGCAACAACAGGTCAGACTTAGTTCCCAACATACAGGATGATTGGCTAAATTGAAACATTTTTTATCCCTATAAACTTGGGGTCCAAAATAGTTAGCTTTCAAATTCAAATAATTTAATTCGAGTAACATAGAATCATATTAGAATAGGCATACACATTTTCAAATAAAATTAAAATGGAATTGAAATAAAATAATATAAAATTCAATGAAAATAATAATAAAATCAAAATTAAAAATAAAATCACATTAAATTGTTCGTCATAAATTACAGTTAAGTACAATAAATATAATTTCAATTTAAAAAGAAAGCGATTCGTAACACGCTTGGAAATATAAGTTTTACATTTATACTTTCCTTTTTTTTCTGAATGTAAATTGCTAAATGTGAAATATCTACTATGCTTTGCATGATAAACTGACTTTTCTGATAGTCATCAACAAATATGATGGAGAAGGTACACACGGCTACACATCAAGCTATATATTTCCAGTTTATGCTGATCTAGCATTGTATAGGATTTCCGTACAATGCGAGGTCAGCTAATACTGGAAATGTATAGCTAGATGTGTAGCCATGTGTACTACTCTCTCGTTATTATCAGCCATATTTTCACTACTGTGGGCGTACTATGGGTAGTGTTGGTTATTGCGCAATAGAAAAACCGTAAATTCAAAGGCGGATGCAACACAGACAGTAGGTAGCTATTCTTTAAAGCAGCCGCGTCCGTATGAATAAAGTATTACAAACACGATTACACCACAGACATTTAAAAACTGTCTGCAATGTGATCGGCATGGAAGAGACATTGTTTTATCAAAACCGACTACAATACAGCTTATAAGTACTCGCTCTGTCTACACTGCAGGTATCAAACTTGCTTGCGACTTAACACGCCTTGCGCTGATACTAAATAGCCTGCCTAGGTGCGAGCAACTTGGAAGTCGCGTTTTGTCATAGTCTTACCTAGCCTAACCCATTTAATCCAGTTCACAATTTTCTGACAACTCATAATATTAATTTAACAGAAAATACTATGAGTGTTCGGTTAAGCATAGAATTAACACTGGATGGATGAAATGACGGCAGGTCACGGGAACAATCTGTGACTCCTGCATTCCCCTTATTGGTATTGTTCGTCGAGTTGAGCTCCACGATTACTGACAAATGCTTGCATTGACTGGACAGGTCCACTCAAATCTGTGTGGTTCTTTCCTCAAAAGACCTTTTCAGACACTTATCTACATGGATCTCATATGGCCTGACCAAGATTATGTCTGGACTTTAAAAGAGACTGCGACCTCTGAGTTTGTTTCGGCCTTTCTTCTCAGAGTAGTCAGATAGGAAACGCCGAACTCATCTAGCTTATTTTTAATATTTTTTTTGATATGACGTGTAAAAGTGATTTCGATATCCTATTTACAGAATAAACAATTTCATTTCATTTCATTATACTTAAAGGGAAGATAATATAAAACAATGGTTAAACCTGCTGTCTTGTATGGATCAGAATGTTGGACCACAAAAGGGATGTATGAAAGGCAATTGCATGCAGCTGAGATGAGAATGCTAAGAGGGATGTGTGGTATTACACGAATGGATAGAATAAGAAAAAGAGAGAATAGAGTAAATAAGAGGAAGTCTGAAAGTGACAGCGGTGACTAAAAAGTTTGGTCACCAGTTGTATGGGCATGTGAGGAAAATGCCGTGAGGAAAGTTTTGAGTATGAATGTCTATGGCTGTAAGAGTAGAGGAAGACCAAAGAAACGATAGATGGACTGAGTGACAGATGATATGGCTAGAAAGGGGGTGACTACCGAGATGACGACTGATAGAGAAGTATGGAGAAAGGGGAGATGCTGTGCTGACCACAAATAAATTGGGATAAGGGCAGGAGAGTGACGATGACTATGAGTGTCTGCGTTGAACCTGACTTTTCATTGCCTTATACAAACAAATACGGCTGCACTACAAACCGCTGTGTTGCAGCTGGGTTCAGACGGAATTATTGCTTTAAGCTATTTGCAAGATAATGCAGCAGAGACTATGGATGTCTGTGTTGCATCCACTTTTGTATTTACGCGCCCCGGTCGAGCGTTGTGTTGTAGACTCTGTCGAGAGCCGTAAGGTGGCGCTGGCTCCTCGATAAGTCAAATAAATGACGTATTCCCGACAAAAAAAATCTTCGAAAACAAATTCATCAAAAAAGCGCCCGTACCAAAGCGTCGTAAAGTTAATTTTATCAACTTTTTTAAAACTTCTCTCGATTTTCGTGTCAGTTTATTTAAACTTGACATACCAAATCCATGTTGAACCCCAGGTCATCGGGGCAGCTGTGAATATTGCGCTGGTACCTACTACCTGTCACTCATTTCAAGCAACGCACCCAAAGACGAATCACCCTGTACCTACATAAGTTATCTACATAATTATGGTCACAAAGGTTGTAATGACGCATTATTTATTAAAGATATTGGTCGTAAGGTGACACTGTAAATATGATAACCTTTTCTCCGGTTTTCTTAATCTAGAGTGTAAACTTTTGACGACTATTCTATAAATAGAGAAAATAAAATGTTCTGATATCCTTGGAGACAGTACCTGTGACAGTAGACTGCAGACAGCATGATGGTTGACCATGCACGAGAGTCTTCGTGGCGAAGGTAAAACCTTCAATAAATGAATTAAGTCAGATTACAAGTTATAATTACAATTTATTTCCAAAAGATGTGAGATGGTTTAAGTATCTTGGTCATATATTGACTCCCAACCTCAAAGACGATGATGACATTGAACGAGAGCGGAGGGCGTTGTCGGTTAGAGCGAACATGCTGGCTCGCAGGTTTGCACGATGCTCACTTCCTGTAAAAATCACGCTCTTTCGAGCCTACTGTACTATAGTTTTTACACGTGCAGGCTGTGGGCTTGTGTTATTGTGTGGGAAACATTTATCTTAAAACAAGTTTTGCCTCGTCTAAACAAAGAGTTATACGTGCTTTTGATTCAAGTATTGCCTGTATTTGTGCTGCCAAATATTTCATTCAATTTTAATGAACGTTTTCTCAAGGTTTATTTTTAACTTGTTTCTTTTGTGTCTTTTCAATTTCTTTCTGACACCCAATAGAGCTGATACTTGGCATACCGATCAAAATTTGGTGACATTGTCATTATTTGTACCATGGAACTGGTCTGATCATGTAGCCAGAAGTTGACCAAAAGAACTCCTCAATTGAACAAGATATGTTAGCCCTGGATAGAGTCCGTGTCTGATAATTGAGTTGGGACGTGGCCATAGGAATTGAAAGTTTTATTTAGTGTTTTTTTAGTTCAATAGTTCATATTTGAAGCTTGTTTAAAAATGATATAATTTTGGAGAGAAGACCATTTTCATGCAAGAATTGCATGAGCAATTTTATCGCACAGTGCTGTTTTCACCCATATCAGTTTTGAACGGTAAGTTGCCCGTACTGAGCAAGAATTGTACGAGTTGTTTAGACGGTGCCAGTCAATAATTTCCGCGTTGCCTAGTTTTTGAGAAAACGGGCATCAGTCTACTGTTTCTTAGTTTTACGCCCCTTCTATCAACGGGATGTCATCCAACGGTTCTTACAATAATAATGTTATTAGTATTACATAAGTTAATTTAAAAATCGCACAAAACAGGGTGCAAAGACTTCATAATTACAAAATGGAACATAAAGAAATTCACAAAATACTTGTTTCTACTTTTTCATACTTTCCACATAAATTGTCATGGCAATCTAATTATGTTTACAACTACATGGCTACTAAATATTCACAATTTATATAAGGGGATCAAATGTAATCCGAGATACAGGTTTACCACCTAGTTCGGATGCAGATAGTCCTAAACTTTGTATATTACAAACTTTAAGCCATTATTTACTGTATATTGTCAAATATTAAATTTTTGTAATACGTGTTCTTATTTTGGTGAATAAATTAAAAAAATCTTACATATTAATGTTCACGCAAATAGCTAACGAAATTCTAACATTTTAAAGCTAATAACTTATTTTAGTATTTAACATTTTAATAGCAGCGGTGCCCTTGGCGGGAAAATATTAATGTTTCAGTTTATGGAGCCGTCTGGTTCGTGATTATTAGTCGTTGAAGGTGTTATTTCTAAAGTCGTTTGATAAGGATCTTACGGTAGCGTGTCTCCGTTACGTCAGCATTTCTTAAAATATTATTTAATTTAAGGGATTTTGGAACAAAGTTCCTTGTCGCATGTTATACTTTGCGCACTTGGCGAATGAGAACTAAACCGAAAAAAGTGTAACATTTGACCATCACGACACTTGTTACAAAATGTTACACTTTTCGACCTAGTTCTCATTCGCCAAGTGCGCAAAAGTGAAAATAATTTTGTTCCGACCGGGGTGTCCCACGTCACCTCTCTTTTTAGGGTTCCGTAGTCAACAAAGAACCCTAAGGCGATTATCACACTGCACCGCATCACGCTGCATGTTGCGTGTCAACGAACTAAAATGAACGCGCGTGGATGCGTTTTCAGTGTGTTGGACTGTGCGTGTTTTCTATACAAATGGAGATACTTACAAGCAACGTTAAAACACGCATTCACGCGCTACGCTGCGTGATGCGGTGCAGTGTGCCAATCGCCTTATAGTTTCGCCATGTCCGTCTGTCTGTCCGCGATCTAGCTCCAAGACTGTTAGTACTAGAAAGTCGTAATTTGGCATGGGTATACATATTAATCATGCCGACAAAGTGGTTAAATAAAATTATGAAAAATATTTTTTTAGGGTACCTCCCCTACACGTAAATTGGGGCTGTTTTTTTTTCCCCTTGGTGTGGGGTATCGTTGGAAAGGTCTTTCAAAAACATTGTGAGTGTGTAAAACCATTTTTGAATTCAGAGATCCGTTTGCGAAATATTAAGCTTTAAAGTGCAAATTTTTGTTAGAGTCAAGTGTCCCCCCCCCTGCCAGCTAAATGGTTGATTTTAGCTATGTGAAAAAATTCACGGCAGTAGCTTATATAACGAATTTAAAAGGAAAACTATCACAGCTGGGTAGGCTTTACAAGTTAACGAGTAATAATCGACCAACTTAGATTTGCGGTTATAAAAATATGGTCTCCCATACATGAAAAAATTTTTTTTTCAACTACAAAGTTTGTTCTTGGGATAAATTCATCTACATTATGCGTGGTCCGACATGCACTTGGCCGGTTTTTATACCTACATTATGCAACTATGTCAATCTTATCGTACCTATACTGTTACAAATAGCAACATACTCATTAGCAAATTTTATTATTAATACGCATTTTTTTTTTTTTTGTAACTAACTATGTAATGGAATCTAAGTTAACTAATTCAACCATCTTCCAAGGGTCGTAGCGTAATGAAAATTGGCAGCTGTATGTAGTTCTTATGACAATACAACAATATGGTACTGTCGAACTGATCTGATGATGGAGCCGGAAGATATGAACTAGAACTTCTTGATGGAAAATTGTATCATAGCTGTTTTGGATTTCTTAGAAAAGTCTTGTAATGAACTGTGCCCACGATTAGGTTTCAAGGTCTGATGATGAAGCCGGAAGATAGGCACTGGCATTCCATAACAGAATATCGTATCATAGTCGTGTTTGCACTTGCGAGAAAGGCCACGGAAGTACATTTATAAAAGCGTGTTTTTCTAGTGTTTTTTAAATTATTAATTTATTTATTTATTTAAACTTTTCACAGTCAAAAAGGTACAAAGGCGGACTTAATGCCTTAGGCATTCTCCTACCAGTCAACCAAGGGTGGTGACGGGTTGTGGTTTTACTTTAATTTTAATGAAACAAAACCGAAAGTAGCTAAGTATGTTACATTAGTCTAATTAGTATTCATTATGATGAGTGCAGTTTGCACTGCCATTCAGTTCACGCTCATTCGACAATATTGGATGACTAATTACATCACAATAATATTGTAATTATCCTATTTGGAGCCTAATCTGATTAGAAATATAGGTACCAGTTGAACTAGTGTTGCGGTCCTCTTATGTCAAAAATTTACATTGAAAATGTAAAAACATAAACAAACCCTCACAGTATTTCTCTAGAACAAAGAATAACATTGTTTTTATTACACATAATACCTAATTATTTATAATTCACTAATCGAATTAAACCTCATAATGAATTTAAAACTTTAAAGGCATCTTCTGTCTCAACAATACCCTTGATTAAGATTTATGTTTAGTAAAATATGAAATATTTAAATGGTAACACTCACACTTAGTCCGGTTTCATTAGATATTTGTGTAAATAACATTCACATTTACGCAGCGCAATAATCTCCCTTCAATATTTATATTTGAAATAATAACCACAACACGGCGCTAAATACTCGTCACCAACATTATCCACGAACCAACAAACGAGGTGGGCAAAGTGTATCATTTTTGCGATTGGATCATTTGCATCTGGATCACTGAAATGATCCGAAACACTGATATGTTTCATTTGGCTCATTTGGATCATCGGCTCAAAGGATGTAAAATACAGAATGTTACGTATACATTACGTTAAATCTGTGATTGTATGAGTGATACACATCTCATTTGGTATCTCTTTCTGACTTGTAAAGATTGTAAT
Organism: Agrochola litura; assembly: GCA_949152395.1. Classification (NCBI taxonomy): domain Eukaryota; kingdom Metazoa; phylum Arthropoda; class Insecta; order Lepidoptera; family Noctuidae; genus Agrochola; species Agrochola litura. The sequence continues at coordinate 18,721,977 of OX424513.1, read as the reverse complement.
TATGTCGCCCGCTCACTCACGACTCACGAGTCAAAAAACTCAGTGTGTCTCAGTCTCTCTCGCTCGCTCACTGCTAAGTCGCCTCGCGAGCGACGCGTCGCGTGGAATGAGCCAGAGCAAAGTAATGTTTCAGATCCAAATGATGCGTTTGAAACGTTGTTACTGAACCAATCTTTTGAATCACCTCAATGATCCGGATCAGTGAGTCGGTTCCGTAAAGAGTTACACACGCCTACAACAAAGTTCTATTAAGTGAATACTCGTAACGTACTGCATCTGTCTACCCCACAGAAATCGAAATAATTTAGTTAGTTTTCTGTGGTCTACCTGCCAAACTTTAATATTTATGTGAACAAGACGAATGAAATAAAAAACGAATGATTATCGAAACTAGTTATTGGTCGCAGACAAAGTAAGTGTGTGTGTGTACAGTGCGTGTCTATAGTATTGTAACAACTAGACAACATAGAAGAAGGTCGTAAGTCAAACCGAAGCATCAGTCTATTACTTTGTGAGATTGTCAATGGATTTTGGTCGGTACTGTACCTACTATAAAGCTATTATTTACTAGGTACGTCTTTTATTGACTTGAATGTGCCCTGGCGGCTGAGAGTATGTCATGCTCACTCTAATATCTCGCTGATGGTGGCGTGTGTGTTGGATCATTTAGCTACCTTCAAAATGGTTGGGCTAAATGGTGCTAATCCATGCGTCATGTTCGTGAACGGGTGCTGTCAGTAGGGACTGGTCATTTCTTAGCTGCCACGGTTTATTTTAATTTAATTTAATAAAAATGAATTTAAAAAAAATATTTGGGACGCTTTTAACGTTCTGCATCGTTCTCACATGTATAACTTCAACATGAATGATGTAAACAATATTTTGTAACCATATTGTGATTTAAAAGAGTGTCCGTGGAGTTTCTTGCCCGTTCTTCTCCATAGCTACCTACTACGCTTTGGAATGAGCAACTAACTTCATCTTTCTGACTGACCGACCCCTTGACAATTCAAAAGCACCTGTTATTGGTTTATTTGTTAAAATAAATGCTTTGAGTTTGAGTTTGAAAATGGCAATACTATTTTGTCAGCTAAATCGTCACGACATAGAGGGAACGTGCCCCATTAGAAACGAATGTTAGTAGTTACATCCACCAGAGAAACAACACAAACTATTTATTACTGCGCCGCAGTGGCATGTAGGCGTGTCCAATGTCCCAGTATGGGGCTGTCCCACCTGTCTGCTACAGTTGTCAGGATGCTGTTGGGGCGCGTACCCTGCATTATGATGGAGGGCATCGCTTGCGTATAATGGCGTGAAACCCATCTATTCCCGCCTCTGCGAACACTGTAAAACTACGTCAAATACGTTGTCGAGCAGACTAATTTGTCAAACATTTGAAACAATGGATTAACAATTTCCTTCGAAATCCGTGGGATTGTATTTGAAACTGTGCTACGCAATTGGGTGCAGGATCATCAAACTAAGAACTTAACTTAGCTAAATCTATAGCATCTTTTGGAAATACATGGTGTCAAGGACATCGACGCGAAAACTGAAACCATGGATTCAGTCCATGATTCTGAACCCCCCTGCGTTGACAATTTTTCTTTATCTTTCTCCGATTGAACAATTTTATAATCGTGTATGTTTATAAATGTCATGACGACAAAAAATTTATACATATTATTATGTTTCTCAGTCCTAGCAAGATGAAGTCTTGGCTTAAATATTTTGTGTTAATATTCTGCCTGAAGTTTATTGGTAAGAAAGCTTCTGTTTACTTGTAGTTCAAAAAGTAGATTGCTGCAAGAATGTATTTTTTATCTATATAATTAATAGGTACTTAACTTAAAATTTAATCATTTTGTAAAGTTGTAGGCCCACCAGAAATCGTTAAATAGGTTTATTGGATTTGTGGGTTATTGGATTTATGGGGATTTATCGTGTGAGCGTTAGTGTTGTGTTTTGTTTAAATTCAAGAAATAGACAGCAGCATCATTCAACTAATAACATGTGGTATAAGTATGCTACAATCTAATCTAGTATACGTTACATTTTTTTGTGGTTATTTTTAGAGGGCTCGCCATCATTCAGATGCGACTACAAATACAGTTCAGAAGCCGGGGGATGGTTCAAACACTTTGCTGTACCAGCGACTTGGTTCGATGCTCGACTACGATGTGCACTGGAAGGTAGGAATTTTTATGTTTCTTCCATCGCTTCTTTGCACTACTGTTATAGCCTAAAACCATCAATAGCTATTGCTACTATTGTAATGTAAGGTGATAGATGGCGCTCGAGAACCATCATGAAGTTGACAGCTGAGAAGATAGCAATGCGTGGGCGGCTCGCCTAGCTGGCATATTGCACCGAGGCTTACGTGGTTTTTCTGGCGAACACCGACGGCTTAGCATCTACCTAACATTTTCTTGTACTGCTGTTGTTTTTTAATTAAATATTTTATACATATTTTTACCTTGTTTTACTGAGGTCTTACAGTAAGAACTACATAACTTTGTCTACCCCATTAAAGAATATAGACTTTATGTAAATTTCGTTTTGAGGTGATGTATTGGCTTCTCCCATCACACCAGAAATAAAACATGAAATCACAAACATCACAAACTCCATTGAAACTCAGCAGCAATATAAAATCTTCACTGGGATTCACGCCACTTTTGCAAAAGGAGCTTATCATTCGGTTGAAGGTTAGTCGATCAGTTCAGTTGTGAGATCGAGGTCGAATATATTGGTGTTCTAAATTCAAACACCAAAATAGTGATTAAAACTGCCTTTTATTCACTGTTTTCAGTGAATAAAATAAGCTTTTTAGAGGGGGAATGGTATAAAATATATTAGCCAGCCTGTAGCAAATCTGTAGGTACCTTAAATATTATGTTAATTAGTGCGAAGACTACGAAAATACTTTGTTGATCGTAATCAGTCTGATGACTCGTTAACACGCTAGGTAACTTCAATATTTCATGTGTTTTATTACATAAAGCAACTTTATTATTAAGATTAATTTAATTTACGTACTGGTGATAAGAATTTTTGTAATGTAATTGTTTTTTAGGGTTCCGCACCTCAAAAGGAAAAAAACGGAACCCTTATAGGATCACTCGTGTGTCTGTCTGTCAGTCTGTCCGTCTGTCACAGCCAATTTGCTCCGAATTGAATGGGCCGAGTAAGTTGAAATTTGGTACACATTATGTATTTTTGTGACCCAAATACGGACGTGTAACGTAAATAAATGAATTTTGATTATAGGGGTCACTTTTGAGGGGCAAACAAGAAAATTTAAAAAAAATGTTTTTCTAACAGTATCGTGTGCCATATCAAATGAAAGGGCTTGTTGCGAGAATCTTAAAAATATTTTTTATATAATTTTAAAATAAATACTTTTAAAGATATTTAACAAATCCGATGAAAATGTACCATTCCAAACCCCTCCCCCCCTTATTTCCGAAACTACTGGATCAAAAATATTGAAAAAAATACATAGTATGGCTCTTTGCTCATAGATTACAGGAAAGTTTATAAGAAGTCTATTGTCTTAAAATAACACAGTAAATCTCTCAATATTGTGCGTACAAACTTACATTTGCAGTTGGAATGTAGCAAAACATGTATTTCAACTACAATGTTAAGTTTGTATTTGGGATATATTCATCCCAACTACAGAACCCTTCATTGTGCGTAGTCCGACACGCACTTGGCCGGTTTTTTGTAGTGGATTTTGTAGACCATGTTTTTTATTTTCTTAACAATTTAAAATTATAATAGTTAGTGAGCACATGATCTTTTATGGGCGGCTGGTTCGCCTCCTTTTTAACCGACTTCCAAAAGGAGGAGGTTCTCAATTCGTCTGTATGTTTTTTTTTTTTTTTTATGTTTGTTACGCGATTACTCCGCCAATTATGAATAGATTTTGATGATTCTTTTTTTGTTTGGTAGATCATACTTCAGAGGTGGTCCCATATAAATTTTATTAACTTTGCTTGGGTAGTTTTTGAGTTAGCTTCAATTATACGTATTTTTTCCCACTTAGTATGTAGATGATATGATAAACTTCTTGTCACTTTTATTTACATAGCAGGTAGTGGTATTCGAATTTGTGTGGGGTAGGTACCACAACTAAAAAGTGAAAAATAAAAACTTTTTACAAAAAAAAAACAACCGACTACAAAAAAAAAACACTACAAAGTGAAAAATAACTTTAATTTCGGAAGTCGGTGACAAAGAACAAAAATTCAATACCAAAGACACCAACTTCCGAAATTAAAGTTATTTTTCACTTTGTAGTGTTTGTTTTTTGAAGTCGGTTGTTTTTTTTTTTTTGTAAAAAGTTTTTATTCATAATTTATTTATATAACAGACTCACACACACAGACAGACAGATTTTTTTTTACTTTTCTTCTGGACAAATCAAATCAGAATTCAAAGTACCTCTAATTATTTTCTACATGACTTTCATTTTGTGGAGGAAACTCGCGGGGTGGTCCCATATACCTAAATTGAGTAGTTTTTGAGTTAGCTTCATTAATACGTATTATTTCAATTCAATTAATGATTATTATAACTTCCTGTCACTGTTGTATAAGTAGCAAGTAGTGGCATACGAATTAGTGTGCGGTAATTAGGTATCAAAACCAAAGACCAAAAATAAAAACTTTTTACCCCAAAATCCACCGACTTCCAAAAAAAAACACTATAAAGTGAAAAATATTTTATTTACAAAACCAAAGACACCGACTTCCGAAATTAAACTAATTTTTTACTATGCATGTTGCAAGTGCAAGTCTAATAATACATTCATTATTTTATTTATTGATAAAGACCTCGGTTGTCACACAGCCACTGCTTTCGATTCACTCCAGCGATTTCAGGCCGCAGATTTGATCAATAACGAATTGGCGTGAAATATTGTAACGTTTACATTATTTGATTATAGTAATATTGTGGTACATGTAAGTAATAATAACTGAAAATATCAACCAACTTCGGTAAAAAGGGTTCCATACTTCTCCTAAATCTCTATATAAATCCAGCATTTCGCCGTTTTGTCACACTACGATATATATGACGTACAGGGCTTGCGCAGACTGGCGGACGACGGGACGGTAGAGATTTTTTTTAATCAATTGAATTTAATACTTATTGCAGCGCATCAACAATGTTTGCGGAAGCCCGCGTTGATTGTTTCTACGCAACAATGCGCAAGCGAAGCACTTCGCTGGTGCGGCGAGTGCGGGGGAGCGCCAACAGCATGCTGGCCGCGCTTGCGGGAAAACTTGACTGTGCCATCATGACTCACTGTTGTGAGCGGCACGTGGCGCGCTTGGGAGTATAAAATTTTTATTTCCAAGCGTGTTATGTGTCGCTTTCTTTCTTTTTAAACTGAAATTACATTTTAACTGTAATTTATGACGAAAAATGCAATGTATTCTTATTTGTTTTTTAATTTGAGTTTTAAAATTTTGATTGTATTTTAATTTTGATTTTAATCTTATTTTATTGAATTTTACATTATTTTATTTCAATTATATTTTAATTTTATTTGTAAATGTGTAGGTATGCCTATTCTAAAATAATATGAGTCCATGTTACTCGAAATAAAAAATGATTTGAATTTATTCAATCGAAATAACGTATATACGAGTATTTCAACGTTCGGTGATCGAACTTGGACTATCGCAGCGCAGTTTTTTCTGGAGCATCGAAGAGCACGCTGGAGGATACCGCAGTGGGAGGCGGTGGTATGCGCCGTTATGCACTGGAGTCAAAAGCAACTTTTCGACTGCGTAGTCGCTAGTAGAATAATCAAATCCCGGCGAGCGGTGACTACTCGATGGATGCCACGGCATACCGACGGATGCCCCGGTAAGCTGGCGGACGGACGCTCGAGGTACCGAAGACGATTTTTCTTGTCAGTGTGTGCTGGCGGATAGAGGAATCCTCCTAAATGTTTTTCCCTGCCGTCCACCAGTGTGCGCAGATCACTAGTAAATGACGGCATTGAACATGATCCGTGACATAAGTTGTGCGCCCAGCGCGATTTCAGTGACACGAATTTTATTAGTACTGCCCTCGCGGCAATACTGTGATCTGTGGTTTTCAATGGGTATTGAATTGGTTTTAAGCGGGAACCTCTGCCTTTAAGAAACCTGTCCTACCGCCGACGATAAATGATATAGGGGGCGATTTAAATACCTGCATCCGTCATACTAAACAACACCATGAAACTCATATCCATTTTTTTTTTAAATAACTCATTCCTTTATATAACAATAGATAGACTATTTCGATTCATGTATGAAAAGTTTTTTTTTACGAATCGTAAAGTATGTGTCTCATAGCGAAGGTTGTTTAATATAGCAGGTAGACCCCCACCCCCTTGACGGATGCAGGTCACTAAATCACCAGCCTGTATATACCTCTTTTACTTACACGGAACCTACAATATATTGTACGTTTCTGGAGTAGAAATATCGTTGATATAGCCGCTTCGGTATGACAGGTTCCTAAAGTGGCTTGTGTGGTGTTATGTTCATGGGATTCTGTATTCTCTGTATGTATTTAATAGTATTGAAACATTCTCTATAATATCTGGGAATTTGTAATAGAGACCATTTCCTACCCTTGGACATACCATGAAACAATGTCCTAATGACTATTGAGTTACAACCGGTCAATCAATTTGCCCAGTCTTTTCCGAACTTTGTTTAGGTCGGCTGCCAGTCTAACCAGATGCAGCTGAGTAACAGAATTTTACATGGAGCAACTGCTTATCTGGCCTTCACAACCCAGGTACTGAGTAACACGATACCCCTTGGTAAGACTGATTGTTAGACTTTTGACCTTCTGACTAGCCGTAACGATTGTCAAGATAGTCACCCATCGACAAACCAACCTTCAACCGACCAACAAGATAAATAAATAAATAAAATAGGTACATTTACTTCGAGCAACTTTGACTCATAAGTGGAGTACACACAAACACAGAAAACAGAATAAAAATAAAACAAACTAAAAGACTTAATAACTAACTGGCCCTGCTGACGGCCATATGCCTATCACAGCAGTGTCGTATGTATGAGCAGTCCATCCGGTCCGCGATCATCGCCAGGACGACATTGGTGCTGCCCCACACCCTACGCACCAGCGACGCGCCCCGCTTGCACATGGTCGCGTGGAAGCAATCGGTACATACCTGAGGCGCTGCAGTAGCGAGACAGCCCCAATACAGCCCTGAACGCGTTGTTGAACTGGACGCGGAGGGCTCCGTATGATGCACACGTGTACCTCGCCCACAGACTGCACGTGTAGAGAGACGTGCAGCACGCCCCTAAAGAGCGTTATCTTCACCTCCCTCGAACAGCGCAAACCTGCGAGCGAGCATGTTCGCCCGCACCGACAAAGCCCTCCGTTCCCGCTCCATGTCAGCATTGTCCTTGAGGTCGGTCGTAACTAAATGCCCAAGGTACTTAAATTGATCCACCCTTTCGAGTGGAACACCGTTTAGAAAAACGGGTGGATAGATGTGCGAACGTTTCTTACCGGTCTCAAAGACCATGCATTGGCTTTTGGTCACATTATACTTCAACCTATGACCAAAGGCATACTCTTCACAGGTCTGTACCAGCTATCTGAGGCTACCGACCGACGCGCTCAACAGCACCATGTCGTCAGCATAACCGAGGTTATTGACGCAGACTCCACCGATATGACAGCCGACATGCTGGCTGCTGAGCGCGGCGATCAAGGCATTAATGTACAGGTTAACGTGACATTGACTTAATATCGGATTCAGTGAAATATATAGAAGCCAATGAATCCTAAAATATTTGACGTTTGGTGCGCATTTAGCCCACTTTATTGAGTAATTGATTATCCAGAACAAGTTACTTGTTTCGTAAAAACACACGCATTGGATTTTGTTTGGAAATGGAGCTATGGTTGACTACATCAACTTTTTTCAAGTATTTAGTGTTGATTATAATATTTAGTTGTGCAGGTAAGATATTTTCAGTGAAAATATTTTGAAGAAATGCAAAAATTCCCTGATTAATTAATAATGTCCTAACCTTAAAGACAAATGAATACAACCAGTTTTACACATGGCTTAGTGTTACCCAGTATCTGGGTTGTGGAAGCCAGATAGGCAGTCACTCCATATAAAATACCGGTATAGCTGCATCTCCGAGACTGGAAGTCGACCTCAACAATTTTGGATAAGGCTGAGCTGATAATCATGACCTATAAAATTCATTATGTTTCATGAGTAAATGATATCAGTTAGTAGGTAGGATTTTTCTTAAACATGCTTGGAAATTCAAACATTATTTTAACAACCTTTTTCGAGATACATCGAAATTGCTGTACTGGTCAAAACAAGCGAGTAGGTGGTCGGCAATGTTACTATGAAAATCCATATCTGTCGTGTTTAGCGGCCAAATAAATTACTATGAAAACTCATTACTGTCGTATTATTTAAAAATGGAACAAAATTTTTACTTCGACCCATGGTAACCAATGAGGTAAGTTATTTAAGATTTTATTTAAATTTCGAACTGGCTTAGCAAATGGAGCTGTTTAAAGTAAATAAGAAACAAATGAATTAATTGGCGCGAGAAAAAATTTCTTGGTTCGTCATTGATTCTGGAATTTATAATTAATTTACTTAGTTTGAATTTCCGCGCACTATTTTTGAGAAAAGAACTTTAAGAGCCTTGGCCGCAACCAGGCATCGATGGACTCACGTATGTGTGCCTCGGCTCCGCCTCGGCCCACATTTTCACGATCGTCCCTCAATGCTCTAATTGCTGGCCGCGACAGTAATAGTAATGGCTTCATCTACTTAATAAAATATATTTAATTCATTCACTCACTAACAGACAACGCACTGCTTAAACCCCTGGGTCTAGAAGCATAAAATTCTGCCCAAGAGTTTATTTTTTATCGAAAGTGAGTGCTAATAAAGGAATTTTCAAAATTCATGCCTTAACAGGTTTAAATGGGGGATGAAAGTTTGTATGGAATGTCGTCATTTTGGTCAATGGGAAACACCATCCGAGACACGGCTTGTCAAATTATATTATTATTATATCAAATTATAAGTATTACATTACTTTCAGGCAGTGAAAAGTTCAGATGTGACTACAAATACAGTGCTATAGCTGAAGGCTGGTTGAAGTACCAAGAGATACCTGCGACCTGGTTTGATGCTCGCTTGAGATGTGCTCTGGAAGGTATTGCTTCAAATCTCTCCACCTTGGTTATTGTATCTCGACATTGCTGAGAATCTCTCTGAGGGATCGAATCCGGAACGAAGTGATCCGGCAGAGAACCAAAGTTATCGACATAGCTCACAGAATTAGCAAACTGAAGTGGCAGTGGGCCGGCCATATCAGCCGTAGAACCGATGACCGTTGGGGTACACGTGTTCTTGAGTGGAGACCGCGAATTGGCAAACGTAAGGTAGGACGCCCTCAGGCTAGGTGGAGTGACGATCTTCGCAGGGTGGCTGGTAGCAGCTGGATGAGAGTTGCCGTGAATCGAGCTGAATGGCGTGCAATTGGAGAGGCCTATGTCCAGCGGTGGACTGCTATAGGCTGATGATGATGATGATTGCTGAGAACCCACCCCACAGACTTGTGGTCTTAATATAAAACAATTTTTTGGACATGTTTAAAACCATGAAGCAGATTTTGAAATAAAAACCTGACAGTGATCGAACTACTACTAGTTATTTATACAAAACTGATTAAGAACTTTACTCAGATTGAAATTAAGTTCAAAATACAAAAACTGGCTCTTGGGTTAAAGCTTGGAATAAAGTCTTGTGATGAATTCAGTTGTTTTGTAATGAAAAGGGTAATGTTGGAACTTTAAAAGTCATATATGTGCACTGTAGTTATGTTTCTCAAATACTCTGTTGTGATTTATCATCATCATGGCTGTATGTCTGTTTTTCTGAGAAATATAGATCATCTAATTCAAGTCTTTCGCCTCAGACTTATACAACCAGTAATTCGTGAATTTATAAAGACGAGCATTGGCGGCCCAGTGGTAACGGCCGCGACTTACGAGTTGTAAATCGTAGGTAACCCGTCTACAGACCCGCATTACTTTATTTCATCACCACTGATCTCAATTTTTTTTTAAATTCTTTATTTTTTTAAGGGAGTTTTGGTTAGCGTCAGAATGGCTGGTTGCCTATGGCAAGCGTGTTCACATATGTGACGATGTCAAACCCATCGTGCTTTTACAAATAACGACTAACTCCTTAACTAAATTAACTAATCTTAGTCACACAAAACTTAACTTAATCCAATTTCCTATCTAAAAAAGTATATAATATTTTTAGTGCTTAGCTAAAATACCACGGAACATTCCAATATCCATTACCGACAATTTGATCGCGTTGAAAAGTGCGTTTATTTTGCTTGTAAATCGGACACATTCCACCAACACATGCTGTGCATCCTCTATTTGATGATTTTCTCGTGGAATAAACAAAGTTCAGTGGAATATATATGTCCTGACCTCAAACGATGCGCAGAGAACCAGGGTATATGAGGAGGCTCGCTTTGTATACTTTTATACCAAAATTTTTTCGCTTTTGATATTTCGTCAAAATGTTCCTTCCAAGATAAATTGTTTATTTTTTTTTTATTGACTTAATATTTCCGAATAATTTGGTAGTACACCCAGTGTTTGTATGCCTAAAGGAACTGCTTCTTTGGCTAATTTGTCAGCCTCCTCATTACCCGAAAGTCCAACATGGGATGGCACCCACTGGTTAACAACTGTTTTGCCACTCTGGTTAAATATTCTCAAATGGTTAAGGAAAACATCTTGAGGAAACCGGCATGTCCTAGAACCAAAAATTCGAAAACATGCAACATCTACCAACCCGCACTGGGCCCGGGTGATTATGGCCCACACCTTCTCACAGAGTGGAGGCTTATGTCCCAGCAGTGGGAACATTATAGACTGATTATGCTTATACAAAGACAACAAGACTGATTCATTTGTTAATTACTAAAATAGGTTTTCACTTTTATAAATTTATTTATCTTTTGTACAGATTCTTTTCTATTTTGTGAATGTGAGAACGCTGTAGGCTTAGTGGATTGTAGACCTGTTGACTATTTTCTATTTTGTTAAGTACTTGGTACTTGTTGAAAGACCTACACTGTCCTCCCATACCTAGTAACAATGTTATTTGAAAGTATTGTAAAAGCCAATTATTTTTAAAAGAGTTTCTTGCCGGCTCTTCTCCATAGGAAACGACCAATTGGAACCGTGCACCTAGCTTCTGACGATTCATAAGTGCCCATGTAGGTTTATGTAAAATGTTCAAAATAAAATATTTTGAATTTTTTAAACAGTACTTTTCAACAGGTGGAATATTAGCGTCTCCTACTACACCAGGATTGATGTTATTCTTAGTGAAAGTGCTGAACGGTGAAGAGATCGAAGCTATCAATAAGGTAATCTTCACTGGGATTCATGCTACTTTCTCCAAAGGCGACTTCTTCTCGGTTGATGGTAAGTTTCTGGCGTTCTACATACCTATCGCCTTACCCTTAAGAGTCAAGAAAATAGGGACACTGACATTTTTTTTTTGTTCGTCATTTTGATTATCAGAAAACATTTCTCTTCTTCGTTCTTTTTTTACGTAATCAAAAGATTACGGCGATACATCGAGTTAAAATGTGCCATGACGTCACGAGTATGTCGATTTTGTACTTATGTGTGACGTTGCGACCCCCACTCCCCAACTTTAATGCATTTTATCTAAGTCATTTTTATTTATTTGATAAAGCAAAAAAAAAATACGTGTCTAATACTTTTTTATCTGACTGACGGACTTAATAATTTTTTTTTTTTTTTACTCAGTCATCTTCCCTATTGTTATTCAAACGATATACTAGGTTGACTGGTAGAAAATGCCTATGCATTAAGTCCACCTCTGTGCATTTCTGTGCTTGAAGTATTATTTATTTATTTTTATTTATTTATTTGCTCTCATGTACATCACACATTTTACAATATTTTTTACTGTCGATTTTTGTACATGAAACCTGTCAGGGCACTGCAAAGAACAATGTTGGTTTGCTGTTGAGTTTGTGAACATTCAAGTTGTCATAAATTGAGTCAAAAGTTATGAAAATACTAATTGTATTTTCATAAGTTTTGACTCAATTTATGACAACAAAAATACCTGTCAAGACGTCGATATGATCTCCAATTAATAGTAACAGTAATATTAAACAATATAAAATCAAACACAATAACACACATAGTCAAATTTAGTCAGATGGCGTTAGTAATTTAGAATTAAATAAATAAATATACTAACAAAGTACCATCTGGGCCAGCAATGTCAAATGAAGCCATGTCCCACAATTCAATAAAGCCCAGCATCGTTCTATAGTGGCTTATTAAAGAATACGGCACATATAAGGACCATAATTACCAGTATTTTACATGGATCGACTGCCTACCTGACCTCTACAATCTAGTTACTGGGTAACACGAAACCCCTTGGTAAGACTGATAGTCAGACTTTCGGTCTTCTGACTTCTCGTAACAGCTGGCAAAGATCTACGAATGACAGCCATAGCAAACGGTCTCTTATCAGTCTTATCTCCTAATAGATTATTCGCATTATTTATCCTTGATAATTCAAAAGTATCTGTAATTGCTTTATTTGAAGCTAGCTGCGACCCGCGGTTTCACCCGCTGAAGTCTCGATCCCGTGGGAATATCGGGATAAAAAGTATTCTATATGTTAATACAGGTTATAAACCATCTGTGTACCAAATTTCATTCAAATCTGTTCAGCCGTTTGAGCGTGAAGAAGAGACAAACATACACACACACAATATTAGTGTGATAAATGCTTTGAATTTGAGTAAAAATATAACATTATGATTTGTCAAACAGGTGTCCCTCTATCCGAAATAACTCACAAGTGGGAAGCCAATGAGCCGAACAATTTCGAAAATGACGAGGATTGTCTCACTTTAAATAATAAGGGACTTTTATCTGACGTCGGCTGTAACAAAACACTGCCTTATTACTGCTTCAAGCCTAAAAACTCGACAGAAGAAACGGGTGATTGTGGGACTGGAGAACCAGGTAAACCCTCATTCAATCAATTTTGAAAAGATCCAGCTTCATTGTTGATCTAGTGGTGATTAATGTACAGACGCCAGCACATCAAGCTACCCGAAAGTGTCAAATTTTCCCAATCAACTTTGAACCTTATGCTTCAGCGATAAAGTTGAAAATCTATTAAATAACAAGTTTGACAGATTATAGTAGCTTGATGTGCTGGCGTCTGTACCCATGTGGCAGCATCTACAATGCAAAATACGAACCACGCATCACACTGACGTCACGCAAAATCTCGCATCGTACAAGTAAGAGTTTACCACGCGACGAGTATACAACATTAGACACATCACCCGTCTGGTCGGAGGATCCTCCCATTTCCATGGAGGATGAGTGAACTTTACTCCCTGATCTTCATACCTGTATACCCATTTCCCTTGCCAGTTCAAGAGCAATAATCGCATACCAAATCAAATCAAATCACTTATTTCTTTGCAAAAAATGGGTATAGTACATAGGTGTTTTTATACTAAAGTTCTCCATATTTTACCGTCACGTGGGCATGCAAAGGTTTACAATTCCAAATAAAAAATTTAGAAATATACAGATTATTGGAATTACAAAAAATTCAATAAAAATGTCAGTATGGTCACAGCAATAAAAAAATATAAAATAAGGCTAAGTAAATGAACCAGGTTCACAATAATTATGTCAATCACGGTAATAGACATCATTAAGAAAATCGTCAATCGTGAATAAAGCACGTTCAATTATTATCATTCAAGAATTAAAAATGGCAATGGCATACAATAATTGAATGCAAGTTTTGCCGTTCAATAAAGTCAGGCAAAGAGTAATTCGCTTTTTTTTAATAAGGAACTTCTCAGTTGTACCTCGGAGTCCGGTATTAGTGGAATTTCCGAATTACTATTGTTGTAAAAACTAATTAAAAACGGTTACCATAGAGTTCTCCTTAAGAGTTTATGCTTTAGAACGGGCATCCTAGCTACAAGTTATCTAAATAGGTTATTTAAAAAATGGCTTTAAAATGAAAAATTTAATTTATTACCTCTTTCATTCCAGAATACAAATATGATAATCGAACAAACAGCTGCTACAAGTTTCACACGGTACCTCGAACGTTTTCGCGTGCATTCTTCACATGTTCAGCGGAAGGCGGCCATCTTGCCATCATCAACAATGACACTGAAGCTTTCGTCATCAAGGAACTGTTCTCCAAGTACCCGGCAAGTACTATTATTGGAAACATCTCGAAGGACGTGGCTTTTATTGGCTTCAGTGATTGGGGAGAACATGGCGATTGGAGAACTATTCATGGTTAGTGTAATAATTATATTAGAATTGTCATTGCAACATAAAAAAATCTTTGAATATTTTTGTGCGTTGTAACTGAACGAGAACAGGGGTTAGTCCTAACATGTTCATAGGACCAATAATATTGCTAAAATTATAAAACTTACACGATTTATCATCTGCAAGTTTTAAGCATGTGGTTATCATAATTATACTTAATTAAATGTCCTAAGAATCTTTTCAACAAACTAGATTTATTAAGAGAAAAAGTAAAAATTAGTTAAGGATCACTTAAGACAAAATTAAAGAACATTATACAGGATAGCAGATAAAATTAAAAACATTGTTAATTTATGAGTAGTAGGTATGTGCGTAAGGTGGTGCATTGTTATGTAAAAGAGCGCCTCTCGCCATCAAACGTAAAAGTTTGGCGAGTTTAGAATTAAGTAACACCTCTGTATTATAATATGATTAAATAAAAAATAAATAATTAAAAAAAAAAGATAATTTTCAGAATATAAGTTAGATATATCTTTGGACTTAAAAGCTGGGAACGTGGACCCTTATCATAATTATATTATGGAAGGTAGCAAAGTATCATTGATTTTAAAGAAAAGAAAAGATTCTAAAGATCATCCCTCAACTTTGTTTTCAGGTCAAACTCTAGAAGAAGCTGGTTACGCAACGTTCGCATATGGAGAACCTAACAAAAGTCCATCAGGTGGAGAGTACTGTGGTTCCGTATACCGTAACGCTGAACTCAATGATGCAGATTGTGATAGACCACACGTCTTTATTTGTGAAAAAGCCCCTGAATACCCTGCTGTCTGTTCAAATTCTGATGGCGTATGATAGACTCTGAATTCTTTTAATGAATGTGTAGTTTAATTTTGAAGAGAAAGATTTAAAAATTGAAATAAAACGATAATGTTTCTACCTTGGGTTTAATTTCGATTGAACTAATCAGATACGGACTTTAGTTTAATTTATTGTCATTGAGCAAATTCTTATTCTTGACAAGTTTATCGTATACACATCACGCTCCATAATGTTATTTCAGCTGTTTTGATAACCTTTTTTTTACATAATTACTGATTCTTCATGTTTATCATTCAGTGACATTTCCTTTTAGTTACCTCATCTTTGTTTCTGCATTTATATTTTTTTACAACTATCTTATACTTATAACTATGCCCCACAAAATCGTTTCATCATTGTTAGTCTGTGGAAACAGACCTTGCAAAAAGAGTTAATTTTATATTGTTGTACGAATACTTATATTATCCTGTAACACAGGTTCCCACATCACCTAGCTCAGGAGTCAGGGCTTCAAATTAAAATGTAACAACTTTTTATGTCAATAAAACATTTTTAAGTTGTTTTTTTTTAACCGACTTCCAAAAAGGAGGAGGTTATATGTTCGACGCGTATGTTTGTTTTTTTTTTTTTTTTTTTTTTTTTTTATGTATGTCCACCGATTTCTCCGTCATTTGTGGACCGATTTTGAAAAATCTTTTTTTGTTTGAAAGGGTATGTTCCCGAATTGGTCCCATATAAATTTTATTAACTTTGCTTGGGTAGTTTTTGAGTTAGCTACAAAATACGTATTTTTTTCCCACTTAGTATGTAGATGATATGATAAGTTCCTGTCACTGGTAGCAGGTAGTGGTATTCAAATGTGGGGTAGGTACCACAACTAAAAAGTGAAAAATAAAAACTTTTTACAAAAAAAAACAACCGACTTCCAAAAAAAAACACTACAAAGTAAAAAATAACTTTAATTTCGGAAGTCGGTGGCAAAAAACGAAATACCAAAACCCAAGACACCGACTTCCGAAATTAAAGTTATTTTTTACTTTGTAGTGTTTTTTTTTGGAAGTCGGTTGTTTTTTTTTGTAAAAAGTTTTTTTCTTAAACATGCTTGGAAATTCAAACATTATTTTAACAACCTTTTTCGAGATAAATCGAAATTGCTGTACTGGTCAAAACAAGCGTGTAGTTGGTCGGCAATGTTACTATGAAAATCCATATCTGTCGTGTTTAGCGGCCAAATAAATTACTATGAAAACTCATTACTGTCGTATTATTTAAAAATGGAACAAAATTTTTACTTCGACCCATGGTAACCAATGAGGTAAGTTATTTAAGATTTTATTTAAATTTCGAACTGGCTTAGGAAATGGAGCTGTTTAAAGTAAATAAGAAACAAATGAATTAATTGGCTCGAGAAAAAATTTCTTGGTTCGTCATTGATTCTGGAATTTATAATTAATTTACTTAGTTTGAATTTCCGCGCACTGTTTTTGAGAAAAGAACTTTAAGAGCCTTGGCCGCAACCAGGCATCGATGGACTCACGTATGTGTGCCTCGGCTCCGCCTCGGCCCACATTTTCACGATCGTCCCTCAATGCTCTAATTGAGCATGGAATAACAGTAACGCGACAGTAATACTAATGGCTTCATCTACTTAATAAAATATATTAAATTCATTCACTCACTAACAGACAATGCACTGCCTAAACTGCTGGGTCTAGAAGCATAAAATTCTGCCCAAGAGTTTATTTTTTATCGAAAGTGAGTGCTAATAAAGGAATTTTCAAAATTCATGCCTTAACAGGTTTAAATGGGGGATGAAAGTTTGTATGGAATGTCGTCATTTTGGTCAATGGGAAACACCATCCGAGACACGGCTTGTCAAATTATATTATTATTATATCAAATTATAAGTATTACATTACTTTCAGGCAGTGAAAAGTTCAGATGTGACTACAAATACAGTGCTATAGCTGAAGGCTGGTTGAAGTACCAAGAGATACCTGCGACCTGGTTTGATGCTCGCTTGAGATGTGCTCTGGAAGGTATTGCTTCAAATCTCTCCACCTTGGTTATTGTATCTCGACATTGCTGAGAATCTCTCTGAGGGATCGAATCCGGAACGAAGTGATCCGGCAGAGAACCAAAGTTATCGACATAGCTCACAGAATTAGCAAACTGAAGTGGCAGTGGGCCGGCCATATCAGCCGTAGAACCGATGACCGTTGGGGTACACGTGTTCTTGAGTGGAGACCGCGAATTGGCAAACGTAAGGTAGGACGCCCTCAGGCTAGGTGGAGTGACGATCTTCGCAGGGTGGCTGGTAGCAGCTGGATGAGAGTTGCCGTGAATCGAGCTGAATGGCGTGCAATTGGAGAGGCCTATGTCCAGCGGTGGACTGCTATAGGCTGATGATGATGATGATTGCTGAGAACCCACCCCACAGACTTGTGGTCTTAATATAAAACAATTTTTTGGACATGTTTAAAACCATGAAGCAGATTTTGAAATAAAAACCTGACAGTGATCGAACTACTACTAGTTATTTATACAAAACTGATTAAGAACTTTACTCAGATTGAAATTAAGTTCAAAATACAGAAACTGGCTCTTGGGTTAAAGCTTGGAATAAAGTCTTGTGATGAATTCAGTTGTTTTGTAATGAAAAGGGTAATGTTGGAACTTTAAAAGTCATATAAGTGCACTGTAGTTATGTTTCTCAAATACTCTGTTGTGATTTATCATCATCATGGCTGTAAGTATGTCTGTTCTTCTGAGAAATATAGTTTCTCTAATTCAAGTCTTTCGCCTCAGACTTATACAACCAGTAATTCGTGAATTTATAAAGACGAGCATTGGCGGCCCAGTGGTAACGGCCGCGACTTACGAGTTGTAAATCGTAGGTAATCCGTCTACAGACCCGCATTACTTTATTTCATCACCACAGATCTCAATTTTTTTTTTTAAATTCTTTATTTTTTTAAGCGAGTTTTGGTTAGCGGTAGAATGGCTGGTTGCCTATGACAAGCGTGTTCACATATGTGACGATGTCAAACCCATCGTGCTTTTACAAATAACGACTAACTCCTTAACTAAATTAACTAATCTTAGTCACACAAAACTTAACTTAATCCAATTTCCTATCTAAAAAAGCATATAATATTTTTAGTGCTTAGCTAAAATACCATGGAACATTCCAATATCCATTACCGACAATTTGATCGCGTTGAAAAGTGCGTTTATTTTGCTTGTAAATCGGACACATTCCACCAACACATGCTGTGCATCCTCTATTTGATGATTTTCTCGTGGAATAAACCAAGTTCAGTGGAATATTGTCCTGACCTCAAACGATGCGCAGAGAACCAGGGTATATGAGGAGGCTCGCTCTGTATACTTTTATACCAAATTTCTTTCGCTTTTGATATTTCGTCAAAATGTTCCTTCCAAGATAAATTGTTTATTTTTTTTTAATTGACTTAATATTTCCGAATAATTTGGTAGTACACCCAGTGTTTGTATGCCTAAAAGAACTGCTTCTTTGGCTAATCTGTCAGCCTCCTCATTACCTGAAAGTCCAACATGGGATGGCACCCACTGGTTAACAACTGTTTTGCCACTCTGGTTAAATATTCTCAAATGGTTAAGGAAAACATCTTGAGGAAACCGGCATGTCCTAGAACCAAAAATTCGAAAACATGTAACAACTACCAACCCGTACTGGGCCCGGGTGATTATGGCCCACACCTTCTCACAAACCCATTTTTTTTGTAGAGATTACACATAAGTACTACTAAATCCTACCAAATTTTCAAAAATATCCGTTGGCTAGTTTTAGAGTTGTAAGGTGGCACCTCAATTCAGACGTCTGAATTGAGGAGCCACCTTACAACTCTAAAACTAGCCAACGGATATTTTTGAAAATTTGGTAGGATTTAGTAGTACTTATGTGTAATCTCTACAAAAAAAATGGGTTTTGTACGGCTGAATTTCAGATAGCTACAATGTTTTGATTTTTCATAAAAATCCATAAATTTCACCGCGCTGTTTCTCGAAAAGTAATCAACCAATTATAACATACTTTTAGTATAATTTAGTAGTAAATACGTTCTAATTTGTAGTATAAAAATAAAATGAACAAACTACATAATTTCGCTAATACAACACATTTTATGTGGCTCCTCAATCCTGACGGTCTGTAGAAAATATATGTGCGTAGCTACTAAAGTAGTTGATCAAATCGGATAACAATAGCACCAATATTTAGTAGAAATTTCTACTAAATATTGGCGTAATCCAACATTTTGTACATTCAGTATTTCAAAAGATATTAAAAAAATAAACATTCCTTAACAATTTATTGTGGTACAAGAGCCCACGACCAAAACCATGTCACATCGTTTTACGGCCAAAACCGTATAAAATCGTTAGTTAAGATGATTCTGAACCGATTCGATGGGAAGTACCGGTCAGAAACATTCCAGTTTTACGGGAGCCCATTTATGCTTTAAAAAAATAAACAGGCAGTCGGTTTCATCACAATATGTCTGATATTTAAAATGTATAATAGGTTTCGTAATTTTATTACGAAAAAGTTTGTTTTCAGACATTTTTGCGTGTCAAATGTGGACTGAGCGCATTTTCAAAAAAAAAACAACCGACTTCAAAAAAAAAACACTACAAAGTGAAAAATAACTTTAATTTCGGAAGTCGGTGTCTTGGGTTTTGTGTTTTCGTTTTTTGCCACCGACTTCCGAAATTAAAGTTATTTTTCACTTTGTAGTGTTCAAAAAAAGAATTTTCAAAATCGGTTCACAAATAACGGAGAGATCGGTGTACATAAAAAAAAAAAAAAAAACAAACATACGCGTCGAACATATAACCTCCTCCTTTTTGGAAGTCGGTTAAAAATGTCAAAAAATTTAACCTATCTGTCTCATAGCAACCTGGTTCAATTGAAAAGTTGTCTGATTAGTAACGTATTTTTTTCTTCTTTTACGTACCTAATCAAAAGATTACGGCAGGTCAGTGTCAGGTTGTATCTTGGTCAAAAATAACTTTTCCATAAGAGATATGTTCTAATGGAACAAATCTATCTTACGGAGATGTATTAATGATTCAACCTACAAACTGCAAAAAATATAAGAACATTTTAATGCCGGTGGCTACAACTGCAGAAGATTCTGAATCCAAAAAATTTTGACATTTTCCGCGTCACGTCTGACCTAAGTGCATTTGAAATACCTATGTAAAAAATAATACTGAACTGTTTCATAGCAATCTGTCTGATTTTCAGAATGTAGTTGATTTTAGATACCGAAAACACCATTTTCTGAAACCAGTATATGCAGTAGCGTCACACCCAGAAGACCGTTTGAGAAAGTCTAAAATGAGACAAAAAATAAAACCTATAGCAACCCGTCTGAAAATCTTGTATTCAGGTGAACATTGGCCAGTTGATGCGAATAAATCATTTTTCAAAATAAATCGTTTTTACGTACGATTAATAAAGAGCTTACCCGAAACCATCAAACTGAAATTAAAAGGTTTTTTTAAATAAATTGGACAAAAGGAATCTGGGATAACGTCTGAAAATAACTATTTATTGAAATAAAATTCGTCATTCTTTTTTTAATTGTCGGCCTCTTCATCGGTGTCATAAGCGTAACAAGCACCGCGCGTTATCCGGGTGACTCCGAAACGTTCTTTCTGTTTTTGGAGCTATATTTAAAATTTCTGAAAACAGATTTTCAGTAACTATAGAAAAGATTAAAAAAAATTGAACCAGGTTGCTATGAGAAAGATAGGTTACATTTATTGAAAATGCGCTCAGGCCACATGTGACACGCAAAATGTCTGAAAAAAAAACTTTTTGTAGTAAAATTACTTTATTTAGGCAACCAACAGCGATACGTAATAGTATGTTACAGAATATGTGTTACTTATTAGTAACACATATTCTGTAACATACTATTATGTAAACCTAAAGAAACCTATTATTATAGGTTTGTAATTGTATGGCTAATAATAGGTTTCCCTGTATAACTTGGATAAGTATAAAACATGCGAACGGACTGCTTAGAAATATTTAAATTCAAAAAGTGCAATTTTAGTAAATAAATAAAGTATATCATAAATCAAACACATGTCCATAACTTTGCGCCTTTCATTCAGTGTTAGCAGACCATGTGTTCGACAGCTATTTTCATAAGCCATCGGAGGTTTACGGAGGCAATAGTTAAGATGGTTAATAAATTTTCTTTGAACCCATTCTAGTTTTAAATTACAAAAACTATGTACATTTTTAATATCAGGGGGCTTACAGGGGGCTCATAAACAGTATTATTTTAATATTACTTCAGTGGGAGAAAGAGATAGCTATATAACTAAAGAGAAGCTATACGACCTGTAGACCTGTACAGCATCTCTTTCCCACACAGAAGTAATATTAAAATAATACTGCTTTATGAGCAGGTGGTAGGCCCCCAGGCATATTGTGATGAAACCGTCTGCTTGTTTTTTTTTGACATAACAGAAATAGGCTTCCGTAAAACTGGGACGTTTCTGACCGGTACTTCTAACCGAGTTGGGTTCAGGAATCATCTAAACTAATGATTTTATATGGTTTTGGCCGTGAAACGATGTGATATGGTTTTGGTCGTGGGCTCTCGTACCACACTAGATTTTTAAGGAATGTTTATTTTGTTAATAACTTTTGAAATACTGAATGTACAAAATGTTGGATTACGCCAATATTTAGTAGAAATTTCTACTAAATATTGGTGCTATTGTTACCCGATTTGATCAACTACTTTAGTAGCTCTACGTACATATATTTTCTACAGACCGTCAGGATTGAGGAGCCACATAAAATGTGCTGTATTAGCGAAATTATGTAGTTTGTTCATTTTATTTTTATACTACAAATTAGAACGTATTTACTACTAAATTATACTAAAAATATGTTATAATTGGTTGATTACTTTTCGAGAAACAGCGCGGTGAAATTTATGGATTTTTATGAAAAATCAAAACATTGTAGCTATCTGAAATTCAGCCGTACAAAACCCATTTTTTTTGTAGAGATTACACATAAGTACTACTAAATCCTACCAAATTTTCAAAAATATCCGTTGGCTAGTTTTAGAGTTGTAAGGTGGCACCTCAATTCAGACGTCTGAATTGAGGAGCCACCTTAAAAGTCGTGTATCTTTTAAAGTGTTTTACTACAAATTCCAGGATCGGGCCTACAAAATCACCTAATTTACTACTAAATATTGGTAGTACCCGCGTTTAAATATGAGACATGGCTCCTCAATTCATACGGACACCAAGACTGATTCATTTGTTAATTACTAAAATAGGTTTTCACTTTTATAAATGTATTTATCTTTTGTACAGATTCTTGTCTATTTCGTGAATGTGAGAACGCTGTAGGCTTAGTGGATTGTAGACCTGTTGACTATTTTCTATTTTGTTAAGTACTTGGTACTTATTGAAAGACCTACACTGTCCTCCCATACCTAGTAACACTGTTATTTGAAAGTATTGTAAAAGCCAATTATTTTTAAAAGAGTTTCTTGCCGGCTCTTCTCCATAGGAAACAACCAATTGGAACCGTGCACCTAGCTTCTGACGATTCATAAGTGCCCATGTAGGTTTATGTAAAATGTTCAAAATAAAATATTTTGAATTTTTTAAACAGTACTTTTCAACAGGTGGAATATTAGCGTCTCCTACTACACCAGGATTGATGTTATTCTTAGTGAAAGTGCTGAACGGTGAAGAGATCGAAGCTATCAATAAGGTAATCTTCACTGGGATTCATGCTACTTTCTCCAAAGGCGACTTCTTCTCGGTTGATGGTAAGTTTCTGGCGTTCTACATACCTATCGCCTTACCCTTAAGAGTCAAGAAAATAGGGACACTGACATTTTTTTTTTGTTCGTCATTTTGATTATCAGAAAACATTTCTCTTCTTCGTTCTTTTTTTACGTAATCAAAAGATTACGGCGATACATCGAGTTAAAATGTGCCATGACGTCACGAGTATGTCGATTTTGTACTTATGTGTGACGTTGCGACCCCCACTCCCCAACTTTAATGCATTTTATCTAAGTCATTTTTATTTATTTGATAAAGCAAAAAAAAAATACGTGTCTAATACTTTTTTATCTGACTGACGGACTTAATAAATTTTTTTTTTTTTACTCAGGCATCTTCCCTATTGTTATTCAAACGATATACTAGGTTGACTGGTAGAAAATGCCTATGCATTAAGTCCACCTCTGTGCATTTCTGTGCTTGAAGTATTATTTATTTATTTTTATTTATTTATTTGCTCTCATGCACATCACACATTTTACAATATTTTTTACTGTCGATTTTTGTACATGAAACCTGTCAGGGCACTGCAAAGAACAATGTTGGTTTGCTGTTGAGTTTGTGAACATTCAAGTTGTCATAAATTGAGTCAAAACTTATGAAAATACTAATTGTATTTTCATAAGTTTTGACTCAATTTATGACAACAAAAATACATGTCAAGACGTCGATATGATCTCCAATTAATAGTAACAGTAATATTAAACAATATAAAATCAAACACAATAACACACATAGTCAAATTTAGTCAGATGGCGTTAGTAATTTAGAATTAAATAAATAAATATACTAACAAAGTACCATCTGGGCCAGCAATGTCAAATGAAGCCATGTCCCACAATTCAATAAAGCCCAGCATCGTTCTATAGTGGCTTATTAAAGAATACGGCACATATAAGGACCATAATTACCAGTATTTTACATGGATCGACTGCCTACCTGACCTCTACAATCTAGTTACTGGGTAACACGAAACCCCTTGGTAAGACTGATAGTCAGACTTTCGGTCTTCTGACTTCTCGTAACAGCTGGCAAAGATCTACGAATGACAGCCATAGCAAACGGTCTCTTATCAGTCTTATCTCCTAATAGATTATTCGCATTATTTATCCTTGATAATTCAAAAGTATCTGTAATTGCTTTATTTGAAGCTAGCTGCGACCCGCGGTTTCACCCGCTGAAGTCTCGATCCCGTGGGAATATCGGGATAAAAAGTATTCTATATGTTAATACAGGTTATAAACCATCTGTGTACCAAATTTCATTCAAATCTGTTCAGCCGTTTGAGCGTGAAGAAGAGACAAACATACACACACACAATATTAGTGTGATAAATGCTTTGAATTTGAGTAAAAATATAACATTATGATTTGTCAAACAGGTGTCCCTCTATCCGAAATAACTCACAAGTGGGAAGCCAATGAGCCGAACAATTTCGAAAATGACGAGGATTGTCTCACTTTAAATAATAAGGGACTTTTATCTGACGTCGGCTGTAACAAAACACTGCCTTATTACTGCTTCAAGCCTAAAAACTCGACAGAAGAAACGGGTGATTGTGGGACTGGAGAACCAGGTAAACCCTCATTCAATCAATTTTGAAAAGATCCAGCTTCATTGTTGATCTAGTGGTGATTAATGTACAGACGCCAGCACATCAAGCTACCCGAAAGTGTCAAATTTTCCCAATCAACTTTGAACCTTATGCTTCAGCGATAAAGTTGAAAATCTATTAAATAACAAGTTTGACAGATTATAGTAGCTTGATGTGCTGGCGTCTGTACCCATGTGGCAGCATCTACAATGCAAAATACGAACCACGCATCACACTGACGTCACGCAAAATCTCGCATCGTACAAGTAAGAGTTTACCACGCGACGAGTATACAACATTAGACACATCACCCGTCTGGTCGGAGGATCCTCCCATTTCCATGGAGGATGAGTGAACTTTACTCCCTGATCTTCATACCTGTATACCCATTTCCCTTGCCAGTTCAAGAGCAATAATCGCATACCAAATCAAATCATTTATTTCTTTGCAAAAAATGGGTATAGCACATAGATGTTTTTATAATAAAGTTCTCCATATTTTACCGTCACGTGGGCATGCAAAGGTTCAGAATTCCAAATAAAAAATTTAGAAATATACAGATTATTGGAATTACAAAAAATTAAACAAAAATGTCAGTATGGTCACGGCAGTAAAAAAATATAAAATAAGGGTAAGTAAGCGAACCAGGTTCACAATAATTATGTCAATCACAGTAATAGTATGTCAATTAGTTAGTAAATTATTATTAAGAAAATCGTCAATCGTGAATAAAGCACGTTCAATTATTATCATTCAAGATTAACAATGGCAATGGCATACAATAATTGAATGCAAGTTTTCCCGTTCAATAAAGTCAGGCAAAGAGTAATTCGCTTTTTTTTAATGAGGAACTTCTCAGTTGTACCTCGGAGTCCGGTATTAGTAGAATTTCCGAATTATTATTGTTGTAAAAACTAATTAAAAACGGTTACCATAGAGTTCTCCTTAAGAGTTTTTGCTTTAGAACGGGCATCCTAGCTACAAGTTATCTAAATAGGTTATTTAAAAAATGGCTTTAAAATGAAAAATTTAATTTATTACCTCTTTCATTCCAGAATACAAATATGATAATCGAACAAACAGCTGCTACAAGTTTCACACGGTACCTCGAACGTTTTCGCGTGCATTCTTCACATGTTCAGCGGAAGGCGGCCATCTTGCCATCATCAACAATGATACTGAAGCTTTCGTCATCAAAGAACTGTTCTCCAAGTACCCGGCAAGCACTATTATTGGAAACATCTCGAAGGACGTGGCTTTTATTGGCTTCAGTGATTGGGGAGAACATGGCGATTGGAGAACTATTCATGGTTAGTGTAATAATTATATTAGAATTGTCATTGCAACATAAAAAAATCTTTGAATATTTTTGTGCGTTGTAACTGAACGAGAACAGGGGTTAGTCCTAACATGTTCATAGGACCAATAATATTGCTAAAATTATAAAACTTACACGATTTATAATCTGCAAGTTTTAAGCATGTGTTTACCATAATTATACTTAATTAAATGTCCTAAGAATCTTTTCAACAAACTAGATTTATTAAGAGAAAAAGTAAAAATTAGTTAAGGATCACTTAAGACAAAATTAAAGAACATTATACAGGATAGCAGATAAAATTAAAAACATTGTTAATTTATGAGTAGTAGGTATGTGCGTAAGGTGGTGCATTGTTATGTAAAAGAGCGCCTCTCGCCATCAAACGTAAAAGTTTGGCGAGTTTAGAATTAAGAAACACCTCTGTATTATAATATGATTACAACATTTAACACGAGAATCCTAATGAAATCTATGGAGCCCTTTTTGATGTTGTGCAAAAAGAGTACCAATCTACTTTCAAAACCAAAACTATTAACATTAATGGCACCTCCGTTGGCTTTAACCAATGGGCTACTCCTGGTATTTATAAAAGTAGAGCGACACTATACGAGTTATATGGTTTGAAAAAATACAGGTTTGAGACTCCTTTCTTGGAGTATGTCAAAAATTATTCAAAATTATTTAAAAATATTTGTGTTTTTGCAAAATCAAAATTTTTAGGCGATACAATTAAAAATTCAAACAATAAAGTAAAAACCACTTGGAAAATTATTAACAATGAAACGGGTAAGTCAGTTAAACAAGAAAAACAACTCGAGATTATGGTCGACAATAAATTAGTTAATATAGCAGCCGACGTAGCTGAGGCATTTAATGAATTTTTTGCCAACATACCTATAACTACGACTCGCTCCTTAAATTCGTCCCCGTCTAAAGCTGAAAACCTTTTGCATAGCAGTGTGCCTAAATGTAGTAGTTTATTTAGCTTCGAGCATGTAACACCTCGTGATGTAGTTAATGTTTTTAATACACTTAAGTCTAAAAACACTGGTGATTACTGGGGCATCTCCATAAAACTATTAAGTAATATAATAGACATAGTAGCTCCATATTTAGCTGTAACTTTTAATAAATGTGTTGATTTAGGAACTTTTCCTGACCTCATGAAGAGTAGTAAAGTCATACCATTATTTAAATCGGGTAACAAAAATGACGTTGGCAATTTCAGGCCTATCTCTATCTTACCTGCATTCAGTAAAATATTTGAAAAGTTAATACTCAAGCAGTTGCTAAGACATTTTAATTTAAACAGACTCTTCATGATGAACAATATGGTTTTACAAAAGGTCGTTCGACCACAGATGCGGGTGTTGCTCTACTGAAACACATATTTAACGCATGGGAGAACTCGCAAAATGCTATTGGAGTTTTCTGTGATCTCTCCAAAGCCTTTGATTGCGTGCACCATGACACACTTTTGCGTAAACTACGTCATTACGGTGTCCAAAACGAAGCACTTAAAGTAATAAATTCTTATTTACATAATAGGTTCCAATGTGTAGATGTTAATGGTGTGAAATCTTCCGGGCTACCAGTTCAGTTAGGTGTACCTCAAGGCTCAATACTGGGTCCATTCTTATTCTTAGTATATATTAATGACTTACCTGTTTATTTAAAGGATATCTGTAACGTTGTACTATTTGCAGATGATACCTCTCTTATTTTTAAAGTAGACAGGAATAGACAAGATTTTGACGACGTAAACAGTGCTCTCTCAATGGTTACGGATTGGTTTACGACAAATAACCTAGTTCTCAATGCCAAGAAAACGAAATGTTTAAAATTCGCTCTACCAAATGTTAGAAATCTAGGACCCAACATCGTCTTAGATAAAGAGGTGCTTGAAACTGTGAACTCGGCAGTTTTTCTGGGCATAACAGTAGATGCCAAACTTCAGTGGGGCCCACATATATCAAGCCTAGCGGGAAGGCTCAGTTCGGCCGCCTATGCTGTCAGGAAAGTAAGACAATACACTGACGTTGATACAGCTCGGTTAGTCTATTTTAGTTATTTTCATAGCGTTATGTCCTATGGTATTCTGCTGTGGGGTAAAGCCGCTGACATTCAAAATATATTTGTTCTTCAAAAACGAGCAGTTCGAGCAATTTACCAGCTAGGTGCCAGAGTTTCTCTAAGAGATTTTTTTAAAGATGTTGGTATTCTCACGGTGGCATCACAATTCATTTTCGCCAACATCTTATATATTAGGCAAAATATACACTTATACACTAAAAACAGTGATATTCACAATGTTAACACTCGAAATAAGGACAAACTACGAGCTCCCTTTCACCGGCTTCATAAGGTTCATAACTCATTTGTTGGGCTTGGTATAACCTTTTATAACAAGCTACCCTCTTCCTTGCTAGATTTGCCTTTTAATGCGTTTAAAACTAAAGTAAAATCCAACCTCTGTTCAAAGGCATACTATTGTATCAACGACTACTTAAATGATAAGAATAGTTGGTCGCTGTGATTAACTCAAGACAATGTTTATGTTCTTTCTCCAGAATTAGCTTACCTACTGACAGTTTATATGAGTTTATATAATTGTTTATTTTTTATTTGAATTTATGATTCAATTTTTTATTTATTTTTTAACGAGTCAATTTATTTTTATTTTATTTTGTTGTTGACATAATCTACTCATTACAATGTTTTTGTTATGAGTTGTATTGCAATTTGTGGTTAGCTAGCGACCTCGACAATTGATCATATTATTTTTTGCCTGAGCAACCGGCAGCAAGTTCGTCATGCTCCCTTAGATGTCATTGCTTGCGGTAGCGTCGGGGGTCGGGTTGCCTCCTTCCCTCAAATATGGCGAGGGGGGTAATGGCTGATCTTTGCGTTATGCTCGTGAACGGGTGCTGCTTGTGGTGACTGGTCGTCTTGCTGATCATGGTTTTGTTATTGTTACTAGTAATTAACTGTTCATTTTTTTTTTTTTATCTCGATGGTCCTAGTTTATCATTTATAACTGCCAATTACAGCTTTATGTAAGCGGGCACGCCCTTTATGTCTGGAGGCTTTTATTTAGATATTTGGTTCGGTTTACGTTTAGTTTTATTTTCTTTTTATTTTTTAAATAATGCTTGAGTATAGTCCTCGATGTTTTTGGTTGGTATATTGGCGTGTGCTAGCTGACATATGGCCTATAATTTATCATTTGAATTATGTTTTGTGTTGCATAATGTAGGTTATTTTGTATACTATTGTATAGAATCATTCTCTAACTAGAACAGACAGCTGTGCTGCTGGGGAGTTTGTTGCGCCACTTCTTCTTCCCAGCTAAAGGCACTAGGAAGTGGTGAAGGGTGGGCGTTTTTGGGGGACTGTCTTATGTCATTTTGACGTTCGAAAAGTGCTGATTCTCAGCCTAGTTTGAATAAATGACTTTTGAATTTTTGAATTTTGAATTGAATTTTTTGAATTAAATAAAAAATAAATAATTTAAAAAAAAAGATAATTTTCAGAATATAAGTTAGATATATCTTTGGACTTAAAAGCTGGGAACGTGGACCCTTGTCATAATTATATTATGGAAGGTAGCAAAGTATCATTGATTTTAAAGAAAAGAAAAGATTCTAAAGATCATCCCTCAACTTTGTTTTCAGGTCAAACTCTAGAAGAAGCTGGTTACGCAACGTTCGCATATGGAGAACCTAACAAAAGTCCATCAGGTGGAGAGTACTGTGGTTCCGTATACCGTAACGCTGAACTCAATGATGCAGATTGTGATAGACCACACGTCTTTATTTGTGAAAAAGCCCCTGAATACCCTGCTGTCTGTTCAAATTCTGATGGCGTATGATAGACTCTGAATTCTTTTAATGAATGTGTAGTTTAATTTTGAAGAGAAAGATTTAAAAATTGAAATAAAACGATAATGTTTCTACCTTGGGTTTAATTTCGATTGAACTAATCAGATACGGACTTTAGTTTAATTTATTGTCATTGAGCAAATTCTTATTCTTGACAAGTTTATCGTATACACATCACGCTCCATAATGTTATTTCAGCTGTTTTGATAACCTTTTTTTTACATAATTACTGATTCTTCATGTTTATCATTCAGTGACATTTCCTTTTAGTTACCTCATCTTTGTTTCTGCATTTATATTTTTTTACAACTATCTTATACTTATAACTATGCCCCACAAAATCGTTTCATCATTGTTAGTCTGTGGAAACAGACCTTGCAAAAAGAGTTAATTTTATATTGTTGTACGAATACTTATATTATCCTGTAACACAGGTTCACACATCACCTAGCTCAGGAGTCAGGGCTTCAAATTAAAATGTAACAACTTTTTATGTCAATAAAACATTTTTAATTTGTTTTTTTTTTTAATATAGCTTGCTAACTTAACATCGCGCTTGTTTTTCCCGAAGGGCAAAGGCAGATACTTAAATAATCTTGTTTTTTTTTTTACTTTCCAAGACAATATTTATACCCCGTGACATTTAAGTCGTCTTACAAAAGCAGCCCACTTCATGTATCCAATGACTACCAAAGATTCATTAAAAAAAAAATGAAATATTGTAACTAATTTTGAATTGCTCCTAGAGGTATTTTTTGTCAGGTACGTTGAGTGGCCCTTTGTAAGACGACTAAAATGTGAAAACGGTGAATATATATATTTTTTTTAAATGAATGTTTAGTAGTCATTGGATACATGAACTGGACTGCTTTTGTAAGACGACTAAAATGTCCCGGTGTATTATTTAAAAGCTAACAGTCTTATAATAATAATTCCAAGTCCACATTGCTGTCAACAGGAAAAGTGTCCAAAAGGTTGACTGCAGCATTGCCACGTTCTATGGCAATGCTGATTCTTTGGCCAAAAAATAGGTCAGTACCTTGGCCAAGTGAAGAGTCGACCAACCGCTTGGTGATGTTTCGTAAAACTAAGTGGGCAATCGGATCCCAAGGCCCTATGTAGTGTTTCAAACAAACGACTCTATGTATAAGTCCCAATAAGATTGGAGTGTTTGCTGTCAGGCCTCCCACAAGATGGACCGATGACCGTGTGAAGGCCGCAGGAATCCGCTGAATACGGAAAGCACAGAATCGGTCGAAGTGGCGGTACTTGGGGGAGGCCTATGTCCAGCAGTGGACGTATTTCGGCTGAAATTATGATTTGCTATTTGAGGTTTTCCGCACTTGAAACAACCACCCCAGCACAGCCCGCCGTGCTAGGAAAATGGAATGGCGCAAGGGTGTCGACGCATGTAGCATCCCACACTAAAGTTCGACCTAATTTCCATGACATTATAATACTGCCGGGGTGGCGGTGTTGTCCGAAAGGGTTTCCGTCGCCCCTGGCAATACAGGCAACTGAAAGAACACGGGTGGGTTTTAGTCTGACACGCCAACTTGCAACTTTTTCCGCTCTGGGTGAAGCGGGAGAAGTTATTTGATAATTTTCCAACCAAAAAAAAAGGCAGTATAATAAATTATTTAATTTATCGAAGTTAATAAGAGACAACACTCCACTGATTGCACGTGATATCTAAGAAAAAAAAATGTAATAATATTCAATAGTGATATTGGTATTTCCTTGCAAACCAAAAAAAATATTTTCGCTAGGTTTTATGCACACGCTTGAATGCCAAGGTTAAAAAAATAACATACAAATGTTTTTCTTAATTATTTTCTCTCACATAATTCTTTATTTTCTATTTTAGCCCCTAAAAGTAAAGGAGTCATATAAAACACAATTGTATTTCGACATAAATTTTTATTTTTTTAAAGCATAGAAAGCAAGAAATTTTTTAAATCATTCACTAGCTGACTCATCAACGCATAGCCTGCAAACTGACCTACAAATCTGTTTTGCACAAAGGAGATGAAGTCGCTGGCAAAGTGCTAATTCTATCATATTAACCATATTGTGCTATTCTCAGTAACGATGGTTCATCAACACGAAAAACGGCAGGAAAATGTGGACTCTTCTCACAGATAAATGAGAAGTTCTTATCACACTCCACATCGTTTAGATACCCGTTCCGCCATAATGAACCACAGAATTCACCTTCTGTTGCTGTTGGCTCCCCTGTATTCCATTTGTCGTACCCTGCTTCCGCCAGCGTTTGGCCTGAAAAGGAAAACATTTGTAATGTTGTTTTGACTGCCTCGTTGGTCGATCGATTGGTCATCTGTTATTTGGATTTTCCATCAGGAATGTCTCAATAGCAGCCCGGAGTCTAGATTTGTGGCCGATTGATGGCAATATGGTCACCCCCGATTACGATTTAAAAATAACGTAGTTAAAAGGTGCAAGAGAATTAGAATTACCATGAACTGTTCTCCACTCTCCATGTTCACCCCAATCGTAGAACCCGATAAGAGCAGCATCTTTCCAACTTTCTATCATTCCCAACATATTTCTTTTAGGAATTGTAGCGAAGAGTTCTTTGAGTACTGTGGCTTCGGTGTTACTGTTTATAACAGCAAGATGGCCGCTTTCAGCTGAACATGCGAACGAGGCTCGGGAGAAATTTCGTGGCTCCAGGTGGAACTTGTAGCATTTATTGGTTCTTGTATCCAAGTGGTATTCTGAAAAGGAAATGATGATAATGCACTCATAAAATAACAGATGTTGGGACTTTTGTAAAAGAATTATATAGCTAAACCAACTAAAAAAATTAAATCCATTCCATCTCTCTGAATATGTATATTTACCTGGATCTACAGTTCCGCATTCATTGGCTTCTATTTTAGGATTCTCAGGGCGGTAACAGATGTAAGGACGAGTCTCTTCACACGAATGATCAGCTAAATCTCCATTGCCATTAAAAGTGATACAGTTTTCTTTATTGTCCTTATTATCTGGCTCATTTTCAGCCCAAAATACTGGAATTTTTGAAAACGGTGTACCTATAATTTGTAAATCTATATTAGTCTCAATTTATTACAAAGGTGCTTGCATTGCAAGATTAGAAAGGTATTCCAGTAGTTTCTGTAGAATGATGAAAATTCTCATCATTGCGTACCCTAATTGAATCTCTTGTAACTGCTACACATCTAGAATCGATACCGATTCATAAGTAACAAAATGTTGGTTGAAGTAAACATAAAACCTAAATAGTATTAAATATAAACTCTATCAATACTGACTGACTAAGGAAACAAACTAAAATAGGGACCTGTCGAGGTTAAGGAAACTGCAATGGAAAAAACAGGACATATGATAGGCTGAGGAATGATGTGATAAGACAGCGGTGTGATTTGCGCAGCCTCGTAGAATATGCATCTTTGTGCGCAACCTCGTAGAATATGCATCTCCCGTCTGGAGTCCCACTTATAACATTCATATAGAACGAATTGAGCGCGTTCAAAAAAAAATGACGAGGTGCTTGCGGTTTAAAGAACACAAATGTCCATTTAGAACCAATTACGCAGAACGGCTAAGCTACTTCAAATTAGACTCATTGAAGCGACGAAGGGGTTCTAAATGATCTGTCAACAATCTATAAAATTGTAAACGGGATAACATCAACTCCAGATCTCCTTAACAAAATCAACCTGGATGTACCTCGTCATTCTCACCTCCGGTCCAAGCGTACTTCTAGGACTTTTGCCCCCAAACCATGTCGCACAAACCTGGGCCAGCATGCTCCCCTAAACAGAATGTTGACTTTTTACAACAGAGCTTGTTCAGTTGACAACAGTATAGATATTTTCTTTGACAGTCTGCCAGTATTTAAAAAGAAAGTTAATAAAATTGACCTGTAATCAGCTGCTTATTTATTTATATTTGTACTAATTTTAATAATGTAATTTTAATCTTAATATAGTAATGTAATCAAATTTAATAATAACTTCGTTTCATTTGGATTTTAAATATACTAACGATTTATGTTTTATTTTATTCCATATTTAGTATTGTTACTTTATGAGCGAGTATTTTGTTCTTTTTTTGTTTTTTGATGTTGTTTGTTCTCATGCAATGTAGCGAAGTGTAATTCATTTATTTTTATAATCTAATCTTATTTCGCAATTTTATTACATATCAAATTAATGTTAATGCTAATATTTTAATGATTTAATAATTTGTAGAATAATTGTTCATCTTTTAATAAAAATGTTGTGCATGCCTATAAGTGATGTATTTACACAGTACTCAAGACTTGTCATACCTATTGTAACTATCCTTGTAAATATGTTGTTGGTGTGCCTTGCTTAATAAATAAATAAATTTAAAAGAAGATGTAGTTACAAAAATTGAAAAGCGTATGCTGAGATGGTTTGGGCATGTTGAGAGGATGAATGAAAGGCGACTAACAAAATGTATTTACAAGGCTGATGTAATGAGAAAGGCTGGGTGGGGGGGACGCCCTAAGAGGACATATACTGACCTTATTGGTGATGTTCTTCAGAAAGGCCAGGTGTGTAGCACTCGCAACCAGCGTGCGTGTATGACCAGATGTATGAACGTAAATGAGGCAAAAGGAGTGTGTAAGGATCGTAGCAGGTGGCGTTGTGTAGTTGCTGCCTACCCCCATGGGAAGAAGGCGTGAGTTTATGTATGTATGTATGTTTATGTTAATAACCAGTCTTATCAAGGGGTGTTGTGCTACCCATTAACTGGGCTATGGACATTCGCTCCATGAAAATTATTCCTATTCAGCAACATCTGGTTAGACTGGAAGTCAACCCCAACATAGTTGGGAAAAGACTGAGCAGGGAAAAATGGACTAGGACAGCAGCAGCTCTAAATAGATAAAAGTGGAAATATAGGAAATAGGCTAGGAAATAGCTAGGCTAGGAAATAGGCAGAGAGCCTAGACAAAGTAACATTATAACAACGTTATCGATGATGGACAAGCAAACAATTTATTGGATTGACACAAGCTATAGAAAAGCCTATGTCAATCCTGTAGGAGGTAGTTGTAGAAATACAGAAAGACAAATGGTAATCGCTTTCAAAGCGATTACCATTTGTCTATGCCCTCAAATTGTCGATGTCGAACACCTGTGGACGAGGTCCATTACGACCCTAAACAGAGTCACTAATGTGATTATTGTTATATCTATGTGTTTGAATAAAGAGGCTTAT
Source organism: Agrochola litura (assembly GCA_949152395.1). NCBI lineage: Eukaryota > Metazoa > Arthropoda > Insecta > Lepidoptera > Noctuidae > Agrochola > Agrochola litura. The sequence continues at coordinate 18,686,798 of OX424513.1, read as the reverse complement.
ATAATAATTATATAACAGTTATTAGGTGAACTGATTGACTAACCATCAACTGTATGATAATCTCCCTGAGAGAGAGTGGCATGAATCCCGGTAAAGATTTCTTGTTTTGAAGTGGAGTCCTTTATGATGTGCATCATGGCCGATTTTATTTCTAGTGTGGTTGGGGAAGCTAAAATAGCACCTGTAGACAGAATAAAATCAAACATCAAACGACGGGTTATTTTTCACAAACTTGAAGATTTTATGACTGACAATAACAAAATAACTATACAATTTTGTGTCTAGAGAAATTGCATAATTAAATGTTAGTAGATAAGTTTCCTTGGCTAAATAAATTTATTTTCTTTCGAAATTAGCTATATTTTCGGAAAAAATATTGATAATATTATTAATATTTTTAAGTGGTAGCCATAATGTAGTGAGTTAGACCAACTATCTTAGTTTTCTCCGAAAAAAATCAAGATTAGGTATAGACCATATAGAATAGAATAGAATATTATTTATTCGCTTAAAAACATGGTTTAAAAAGATGGTATAAAAATAACAAGAGCATACATGTTTTTGCTTAACAGTCATAAGCGTACAAATTTTCACAAGCATAATTTACCTAACATTTATTTTCAAAGAAGTCTTTGACACCATAAAAACTATGACTACACAACCATTCATGCAATTTATTTTTGAATAATCTCATGTTTAATGTATTGAGATTACTTGGTATCTTATTATATATACGTACACACATAGATATACAACTTTTATTAAATTTAGCTAGTCTCGGAAGGATATCCAGTACAAGCCTGTGGGGGTCTCGTCGGTTACGAGGATATAAATCATTTGCAGTACTAAAAAATTCCCTATGCTTCCTCACAAACATACATGTTTCGTATATGTAAAGAGACGGTAGCGGCAACAAGCCAAGCTTTTTAAATATCGGCCTACAGGATTCATCAGGTCGAAGCCTGCTCTAATGTATTTTTTTTGAGCGATAAATGGTCTATTTTGATCTGTGCTAATAATCGAGCTAGTAGGTAACGAATTTGTCAAAAATCAATACTGAAGTTACTTTGAGTTCCTCCATAACTTTGATTCAGTCGATCCACCTTCATTCATGTACATTCATTATTGAATAAAAGAGCTTACCTTCAAGTGTGCATCGCAGCCGAGCATCGAACCAAGTCGCTGGTACAACAAAGTGTTTGAACCATCCTTTGGCCATTAAAACTATACTTGTAGTCACATCTGAATGATCCCTCTAAAAATACAAGAAAAAATATATTTTAAAATTAAAATGTCAACGCGTGACCATGGTCGAAGAAACCAAGCCAAAACCATATCAAACCTAATATTGAAATAAACATCCACTTAGAACGTTTTCTGTAAGAATATTAGAACATGTCGGATAAAAATATATACACTGGATAAACTTCCACTAAATTAACTAACAAACTATTAAAATAAAAATATTAGATGCAAGATTAGATTTAAGCAAACACCACCCTAAGAAAACTTTTTGATATAATCTCGTAATGGTTGATTAACACTTAATTATTTACTGCTCCCAGGAAAAATAAAATAGGAGGTCATGAGGACTGCCGACAGAAGTGAAAACTTAAAACTGGCATCGCCGTCTAGATTCTATAGTATAGCACTACGGCGCAAGCATTTCGGTGACGCGTATCCTTAAGTTTATCCCCTGACAAAAACGCACAATCGATTTTTTGGACCGATATTTTTTATAACCTCGGTACAAAGCTAGTTAAGTTAAAGTCGCTTTATAAATTGAAAACATCTTACCAATAAAAGTTAGGCAGAATAGTAACACAAGATATTTTAAACAAAACTTCATTTTGTGATGACTGATACGATATTGTATGGTGCTATATTGTTCTAACGAGCATATATATACCTGATTTCAGTTTTTTTTCCTGCGGATATATCCTGTCAAGTCAGTGGTTCACAAATGCGGTACGACACAATATATTTTAGAAAATAGGAAGAAATAATTAATGGTTAAACAAACTTACCTGAAGTGAAGTTTGACCGCAATTACACGAGTCGCTGCATCCGAAGAGATTTACATGATTCACTAGGTAGTACACTCCTCAATGTACTAGGCATCGCATTTTTAGATAAAAAACTAAAAAATAAAAATAGTATTAGATATTAAACGACTTCCGTAGTACCTGCGGTGGGGGGGCGTCCGCCACACCCGGCCATCTACGATCGTTCACTTGTCATTCATTTAAGAGGGCTATTTATCTTAAACTATTTTTAATATCGGGATTTCTTGCAAAGAAGGGTTGGGCGGGTTTGTAAATCTCTTCGGATGCAGCGACTCGTGTAATTGCGGTCAAACTTCACTTCAGGTAAGTTTGTTTAACCATTAATTACACTTCGTCGCTGCATCCTCGAGATTTACATGATTCACTAGGTAGATGTTCAGAGTTTTGAGATAAATAGCCAATACATTAGTGATGAAGAAAATAAATGCATATAATGATAATGTTTTATTATGAAAACAGTTACATTATTAAATCAAATCCATGAAGGGATTATATAAAAAACAAAAATGGTAATTTCAACAATATTCAAACGTTATTTTCATAAACTGCGCGAGCAAAATCATCGGTTTCCTCTGTAAGCAGAGGTCTGTTATAAAATTTGCCAAATACTAGAGAATTGCCGGACCAACCGGCAGTCTTTTTAATGAAATCTATAGAAATACCTCTACGACCAGCCGCTGAAGTAGCCGCGTGGCGCGTGCTGTGTGACGAAAATATTGTGGTGTCTATACCACTATCTGCTAGCGTCTGTTTAATCCAGCGGCTAATCGTAGAGGAGCTGGCGTTGTGGACTGGTCTCTTAGTAGTTAATAACAACCTTTCGGTATTTGGTTCAGTTCTAAATGTATCTGTAACATTAATATATGAACATAAAGTCCTTCCTGGACATATCTCTATTTTATTAGGAAAGAATGGGATAATCAAACGGGGTATTCGTCTGCCAGGTGCAGAGGTTTTTAACAAATCATCAATTGTTATTACAATGTTTGAATCACAAATATTTATATTAGATAGACGAATAAAGGATAACGTCTGCACGCGTTGTGCAGTCGACAACGCGAGCAGAGTTACCAGTTTTTTTGTTAATTTATTTAAACACAGATTTTCATTAGGAAAATTATTGAACAAAAAATCTAAAACTAGATTAGTGTCCCAAGTAGACTGATATCGAGGGAAAACTGGTTTCAGTCTAAAAACACCTTTCATAAATCTGCAGACAGTATCATTTGTACTTAATTGTCTACCTATAATTAAGCCGAGCGCCGAACGATAAGTGTTCAATGTAGTATACCTGGCTCCTGTTTCGAATTCTCTGGACAAAAATTGCAGTACCGGTTGTATAGATGCGGTGTAGCAGTCTACCTTATGGGTTTGACAAAACTGCCACCATTTTCTGTAAGCGATATTATATTGTTTTAATGTATTATTAGATAAAGAAGCAGTGATAATTTTTATAGTTTCTGGAGTCAATGACTTTCGAGAAAATGCTTCCCTGATAACAGGCATCATACCAGGGTAAGTTTCATCCAAAGGGGGTGCTGCGTTCTGAAAGGAGATAAAAGGAGATCACTACTTGGTCCATGATAAATAGGTTTCCTTATCTGTAACGAAATAAACAGTGGATACCATGGCTGACTAGGCCAATATGGGACTATGAGCACCCCTGTAGCCTTATCAGCTATTATTTTTCTTAAACACTTGAGAATCAACGAAAAAGGTGGGAACGAGTAAAAGTTTAAGTTACCCCAATCTAAAGTAAATGCATCGATATCGAAAGCGTGTGGGTCTCGTTTCCAGGACACATATTTATGACATTTCGCATTCAGACAAGTTGCGAATAAATCAATCTCTGGAGTACCATAATGAAAGACTACGTCATGGAAAGCTGAACGAGATAATTCCCACTCGGTGTCGACATTTATGTGCCTTGATTCTTGGTCAGCTTCCGTGTTGTCTTTTGACTTAATGTAGGAAGCAAAAATAAAGAGACGACGCTCTTCACACCACTGCCAAATCTCGCGTGCTATATCATTAAGGTGTGTATATTGAACACCACCCATTCTATTAATATACGAGATTGCAGTAGTGTTATCTATTCTTAAAATAATCTCTTTGTCTACAAGGTCCTTGGCAAAACATTTTAAACCAATGAAAGCTGCTTTTAATTCCAATAGGTTTATGTGGTTTTGGGCCTCAGACGTGCTCCAAAATCCACCGCTGGTTTCTCCGTTACAAGCGATACCCCAACCCGTTAGAGACGCATCGGAATAAATCTCTAAATAGTATTTGTTTTGACGGATTGGACAAAACGCATTCATGATGTTTGCCTTCCACCACGAAAAATCAGGTTCTAGGTTATTAGGAATGATTATATTAACATCATAATCTCCATTTGATTTCTGAAGCGCGAGATATTTAGTTCTTTCAAATCGTTTGGTATAAACCCACCCATAACTAACAGCTGGGCACGATGACGTAAGCAATCCCAAAAACTTTGCAAAGTCTCTAATAGATAAAAAACGTTTGATGTAGAATCTATCGATTATCTCTAGAACCTTTAAACGTTTCTTTAGTGGCAATTTTAAAGTCATGTCCATTGAGTTTAACTCAAAACCTAGAAAAGTTTTGAGTTGGCTGGGAACTAAATCACTTTTATTAATGTTTATCACAAATCCGAGCTTTTCTAACAGGTCGGTGATTATTTTTACATCACGAGAGCAGCTTTCAAATGTTTTATTAATACACAATAAATCATCTAAATAAATAACCAGTATGATTCCTTTCTTTCTTAGGTATGTAATCACTGGTTTCATTAGTTTAGTAAAAATCAACGGTGCTGAACATAAACCAAAGGGTTAAACACTGAAATTCATAAGTCTGATTGAAAAACCTAAACCGTAGATATTTTTTACTATTTTCATAAATTGGGATTAAAAAATATGCCTCCTTATGGTCAATATGGGCCATGTAATATGACTTTGATAATAATTTAGAAGCAGTTCTAACATCTTCCATTTTAAAATGCTGTGGATCAATGTAATTGTTTAAGTTTTTAAGATTAAGAATAAATCTATGGGTACCGTCGCTTTTAGGTATCAAAAAAATATTCGAAATAAACTGACCATGAATGTCATCACATTTTACTATCGCACCTGATAATAAAAGCTTTGAAATTTCAATATTAAGACTATTGGTCTCTTGGAAAGAAAACGATTTATTGATTGGTTCTGCATACTGAATAACGGTTCGATTAAAACGTATTTTATAACCATGATATATACATTGTAAGATTACAGGATCATTGGTTATACTTTTCCAAGCTGATATAAAGTGTCGTAACCGACCAGCATGTTTAATTACCTCTATTCGGGCTTCGGAGGAGCATTCGAGGCTGTCTTCGCAGAGTTGTACCGTTCTGTTGACGCTGGGTATCTCCCTGTGTTCGGGTTGGAGGCTTTGGTCCTTGGCCCACTTGACCTGCCTTTGTAGTTCTGATGACGAAGTGGGCGCCTCGAGTTTCCCTGACGATAATTATTAGAACGTGTCGGTCTGTGGGAGGTAGATGGTTGAGGTTCGGTCCTCCTTATCTGTAGTCCAGACTTTTCAGCCATCTTAGAAGCCTTGATTTTATCGCCCAAATTCTCTCCGAAGAGAAATGTATCCCTCTTAACTCCTTGAACAATATTCAAGAATTTTTTATCCAAGCTGAATGTAACTAATTTCCTTCTGTTAGCAGTATTTTGGCAATGTAAATCTAACAATATTTGGGCTGTTTCTGAGAGCTTTTTTATAATCTCAGCTTTTTCTAAATTGCCGTCAATTACGGATGACAGTAGGTTAGTGATACCCGCTATACCAATGCCTAGATGGTTTTGTGTCCATTCAAGACGCTTATCCCTATTTCTGGAGGATTCCGTTAGGACCGAGGATATTTCTCGATTTAGTTTTGGTGCCTTAATAATTTGAAAGTTCTCCGGGATCAAAATATTATTAAACAGCTTTTGTTTCTGTTCTTTACCTAGACCTTCCATAATAATCTTTCTCCAACGTTTGGAGATCTCTTCTTTGATTTTTGGCCCGAATACCTCATCTTTTTCCTTAGATTCTCCAAGAACCTCTAAAATATCAGGCGGGAGGGCCTCCACAACTTCTGGTGCGGTGCTGGTGCCCGCGCCACCAGTGACGGTATCAGAGATAGTGTGTTGTGGAACTGTCACCACAGATCGAAAGTTCGACTGAGTTCCATCTGATTGGTAATGCTCAGAGGATTCGTACTCGGGAGGTAAGGAGGCAGGTCTTGAGTGGTCAGACTCAACATCTGGAACGATATTTCCATCTACTATAGCATTGACTCAAATTTGGCTTCAAACAATGACAATAAAAGGATTTGATCGCATCAAACCACTTAACAATATAATCACTTATTATAGATGGTCGTAATCGCGTCACGACACTTATCTATTCATAGGTACAATAGTTGTTTTAACTTGACCGGGATCTCATCACGGTACTTGCAGAATATGCATAGGAAGATAGTTAGGAAAAAACTGGAACGACTGCAATCTCGTCGCAGTACACATCGTCCAATTAATTTAACTAGTTGATTGTAAAAATAAAGTCGATGCAAAAGAATTCCTTTTTTTTAATATAAAATGATAATGGAACAACAACAATAGAAAGTTATGAGTCATACCGCACGTGTGCGAACAAGAAGACACTTGAAATAATCATAACTATTGAACTCGGTGACTGATAAGGAACCGGTTGGAAAGGATTATAAATAACACCGTTAATAGTACGATAAATCTGACTAACCTTCCTCACTGGATGTATGTTCGCGTTGTCTTTGTAAACGCTTTTCCAGTCGCCTTATTTTTCGTCTGATGGTCCTTGGATCATCTTCATGTCGTCTTCTTCCCATGGTCACAAGAAACAAACACGCGAATTCGATAAAAATGGATGGAATATTTTTAACACCAACAATTATTATTAATGTTGCGATGCCCGCACAAAAGAAGCGAATGACAAGTGAACGATCGTAGATGGCCGGGTGCGGCGGACGCCCCCCCACCGCAGGTACTACGGAAGTCGTTTAATATCTAATATTATTTTTATTTTTTAGTTTTTTATCTAAAAATGCGATGCCTAGTACATTGAGGAGTGTACTACCTAGTGAATCATGTAAATCTCGAGGATGCAGCGACGAAGTGTAATTCAACTGAAAAGATGATGAACTTAGATGTCTATATTTGATGCCTGATATTCTCCAGCTAAATAAATAGTACAGTTAAAATAATCAGGTGTTTAGAAAATCGATGTCTTTGAGAACCACTGACACAGGAAAATAATACCTATTTATAACACAAAAGCTTTACTCCTTATTGTATTTAAATAAATTAATGATATCAATCATTGTTATGAAAAACCCTAGCATTGTGTAGAACTTTAGATAAGCTAACAGAGGAAACTAAGAATTAATGTTTTTATTTTATTTTGTACTTATGGAAAAACAAACAGTAATAGGATATTAAAAATAAACGTTGAAGGAAAACATCGTGTGGAAACTGGCATGCCTGAGAGATATTTCTCGTGAAGCCAGGTCAGAGGCTCATGGGCGGCATAAAAACTCTGATACCAGATTAGTCACTAACCACACGAAAAAGAAAAGAAGAAGAATATTTAAACTTAACAAATATACCCCCACATTTTTCACAGATTACTTCAGATCCCCAGATCAGATTTTTTGTTCGAAAATATTTTACTTTCAAACTAAGTAGGTACTTACTAGAAGATCACCTGCAGAATTTTTACAACTTACTTTGCTAACATTAAGAAAAATCATTAATCTAAAATGGAAAATAATATTGAAAATGGCTATAATATGACTCCGTCTCCGGTACCGGAGTTAGAGGCTTCTCACACGACCTCAACATAAATATATCCCGCCCGCTGGGAATGTTCACCACCGTCTACCAGGCGGAGTGTGTGGGCATCATATAAGCGGTCCATGCCATAGAAGCCAGGAGAGTTATGGACAACCACATATGTATACTCTCCGACAGCGCCTCAGTACTCCAATCCTTGAAGAAAAAATATGTTACCTAGAAGATAATACTAGAATGTCACAATGCACTAGAACAGGTATCGGTACACGGTGACACTAATGAATAAAAGGACATAGCGGATCGATATGTAATGACACAGCAGACGAACTTGCTAGAAGAGGATCTAGGCAGTCTGTGGATCCGAGCCTATCGTACCAATCCCCTTCAACCTAACACGCAGGTTGCTACAGGTGGCTAACCAAGCGTTTATTACGCCTGAACAGAAACAACCTGCACATGGTGACGAGGACCAACTTAGGATACTGCTCGCTAGACAAACACTTCCACACAATAGGCATAATGGACAGCTCTCTGTGCAGGGCGCGCATGGAGGCTGAGGAAACCGTCGCGCACGTGCTTTTTGAATGCACAGGTGTCACCCAGATGAGAACAGAAACCCTCGGGTCACCCAGATCTTTCACAGATGTTCTGAACAGACCAAGATATTTAATTAACTTCAGGAAGGAGGTGGACTGGTTGGAATAACCACCAAACGACCGCCATGGCCCACGCACAATAGTCCACCTGACGAACGAAGTTCGGAAACCAAATCCCATAACACAGAAGATAACTATAATATGGCATTTCTGAATATTGGAAAATTAAGACTTTAGTAACGCAATTTATTCACTTCTCATTTTGAACTAACTTCTTTGCAGCTTCAAGCACAGGCCACTATGACCCTTTTTTTTTTGTAGGGCATCTCGTAGTTTACCTCTGAGATCGTATTACTTAACAGGGCTTTCCTGTGGGTACCTTAAGCTGCTACACTTAAAGCCATGGCGTACTACTTAGTAGGCGAGCGCTCGCTAAAGGCGTCGCTGGGGGGAGGACAGCAAGATGGATCAAATCTGGATAATTATTGTTATCTGGGGAATTTAAAGCTACAGGCTCAGGTTCGACGCGGGCTGGCGCATCGTCGAGCAAGGGTCGGGTGGGAATATTATTTACTCGGGGTCGCGGTCGCGGAGTGCCTCGGCGCGGCGGCGGCGAGGTCGGAATATCGGACGTTTGCCACACTGATACCTCGGCTCACACTTCGAACTATGAAAAGGTGCGGTTGCTACATGAACGCAGCTATACGAAATCAGCTTCATTTTGCTTGGTTTTGCTTCGTTCTCATTGTGGCCTGCGCTTTAGATATCGTTTTATTTTCATCGAGAACTGCTCAATAGTAAACACTAATAAGTAAAATAAAATCGCCTTTTAAGTCTACTGATAATTTTATTAATACCTACATAATATTTGGGCCTGTTCTTTCTTATTTTTTGACGACAAACGTTTAGCTAGATAGAATGTTGAACAAATGATTATTACATTCTACTTCATGCAATAAAAAACTAAGAACAAACAAAACGGTCACCGACACGCATACTGCTAGTCTACATTATCGTACCGCTGGGCAAAGGCTTCTCCCCATGACTTTCAGCTCTTTCGATTCAGGGCTAAGATAGACTAAATTGTCGTTTGTTTAATACAAGTTATCATGCCGTCTTCTACGGGAGCTGCCACGACGCCTTCTGGATGTGTCAGGGCTCCAAATAGAGGCTATTTTCGCCTACAACTTATTGGACATACGCAGTCCTACTTCAATTTAGCGACTTTTTGAGCAATATCAGTAATCTTTGTTTTGGAGGGCAATGTGGTGTTGTGAATATGGTCTGATTATTTGATGCCTAGAACACTGCGCTCTATCGCACGTTGACAAACCTTGTGTTTGGACTTTGTCAAATATCAAGTCTGGGAGCCATAGATCAACATCGGAAAAATGCACAATCATGTCCAAGTTTTTTGCTTGAATGACACTAAAGGAAGGTTTACTTTCAACAGCTCTCTTCGAAATTTTTAATAACCGTAGGTTGCCTAGTGGATTTAAAAATGTCAGTGTAACTTCAATATTACTGATTTCATCATTGGTACTCAGTGGAAGTTCCATTAGATGATAGCAGGTATGACTCATGAATTCATGAAAAAATCAAGGTAATAATAAAACAAGAATTATATAAAACACATAGTAGACATTTATTGCATTTTTTTTTCATATCTTTATTAAAGCCACTACAGAGAGTCACACAGTTTAAATACCTAGGGCATGTAGTCACGGAGGACTTATCTGATAATGCTGATAATGCGGAGGACGTTGGCGGTTCGATGCAATATGGTAGCCCGCAGGTTTGCGCGTTGTAGTAAGGATGTAAAAGTTTCGCTTTTCAAGGCATACTGTCAAACCTTCTACACGTGCAGCCTGTGGGTGAAATATACTGAGCCTACAACGTCCTTCGCGTACAGTATAATAATGGATTTAGGATGTTGATGGGGCTTCCGCGCTTCTGCAGCGCTTCGCAGATGTTCGTGAAAGCCCGTGTTGACAATTTTCATGGTATTATGAGGAAGAAAACAGCGTCAATAATGGGTTGGTTGCGCGGAAGCTCCAACAGCATCCTAAAAACATAATTAGACAAAATGGACAGTCCTTTTATAAGGCACTGGGTACGGAGGCACTTGCCAACGTGTGTTGGGCCATGTCAGTTTTAAGTAGTTGTTTCAGTTTGTAAAAGTTTACTAACATAGTTTTAAAGTCATTGTTACTAACACTATATGGATTGTGTGTACTTGTATGAGTAGTCCGAAACAAAGAATATATTATTATTTCATTGTAATTAATTGTATTGTGCATTTTCAGGTAAAGCACGACAACCGACATGATAACCAGGACTCTTCTCACAGATAAATATGGCTGGTCTGTCACACCACAAGTCGTCCAAGAGCCCCGAACGGAATATCGCACCACAGGATTCACCTGGTGCTCCATTGTCTGGCTGACCTGGAGCAAATTTGCTGTATCCTGCTTCCATTAGCGTTTGGCCTGAAATGAGAATATATGGTAGATAATTATTCAGCAAAAGGATAAAGCAGAGTCTTATGTGTGACGGGTGCTATATTAAATACCGAGCGAAATGAAGGATTGTAAGGATGAAATCAGAGCGCAGACACTTTAGAGTTAACTCTTGAGTGAAGCGAGCGAGTTATTAAGACTGGATCCTGAGTGTAGTGAGGGAAGCAATTTTTTTGAGGGAAGGATTTAGATATTTAATGAAATCTAACAGTCATTATATGTTATTTATTTATTTAATACTTTAAGCACATACATGTACAGAAGCGGACTACCGCAGATACCGTCTACGTAACATCCAACCCTGATACTGCTGAGCTCAGCAATCAGTTCGTTCACATAAAGGTTAAAGAGCGTAGGTGAGCTCAACCCACCCTGCCTCACCCCACACTCCAACCCGTATGGACGAGACAATGCCCCAGCCCATCGTACAGTGGTGAAACATTTTTGTCTCGTCCATACGGGTTGGAGTGTGGGGTGAGGCAGGGTGGGTTGAGCTTACCTACGCTCTTTAACCTTTATGTGAACGAACTGATTGCCGAGCTCAGCAGTATCAGGGTTGGATGTTACGTAGACGGTATCTGCGTTAGTAATATTAGTTACGCGGATGACATGGTGCTGCCGAGCGCGTCAATCTGTGGGTTGAGAAAACTGATTGCCCAGTGTGAGGCGTATGCCAGGTTGCATGGCTTGGCATATAACTTCAAGAATTCAGAGATCATGGTCTTTTAGGCTGGGGGTAAAATCCCTAATAAGGTACCACTTGTTTTACTTTATGGCACGCCTTTAAAAAGTTTATCTAGGTCATATATTAACCCCCAATCTCAAAGACGATGACGACATTGAACGGGAGCGGAGAGCGTTGTCGGTTAGAGCGAACATGCTGGCTCGCAGGTTTGCACGATGCTTACTTCCTGTTAAGATAACACTCTTTCGAGCCTACTGTACATCTTTTAACACGAGCAGCCTGTGGGCTAGATATACGCAAAGATCGTACAACGCTTTCCGCGTTCAGTATAATAACGCGTTTAGGATGCTGGTGGGGCTGCCCCGCTTCTGTAGTGCATCGGGGATGTTCGCGGATGCGCATGTAGATTGTTTCTACATAACCATACGCAAAAGGTGCGGTTCCATGGTGCGCAGGGTGTGGAGCAGTTCCAACAGTATCCCAAGCATGATTTCAAGTCACCTAGACTATGTTTTCGTAGGTCGCTGTGGTGCCATCTCACATGGGTTGTCACAGCGGTGATCCACTACTATTTTTGTCAGTTTTTTGTAATATAGTTGTAAGTGTTATTAATCATTTGTGTCATACGATACTTGAAAAAAGATAATTCTATTCTATTCTAAAACTTGATTAATTATTAATTTATTATAAGCAATAAACTATTTCTTACTCTTTTTTAAATGTTGTATTTAGTAGGTTAAATACCAATGTAACAGAGTAGGTAAAGTAGTGTGAAACTGCACATAACTAGGTACTAAAACACTCGTATGATACTATTAAAAACCTCGCCTACTTTTATTTTAATACCCCTCATTATGCAACAGTTTCATATGCTACTATTATTGCATTATAAACTAGTATTATTATTTTTTACTCATAATGTAAAGAAGAAAATCTAAATTACCATGAATAGTCCTCCAATCGAAATTCTCGCCCCAATCGTGAAAACCAATAAAGGCTATGTCTTTCAAGAAATTTCCCAGCATATTTCCTCCAGGATATTTGGCAAAGAGGTCCTTCAGCACTGTGGCTTCGGTTTCACTGTTTATAATAGCAAGATGGCCGCCTTCAGCTGAACATGCGAGGAAGGCTCGGGAGAAATTTCGTGGAGTTGTATGAAACTTGTAACATTTGTCAGTTCTTTTATCCAAGTTGTATTCTGAAAAGAAAATGATGTATAATAATTATTATTTTATTTGCGACATTGCAGAAGGCAAAGGTGTACATACGCAATAAAAAACTTTTTACAAAAAAAAACAACCGACTTCCAAAAAAAAACACTACAAAGTGAAAAATAACTTTAATTTCGGAAGTCGGTGTCTTGGGTGTGTTTTCGTTTTTTGCCACCGACTTCCGAAATTAAAGTTATTTTTCACTTTGTAGTGTTTTTTTTTGGAAGTCGGTTGTTTTTTTTTGTAAAAAGTTTTTATTTTTCACTTTTTAGTTGTGGTACCTACCCCACACACATTCAAATACCACTACCTGCTACCAGTGACAGGAACTTATCATATCATCTACATACTAAGTGGGAAAAAAATACGCATTTTGGAGCTAACTCAAAAACTACCCAAGCAAAGTTAATAAAATTTATATGGGACCAATTTGGGAGCATAACCTTTCAAACAAAAAAAGAATTTTCAAAATCGGTCCACAAATGACGGAGAAATCGGTGGACATACAAAAAAAAAAAAAAACAAACAAACATACGCGTCGAACATAATATAACCTCCTCCTTTTTGGAAGTCGGTTAAAAAGAGTAATTCTATCAGCTGAAAGACCACTTCAGCAAATTCAAAACAATGTTAGCCCATCCCTCCAAATATATTTACCTGGATCGGCAGTACCGCACGCACTGACTCCTACTTGAAGGATCTCGGAGCGGTAACAGATGTAAGGGCGGGTCACATCACAGCGATGATCTGCTAATTCTCCAATACCATTAAAAGTGATACAGCGTTCTTTATTGTCCTTATTATCTGGCTCATTTTTAGCCCAAGATACTGGAATGTTTGCGAGCGGTGTACCTGTAATCGCATTGACATAATTACTTTCCATGTTACTTATATTAACTTTTCAATTTGAGTAAAATTATAGTATTCATATTATTTCGCTGCTAAAGTAATTACTGTAGTGTGTAGTAGTGGATACTCATTCCACATTATATCTTTTTGTTTCCTCAAAACATAATGTGGATTAAAAATAATAATAAATAATAAAAGTTTATTTTGGAACAATAACACAAAAATAATAAACGATGTAAAACGATGATAGCTGCAAAAGTATAAACTGTAGCGCAGCTAACAACGCCCTTCTCCAGCTACAGAATGGAATGATGTTCCATGCAAAAAGGTAATTAAGTTAAATTAAATTAGATTTAGTTAATTAATAATAAAAACAAAAAATAGATAAAAATAAACAGTACAGGATATTTGATTTGGGATGTATTTAGACGTTGAGTTAATGTGGTGAGTGTAGGGTGAATGGGTGTGTGTGGATGCTTGTTAATGAGGTGTGCGAGGGGTGTTTGTAGTGTTTGTGGTATGTGTGTCGTGTGTGGTTTTGTTGGGGTGTGTGAGGGAGTGATGAGTATTTTACACTTCCACGAGTTTCTCTGTTTCATCATAATTTTGTGACTTTAACCAGGAGTCAAGTTTAATTTTGCATTTGCTCTTGGTTAATGGGTGGATGTGTAAGCTTTTGTTTAATTTGTTGTACATTCTTGAACTTATGTGTTTGTAATGACGACTTGCAGCTACGGTTCATTGATTGTATCATTCATTTAGAGATATGAGGAACCGGGTGTAAAGTGCTCTATAGAAAAGGGAGGATCCTCCGACCAAACGGGTGTCGTGTGTGGCGGGTAACTGCCCAACGGTTGAAGTCGGATATACTTAGGTATATATGTCGTTCGCGCGGTAAACTCTAATTGCGTGATGCAGGATTTGCGTGACGTCATGTCTTTTTGATGCATAGTTCATATGTGGCTATATCCATATTATGTTTTGAGGAAACAAAACGACGGCGATGCTTCGCTTCATGCTCTTGATTAGATCTCTTTTTAACCAACTTCAAAAAAAGGAGGTTACTCAATTCGACCGTATATAATATAATATTTTTTTTTTATGTGTTTTCGCGGATGACTTCGTCGTGAACCGATTGTGATGATTCTTTTTTTTTGGAAAGGAGATATACCATGATAAGGAAACCAGGATTTGATGATGGAATCCTAGAGAAATCGAGGGAACTCTTCAAATATTACAGGCAAACCTATAGCGATTTGGGTATTTTTATAATAACTCGTGCAGTTGCTCTTAGAAAGCACCATTTAGTTAAGTGAAACTGATGATGAAGACCACAAATAGCCACCGGAACTACTCAATAATAAGTATTTCACGGGTTGCGATTCGACTGATTTAATATGGTTGCAATGCAATTTATGCTCGTCACAATGCATATGGAAAAGTGGAGCTGATGGTGAAGTACCAGGAGAACTCCTCAACGATGAACGTCCCTGAATCGGGAAAAGCAATATTTTGTAAAAGGTGATGAGCAGTTGGCATTAGGCTAATGTAACTTAGATAAATTACAAATTGACCCATTAAAAAGCTAGACAATAAAACTTTTTTACAAAAAATACAACCGACTTCCAAACTACAAATTGAAAAATAACTTTAATTTCAGAAGTCGGTGTCAAAAAACTAAAATACTGATCCAAAGACACCGACTTCTGAAATTAAAGTTATTTTTCACTTTGTAGTTTGGTAGTCGCTTGTATTTTTTGTAAAAAAGTTTTTATATATTCTTCTGTTTTTATCCCCGAAGGAGAGAACTCATTGCATAGTCAGAGATTTAATCATTTCAATTTGAAATTTCTTTGAGGTACATACTTGAAGCACCACCTATATGTTGTCGGTGTCAAATAAACGACTACAATTTAATTTTACCGTTTTTTTTAAAGTGTGATGAATAATACCTTTGTAATGAAGAGTGTTGAATATAAATGTTGATTGTTTAGAGGGAGAGGAAAGCCAAAGAAAAAGATGGATTGTGTGAGGAATGATATGAAAGAAAAGGGAGTGAATGATAGCGTGACGGTTGAGGGGAGAATGGAAGAAGAAAATGTATTGCGCCGACCCGGCAGGAAGATGATTACGATTTATTATTATTTTGAAACATTTTCTATATCAACTCTGATCGTTCCATTTTTAGGGTTCCATAGTCAACAAGGAACCCTTATAGTTTCGTCATGTCCATCTGTCTGTTTGTCTGTCTGTCCGCGGTCCAAGTAATTTGGCATGGGTGTACATATTAATTATGCCAACAAAGTGGTAAAATAAAATTATGAAATATTTTTTTTTTTAGGGTACCTCCCCTGCACGTAAAGTGGGGATGTTTTTTTTTTTCTATTGGTGTGGGGTATCGTTGGCAAGGTCAAAAACATTGTGAGTGTGTTAAAACCATTTTTGAATTCAGAGATCTGTTTGCGAAATATTAAGCTTTAAAGTGCAAATTTTTGTTAGAGTCAAGTGTGTGTCCCCCTGCCAGCTAAATGGTTGGTTTTAGATATGTGACAAAATTCACGGCAGTAGCTTATATAACGAATTTAAAAGGAAAACTATCACAGCTGTGTAGGCTTTACAAGTTAACGAGTATCGACCAACTTAGATTTCATTCCGTATGAAAGTTTTTTTTTTCAACTACAAAGTTAAGTTTGTTCTTGGGAAAAATTCATCTCAACTACGGAACCCTACATTGTGCGTGGTTCGACATGCGTGGGTTTAAAAAATGGAATCCGTCACCAACATAATTCAAAAATTTGCTGAGGCTCATGAACACCGACTCCATCGACATGTGAACGTTGAGGCAATTCAGCTATTAGACAAACATAGTGCAAAGACTAAAACGAACGTAAAACCATTTGAGTGTGTAGTACTAAAAAGTATAGAAATAATAGTGACAATAACACACATATAACACACGAACAAAGTGTTTTTATTACTATATCAGACTCTAAGAAAGTGAAACGGTAAAGTTTGTGTTTGCAATAAACACTATTCTAAGTTTTAAAATAATTATCACGTAAAAAATTAAGTTAGATTAAAATTGCTTATTAGTCTTAAAGGCTAGATTGTAATTGATTATTAAGAACCTGGTTCTTTCTAATAAAGCATTTAATCTAATATATGTATAATAATTGACTAACCTTCAATCGTATAATAATCTCCTTGAGAGACAGTGGCATGAATCCCTGTGAAATACATATATTCCGGATTGGAGTTATTTATGATGTTTCTCATTTCAGCTTGTATTTCTGGTGTGGTTGGAGAAGCTAGAACAGCACCTGATGACAACAAAAAGAACATTACCCCTATAATTCTAGAAGTGGTAGGCAGTTGTGTATACTCGGTGGCACTTGTAAAAGTGAAACTGTAATAATTTCAGTTGGGACTACTATTTATTTTTCTGATATACAAACTTAAAAACAATTTACCCTAGCTTAGGAATGTACCGAGGACCACGGTCAGCAATCACTCTTGCAATCACTAGAACTGCCTTTTTCCACTTTTGATTTCTCTTAGCATAAGATATTTTAAAATAAATACCTTACCTTCCAGTGAGCATCGCAGCCGGGCGTCGAACCAAGTCGCTGGTACAACAAAGGGTTTAAACCATGCTTGCGCTTTTGGACTGTATTTGTAGTCACACCTGACAGATCCCTCTAAAATCGAGCAAAATTATTCAATAAAGTAAAATACAAAAAAAAAAAACAGTATTCTAATCAAATAAAAATTAAAATCAAACGGTATGACTCAACCTCTCAAGCACAAATTGAAACAGCTTACCAATAAAATGCAGGCATAATAGTAACACAAAATATTTAAAACAAGACTTCATTTTGTAAGGACTAAAATGCAAATTATGACGATACAATTATTACAACTATTATTTATAGGCAATTCTAATTTGTTAATTGAGTCATAATGTCTGCGAATATAATTATTGGCAGAAATGAATCTTTGAGTCAGTGGTTCCCAATTTTTATTATTAAACAATATAATTTTAGAGCAAATTTTTGCTCGCGGTTTCTCCCGCATGGATTTAAAAATAGTCCCACGGGAACGTACTATCGGCATGAAGAGTATCCTGTGTCCTAACGCAAGTCATGGTCCATGGTTCAAGCGTCAAGGCAGGAAAAGGTAACAGACAGAATCACAGAACGTCTTAGTTACATTCGCATTTATATTAATCATCATCATCAGCCTATAATGTTCCTACTGCTGGGACACAGCCCAGCAAGCACAAAACTTCTGAGTAAGTTTTGTTTAACAGCAGTCATAGAAACTAATCACTGAATAAGACTACCGTAATTAGCTGATTAAGCGCTTACTCAGAGGTTATTCAAGCAATTTGGGCACAAAATTATATTGCTAATAGCTGTGTAATAGCAACGTAACAGATGAATAAGTTTAGAATAATTGTACGACAAGCTGAGTATCTTCTGCATAAAAGCATTTTATTCTTTAATACAAGTATTACAGCTCTGTTAGCCAGATGATGAATGAACTAATGTTTAAGTCCTTCAAAGCTCAGATATTCAGACGATACACAGCGTTTAGCTCATTTCAGTATTTTTATCAAGAAGTTAATCAAATTAAATTGAAATTGACAAATCCGAACAGCGTGACTGCGACATTGAAAATATAATAACCTATCGTAAATAAATTTTACCCTTATTTATGTTTGGAGGAAGAAATTGTTGGTGCGCATGCAACTTTACCGTGTATTTATATATAAATTTCGTGTAAAATTTTCACGCGCTACCTGATAAACCGGGTTTTGGAGAAATAAGCAACATTTCGTCTATTGATGTTTTTACGTGTGAATAACCTTGTAATACTTTTATAAGAATATTATACCGATTTCGTTATTAAACTTGAGTATTTGAGTATAAAATTCCACATCATTATAATAGGTTATGTTATTCGATATGGCGACGCTCATTCTGAATAAAATCTGATTGCACAGCAGCTTATCGTCTTATGTCTGTTTAACAGACCTTATGTGTCCACTTATTAAGTTGTGCTCTGGTTAAAAAAATTTTTCGATAACTGTTCTATAATCACACACATTCGTACTGTAAATCAAACAGGATTCAGTCAAAATTATAGTAATGAAAACCCACAGTATAGGTATATTATTTGTTATTTTAAGCTCTTATCAAAGCAAGCACTTTCTTCGTATGCCTCCTGGGGGCCTACCACCAGCTCATAAAGCAATATTATTTTAATATTACTTCAGTGTGGGAAAGACATGAAGCTCTACAAGACGTATAGCTCCATCTCTTTCTCCCACTGAAGTAATATTAAAATAATACTGCTTTCGAGCTGGTGGCTTTCCTGCTCTTTTTCAATTTTTCCATGAATGTGGAGTATTTTTTAACATTTTTTGTAAGGAGGCATTTTCACACAACCACTACAAAACAAAGCGCAGTTAACCGCTTAAATGCTGACTAACGTTCCAGAACAGTTCTTCTAGCTAAAAAATTTCTACTTTTCGTGAATACCCAGCAAACTTCTGCATAAGAATCTGTTACTATTGCTTTAACAACAAATGACGGTAATTTCGTACTTAAAGCGGCATAAAGTAGTTATAACAGCTATCCTAATTTCTGTTAATTCACTATATGCTTTATAACAGAAATAACGCCTATTTTATTCAGCAGCTGAATAACTGTCAAGATGTGGTGTGTAATACAACTAAAAGAGATTAGAATATAACTTATCCAGTATCATGGTTGATAATGGAATTTTACACCCATGTTATACAAAAGGTTACACAAACTCTTGAGTAACAGGTCTTTTTATGATGATTATTCAGTTTTAAGAAATAAAATCCGCAAATTACAAAACTAACTCAGCTAATAGCATTATTATAGCAAAAAATAAATAAAAAATAAAATAGAACTTCGTAATACACACAGCTTCTATACATATATAATTAAGCTTAACTCTGCATAAGGTTAAATTGTTGGCCAGTTATCTGACTTGTGTGCTGCCTGGGAGGCCTCCTCTCTGTGGGAGGGAGTGGGCCGTAATCCACCACACGGGCCTAGTGTGGGTTGGTAGATGTCACATGTCTTCGAATTTTCGGTTCTAGGACAATCCGGTTTCCTCACGATGTTTTCCTTCACCGTTTTGAGGCAGTGGTGATGAAATAATTTACACAAAGTAAAGCGCCTACCTGGGTTCGAACCTACGACCTACAACTCGTAAGTCGCGGCCGTTACCACCGGGACAGCACTGCTCTCAAATTTATATTAATATGTATATTATAATAATAACATCATTGTCAATCTTTCCATCATTGCTGCTGAATATTGAACCCAAGTCTATGATTTCTGAAACATTATGTAAAGGGGTAGTTCCTGTAGAAATCTGGATGTTATTAACAAAAGATGTGTTCCGTCTTCTTCCTACTAAGACTAAGGTCAATAATTATTTTAAGTTAATCGTGCAATCTGAGATCAGAATGAACCAGTTCTTTTCAAACTTCACGCTGATGAGCTGATCAGCGTGAAGTTTGAAAAGAACTGGTTCAGAACACTAAGGCAGTTCTCTGATATTGTTCATCGTGTGGATAAGCTCCTTAAGTTCTGAGTTGAAGTACACGATTGCTGACAAATGCGTGCACTGACTGAACTGGTCCACTCTCAAACCTGTGTGGTTCTTTCCTCAAAATACCATTTCAGAAACTAATCTAAATGGGTCCCATGTGATCTGACCAATATCTGTACTTTAAGTGACTGATTTTGATTAGGTGTTTCTTCTTAGAGTTAGATAGGAAACACCGACCACATCTAGTTTTTTAAATAAAATATACGTTCTCTTCTTCTTTTTTTCGTGTGGTTAGTGAGTAACCTGGTGTCAGAGTTTTAAAGCCACCCATGGGCCTCTGACTTGACGTTTAAAAGTTTTTGTATAATTCTATTTGTGTAACGACATAAAGAAATATCATTCACAGTAATTTGTCATTTTGCATTGGGCTAATTATAAAGCCTTGATGCACCCCACCTTGAATTTCAAATATTTCAACTCTGCTTGTAGGACATGAAAAAACTACTCTTTAATTTCTGCAGGCAGATACAAAATGTTGTGGGACTTAAAATTTGAGTATTTGAGAATCACTGGCATAAGAAATAACATTACTTATTGAAATAAAGGCATTTATATTTATTTTCCTTATTATTGTTGTTTTATGACTTGCTTAGATAACACATGAATACAAAGTTTACCATATTATTCTCAAATAAAATATATTTAAGATGCGTAATGAAACATAATGTTAATTTATTTTAACTATTAGGAAAATCAACGAGAAATACACTACAATTGTATTCTGGTTTACAATATATGAATATGCACTGTTTACAAAATCCTGAAATGTTGAATCAGCAAAGGTCCTAGGTGCCCTGTGGTACCCTAGAGGACCCATCCTATTTCTACCGCCAAGCAAAGCTATGTTGAAGTTATATTGAAGGGTAGGTATACGGGTCCCACCTTTTCGTTATCAGGCCCAAAAATTAATAGAACACAAAATGTTTAATTAAACATTATTTTTTTTAAACATTCTTTATTTCATCCATTCCTCACTGATGTTCTTCAATTTCTGCGCGACAAGTATCAGGATAATCTGGGTTCTTCTCACAAATAAATGGTGCTGGCCGGTCACACCACAAGTCATCTAATAAAGCCGAGCGGTATATAGCTCCACAGGATTCACCTGGTGCAAAATTGTTTGGCTCTCCTCCTGAAAATTTGCTGTACCCTGCTTCTGCAAGCGTTTCGCCTGAAATGAAAATAATATTGTTATTGCGTGATCCTGGATTACTGTAATCTGCTAATGAACGACAAAATTTCCGAATAAACCTGTTACTGTTACTTTAGTCTAGGCGATTATACTATTTCAAATAAGTCCATGGTTATTATTTCTCCGCTGTTGCAATAAGTAAAAATTAGTTTATTATATCAAATTATGGTATAGTTAATAATTACCATGAATCGTCCTAAACTCCCAACGCTCGCCCCAATTGTGAAATCCGATAAAAGCTACATCTTTCCAGAAATTTCCCAGCATATGTCCTCCAGGATATTTGGCAAAGAGTTCTCTTAGTACCGTGGCTTCGGTGTCACTGTTTATAATAGCAAGATGGCCGCCTTCAGCTGAACATGCGAGGAAGGCTCGGGAGAAATTTCTTGGTACTGTGTGAAACTTGTAGCAACTGTTTGTTCTTGCATCGAAGCGGTATTCTGAAAATAATGTTTTGAATATTTATGTCATTGCTATAATAAGACATAATAAACTCTGCCTATTTATAATAAACAAAAACTCTGCTCCAAGAATCAAACGACTCATTTGACAAACACCAACAACTAACCGTAGTAGGTACTTTACTAGACGGACATGCAAATTATCTCGTGTGTAAGAAGAAATATGAATATGATGATTTTTAAAATGTACATAATTATAGCAGAAACCCTATTTTAGCACATTGTAAAAATAAACCTGTCAGGCCATTCCCTCTAGTATAAATACCTGGATCAGTAGTGCCGCACTCGTTGAGTCTTTTTTTAGAGTTTTCGGAGCGGTAACATACATAAGGTCGAGGTTCTTCACAGGAAACATCTGCTAAGTCTCCATTACTATTCAAGGTGAGACAATTTTCTTTGTTGTCCTTGTTATCTGGCTCATTTGGCGCCCAAGTTTGACGAATTTTGGAAAGCGGAATACCTGTAATTTATATATTGTCTTTATTATTTACACACACGTATTTACATTATTTAAAAACGATCAGACTTAAAATAATAATATGTACAAGTATATAAAAAAGGAGGGGGCGGGGAATTGATCATAGGGCATCAAAAAATTCGTCCGTATCGCTGTCAATAGGAAAAGTGCCCAAAAGGCTGGCAGCATTGCCATGTTATATGGCAATGCTGATTCTTTGACCAAAAAATAGGCCAGCCCTCTGGTCACGTGAAGAGTCGACCAGCCGCTTGGCGATGTCTTGAAAAACAAGGTGGGCACTCGGACCCCATGGCCCTAGTGTTTCAACCCCAAACGGCTTATTGGGACTTATATATTGTCTTAATTTAGTCCATAAATAAATATACCAATATGAGCGTTCTCAGCGTTGGCATTACGTAGCCCAATTGAATCTCCTGCAACCGCAGCAATTTATTCATAACTCTATGATTACAAAATGATGTTTTTATGAATTAGTAGGATGCTTAATCTCATAATTGTATACCCTATGTGGATTAACTAACCTTCAACAGTATGATAATCTCCTTGAGAGAAAGTGGCATGAATTCCAGTAAAGATTTCATGCATCTCTTCATTTTCAGTGGAGTTTATGATGTTTATCATTTCAGCTTTCATATTTCGTGTGGTTGGAGAAGCTAAGACAGCACCTGATAACAAAATCAAATTAAATAATAAAGCACCGACGTCAAAAACTGGGTGCAAATCTGCCTCCATAAAACTTCAATAATCTTTAGATTATTATTATCAAAATTTTTCCGACACCCACTTTTCTGAACCAGATTTTAAAAAATATATTTTGCCCTTTTTTGCCGATTTTAAGAATATTTTTATTATTATTAATAATAACATAAAATATAATAAAAAATAACCCCACCGCCGCCGTATCTTTACGTTGATGTTGTGGTGGGGCTTGCGCGCTCCGAACTCTAGGTCTGTGGCGGTAGAGTTTACTTTACCGGAACAGGTCTAGGATGAGGAGCCAGACCAAGAGAGATACAAAAACCCGCAGGGCAGCATGTGGCGAGCTGTTGGGCAGTAGCGACACCACGGACCCTATTTCCCGGGAGAAGTCTTGTTCCTCACCTTTGGCTTGCCTTTATTGGTCGGCTGGAGTGAATACTGACGAGGAACGGAGCTCCCACCTCATTCTTGCCTTAATTGGCCGGCTTGAGTGGAGACTCGCAAGAGCAAACGTGCTCGGAGGAAGGAAGTATTCCAGTAAGGTGCTGGTAGGGATCTTGACCGTACTTCCGGGACTATCCTGATAGCCGTGGAATACCTCTCCACTCTTCAAGCATCTCAGGAAGTGTTGCCCCCTGGTCGCTACGTCACTATGTGCTAGCGACCGTTTTCGGGGGCCCATTATTGAGTGTGCAAGTCACCCCCTGCCATTTTATCCGCGTACATATAAACATTGATCAGGCAGGTGCCAGAGTCCTTCCATAGTTCCAGGTAACCAATCCACTTTAGCCACCCAAATCCATAGACCAATATCTTTGTTTACATATCCTGAAATAGTCCTACACCAACCGGGAGTTGTCTTTGGGTGCCCTTGCATAGTGCGAACAGGGACAATCTTCGGTTGGTGCCTCAACACATAAAAATGTCTAAGGGGCCTCTGCGAGTTGGCTTCGGCCCCTCGTACGCCTTTCAAAGGTCCGGGACCCCAAGTTCCCGAGATAAGTTAGAGAACAAAAAAAAAAAAAATTAAAAAAATAACAAATGAATATAAAATGTCTTACCTTCCAATGCACATCGCAGCCGAGCATCGATCCAAGTCGCTGGTATAATAATGTATTTGAACCATCCTTTGGCTGCTGAATTGTATTTGTAGTCACATCTGAATGACTGCGATCCCTCTAAAAACAAGCAAAATAAATCAATACCAAAATCGAAAACTTTGTAATTATGTAGAACCTTGATAGGTCGAAAGCTGGGGAGGAACCGATGGTTGCGGAATATAGTATGAGGACATGGGATGCGGCAGAATGCGGAAAGTCGTAAGTGTGAATGTGGATGGAAATAAGAAAAGAGGAATGGATTTTGTGAAAAATTTAAATTATGCCTAAGAAAGAAGTTAAATTTTGCGATGACTGCTAATGTAGGTCTGTGGAAGAAAAATACTTGCAAATAAATTGGAATAAGGACGAAAGCAATATATGGTAGCTTTTAAAACTTGTTAAAACTAATGAATTAATTTAAAATATCTTACCAATAAAATTCAGGCAGAATAGTAACACAAAATATTTTAACCAAGACTTCATTTTGAGAGGACTGAGGTAAACATGGGCGATAGAGTTGTTGTAACAATTATTTATAGGTTAGTCCAATATTTTATCGGGAGAGATTAGACCATGAGTCAGTGGTTCCCAAATCTTGACGCAATAATTTTCAATAGTTTTTTTCGTTATCGTACCAAGTTATTTTCTACCGACATAGCATCGGAGTACAACGATGAGACTTAAGTAGTCTTTAATAAGCAATAGCGCATTCTAAATTTTACCTATTATGTACGACTCACTATAAAGTTACGTCAAAATACTTGATGCAAATGATACAATTTTATGGGCTTCTTTTTAAAACGATTTTATCTATTGTTAAATGAAAATGCGGTACCGTAGAACAATCATACATTAAAAAACCGTAAAATTTGAAAACCACTGACACAGAAAATAATAAAAATATAAGGTAGGTACACACGGCGACACATCAAGCTATACACTTCCAGTTTATGCTGATCTCGCATTGTGTAAAATTTTCGTACAATGCGAGGTCAGCTTGTACTGGAAATATATAGCTTGATGTGTAGCCGTGTGTACTGGAGGAAACACTTATCTTAGTAACTAATTAAAAAGCTTTTCTTATCATTTTGTTTAAATAAATAATTCATTATTTAAGTACTAATGGGGTATAGTTTCGATAACACCTGAATGCTAAGCCAACATCAAAACATCCTTAAAGTGGTATTTAATTAGTAACAATAACTAAACTTTATCAAACCAAAAGTTAAGCAACTACCGGTCAACATTTTTATAAACTGCAAAATAAAGGACTATAATAATATAGAATTCAGAGCTTCCCAAACTTATTTTTAATATGAAGCCCTTGGAAATTTGCCATTTTTAGCCAAAAAGTACCTACCAGTTGTAGTTCTAGCGCCTAGTAACAAGTTATTAGAAAAACTCCAAATAACAGTTACAATTTTTATTAGAAAATAAGAACAAAAACCAATTATAAGAATAAAAATTAAAAAAGGTGTTTTTTACTTTGTTGGCTAGCTACTAATGAGAAGGATGTGCTTGCTTTTCTGAGCCCCGTTTTGAGAGGCTATGCTCCCAAAACGGGGCTCAGATTTTAGAAATCGCCACTCTCATCACTTTCTCTACTTTGAGAAACTGAGCTCCATTGTTCTTCTTACTTTGTCGAAAGTGTTGATGTGTTGAAAGGAAAGGGTTTCTTATCTATGTGGATCGCCTCACGACGCCCCTGGGATAATGCCGTGACGGCCCTAGGGCGTCGCGACGCACAGTTAGGGAGACCCTGATATACATAGTTATTAATAAGTACCTGGGCGACCGAGCTCTGCTCTGGTGAAAAGAGAGAATGCTAATTTAATAGTATAGGAAAGTTCATACTAGTTCCATGCTGCCATGATAGTATGTACTTACTTACTAATTCCATGCTGCCATTATTGTAAGTTAGCCATCTTGTTCTAAACTTTGGGCGACCGGGCTCTGCTTGGGTGAAAATACGGAGAAAACGAATTTTTCCAGATATGAGACCTAGCCAGATCGATTTTTCACTTCTGTAATATTGCAACTTTCATTGAAATCATTAAAGCCATTTTCGATAACATGATTACAAATAATATATATATACATACAAATATTGCAGGAATTTTAGGAATAGGATAGGATAACGGGTGTTCAAAGACGCTTAACGAAGCCGGACGTTACTTGCTCTTCACTGAGTTCATTATTTTGTACTGTATCATATCTGGGAACCTTCTGGTTACGGAGTTAATGAGGATCAAAGTTACAATTATTTTTTATAAACATAATAAACGGGAACAAGTTTTAGATGTTTTATAATAATATGTACTAATTGATACTCACTCCCTCGAGATTACACTCTTATATTATACAAGGTGGGGCAAAAGTAATGTCATAATATGATTTGCCCTTTTTTTTGGGTGGGAAATTATGAAATAACTTCTCCCGCTCTGGGCGGAGCGGGAGGGCGTGTCAGACTAACTAAAACCCACCCGTGTTCCTTCGGTTGCCATGTTGCCGGGGGCCACGATCTCCCTTTCAGTTTTCTTCGCAACCCCGGCAGGCATCGGCCCTAGCGGACCCCGTCAATTCTGCTGACATCTCTTTGAGGCGCACGTGGAACACAACGCACCGTCGACCGCCTGGTCCTTATCGGACGGCGAGCTACCCATTGCTCACCGTCCGCAAGCCCGCGCCTACGGTGGCCGGGAATCGGCCTGTGATTCCCGACGGCTAGGGTGTTTCCAAGGTTAGGGGCGTGAGGGCGCGAAATTCACCTCTCCCACACGCGTGCCGCCTCCTCCTTTGCGAGCATTACTGCTTCGCAGAAGGAGGTGACGGCCTCCCATTTCCTCTCGCTCCGTACCATGGCCTGAACCAGGGCCGGACGCGATAGATCACCGCCGCCGATCACCTCCACGAGGACACGGCGGTACTCCGCCCAAGCCGGGTAGACCACCGTATGCTCCACCGTGTCCTCCGGGCGATCCATACAATGGTGACACCCGGGCGTTTCCTCCCGCCTTATCCTGAACAGAAACCTACCGAATATGATTTGCCTACCAGTTTGTTGTTAGTAAAAAAGGGGCCTGTTTTCATGGAAACATTAATTAAAGGAGTAAAATTGATGAAATTAAGTGAAAAAAAATAATCCTTTTAAATTCGTTATTTATACTACTTCTGTGGATTTTTCCACAAATCCAGAACCAACCATTTAGCTGGCAGGGGGTCCCGAGACACTTGACTCTCACAAAAATTAACAATTTATAGCTTAATATTTGTCAAACGGATCCCTGAATCCAAAACTGGTTTTCACAAACTGACCATATTTTAATTACCTTTCTAATGACACCCCACACAATAGCATATATGAGAAAAAAAAATCATTCCCACTGTACGTATAGTATATAAAAAATAATGTCTGAGTTTTATTTTACCACTTTGTCGGCGTGATGAATATGTATACCTATGCCAAATTACAGCTTTCGAGTACTAATAGTCTCTGAACTAAGCCGCGGACAGACAGACGTACCTACATGGCGAAACTATAAGGGTTTCTTGTCTGGCGGTCTGGCCGGCCAGTTCAAATCGCCAAAACGGGAGATTATACAGCCCAGAAGTTGGAGTTTCCAAATCTCCGTCGTTGCCCGAGCTGTATATGTATTGTTTTTCGTTTTTTCAATAAAAGAGTGGTTTCGAGGTATTCAGGGTTTATTAATTAATTTAATATTTATTTATTTAAATATACTTTATTGTACACCACAAAAATACACAACAAAAAATAAATCAAAAACTACAAAATATACAATGGGCGGCCTTATTAAAAAAAAAAGAAAAAAAAAAAATCTTAGTTACAATTGCGTGTCTGTCTCTCAAGGGATCCCAGCGGAATGGGAAGTGCCAGTGTGGCAAGCTATTTCTTAGTGTTGGCAGACTATATATAACAAGTGTTGCCATTACATCATCCCCTTTTTAACAATGAAACTTAAACGATACAATCTTACATGCAAGACTTAATTCTACAACTATTTTTCTTTTTCTATGTGTACAATTTATGTTGTCTAAAACTCTTTTTACCAAAAAATAAATAAAGCAACACAATCTTACATGGAATACTAAATTTGAAATCAATTAGCATTTTACTATTTGTAAAGTATTCTATACTTTCCTCCCTCTTTTTATTTTCCTTCAATTTATTTTATTAATTACTCTTACTATAAAAAAAATCTCACTACCTGCTATTTATCTTTACTTATATGTAAACTATTTTCTTACTTTAAGATTTACATTTTCATTATTTATTTTAAACTTATATGCTAAGTTAATATTGTTCTAATACAACTTATTTTCGTCGTAAACCTGTTTCTTATGGTTTCCCGATGGAAAGGGAAGTGCCAGTGTGGCAAGGTATTTCTTAGTGTTGGTAGACTATAACAAGTGTTGCCATTACAGTATATATCGCTTCATTGCATTGTCAAATAATTCTCTATCTGTCTATAACATAAGTGTCAAATCACAATGACATTACAAAAATTAAGGCATATTCACATTATGATATTACTTGGCCCCACCTTGTTCAAGTTGTGATACTTGTTTTCTACAAATAATAATACAGCAATGTCATCATAGTTCCTATAGTCTTGTCAACAACAGGTGTAATACCTAAACAGCTTCACCAGTCTTTAAAAACATTAGATTTACCACTCTACACATATCAGACTCTTCAGAAAGCTGCAATCTTTAATATGTCAGAAAATTTCTGCAAAATGACAACGATACATCAGTTCTCACCTCACACACGAGTGCAACAACCACCGCACGAACACAGTCTTATGGACAGACACACTCACCACCACAAAATCCGAACACACCATCATCTCATCATAATTTAACCAATTTCCAGGGATAGCATTTGAAATAGACAATCTTGTAAAATACAATCTTGTAATGTGTCGTGGGATAAAATTGTAGATATTGGCTCGAGTACACTGCATGCGGAGAGAGAAAGTGTGAATTTGGTCAAAATGAAAATTCAAGAGGCGACTGGGAAAATTTTCAAGTTTTTCATCATGAAAAATTTTTTTTTTTTTCATTTGTATCATTTTCATGGTTTTCGAGGGTGTTAATGCCAATAGTGGGGTCGAAATGCAAATCCAAGATGGTGGCTGCGACAATTTTAAAATTTTTCGTCATGAGTGTCGTTTTCATAGTTTTCGAGGGTGCTACAGCCGATAGTGAGGTCAAAATGTAAATCCAAGATGGCGGCTGCAAACATTTTGTTTTTTTTAATCATACGTGAGAAAGAACTTCGTTCCTAACGAGGGTTCCCCCCGACGGCACATGTTTTTCTGGTATAGCAAATTCTTGAACACCTGAACGCGTGAATTCGCAATGTTCTTTACAATTTAAAGGCTCACTATTTACAGCGTAATGTCAGTCATTCTAAACATGCAGTTTGTGGGTCAACTACTTGCAAACGGCATACAGCTCTCTGCACGTATAATACAATAATGCATTCAGGGTGTTGAAGTGGTTTCCGCGCTACTGCAATGCTTCCGCCATGTTCGCAGAGGCGAGAATAGGTGGCTATCATGCCATTATGCGCTAACGTTGCACTTCCATTATATGCAGGGTACACACCAGCCCTAACAGCATCCTAAAAACTATAGCTGATTAGTAGGACAGCTCCATACTGGGACATTGGATACGCCTACATGCCACTGTGGCGTAGTAATGAATAGTTTGAGTTATTTTTCTGGTAGATACTACTGACACTAGTTTATAAGTCATGAGGATACTAAAATCTTTTATTTCGGACTCATAAAAGTATAGTCCATTTGGACTATACTTTTATGGGTCCGAAATAAAATATTTTATTTAATTTATTTTTAATTCGGGATCTCAATTCTTCTTACCTTGTAAAGTATTTTTATGTAATTCATTCTTAATGGAAACTGTATAAAAAGTTGCAGGTGATGAATAGTTTTTTTTTTTTTTATAAATGTAAAATTCAATCTACAACCTAGTTTAACAATTTGATGCTTAGGAACGCGAAGTTTCCTTCATAATTTCACCAAAGCTTCTGATTATGTTGACAACAATCATCATATCGTCACTGGAAAGGAGAAAATGCTAAAGAGCCATTTGCCCAAATAGCGCTTTAGCATTTTCTCCTTTCCAGTGACGATATCAACAAATTAATACAAAGTCTAAACCAGTTGGAATTCTCCCACATTATATTCATCAAAAATATTTTTAAAACACGTATACATTAAATTAGATGAATAAAATTGTAATTTTAGTTAATTTTGGTATGAGTGCCCCAAGGATGACTTGACACTTGACTTAAACGAAAATTGACTAAACAATTTAATAGACATAACATTTCATAAATAACTTTAAAATATATTATGATGCTCTGTATATTTTGTAACGTCTTTGTAAAAAAAAAAGACATTGTAATGGGCTGGTATTATTTACACATCTAGTTTAAATGCAAAGTTTTAAATATAAATAATAATATTGTCTTGAAAAGATCATTTATTCATATTCATTTTCAACTAAAACCACTTAGAGAAAATTAAAACACAATTTTCAACTCGACATTTATTTATTTAAACATTTATATTCCTTTAAATATTTTCAACATTAATTTATTTTTTTACTTCACAGAATCTGGTCCAGGATTGGGAATCGTGTTTCCCGAATCTGCATTTTCAGATACAGCTTTACAAACGGGTGGAAAGTCTGGTCTCTTCTCACAGATAAATGCTGCTGGTCTGTCACACCACAGGTCATTTAATAGACCCGAGCGGTACATGGCACCACAGTTTTCACCTGGTGATGCATTGTTCGGCTCTCCTCCAGAAAATTTGCTGTACCCTATTTCCCAAAGCGTCTCGCCTGAAACATGAGACATTATAGTGAAGATATTTTGAAGTTTGTGTGTTCATAAGACTCTGCTGGCGCCAAAATTTTACAGTTATTTAGTATTAAAGTATTACCAATATTTAAATCAACGCAATTCAATAGCCCAAAATTTTACGTTGGATAATTCACCATCATCATTTCAACCGAAAGTCGTCCACTGCTGGACATAGGCCTCCCCCAAGCACCTCCACATCGACCGATTCTGTGCTTTCCGCATCCAGCAGATCTTCGATTCTTCACAAGGCCATCGGTCCATCTAGTGGGAGGCATTCCAACGCTACGTCTTCCGGTACGCGGTCGCCACTCCAGAACCTTTCGGCCCCATTGGCCATCCGTTCTGCGAGCAATGTGCCCTGCTCATTGCCACTTAAGTTTAGCAATTCTTCGGGCTATGTCGGTTACCTTGGTTCTCCTGCGGATCTCTTCATTTCTGATTCGATCACGTAGGGAAACTCCAAGCATAGCCCTCTCCATTGCCCTTTGGGTGACTATTAGCCTTCTGATAAGGCCCATTGTGAGCGACCACGTTTCAGTACCATAAGTTATCACTGGCAACACGCACTGGTCAAAGACTTTCGTCTTGAGACACTGTGGTATGTGGGACAAAAAGATATTGCGTAGCTTCCCAAACGCTGCCTAGCCGAGTTGGATTCGACGATTGACCTCTTTCTCGAAGTTGGACCTACCTAGCTGGACAGTTTGTCCTAGATAAACATACTCGTCCACAACTTCGAGCGTAGCGTCTCCGAGCTTTATGAGAGTGGGTGTCACATGGGCATTTGACATGACCTTTGTCTTGTCCATGTTCATTTTAAGACCCACTCTTTCGGAGGCTCTACTGAGGTCATCGAGCATTGTACTGAGGTCCTCCATGGTCTCAGCCATGATAACTATGTCGTCGGCAAACCAAAGGTTAGTGATATACTCGCCATTGATGTTGATGCCTAGCCCTTTCCAATCCAGAACCTTGAAGACATCCTCCAGTGCAGCGGTGATCAGTTTCAGAGAGATAACGTCTCCCTGTTTCACACCTCGCTGCAGAAGAATAGGTTTCGAGGTCTGGTCCTGGAGTCAGACTGACATAGTGGCGTTTTCGTATAGACACTTTAGCACCTTGATGTACCGATAGTCAATCTGGCACCGTTGAAGAGACTGCAGCACAGCCCATGTCTCGATCAAATCGAAGGCTTTCTCGTAGTCCACAAACGCTAAGCAGAGAGGCAGGCAAAACATAAAAAAATTAATAGTATGAAAACTATTAAAGATAGACCCCCCCTTTAAAAGTAATTTTTCGAAAAAATTTCATGAACTTTCAGAAAAATGCGGGCGGTCACATGCCGATGGGCGACATTGTATATAGTTTTTTCCCATAGTTAAAAAGTTTAAAGACAAAGTTAGCTACCTTGAATAGTCCGCCATTCCATTTTCTCGCCCCAGTCATGAAAACCAACAAAAGCTACGTCTTTCCAGAAATTTCCCGTCATTTTTCCGCCAGGATATTTAGCGAAGAGTTCTTTGAGTACTTTGGCTTCGTTTTCATCATTTATAACAGCAAGATGGCCGCCTTCCGCTGAACATGTGAAGAAGGCTCGAGAGAAATTTCTTGGCACTGCGTGGAACTTGTAGCAACTGTTTGTTCTTGTATCCAAGCGGTATTCTGAAAACATTCTGTATTTTTTATGTCATGACTATGATAAAAGAGGCAGATGTTTATATTTTTTATTGTACACATTTAAATAGGCGAGGTCGGAGTTATAAGCCTAATATAATCGGTAAAACAGTACGACATTTTTATAAAAAAATATCTCCTTAAGAAGGTTTATCCTAAAAGTTGGCAACGTCGTAAATAGCTGTCAAATATTTACATGTTTTGATTAATCTGGCAATACTTCTGTATGGAATTAAGAAATGTGGCTAACTAGGAAACTAAAATATTGATTATGAAATGCAATAATTCATATCGTAACACCGAATATTTAGTTTTAGATGTAAAAAAGTGGTTACTACGGTAACAACATCAAATTCAGTGGTATCAATTGATTATTAATATTCTAGTTCACTAATTAGCGATATTTCTTATTTCTATACAATAATATTGCCAAATTAATCAAAACAGCGAAATATTTGGCATCTATTTGTGACGTTGCCCACTTTCAGAATAAACGCTTTCAAATATTCCATGAACAAGGTTCTACGGTTACCAGCCGTTTTCAGGAAATAAAGTTATAGAGATATCAATAATTTATCTTAGGCCCATCGTCTACGGAGCTACTTAAAAGTTACTAGTTTACAAACACAACTGACCATGTAAAAGATAACTAACGCGTTATGAAAAATAACTTTAATTTCGGAAGTCGGTGTCTTTGGATCCGTATCCGAAGTATTTTAGTTTTTTGACACCGACTTTTTTATTTAGTTATTTTTAACTTTGTAGTTTGGAAATCGGTTGTATTTTTTGTAAAAAGTTTTATTTTTCACTTTTTAGTGGGTTGGTTTGTAATTTATCTAAGTTTTGCCATAATTTCAACTCCTCATCAAAATTACCCAAATCGCTATAGATGTGCCTATAATATTTGAAGAGTTCCCTCGATTTCTCCAAGATTCCATCATCAGATCGTGTCCAAATGACAATGGGACCAACTTGAAAGTATACCCTTTCAAACAAAAAAAGATTTTTTCAAATCGGTCCTGCGGTCTTCGAGTAATCGGGAAACATACACACAAAAAAAAATATCCCGACGAATTGAGAACCTCCTCCTTTTTTTGAAGTCAGTTGATAAAACAATAGATTTAAATATAATCACAAGCACAAAACAGAAATATGCGGCAGCTGCTGGCACGTCATGACTGTGACAAGAAAGCTTCCACTCAGCATGATGCTGTGCTATGGGGGGACCCCACAGCACAGCGCTGATTTTCAGTGGTCACCCAAAAAAAAGACTTACGGATACCAAAGTTAGGTTTAATGAATTAAATAAAAAATAAAATAAATAGTACTTGGAATATAATGCTACTTTACAACCAATTATTATGAATAAATATGATTAATAACAGAAAATTATCCGCAGGCATAACCGAGCGTGTATTGGATGCGTCTTGCATGAAATATTAGTGCTGTGACATTTTGGCTAGTATTTGTGATATCAGTTTTCAACACGTTTCTATTGACCAGCATCATGACAGAATGGCTGCTCCTTAAGGATTACTCTTATACGGAGTCTTTACTCACCTTTCTTGTATAATGCACACACACCCACACCTACACACCCTCACACATACAATCACACCTACACACACACACCACTCACATACACTAACACACAACATACGATTTTACTCTATTATTACCATACAGTAGAATGACACAGTCTACTTGAGAAATAAGTTTTTGTTGATTATTGACCGTAAACTACCTCTTATAATACAGGTATACCCTAGCTTAAGAGGTAGTGAATATTATTCTTGCACAGATTTTGCAACAAACTATAAATGTATTTTCTAAACCAAATATCACACTGTATTTTCAAACTCTGTATGTTTTTGGATAAATAAAGATTTTTTATTATTATTTATTATCATGAATGTAGCTTAGGCTTTGAATAAAACCAAATTCAAAGAATAAAAAAAGCCCAAAGATACAAAACATTTTTTTTTGCCTTTATACCCATAAAGGGAAAATACGTGCCCTCCTACCGCATTATCGTGTGTGTAAAAACGGGTAGTGGGGCGCGTTTTAGAGTAGACAAGCTATTCTTAAAAGTCAGATATAGAGTATATCCTGTACAACAAAATGAGCTTGAAAGTTAAGAGGCCTGCGAACACGGCTCGCAACTACAAATCGAGATGTTTGCAAAATTCAATTCCAAGCACGTTGCGCTAGTGTGAGTGCTTGTCGGAGCAATATACACCTACAGTTAGCAATACCCCACGCACACATTGACAATTATTGCTTGACGCGATAGCACTACTAGCTTTCGAAAATTAATTAATTTATTTTATTTTATTTATTTAACCATTAATGCACACACATATAAACAGACAAGAAGAAAGGAACAGAAAAATACGTACAAAGGCAATGCTTATTTCTAAAGAAATCTCTTCCAGCATACCTGCGATAGGAAAGTATACAAAAAGAGATGTAGACAACGTGTGTAACCGTATAAGAGAAAATAAAAAACATAAATCAAAGAAGAAAAATAAAAAACAATTCACTAATTTTATGATAAATTTGGATGTTTTCCGTAATACCAATAATGATGAATGAAAACTTAATATATATTTTTTTTTTTTTAGATAATTTATAACTTGATAATATAAGCTATGCTTCTACAGAAACAATATTATGAACTTTTTTGTATATAATACAGAAAAAACAATATGAAGACATGTCATTTACGCTGTAAAAATGTGCGAAAAAAAAAGGTGTAGGAGCCTAGATAAACACTGCCTAAATCCGAATAACAACATAATATGGTGGAAATATGCCCAAATTGCAAATGATTTAGGTATAACGTTTGTATGGACAATTCATGCGTCGCCGCGTTCTTAAGACAAGAATTTAAGAATATACTTATTAAAACCGCGTATTTATCAAATTCTAAAAACAAGCCTTACCTGTACTTACCTGGATCAACAGTTCCACACTCATTGGTCTCCGTTTCAGTGTAATTACGGTAACAAATGTAAGGCCGGGTATCTATACAAGAATGATCTGATAGTTCACCGTTACCATTAAAAGTGATACAACTCTCATTATTGCCTTTATTATCTGGCTCATTTTCAGCCCAAGCTAGTGGGATTTCCGATAGCGGTATACCTGTAATTCATAAATCTTTATTAGTCTCAATTTATAGTCCATAGACGCACAAGTATCTATCTACATTTAGATATGATGACTAAAAATTTTTAGTCCAGCTTATAGTTTATAAAAAAATCGACTGTAGCAATTAATATTATTATTATATATATCTTTATTTCAGACATACGTCCATACATTTTAACACAAATAAAACGTTAGTAGGGTTGTTAGTAGAACACATAAAAATACAACTAAACAGGGTGTTAGTAATTTGTTAGTACAAAAATCAAGATCAGTAGTAGTAGTATATTACAGTCTATTTCCTGTTACTGAGTAAGTGAACACTCGCCCAGTAAACCGTAAACGGACCATTTATTTTGCACGCTAACGTTCTGAGGACAGTGTTGGTGCTACCACGGACCCTGCTCATCATCGATGCGGTTCTTTTCCTGATGACAGAGAAGAAATCATCGATGGAAGCTCCCGCAAACATTTCGGAAGCACTGCAATACCTGGGTTTCTTCAACACTGCCCTCAGAGCGTCATTGTACTGAACACGCAGGGCATTGTAAGCCCGCCGCGTAAAATTGATCCACAGACTGCACGTGTAGAATGACTGACAGAAGGCTCTGAAAAGTAACAGTTTTACATCTGTAGTACATCGTGCGAATCTGCGGGCCACCATATTGCAGCGGACTGCCAACGCTCTCCGTTCCCTCTCTAAGTCTGCATCATCCTGTAGGCGATCCGTCAGCATGTGACCCAAGTATTTTGCTTCAGTCACCCTCACTAGTGACGACCCCCCGATCCTAATTGGTGGCACAATTGATGGAGCTTTGTTCCCCGCCTTGAATACCATGAGGACACTCTTACTAGCATTATACTTAAGTCCATACGACGTGGCATATGCTTCACAAATGGCCAGAAGTCTTCTCAGCGCGCTCACTGACGGGCTCAGCAGAACCATGTCGTCCGCATAACTAATATTATTTACCATGGTTCCGTCTATCGAACACCCGTCCATAGCTCCACTGAGCCTGCCAATCAGCTGGTTAACAAATAGGTTAAACAAACTCGGAGAAGTCAACCCACCTTGCCTGACACCGCATTCCAGAGGATATTCCTGACTCAGCGAGCTGACCCATCTGACCGCATTTTTTTGATTGCTGTACCAGTACTTGAAAAGGGA
This sequence comes from Agrochola litura, assembly GCA_949152395.1. Taxonomy (NCBI): domain Eukaryota; kingdom Metazoa; phylum Arthropoda; class Insecta; order Lepidoptera; family Noctuidae; genus Agrochola; species Agrochola litura. Next base: position 18,649,495 of record OX424513.1, on the reverse strand, counting down.
TACCGTTTCCCTCGGCACAGTCGTCTCCTCAAGTAGTTTATGCCACAGAATATCATAATTAACCAGTCGAACGCCCTTGACAGATCAAGAAAACACGCATATATCGGTGTATTCCTGTCAGTATAGTACCTTACAGTTTGTTTCAGACACATAATCGCCATTTCCGTTGACAGGTTGGGTCTGAAGCCAAACTGCAAGTCATGGATCTGAAGGTGTTTGCTCAGCTGTGCGTTCAAGAGACTGTCGAGGACCTTTGCCACGGTAGTGGCCAATGATATCAGGCGGTAGTTACGCTTGTCAGATGGATCCCCGGTCTTGTTCTTTACTACAGGAACTACTACCGTTTTCAACATATCATCCGGAATAAACGAGTGGCCTACACAAAAGTTAAACAGTAGACTCAAGACCCTGGGCAGATGTACACCTGCGTATCGCAAATGTTCTATACTTATTCCGTCAAGACCTGGTGACTTTCCACGTTCCATCTTTATTATGACATTCTTCACGTCTATTGGCATAATCCGAGTGTACTTATCACCAGGTCTGACGTCTGGTTTACATAAGTTATCATTCTCACAGGGCATTGGTTCCACAGTAAACAAATCCCCAAAAACATTTGCAATATTTTGATCACCTACTACACCATCAACACTCACAGGAATGCTCGGCCCAGGATTCAAATGCCCCGTATTTTTCCAAAAACCGCAAAAATCTTTAGCCTTGTGCTTTGCTGCCAGTATGTCCATTTTTATTTGCTCGGCATTATCCTGGCACCATTTTAATTTATTCTTGAACACTTTACGTGACTCACACATATCCAAGTAATGTGGTCCTGCGCGCGGCTTCCCTAGTAAAACCAAGTTACTGAAACAAAGCCGAGCACTCCTATGGAATTCACTTACATGCTTGTTCCATCCTACAATACACTTCCTCTTATTCCTCTTACTGGCACTTCGAGTTTTTACCGAGGCATCACTCAAGATAGACTTAATGTTCGCGTACATTGCATTAATTATGTTCCTATGATCTAAATTATCACATATATGGTCACAGCAGTCCCGCAAATCTACTGGAAAAGTCTATATTTCGTAATGCCTTGTTACACAGCTCCCTATATTTACAAATTTGTTCATCGTCCCTTATTCCCCATAGTATTTTGTTATCCACGACTTTGTTTACAATGGTTTTTCTAGGCAAACTCTTAAGATTACAAATAATTTCCAATGGAAAGTGGTCTGACCATGACACTTCATACAACACTTTAATATTTTCAATTGTTTGAAATGCCATTGACGAAGCCAGGCAATGGTCTAACCATCTGACAGTTCCATGAGCCTCGCTTAGGTATGTATAAGTGTTCAGACCACTCAACAGATTTACGTCCGCGCATGACCAACTTTGTTCCCTACAGAAACTCATCATTTCACCCATAATAAATACTGTATCCACATTACAATCGTCAATTACCGCATTCATCTCCGATAAACACGCAGTGAATTCAGATAGATTGTCCTGACAGTCCGTAGGCATGTACACTGTAAACACTAGCATTGGCTGACACTGATTCACACATTTAATCGCCGCAATTCGTACGCTATTACAATTAATTACCTCGACAACACTAAACGCACTCTTTCTCCATAGAAGGGCCACCCCACCATAGGGCCTCCCCCGCAACACACCTACCGCTGTATCTACCGCTGAGACGCACACCGCCGCAAAGTTACCGTGAATGTCGTTAAGATAGGACAAATCATGAGGATCATGAGGAGGATATTGTCGAATTTACATTTTTGCAATTTTTTTTATTGCTTCAAATCTTTGCGGGAACATTTTTATAATTTATTTAATTTAAAAATCGCAAAAATGTAGATCCGACAATGTTAATTGCTACAGTCGAAATTTTAGACACGTATTTTTTCTTTTTTAACGTTATCAAAAGATTACGGCGATACATTGAGTTAAAAGCTCTTTCAAACAGGCGCGACACGCAACGCGACACAAAGGCACCGCTCGTCGCGTGACGAGCGGTGCCTTTGTGTCGCGTCGCGTGTCGCGCTAGTCTGCACAAGCCTTAAAATGTGCCATGACGTCACGAGTATGTAGATTTTATACTTGTGTCGTAGTGACCTTGACTCCCCAGCTTTAATGCGTTTATTATTAATATGATATAGCAAAAAATACGTGTTTAATATTTTTTTTATTATTCGACTGTCGAACTGAATAGAATTTCTTTTTTTTGACCAGGGGAGTCAGCATCCCTATTAAAATTATTTGAAAGAAATTCGTAATCCATTGCTTCATAATTATGTTTGAAAAATTCGTCTGCTCGACAACGTACATAACGCAATGAATATTGTTTAATCGTCAAAATGATAGGCATTGCCATAATTAAGCGTGCTAACTCAAACTCAAAGCATTTATTTCAATTAAACCATTTACAGGCACTTTTGAATTGTCAAAGAATCGGTCAGTTAGTCAGAAAGTTGAAGCTAGTTGCTCATTCCGAAACGTAGATCTCTATGGAGAAGAACGGGCAAGAAACTCCAAGGACACTCTTTTAAATAATAGATATTACAAAATCCTAGGTACATTATTCTTGTTGCTTCTATATGTGAGAAAAATTTAAAAAAAAATCAAAGCTATTGAAAAATAAGATTGAAAATAAGCACTGGCAGATAAGAGATGACCAATACTAGACTACAGTTACGTTGTTTGCCACGTTTTGTTTTTCTTAATCCAGTTGATATATTTTCAATACCAACTCTATTTCATACTTTTCAAAATCATACTCTAAACTAGCAATCTTCTAACTAGTAATCTTATTCCAGGTGCATCGTCTTCACATATAATTAATGTATACAAAATATTGTAAAACATTTTAAAAGAGTAACGGTGGAGTTTCTTGCCCATTCTTCTCCATACAAAAACTACCTTTTGGAAGGAGCGACTAGAATCAATTCTATTTTTTGTTTTTGTCGCTCAATAGTGCCTTTTTGTGCCTAATTGAAATAAATTATTTGACTTTGACTTTAACTAATATTGACTAACCTTCAATTGTATAATAATCTCCTTGAGAAAAAGTGGCATGAATCCCAGTAAATATTTCAGATTCAGTAGTAAAGAAGTTCTTAATGATGTGTGTCATTTCATTTTCAATCTCGGTCGTGGTTGGTGAAGCTAATGTAGCACCTGAGGACCAAAGAAACAATAAGAAAAATTTGAAGAATATGTTCCCAGTGCTGGGACACGTTAAAGATAAAGATCATAATTTATTGCACAACTGTGTACATCAGTTCTAATTTAAAACGTATTTTTTTAGGCTCAACAGTTTACCCATGCCGGATATTATGCAAATAGTATTTACAAGGCAAATTAATTACAAATAGATTAATAGGTACGTAAGCACGAACATTATTTTTTCTCATTAAATTTATGCAGATTATAAAACACATTGCTGCTGATTCCCTTGTTCACAAACTAAACTAAATTTAAGTTCAGTACATCTTTTTCTTTCTATTTCATTAAGAAAAGGACAGAAGATAAATTTTAGTTTAGTCCTGTCAAATTAATCAGCTTCTGTCACTGTTCCATGCAAGTTTAGACGTGATTAAAAATTTGTCTACTAAAATTACGTACGTCAAGCGCTGATTAATTTGACAGGACTAAACTAAAACGAGAAAAAAAAGATGCACTGAACTTTAATTTAGTTTAGTTTGTGAACAAGGGAATCGGCACCATTATCAATTATCAGTTTTTATTTTGTTTTAAACATATTTTTATTTAATTGCTTAATAGCTGGCGGTAACTGGATGTATACACAAATAGCAGTTACATAGGTACTTTTATTATTAATAACAGGTAAACATATTTATATTGTTTGCAACTGTTTCTCTTAGAATCAATTGAAATTAAAATATTGCATATTATTTTTATCAAATAAACATAATTTGAGTAAACGCATATCTCAGTATAAGTGGGTTTAATATAACAGTTACAAGCTGTGAAAGTGTACATCTACTATTGCATTCATGCTTCTGGACGCAGCGGTACGTTTTTTGTCAGTTAACCCACGTTCGCACGGACGTAAAAATATCGCGGCGGGATTTTTTCGCACACTGGATTTTCAACGCTCTGCTTAGCGCTGAGAGTTGGAAATCTAACAGTGTGTTTTTTCGACACACAGGGATGCACTCTGTTGAATTCTCAACACTCAGCTTAACACTGAAAGATGAAAATCCAGTGCGCGATAAAATCCCCCCGCGATGTTTTTACGTCTGTGCGATCGTGGGCTTAGTGAATGATTTTGTATTTTTTATTGCGGGTTTTTATTGGATGATATAAATAGGAGCTTACCTTCCAGTGCGCAACGCAGCCGAGCATCGAACCAAGTCGCCGGTAACACAAAGTGTTTGAACCATGCTTTGGCTGCTTCGTTAAATTTGTAGTCACATCTGAATGACGCATTCCGACGCGATCCCTCTAAAAATTTTTGAAAAATAAATAAATATTAATGGACTGTATCGTAGGTTACAAGTACGGTTGCTGAGTCCGAGGTCCTGGGTTCGTTTTCCCGGTCCGGCAAAGTGTAAGGCCGCGCGCAGTTTAGATGCGTTTTTGTACGAATTTAACACGTGCGTACACGTACGAACACACTCGAACGATTCCGACCTTCCAAGTATAAAAAGAGCGCGCAGACTGGGTGCGACTTATCCGACCCTTGCTCGAAAACGAGGTGCCAGCAGTTATTGCAGCTGAACACGTAGCTTTAAATACCTTGCATAATAATCAAAAAGAAAATCTAAGTTTGATCCAGCCTGTCCCTTCTTGCTGTCCTCCCCCCAGCGACGCCCTAAGCCGAGGTTCGTACCCCATAGGGGGTGCCCTTAGCGAGCGCTCGCCTAGTTTTAATTTAGAATAGTTTTTGCCCCTGGCTGGAGGCTTTGAGTGTAGTAGCTTAAGGCAGCCACAGGAAAGCCCGGGTAAGCAACCAAGACCTTAGTGGTCAAAACAGCGAGATGTCCTAGTTCAAAAAAAAAGGGTGCAGCTTAGTCATACGTATACATAAGTTTACGTACGTATTGTTCCGGCGTCCGAAAACAATCTGAACTTATTGATATTTGTTCTATTTGACGGAGAAAAACGTACCTAGTGTGCGCACTCAATTCGTACGACCATGATCGTACGTGTACGCACGAGTGAAATTCGTACGAAAACGCATTCAAAGTGCGCGCAGCCTTTTTTTTTGTTTTTTGGGTGGGAAGTTATCAAATAACTTCTCCCGCTCTGGGTGGAGCGGGAGGGCGTGTCAGACTCATACTGACTAAAACCCACCCGTGTTCCTTCGGTTGCCCTGTTGCCGGGGGCCACGATGTCCCTATCGGTTTTCTTCGAACCCCCGGCAGGCATTGGCCCTAACGAACCCCGTCAATTCTGCTGACATCTCTTTGAGGCGCGCGTGGAACACAACGCGCCGTCGACCCGGGCTTGGTCCTTATCGGACGGCGAGCTACCCATTGCTCACCGTCCGCAAGCCCGCGCCTACGGTGGCCGGAAATCGGCTCGCGATTCCCGCCCCGGGCGTCTTCTCCTGCGGCGGTTAGGGGCGTGAGGGCGCGAAATTTGCCTCTCCCTCACGCGTTCCGCCTCCTCCTTCGCGAGCATTACCGCTTCGCAGAAGGAGGTGACGGCCTGCCATTTCCTCTCGCTCCGTACCATGGCCTGAACCAGGGCCGGACGCGAGAGATCACCGCCGCTGATCGCCTCCACGAGGACACGGCGTTGCTCCGCCCAAGCCGGGCAGACCTCCACCGTATGCTCCACCGTGTCCTCAGGCCGATCCACACAATGGTGACACCCGGGTGTTTCCTCCCGCCTTATCCTGAACAGGTACCTCCCGAAGCACCCGTGTCCGGTGAGGACCTGCGCAGCCTTATTGGGTTTTTCCATTAAGGACTTTCCCAGTACCTGGGAATCTCGATTTGTGCCCGGTTGATGGTAATAGGCTCGGACCCTTAGATACAAATTGGAACTTAAATACAACTAGCGTGATACAATGTTAAGTTATAGAAATAAAAAAAAAACACGGTTATGTTTCCCGAAGGACTTGGCAAAGGTAGACCTTAGCATACCCACATTTTGACAAGTGAATGGTAAAGGGGGCGGCACTGTTATCAAAAAGGTCACAAATCAAATTGTCGAAAAAGATACATAAAATAAAAAAATGGCTCTGAAAAAGTTACTTGGAATTACTTACCAATAAAATTCAGGCTGAACAGTAACACTAGAAATTTAAAAAAATACTTCATTTTGTGAAGACATGAAAATGTGCCAATGCAATTGCTTTAACAAACGCATTATTTTATAACATCGACTTAGACGTAAACCGGCGAGTCAGTGGTTTCCAAATGTAGTTTCAAAATCAGAATTTATTTATTTGTCATAATGTTGTTTTACATAGTATCGTGTAGTGTGTTGTTTGACGGAAAGTTTCGTCTTGCGGGGCTCCACATCGCTGTCAGTGCGGTGAAGCTGTCGACCGCCTCGCACGCCATGGCCTTTCCTGCAGCAAGAGCGCTGGTCGGTTGGCACGGCACGCAAGCATTAATGACATCCTCCGTCGGGCTCTTGTCACCGCCGGGGTGCCAGCTGTTTTAGAACCTAATGGCTTGGCACGCGACGATAGAAAGAGGCCAGACGGAATGACCATAATGCCTTGGAAGTTGGGTAGGCCTTTGGTGTGGGATGCAACCTGTGTCGACACCCTTACGCCATCCCATCTTCCTAGCACTGCAGGCTGTGCCGGGGCTGCTGCTGCAGGTGCAGAAAACCTCAAACGGCGCAAATATAGCAACCTTACTGGTAGCTATATTTTTGAGCCGTTTGGGGTTGAAACACTAGGGCCATGGGGTCCGAGTGCTCACCGAGTATTCCGGGACATCGCCAAGCGGTTGGTCGACTCTTTACATGACCAGAGGGCTGGCCAATTCTTAGGCCAAAGAATCAGCATCGCCATCCAACGTGGCAATGCTGCTAGCCTTTTGGGCACTTTTCACGCTGACAGCGATGTGGATGAATTTTTTGACGCCCAATGAGCTCCTGTCTCTTTTTCCTTTACATACTTGTACATAATATATATATGTAGTAGTTGTAAATATGTTTGTGTATAATTAATTGATTCAGGCGTGACCTTGCGGAAATCCATTATAAAATACAATAGACGTGGATATATTTAGTAACTTGTTCCGCTTAGCTATTTCTAAAGAGCCATAAAAAACTCCTGAAAGAAATCGACACGTGTTTCACCTCTCAACGAGGCATCCTCAGGATGACGATGGACTTGTTGCGAACTCGAACACGGCGTGTTGCCACCCCAAGCGCTGAGTGCAGACTGTCATTTTATATAGGTATAATTTTCGACCCAGTTGCAGTTGTGTTACACACTACCCCTTATTGAGCGGTTACGTCTCTTTATAATTATTTACTGCCTGCCTCGCGGTCGCAAGCGCTAGCGCAAAGCTACCACTGAGCATGAAATCCTGGGTTCGATTCCAAGTTCGGGCAAATTGTTATTAGGTTTACCATCAAGAATTTCTCAGTAGTCCGTAGTCATGATAGACTGGCAGTTTGAGTAGTTTATGCGGCCTACCCAAATGTCATTTCTTTGGTATTGTTCGTCGAGTTGAGCTCCATAAGTTCTGAGTTGAGCTCCACGATTACTGACAAAATCAAAATCAAAATATTTTATTTCACATAAACCTACATGGGCACTTATGAAACGTCAGAAGCTAGGTGCACGGTTCCAATTGGTCGTTTCCTATGGAGAAGAGCCGGCAAGAAACTCCACGGTTACTCTTTTAAATTAATTGGCTTTTACAAAACTTTCAAATAACAGTGTTTCTAGGTATGGGAGGACAGTGTAGGTCTTTCAATAAGTACCAAGTACTTAACAAAATAGAAAATGGTCAACAGGTCTACAATCCACTAAGCCTACAGCGTTCTCACATTCACAAAATATGTAGAAATAAATCTGTACAAAAAATAAATTAATTAATAAAAGTAAAAAAACCTATTTTAATTCAAACGCAATTATATGATTGCTATTACAACTGTAGTCAATCTGAATAATTATCATGTCCACAATAGAAACAAACAAAAAAAAAAGTTGAAATTAAATCGTAGGTACCTATATAATGTCAAATAATAGAAATATGTCAAGGGCGAATGTAAAAATAAATAAAAAATAAAGATTTAAATAAACTTGGTAATTTGGGAGCAGTTAATAGACTCTTACTTATTTATGCCGTTAATGAGGTACCAGGGAAGCCACATGTGCAGAAGGAATTATTGCCAAATTTCCTTGTATTCAACGTAGTCTTTAATTTTATAATATGATTTCTTGATAAGGACACGTTTGATGTGGGACAAACGCTTGTACTGACTGGACTAGGCCACTCAAATCTATGTGCTTCTTTCCTCAAAAGACCATTTCAGACACTAATCTACATGGTCCTCATATGGCGTGACCAAGATTATGTCTGGACTTTAAAAGAGACTGTGACCTCTGAGTTTGTTTCGGCCTTTCTTCTCAGAGTAGTCAGATAGGAAACGCCGAACTCATCTAGCTTATTTCTATTTTTTTTTTAATATTACCTGTAAAAGTGATTCCGATATCTTATTTACAGAATAAACAATTTTATTTCATTTCATTTGGTTATGGAGGTCAGATAGGCAGTCGCTCCAGATAAAATACTGGTAATCAGCTGCATCCGGTTAGACTAGAAGCTGACCCCATCATGAAAAGACTAGGCCGATGATGGGATGCCAGCTGAAAGGATGACGCTGATGATAAAACTTGGCTTGCTGCCATTCGTAGCCCGATCCATCCACACTATTATTATCAATAAGAAAGTACTCTCGGAGCTCGTGGCCAAGTAATAACAGCCACACGGGTCGATCCATCAGGTTAAGCTACGCTTGCCGGGGTTGGTCCGTGGATGGATGATCATCTTTACATACCGAGACTCCTCCGTGCCTCGGAAAGCACGTTAAGCCGTTCGTCCCGGCTGTAATTTGTAGATCTTTGACAGTCGTTACGGGTCGCCAGAAGCCCAAAAGTCTGACAACCATTACCCAGTTACTGAGCTGTGGAGGTCAGATAGGCAGTCGCTCCATGTAAAATACTGGCATTCAGCTGCATCCGGTTGGACTGGAAGCCGACCCTAACATAGTCGGGAAAAGGCTAGGCAGCTTGAAAGTACTCTGTCTGTCTATTTGTTGCCTTGTCACGCCCTAACAGCTGTACAGTTTTCGATGCAATTGACCAGGTTTAAGATATAGGATACTTTTTATACTAGTAGTACGATCCCGTGCGATAATTTCTGACCTCGCAAAAGAAGCCACGGACAAATGCCGATAGAAGTCTAGATGTCAGGCACGTGAACATGCGCAGAAAAACCATTAGTTTACAAGGAAAATTAATATTAGGTACTATTGAAGTAAAATTAAATAGGTACCATTGTTTAAATAATGAAAAGGTTAATCTTATCGCTTTGTATTAATAAACTAATGAACTAATGAGGTTTAGCTTGGATAACACTGGAAGGCAAACAAAAACATGAAAATATCCTTGTTATTATACGTCCTATATTAAATTTACAACAACAGATTCATTATAGGCGTGATAGTGGACAGGAAAATATAAACTAACTAGCTTCTGCCCGCGACTTCGTCTGCGTGAAATTTCTTGTTTCCCGTCCAAACCCGTCGCATCGCATCGCCCGCGCACTATTTAGTTTTCGCATTCTTTCTGTCTCTTTTCTTTTTACACGGCTCCTTAAGGTCGTACCGTGATGTTAATTTAATAGCATGTAACCATCCTCAAGAATTGGGCTACCAAATGTAAAATGATCTTTTTTATTATTCGACTGGTTTTTCCAGAGATTAGCGCGTTCAAACAAACAAACAAAAATACAAACTCTTCAGTTTTGTTATTAGAAAGAAATATTATTATTATTTATTACGTCTTAGACATTTCTCGGGACCCAGGGGTCCCGGACCATTGGAAGGCGTACGAGGAGCCGAAGCCAACTCGCAGAGGCCCCTTAGACGTTTTTAATGAAATGAGGTACCAACCGACGTTTCTGCCTGTTCGCACTATGCAAGTGTAGCCAAGGACAACCCCCGGTTGGTGTAGGACTATTGTAAGTATGAAAACAAAGATATCGGACTATGGGTTTGGGTTGCTAAAGTGGACTGGTCACCTGGAACTATGGAAGGACTATGGCCCTTGCCTGGTCTATGTTTTATATGCACACGGATAAAATGGCGGGGGGTGACTTGCACACTCAATAATGGGTCCCCGAAAATGGTCGCTAGCACATAGTGTCGTAGCGACAAGGGGGCAACACGTCCTGAGGTGCTTATGGGGAGTGGAGAGGTATTCTATCAGGACAATCCCGGAAGTAGGGTCAAGATCCCTACCAGCATCTTACTGGAATACTTCCTTCTTCCGAGCACGTTTGCTCTTGCGAATCTCCACTCAATCCGGCCAATAAAGGCAAGAATGAGGTGTGAACTCTGTTCCTCGTCAATGTTCACTCCAGCCGGCCAATAAAGGCAAGCCAAAGGTGAGGAACAAGACTTCTCCCGGGAGATAGGGTCCGTAGGGTCACTACTGCCCAACAGCTCGCCACATGTTGCCCTGCGGGTTTTTGTATCTCTCTTGGTCTGGCTCCTCATCCCAAACCTGTTCCGGAAAAGTAAACTCTACTGGCACAGACCTAGAGTTCGGAGCAGGCAAGCCCCACCACGACGTCAACGTAGAGATACGGCGGTGAGACTATTATTATTATTTTTGTTTTATTATTTAGATAAAGAGAGAAAATAGAAGAATTTTCTATAAAGAAATAAAAACATTTAAGAGCGCACCGAGGAAATTGCGAAATATTTAAGTTCGTTTGATCCATTGCTGCATCGTTCTTACCTTTAGTTATCCAATTAATATGTAAAATATTTAAGTATTCACTTTAGAAACACGATTACTTGTAGTTTCCACTATAGAAATAAATACAAAGTAATCTAAAAAAAAACAACACAAACCCGCAGTACGGCGTAAATATTTCACGGTAGGTCATCAAGTTTTTAATTATATCAAAACGATATGTTTTGTGCAGTTAGAGAGCAGTGGTGGCCCAGTGGTAACGGCCGTGACTTACGAGTTGTACGTCGTAGGTTCGTACCCAGACAGGCGCTTTACTTTGTATAAATTATTTCATCACCACTGCTCTCAAAACGGTGAAGGAAAACATCGTGAGGAAACCGGCATGCTGGTTTCCTCACGATGTTTTTCTACACCGTTCACGGTTCTAGGACATGTCCTAGAACCGAAAATTCGAAGACATGTGACATCTACCAACCCGCACTGGGCCCACTCCCTCTCACAGAGAGGAGGCCTGTGTCCCAGCAGTGGGAAGATTATAGGCTGATGATGATGATATATTTTCGATAACGTTTACATTTTACATTTTCAAAACATTTATTTGTTTTAATAACACGAAAGAAATATCGAAATTAGCGCCCAAACCACCCATTTCCTATACCGCTCTATCCCATCCATTAGCGGCTAAAGCTCGATGTGCCTTTAAATATTTAGTTATATTCGACGTCGTAATTGTTTTACTACTTTTAGCAACATCATCAATATTCATCATTTCAGCCGAAAGACGTCCACTGCTGGACAAATGCCTCCCCCAAGCACCGAAAATTTGACCGGTTAAATGTTTCCCGAATCCAGTGGATTTCTGTGGCCTTCACAAGGTCATCGGTCCACTTTGTGGGAGGCCTTCCAACGCTACGTCTTCCGTTATGCGGTCGCCAGTTCAAAACCTTTCGACACCATCGGCCATTTGTTCTGCGAGCAATATACCTACCCACTGCCACTTAAGTTTGGCAATTCATCGGGTTATGTCACTTACCTTGGTTCTCCTGTGGATTCATTTCTGATTCGATCACGTAGGGATACACCAACCATAGCCCACTCCATTGCCCTTTGGGTGACTTTTAGCCTTCTTATAAGGCCCATTGTGAGCGACCACGTTTCAGTGCCATAGGTCATCACTGGCAGCATGCACTAGTCAAAGACTTTCGTTTTGAGGCAGTAAATACCGCAGGGTATTTGGACGAGAAGCTAACAATTCCCAGTAAATTGAAACTAAAGTTCAAACTATCTAATTGACACAGACAAATAGACCTAATTGTTTTATGATGTGCAAGACGACATTCAACCTGAGGTTCGAAAGAAAGAAAATACGCTAAAATAATGCTGTGACCCTATGCGAGCCCCAGCGTTGGTTTTCAGGGATAGCCGGCGTTGACACGATGACGTCAGCCGGAACAATAACTAATAAAATAAAATAAATACGTAAATCAATTACGAGATACCCGTATCGCTGTCGATTAGCAGACTGGCAGCATTGCCACGTTGGATACTTGTGCTTTTACCAAAGTATAAGCCAGCGTTTTTGCCGAACCCCACGACACGAAAGTTAAACATGTGACTCTAAAATTTCCACCTTATTTTCTTTGAAGGATTATATTCGGTTAACGGTATAAAAGTTCAGAGAGCAGGTGGTAGCCCAGTGGTAACGGTCGCGACTTACGAGTTGAAGGTCGTAAGTTCGAACACAGACAACCGCTTTACTTTGTGTAAATTGTTTCATCACCACTGCTCTCAAAACGGTGAAGGAAAACATCGTGAGGAAACTGACATGTCCTAGAACCAAAAATTTTAAGACAAGAGACATCTCATCAACCCGCACTGGGCACGCGTGGTGGATTACAATTGAGAAGAGATCCCACTATCTCACAAAGAGGAGGCCTGTGTCCCAGCAGTGGGAACATTCATAGGCTGATTAATATTATGTTATTAAGTTAACAATTGTATTAAACTACTAAACCCCGTTTGGAAATATAACCGTGTTGATATGTCATTACTTGAGAACCCCTGACACATGGAAATGAGTTGTATTCAACATAACAACTGAAGCAAAGATTCAATAAACACCCGTTTTAAAGACTGACGATAAACAATTTATTTAAGAATAAACATAATGCACGTTTGTTTGCTTTAATTTAATTGTACACTAGAGCTATAAATTGATTATTATGTTGATAACACTATGATGATGTAACATTTTTACATTAATTCACGAAAATAAATATGTTTTTCTGTCTTAAGTTATTTTGTGTTTCGTTGTAATTATTTTATTTTAATATTTTGATTATTCTTTATTATAAATAACTAATTATTATGTAAAAGTATGTACAGTACCGACCAAAAGTCCATAAGCAATCTCACAAAGCAATAGACTGACGCTTCGGTTTGACTTACGACCTTCTTCTATAAGTTGTTACAATACTGTAGACACGCAAATTACACACACACACTCACTTTGTCTGCAACCAATGACTAGTTCGATAATCATCATTCGTTTTTTGTTTCATTCGTCTTGTCCACATAAATATTAAAGTTTAGCAGGTAGACCACAGAAAACTAAGTAAATTATTTCGATTTCTGTGGGGTTGATGCAGTTCGTTACGAGTATTCAATTAATAGAACTTTGTTGGTTCGTGGATAATATTGGTGATGAGTATTTAGCGCAGTGTTGTGGTTATTATTTTCAAAATGTAGGCATAAAATATTATATTGAAGAGATCAGATCAGAGAATATTATTGCGCTGCGTAAAAGTGAAGTGAATATCTAATGAAACCGGACTAAGTCTGAGTGTTATCATTTATATATTTCATATTTTACTAAACATAAATCCTAATCAAGGGTATTGTTGATAGAACAGAGGTATTGTTGAGACAGAAGATGCCTTTAAAGTTTTAAATTCATTATGAGGTTTAATTCGAATAGTGAATAATAAATAATTAGGCATTATGTGTTATAAAAACAATGTTTTTCTTTGTGCTAGAGAAATACTGTGAGGGTTAAGAGATATGAGGAAGAGGCTTATTATCGAGTAGCGACGTCAAATGGTGAATGAATATGAAACAAATGGTTTCATACCAACGAGATATTTTGTCGAAATAATTAATATGACCTTAAAATCAACAATTTTGTCAGTAGATTTTTTTACATTTTAAGTAGTATTATTAATTCTTAATTATTGCTTAATTACTTCGACCATGATCAAAGCTTTATATTTATGGTGAAAAAATCCATTTAAAATTTAAAACATTTCAAAATTTAATAATGTCAAAGCAGTTTGTTAACTATACTTAAGTAAAATAAATATAACGAATTAATATTATTTATTTTTATTATAACATATCACGCATTTTTTATTCTAAACCCTTTATTGCAATAAAAACATTAATAAATAGGCAGGAATATTTAAAAATATTATTATTGCAAACAAAAATAATAATATTTGCAAAGACAGCGCTGTGATTTACGAGATTAGAACTTTAGCCATCTTGAATCTAAGACCAACGCTTAACGCCTTTTACTATCTGCACATATAATTTACTTTCGAATTTTAGCAATGCGATACACTGGCCAAGGTCACGCGTATGATGCGTGCTAACAAAAATGATGGAAATAAAAGTGCGGCGCCCGCGAACCGTGACGATACGACAGTGTGTAGTGCAAAACTGCGTTCTCTGTGGTGTGTGTACGGCACTCACACCACAGCCGTCTGACTGTTTACACATGCAAATGTACGGACTACACCGCGTGTTCACAGCAATACGACTCTTAGCGTGCTTATGCACTTTTGAGCGCTTACTGTACACCTCTAAGGCAGATTTTTGAGGAGCGAATTCGAATTATTAAGATCTCATGTAAAATGTACCAAAAATCACACGAATAAATGTATTTGAATTTGAATAATTATACATAGCATTTATATAATATATATGCTTACAGACTTATAATAATAATTTTAATATGTATGTACATGCATTTAAAAACTTTTTACAAAAAAAAAAAACAACCGACTTAAAAAAAAAAACACTACAAAGTGAAAAATAACTTTAATTTCGGAAGTCGGTGTCTTTGGTTTTGAATTTTCGTTCTTTGTCACCGACTTCCGAAATTAAAGTTATTTTTCACTTTGTAGTGTTTTTTTTTGAAGTCGGTTGTTTTTTTTTTGTAAAAAGTTTTTATTTTTCACTTTTTAGTTGTGATACCTACCCCACACAAATTCGAATACCACTACCTGCTATGTAAATAACAGTGACAGGAAGTTATCATATCATCTACATACTAAGTGGGAAAAAATACGTATAATTGAAGCTAACTCAAAAACGACCCAAGCAAAGTTAATAAAATTTATATGGGACCACCTCTGAAGTATAATCTACCAAACAAAAAAGAATCATCAAAATCTATTCATAATTGGCGGAGTAATCGCGTAACAAACATACAAAAAAAAAAAAAAACATGCAGACGAATTGAGAACCTCCTCCTTTTGGAAGTCGGTTAAAAAAGGAGGAGAATGAATCATAGGACATCAAAAAATTCTTCTGCATTTCTATCGATCTATCTTGAAAAACTAAGTGGGCTCTCGGACCCCCACGACCCTGGTGTTTCAAACCCAAACGGCTCGAACAAATAAAAAATGAAACTAAAAGATTTTCAAATGACTCTATGCAGGTTTTGCCTTTACATATGAGAAAAAGGCGTGGGTTCAGGACAGTTTAACCATTTGAGGATTCATTACATTCTGAACATATTTATGATTTTCAAAACCAAATATTGTAATACAATTTTATTAAGAGTAACATTGTGATGAGTAGCTATGTTTCTTGCCCATTTTTATTCATACGAAACTACATTTTGGAATGGGAAACCTAATTTAAAAAAAAATAGTGCCTTTTGATGGTATAATTGAAATAAACGATTTGACATCACTTTAACATCTGCGAAGACGCGCTATGTAGGTATAACTTCAGTCGATGATTACCCAGAAACAAAGAAGAAAATAATAATAAGTTTTATGATTTATTCTTGTCAAAGAAGGAAATATACTTGACTAATTGATCGCGTATCTGCAGGCTCAATCAATCAACAAAGCTTACCCTTACAACCTATGACATGTACTCGAAGTACACGTTGATACCCGTCCAGTCCAGTCTAGCGTCTTCACAGTTTCGGGCATATCATATCCCCCTGTCTAACCCCTCTGAGCAGTTGGATGGGGCTGGTTTTCTGATCCTGTATCTGTACAGTAATCGTAGTAGCTTCATATAGACATCTCAACACGTCGATGTAGCGAATTAATTCGACATAGTTGCAGAGAGGTCAGAACTGCCCATATTTGGATGGTGTCGAAGGCTTTCTCGTGGTTTCAAATGCCGTACACATCTGCGAACTATTTGTAGATTATAGTAGGTACCCATATAAGAATGGTACATTGTTTTCATGATTGTTATATTTATCAACTGCAATTTGTACGACATTGACATGCTTCATAAAACTGGGTTCTAGTAGATTTCCTTTACCGCATGATACGGTAATATATGAGGTAGATTATGGCAATATACTTATTTTATGGTTGTCACAGGTATGGTTTTTTGAACCACATCAATAATAGACTTGTTGGTTTCTTATCATACCATGATGGCCGTGCCTATGCTGCGTAATAATTTCAAAAAGTTATAACACACTATCTTCTGCCAGTGGCTTCACCTGTTATCTTTATTATAGCCTATGTTACTCAGTGATAATATAGCATTCCACTGGTGAAATAATTTTTAAAGATATCTGTACAAGTATTTTTTGAGTTTATTAATTGCAAACATAAATATAAATCTTTTCTCTTTATATTATTAGTGTTGATAAGATCACGCCTGTTATCCACATTTCACCAGTTATGTTTACGTCCCATGTAATATAGGGTGAGCCTATTGCCATCCACCGTGCATAAATCCAGATTCCGGGCTACTACTGAGAAATTCCTGATGGAAAACCCAATTACACTTTGCTCGACCTAGGAATTGAACCCAGGACCTCATGCTCAGCAGTAGCGCTTGCAACTCTTAGACTAATGAATAGTCCAAAAGTTATATGAAAGGTATATTTTATAATACCTTCGTGCATATAACATGGTGTTGATTAAACGAAGGCGATAAGAGCAGAGAGAGAAGAAATGTCACAAAAAAACAGTGATCAGATCATGAAACCATGTCTCAGTAACGCCATCTAGCATAATATAGCAAAATTACATAATGCCCAAGTTTGACACAATATGCTTTTACCACAGTAAATACACCGTGACATTTTTATCGTCTTACAAAAGCAGCCCAGTTCATGTATCCAATGACTACAAAACATTCATTAAAAAAAATTATATGATGCTAAGGTTATTCAGAATTAAAGTTTAATTAGAAGCTTCATTACTTTCTACAACTTTTCTATTTCTATTTTGGCAACATTTCCTGTGATTCAAGAAATTTAATCAAACAACAGGTATTCTTTAGTAAATTGCAGTGTAAAATAATCTTATTATAATTTGTTTTCTAGTATTGAAACTTATTTAGTTCTCATATTAAATTATTACATTTAGTTATTGATCATAATATTCGTAATCCGCGCCATTTTCGTCACATGAGGTAGCACTTTATCAAAAACAAATTTACTAAGTCAAATGACCTTTTGTTAATATGACTAACAAAAACCCAAAAATAATTAAATAAATGTTCTCTTTTAATTTTAACTCCAACATCGAAATTAGTTTAATAGTTACTCTTCCAGCAATATACTGTGAGTTCGATTTCCTGGCAATAGATGGCATTTTATTTCAAAGGAATCGATTTCATTCACAGATGCATTTAAACGGTTGTAACAGTATTCCACAGTAACCCATAGAGGGCAGGATCAACGACTTTATGGTGATTATGTTATAATCTTTAGAGGTAGACGCTTTCGCGGTGACATATATATAATAATATATATATGAGAATGAGATACGATATTCTAATAAAAATTACAACAATCATTACAATTCGAAAACTAACTTAGAAAAGCTGAAATAGATTGCAAACGTTACCATTTCTGCTTAACCCTCTATCACTCATAAACTAGGATTAATTAAATTTTTTGGATTGAATATGATAACAAAAAAATTAAATACGTACTTATTTCTGGATTTTTTATTATTTTTGACATTTCTCGGGACCCAGGGGTGAAGATTGTATTAACCCTCTCTCTCTCTGTTTTTTACAATCTTCACTCTACTTTTTTTTCTCTATACTTTTTCATCGTGGTGCTATACTAAATGCCTCGAAGAACTTTTAATCGTTTTGTTCATTTTCAAACCAAGAAAATTGGAAATGGTCGCACAATTATATACTTACAAAAACAAACAACTCTATACGACAATATTGACGTAAAAATGACATTTAAAAATTACTGCCTTATAAAATGATTAAAATCTTCAGGTTCAACTTACGTTGACAAGACTTTACCGTGTCTTTTCATAGTTCAAAGTATGAACCAAAGTATCAGTGTGGCTTGCGCTTGTAAGGTCTTAGTTTTCCAAAATTTAAAAATGCCATATTATAGCCATTTCCAATATTAATTTCCATTTCAAATTAATGATTATTCCTGATTAAGATTTACTGCTGGCATATTTTTTTATTTTAATACATAATAGCAAAGTAGGTAGTAAAAAATCTGCAGGGGATCACGGTTAGTCCCCTTATGCTCTAGTCCCGCTATGCTCGACTCGTAAAATACCTACTATTTGTTAAGTTTATTGTTCGGTTTATTTCAGAATTTAGAAGATAGACATAATTATGTCATCCCGGACTTTTTGTTGAACTTTTTAAGATGAACAGTACTGTCGAACATAAATTTTATGTATCTTTTGCTGTTTACGCGGCGCACGCCAGTAAAGCTCCCAGTCGGCGTGATTTTTTCCGACTTCTTCAACAATAATCATCATATTTAAGCCAATTTACACAAAACTTTCATGAGTTATACACAAAAACCTTCCGCATGAATCAGTGCGTCCATTGATGAAAATTGTTTGAAAATCCGTTCGGTCGTTTTTGAGTTTATCGCGTTCAGACAGACAGAGAGACTGACAGACAGACAGACGCGGCGGGGAACTTTGTTTTATAATATGTAAGGATATCCTACTACTGTTTGTTTTTCTTATAAAATAAAAACATTAATTCTGAGTTTCCTCTATGAGCTTATCGAAAGTTCTACACAATGCTAGGGTTTTTCATAGTAATGATTGATGTCATTAATTTATTTAAACACAATAGGTAAGAAGAAATTTTTTTTTGTTATCAATATGGATTTTACTTCAGTAGGTATCCAAAATTATTTTCCTGTGTCAGTGGTTCTCAAATACATCGATTTTCTACATAACTGATTATTTAACTCGTATTATTTATTTTGGCTGATGTTCAATGTATCAAATATTGACATCCAAGTCTAATTTTTTCAGTTTAATATTTTTTTCCTATTTTGTAACTGTTAACCAACATTTTGTCACATAAAGATAAGATCATGTTTTAAATATATTGTGTCTTACCACATTTGGGAATCACTGACTTGACAGGATATATACGCAGGAAAAAAAACTGAAATCAGGTATATATACTCGTTAAAACAACGTAACACTATACAATATCGTATCGGTCATCACAAAATGAAGTTTTATTTAAAATATTTTGGGTTACTACTCTGCCTGGCTTTTATTGGTAAGATGTTTTCAATTTATAAAGTGACTAACCATTGCGAAATTATATCAAAAAGTTTGTCTTAGTGGTGTTTGATTTTATCTAATCTCAGATCTCTTCGATCAGTGTGGATTAGAGTCACATATTTGTTTCTGGGGAAAGTTAGTTTCAGAGAAAGGGTGTAGCGCAGGGGTTTGTTCTGAGTCCCTCAGACTTTTACAATTTTCCTTGTGTTTTGCCTTCTCCGGCCAATCGATAAGGAAAGTGTCCAAATCGTCAGGCTAGCGTTTCCTCGGCCTGCCTAGGTAACGACGCGCATCTTCAGGCACTCACTGTAATGTTCCTATAAGTGTGACCTACCCATCCCCATTTTAGCCTTGCTGACTTATCTCCAACATCGAAGATCCCTGTCTTGTAGCGAAAATGGTGTTGCGAATTTGATTGGTGATTTGTTTTTAGGGTTCCGTACCTCAAAAGGAAAAAACGGAACCCGTATAGAATCACTTTGTTGTCCGTCTGTCAGTCTGTCAAGACCCTTTTTCTCAAGAACGCGAGGAGGTATCAAGCTGAAATTCATATCAAATACTTAAATCAACAGTCCCTTGGAGCTGTGAAAAAATCAAACTTCTAAGCCAATGCAATCAAAAGATACAGCCATTTATGCTGCAAATTTTCGACACTCGCAAGGGAATCAAAACCTACAGGTCCCGTGAACTCAGAATCTTGAAATTTGGTACGAAGCAATTTCTTATAGCACAGTTAAAGGAAAAATTGCGAAAAGCATAAATTTTTAGTTACATCAAGTAATAAAAATATTTTTAATAATTTAAATATTTTTATACGGAACCCTCGGTGTGTGAGTGTGAGAGTGTGAGTTTAAAAAAAAAAACTATTTGCTTGTATTTTCAGAGGGATCGTTCAGATGTGACTACAAATACAGTTCATTAGCCAAAGGATGGTTCAAACACTTTATTGTACCAGCGACTTGGCTCGATGCCCGGCTGCGATGTACACTGGAAGGTAAGAAATTAATATAAAGTCGAACAATCTATTTAGTATACCGGCAAAAATGATCATCTTTCCTGTTCTCTACACGGTTACTATTCGTTTTTATTGTGGAAAAGAGTGATGTAAAATAATTGACTACACAACACATTCACGACAGTTTTTAAAAGTAGTAACTTGCACGACTGTACTTAAATTGAAAAGTGGATTAATGTTATCAGAGCGATGGAGGAACTTAATAAACATAAATTAAATCCTTGTAGGTATGCTCCCCGATTCAACCCTGTAATAGTCAACTAGTGTCAGACTAACCCGTCAACCTATTCGATGAACCAAAGATTTAAATCGTTAAATTCCCCCACCCGCATCAAAAGATGGTCACGTAATCGTTTCGTTGACAATGACATTTAAAGAAATAAATATATTATTGTCTCACTCACTCGTACCGAACATCGTATCTATCGTTCCATGTGAGATGTTTGAGCACACTCTTCTTAGTATGGACTCTACTCGCGACCTCAGTACGGTCAAATCTAATAATTTAAATTAATCTGTCCTCAGGTGCTGCTCTAGTGTCTCCAACCACACTAGAACTAAAATCTGAAATGATGCAAATCATAAAGCACTCCACTTTGAAACAAGAAATATTTACGGGGATTCATGCCACTCTCTCTCAAGGAGATTATCATACAGTTGAAGGTGAGTCAATCAGTTTAATTACAATCATCTTCTTAGGGTGGCGATGGCAATCTAAACGGACTCGGCCCAGAATTCGGCTAAGTGTTTGGCGCCATCATTAGCGTCCTTGTAACGTGCAGACCACAGGACACGCAGGCCACGATATTAAGTGTCCCATCGTTTGTGACAGCACCACATTTACACTCCAAGCGAAGTCATCTCTGAATCTTGCTTTTTCCTTTTTGTCTTGTTTTTGTCTGGGTCCACTGGTCCTTATAGTTATTTTAGACCTGTATTATGTACCTACCTATAATCTACAATAAAGATTTTGATTAATCATAATCATAATCATTTATTCGCTTTGAGAGTAGGTACATAAATAAAGGTGTTCACAAAATGTTGAGATCCCTGTACAATCTACCAATTAGGCATGCAAACATTGGTATCTTTGCCCAACTATGGGAGTCGTCCATTGCCATATATGTTCCATTTTATTCTTAAAATATGCTTATAATACAATTTATGTGACTAATTATAGAGTCTAATACAGATTAATAAATTACAGGTACACCGCTCTCGAAAATTCCAGTATTTTGGGCTGAAAATGAGCCAGATAATAAGGACAATAAAGAAAGCTGTATCACTTTTAATGATAATGGAGATTTAGCTGATCGTTCGTGTGAAGAGACTCGTCCTTACATCTGTTACCGTTCCGAGGACCCTGAAGTAGAAGTTAATGAATGCGGCACTGAAGATCCAGGTAAATAGCAATTGTACACTCAAACTCAAAACATTTATTTTAATTAAACCAATTACAGACCTCAATTGAAGACCTCAGTACAATGCTCGATGACCTCAGTAGAGCCTCCGAAAGAGTGGGTCTTAAAATGAACATGGACAAGACAAAGGTCATGTCAAATGCCCATGTGACACCCACTCTCATGAAGATCGGAGACGCTACGCTCGAAATTGTGGACGAGTATGTTTACTTAGGACAAACTGTCCAGCTAGGTAGGTCCAACTTCGAGAAAGAGGTCAATCGTCGAATCCGACTCGGCTGGGCAGCGTTCGGGAAGCTACGCAATGTCTTTTCGTCCCACATACCACAGTGTCTCAAGACGAAAGTCTTTGACCAGTGCGTGTTACCAGTGATGACCTATGGTACTGAAACGTGGTCGCTCACAATGGGCCTTATCAGAAGGCTAAAAGTCACCCAAAGGGCAATGGAGAGGACTATGCTTGGAGTTTCCCTACTTGATCAAATCAGAAATGAGGAGATCCGCAGGAGAACCAAGATAACCGACATAGCCCGAAGAATTGCCAAACTTAAGTGGCAATGGGCAGGGCACATTGCTCGCAGAACGGATGGCCGATGGGGCCGAAAGGTTCTGGAGTGGCGACCGCGTACCGGAAGACGTAGCGTTGGAAGGCCTCCCACAAGATGGACCGATGACCTTGTGAACGCCGCAGGAATCCGCTGGATGCGGAAAGCACAGAATCGGTCGAAGTGGAGGTGCTATGCTAGGTGGGAGGCCTCTGTTCAGCAGTGGACGTCTTTCAGCTGAAATGATGATGATGATGAATGACGATGACGGTCAGTCAGAAAGATGAAGCTAGTTGCCCATTCCAAAGCGTAGTAGGTTCCTATGGAGAAGAACGGGTAAGAAACTCCATGGACACTCGTAGAGAGGGGGTTAACAGGCTATTATTTTGAATTTGCTACATGTTTTTACTAAAACAGTCGACCATAAAATTACTACCTTTGACAACAAGTCTCAGTAAATTAAAATTTTACTTAGGTTGAAACTAAAATGACAAAAGTATCTAACTGTCTTATATCTTGTTAGCCAAAATATAGCACTACAAGATTATTTTGACTTGTAGTCAAAATTGTAACTAATGCCGCCATCTTGTTTCTTGAATACATTTGACAAAACAATTGCATGTTTACCAGCAGCGCCCCCATGTCAACATCCTTCGAACGCCAAAAGGTCCTGGTAGTAGTGTTCTTATTATTTTATTTTATTGCAAACGAGGACATTCAACTTTAGGATAGTATTGCAATTCTGTGGTCGCTTAAACACTATCACTAAACCTTTTTTTTATACAGGAGAGAACCTAAATTACCTACCTACCTACTATTAATTGGAGATCATATCGACGTCTTGACATGTATTTTTAATTTATTTTTCATTTCTGAAATGTATTTAATTGTATTTTCATAAGTTTTGACTTAATGTTAACAAACTCAACAGCAAACCAACATTTTTCATTGTTTCTTTGACAGGGTTCATGTACAAAAACCGACAGTAAAATATTGTAAAATGTGTAATGTGCATGAGAGCAAATAAATTATACAAAAAAACAGGCCAAGTGCAAGTCGGACACGCACACGAAAGGTTCCGTACCGTATTAAGATCAAGCAAAAAATACCGAAAAAAATACGTTTCTTGTACAGGGACCCCCTTTAGTTACTAATTTTTTTTATTGTTTGTTGTTATAGCGGCAATAAAAATACACAATTTGTGAAAATTTCAATAGTCTACTTATTACGGTTCATGAGATACAGCTCGCTGTCAGACAGACGGACGGACAACGGAGGTTTAGTAATAGGGTTCCATTTGGCACCCTTCGGGTACGGAACCCTAATAAAAATTACTCCTGGAGCAGGGTTTCAATCATTTATTACTTTACTCGAAAACTGCTGCCAACCGTTGGCTCTTGTTTATAGGATTTTCAGAGACTATGATTGTGATTCCAGATACGTAAAATTCAGCCCTGTTAGAAACCTTTAACAAAACTTGCACGACCTGCTATTTTATCAGTATCTTCATCATTTCCTTTTCAGAATACCACTTGGATAACAGAACTAACAAATGCTACAAGTTTCACATAGTACCACGGAACTTCTCCCGAGCCAACTTGGCGTGTACAGCTGAAGGCGGCCATCTTGCTATTATAAACAGTGCAATCGAAGCTAAAATTCTCAGTGAGATATTTTCAAAAATTCCTAGAAGCGCCATGTTGGGAATGGCACCAACTTGGAAAGAAGTAGCTTTCGTCGGCTTTTTCGATTGGGGTGAACGTGGTGATTGGAGGACAATTCACGGTAATTAATATTTTCTTGCACCTTTTTAATATATGTCAGATATCTTCTATCCAATAACATAACATTACGCTTGTAATCCCCGAAAAGTAAGACAGAGGGTGTACCACCTATACTATACTATACTAACACCCACATTTCGTCAGTTATGTTTAAATCCCATGTAATAGGGGGCGAGCCTATTGCCATTAACTGGGCACAATACAGACTCCATGCTGATACTGAGAAAACCATGAATGAAAAAACTGTGGTATAAAAATGAAATTTGATTTTGTCCTCTCAAAAATGTAATACTATTCCTGGGATAAAAATAACTGGCGTTGGAAAACTCAGCACTCAAACATCCTTTTGTGGTTAGGTATAGCCAGAATGTCACAGCTCTAGTATTTCTTTTTTTTTGTGTTATTTACTAGTTTGTGATTGGTTATGTCGAGTACGGACCACAATTTAAATACCAGTGCTGTGACATTCTGGCTACTGGTGATTTGAGTTACGGGTTACTTTTGAATCATGGACGATCGAACTTACAGTGAAGTTTTGAAGCAAGCGGAGTCTTGTAATCTTTTGTCACACAAACTTCAAAACAGCATCACTTTTTTCCCTTTCAGGCCAAACTCTGTCAGAAGCTGGGTTCGACAAATTTGATCCATCGGAGCCAAACAATTTAACTCCAGGTGAATACTGTGGCTCCATTTATCGCTCGGGGCTCCTGAACGACTTGTGGTGTCACGAGGCCTTCACATTTATCTGTGAGAAGAGTCCCGATTATCCTACTGTCTGTTACGCTGATGAAATATATTAAATGCACAGTGCTGTTATGAATTTTAAATATGCTTTTAAAAATAAATGTTTAAATATGCTTTTAAAATAAATGTTAAATATGCTTTTAAAAATAAATGTTTAAATATGCTTTTAAAAATAAATGTTTAAATAAAAAGTAGTTTCAAACTCAAACTCAAAGCATTTATTTCAATTAAACCGTTTACAGATACTTTTGAACTGTCAAAGAGTCGGTCAATTAGTCAGAAAGTTGAAGCTAGTTGCCCATTCCAAAACGTAGATCTCTATGTAGAAGAACGGGCAAGAAACTCCAACGACACTCTTTTAAATATAGATATTACAAAATCCTGGGTACATTATTCTTGTTGCTTCTATATGTTAGAACAATGTACAAAAAATAATCAAAAGCAATTGAAAATATAAGATTAAAAAACTTTTTACAAAAAAAACAACCGACTTCCAAAAAAAAACACTACAAAGTGAAAAATAACTTTAATTTCGGAAGTCGGTGTCTTGGGTTTTGTGTTTTCGTTTTTTGCCACCGACTTCCGAAATTAAAGTTATTTTTCACTTTGTAGTGTTTTTTTTTGGAAGTCGGTTGTTTTTTTTGTAAAAAGTTTTTATTTTTCACTTTTTAGTTGTGGTACCTACCCCA
Organism: Agrochola litura; assembly: GCA_949152395.1. NCBI lineage: Eukaryota > Metazoa > Arthropoda > Insecta > Lepidoptera > Noctuidae > Agrochola > Agrochola litura. Next base: position 18,623,569 of record OX424513.1, on the reverse strand, counting down.
CACACATTCAAATACCACTACCTGCTACCAGTGACAGGAACTTATCATATCATCTACATACTAAGTGGGAAAAAAATACGTATTTTGTAGCTAACTCAAAAACTACCCAAGCAAAGTTATTAAAATTTATATGGGACCAATTTGAGAGCATACCCTTTCAAACAAAAAAAGAATTTTCAAAATCGGTCCACAAATGACGGAGAAATCGGTGGACATACATAAAAAAAAAAAAAAAAAAAAAAAAAAAAAAAAAAAAAAAAAAAAAAAAAAAAAACAAACATACGCGTCGAACATATAACCTCCTCCTTTTTGGAAGTCGGTTAAAAATAAGCCCTGGCAGATAAGAGATGACCAGTCTCAACTGACGGCGCCCGTTCACAAAAATGACGCGTGGATCAGCACCGTCCAGCTCAACCATTTTGTAGGGAACCGAATGATCCAACAGACTCGCCACCATCAGCGAGACATTTAAGTGAGCATGACATACTCTCAACTGCCATGCTCTTTCAAGTCAACATACATCTTAATAACATAATAAACGGCTCCATGGTACTCACATTTACAGAAATAACAATAAAATGCTTCTAAATTATACAAAACTATAGTTTGCAATGTATTTAAGAGATAAATAGATTTTTTTTTCAACTATTTCCAAATTTTTGAAGCTGTAAACGAAAAGGCAAAATATGAATAATGTTTTGTTTGTTCATTTGAATAATGTTTTGTGTTGCATAATGTAGGTTATTTTGTATACTATTGTATAGAATCATTCTCTAACTTGAACGGACAGCTGTGCTGCTGGGGAGTTTGTTGCGCCACTTCTTCTTCCCAGCTAAAGGCACTAGGAAGTGGTGAAGGGTGGGCGTTTCTGGGGGACTGTCTTATGTAATTTTGACGTTCGAAAAGTGCTGATTCTCAGCCTAGTTTGAATAAATGACTTTTGAATTTGAATTTATGAATCAGAATCATTTATTTTGCAATGAATATGGGTACAAAATAAGATGTTAACATTGTAAAAGCAGTTCCAACACACTCTACCTTACGGCATGCAAAGTTAAAAAATATTGATATCTACACAATTACACAACCAAATAAACAAAAATAAAAAGTACAGTTATGTGGATCGGCAGCCTTCCTACGTAAACTAAAAAAAACAACAATCTTAATTCTATATATTTTACAAATGATTATAATATTGATTATTTTACTTACATTAACAAAAACAAAAAAAAACTTTTTTACAAAAAATACAACCGACTTCCAAACTACAAAGTGAAAAAAACTTTAATTTCGGAAGTCGGTCTTTGCATCAGTATTTTAGTTTTTTGACACCGACTTCCGAAATTAAAGTTATTTTTCACTTTGTAGTTTGGAAGTCGGTTGTATTTTTTGTAAAAAAAGTTTTTTTAAATCTTTTTAGTGGGTTGGTTTGTAATTTATCTAAGTTACAATAGTCTTATGTCAACTGCTCATCAAAAATACTCAAATCGCTATAGATGTGCCTATAATATTTGAAGAGTTCCCTCGATTTCTCCAAGATCTCACTATCAGATCGTGATCAAATGACAATGGGACCAACTTGAAAGTATACCCTTTCAAACAAAAAAATAATTTTTCAAATCGGTTCAGCCGTCTTCGAGTAATCGGGGAACATACATATTGAGAACCACCTCCTTATTTTTGATGTCGGTTAAAAAAATAACAAAATATGTAATGAAATATGAAACAAAAATATGAAATTAAAATAACAATATAAACTCTTATCATTAAAAAAATCTTGTCTTGTGTCTTGTGTAATCTATAAAGAAAATGGATAGGTATATCGAAAGACAGTCACGTTAAAAAATGCATGCATGAATAATCTCTAAAAGAAAAAGTTCACTGAGTGACAGACACAAAGAATACAGTAATAATGACGTTACAGTGAAATTTTACCATTACTAGAATTTATTTGACAACGTTCCCTTATTATTACTTTCGAAAACTTAAATTTAACTAGCTATAAAACATTGAATATAGTGACGTAGTGCACATATCGATATTGTTGTTAACAATTCTATCAATCAACTCAACGTGTTCTACCGATATTCATAGTTTGGGAGAAATAAACACATCTTACTATACATCGCACTCGCCTCCACAGAGTAGGCAACTCGTTCATGGGTCAATGTATACGCTTTTACAACAAATGAGCTGCTATATGTGTGCCAAATTTCATCCAATTCTGTTGAGGAGTTTTTGCGTGAAAGAGTAAGAAACATCCATCCATCCTCACATACTTTCGCATTTATAATATATATATACGGGTTATTAGTTATACGTCGGCAAGCCGTTATGGGGATGTAGGAGAGGTCATTTGCAACCAAATTACTCCGATGACCCCTATGCCAATGTCAACCATTTTTGAGTAATTTTTTTTTTTTTTTTATGTATGCAGTAAAAACATAAAATGTCAAATTATGTCAATATTGTTGACATTGGCATAGGGGTCATCAGAAGTAATTAGGTTGTAAATGACCTCTCCTACATCCCCTTAACAGATTGCCGACGAAAAACCAATAACCCTGTATTTATGTACATAGTAGAACTATCTAGAATTACTTCAGATAGGATTAACATTGTTGAATATTATACACAAATAGACACAAATATTTACTTATTTATTGTGAATGTGGGGACAACGTGGGTATTCTTTTTTAATTTTCTTAGTTAGTTTTAATTATGGTCTGGCAGTTAAGTACTTTTTGTGGCCTACCCAAATATCCTTTCTTTGGTATTGTTTGTCTAGTCGTTGAGCTCCTTAAGCACTTTTTTTTTTGGGTGGGAAATTATCAAACCCGCTCTGGGTGGAGCGGGAGGGCGTGTCAGAATCTTACTGACTAAAACCCACCCGTGTTCCTTCAGTTGTCATGTTGCCGGGGGCCACGATTTCCCTTTTGGCCCTAGCGGACCCCGTCAATTCTGCTGACATCTCTTTGGGGCGCGCGTGGAACACAACGCGCCGTTGATCCGGGCTTGGTCTTTATCGGACGGCGAGCTACCCATTGCTCACTGTCCGCAAGCCCGCGCCTACGGTGGCCGGAAATCTGCCTGTGATTCTCGACGTCCAGGACGTCTCCTCCTGCGGCGGTTAGGGGCGCGAGGGCGCCAAATTTGCCTCTCCCTCACGCATTCCGCCTCCTCCTTCGCGAGCATTACTGCTTCGCAGAAGGAGGTGACGGCTTCCCATTTCCTTTCGCTCCGTACCATGGCCCAAACCAGTGCCGGACACGAGAGATCGCCGATCGCCTCCACGAGGACACGGCGATGCTCCGCCCAAGCCGGATAGACCTCCACCGTATGCTCCACCGTGTCCTCCGGGCGATCCACACAATGGCGACACCCGGGCGTTTCCTTCCGCTTTATCCTGAACATGAACCTCCCGAAACAGCCGTGTCCGAGTAAGCAACACGATTACTGACAAATGCTTGCACTGATTGGACAAGTCCACGCGGTCCAGAAGTCGTCTGCTCCACCGACCATCGGTTTTTCGACAAATAACTCTACGCAAGTTACTTTTTATTAAATAGATTTAAGAATAAAACAAATTAAAATTGATTGATTTCATAATTTAATCAACATTCGTATAAAAAGCTTGATCGCGAAAAATCTGAAAAGAAAAACCCAAAATGAAATATTGAGCACTTAAAATATTTTTTTTCTAGAATATATTAAGATTTTCTTATAATGTTTCTCTTTTCCATTTTATTTCAATATTTATCGGAGAGCGGCACTAAGTGAGTGCTTGGTTAGCACTCAAACTCCTGATACTCACAACCATTTCACAATGAGATACTTGATAAAACGTTTATTTATTTTATTATTTATGTACACACAGTAAAATACATAAAGATACGACATAATTACAATTTTGAAGACAAAGGTACCTACTGCTTATTTCTTAAGTTTTTTTTTATGATGGTAACACAACTTTATTAAGGCTCTCGCAAACAGGCACGACGCGACACCAGTGGAACAATTTTCGTAAAGTCTTCATAGAAATTGTTCCACCAGAGTCGCGTCGCGCCTGTATGCAGGAGCCGTTAAACGCTCCACCCAGAGCGAAGAAGAAGAGAGAAGTTATTTGATAATTTCACACAAAAAAAAAAGGGCAGAAAGACGATGAAAAAATATTTATTAACCTATGTCAGAACAGTTCTAACTCCTTGTGTTACACTTTTGATAATGTGTCTATTAAAAGTTTGATCGAAAATAATGTTATCAAAACAAAAAGTGAACGATAAATAAAATAAAACCCAGTCAGTCTTCAAGAAGATCAATTTAAATTAAATTGAAGGACTTAAAAGGTATTAGAGGTAATATTTCAATCTAAGAATTCTTCCCAAGTATCTCTGAGTGGCTTTAGTGCAATTCATCTAACAAAAAACTTTTTACAAAAAAAAACAACCGACTTCCAAAAAAAAACACTACAAAGTGAAAAATAACTTTAATTTCGGAAGTCGGTGTCTTGGGTTTTGTGTTTTCGTTTTTTGCCACCGACTTCCGAAATTAAAGTTATTTTTCACTTTGTAGTGTTTTTTTTTGGAAGTCGGTTGTTTTTTTTTGTAAAAAGTTTTTATTTTTCACTTTCTAGTTGTGGTACCTACCCCACACACATTCAAATACCACTACCTGCTACCAGTGACAGGAACTTACCATATCATCTACATACTAAGTGGGAAAAAAATACGTATTTTGTAGGTAACTCAAAAACTACCCAAGCAAAGTTAATAAAATTTATATGGGACCAATTTGGGAGCATACCCTTTCAAACAAAAAAAGAATTTTCAAAATCGGTCCACAAATGACGGAGAAATCGGAGGACATACATAAAAAAAAAAAAAAAAAAAAAAAAAAAAAAAAAAAAAAAAAAAAAAAAAACAAACATACGCGTCGAACATATAACCTCCTCCTTTTTGGAAGTCGGTTAAAAAGTACCTCAGATCAATTAGGCGATATTGACACAAACTAAGTTTGTTATCGAGAACTGAATGAATTGAGCTACGGCTTTCAGTCCTAATTATATTATAAATACGAAAGTGAGTTTGTTTGTTTCTTTGTTATGCTTACACGCTAAAACGGCCTAACGGATTTGGATGGAGATGGCACATGTGTAGACCATGACCTGGGTTAGGACATAGGATACTTTTTATCTTGATATTCCCACGGAATCCCGACATATGCGGGTGAAACCGCGGGGAGCAGCTTGTTTGGTAAACGATATATTTAGAAGTGGGGAGGTGGATGATTTTTTCTTGTATGTATTCGCTATATGAAAGACTAGCTTCAGCCATCGGGTTTGCCCGCGTGATATCTTTTTAAATTATAGCCTATGTTACTCAGTTATAATATAAAATTCTGCTGGGGAAAGAATTTTTTAAATCGGTCCAGTAGTTTTTGAGTTTATTCATTACAAACAAACAAACAATCAAATCTTTTCTCTTTAAAATGTTAGTGTAGATAGATAAAGTTACCAGGGAGAAATTTTGTACAATTATTGACCTGATCAGCACAGTTATAAAAAAAACAAAATGCTTTATTTGCTGACTAAAACATGACCTGACGAAAAAACATGTTTCTTCGGTTTTCTCTAACAACAATTAGGTACTTTTCAAACAAAAATATTCATCGATAAACTTTACTGCGAGAATCCCATCCCTATAATTATACGTCGTATAATAGGGTAATGATAAGTGACATCCACAATTTCGACGTCGAATCGACGAACCATATCGACAGAGGAACGCACTGTTTTCGATACTTCGCGCGAGTAACCGCCGCGAGTTTTCCGTAAGTATACGTTGGAGTTTGTCGATATTTAAAAAAATAGTATTGTAATTCGATAGACAATTATGTGAGTGTACTTCACTTAATTGGTAAGTGATTTTGTTTTTGTTCATGGAATAATGAGTTGCTATTTTTATGTTACTTAAGTGGAATTTCTTTATGGTAAGTACTGAAATCTTAAACAATATTATATGAAACGTAAATATGGAAGCAATATTTTAGCTCGTGTTTCTAATAAACCTTCCTGATAATAACATGACATGTTGTGACAATGTGTCATATTTTTTTTTTACAAACAAGTTGTTTTTTGCATTCAGCGTAAAGTTATTAAGGACATTATAATGAGTGGGCTGGTTATTGAGTTACTGCAATATTAAGTTTATCCAAACTGCATTATCCACGATTATGTTACTACCCACAAAGGGCAGGATCGAAGCTGGATCGTTAAATTAAACATAGATCGATTAGGTGTAATGCTGGGGCCGCATCTGCGTCTATCGTGACGAAGCTTCGCAGAGTGATACGATACACGCAGATGTGACCAACCATTATTGGTAATCGTCATGATAGTTCGGGCTGCGTACCACTTATCGCCCAGGTGGCGGTACATAATAAGCATCGCACGTGGTTGGACCAGCGTTGGTCATTTCGACTGTTATTTCCAGACTGCGTAGATGCTCTGTCGAAATAATGGAGAGCCATCTTGGATTATTGCAAGATAATTCGTTAAAATTATGAAGGATTACTTTTTAGCGAGCAAAACATACGAAGCTTCGGCACACATTGCTTTGTCACGATAGACGCAGAAGCGGCCCCAGCATAATGTCAATTACGATAGGCATTGAAAAATTCAGCCTTTCCATACAAAGATGCAATACTAACACGATCGAAATGTATGTAACAGCTGATCTGTTTTTCATAGTTCAGAGTTGCTCCCATCGTAAAAGTTTTTCATTTTCATGTGTACTTAACACTTGCTTAAAGTATGCACCTCGTTTTACCTACTGTAATCATCATCATCAGCCAATAATGTTCCCACTGCTGGGACACAGGCCTCCTCTCTGTGCGGAGTGGGACGCAATCCACCACGCGGGCCCAGTGCGGGTTGGTAGATGTCACATGTCTTCGAATTTTTGGTTCTAGGACATGCCGGTTTCCTCACGATGTTTTCCTTCACCGTTTTTGAGAGCAGTGATGATGAAATAATTTACACAAAGTAAAGCGCCTGTCTGGGTTCTAACCTATGACCTATAACTCGTAAGTCGCGGTCGTTACCACTGGGCCACCACTGCTCCTACTGCTCAGCTATATATCAGTAGGATATTTCATCATCGTCATTTTTGTAATCAAATTTTTTTTTGCGTCATGTTTACCGCAAGTAAACGATTTTTCTTTCTAAATAGTTTTTATTTTGAAGATGAGCAATACACGGGAATATTAGAATATAAAATGAATAAATCAGTAGGATAATATCCTACTACGGGAATATTAGAATATAAAATGAATAAATCAGTAGGATAATATCCTACTGATTTATTCATTTTATATTCTAATATTCCCGTGTATTGCTCATCTTCAAAATAAAAACTATTTAGAAAGAAAAATCGTTTACTTGCGGTAAACATGACGCAAAAAAAAATTTGATTACAAAAATGAGAAAAAGTTGGGGGAAGCATGCGTCACATCCACACAAATCGGTTATCGCTCAGCATTATGCTACGACCCTATGCAAGACAGAGCCCCAGCGCTGGTTTTCAGCGACAGCCGGCGCCGACGTAATGACGTCGACCGGTGCAGCAAACAAATATTAAGACGCTGTACCAGTACAGCTTACATAAAGAAAAAAAAAAATAAAAAAATAAAATGTGATGCAATATAATAAATAGATATAAAAAGATATTTCAATAAACCTAATAATTTATGAAGACGTTGTTGGCAGCTCTAATTTCATGTCACCGGTTTCGCTCGCATCCCTTGTTGAATTTTAATAAACCTCTATTCAAAATTATATCAAAGATATTCCAAGAGATTTCACTGAAATGGAAAATCCAGATGACTTACGAAAATCCTGGATTTTCTAGATTCTAAAAATAATGGAATGTAGATGGATTTTAATAGGGTCATGTGATTTATAGCAAACTAGCTTGAGCTTGGCTTGTGCTTGCTCTATGATAAAACCCAGGTCATGGTTTACCCATACGCCAAATTTCTTTCAAATCCGTTCAGCCGTTTTAGCTTGAAATCGTAACAAACAAATAAACAGACACTGGCATTTATAGTATTATTATAGTTAGGATTTGGATTTAAATGTGTTATGTATATTGTGCGAGCAGTGGTGGCCCAGTGGTACAGCCCCGACTTACGAGTCGTGGGTTCGAACGCAGGCAGGCGCTTTACTTTGTGTTAATAATTGAATCTCCACTGCTCTCAAAACGGTGAAAGATAACATCGTGAGGAAACCGGCATGTCCTAGAAGCAAAAATTCGAAGACAAGATTGTGACATTTATCAACCCGCAATGGGCCCGTGTGGTGGATTATTGCACACTGCCTCTTGAAGAGAGGAGGCCTGTGTCGCAGTGGGAACATGTTTTTAAATACACTACAAAGAGTAAAATAACTTTAATTTCGGAAGTCGGTGGCAAAAAACTAAAATACAAATCCAAAGACACCGACTTCCGTAAATAAAGTTATTTTTCACTTTGTTAACGGCGTGGTCCTTCATTATTTGAAGGACAGCGGTAACCCACAAATCCAGACACCGGGCTTCTTCTGAGAAATTCTTGATGGAAAAACCCAATAACACTTTGCTCGACCTGGGAATCGAAATCAAGACATGCTCAGCAGTAGAGCATGCGAACAAAAGAACATTGATGATGCTATTTGATTGCACTTCAAAGGCTTTAATGGCAGAGGACTGGCTTATTAGCCGTAGAACCAATGACCGTTGACGTAAAGGTCCCGGCAACTAACTTGTCATTCAAGTTAGGATTTTAAGTCAAATGCATTTAAGTCTATTTTACGATGGCTATACAGAATAGGACGACTCGACGTTTTTGAAGCAAGTGATAATTATACAATCCGCACATGAATCCGAAAAGTCAGAGGTGCGTGCCTTGGGTTTTAACTCGAGACCTATGACTTGAAAGTCCGACGGTTACACTAGGCTATCACTGCTCTCGACTTTTTTACTACCGACGGAACATTTCTGTGTTCGGTTCTAGAATCATGTACCCACTGAATTTATGGTACCTAACAGTTTACGCTTTGATGTCCCTTACACCGTGTATAAACATATCAAACGTGTGTTACTTGTTTTGTTAACCTGCATATTCTTAGTATTGTTGGCTCGGTCCACTGGACCGTATAATGTTCGCGTAAGACACTCGTACGGTAAGCGGCCGTGACGGTATCGTCTGTCATTATGATTTTTTTGTGCGTTTATGGAGTACGGAGGGTATAGCGCTTATAGATCTATGTACAGTCAAACAAGCTATATTTTGGTATACAGGGAAAAATGTTCTTCTTTGCACTATACCTACTGCCAATATTCATTTTTAGGGTTCCCTCCCCGAAGAGTGCCAAACAGAACCTTAAATTAACTAAGCTCCGCTGTCCGTTCGTTTACTGTCAAAGTCAAAGTCAAAAAGTCAAATAATTTATTTCAATTAGGCACAAAAAGGCACTTTTGAACGTCAAAAACAAAAAATAGAATTGATTCTAGTCGTCCTATACGATATACCTAAAAAAATTACAAGTGATACTAATTCGTCAGTGTGTGAGTTCAAGTAATCACAGAATGTAAAAAAAAAATTGAATATTTAATTACACCAGCAACCAGTTTGATTTTGTCTAGACTCAAAATTGTCCTATGGAGCTAGACCAGCATGCTTCCAAGCATTCTTATCTAGGATATAATCCTCTAATTGTAATATGCTTGTTTACAAAGAGTACAGCAAGCTGTGTCTAGTCCGTAATAGGTAGACAATTTTTTTCACAGATTTTGTTTATATTGTCGCTGTAACAAAAATAATAAAAATGTAATACAAAGTTATTAATTAAAGGGGGTCCCGATACAAAAAAGTGTTTTTTTTTTGGCATTTTTTTTTTCGGTCTTAGTACTGAACCCTTCGTGTGCACGTCCAACACGCACTTGACCAGTTTATATCAAGTGCTTAATAGGGTATCTTGATTAAGGCTGTGCATTCTGAAAGTTGGCAACGTCACAAATAGATTTATAATAATTAATCAGAAATTTCGCTTTGTGTTGCACTAAAATATTAATGCAATAATAACACTGGAGTGGTAAGTGTTGTTTCATTTTTAGGTAAAAATAAGTACATGAAAGATTTTCAATTGCTTTTTAGGGTTCCGTACCTCACAGAAATGTAGAATAGCACTTTCCCGACCTAGAAATAAAATCCAGGATCCTATGCTCAGGAGTCTTTTGAGTAACGAGGACTCTTTGTTCAGGCAACATGGCATTAACATGGCTATAAAAATAAGTACAAGTCGAGTAAAAAGACAAACTCAGCCAACCCAGACAGACTCATTATTTTTAAATTAGAAACCAACACATTTCTCAGTATTCGTTCCATAAATGTCCCTGTCAAACGTATAAAGGGAGACTGAAATAAAAATAATGGTGAACAATGAATACGAAAAACGAACAGACGACAAATTGGTCTGCTCTACTCTAACCAGCGGTATTTCAGCGGTTTACTGCGAGGTACGAACTGTTTAGAGTCACCATTGAACAGAGATGGATAAAAAATAATGTCAAATGAAATGAAATTGTTTATTCTGTAAATACGATAGCGGAATAACCTTTACTCATCATAACAATTACAATTTTAAAACAGTTAAATTTTTTTCAACCCCAGGCACAAACATTTCTTAATTTCTCTTTCCTACTCCATCACCAGTCCCTGTTCACCATCTCATCGTCATCATCATCAGCCTATAAATGTTCCCACTGGCCTCCTCTCTGTGAGAGGGAGTGGGCCGTAATCCACCACGCGGGCCCAGTGTGGGTTGGTAGATGTCACAAGTCTTAAAATTTTCGGTTCTAGGACATGCCGGTTTCCTCACGATGTTTTCCTTCACCATTTTGAGAGCAGTGGTGATGAAATAATTTACACAAAGTAAAGTGCCTGTCTGGGTTCGAACCTTCGACCTACAACTCGTAAGTCGCGGCCGTTACCACTGGGCCACCACTGCTCTACGTACTGTTCACCATCTATCTATAACTAATTCATTGACACCATTCCAATGAGCCCCAACACGATACCTGTGCTGTAAGTTGGTAAGGATTATTAAAACTAAGAAAAAATATATTACCAACATCTACCTCACATTCGCAACAATTAAATCTTGGGTAAGTTTCGAATGTCAATGGGAAGTTTTCTTTTTCAAAATAACATACCCTTCGGGGAATTCTGGTATGATGTTATACAATGTTATTTTAATGTCATTAAATTGAAAGATAGGCAAAGATTTAAGCTATACCCACAGTCGCTAGTTGTTTTAGACCCATGTAATAAACAGAAAAATAAAAAACTTCATTTTGCACAAGCAAAACGCAAATTACAAAAAAAATACACACAATACAATGTGGCCAAAAGCCTCGTATTCAAGCAATAAAAGTTTGACAGTTTTGTCACGTTTGACAGCTTGATGTTAGGGCCAGGGACCAAAGACAATTCACATTGCTTAATTACTCTGTGTTGCCACAGGCAAATGAAAACAAACAAACAATTAAAACAAAAACAAAATGGAAAACTAACTACTATAAATAACTGCCTCGTCGGTCGCAAACGTGACTACTGAGCATGGGTTCTCAGATGCGATTCCTTAGTCATGCAAAGTTTTATTCGATTTTTCTATCCTAGGAAGCTTTAGAAGATTCAGTAGTTGCTCGCATTTTGGAATTGTGCCCGGTTGATAGCAATACATCGCCTCCTTATAACTCGGGACTTAAACATAACTGCCACTGTGGTCTAGTGGTAAGAACACGTCCTGTCTGAGACCCAGAGCTCCCGGGTTCGATTCCAAGCGGGGGCAAAATTTTCTGCTCAGTTTGGTTGGTGAGCTTATTCTAAGTCCGCCTGGCTAGCTACCACCATCTTATCTAAGTCTGTCGCCATAACAACAATGTTGACAGCATTTTTGTGTTTTGGCAGTTAGAGGTAATATAGCCAGTTCCTCTGTGGTTGAGGATTACGGGTGAAGCTCGTTTACACCTTCGGCCAGAACATCACTTATCATCAGGTGAGATGAAGACCAAGAATAACCACGTTGTGGTTTAAAAAAAGTACTGGTGACATGTGGGTTTACTAGCGTAAACTATCGAGGAATACCCGTGTCATTGTTTTTTGTTTGTGAATAGCGTTTATCGTATGTTAGATAATTCTAATAATAATAATTCTCCTTTTCCATTTAAATCCATCCAAAGGTTGTCTGTAAAAGATCGCTTTTAGCGATAAGACCGCCCATTGTGTCACCTAATGTAAAATTTCTAAATTAATGTCTGTAATTTTTTTGGTGTGCATAATAAAGAATATTCTATCTATCTATCTATGATGAAATCTTAATCAGTTAGTAGCTCCATGTCACGATAGATGCTCCTTCAGTTCAAACAAACTGAGGTTCCACGATTGAGCACCTATTTTAGAGAAAATGCACTGGAAAATTGTGCTAGCTTTGATTTCAGGCGGATTGTGGGTTGTTTCCGATGCTATGCGGGCTTTGAAAGGGTTGATTTGATTACGTCACTGCAGCTTGTAGCGTAATATTTGCGATGCGGCGCAGCTGCGGTGTAACAACGTTTCGGCTCCGCAACGCCTATGTGACCGCCAATGCGGCGAAATCTTTGCGGTACGGTGCGCCAACGCAACGTGTGAACAGTCTCTTAGCCAAACTGATTAATACATATTGAATTGAGAACGTGGAATTTTAAATATTGATGCACTGTTCTTGAGGTGTTTTGACTGGAGTTTGTCTATTCGATTCTGTAGGTTGGATAGCTTGACACGTCGCCATTTTGAATACATGGTTGGAAGAACTTTCTTAGCGAAAAGCGGGCATTAAATTTCTGCTGACAGGTCTGTGCTATTTTCTGAGGGCGAGGGCTTCCAAAAATGTGTGATTTCCTTATGGCATAGCAAAAGATCTAAAGTTCGAAATCAAAACTAACACTTATTCATTCCAAAATTCAGAACTCTTCACTCGCGTTGACAACAAACTTGATTTCTATTACATAATATTTCCTTTCAAACTAAGTTCCATAACATTCCGTTTGATTTCACTTGAAAACTTTTCGAGACAAAATCTTTTGAGAGTTATGAAATATGAGTAAACAAGTGGTATGGATTGCATATATCTTGGAAACTTGGAATTATAAATGTTAATAGCACGCCTAGCATGACCACAATAGAAACGGGTTTTGTCGACGGAAGAATAGACAAAATGACAGATTCACAATCACCATCTGTTATTTTGCTAAACTTGACACAATTTAAATGTAAACTAAATAATTTTTTAATAGACAAATGCTACTATACTATTGACGAATTCCTAGTCGATAAAATTTCATGTGACTGACCATTTTATGTATTTATATTTTAATGTAATATTCATGTCTAGTAATTTATTACAATCTAATATATCTTGTTTTTAATTTATATTGATTATTGATTTTATTGATAGTTAATTACGTTTCATGTAATTTTTAACTTAATTTCTAATATTGTAATTTAACAATGCATGCCTTTATAGGGTAGATTTTTGAGCTACTATATAATATTTTTAAGACCCTGTTGTATCACCAAAAATCGTAATGCGATTTGTGGCTAGAGAGACACCACGGCGTCCTCACTTTCCGCCTGACGCAGGTCCGCTGTTTCGGGAGGTTCCTGTTCAGGATAAGGCGGGAGGAAACGCCCGGGTGTCACCATTGTGTGGATCGCCCGGTGGAGCATACGATGGAGGTCTGCCCGACTAGGGCGGAGCATCGCCGTGTCCTCGTGGAGGCGATCGGCAGCGGTGATCTCTCGCGTCCAGCCCTGGTTCAGGCTATGGTACAGAGCGAGAGGAAATGGGAGGCCATCACCTCTTTCTGCGAAATGGTAATGCTCGCGAAGGAGGAGGCGGAACGCGTGAGGGAGAGGCAATTTTCGCGCCCTCACGCCCCTAACCGCTGCAGGAGGAGACGCCCTGGGCGTCGGGAATCGCATGCCGATTTCCGGCCACCGTAGGCGCGGGCTTGCGGACGGTGAGCAATGGGTAGCCCACCGTCCGATAAGGACCAAGCCCGGGTCGACGGCGCGTTTTGTTCCACGCGCGCCTCATAGAGATGTCAGCAGAATTGACGGGGTCTGCTAGGGCCGATACCTGCCGCGGTTGCGAAGAAAACCGAAGCGGAGATCGTGGCCCTCCGCAACAGGGCAACCGAAGAAACACGGGTGGGTTTTAGTCAGTAAGAGTCTGACACGCCCTCTCGCTCCGCTTAGAGCGGGAGAAGTTACTTGATAATTTCCCACCCAAAAAAAAAAAGAAAGGGCGAGCCTATTTCCATCAACCGGGCACAAATCCAGACTGCTACTAGTAAAGTTTATATTGCCTTAAAGATAATAGTCGTATTGTGCAATTCAATATTTTAATAATTTTAAATAATATTTTAAATTTTAATAATTTAAAATAATATTTTAAATATTAATAAATTAATATTTTAAAGTTCATATTTTAAAATGTAAGTTGAATTCATACAATTAATGCGATTCATCACGTCAAAATCATTCACATCAAGGCTAGCTGTTCATTGAATATTTTATTGAATACTTCCGCTTCGAACAAACTTTTGTAACAAAGCCCTGATGACAAACCCTTGTTCCTTTGAAAATCAACCACTGGCAAAAATATCTTTGTGTAACTTTAAAAGTACGTTGAAATTATTCTGGCTGTCGTGACAATATAGCGTCTGAGAATTGGAATGGAAACTGCTGCTATAGGAATTAAATGGATCGTGCATTCACAAATCAGAATGGCAGAAATATGAATCTTCATCATTTTCGGGAGCCTTATGTTATACATATTATTTATTGTTGAGAAACCAAGGAACAAAAGCAGTTTGCTAAAAATTGTATCGGGAGGCACGGCAGAACCCCTGCCAAGTCGAGCAAAACAAACACAAAGGCACAACCATACCATCTTTTCTCGAACCCATTCAGGTCAATTTTGAACCCTGAAACATCGCTGTGGATAAAGCTAAAAGCCTGAATTTTCAGTGACCAAGAGGGATTAGTATAAATAGGTATATTTCCAAATGACATTCAATTTGAACCAGTAGTTTAAGAACAATTGCAGGTCAAAGTTCCTTAATTTTGGCACTGACATAATATTCACTCACCGACTCACTCACTCACTCACTCACCGATCATCAAAATTCTAAGGTAATTCTAGTCATCATCATCATCAGCCTATAATGTTCCCACTGCTGGGACACAGGTCTCCTCTCTGTGAGAGGGAGTGGGCTGTAATCCACCACGCGGGCCCAGTACGGGTTGGTAGATGTCACATGTCTTCGAATTTTCGGTTCTAGGACATGCCGGTTTCCTCACGATGTTTTCCTTCACCGTTTTGAGAGCAGTGGAGATGAAATAATTTACACAAAGTAAAGCGCCTGTCTGGGTACGAACCTACGACGTACAACTCGTAAGTCGCGGCCGTTACCACTGGGCCACCACTACTGCTAATTAATAATAGGTAATTCTAGTAGCTTCAAGTATTAAACACAATAATTAATTTTGTAGCCTATAAAGCAAGGAAAAATTTAAATATACTGTAATTTCAGTCCTGTTTTCTAGATATTATACGAACTGCATAAGTAACTTTGTAATCGCATATTATTTTTATAGGATTACAAAGTTACTTATGCAGTTGTCAAATTAAACTGCTTTGACCTTTGAGATCTACCTACGATGCCGCAGATAGACACAAATCCACACGTTTTATTAAACAGATGTAGGTTCAGCATCAGTATCGGGGTATACAAAAAGAAATGACATCCCATCAAAAACATAACATGGAAACTCAAACTCAAAGCATTTATTTCAAATAAACCAATTACAGGTACTTTTGAACTTTCAAGGGGTCGGTCAGTCAGAAAGATGAAGCTAGTTGCCCATTCCAAAGCGTAGTAGGTACCTATGGAGAAGAACGGGCAAGAAACTCCACGGACACACTTTTAAATAAAAAATATTGTTACAAAATATTGGTTACATTATTCATGTTGAAATTATACATGTGAGAACAATGTTGAAAGACGTGCACGTTAAAAGCGTCCGTAACAAAAATAAAAACAAAAACAATTCAAAAATTAAAATAAACCATGGCAGCTAAGAGATGACCAGTCCCTACTGACGGCGCCCGTTCACGAACATGACGCATGGATCAGCACCATTTAGCTCAACCATTTTAAAGGGAACTTAATGATCCAACACACACGCCACCATCAGCGAGACATTTGAGTGAGCATGACACTCTCTCATAAAAAAATGCAAGTCTCGCAATGCAGTTCTTCTACTGTAAAAAGATGTGAGATCTGAGATCTAATGTAAAACAAAATATATTAATACATTCAGTACCTATCTATTTGCCATCTTTATTTTTTAAATTAATAGAATGACTCGACAATCGCACACGGCAATAGAATCTACATTCTACATACAGCAAAATCTACCTAATATTAGCACTGTGCTTTATTTAATTAGGACTATTTAAAATAGTTGATTATTCTTTTGGGATTATGTTGCCGTGCGATGGCCAAGTCAAGATGATTTCATTAGAAAAGAATCATCCGTTAACTTGAGAAAAAAAAATAATTTATCGCAATATTGGATTGCATTATTATCCAGAATTCGGTGTTGTAAAATATTATACCAAATATATTTGGTCTTTAATACAATATAGTTTTATTGATATCCAGTCGTGATGGCCTGGTTAAGGCCTCGCCTCTCATGCACGATCTGGTGCAAATCCGGTCAAACAAAGTGACTTTTTCAATTCATATGTTCTTCTTTTTATTTTGAACATCAATGACATACGAACGTCTAGTGATGAATTACATACTTGTTGATGTCTCTGTACTAAAGAAACCTGCATTGGACAGTCAACCCCGTCACCAGTCAAGTTGTCATTATTATTATTCACTTCAAATTTCTTCATGTTCTTAATTCACTTAATTTTTTAAATCTTTTTGAAGTGAAAGCTTCTTTAGGCGCGTTGGGAATTTTAGAGATGGGACTAAACCATTGATCTTGCGACACTGTAACGCAGTTTACCGACACCGTGGAGTAAAAGACATCAACGCGTTGATTCCCGCGGTGCCGATTTTTTTTCAAGTTTTCACTTCTGTCGGCACTCCCGGAATGCCACTGTTCTTTTTTTATTTCCAATGAATATCTCACAGTAAAAGTCACAAAATAATATTGTTTATCAATTGACTCTTAGCAACTTAATTTGTTAGTACACTCAAATCACAACTGTCATTCCTTGACAGTTGTGTGAAATGGCTATAACGCGGCAAATTGATGTAGTTTGTCAATTTGATAAATTATTAACTTCCCAGTCTGTCAGTCTATTGCAAGCGAAAGCGTCTCCGGTCTCGTCTGTTGCGTTGTCCTCTTAGTACCTACCTACTAGATAAATTATCCTTGTCTGCAAACTTCGGACAACTAGCGGTCAAGTTGGGGCGAAAGTGAAGATACTTTCGCCTCACTTTGTTAAGTAAAGACGGAGCTATCAGTTATTTATTTATTCCTTCATTCTGTCCGAGTCTAGATCGTGAACTTAAGGCCCTACCTTTAAAATAAATCGGTCGCCGCCACGTCGCACAGTGGGAAAAAAATTACGTTTTTTGTTCAAAAATCTGCCTACACCACAATTTGTAGTCATTTTTTTTTATACACTCCTGAGATAACACACTTTGGTGTGTTGCTGCCACTTTTCCAAAATCGAAATTTCTTTTAAAAAAAAATCTTTTAAAATTCAGGAAATGAATCAAATTTATTTTTTGGTTCGCCTTTTTGTATCCGCCATTTTGAATTTTTATTAACAGACAGTAAATTCATGACCAAGGCCTGAAAGCCCCTGGAAACAGATTTTTGTTAAAATATTTTTTTTAGAAATTGGTTTTTGCTTCATTTCCCGATTTTTTGAGGTTATAGTATTGAATTTTAAGGAAAAGGGGCAGTGACACACCAAAGTGTCATATCTTAGGAGTATATAAAAAAAATGGCAGCGATACGTCAAAAATTGTGGTGTAGACAGATTTTTGAACAAAAAAGGTAATTTTTTTCCCACTGTGCGTCACCGCGCCGCCACAAACTTATCTGAACCAGTAGTCAAAAGTGGAACTAACGAAATAACTGACCGGAATTTATAAAAGATTACTAACTTAGCATGGGCTTTGGCTAAGCATTATTCTTGTCACTGTCATCACTTTAAACCCAGGCACATTACTTTAAGTAATTTATTTCACTACCACTGCTCTCGGTGAAGGAAAACATCGTGAGGAAGGTGGCATGTCCTAGAACCAAAAAAATCGAAGATATGTGACATCTACCGCTGGTTTCCACTGCCAGCCAGAATTGACGTGATGACGTCAACCGGTGCGTCATATAATGACATAAAAACAACAAATTTAGGTCCTCTGGAATCAAACCTCTGACTAGACATTTATGCCCGATTCTTCTTACATCTTGTATAGGTTCTCCAAAACTTCGTCAATTAGGTCAACTTCTTGTTTTGAACTTACAACGAAATGTTCCTCTCATATATCGGGCTAATGGATCTCGTAACGTTGTTATTTTAACTTCTCTGTGGGCTACAAAGAAAACTTCGTATTCATTGAAATGTGGTCTTCTGCTTCTCGTGTGATTAGTGACTAACCTGGTGTCAGAGTTTTAAAGCTGCCCTAGGCCTCTGATTTAGCTTCACATACCATCAAAAATATCTCCCAGAGGAGTAAAAAAAAAAAGCCTGCCAGTTTCCTTACGATGGTTTCTTTCACCGTTTTTTAAGCAAGTGATAATTATGTAATACGCACATGAATCCGTAAAGTCAGATGCGAATTCAGTGCGTACCTTTTTTTTTGGTGGGAAATTTTCAAATAACTTCTCCCGCTCTGGGCGGAGCGGGAGGGCGTGTCAGACTCTTACTGACTAAAACCCACCCGTGTTTCTTCAGTTGCCATGTTGCTGGGGGCCACGATTTCCCTTTCGGCCTTATTTGCAATCCCGGCAGGCATCGGCCCTAGCGGACCCCGTCAATTCTGCTGACATTCTTTGAGGCGCGCGTGGAACACAATGCGCCGTCAACCCAGGCCTGGCCCTTATCAGACGGTGAGCTACCCATTGCTCACCGTCCGCAAGCCCGCGCTTACGGTGGCTGGAAATTGGCTCGCGAATCCCGACGCCCAGGGCGTCTCCTCCTGCGGCGGTTAGGGGCGTGAGGGCGCGAAGTTTGCCTCTCCCTCACGCGTTCCGCCTCCTCCATCGCGAGCATTACCGCTTCGCAGAAGGAGGTGACGGCCTGCCATTTCCTCTTGCTCCGTACCATGGCCTGAACCAGGGCCGGACGCGAGAAATCACCGTCGCCGATCGCTTCCACGAGGACACGGCGATGCTCCGCCCAAGCTGGGCAGACCTCCACCGTATACTCCACCGTGTCCTCCGGGCGATCCACACAATGGTGACACCCGGGCGTTTCCTCCCGCCTTATCCTGATCAGGAACCTCCCGAAGCAGCCGTGTCCGGTGAGGACCTGAATCAGGCGGAAGTTGAGGACGCCGTGGCGCCTCTAAAGCCACTCCTTAAAGAGGGGTCTTATCGCCGCAATTGTAACGTACCTTCAGCTCGAACTCGAGACCTTATGATTTGGCAGTCTAACGGTCACACCACTAGGCTATCACTGCTATTGAAATGTGGTAAATACTAATGGCCTAAAAGATTTAACTACTTTTAAATTTCAAATAACTTGTGTTAAATACTTACTTACCATTAACTCCCTATTGTTTTCTCTGGCTTCATGAATAACGGTTATTGCCTATCCACCATTTTGACAGACATGACATCTGTCACATAGACGTCACATACGTCAACCGGCCATTACCTACAGTTTCTAGAGAAAGCTATTGCTTATTTTGTCTTCTAGGTTTTAGAATAGTAGTTGCCTACTGTATAAGTTCGTCAGTCACACATTACCTGACATCATAATAACCAAGACATTTTTCTATTTAAAACAACACTGTGAAATCAAATTGAATCTTAATGCGTTCCCTTTAAAGTCGATAAAATTTTCGTTACAACTTTCGCAAGTGATCAATTAATTTGTCGAGCGTGAGCTGTGACAGAATTCAAATAACTGCTAACAAAATGAATGTAAAGCCTTTATAACGACGTGATAAAGTTCAATTTCGATTAATCAAAGGCAACACTAACGGTAAAGAGAAAGTTGTAAAACTTGTAATCAGGAATGCTTTAGTATCAGAATTATGTGAAAGTGAAAACGACCGATTTCGAAGACATTAAGAAACGGGTCACGAATGTTATACAAACCCATAACTGTATAGATTATGAAATAAAAGTGAAAATAAAATATTAACATATAATTTCCCTTTCATCCCGTTATGGGTAAGGAATTTTAATTAACGGCATGTAGTATGTTAATTGAATGTGTCTGTAAAGAGTTGTTATCACATGGACAGAATTTCAAAGTGAATTTTTCGGTAAGAGTTGTCTTCTTCCATCACCATCGTTCTGACCTTATTCCAATTCATCTAGGGTCGTTTTATTCTTTCATTCATATCTATTAACCCTCATAACCCTGGACGACCGAGCTCAGCTCGGGTGAAAATAGAGAAAATGAATTTCTAAAGTATACTTTCGCTGCTCTAACTTTATCTGAGTGTTGGGAAAAGAACAGGAAAGGCATCTATCATCACATCATTAATCATCTGACAATAATTTGCGCCGGAATTATCATTCTTTGAAGTCTGTGGAGAATACGCTAATAATGATGGCGACACATGTGACCGGCCGATAGGAGAGCCTGGTCGACGCCAGCAGTCAGCCACAACCCGGCGGCGCTGTACCACATCGCCATCACCTTAAATCCATAATAAATTACTTCTTTTGCTCTGTTTATGTTTATACATCTAGTCATATACGCACGCCGGTTACGAGTACTACGCACCTGACCTTTCTGAAGAATGTTTGTTAATATCATTATTTGGTTTTCTCGCCCCTATTACATGGGACTTAAACATAACTGGTGAAATGTGGGTGTACTATAGGTGCACTTCTGCTTAGCCCTTCGAGGAATACAGGCGTAAGGTTATGTTTATGTGCCATAATTAAATAGAGCCTTAAAATGTGTTACTTCATGTCAGTAACACATTTTATAAAATTCATGAATACTAACGAAATTCAAGCAAATCGATTCTTTGAAATACTATCGTTCACTAGAATCTGATGGATACAAATCGTCGCCATGTCAGTCACGAATGAATGAATGAGTAATTGAACGATGTTGAAACTGATATTAGATTTATCTGAAGCCATCTTTGGGTGTGAGCGAGGAAACTATACTCCATTTGAAATAAGATTAGATATTTAAACAAACCTTTTTTACAGTCCGTTCAACCGATTTTGACTTCTATACCGTAGGCACGAGGATGGCATTAAAAGCAAAAAAGTGATTACAATACCAACTGTTTACTGCAGCTGCCATTTGTCATGCCACTAACGCAATAGAAGTCAAAATCGGTTGAACGGACTATAAAAAAGAATTATTTAAATGTCTAATCTTATTTGAAATGGAATACAGTTAAAGTTAAAGATTATTGGAAAACTATCTGAGTATCCATGAATTGATTTAGCCTGTAACGTCTCACTGCAGGCTGGAAAAAGTGGCAAAGACCTTCCCTCTCCCTTTTTCACACACGTTTGTTCTCTGCCATTGTGGGCCAGTCCTTTCGGTAGAAGTCCAAACCCACAAAACCGTCCGGAAATTTTTAGTCGGTTATTTTAAAAAAAAACGTTACTGTTCCCGCGGACCGCGGACCGCGTAGGTCAAATTGCACTTTTCTATGAAACAGCAGATTTTTTTTTGATAACTTACGAATAATTTGTACGAATAGTCTAGAATCATGTGCTGTTACAGATTCCACGTCGATTTCCCATGCCACCCTGTATTTAATTTAAAAAATTGCTGTTGCCTGAGGTTTCTCTTGTATCTTAAGGAATAATTCTTCATTTACTCACCCGTATAAAATCAATAAATAAATAATAAATATGACTACATTAAAATTTAAAAGGGCGCTAAACGAATTTTTAATTACGAAAACTTATTACACGATTGACGATTTTCTTAATGATGATTCACTAACTAATTGACATACTATTACCCTAATTGACATAATTATTGGTTCGCTTACTTAGTCTTATTTTATTTATTTTTTTTTGCTACGACCACACTGACATTTTTATTTAATTTTTTGTAATTCCAATGATCTGCATATTTCAATTTTTATTTATTTATTTGGAATTGTAAACCTTTGCATGCCTATGTGACGGTAAAATATGGAGAACTTTATTATAAAAACACCTATGTACTATACCCATTTTTGCAAAGAAATAAATAATTTGATTTTGATTTGAATCTGCCTAGTCTTTTCCCAACTATGTTGGGGTCAGCTTCCAGTCTAACCGGATTCAGCTGAGTACCAGTATTTTAATTTGTTTTTTACTCACCATTATAAAATATATAACGGTAACTTACATACATACATTTACACACACATAATTACATATTTTTATATATTTTATTTATTTACTTACGTACATTTTATTTCTAATGATATATTTTTAATTACCATTTTTTCTTTGTTCCTCTCAAACAGAGCACCTGCCATCTAATCTTTTCACCACCCTTGGTTGATTGATAGAGAATGCATAAGGCATTAGTCCGCCTTTGTACCTTTTTGAGTGTGAAAAGTTTAAATAAATAAATAACTTTAAAAAAATATAAATCAGTTCAGCTGTATTTGAGTTCAGTAACATTAAAAATCTAAACAAGCGTTCAGATTTGGTAATATTGGTAAGAAAGTAAGGGTAAGTTTTATAGTTGAAATTTATGCTAATACCTATACAGCGTGTACAAGAAATGTGTGGTCATATTTAAAGGGTGTGACCATCAAACTGAACGATTACTTTCTCCATGACACCAACCTAGTCGTTGCGAAAAAAATATCAACTGTCCCATCTTCTTCTCTTCTGATCTCGTTCTGCATGATCTTCCCAAGCTTGCTAAATATAATAAAAGCTGCTTATATAATTGTGTTAGTATATATAATAAAATACCGAGTAGCGTAAAAAACTTAAACTCCAGATTATTTAAGGGAAATTTGTTTGACTGGTTAAACTTGAAAAATTTCTATAGTCTTAAAGAATTTATGGATAACAAATTCTGAGGTTAGTATTAAGTGAACATATGCATGCTAAGTACAATTCTGGCAAAACATGTAAGATCTTTATTGTAAATTATTGTAACACCATGTATATACCATGTTTTATACAAATAAATACTTACTTACTTACTTCTTTTCGTGTTTGTGACTAACCTGGTGTCAGAGTTTTAAAGCCGCCCATAGGCCTGTCTCATACAAAACTTCAATCGAACACCTACTCGACCCAAATGTATGGGATAACTGATAATTTTTTCGCAATTGTTATTATGGTCCCATGGTGAAGGTTGTTTAGTTTAATGTACCCATCGATAGTAATCGATGTCTGTACCACACCCACTCCTTTCTGATAGATGCCATAGAAAAGTATAGATTATTTTCATACAAACTTAGGTACTTACCGATGTCAAACCTTGTCACAATTAGTTATCTTTAGATGAAGACATTTATCTCTAGGCTCTCCAGTACAACCTAGATCGTGGTCTAAATAGGAAAGTCTATGTGAACCTTTCAAGACCTAATGATGTTAGTAACGGCCTATACAATACAGAAACAATGTTAAATATGCCGTCCATTGGTCTTTAAAGAGGGTCGCTATTATTGAACGCAGTCCCTAGGGCTTTTCCTCGAATACCGATCTATTGTGGCAATGCCTAGTTGAATAAGTTAGGGAGTTAAGTTAGTATTAGTTTATAGCTGTAACTTGACTACTTAACTCATGCAGAAAATGTTTTATTTGCAAGTGTCGTCCTATACCCTAATTGCGTAACTTATTTTCGTATACGATCATGACTAATTTGTTTCATTTTGACAGTTCAACAACATTCATTGCGTTATTTACGTTGTTGAGCAGATTTTTTTTCCAGCTTATGAAGCAATGGATTAGCAATCTATTTCAAAGATAAGATAAGATAAGATAAGATAATTTATTTGTCCAAAACATAAGTATACACACATGGCATGCAAGATGTTAAAATAAAATTATAGCACAGTCATGTTTTGCCTTAACGGCGTACAAATATAAACACGTTGGTTATTTTTATTACTAGGATATAAACATCAAATAGTTATAAATTTAGTTAAAGATAAAAATTTGTCCATTATTCAAAGCAAATTAACATATTAAATTAAAACATAATCAATCAAATTATAATAAATATACTACAGAATAGTGTCATCAACTCGTCATAGAAATCTATAATAAAACAAAAATTAGCAAGTCAAAAGTCAAAGTAATTAGGAATAAAAATCTACATATTATGTCACACAAGTCAGATTAATTAAATAACATTAGTAATGAACAAAACAATTAATAAAACTATATCAATACTTTGTCTGTTAAAAACTCGGAAATACTATAATATGCTTTTTGAATTAGAAAATTCTTTAATTTTTTCTTAAATCGTAACAAATTGTGATTGGTCGTGCATTACGCAATTAGGGTACTGGTTATGATTATAAGGATGATTAAAAAGAATTTCTTCCTTCAGTTTTCGGATAACATAGAACGAGCAATTAAAATGTGCCGTCCGTTGGTGTACAGGGTGTTTAGAAGTTGGGTGCAAAGCCTTATAAAAAAACATACTTCGTCTAAGAGATTTATGGCTCAAAATACTCCAAATGGCAATATTATAATTGCTTATTTTCTGAAGGAGAGCCCGAAAAACTGAAGAAAGAAATTCACTTTCAGTTTATACAGTCCCTAGGGCTTTCCTTCGAATACCGACCCATTGCGGTCATGTCTGAACAAGTCAGCTAGTGAGTTAAATATGTAGGAAGTTACGAAGTGATACGGTTAGAAGTAACTGTAACTATTTACCAACGTAAAAGTTGTTAGATCATAATATTCTGATACTCAAAAACTCAAACTCAAACTCAAAGCATTTATTTCAAATAAACCAATTACAGGTACTTTTGAATTGTCAAGGGGTCGGTCAGTCAGAAAAATGAAGCTAGTTGCCCATTCCAAAGCGTAGTTGGTACCTATGGAGAAGAACGGGCAAGAAACTCCACGGACACTCTTTTAAATCAAAATATTGTTACAAAATATTGGTTACATCATTCGTGTTGAATTTATACATGTGAGAACAATGTAGAAAGACGTGCACGTTAAAAGCGTCCGTAATAAAAATATAATATCAATTCAAAAATTTAAATAAATTAAAATAAACCGTGGCAGCTAAGAGATGACCAGTCCCTACTGACGGCGCCCGTTCACGAACATGACGCATGGATCAGCACCATTTAGCTCAACCATTTTGAAGGGAACTTAATGATCCAACACACACGCCACCATCAGCGAGACATTTGAGTGAGCATGACATACTCTCAGCCGCCAGGGCACATTCAAGTCAATGAAAGACGTACCCAGTAAATGGTAGCTTTATGGAATGTACAACATGGTCACAGTGCTCACACATGTGATATGCAATTATACAATACAAAGAGATTGAATTTATACAAAGGAAATATAGTTTTACAATCTTCAGCAGCTGCAACAATACTTTTGAATGCTAATCAATTAGTTTATGCGCCCTTGTGGAGCTGGACCAGCGCTGAGCCAAGCATTTTTATCAGCGATGTAATCCCCCAACTTATAATATGCTTGGCAGCATAGTGTGCGTTTTATACATGATTTAAATTTCGTTTCGTTCAGTTGGAGTATGTGGGAAGGTATTTTATTATAACATTTTAAACAGCACCCCATGAAGGATGAGTCTACTTTAGCCAGTCTGAAACCCGGTTGAACTAATTGGTCCCTATTTCTAGTCCCATAATTGTGTTTATC
Organism: Agrochola litura; assembly: GCA_949152395.1. Classification (NCBI taxonomy): domain Eukaryota; kingdom Metazoa; phylum Arthropoda; class Insecta; order Lepidoptera; family Noctuidae; genus Agrochola; species Agrochola litura. The sequence goes on along the minus strand of OX424513.1, from coordinate 18,597,433 downwards.
ACCTCTTTTACTGAAAAGACTTAGATTTTTCCTTACGTACATGATGTTTTCATAGATATATTGACAAGGTACCGTCATGATGTTAATATCTTTAAACAGTTCCCTTAGAGAATCGCGTCTGCGGAGGCCATATATTGCTCTGATGGCTCTCTTCTGCAGAATAAAAATAGACTCGATATCTGCAGCCCGTCCCCATAGTAAAATACCGTAAGACATGATACTATGAAAGTAACTGAAATAGACTAGCCTCGCGGTATCTACATCGGTAAATTGACGGATTTTTCTCACAGCATATGCTGCTGAACTTAGCCGTCCTGCAAGAGATGTTAAATGAGGACCCCATTGCAGCCTTGAATCGAGCGTGATCCCCAAGAAAACAGTTTTATCGACAAATTCTAGTTTCTCCTTATTCAATACTATGTCACAATCACTACTTTTAACATTTGGTAAAGCAAATCTTATGCATTTAGTTTTTTTCCCATTTAATACTAAATTATTAGCAGTGAACCAATTTTGGACCTGCAGTAGGGCGTTATTTACTCCGTCAAGATTTGATGCACGTCTATTTATCTTAAAAATTAAGGAAGTGTCGTCAGCAAATAACACCATTTGTGGTTGGTTTTTTAATAAATGGGGTAGATCATTAATATATACTAAAAAGAGGAAAGGACCCAATATCGAGCCTTGTGGAACGCCCATTTTTACTTTTAAACCGATTGAATGGACACCATTTACTTGAACCTGCTGCTGTCTATCATTTAAATAAGATTTTACTAAACTGAGCGCAAGTTTTCCTAGTCCGTAATGCTCAAGTTTCAAGAGCAAGGTTTCATGACTCACGCAGTCAAATGCCTTGGAGAGGTCACAAAAGATTCCTATGGCATCTTGGGCCTCCTCCCACGCTGTAAATATGTGTTTTAATAAGGTGACACCGGCGTCAGTTGTACAACGTCCTTTGGTGAAACCATATTGCTGATCGTGCAAGATTTGGTTGGCGTTAAAATGATTAAGCATTTGATTGAGCATTACCTTTTCGAAAACCTTGCTGAATACCGGCAGCACAGATACTGGTCTATAATTGTTAGTGTCTTTACTGTCCCCAGATTTAAAAAGTGGTATTACTTTACTGTATTTCATTAAATCCGGGAAGACTCCTTGATCCACACACAAATTAAATATTAAAGCTAAGTACGGTGCTATAGTGTTGATTATGTATGTACAAACTATAAATAATTATTATGATAATTATAATAATAATAATTATGATAATTATTTTATGGCATTTAGGACCAGTTTATAGAAAGAAAGTTAATTTATTGATAACTTAGTAATAACAAAATTAATAAATAATAAATTTTATAAAGATGTTTTAATATAAATAATATTTATTAAAAATGTTTTTTTTTTTTTAATAAAAACGAATAATAACGTCCAGCGTGCGTAAAATTCTGCGATTGGGTGTTAATAAATTATTCAACCAATTACAGCAGTTTACGAGTGCTGAACAATTTTTACATTAATTTTGCGATAATTTTGCGATAAAAAGAGAAACACTACAACACTACGTTGTAGTGTTTCTCTTTTGTTAGTTTTATCTAGACCTACTCAATCTTTGAAATTGAATATTTTTATTTTTTTGTGTCTGTGTCATCTCAAAAATGTCCAACGCGCCTAAAGAAGTTTTCACTTCAAAAACTAAAAACGAAGTGGCTGTCGTTTTTCATTGAAAACCTTTATTCACTTCAAAATTACCATAGTATTAAAATTGATCAAGAGCCATCTTCTCTATAAACTAAATGCAAATTAGAAGTTCAAAATAAATTGTGTTTTAGTTTTAGTGCATAAAACTAATTTTAAATGACTAAGGACGCTCAAAAGCTTTTTGTTTTGTCTGCTTCACTGAATACAAATTGGTAACGAGTTGAAAAAAACTAAATTAAGTTCAAGATGATGTATGAACGAATTATTTTCTTGTATGAATTTTTATATGGTTAAGTGCATACGTGCCTACATGGAGACTATGAGCCAAAAGATCGGTCGATAGCAAAAATTTCAAAATGCGAAATTCACAATAACCAATGGACCCCATGCGCCGTAGACAAGATCAATTAGGTATAAAGAACAATGGGTACAATAATGTTTACGTCATGTCAGTAAAGGATCCTCTTCGTGCCGCCAACCATAATATGTAATTATGATGCTTTAAACTACATTCATTTTGGGGAGAAAGTCTCCTCAAACCAGTTTCGTTGGTACCTAGATATGTGACTCTGATACTCGAGAAAGTACAAAATTTTATTGGGCAGTTAATATTTTTTTTGGTTGCATCTTTAAGGTGAACGCACATTTATCCGAGCCGAACGCGTCGAACGAACCGAACGAAAAATTTTTTAGAATTCTTTATTTGAAATTCTGCGAAACCTCGCACACTTGCCCGCGTTGAATCGTCGGAATCTAGATACCGTTCCTAGCGTTCTCGTTGACTTTGATTCGTTCGACGCGTTTGGCTCGGATAAGTGTCCGTTCACCTTTAATAATAATAATCATTTTATTTCGAAATAATCCATAATTTGTTAGTAAACATTAACCTTAATAACTATGTTAGTAAACATGCAGGTTGGACAAATAATGGACAAGCGGGCAATCAAATTTCCCCGCAATGACATTCAGGAGACTGTTGGAGCTGCCCCGGACCCTCTGCAGCAGCGACGCGGCACGCTTACGTCTGATTGCTGCGAATCCATCAGTGTGCACATCAGCAAACATTCCCGACGCACTGCAGAAGCGTGGCAGCCCCAACAGCATCCTGAATGCATTGTTGTATTGGACTCGAAGAACATTGATGGCTTTCTGCGTACAACTTGTCCAGAGGCTGCACGCGTAAAATGTCTGACAATATGCTTGGTGCAAAGGTTGTTGTATTGGAATTTCTCAGTAGCACCCGGTTGAGGGTAATAGGGTTGCACCATTAAACAAAAAACTGACGAAATGTTGGTGTTCTATGCAGGGTTGAATCAAATTGGCTAGCAGAACTCCACGAACGTGCAATCTAAACATAATAAAAACAAAAAGAAAATAATTATATTTTGGGGTCAATGAACGCTGTTTCTTTTGTGTAGACTTCACATACTGGATTCAGATTCAGATAACTTTATTTGTTCAAACATGTGTGTACATATGATACAATGCATGCAAGGTGTTATAAGTACATGGAGTTGTACTAACATGTTTACCATATTGTCATGGTGTGCAAATATTAAAATACAAGTATAAAATTTAAAAAAAAATGTAGCAATATTCATTAACATTGGCAATGCTGATAAGTAAATAAATTGAATTGATTGATTACATAATTGATTCATTTATAAATAAATAATAATATTAATAAGGAGTTACATACAAAATTGACAAATATTCAATTATCTAATTAAAAACTTTGTACAATAAGATAAAATAATACAATGTCAACGCAGGTCCAAAATATTCAATACAAAAAATGTGCTACGACACTATGTGCTAGCGACCGTTTTCGGGGGCCCATTATTGAGTGTGCAAGTCACCCCCTGCCACTTTATCCGTGTGCATATAAAACATAGATCAGGCAGGGGCCATAGTCCTTCCATAGTTCCAGGTGACCAGTCCACTTTAGCAACCCAAACCCATAGTCCGATATCTTTGTTTCCATATCTTACAATAGTCCTACACCAACCGGGGGTTGTCCTTGGCTGCACTTGCACAGTGCGAACAGGGATAGTCGTCAGTTGGTACCTCATTTCATTAAAAACGTCTAAGGGGCCTCTGTGGCGTGTGTGTGTTGGCTTCGGCCCCTCGTACGCCTTCCAAAGGTCCGGGACCCCTGGGTCCCGAGAAATGTCAAAAATCATTATTAAAATCATTATTACACTACATACAATACAGATTAAAATAACATATAAAAGAGCATGTCAATTTAAAATGATTCCTTTAAAAATTCATTCACATCATATTTATGCTTTATGGATGGATGTTGGGTATTGTTATCAAAACACGATAAAACAAAAATAAACTGATTTTCAAAACTCGTACTTGAAGTATCTACCTGCGGTCATTAACCCCAAAAAATCAACAAATCATTACTATTTTTTTTCGTCTTCGTAGTTACGCTAGCGAAATCGCTAAAGCGAAAATATATCATTTGTTAGATAACCAAAACTATCAACGTTGCTTAGCGGCAGATATAGGTGCGAATGGTAGAACCTCCCCGGAAAAGATCCTTGACAAGAGTTCTTAATGATCTTATAATGGGTGTAAAAATACCTACCCTTAACGAAGCCGAGGGTCAATAGTTTTTTCCGTCATTATGTTTTTTAAGCTATTGCATAGCTTTTATCGCGGGCTTTGAGCGCGGCGACCGAATCAAGAAATTCCGTAACGTAACGAAAATAAAACCTAACACCCTCCACTCCGCCTACCAAGTAATGACGGTTCCCATGACAACGTGATATTGTCATGGGAAACGTGATGTTGTCATGGGAACGTATCATCATATTATTATCATATATCGAACGTATCGTCATCATCCCAAGTGTAGCGTTGACAAATAGGAAGTATGGAGGTTACAAATGCTATGCAATAGCTTTACCGCGGCAGTCCCCGAGTGCCACACGTTTTTTTTTTTGTACCGGACCATATCTGGAAACCTTCTGCTTATGGAAATATTGAAGGTCAAAGTTCCAATTTTTTTTTACGTTCTTTCACGAAAACCAGTTATAAATGTTATATCAAAATTTTCTTTAAATTGATACTCCCAAAAACCAGTTACATGTGTTATAAATTCACTTTAAATTAAATACTTCCACGACGATACCCGCACCGTAGCATGCACCCATACGCATACTATTGCTTTGCATGAACGCATTGGGAACTACCGTAAACAATTAATTTTAACACCAAAAATTAAGTTTCCTGCAATTATTTTTGCACAAAGTTACTTAGTTTAATGTATATATACATAGATGACGGCTTCGGATGGGTCTTTTACACCTTGTATACAAATAACATAGGTATAATCAACCTATGATTTTCCAACTGCTGGGCCTCCTTTCTGTGAGAGGGAGTGGGCCACCACGCGGGCCCCATGCGGGTTGGTGGATTCCTCACAATTTTTTCCAAAAAAAAAAAAAATTATTGTTTCATTGGATCTTCGATGTCCAGTTGCGTCTTTCAAGCTTTAAGCCAATGTCACTTAATATTAATGTTTATTAGAAAACCATCGACACTCTTACCCAGTGAAGTAGAATAGCAATTTACGGGTGACGAATAAAATATAAAAATTATAAACACAGCCACCAACATAATCCATGTTAATATTATAAATGCGAAAGTGACTCTGTCTGTCTGTCTGTCTGTCTATCTGTCTGTTTGTTACCTTTGACGCCTTAACGGCTGAAAGGATTTCGATGTGTGGCACACATATAGACCATGACCTGGGTTAGGTTAGGTTAATAAGATACGTTTTATCCCGATAAGATATATCAGGCATCGGCCCTAGAGGCCCCCGTCAGTTGTGCTGACATCTCTTTGAGGCGCGTGTGGAACACAACGCGCCGTCGACCTGGGCCAGGTCCTTATCGGACGGCGAGCTACTCATTGCTTACCATCCGCAAGCCCGCTCTTACGGTGGCCGTGAATCGGCCTAGGATTTCCGATGCCCAGGGCGTCTCCAGCGGCGAGGGGCATTATGGCGCGAAATTTGCCTGTCCCTCAAGCGATGTTTCTACCACCCTGTATAGTTCATACTCATTCCATGTAATCCCCATAGGTATAATCCCAATAAGACTTTGCCCTACTCGAGAATCGAGCCCATGACTTACGACCCCTAGACCAACGTCATTTTTGTTTCTTGCGTTTTTAGGATCATGCACATTTTGACTGATTTTTTCAAGCTCCTACCTGTGTACCTTATTTTGACAAAAAATCACAATATCTTAGAGATAAACGTAATTGTATTACAGCTGTCCTTTAAGACTAAGAATAAAACACTACTTGAACACAATAATAACTTCGGTAGACAGAAACATTCCCTACTTTGCGGATTACACGGCTTTTTTGAACCTAGGGCTGGCAAATATCGGGAAGACTTAATTTTTTCAAAACAGTAAAACTGACATGTTTCTTTAAACTGCCAATATGTTAGAAGAAGGGTTCTAATAGTCCGTTAATTCTTAATCTGCTTAGCTTTTTCCCAACTATGTTGGGATCGGCTTCCAGTCTAACTGGATGCAGCTGCTTACCAGTATTTTACATGTGGCCTATATCTGACCACCACAACCCAGTTATTGTGTTATATGATACCACTTAGTAAGACTCGTTGTCAGACTTTCGGATTTCTGACGACCCGTAACGACTGTCAAAGATCCATGAATGACAGCCGGGAACCGGCTTATCGTGCTTTCCGAGGCACTGATGTTATGTCAACATTTTGAGCCATACATTTATATCAAGATGTACAGTGCCGACCAAAAGTCCATGAGCAATCTCACAAAGCAATAGACTGACGCTTCGGTTTGACTTACGACCTTCTTCTCTATGTTGTTACAATACTGTAGACACGCACATTACACACACACACTCACTTTGTCTGCAACCAATGACTAGTTCAATAATCATCATTCGTTTTTAGTTTCATTCGTCTTGTTCACATAAATATTAAAGTTTAGCAGGTAGACCACAAAAAACTAAGTAAATTATTTCGATTTCTGTGGGGTAGATGCAGTTTGTTACGAGTATTCAATTAATAGAACTTTTTTGGTTCGTGGATAATATTGGTGACGAGTATTTAGCGCAGTGTTGTGGTTATTATTATCAAAAAGCAGGCATAAAATATATTGAAGAGATCAGATCAGATCAGAGAATATTATTGCGCTGCGTAAAAGTGAAGTGAATATCTAATGAAACCGGACTAAGTGTGAGTGTTATCATTAATATATTTCATATTTTACTAAACATAAATCTTAATCAAGGGTATTGTTGATAGAACAGAGGTATTGTTGAGACAGAAGATGCCTTTAAAGTTTTAAATTCATTGTGAGGTTTAATTCGATTAGTGAATAATAAATAATAAGGTATTATGTGTAATAAAAACAATGTTTTTCTTTGTTCTAGAGAAATACTGTGAGGGTTAAGAGATATGAGGAAGGGGCTTATTATCGAGTAGCAGCGACGTCAAATGGTGAATGAAACAAATGGTTTCATACCAACGAGACATTTTGCTGAATTATTAAAAACACGTCATTATGAACCGTTCGCCGTGCACTCTGAAGGCTTGCAACACTGAAGACCAGCTAGAAAACCGTTTTTGACCTTAAAATATTGACCGTACCAACTTAATAAACAACAGATTCGTTATTGCATGAATTTATGGTAACGAATTTTTTAAGCACGTTTCAATAGGGTGTTTGTCGTATTTCTTGCAGATATACCGAAATTGTTTAATATTATTTTAGTAATAGTATTATTTTAGGATAAAAATTTGAGGTTTAGTTTCAATCTTCTTTTCGTAAAGAAAATGAATACTTAAGCTATAACCTCAATAACAACCAATATTTACTAAAGTCAAATAAAATGTAAAATAATTAATACAAATAAAATATAAACAAACTACCCATATTTAACCTTAAAATTACCTATTCTGTAAGTAGTTTTTTACATTTTAAGTAGTCTAATATTCTTATTTATTACTTAATTACTTCGACCATGATCAAAGCTTAATATTTATGGTGAAAAAATCCATTAAAAATTTAAAATATTTCATAATTTAAATATGTCTAAATAATACAAACTGCTTCTAAATTTCTTGACATCTATTTCACATCTTATTCAGCTGAAGTAATGATAAATAATTGTAGCAGTTTATTAACTTATGTAAAATAAATATAACGAATAAACATATATTTTTTAATTTTGTTATCATATATCACGCATTTTTTATTCTAAAACCTTTATTGCAATAACAACATAAAAAAGCAGCAATATTTAAAAAATATTATTATCGAAAACAAAAATAATAATATTTGCAAAAAACCGCACTGTATTTCACGAGATTAGAACCTGAGGCAGATTGAATTCCATACCAACGCTTAACGCTTTCTGCTATCTGTGCTTGTTAAGTAACTATCGAATTTTAGCAATGCCATTAACTGGTCAAGTTCACGCGCATAGTGCGTGTGTGCTAGCATGTTTAAAGCGACGGAAATATATTGTTGTTTCGTGTAACTGCGTTATCTGTGGTGTGTGTATCGTGTTGCTTACACATACAAATGTACGAGCTATACCGCGTGTTCACAGCAATACGACTCTTAGCGTGCTCATGCACTTTTGAGCGCTTACTGTACATTCAAGTTGGTCGCAATTACTTGGCTATTAGTATTTTTAGGATCCAAAAATAGGGATTATTCATATTGGGGAGAAAGTCTCCTCAAACCATTTTCGTTGATACCTAGGTATGTGACTCTGATACTCGAGAAAGTACACATTTTTTATTGATGAACGCAATTATCCAAGCCGAACGCGTCGAACGAACCGAACGAAACGAATTTTAGAATTCTTTATATGAAATTCTATGATACCTCGCACACTTGCCCGCGTTGAATCATCCGAATCTAGACGACCGTTCGTAGCGTTCTCGTGGACTTCGATTCGTTCGACGCGTTCGACTCGGTTATGTGTGCGTTCACCTTTAGCAAAGGTTGTTGTATGGGTTACAACAACAATATTAAGGTCAGGAGCGCAAAATGGGAATTATTATAGTTTCGATTAAATACATGCCAATTTTTACTCCGTATTTCCTAGTTACCAACCATCAATGTATCAGCCCTACAAAATCCCTAAATATTACGAACTTGTAATGAGAAATGGAAGGCTGGATCTGATGTCTATCAACAAAATACTCGGGGTTTTATTTCCCTTGAATGAGTCGTAAAATGAAGCCCAATAATTATTATGGTAGGAGCATAGACAAGGTAGAAAGATACATTTATGGTTAAGAGATATCCTGAACGGAAAGAAAACTGGTTTAGATATTAAAAGTGGGATTCGTTTTAGTTAAGAGGAGAAATCTAGACTTTTTTTTTCTTTCTGATTTGTAATAGAAATATCACAATATAATATCAAGAATTGACTAATGCGACACAATTCATTCCTATAGCTGGTGATTCTATTGTCTCGAAATGTTTGTAAATTAAAGTCTAGGTTTAAAATACACAGGGTTATTTTGCAATGGATCGGGTAGGTGGGTGGCATTGGGTCGTGGTGGGGATTTTTTTTTACTTTATTTTGCTTTGAGCATGAGTATTAATACCTTGGTTATTGTAAACATTACCGCTCTTGGAAATTAGGTTATCAAATTCGATATGGTTTTTCTTCTTATGGAGGTTTGTAAATGAAGTAAAAAAAAATCTATTTCATAGTCACGAGAAACACAGTGACTTCCAAGAAAAACAATTGAATAGCTCTTTAAAATAAACCCAATACTTCACCTCTTTCTTTTGAATAATGATTCCTTATAAAGAACTTGTGTTATGAAAGGTCGTAAAACCAATATTTCCTCCTAATTCCTTGAATAAATTCCCTAAAAAAGAATAGCTACGATATTTTTGCACAAAACCCCAAATTTCTTATTGAATTTCGTATTGTTCACCGCAAGCCATTAGGTACGTTTTCTTTTGTCAACAGCGTCCTAATAAAATTCAAAAACTATTAATTAATAATGGAAGGTTGAAAACAAACCCATTTAGGAGTAAAAGGTCAGAATTGTTTTAGAGAACAATTTAAATAATTAGTTTAATATAAATAGTGTGGGGAGGATTTTGTTTGATGTTTCCTTAAGAGTAGTTTTCAATTGGTTGGTTTGCGAGTGGTCTCAGGTTAATAAGTCACCTTTTCATACCATTGGGTTTTAGAATATTACACACATAACATAACATAACATCACGCCTTGTTTCCCCGAAGGGTTGGGCAGAGGTGTCCCTGTAGCAGGTACACCCACATTTCGCCAGTTATGTTTAAGTTCCATGTAATAGGGGGCGAGCCTATTGCCATCAACTGGGCACAAATCCAGACTCCGAGCTGCTACTGAGAAATTTCAGATAGAAAAACCCAATAACACTTTGCCCGACCCGGGAATCGAACCCAGGACCTCATACTCAGCAGTAGCGCTTGCGCCCACTAGACCAACGAGTCCAAAGTCAATATTAAGTCCAAAGTAAAGATTTTCCGAAGAGCGATGGAGCATAGCATTCTAAAATTTAACTGACCGATCGACACCATAATTTGCGAAGCTGAAGTAGGACTAGGTATACTTACCGGATGTTTGATGACAAATGGGCCAGGATCGGCAAACAGTGGATGCCTGAAGATGGGCGGCATCGCGAGGCAGACCTATGAAACGCTGGCGCGATGGCGTGACGATATGTACTCGTTATTCCCAGATTGGACAGAGAAGGCAAAACATAAAGAGATTGTATTATATTTTTTTCATATTGAAATGAAGAGCAAAGGCCCAGCAGTGGGACAAAAGAGGCTTAATAAAAAAACAGTGGTACTCCGACAGAAGTGAAAACTAGAGCAATTTTACTGTGCAGGATCGCCTTGGTGGAAGAAAATTACTTGTATAGAACATTGGTCCGTAACCTTATTTAAATAAAGAGCACAAACGCGATTACAAAAAAAAAAAAAACTTCCGAAACCTTTAAAGTAAAAATACTTCCATTGAACATTGATCCGTAACGCAATATAAATAAAGAGCACAATCGCGTTTACAAAAATGAGGTGTCCGTAACGGTGTCGCGAGTTCAATTATTTTTTCCTATCTCAAAAATGCCCAACGCGCCTAAAGAAGTTTTCACTTAAAAAAAACAGTTGTTCCCTACATTTATGTTCCACAGCTCGTCAAAAAGTAGGAAACAGCTGTTTTTTTTTTCGCGATTTCATGTTGTTGGTCCCATAGTGAAATTTGTTCCTAATTATGAGTACAATGACCTCTGAACATGAATTCAATGTCACCCTGTATTTACAGAAGATATTAGTTAAAGACATTTCTTGAAACAATACTGAAAAGCTTTTATAAGAGTAAAAAGGTACTGACTCTTACAATTATTTTATCTAATAACTAAAGAAACGTCCCAGCATTTATTTAATTCTTTCATGTTGATTTTCGTAATTAATGAAAAACTGTAGGGTTAGCTTTTTCTGGAAGCAAAGAATACTATAAATAAATTTACTCCGTTTGTTATTTTAACCAGCCCGTCCCATCTTTGATGTCCTCCCTCCGGATAACGCCCTAAGCCGAGGCCCGTACCCCGCAGGGGTTGCCCTTAGCGAGCGTTCATCCTAAGCTTTTAGCTTAGTTTATATGTGTGCCCTGGCTGGAGGCAATAAGTGTAGCAGCTTAATGCATCCACAGGATTGCCCGGTTCAATAGCCGCGGTCGGTAGAGACTGGAGCTATGAGATGCCCAATCGAAAAAAAATTTTTTAAAAAATGTTATTTTAAAGTAGATGTTTTAGCTTTACTTAATTTGCCATTTTCATTGAACTAATCTTTGGGTACACATTGCTAATGTTAGTGGATTTTGGTTTAAGAACTTTATTATTCCTCATTAAGAATTAAAAATAATTCACTTACTGAGAAACTAAATTTACATAAAATGTTTATGAGCGTACAAAAACGACGTTAAAAGTAAAAAGTAAATATCAACTTATCACCAACCGAGTAAACACGGATCTAAAGTAAAAGTAGATGTATTACTAGATCTCGTACATGGCAGCATAATGACTAACTATGGATCTCTTATTTTTTATTTTGTTTGTTTGCTAAAGCTAGTATTTTATTACATTATTATTAGTAATCCACCACGCCCAGTGCGGATTGGTAGATGACACATACATGCCTTCGAATTTTTGGTTCTAGGACATGGTGGTTTCCTCACAATGTTTTCCTTCACCGTTTTAAATGAAGGATTATTGGCCTTTAATAATAATTATACAGTCGAATTTCACTATCTCCGGGTAATGAAGTACCTAGTTCCCCTAGGATACAAGTGAACTCACAGCCAAAAACTTGTAAACAAAAATAAGTTCACCAAAACAAGTCTTGAATGTATTAGTTCTACTGCCGAGACACCCGCTCGTTGAAATTCACACACGCATCGCCTTTGTCCAGTCTAATAGCTTTCTCGGACACTAATCAGTTTTACTTTCTTGCTCGCTAAATTCTTCACAAACTAGTTTCTAATATTCGAGTCTGTGTTTACGTTAGATCTTGAGTTTGGAGATCTGTGGAGTGGAGTTACAATAGGTCAAGGTGTCTAGGTCTGATGAGTGTCTGAAAAGATGTAAGATGGAATGTGCGATATACTATTATGGCGGCATCTACATTGCCACATGCGAAGTAAGCATCACACTGACGTCATGAAAAAATCCTGCATCGCGCAACTAGAGTTTACCGCGTGACTAGCATTTATACAACGTCCCGACGTCAATCGTCGGGTAGTAGCCCATTAGACACAACACCCGTCTAGTCGAAGGATTTTCTCTTTTTTATAAAGGACTAGCTGACCCTGCAAACGTTGTTTTGCGTTATAAATGCTTGGGGTGCACCATCTTTATCATTTATTACCTACCCTACCTACCCTACCTACCCTACCTACCCTACCTACCCTACCTACCCTACCTACCCTACCTACCCTACCTACCCTACCTACCCTACCTACCCTACCTACCCTACCTACCCTACCTACCCTACCTACCCTACCTACCCTACCTACCCTACCTACCCTACCTACCCTACCTACCCTACCTACCCTACCTACCCTACCTACCCTACCTACCCTACCTACCCTACCTACCCTACCTACCCTACCTACCCTACCTACCCTACCTACCCTACCTACCCTACCTACCCTACCTACCCTACCTACCCTACCTACCCTACCTACCCTACCTACCCTACCTACCCTACCTACCCTACCTACCCTACCTACCCTACCTACCCTACCTACCCTACCTACCCTACCTACCCTACCTACCCTACCTACCCTACCTACCCTACCTACCCTACCTACCCTACCTACCCTACCTACCCTACCTACCCTACCTACCCTACCTACCCTACCTACCCTACCTACCCTACCTACCCTACCTACCCTACCTACCCTACCTACCCTACCTACCCTACCTACCCTACCTACCCTACCTACCCTACCTACCCTACCTACCCTACCTACCCTACCTACCCTACCTACCCTACCTACCCTACCTACCCTACCTACCCTACCTACCCTACCTACCCTACCTACCCTACCCTACCTAAAACCTTGTCCTAAAAATAACGAACATTTAAAAAAAAGAATTGGCCAAATTAGTCTAGGCGTTGTTGAGTTATGCGCTTACCAACATATTTTGCGATTCATTTTTATATTACAGAAGATAAGTGAAGTTTACATCCTATTTCTCATACCTCTATACTATATTTTTATGTACATTGTAAAACTACGCCTGCATTTCCCGACGAGGTAAGCAAAGGTTTATTTCCATCAGCTGATGGTGAGTACCGGGGTGGTTTGAGTGAAGTAAGAATCCCACACGTCCCTATCCCCAAAGACCGCCCGGTCTTTGAAAATTTCCCAAAAGTTGTAATAGCTAGAGTAGTTACTATATACATAAAGTCGTCAATTATGTTTATGTTAATGGAGGCGAGTCTATTGTCATCAAACGAGCACCAAAACTGTCTTACATTATGTCTTGCATTTTCAACGAATTGTGATTCTACTCGTATAATGTTGATTTAATAATGAATGTTGTGATATTGATATCTAGTAAGTATGCCAAATAATGTTAACTTCCAAATATTTACAACACAACAACAACAACAACAACACAACAACAACAACTTGATTTATGTAACCATCTGGCCGAACACTGTCTCTCAAGATACAGGCCTCCTAGTTTGAGAGACAGAGTTTATATTTTTTGTCATATGGATTTTTTGTAGCCTTGTTAACTTCTGTACAAACAATTATGTATAATTTTTAGTATAAATACTACTGTGCTCAACCTATGTCTATGTATTATTTTGGATAAATAAACATTATTATTATTATTTTTACATATATTTAAATATCTCGGGACCTTAGGGTCCCGGTCTTTTGGAAGGCGTACGAGGAGCCGAAGCCAACTCGCAGAGGCCCCTTAGACAATTTTATATGGAATGAGGCACCAACCGACGACTATCCCTGTTCGCATTATTATTATTTAACCTAGATTATAAGTTAAATGTAATAATAAACTTGCTGCGCCCTAACAGGGTCATGTACTCATGTTTTAGCCTAGCCTGTAACTGTACATTATGCAAAATGAATAAATAAATAAATAATTAAAGCTCCAAAAGGCAAGGAACTGAATCCTTTAAATTTTTTGGGAAGACAAAAATCAAATAACTTCTCCCGCTCTAGGCGGAACGGGAGGGCGTATCAGACTCATACTGACTAAAACCCACCCGTGTTCCTTCAGTTGCCTGTATATTGCCAGGGGCCACGGAAACCCATTCGGACTTTCCCGCGACCCTGGCAGGCATCGACCCTAGCGGACTCCGTCAGTTGTGCAATTCCCGTTTTTCTAATTTTCCACGTTACCTACATTTTTGACAGGTTTCTGACATTCTTTGTCGCTGAGATTGCGACTATTAGTTACTAGAATAAATTAGCCTTCTGAGAACCTGCAGCAAGTATGATCGATTCCCACAATATTGGCAGTTCACCTGTCATCTGACCTACTTTTAAATCCCTTCGTAACACTTGTGGTCACGCTCAATATACTTTACTGTTACTTTGTTTGTGGTTTTGTGGTTCTGTATAGAGCACGATGTCATAGACCTTATTATAATATCATTTGCTATGTAAAGTATATAACTCTGTTTGTAATTTAAATAAGCAACTGAACTGACCCTGTCATTATGATAGGATATTTCATTGTTTTTTTTATTTATTTATTTATTTGTTTAAGGATTACCAACGAGTTACATTACAATTATTATCTTTTACAATAATAAAACTTAGTTATAATACATTTCCTGTAACGCACACTCAATTACAGGTAACTACAGCTTACACATTATCGAGTACATAATGCTCTGAATACACAATTTAAATTAACTTAAGAATAAAAAAAAGAAACAATATACATGCTATTATAAAAGTTTAAATTTACACGAATACAATACAGTAAAAACAACAACAACTTGATTATCAATATTATGTCTGAATGAAATAAAATTAAAATATATAAAAATTGTAAATAAAAAGTAAAAAATTAAATTATAAATTAAATTATTTAATGTGTGAGTACAAATAATTAGTTGGTAAATTAAGTACCACAACAATAATTAGTTTATACGATGTATTTTTATTAATTTTGATATTATTTTACATTTAAAAAACATTAAGTAATGTATTTTTTTTCTCAAAGAGTTTAGTTGATGATTTTGATTGATTAAATGATTTTCAGTCAAATTAACGGTCTGTTTTACAGCTTCTTGAAAGTTCCTGCTAACCTATCTGATGGTACACTATGAAATGTTCACTATAACTTTCAAACTTTGAAACGCCACTTATCTAAAAAAATAACGAAGATTCGTTAATATTAGCCATTTTAAATTACATCTTCTGTTTTGGGCGTAATATTGACAAAATCAAAAGAAAGTAAAAGAAAGTTACAAAAAAGTTGTAACATTGTTTGAATGAAAATTGTCACCCACGCCACTCATTAGAGTGTAGTCACTAATATATAAAATTGTGCCTACCAGCGGAGTTTTCACATCAATAACAAATAACGAAGACAAGGAAACATTACATTGTACATTAGTGACTTTCAAGACCATTTACATCGTGTTCTTGGAACATCGTGAGGAAACCATGACATAGAACAAAAAGTTCGAACACATTTGTGACATCCACCAACCAAAAACCTTCATTGGAACCAAATGGTCGATTACGACCCACGCCCTATTAATGAGAGGAGGCCTAAGTGTCAGTCTGATTATGTATATTCTTGTTGATGTGTAATATCTTTTCTCTCATCATCATCATCATCATCATCAGCCTATAGCAGTCCACTGCTGGACATAGGCCTCCCCAATTGCACGCCATTCAGCTCGATTCTCGGCAACTCTCATCCGGCTGCTACCAGCCACCCTGCGAAGATTGTCACTCCACCTAGCCTGAGGGCGTCCTACCTTACGTTTGCCAATTCGCGGTCTCCACTCAAGAACACGTGTACCCCAACGGTCATTGGTTCTACGGTTTTTCTCTCGCTTTCCTGCAATCTGTGCACGGAACAAATGTACCCTAAAAATCTGTGGGAGTGATTTCGCGTGCTATTTGATTTGACTAATGAGCGCGCGCGGTGCTAGAGTTGGCCGTCAGAAACGACCTTGACGAGGCCCCTTTAATTTTGCTTATTTATCAAAGTAAGATGTCAGATGTTACACACCATACGGGGTGACAGGGACTTCGAAAACTGAAACCATGGATTCAGTAAATGATTCTGAACCCCCTTGCGTTGAAATTTTTCGTCGGTTATTTAAAAAAAAATCAGTTGTTTCATAGAAAAGTGCAATACCTACGCGGTCAAAATGTATGGAACAGCAAATTTTTTGATGTCCCTGCCACCCTGTATACGTCTACTGTAAGGCTCGTTAGATTTTTTTTCCTTTGAAATACTCATAGATAACCCTCCGTCTGGGAAATACGGAGGGTAATGTCGGACTCCTGCCGACTAAAAAGGCTAAAAACCCACTGTTCCTTCTACTACCATGAGTTGGGGACCCGGGAGATACTTATACTCCGACTAGTAATTATTATGTATCTTCAAAATAGACCAAGTCTTACACTTCTTGGGTATCATATTTGAAGATTCATGGCTATGAAACGGTATTAAAATGAAGACTGGTACATCCTCACCAATTAATTCATCATCAGCTCATTGCAGTCCACTTCTTCTTATTCTCGTGTGGGTAGTGACTAACCTGGTGTCAGAGTTTTAAAGCCACCCATGGGTTTCTAACTTCACATGCCGTCGAGAAACATCTCTCAGGCATTCCCTCACGATGTTTTCCTTCACCGTTTTTGAAGCAAGGGATAATTATACAAATAATAATTATTAAATTCGATCATCGGCCACTTTCATCCAGCTTCCAGCGACCTTGGCAGGTTATGTATGAATACACACATGCAATAATATCTGAGCAAGTTAATGTAATTCAAATTCAACCTTATTTCTACGTCATAAAGATGATTTTACTAGCAATCTTAAAATTGCATGGTCAAGGTTTTTAAAACATTATTTATCACTGGCTAGATTGAGAAAACATAACTTCAAATGAAGTTATGTTTTTCTAACAAAATTATAACTGACGCACATGTCATTCAACGATTTGATAAATTTCTACAATCCTAAAAAGCAAACGCAAGGAAAACAATGGAAACTACTGTCATTTCTGTAACAATGTAAACTAGATCTTATTTTTTCGAGCAAATAATTGACTTTCCCATGCATGTAGAGATAATTAAGAAGCTTAGCCTGCTCAGATATTCTTAAAGGCAAAGTTTAGATATATTTTTGAAAAGGGTGATCACATATTATTGCCTAATGCACAGCATATAATATATTATTGAACCGTTCACATAACGAAATATTTTAGATCTATAGGTTCTATAGAATTTATTGAGCTTTCCAACGCTCACAATATTTTGAATCCTTGACAGTGCCAATATATTAATGAACTCGACTGTTTTTAACTAAAACCTCTACAAATAGTCTCATAAAAATGTCACGCAACTATGTCGTCAGCTTATCATTGCAGAGCAGTATACCGTAAAGATAGTTCAATTTTCGTCTGTCTTACACAACCAGAAGAAAGTGAAGAAAGTTGATAAAACTTGTATAATATTGTGTGAATTGAGCTATTGTTGGTCAGAGACAGTTACTATGAAAAAATATACAGAAGTCATAAAACTGGCATTTAAAACGCTTTACAATGTTTGATCGTGTGCAATGTGCCCCCATAAAATTCATGCTCCAACAATATCAATAATTTTGGGAGAAATCGATACGATTAATCAAAGACTTTTGTTCATGACTTACCGAGAATTTTTATGACTTTTGCGCTACATAGCGCAGAATTTTCCTATGGACACTGACATGATCGTTCAAAATCTGTTAAGAGTAATAAAAGGTTGTCAGGGGACTTAATTAGTAGATATACAGGGCATCTACTCAGTTTCTGCATTTACTGAAAACTGTTCCGAAGGTTTCAGTGGTAAAAATCTTACATATTGAGGCCCAGACCATTGATTAAGAAGTGATGTAGTTTTCAAGCATCCCCTTATAAAAATCACAATCCCTTAAAAGTTTTGTTTAATTACTATGATAATGACGGTGAAGGAAAACATCGTGAGGAAACCGGCATGTCCTAGAACCGAAAATTCGAAGATATGTGACATCTACCAACCCGCACTGGGCCCGCGTGGAGGAGGCCTGTGTTCCAGCAGTGGGAACATTTATAAGCTGATGATAATATATAAGACACTTTAGTTAACAGTATTTCCTCTTTGAGGACTATTTTAGCATTTTATATTTACGATATTTTCCCTGTATGGTCTACAAACTAGACTTGCACTTCTGCAGCTTTCTATTAGTTGTCGTCACGGTGACCAGTTGTGCGCCAATCGGTCAAGAGCGTTCACCTGCTGTGACCTAGCGGGGCTACGAATGACAGTCGATTAGTACTCGTGCGCGTTTATCGCGAATAGAGAATAAGTCTTCGCTATACGCTATACCCAACATCGACTATGTACATATTTGCATCAAGTAATATATTCTATAGTTTTCGATAGAACTATCAGAAATGACAGAAAATTGCAAGTGTGTTAGTTTTCTAAATTAAGAAAAAGAAAAGAAAATAGTTAAGTTTTGCTTATTTAATTTATTATACAGTCACTCTACTCAATTTCTAGAAAAAAGTCATGGAGTCCACTTTAACATCAATTTAATTATATACATCCAGTCCCTAAATCAATCTCGAACTAACTATAAATCATACAGTTAATAATAAGCCAAATGCACTGTAATGCAATGCAAAAACTTCATCTTTTTCGAAATCTAAAAGCGGAAATAAACAAAAACATATCAAGTTGCTTGAAAAGAAAATGACATAATTAAACCACAAAATAACATATCATATCCTAAAATCATCTCCTCAAATTGAGCGTATCTCATAAAAATGTCATCGAAGAACTTTCAAATAAATCTCGAAAGTCTCTCACTCAGAAAAACAATAGTACCGCATCGGCGTCCGCGCAAGAAAGGGACAAAACATGCGAGAAAGATCCATTCACCATCGCAAACCCGAACGGAAAACTCGTTTCTGCTTCGGAATATCGAAAAATAGTAAAAAAACTCCGACTTATGTATATCGAAAGTTGACAGTAACATTGACCTACGATTTTGACCAGGTGCGCGAGAGTAGGGAGAGGTTCTGTTTCCAGTGGCCAGTGGTGATTCGGACGGATTACGCGTCGTCACGCACCGAAAACCAACGAAGTGCAATTTGTGATATAGTGGAACTCTGTGTATATGTGTTAAAATTAACAGGTTTTTGTGAAATACACGTGCTAAAAGAACTGTTCGCGAAATTTCACTTTTACACGATTGGATTTTTTCCGGTGATAGTTCCGACATGTTTCTGAGGAGTTTCATTATTGTGAGTACTCTTTTTTTGTTTTTTAGAATGTATTGTTATTTAGTTCTCGTTTTACTCTCGGCTTTTTAGAAATTGTTGCAGCATTTATAATCTAGCTAACATTTGCGAATTTTACTGAATTTTATTTACTCCTCTAGAACCACTTTCGTCAACCAGTACTATAACTTATTTTTTATAAACGTCGAAAAGTTAACCATTACAACTAGGCCAAATCATCAAATCCCCAACATGAATACTGACAACATCCTATTCACCAGTTATAACCAGTTTCCTAGCCCACAAAAAAATATGACACGTACCTGCATTGACAAGTTAATCAACACCAAGAATCACAATCACATGTTTTCCTCCAGCTTTCAACTAGAGAATCCACTTTTTACTAGAGATATTTCACTATAAGAAAACCTATCGCCTATTGGATAAGAAAGTTCGCATGTATTGTGATACTTTCCCTTACTCGATATGTAAAGCAAATATAAAGCGTGTCAATGGTACGTAATAAAGTTAAATTGAAAAGGAATTTGATATCCTTGATGACGTCAATGATGTTAAAATTGAGGTCAATGCACTGATTGAATAGTTTGACGTACAGGACAAGGAAGTAAAGTGTAAATACTAAGAAATATTTCTTGCTTATAATGGACTGTGCATACATCCAGAAAGAGAAATATAACATAAATTGAGGCATATAATAGTAATTTCCGAAGGGGTAAGAATTAGGCAGTGATGTATCTTGTATAATATACCCTCATGTCACATGTTATGTTAGAGCTTCATGTAACAGGAGGCGAGACTATTGAAAATGAAGTATGGTACCCTTGAATATAATTGCTCAGTATCAATATTACCCTTATGGTGTTATAAATCATATTCAATATATATATGATTCTAAGAACTGTTAAGTCTATAATAATTAAAGGAAAAGGAAATTACAGCCTCATCTACATGCGATAACTCTTTCTCTTAGTTACCTTCTCAGAATAGCACGGTATAATGATCAGTTAATACTTTCTACCTAGTTTTTGCGCTCACACTCGAGTTAAAACTGTTGCATGTTTAATTTTCTTCACGATTCACGAGACAGGTGGTTTCAATGGCATTGTAGTATTTTACTTCTAATTTATCTTCTTCAGTTCAACTAAGTTAAAGATTTTGTTGTTTATTGTTAATATTTTCTGTGTTAATCAAATCTTTATCATCATACATCAAGATGAGCCTTTAATTATCTCACTGCTGGGACCTGCAGGCCTTCTTTCTGAGAGAGAGTAGGCTGTGATGCACGATGCGGGCCCAGTCTTTGAATTAGTATATATAGTAGTATTGAGTTTTTGGTTTTAATCATTCACCATCATCATTTTAAATTTCGCTACGTACTGTTTAGGTCTTTATTGGAACTAGTTTAACGCTATATAATTCAGTATTATCTACTAGAATATGGCTTACAAATGTTGAGGTGTCTGAACCGATCTCGGAATTTATAATTCTGTCCATTCACGGAGAAAATGAATAAAAACAAAACGCAACGTTAATTTTATCAACAACATTCCCAAACAGAATTATAAACTTTATGTCTGGTATATCGTTTGAGTTGCACGCTTTCATATAGTACCATTGCCAGTTTTGTTTACTTCATTTGTAAAACTTCGTACCAAAAGCAGACAATGTATTATTTTCAAGTCTATAGTATTGTTGCTAATCAGATCTTGTTATGTAGATATTTACCTACATGCAATAATATTCATGGTGATATGGCAATGAAAGAGAAACTATCAGCTGTTTATCAATACATTAATGTAAAAGGGGTCAGCAGAGTAACTGGTTATGTTGAGGCCAAAGATTAGGGACGGGTCAATAATTAAAGGTTTTTTTTTAAATGACCTAACCAGTTATAGAGGCTGTGCTTAGTAATTTGTTGTTAACCACGTCAGTAAAGAATTTGGCGAGAAGTTAGGTTAAGCTCAATTTAAAAAAAATATTTACCGACGTGGAACTGGTCTTGAGTAAAAAACGAAACTAAAAAACTTGAAGATGACCGGTTTCTTCATTGATGGTTTTCCTACGAAGTTATGGGCTCTTCAGTGTTTACAGTTCCTTCAGTACATTCTTTTTCTAAACATTTCATCGAATTGTACCTATCCATATGAACGTTTCTGTATATAATATCGACAACGTTACATGAGATACCCATAACTTTAAAAAAATATTATTTTGAAACAACAGTTTTTTTAAGTTATTTATAGCCATAATTTAAATATCGTCTGCCTACTGTTTAGTCATACTTAATTAAGTATTAGCCTCAAAAACGTTTGTTTTAACAAAAGCGTGGATGATTAACTAATCAGTCGATTTCGATTCGGTTCGAGTTTTCTCCATTTCTCAATTGTCTGCCCATTGCTTTCCTCTTGGGTAAATAAAGATTTATTGAATCTAATTTGTACTAATGGTGTAAAGGCTGATGAAATTTTTAAGTGCTGAAAATAAGATTAAATTCTTCCGTCAATAACATTACGTGCACCATATACTGCGCTGCTCTGTCACAAAGATAACACTAATGCAGGCTTTAAAGCTTCAAAATTGGTGGAGAAAAAGAAGAATAATGATAAATGGACTGCTTTTTTCATCGCTAGTGTTCGAGTGTGAGTTTGTTTCGGCCTTTCTTCTCAGAGTAGTCAGATGGGAAACGCCAAACTCGTTTAGCTTATTTTTAATTTTTTTTTAATAACTCTGCCTCGTGGTCTAGTGGTCGCAAGCGCTACTGCTGAGCATGAGGTCCTGGGTTCGATTCCCGGGTCGGGCAAAGTATTATTGAGTTTTTCTATCTGAAATTTCTCGGTAGCAGCCCGAAGTCTGGATTTGTGCCCGGTTGATGGCAATAGGCTCGCGCCCTATGACATGGGACTTAAACATAACTGGCGAAATGTGGGTGTACCTGCTACAGGGACACCTCCGCCTAACCCGTCGGGGAAACAAGCCGTGATTTTATGTAATTTTTTTAATATGACGTGTGAAAGTGATTCCGATATCCTATTTACAGAATAAACAATTTCATTTCAACAAATAACTCATTGCTATTGCAGCTTTAGAGCTCAAGTGCTAGTAATAGTTTTTGACTATCGTCTTCCTTAATAAAAACTCGATGAATGTTAGGAACTAATCTAGTAGTGGAAATCAATATTTTTTTAATGTGTTCGTTGCTCAAAATTCAGGCTACGATGACATGGTCAACACACATACCTAATGAAACCAAAATTATAATTGAATGTCTCTTTTTTTGTTTTAGAAAGCAGATTTTGATTGAGCTTCGTATAAAAACTTTGTATTTTACATTTTTTATAGTCTGTATGTGGCAGGAAATGGCTCTTGAATTGAGATGATTTGTTGATAGTACTTAGCTACTTATCCTACTTTTATTTTGGAACAAAAAGTCACTCAGTTTTTACCGTCCAACCTCAATCTGTCCCAGCTTGATGATAAATGTTGCATATTTAGTGTTTTTATTCAGGTTTCAACTTACAAAAAACGAAATTTAAGCAGATTTTTGGAAATTCATGCAGATTCTTATTTTAATTTAATATTGAAGTCTGTGCTGAGTATGACCGGTGCTTGACTTTCAAAATGTTGAGTTTGTTTAAATAAACCAAGTATAATAGGCTGGCAATTTTTTTGCACGTTTTCTCACCATTAAAGTCTGATTTTGATAAGAAATTTGTATTTTGGCTCTTAAAGAATAGAGCGGAGTGATAATTTTCTTTTTCGTGTGATAAGTGATTAACCTGGTGTCAGAGTTTTTATACCGCCCATGGGTCTCTAACTTGGCTTCACCATGATGTTTTCCTTAACCGTTTTTGAAGCAAGTGATAATTATACAATACGCACATGAATCCGAAAAATCAGAGGTGTTGGTCAAAACTAGAGACCTATGATAATAGTAACTCTTAATTAAATTAGTAGTATTAGATTAGATTATTTTCTATTTTGTGAATGTGGGAACGCTGTAGGGTTTTTGGACCATAGATCCGTTGACCATTTTCTATTTTGTTTAGTACCTACCTGGTACTTATTGAAAGATCTACACTGTCCTCCCTTACCTAGTAACACAGTTATTTGAAAGTATTGTAAATTATTTTTAAAAGAGTAACAGTGGAGTTTCTTGCCGGCTCTTCTCCACAGGAAACGACCAATTGGAACCGCGCAACTAGCTTCTGACGTTTCATTAGTGCCCATGTAGGTTTATATGAAATAAAATATTTTGAATTTTTTGAGTCATACTAGCGAAGTGAACGACTGATATTACTAATGTCATAATCAATCAGCCAATAATGTTCCCACTGCTGGGACACAGACCTCCTCTCTGTGATAGGGAGTGGGCCATAATCCACCACACAGGCCCAGTGTGGGTTATATTGAGTGTCATTTACGAACCTACATCGTAAAACTATTCGTATCCTTTTTTTTTTGGTTGGGAAATTATCAAATAACTTCTCCCGCTCTGGGCGGAGCGGGAGTGCGTGTCAGACTCTTACTGACTAAAACCCACCCGTGTTCTTTCTCAGTTGCCATGTTGCCGGGGGCCATGATGTCCCTTCGGCCCTTATTCGCAGCCCCGGCAAGAACTATTCATATCCTGTCCCCTAAATTACTTATGCATAACTTAATTATAAAAACAGTTTATCCAAAACTATATTAAACAAATAAACACCTCGGTCAACATAAATGCTATGTAAATATGTTAAGTAATTAACACACTTATTAATGATAAACTTCGAAGGTACAGCACTAATAAAAGTAGTCCAGAAATGTTTGAATTTACATAATTAGTTAAATGGTTCCTCATTTGAATTTTAGTAACATACATAACATCATTTCTCTATTCCCCGAAAGGTTGGGCAGAGGTGCTAGTAGGTACACCCACATTGCATCAGCTATATTTAAATCCAATGTAATAGGAGGCGAGCCTATTGCCATCAACTGGGCACGAATCAGTACCCTAATTGCGTATCTTATTTTCGAAATCAATTTTGCCTAATTTGTTTCATTTTGAGAGTTCAACAACATTAATTGCGTTATTTACGTTGTTGAGCTGATTTTTTGACGTGATAACGTCTTATAAATCGATGAACGCCAGCTGCACGCACGAAAAAGTGTCGCGTTCCACTTGAACCGAGCGTGCAAGCGAGAGCGCAAAACAAGCGATAGGGAGGCACGATCGGCCAAAGCATTCGGCTTGTGACGTTATCACATAAAATTATCGTCCGTAAACCGACTTTACAGGCAACCAATTTTTTTTTTCCCATCTTATGAAGCAGTGGATTAGCCATCTGTTTCAAATCGAAACAGATTGTGATTGTGTTGTTTTACGCAATTAGGGTACTGGACTCCAAGCTGCTACTGAGAAATTACATATGGAAAAACCCAATAATACTTTGCCCTTTGCCACCTTGCCCCTATCTGTGTGGTTCTTTCCTCAAAAGACCATTTCAGACACTTATCTACATGGTCCTCATATGGCCTGACCAAGATTATGTTTGGACTTTAAAAGAGACTGCGACCTCTGAGTTTGTTTCAGCCTTTCTTCGTAGAGTAGTCAGATAGGAAACGCCGAATTCGTCTATGTTATTTTTAATATGACGTGTAAAAGTGATTCCGATATCCTCTTTACAGAATAAACAATTTTATTTCTTTTCCCGACGTAGGATTTTTTTTGTTAATTTGTTACTCATGCATGACTTAAAAGATTTCTAAAAATCTATTTCATTTTCTATCTTATGTTTAACATTTTCTAATCTATTCACTGGTTTCACAATTTTTTTGTCTAGACAGACATATTTAAATTGAATTTCTAGCAATAATTAAATAAAACGATTTAAAACTAAAATGATTAAAGTTATTATTAATATTTTTACAGCATATTTTTGCATGAATAATTAATTTCAGAACATTTCACTTTACAAGGCCTTTCATAACTCTCATAAAAAACCAAACAACATAGTGTTTATAAAAATAGAAAATTAAATAACAATAAATCCAAAATCCAAAAGTAATACACTTTGTGATTTAACTTTACTACTTCACTGGCAGTGCCCCGTGGTTTCACCCACATAAGTCTCGATTCCGTAAGAATATCGGGATAAAAAGTATCCTATGTCCTAACTCAGGTTATGGTCTACCCATGTGCCAAATTACATCCAAATCTGTTCAGCCGTTTTAGCGTAAATCCATAACAAGTAAACAAACAAACACATTTTCGTATTTATAATATTAGTTGTGTTCGTTGGTCTAGTGGTCGCAAGCGCTACTGCTGAGCATGAGGTCCTGGGTTCGATTCCCGGGTCGGGCAAAGTGTTATTGGGTTTTTCTATCTGAAATTTCTCAGTAGCAGCTCGGAGTCTGGATTTGTGCCCGGTTGATGGCAATAGGCTCGCCCCTTATTACATGGGACTTAAACATAACTGGCGAAATGTGGGTGTACCTGCTACAGGGACACCTCTGCCCAACCCTTCGGGGAAACAAGGCGTGATGTTATGTGTAGTTGTACCAATCTTAATAGATAGGCAAGTATATTATCTTCTTTTTCAATCAAACGCTATCAGTCGTTTCAAAAATACATCCGTTCACCAACATTTCCATTCAAAATTCCGTCCCATAGTTTGGAAGCTAGGTAACACTAACAAAAAGTCATTCATATCTGTTACGTAACTCGGCCCGACGGCCCACCGATCATCCAATACTCCGATATGTTCGTTACTCGAGACTGCAGTGCCATCAATCTACGATGGTACTTATAAACTAGATTGATAGATAACGATGTAGATAGAGAGTTTGTGTTCATTGTACTATTTGGAACTTATTTCAGAACAAGGCTTTTCTTTTGACATGATTTAAAGGTTTAAAACATCGAGACAGTTTTTGTAAAAAGAACGTATCTAACTGTGATTTAAATAAAGTTCTTTATAAAAAACTGACAACTTATATTAATTGTCGATATTAGAACTTTACCGTAGTCGAAATAAAGTTTGAATTTCGAAAACGGCTCAAAATAATTTTTCAAATTCGAATCTTAGTTCCAGAGATTAGCTCGTTCAAACAAAAACACAAACAAACTCTTCAGCTTTATTATTTTAAAATATATAATAAAAATAATAATATAGGCAATAGTTTAAAGTCAATAGCAACAACTATTAACGAAGCAGAAACACTCGATTTACTCGGTTGACTCTTTTGATAGGCGTCGCATAATCAACAGTTGTCACTCTATACTTTTATAACAATAATATCATTCTTGGAAATTCTTAGCCAGTGTCGAGCTGGTCATTAACCCGTTGACCCGGTGCTGAGAGAATAGTTAGTTGCTTTTGGTGTGAAGTGACTGTACTGTTTTACATATGCAAGATTGTGTGAGCATTGGTCTCTGTACGGTAAGCCTGCACGTCAGTGAGAGAAACCATGAGTTTCCACGTCAGTGGAAACTCATGGTTTGCAGCCTATTGTGTGAGTATTCTGTAGAAACTATGTACTACGCTAGGCCAGCTCAAGGTCTAAGTACTCGAATTGTGTTAAAGATGACATAATTGTGATATCTCACTGCAGGGAAAAGGCCTCTTCTCATACAAAATATACACGAACATTGGAGCATTGATGGATGTACCATCGTGCTGAAAGAATTGGTCAGTTAGACTCTGCCCTATCTGCTAGTGTCCCAAATGTTCGTTCACCTGCACTCTTGACGATCTGTATCGCCTCTGATGCCGCAATAAATGTGGCTTCCTACTAGGCCCAAACATTATAAGAAACATAGAGGTTATCTTCAAAAGAAAAATAGTGGAACTCCGGGAGTGCCGACAGAAGTGAAAACTTGAACAATTTAAAAAATACTTCCAAAACCTTTCAAGTAAAAATAGTTGCATAGAAAATTGATCCGTAACTTATTATTAATAAAGAGCACAATCGCGTTTACAAAAATAAGGTGTCGGTAGCGGTGTCGCGAGTTCAATTGTTTTTCCCATCTCAAAAATGCCCAACGTGCGTAAAGAAATTTCACAAAAAAAAACGATATTTTTATCACCACGCTTGCTTAATTAAGACGTATTGGCATTTTCAGAATAATACTGACTACAAGTCCAAGTTTCCTCATTATGAAACACACTGGTATTTAAAATTTTAACTTGAAGAGTATTTCATAAAAAAAATATCTGAAATATCGTTGTGATATGAAAACGCGCACTACCTCAAAACACAGTTGCCTGCACGTGCATCCCTGTCCATTCACTATAGGACACCTATTTAATACTAGATACCTAGAGACCTGTTAGTTGCGAGACAGGTCATATTTCTTGCTAGACTTGTCGCAATTTATAATTACAAAGTTTTATAGACACATGGAGCGGATACTATCAACGTATGATGTATATGAGAAGTAAAACTCTTGAACTAAGATGACATTGTTTGTGTAAAATTGAATGCCTTATCAGTTGATTTGGACTGTTATAACTGATTTGATAAAGTTTTTGATACAGGAATCGCACTGTTATTATTTGAATTCATTACGTCGATGATTTTATTTTTAATCAATGGATTCAAATTAATATTTAAACAAAATTATCTAAGTAAGAAATCTAGAATTAAAGTGAGTGTTTATACCTAATCTCTATAATGCTAACTAGCTTCCACCAGCGGGTTCACCCGCGTGATATCTGTATAAAATATAGCCTATGTTACTCAATGATAATTTAGCATTATACTGGTAAAAGAATTTTTAAAATCGGTTCAGTCGTTTTTGAGTTTATTAATTACAAACAAAAATACAAATATTTTCTCTTTTTATTATTACTTACAACTTCGTGCATCTAAATAAAAAACCTTGACTTTGTAATGACTATATAATCAGATAACACCATCTATCATCATTATATTCTTTCTTCAAAACAGATATTTTGTCGACCACGCCTTATACTTTCCCCGGAACCATTTTACAATCTCGTCACACATTCGACAGCGGTAAATAAATTATACATCAGTCGAATGTGACAAGAATTAGAAAATTTGTATAATTTCGCACTTATGAATACGAACGTGTCTGTCAGCACCATCATAAGAACATAAAATATAATAATAATAATCAAGTTCATAGACAGCACATATTTATATATAGCTAATTAGAAACGGTTTATTCAGTAATAACTATTGCTTATGGCATAGCTTTTAAATCTTTGCAACTTAGAAGAAAATATTCTAAGGCCTGTTTTACATTGACCGACACACTTATAATTTAAAAATATTACAGACTACGAAGTTATAACACCAGCTATTTAAGTACTAATATAGGTTTAGATAAATAATACTCATTCAAAAGAAAAGATCATCAATAAAAAAGGTGAATCGCCCAAAAATGCAAAACATCGCCATTTGGCAAAACTCAATGGTAAGATCGAGAGGAATGCCAAAAAGCACAGATAAGGAATGGACAACAAACTCGTAATCAAAAGTGTGCCAGCTCGCGTATTCAAAACAAGTAAGATGTTCTCGTCCGAATTGTAGTAAGGTTTGGGATACAGCGAGACGAAATTCTTGTTTCCAATATTTTTTGAAATATAATATACTTTATTGTCCTCGCTTCTAGTTAATTTAAACTTCGAAATATGGAAATAATTATAGGCGAATGATACATACAATGTTACATAATTTTTTTTTTACTACCAAATAAGGGCTTTTATAAAGGAAAGGAATATATGAAACATTTACTTTATAACGGAAATCTCGAGGACAGAAAGATAATATTAACCTTGAATCTAACATAACTTTCAGAAATGAATAATCGCGCTTAAATTTGCTAACGTAATTTCCAAAATTCTTTAGGTACATATTTGTGCGTGGTTTACCTACTGACCTCAGAAAAGTTGATGATTAAACATCTCAGAATTAATGACTAAGTCATGACCATGCTGGAAGAGCCTGCTTTGGTTTAGTCATCCTACTTTCTTTGTGAGGTTGACTGTTCAAAGAAATTTCACTCCATGTTTTCTCTGTCTCAAATATCAAATGAAATCAATTCGTTTTTTATGACTAAGCAGGTGTCTATTTAGCACATTAACACAGTTTTTAAATGAGTAGAATTTGAAACTCGTGGGAAGCTGAGATCTATGGAAATTGTATACAAAATGGTTGATTAGTTTATAGGGTACGCGAGAGGTAATATTACAAATGAGTGTTCATGTAGGAAACTCTCTAAGTCCCTCTTCTGTACAACAGCCTGCTAATTAAATATTAGTGGCATTGTTGATTAACTTCTGTTGGTAGACCATTGCTCCGAGTTTAGTTCAAGCTTGTTCATATTAAAACATGAATACCCTATTAAACGTATGGTTTTTCTACTTCTGAAACTTTGGTCTCCTTTTTTAACCGATTTAAATTCATATGGCCTGACCAAGATTATGTCTGGACTTTAAAAGAGACTGCGACCTCTGAGTTTGTTTCGGCCTTTCTTCTCAGAGTAGTCAGATAGGAAACGCCGAACTCATCTAGATTATTTTTATTTTATTTTTTTATATGACGTGTAAAAGTGATTCTAATATCCTATTTACAGAATAAACAATATCATTTCATTTCATTTAAAAAAGGGGAGGTTATAATTATGTTCGTCTGTATGTATTTGTTTTTATTTTATGTTCGTCGATATTTTTGTCGTCAATTGTGGACCGACATTGAAAATTATTTTTTGATAGAAGAAGCTTGCTCGGTGGACCCATATAAATCTGACTAACTTTGCAGTTTTTGAGTTAGCTTCATTGTACCTATTTATCCACCTTGTGTATTTTGATGATGTTTTAATACTTCCTGTCACTGTTGTTTACATAGCAAGTAGTGGTATACGAATTGGTGTAGGGTAGGTACCATAGCTAAAAAGTCAAAAATAATAAACTTTTTAACAAACAAAAACAACCGACTTCCAAAAAAAAACACTACAAAGTGAAAAATAACTTTAATTTAGAAATTTGGTGGCAAAAAGAAATTAAAGTTATTGTTCACTTAATGCTGTTTTTTTTGGAAGAGCGTTGTTTTTTTTTTTTGTAAAACGGTTTTATGATATAGTGAGCCGTAATCAACCTATCCGATACATGTTGGTGGATATTGACCTTGATCGTGTTTCCAATTTTATTGAATAATTTAAATTACATTATACAGAGCAGTGGTGGCCCAGTGGTAACGGCCGTGACTTACGAGTTGTAGGTCGTAGGTTCGAACCCAGATAGGCGCTTTACTTTGTGTAAATTATTTCATCACCACAGCTCTCAAAACGGTGAAGGAAAACATCGTGAGGAAACCGGCATGTCCTAGAACCGACAATTCGAAGACATTTGACATCTACCAACCCGCAGTGGGTCCGCGTGGTGGATTACGGCCCACTCCCTCTCACAGAGAGGAGGCCTGTGTCCCAGCAGTGGGAACAATATAGGCTGATGATGATGATGATGATACAGAACTCAATGTCTTAAAACTGAAGTGATGAAATCATCTATGTTTTCTTAATAAATGACTTATACAAAACAAAGCGACAACTTTTAAATCTGCTTCTAAAAATACAAGTGCGATATTTTCCAAACCGAACTTATTCGCACAACTCCACTCGCATCGCGAATCTGTCAGTGTAGCCACCGAAGTATTTGT
This sequence comes from Agrochola litura, assembly GCA_949152395.1. Lineage (NCBI taxonomy): Eukaryota > Metazoa > Arthropoda > Insecta > Lepidoptera > Noctuidae > Agrochola > Agrochola litura. The sequence goes on along the minus strand of OX424513.1, from coordinate 18,565,978 downwards.
ACTGCGTCCCACTTGGCACCGGTTTTCTTACGATACATCTCGTCCTTCCTCTGTAACTTTCTATTATCAACATTCATTTGTTATTACGTTTTTTCTTAGTACTTTGGGATGAGGTGTTTATTTTATACAGTTTATTTTTTTAGCGTATTAGAATATTGTCTTTATTTTCTTAAGCTTAATATCTTTCAGGAATAGCTTTGTAAGTAGGATTCTGTAATCTCTTTGAGATAAGGAAAATAGGTTTATATTTTCCTTGAGTTATTAAATGTATGACTGTCGGAGTAGGCTTACTTGAAAAAAGGAAGCGCGTGGATGTATATGTTACGGCTAAAACCCGAAGTGCGGCTACAGCTAGTTTTAGCCGGCTACAATTAGGTGCGGCCGGTAGCATTTGGTTAAACTTGCCTAAATGGACCCTGGCACTCGCCGGTCGCTGCCGCGGCACCGCTCCCTTCGCTCGCTCGGCTCGTGCGGTGTGTTATGTGGTCACAGTTCTAACCTAACCTAACCTACCTTTCAGCCATTTTCATTTGCTACAACTAAATTTAACCAACTGCTACCGGCCGCACCTAGTTGTAGCCGGCTAAAACTATACTGCATTTGAAATAAGATTAGACATTGAAACAAACCTTTATTACAGTCCGTTCAACCGATTTTGACTTCTAAACCGTAGGCATAAGGATGGTATTAAAAGCAAAAAAGTGGTTACAATACCAACTGTTTACTGCAGCTGCCATTTGTCATGCTACCAACGCAATAGAGGTCAAAATTGGTTGAACGGACAATAAAAAAGGTTTAGTTAAATGTCTAATCTTATTTCAAACAGAGTATAAGTGTAGCCGCACTTCGGGTTTTAGCCGTGACATATACATATAAATGATGTGGTAGTGGGAACATAATAGAGTCATACAAACTAGGAAATGTAATAGTTTAACATTCCACACACATTACTCCGTTCATTGATGACTATTGTCAATGTTGTCTAATTATAAATTGATTAATCGATTATTAATTAGGCATAATATGTCTTGATTGTACATTGAAATTAATGTAAACGTCCTGTGGGTATTTCATTGAATATGTAATTAATTCTTAGTGTGTTTGTGATTGATACACGTCATTGGAGGGTATTTGTTTTGTTATCTATCCCTCTTGATTTAATAACCCCTTGTCCAGATAATTTAATTACAAAATAGCATTTTTCGTACATTTTTACATTAGGTACCTATACATATTCGGACGCTGAATGGTAGCAACGTTGGACAGCGATCGTCTTATCGTGTCGATCTTTCAACTGTAATCTTGATGGAACTCTTTTTGAATTTGCTTTTTGATTTACGTGATCAGAGGGCTGGCTCGTTCTTTGGCCAAAGAATTAGCATTGCCATTTAACGTGGCAATGCTGCCAGTCTCGTTTCCGGATGACAGCGATGCGGACGAGTACTTCGACGTCTAAGTGTAATTTTGTCTTTATATTTATTTGTATAGTTAGTTCGTCATTTAATTGATTGATTGTGCATTGTATATAAGATTTATAATATCTATATACTTAGTATTTAAAGCTGAAGAGTTTGTTTGTTTGCTTGAACGCGCTAATCTCAGGAACTCCTGGTCCGATTTGAAAAAATCTTTCGGTATTAGATAGCTCATTTATTGAGGAAGGCTATATATCATCACGCCAAGACTAATAGGAGCAGAGCACCAATGAAGAATGTTTTAAAATCGGGCGTTTTTTTTTCCTTTTGAGAGCTTCCGCTGCGTGCGCTGCGTAAACGGTTAAAGTTTCGCAAAAATCATGTATCATAGAATTGTTCCCCTTTAGAAGTTCTAAAAAAAAGTCCTCGACAACATATGTCTATCTTTTAAGGTTGGCTTTTTATGCTAACCAAATTTGTTCTAAAATAATGCATTATTTGTGAAGGTGTTTTTATGTTTTTAGGTGAATAAGTTAGACCAAAGTAACTATCCCACGAGGACGAAGCTAGTGTAAAGATAAAATCCGAAACTCAATAAACTTTTTGATCGATATTATGACATATAGTATATACGTCATAGTTTACTGAAATTACTGATTGAACTATTCATTCGTCAATCCTAACGAAGACCCTACACTAGTTTACAACTTTAGACCTAGTCTTATCTTTAATGCCCCATGTCTTTACCCTAAACCGATGTCAGACAATAATCTAGAAGTCCAAGTTCAAGATAATAGTAGTACAAGGACTAATCATGTTAAGTTCAGTTAGGTTAGACCAACATTGGCCCAACAGATTGGGTTTACAGAATTAGGACAGATCCAGGACCATATTGATGTTAGTAGTTTAGGAGGTATGTAGATGTTCTATGTGAGAGCCTAAATGGTTTAGGTCAGTGTCATCTCGACCCGAGTCAAGTCAACCCGAATAATAATGGTGTGTACCGTTGGCATGAAAAGTACCTATCGATGGATCAATTGGAGAATGTATGTGATTTAAAATTTCAAATGTATTGTAACAATGATACTTTGATTTAGTATGTCAATGGTGCCGATTCCCTTGTTCACAAACTAAACTAAATTTAAGTTCAGTGCATCTTTTTCTTTCTATTTCATTTAGAAAAGGACAGAAGATAAATTTTAGTTTAGTCCTGTCAAATTAATCACAGCCTGTCACTACTCCATACAAGTTTAGACGTGATTAAAAACTTGCCTACTCAAATTACGTCAATTTACGTCAAGCGCTGATTAATTTGACAGGACTAAACTAAAATTTATCTTCTGTCCTTTTCTTAATGAAATAGAAAGAAAAAGATGCACTGAACTTAAATTTTGTTTAGTTTGTGAACAAGGGAATCGGCACCATTGTGTTTTTAATACTATCACTGGAAGAGAGAGTGGGTTTAAACGAAAAGTAATTTTTAATGGGCTTGAAAGCTTTGACATAAAACAATAAATAAACTCTTTTTTTCTCTATTACTTAAAGCAAATCACGCTTACCGCACACAGTAAAACATTATAAACATCACCAATTCTTAATACACCAACCACACAATCTCTGTCATTACAAGCGATCCAGTTTTTAAACCTCAATTCTTCGGCGCTGTTACTAGAAAGTGCAATGCCATTTAAAACAGTATCATTTCCTGATGCTGTTTTATTTTATTTTTCTGTTTTCGTTTATGAACAGATTAAAACGATATTGCCTTCGTAGGAACAATCTTTTTGGTTCATCGTGGAGATTATGAGCTGTATTGTTATTCGTGACAAGCTGTTGGTTGTACGAACGGCATTTGGTAATCCAAACATGCAATTAGCATGTAGACGGGCTATCATTTAATCTGCAAGTCAAATATTGTCAAGAGCAGTTTGCATGCAGATTCGTAAATTCAGTAAAGACAACAGTCAACTTACAGCAAAAACTGATCACCGTGCCGTACAAGGATTTTTAGAAATTTTTCACCTTTACTTATCAAATGAAAAGTTGAATGTATGCAAAGAAAATCACTGGCCAGAGCCAGGGCTTGGATAACGGTATATTTTTCGAAACGGTTTCGTCTTAAAAACCTAAGAAACGATTTGTTTCGGTTACGTTCGAACGGAACGTTATAAAACGTTGTTGAATAAAAACAAATTTTTTATCGGTCTCGATTAATAAAACGTTTTTAACCGTTTTTTTTTTCGTTTTTGAGTTGATCGATATGAAACTCACAACCCTAATCAATAGTAAGCGGCAAGCGCATTGGAATCAATGATGTAATTAAATGAAGATAAGGTACAATTTAACTAAACAAGTTCTTGCTTGTCGGCGCACGTCCCGTCAGCGGCTACGTCCTGCGGAATTAACCGGTTTAAAAAATGTAAAAAACATTCTCATTTCGTTTTCGTTCCGAACAAAATGTTGTACAAAGAACTGTTAGAAACGTTTTAAAAACGTTATTTTAAATTAATGTTTCCGAGCCCTGGCCAGAACAAATTCATTATAATGCACACTGTTTTATTAGGCATTCATATTAATTGTAACTAATGAAGACCAAAGACAAAAAAAGGATGGTAAAAAAATGGGAGGCTTATTATTCCTGAAGGATTTACAAGGACTGAATGATATTCAAAATTGCCATATAAAAGTCGCTCTAAAGTTGTGTAAGCGGACACTGTCATAAACCCTGATTGATACAAATCAATCCCTGATATCACTCATATGATTAAACCCTCGTTTAAGCAGTAACTAATCTATTATCAAACCGTGTTATCACTTGACCTTTACTTAATTGACACTTGATAAGAGGTTAATTATTGACCTAAGGATACATTAGCTGAAGTTTTGCTAGTTACCTGAATTTGATAAGGGTTATTCAATTATTTATAGAAAATGTTTATTGTTCATTTGAACCTTTTGCGGTCTTTGCTAGTGCCTGTTTTTCGCAGAAAAACGAAATTATTAGTAACCCGAGTCACTGTAAATAATATTTTATTTTTTACACTAATTTTTTAAAAACTCCCTTGCTGTGGTTATTTCAACTATATAATTGCAAGGTCAACAGAGTATTTTTAGGGTAATTATATTTGAATTCTACGAGTTAATTAAAATATATTGTGTGTGTGTGTTGCTATGTAAATATGTTTTCTTTTTGCTCTAGTTGTCCTAAAGCGTGACTGCTGAGAGTGAGGTTTGATCTTAAGGCCGGGTGTAAGGTGTAATTTATTGGTTTTTACATTAGAAAACTTATTCATAGTAGCAACCCTCTGGATTGGTGCCTGGTATCACAATAGGCTCGCCCTAAATTACTTAAAACTGAAACACATTCATATCTGTAACTAGCTTCTGTCCGCAGCTTTGCCCACGTGTTATTGCGATAAAAAGTAAAATATGTCCTTTCCCCGGGTTCAAAGTATCCCCATACAAAATTTTATCAAAATCGGTTCAGCCGTTTAACCCGTGACAGCGTAACAAACGAACATACAAAAATCAAGTCTTTTCTCTTCTTTATTATAATATATATTAGCTGCGCCCTATTGTTTCACCCACATAAGTCTCGATACTGTGAGAATATCAGGACAAAAGTATTCTATGTCCCAATCCAGGTCATGGACTACCCATGAGCCAAATTTCATCCAAATCTGTTCAGCCGTTTTAGCGTGAAAGCGTAACAAACCAACAAAAAAAAAACTCACTTTCGTATTTATAATAAGTTAGGATTAGTTTTGATTTATATTAGTTTTAATTTGGTGTACATAAAAAGAGTATTCTGTTCTATCCCATGTACTCGTAGTTAGGTAAATATGGGTGATACACCTCTAGGCTCTACCTACGCGGCTTAGAATCCTTATCGTATAAAAGCACGTGCGACCCGTTCAAGCTGATATGAATCACGTCCGTTCGACGTAGTTCGCCAGACTCCAATACGTCTGTTTCACACACGGATAGGCTTTGGGTTGTAAGCTACGTTTCGTGTATGGATAGAGATTTATTAATTTCGCTTCTATTTTCTTTTCGACAATATCAACATCAGGCGGTGTTAGTTTTTTTGTTGGCTTTTTCTAAATACATAAGGTCCCATTAAAATAAATGGACAAATTTTAACACAGCGTTTAGTTCGTCTAACCAAAGATATCCAAGCAAAAAAAAACACTGATTAAAGTGATTTTATTTTGACCTAAAGTAGAAAGAAAGAAAGAAAAATTGGTTTATTTGTCACAGAAACACGTGCATACATAAAAGACAAGAGCAAAGAATAACACAAAGTACATAACAAATCACGAGCATAGAACAGAATTTACTTAGGCGGCAGCTGCATGACATGACTGCGACAAGAAGGCTTCCACTCAGCATGATGCTGTGCTTTTTTTTTGGCTTTTTTTTTTTTTCTTGTAAACATCTAATGCGTTTTTCTTATTACTTTTTCAACCATTGTCCTTATTTTAGTGATCTGAATGATTTCTAAAAGTTTGTCCATCTATTTTAATCGGACCTTATTTATGTTTTGTTTTATTAGTTGGATACAATTTGTGTTATTCTCATGTACCTAATCTTTAGCATCCACCTAACACACTTTTTATAGTCGTTTAATATTCTAGTAACCACGTTTTACTTTTAGACTTCTGCAGCTTTTATCTTCTTCATCTTCTATACCTACTATCAAATATCTAAAATCACAAATTTTTTAGAACCTTCATTGCTCTGAGCCTGTTCTTTTCCACTCAATCTCCCAGGCATTTCTCGAAGATGATCTCGCGTCATTTCAACAATTGTTCGCCATCTATCAAGACGTCTTGTTTTACGCTCAGGTTAACTTAGTTGCGATCAAGAACAGACACTTTATGAATGACAAGATTTTTTTTTAAAGTTTCATTACCTATTAACTATTTGTATTTTCTATTCATCAACTGGAGCTCGTGGCTAAATAATAACAATTGCACGGGTCGTTCTTCAAGGTTAAGCAACGCTTGCGGAGGTCGGTCCGTGGATGGGTGACCATCCATTATATTCCGAAACCCCTCCATGCTTGGAAAGCACGTTAAGCCCCCCGGCTGTCATTTGAGACAATCTTTAGAAGCCCAAAAGTCTAAAAACCAGTCTTATCAAGAAGTGTCGTGTTATGTAGTAACTGGGTGATAGAGGTCCGAAAGGCAGTCGCGCCATGTAAAACACTGGTATTCAGCTTCATCTGGTTAGACTGGAAACCGACCCCAATATAGTTGAGAAAAGGAAAAACTTCATAAATGTGGCGGATCTGTCCACACTTCTAGCATTTCCATACAGATCTATTTAAACCTCACAAGGTTTCGCTCAATCTCATCATGGTTGTTAGAATTTCTATTTACAAAAAATTATGGACAAATACGCTTACTATCTGCTTCATAATCTTTTCTTAGAATACCATTTCTTCTATCAAAGATATCTAATAAACTTCAAATCTTTTAGAACCCTCGTTATTCTAGACACGTACTATTCCAGTCGATCTCCTGTCAGTTCAATAATAGCTCGTCTTCTATCAAGACGTCTTGTCTCACACTTGGATTGAGTTTGACTTCTGATTGAACGCGTTCAACACATTGGTGTAATTTGTCTTCTAGTTCTTTGTTTGTTGGTGGAGAGATGTCAGTGCTGACAATATTGATGTTGGACTTTTTTTTAACTTTTTAGACCCAATTCCCTTGTCTTATACTCATCTTATTTTACTTATCCTTCCAAAGAATGAAAGGCAACGCTTCAAAATCTATACTTCGAAAGACACAATTTTTTTTACTAATATTTTCTTACTGCTTTGCTATGTGTTCGCAAAAAGGTAGATTTTTCCAAGTATCCTGCGACAAATATACCTAGCTGGAACACTTACTTACATAATTAAATGAGTATGATTTACGACTGCAATTTTTTAAACTTGGCTTGTCATCGGTTATACTTACTTTGGACATAATTTATCGATGTCGTGGGAACATAGTTGCCAAGTGTCGATCATTTATCAGCGTGAGTGACACTGAAGTGACACGGCTTACACTTCAGTGAGAAAATGAAAGTAATAGGGCACTCATTTTGAATACTTATCAAGGGCCAATGCCCGAAAGTTTTTACAAGGGGTATCGTGTTACCCAGTAACTGGACTGTGGAGGTCAGATAGGCAGTCGCTCTATGTAAAATACTGGTACAGCTGTATCTGATGGCTGACCCCAACATAGTTGGAACAAGGCTAGGCAGATGATGATGAGACATATATACTTTTTGTAAGAAGCAGGGACCGAAACCGGTATGATCATACGGGTATTTTTTCGGTTACAACATTTATTGACTGGTATTTTTAAAGGTTACCTTAAATTAAATACAACCAGTATTAATGCCGGTTACCAAAATTACCTCTTTCTTACACATGCCGTCGGCATGAGTCAAAGGGCGTGCATTACCTGTGTGTATAACCGGTATTAAAACGGTAACCTAATAGAGGTAACATGTTTCGTTTTCTTGGTTACTCAGATAGCCGAAACCTTAGTCGTAGAAGTACAAAAATTCTTCGATACCTGTATTGTAATTTATAAAGGTTTTTGGTCCCTGCTAAGAAGTTATTAAAAAGAAAATAAAAGATTATTTAAAGTAATGAAGAACGTTGTTAAAAACTACGTTTTCAGTCATTATAATTCTTTTATTTGTTTAATGTTTATTAAGGTAACTGCCCGAGGCCCTTGTTATTATAAAACATAAATAAGAAAAGCAAAAAGTTTCCATCGTTTCTATGCGTAAAAAATTTCGCTGTTTTTATTTGTAGACAAGGGTTTCTTCACTTACTACTTGTAAATATTGCGTAAAAATGCATAATTGTTGAAAAATAATAACTAGATATCCCATATTTATAACAATCATAAAACATCAAAGAAAATACAAATATTTAAATCGTTAGATTTTCCCTCACCGTACTTACCAAAAACATAAAAAAATTAAAATTGGTCATAAGTTTTGAACCGTAAAAAAAACACCGACATTCTCAAGGTTAAAAACTTTGGGAATCACCTTGCCCTTTTGATTTAATCCATACTTTCAGGGACACCCTGTATAATAAAGCTGAAGAATTTATTTGATAAAGCATGTCATAAATATTTCAGTTTACGTTTACACATCTGTTTCAAGCTTCTTGAAATATCCTACACGTCATGTCATGTCTTCAATATCATAGGAATTGAACGAGTTAAGTCTCTTAGCAACAAATGCAATACAATTGGATCCAATGGCGCGTGCCACGCTCCACTTGTCCCGAGATTTTCATAAAATTGTTGCCATTATGAAAATGATGTAAGAATTTTTCCTTACTCAGTGTGGAATGGCGATTTGAGACGACATTATTCAGATTTCCTCCCGATGTTTTTTCCTTCAAAGTAAATTAGTGACATCGAAGATGAACTTAAGACATCATCATCATCATTTCGACAAAAAAAGACGTCCACTGCTGGACATAGGCCTCCCCCAATCATGGCTACTTCGACCGATTCTGTGCTTTTCGCATCAAGCAGTTTTCTGTGGTCTTCACCAAGTCATCGGTCCACTTTATGGGAGGCCTTTCAACGCTACGTCTTCTGGTACACGGTCGCCACTCAGCCATCTGTTCTGCGAGCAATTACCCTGCCTAAGAAAGTATCTACATATTACATAATATTGGAATGCCCCGAAGGGCGCGGTTATATCCTACACCCATATATTATAAATTCACCAGTCATGCTGTAGACCCATGTAATATGAAGCGACCCTAACCTTTGCTGTAAATTAACGGACACAATTTAAGACCCCAGGTTGCTTTTGAGAAAATCCTAGCAAGAAAATTCAATTTTGCTCGACCTTACAAACAATAGACGCGCTTAAGACCACAAAGCAACATTTCGGAAACGTCTTTTTTTAAATTCTTTATTAACAAAAGGGGGTTTTTGTCGATACGGATATGTTTTGAATTAGCCCAACGTCCAAAATGTTCAATTTAAATTCTTTGATCAACGATTCCCTTTCATTTTTGCTCTTGACACACTCCATCAACAAATGTTGCACTTCTACAATTTTGTTGCATATTTCACAATTAGGTAAATGGTCATCTTATATCCCCCTACTTGCCTGTTTGAAACCCGCAGCACCGAGTTCCACAAGTGAATCTGACATTATGGAAACACAATGATGTACTAAGCCCTCTTCATCACATAACTCATTCCACAAACGTCTTTCTTTGACGAGATCTTGCAAATTTCCGGATGACATATTTTTCCCGGTTTTCCTTAGTAATCCGGATATGTGTAGATCAAATTACTCCATTTTTTTTTTGTTTTTGCTCTTTGCTTTTTCGCTAAATATATTTAAGTTTCGGATCGTAAAAATGATAAGAGATAAAATGGCAGTCATATTTAATATTATCAGGCACAAAGCAAATATGGAAATTATAGAGGACAAACTAAAATTGCATAAGATTCTCTACAACTAAAACCAATATTGAGGTCAAAAAGCCTTCAAAGAATGACAAAAAAGCCATTTTAAAGATTGAAATTATTCGTATTGCAATCAGTATTATTTAAGCTAGTCACTGTATTAATAGCTGAGTAGCTTTCACAGTTCAAATTCACAGTTCAAATGACATGTACTGTGTAGAAGTTGCAAGCTCACCGCAAAATTATTTGTAGAATAAACAATGTAACTGCGTTATTTACTTACAGAACTTGATTCAATTGTTTTTGCTGAAGGTGAAATTCAAATAATACCACAATTATTTATTTTCGGTTTTAACAATCAGTAGATATTTATATTGTAGGTTTACTAACATCAAATGCCAATGGCATTAAGTCCACTGCTGCGCAATATTTTTGTGTCCAATAGTATTCCACCGCTGGACATAGGCCTCTCCAATTACACGCCATTCAGCTCGTTTCTCGGCAACTCTCATCCAGCAGCTGCCAGCCACCCTGCGAAGATGCGTCCTACCTTACGTTTGCCGATTCGCGGTCTCCACTCAAGAACACGTCTACCCCAACGATCATTGGTTCTACGGCTGATATGGTTTTTAGTGTATCAAGCATCAATAAATAATTAAGATGCGCTTAGGCTAGTATAAACAAAAGTTTCTAACCTTAACAAAACATTACCATGGTTTCATTTAAAATATGAAAAAAGTCAGTTTTTACAATCGTTCCTAAACCTCGAGGTCACAAACTCACAACGATAGACCAATGCATAATTACTATACGCATAATTACACAACCCCAGATGGCCGAAGAACGTAATCATAATCAAGATTGTGAGAACCACAATAATAATACATACATTCATTATCATCATTCATCATAAAGTCATCGAACTCGGCTCCTCAGTCGCCATCTTCTATTTCAGTTACCGCAGTGAAAGTATCAATTTCACATCACATGTATCGAACGGCTTAAGCCGCGTACAGCCAGTGTGAGGCATGCGCCTAGACCTGTTCAACGAATTGCCATATCGCCAATCAAAACTGGAGTTACCGATATAGCTGGCAGAGTTAGCAAGCTGAACTGGTAGTGGACTGGAAGTGTTTGTCGAAGGACTGATGGCTGGAGGCGTGAGACGTCACCCAGCCAGATGGATCGACGATCTTAAAAAGGTGGCTGGATGCGGAAGTTGAACCGGGTGTTGTGCGAGAGGCCTATGTCCAGCGTGGGCTGCGATAAGCATCCCATCCATCCATTCTGAGGCACATGTGGCAACCCATTCGCGGTGCCTGCCTCATGCTGTCTGTACGTGGCCTAATGGCTAACGACTAATGATCATCACGAAGGTTTTTCATTTATTTTGCAGTACATTGCACTTTCGCGTTCGAGTAATTGTGTGATTCAACTGTTTTTTTCTGCGTTGGATGTCGATTGTGTTTTGTTTTACATTATGTGTCTTGATGGGAAACGAAACGTTAATTGATAAATGAATTTCTAATAAATTCATTGCATTGAGCAGTGGTGGCCCAGTGGTAACGGCCGCGACTTATCGAGTTGTAGGTCATAGGTTCGAACTCAGACAGGCGCTTTACTTTGTGTAAATTATTTCATCACCACTGCTCTCAAAACGGTGAAGGAAAACATCGTGAGGAAACCGGCATGTCCTAGAACCGAAAATTCAAAGACATGTGACATCTAACAACCCGCACTGGGCCCGTGTGGTGGATTACGGCCCACTCCCTCTCACAGAGAGGAGGCCTGTGTCCCAGCAGTGGGAATATTATAGGCTGATGATGATGATGATAATGATGATGAATAAATTCATTTATATTTTCGTTCACTTCAAGACCGACTTGGACCCTTATACTAAAACTAATACCTAAATGCATTTGTTAAGTGTCTATTCCACCATTTTTGAGCTGATTTTGAAGTTATCTAAAAGAATAATTCGCTATTCGCACATGTTTGTGACTATTTCGTCATTTCGTCACAAGGTTTCCGCGTTTACATAAAACATTAAGAGCAAAAGAGCTTCTCGATAATAGCCCAGTAAGGATTTACCTATAGGATTACCCTCTACTACCCTATCTTACCCTTTACCCTTACGCCTAATAGTCAATGATATACTTATCTATACAATGCTTGGATTATGGAGCACTTTGTCACGGAAACAGATCGTCAAGATAAGTTATATTACGGTTCCATCCTGAAGATAATGACTAAGGGACAGATTTTAGTCATTTATATTTGTCTTCATAAAAGCATATCAGTAAACATAATGCTTACAATATTTAAATCACACTTTCAAGAATAATGGATCTTTGAGACTCGTTACGGGTAGTCAGAAGCCCGAAAATCTGACAACCAGTCTTGCCAAAGGGTTATGTAGTAAGCAGGTTGTCGATGTCAGATAGGTAGTCAATCAATCTGCCTAGCCTTTTCCCAACTATGCTGGGGTCGGTTTCCAGTCTAACCGGATGCAGCTGATCACCAGTATTTTACATGGAGCGACTGCCTATCTGACCTCTATAACCCAGTTACTAGGTAATACCATACCCCTTGGTAAGACTGGTTGTCAGACTTTCGGGCTTCTGACGACCCGTAACGACTGTCAAAGATCCACGAATGACAGCCGGGACCAACGGCTTAACGTGCTTTCCGAGGCACAGAGGAGTCTCGGTATGTAGAAATAGATAGTCGCTTCATGTAAAATACTAGTATCCAGCTGCATCTGGTTAGACTGGGAGCCGACCTCAACATACATAGTTGGAAAAAGGCTAGGCAGATTGACTTTGTCGGTGGTGGATGGTGGCGGTGATGAATGAAATGGAATCTGTATTGTTTGACATCATCATCCTTTTGCCCTAATATGTATATTTAGGGTTGATGCAGTACCTACATATTTTTCTAGTTCTCCTCCTTCATAGCCATATCATCTTTCACAAAATCCATCCATCTTTTCTTCGGTTTTTCTCTTTTCTTTTCCAAACTTTGTTGTGTTTAAAACTATTATAACATAATCCATCCAAGTTAACCAAACAATACAATAAAATACAAAACCACAGCAGCGATTAACTTTCAGCGCTTTAACCGCTTTTATCTTTTGATGTAAAATTCAAGCATTTTAACAGCCGCTATAAAATATTATTGTTAGCTGTAAAACTGAGTTGTGTGAAATGGTAACATGAACTTGATTATGTCGAATAGGGTGAATGTTACTTAAATAAACTCACGCCTTCTATGCATGAGGGTAGGCAGAAACTACGGAATGTCACTTGCTGTGATCTACACAGTACACATACTCTTTTTGCTTCGTTTACGTTCAGACATCTGAAAGGGTTAGGCAGAGATGCACCTATAGTACACTCATATTTCGCCACAAAAATATTATAAATATAAAGGCAGCAGGTTAAGGTAAATTCAACATCAACATAATTTTTATCAGTAAGGGACCACAAAGTAAGGATCTAGGCAATTACGTAAAAATGATAACATTCGAGACCTGTATTCTACCAGTTCTTACTTATGGCTGTGAAACTTGGTCAACAATACTTCACCACAGGGAAAGGCTAACAAAATGCCAACGTGCCATGGAAAGAAGCATGCTGGGGTTAAGAATCAAAGACAGAGTCAGGAACGTAGACATGAGAACAAGAACAAAACTCACAGACATTCTTACCCGGATAGACGTCCAAAAATGGAGATGGGCTGGACATTTGTTACGCCACCCCATTAACAAATGGAGCAAGCAAGTCACCCTCTGGCAACCAAGAGACGGCAAAAGAGGTAGGGGTCGTCAAGTCAGGAGATGGGAAGATGACTTGAAACAGACAGCGGGACCATTCTGGTTGAGAGTAGCAAGGGACAGGATCCATTGGAAGGAATTGGAGGAGGCCTATGCTAAAAGGTACACCGAACTTATGGACCTCTTGTAACCCTATGTTTAGTTACACTTAGTTCCCAACATAATCACATTAAATTCAAAAGTCATTTATTCAAAGTAGGCTGAGAATCAGCACTTTTCGAACATCAAAATTACATAAGACAACCAACACGCTCACCCTTCACCACTTCCTAATGCTTTTAGCTGGGAAGAAGAAGTGGCAACCAACTCTCCAGTAACACAGCAACAAACTGTAATCATAGCCTGTGTTATTAGCAATAACGAAGTGAGTGATGTAAGTATTATTGGATACTAGCTGTTGCCCACGATTTCGTCTGTGATCCAGGATGAAAAGTAGCTTATGTCCTTTTCCAGGTCATAGTCTACGCATGTGCCAAATTTCATTTATAGCGTGAAACCGAAACAAACAAACAAGCAAAAAAAACAAACTCACAATCGCATTTATAATATTGTATGTATAGTTAGGATATTAAATTTAAAATCATGGAATGCCAGTTCTGTATAACACAAAGTACTTTTTTTAAATGGGAACAAAATATTAACTGAGCCAAAACTGTTTTCATGACATGATGAGAGTTAATAATGATTCCTAAGACAGTTTCCTCGTATCTCTTATGGATTCGGATTTCCCATACTGTCCGATAAAAAACAAACACTGTACACGAACACAAAAAGAAACAGCGTTACAGTTTGACGCCGAGTTAGTCACACATGAAAACACAAATGCTGGATCAAAACAGCACATTGATGATAAGCCCAAATTACCCGTGTTTAAATTCAGACAGCTAATAATGGACTCACCATGTCTAGTGCAAATATAAATGCAGATAGCAGTAGTTGGATAGGCTAATGACATACAACTGGTCATTACTTGAATATACACCAAGAAGTCACGGTCGACCAAAACTATGCGTGACATGATTTTGTCAACCATGACTGTGCCGAATGGCGCCGTGAAGACCCGCCTATTGCCAGGGTCTAGTTTTTCCATTAAAACTTGTCGTTTGCTTATTAGAAAGTTTGTTTCTAGATATTCAATTTATGGGTATGGATACAGTCATTTCAACAGGCATAAATAAATTACCTCTACAGGTAAGTAGACATTGACTCGCACACTGCTATCCCCCAGCGTAAAAATCTTGCACAGGTAATTTAAAAAAATCTGCTGTTTCGCACAAAAATGCAATACTAACACTGTCAAAATGTATGGAACAGCTGTTTTTTTTTTTAAATAAACGACGAAAAATTTCAACGTTTGTGGTTTTAAAATGATGTTCTGAATTCATTTAGTTGTATACACCCTGAATATGTTCGTACTCTGGACAGTAAACCCCGCTACTATCTTGCTGACTGGCTTATGCTTGTGATTATCAATCTTTTGGTGGATTTATTCTTGGTTTATCTGCGCAAAAGCATTGCATAAGCATAATCAGCCTATAATGTTCCCACTGCTGGGACGCAGGCCTCTTCTCTTCGAGAGGGAGTGGGCTGTAATCTACATGTTTTCCTTCACCGTTTTGAGTGCAATGGTGATGAAATTATTTATACAAAGTAAAGCGCTTGCCTGGGTTCGAAACGACCTAGAACTCGTAAGTCGGGGCCATTACCACTTGCTCACCACTCTTCTTCACGTAGCTTTACTACGCCATAATCATTATTATCATTGCTTAAGAATTTAGTCTGAATTGTGATAATAGCCTTTGTGACCTTTAAACAGTCCGTAAACTCTCTAAAGATTACTATGATTGGACAATCGTAATATATCTGCACGATTAGATGATAGATTTCAGTGTATTATTAGAAGGATACTACTAGTGATAGTTTAACTTTTCTCCTGACTTATACAACATGTAAGAAAAAACCGATCTGTGAGGATATTCTCAGGTATCGTACTGACCCGCCTAATTTGTCTTTTTGAGTCTGTTTTTTCTAGTCAGTGGACATTGTGACTACAATGCTATATTGGTAAGTGTGAATAGTAAATAAATTAATTTATGTGGCAATTTTAAGAAAAAAAAAAACGTCCCATTTTTTTTCAATGGGGTATTTTACCGGGTGATTACATGGAGCGCAGCGGCCGTCGTTTAGAGGATGTCTTCAAATCATAACGTATGACCCCTGTTGAAAATTTGGTGGTAATTTTGGTACTAAAATTTTTATGATTATTTTGGCAATATGTTTTTATTTTCAATAATAATAAGATTTTGTATTACTTTTACCTATGTGCCCCTTTCGGATGGCACAGGGTTTTTTTTAGATATTGTTGTTTCTTTTTTACACACATTACATAACATAACAGAGGATTACAGGGCAGCCTTTGCTAGGAAAGGCAGAGGTACCTACACCCACATTTCACCAGTTACGTTTAAGTCCCATAAAATAGGCGGCAATTATATTGCCATCAACTGGCAAATCCAAGCTGCTACTGAGAAAGTCCTAAGAATACTAAGAAAAATAAATTACAAGACCCAAAAACCAGTTATTTCTATCCAGAATTTATTGGCCACAATTAATCCGGCTTGGTATAACTCCGTAGCGTCAAATTGTGGGTTTGTCAAGGGTCATTTGCTGACCGCCGCCACGAGCGGGTGTAATGGCTAGTGAAATGGACAGAATTGAGTTACGTTCTTATTAGGGACGTTAATTGCGTTAGCGCCTTCCGCGGTTATGTCAGCCTGGTACATGATATGCGATGGCCATGGCATCAGAGATTAAATCATTGGATTTTAGTATGTTTTTTTTAGAGTTGTTATGGAATTTCACTACAATTTCTTTGATCTTCGTTTAGCTAAAACTAGTGCTACAAAATTGCAGAAAGTTTTTTTTATAAGGAACTATTTGCTAAATCACCACACTTGGTAGTTACATTGGGAAACCTTATCAGTAGAAAGCATTCCTGTAAATTTTTTTCTTTAATTAATTTCTTGGCTAGGGCGAAAAACTGGTCCAGAAACCAAGGAACTTTTCCAACTTCTTGAAAATCCGTAATAAAACCATACATCATTTTCGCAAAAAGCTATTTACGTATATATCTGACATGACATCTTTCTAACCACCTATTTATCACCACATCTAAGCATTCCTCCATTACACCATGAACGCTTATCTCAAAGCATGGCGAAAGCTGATGGCTTTGCAATGGCAACTTAATGTTGCGGAAAATAATGCTCAGTTCCGTACGTGAGCAATTATGAACAATCGCAGGATGGTTAAAAAATTGTTTTCCTATTATTGTTATGTGTGTTTGATGGGTCTAAATACTTTTGTGGTGTTGCGTGTTATGATAGTCTGTAGTTCGTTTTGTGGCGAAAAGTTTGTTACTAAGGTTAAGTTCGTGAAGGCTGTTTTATCACTTTGTTACCAACTTTTACTTAATAAACTTAACAAATAGGATTTAAGATCTCTTACATCCAAATTTTTCTCAAAGTAACATTTTAATACTGGCTGCCCGTCCCGGCTTTGCACGGATAGCACTAAGTACTTATATACGGTGCACCTACCTACTTACCCTACCTACCCACCCTACCTACCTACACCTACATACCTAAATACCCTACCTACCCACCTAAAACCTTATCCTGAGAATAGCGAACACAATAAAAAAATAATTGGCAAAATCGGTCCAGCCGTTCACGCGTGACCAAGGGAAATAGGGATTCATTTTTATTTATTTAGATGTAGGTAGAAACATCTCTGCTTAACCCTTTGGGCAATAAAAGCGTGTGTTATGTTTACTTAACTGTGACTCTTTCATAAATTCTTTAAATATTTCAGCATTATTATAAAATAATCGTCTCTGTTTTTAAGCTGGAAATTTTATGAAAGAATATTGTA
This sequence comes from Agrochola litura, assembly GCA_949152395.1. Classification (NCBI taxonomy): domain Eukaryota; kingdom Metazoa; phylum Arthropoda; class Insecta; order Lepidoptera; family Noctuidae; genus Agrochola; species Agrochola litura. The sequence goes on along the minus strand of OX424513.1, from coordinate 18,548,342 downwards.
TTTAAAACCCTGCAACAGCTCTCCGAAAAGCTAAAGTTACGCAAAAAAATTAAATGTATTTCATAGGCCACGCAACAGACTAATAAAAATAAACTCTGCGAAACTATCCACATCTGTATTTGACGTATCATCGAGCTATAGCGAAACAAGAGAATGTTCTGAAAAAATAAACAATTGCATATCGTGTCACTGTCACTCTAGACTTCCAAGAGAATATTTATGACACGTCCCGTCGGTCACTCGGGATGTTCAAAATTCCGGAATTTTGACATCTGGATTGAAACTGGTGAAATACATTGAAAAATTCGGATCGCCAACGAAATTCGACTACCCACGTCCTACGGTTTTTCAATTGTTTTTGAATCGGCTTGGTAGCGCGTGTGTTATTGATTGAATACCGGTTTGTTACCTGACGTCATTTTGAGCAAATAATTATGTAGGTTATCAGCCGGTGTATTGAAGGAGCTCGTGTCTAAGTAATAACAGCCGCACGGGTCGATGCGGTAGGTTAAACTACGCTGGTCGGTGTCGGTCCGTTGATGGATGACCATCTTTACATACCGGGACTCCTCCATGCCGCGGAAAGCACGTTAAGCCGTTAGTCCCGGCTGTCATTCGTGGATCTTTGACAGTCGTTACGGGTCGTCAGAAGCCCGTAAGTCTGACAACCAGTCTTACCAAGGGTTATCGTATTACCCAGTTAACTATTTTGGGGTCGGCTTCCAGTCTAACCGGATGTGGCTGAATACTAGTTTTTTCCATGGAACGGCCGTCTATCTGACCTCCACTCCTGATGGCAATAGATTCGCCCCCTATTACATGGGACTAAAACATAACTGGGTGTAACTGGGTACACCTCTGCCTAACCCTTCGGGGAAAACTGATGTGATTGTACATGTTATGTTCTAATTATTCTGTCTTAAAAACTAGTAATGTAAAACCGTCTCAAACTGCGAAGAAACAAATCGCGTGATAACAAGATCATTAAAACCGTCAAGATTGTAATCTTTCACGCTAAATTTGCGCAGAAATTACGAGCAATGAGGGAAATTCCGATCTGTCTCGCATTACGCTAATGTTGTGAAAAGAAAAGTAAGCATTTCATGTCAGGAATAGAGTCATATTTTTCCTGATTCCTGATCTTTAAAGACACGTGTCCTGTCACGTTAGTGCATGCTAGGCTTGCAACATGACAATATTTATCTTCAAAACTGTGGATAATAGAATGATGAGCATTATATCAAAATTTATCAAACGATTTTACAAAAGATCCGTCCTTACTTACGCATCTACAAATAGCCTGTGGCATGTTTCGGTTTCGGAGTTTAGCTATTCGAAAGCCCCTCAATTTAATGGTTAGATATTGTAACAATTTGCGTTTCTGAGAATTTCATATAGAACTTTGAAAAATCAATTGTGAATTGAGACCTTTTCTTACGACCTCAAAGAACCGTTACATGTCTGGTTCTTGGAGTCATTAAAAATCTTGATATCACAAAGGAATAAAAATAAAAAAAACATCATCATCATCATTTCAGCCCGGAAACACCCACTGCTGAGTATTAGGCCTCCCCTTTCTCTCAGGTATTTCCCGCTACTTTGACGATATAATAAAAATAATAAAAAAATCTGATAATATGATCCATACATCTTTACACCAGCAGTCTTTGGGATAACCATACCCTAAAAGCAGACAATGCCCTGCGCATTCAATACAACAATGTCTTCAGGGCGCTGTTGAGGCTTCCACCGTACTGTAGTGCGTCAGTTATGTTCGCTGATTCGCACACTAACGACTACTTTGCGATAATGCGGAAGAAAGTTACCTCAGTAATATATTATCCCGGGTGAGGGGGAGCAGCAATAGCATTCTGAGGGTTTTTGCAGAGGGGCTGGATGGGCCTACAATGGGGAGGTTTACCAAGCTTCATGTTGGCAACAAAGCTTGTTAAACCTTCCTGTCATTATGATTTTTATTTTTCTTTCTTCTTTTTGTGTTCCTGAAAAAACATGACATGAAAAAAAAAACATGAAAATTCTATATTAGTAGATATCAGATAACTCTAATTTCTACTAATATAGTTTTTTAAGTCAGATGTAATACTAAAACCCTATGGGCCTTGATGCCTGACAATAAAATATTTTTATTTTTATTTACAAGAAAAGATTTAAAAATCTACAAAATGTAATGGAAATGTAGATTATAAAACTGACTTAACAAAGGACCTCCAAAGCGGGGATAATATCCTATCTGCTACAGTCAACAAGATTTCGTTGTGGCTGCCACGCATTCTACAGATCAGGGATACCGTGAACCCAACGGGTTTGAGTAATAATAAAATCGCATCGGAATCTTCTAAACCACACCCACTAACATTGAAAGACAACGCAACTAAACGATACCACTCGACTTTCATACGATTACCCGGCATTCACTTTCACTGGTCGCTTCGTGATCGATGTTCACAGCTAACAGACTGGCATTCCGCGTCTTACCTAAACTAATTATGTTAATAACGGACATAAGGAATGTTGGATTGTTGGCTAATGTTCTTATGAATTGATTTTGAAAGGAAGACAGGGGATGATGATTAAGTAAGACTCAAAAATCGGTGAAGGTTTTTTTTTTAAGGAAACCGGCTAGTACTAGGAAAAAAAATATGAAAAACGTGACTTAGACCGACTGGACCCGCGCGTGGTGAATTTCGGTTCACTCTCTTTCACAAAGACGAAGTTCCAGCCATTGGTAAATACAATGGTAGTTGTTGGGAATTCCACGATCATCAGCTAAAACGGTAATTGATTTCATGTGAATGACAAATCCCTTTAGCCCTTTACCAATAAATTAAGATAAGCCACGTGACCAGAGGGCTGGCCTATTTTTGGGCAAAGAATCAACATTGTCATACAATATGGCAATACTGCCAGCCTTTTGGACATTTTTCCTGTTGACAGCGATGCGGAAGAATTTTTTATAGTCTATGATTACCCCTCCTTTAATATATACTTGTACATTTATTATTATTATTTTAAGTCTGTAAGTTTTTAAATTAGATTAGCCTTAATATTAATAATGGGCCTAAAATCGTGCCTTGTGGAAACCTGTGAACTAATATCTAGAGCAGTTGGCGTTTCACGCCGAAAATAATAATGAATAATAACGTAGTCAATGGTTTTACACCTAACGATTTGAACTCGCGAAATAGTCTTGGAATGACAAGCAGATTCATTGGCACTTTGAAGGAAATAAATCAATGTGTTCGTTTGAAGTCTCAAACAGACATTAATCAAATGGCTGGCTCATCGTCACGAATCATTTGATTGCGTACCTTAGTTATATAGACTTTAGAAATAGATGGGCCTAGGAATTTCAAATTCATTCGTAAAATTGGTAATAAAGTCGGTAATCTTCTCACGGTTTTGACTATATTGGCTAGGTTAGGTAGGAAGGTAGAATTCCTATGAAAGAGTTTGTCAAGTTAAGTGTAAGTTATGTTACTGCCATCAACAGCATTGTCATAATCCTTTTAGAAGGATGAAGTGACTGGAGCATTAGACTTGTCACCCTTATATCTCAGGTCCCGGTTTCTCGGGAAAGTGTTAAGACTCCCCAAGATAGGTGCGACGCGACAGCGTAACGCGTCTCTAGTGGAACAAACTCTATGAAAACTTCACGGAAATTGTTCTACTGGTGTCACGTCACGCCTGTGTGTGGCCATATTCAGTTTTTCCATCAGAAATTGCTCAGTAGCAGACCAACGTCCCACTCGCACGGACCAGGGAAGCATGGCACAAAAAGGAGGAAGCCTTTACTCAGCAGTTGGTGGAACAAGGCTGCCAATGATGATGATGCTGAGCCCAACGTTTGGATTTATGCCCGGTTGATGACAATAGGCTTGCCCCCCAAAATGTGGGTGTACTAATAAGTACACCTCTGACTAACTCTTTGGAGAAAATGGGTGTGATGTTTTTATCTCAGGTCTGCATTGAGGACACGGTGGAGCAAACGGTGTCCTCGTGGAGGCGATCGGCGGCGGTGATCTCTAGCGTCCGGCCCTGGTCTAGGCCATGATACGGAGCGAGAGGGCATGGGAGGCGGTCACCTCCTTCTACGAAGCAGTAATGCTCGCAAAGGAGGAGGCGGCATGCGTGTAGGAGAGGTGAATTTCGCGCCCTCACGCCCCTAACCTTGTAGGAGACATCCTAGGCATCGGGAATCACAGGCCGATTCCCGGCCACCATAGGCGCGGGCTTGCGGACGGTGAGCAATGGGTGGCTCGCCGTCCGATAAGGACCAGGCCCGGGTCGACGGCGCGTTGTGTTCCACGCCCCCCTGGCAACAAACAGGCAGCTGAACGAAACACGGGGGTTTTAGTCAGTAAGAGTCTGACACCTGACACGCCTTCCCGCTCCACCCAGAGCGGGAGAAGTTATTTGATAATTTCCCACGCAAAAAAAGTAAAAAATGTCTGCATGCATTAGAAATCCTTTGCTGATATTACTAGTATCCTAAGACAATTATTACCACTTTCTATTTCCTGAACTGATCATCAACCTGGTAACTCAAGTCACAAAAAAAGACAGCCAATTCTCATTGAACCACCGATTTAATCACATCTGAAGTCGAGAACCACAAGTAACAAAAACTCTGCGGTCACCGAGACTGCAAGTCATTGCATATAAGCACCTTTATACCAATGATCGTGCTCTCAATTGCGCATGACCCTGACATTGGTCAGGTGGTACCTAATGAGTTCGAAAGTGAAAATGTAGTTAAAAGAGACTAGATGAAGTGGCAAGTGCTGTGATTGGTTGGTTGTTTTTTGGAGCTGGAGATTTGATTCTCGCTAGAAATGTAATATTAAGGGGATATAGTTTGTGGTGGCCGTGCATGCAAGATTAAAATCAGGTTAGTTAAAAACTAGATAGGTACTCATAAACTGTGAAGTAAGCACTGTGCAATTGTTTTGTAAACTATTTTGTAACATGACTGTCTAGTTGTAATTTGACATAAATATTGTTCTAACTTAATCTTAATGAATTGCATGACAATTTGCTTTTATATAAATATACAGATAATATGAATTTTGTACAGGTACAGGTAAGTCTGCTATGTCCCGCCACAATGGCAATGACAACTAACACAACATCTTATGAACCCATGATCCACAATAAATGATTTGAAGATTTATGGTAGATTCGCAAATGTAGCCCGCGAAATTCAAATTTTCGTCACGAATCATATTAATATTTTGATCAAGATATTGCAAAAAAACGTAAGAAAATTTGAATTTCGCATGCTACGTTTGCGAATCTAGGACAATCGCGATTTATCTTGTAGCAGAAACTCATGTCTCATAAATTAGTAACTTGAATTCGTCATGACATTGGTCTGTTATCGTTTTTATTATTTTAAGGATCAAAAGTTATTTCCTACTTCTTCTTCGTGGAATTTTCATAATTGCTAAACCTACTTACACCATCATCATCACCATTTCAGCCGAAAGACGTCCACTGCTGGACATAGGCCTCCCCCAAGCACCACCACTTCGACCGATTCTGTGCTTTCCGCATCCAGTGTATTCCTGTGGCCTTCACAAGGTCATCGGTCCATCTTGTGGGAGGCCTTCCAACGCTACGTCTTCCGGTACGCGGTCGCCACTCCAGAACCTTTCAGCCCCATCGGCCATCCGTTCTGCGAGCAATATGCCCTGCCCATTTGATTGCCACTTAAGTTTAGCAATTCTTCGGACTATGTCGGTTACCTTGGTTCTCCTGCGGATCTCTTCATTTCTGATTCGATCACATAAAGAAACTCCAAGCATAGCCCTATCCGTAATGGATAGGGCTATGTTTGGAGTTTGCCTTTGGGTGACTTTTAGCCTTCTGATAAGGCCCATTGTGAGCGACCATGTTTTAGTGCCATAGGTCATCACCTACTTACATAAAGTTAGTATATTATCTTAAAAATATAATTCATATCCTCTTATGTTATAACCACAAAACGAAACGATCTCTAGAGCTTAAAATAAAGCTAACGCAGAATTAAAACGGTTATTTTCATCCAAAAAGCTTTTTGTTTTTACTCACAACAATCGGGCAAAGCCTTTTAGCAATAATCATAGCATGACTGTGTGGATTTTTAATCTGAAAAAATAATAAGAAAAATAAATTGTGACTACATATCCTGGATTTTTTTAAGAGGATCCATTCCATTTTAAATGAATTTTTCTATATTTGGACTTTCAAATCCACATAAAATAATACCTGAAAATGAAATCACGATTAATATTAACCGAAATTGAATATAGGAAATTAACACAATAGCAAATTGAGAATCCGTAAAAGTAGTTCAAAATAAATTATGTATTTGTACCCCTTAAGTAATAATAATACCAGCCTATTTCTGTCTCGTTGCTGGGCAAAGGCCTCTTTTCATACAGATAAGGCACGAACATTGATCACCACGCTTGCTCAAGACGGGTTGGCGATTGCGGACTTATATTCATTATCAGTCCAGGTTTTTACGATGTTTTCCTTTACCGATGTCAGTAAAGTTCAAGATAAACTTAGAAAGTGCAAAATTATGAATAGAAAAAGTTACATTGGTACTTGCCCATATTTGAACCTAACCTGACCAACCTCAGCTTGAGAGACGAGGCCATAACCACTGGGCCATCACATAATTCTGCCGTCCTTTAACTCGAATGCCGTCAAGCCCCAAAAGTTATTTCCGAGAAAATTGCAAAAAACAAAAAACGCGGGAATCGTTGTTTCTTAAAAACTATGTTTATTGGACACATTAATTGATATTTTTTTCTGTTTATCCTAAAGAATTCATTCTGTCCAGAAATTCTTTAAGAAGAAGCGAGGGTTAGACGCCTTCTAGTGATGGAATCATCATAAATTGTGTTACTTAACGGCCTACAAAATTTTCATATCTCTGGAACTATTTAAAAACATTTTGGGCATGGCACCCAAAATATACAATAAGTTGCCAAAAACTATCACAGACCTACACAAAATGGACCAATTCAAGTTAGGTTTGCACGAATTCCTAGTTGCAAAATGTTACTACTCAATTAATGATTATTTAAATGAAAGATGACTGATCTTATAATGATTTTATAATGACATATAATGATTATTGAAATTTTGATTTGACTTCTGTATTTTTTTATTTTGGAATTTATATTATTAATGTAACTCAATTTATAATCTATTCTGTATTTAAAGTTGCGATTAGTACCTAATATACTTGTTAATTTTGCACACCTCATTAGATTATAATACAATGTACTTTTTATACCTGTAACACCTTTTTAACATGTATTATGCAAATAAATTATTTGATTTGATTTGATTTATATTGTAAAACTGTTTCTTACACAGAAAGATAGAGAATTTTGAAAAAAGTAAAAATTGGCCATGTGAGAGTTAACGGCTTTCTAATTAAAAGACGGCAGAATTGGCCTCATAAGTCCAATAACTACACCGCACCGGTCTAGTCAAGCATAATATCAGACTAATTGACTAATGGTTCAAACGCTAGTTTTCAACTAAACATGGAATAATAATTCACGTATGACGGCAAGACAAATTGCATCAAAGTTGGTGTTCGTGCTAAATATACCAATGGGAACTATTTAGTGCCATAACACCCAATAGTTTCGCTTTACCCCAAATTAGTTCCAAATAGTTGCCAACATAATGTCTTCCAAGATTGCATTGTAACTGAGAAGGGTTGAACAAATAGCTCTAGGGCATTGCACAAAGAGTATGAATACTAGATAGAGTGCGTCTGAAGGAGAAAAATTTCAACGTAATAAAAATAAACTTGAGATGTCGCGATACATATTTAAAAGTTCGTCCGGTGTAATCTGGACAGTAATTAGCCTCACCACCAAATTGCTGACTGACGTATATTTTTACCGAGGTATGAACTAATCTACCAGAGCTCGTGCCGATGAAAGAGATGACAACATACGTATCGTCCACTTCGTACATTAGGTCGCACTTCAGTAGTAATACTTTAACCTTGATTTGGCCTAGTGTAGTACGAAGTTTAGTAGTTCAATGGAATAAGAGGCCAGCTTATACTGATTGTTTTACCATCTTGTACCTGTTTCGGCTTTTCGATTACCCACAAAACGGTTATGACGCACCATATTGTTTTCAGCTTTCTGCAATAACAACAAAAGTCATCATCTTCCTGCCCTTGTCACATGTTACTTATGGTCGCAGAAACACGGTTTCTTCTTCCATTCTCCCCTGTCAAGCATCACACTATCACTCACTACCTTTTCTTTCATTTCATTATCCTTTTTCTCTTTTCTTTCATATTCCTCAAACAATCCATATCTTTTGTCGGTGCAAGCAGACTGACTAATAATAGTAGGTATTTTTTAAAGGTTCTCTCATAGGCGCTCTACAGCTTATTCCTGCTCTGTATTACGACCACATTTGGAAGCTACCCTTTCCTTTGACTTACCTCATTATCATGCCTTCTTACCTCTGGGTGAGGGCTGCCAGTAACGAGATTTAGTTTAGTCAAATATTTGCTTTTTCCCTACTTATCGATATTGGAACGGTTGAATGAGTTGATCTTGCAAGAGAGTGATATACTTATGTATGTAGTTTTCTTTTAGTTAGTTTGTCGGATTTTGTTCTGTAAGCAAATTTATACATACGGGTGAACTTTTAGATCATTATTATCTGCGTTAACTTTTCCCAGTTCGGAAAAGATGAAAAGCAAAGGCATCCAATCCAACCGAATGCAGTTGAATACCAGTATTTTACATGAAGAGACCATATCAGACCTCTTCAACCCAACTGGGTAGCACGATACCCCTCGGCAAGTCTTAAAATATATCCTGCAGAACTTAACACTCTTGGCAGCAGATAACAGCGATTGAAAACTTCAAATTCTTTAAAATTGCCAATTCTGTGAATTATTCAGTGTAACTATGAAACTCTTAAATATACATTGATGATCAAATTTGCGTCCCCGAAATTAAGCAAAAAAAAATTTTGTATTGGCGGAATTTTAACATCAACCCTAACGACCATCTCAAAAATAATAAAAATGGTCGACATCTGGCTACCGGTACATTTTTTCTGGTTGTTTTCCTTGTTTAGTATGAACATAAAGATGTCAAAATTCAGGTGTTGGTAATCTGGTATATTCACTTTGAGATAGAAATCATTATTAAGAGGGTTTATACTAAAAGTTGGCAACGTCGTAAATAACTGTCAAATATTTACCTGTTTTGATGAATTAGGCAATATTAATGTACCTATGGAATTAAGAAATGTGGCTAACTAGGGAACTGAAATATTGATTGCATTTCATAATGCAATAAAATATAGTAATACCGATTATTTGAATTTAGTTTTAGATGTAAAAAAAGTATTTGGAAACTTTCCAAATGCCTTTATTACACCTAAAAAGGTTACAACATCAAATTCAGTATTATAATTGCAATTCATTTTTAATATTCTAAGGTCGCTAGTTAGCCACATTTCTTATTTCCATACAGTAATATTGCCAAATTATTCAATACAGCTAAATATTTGACATCTATTTGTGACGTTGCCCACTTTCAGAATAAACACCCTTAACAGGCCTTCCCGAAATGTGGGGTGTGTGCTTTGTGGCTATCCACAACGACAGATCTTGTGAGTCCTATATCCATTTAAATCTCGAAATCAGGAACTGAATTCTCCAGTCTACCTTGTTGGTGTACCCATACTCGCTGATGATTCGCTTAAAAGTACAATTCCTTAACTGACCGCTGGCAGCAACTGCAGGCGCCGTATCGCCGCGACAACACTGGTTTCTATGTATTCTTATGTATTTGTATAAAGGCATGTCGATAGCTTCGGAAGGTATTTCATAGAAATTCATAGAAACCAGTCGTGTTCTCGTTCACTTCTCCATATCTTTTCAGCCTACTGCCACTTAAGTTTATAGCAACTTTTTGGGTTAATACGTACATTCAATATAATTTAAGTACTTCTCCAACTAAAATGTATTAACAATTTCGTACACTACCTCGGTATCGTTGCACTAAGTGCTACCTACAAGTCGTAACGTGTGTGGAATTAGTGCGGGACTAACACGAACGCCCTGAGAAAACGTAACGTAGTTTCGTACAATTTTAAAATATTACTGACACTGACTGGCTCATTGGTCCAGTCGCAAGCGATACTGCTGAGCATGAGGATCTGGGTCTTTTTCCCAGGTCATGCAAAGTTTTATTGGGTTTTTCTATCCATTTCTCACTACCAGCCCGGAACCTGAATTTGTGCCCTATTGATGGCAATTGGCTCGCTCCCTATTACATGGGACTTAAACATAACTGACGAAATGTGGGTTCTCTATACTCTGCCTAACCCTTCGAGTATTACAGGCGTGAACGTACTGTTGTTTTGTTTAAAACACTATTTACTTAGTTTAAACACTTCATTCATATCTATGGGTATGATTGTGCTTGTCGCAAAAAATTTAACCAAAAGGCTTTAATAGTTACTTTTACGATTCAAAACTTGTCCGAATTTACGTTACGATTACGTCGCGTGTTTGTGCTAGGGCTCTAGACTCTAAAGCTCCTTACCTAATTGCTATGTAAGACGCGACTGAGCTAGCTCTTTGCTATTAAAATGTTTGCTTATACGACTCTGTAGGGAATAGACTTAGTTGGTAAACCGATACATTTACTAGAGATTACAAAATTTAATGTCGGTTATCTAACTTGGGAGATAATATGTCAAACAAAAACAGACAAACTGACATTCTATCAGCAATACCGATGATCAAACAGTCAAAAATGTATGTGACTGACCAGACTGATACAAACTACCAAAAAGATTTTGTCAATCCCGTCGAGTTATTGTAAAGATACGAAACGCTTTGAAAGCGATTCATGTTTCTACAACGACGATTCGATTTGATTTTATCAAGAATTTCTACTAAAAAAGCATTCACATTTAATAATACACAAGCTGATATTTGTAAATACTGACATATTTTACAAAAAAGCTAAAGAATACAGCATTCACTCAATTATATCATTCTGTATAAGAAAGGCATATAATTATTATTTTTTAACGTCTTTTCTTTTCTCGAGGCCCTAGGGTTCTGGACCTTTGAAAGGCGTACGAGGGGCCGAAGCCAACTTGCAGAGGTCCGTTAGACGTTTTTAATGAAATGAGGCACCAACCGACGACTGTCCCTGTTCGCACTATGCAAGTGCACCCAAGGACAACCCTCGGTTGGTACAGGACTATTGCAGAAAATGGAAACAAAACATATTGGGCTATGAGTTTGGGTGGATATAGTGGATTGGTTATCTTGAATTATGGAAAGACTATGGCCTCTGCCTGACCAATGTTCTTTATAAAATACACAGATAAAGTGGCAGGGGGTGACTTGCACACTCAATAATGGGCCCCCGAAAACGGTCGTAGCACAAAGTGTCGTAGCCACAAGGGGGCAACATGTATTGAGGTGCTTAAGAGGAGTGGAGAGGTATTCCACGGCTATCAGGACAATCCCGGAAGTACGGTCAAGATCCCTACCAGCATTTCACTGGAATACTTCCTTCCTCCGAGCACTTTTGCTTGGAGGAAGGACTATTATAATTATTCCAAATAAAAATCAATTTTTTGGTATAATTAATAACGACGATTGTCACAACCAAATCAAAATTCTACAAAACTAAATAATTAAAATCTACAAAACCTATTTTAAAACCACCACAAATTCCACCACAATAAGTTTAGCTACACGAATAAACTATGAGTTTTCCGATACAATCTAAGGAACAGGCAAACAAAGGTGAAAATCATGCAAATAAGGGCCCGGGCATAAAAGGTGAACGGACGTAAATGTTTTAGGGCAAACCTTATTTATCAGATAGAATACGGGTCCAAGTGAAGTGCTCCCACGAAATTGCTTGTCCTGGTTTTATTTAAATAGAAAACTAGAGTTTTGGGTGGCAAAGGTTTCTATGGTTGTCAAAAAGCCTGTTCCCAACTAACTAACATATCATCATACTTGTATCCCCCGTAGGATTTGTCAGAGGTGCCTTCCCTGCTAAGTCAAAAAGCACTATCTCAATCGGAGTAAGTTATGAGAAAATTTACTTTTTGTAAATTTAAGGAAAAATTTAGATTAAATAATGACTTAGTGGTTTTTCAAATGTTTTAAGTTAGATAGCGCTATTTGGCTTATACCATTAGATGCGAAATTGTTATAGCTATTGAATGGTATAAAAAAAACTGTAAGGGCGTATCTCAGAGATAGCGCCTTTCGGCTTAGCAGGGCAGTGTAGTACACCCACATTTCGCCGGTTATGTTTAAGTCCCATGTAATAGGGGGCGAGTCTATTGCCATCAACCGGCCACTAATCCAGACTCCGAGCTGCTACTGAGCAATTCCAGATAGAAAAACCCAATAACACTTTGCCCGACCCTGGAATCAAACCCAGGACGTCATGCTCAACAGTAGTGCTTGCGACCACTAGACCAACGAGGTAGGATAACATTACATGTATAACGATTTCTATTTTTTTTTATGAATGTTCCCCGATTACTCGAAGACGGCTGGATCGATTTGAAAAATTAAAAATTATTAATTAATTATACTTTCAAGTTGGTTCCATTGTCATTTGGTCACGATCTGATGATGGGATCTTGGAGAAATCGAGGGAATTCTTCAAATATTATAGGCACATCAATAGCGATTTGGGTCTTTTTGATGAGCAGTTGATATTAGGCTATTGTAACTTAAATAAATTGCAAACCAACCCACTAAAAAGTGAAAAAAAATATTTTTAATAAAAAATACAGCCGACTTCCAAATTACAAAGTGAAAATATTTTTTTCTAAATAAAACTGCGTCTTTAATATAATTTTATATCCAAGGACATCCTCTTAGTCGCCACATTATTATTCTAGTAAGTACTTAGTTTAGTTTTCTTATTACCCATTTACCTACAGTATTTCTATTTTCTTAATGTCCTTCGGGAATCATCGCATTTCTGAATCCAAACGAATGCTAATTTCCATGTCCATCAATTATTAGATTTATCTTGTATATTAATTTGAATTTAGAAATATGTACTTCATTGTTGTTTTGTTTTGATTTTACTGTGAACTATATAGAGCTGTAAAACAATTGTTCTATCCGTCGTGCCTGTGACTTTAGCAGCTTTCCTACCATTTTTTAAATAAATTATATTAAGTTAAAAGATTATTAACAATTCTATACACTTCCAAGTCGATTGAGAGCGTCCGATCAGCACCAAGTACAAAGGGCAACTGACAGAAAGCCGACGACTGACGAAACACGAGGTTTGCCGAGGGACATTAAGAACATATTTGTACTGTACGAAGTTTCAGTTGTTACTTACCTACCGAAATGAGGGTATTTTATATCTTTAAGCTTTTTACCTGTTAACTAAAACCCCACTGTTCCTACTACTACCATGTGTTGGGGGCCCGGGAGATATTTGTGCATTCGCTGGACCCCGCCGCGCCGTGCCTATAACCAGAAAAAACTTGTGTTTTGTTAAACATTTTTATTTTTCACTTTTTAGCTAATACTGTTATGTAAATAACAGTGACAAGAACTTTGATCATAAGTCATCCACATACTATGGGCAAAAATACGTATTATTGAAGCTAACTCAAGAACTACCCAAGCAAAGTTAATAAAAAATGTATTGGTAGTTTTCCTCTGAAGTATGACCTAATAAACAAAAAGAATAATCAAAATCAATTCATAATTGGCGGAGTAATCGCGTAACAAACATAAAAAAGCGTACTGTCGAATTGAGAACCTCCTCCCTTGGAAGTTGGTTAAAAATCACTGTATGCATACGCTGTAACAAAATCATTGGATGTTTTCCTAGAATTTAAACCCTGCACAAACAGAACTTCAAAATAGTTCTCGGTATTATTTAGCTAGAATTCAAATAGAATAATAAAATTCAGCAGCATCTGGATTAATGAAATTCTTGTACATTTATTTCCGTATTATCCTGCCTTATTTAACAAGGGTTCAGGAATACGCCAAATCATTTCAAGAAAAGGTATTTCAGAGCCACGCTCATTGCGTACGACTATCGTGCCCCAGATACCTCTGTATTAAAATATCTTACACGACATTTAACGTGACGTTGGAAGGCCTCCCACAAGGTGTACCGATGACCTTATGAAGGCCGCAGGAATCCGCTGGATGTGAGAAGCACAGTACCAATCGAAGTGCCGATGCTTGGGGGAGGCTTATGTCCAGCAGTGGACGTCTGACTGAAATAATGATGATGATGACATGACATTCAACATTGTCTTGATTTACTTTAAAAAATAAATAATCTCGTTGAATAACTTTTCCCACCGACGACGAGGAAGTGACTAGCTATCAACGATTGTTTCGCTCAAGAGACGTACAAAAGATTGTGGATCCCGTGTAAGTAAAAGAGATACATATATTAAAAGGAGGCTCCGTAAATTGTATGTTAATTTGCATTAATATTTCGAAAAAGTCACGCATACAATCAAAATGGAACTTAAGTTTATGATTTATTGGATGTTTTTCTTTTCATCTAAAAAATCAGTAACGTAATTGGAACCATTTCGCTCGATTCATTTTTATTCGAAAATCATGTCTTTTTTAAAGATTATTTGAAACAAAAACAAGATTATTCAGCTTTTATATCTAAAATAATTATTGATAGTAAGAAAATAGAGTTTATTATCCAGATATAAGATATATTTTTTCTAGATCAATTATTACTTTAGTTATAAACGAAATAAGAATTGAGAGTTACGACATTTAGTTCCGTGCTTGAACACGATCAAAGAGCGCACGCGATATTCAACTTTATTACTGATGTGTTAGCGTTTAGCACATAGTGGAGTGGTGGGGTGCATGGGGGCGGAGTTTGCGTGGAAATTGTCTTTGGAGTACCTGCTCTTAATCGTTGGTCGCTGACTGTTCGCACCGCCCGGCGATCGAGTAATCGCTCATCACCGTCGCGCACTCACTGTTCGTTGCCTGCGCACTCGTCGTTTTTAGCTGCTAGCTCTACTCACTACAGGTGCCTCACTTTTATAATCCGGGACACGATAAAGGCCAAACGTTTACTAAGACATACAATGATTAGTTAATTAGGTCCCCGAAATAGAGATAAAATGGCCAAAGAGGCTCATTTGAATAATTTATAAGGTCCAGAATTAGGGTCGGTTAGCTACTAGTTTGTTGTAATTTAGGCAATGTAAAATGTGATTAGCACTAATATATTCAAATGGAAGGTTCATGAAAATTTTAGAACATCAACTGGTGCTAACAAATGAGCTTGTCAGGGAAGATACTATCACCACAACTATTTCTGCTGCCAAAAAGCTGAATTCTGGTTTTAAAATTGTTGGAAAAAATTACGTACATGAGTTTGCAAAGTTTTCTCAAAAGCATCGGAAACATTTTTGATAAAATCTGATGATGTTAATAATTACTTTTCGTGTGGTAGACAGATGGTCTGACGGCTGACAATATATAATCACACGTCATTTTCCTCTCCCTGAGGCTATTCTCTTCCAGCTCCTCCCTGAAAAAAACAGTGGCACTCCGGGAGAAGTGAAAACTTGAAAAAAAATCGTCACCGCGGTAATCAACGCGTTGATGTCTTTTACTGCACGTACCGCGGTAATCAACGCGTTGATGTCTTTTACTGCACGTACCGCGGTAATCAACGCGTTGATGTCTTTTACTCCACGGTGTCGGTAACAGATCGCGAAATCAATGGTTTAGTCCCATCTCAAAACTGCCCAACGCGCCTAAAGAAGTTTTCACTTCAAAAACACCCGCGGTGTAATTCCTTTTTTTTTCTGTGAGGACATCCTCGTGGATACCCTCTGTCTAGAGAGAACGGAGGGTTATATTGGACTGCAGTGTCTTACGTTTTGACAGTTCAACAACATTCATTTGGTTATTTATGTTATTGAGCAAATTAATTTTTCAATCGTATCAAGCAATGGATTAGAAATTTCTTTCAAAATCTTTCGGATTGCGATTCAAAAAGTGTTGCGAAATTGGGCAGCTGGCCCGTTACAAGTACCTATAACAGTTATTCAATTTAGATATACTACATAAACCAATGGCTTGCAGTCCATTAGGTCTAAAGTACATCTATTCGGAATATTGAGCCTAAATATTAGCACTTTACGATTGTGCTCAATGGCGCTTGACAAATATTTGGAGCGATACAAAATATCTAACGTTTGAATAGTTATTTATCTTTTCTCAGTTTTTCTTATAAATAGGTTTTTTTTTTGGGAGAATAGTAGTCTCAGTATTAGCATAAATATTAACTGATTTGATAGTTAATTGATTCAGGCGTGACCTTGCGGAAATCCATCATAAAATACAATAGACGTGGATATATTTAGTAACCTGTTCCGCTTACCTATTTCTAAAAGCCACAAAAAAACTCCTGAAAGAAACCAACACGTGCTACACCTCTCAACGAAGCATCCTTAAGATGACGATTGACTTGTCGCGAACCGGAACATGGATAAAATCGTAATCGTAAAAACCAAATTTTACAGGAAAAATAAAAAACTGTTTTTTGTGAAAATCTTATTAACTAATTAATATACATAGCGGAATTGTTACCAAAAGAAAAGTGATTTTTTTAAATTCGTTACAATGCACCTTAAAATCTCGTAACTTCTGAAATAACCGTTGGAAATGAATGAAAAAATTTTTATAGAGTGTAATCGGACCTCTAAATATCGAATATTATGCAATAAAGTTAAAACTATCGTAATAGCACATTACCATTACATTCGCCGGGGACAGCGATTTGGTTATATGACTTTACAAATTTCTGCGTTTGCGTAGTGATCATTTTTGCCTAAAGCAGTAATAAAGATTGGTGATTTTGGAGGCGCACGCAGTTCGGATGTGATCGGTTTTACGAATTTTGTCGATGCTACATCTAAGTTGTGTCGTACTGTACTCAGTTATTATTTCTACAGCTTATGTTGCTTTGTTTTTAGGGTTTTGTACCCGAAGGTTGCCAAACGGAACCCTATTACTAGGACTCTACTGTCAGTCTGTCTGTCAGCGGGCTGTATCTCATGAACCGTAATAGGTAGACAGTTGAAATTTTCAGAGATTGTGTATTTTTATTGCCGCTATAACAAGAAATAATAAAAATAAAATAATGTTTCAAATTAAAGTACCGTGTTTTTAGGGTTCCGTTGCCAAATGGCAAAAAACGGAACCCTTATAGATTCGTCATGTCTGTCTGTCCGTCTGTCTGTGTGTCCGTCCGTATGTCACAGCCACTTTTTTCCGAAACTATAAGAGCTATGCTATTGAAACTTGGTTAGTAGATGTATTATGTAAACCGCATTAAACACAAAAATAGAAAAAAAACAAATAATTTTGGGGTTCCCCATACTTAGAACTGAAACTCAAAAAAAAAAATTTCATCAAACCCATACGTGTGGGGTATCTATGGATAGGTCTTTAAAAATGATATTGAAGTTTCTAGTCTCATTTTTTTCTAAACTGAATAGTTTGCGCGAGAGACACTTCCAAAGTGGTAAAATGTGTGTGTCCCCCTGTAACTTCTAAAATAAGAGAATCATAAAACTAAAAAAAATATATGATGTACAGTAAGCGCTCAAAAGTGCATGAGCACGCTAAGAGTCGTATTGCTGTGAACACGCGGTATAGTCCGTACATTTGTATGTGTAAACAGTCAGACGTCTGTGGTGTGAGTGCCGTACACACACCACAGAGAACGCAGTTTTGAACTACACACTATCGTATCGTCACGGTTCGCGGGCGCCGCACTTATATTTCCATAACTTTTGTTAGCACGCATCATACTCGTACGCGTGACCTTGGCCAGTGTATCGCATTGCTAAAATTCGAAAGTAAATTATATGTGCAGATAGCAGAAGGCGTTAAGCGTTGGTCTTAGATTCAAGATGGCTAAGGTTCTAATCTCGTAAATCACAGCGCTGTTTTTGCAAATATTATTATTTTTGTTTGCAATAATAATATTTTTAAATATCCTGCCTATTTATTAATGTTGTTATTGCAATAAAGGGTTTAGAATAAAAAATGCGTGATATGTTATAATAAAAAATAAATAATATTTATTCGTTATGTTTATTTTACTTAAGTATAGTTATCAAACTGCTACAATTATTTATCATTACTTCACCTGAATAATATGTGAAATAGATGTCTAGAAACTTAGAAGCAATTTGTATTATTTTGACATATTTAAATTTTGAAATGTTTTAAATTTTAAATGGATTTTTTTGCACCATAAATATAAAGCTTTGATCATGGTCTAAGTAATTAAGCAATAAATAAGAATATTAGACTACTTAAAATGTAAAAAAATCTACTGACAAAATTGTTGATTTTAAGGTTAAAGGCAGTTGTTCATTTTAATTATTTTAAACTTTATTTGGCTTTAGTAAATATTGGTTGGTATTGAGGTTATAGCTTAAGTATTCATTTTCTTTACGAAAAGAAGATTGAAACTAAACCTCAAATTTTAATCCTAAAATAATACTATTACTAAAATAATATTAAACAATTTCGGTATATCTGCAAGAAATACGACAAACACCCTATTGAAACGTGCTTAAAAAATTCGTTACCATAAATTCATGCAATAACGAATCTGTTGTTTATTAAGTTGGTACGGTCAATATTTTAAGGTCAAAAACGGTTTTCTAGCTGGTCTTCAGTGATGCAAGCCTTCAGAGTGCACGGCGAACGGTTCATAATGACGTAATTAATTGATTCAGGCGTGACCTTGCGGAAATCCATTATAAAATACAATAGACGTGGATATATTTAGTAACTTGTTCCGCTTAGCTATTTCTAAAGAGCCATAAAAAACTCCTGAAAGAAATCGACACGTGTTTCACCTCTCAACGAGGCATCCTCAGGATGACGATGGACTTGTTGCGAACTCGAACACGGCGTGTTGCCACACCAAGCGCTGAGTGCAGACTGAGCCTTATCGCCCGTGAAACCCACTTATATAGTGTCGCCGTTATCAGTGCGACCGTTATCAGCGCGATAAGGGGCGAACAATCGCAGCAAAGGTGACCTTGGCATACTCGTATTTAATTCGTTCAACAGTGTAATGTTTCCGGTATTATTTTTGACAATTTCTAAACTCTCTAGTACTGACATTCTGAAACCTTTATCACATGTGTGTAAAATTTCGAAAGTGTTATTATTATTTAACGAATGACCTGTATCTATTAAATGTTGTGCAAAATGGGATTTTTCTGGATAATTATTCCTGTACGCTGCAATATGTTCCTTATATCTTGTCTGAAAATTACGACCAGTTTGACCTATGTAAATACCATTACAATCATCGCAATGTAACTTGTATACACCTGATTTTTTGTGGTTTTCTAATTGATCTTTTCCGTTACAAATCTGTCTTAGTGAATTATTTGTTTTAAAAGCTACCCTTACTCCATTTCGAAACAATGTTTTTGAAACCCTATCACTAATTGACCCTAAGTATGTCAAACTACCTAAATATTCATGTGGTCTTTCTGGAGGCAGTGGATACAAAAGTGAACCAACTATGTTGCGACGTTTCGTTTGAATCAAATCATCAACCATTCTCTTATTGTATCCGTTACTCTCTGCTATATGATAAATAATGTTAAGTTCTCTGTCATAATTATCTCGCGAAAGTGGTACTGTCATTAATCTATGAGTGAAACTATGATAAGCTGCTAATTTATGTTGAATCGGATGACAAGATGACGCAGGAATCGTTACATCTGTACAAGTTGGTTTTCTATAAATCTGAAAATCGTGTTTGTTGTTTTTTCTTGTAATAGTTAAATCTAAAAAGTTAAGGGATCCGTCAACTTCTAACTCTAATTTAAACTTTATTTTAGGGTGTAAACTATTGATTTTATTAACAAAAACATCAATTTGACGCAATGTACCGGTCCAACACATAATTATGTCGTCAACATAACGGTAATAATATAAAATTTGAGGCTGTCCTACAATGTATTTATTTTCAAAATGGTCCATGAATATATCTGCCATAAGGGGGCTGAGTGGAGAACCCATGGCTAAACCTTCTTTTTGTTTGTAATATTGGTTTTTGAACCTAAAATAATTTTGTTCCATACAAATCTTGGTCAAAGATAATAATTCATTAACCTCACCAGGATGAATTCGCCGTTTCTCAAAAAGATCTTCTAGTATTTGTAAACACTCCTCATATGGAACGTTTGTGAATAAACTTTCAACATCTAATGATAATAATTTTGCACTAGTCGGCAAATCAATATCCTTAACTTTCTCTATTAACTGTAAACTATTTTTAAGACTAAACTTTGGTTTATAATTTGATCTCGACTTCAATAAACAGTTCAAATGTTTTGACAAATTATATGCTGGTGCACCGATATAAGAAACCACTGGCCTTATTGGGATATTATCCTTATGAATTTTTGGCAAGCCGTATAGCATAGGAGACCTTGGGTTCATTGGTACAATATATTTTAAAGGTTTCTGATCGACGTAAGATATGTTTTTAGTAATGTTTTTTAATTGTGAAGTAAATACTTTAGTGGGGTCCGAACTTAGTTGTTGAAAATCGCTGCCCTGTATTACGTCATTTACCTTTTGGTCGTAAATGTTTCTGTCTAAGATAACTATTGTGTTTCCTTTATCGGCCTTAGTAACAACTATACTGTTTTGATCAATCTTGTTCTTCAAAGATCTATAAATACGTAGGTCTGATGATAAAGTCATTGAATTTGATGAGTTAAGAGACTGTTTAATATGAACAGATACCTGGTGTGCTACTGTCTCATCTTTTTTACCTCTATCTATAGCCATTTCTGAATCTACCGCCAAAAGTTCCAAAGGTTTTTGTGACAAGATGGGCTGGAAATTAAATTTAAGTCCTTTCTCCAGCAAAGAAGTTTCTTCACTTGACAATTGTATGTTAGTTAGGTTTTTAACTCGTTGATGAAACGTATGAGGACATGTTTGCTGATCCATTTGTCTGTCACTATTAATATAAATGCCTTCATTACTGTGACTTCTGTTGTTTCTAACTAATCTTTCCAACTTCCTAGACTGTATCAAATATTTTTCGTGAGCTGTAATAGATGCGAATTCCCGCGCTTTATTGTCTAAAATATCAAATTCTATATTGTGTAGTCTGAAAACTAACTCTGTGTACAAAATTTTAAGATGATTTTTTATACTATCCCTAACTGAAAACCAGTATCTTATTTCCTCATTTAACCAAATGTTTTTTGCCCTACTCAAAGCGATATTAGCTGATCTACTATATGTATTGGAACGAATATTGATATAGGAAGGGATTACCCCCAAATGTTTACACTGTTGATTAAACCAAACATTCTGAGCAGCAATACGATGTGATTTAGTGAGTTTGGTGTAAAGTTTTGCCTGTTCTGCTGTACCTGCAAGTTTAAGATAATTAATTGATTCAGGCGTGACCTTGCGGAAATCCATTATAAAATACAATAGACGTGGATATATTTAGTAACTTGTTCCGCTTAGCTATTTCTAAAGAGCCATAAAAAAATAAATTTGTCAAAACATTTGAACTGTTTATTGAAGTCGAGATCAAATTATAAACCAAAGTTTAGTCTTAAAAATAGTTTACAGTTAATAGAGAAAGTTAAGGATATTGATTTGCCGACTAGTGCAAAATTATTATCATTAGATGTTGAAAGTTTATTCACAAACGTTCCATATGAGGAGTGTTTACAAATACTAGAAGATCTTTTTGAGAAACGGCGAATTCATCCTGGTGAGGTTAATGAATTATTATCTTTGACCAAGATTTGTATGGAACAAAATTATTTTAGGTTCAAAAACCAATATTACAAACAAAAAGAAGGTTTAGCCATGGGTTCTCCACTCAGCCCCCTTATGGCAGATATATTCATGGACCATTTTGAAAATAAATACATTGTAGGACAGCCTCAAATTTTATATTATTACCGTTATGTTGACGACATAATTATGTGTTGGACCGGTACATTGCGTCAAATTGATGTTTTTGTTAATAAAATCAATAGTTTACACCCTAAAATAAAGTTTAAATTAGAGTTAGAAGTTGACGGATCCCTTAACTTTTTAGATTTAACTATTACAAGAAAAAACAACAAACACGATTTTCAGATTTATAGAAAACCAACTTGTACAGATGTAACGATTCCTGCGTCATCTTGTCATCCGATTCAACATAAATTAGCAGCTTATCATAGTTTCACTCATAGATTAATGACAGTACCACTTTCGCGAGATAATTATGACAGAGAACTTAACATTATTTATCATATAGCAGAGAGTAACGGATACAATAAGAGAATGGTTGATGATTTGATTCAAACGAAACGTCGCAACATAGTTGGTTCACTTTTGTATCCACTGCCTCCAGAAAGACCACATGAATATTTAGGTAGTTTGACATACTTAGGGTCAATTAGTGATAGGGTTTCAAAAACATTGTTTCGAAATGGAGTAAGGGTAGCTTTTAAAACAAATAATTCACTAAGACAGATTTGTAACGGAAAAGATCAATTAGAAAACCACAAAAAATCAGGTGTATACAAGTTACATTGCGATGATTGTAATGGTATTTACATAGGTCAAACTGGTCGTAATTTTCAGACAAGATATAAGGAACATATTGCAGCGTACAGGAATAATTATCCAGAAAAATCCCATTTTGCACAACATTTAATAGATACAGGTCATTCGTTAAATAATAATAACACTTTCGAAATTTGACACACATGTGATAAAGGTTTCAGAATGTCAGTACTAGAGAGTTTAGAAATTGTCAAAAATAATACCGGAAACATTACACTGTTGAACGAATTAAATACGAGTATGCCAAGGTCACCTTTGCTGCGATTGTTCGCCCCTTATCGCGCTGATAACGGTCGCACTGATAACGGCGACACTATATAAGTGGGTTTCACGGGCGATAAGGCTCAGTCTGCACTCAGCGCTTGGTGTGGCAACACGCCGTGTTCGAGTTCGCAACAAGTCCATCGTCATCCTGAGGATGCCTCGTTGAGAGGTGAAACACGTGTCGATTTCTTTCAGGAGTTTTTTATGGCTCTTTAGAAATAGCTAAGCGGAACAAGTTACTAAATATATCCACGTCTATTGTATTTCATAATGACGTGTTTTTAATAATTCAGCAAAATATCTCGTTGGTATGAAACCATTTGTTTCATTCACCATTTGACGTCGCTGCTACTCGATAATAAGCCCCTTCCTCATATCTCTTAACCGTCACAGTATTTCTCTAGAACAAAGAAAAACATTGTTTTTATTACACATAATACCTAATTATTTATTATTCACTAATCGAATGAAACCTCACAATGAATTTAAAACTTTAAAGGCATCTTCTGTCTCAACAATACCTCTGTTCTATCAACAATACCCTTGATTAGGATTTATGTTTAGTAAAATATGAATTAAATAAATGATAACACTCACACTTAGTCCGGTTTTATTAGATATTCACTTCACTTTTACGCAGCGCAATGATATTCTCTGATCTGATCTGATCTCTTCAATATATTTTATGCCTGCTTTTTGATAATAATAACCACAACACTGCGCTAAATGCTCGTCACCAATATTATCACGGCACGAACCAACAAAGTTCTATTAATTGAATACTTGTAACAAACTGCATCTACCCCACAGAAATCGAAATAATTTACTTAGTTTTTTGTGGTCTACCTGCTAAACTTTAATATTTATGTGAACAAGACGAATGAAACTAAAAACGAATGATGATTATCGAACTAGTCATTGGTTGCAGACAAAGTGAGTGTGTGTGTGTAATGTGCGTGTCTACAGTATTGTAACAACTTATAGAAGAAGGTCGTAAGTCAAACCGAAGCGTCAGTCTATTGCTTTGTGAGATTGCTTATGGACTTTTGGTCGGTACAGTACATTACCATGTAAACTTCCACTGAAAATTGGTTTGAACGAGATCTAGCAAGTGGTTTTTTTTTTTAATACGTCATAAATCGTAAACCGCAATTTACCTTTCATTTAATGTTTCTTGCTGCTACGGAACCTTTCATGGGCGAGTCCGACTCGTACTTGGCCCCTTTTTTACTAATGTATTTAAAAAAAAATGAAAAGTTGACATAAATTTTAGGAAATAATTATTATATTATTATCTTCTTACTATCTCTTTGACTTACTTAATTCTTTTTGACATTTCCGTAGCTTATATTTGACCAATTTGTAATTTGAATGTTACCCTAATTTATTTAATTCAATAACAATTAATGTGTCAAACTCAACTCAAACTCAAACTCAAAGCATTTATTTCAAATAAACCAATTACAGGTACTTTTGAATTGTCAAGGGGTCGGTCAGTCAGAAAAATGAAGCTAGTTGCCCATTCCAAAGCGTAGTAGGTACCTATGGAGAAGAACGGGCAAGAAACTCCACGGACACTCTTTTAAATCAGAATATTGTTACAAAATATTGGTTACATCATTCGTGTTGAACTTATACATGTGAGAACAATGTAGAAAGACGTGCACGTTAAAAGCGTCCGTAATAAAAATATAATATCAATTCAAAAATTTAAATAAATTAAAATAAACCGTGGCAGCTAAGAGATGACCAGTCCCTACTGACGGCGCCCGTTCACGAACATGACGCATGGATCAGCACCATTTAGCTCAACCATTTTGAAGGGAACTTAATGATCCAACACACACGCCACCATCAGCGAGACATTTGAGTGAGCATGACATACTCTCAGCCGCCAGGGCACATTCAAGTCAATGAAAGACGTACCCAGTAAATGGTAGCTTTATGGAATGTACAACATGGTCACAGTGCTCACACATGTGATATGCAATTATACAATACAAAGAGATTGAATTTATACAAAGGAAATATAGTTTTACAATCTTCAGCAGCTGCAACAATACTTTTGAATGCTAATCAATTAGTTTATGCGCCCTTGTGGAGCTGGACCAGCGCTGAGCCAAGCATTTTTATCAGCGATGTAATCCCCCAACTTATAATATGCTTGGCAGCATAGTGTGCGTTTTATACATGATTTAAATTTCGTTTCGTTCAGTTGGAGTATGTGGGAAGGTATTTTATTATAACATTTTAAACAGCACCCCATGAAGGATGAGTCTACTTTAGCCAGTCTGAAACCCGGTTGAACTAATTGGTCCCTATTTCTAGTCCCATAATTGTGTTTATCACCTCTTTTACTGAAAAGACTTAGATTTTTCCTTACGTACATGATGTTTTCATAGATATATTGACAAGGTACCGTCATGATGTTAATATCTTTAAACAGTTCCCTTAGAGAATCGCGTCTGCAGAGGCCATATATTGCTCTGATGGCTCTCTTCTGCAGAATAAAAATAGACTCGATATCTGCAGCCCGTCCCCATAGTAAAATACCGTAAGACATGATACTATGAAAGTAACTGAAATAGACTAGCCTCGCGGTATCTACATCGGTAAATTGACGGATTTTTCTCACAGCATATGCTGCTGAACTTAGCCGTCCTGCAAGAGATGTTAAATGAGGACCCCATTGCAGCCTTGAATCGAGCGTGATCCCCAAGAAAACAGTTTTATCGACAAATTCTAGTTTCTCCTTATTCAATACTATGTCACAATCACTACTTTTAACATTTGGTAAAGCAAATCTTATGCATTTCGTTTTTTTCCCATTTAATACTAAATTATTAGCAGTGAACCAATTTTGGACCTGCAGTAGGGCGTTATTTACTCCGTCAAGATTTGATGCACGTCTATTTATCTTAAAAATTAAGGAAGTGTCGTCAGCAAATAACACCATTTGTGGTTGGTTTTTTAATAAATGGGGTAGATCATTAATATATACTAAAAAGAGGAAAGGACCCAATATCGAGCCTTGTGGAACGCCCATTTTTACTTTTAAACCGATTGAATGGACACCATTTACTTGAACCTGCTGCTGTCTATCATTTAAATAAGATTTTACTAAACTGAGCGCAAGTTTTCCTAGTCCGTAATGCTCAAGTTTCAAGAGCAAGGTTTCATGACTCACGCAGTCAAATGCCTTGGAGAGGTCACAAAAGATTCCTATGGCATCTTGGGCCTCCTCCCACGCTGTAAATATGTGTTTTAATAAGGTGACACCGGCGTCAGTTGTACAACGTCCTTTGGTGAAACCATATTGCTGATCGTGCAAGATTTGGTTGGCGTTAAAATGATTAAGCATTTGATTGAGCATTACCTTTTCGAAAACCTTGCTGAATACCGGCAGCACAGATACTGGTCTATAATTGTTAGTGTCTTTACTGTCCCCAGATTTAAAAAGTGGTATTACTTTACTGTATTTCATTAAATCCGGGAAGACTCCTTGATCCACACACAAATTAAATATTAAAGCTAAGTACGGTGCTATAGTGTCGATTATGTATGTACAAACTTTGATAGATAATCCCCATAGATCTTCGGTCAATTTGATTTTGATTTGCCGAAAAGCTTTTATAACTATCATTGGGTTTATATGTTTAAATTGAAATTCAACCGGGCAGCCTGGAACGTTCGCTCTTAATAAATCAATTGAGACATCGGGTGAAGAATTTAAAGCTTCCGTCGTTTTAGATGGTATATTGGTAAAGAAATGTACAAACTCTTGCGCTACTTCTAAGTTAGAGCTTATGGCACCACGTGAAGTCTCCAATGTGTACTTAGTGTTTCGTACTTTTTTCCTATTAGTTTCATTATTTATAACTTTCCAAACTGTTTTTATTTTATTTTCTGCTGATTTAATCTTGTTGCTAATATACAGAGCTTTAGCTATCTTGCAAGTATTTCTAAAAATTTGTGTAATCTAATAATGTTACCAAAACCCAAACAATGTATTTGTACGCTGGAAACGGCAGAATATTATGAACTATAAAAACCATGTAACATCTCTGTAACAATATTCTCCCAAATAAATGGACTATTACTATGACTTGTGCGAGTCCGACTCGCACTTGCCCGGTTTTTTTCTTTGTCTCGAACCGGTAAAAAGAACCAACCTACGTAGGATATTGACCGCTAAATCTAAGTGCAAATGGTTCACATCACATTAATCCCTAGTTGGGGTAACCATGAAAAGTGGAAGAGGAATTTTCCTTTTTTTTTAAGTGAAAACTTCTTTAGGCGCATTGGGAATTTTTGAGACGGGAAAAAACAATTGAACTCGCGACACCGTTACCGATACCTCATTTTTGTAAACGCGATTGTGCTCTTTATTTATATTACGTTACGGATCAATTTTCTATGCAAGTATTTTTACTTTTAAGGTTATGGAAGTATTTTTTTTTTATAAACGCGATTGTGCTCTTTATTTGGATAAGATTACGGACCAATGTTCTATACAAGTATTCTTCTTCCACCAAGGCGATCTTGTTCAAGTTTTCACTTCTGTCGGCACTCCCGGAGTGCCACTGTTTTTTCTTTCAAGATTCACATTATCTGAGGATTCTTCAAAGCAACAAATTAATGAGTTTAGTTTTAAACGAGTTGTATTTTTTGAAGAAGAAAAATAATATATTTTTATCGTTACGGGCAGTCAGAACCCCGAAAATCTGACAACCAGTCCTTGCCAAGGGGTATATAGTGTCATCCAGTAACTGAGTTGTGGAGGTCAGATAGGCAGTCGATCCATGTAAAATACTGTTTAGACTGGAAGCTGACCTCAACATAGTTGAAGAGGTTAGGCAAACGAAATACGTCGTGTTTTACTGAAATGATAATGTTATTTGAACAAACGTAATACAATTGTTATGCCTATTTAAATAAGCTTTGTGTATTTTTATTTATAATACAAACATTGTTATATCAAATCGGAATATAAAAGGGTTTACATAGGATTTAATAATTTCATATACGCTCTCCGTATATTGTGAATTGGATTTGTTCAAAATATTATATTATTCAACTGTTTTGGAATGTGGTTCGTGTATTTTATTAAAGTTAAATATTTATCTAAAAATTACATTTTTATTATGACGTAGGTTGATTTAAAAAGAGTGTCCATGGAATTTCTCCGGCTTTGGAATGAGCTTTTAAATAATTTGATTTTATTCAGTTTTTACATTTTCTAAGACGTGTGACGGAGAATATACAATCATTAATATAATTTTGTCTAAAGTAACCAGAACTCATTATGTAATCATTGCTGACATAAATAATGAGTTTTGGTAGGTAGTTTTTGTTTGCAGACTATTTCCATCCAAGCTTGTTTCTATTGTTGATAACAAAAAAAAATATTCACGCACTTTTTATCCTTAAATATTTTACTAATATATTTTGATATCCTAAACAAAAACAAAATGGTGGTTATCCTAACTACCCTCATACCATGAATAGTAAATAAACGATATTATAGAAGAAGGAATTCGTACAAAACTTGTTGCTGTTACCTACCGAAATTGTAACACTGCTTAAATATTTATACAAACGTTACACAGTTTTTGCTCTGCAAACAGGAATTTTATAAGTTTTGTGTTATAACTTATGTGGGACGCAATTTTACACCTTTTCTCTTGGGCATCGTAGAATAAAAGAATTTTGTCAAATTGGTTATAGATCAAATTTTTTGATAGGTATTTCCCAGTAGCAGCCCGGAGTCTGGATTGTGCCCGGTTGATGGCAATAGGCTCGCCCGCTATTATATGGGACTTAAACTTATCTGGCGAAATGTGGGTACTATATTAAGGTATACCTCTGCCTAACCCTTCGGGGAAACAAGGCGTGATGTTGACCATTTCATATGACCCATACAAAATGACAAATTTTTGGAACCCATTTCATTGTTCTTTTAGGTAATTAACTAGTTCAGGTAATTAGTAGAGTAACTGTTGTTAGTGGCTGTACTAAGCTCGTGGCTAAGTACTAACAGCCGCACGGGTCGATCCATCAGGTTAAGCTACGCTTGCCGGGGTTGGTCCGTGGATGGGTGACCATTTCTACATACGGAGACTCCTCCGTGCCTCGGAAAGCACGTTAAGCTGTTGGTCCTGGCTATCTTTCGTGGACCTTTGACAGTAGTTACGGGTCGTCAGAAGCCTGAAAGTCTTACAACCAGTCTTACCAAGGGGTATCGTATTACCTAGTTACTGGGTTGTGGAGGTCAGATAGGCAGTCGCTCCATGTAAAATACTGGTATTCAGCTGCATCCAGTCAGACTGGAAGCCGACTCCAATATACTTGGGAAAAGGCTAGGCAGATCGATCGATGTAATTAGTAGAGTCTCGAGTCGAGATTTTATCCTACTAGATAAATTAATAAACACACACACATAACAAAGACAATAAACACAGAAATAACTTACATAATCAGCTAACACAACTGTCCTTTCCCGAGTACATTTAACCGACGCATACTCAAATGTCTCCCGGCACGGTCGTAACGCGAATCTAGTGTGCCAAGCCACAGTGTAACTACTTACAGTGGTTCATCGTTTTTACATTTCTCAAATTTTACGATCAAAGTCAAAGTCAAATCATTTATTTCAAATAGGCCCATGTATGGCACTTTTGAACGTCAAAATTTACAAAATATTAAAATTGATTCTAGTCGCCCCTTCCAAAAGGTAGTTTTTGTATGGAGAAGAATGGGTAAGAAACTCCACCGTTAGTCTTTTAAAATATTTTACAATAGTTTGTATAGGTACCTATACATTAATAAAATAATTATATGTGAAGACGATGCATCTAGAATAAAATTACTATACCACAATAGGTAAAAAGAATTAAAAATGAAGCAACGACAGATACTTTAATATGTGATAGATACATATGGTGCTCACATATTTACAAACATTGTAAAAATAGACGATTTTCCTAAAATTTTGTAATTAATAAGTCAGTGTGTGAGAAAGTAATCACAGAATGTAAAATCAATGTCATAAAACACAAAATAATCAATTTTACAATTAAATTAGCAACCAGTTTGATTTTGTCTTGATTCTAAATGGTCCTATGGAGCAGGACCAGCATGTTTCCAAGCACTCTTATCTTGGATTTAAATCCACTAATTTGTAGTATGCTTGCACGATACATTTGACAGAACTTGAGAAATGTAAAAATGTCATTACGTAAAGTCTAAGAAGCTATTTGTTGTACAGGCAGCAGACTTACAACTTCTTTTTAACAATGTTGTCCCGAATAGTAAATTCTTTACATCACTATCTTAACCGTAAATAAAATTTTTAAAGAGTATGCTTAGTTGGTTTGAATTAATGAAAGGTAAAAAAGGAAACAAAAGGTATTCCCAAGGCAGATGTGAGTGGAAACGCTGGAAGAGGACTTCCTAAAAGGACATAATAAAAGTGACCTTATTGATGATGTTCTTCAGAAAGGTCAGGTGCATAGTACTCGCACTCCACCCACTTACCCCGACTCTCCGCACGATTATTATTTTACCTTTTTTTACATAGTTCATTGACATAATCTTTTCAGTATTTGACATTATATATCTATAATTTTCTATAATTTTTTTATCAAATTAGATTTGTTACAGCTGTAGTGGCAATCATGTCATTTGGTTTAAATAGGTTCTTATTTTTTATTATTTTGTTTTTCTTTTATATAGATTCTTTTCTTTTAGATTTTGTGAATGTGAGAACGTTGTAGGCTGTAAACCTGTGTACCATTTTTTATTTTACTAAGTACCTGGTACTTGTTGTTAGGCCTACACTGTCCTCCCATACCTATTAACACTGTAATTTGAAAACATTGTAGAAACAATTTATTTTGAAAAGAGTAACCGTGGAGTTTCTTGCCGGCTCTTCTCCATAGGAAGCGACCAATTGGAACCGTGCACCTAGCTTCTGACGTTTCATAAGTGCCCTTGTAGGTTTATGTGAAATAAAATATTTTGATTTTGATTGCTCTGCGAAAACTCTCCCGTTGAATCACTATAATAATATGTATTTACACTGTGGCCAAGTGAACTGAGATGGGCACGCGGTAAGGGCACTTCGTGTTAAGTGATATAACAATGTTAGGACCACAAATTGCTTTGAAGATTTGGTCGTGGTTACGTTAGTTAAAGGCATAGGTAACGTGGGTTGTGGAAGAAACAGGCGGTCTTACCATCTTTAGAGGTTTGGCAAAACTGCACCTTATTGCCGTGACAAGTATGACGATTGTTGTAGTTTGTTGTAACAATTTTTCATTCGTGATGAAAAAAATTAACTCGCCTAATTGTGTGGAGTGTGGAGTTGTGGAAGACTTACATCACTGATTGATGGACTGTGTTCGATATGAGTCTGATAGAAATGATGTGTCTGGGGCCTTGAGGTTAAACCGACTTGATTTAGGCACATTTCATAAAATTCTATGTCAACCAAATGGTGATGAGGCGAAGAGTCTGTTCAGGTTTATGGCCCAAATGTAATCCATAGCAGTGTGATTTTGTTACTATTTATTTAGGGTATGATGGGACTGTCATACGCATTGCGATTATAAAAGTCCCAAATTAAAATAGAATAATAAAAAAAAAAAAAACATTTTGGTTGTCATTGAGAACGCCTTGTTCAGAAATGGACTACTCTCTTTAAACTGTCCCAGAAGACAAGTTATTGAATAGAAAGTATCATAGATAAAGAAGCTTGTTGCCAAATTTTTCTACGCTTAATCCTGTGTACGCAGTACGACAAATGTATAATTATTAAGCTTTATCTACGTGTCCAGTTTAAGCTGACCTCGCATTCCCGTATAGTAAGAGGTCAGTTTAGGCTGGAAACGTATAGCTCGTGCTCGTGCGTATAATGTACCCTTTTCGCTCGTCCTGTCTTTTATGGAACTGTGTATGCGGGCTGGCAATATTGTGATAACTGACATAATGTATAATATTGTCTACAATAACATAATGTTAGAGGCCAAACCCACCTTACTAATTAGAAACTTACTGTAGCGCGGTTGACTCCTGGAATTGTAAGGAGGTATTTTTAACCGACTTCCAAAAAGGAGGAGGTTTTTTTTTTTTATGTATGTCCACCGATTTCTCCGTCATTTGTGGACCGATTTTGAAAATTATTTTTTTTTGTTCGAAAGGGTATGCTTTCAAATTGGTCCCATATAAATTTTATTAACTTTCCTTGGGTAGTTTTTGATTTAACTACAAAATACTTACTTATT
The DNA here is from genome assembly GCA_949152395.1 of Agrochola litura. NCBI lineage: Eukaryota > Metazoa > Arthropoda > Insecta > Lepidoptera > Noctuidae > Agrochola > Agrochola litura. Next base: position 18,516,071 of record OX424513.1, on the reverse strand, counting down.
TTTTTCCCACTTAGTATGTAGATGATATGATAAGTTCCTGTCACTGGTAGCAGGTAGTGGTATTCGATGGTGTGTGGGGTAGGTACCACAACTAAAAAGTGAAAAATAAAAACTTTTTACAAAAATAAACAACTGACTTCCAAAAAAAAACACTACAAAGTGAAAAATAACTTTAATTTCGGAAGCCGGTGGCAAAAAACGAAAATACAAAACCCAAGACACCGATTTCTCCGTAGGCGCAGGCTTGCGGACGGTGAGCAATGGGTAGCTCGCCGTCCGATAAGGACCAAGCCCGGGTCGACGGCGCGTTGTGTTCCACGCGCGCCTGAAAGAGATGTCAGCAGAATTGACGGGGTCCGTTAGGGCCAATGCCTGCCGGGGGTTCGAAGAAAACCGATAGGGAAATCATGGCCCCCGGAAACAGGGCAACTGAAGGAACACGGGTGGGTTTTAGTCAGTCAGAGTCTGACACGCCCTCCCGCTCCACCCAGAGCGGGAGAAGTTATTTGATAACTTCCCATCCAAAAAAAAAAAAAAGACCGATTTCTGAAATTAAAATTATTTTTCACTTTGTAGTGTTTTTTTTTTTTGGAAGTCGGTTGTTTTTTTTTGTAAAAAGTTTTTTTTACATATTTTATTAAAAAAATTACAAATTAATTTTTGTCCTTACAAATAATTAAATATAAATATAGAGCTCTATCCTATATAATTATCACAATTATAATTATGAATATGGTTACAATGCCTCCGGGATCTCCTAATTATACCTCATTAGTCAACGCTTGTTAAGGGTACGTGTAGAAAAAAATCTCCCATCATTAAAAAGATAATAAGCCTCTTTTACACGCAGAAAAAGGAATTGATATCAATACTTTAGGCCAAATTTGTCTCACTGCCTGCAGCAGGACAGAAGAGACCTTTTTCCTTGGAAAAATATACACAAAATCTGGCCTTATTATAAGAATATTCCTTTCCCCACATTCTACAAGATACAAGCCGGCAACGTTAATTTCTTGGCTCAAACCTCATCCCTTAATCTTTGGGTGTATTACCACAGAGTAGGTAAGTACAGAAGGTCAACTTTACACAACGACTATGAACGCACGCAGACATAGTCACGTAGACTCATAATTGGCGTGCGTGTATGATCAGCATCCTGTCACACACATTCAATCGCCATGTCCATTGCTTTATATGTTCGAAAAATGTGTCTGCTCAACTACGTAAATAACGCAATAAATGTTGTTGAACTGTCAAAATGAAAGCCATTGCTACTGTAAGTGTGTTACACAATTACCCCGCTGATGTTTGTAAACAAAAAAAACTTTTTACCAAAAAAAAAAACGACTCCCAAAAAAAACACTACAAAGTGAAAAATAACTTTCATTTCGGAAGTCGGTGTCAAAAAACTAAAATACTGATCCAAAGACACCGACTTCCGAAATTAAAGTTATTTTTCACTTTGTAGTTTGGAAGTCGGTTGTATTTTTTGTAAAAAAGTTTTTTTACATCACGCTACAACCCTTAAGGCGATTGGCACACTGCACCGCATCACGCAGCGTAGCGCGTGAATGCGTGTTTTAACGTTGCTTGTAAGTATCTCCATTTGTATAGAAAACACGCACAGTCCAACACACAGAAAATGCATCCACGCGCGTTCATTTTAGTTCGTTGACACGCAACATGCAGCGTGATGCGGTGCAGTGTGATAATCGCCTAAGAGCCGAGCAAAAACCGAAAAATTCTGAAAGAACGCTTAGCGTAAATGAAGTAGCAGCACCGGCGGGCGATGGAATGCGACGCGGTTGGTCGGGGGCCTAAATCTCACGCGTACAAAGTCGCGGGCAGAAACTAGTACATAATATGTTGTGCTTTATCTTTGGGTGTATTACGTTTAACGGGGCTGCCAACATGTGATATAATGTTAATTGTCTCGACGCCATATTGTGTGACAACACCGTCGCAAGTTATACGCAGATAAATGTTATTTGCTATGTAATAAGTAAATGGGGAGGGTTCGTAATGGAAGATAATTGGAATTTAGTTGGGTGCAGTGCGACTGCTGAGCCGGTAGATAAAATTTTTGAATATTTGACAGTATATGTACAGTAAATAATAGCCTTTTTTTTTTTTTTTTTGAGTGGGAAATTATCAAATAACTTCTCCCGCTCTGGGTGGAGCGGGAGGGCGTGTCAGACTCTTACTGACTAAAACCCACCCGTGTTCCTTCGGTTGCCCTGTTGCCGGGGGCCACGATTTCCCTATCGGTTTTCTTCGAACCCCCGGCAGGCATTGGCCCTAACGGACCCCGTCAATTCTGCTGACATCTCTTTGAGGCGCGCGTGGAACACAACGCGCCGTCGACCCGGGCTTGGTCCTTATCGGACGGCGAGCTACCCATTGCTCACCGTCCGCAAGCCCGCGCCTACGGTGGCCGGAAATCGGCTCGCGATTCCCGCCCCGAGCGTCTCCTCCTGCGGTGGTTGGGGGCGTGAGGGCCCGAAATTTGCCTCTCTCTCACGCGTTCCGCCTCCTCCTTCGCGAGCATTACCGCTATGCAGAAGGAGGTGACGGCCTGCCATTTTCTCTCGCTCCGTACCATGGCCTAAACCAGGGCCGGACGCGAGACATCACCGCCGAGTAAATAATGGCCTAAAGTTTGTAATATACAAAGTTTAGGACTATCTGCATCCGAACTAGGTGGTAAACCTGTATCTCGGATTGCATTTGATCCCCTTATATAAATTGTGAATATTTAGTAGCTATGTTTAAAGTTGTAAACATAAAATGTTGTTGAATAGAATATTATAATAATTTGCAAAGAACGTAGGTACAAAAATCTGCTGTTTTAGTTTGTATGAAATCCGTGTACATTTTATCAATGTAAATATAAATGAATTGTCGTGCGTAGTTCTCGCAAAAACTCGAACATGACTTGAACGATTGTGATGGTAAGTTGTTGTGTACGCGCTGAAAAGTTCCTAAAATTTTTTTTTTACAAAACGCATTTACGAGTAGGTAATGCATAGTAATCTACCAGCTAGTAGATTATAAAAACTAAATTAATTGTTTAATTAAGTAAACTGTTCTATTTATAATGATGTTAGATTTTTATTTTTTATATTTGCAACTAGTTATGTTATATATATCGAAGTCGCGAAAAAATTATCAGCTGTCCCATACATTTGAGTCGAGTGGGTATAAAAGTTTTGTATGGGACATTTGATTATAATTTTTTCTCGATTACGATGTTGGTCCCATGGAGAAAGTTGTTTAGTTTAATGGTTTGTACCGCATCCTTAACTATGACCACACATTTCTGATACACACTGTATAATTATGTGCTATCAGACATGAATGTATGTCCAGGGGCATGAGAAACAGGGTGTAAAGTTCACTCATCCACCATAGAAAAGAGAGGATCCTCCGGGTGGAATGACACCCGGGTGTTGTGCCTGGCGGGCAGTCCCGACGGTTGAAGTCGGGATCTTAAATAATGTCGATCGCGCGGTAAACTCTAATTGCGCGATGCAGGATTTGTGTGACGTCAGGAGTTTGTGTGACGTCAGGTCTTTGATGCGTGGTTTGCATGTGGCGATGTAGCTACCGCCACAATTGATTGAGGTGACATAATTTAGCTTTTTTACAACAAAATATTTATGTTTAGGTCATTCTCTAAATGGCAGCATCTAAGTGCCTTAACAAGAGCTTATAAGGACAAGATTACACTTAACTAATTCTTGACCCGTCGCACAACTTAGTTGACGCGTGACTTTTGCTCCACAAATACTTTTTTGATATCCCCAAAAGTTTTCTTCTTTATATTAGTGTATTACTGGCTTATTGTTTTAGAAGTTCGTAATGCTCATACTTATTAAATATTGACGAAGGACCAAGTTTTTAGGGACCAGGTTCTGCACTTGACGTCTGCTCTTTTGCGTAGGTAAGCTTTAAATCTTATGTATTCCTGGAGGTTCTTAGGAAGCACCTATTAAGAACTAGGTTTCAGGTTTAAGGGCTGTAGGTGTGGTATTTATAACGTAAATGTGTGTGAAAACGCCCGCCGGGAGGAGATGCCCTAAAAGGACATATTTGTGATCACAAACCCGGTCACCCACTGACTTTTCGGAAAAACATCACCAATAAGGTCTTACTGGTGATGTTCTTCAGAAAAGTCAGGTGCGCAGTACTCTGAACCGCGTGGCGTGCGTATATGACCGGTATATGGATGTAAACGAAGCAAAAGGAGGATGTAAGGAGCGTAGCAATTGCCATTCTATAGTTTCTGCCTCAAACTCATAAACTCTTTCAAACTCATGCCTTCTTCATGGGGGGCCATGGAAAGAAGGCGTGAGTATATCCCATCTTCCCATGGCCCCCTTGGCGGGGGACTTTGTTTTATAATGTGTAAATATTATAAAACAAAGTCCCCCGCCGCGTCTGTCTGTCTGAACGCGATAAACTCAAAAACTACCGAACGGATTTTCAAATGGTTTTCACCAATAGACGTAGTGATTCATGCGGAAGGTTTTAGTGTATAATTATTTATGGTTTTGTGTTAATTGGCTGAAATTTGACAATGATTGTTGAAGATGTCAGAAAACATCATGCCGACTGGGAACTTTATTGGCGTGCGCCGCGGAAATCGTAAAAGTTACATAACATTATTTTATTTATTTATCTTTCAGAATTTGATAAAAATTTAATTGTTATTTCCGAAGCTATTTTGACCGGTATTATGTCAATCCTTATCCAATAAACTATGTTACTTAACATTAATATCTAATTTTGATTAAAATATGGCTTGACATCATTTCATTTATATGAATGGTTTAAGAGATAGAAGAACAAAATAATTATGGTTGACGGCAACGCGGACGCAGCGGTAGGAGTCAAAGACCTTTTCCTCGGCTATTAGGTATGTAATCCCGGTATCGGTAGTACGTTTTATTTTTTACATTATCCTATATCTAATTTATTAAAGCGGACACACACTTCCCTGTTTATTATTCTAGCGTATGGCACTCGTGGGTTGCAGCTGAAAATCAGCGTCATCTGACAATATGCTGAGCTGAGGCCCTTTTGGCATTATAATTATTATTTTCTGTTTTTTATAGTTATAAGGTGTATTTTCTCTGCAGTAATGCCAATAAACGCATTTTTCTTTCTTTCTTTCTTTCTTTTCTTTTTTTCTTTCCCGTGGGATATTTTCCGACATCCACGTGGGCGAAACCGCTGGCATAAGCTAGTGTAGGTATGTATAAAATCGAAATCCATACGAATTGATAACACTCACTAAACACGCGATTATTGGTTGTTTCTATACCTCCCATCGTATAAGAATCCCACACTGAGTCACACAGCTTGTTTTTTTTCTGTCTACAGGGTAAAATCTAGGTAGACGGAAAGCCGATCCCAATGCCGATGATAATACGGAATCATCAATGATGTATTAAAAGAGCATCATTGTCTAATGATTACGTTCCCTCTAAAGAAAGATACATTGTTACCGTGGAATCTTAAACACGTACTTTCTAATGAAACTACTCTATTATGTGATGTAATTTTTTGTAACTCTTTTGATTGCTATAACATTTGTGAGATTTATATATTTGGAGGAATTTTGAAGTGAAAACTTCTTTAGGCGCGTTGGGTATTTTTGAGATGGGACTAAACCATTGATTTCGCGACACTGTAACGCAATTTACCGACACCGTGGAGTAAAATACATCAACGCGTTGATTACCGCGGCGCGTGGAGTAACAGGCATCATCGCGGTGATTACCGTGGTGCCGATTTTTTTTCAAGTTTTCACTTCTGTCGGCGGAGTGCCAGTTTTTTTTAACAAAATGTTATGTTTGTGTGTTCAATAAAATCACCTTACAAGCATACGCTAATTGCAAGCCTAAGAGACTTTTCAGCGGTGTATTTGAGAAGGTAATGCTCATCTGCAATGCCTCTGGTAATACAGATGTTTATAGGCAACGGTGACCATTTAATATCAAGGTTCCCGCAGACAGGCTCAATGCGACATCGCGACGCGATTCTAGTAGGAAAAGTTCTATGAAAACTTCATGGAAATTGGAAAATTATCAGAATCGCGTCGCGTCCGTCTGCGAGAGTCTTCAGGTGGGCTGCCTGTTTGATGGCCATCCAATAACAATTAAAAATCTATTACCTGAAAGATTTAAGCTCAAACATATTATGGGAATTGGGTGCAAAATAAAATTAGTAATTTTGTTAGAATTATGTTTGTATTTTGCGACTCCATTCAAGATCAAAACCAGTCGCTCAAATCCGAATCAAAATCGTGAGCAAAACGTAAATAAAAATCAATAACTATAAAAGCGGTGAGACACACGTGAACCAAATATAATTTACTAAAACTATTAAACGACGGCTCATTTACCTTTCCATTTCACTGACAGTAAAAAAAGAACCGTTTAACACTGGCCATGACCTCAATCAACCTCAAACGACAAACATCTAAGCCTCCAAGTGAAAGTCCCACTACTTACCAGAAAAACATATGAATCATGTCAGCAAAACCACTTAAGAAGTCGAAAACTCTTAAGAAAACCATTATTTATTATTTAGTAGGTTAATAAAGGTATTAGGAACTGGTTTTAAAAGTAAAACAAAATAGTAAATTAGATGAAAAGGGGAAACAAATGCCATGAAAATTGAAACAGAGCTATAAAAAGCCAATATGATCTTAACATACATATTATGTACATAACATAAATAATTACCCAATAATGTTCCCGTTGCTGCCTAGCCTTTTCCCAACTATGTTGGGGTCGGCTTCCAATCTAACCAGATGCAGCTGAAACCAGTACTTTACATGGAGCAACTGCCTATCTGACCTCCACTACCCCGTAACTAGGTAATACGATACCCCTTTGTAAGACTGGTTGTCAGACTTTCGGCCTTCTGACGACCCGTAACGTCTGTCAAAGATCTACAAATGACAGCCGGGACCGACATGCTTTCCGGGAGGGACTGGGCTATAATCCACCACGCGGGCCCAATACGGTTTGGTAAGATGATCTTTAGGTTTACTTAAATAAATAACGTCAATTTATTAAGACACTGGCCAAGTATTATTACTCATAAGGTGAAGGAATATCCGGCAATCTGTCTAAGAATAGTTTATAATATCCGGCACGTAAATAATATCTACTGAGGCATGTAGTGGACCTCCTACACATTGCTCTAATTATGTCTATAATATTTCAATTATGGTTTCAGTCATGCCTAAAATAAAGGCATAAATATAATGTATTAGGCTTTTAGAGAAGGTAGCTAATTAAGTATATTATTTTACTATTTCTATTTTGGTATAAGAATAGGGGAAGACTTAAGAATGGAAGGACTGTGTAAGATGATATGGCTAGATAGTAACTACCGAGATGACCAATAATGGAGAAGAATGGAAGAAAATAAACTTTTTACAAAAAAAAAAAACAACCGACTTCCAAAAAAAAAAACACTACAAAGTGAAAAATAACTTTAATTTCGGAAGTCGGTGTCTTGGGTTTTGTGTTTTCGTTTTTTGCCACCGACTTCCGAAATTAAAGTTATTTTTCACTTTGTAGTGTTTTTTTTTTTGGAAGTCGGTTGTTTTTTTTTTTTTGTAAAAAGTTTTTATTTTTCACTTTTTAGTTGTGGTACCTACCTCACACATATTCGAATACCACTACCTGCTACCAGTGACACGAACTTATCATATCATCTACATACTAAGTGGGAAGAAAATACGTATTTTGTAGCTAACTCAAAAACTACCCAAGCAAAGTTAATAAAATTTATATGGGACCAATTTGGGAGCATACCCTTCATACGCGACGAACATATAACCTCCTCCTTTTTGGAAGTCGGTTAAAAAAGTGGTGGCACTCCGGGAGTGCCGACAGAAGTGAAAACTTGAACAAGATCGCCTTGGTGGAAGAAAAATACTTGTATGGAACATGGGTCCGTAACCTTATCTACACAAAGAGCACAATCGCGTTTACAAAAAATAATTCTGAAACCTTTAAAGTAAAACTACTTGCATAGAACATTGATCCGTAACGTAATATTAATAAAGAGCATAATTGCATTTACAAAAATGAGGTATCGGTAACGGTGTCGCAAGTTCAATTGTTTTTTCCCATCTCAAAAATGCCCAACGCGCCTAAAGAAGTTTTCACTTTAAAAAAAAGGAAAATTCCTTTTCCACTTTTCATGGTTACCCCAACTGGGGATTCATGTGATGTGAACCATTTTCGGGGTTCTGACTGCCCGTAACGATAAAAATATATTATTTTTGTTCTTCAAAAATACAACTCGTTTAAAACTAAACTCATTAATTTGTTGCTTTGAACAATCCTCTGATAATGTGAATCTTGAAAAAAAAAAAACAGTGGCACACCGGGAGTGCCGACAGGAGTGAAAACTTGAACAAGATCGCCTTGGTGGAAGAAAAATACTTGTATAGAACATTGGTCCGTAATCTTATCCAAATAAAGAGCACAATCGCGTTTATAAAAAAAAAAATACTTCCATAACCTTAAAAGTAAAAATGCATGCATAGAACATTGATCCGTAACGTAATATAAATAAAGAGCACAGTCGCGTTAGCAAAAATGAGGTGTCGTCATGGTGTCGCGAAATCAAAGCTTTCACTTCAAAAACATATTGCGGCAACCCCAAATAAATTGGGATGAGGACAGGAGAACGATGAAGATGATCTTACTATTAGGGTTTCATACCTCAAAAGGAAAAAACCGAACCCTTATAGGATCACTCATCTGTCTGTCTGTCCGTCTGTCACAGCCAATTGGCTCCAAATCTAATGAACCGATTAAGTTGAAATTCGGTACCCATATGTGTTTCTGTGACTCAAACACGACCGTGTAACGTAAATTAATTAATTTTGAATATGGGGGTCACTTTTGGGGGGCAAATAAGAAAAAAATAAACCTTGCAGAGGTACCAGGAATGCGATGTTACATTGAAACTCTTGAGAGAAAGATTATTGATTTACAGCTGAAATCACGATCGGCTAGCATCGAAATACGTAATATTCCGCCGAGCGACGACGAGAACACTGGCGATTTAATAAAAACAGTATGTAACATCGGGAAGTTGGCGGGAGTTTCTATTGCTGATGCAGAGTTTAGAGATATTTATCGCTAACCAGGAAAATCCACTGCGACTAGTACCATACGCCCCATCATAGCAGAGTTTAAGAGTGTACAAAAACAACAAGATCTAATATCAGCTGTTCGAAACTATAACAAGAATATACCTATAAGGGACAATAAACTGAACACTGAACAAATCGGCATCCCCGGGAAACGGCAGCCAGTCTATGTCGCGGAACAGTTACCCGGTAGTTCTAAAAAACTCTTTTACATGACACGTGAATTTGCAAAGAAGAATACATATGCTTTCTGCTGGATTAAGAATGGGAACATCTTTCTTCGTAAGAAATCTGGTGATAAACAACTACTCATAAACTCCGAAAAATGTCTTCAGAATATGTGTGATGAGGGCATATGACTACTTCCGCCCATATGTAACCTACTTCCTGTTCGTATATTTTTTCTTTTATTTTTTCTTTTTCGTACATGTAAGTTATACGAGTATTCATACTATCTAGTTTGCCTATTGTTAGTATTAAGGCATAGCATCTATTTCTATTCCAATATTTTCATGCGTATATCATACAAAACAAATAACACACATAACATCTACAACGACATATCACTCATAAACCCACCAGATAATCCACAAACTCATACGAATACTAATACACAAACAAACTCATTTTCATTTTCTTTAATAAGTTGTGTTTTTCTATATAATAACAGGAAATTATTCTGCTTTTTTATGCGCATATTTAGTGTCGGTTTTCATCTCAAATGGCTACTTTAAACAATATTATGGATGATCTGGAGAATCTTAATTTAGATAACGCTTTTAGTTGCAATCCACAAGACTGTAAAAAGTTTATTAATGTGTCCGAGAATAACATCAAATTGTTACATATTAATATACGTAGTGTGAATAAGAACTTTGATAGTCTCCAGACACTAATATGTTCAACAGATATCAATTATGACATCATTGTGTTAACAGAGTGCTGGCTAAGCAAAGTCATTAACCCACCAAAACTGATTGGATTCCTTTCACATTCCACAAATAAAGCAAGCAGTCAGAATGAAGGCGTAATCATCTACAGTAAAATTGGATTAAATACTACGGTTTGGGAACCAAACATAACAAATGCAAACTGCCTTATATGTCAAGTAGATAGTAAATTCGCTTTCGTAGGTATCTATCGCCCACCGTCTTATGACACTCATAGTCAAATGGATACGTTCTTGTCCAGCTTAAATGACGTGTATGTTGGGCTCTCTTCCGTTCCAAATATTGTGCTGGTCGGCGACATAAACATCGATATAAAACCGGGTAACAATAGCCCCCATAGCCTTAATTATCTTGTCTTGAATGCGTCCCATGGACTTCTGCCAACTCACCTCATGCCTACGAGACTGGATAACTGCCTTGATCATATTTTGGTTAAGTCTAAGCTACCTGTCATGTCATTGGTTCTTGAATCTTCCATAACCGACCACAAACCTATTATACTGGCAATAAAAAACGCGAACCCAAGTTATAAAAAAATGTACACAATTTCTCGTCCTAATCTTGATGCAATTAAATCAGAACTAGAAAACACCAATTTCTCCCAAATTTATGAAATAAATGACGCAAACGAAGCCCTGAATTCCTTTAAATCAATATTAACTACTATAATAAATAATCATACCTCCAAAGTAACTATTCCAAGGAAACAAAGAATCACTAAACCATGGATTACACCAGGTTTACTGAAATGTATCCGAAATAAGGACATGCTTCACATGAAATCAAACAGTTCCCCAGACAATTTAATACTAAAAGTCACTTACACGCGCTATAGGAATTTTTGTAATGACCTACTCCGTAAACTTAGGATAGCCTACGAGTCTACTGAATTGGAAAAATCTAAAAATAATCCCAAAGCCCTCTGGAAGACTATTCAAACAATTACTAATACCAATAAAACTCGTACTAGTCCTGTCGAACTGTTAAAAATAAGTGATGATCCTCAATCCTCGGTTAATCAGGTGTGCTCTTTCTTTAGCGACATTGGGAAAAAATTAGCAGCAAATATTTTGACTCATCATGGTCAAACATTTCCACCCTTGGGCCGTGAACGATCAACAATATGCGAACCTTTGAACTCGTCACCGACCAATTCCTTTGTATTACTTGACACAGATGAAAGTGAAGTGGAAACAATAATCCTACAGCTCCGTAACGATTGTGCCGTGGGCTGGGACGGTGTGTCGTCGGTCTTACTTAGAATTTGCCGTCACATTTTGGTTTCACCAATTACCTATATCTGCAATCTTAGCATAAAATTAGGGATATTCCCAGATGGCCTTAAAAAAGCCATAGTTCACCCTATTTATAAGGGCGGGAGCAGAGGCTGTGTCAACAATTACAGACCTATCTCTGTTCTACCATCCCTTTCGAAAATTTTAGAAAAGGTTCTTAACGTGCGTCTTAAAAGCTTTCTCGCCAAGCATAATATTATTGCTGGAAACCAGTATGGCTTTAGGTCTGGTGTCTCGACGGAAGATGCTGTTTTGGACCTTACGCAATTCATAGCAAGGAAGCTGGATGGTGGAACAAAGTGCATGGGCATCTTTCTTGACCTGTCTAAAGCTTTTGACACAGTCTCTGTTCCTAAACTTATTTCAAAGATTGAAAAACTGGGTGTACGTGGCAAAACTCTGGATATATTCAAGGATTATCTCAGGAATCGGTATCAGCAGGTCAAAATAGATACGTACATTAGCCAAGAGGAGACCCTTACTTACGGTGTGCCCCAAGGGAGTATTTTAGGCCCCACATTGTTCCAAATCTATATTAATGACCTCTGTAAGATGATCCTTCCGAATTGCAAGATTTTTACATATGCCGACGACACCGCGATTCTAGTGCACGGACCAACTTGGGACGTGGTCAAAGATAGGGCGGAAGCTGCCATGAAAAGTCTTATGAACTGGTTCAACAAGAATTTACTTACACTGAATCTCGATAAATCCAGTTACATTCCTTTCGCAATTAAGCGCAATACAAGGCCGTCGTCTAATTTTGCAATATCTGCCCATTCCTGTCGGAACCCAACCTCGTGCTCCTGTCCCTCGTTGGCAAGAGCCGACTGTGTCAAATACCTGGGTCTTCAAATTGATAGTGGGTTACGGTGGGACAGGCAACTCGAAGCAGTAACAAGCCGAACAATGCGTCTCGTCTACATCTTCAAATCCCTAAGAGATTCTGCTGACGTCAATATATTAAAAATGGTCTACTATGCGCTATGCCAGTCGATCATCGGCTACTGTATAACCGCTTGGGGTGGTGCAATGAAAACAAACTTCTTGAAGGTAGAGAGAGCTCAAAGAGCAGTCCTCAAAACAATGACTCGTAAACCATATAGATTTCCCACAGTGCATTTATATGAGGAATGTAAGGTCTTAACGGTTAGGCAGCTCTTTATCCTGCAAGCGGTCCTCAGAACCCACAGAACCATGCCCAGGTCCAACCCAGAAAAGCGCAAAAACATCCCCTCTGGGGTAGGACATAAAACATCCTTTGCAAGGCACCAACACTACGTTATAGGTACACATTTATACAAACAACTACACCGTAAACTTAACTTACTGGACTCTAACAGATACGCGCTAAAACACAAGATCACACAGTGGCTACTTCAACAGGACTACATCACAACTGAAAATCTACTGACATACATCTCTTAAACTCAAACATACCTAACATTTCCCCTACCACCACATCATACTATACACATACACTACACTCAACACCACACAATCATCTACCCAAATATACGCAACCGATTCATACCTTCATACCTTGTATTTTTATTATTTTTTTATTTTTTGGTATATTATTGTTTTTATTTTTATTCTTTTCATTAATGCACGTTTTTAAGTACCACATCGTCACTGGTTTAACTTGTTGTTGTCTTTTAATAAATATAATAACTTAGTCCACATAATGGCTGAACCCTATCTCTTAAGATACAGGCCTGACCTAGTTTAAGGGATAGAGTTGAAATTTACTGTACTCCTACGCTAAAGTTGTATTGAATAGCGTCAACTGAATGTATGCAGTGCAATGTGATTTTGTTTTATGCAATAAATTCTTTTATTTTTTTTATTTTAATGCATAGCCGTAAGGCGACAAAAAATTGCAGCTAAAGTTTTTGAGTTTGACCACACACCTACCTACTTACTTTCCAACTAAAAACAATAATTTTGCACATCATAAACCTTGCACAGGTACCAGAAATGCATAGCAGTAAGGCGGATAAACCAAGGCCACTATGTTAAATCAACAGAAAGTATGCAAATGTTACCGACTATTAGCATTACACTTGGGCCAACTTAGGTGAAACTTAGAAAGGATCTTAGCTTAAAATTTGCTAAATATATGCAAATTTAAGTTAAAGTGTTGTTATGGAGGAAGAAAGTTTAAATATAGTATAAGTACATAAATAATTAACAGATTTTACCTATTTGTAAAGTGGTCAGCTGACTGATGAAGGTTTGGTCTAAATGTAATGGAAAAAAGTTCTTGTCGCTAATGACAATTGGACATATCTGAGGTAAAAAGGACTCCTATGCCCAATACTTTGAGTAGAGTTGAGAAGAAATAGTAAAAATTTTCAACGAAGTTCACCGGGTCATCTAGTTTATAATATTATTATCAAGTTAGGATTTAATTTTAAGTAAAAGATGGAATTTACCACAAGAGAAAAACAATGAAGATTTGATTGAAAACCATGATGTCTCAAATTATTAAACTTAACACGTTGAATTTAAAAAACTGTACAAGTGGCAGGACTATACAATAATGTGCTGACGATGTCACAAAATAAATAGACTAAATAAAAAAAGCACAGTACGAGAAACAGATGGATTAGATACAATGCAATTGACGTTGATATATTTAGGAACCTATTCTGGAAAAAATGTCCGGCGCTCGGCGTGGCAACACGTCGTGCTCAGGTTCGCGACAAGTCAATCGTCATCCTAAGGATGCCTCGTTGAGAGGTGAAACACGTGTCGATTTCTTACAGGGTTTTTTATGACTCTTAAGGAATATTTAAGCGGAACTGGTTACTAAATATAGCAAAAATCCACAACTAAATACAATTGTCGTATTTTGTTGTGGATTTTTGCAAGGTCACGCGTGAATCAATTAACTGGTTTAAATACATACATTCAATAGTTTATGATGAAGAAAATGTAGCTGTAAGGGGAAGCGCCAGGGAAGCCCGCGAAATTCTGTAATTTGCATATCAGTGTCAGGTTGTATGTTGATTAAAATAAATGATTTTCGACTGTTAAAAATATGTATTTACAAAATTATAATCATAAGAATTATCAATACAACTTTATAAGTTAGAACTGCTATTTAATTACGTAACACATTTTCGTAAACGATTAAGACTAAATTTGTTTCATTTGGACAGTTCAAGAACTTTCATTGCGTTATTTACGTTCTTGAGCGGATTTTTTTTCCTACTTATGAAGCAATGGATTAGCAATCTGTTTCAAAATGATTCAAGTTGTGATTGATCGTGTATTACGCTATTAGGGTACTGATCTCATGTCATGATTTTATGAAATAGTCTAGAATAGCTAAGTGAAAGGGTTAATCTTACACTTCACCTCACAAGAAGATTCACTTACAGTAAAATCAAGAGTAACATACACGGACATACTAGATAACGTAGAAAGCAGTGACCGACACTACCACATGCACCGACCGAATCATTTGCATTTGTTAGCGACGCAGCCTGCTCACGGGCCATTTTGCTGTGGCGTCCAAGTTATGGTGTTATAGCGATTGATAATATTATTTAATTCTTGGAAAAAAAAAAGAAAAGATCTTATATTCAAATCACAACTACTGTAAAATACTGAATATGGAGGGGCTTGTGGCTAAGTAATAACAGCCGCACGGGTCGATCAATCAGGTTAAACTACGCTTGCCGTGGTTGGTCCGTGGATGGGTGACCATCTTTACATACCAAGTCCCTTCCGTGCTTTGGAAATCACGTTAAACTGTTGGTACCGGCTGTCATTTGTAGATCTTTGACAGTCGTTACGAGTAGTTAGAAGCCCAAAAGTCTGACAACCAGTCTCGTTACCTAGTAACTAGGTTTTGGAGGTAGGATAGGCAGTCGCTCCATGTAAAATACTGGTATTCAGCTGCATCCAGTAAGACTGGAAGCTGATCCCAACATAAATGGGAAAAGGCGAGGCAGCTGATGATGATGATGATTCAAATCACAACTGTTACTCTTTGACAGTTGTGTGACACGTCAAATTAGATTAGTGTGTAAATTTGATAAACAATTAATGTCCCTGACAGGACCTCTTCTTCTTCGTTTTGCTCTTGACAGAGCGGTCGTGGTCACAATGAACTTTCAATCGCAGGTTTAGTCGTTCCCCGCCTCACGATCTCCCTCCATCTGGTTCTGTTACATGACCGTCTGGCGCATTCATTAACAGGGCCTCCAACCGTCCACCTCATCGGTGACCTCCCGCGTGGCCTATTACCTTCCACTCTGCCCTGCACCACTAGACGCTCTATGGAGTCATTATTCCGACTGGAGACATGACCAAAAAACTTCAGTATTCGAAACTCTACTAGTGCTGATAGACGCTGTTTAATGCCAACTGGACCCACCTCTTGCAAAATAAATAATGTTAAAGATTATTAGATTTATATCATAGACATAATCAGCCTATAATTTTCCCACTGCTGGGACACAGGTCTCCTTTCTTCTCTCTTTAGATTATAACACAACTACATTAATTTAAAGAGCATGACTCTTTTAAAATATCATAATTTAGAAACAATACTTTTACGTGTATTTTAGTCTCGATTCAACTAAGTAAATTCAGTGACAATTTAATTTCCATTTATTTTTTACAAGAAATAATTTTCTTTTTTTAAACATGAGAAGCTGTTATAATATAGTACTCTTTGATTTATAATATCTATGGTGACACTCATTGCACACGAAGTTTGTATACTCATCATGTATCAAATACAACCAGTCCTCTTTATAAAATCAATCTTTACAACAAATGGAATCAACGTCGTAATTAAAAACAAAAATCTGTAAACAGAAACCCTCCATGGAAATTCTTCACACCTTACTAAACTAACAAACTCAAGTATTCCAAGCATTGTAAAACAGTTTCACTTCATTGGTTTACCTAGCAGTGCCAACTCTTAACTGTGTTTTGACGAGTTACAAAGTTAAAGGACATCGGGTTACAACAGTTGTTGAAAACTTTTTATTAGTCTCCCTTGCAAGGTTAATTAATGAAGGCAGTTTGTTGTTGTTATTTGTTATTTTGGTAGAAATTGTGTTGTTTATTTTGTTTTTATGTACGCTGTTTTTAGAGTTCCGTACCCGAAGAGTGCCGAGAACCCTATTACTAAACCTGTATCCCTGTATCTGTTAATAATAATGGATAAGTTTATAATTAATTAATTAAATGTAATAACCTACCTACTTATATTTGTACGCCGTTAAGGCAAAACAAGACTGTGATATAATTTAATTGTAACATCTTGCATGCCATGTGTGTGTATACTCATGTTTTGGACAAATAAAATGATCTTTATCGTTATCTTTATCCGCTGTCCAACCGTCCGACCGTCTGTCTGTCAGCGGGCTGTATCTCATAAACCGTTATTTATGTAGACAGTTAAAATTGTCACAGATTGTGTATTTCTATTGTCGCTATAACAACAAATAATAAAAATTGAATAATGAAAGAAACGTATTTTTTCTATACGGCGTTTTTTGCTCGTTCTTAATAATGAAGCCCTGACTCGCACTTGGCTGTTTTATTTCAATTTCAAGTTCTCCGCTTCTAAAAAACACCCGATTTCAAATTTTTCGGTTTTGGTCTTACCATGTTTTTTCTCACTTTAATTTATCTTAAACATGCTAATAGTATTTTTTCTTTATTTACAGGTAAGTTGCATATGAAGATTTTTGGATGAAAATAAACACATCGTCGAAATTCCTGATACTGGTAACTATGTAATATAACCTTTAAGCATAATATTGTTAGCTATTTTCTATTTTGTAATGTAGCTGGTACTTGTTGAAAGGTCTACACTGGCCTCCCATACCATCCAATTATTTTTAAAAGAGTAACCGTCTTCTCCTAGGAAACGACCAATTGGAACCGTGCACCTAGCTTCTGACGGTTCATAAGTGCCCATGTAGGTTTATTTGAAATAAAATATTCTGATTTTGAAAAAAATAATTATGGTTCATAATTATTTTTTTGTTTTATCTTTCTTTGAAAAAGAAGTTTATTTAATTTCGAAGAGATGTGCTTCTAAATGAAAACAATCCATTTTACAACAACACTTCTCGTTATGGTTTTCCAAAACTTACTGTACGAATATTATAAGCACATAAAGTCTCATAAACGCTGTCGCTACCTCTCATATCTTGCGGTCCTCAAACAAGACTGAGCGAAAGTAGCAGTCCGTCTTGGCGAAGCATCCTTGAAATGTATGTATTAATAATAAATAATTATATTATTATTAATTAATTAACTATAAATTATTTAAATAAAGTAAGTGTTTCGTAATATAGTCGCATAATTCTGAGAAGATTTAGCTGATACTTTATCGAGAAAGTTTTAAAAAATGTCGTCAAGGTCAGAAAGAATATTGATGTGAATTTAATTTTAAATCAACCTGATGTGCTGCTTTGCGTCATTACTTTCTCCACGATGTTTATTTTCTGTCTTCTTATTTTTAGTTTATAACGTTATTAGTATTACTCTTATAATATACACCATTATGAGTTCCTTATCTGCCACAATTTATCTAATAACTCAAGTTTGTCATCAAAAATACTACCTCAAAAGTTCATATTTCTGCCCTTATCTCTACAAACGAGAGACATTCTTTAAGGGAGTGTAGTACTCGTGAAAATAAACAACAATTACTGTGAGACTAACCCAGAAATTTGAAGAAAAAAATCTATTGTTTCATAAAATTTACAATACGTTAGCGATCAAAATGTATAGAACTGCTGTTCCTTTTCATATCTCAGCGTTGGTCCGTTAGTAAAAGTTATTGGTAATACTACCCTCCCTTGAAATATGTCTCTCGTTTAAACTAACATACTTTTATTCGTATCATAACATCTATCAAAGAAAGAAATGAATCGGTAGAAAGGAGTGAATACTGTGATTTTCGCCTTATCTCAATTTATTTTGGGTCGACGTGTGTGCCTTTTGTTCCCTATTTCTCTATTATATCATATATATGACGGAGACGGGTATGTGACTCTCGTAATTATCAGCGATATTTTAACTACTGTGGGCGTAGTGTGGGTAGTGTCGGTTAATGCGCAATAGAAAAACAGTTTGCAGTTCAGATAACATTATAATTTACTATCAAATTAATCACACTAGCTAAATTATTATACACACACTGGGTGCGACGGCGTTTATTCAAATCACCAATTAACACAATGATCACAAATTACAACTAACACAATTACTGAGCACCACGAATCGAGAACAGTTCCGCGACGTCTTAACTCCGATGCGACCAGAGGCTGAATCCCTCTTCACCATGGCCTTAAAACATCACGACTCTGTAGAAGCGCGCGCTTTAGGTGTGGGTAGTCACGTCCTGTCACCAGCGGCGCGCTTGCGATTCGTCTCGTGTCCGTACTAATGACCGGATCCGACATATAATATATATATACCGCAGGGATATTGTAAAACCAGTGATATTATAATTTCACTAATGAAATTATAATTGCACGAAACTTTGTCAACTTTGTCATTTTTCACAATTTAACGGCCTTTTTTTAGTGTTATTGTTATTTCACGGGTTTTTTTTTAAGTTAGGGCATCTCGTAGTTGACCTCTGAGATCATGACTACTTAACCGGGCTTTCCTGTGGGTGCCTTAAGCTACTACACTTAAAACCTCCAGCCAGGGGTTACTCAACTATGATAATTAAAACTAGTTGAACGCTCACTATGGGCACCCCCTGTGGGGTACGAAAATCGGCTTAGGGCGTCAACCGGAGGGAGGACATCAAGGATGGGACGGGCTGGATCAAAGTTTTGATCATGATTTAAATTTAAATGAATTAATTTAAAGCTACGTGCTCAGCTGCAACAACTGCTGGCACCTCGTTATCGAGCAATGGTCGGGGGGAGCAAGGATCCGGGGGGATTTATTTCACGGGAATGCCGTAGTGATTTTATAATAACCCTAGGTATATTATGAGTCAAGTTTGTAGTGGGGTCTGCATGCGTTTTGATTGGTCAAGTCTTCTTCATCCGCCTTTAAGATCTGCATAATAGTTTATTCGTTTTATGATATAAGTAAGGCATGACATTGAAAACGGACAATCATTGACCGTTTCACAATTTCGGGCTTGCACATACAGTGAAATTGTAAAAATATTACTGCCTAGGAATATCACTGCGTGGGTCCAGTGGAATTATAATGTCACTGAAATGAGCCCGTTAAATTGTGATAAATGGAGGCGGTTGACAAAGTTTTGTGCAATTATAATTCCACTAGTGAAATTGTATATGATATGTCACTGGTTTGACAATATCCCTGCGACATATATATGTAATTAGTCTATAAGGTACCATTCCGTAGCCGACCGCAGGGGGCACCAGCAGGCGATGTGTCGCCGCCACACGACTGGTTTCTATGAATTTCTACGAAATACCTTCCGTAGTTAGCGACACATCGCCTTCAAATAAATAAATAGAAACCAGTCGTGTCGTGACGACACGTCGCCTGCTACTGCCGCCTGTCGGCTACGGAATTGTACCTTTAAGTGCCTGCTCGTGCCTGTCGCCAACCAAGGTCACCTCTGTCGGGGACGCGGTTGGCAGCCATGTAGCAGGCACTTTAGCCATCATCTCAGTAGTTACCCCCTTCTAACCCATAACAATCTTTATCAATATTCCAGCCATATTCTATTTTAAACCTTACAGTACCTTATAACAGGAATATAAAGGAACAAAAAAGCAGTCAAAATGAAGTCCCTATAAAACAAATGACCGTCGAGAAGACAAACTTTTGACCCCTTTCAAAAAGTTCGGCGCTGCCTCACCAGTCTCGTTTATAGAGATTTAGTAATACTTAAGAATCATTTACGAGCATATAAAAAGCGTTAATATTTCAACACCAAAAGGAGAAATTGGTTATGTGCGCTTATAGAATTTTTTGGGAACTCTCCCTTTTGAACTCTCAAGTTTTCTTTGAATTTATAATTGTAGAATGCATCTACATTGTTATATTTTCCAGATAGATATGAGATCAGTATTTATGTTAGTACATGCACATGCATGTTAGTAAGCGCTTCTGCTGAGCATGAGGTCCTGGGTTCGATTCCCGGGTCGGACAAAATAATTTCTCAGTAGCAGCCCGGAGTCTGGAATTGTGCCCAGTTGATGCAATAGGCTCGTCCCCTATTGCATATATGGGACTTAAAACATAACTGGCAAAATGTGGGTGTAGGTACAAGTCTGCTTAACCCTTCGGAGAATACGTTATGTCGATATTCTCAATCTGACATAAACAAGTGTCAACTGATTGATTATTGCTAAGCGACCTCTTTGAGTAACAAGTTGAGCCTTCTAACAAGCGAAAGTCTTCAATTATGATACTTAACAGCCTGTCTTCAAGAACGTAATTATACCAACTTCTTTTTTCCTTGTAGTAATCCTCACGGATACTTTTTACGTCAGACTTCTACCGATTAAAACCCCACTGTTCCTACTACTACCATGAGTCGGGGGCCCGGGAGATACTTGTACATTCGCCGCACCCCCGACTGGTATCAGCCAACCATGCCTAGCGAGCCCCATCACCCAGTGCGGCCGATCCCACGACCGCACTTGCTCCTATAAAGAAAGGCGTGCATGAAACACTACGTGCCCCCCCCCCCCCCCCCGACCCTTGCTCGAAAACGAGGTGCCGGCAGTTGTTGCAGATGAGCACGTAGCTTTAAATACCCCGTAATATTCAAGATGAAAATCTAAGTTTGATCCGGCCTGTCCCTTCTTGCTGTCCTCCCCCCAGCGACGCCCTAAGCCGATGTTCGTTCCCCACAGGGGGTGCTCTTAGCGAGCGCTCGCCTAGTTTTAATTTAGAATTGTTTTTGCCCCTGGCTGGAGGCTCTCAGTGTAGAAGCTTAAGGCATCCACAGGAAAGCTCGGTTAAGCAGCCACCTCACGCCACCTCTTTGGCCCTGACTGTTCGGGGACGACACAAAACCAAATTTCGCCACCCGCAGGCCCCTCCTTATGGTGGCCGGAGATCGTAATTTAAACTGACACTTAGCTTTATTTAAAATGTTCAACATAATAAGGAAATACTGGCCAAAAGTTTTTGCAAAGCAGAATACTTTCTCCGCCCACAAAACGTAGCATTAATTTGTTTACAAGACATTACCGTCTGGCTTTTTGAACACATTATAATAAAATATTAAACTTGAATGAATATTTATATAATCTTGACATTGACTCTGACTGTGACACACTTCAGAAGTGAAACGTGACAGTCAAAAGAATAATAAATGTGAACTTGAGTAAACTTTGCATTTACTTAATTATTTCATTTTGAAACTCATTTGCTCACTCAGTCCACGCTTCAAAGATCTCACCAAGGAGTTATTAAAACAAACAAAGGTGATGAAAAGATAAAGAAAAAGTTTATTTTTAAATATTAACTTATTATGAATGCGAAAGTGAGTTTGTTTATTAGTTACGCTTTCACACTAAAACAGCTGATCAGATTTGGATGAAATTTGGCACTGGGTAGACCTTAACCTGGAGAAGGACATAGGCTACTTTTCATCCTGGATCGCAGACGAAGTCACGGCAACAGCTAGTAATAATATAAGTCTGAAATCGCCAACCCGTCTTGAGCCAGCGTGGTGATCAATGCTCGTGCCTTCTCTGTATGAGAAGAGGCCTTTGCCCAGCAGTGGGATGATTATAGGCTGGTGTTAATATTAAGTGGTAGGTTAAACTCTGGCCATTCGACCACATAGCCACTTCATTCTTTAAATGAATTCAGTTACGGTCTGGCGATTGATTGCAAAACCTAGGTGAATATAGAAAAAAACCGGCCAAGTGCGTGTCGGACTACGCACAATGAAGGGTTCCGTAGTTGGGATGAATTTATCCCAAAAACAAACTTAACTTTGTAGTTGATAAACATGTTCTCAAATGTTATAAACATGTTTTTGCAACTGTAAGTTATGTTGGTCGATTACTGTAATTTTTTGTACACATCAAAAACCAACCATTTAGCTGGCAGGGGACGACGACACTTGACTCTAACAAAAATTAGCACTTTAAAGCTTAATATTTCGCAAACGGATCCCTGAATCCAAAAATAATTTTTCCAAACTCACAATGTTTTTAAAAAATCTTTCCAATGATACCCCCACATGATGGGATAGAAAAAAAAAAAAACATCGCCACTTTACGTGTATGGGAGGGGACGTACCTTAAAAATTTTTTTTTCATAATTTTGTTTTACCACTTTGTCGGCATAATTAATATGTATACCTATGCCAAATTACAGCTTTCTAGTACTAAGGATCTCAGAGCTAGACCGCATACAGACAGACAGACAGACGGACATGACGAAACTATAAGGGTTCCTTGTTTACTACGGAACCCTAAAAACAGTGGCACTCCGTGAGTGCCGACAGAAGTGAAAACTTTAACAATTTTACTGTGCAGGAAATAATGTATCGCGCGTTGAAGTATTTTTAATGGTCAAAAGCTGGTGTCGGTAACAGTGTCGCGAAATCAATTGTTTAGTCCCATCTCAAAAATGCCCAACGCGCCTAAAGAAGTTTTTACTTCAAAAAGTTTAAGCACAGTTTCTGAAAACAATTTATAATACTCTTTTGCGTAACCATTTTATTTTTCAGCCGGTCTATCCCCATAGGATAGGGATAAGGCTTAAAACTAAAGATAGCATCGTGCCACAACCATTACCTACATACTTCTTTTGTTTTGTCAATGTTCATATAAATTTTTAATTTGGACTAAATTATTTTCTAGCTGTTCATAACTAGGTTCTGTCCGTGACTTCGTCGGCATGAAATTTCTTGTTTAAATATACTCTATAACACTCTGCAATACTGTAGCTTCCTATTAGTGAAATAATTTTGGGAATCGGATTAGTAATTCTGAAGATTACCACTCACAAATTGTACCTCTATAATTAGAATAAACGTATAAATTATTCATAATTATTTCACTAAAACTTGTCACACCTCCCGCAGCATAACTTTCCTACAAGAGCAGTATAATCTTCAGCATAATATTCTTCACATCTTGAATCTACGCCAAAAACAAACCAAATATCAAACTACAGTGCAAAAATCTCCTACCCAAACAATACACCCACATTTTCACAAAGGACAGCTCTATTCAACATTTTCTTTTGCATTACACTGAAGGATAAAACACAAGGAA
The DNA here is from genome assembly GCA_949152395.1 of Agrochola litura. NCBI lineage: Eukaryota > Metazoa > Arthropoda > Insecta > Lepidoptera > Noctuidae > Agrochola > Agrochola litura. The sequence goes on along the minus strand of OX424513.1, from coordinate 18,492,412 downwards.
CAACTGGGTCTTCAGAGCGGTACACAACTAACTCCACATTTTAATTTGACTCTCAAAAGATTAAAACTTCTGCACAATACCCGGGCTTTTGCAGTGGTATGGAAATTAAATTATTTCACTCTACTATGCGGGTAGATTTAAGTTTGTGCAATTTCATATAGTCAGTTGTTTGTCATTCCACAGAAATTGGAATGTTTTGGTCGTAGAATAACAAAACTGTAGACGCTGGCAGAATAGTCGACATCGGGTCAGTGCGTTGATGTCTTTTATGTTAATATATTACTTTCCTCTATGGTGGTAAATGTCACTGGCAATGTGAAACCATGTCTATTTGACAGATTGTGTTTATAACTAGACTTACTGAAAAATATAAAACTCTTCTTCCTGCACTTAATGTAAAATGGTATCCTTATAAATAACACTATTATATCTTAAAACCAAGTGTTTGATGCTAGATTCTGTCCACCCTAACCCTTCACATTTTACTCCACGCACCGCGGAAATTAACGCGTTGATGTCTTTTACTGTAACAGGTCGTGAAATCAATGGTTTAGTTCCATCTCAAAAATGCCCAACGCGCCTAAAAAAGTTTTCACTCCAAAATTACACTCCACTTTGGAAGTGTCTCTCGCGCAAACTATTCAGTTTAGAAAAAAAATATATTAGAAACCTTAATATCATTTTTAAAGACCTATCCATAGATACCCCACACATATGGGATTGATGAAAAAAATTTTTTTGAGTTTCAGTTCTAAGTATGGGGAACCCCAAAATGATTTGTTTTTATTTAAATTTTTGTGTGAAAATCTTAACGCGGTTCACAGAATACATCTACTTACCAAGTTTCAACAGCATAGCTCTTATAGTTTCGGAAAAAGTGGCTGTGACATACGGACGGACAGACAGACAGACAGACATGACGAATCTATAAGAGTTCCGTTTTTTGCCATTTGGCAACGGAACCCTAAAAATCATATTAACTAGTACTGGCCCTGTAGGCGTTTAGAATGCATTCAGTGCGCGAATACCGCATCTATAGGAAGTATTTCTTAATCTTTGCCTTGTATAAGTATGCGGAGATCACATCGCAGTTTCGTCGACATTTTCATATATCTGTTGCATTCAGTGAAATGTAGCAAAATTATGGAAAGGTTTTGACTTTACGACGTTACGTGGGTTAAATAGGTTCTTATTTTTATTATTTTGTTTATCTTTTATATAGATTCTTTTCTTTTCTTTTAGATTTTGTGAATGTGAGAACGTTGTAGGCTGTAAACTTGTGTACCATTTTTTATTTTACTAAGTACCTGGTACTTGTTGATAGGCCTACACTGTCCTCCCATACCTATTAACACTGTAATTTGAAAACATTGTAGAAACAATTTATTTTGAAAAGAGTAACCGTGGAGTTTCTTGCCGGCTCTTCTCCGTAGGAAGCGACCAATTTGAACCGTGCACCTAGCTTCTGACGTTTCATAAGTGCCCTTGTAGGCTTATGTGAAATAAAATATTTTGATTTTGATTTTGACGGTCTTTTTGTTAATTAACTGTAGTGTTGAAAAGCTTATTATAAAGGTACTTATTTCAGTTTGAAATTAATGTTGACGTGTTGTTTGGTGTAGGTACTCGTCAGAAATATAAAGTGAAGTTGAAGATGAAGTGTTGCTGATGCTGCATAGGTACTGAGAAACCTAATTATTTTTTTATTGTGAATGGATTATATATATATTTATTTTATTTCAGACCAAATTACAAGATCCATAAGTTGTTAGTAAAGGTCTTAACCTAATGTTAGTAAAAACCACACTTTATACAAAATTGAAACGATTGACACCTAGGTACGTGTGCAGCCGTATCCAGTGAGCTATCATGGATTATAGTAGATATTTGTTTTCTCATGGGGAGATCCCCCGTCTGGGGAGAATGGAGGGTTGTGAGATTTATTGATAAATAGAATAGAATTGAATTTTTCTTTATTGGAGTAACCAAGACTCAACAAGATTGTTAGTAAAACTTACGACTATGTTAGTAAGCACAGACACTAAACAAAAACAAGGAAAACAATACAATAAATAACGGTTGGTCACCGCTGCGACATCCCATGAGAGAGTGCACAACAGTGACCCACGTATTCGCAGTCCAGACGACTTGCAACCATGCTTAAGACACTATTGGAGCTGCCCCACACCTGCGCACCAGGGAAGCGCACCTTTTACGCATTGTTGCGTAAAAGCAATCTACTTGCGCATCTGCGAACATGCCTGACGCACTACAGAAACGGGGCAGCCCCACCAATATCCTAATGATAAATGATTTTATTTCTGTAAGTAGGTTTGTACAAACACTTTTACACATCAATCATATTTTTTTAAACTAGATGGCGTATTTGAAAATAGAATTTAATAATTATGTAATGGTGTTCACATATTTACAAGCATTGTAAAAGTGCCTATACGATATTCCTAAAAAAATTACAAGTAATACTAATAAGTCAGTGTGTGAGTTCAAGTAATCACATAATGTAAAATCAGTGTAATAATAATTAATTATGCAATTAAATTAGCAACCAGTTTGATTTTATCTAGACTCTAAATATTGTACTATGGAGCTAAATCAGCATGTTTCCAAGCATCTTATATTGGATATAATGCCCTAATTTGTAATATGCTTGTTTAAATTTTCTTTCAGATAATTGTAATATATCACAAGGTATTTTGTTGTAACATTTAACACAGTACCCCATAAAAGAAGGGTCACTTTTGCCTAGATAATACAAACCATAACGGAACAAATATTTTAATAACTCTCTCTCATCTCAAAAGAAATCATAAATCCCAATTTCACACAAAGTTCAACGTTTTGTCATCTCCATATTAATCGATGTCCAACGACAGAAATACATTTATATGCGTGCTGTAAACAAGTTGGCGTCGGAACTTTCTTTTAATACTCGTTTTCGTGTGTGTCTCCGCTCACGTTCACATCTCTTGAATCATCTGGGTCAAATAAGAATGGAATCTGGGTTTTAGACCTTATGGAAATTGTGATTTTTGAAGTGAGAACTTCTTTAGGCGCGTTGGGCATTTTTGAGATGAGACTAAACCATTGGTTTCGCAACACCATGACGACACCTCATTTTTGTAAACGTGATTGTGCTCTTTATTCATATTACGTTACGGATCAATGTTCTATGAAAGTATTTTTACTTTAAAGGTTTCGGAAGTTTTTTTTTTTTTTGTAAACATGTTTGTGCTCTTTATTTAGATAAGGTTACGGACCAATGTTCTATACAAGTATTTTTCTTCCACCAAGGCGATCTTGTTCAAGTTTTCACTTCCGTCGGCACTCCCGGAGTGCCACTGCCATTTTGTTTTTTGTAATGTTAAGTATCTTGTTATTTATCATCTGCCTTTTTTACAACTATGTTGAGGTATAACGAGATGTAGCTGAATACCATTATTTTAGGTATAGTGACTTTCTATCTGCCTGTACTAGCATCGTTATTGATAATTATCAAATATTTTTCTCTGTTATCTTTTTCGTTCTTGTCTTGTATATTTTCTACTTCTTCGTCTTATTTTTCTTTTCTTTTTCTCAAAACTCCATTTCAGTCAGTTTATTACTGTTGATTAATAACAATTGACCTTTACTTCTTTCAGCAAAAAATAACACTAAAGTGAATACAGGTATCTAGCCTCCCTATAGTCCAACTCCTTCGTGAACGTATAAAAAATCATCTATTGAAACACATCTTTTTACACGCAGTGAAACTTTAAGATCAACAATAACACAACAGCAGCATTCGTTAAATGCCACTGTTTTAGCACTCACAACAATAATTGACGCTCGATTAACACAACTATCTAGGCTCATCATTTATTTATTTCCTTTGAAAGACTTATAGCTAAACAAAACAGACTGAGATCTTGAAAATGTGACTGACAGCCAATTACAAGTCTTCACATATAATTAACAGTATTATAATAAAAGAAATCTGTGAACAACACAGTACTGCCAATGAAAACAATAAACCGCCAAAGCTATACAAAACTATACATAAGAATACTATACAATACTACAATATATGTGGTAAAATTAGGCTACTGAGGCTAACATAATCATATCCGACTCCTTCGTGAACGTTTAAAAACTCATCCATTGAATCACATCTTTTTACGCGCAACAATAACACGACAGCGGCATTTGTCACGAACTAATGCCGCTGTTTTAGCTCTCACAACAATAATTGACACTCGATTAACACAACTATCTAACCTCCCTCATGTCCAACTCCTTTGTGAACGTATAAAAAAAAAACTTTTTACAAAAAAAACAACCGACTTCCAAAAAAAAACACTACAAAGTGAAAAATAACTTTAATTTCGGAAGTCGGTGTCTTGGGTTTTGTGTTTTCGTTTTTTGCCACCGACTTCCGAAATTAAAGTTATTTTTCACTTTGTAGTGTTTTTTTTTGGAAGTCGGTTGTTTTTTTTGTAAAAAGTTTTTATTTTTACTTTTTAGTTGTTGTACCTACCCCACACACATTCGAATACCACTACCTGCTACCAGTGACAGGAACTTATCATATCATCTACATACTAAGTGGGAAAAAAAATAGGTACGTATTTTGTAGCTAACTCAAAAACTACCCAAGCAAAGTTAATAAAATTTATATGGGACCAATTTGGGAGCATACCCTTTCAAACAAAAAAAGAATTTTCAAAATCGGTCCACAAATGACGGAGAAATCGGTGGACACACATAAAAAAAAAAAAAAAAAAAAAACAAACATACGCGACGAACATATAACCTCCTCCTTTTTGGAAGTCGGTTAATCATCTATCGAATCACATCTTTTTACGCGCAGTGTAACTTTAAGATCAACAATAGCTGTTCTAACACTCACAACAATAAAATTGACGCTCCATTAAGAGTCCCCATTTATCATGCAGAGAATAAGCATGAAATTACATCTTCAAACAGAAATGTACCTATTGTGTCTATTGTTGTTTTGAGTAATTTCCTCACTTCATCATATTTAAATAGCTTTATCGTTTATGTACGGTGTATGGTCTAGTTTGTTTTATTATAGAGGAGCTCCTTCTCTCGTGTCAAGAGAAGTTGTGAACTCAAAGCTGTGAACTCGTCGAAAAAAATAGTGTCCAATGGTTGGCCGCTAAATGCACGCACACTAGAAAAGCATAATGACAGCACAATGACGTGGCGCAAGTGTGGAGCACAATGATGTAGCTGTCACGAACACCAGCATAACAAAGTTAGCCTGTTTGTTTTCGCAGGCTGGTAGTGTGTCGATACTGCCCAGGGCGCGCCGGACGATCGTCAAGTACTCATTGAGGCTCTATAATTATTAGTTATACTTATTATATTATATTATTAAAAAGTAAGTTCAAAAACTAAAATCCAACTACTGAAAAATCACGCTCTAAAAAGTATGAAACAAGAAAATATTTCAGACAGAAATCAAGACTTAGGCACAAAAATGGTCAAGGTAAAGGCGTGGTCCGATGCCATTATAATTTTGAAGGTGTACAGGCATGCGACCAAGGCTTTTTTTTTAATTCATGACTTTATGTCCTCATTCACAAAAAAAATAAAATTTTGGAACTGTTATTTCAAGTGACTACACTAACAGCGGTCGATGACCCCACAAAAAATCTAATTAATTGCATTTTTCAGGGGGGTTACTCGATTATTTTATTTGAACTGTGATCGTGATTGGGTCAAATTCTATTAGTAAAACTATATACGATATACATTAAATCCCTTTACACAGTTTAAGATTAAAAAAAAGATAAAGATATTTAATTTTGCAAATATTATGGATACAATACATGGTGAATTGGTGATATAGGGAATAGGTTCAGCCATACTTTACAAGTAAGCATGCAAAAGTTATAAAAATTACCTTTTTAAACTAAAAACTAAAATATCAGATCTTGTGTTTCTTTTCAAGATTGCCAATGGAACAACTGGTGTTACAGAGTTGTTACACAGAATCGAGCTGCGAGTGCCGTCTGTGTTCTTGCGTAGACCTCATTTATTGCACACCCCAGTGGTAGCCACTACGTACAGACGGAACTCGTACATGATGAGAGCCAGTCGCATGTACAACGCAACCTGCCAGGAAGCTGATATCGACATTTTCAATACTAGTGTTGCTAAATTGAAGAAAATAGTCGATAAATAGTCTTTTTTCTGTTTTTGTTGTGTATTAGTCTTATTGTCAATTTTTTTTTGTCGTGTTCATATGATTTAAGTTTAAACTACATGTGGAAACTTGTAATTGGCCATATTTTGTTTAAACTATTACTTATTGTGTCTGTTTAACTGTAAGTTTTCCAAAAAATAAAATAAATAGATCCACTAAGCCACTAATCTGTTCCACTGCAATCTCGCAAAGGTTAACATTGTAAAATAAATAGTTTAACCCAAGCTCTGCTCGGTAAATTTGAATATACACTGCATTTCATGCTAAGCTAATTCTCAGTCACTTCAATAAATTGGATTGCTACTATTCTATTACTATGTATATTAAAAAGTGCAAGTCAGACTACAAGCGGGTAAGGCGTAATCGTACTATAATAATAATATTATATTAATTAAAATATTATTTAATATTTACTGGCAGTGGTGGCCCAATGGTAACGGCCGTGACTTACGAGTTGTAAGTCGTAGGTTCGAACCCAGACAGGCGCTTTACTTTGTGTAAATTATTTCATCACCATTGCTCTCAAAACGGTGAAGGAAAACATCGTGAGGAAACCGGCATGTCCTAGAACCGAAAATTCGAAGACATGTGACATCTACCAACCCGCACTGGGCCCGCGTGGTGGATTACGGCCCACTCCCTTTTAAGGAGAGGAGGCCCCAGCAGTGGGAACATTTATAGGCTGATGATGATGATGATGATGAATATTTACTAATATTATAAATGTGAAGTTTGTGAGGATGGATGGATGTTTGTCACTTTTTCACGCAAAAACTATTAAATGGATTTGGACGAAATTTGGCACACAGATAGTTTATAATCCGGTTTACCACAAAGGATACTTTTTATCCCGATATTGCCACGGGATCGAAACTTATGCGGGTAAAACCGCGGGCGCAGCTAGTTCAAAAAATAAAATTAAAAATAAACCATAGCCGATATGAGATGACCAGTCTCAACTGACGGCACCTATTCACGAACTTGACATGTGGATCTGCACCATCCAGCTGAACCATTTTGTAGGTAACCGAATGATCCAACACACTCGCACACTCGCGTTGTCTTCTTTTTAAATGTTTGATGTAAATTGATGGCCTGAAACACAGGTTTTCATAAACCTAGATCAGGCTAGTCTACATTACAGTTTGAATTAAATTTTCCTCGATTGTAATTAATGTAAATCATAATTTTACTTTATTCTTGAATAAATTTTTATATATATATTATTACCATCAGCGAGACATGTTTACGTCATATGTCCATTGCTAGAAGCCAATAAAATACGATTTTGTACAGCAATCCGCATCCGCTCCGCCTTCTGTTCGACCTCTATCTTAAACTTAATGTCTGTACGTGACTTCAAGCGGTAACACGCCAAATACAATTAGTGGTTGAAAATGTGCCTGTAAAGAAACTAATTTTATAGCTTATGGTAGATAAACTTCCTTAAACGCAGAGTTTGCAAAACAACGCTGTTTCTGAAATGGAAATTAGCTGTGCTGGGATTTCAAAATGTTAGTTAGGATTTCACATTATGGAACTAATTTGAGACTAGCTTAATTATTGTGAACTTCTCTCGTTTGGTTCTTTATCTGTACGTGGCTTGAATAAAATTGCGTTCAAACGTTCTGTAAATTGGACTCCTTTTTACCCGACTGCCCCAGAAGGAGGGTAATGTTTTTCGAGAGTATGTATGTATGTACGTCTATTTCTTTGACACGCTCGGTAGCCTAAACGGCTTGATGGATTTTAACATGTAAGATGTCGTTAGATTCGTTCTAATTGTGGGAGTGTCATAGGCTATATAATATTTACAAATTGCGACTGCAAATACAAAAAAAAGGAGGGGTAGGTTTAAAAAAAAAATATTATTGGTATCAAATAAAGGCTAGTAATGAGTCAATTTATATCATTTTAATAAAACAAAAAACCCGACTGCAAAAACACATAACTGAAAAGAGAAAAACAATTATTATAAATCTAAAGAATTTTGGTATTGCAGGCGGGACAAACAAAATTTACACCATTATTTCAGGTTATTGGTTTGTCCCGCCTGCAATACCAAAATTCTATAGATTTATAAATAATGCTTGTTTTTCTCTTTTCAGTTATATGTTTTTGCAGTCGGGTTTTTTGTTTTTAAATATATTTTTTTTACAAACTTTTATTGAACTTGCAGTTTGTATGTTTAGGTAAAATCTTGCAAGCTGAATTAAAACCACTTCCACTTATCCTACGGAGTTGACATTTTAGATGTTGGTTCAATTCTAAAGACAATGCATTTTTAAAATAATCATGATCTGATTCTACACCCAGGATTGGCTCCAGTCGAAGGAACTCTTCAGCGGTCAACAGTACAGACACGAAATTTTATATACGCTTTTTAAACCTGACTTTTTGCGAATTGTACGTTCTGCGTGTAGACCGAAATGTTGTAGGTTACATTCTTTTACAGTTACAGTACTTTAATTTCAGTTTTCAATCGGTTATTTTAAGAGAATTGTTTTAATAACTACACCACCTTTAACATACCTACACTGCATATTATTTAAGGCATAATAATAAAGCTTCCGAAAAAAATAATAACTTCCGGCCAGCAAACCGAAGCTACGTGGTGAGCGTTAAAACCATCTGCAACGATAAGCTTGCATGGGACCGCTGGAGCCTCGCAGCGCCGGAGCCGTGACAGAAACCATGCCTGCTGCATATTGCATGCTCGCTTGCATGCTGCATGCATGGTGTATACTTGTTTGCGTGTTTGAAAAATGTTACGTCAGCAAATTCTGTATTGATTTTTCGGAATTTTCAGAATTTTATTCGGTCGTTTCTTTATTTGTATTTGCATATAAGTTGTCGGAAAATTAGTATTTATAGCAGTAAATTTTGAGTACTACCCTTATTTAAGTCTACGTGTGATTCCTAAAACATTTAATGTTATTGCAAATACACTATCATATAAACTTGAGTCAATATCTTCACGATTGTTTTGTTTGAAACGTATGTACGAGTATCTACGTATGTACATTGTACATACATACAACAAAATCTTATTATACGGGACAATTTAATATTACTGTATAGAGCTTCGCGTTGATTGAATACTACGTACTTGAAGTGAATTCTCTCCTGAAAATATTATCCTATACTATTAAACGTGCAATATTTGTATATTTGTTTGTATATTATATTTGTAATCAAGTTCTCTAAAACGCCTCTAACGATTTCGATGAAAGTTGCAATATAGGGGTTTACGGGGTTGAAAAATCGATTTAGCTATGTCTCATATCTGGGAAAATTTGTTTTCTCCGTATTTTCATTCGACACACAGAGCTCGGTCGGCCAAAGTTTAGAACAAGATGGCTACCTTAGAATAATGACATGGCAGCATGAAATTGGTATGTAGGTACTATATACATGGAATTTTCCTATATTAAATGAGCATTCTCTATTTTCACCAGAGCAGAGCTCGGTCGACCAGGTACTTAGAAATTATACATAAACTCACACTTTTTTCTATGTGATTAAGTAAACAGAAACTTACGAAGAAAACCGTTAATGAAAAAAGAACGAAATACTTAAAACAGATAACAACATCACGCCTGTAATCCCGAAGGATTAGGTAGAGGTGTTTTAAGTACACCCACATTTCGCCAGTAATGTTTAAGTCACATGTATTATGGGACGAGCTTATTGCCATCAACCAGACACAAATCCATACTCCGGGCCGCTACTAAGTAATTATGGAAAAACTCAACAAAATTGCCCGACCTGGGAATCGAACACATGCTCAGCAGTAGCGCTTGTGACAATTAGACCAATAAAAAAACCGGCCAAGTGCGTGTCGGACTACGACAATGTCTGGTTCCGTAGTTGGGATGAATTTATCCCAAATACAAACTTAACATTGTAGTTGAAAAACATCTTCTCCAATACATTCCAACTGTAAATGTAAGTTTGTACGTACAATATTAAGAGATTTACGATGTTCTTTTAAGACCATAGACTTCCCATTGGTTTTCCTGTAAACTATTCTCTGTATTTTTTTCAAAATTTTAGGCTCAATAGTTTCGGAGATAAAGGGGGAATGGTCAATTTTCATATATTTTATTAAATGTCTCTAAAATCGTTTATTTAAATTTCAACTTAATCGGTTCATTCGATTCGGAGTAAATTGGCTGTGACAGACGGACAGACAGACACACGAGTGATCCTATAAAGGTTCCGTTTTTCCCTTTGAGGTACGGAACCCTAATAAAAACTTAAACCTAAATATAAAACTTGGTCCAAAATATTGAACTCGTATGTAATCGAAAAACTTCTTGATTAAAGCTGCTTTAATGAAAACTAATATCATTAAAACAAACTTTGTTCCTAATTTTTTAACCCATTACACGTTGCCAATCTACAATTACAATCGAACCAAGTCATTACAGGACAAATTCTAACACAGTCTAACTTTGTAAAGAGAGAAACAACTCGAATTAACAGAACGCGTGCAGTAAATACATTGGACCGAAAATGGAACCTTGTGATACGCCATTGAATTCAATACAAACTTAATTACATTCAGTGGATTTAACTTCACATGTTTTGCTTTGTAAACAAACAGTGCGAAAACCTTTAATGGAACAGTTGAAGTTAGATACAAACATCTCAATTATTGTTACAAGCACACACAGTATGAATTACATACTAAAATGTTTCGAATTAAAACATAAAACGCGTCTTTTTTTCAATCAACGCCTTAATAGATTTATGAAGTAAAACAAAGTAAGGAATGGAAAACCTTTATAATTATTAGTCACGACGCCAGTATCTAGCGAGAACCAAGGTAACCGACATAGCCCGAAGAATTTCTAATCTTAAGTGGCAGTGGGCAGGGCACAGTTCTCGCAGAACAGATGGCCGATGGGGCCGATGGGGCTGAAAGGTTCTGGAGTGGCAACCGCGTACTGGAAGATGTAGAAGGCCGAAAGACAAGGTGGACTGATCACCTTATGAAGGCTGCAGAAATCCGCTGGATGCGGGAAGCACAGAACCGGTCGAAGTGGCGGTACTTGGGGGAGGCCTACGTCCAGCAGTGGACGTATGTCGGCTGCAATGATGATGATGATGAAGTTTCTTGCCTTTGGCCTCAGATTAAATAAAAAACCAAGATATAGCGCTGGCAACAGTGACGTGAAGCCGGTTTCGTAAACATGTGTGCACTTAGTAAGGTGTAGTTTGATTGTAAATGTGTGCATGTGAGCGTGTATGCACAGATCGAAGGTATAGTTTTGGTATACTTCACTGTATTGTTCTCAGCGCTATGTCGTGGTTTTTATTTGGTCTGAGCCTGTGGCATACGAAATTGAAGCAAAAAATTACTTGCATCATCTCAACACTGAAATGAAATTGTTTATTCTGTAAATAGGTTAATGGAATCACTTTTACACGTCATATAAAATAAAAATTAGTACCGACAGAAGTGAAAACTTAAGTAAAAACACTTTCGTAGAACATCTATCCGTAACGTAATATAAATAAAGAGCACAATCATGTTTACAAAAATGAGGTGTCGGTAACGGTGTCACGAGTTCAATTGTTTTTTCCCATCTCAAAAATGCCCAACGCACATAAAGAAGTTTTCACTTAAAAAAAAATAAGCTAGATGAGCTCGACTGAGTTTGGCACTGTTTAGACGGCACAATTTTTTTTATTGTTGCTCCAACGAATGATGTGTGTAAATCAGGCTTTATATATTGCTCGGAATCAAGCTATATCATTTATTTACACCCGTGCTATAAAACCTCTACAAAAGTTTCAGAAACAGTTAGCTTATTGCCAACATTAAAACAGCCAGTGTCATTGTAACCATAATAATATCATCCAAATGAGTGTTATGTAATTTCATTATGCAACTCGTTTCAACGTGTCAGTGGGGGACAGCCTGCAGCACCCGCTGCACGCATGTGCGGTGATGTGCTACTGCAGGCGACATTCATACGTGCATCTGATGTACTGAATTTCTTGGAATTGTTTTTATTCTTGATCTTGAATTACAAAAACCCAATGGTTTCAGAACCTTTTATAGAGGATTCATATCATGGGTGTAGATATAGTCTTGGATGCAACTGTATATAATTAGGTATTACAACACTCATGTGATACTATTATCACAAAAACCCACATTCGTGTTTTAATACCCCTTATTCAATAGTTACGTAAATAACTATTGTATCGCGTTTAGAAATTGTATTGTAAATGTTTATCAAATTGTAGGTTCGATTTCAATTTCGAGTTTCGATATTTCAAAGCAATATTTGAATGGATTTCAGGTACTTATTTGTTGTGTTACCTATTGTATTTGATTGTGATTTCAGCATTGTATCTATTGTGATGAATTTTGATCTCACATGATGTTGTGAATTAATATTTTACATTCCGGACACATTCCATCAAATAAGTTTAATTACTTAATGAGGAGAGCTTTGTCTGCAAATTGTGATGCCTGTGGAGTGGTTGATGATGTTTTCCATATTCTGATGGAGTGTGTCCGGAATGAAAATACTAGAATTAACGTTTTCGGACGATATAAAAGGTATGATATTGGCTTTTGTAATACCATCCTTGCTTTTCCAATGTCCGATAAGGCTAAACAATTGTACAAGTTAGTGATAAGGTAGACCGTCATCAACAATTTTGTGTTTTTCTGCACTGGGCGATGTGGTCGCTAAGCGACAAAGCCCTTTAAATAAATATTAAAAAAAAAATATTTTACACAACATAACATCACGACTGTAATCTTTGAAAGGTTAAGCAGCGGTGTAATAAGTACACCCACATTTCCCTAGTTATGTTTAAGTCCCATGTAATAGGGGGCGAGCCTATTGCCATCAACCGGGCTCGAATCCAGAAAATTAATATTTTGTCTTCTATTTTTGAGGCTCATAATAAAATTACTAAGGTTTCTCAATTATTATTAGTGTAAATCCCCGGGGCGAGGACCCGTACAAAAATAGCCATTGTTGTAGGGATAATAATTTGTTTGAATATTATAGGTACCAGTATCATTATTTTCTCGTTTCAATGTGCTAAAATATTAAACACGCTAATAATAATATGTTTTTTGTTTTAGGTAAGTTGGATTTGAAGATCTTTGGTGAAAATAAACCTAATATCGTGGAAATTGCTAATTTAAGCTGGAAGGTACGATAATGATTTATTATTAAGCATGGATGATTAATCATCGACCTGTCTATGATTTGGATATTAGTATCCGATCGACTGTTCAGTAAAAATAGTTATTATCCTGACCTGTACCCTAATTGCGTAACTTATTTTCATAAATGATTATGACTAATTTGTTTCATTTTGACAGTTCAACAACAATCATTGCGTTATTTACGTTGTTGAGCAGATTTTTTTTCTAACTTATAAATCAATGGATTAGCAATCTGTTTCAAATCGAAACAAATTGTGATTGATCATGTATTACGCAATTACTGGTAGCAGTGTCATTAGTTCAATACCTACATTAAAAAAAAAAACTGTAATAAATAATTTAATAATAGTTTAATTTGTAATTTATTTTTTATTAATTATATTCATTATTTATTAAAAAAATAATATATATATTAACGAAAATAAATAAATCATTTCGTATTATTTGCTTTGAGATATTAACCATTGAATTCAACATGCACATGCGATTATGTTTTTAAAATAAACGTGCTATCTTCTAATTAAAACATTGTAACCACAAAGAGTCCACAACAATTATTAATTACATAGTATATTTTAAAGGTATATATTTAGTAAGTAGTAGGTTCAAACGTATTCATAAAATATTACAAGATTCAAAAGTATGTTCTTGTTTTTGATTAAATTTTCTTTTTCAAATTCAGTATAAAAGCTGAAATTAGGCGTAAAAATGTAAATGATACTAATGAAGTTTACAATTTAAATGGCAAAGAACTTGCGTCTATTATTAGCAGCATTACAAATTACTAACTCTGTACAGCTTTTAGACTTTTAGGTTTTACCTTCGTTAAAGGCAAAGTAATTAGGACTCCTATTCAAATATACTCAACCACTAATGGAACCTTTTACATCTTTTATCTTTAAGTGGAAAAAATAAATTGGAAAAAAGCCATTGGCAAACATTACCTGACAGATTTCAGACTAAGTCATGAAAAGGCACAGGCCTCCTCTCGGTGAGAGGGAGTGGACCGTAATCCACCACGCGGGCCAAGTGCGGATGGATAGGTTTCACACGTCTTCGAATTTTTGGTTCTAGGACATGCCGGTTTCCTCACGATGTTTTCTTTCGCCGTTTTGAGAGCAGTGGTGATGAAATAATTTACACTTAGCAAAGCGCCTGTCTGGGTTCGAACCCACGACCTACAACTTGTAAGTCGCGGCCGTTACCACTGGGCCACCACTGCCCCAGATGATAATGGATGGATGAGAATGGCCGACGATGGAGCTCAGTGGTCTACAATTGGACCGATGTCTAGTAGTTGATTGATGATTTAAAATCCTCTGCTAATAATTAGCATTTTCTCAGTCAACTTTAATGAACTTGCAAACAAAAACTAGTGGCGATATTTCTATTGTACACGCCATAAGCCCAATGGGTTCCCATCGGCAAAAATTAAGAAATTCTATTTCAACTGTCATCCCCTATTTAACCCCTTTACGCTATATTGCTTACTTTTGTAAACACTTTAATTTCGGAAGTCAGTATGTGTCTTTGGTTTTGTAATCTCATTATAATTTGTCACCGACTTTTTATTTTCACTTTTTAGGTGTGGTGCATAACCTACCCCACATCAATTCGTATATTTTATTTTTGTAACTCTCGAAATTAAAGTTATTTTTCACATTGTACTCGTAGTGTCTTTTTTTATGAGTTTTCGATATTTAGTAATATAGGTCGATATCTAAAAGAAATCGTATATTATCATCATCAATGTCTTCATAATCACTAATTTTAGATTTGAATATATTATTATCAGTAACTGATATATTTGTAATATGTAGGTAGGTAATGATGAATAATGAAAGTGCTTGTGGCTAAGTAACAACAGCTGCATGGGTCGATCGATCAGGTTAAGCTACGCTTGCCGCGGTTGGTCTGTGGATGGGTGACCATCTTTACACACCAAGACCTCTCCGTGCCTCGGAAAGCACGTTTAGCCGTTGGTCCTGGCTGTCATTTGCAGATCTTTGACAGTCGTTACGGGTAGTTAGAAGCCCAAAAAAGTCTGACAACCAGTCTTACCAAGGGGTATCGTGTTACTAGTAACTAGGTTGTGGAGGTCAGATAGACAGTCGCTCCATGTAAAATACTGGTATTCAGCTGCATCCGGTTAGATTGAAAGCCGACCCCAACATAGTTGGGAAAAGACTAGGCAGAGATGAGGTAGGTAATGATCATGATCAATGTTGTTCCCAGTAAGTAAGCGGGTTTGTATTACCTATTAACGCCATGCGAGGAATGTAATTATGCGTGTTCATAATTAATAGTTCTGATTAATATAATGTATGTTATATCACGGCGATTGTTAGTGCATATACAAGTGCATGTGTTAGCGTAAGTAGGTATTCCATTTGATAACCGTGCACTGAAGGAAGCAGAATCTAATTAGGTTCATCTTTTTGCCAGATTAAATACAACTATTCGCCCCAAAGTTAAATGATTTACTCTCCTATTTTTGTAAAAGTGCTTGCCTGATGGAGTATCTACATCTAACATTGTTGTGTCCGTTACAAGGCACATGAGGCTTCTTATCTCAAACTCAAACTCAAAGAATTTATTTCAAATAAACCAATTACAGGTACTTTTGAATTTTCAAGGGGTCGGTCAGTCAGAAAGATGAAGCTAGTTGCCCATTCCAAAGCGTACCTATGGAGAAGACCGGGCAAGAATCTCCACGGACACTCTTTTAAATCAAAGTATTGTTACAAAATATTGGTTACATCATTTATGTTGAAATTATACATTAAAGAACAATGTAGAAAGACGTGCACGTTAAAATCGTCCGTAATAAAATTAAAAACAAAAACAATTCAAAAATTAAAATAAACCGTGGCAGTTAAGAGATGACCAGTCCCTACTGACGGCGCCCATTCACGAACTTGACGCATGGATCAGTACCATTTAGCTCAACCATTTTGAAGGGAACTTAATGATCCAACACACACGCCACCATCAGCGAGACATTTGAGTAAGCATGACATACTCTCAGCCGCCAGAGCACATTCAAGTCAATGAAAGACATACCCAGTAAATGTAGCTTTATGGAATGTACATGGTCACAGTGCTCACACATGTGACATGCAATTATACAAAGATTGAATTTATACAAAACAAAGATAGTTTTAACAATCTTCAGCAGCTGCAACAATACTTTCGAATGCTAATCAATTAGTTTATGCACCCTTGTGGAGCTGGACCGGTGCTGAGCCAAGCATTTTTATCAGCCACGTAATCCCCCAACTTATAATATGCTTGGCAGCATAGTGTGCGTTTTATACAAGATTTAAATTTCGTTTCGTTCAGTTGGAATCTGCTTCTCTAAAATTGTCCATGCGTTTCCATTACTGTTGTCTTTAGACATTTCTCTTCAGGTGGATCGCCACATCAGCCTATATGAACCTATGAAATAAATATTATACTTTGCAATAATCGAACCACGGTAAGCCACATATTTATTACCCACCATCCTACACCACTTTATCATCATAAGATTACCAGCACCTAAGGTGAAATCTCATATATCTACTTTATTAAAAAACCGGCCAAGTGCATGTCGGACCACGCACAATGTAGGGTTCCGTAGTTGGGATGAATTTATCCCAAGAACAAACTTAACTTTGTAGTTGAAAAAAAAAAAAAACATACAGAATGTATGGGAGAACATGTTTTTACAACCGCAAATCTAAGTTAGTCGATTATTACTTTTTAACTTGTAAAGCCTACTCAGCTGTGATAGTTTTCCTTTTAAATTCGTTATAAAAGCTACTGCCTTGAATTTTTTCACATATCTAAAACCAACCATTTAGCTGGCAGGGGGGGGGACACTTGACACTAACAAAACAGCACTTTAAAGCTTAATATTTCGCAAACGGATCTCTGAATTCAAAAATGGTATTGACACACTCACAATGTTTTTAAAAGACCTTTCCAACGATATCCCACACCAAAGCATAGAAAAAAAAAAAAAAACCATCCCCACTTTACGAGTAGGGGAGGTACCCTAAAAAAATATATTTTTCATAATTTTATTTTACCACTTTGTTGCATGTTTAATATGTATACCCATACCAAATTACAACTTTCTAGTACTAACAGTCTTGGAGCTAGACCGCGGACAGACAGACAAACAGACAGACAGACAGACGGACATGACGAAACTATAAGGGTTCCTTGTTTACTACGGAACCCTAAAAAGGGTACATGAATACTATATTATGCTCATCTGATGTTTATAGATAGAGCAGGTTAAAGTAAGTTAATAAAGTACAGGTTTATACCCCTCACTGTGAGGAAAGTCTCATGATATGAAATATTGCACTCGTTACTAATATAAAACTTGGATGCAGGTTTCTCATTGGCAGTAAAAGGTACAAATACTTCTATTACATTAGTGATTTTTAGAGGATTTTGATCTTATTTATTCGTTGGGATACGGTTGTTATAGGCATTCGAGACAGTTCAGCTTTGTCTCTGGTATAACAACACATCTGCAATGCCTCTGATATTGATGTCCATGGGCGGCCGTGACCACTTACTAAACACGTGAAACAATTTATTTTGAAAAGAGTAACCGTGGAGTTTCTTGCCGGCTCTTCTCCATAGGAAGCAACCAATTGGAACCGTGGACCTAACTTCTGACGTTTCATAAGTGCCCTTGTATGTTTATGTGAAATAAAATATTTTGATTTTGATTTTAATATCAAGTGGGCCATCGGTTTATTTATCATCAATAAAATACAAAATTGTAGGCCGCATATTGGCTGTTAGGTCATTTTGATTTAAAAGAGTGTCCGTGGAGTTTCTTGCCCATTCTTCTCCATAGGAACCTACTACACTTTGGTATGGGCAACTAGCTTCCTCTTTCTGTCTGACCCGTTGACAATTCAAAAGTGTAATTGGTTTAATTGAAATAAATGCCTTGAATTTCAGTTTAACAGAATTTGTAGAGCTTTTCTACAAATTTTGGGGACATTAAATTGTAATGCGTAAGCAATCAACCCCGCTATCTCTTTATTAACTGCCATAAACAATTCTCATATTGCTAATGCCGCTACGAGAGTTGAAGAATTCCAAATCAAAGAGAAATCCGTCTGCATTGTTAGCAACTTCACGACTCTCGATCAAATATCAAGCTGTTATTTTCACTTCAGTGCAGGTAGATTTATTATACCTACGAATATTTCCATCATTGCTAAATATTGTTTAAGTCTGCTTATTAGATAGTTAGTTTTTTAACCGATTTCCAAAAGGAGGAGGTTCTCAATTTGACTGTACCTATGTTCTTTTTTTTCGTATCTTTGTTACGCGATTACTCCGCCAATTATGAATTGATTTTGATGATTCTTTTTTGTTTGGTAGGTCATACTTAAAAAATGGTCCCATAAAGATTATATTAACTTTGCTTGGGTGGTGTTTGAGTTAGCTTCAATAATAAGTATTTTTTCCCACTTAGTATGTGGATGATATGATGAGTTTCTGACACTGTTATTTACAAAGCAGGTAGTGGATTTGTGTGGGGTAGGTACCACAGCTAAAAAGTGAAAAATAAAATTTTTTTACAAAAAAGAAAACAACCAACTTCCAAAACAAAACAGTAGGTACAAAGTGAAAAATAACTTTAATTTCGGAAGTGTCTTTGAACTTTCGTTTTTGCCACCGACTTTCGAAATATAAGTTATTTTTCACTTTGCAGTGTTTTTTAGAAGTCGTTTTTTTTGTATTTTACTGATAAATCCTATTTAATTATATCCAGGATTCATTTCACCAGACTAGAATTAGCCTTTGGTTATGCAAATTTACCAAAAATCTCAACAATCGCATTATAGTTACCTAACTCGAAGTGATATTAACATTCCGCAGACAGGACAATTATATTATTACTAGCTTCTGCCGGTGACTTCGCGTGAGAGTCGTAAGATATACAAAAACAACAGCCACATTTTTATAAAACTCCCTCAGGCATCGCATCGCATCGCCTGCCCGCACAATTATTTCATGTCCGCTTATGTTCTTTCAAATCAAATCAAATCAAATCATTTATTACTTTGCAAACATGGGTAATTATTACATTGATGTTTTATTAAGAAAGTCCTCCATGTTCTACCGTCACATGGGCATGCAAATCATGTTAATTTACACAAATTTAAAGACATATTAAATTTAAATAACAAGTAGGAAATTTTAACAATACATAATAAAAATTAATGTCAAATCGTTCAAATTACAGTAAATGTCAAATTAAAACAGGATGTCAAATGTCAAAAAAAAAAAAAAAAAGGTAGCAGTAATCAAAAAATAAAAAAGTCAAATGGATTATTAGCATATCAATCAGTCAGTGATTCATCATTAAGAAATTCGTCAATTGTGTAATAACTTTTTTCTATTAATATTTTATTTAGTGCCCTTTTGAATTTGAAAACAGTCATATTTTTAATAACATTAGGTACTTTATTATAAATGCGGGGGGCAAAACCAAAAAAACTTTTTTGCAGTAGTGCGGTTTTACATTTTACTTGACACAATTGATTTACGTATTGAGTCCGTATTGGATTCTTTCTTACTGCCGACAATTTCTGAAAGAGATTTGGATTGTTTTTTACAAATAAAGCCGTTTCCAATATATATAAGGACGGAAATGTTAATATTTTTAAAGATTTAAAATAAGGATGACAGCTATCTGTTGTCTTAAGACCGCACATTGACCTTATGCATCGCTTTTGCATCCTAAATACAAGCTCCTTATCAGTAGACTGCCCCCAAAAAAATAACACCATACCGTAAAACAGAGGCAACTAGTCCATGGTATGCCGTTAAAAGTGCCTGACTGTTGACTTTCTTTGAAAGTTGAAAAAGAGCATATGCGGACTTACTCAGTTTCTTACATACTTCTTCAACATGAGGTTTCCATGTGAGTTTGTTGTCGATCACTATACCTAAGAACTTAGCTTTATTTGCTTCCTCAATATCACAGCCTTGGTAAGTAATACTAACATTTGGGTTTTCGCAGCGTTGATGAAAGTGCATAACTTTTGTCTTACTTAAATTTATTACTAAATTACTATTATCTAGCCAATTTATAATGTCACGTAAACAATTATTTATATCATGCTCATAATTATTTTTATTTGTACACTTTATTACAGCTGTACTGTCATCTGCAAAGAGAACCATTTTGTTTGATGTTACTTTCGGAAGATCGTTAATATATATTAAAAAAAGTGGCGGCCCTAGTACGCTACCTTGTGGGACGCCATATCTTACGTGCCTTGGTTTAGATATATAAATGGTTTCCAATTTAGTCTTTGGACATATTCTAGAAACTTCTGTACATTGAAGTCTATTACTTAAGTACGATTCTATTAGCTGTAGGATGTTCCCTCTAATACCATAACTGTGTAATTTTTTTAACAGAATCTTATGGTCCACATAATCAAAAGCCTTGGTCATATCAGTGTAAATTGCACAGACAGGATTTCTCTTATCTACAGATGACATGATATTACCTAATAGATCATATAGTGCCATATTGATCGTAGAATTCTTACGAAAGCCCTTTTGTTCTTTGCAAAATAATTTAAACTTTTCGAAATAAGCATATAAAGAATGATAGATGACTTTTTCAAATATTTTAGAAAAAATTGGAATTTTTGCAATGGGTCTGTAATTTTTTAAATCTGTCTTGTCATCTTTTTTATATAAGGGTTTAATTATAACTTTTTTAAGGTTATTTGGGAATATGCCATCAGCAATACACAAGTTAATTATATGGGCTAATGGTATTGCTATTACTTCTTTGGTAAATTTTATTACTTTTGTGGAAACGCCATCATATCCAACAGTATTTGTGTTTTTTAGGCTGCTAATTATTCTTATTATGTCGTCAACGGTGACGGGTTGCATAAATAATGAATTTAATGTCTGATTGTTTAAATTAATATTATTCAATGTGATGTCAGTTGTTACATTATTTTCAATTACGTCAATAAAATAATTATTAAATTCATTTGCAATGTCTAAGGGGTGTGTAAAC
Organism: Agrochola litura; assembly: GCA_949152395.1. NCBI lineage: Eukaryota > Metazoa > Arthropoda > Insecta > Lepidoptera > Noctuidae > Agrochola > Agrochola litura. The sequence continues at coordinate 18,470,911 of OX424513.1, read as the reverse complement.
GTCAAATTGTCTCTATTTACGCACATTATAGGCTCCTGCGGCAAACACATCTTAGATGTATTTATTATTTGCCAGGTAGCTTTAGATTTATTTTGGGCGGTATTTATGAAATGATTATTCTGTGCTTTTTGTGTTAGTTTAATAATTTTTCTATAAAGTTTTGTGTAGTTTTTAAATACTATTTTATTTTTTGAGTTAGGATCCAATCTATGTGCCCAAAGTAATTGCCTTTGTTTCTTACTACATATTTTTATACCATGAGAGATCCATTTCGTTTTAATATTTGTTTTTATGCTTATAATTTTTTCCGGAAAACATAATTTATATAAAAGAGAAAAATCGTCCATGAAATTGTCAAAAGCTTCGTTTGCGTCCGTGGCATCATATACTGTCATAAAAGATAAACAGCTTAAATGCATTTTAAAAGTAATTAAATTTGCCATACATAAGTCCTGCTTTTTTGTTTTCCAATATTTAAGTTTGCAAGTTTTGTTAATAGGCACTTCAAGTATTTGAGATGTATGATCTGAAAGGACCAGATCTACAACTTGAGCTTTGCATTCTTTCCTGTAGTTGTGCGCAAAATTGTCAATACAGGTGTGACTACTCAATCTAGTGGGCGTATAAAGCGCTAATTTTAAATTAAACTTCATTAGAAAATATTCGAATTCCAATGTAGTTTTACTTCTTTTCAGAACATCAATATTAAAATCTCCACACAAGACTATTTTCTTACTTGAAGACATACAAACTTTAGTCAAAATATAATCTAATTTTTCATAAAAAACTTCGTAATTGTGTTTAGGAATTCTATATATACAAATAATAATTATATTGTAAGCAATTATCTCTACAGCGCAGCATTCAAAGATGCCTGAAAGTGATTGTTTTGCTATGTCCGTGATTTCCCTAAACTGCAGTCCTACTCTAACGAAAATACATGTTCCTCCTCTCTTGGTATTTCTAGAAAAGAAAGCAGCTGGACAAAAATTCGCTATGCGTAGTAAATCCTCATAACCCGTTTGTATAAAATGTTCTGTAACACAAATAACGTCTATAATAGTTCCTTTGTTGAATAATTCTACTAGTTTTACAGTCAATATATCTGATTTATTCATTAGTCCAGCTATGTTCTGATGTAAAATGTTAAGGTAGTTAACGAAAAAACTGTGAGTTTATCTGTTGCGAATCGGTAGATAATTCTTTCTGACTTTGATTTTGCGTGTGGCAGTCAACTTCTGAGTGCGTAGTATTTAGGTTGCACAAGCTTAAAATTAATTCTTGCAAATCTGATACAACAATCTGCAAACCACAGTTATTTAAATTTCCATAATGTTTGCTATACGTATCATAGTCATAAGGTAGATTAAGATTTGAGTCAAGTAGATACGCATAGTTACATGTATTTATATCTAAGTAAAGAAGATTATTAAAATTTTCAATGCGGCTGTTAAACATTATGTTCCCATTTGTCATATATTTAAAAGTTGGTAAACATATAATAAAGTTTGTGTGATTCAATGGTAACAATTTTTCCCTAATAAACATAACAAGTTCTATATAATTATGTGTTGAACGAAAATCTTCTTCGCCAATATAAATAACACAGTAGTCCGAGTGCGTAAAGTTTAGCACTTTTCGTTCAATTTTGTCAAGAAGTTGCCGCAATCCACATGTTGGTTTCCGATAGTGGCAGATTTCATAGTTACATAAACTTGTCCTTTCAGCAATAGTATATAACCTGTTGGAAGTTTCACTGCTTATTAGGCATATTTTATGTTTTATGGACGGTTCTACAGCTGTTGTGGCTCGTATGTTTTGAGCTGTGTTAGATAAGCTGATGTTGTTGTTGCTTTTGCTTCTAGTTTTGTTTATATTCTCTGTTCCGATAGTTTGAGTTGTCTGGGTTTGTTTTGTTTTCGTATAATTTTTGGGCGACATTATTGGTGTCTTTACTTTTATTTTTGTTGGACTGTTTACAATTTTTTTATAAATATCATTTTTCTTATTAAATTCTTCATTTTTTTTTTCTTTAAGCTACTGTTGTCTGTTGTTAATAATTCAATTTCTTTGTGTGCGCTACTTAACTGAGATGTTAACTCGGCGATCTCGTCTTTTAATAATTTTATTTGAGGGACGTCTTCGTCTTCGGATATATCTGGCAAACTATTCGTCGTACAGTTCATAGTTTGTGATGTATTATCGCTTCCATCATTTGGCTCCGATCGTGTGCGGGTCCGCCGGAATGTTATATTGTCCAAGAAATTCATTTTTAAGTTAAAATGCTCACAAAAATAATTTTGGCTCGGAGAGATTCGAACTCGAGTCGCGCTGTGTCCCTTGGTGTAGGTAGGTCGTCACACCGCTAGGTCAGACGGTATACTTTGTAAGTGATGAAATTGGTGCTCGTATTGTGATCGTAAGACGCAGTGATTACTATTTAATGTGAGTTACTGTATGGTCGTTAGATGTCTCTGAACTCATTAGTCAATCATTGTTGCAAATCTGCTCTGCTCTGGCAACATTGTTTAGAGGTTGGTAATAATTTAATTAGTTCTTTAGTTTGATTTAAGATGGCGTTGTCGGCGTACAGTTTCAAATAAAAAACGAAACTTTTCTTGCGAAATTTAGAAAAATCACTAAGTCCGTGAATATGAAGAAAGTTATTTAAGTCTATTGTCAGTACTATTAAGTCAGAATGTAATAGTATGTTATAGTATTTACAGAAATAACTTACGAACGTCCAGTTCCATAAATGCAAGTCACTGTTTGGGTAGACTAATATCACTATTATTTTAGTTATTAGTGCACTTTAACCGTCGATAGCCCTGTCACAGTTTGTTTATGTATCCAGTTTCACCTTGATATGTATTACACAGTCCGTAGATTAACTTAACAATTTTTATTTTTCTGGCTTGCTTTCTTTTTGCATTTAACCTTCCTCAAGAATTGGACTATCAAATGCATAAACATTTTTTTTAAGCTATTGCATAGCTTTTATCGCGGGCTTTGAGCGCGGCGACCGAATCAAGAAATTCCGTAACGAAAAAAACCTAACATCCCCCACTCCGCCTATCATCCCAAGTGTAGCGTTGAGCGTGTTGAGGTTACAAATGCTATGCAATAGCTTTACCGCGGCAGTCCCCGAGTGCCACACGTTTTTCTAAATCTGACTGTCAATACCACATAAATAAGCGCGTTTAAACAAAACAATAAACAAACTCTTCAGCTTTATTATAAACGTGAAGCAAAAACTTTGTACCCCTTTTTACGAAAATTTAGTTAAATAAAGTTTATATGGAGAAAGAGTGCAGAAAGCTAATATTTTCAAATAATATGCATTAGAATACCAGCGCTGCGGTATTTATTTATTTTTAAATATCGCAGCATCATGCTGAGATAGGAGCGTTTTTGGCCTCGCACAGGTCGTTATTAATGTTGTTTGTTAGTTTTTAAAATGCTCCTTTTTTATATTTGTATTTTTTTTTTTTAATCTTTTATTACTGTTTTATATTACCTGTGCGTGTCCCAAATAAAATATTTTTCTTTCTTTCTTTCTTTTAGAAACAAATTTAATTAATAAAAAAACATTACACACACTACCATGCGTTTGACACACACTATGGTTAAGATGGCTACCTTAGAATAATGATATGGCAGCATGGAATTAGTATGAACGATCCTAAACAACCTTATCAAATTTAAAATTTAACTGAATTATGGCCGAATTTCGACCACCCAATGGTTGAAATTCGAACATAATTCATTTAAATTTTACACCACTAGTTAGTATAGATGTATATAGACTTTACTCACATATCCCGTTGTTAGCAATGCATTTAGCTGAGCTCTAGCGTTTTAGTTAGATAATTATGAACATACACCGTCTATTTACTTTAAGTGCTTATTACGATGTAACTTCATAGTTGCTCAGCAGCTTCTATCTTGTTTGCAGTTCATAATACTAAGCAAATAGTAATTATGAAATGTATATATCAATCGTCGAATCTCGGCTCGGCTGGGCGAGGAGGCTACGCAATATCTTTTCGTCCCACATACCACAGTGTCTCAAGACGAAAGTCTTTGACCAGTGCGTGTTGCCAGTGATGACCTATGGTACTGAAACGTGGTCGCTTACAATGGGCCTTATCAGAAGGCTAAAAGTCACCCAAAGGGCAATGGAGAGGGCTATGCTTCGAGTTTCCCTGCGTGATCGAATCAGAAATGAAGAGATCCACAGGAGAACCAAGGTAACCGACATAGCCCGAAGAATTGCCAAACTTAAGTGGCAATGGGCAGGGCACATTGCTCGCAGAACGGATGGCCGATAGGGTCGAAAGGTTCTGGAGTGGCGACCACGTACCGGAAGACGTAGCGTTGGAAGGCCTCCTACAAGATGGACCGATGACCTTGTGAAGACCGCAGGAATCTGCTGGATGCGGAAAGCACAGAATCGGTCGAAGTGGCGGTGCTTTGAGGAGGCTATGTCCAGCAGTGGACGTCTTTCGGCTGAAATGATGATGATGATGAATGATATATCAAATGTATGATATATCGATGTAAATTATTTTGCATACTATTGTATAGAATTATTTTTTTCTAACTTGAACAGACAGCTGTGCTGCTGGGGAGTTTGTTGCGCCACTTCTTCTTCCCAGCGAAAGGCACTAGGAAGTGGTGAAGGGTGGGCGTTTTTGGGGGACTGTCTTATGTAATTTTGACGTTCGAAAAGTGCTGATTCTCAGCCTAATTTGAATAAATGACTTTTGAATTTTTTGTATATGCTAGTTAGTGGTATAGAAAATATTGTTTTCTAACTATACGTACTTACGTTACAAGATTTGAAAAGAGTATTCTTAGATGGTTTCCTCATGATGAGAGGATGAATGAAACGCCACTAACAAAAGGAAGGTATACATTTACGAGGCAGATGTGAATGGAAACGTTAGGAGGGGACGTTGACACCGAGAAGGACATTTTGTATAGTGACCTTATTGATGAGGTTCTTCAGAGAGGTCAGGTGCGTAGTAATCTTAACCGGCGTGCGTGTATGACCAGATGTATGAACGTAAACGAAGCAAAAGCAGAATGGAAGGATCGTAGCAGGTTCTGTAATTTCTGCCTACCCCCATGGGAAAAATGCGTAAGTTGTATGTATGTAGGTATGTACAACTTTATTTTTCACTACTTTTTCCAACAATTACTGTTTGTATAACTTTATTAAATTTTAGTTGAAAAATCATCGACGAAAATAATTGAGGTCATAAAATTCAATCTGCCTCGCCTTTTCCCAACTATGTTAATGTTGGGGTCAGCTTCCAGTCTAACCGGACACAGCTGAATACCAGTATTTTACATGGAGCGACTGCCTATCAAACCTCCACAACCCAGTACTGGGTAATACAATACCCCTTGGTAAGACTGGTTGTCAGACTTTCGGGCTTCTGACGACCCGTAACTACTATTAAAGATTCACGAATGATAGTCGGGACCAAAGGCTTAACATGCTTTCCGAACCACGGAGGAATCTCGGTATGTAAAGATGGTCACCCATCCACGGACAAACCCCGACAAGCGTAGCTTAACCTAATGAATTGGTCCGTGCGACTGTTATTACTTAGCCACGAGCTCCTCATAAAATTAACCTCAAGTGTCAAATGAAAAACATCTTTAAAGTAATTTAAACAAAGAATTTCGGGTTTAAGTATTCAAATAATCAAATCAAAGCACTCAATTCGTAACTACGTTATCTGATCCATTTGTTAACATTTTCGGCAGATTGACTTTTGGAACAAACCATACGTTCAAGTACAGACAAACTATGTTCTTAATGGCCCTCGGCAAACCTCGTGTTTCGTCAGTCATCAGATTTCTATCAATTGCCCTTTGCACTTGGTGAAGACCAGACGCTCTCAATCGACTTGGATGTATATAGAGTTGTTAATACTCTTTTGACTTAATGTAATTTATTTAAAAAGTAGGAGGAAAGCCGCTAAAGTCGCAGGCACGACAGATAAGAAATAGTAGTTTATGAAACTGTTGCATAATGAGGGGTATTAAAACATGATAACACACGAATGTTTTAATACCTAGTTATGTGCAGTTTCATACACTACTTTATCTACTCTCAAACATTGGGATTGAAACAAATACTAAATAAAAAATCAAAGTTAAAGATCAAGAATAAATTAAAAAATCCCACGAAATTCAGTAAGTACTACAAAACAAATGAATGTCGCCTGCACCAGCACATCACCGCACATGCGCTACAGTGGGTGCTGCTGTCCCCGCTAAAAGTTGATGGAAACTCTTTGGTGACATTAACTTCTTGGATTAGCGCTGTATCGTAATAAAAAAAATGGTTTTATAGTATTATTTTGCTAGAGAAAAAGTGTTATAATATGATTCTATTTTTAAATTTCGGTATTCTGTTTATAAAGTATGTCAATATAAACTCGTTTTGAAGTTCATAATTCGAATATTACGCTATGAGAGTAGATAAATAGTTTTACAGCTCTATATAGTTCACATGGAAATAAAAAAAAAAACTACAATAAAGTACTTAGTTCTGAATTCAAATTATTATACACGATTAATCTAATAATTGATGGACGTGGAAATCAGCATTCGTTTATATTCGGAAATCCGATGATACCCGAGGGAAACTAAGAAAATAGAAATACTGTAGTTTATCGCTGGTCATTCTGCTGATCTCACGAGAATTTCATACGAGCTAGGCAATGCGTTGAAAACCAAGTGCGAGAAAAAAATCGCCCGTGCGAACCTAGGCGGCTTATTGGTAGATTCGCACGAATTCATTTTGAATTTTATGCAATTAAGTTAGACGTACACTGACGTTACTGTATACAATTCAAAATGGTCCCAATAGGGATGATGACTAAAAAAATACTTTTTGTCCGTCTTGTAGATTATAAAAAAATATTGGACACATATTTTTCTTTTTTTACGTTGTCAAAAGATTACGGCGATACATTGAGTTAAAATATGCCGTGACATCACTTGTATGTAGATTTTATACTTACTTGTGACGTAGCGACCCCCACTCCCCAACTTCAATGCGTTTTATCTAAGTCATTTTTAATTAATATGATAAAGCAAAAAATACGTGTCTAATATTTTTTTATTATCTGACTGATGGTCTAAATAGAATTTCTTTTTTTTGACCCAGGCATCAAGCCTATTGCCTAATACGTATTTCTGAAGTTGTCGATTCGCCCACAAATATATTAACTTCGTGCGAATCGTTATAGAAAAAGTTTATTATTTCAATGTGTCGATTCGCCCGTTTCGGGCGAGTCCATTCATACGAATCAATCATAAACCGTGGTCGATTTTATCCCGCGGCGATTTTTTATCACGCATTAGCTTTTCAACGCACTGCTTAGCGCCGAAAGTTGAAAATCCAACAGTGTGCTTTTTGACGCACCGAGAATTGAAAATCCAGTGCGCGATAAAATCCCGCCGCGGTATTTTTACGTCCGTGAAAACGTGGTCTAACCCCTCATAAGGCGTAGTTACAAGCTGCTAGTCATCTGGCAAACTGCCATAAAAAATTATGCTATACCATTAAACTGTAGCCGTTCCAACCAAAGCAACCGTAGTTTCACACAACTACCCACATTAAAGTTGTTAAATTCTACGTGCCATTAGGAATTATAACCGTAAAGCTCAATTACACTATAAAACTATGAATTCCATATATTATAATAAACTTTTAGATTAGCACGACAATATTATGACTATCCTTACCTAAATTGCTCAATAAAATCACTGAGAGAAACTTATTTCATAGCTTGAAGTTTAGCAGAAGTTTAACAACTTATTTACGAGTACGTTGGTCTTTTAAATGCACCTTCTCATAAGCAGTTACAAACTTTTAACGAGAACCTTTTGTAGTAAGTAAATGTAATAATTTTCTACAACAAAAACATAAGTATAGTTACAACTCCATAAGTTAGCAAAGGTGTCAAATGTGTTGATTTCATGAAATCATGACATTTGACACCTTTGTTAACTTATGCAGTTGTATTGCTGATTGTAATGATTATAATTTAATAAATCCATATTTGTTACGGCCGCGAATCATATTTAGATCAAAATACAACATGATACTGACCTGCAAATTGCAAAAAACGTAAGAAAATTTGAATTTCGCGGGCTACCCTGACGCTTTCGCCTTAAAGTAAAAATACTTGCATAAAAACATTGATCCGTAACGTAATATAAATAAAGAGTACAATCGCGTTTACAAAAATGAGGTATCGGTAACGGTGTCGCGAGTTCAATTGTTTTTTTTTTCCATCTCAAAAATGCTCAACGCGCCTAAACAAGTTTTCACTTCAAAAAACAAATTAATTAAACTTCAAAATTATAAACGTAGGTAACTAGTGTGGGGGCCAATGCCTGCCGGGGCTGCGAATATGGGCCGAAAGGGACATCGTGGCCCCCGGCAACAGGGCAACCGAAGGAACACGGGTGGATTTTAGTCAGTAAGAGTCTGACACGCCCTCCCGCTTTACCCAGAGCGGGAGAAGTTATTTGATAATTTCCCACCCAAAAAAAAAAGAAAGAAGTTAACCAGTGTGAGAGTTTGGTCGTCTCAAACGCCATAGTACGAAGTTATAAGTTACGATTGAAATGACCTCAGACTGCCGTATATTCCACAAATCAAGTTACACACACGTCGGTACATCTATAAAAAGATTTATATTACCAAAGTTATAAATAGTTCTACCAATAGTGGTTTCGGGAACGAATTCGGTTTCATTTATGAGATTTCTCGTGCTCAAAGTTCGGTTACATTCTTAGAATTTTTCGGATCTCGAAATGTTTGCCGTTTCGTTTTATAGAAATGAGATTCGATATTGGAATTTTGTATTTTCCTTGTTCACGATTGATGTTCACTGATCGCTCAAAGTTCGTCACCATTATTCAATTTATTGCTTTTACATTGGAAAACAAAAATCATGCTGATTTTTGGTCCAAAATTATTGATTTGGATGTCTAATTTCAATTTTTTTTGTTAAATATTCATGTAGCAAACAGCAGTTTTTATATAAAAAAAATAATAGAAAATCTAATAGAAAATATCTCTTCATTATATACCTACACCATAAGAATTACAAATATAAATGTAGATATTTTTCCCTGAATTCACCCACACAAGCTAATGAATTCATATAATATCAGCAGTTTTCTTACCGTGGCCGGAAAACCAAGTTTTGTGAAGCAACTAATGATTTTATTTGTCTAAAACAGCTGCATCGTCTCTATAACTATGGTAATTTATATTATATTGACGGTGACGATAGATATGAATATAAGAGCAGTTGCCAATGCAGTTGTCATGTTCTCGCATTATCGTAAAGTTTTAGATCCCCATTCGATTTTAACGGCCCGGTCATATTTGATGTTTTCTTCTTGAAATCCTTCTTTTATTGCGCATAACTTTTAGAATATTAGTTACGTGATTATTGCATGATCGTATATTAAGTTATTTCATTTTTATTATTTACTCCAGTTAACTTAAATATTTCCGAAAGAGATAGACCAGAGAGTTTGCCAATATCTGTTTGATCACTGGTTCCCTTAGTAACTTTGCAATAGCATTTTTCAAAATCTTTTTTTTCTTTTTACATCATATTTGTTATCAATCAGCCAAACAAAATATTATCTTTAGACTATTAATTATCTTCTGGCATTATCATTACCTACCACTGTCACTCAATCTTCCGCAAGATGGCACTCTGATCAAAACCCAATCAAAACAAAAAGTCATCAATAACATCATGATCAGATCTAACGATTGTCGGCTTGGCAATTGGGCACACGACCTTTGCCCAAAACCTACAAAAATATTAGTAGGCATAGGCAAGTGTGTATCATGCCTATCTTCAAAGCTAGTAATTTTAACAGTCGTAACAAATTGCCACGCGATGTTTCCACGTTCAATGAATAAATTGATATTTTTATTGTCATGTTATGGTGGCATCAATTGATATTATGATTTCTTAATTGTTTTTTACGTTAGAGGAGCACGTGGCTAATTAATAAAAGCCGCACGGATCAATCCATCAGGTTAACGGATATATACCTACCCTTTTGGATCATTTACCCTCAAGTCCCGCGCTTTTTGACATTGACGTTTCGCTTTACGTCAAAGTGGTATTCTGGAATGCCATTTTTGGCTTGACGGAGGCGGGCGCGCGCTTGGGTGGCATTCCAGAATGCCGAATGGGAATTGACCGGTTAAGCTATGCTTACCGGGGTTGATCCGTGGATGAGTGACCATCTTTACATACCGAGACTTCTCCGTGCCTCGGAAAGCAAGTTACATAAGCCTTTGGTCCCGGCTATCATTCGTGTGTCTTTGACAGTCGTTACGGGTCGTCAGAATCCCAAAAGTCTGACCACTAGTATTTTCAAGAGGTATCGTATTACCCAGTTACTGGGTTGTGGAGGTCAGCTCTATGTAAAGTACTGGTATTCAGCAGCATCCAGTTAGACTGGAAGCCGACCCCAACATAGTTGGGAAAAGGCTAGGCAGATTGATTGTTTACGTTAGAAGTCTGAAAGTGGCACCGGTGACTGAAAAGTTCCACGGTTGTTTGAAATAGGTTTGTGATGCAGAAGAATGAGGAAAATGTCGTGAGGAAAGTTTTGGGTATCAATCTCGCTATAAGAGTAGGGGAAGACCAAACTTTTTTACAAAAAATACAACCGACTTCCAAACTACAAAGTGAAAAATAACTTTAATTTCGGAAGTCGGTGTCTTTGGATCAATATTTTAGTTTTTTGACACCGACTTCCGAAATTAAAGTTATTTTTCACTTTGTAGTTTGGAAGTCAGTTGTATTTTTTGTAAAAAGTTTTTTTTTTCACTTTTTAATGGGTTGATTTGTAATTTATCTAAGTTACAATAGCCTTAAGTCAACTGTTCATCAAAAATACCCAAATCGCTATAGATGTGCCTTTAATATTTGAAGAGTTCCCTCGATTTCTCCAAGATTCCATCATCAGATCGTGACCAAATGACAATAGGACCAACTTGAAAGTATACCCTTTCAAACAAAAAAAGAATTTTATAATCGGTCCAGCCGTCTTCGAGTAATGGGGGCAAAAATATAAAAAAAAAAAACCCGATGAATTGAGAACCTCCTCCTTTTGTTTGAAGTCGGGTAAAAAGGGAATGGAAGAAAAAGACATGTTTCGCCGACCATAAATAAATTGGAATAAGGGCGAGACAATTATGATACATAAAGCATAATCAGCCTATAATGTTCCCACTGCTGGGACACAGGCCATAATCCACCACGCGGACCCAGTGCGGGTTAGTGGATGTCACATGTCTTCGAATTTTTGGTGACGAGTTTGTAAATCGTTTGTTTCATTTTCGTGTGATTAGTGACTAATCTGGGGTCAAGAGTTTTTATGCCACCCATGGGCCTCTGACTTAGCTCCACATGCCTTCGAGAAATATCTCTCAGGCGTGCCGGTTTCTTCACGATGTTTTCCTTTATCGTTTTTGAAGCAAGTGATAAATATACAATATGCACATGAATCTGAAAAGTCAGAGGTGCCTTGCGTTCGAACACGAGAATATGACTTTGCAGTCCGTCGGCCACACCACTCAAAGTCAAAGTCAAATCATTTATTTCAAATAGGCACATCAAATTATGTAAATATACTCATTCATATAATTGAATCTAGTCGCAAGAGGTAGTTTCGTATGGAGAAGAAGGGGCAAGAAACTCCACCGTTACTCTTTTAAAAATATCTTTCGATATTTTGTATACATTTATTATATAAAAGCATAATGTGAAGACCATGCACTTGGCCATCACTGCTCTAATAATTAACCTACAAGGTACGCAAACCATTAGCAAAGGCGTAAATGAAAATTTATGGCCTGGAAAACGCTGTATCAGATACCAGACTTGCTTTTGCTGTTACGTGCCTAACGACCAATAGTCGACCGTGTCTGGAGCTGAATTAATATGCAAAATGCTTTGCTTTGCTTCAATAGTTAATGGTTTTTTGGACTACGATGTACTTGACAATATTATCATTTAGTCTCATAATTTATGTTAAATATTATGTATTTCAATTATATTCATGCCCTTCATTAATTTGTATTCTGTTGTATTTTATTTCATTAAAGTTAATTAACTTTTTTTTCAATTTTATCTTTTACTTTACTTTTTATGCAGTTTCTGTCCAATTTCTTTTTTGTTTAATGTTATGTACACTTATAAGTGTATAATAGGTATTAGTAGTACCTTTTCTAATTATTATTTTTAAACCAATGTTGAATGTGTCTAAATTCAAATTCAAAAGTCATTTATTCAAACTAGGCTGAGAATCAGCACTTTTCGAACGTCAAAATTACATAAGACAGTCCCCCAAAAACGCCCACCCTTCACCACTTCCTAGTGCCTTTAGCTGGGAAGAAGAAGTAGCGCAACAAACTCCCCAGCAGTACAGCTGTCTGTTCAAGTTAGAAAAATAAAATGATTCTATACAATAGTATGCAAAATTATTATGCAACACAAAACATTATTTTAATTATAAATTACTGGCCATATGTCAGTTAGCACACGCCAATATACCAACCAAAAACATCGATAACTATACTCAAGCAGAATTTAAAAAATAAAAACTAAACGTAAACAGAACTAAATATCTAAATAAAAGCCTCCAGGCATAAAGGGCGTGCCCGCTTACATAAAGTTGTAATTGGAAGTTGTAAATGATAAACTAGGACCATCGAGCTAAAATAAATGAACAGTTAATTACTAGAAACAATAACAAAACCATGATCAGCAAGGTCTGCTGTTGATGCTCTTTAATAAATAACATAACATAACATCACGCCTGTATTTCCCCGAAGGGTTAGGCAGAGGTGAACATCCACATTTGGCCAGTTATGTTTAAGTCCCATGTAATAGGGGGCGAGCCTATTGCCATCAATCGGGCACAACTCCAGACTCCGAGCTGCTACTGAGAAATTCTAAATGGAAAACACAATAACACTTTGCCCGATCCGGGAATCGAACACGGGACCTCATGCGACTACCACTTGTGACCACTAGACCAACGAGGCAGTCAATTTAATAACTAAATTATGTACTTAATACACATTAAGTAAAGTCAAGTCAGTAAACAAACTGACTTTTGGAATAGATACTTGCGTGTAAGGCCCATTGTCTACTATGCTTCTTAAAAGTAACGAGTTGCAAACTCAAACCACCAATGAGTAACCCTTAAAATAATTAGTGCCGTGACATTCTGGCTGGTATTTCAGATTAAGTTTATATATCATCATTTATCATCATTTCAGCCGAAAGACGTCCACTGCTGGACATAGGCCTCCCCCAAGCACCGCTACTTCGACCAGTTCTGTGCATCCCGCATCCAGCGGATTCCTGCGGCCTTGACAAGGTCATCGGTCCACCTAGTGGGTAGCCTTCCAACCAGAACTTTTTGGCCCTATCGGCCATCCATTCTACGAGCAATGTGCCCTGCACACTGCCACTTAAGTTTGACAATTCTTCGGGCTCTGTAGGTTACCTTGGTTCTCCTGCGAATCTCTTCATTCCCGATTCACGTAGGGAAACTCCAGCATAGCACTCTCCATTACCCTTTGGGTGACTTTTAGCCTTCTAATAAGGTCCATTGTGAGCGACCACGTTTCAGTGTCATAAGTCATCGAATAGTTTATGTATAATAATAACAAATTAAATTACCGACTAGATTTTGTACATCTTTTTTTTCTGACATTTCTATATTTTTATCAGATTTCGCCATTTACTTGCTAAAATCTATTTCCATTTCGGAATTCTCACACGAAAATACAAAATTTATTCAAACGAGTAACTCCCAAATCAATGGATGTCGACTATTTCTCAAACTATTCGTAAAATGTCTCTGAGGCTTTTATTATACAATTCATATCAAATTCATGGAATACGTTACACATATTCTGTTGAGCCGTATCATATGACATGATATTCCTGGAAATATTGTAGCAATAAAGTTATGAGCTTTGGAAAAAAATAATATATATGTTTATGAGAAAATATACGGACGAGCAGTGTGGGTGGAAAAGCTGTTAGTTGCTCTTGGAAGTCAATTCTAAGACTCTTTACAGTGTCATGATAATGTAATACTTATATTAATCGTGTGAACTCCTGGTGTTCTTGTCTTAGTAAACCAACTTGATTTCGTTAATAGGACTGTCTACAATTTTATTATGATGACAGACGGATTGCACACACTCAAGTTGTTGGAGATCGAGTGAGAGGCGGGAGGAAGCCCGCGATCACGGTGTGGTGTGTGGCCCGATGTGGACGTCAGGAACATATTCCCTACGTTGAATCCCTGAAATATCGTTCAGTGGAAGTAAATCACGAAATTTTTCATATAAAAATCTGCAGACTGATCTTCGACAACACAATACTTTCTGAGGTCGAATTGAGTGCACGTCATTTTTTTAACCGTGTCCCCCTTCAACCAGTAGGACCACGGTACTGTCACCAATTAAGTTGTTGGGCTGTAGAACAGGTGTCAGCATCTTAAAGCACTGCATTCTGAAAGTTGACAACGTCGCAAATAGCTGTTCATTGTGTTAAATGCAATAATAAATATCGTAACACTGAATACTTAGTAGAAAAAACCGTTCAAGAGCAAGTCGGACTCGCGCACCGAGGATTCCGTTTCATTTTAAAATTTCATTGGCTAGACTTATATTCGTCAGAGAATTTTAACACTGCACACTGCAGTATAGAATATTACAGTTTTAGGTCAGCGCCATCTCTTGACCGATAGTGGAAATATTGTGCTATGATTTCTGAAAAAGTGTGCTATTTAGAGATATCGTTTTATTTTAACTTCTATCCCAGAATAATTTCAGATTTTTCTCTATGCAAACTTCGAAGAAAAGGGGGGAGGGGGGAACGGTATTTTTTTACATTTTTCGTCACAAGTCGAAATATGCGGCCTAAAAAAAAGAAAAATGTTTTAGAATGTGCAAATAGCGCTCTTTCATATGATACCCATGCCCTAGTAGTCCCACTTCGAATTTTTAAGACCCCCCATTCAATCCCTGTTGCAGAAAAAAATGTACACATTTTTATTTCTTTTGTATTTGCAAAATAGTTGAGCAAACGTCATCTAAAACTATTTCAAATTGATAACATTAGTAATTCTTGAGATATTCAGCTGTGACAAACAGATGGACAGAGACTGAGTCAAACCATAAGGGCTCCTTTTTACCATTTTAGTTCGGAACCCTAAAAAGCATTTGGAAACTTTCCAAATTCCCTTTTTAGACCTAAAACTGTTAACACTTGATTCAGTGTTATTGAAATGAGATGATATGTTTATTTCTGTAAATAGATCTTTTAAGACACTTTTACACGTCAATATTATAAAACTAGAGAGCTCCGGCATTTCCTAGCTGACTGATCCCAGAGAAGAAATGCCGAAACAAACTCAGAGGTCAGGGTCTGCTTTAAAGTCCAAACATTATATTAATAGGACTTCATGCGAGCAATACAATTCATAATTAGTATTTTAGTGCACTTTATGGCGATATTTCATATTTTCATACAGTAATATTGACATTAATAAAAACAGGTAAGTACATATTAGAGTACATCCTAATTTGAATATTGTGAAGCACTGTCCCAGGTATCAATCGGTTATATTATTTAATAAATTGTCTCTAGATATAAAAAGCGCTATCTTAACTTAAAAGTTTCCTGTTGAATAAGTGTCTGTCTACTCTCATAGCGTAATATTCGAATTATAAAATTTAAAACGAGTTCATATTGACATACTTTATTAACACAATACCGAAATTTAAAAATAGAATCATATTATAACATTTTTTCTCTAACAATTTTTTTTCTATTACGATACAGGGCTATTCCAAGAAGTTAAAATCACCAAAGAGTTTCCATCAACTTTTGCATTGGAACGTTTAAACGGGGGACAGCAGCACCCGCTGTAGCGCATGTGCGGTGATGTGCTGGTGCAGACGACATTCATTTGTTTTGTTGTACTGAATTTCGTGGGATTTTTCAAATTTATTCTTGATCTTTAACTTTGATCTTTTATTTAGTATTAGGTTCAATCCCAATGTATGAGAGTAGATAAAGTAGTGTATGAAACTGCACATAAATAGGTATTAAAACATTCGTGTGATACTATTAAAAACCTCGCCTACAACTCGGCTTTTAAACACACACTCATGTTTTAATACCCTCATTATGCAACAGTTTCATAAACTACTATTATGCTGTTGAAGATCTATAACGAAATACCTATATAATGTTGTATTTATACATTTTTGTAATATTTAACGTGTTTTTTTTTTCCATTTCATTTTCTTTTTTTTATACCATTTAATTTCAGATACAATTTATTGTTCATGAATAAATGACTAAACTAATGACAGCTATTTCCGACGTTGTCAATTTTTAGAACGCACACTGTAGGTATGGTTGTTTTATTTCTTGAAAAAAAAAGTAACAAGTATCGCGGAAATAAAGTCTTTTTATGGGGAACATTATTCGGTATGCGGGTTTGTTAATGTGCCATTTCATTATCAAAACGATTCGTTAGGGACCGTCCTTCAACCACCATTGCATTATGGTACATGTAAATTGACATGACCGACTCATTTTATGGGTGTTATTCTAATGTCCTTTGTATTTTTTATCTGTTTTCTTTTTGTTTTTTTTTTGCTTTTTTTGTGCCTTTTATTCTTCTGTCTTTCATTAATTGGTTAGGAGTATAAAAATTAAAGGGATTTTAGTTTTTCATACTTCATTCTAGCCCCAAACGTACTTACTAAATAAAAGCCTACTATAGTACGCGTCAAACTTCATGGCGGTTCTGAAGTGCGCTTCTCACTACGCAGTACCGCACCCCTCACCCCCGCTGACACGTGAATTCGCTGCTGCATGACTCGCCTCATGTTCCAAACCGCCCGCGCCTTAAAACATTGAATTTGGCTGTACCTACTTACTATACTGTTCACTATTTTTTGTTCCTTTGTAATATTTGAATGCCATCTTTATTTATATGTCTAGATAGAATGTCGCGCAAAAGAACTAAAACAAACAAGCCAACTTTGCTATACTGGTTTTCATGACAGCTACGTCTTACACTCGCGCCACTTAATTGTGCTTTCCTAGTGTGCGTGCATTTAGCGGTCAACAGTTGGACGCTATTTTTTTCGACGAGTGTGACAGCTTTGACTGTATAACTAGATATATATTTTATATCTTTGTATGCCACTTACCTACTGTAGCAGGACTCAGTGATGCCTACTTAACAATGTCGTAGGCCCTACGACATTGCTCCGCCCAAGCCATGGTACGGAGCGAGAGGAAATGGCAGGCCGTCACCTCCTTCTGCGAAGCGGTAATGCTCGCGAAGGAGGAGGCGGAACGCGTGAGGGAGAGGCAAATTTCGCGCCCTCACGCCCCTAACCGCCGCAGGAGGAGACGCCCGGGGCGGGAATCGCGAGCCGATTTCCGGCCACCGTAGGCGCGGGCTTGCGGCCGGTGAGCAATGGGTAGCTCGCCGTCCGATAAGGACCAAGTCCGGGTCGACGGCGCGTTGTGTTCCACGCGCGCCTCAAAGAGATGTCAGCAGAATTGATGGGGTCCGTTAGGGCCAATGCCTGCCTGGGGTTCGAAGAAAACCGATAGGGAAATCGTGGCCCCCGGCAACAGGGCAACCGAAGGAACACGGGTGGGTTTTAGTCAGTAAGAGTCTGACACGCCCTCCCGCTCCACCCAGAGCGGGAGAAGTTATTTGATAACTTCCCAAACAAAAAAAAAAAAAAATTAGGTAGGTATCAGTGCACACAGGTTATAAGGTGCTCTTTATAACCTGTGTGCACATAAACATATTTGACTTTCAGATACTGTTAAACATAACAGGCGGAATGATATGTTACGCGGACGGAGAGCCAAAACAGCCTTAATGTGGAAAAGTATATTCTGCATAGCCCCGCAAGTTTATAACAAACCTCCAAAATCAATTAAAGAGTTAAATTTTAATGGATTTAAAAAGAAACTGAAAGACTTGTTATATTTTAAATGTTATTATAATTTACACTACTATTTTAATGATACTTTGACATCCTAATTTAATTGTTAATCTTATAGACTTTGACATCTTACTCTTTGATGCTCTGACATTAAATGATTTCCTATATCCTGAAACCTCCTAAACCTAAACCCAAGGTTCTGTACAGGCGTTGTTTTGCGCGGATGAATGTCGAGAAACTCAAAGAAGATACATCTGTGGTTGATTGGGAGCCTATGATGGAAGCCACTTCAGTTGACGACAAGGTTGCCACTTTCAATGATGTTGTAGTAAGTCTTTATAACATCCATGCTCCTGTCAAAAAGGTAAAGTTGAAGCGCCCACCTGCACCATGGATGACAAGAGGAATAAAAATGGTAATGCGACGTAGGGACCGTGCGTTCCGTAAATTTAAAAGAGATCGTACTGACGAGAATTGGACAACGTTCAAGGCTGCAAGGAACAGATGCAATCAGATGATACGCAATGCTAAACGCCGCCACATTCTGGATACTATCAATTCTTCATCTTCTGCCGATATTTGGAAATTTCTTAGAACTCTTGGTATCGGCAAACCGCGACATTTAGACCTTCCTAATTCAATTGATTTAGAAGATCTCAACCGTCATTTCTCCTCTGTTTCTACTATGGATCGTCTAACTAAGCAACAAACTGTCTTTAATAACTGGTCTAACGCGTCCTAGTATTAATCCTTTCAGTTTCATTCCAGTTGAGCCGGGAGAGATCAGAAAGATCATTATCTCGATTAAATCAAAAGCTGTGGGATGTGACAATATCACCCGTGGTATGATCATAACTATTCTGGATCATCTCCTACCTGCTATTACCCACATTGTAAATTTTTCCCTGTACACTGGAGTATTCCCTTCCCTGTGGCGCAAAGCCTATGTTCGCCCACTACCTAAGGTATCTAATCCCTCTCTTCCTACAGACTTCCGTCCAATTTCTATACTTCCCTTCCTATCCAAAGTGCTCGAGGCCTGTGTCCACAAATAATTCTCCAATTTTGTTCATCGAAACTCACTACCTAGCCCTCTTCAATCTGGGTTCAGGCCAGGGCACAGCACTGTTTCCGCCGTCCTTAAAGTGACTGGCGATATAAGGGCAGGACTGGAAGACACCAAAGTTACTGTTCTAGTGTTGGTTGATTTCTCGAATGCATTTAATACCATCAGTCACGACATTCTGTTAGCTATTCTGTCCTATATTATGGTCTCTCCCGAAGCACTGGAATGGTTCTCCTCTTACCTTCAGGAACGTCAGCAGTCCATTCATGTTGGGGATTCTTCATCATGCTGGTGTGATTTGGAAGCTGGCGTTCCTCAAGGCGGCATTCTTTCTCCTCTTCTGTTCTCTATTTTTATTAATCTTATAACTTCCGAGCTTCAGTGTACGTATCATCTGTATGCGGATGACTTGTAGTTGTACTGTCAAGGGAGGGTTGATGAAATACCTGACGCTATAGAAAAGTTAAATAGGGACTTGGCAGCCATAAAAACCTGGTCTGATAAGTTTGGTGTTGCATTAACCCTAAAAAGTGTCAAGCGATCATAATTGGGAGTCCTCGCAGTATTGGTAAGGTGGATGGTTCGACCTTGCCACCAGTTTTCTTTAATGGTACGATCGTTCCACTTAGCACTGACGTGAAGGACCTAGGCTTGCACATTGATGGTACCTTGAACTGGCGTACTCAAGTCGCCAGGGTCAGCCAGAAGGTTACTGGAACGCTACGGGCTCTGTACCGACTGAAAAATTTATTAACGTCAAGTACCAAGACAATGCTTGTGCAGTCCTTAATTTTCCCTATCATCGATTATGGTGATGTGTGCTACTATGACCTGAATGCAGATCTCCTCGACAAACTTGACCGTCTTCTCAATAACTGCATTCGATTCGTTTTCAATCTGCGTAAATATGATCATGTCTCTGTGCATCGGTCGCTTCTAAAGTGGTTGCCCATACGCCAGCGCAGGGAGCAAAGGGCACTGACCACCTTGTTTTCATTTCTTGACTCTCCCTCTTCCCCCACTTTCAGTACATTTGCGCAAACCACAATAAAACTCTACGTTCATCACACAATCGTCTTCTTCTATGTCCCACTCACCGCACTGATTTCATTCACTCTTCCTTCTTCGTTCAGTCTATCTCTCTGTGGAATGCGCTCCCCCAAGAAATCAGGATGGCAACTAACAGATTATCCTTTAAAGTTAAAGTTCGCGAGCATATTCGTAAGAAGCTGGCAGTATCATCACAGCGGTAATGTTTTCCCATTGTTTGTCTTATTTGTTTTATAAATATATTCGTGTATTATGTGTATTTATTTGTTCTTATATTTATATATATAGTTATATTATATATTTTGTTTTGATAGGTATATATATATATCCTTATATTTAAATAAATATTTATTCCACAATTTTCAATATTGCACCTACCACTGTTTGTCTCTGCATCACCCAAAGGTTGACTGGTAGAAAATGCCTATGGCATTAAGTCCGCCTCTGTACATGTATGTGCTTAAAGTGTTAAATAAATGAATAAATGATACTTTAACATCTTACTCCTTGATACTCTGACATTAAATGATACTTTGACATCTTACTCTTTGATACTCTGACATTAAAATGATACTTTGACATCTTATATAAATTGTGTGTGTTTATGATATTATTATTAACTGAAATACCTAAACTGTAATTTTTATTCGTTATTATGCATAAAATAATGTTGAAAAATAACTTTAATTTCGGAAGTCGGTGTCAAAAAACTAAAATACTGATCCAAAGACACCGACTTCCGAAATTAAAGTTATTTTTCACTTTGTAGTGTTTCTTTTTGGAAGACAGTTGTTTTTTTTTTGCAAAAAAGTTTTTTTTTATTCGTTGTTATGCATAAAATAATTTTAATACTAACATAACATGTAATCTCTATATGGACCTAATATTTTCACGCCACACTTGGCAGAATGTGAATCATCACCACTGACTTATCTTAAGACCATTATAATATACTACCATATTCTGACAAATAAATAAATGATAAATGAATGATGATGACTTGATCAGATTTGAACTAAATATTTCTAATCGTTAACGTCGAGCCTAAACACACTTTTCGCCCTTGAATCCCCACAATAAAATCAAAGGATTCCTTTCTTTAGTAATATTAGTGTCACCACTGTCACCACGATTTATGCCGATTCCTCTTTGTTTTGAATACGCTCCCTTTTATGTGACATATTCAGTAAATATCGGAATGCCGCGAGAATTCCGAATAAAATGTACAGTCGTTTTACAAATTCGAGTTTTCGTAAAAAAAAGTATATATTTTGGTATTTTATTATTTTATTGTAAAGGTGTCTCATATATTCATCGCAAAAAATGTTCACTCTAACAGTTTTATTTGTTTAGGTATTTATTACAGTAGGTACTTCAAAAAGAAAAGGACTTCTTTTAGGTTATTGAATTACATAGAAGGCACTTGCTTGTATTTTTATTTTATTTTCTCCTTTGCTCTAGTAAAATAATAATAATAGATCGATGTTAGAGCAACTTTTTTTCAATATATATAAAATATCGAAACCCTTCGTGCATTGATGTCATTCAATATTGAACCCAAAGGCTATTAAAATATAAACTTATTTTATTATTTTCTCTATACTATACCAGATATTGATGAATCTTTTTGCGCTTTTTACGCAGAATTTTTTGCCTTTCTAATTTATTTTCTACTTCAATGAATTTCAGAGAATGTGTTGGTCTTGAAAAGTTTCAAGTTCGTAAGATATCAACATTATAGTTGAGTTCAATGGCTGTGAAAGTAATTTAGTCTAGAACTAACGATATTTAATTTATTTAGAGTTCTAAAAGTTATTAATCGTGACAACTAGGTATGAAGATAATTTCATTTACTTTTTCAAGATAATGTTATTTACATAATTTAAAAACTTAAACTTACAATAATAATACGTTAATAGTTTTAGTTAGGTTAAGATAATTATTAATAATACGTTAATAGTTTTAGTTAGGTTAAGATAATTATTGTATTTTGTAAATAATTTGTATTTTTATAAAAAAAAAAAACTATAAAAAAGGAGTGGAAATAATCAAAATTATATTGTATAAAAATAATGTTAAAGTAAATTCAGACAACAAAAGTGATTTATAAAATTAACAGATGAGTATTCGCGGTAGCCATAAAAAAAACGAAGTTAAAAAATCGTTCAACCGAAATATCGCATCAACAACCAAATAATATTTCTATGAATCAAAATTTTTTCCGCTAAATTAATTAATCCACATGCGCGAATTGTGAAACACTAGCAAAAATTCAAAGTTGTTTATATTTTAGTACACTACCTAATGAATCTGTCCATAACAATAATATCTAAATATTATTTAAAGCTAATTTTATATGCACATGCAGTTGTTGGAGTACTTATTCAATATGTAACGCTTCGTAGGTACCTCTCTTTACATTGGCTACTGAGCTATCTTATCTATATAAAATTCTCGTGTCACAATGTTAGCTGCCATACTCCTCCGAAACGGCTTGATCGATTTTTCAACTTGATACACTTGACTCTAACAAAACTTAGCACTTTAAAGCTTAATATTTCTCAAACGGATCCTTGAATCCAAAAATGGTTTTCACAAACTCACAATATTTTTGAAGGACCTTTCCAATGTTGCACACACCATGGGTTAAAAAAAAAACATCACCACTTTACGTGTAGGAGAGGTACCCTAAAAAAAAATGTTTTTCATAATTTTGTTTTACCACTTTGTCGGCGTAATTAATATGTATACCTATGCCAAATTACAGCTTTCTAGTACTAAGGGTCTCGGAGCTAGACCGCGGACAGACAGACAGACGAAACTATAAGGGTTCCTTGTTTACTACGGAACCATAAAAACACAATGGCCAAAAAGGCAATCCAAAACAAGGTCAGTGATACATCAACTCACACATTATTAAAAGTTGAATAATGTGTTGAAAAGTTCCTTCTCTGAACTCTGCATCCATCCCTTTGGGAGCCAACGTGAAGATTTATGTTGGCTAGGCCGAAGACACAGCTAGTAGCAACCTGACATGCTCAAACGAACCAATGATGCCACTCTGATGCTTGGTGCCACGCTTCATGACTAAAGAGTCACTTACAATGGCGGCACTGTATAATGACTTGTGACGCTTGCATGTTTTTTATGATTTTGCTAAATGTGAGAAAACACTGAAACAGATGCCATACTATATTGTTGTAAGGGCCGCAATAAATTTGTACCGCTGTAACTATAATTTATCGAATCGATAAGTTGCATTTTTATATCTTGTTAGCTGTCACAGACGCCATCATTCAGTGCTGTTGGTTTATTGAGTCTTCCATAGTGATCAAGCGAATCGCCTATCGACGGCTTGTAAACCTCCCTCCGTTTACACAAGCAGAGCACCTAACACCTAGCAACCAACGCTGCACGGTTGAAGCTACGCTACTCACCAAGTGACGCTCCTACCAGTGTGGCATCGGCCTTAGTATTCACTTGCAGCGGCTGGCATTTTGACAAATTACGTATTTCGTATTCAGCAGGCTCATTGGACGCTGGGGCATGACTTACAAACTATTCTGTATCTGTTTCAGTAAAACTAATGAGTAAATTTATCTCGAAACACATGAATTGGAGACTTTAATACTAAATTCAGAACTTGTGCTGTATCAATTTGAAGTCGGTTTTAACTATGTGTATAATTTCTAAACTGAAACAAAGTTTTACATGCATAATGAAGATGCAAGCAATACGTGATAGTTAATTCAGTTCATAAAGTAATTAATTTATAGTTTCATAGTACCTAATTATAATATTTGATATTATACTATCAATATATTGCAACAAATAAAAACACGGTGGAATTAGAAAAATGAACAATTCGAGCATAACAATACAATAATATTTTCCAACAAACATTACAAACTTTCATAATTATGACGCATACTTTATTAAAATACCTCACGAAATAATCGTGTGAATATGTCTGCTGATATAATAACATAACAATTTATGAGAATGTTCACTCAATATTGTCTAAATACAGATCTTGAAATAATAAAAACATTCACTACTTTCCATCCTGATCAATACAGGGAAAGGAATCTTAAGATATTACTTCCAACAAACTATTTAAAAGAAAATATTGTCACACCATACCTATATTCGAGGGAAGAAATAATGAATTATTATGATACTGCTTTGCTCAGATGATTCTAAAGCATTAACATTTACTTGATGAAAAATGACTGAAGAAGAGCTAGTGATGAAATTGATAGAAATTAACGAATGTATTTTGTTCCAGATATCCCGATAAATGAACGCAAGAAAAACCAACACGTGGACGTAAGTGATGAAGTTTGAGAGAACCCACAAACATGGACACCATAGAAGGTTTAGGAAATAGTAGAACAAAATGGAGGTGCACCAACCTCCTGACTCTGTACATACTTCTTCTTGCTGCACCCTGCCAAGGAGACACCAGTCATAAGGATATAACCAAAACAGATGTAAAATTAGATACTAAATTAGATTCTATTCACTGCCATAACTGTTATAGTAGTAGTAACAAAGAATCTTATAATATAGACAAATATGTAGATGTCATAGATGAGATTGTTGGACAACTAAACACTTTTACTACTCAGCACTTGAATTTAAATAAAACAGTTGTTTACTTAGAAAAAGCTGTTGAAGATGTGCTAGATAAAGCCTTAAAAAAAGATAGATTTAAGATTTTTGAGGGAGTTGAAGTTAAACCTGCGGGTGCTGAGAATGAGACAAAGATCGAAAAAAAAAGCGATGAAGAAGGAAGAGCACTATTTAGTAAATATACGTATGAATACAGAATGTATCAGAAGATTAAGACTTTCTTCAACACCCACATACTATCAATCAATTTGCCGATGGCCGCAAAATGTGAGTACGATTTTTTTTTAATTCTTTAGATTTGCTTAAACTGTTACAAATATTCTGAATAATAAGTATCTACCGTAAATATTTTTGATATTTCCGTGAAAATATTTGATTCTTTATTGAAACTCACACAATGTAGGTATCGCAAACTAAAAAAAATATAATGGAAATAATTAATTGATTCAGGCGTGACCTTGCGGAAATCCATTATAAAATACAATAGACGTGGATATACTCAGCCTCACTCAGTCAGTCTGCACTCAGCGCTTGTTGTGGCAACACGCCGTGTTCGAGTTCGCAACAAGTCCATCGTCATCCTGAGGATGCCTCGTTGAGAGGTGAAACACGTGTCGATTTCTTTCAGGAGTTTTTTATGGCTCTTTAGAAATAGCTAAGCGGAACAAGTTACTAAATATATCCACGTCTATTGTATTTTATAATGGAAATAGTTAAAGGTACTCTACAGAAAGCTGATATGCTGAACACTTGTAGAATTGTCCGAAAATTCCTTCAGAACGACAATGACGTACACATTTTAATATCACACCCACAAACAACATCAAGAACACGAAGTCTAAGCATATCATCACAGTTTGAAATAAAACAAAGAGAGAAGTAAAATATGGGTTTAAATTTTAATTAAATTACAAAGAAAAAACAATGGTGCGTAACACTCAACGTATTCTGAAGACGCTATCAAGAAAAACATGTGTTGTCACACGTCATAAATATTTTTAAGGCACAATAATATTATATAATTAATAAACCTATTTTTCTTTCTTTCTTTCTTTCATTAATATTGCACAAATAAAAAACAAGAAAAAAAAACAAAAATATTAAATTTGATTCTAAATTATTATATAGATTACAGCAATCAATTACATTAATCTGTAATATTTCAGAATATCAAAATATATATTCACATTGTATTGAACAATCACATCATAATCTAAGTTATCATCTATCACATAATGTTAGTACTTTTTAGGTAAGCAATTGGCTTCGGCCCGTGTCATTCTTTATTACCGACACATCAGTGCCGAGATACAAAAATGTATACCAACAAATAATAATGATATAATACAAAACTTGTGTTGGTAAATATAGCCAAAATATAGCTTAAAATAACTATGTTATTTATTTTTTTATTTGTTTAAGGATTACCAACGAATTACATTACAATTATTATCTTTTACAATAGTAAAACTTAGTTATAATACATTATCCTGTAACGCACACTCAATTACAGGTAACCACAGCTTACACATTATCGAGTACATAATGCTCTGAATACACAATTTAAATTAACTTAAGAATAAAAATAAACAATATACATGCTATTATAAAAGTTTAAACTTACACGAATACAATACAGTAAAACCAAGCATCAACTTGATTATCAATATTAAAAATGTATACCAACAAATAATAATGATATAATACAAAACTTGTGTTGGTAAATATAGCCAAAATATAGCTTAAAATAACTATGTTAGTATCACTTCACTTCACTACCGTGTCCAAATTTCACTTTGGGTAGTGTGTGGTTACACGTGAGAGTGACACCAAATGACCCATTTCTACCCTGACACCCTTCGGTAACCAGTAACCACATTGAAGATATAACTAATTGAATATCTATTGCGCCATGTTACGTTTTAAGTGGTTGAAATCCACTATACGACTATTAATGTAAGTAGATCATTTGGTGAGGTTCAAAATGGAGGTTCAAAAGATTACACATTAAAAATATTATGAAAAAATAAATTAAAGCTTCATCTGTGCTAGCCCCTTTTCGGTGTTCAAATTTCAATAAGGACTAGACAAAAATGTGTAGGTAGGTACTTTAAAATACAAAAATAAAAGTTAAAACTAAAACCCAACTACGACAAAAACGCCAACTAAACAGATATGAAAAGACACCACAGACAGCCATATTAATTATCGGGAGTCACACGTCTTTCGTATTTAAGGTATAAATCAAACAGATTCTGATTACGTTGGCGTTTTTGTCGTAGTTGGGTTTTAGTTTTTAACTTTTATTTTTGTATCAATTATTTTGGGGTTTGGGATCATTGTCATCTTCTTTGGTTTAAGAAAATTCAGCAGTAAAATTTGGGGTTTATGTATCATAGATAACCAATATATTATCAGAAAGTGTTTATTAAGACCTTTCATTTGATACCAAGAGGTATAGCCTCAAGGTTATTCAGGTTTAAGCACCGACCTCGGCACACTCGGATGACGAAGTGGAGGAAATGTTTGAGGATATCTCCAAGGCCTTGCATTCCACCACTAAGGCCCACTACAATGTTCTCATGGGGGATTTTAATGCTAAAGTGGGAGTACAGAATTGCAGCGAATCGGTAGTAGGATCTTATGGGTTTGGCAGCAGAAATCATAGGGGGCAAATGCTTGTCAACTTCATGATAAACTCCTTCTTTAAGAAACAGCTCCAAAGGAAGTGGACGTGGCGAAGCCCCGATAAAATGACGAAAAATAACATAGACTTCATCATAGCGAATAAGAAGCATATATTCAGGGACGTCTCGGTGATCAACAGGTTCAACACCGGCAGTGATCACAGACTTGTCCGAGGCTCTCTGAATATCAACTTCAAGCTCGAGCGAACTCGTTTGATGAGGTCTAGGCTCCGTCCAAACATGCTCCAAACCATGCTAGGATCTGAAACGTTCCACTCAAACCTGGAGAACCGATTTGCTGCCGTGGAAATCACAAATGACGTTGACCAGGCACTCGACCAAGTGGCGGAAATCCTCAGGGAGGAAGGCACGCGTTTTTGTAAAATGCGACGTACGGGCAAAAAGTCCAAACTTTCAAAAGAGACTCTGGAGCTTATGAGGGAACGACGTGAAAACCCACCTATCACTTCGTCAGAACAACGGGCACTCAACAAAAATATAAGAACACTGGTACGACGCGACCTCCGACGCTCCAATACGCACTCTATAGAGAAAGCGATTGAGCAAAATCGGGGGTCGAAAGTGTTCGTCCAGCCACTCGGGAGGAGCCACCTGACGAAGTTGACCAAACCCAGTGGGAATATCGTCGTTTCGAGGCCAGAGATCCTTTTGGAAGTAGAAAACTTCTACGGCCAGTTGTACTCATCGCACGCATCACGACCTGATCCCGAAAATGAGGATTCCAGAGCCACCTTAACCCGCCATTTCACGGAAGACCTGCCAGAAGTCAGCCAAGACGAAATCGAGGCGGCTCTTAAACAGCCTTAAAATGGAAAAGCCCCTGGTGAGGACGGAATAACGACCGAGCTCCTGAAAGCTGGAGGAAGTCCTGTACTGAAAGAGCTTCGGGAGCTCTTCAACTCTGTCCTGTTCTCTGGGAGAACTCCAGAAGCGTGGCGAGAGAGTGTGGTCGTTCTCTTCTTTAAGAAGGGTGATAAGACTCTTTTAAAGAACTACAGACCCATTTCGCTCCTTAGCCACGTGTATAAGTTGTTTTCAAGAGTCGTTACGAATCGTCTAGCGAGAAGACTCGATGAGTTTCAGCCACCGGAGCAGGCTGGGTTTCGAGGAGGATACAGCACCATAGACCACATTCACACAGTGCGGCAAATTATACAGAAGTCCGATGAGTATAATCGGCCACTGTGTCTTGCGTTTGTGGACTATGAGAAGGCTTTTGACTCTATCGAGACCTGGTCTGTTTTGGAGTCTCTGCAGCGATGCCAAGTCGACTGGCGATACATCCAAGTGCTGAGATGTCTTTATGAAAACGCGACAATGACCGTCCAAATTCAGGATCAGCGTACTGAACATATCCCCCTGCGTCGAGGGGTGAGACAAGGGGATGTAATTTCCCCGAAATTGTTCTCTAACGCATTGGAGGATGTGTTTAAGACGCTGAACTGGGAAGGGCGTGGCATTAACATCAACGGCGAGTACATCTCACACTTGAGATTTGCAGATGACATCGTCATACTGGCCGAATTGCTGCATGACTTACAGCAGATGCTGGACGGCCTAGTTAATTCTTCTGTACGCATTGGTCTCCGGATGAACTTGGACAAAACCCAGGCTATATTCAACGAACACGTCACTCCGGGGCCGATTGCTGTAAATGGCGGTGCTCTCGAGGTTGTTCGAGAATACGTTTACCTCGGGCAAACTCTGCAGTTTGGTAAGAACAACTTTGAGAGGGAGGCTAACAGAAGAATTCAGCTGGACTGGGCAGCGTTTGGGAAACTTCGTCGAGTCTTCTCGTCGCGTATTCCACAGAGCCTAAAGACGAAGGTCTTCAATCAGTGCATCCTGCCTGTTATGACTTACGGAGCCGAAACGTTGACACTCATGGTACGGCTGGTCCATAAATTTAAGGTTGCTCAGCGAGCCATGGAGCGGGCTATGCTTGGAGTCTCTCTGAGGGATCGAATCCGGAACGAAGTGATCGGGCAGAGAACCAAAGTTATCGACATAGCTCACAGAATTAGCAAGCTGAAGTGGCAGTGGGCCGGCCATATCAGCCGTAAAACCGATAACCGTTGGGGTACACACGTGTTCTTGAGTGGAGACCGCGAATTGGCAAACGTAAGGTAGGACGCCCTCAGGCTAGGTGGAGTGACGATCTTCGCAGGGTGGCTGGTAGCAGCTGGATGAGAGTTGCCGAGAATCGAGCTGAATGGCGTGCAATTGGAGAGGCCTATGTCCAGCAGTGGACTGCTATAGGCTGATGATGATGATGATGATGATTTGATACCAAACATGACAATATTATTCTTAATATTTTATTTTCGGTAACACTTTCCATCCGATAAAAACCGTCATGTTGGATGTGACGTCATATAACCCGCGGAACAACAGTGCTTTCAACGATACCTACCTCGTTTGTCAAAATATGACAGATGAACATACATAAATAGCCTGTTAAAATCATAACGCTCCTTTGGCTTTGCTGTAGTCCGGTAAAAACTCCTAAAATGGGTTTCCTTTTTCCATCCATAATTATTTATTTTCTTAAGATTGTTAACTTACCTTAAAAATATGTAATACAAATCTTTCTTTTCCAGCGTTTGGCCTCAACAAATTATTCATACCAATATTAATAGGAGGACAAGTAATTATAAAAACCATACTGTTCGCGATGTTCCTGCCAAGCATACTGGGAAGTTTCGGGAAGATACTCAGCAAAGGTAAGATGGCAACAAACTTCTAATGATGTCATAACTTAAAAGATAACATTAAGCTATCCAGCTTAAGTGTGAACGTGTTTTACGAAGGACGGAGAACATCGAGTTAAGTAACGCATATAATTATTCAAATTTTCCAAGTTTTGGAGCAAAATTTCCAAGTCTGTTGAGGTAAAATAATTTGTAAGTCAGAGCGATTTGTTTTGTTATGTTTAAGTTATTAAGTACTCTAAGGTCAACGAAAATCAATCAAGCTAAATGACTAAAAATGATTCACAATTCAATAGAAAAATATCTTTTTAAGGTTCCGTTGCCAAATGGCAAAAAACGGAACCCTTATAAATTCGTCATGTCTGTCTGTCTGTCTGTCCGTCCGTATGTCACAGCCACTTTTTTCCGAAACTATAAGAGCTATGCTGATGAAACTTGGTAAGTAGATGTATTCTGTGAACCGCATTAAGATTTTCATACAATAATAAAAAAACAAATAATTTTGGGGTTCCCCATACTTAGTTTAATTTTTTTTCATCGAACCCATACGTGTGGGGCATCTATGGATAGGTCTTTAAAAATGATATTGAGGTTTTTAATATAATTTTTTTCTAAACTGAATAGTTTGCGCGAGAGACACTTCCAAAGTAGTAAAATGTGTGGTTCCCCCCCTGTAACTTCTAAAATAAGAGAATGATAAAACTAAAAAAAATATATGATGTACATTACCATGTAAACTTCCACCGAAAATTGGTTTGAACGAGATCTAGCAAAGTAGTTTTTTTTTAATACGTCATGAATCGTAAACCGCAATTTACCTTTCATTCAATGTTACTTCATGGGCGAGTCCGACTCGCACTTGGCCGCTTTTTTTGTAAAGTAATAAAGAAATTGAAGATTTAAAAGTTAACATTAGGCAACAAAATGCAACTGGCTCGTACTATTTGAAGGGCTGAATTTCCTTTCAAATGAAAAGCGATCTTGTTAAAACGACCCATTTCTGTAGTGTCATCCATTGTAATCTGAATACCTTAAAAGGCCGTATGTTTTAGGAACGTAATAATAATATGCGACCCGGATTTCCGTAGGCAAAATTGTACCACCTGTGCAAAATCAATTCCAGCGATTTTATTGTCTGCTGAATTTCTGAATTTTCCCAGCTTAAATAATAATATAATTGTTGCGAACAATGCCATCATCTGTACAAAAAGGAAGACATATAAATTATTATAAGTAAGTACCTTCATCTTCTAAAGACACCTGTGGCCCAGCAGTTATACTAACTTTGTCTGCATTGTTATTTAATGGTATTAATTAAACTTTGCTTTTGTAGAGACCTTTGCCTAGTATCAATCATTTAAATTACTTTACTTATCTGGATTTATCTACACTTAATATAATAAAGAGAAAAGATTTGTGTTTTTGTTTGTAATGAATAAACTCAAAAACTACTTGACCGAATTAAAAAAATCTTTTACCAGAGAATGCTATATTATTACTGAATAACATATGCTATAATTTATAAAGATATCATGCGGATAAAGCTGATGCTAGAAGCTAGTTTTCGATATTATCACTTTGAAAAAAGTCTTCTATAAATTAACTTTTTTGAACTCAGTATCGCGTCATTTATCTTTCTCATTTACAAAGTGATTTAAATCTTGACTACTATCAGTGGGGTAATTGCATAGCAAAATTAAAATGGCAATGCAATTAAAAAATTCAAGACATTTATTCAAACTAATCTGAGAATCAGCACCTTTTGAACATCAAAATTACATAAAACAGTCCCACAAAACGCCCACCCTTCACCACTTCATAGTGCTTTAGCTGGGAAGAAGAAGTGGTGCAACAAACTCCCCAGCAGCACAACTGTCTGTTCAAGTTAGAAAAAAATGATTCTATACAATAATATTATGCAAAATAATTTACATTACGCAACACAAAACATAATTTAAATGATAAATTATTGGTCATAAGTCAGCTAGCACACGCCAGTATACCAACCAAAAACATCGAGAACTATACTCAAGCAGAAATAAAAACTAAACGTAAACAGAACTAAATATCGAAATAAAAATCTCCAGGCATAAAGGGCATGCCCGCTTACATAAAGCTATACAAAGCGGTAATTGATTTTGAAAGCATTAATTTTGATAGATAAACAACATTCATTGCGTTACTTACGTTGTCGTTGTAGATAAATTTTTCAAATATGAAACAATGAATTAGGAATTTACTTCAATTGTGATTGAAAGGGTCTGTACGGACGATTTTTTATCGCAACGTTTTTATACGGCGCACTGAATTTTCAACTCTCGGTGTTGAGCCAAGCATTAAGAATCCAAGAGAGTCCATCCATGATCCAAGCACATAAAAAATACACTGTTGTATTTTCAAGTCTCCACGCTAAGCATTGCGTTCAAAATCCAATGCGCGATAAGAAATCACCCGTGGGTACGAGCACTTAAGGAAAGAGGGTTTTCTGAAATGACGATCACTAGGTGGCAGCACTGCGAACTGACTTCCAGGCACCTGTCAAAAGTGTCAATAGCGCCTATATTTTCTTTAGTCGTGACTGAATGTTGAACGAATGAATGAAAAAAATTATGAACGTCATCATATTTTATAATCATTGTCGTTAAGGAAGACTTCTTGTCAATGTGGCGCCGACTGGTGCCGTGAATTTACATAAAAACCCTCATTGGGATGCAGGCTTTTCTTCAAATGGATGAAATCCATAATTATATCTGTGCTTTACTGTAGCTACATAATTCTAAGAGTAAAAGTTTATCGTTCATTGTTGCTTGAAAACGTTACTGCATTCGCCTTCACTGTCGGCAATGAAGTATGAGTACCCGTTAACTTTGAACAGGCTGTTAAGCTCTAGAAGTTATAAACTCAGTTTAACAGGCATATAAGAACACGTAGTAAATGTCTTGTTTATGTTTGTATGAGTTAACGAGGTTGTGTCAGCTGTTATTTTATTTAGAGGCACAAAATTCGTAGTATCAATATTTGATTTTTGTTGTTAGAAGACACAAAATTTTCTGTATGTACTATTGTATTCTTCTTGGTTAGAAAGTAAATTTGTTGATTTTGAAAAGACCAGAGTTGCGAAGTCAAAAATCGAACTAAAAATAAAAATGGTTGTTTAGGAACGTTAGACATGATTGTATGAACAGCTGAAATTTAAAGGAAAACTAAATATTTTCTAACTTTTCCATATTGATCTTTTGAGTTTCAGGCCTGAATCTATTTGTTTTCTCAATTTGTGTTATTTAATTTATTGAAGTGAAAACTTCTTTAGGCGCGTTGGGTATTTTTGAGATGGGACTAAACCATTGATTTCGCGACACTGTGACGACACCAGCTTTTGACCATTAAAAAGACATCAACGCGTTGATTACCGCGGTACGTGGAGTATAAGACATCAACACGTTGATTACCGCGGTGCCGATTTTTTTTCAAGTTTTCAAGTCACTGTTTTTTTCTACCGAATACAGTATATCGTACAACAGACAGTGCGAAATATTTCTTAGCTTAAAATATTCAAAAGTGAATGTTATTCAATAGGAAATACTATGATACTATTTCTCATGTCAATTTTTTAAATGTTCTAGGTCTATCCACCATATCAGCGTCATCCTCCCAAGCCAGCTATCCCCCTGTGAACGCGGATGACCCAGTGGGTTACAACTCTGACAACAAAGATATTATGGGGTACGAGACAAGCCAAACTGGAACGTTCGCCTATCCGCAAGATGGCATGGCGTATGGGGCTGATGCTAATGATGTCAATGAACTGGGGAATGTTGATATGTCACGGTAAGGAAACACGTTTTTTTTTTCTACGCTTAGTTAAGAGCGGCCAACCCGTCATGCTTTTCATGCAAACGCTCGTAAGTGATTATGGCGTTATAACACATCTTCCTTTATTTTTTTAAACTAACAGGTATCTTGTGCACTACAATCTAGGTTTCTATGAAAGCAAAAAATAAAAATTTGGAGAAATAAATTCAGTATATGCCTCCAAACATCTTCTTTTTTGCACAAATTTTATCTGAACTCATAATGTACTCATAAATTGTAAAAGTAAAGAAAACATATTTATAGAAACCTCGCACATGTAATGGAGATTCGAAATGACAAACATTTATTTCACAAACTTGTAAGGCGTATTCAAAAACACGTATTTCCTGAAACAAGTTATTTTTCGTACAATGTTATTGCATTCTCACTTGCTTGTTAGCAGTTCTCACTTGCGCTGGATGAAACAACAAGCTTTTCGACCATGCTCGTATTGACGATAGACGGACCGGGAAGGGCCCTCTTAAGTGGGTTATCTCCTAGGTCTAACCCGCACTGCAATAAAAGATCGCGTGAATTTTTTATCGCATAACACATGGTATCTTATGTTACACGCTCTGGCGATTTAAAATTCGCGCTCATTGCAATGAATATAAAGCGCACCAATAAAATTCGCAGTGCTAGCAAGACCTTAATATTGTCGGAGATGTACATGGTCTTCATAATAATCTGAAAAAGATTATGTCTGGACTTTAAAAGAGACTGTGATCTCTGATTTTATTTCGGCCTTTCTTCTCAGAGTAGTCAGATAGGAAACACCGACCTCGTCTAGTTTTTTAAATGTTGACATGTAAATGATTTTGTATAAACCTACTTACAGAAATAAAATCATTTATCATTTGTGATATTTATAATTATAGGTTCAATATCGACGCCTCTTTAGAAATTTTTGCACGGATACAACGTTTAATATAACTGTTTCCATGACCAAAATTCTCTACTAAACTTGCGTCATTTAATAAATCTATTGTCTTCTACGAAATTCAACACTCATTATGAAACAGACCCAATAACGCAATTTAATAACATAGGAAATTACGACGCCATATTTATTTTGACAAAAGAAATCCTATAAAAAAGTCTGTACCACTGAATTTCGACATCATTTCCATAAAAATGTTGTTCTCAATATTAAATTATTGGTTTGCCGTCCATCAAGTAACTTCATTGAGGGGAGAATAAGCGCAATTCGATCATGCCCCCAATTTGCATACTGCCAACAATGGAGAAATTTTCTCAGAAACTGTTTTTTTAAATTCCAAGTCATTTTAGTCTATTTAATCATATTTATCAAGTTTGTCATAGCGATGTGGTAGATAAAATTTATATAAATCTCGTCGCTAAAATTGAATTTGTTTAGGAGTGGCTGAAGATTGAATTGTGGGATTTTTTGAAAACGGAATGCCTTCAAATTAATGTAGCATTAAGAAGGTTGAAGCCGACAACCGCCAGCCGATATGACAGGGGTTCATAAGTGCCCTAATTTTATTACTACGACCAATTTCGACGTAGTCTTTGGTCACAGTTCTAACTTAACCTATTTGGTCGGAGTCTCCTAAAAGTTATATTACTAGATCATGCTCGTATCATAGTTACATTCCTAGTAAGATAGTTATGAACCGCTTTCATATAACTATATTACGATATATAACTATATCCCTAGGGATATAACTATATCACGGCTACAGCCATCTTACTGCGACGTAAACATATTGTAAAATAAAGTCACTTTTCGTGTCTGTCTGTGTGACCGCGTTGTTCTTCTAAACTAAGCAATGGATTGTGATGCGGTTTTCACCATAATTTTGAGAATTCATTCCGGAATGTTTACATGTATAAAACATTACTATTAAGCTTACATATAATAAATAAATCTCGATTTTTTCTAAATTTTGATGTCAAGTCGTAAAAACCGTGCGATGCGGGGCGTGTCGCTCTTTATAAATATTTCTTAAATTTTTAATTAGAATTATTGTTTAGTAAAATGGCCAAAAAAATGTCGCTTCAAACATCTTTCGGTAACTATTATGTTCTCTTTGTTTTTCAGGTTTGGCGATGGTCAGAAAACAGGGTTTATACCTTCAAAGAATAGCTATTACAAGAACCAGATGACAACAGCCAATAACTATAAGGTATGCCTCCTAATACCATTTACTTAGATCTCAAGCAGTACTTCTACAAAAGCATTGTAATCTAAGTTGCCAAAACTTTTGACAGGACACTGATTCCTTTTGACATACCGCATTTTTAACCTTCCAAAAAGGAGGAGGTTATATGTTCGTAGCGTATGTTTGTTTTTTTTTTATGTATGTCCGCCGATTTCTCCGTCATTTGTGGACCGATTTTGAAAATTATTTTTTTTGTTTGAAAGGGTATGCTTTGAAATTGGTCCCATATCAATTTTATTAACTTTGTTTAGGCGGTTTTTGAGTTAGCTACAATAATACGTATTTTTTTCTCACTTAGTATGTAGATGATATGATAAGTTCCTGTCACTGATAGCAGATAGTGGTACCTATTCGATTGTGTGGGGTAGGTGCCACAACTAAAAAGTGAAAAATAAAAACTATAACAAAAAAACACAACCGACTTCCAAAAAAACACTACAAAGTGAAAAATAACTTTAACTTCGGAAGTCGGTCGCAAAAAACTAAAATACAAAACCAAAGACACCGACTTCCGAAATTAGTTATTTTTCACTTTGTAGTGTTTTTTTTGGAAGTCGATTGTGTTTTTTTGTAAAAAAAAATTGAAAAGTACGAATTATTGCTCTTCAGTATTTTATCATCTTCCTGCCCTTGTCCCATGGTACGTGGGGTTGGCGCACCAGGTTTTCTTCTTCCACTCTCCCCTGTCACCCGTCACTCCTTTTTGCTTTCATAATCATCACAGAATCCATCCATATTTTTTTATTGCTCTTCAATCTTTAATAAGCAAACATCACTTATTAGCATTTCAAAATTTAACACCACGTACCTATCAATAATTTTTTTTAATAAGAGGGCCTCACGCGTCGATCCATAAGTTACGCTTGTCGAGTTTGGTCTGTGGATGGGCGACCATCTTTACCTACATACCGAGACTCCTCCGTGCCTCGGAAAGCACGTTAAGCCGTTGGTCCCGGCTGTCATTCGTGGATCTTTGACTGCCGAAAGTCTGACTACCAGTCTTACTAAGGGGTATCGTATTACCCAGTTGCTGGGATGTGGAGGTTAGATAGGCAGTCGCTCCATGTAAAATACTGGTATTCAGCTGCATCCGGTTAGACTGGAAGCCGACCCCAACATAGTTGGAAAAAGGCAAGACAGATTGATTGAATCAATAATGTTTACGAAGTAATAACTGGATCTCGTAAATGAAGCATATCCTCATAAATTCCGAACTACAATTAATTTCCAAACTAATTCCTGCGGTCGTGACGCGACTGATATATTTGACATGCGTTCCGGCAATTATTTAGAGCAATGAGTGTGCGGATTCTAGATAGATGAAATAGATTAGAACTATCAGATATCAATATTTTGATGGATTTAGCAAACCCTGAGTAGCCCTTGAAGACTGGCAAATATTTAGAAAAATATTTAATTGAACCTCTAAATCTTTTTGGTCTTCTAGTGAAGTACTCTCTTTTTAACTCTCTGACCTTTTGTCAAACTTGGTCGCAGTATCTCTACAAGATACTAACGACGCGACGCTTAGTTTGAGGCTCACCGAATTTGGCTAAATTGTATTGTTACTCTTTGATCAATAAACTTTATTACTATTATTTATTAATTTAAGAGCGCTTATCCTAAAAGTTGGCAACGTTGCAAATAGCTGTCAAATATTTACCTGTTTTGATTAATTTGGCAATATTACTGTATGGAAATAAGAAATGTGGCTAACTAGTGAACTAAAACATTGATTATAAATGTAATAATTAATATCGTAACACCGAATATTTAGTTTTAGATGTAAAAAAAGTATTTGGAAACTATCCAAATGCTTTTTTTGCACCTAAAACGGTTACAACATCAAATTCAGTGTTATAATTGCAATTCATTACTAATAATCTAGTTCGCTAGTTAGCTACATTTCTTATTTCCATACAGTAATATTGCAAAATTAATCAAAATAGCGAAATATTTGACATTTATTTGCGACGTTGCCCACTTTCAGAATAAACGCTCTTAACTGCTTTATGGAAAGAAATGAATACCCTAAAAAAATTAAATAATATTAATAAACCAAGAGCCAAATGTAGGGTAGAACGCCCTCTTCACTGGGTGGCTTGTAGTTGCTGGATAAAAGTAGCCTAAGTAAGATCGAGTAAAATACCCCGACCCTTGCTCGAGCCAGCCCACGCTGCTGAGCCTGTAGCTTCAAATTCCCCTAATATGAATCCGATCCAGCCTGTCCCTTGCTGTCTTCCCCTAGCGACGCACTGCCAGCGCGCTCTGCGGGTGCCAGTTGCTTAGTTTCTAAGTTTTATTCTCTGGCTGGAGGCCTTAATTTATTGAAGCAGCCACAGGAAAGACCGGTTAAGCAGCCGACAACCTCCTAGATTGACCTGCAAGATGCCAAAAAAAAACTAGTAAAATACAATTGGACAGGCCTATATCCATCTGTAACAAAATCGCAAAAGGGAGAAGGCCTTTTCTCAGCAGTGGGTGGGACAAGGCTGCCAATATTGATGATGAACCTGAGAGGCATCTCTAATATACGAAAAAAGTAAGTTCAAAAACTAAAACCCGACTAAGTACTGAAAAATCACGCTCTAAAAAGTATGAAAAAAGAAAATATAATTCAGAACGAAATCAAGACAGGTACAAAAATGGTCAAGGTAAAGCCGTGATCGCATGCCTACAAAATTATAATGCGACGGTTTTAGTTTTTGAACTTGCTTTTCATTTAATTTATTTTGGGATATTTCGTGATGAAGTATTTGCAGAGCAGCTTTAATTTTTTTTGTTTGGGTTTTATTGTATAATAGGTATTCATTTTACAGCATTGCCGTACGCAGCACAGTCTCACTTTTGCTTGTTTTTAACAATTTAAACATATTTATTTACTTAGACAATATGACATATATAATTATTTCTAATGTGCTCGTCAAGCCCTTTCATTTGATACCCAACATAGCAGGTCAAAATCATAATCCTCCTTTTTGGCTTCGCCGTATTAATATTTTCTAAATTTTTACAGGTGTTCCAAAAGATACCAGCCTCCTCAATGATCCTAAATAACTACGATCCATTCTACTCTCCGTTGTTATCTCGACTGGACGGTATATTTGCACGGCTGGGTAAGTTATATAATAATGTTTCAACGGCTTTCCTAGATTTTTTTTGAAAATTAATTGGTTCAGTAATGGGTCTTTAGAGGCTTAAGTTCTTAAATATTTATAGAACTAATGTTCTCTTTTGTATTATATTTTTAATAGATTTTACGTTCAATATGCATAGTTTTCAGAGCTAGACACAGGATATTAGGTACAGTATTAGTAAAGGATGTAAATACTTACGGTACTCCGTATAAATACTGCTTTAAAGCATTTATAAAAGCTCAGATAGGCATTTCAAAATAAATATAAATGAATTCCAATCACATGTTTGTTTCAAACATTTTCTACTTGGAAACTAAAATATTAAAAGCATTGTTGTCATCTTCTTTTCGTGTGGTTAGTGGCTAACCTGGTGTCAGAGTTTTAAAGCCGCCCATGGGCCTCTGACTTGGCTTCACATGCCGTCAAGAAATATTTCTCAGGCATTTTTTCCTCACGTTGTTTTCCTTCACCGTTTTTGAAGCAAGTGATAAATTATACAATACGCACATGAATCTGAAAAGTCAGAGGTGCGAGCCTTGGGTTCGAACTCGAGACCTATGTCTTGGCAGTCCGACGGTCACACCACTAGCCTTTCACTGCTCGCATTATTATCATAAAGTGTCACTATGTTATTAAATCATTATTCTTAACTGTACCAACCACAACCCACACCAAGTAGCAAAACACAAACCAATACCCAAAAATTTTTTATCGACTTCAAAAAAGGACTGTGCGCGTGCGACGAGGTTTTATAAATTAGTATAGCAGAACCTAACATTGATCCCACTTGTTTCCAGGTTTAGCGCCTGCAGAGAACTCGGTGGACGCGAACATTGAGTCGTGCAGGGAACAGCTGATCTGCCTCATGTACGCCAGCCCTGCCAAATTTGCGCCCTACAGTAACCTGGTGTCCGCTCAGTTGAGCAGGTGTGTATTATCTATAAATACATATATAAACATACATGTGAAGTGTCGGTTTGTAATGTCAACATAACAGCTTTTTACTAAATACATATGAAAGTATATACGGTACTTATAAAAAACAACCTATTTACACCAAATACTTCACTTTCTCACTCTGCGTTCAGCGCTCGGTGTGGCAACATGCCGTGTTTGGGTTCACGATAAGTCAATCGTCATCCTGAGGATGCTTTGTTGAGAGGTGAAACACGTGTCGATTTCTTTCAGGGTTTTTTTATGGATCTTTAGAAATAGCTAAGCGGAACAGGTTACTAAATATATCCACGTCTATTGTATTTTATTATGGATTTCCGCAAGGTCACGCCTGAATCAATTAACTACCAAATACCATAATCAGCCTATAATGTTCCCACTGCTGGGACACAGGCCTCCTCTATTCGCGAGGGAGTAGGCAGTAATCTACCACGCGGGCTCAGTGCGGGTTGGTAGATGTCACAAGTCTTCGAACTTTTTTAGTTCAAGGACATTCCGGTTTCTTCACCATTTTGAAATCAGTGTTGATGAAATTATTTACAAAAGTAAAGCGCCTGTCTGGGTTCGAACCCACAACCTACAACTTGGAAGTCTGGGCCGTTAACACAGGCCCACCACTGCTCTGCCTGTCACCAAATACCACCATGGCCGAAATCCGTCTTCTTCTTTGAAAAGATAAAACATTTTAATCTCAAAAGTGAATCAACTTCTGAATACACACTGATTTTCTAAAGAGACTTATTTCTTGGAAATTGTTAGAGCTGAAGAAAGTTTGGACCTGAACTTAAACTAACTTGCTTTTACCACCACGAAATCCAATTAGGGGATTATACAGACCAAGTTTTGCATGTAATAGATAGTTTTACATTATATTCTGGTGGATACAATATGTAATAAATGCAATGTAATGAATATTGTAGTAGTGTGTTCGGCTTAATTTCATTTTTAACCTGCTGCTACCTTTTTTTGGGTGGGAAATTATCAAATAATTTCTCCCACTCTGGGCGGAGCGGGAGGGCGTGTCAGACTCTTACTGACTAAAACCCACCCATGTTCCTTCAGTTACCTGTATGTTGCCAGGGGCCACGGTAACCCTTTAGAAATTTCCCGCGACCCCGGTTGACATCGGCACGAGCGGACCCCGTCAGTTATGCTGACATCTCTTTGAGGTGCGCGTGGAACACATCGCGCCGTCGACCCGGGCCTGGTCCTTATCGGACGGCGAGCTACCCATTGCTCACCGCCCGCAAGCCCGCGCCCACGGTGGCCGGGAATCGGTCTGGGATTCCCGACCTGCTGCTGGTGCTGCCTGTGGTTTCGTCCGTGTGAATTCTAATTCTTTTTCTAAAATAAAAGTAGCCTAAATTACTCCTTATGGCTTGTAACATCGCCATCTGCCAATGATACTCTCGTCAAAATCTGTCCAGCCGTTTCGTAGGTTAGCCGGAACAAACAGACACACAGAGAAAAATTAAAATAAGAACCGTATAATTATGATTTCATAATGAATTTAGTAAAAAGCTGTTATTTTGACATTACAAACAGACACTTATTTATTTGTATTGTAGTACCGTATATACTTTCATATGCATTTATATGCGTAGTAGGTTCCTATGGAGAAGAACGGACAAAAAAAACTACGACACTCTTTTGAATCTCCTCTTTTCTCTCCACTTTTCAAAAAGAGGTTCTTTAATTTTAAAAAGTGTCTATCATTCGATTTTAGAAGATCAGTTAAATATTTCCCTTAAAATGTCCTAATTGAAAATCCAATAATGTTTTGCTTGATTTGGGGATCAAACCTAGGGTCCAATTGCTCAGCAGTCGTGTTTGCGACCTCTTTGCTTACGAAACAGTCAATATTCATTGACTTATTTTGATAATTGATAGACTCATGCTTGACCACTATGTCACCTTTGATAAGAGATCTAAACTTACCAAGAAAAACCCATCTAATATCTAATTTTCCCTCCCCCACAGAGAACTGAACGAGCTCCGAAGGCCAGTTTCTGACAACCCCGAAATCCTGAGGTTCTTCAAATACATGAAAGCAGCAAGGCGAGGGCAAGAAGCTGCTGACTGCATGTACTCCTACCCAACTTGTACTGCCAACGCGTCTAAAACCCATACCATGGTGGCAGCATACCATGACATCAATAAACTTGTTACTGCTAGGAAACTGCACTAGGTAGGTGCAGAAGTATTGAACTTCGCAGGCACAGTAAAAGGGAGACCAATTACGAAAACACATGTCTTACAGTGTAATTACATTGGATCGATATCGACTAGTTGATAGCCTCTAAAACCGATGGTCTATGGCTGAACGTTATCCATCTGCCATCCACCATACTAGTTCGATTTGAAAAGTCGATGGCATCGGTGGACTATAACCTAGTTGCACCTCATAATGTTTTTCCGTTCTTCAACGTATTTAGACTCCATGAAGGTGTTAGTGACATATTTCTTCTGACTAACAGTGTGTGCCTATAACCAGTGAAAAATCGAGATGGTTACTGCCTCCAGATTACAGTGGCAGGTATATTATTCGTACCAGCAAAGTGTCGTCTGCAGCACCTTCCAATTAGGTCCGTAATACTGAACTATAAAGTGTATTATCAAAGGATTATTTTGTTGTGCGTGTTCGTCTACCTGCTTTGAATTCCACAAATACCATGTATTGTTGTTTTATTATTAAGACTTGTTTTAATGAAGCGATTTTTTTGGAGCGTCTGTTGGCAAATCGACGCGAAAGCATCTGATATATTCTCACTCTTAAAATTGTGAATGTAACTTCGAAACTTTGAGTCATGTATCTTTGTTTCCAAACTGTGAACAAATGTGTATTCTAGACGAAGATAGAGTTTAATTAACTGGAGTAGCTTCTACACAGGTGGCTTTTGAGAATGCCTTTAATTTTGAGATGACATAAGTCTGTTCTTTGTTAGTCAATGCCAGAAATCGAACGAACTCTTCTAAGCTAGAGCAGTTAAAAATCTTGAAATGTTATGATGTGCGAAAAATGTTTTTTTTTTTGTTTCTTTTTTCGACCACGTAATTACATTACTACTTTTGAAAAAATTCTAGTAAATTAAAACTTCACTTAGGTTGAAACTTTTTAACTGTCACATTATACAGACCTTGTCATTTTATGACTTGTAAGTGACATTTAACCTTAGGGTAATAAAGCAATTACGAGGTCGACTATATTTATTAAAGTAGCAATGCATTTAAAGCATATAATGTTCCCACTGCTGGGACAAAGGCCTCCTCTCTGTGAGAGGGAGTGGGCCATAATCCACCACGCGGGCCCAGTGCGGGTTGGCAGATGTCACATGTCTTCGAATTTTTGGTTCTAGGACATGCCGGTTTCCTCACGGTGTTTTCCTTCGCCGTTTTGAGAGCAGTGGTGATGAAATAATTTACACAAAATAAAGTGCCTGTCATGTTCGAGCCCACGAGGTACAACTCGTAAGTCGGGGCCGTTACCACTGGGAGACTATTGCTCTTATTTGAGTAGCAATGGCTGAGAAAGAAATACGACTTCTATTTATTCTTATTAAGTAATTATTTATTTACTTGAAGTGTGAATGTAATTTATTGAACGATTGTTTTAATATTTATTTATTTGTAATCTTATCTAATAACTTATTACCCCAAATGTTTTATTTTATTTTGTTTTTAATTTATTGAGCTTTGGAATAAGTCTTTTAATACATTAGTTGAGCTGTTATACCACCGTAGTTTGTTCAGATTTGTTTAGTTAAGTGAGAAAAGATTCGGAAAATAATTTATGTCAAGTAAATTATTCCGAATTTGAATTAAAATTATTTCTACTTATCTTATTTCATATTAATATTTTGAGGCAAAAAAATTAAAATAATAATTTGTTATCTATAATTTTTATTTAATAACTTTTGTATAAACCGAAATCTGTTTTTATAATTAATACTTTCTATAATTTTATTGTTTGGATTTTAAATTATATTAACAAAAAATCTAGGTACTCTAATATGCGCATACACATCGAACATTTCAAATCTAGCCAATGACGAAGCTAGATTTTCCAAAATGGCCGCTCGGCAAGCGATGATGCACATATTACAGAATGATTTAAATGTGTAGCCTATCACTGTGTGATTGATTAATGAATTATGGCGACTGACTTCATTAATAAAAATAATAATTAGCAACTACTTGCATAATAAATAATGCCACTGTTTCAAAATGCAAGAATGTTGAACTCAAGCTGTATTTACTTATTTATATGAAAAATGAAAAACGTTTTGATCTTTTGGCACTCTAATGACGTTGAGAAGGAGGCTTTTTTAGAAAAAAAAATGTGAAATGTATTGGCGAAAACAAAATGACGAATTTAGTTCCG
Organism: Agrochola litura; assembly: GCA_949152395.1. Lineage (NCBI taxonomy): Eukaryota > Metazoa > Arthropoda > Insecta > Lepidoptera > Noctuidae > Agrochola > Agrochola litura. The sequence continues at coordinate 18,426,146 of OX424513.1, read as the reverse complement.
CCACGCACCAAAAGATCCTCCTGGTCCTTTAAGTGTTACGTCATGGCTGTGTACAAGCTTCTTGCATATTGAAAAGTCAGTTCATAGATTTTTTTTTTGTTGTTGCGATGTTGGTGTAACTTTATTAATGAAGTCAATGAGAGGGACTAAAACCATGGTGTTGTGTTTATTATTTATTTTTGTAGTCATAATCACGTAAAATGTAGATTGAAATAAAAATTGTTGATCAAAATATTATACCAACTTTCATTTATCTGTTCGATAATTTTTTAATTGATGTTTTTTTTGTTTAACTTTAAAGAACTACGATTGTTTTCGCAATCATAAGCGCTCATACGCACTAGCGGTTGGCCGCCTAGGCGGTTAGTTTGAGCGGCCAGCCGCCTCACGCGGTTGAAATATCAGCTGACCGTCATCGCCATAGTGGCCAACCGCGATGTTGAGTCGCATCAAGCGGTTGGACCGCTCGAAGGCGGAGTAGTTACTGGTACGGTCGATCCATAAACAAAATGTACGCCGTCGAGGTAACTTGTGTTATCTATTATTAGTTATTACTTCCAAAACAACAAAAGTAAAAATAAAACCCATTGTCTCAGATTTAACATGACTGCTCCTTCACAATTCCAAATATATAGCTTCTCGTTGTTGGATTTCAACAGTAAATTTCTCTGTGTCAAAATTCATGGCACGGAACTCACGAACGTGAACTTGCAAACTCACCGCGCCGGCTCGCCGTAAATTAAACCACCTAGTGCTTATAGAAAGGACGGCGGCGGCTAGCCGCGAAGCGGGCCGCGGCCCTCCATTCAACCGCCGCGATTGAAATTTTGTGGCGGTTAAGTGCGTACAATCATAAGCAGTTGCATATTAAAATGAAAACCGGCCAAGTGCGTGTCGGACCACGCACAATGAAGGATTCCGTAGTTGGGATGAATTTATCCCAAAAACAAACTTAACTTTGTAGTTGAAAAATATGTTCTCCCACACGGAATGTACGGGAAAACATGTTTTTGCAACTGCAAAGTTAAGTTGATCGATTATTACTCGATAATTTTAATTTCGTTATATAAACTACTGCTGTGATTTTTTTCACACATCCAAAATCAACCATTTAGCTGACATGATAGCTGACACTTGACTCTAACAAAAATTAGCACTTTAAAGCTTAATATTTCGCAAACGGATCCCTGAATCCAAAAATGGTTTTTACAAAATCGAAATGTTTTTGAAGGACCTTTCCAATGATATCCCACACCATGGGTTAAAAAAAAACATCACCACTTTACGTGTAGGAGAGGTACCCTAAAAAAAATGTTTTTCATAATTTTGTTTTACCACTTTGTCGGCGTAATTAATATGTATACCTATGCCAAATAACAGCTTTCTAGTACTAAAGGTCTCGGAGCTAGACCGCGGACAGACAGACAGACAGACGGACATGACGAAACTATAAGGGTTCCTTGTTTACTACGGAACCCTAAAGAGCGGCTAGCCGCGCGGTTAGCCGCCCCCAAGGTTTAAACCGCTGATTCGATCATTACAAAATTTAAATATTTGTCAACGAAAATAAAAAATAAATATTACAATACACATACTACCTGCTATGTAAATAACAGTGACAAGAAGTTATCATATTGTCTACATACTAAGTGGGAAAAATACGTATACTTGAAGCTAACTCAAAAACTACCCAAGCAAAGTTAATAAAATTTATATGGGACCACCTCTGAAGTATGATCTACCAAACAAAAAAAGAATCATCAAAATCTATTCATAATTGGCGGAGTAATCGCGTAACAAACATACAAAAAAAAAAAAAAAAACACTGATGAATTGAGAACCTCCTCCTTTTGGAAGTCGGTTAAAAATAGGCCAGCCCTCTGGTCATGTGAAGGATCGACCAAGAGTCACAATTAAGTGGTATTTCTCATTTGAACTCTGCCAAATATTTCTCACGTAAACTACAAAATGAAACATTTGGCCTTTATAAAATGAGAGTAAGCATAACTCAGTTTAACCAATATCATCCTCAGCTTTTTACGATACCCAAGGGTAAATACATTGGGCTTATCTGAACATCCGCCAGCCAAAATGAGGATATAAAAGCCATTAAAAGTAATTAAAACTTTTCACCGGTAGTAAAAATAATAATTATTTGAATAATTCACAGATTTCATGAACGTAGGTCATAAAGGTAATATTATGTTCCGGATTATATTTTCTCACTTTAGGATAAAAGGTTTTTGAATTATGGACCCTTTATTATTAACTTCGTTACATTAAAATTACTCATAACCAAAATGTGTATTTTTATACAATGTTATTAAACGCGGTATTTTGCCAGATACTTACTTATTTTTACGCAGACATTATTGCTTTTGTCAAAATTTTGAGAGCAAGTCTTGTGTTTTTAATAAATTTTCCCAACAATTTTTTTTCATGTTTTATGTACCTACACCAATTTTCTTTGTTGTCTTTACATACCAGTGTTAGCCCACGTTCGCACAGATGTAAAAATATCGCTGTGGGATTTTATTGCACACTGAATTTTCAACTCTCGATGTTGAGCCGAGTATTGAGAATCCAACGAAGTGCATTCCAGCGCGTCGAAAAAACACACTGTTGGATTTTCAACTCTCGGCACTAAGCATAGCGTTGAAATTCCAGTTTGGGGAAATAAATCGCCGCGGAAATAATACGATACGACCCCGGCAGGCATCGACCCTAGCGGACATCTCTTTGAGGCGCGCGTGGAATACAACGCGCCGTCGACCCGGGCCTGGTCCTTATCGGACGGTGCAATGGCGTATACCTAGATATCGGACGTCATCAGACGATGTCCGTTGGAGTTGTGTACGCACTCACACGACGTTCGGTTTGCGTTACAGCCTCATAGAACCAATTCAAAATTCAAAAGGTTATCCTCAATTTTGACCCCAAACCTAGTTAGTGGTTTACAAAATAAACGTGTCCCTTCGGGCAACCACATTTCATGAAAACAAACATTGCTAAAATTAATATCTTTATCAAACACTATCTCCATACAATATCACACATACCTAATTTAATAAATAAACCGGGTGTACACTCGCTTGGCATGTATAATTCAATATGGAGGGCTAACAATGGAATTATCATAGTCAGATTAAATTGTCGAAGTGATCCGTCGAGGGATCAGAATTAAATAGATTATGTTCTGGTATTAAAAATATAGGAATAGTTAAGTTGGGTTTTGGAATTATATTGGTATACCCATGGAAGGTCGAATTGAATATTGCATCATCAAGACTGGATGCGGAAGCGGTGTGGTGCAAAAGAGGCCTTGATTCAACACTGGAATGTGATCCTAAAACATTAAATGCACATACAGTGTACTTTAAGGGACCGACTCATGAAAAACGAACAACTTTGTCAGTGGGACCAACCTTGAAATCGCGAAAACAAATCAGCTGTTCTATATCAGTATTTGACATTATATAGCTACAATTTGCTATATTTTTTTAAATCAAATTATATTTATTACAGCTGTAGTGGCAATCATGTCATTTGGTTTAAATAGGTTCTTATTTTTTATTATTTTGTTTATCTTTTATATAGATTCTTTTCTTTTAGATTTTCTGAATGTGAGAACGTTGTAGACTGTAAACTTGTGTACCATTTTTTTATTTTACTAAGTACCTGGTACTTGTTGATAGGCTTACACTGTCCTCCCATACTCGTACCTATTAACACTGTAATTTGAAAACATTGTAGAAACAATTTATTTTGAAAAAAGTAACCGTGGAGTTTCTTGCCGGCTCTTCTCCATAGGAAGCGACCAATTGGAACCATGCACCTAGCTTCTGACGTTTCATAAGTGCCCTTGTAGGTTTATGTGAAATATATATATATTTTTTTTATTCCTTTATGTACCTACACATTAATCGACAAAGTAAATGGAACAGCAAATTAAAAAAAAAAATTGTTGAGTTGGTCCCTTAGTACAAGCTGTTCATTTTCATGAGTAGAAACTACACTGTCTTAAAGTATGTCCCTCGTTTAACGAAACATCCTGTATACAGGGTGTTAGCGACGCCCAAACTGTTACCATGAATTCAGGCCGTAATATGGCCCTGAATATTTCGTCGGTTATTTAAAAAAAGGACACCCGGTTGGAACGAAGTTCCTTTCGTTGTACATTATGTATTAATATAGAGCCATCTAGTATAAGTTTTAGAAGCTAAAAACTTATACTAGATAGCGCTGTATTAAAAAACAAAAACTACAACTTTTAAAACTTGAGATCTTGAAACTGACTTTTTCGGGCATAACGCTTTTTCCTTACGTGACGTAAGAACTTTGTTTAAAAAACAGCTAGTCTATACAATTTGACCACAAAGTAATTACACTTTTGGGGGGTCAAGAATCATGTGCTAAATTCATGACAACAGTTAGCATGTCGATGTCCTTACACAGTGTAATGTAACTTTGATTCCATGAATTTCAGTGTTTGGTATTTTTAACTGATAGTAGCAGATTTACTTGCAAAACCGTGCAAATGGCAAAGTGAATATGTGATTGGCACGCTCTCAATCTACCTCGTCGCTTGCCTCATGATTCGCGCATTTGTTGGTGCGAGAGTTGAGGCGAACTAACGCCCGGGCCCAGCGGGTCCTGCAACAAAAAAAATTTGCTAACAAATTGTCAAGCGCGCGTAATTGATTTGTCAACGACCAATCGCTGCTTTTAACACGCGCTTGACAATAATCTGTCACATTAATTTTGCGATAATTTTCGTTCGCGAAACTGGCCCTGAATGAATTATCAACAGTTAATGACATCACTTGACTTTATTAAATATTGACGCGTCGATAATTTCCGTTCCACAAACCGTGTTTATACAGGGTGTCCTGTATAAACACGGTTTGTGGAACGGAAATGGAAGTATGGATCAAAACGAATAGGGCTGTGGACAAGGTCATATCCAAACTTTTTAACCCTCAGAATGTTGGTGCAATTTTTTACGGTTCAAAAGTTATGATAATTTTTTTAAACAATTTAAAAAAAAATATCTTAGAAAATTATAAAAATACGACCTCCTTGTTAATAAAAATTCTCTAACTTTTAAACTGAAAAGAATATCCCAGTGATTTATACCTCTAAAGAATCTCTATGATTTGGGCAAGTTTTTATAATCCGTGGTCAACTTTCTCTATTGTAACTTTTTTCCATGAAAATCGCTCGAAAATTTTGCAATTTTTTTTCTTATTGAACATATTTTCTAACTACGTAAAAGTATTATTACCACAGGAAAGGCCCACTCTACTCCAACGTCTTGAAAATAAAATTAAATAGATAGCCCTGATAGTTTTATTTTATGTTTTTTTTCTTTGAGCACTATGCGAAAGAGCTCGTGACTAAGTACTAACAGCCGCACGGGATGATCCATCAGGTAAAGCTACGCTTGCCGGGATTCGTCCGTGGATGGGTGACCATTTCTACATATCGAGACTCCTTCGTGCCTTGGAAAGCACGTTAAGCTGTTGGTCCCGGTTGTCATTCGTGGATCTTTGACAGTCGTTACGGGTCATCAGAAGCCCGAAAGTCTGACAACCAGTCTTCCCAAGGGGTATCATAAATATTACCTAGTTATTGGGTTGTGGAGGTCAGATAGGCATTCGCTTCATGTAAAATACTGGTATTCAGCTGCATCGGGTTAGACTGGAAGCCGACCCCAACATTACCCAGTTATTGGGAAAAGGCTAGGCAGATTTCCTTTGAGCACTATGCGAAGTGATAGAAAAACACAAAAATTGGTCATAACTTTTTAACCGTAAAAATTTGCACCAACATTTTCAGGGTTAAAAAGTTTGGAAATGACCTTGCCCACACCCCTATTCGATTTGGTCCATACTTCCAGGGACACTCTGTATACATATTCACATTCTAATATTTGCACGAAACTTTTGTCAAACGTATAAATCCATTGTTATTGTGACATTATTCCACTAACATGTCCTGCTCATCTCGTCACCTAAACTGACAGCAATAATATTTACTACGGCGTCTTATCTTAAGCTGGCTGTCAGTCTAAGGATTGATAACCATTCACAACAAGGGCTTTCCGGTTACCAGGAAGCATTTACTGGCTGCCAAACAGGAAAATAATAAATATAATTTACAAGGAAAATGCTTGATATATTATTGTTGTTACTATCATGTTTAGTTGTGGTATTTTTCTCAAAAGACGATTCAGTGATTCCTCCATTATGATTGTATTTTTTTGCAATATGGCTTCTTCGTAGGTTTATAATTGTTGTTTTGTTTTAAATAATAATTCAGTAATAACGATAATCTTGAACCCGAAGGAAACATTTTCTTTGTTAAAATATCCAGTAAAGCGTTCTTTAATAATTTAGCAGATTGACAAGATTGTAGAGCGCTCGCAAGATAAGTCTGCGCGCGGCTGAAATCGGAACTAATAAGTATGCCACCATTTTGTCGTTTATGTAAGGTCAAATTAAGTATAGAATTATTTAATTAATTAGTATTAATATAAAATTGAATATTATTCATTTTAAATATTACAGTATAGATTCCAAAAAGTTGGCAACGTTGCAAATACCTGTCAAATATTTACCTGTTTTGATTAATTTGGCAAAAATAAGAAATATGGCTAACAAGTGAACTAGAATATTAATAATGAATTTCAAATAACACTGAATTTGTAACCGTTATAGGTGTATTTGTATTATAATTATAATGTTATATTTCACGAACTATCGAATTAACGTTTTTGAGCAAATATTATTCGATTTCACGTCATTCGATTTCAAGTACCCGTACAAAAGGCATTTGGAAAGTTTCCAAAAACTTTTTCTACATCTAAAACCAAATATTCGATGTCAACATTTTAATCAATTTTTCAATTTTTTGAATCAATATTTTAGTTCACTTTTTTCGAAAAGTTTCATTGCGAAATATTTGACAGCTCTTTGCGACGTTGCCCACTTTCTGTATAAACGCTCGTCAGGATAAAAAAAAAATCTAATCAAATTATTTATTTGCTAGAATGCAGGTATACAAATAAGGTCGTGAAGAATTAAAGTTGAGCCATACATTCTGCCCAAGATTCGACATGCAAAATTTAAATGAAGTAGTTACAATTTTTATTTTTTTATTAATTATTTTTAATAATTACAATCAGCAATACAACTCCATAAGTTAGCAAAGGTGTCAAATGTCATGATTTTATGAAATCATGACATTTTTATCTTCTTCTTAATCACTATTGCTGATTGTAATGATTATAATTTGAGTAAAACCATATTTGTTACGATCGCGAATCATTTTTTCATCAACATAAAACCTGACACACTGGCCTGCAAAATGCAAAAAACGTAAGAAAATTTGAATTTCGCGGTTTCTACAATGTTTTCAAATTGTCCACAAGTCTACAGCCTACAACGTTCTCACATTCACAAAATCTAAAAGAAAATAATATATACAAAAGATTAACAAAATAATAAAAATAAGGACCTATTTAAACCAAATGTGTATTGTAACCAATTGTGATTGTGTTGTATTACACAATTAGGGTACAGTTCAGCAAAAATGCCAGATAACTAGTGCCTGGCGCTGGTTTTCAACTACACAAACATACAATGATTTATACACTGTACCACGAGACATTTCAAATGAAGCTTACTGTGAGAGTCTCAAGTATATATTTTTTTTATAATTTTAAAATGAATAGTTTTAAAGTTACTTAAGAAAATAGATGAAAATTTGCCATTCCCTAATTTTAGTCTGAGTAGTTTCGGAGACACGTAACCTCCGAAACCACTGAGCCTAAAATTAGATAGGTAGATACATAAACCCATCGACAACAATACATTTCTCAGTAAGATTAGAATTTTAATCCAAATTAATTTGGTTCATGAGCAGAATCTTAATCAAGGGTTATAAAGGTTTATCTCGTATCCTCCCTTTCTATTTCAGTTTGCAAAGCCTTTACATGCTCGATAATGAAAAGCAACGTATAATGAAATATATAAGACGACGGGTATTTGATAACCGCCAAAGATAATGGTGACATTTTCTGTGGCTTAAATGGGGTAATTTGAGCACTACATCAAAGATTCTGCGGGGGCTCGCGGTTAAATAAAACCGGCCGAGTGCGAGTCAGACTCGCAGACGAAGGGTTTCGTAGCACCGTACAATATTTGCAGTTTTTTGCAGTTGAAGAAAATCGCCCTTATTTAAATGTAATACCGATGAATCGGCGTTATTAATATTTGTTGATTAAATACAATATTTGTAACATGATATACAGAAGTTTAAAATTGCTAACTTAGTTGTTACGATAAAACTTTTACATAAATCGTCTAAAACTGACAACTTTTACCGCCCTCTATTTCTTCATTTTCGAAGACAATTTATTTTTATTTTTTTATTTCTACTCTACTCGATGAGTTCTAGGTTAAGTTCTAGGTTAAATGTTATTATTATTCTTTTTACGTCTTTGACATTTCTCGGGACCCAGGGGTCCCGGATCTTTGGAAGGCGTACGAGGGGCCGAAGCCAACTCGCAGAGGCCTCTTAGACCTTTTTAATGAAATGAGGTACCAACCGACGATTATCCCTGTTCGCACTATGCAAGTGCAGCCAAGGACAACCCCCGGTTGGTGTAGGACGATTGTGAGATATGGAAACAAAGATATCGGACTATGGGTTTGGGTTGCTAAAGTGGACTGGTCACCTGGAACTATGGAAGGACTATGGCCCCTGCCTGATCTATGTTTTATATGCATACGGACAAAATGGCAGGGGGTGACTTGCACACTCAATAATGGGCCTCCGAAAACGGTCGCTAGCACATAGTGTCGTAGCGACAAGGGGGCAACACGTCCTGAGGTGCTTATGAGGAGTGGAGAGGTATTTCACGGCTATCAGGACAATCCCGGAAGTACGGTCAAGATCCCTACCAGCATCTTACTGGAATACTTCCTTCCTCCGAGCACGTTTGCTCTTGTGAATCTCCACTCAAGCCGGCCAATAAAGGCAAAAATGAGGTGGGAGCTCTGTTCCTCGTCAGTGTTCACTCCAGCCGGCCAATAAAGGCAAGCCAGAAGTGAGGAACAAGACTTCTCCCGGGAGATAGGGTCCGTGGGGTCACTACTGCCCAACAGCTCGCCACATGCTGCCCTGCGGGTTTTTGTATCTCTCTTGGTCTGGCTCCTCATTTCAGACCTATTCCGGCAAAGTAAACTACTGGCTCAGGTCTAGAGTTCGGAGCACGCAAGCCCCACCACGACGTCAACGTAGAGATACGGCGGTGGGGCAATTATAGATAGATAGATAGAATATTCTTTATTATGCACACCAAAAAAATTACAGACATTAATTTAGAAATTTTACATTAGGTGACACAATGGGCGGTCTTATCGCTAAAAGCGATCTTTTACAGACAACCTTTGGATGGATTTAAATGGAAAAGGAGAGACAATACTGCAGGTAGTCAGTGGTGTACCATTTACATATATAACAGATACACAAATACATAAAGCATATAATTACCTATTTAAATATATACATAGACATATTAGATAAATAACAGATATACATAAATTTATAAACATGAAACAAGAGCAAGGAACTATACGTAATGATGATGTTTAAGGAGAGAGGAAGTGTTTTTTTACCAGAATTTTAAAAGTGGACAAAGATATTATTAATATTTATTAATGCAGACTACAATGGTCTATAGACAATGACACCCCACATGCAAGGGTAAGATTTTTATTTTAAACTTTATTTAATTTTTATTATCTGTTGTTACAGCAGCAATGAAAATACACAATTTGTGAAAATGTCAACTGTTACCTATTACAGTTCATGAGATACAGCCCGCTGACAGACAGACGGACGGACGGACAGTGGAGGCTTAGTAATAGGGTTCCGTATGGCACCCTTCGGGTATGGAACCCTAATAACAGCCGCACGGGTCGATCTTCACGGTACATCAACGCTAGCCGAGGTCGATCCGTGAATGGCAACCATCCATTACATACTGAGACACTCCGCACGGTCCCGGCTGTCATTAGTAGATCTTAGACAGTCGTTACGGGTAGTCAGAAGCCCGAAAGTCTGACAACAAGTCTTACCAAGGGGTTATCGTGTTGCCCAGTAACTGGGTTGTGGAGGTCAGATAGGCAGTCGCTCCGTGGCCCTCCACAAGATGGACCGATGACCTGGTGAAGGCCACAGGAATCCGCTAGATGCGAGAATCACAGAACCGGTCTAAGTGGCGGTGCTTGTGGGAGGCCTATGTCCAGCAGTGGATGATGATGATGACTTGCACAGGAAGCCGACCCCAACATAGTTGGGAAAAGGCTAGGTTTATGATGATGATCAAAATTGTTACAGTTGAAAAAAAACTTATATAGCATTATACTGGTGAATTTTTTTTTAAATTGGTCCAGTAATTTTTGAGTTTATTCATTACAAACAAACATACAAAAAATCAAATCTTTTCTCTTTATAAAGACAATTTTTTCAGTTTTTTTTTTTTTTTGTGTTGTGTAGGTAGGTACCACAACTAAAAAGTGAAAAATAAAACTTTTTACAAAAAAAAAAAAACAACCGACTTCCAAAAAACACTACAAAGTGAAAAATAACTTTAATTTCGGAAGTCGGTGACAAAAAACGAAAATTCAAAACCAAAGATACCGACTTACGAAATTAAAGTTATTTTTCACTTTGTAGTGTTTTTTGGAAGTCGGTTGTTTTTTTTTTGTAAAAAGTTTTATTTTTCACTTTTTAGTTGTGGTACCTACCTACATACACCACACAAAAAAAAAAAAGCTGAAAAAATTGTCTTTATAAAGAGAAAAGATTTGATTTTTTGTATGTTTGTTTGTAATGAATAAACTCAAAAATTAGTGGACCAATTTAAAAAAAAATTCACCAGTATAATGCTATATTATCACTTTTTGATGAATGACCATTTGTATTATTGTTTGTAATGAATAAACTTAAAAACTCCTGAACCGATTTTAAAAAACATTTCAAATGTTACTTATATTATCACTGAGTAACATGGGCTGTAATAATTTATAAAGATATATCACGACGGTTAAGCCGCTGGTGGAAGCTAGTATTTTATATTATTATTATATTTTCATTTATTCATTTTTTTACATATTAAATACATTTTTAAATATTTTTATAAAAATCATTAAAAAAACGTTTAAAAATATAAAAAATAGTGGCCCATCGGCATCAGGAACAGGGTCCAAGCTGCCGATGGTCAGGGCTCTAGAGAGAGGAACCTCCTGACAATGCGAGCCGTGTCCAGGAGTACCGCTTTCTGAATCAAGCCCTTGATCCAGCTGCTCAACGAGAGCCTCCTTAGGTGTTGGTCGAGGCTCTTGGCAATTAAGCCATTGGCTGATACGACTATCGGCACAATGATCGCTGAGTCCATATCCCACGAGCCAAGTCAAGATACTTGATTTGTTTGTCTTTCACGAGGTTCCCGTCATGCGGGACTGTTATGTCAATAATCATTGTGCGCCGCTCTACTCGATCCACCACCACTATATCAGGTTTATGTTTATTTTATTTTATTATTATAATATTCAGTGACTAACTTAAACAAATCTTTAAGTAATAAAGTTATATCAGAAGCTATTGTCATCTTTTACCTCGTTGCATTACGTCTTTCTTAAACATAGAAATTCCTTTAAGTACATTTTCCTTTTTAGAACAAGAATATTACCGTCTTTGTTATTTTTACGTAACAAAATAATAAAAAACTAAGTAATGAATAGAGTACTTAGTCAGAAAGAAAAACGGAGGTATTTGTTTGTATAACTATTTTTTTTAAGCTTATATATTACTATTTCTTATTACGTAACCACGCGGTTAACCGCCTCTGTGTTTTAGAAGCTAGACCAGCTATCTCAGACCCAGAGGTTTCGGGTTCGGCTCCCAGTGAAGGCAAACATTTCTGCTCGGTTTGATTCGCGGTAGGGCTTGTTCTAAGTCCGCCTGACTAGCTACCATCTTCTTATCTAAGTCTGTTGCCAAAACAACAAAGTTAACAGCATTGTTATTTCGCCAGTTAGAGGTAAGATAGCCAGTTCCTCTGTGGTTGAGGATTCCGGGTGAGCTCGCTTCCACCTTTGACCTGATCATCACTTAACTTCAGGTGAGAAGGCAGGCCAATAACTTTACCGTCCGTCCGTGGAATAGGGATGATGACTAAAAAAATTATTAAAAAATATTGGACACGTATTTTTTCTTTTTTTACGTTGTCAAAATATTACGGCGATACATCGAGTTAAAATGTGTCGTGACGTCACTTGTATGTAGATTTTATACTTCGGGTAATGTCAAATGCCCTTTTTAGAGTGCAAAATTGCATTTGTTTCATCGATAATTAAATAGTGAATAAAACTCTATTTTACTCACTGAGTGAATAAAAACATTTTGAATTTGGAACAACAACGAATTATACGAATTATGTACAAAAACCGGCCAAATGCGTATCGGAACGCACAATGAAGGGTATTAGTTGGGATCAATTTATCCCAAAAACAAACTTAATTTTGTAGTTGAAAACATGTTCTCCCATACATCAATGTACAGACGCCAGCACATCAGGCTACTACAATCTGTCAAATTTATTTAATAGATTTTCAACTTTATCGCTGAATTATAAGGTTCAAAGTTGATCGGGAAAATTTGACAGCTTCGGGTAGCTTGATGTGCTGGCGTATGTACGTCATTATGATAAAATTGGTTCTTCCTGTGACGAAAATGAGACACTGACTCCGGAATCATTTCGTTCTAAAGCAGCAATAGGCATGATGCCTGGGTCAAAAAAAAGAAATTCTATTTAGTCCGTCAGTCAGATAATAAAAAAACATTAGACACGTATTTTTTGCTTTATCATATTAATAAAAAATGACTTAGATAAAACGCATTAAAGTTGGGGAATGGGGGTCGCTACGTCACAAGTAAGTATAAAATCTACATACAAGTGACGTCACGGCACATTTTAACTCAATGTATCGCCGTGATCTTTTGACAAAGTAAAAAAAGAAAAAATACGTGTTCAATATTTTTTAATAATCTACAAGACGGACAAAAAATATTTTTTGAATCATCATCCCTATTATAGTAGAAAATTTGTTGCCGCCAAAATTTATTTTTTTCGCAATCAATGATAAAAAGTACACAATTCGTGAAAAAAATATATTCTTCTCGGTCCTTGTATCCCTCGAATTAAATTCCGTTTTTTTACTTGTATAATCTACATTTTTTTTATTTAATTGTGTAGCTCGAGCCAGCCAGTGTGTACTTTCAGCACGTTTTATTCATTGTTCGTAGATAATTCGTACAATTCATGCTGGTTCCAAATTCAATTTGTTTTTATTCACTCAGTGAGTAAAAGAGAGTTTTATTCACTGTTATCGATGAATAAAATGCTATTATTCGAGTGGCAATTGTAAAAAAAATGTTTACTAGCTTTCACCCGCGTTGATGTCAGAAATTATACCACGAGAACCTACTACCGAGATAAAAAGTGTCCTATGTCCTAATCCCGTTTAGCCAAAACGGCGTGAAAACCTGTGATTTTTCTCACAACACTTTGCACTATTTATTTGCCTTTTCAGCGGGAATATCGCTCAGTATAATTGTAGAGGACAGGTATTTTTATTTTAGCAAAAAAGATCAATGTGTTTTCCAGTTAAACTTTAGAAGAACACAATTATTATTATAATATAGTTCTCCCGAATTGAGCACATGACATTTTTTAACAGACTTCCAAAAAAGAGGAGGTTCTATATTCGTATGTACGATTTTTTTAAATCTATTTCCATCAATCTTTTTTATTTACTTTTTTATTCTTTGATTAACTTTGCTCGAATAGTTTTTGAGTCAGCTTCAGTAATACGTATTTTTCGCACTTAGTCCATGTGGATGCATGTAGCATCCACAGGAGCAGATTTTTTTTTTCAAATTCAAGTAATTCAAATAATTTATTTCAATTAGGCACATAAAAGGCTCTTTTGAACGTCAAAACAGGTAGTGGTATCCCAATTTGTGTGGGTTTTAAGTTTTTATTTTTCACTTTTTGTTGTGTTAGGTATATACTACCACAGCAAAAAGTGAAAAATAAAACTTTTTACAAAAAAAACAACCGACTTCCAAAAAAAAACACAAAGCGAAAAATTACTTTAATAATTTCGGAAGTCGTTGGCAAAAACCGAATATTATAAACCAAAGACACTGACTTCCGAAATTAAAGTCATATATCATGTTGTAGTGATTTTTTTTTTAAGTCGGTTGTTTTTTTTTTGTTTTGTAAAAAGTTTTTTTACCATTTCAATTCGAAAACTCACACTGTATAATTAACAGCGTTCGTCCATAGCTTTTAATTGTTTACCTACCTACCTATATTTTTCCACAGCCAAAGCAAATTCACCCATCCTCTCTCTATTTCATTCATATCAAGTATCAACCCTTTGTACAGATTTAAACCGCCACGCCAACATTACACGTGTCCTACTTCAACAATAACCCCAATCCTTCCACGGACAGGTAAAGTACCTGTGTCCACCTTTTTTGATACATTCTGCAGATATAGTCCGCCCACTGTCTTTTATTTTGTGTACTTAGGCCCGGCCCGGACTACACCAATGCGGAGACGAGACGAGAGGAGAGGAGATGTGTTTTAAACAACCAATAGAATTTCGTTATTCATACATCTTGTCTCCACTCGGCTTGAGTGCATACCAATGAGCGAAGATGTATCATATTTGTACGGCGCGATTGAAGCAGAGATGTGAGCTGTGTCGCGCCAAGATTGAGCTAGGTGGTGGTACAAAGCGGAGATGTGAACTTTGCCACGCAAGCTGGTGACAGCGCGCAGCGGAGACAAGAAGAGAAGTGAACGGAGTGCAGTGATCAGTCAACATCCAACGCTCCTCGCACGCAGCTCAATTCCGCTCTAGCCAGTACACATCTCCGCACAACTTCGGTGGATACACCCTAGCTGAAAAACATCTATTGTAGTCTCCGCTTCGGACATCTCCGCACATCTCCGCTTTGGTGGAGTCTGGGCCTTATCTTGACAAACCGCGAGGGTGGGTATTTGTGGGTAGAAGTGGAGTTTTATTTCGTCCTTGTGGAGTTTTGATTATGGAAAAGGAGGTTTCAAATGTGTTTATTTGCCTATAAAGGTCCACTGCTCTATGAGCTGACCATAGCCAACTGTGGTAGTGTTGGTAAGTAGATTGGTGACCGCGAATTTTTTTAGGAGTAGAATTTATAGGAGGATCCAGAAACTATCTCCTATAACTTATAATGGGTACAGATAGTGCCAAAAACGCGCCCCACTTTTCTTCCTAATCGCTTACAGCACAAGCTTACAGTAATGATTTGTTATTATTATATTGTCAATTATATAATAATGACAAATTAAATTGTATCTAGTTTATATAAATATTGATCTAGCTTTTTAAAATTAAGGTTAGCGATGATGCGGTCGAAGACGGTAAATTCTGCTCTAGAATTAACCTACGCAATGCAGACATGAAGATTCCCAGGTGAATATTTTGAAATGCAGAGTGCCCACCTACATAAATTGAACAATTACTTACAGTACTTATTCTACCTTGAAAGCAACGACCAATACGCTTAAAAGGGCCCTTCCCGATCCGTCTATCGTCAACACAAGCATGGTCAAAAAGCATGTTGTTTCATCTAGCGCAAGTGAGAACGCGATAACATTGTACGAAAAATAGTGTGAGGAAATTTCATAAAACTTGTTTCAGGAAATACGTGTTTTTGAGTAAGCTTTACTAGTTTGTGAAATAAATGTTTGTTATTTAGAATTTCCATTACACGTGAAAGGTTCCTATGCAGATTTTTTCTTTACTTTTACAATTTATGAGTATATTATGAACGGCCAAAGTTCAGGTAAAAATTGTGCAAAAATGCAGATTTTCGGAGGCTTGTACTGAATTTATTTCTCGACATTTTAATTTTTTGGTTTCATAGAAACCTAGAAATAGTGCACAAGATACCTATTAGTTTAAAAATTTCAAAGAAAGATGTGTTACGACGCCATAATCACGTACGAGCGTTTGTATGAAAAGTATGACGGGTTGGCCGCTCTTAAATGACTACAATGCAACAGTAATTACTTATAACTTTTAAAAACTACATCTTCCGTAACACCATGCCATCCGCATGAAAGCAACAAAACCATCAATGACTCACTCTCAACATTTTTCGCAAAAAACAATTGTTGACAAATATCAAGTATAATGAGTCACGCTATACAGACGGATCCGGTTTGAGACTATCCCTACTACTTTCTTGTTAGAAAGTTGACCGGTCTCGTTACTGTCCTTGCCATACAACTTTCAACTCTATTTTTGGTTGCCAAAGTCAAAATTCCTTTGATACGAAAAGAAAAGTGACGTATTAATCATCACCAACATCCACATGTGATTTCGAACTTAGTATTGAAAGAAATAAAGTTGGAATTTACTTGGTGTTGACAAGAATTAGTATTAATCATCAGTGTGTAATATTTTGTAATATGAATGTATGTTTTTCGGTTAGTAGTGCCGGATTTATGTGATTGCTCCGGAGCAACCTACTGCCCGGGCAGTAGGTTCGATGAAGGTTGTTGACATCGGTGTTATGGTTTAGTATATTTGCAATGCTAATTGCTAAAAGAAAAATAGCGAGGACAGAGAAGCATGGTACTATCTTCTATTTAATAAAAATCTTAAATTCACTGATATACAACACATATGTAGCCTAAACCGCTGCGTCTAAAAGCATGAAGAGTTCCTAAACAACGTGTTCCTTTTGATGTCCCATAACTTCTATAAACAACTGAATATATATTATTAATTAATTAATAAAGTAAATCTAAAGTTGTATTTTCTTTTAAACTATCTTCCTATAGTAAAGTAGCTCTTATTTATCATTCATTGTAACAAAAAATAAGTTACTTCAATTTAAATCACTTTAAATTAATTAATTCTTTTAATTGGTTTGAATTTTTATCTGTACTTTTTTAAGTGAAAAATTTACCAAACTAATAAATATTTAATTTATTTTATGTAATATGTTATTAGTGAATAAGTCATTGGAGTACCTATAAATATAAAAATAATACAAAAAGTCGTAGAATAAATGTGCCAAAAATACATAGTTTCGACGATAACATTATATCAATAGACTCTCGAAGTGTGTATCTTAGTTTCATTGATAAAAACGAGTAAATCATTTTAATTCAAACCAATCATTCATATTTAAAGCTAAGAAAATGCGACGTTGTCATATTTTTTTAATGGACAAAAATAGTCTGAATTATTTTACATAAATAATCGTGACCTTGACAACATAATTCATATTCATAATCTCATTCTCAATAATAATAATATTCTACTAACACTAGGTTTAAGATATTACTAACATAATGGATCTTTTGTTGTCCGAATAAATAAATTTAATAATAATAATAATTCATAGGCCAGTTGATTCTTTGACATGGGCTTATTAATACCCTAGAGCAGAGATTCCCAAAGTGGTCCCTTGGGGTCGATATCGGTTTCCTAGGGGTCGACATAAACGAAGTCAGAATGAAAAATAACACTCTGTAGCAGCTGTTTTAAATTAGCGGACCATTATGAATAAGGGGGTTGATCTTAAAAGTAGGTAATTTGGCCATGGGGGTCTGAGGTAACAGTTCATTTTGGAAAAGGGGTCACTTGTCCAAAATGGTTTGGGGATCCCTGTCCTAGAGTCTAGAGATAAGGGATACCAAAAGAAACACGTTGTATAACAAAGGTGAACACAAAGGAAGGATTTTTTGAAAATTCATCCTCTGTGAGGTTTAAATTAGGGGTTGGAAGGTTGTATGCAATTTTTCGTTACTTTTGCTGATAGGAATTCCCATCGGAGAACACCGTTCTTTAGATAGAAAAACATTAAGGCGCGCACACTTTGGATACGTTTTCGTACGAATTTCACTCGTGCGTACACGACGACTATGATCGTACGAATTGTGTGCACACACTGGATACGTTTTTCTCCGTCAAATAGAACAAATCCCAACAAGTACGGATTATTTTCGGACGTCGGAACTATACGTACGTATACGTACGACTAAGCCCACGTTTGCACGGACAAAAATATCGTTGATAATCCATTAGTGTGTATTTTCGACACGCTGGGATGCACTCTGTTGAACTCTCAACGCTCGGGTTAACACCGAGAGTTGAAAATCCAGTGTGCGAAAAAATTCCGCCGCGATATTTTTACGTCCGTGCGAACGTCTTAGTCGCACGCAGTCTGCGCGCTCCCTTTGTACTTGGAAGGTCGGGATCGTTCGTGCGTGTTCGTACGTGTATGAACGAGTCAAATTCGTACGAAAACGCATCCAAAGTGCGCGCGGCCATATACCTCAATAGATAGAAAAGTTGGGAAATAGCGGGGTAATTGCATAACACATAAAATGACAATTGATCGCAATGGGTTTCATTTTGACAGTTCACCCACGTCCATTGCGTTATTAACGTTGTTGAGCCGACGAATTTTTCAAACCTATGAGGCAATGGATTAGCAATAACCTTCAAAACTCTTAAAAGCGTGTATTAAAGTGCCGGTCATCGGATGGAAAGATTGTTACCGTTGACTGATGCGTTCTTAGAACAAATTAAATATCTCCTGTGCTTGTAATTTCACGGGCACTTTACGTGTCGAACCGGAACATCAACCACTATAGTAATATCATTTACTAGCTTCCGCCAGCGGCTTTTTATTATTTTTATTATGTTTTTGGTTTCTCATTAATCTTATTCAATTTAATTTAATTCAAGTAAATGTTAAGTATAAAAGATTATTGATATTAGTTCTAATTACATTGTTATCCATCTTTTTATTAATTATTATTGTCTAGTGAGATCTAAATAAAATGCTGTGCTTACCTTTAATTTAGATGCATGCAATGCTATTGTATTTGTAAATGTTATATACTCTGAATGTCTGTGTGTGTATTTAGTTGGTTTGCCAAATAAATCCAGTAGTTTTTGAGTTTAATCATTACAAACAAAATACAAATCTTTTCTCCTTATAATATTATTATAAGTGTAAAGATACGAAGGACAGTTTAATTATAAATGGCCTATTTTTTTAAACTGTAGATATTATTGTATGGTCTCAAGTACTAGATGGCTCTGCATCTAATGAAGAGTCAGAAGAAATAGTTTCCCGCTTGTTAATCAAATATCAACTGAAAAGAAAAGCAAATCTAGTAGATCAAGAAATAAATACAGTACCACAGATTAGTACAGATGCTTTACTTAGCAAAAACCTTTAAATAAATAGCGACTCTTGCTACTACACAATAAAGTGCAATTCAGGTCGCACAGCGCTAATTACCTACAGTTATATTCACCTAGAAGTTGCCTCTCTTTGTATCGCGTAACTCTTATTATAAATATCTTCTGACTACGTTACGCTCACTGAATTAGCCCGACAAGACGAGCCCGCCGCGTACTTGTAGCTTCATATCTAAAATGCAGAGTGCGTCTTCTGTACTATTCTGTGACAGTACGGAAGAAATAAAATCCACAAATATTATTACGAAACTCAATCGTTTTAGTTGAAGATATAATAAACAATGTAAGATAGGAAATGATTTGACTACGCATATAATTGAAAGTATAAATACTCGTACACACGGCTACAGATCAAGCTATACATTTCCAGTATAAGCTGACATTGTACGGAAATCCTACACAATGCGAGATCAGCATATACTGGAAATGTACAGCTTGATGTG
The DNA here is from genome assembly GCA_949152395.1 of Agrochola litura. Classification (NCBI taxonomy): domain Eukaryota; kingdom Metazoa; phylum Arthropoda; class Insecta; order Lepidoptera; family Noctuidae; genus Agrochola; species Agrochola litura. The sequence continues at coordinate 18,406,288 of OX424513.1, read as the reverse complement.
TAGTCGTATGTACAGTAAGAGAGGAAATATTTAGCATTAGCATTAGTTTATACGTTTCCTTATTCCCCAGTTTTAATGGAATAAACCTCAAGCCAAGTTACATCATTGGCAAGACATTCACCTCGACACTTGTTATATAATGCCTGGTTTGCTTATAAGCTTGGGATTGAACTGTTCGCCTTGAGATAAAACCATAAAACTAGACATTTTAATTATTATGTAAAATCAACATATACCAGTTTTATAAACACATTGACATTGTTGAAAATTATATTCAAAATGACATGATTACTTTGTAAAATATTATATTATTTTAACTATTGTGAATGTGAGGACTATGTGGATATTGTTTTTATTTCTCTGCTAGTTTTAGTGATGGTCTGGCAGTTTGAGTAGTTTATGCGGCCTACCCAAATGTCCTTTCTTTGGTATTGTTCGTCGAGCTGAGCTCCTTAAGTTCTGAGTTGAGCTCCACGATTACTGACAAATGCTTGCACTGACTGGACAGGTCCACTCAAATCTGTGTGGTTCTTTCCTCAAAAGACCTTTTCAGACACTTATCTACATGGTCCTCATATGGCCTGACCAAGATTATGTCTGGACTTTAAAAGAGACTGCGACCTCTGAGTTTGTTTCGGCCTTTCTTCTCAGAGTAGTCAGATAGGAAACGCCGAACTCATCTAGCTTATTTTTAATATTTTTTTATATGACGTGTAAAAGTGATTTCGATATCCTATTTACAGAATAAACAATTTCATTTCATTTTATACTATGGCAGTGACTATACCCAGTGACTCGGAATTTCGAACCCAGTCCGGTTCATGTAGCCGAGATCGGCAGTAAGTCAGTAAGTCAGGCAGGGAAAGCTACTGGGTCCGTAAATAGACGGGTAGGTTAGTCAACAGGACTGACTTGAGGACGCGAAGTCAGCACTGGACTGCGTTGAAACTATATAGTGTCTGCACGAGCCCAGTTCCAAGTCAGCGCTGGACTTACTTACTGTACTGTCACATTACTGGGCTCGCCTATATTATGCATGTAGTAGCTATTAGTACTAGTGGTAATTATATGGGTGGTTGAAGTTGCACTGGGTCACAGTTAAATTAGTAACAGTATTATTATCTCAGCAGTGACTTTGAAATAATTACGTACGGCCCGGTAGGTAAACCTTCCACGTCCGTACGTAACTGCCGTGCACTCGATACTGTTGCGTAGTGATATACACTGAGATTTCGCGTCGTTTCGGCAGTTTTATATAAAGATATAATACTGTTACTAATATATACTGTGACTGGGTTAAACCTGATGACATAATTTTAAATATTTTATTGGGTTTCCCATTACAAATGAAGGTGAAGTTATTTATAAAGAAAGTATTAAATACCTAGATTTGAACTTATGAAAGGTAGGGTAAGGTTTTTACTAGAAATTTCAAATATTCGATGGCCAAACACCTACCAAGGCGGTTGTTTTAAAAGAAAAGACAGTTTATTCATTGTCTCTGTCGTAAAACGTCGCTCAGATCTTAAGTCAATAGGATATGCAGCAGTATCCTCTTGACCTAGCAATGAAGAATGACAATTCAGAATCCGTTTCTAACAAAAAAACAAGTAGAAACATACTTACCGGGCTGAAATTTAAAGGAAAATCTATTACACATTGTAACAGCGAATCAATTATCACGTCAAAAAATATAACAATTAATTTAATATTAGGGCCTCCTAGGGTTTAAGACCTAGGCTAAATATTTTTTTCATATTCGGATACCTAAAGAGGTACCAAATTAAAAAAAATATATACCTATATATATAAAAATAAAATTCCGTGTGGTTAATAATACATATCACAAGATAAGTCATCTACAAGATAGAAGAAGATGATTTATGGCTGATAATAGATGCAAATATAACTGTACAAAGATCGTTTGGCGCGTGGCAAAAATCTGTACTGACGCTGCTATTTTTTTAAAATCAATACATCATTAATCTTTTCCTGCCCTATTCCAATTTATTTGTCGTCGCCGCAACATGTCTTTATTAGTCGCCATACTTCTCTATTAGTCGCCATCTTGATAGTCAATCCCGTTCTAACCACATCATCTATCACACAGTCCATCCATCGTTTCTTTGGTCTTCCCCTACTCTTATAGCCATCCACATTCATACTCAAAACTTTCCTCACGACATTTTCCTCATTCCTCCGCATCACATGCCCATACCATGACAACCGATTTTCCCACAACTTTACAGTCACCGGTGCCACTTTCAGACTTCTCTTATGTACTCATTTATTATTCTATCCATTCCTTGTAATACCATACATCCTTCTTAGCATTTTCATCTCAGCTGCATGCAATTGCCTTTCATTCATTCGTTTTGTTTTATCAATACAATTTCACGTCCGGCCGTCTCTGTCAGTGTCATTCAATCGCCACAATATCGTTGTTACACTGTTAATAGATGATGTGAAGGTTCGTCAAGTACTGCAGCTTTATCATAATCAGCAGGGTAATTACGTCTTACAGTAGCAATGACTTTTATTTTAACAGTTCAATCAATCTGCCTAGCCTTTTCCCAACTACATATGTTGGAGTCGGCTTCCAGTCTAACCGGATGCAGCTGAATACCAGTATTTTACATGGTGCGACTACCTATCTGCCCTCCACAACTCGGTTACTGGGTAACACGATACCCCTTGGCTTACCAAGGTAGTCAGACTTTCGGGCATCTGACGACCCGTAACGACCGCCAAAGATCCAAGAATGATAGCCGGGACCTGGCTTAACATGCTTTCCGAGGCACGGAGGGGTCGCGGTATATTGAGATAGTCAACCATCCACGGACTGACCGCGGCAAGCGTAGCTTAACCTAATCGATCGCCCCGTGCAGCTGTTATTACTTAGCCACGAGCCAAGTTTGACAGTTCAACAACATTAATTGCGTTATTCACGTTGTTGAGCAAACAAATTTTTCGAACATATAAAGCAATAAATTAGCAATATCCTTCAAAATCATTCAGATTGTAATTGTACGTGTGTTATACAAGTATCGTGCCAGTACCATCGGAAACGGAAAGTACGCAGCATTATACTGCATCAAACGAGGTCTCGGTAACTGTACGAGTACACTGCTTCCTAAAAGTTACATTACATAATTGAAAGTGGAACGCTACGTTCAAATTTTACGGATGTTCAAGCTTATTCATTCTTCGGGGAAAAGAGAAGTGTCATAGACTTTGCAAATATGGCAAAGTGATACGAGTACCTACTTTCTGGATGCCTTGAATCTGGAGGCACCCTTATGTTGTGGTCTTGATTCGTCTAAACTAGGTCCAATAATATTTAGTAGTAGTTATATTTACTTTTTCAGAAATTTTAAATTATTAATTAAGATTATACTGTCTACAGAAATATTACCTGGCATTTTAAAACATGTTATGGTTGAGTCTCACAACCAGATGCTTAGAAACATTATCCATGAACATCCAATATCAGTCGATCGACGTAAATCGTTATCGTTACAAAATATGTCTCCTTCTCAGACCAAATAAAAAACCAAGACAGCGCTACGAATAATGCAGTGAAGCATGCCAAAACTACACCTCCGCTCTGTGCATACACCTCACTATATGTTTACGAAACTGACCTCACGTTACTGTCGACATGTCTTGTTTTTTAGGGTTCGTCATGTCCGACTGTCTGTCTGTCTGTCCGCGATCTAGCTCCGAGACCCTTAGTACTAGAAAGCTGTAATTTGGTACAGGTATATATATTAATTACGCCGACAAAGTGGTAAAATAAAATAAAGAAAAAAAATGTTTTTAAGGTACCTCCCCTACACGTAAAGTGGTGATGTTTTTTTTTTTTCTGTCCCATTGTGTGGAGTATCATTGGAAAGGTCCTTCAAAAATATTATGAGTATGTGAAAACCATTTTTGGAGTTAAGTGAACACTGTTATTTGAAAGTATTGTAAAAGCCAATTATTTTTAAAATAGTAACCGTGGAGTTTCTTGCTGGCTGTTCTCCATAGGAAACGACAAATTGGAACCGTGCACCTAGCTTCTGACGTTTCATAAGTGACCAGGTTTATGTGAAATAAAATATTTTGAATTTGAATTTCGGTTTTGTGGCAGTTAGTTACATACGTTGACATGCAATTCAGAAGATGTACTATCTAGTCGACTAAAATACGTACATGTGGAAGCAATTGGAATGAAGATTGTAGTTGCTTGGTTGGCTTTGCCTAAAGATATAATTGTAGACAACTATATGATTATTATATTAATCATCCGTAGGAACCCGCTGGATACAGGAAGCACAGAACCTACTGAAGTGTCGGTGTTTGGGGAGGCCTATGTCCAGCAGTGGACGTCTTTCGGCTGAAATGATGATGATAATAGGCAATTAGAAAGAATAATATTTAGGACACGCAAAGGAAATACTTGAAACAGTAAAAAAGGTACATTTAAAAAGAATGACTAAACTTCGAATTGACAAAGAACAAGACTTGTACGAAGTCAAAAGGCTCTTATCCGGCGCTCGTGTTCCGATAGGGTTGGAATTAGGATCTGACTAGTTTCTAAAGTCTTCAGAAAGTCTCTCAATAGTTATTGATTCGACAGTTATCTCACGAATGTCTTCCTTATCTGAACACACAATGCATCAAAATATCGAACCCAAAACCATTGAATCGATAAACTTCGGTTAAGAATACTTCAGAAATACTCAGAATCCAGGCTACTAGAAATGATACGGTATTTGAACGAGACGATTTTCAACAGTTTGTGGATTCCCCAAGCTTTGCACCCGTTTGAATATTTTCCAAAGTCTTTAATTTTATTCCAAATCATGTTGCTACGATACACCAAAAAATTATACTACCCACATTTTAGCTTCTCGCCCCGATAAGACTATATAGTAGAAGATAAGTAGTATGGAACCAACTAAATACTTTTTATTTATTACAGCTAAAAATAAAACAACAAAAAAGGAAACAATAGTCGACAGAAAGCCAATTACAAGTGTTCGCGTTTAGAATTATAATAGAATTCGTGTTGTGAACATACAAGTAATCCCACGTACAATGGTCCGCCTGACGGACTAAGTGCGGAAACCAAACCCCATAACATAGAACATACAAGCAGTAACACGCATAACATAACATCACGCCTGGTTTCCCAGAAGGGTTGGGCAGAGGTATCCTTGTCGTAGGTACACCCACTTTTAGCCAGTTATGTTTAAGTCCCATGTAATCCCCGGCAACAGGGCAACCGAAGGAACACGGGTGGGTTTTAGTCAGTAAGAGTCTGACACGCACGTTATTTGATAATTTCCCACCCAAAAAAAAAAAAACAAAGTCCCATGTAATACGGGCGAGCCTATTGCCATCAACCGGGTACAAATCCAGACTCCGAGCTGCTACTGAAGAAATTCCCAATATCCACCCAGGACCTCATGCTCAGCAGTTGCGCTTGCGACCACTAGACCAACGAGGCAGTCTTCTAACTATCAAAATAACCAAAACCAAAACTATGAAAAAAAATCTAATTAAAAAGCACAGCAGCTATTTAAAAAATTTGAGGCTTAAGCACCTTCTAGCTGAGGTCACACTGGTTGTAAAGATATCCAAGTCGTGTTGTTTACATATTTGGTTATCCTTGCTGTATACCGTCAGAAGCCAGAAAGTCTGCAGTAACTATAAGCAGTCGCTCCATGTAAAATACTGGTCTTCAGTTGCACCCGGTTAGAATGGAAGCCGACGTCAACATATTTGGAAAAAGGCTAGGCAGATTGATAGCTTAACATTCCTTTGTCCACCCATCAAACGCGTAGAAAAGGCTATTCAAATAAAGTTTGCTTCAGCCCATCGTGAGAAATTTGGAGACATGTGACATCCACCAACCCGCACTGAGCCCGCGTGGTGGAATACGGCCCAGGCTCTCACAGAGAGGAGGCCTGCGTCACAGCAGTAGGAACATTACTGACTGATTATGTTGCTTAAGCTAGAGGTACTAAAATCTCGGAAGGAAAAAACTTTTTACAAAAAAAAAACAACCGACTTCATAAAAAAACACTACAAAGTGAAAAATAACTTTAATTTCGGAAGTCGGTGACAAAGAACGAAAATTCAAAACCAAAGACTTATATTTTTCACTTTTTAGTTGTGGTACCTACCCCACATAAATTCGAATACCACTACCTGCTATGTAAATAACAGTGACAAGAAGTTATCATATTATCTACATACTAAGTGGGAAAAATTACGAATAATTGAAGCTAACTCAAAAACTACCCAAGCAAAGTTAATAAAATTTATATGGAACCACCTCTGAAGTATGATCTACCAAACAAAAAAAGAATCATCAACATCTATTCATAATTGGCGGAGTAATCGCGTAACAAACATACAAAAAAAAAAAAGAAAAAAAAAACATACAGACGAATTGAGAACCTCCTCCTTTTGGAAGTCGGTTAAAAACCCATATCAACATAAATTGGCACACAACCATAACACTGTTTGAGTACCAAGGTCGAGACTGACAAATGTTCATTGCAAAATGATCAGGCAATACCTACTGAAGGGAATTCCTGATGCTATCCGTGAACTGAATGTTGAAAGCGCACTAGGATACAACAACTGGAGTGTGCGGGGAAAGTAGTGTGGAGACGGCTTCTTAAGAAAACAATACGGTCGGATTTCTATGAATTATTGCCTGAGCCTTGACTTTTTCAATTAAGATTTTGAATGTTCAGGTTTTGTTGTACCTTTAAGTTTAAGCTTGAATGTAATACTGTTTTTTTTTTCTCTCTTCTTTTTCTTTGGTAACTGTGTTGTGTTGTTCACACTCCTTCTTTCCAATCTGTTTTTAGAAGTGAAGACTTTTAATTGGCTGTCAGTCTCGCATACAATTTTTTATTCTGTTTTTTTTTTAGCTGTAAGTCATCCATAGTTAATAAATAAATAAACTATTCTTGATGATTTCATCTACACTAATATTACAAAGAGAAAATGATTGTATTTTTGTTTGTAAAGAATACTCAAAAACTACTGGACGAATTTAAAAAATTCTTTCACTAGTGCAATGCTATATTATCACTGAGAACGTAGGCTATAGTGTATAAAGATAATTCATACGGGCGAAGCCACCGGTGGATGCTAGAAGTAACATAATGTCATATTTGACGTGCTAGAGTTTAATAAAAGTATCCATATGTGTTATTGGAATTATCCTTTCAACTGTCACTAACGAGACACAATCAAATTTTAATTGTTATCCACCTCAATGAGGAGTCGTAACAGATGATGAGTTAACTAGGTTATTGCTGTTAATTGGTTATGATCTGTAACAGTTGGATCACCAAGACATAGCAATACTCATATTTATTTATTTACTGGCTCATTATTGAAGCTTGCAGTTTACTGCGAGTAAAAAATGAGAGATCCAATGTAGTGGAAAAACTTTAGTGAATTTATTGCTATGAATTAAAATTAAAACCTACGAATAATAATGTACAAACGTATTTTCTTTAGTTTTCTTGTCGGCCATTCAGCTGATATTTATTTAATACTCCAACAATATTCATAAGAATGAAATAAAAAAAACGTATTGACGAAAAGCGCACTCCATACTTATCAACTGTCGACAGTATTCGCTGGGATATCCCACGTTGCGCTAACTTCATTCAAACTCCGGTTTGCAAGTTCGTTACGAGCATAACTTACCAAAATCAACCTTAACACACTCAATTATGGCTCAACATCGTTTGACGTTCAAATTTTGTTCGGTGCTCAACTTAAATTTGCTAAAACCTACGAAAGTTTTTGCAAAATAGACTTTATGTTCATTACGTTAAGGTTAAAAATTTATTATGTAACTGAGTTAATCGACCGAAAAATAAAGTTGTGTTCAGACGCAATAAGTTTTAGCTGTCGGTAGCAGCTGACTTCATGTAAATTACTATACGAGTGCGCGTTCTAGTAAATATACTAAAACTTTCTCTTGGAATATGGACATGTAAAATTCTACATGAGAATATTCTGTAAGAAAAGCAAAAAAATTAAATCAGAACTCTATCAATACTTTGAAAACGGACACCCCTTGTCTATCTAATGAAAAATTGAACACTTATGAAAAACAAAACACATACATTTTGTACATTTTTGGAACATCAAGGGTAAGATGGACATAGACGGAAATATTAATCAATTAAACAAAGAATTCGTAGCTCAATAAATTAAGTCCGTAGTGTTTTAATCGGTAGGATTCCGTCATACATTACTCTGCATTCTCCCTTGACGGGCGTAGGTATCTAAGAGGGTTTCCCAACGAAACAGGCTCAAATATTTGTTTAATTAGAACGATCAGAATTTTTGCAATTTAGCTGTTGATTCTTAACAAACGTTGCCTCAACATCGTCGTAGGCAACTAAAAGTGGCTCAGTTTGAACGAAACCTCGTCGAAGTTTATGCAATTCTTATGTTTTGTTATTATATAAGGTAGTTTGGCGTTAACCAAGCCACTCTCGTCTGCATCGCTCAGTGCATTGAACGCTATCTAGTTATTTGGATCACTAAGTTCTGTGTTAATTAGTTTTCAGGTAAGTCTTCGATTTTTAGTTTTACTATCAAATTTTTGTGATTAATTATTATCATTATTCATTAAGAAATTAAATTCATTCATATTATTATAGCAGTTTTCAGTAAGTTTTATAAAAATCTTGTTATAATTTTAAGTGTCCTCTATCTGTAATATAAAATTGACAAGAAATCATCCATCACCTTCCACCACGAAAGACCGAGGTCTAGAATTGGCCAATTAACAAAAAAAAAACAGTTGACACAAATAAAATTCTAAACTAATTTAAAATCGACATAACTTTTAAAAATATTGACATAAATATACATAATATTATCAGATGTATGAACGTAAACGAAGCAAAAGGATCGTAGCAGGTGGCGTTCTGTAGATTCTGCCTACCCCCCATAGGCAGAAGGCGTGAGTTTCTGTATGTATATATGTATAATAATTATTATCATCACAATAATAATATATACAGTCCTCATTTTAGCAGCACAAGTCAGTGAACTGTCTCTGTAAGGATAGTGAAAGTAGCTCATGTAACCATTGTTATCGAGAAGAGATTGCTCTCAGTATTCTTACTTTTAAGAGGAATAATCTATTGTTTCAAAGCAGTAACTAAAAGGCCTTTTATAACTTAATTACTAACTAAAGCTAGATTAATAATAAGATCATCATCAGCATCTTATTTGGGAACGTTATGTTTGGCAGTTAATATAAAAGTATTGATATCATGATTATCTTTATCTTTGTCAAATAGGAGTGTCACCTTTTTAGGAGTACCTTGGAGTACTAAGAGTAGGACTTTTACAGTCCATTCCAATTAAAATGTTTGGTACAGAAAATTAAGAGTTATCTAGATAACTGCAACGGATGGCTTAGTAGATGAATATTTACCTCTAGGCTACGGGTCACAGATTCAATTTCCGTACGGGATTAATTAATATAGTTAAAGCCCTTTAGACAGTTGTTCCAGATCTGGATGTTTCTAGTAATGAGAGCGCGTCTTTTGGTTGTGTTTGTAAATGCATCAACGATCCAAGATAAATTACTAGCATTTTTTTTAAATGGTGATTTTTGCAATTAGCCTACTTCAATTTCTGCGAACCCCAAAAGATGAGTCACACTATGATGACAGGACACTGGCCCACTTGATGACCAGTAGAAAGTTATCCTGCGTCACTCGTATTGTGGGTCAAGAACATGGATGTATAATGCAACATGTTTGTGTGACATAACCGTGTCATAAGCAACTTGAATTTAAATTTTTATGTTTATTTGTGTCTAGATATTGATCATTTGAATACAATCACAAATAACAATAGCCATTGATAGTTAGTTTTTGGGGCATAGGCCAAACAACAGTTTTGGCGATAATTAAAAATCTACTTGTTCACAAACTAAACTAAATTTAAGTTCAGTGCATCTTTTTCTTTCTATTTCATTAAGAAAAGGACAGAAGATAAATTTTAGTTTAGTCCTGTCAAATTAATCAGCGCCTGTCACTACTCCATACAAGTTTAGACGTGATTAAAAACTTGCCTACTAAAATTACGTCAATTTACGTCAAGCGCTGATTAAGTTGACAGGACTAAACTAAAATTTATCTTCTGTCCTTTTCTTAAAGAAATAGAAAGAAAAAGATGCACTGAACTTAAATTTAGTTTAGTTTGTGAACAAGGAATCGGCACCTATGTAACTAAATTGATGTTTTTTTTTTTTTTTCCATCGGGAATAATAGTTAACTGTACTGTCTGTTTTTTGCTTTATCATCAGCTGTTAGCTCGCCAAACTGTTCTTTTTATCCTAGCATTATTTAAACTAGCATTTCCCGTCGCTTCGCTCACATGGAGGTCGGAAATTATTCCACGGGAACGTACTACCGGCATAAAAATTATCCTATGTCCTAACCCAGGCCATCTCCCTGTGTGCCCAATCATCCAAATCCTATAACATAACAGTCAGACAGACAGACAGACCGACAGTAAGAGTTACTTTTGTATTTGTAATATTAGTATGGATTTCAGTATTCTTACTGTTCGTATTAAAGATCAACATTATAGACACACAAAAGATCTCAAGTAAATCTAATCTTATCTAAATATTCCAAGATTTTTCCTTTGACCTTTTAGATGTTTTTACCTGACAATAGTAATTGTAAATAAACTTTCTTTGTGATATTTTTATTAGAAGCTCGTGTTTCTATTGTCAGAATGTTTTCTATTTCATTTTAGTGGATTAGCTTTGATCTTAACAACAGTAACTGTTTATAGAATTTCCTTTTCACGAATTTTATTATCTTCAAGATTTTTTTTGTCTACAATAGTAACGTCTTCTATTTTTGTTTTGTCCTTATTAAAGCTATTTTAACTTTAGCTTCTCTAATAACGGTTTATTGAATTTCCTTTTCACGAATTTATTATCTTTTAGATTCGTTTTGTCTACTAGTAACATCTTCCAATATTTTGTTATTAATAAAGCTATTTTCGACTACCTCTCTATCCTATTATCTATAGTGACTAGTCTAATTTAACAATTATTTTCAGATTTTCATAAGTCCAATTTAAGTGGAAAGTTCTTAAAAAATTCTAAAGAGTTATACCGTATCTATTCCACAAGTGTTACCAACATCTCTGACCGTGCAACTTTAACATGCGGGTCACATATCATTGGAGTACGCACTATAAGTTTTTGTTTCGCATCGAGTTCAAATGGTTAAGTTCCTTACACTTCGAGACCCGAATTAGGGTCATCGTGACCGGAATTGAGATGTATCTAAATGGTAAAAGAAACATAAGGTGGTAGCAAATTCTAAATGATGCGTTTGTTCTACTTTTGTCATGATTTATTGGCAATGTTTTGATGTGCCTTATTTGTACATCATTTGATTTCGTTATATACCATATTTTATTCTACTTCTTGAATATTGGCGTTAACAGTGTTGATCTCATTATGATCTGTGCAGTACCCATGTTTCAGTGCCAATTATTTGCCATCCCTATTTAAGTCATTAGGTAGGTGCTTATTCTCGATATATTTTTACGCTGTTAGGTCATTCTTTTATATAATTTTGATTTACGACACCTTTGTATTCGGGTTGAGTATGGACATTCAGCCTTGGTTTGTAACCATGAGTACTATATTATATTTTTGTTACGATGTACGTGAAGAAACATTGCGTGTCTTGTATTATAATCATTCATTCAAAATAAACGGAATAGAAATAAAGAACAAAACAGTCAGTTAATATTATGTAGTAGACCGTACCAAAATAAGTACGTAAGCTACTTTTACCACTTAAATTATTTTACCAGCTTTCCTTTTGATTCCATATGAAGTCTGTCTAAAATTTTAATTACACGGCTTAAAACGGCAGCAGCTACAAATTGTTTATTCATCCTTCAGTGCCAATATCCTCTGTACTTATTGTAAACCTCTTAATTAAAACATTACTCTATATGACATCTACTGTAGAGAATTCCTACAAAATTAGATCCACCTGACATGCTAATACATTGTCATTAGACACGCGATATGAATATATCAAGACATCTGTCAACAGTAGACATTTTGATATCATCTTGTTTGACAGTAACTATATTATTATGTGCTTTCAAATCACCAAGACCATAAAATTACAGCCTAATTTTTCAACGAAATAAACCATCATTACTTCATAACTTTTTTTAAACTTAAATGTGGCGACCGTTATTTCCCGCCAGCGCAGGCGCAGTGTACCGTCGCACTTCACGTATCTCGCTCGCTCTTACCATGCGTTTTAAACTTGACGTGTTCCATTTACAAACTGTGTCTGTACCGTGTTGAGTTTCGCTATGTGAAAATTGTTTTGTGTTTTGAAAAGTAAGCACTGTGTTCTTGTGTTGTGCATTTTTTTGGTTTTAGTTATTGGAGTGTGAAAAGCCTATATAAATATTCTTGAATGTGACACTTCTTGTTTGGATTAGAATAAGGTTCATTTCTTACTTACTGTGCATTGGCTATACTCTTAAAATAGGCACTGAGTTTGCTCAATAGGTGCCTTTCAAGTGTCTATTCCAGAATTATCTTCCAATTTAACAGAATTTCTATATTCTAACAAGTATTTATCATCTATGCTTGATAGAAACCGCTAGCACTATTGCGATTTGCAATTCATCAATACAAAGTAATGCGAAACTAATTTCTTGCATGACTTGATCAAAATAAGCATCTTTCTTAGAATTTGCATCGGTCAGTGTCCCGTAGGTGTTCTAACAATTTACTTACTGCTTACTGTCATTGATTTTCTAGTATCCCTCAATTATATTAAATTTGTTCTTGTAGCTTATGCTTCTTCTGGTTCGAGTTTGCACCACAAAGTCTATTTTCAACTTTCCTTCGTGTCTTGCTTCGCTTTGTACATTTGGTCATCTATGTATATGTGGTGAAAAAGTTATATATCTAGGGATATAGCTATAATCCGTAATATAGTTATATGAAAACAGTTCATATCTGTCTTACTAGCACTATTTAGTAATATAACTATTTGGTACGCGTGAGCCGAGCGAGCGAAGTGAGCGGTGCCGCGGCACCAGCCGGCCAACGAGCGCTACGTCGAAATTGGTCGCAGTAACAAAATTAGGGCACACCGACTGTTATGAACAGCTTATATATCACTATATTACGTTATATAGCTATATTCCTAGGGATATCACTATATCACGACTTCAACTATTTTACTGCGACTTATACATATTTCACATTAAAGTCGCTTTTTGTGTCCGTCTGCGTGTCCGCGTTGTTCTTCTAAATTACGCAACAACAGATTTTGATGCGGTTTTCAATATTATTTAAAGCATGTATTCCGGAAGTTTTATCTTCTTCTTCTTCTATCTATATATAAAAAATTCTCGTGTCACAATGTTAGTTGCCATACTCCTCCGAAACCGTTTGATCGATTTTATGAAATTTTATAAGTATATTCGGTAAGTCTGAGAATCGGTCGTAATCTATTTGTACCCCTATGTGATAAGAGTGATCTACCCTAAACATTTATATGGCAAAACAATGTTTGCCGGGTCAGCTAGTGTGAATAAAGCATTAATATTAATCTTACACATAATACAGAATTCTCGATGTTTTTGTCAAGTTGTAAAAACCGTGCGAATCAGGGGCTGGTCGCTAGTGTAATATGTAATAGTGAAATGGAAATACATGTCTAAGATTGTCTCACCAGTCCATTTCAGTTTTCATTATCAAATCAAATGCTTTAATATCACATACCTACAAAAAATGTAATTTGACAAGAATTTCTCGCATGACTTGATCAAAATAAGCCACTTTCTTCAAATTCAGTACTGCCGCTATGTCACGTACGCCATTGCAATTGAGTTCTCATAACTGGACCAAATAAATTTTATTAGCATATTAAGGTAGATTCCATTGACTTTGTCCAGCTTCTGGATGTACAGCCATGGACTGCAAGCCACACTGTGAACATAGCAAGGAATGAAATTTGCATACTTTCGGTTCATATCGTGAATTATGAACCGAAGTATGAGAAGACAGCGAAGCTAAACGAACTTAGCTTCGTTCCCGGGGTGATCTTAGCTTTAGGATGGACAGCCTCCAGGTCTTAGGCTTTGAAATGTCATCTTTTATACAATGCCGCCCATGGGTATGTGACCGCCCGTGTTTTTCTGAATATTCATGAAAAATTATCGAAAATTTGAAAAGGTCTGTCTTCATTGTTTTTTTTTTCTTGTGTATCTTTTTTCAAAATCCCCCTCATGTGATTTTATGGACTAACACTTGTGTTTTTTAAATAAATACTGTTTTTTTTAATGTCTTCACCTCGGTTTTTTTTTATAGTCGACAAATTTTTATAAACATTTTTATTGAATCAGATAAAATAACTCAGAAATAAAAAACAGAATACAAATCGAGCCAATAACATCGGAGATATAGCAAACGCTATTCAAAAAATAAAAAAATTAATAACATGAAAAATATTAAAGATAGACCCCCTTTAATTTTTTATTTTCGATAATTTTTCATGAATATTCAGAAAAAAATACGGGTGGTCACTTGCATGGAGTGACATTGTATAGAGTAAGAAATAAATCCGTCTACCTTTCTTATCTTAATTTTGTTAATTGTTTGTAAGGTTTTGTTAATCCTATGCATTTGCCTATTTAACATTCAAACTAGTCAATAATCATTGACTAAGAAAGAACGCGAGAGCAGTGGTGGCCCAGTGGTAACGGCCGTAGCTTACGAAGTTGTAGGTCGTAGATTCGGACCCAGACCTAGAAATTATTTTATCACCACTGCTCTCAAAGTGGTGAAGGAAAACTTCAAAGACATGTGACATCTACCAACCCGTACTGGGCCCCGCGTGGTGGATTACGGCCCACTCCCTCTCACTGAGAGGAGGCCTGTGTCCCAGCAGTGGGAACACTATAAACTGATTATGCATTGTTATGCAAGAAAAACCGAAACGAATTAATACTTCTGCTTTTGAACTACAGTTTGTGTCAAATACATTTTCATCCTGAAACAAAACAAAACATCAAAACAAAACAAAACATCTCATCCCTCTAATTCCTTCAATAAAAGTAATATCCCTACATCCAACTAATAATTCTAGGTGAAGTTCACACTGGTTCGACCACGAACACGAGTTAGAACAAGTTCTAAACTAGTAAGTGCACTGTCGTGCTATACTTAACTAATACAGAGTAGAAAGTACTGCGAAGTACGACGACTCTGTAAAAGTAGAAAACCGATAGACTATAATATGTTCCGAGGTTTCGATATTAATTAACCATAGCAGTTAGTTCAGTAATTATTTTATTACTTCAGTCCGACCGAACGAATATGTGCTTATCCTAAAAGTTGGCAACGTCGTACATAAATAGCTGTCAAATATTTACCTTTTTTGATTAATTTGGCAATATTACTGTTTGGAAATAAGAAAAGTGGCTGACTAGGGAACTAAAATATTGATTATCAAATGCAATAATTAATGGAGTCTGGATTTGTGCCCGGTTGATGGCAATAGGCTCGCCCCCTATTACATGGGACTTAAACATAACTGGCGAAATGTGGTGTACCTGGTACAGGGACACCTCTGCCCAACCCTTCGGGGAAACAAGGCGTGATGTTAT
Source organism: Agrochola litura (assembly GCA_949152395.1). NCBI lineage: Eukaryota > Metazoa > Arthropoda > Insecta > Lepidoptera > Noctuidae > Agrochola > Agrochola litura. Next base: position 18,390,562 of record OX424513.1, on the reverse strand, counting down.
GTTATGTTATAATTAATACCGTTACACCGAATATTTAGTTTTACATGTAAAAAAGTATTTGAAAACTTTCCAAATTCCTTTTTTACACCTAAAACGGTTACAACATCAAATTCAGTGTTATAATTGCAATTCATTATTAATATTCTAGGTCGCTAGTTAGCCACATTTCTTATTTCCATACAGTTATATTGCCAAATTAATCAAAACAGCGAAATATTTGAATTTATTTGCGACGTTGCCCACTTTCAGAATAAACGCTCTTAAAACTGGAAACTGTCCTACTGACAGGCGTCAGGAATGCATTCTCTCAACGGCTGGACTCTAAAGCTGGACTTATTACGTCTCATTTCAAAATTATTTCTAACTTTGGTCCTCAGACCAGCCAATTTTCGTATTTCGAATCTTATTCTAACTTACGTAAAGTTCTTAGTAAAAAAATCACAACTTACACCGCCTTGAAATCAATTTTTGAATTCAGAACTAAACCGTTGTCGGAATAAAGTTCTTAATTCAAAAATGGTTCGACGGTTAACACACCAGCACCAACCCGCACTGGACCCGCGTGGTGGATTACGGCCTAAGGCGTGGCATTTTTGGAACATTTTAGGCTAATTTATAGCTAAACTTGATTTGTTACAATAAAAACAGTCTGCTACTACAAGATAAAGACATTTTCTCATAATAAGAATGATGATACCATGCTTGCTTATTGTTCGTTCGCAATTTGGTATATAATTTTCGACCAAAACTGCGCATAGCATACCATAATCGGCCTCCCAACTGTTCCCACTGGAAACGCAGGCCTGCGCTCTGTGAGATTAATGAGTTTAAAGGAAATGGAAAATCTAGATTTTTACACATACATTTTTCCTAGAAATTTTAGCCAAGTATTTAACTTCGACAACTTTGAAAAAGTTGGTACTTACTGGTCGGGTATTTTATTATATTCCATTAATAACATATCTGTGTAGGTATTATTTGGAAAAAATATTATATTATTGCTGTTTCATGGTTGGAAAACTTATTAGTAAAATTAATATCTTCTATATCAGCCATCTGGTTAATTAGACTCTTCTCTTTCGTCTAAATACATGACACCGTCTTTTCATTTGATTCGTCCTCATAAATACCTACGTGAACATGAAAGAACATAATATCCGTTAATGTTATGAGCATTGAAGACATCTTGTTTGTGGAAGTAATTGACGAAATATTTGATGTTCAATTCATATTCAGGGATAGAAGAAAAACATCTGAAAAAATATAGTACTTTATGATTAATTTATTCAGTAGGTACTTATTATCCAGATTCAAAAGTATATTAAGAATATCATCATAATTCCAGCTAGTAGATAGCTGGCAACATAAAACCAGCTTGTACAAAAAACAAAAAAAAAAGAAGTGTTTATTCACTACAATACTTGTTTTTACCTAGTAAACTACCTCTGCCAAACTGCACAGCAGTTTGTTAGCAGATGTAGCTCCTTTTTAGCATATATTTTTGTTTTTTCAAATATTCACTACGTTTAGGCTTTGACTTTGTGATGGCTTTTTTTTCAACTAATGGATTTGAACATTTTCATCAGGGTAACCTTTCATGTAGAAATGAACGCCTCTTGAGATCAAACGGAACACGCAAACCCGCCAACCCCTTAGGAAATTAGTGGAAAAACAGAGATCTAATTCAAACTTCAGTAGATTGGAGGACTCCTCAATATACACCAATACAATTTAAAAAAAACACGAGGTTATTCCCGAGAGCCCTACGAAATCAGAACCAAAAAATACGAAGCCTAGCTTTGTCACAAGTACCTGTTTTCGAACCTCTCTTGAGACATTGGATGTACCAAGATTTTTAATCCGAAAAATACCAGCTAAGATAAACAGATCCAAAAAGGATAAAAGGCCAAGTAAGGTTGACCTATGGTTTCATAGTAAATGTTTGAAGAGAAGGTTCAAGAATCTTGTAAGCTATATATTACACTCGTTAACTCTCTAGTTTATACAAAATAGTGACCAACGCGCACTATAATGCAGCACGGTTGATTTGAAAACATTCAGCAGCATTCTTACAGTCAGTTTCCTTACCAATACTAACTACAGTATTTCTTTTTTCTTAATATCCCTCGGCAAACTTCGTGTTTCGTCAGTCGTCGGATTTCTATCAGTTGCCCTTTACACTTGGTGCAAACTGGACGCTCTCAATCGACTTGAAAGTAGGTATATAGATAGAGTTGTCAATACTATTTTAACTTAATGTAATTTATTTTAAAAATGGGGGGAAAGCTGCTAAAGTCGCAGGCACGACAGATAGGAAAATAGTTTTACAGCTCTATATAGTTCAAACGGAAATCAAAACAAAAGAACAACAAATTACTTAGTTCTGAATTCAAATTATTAAACACGATAAATCTAATAATTGATCGACATGGAAATTAGCATTCGTTTTTATTCGGAAATGCGATGATTCCTGAGGGACATTAATAAAATAGAATAATCTACATTAATAATTGAAAGTTTTTCTACATTACACTCTGCATATTACATCTGTTACTAGCTTCTAGATACCTATAACTAAATCTTAACAATTTCTTCACCAGATCATAGCTCAAGATGCTGGGTCAGGCTCGATGGCTGATGTTGGTGATAGCAGCGGCGCTGACGCTGCAGTCGAGAGGCGAGGGTGGCATCAGACTGCCTGACCAACCACCGAAGCAGGAAGGTGAAGGAAGGAATTTGAACTTCGGAGGAGGAGAACATGGGCGATCGGTAAGCTATGTTATTTGTTTATATATGGGCAGACTTTTCAATAGTCAGTAACTTGAACAAGAACTGTCAAACCGCCATATTTATTCTTCAGTTGGAAGTTATCTGACGATAGCAAAATCGACCCTAAGTGTTAAATAGACCTTGTGACACTTCTTCTAAAACAACTTTTATTCTGAAGTGCCAAAGATAAAAACGGTCAAATGTTTTGCAAATAATGATTATAATCGTGTATATGTTGCCGTAAGATTGTGATAACCGTAAGTTTATAATCTATCGGTATTATTTCCGCTAGATCATAATCTGTCGAAAAATTGTGAACTGGGTGACATGGGTTAAGTTAGGTTAGAACTGTGACTAACCGTGCGAGCCGAGCGAGCCAAGCGAGCTGTGCCGCAGTAGCGACCGGCAAGCGCTACTTTCAAGTTGCTCGCAGCTAGGCAGGCTATTTAGTATCTATCGAAAAATAATGCGTTAAATCGTAAATGATTTGGTCAGTTCACAATTTTTCAACAGTTTATAATCTAACGGAAATAATACCGATCGATTATAAACTAACAAAGTTTATAATTCTACGGTGACATATACATTCTTGCAGATACTGTAGTTGCTAATAGCTCCTATTTTTAAGAAGATGTAAGACATTGTTGATTAATTTAACAATAACTTACTTGTTACTAATGTATCAGTAATTTATTGTATTTAATTATGTCATATTTTACCTTACTAAATAGTTTTCATCTAAATAAAGTTACATATATCCGGGTATGCGACATAATTTCAACTTCAATTAGCATGTCACTAATCGCTTTATCCTATCCTAACCTTCTAGCCTCAAGCCCAAGGCCGTGGTCTCCTGGACTGGCTAGGTTTCGGAGAAGACCAGGACCCTTACATCCAGCAGTCTACCCAGCAGTGCCTCAACGGAGACCTTGCGGACTGCTTTAAGGCCCAAGCTCTGCGTTCCTTTGATGATTTCTTTGATAAACAGGCTTACCAGTAAGTAGATTTTTGTTCTATCTTTAGGGTTCCGTACCTCAAAAGGAAAAACGGAACCCTGATAAGATCACTCGTGTGTCTGTCTGTCTGTCCGTCTGTCACAGCCAATTTGCTCCGAATCTAATGGACCGATTAAGTTGAAATTTGGTACACATAATTATGTATTTCTGTGACCCAAACACGGACGTGTAACGTAAATAAATGAATTTTGAATATGGGGTCACTTTCGGGAGCAAAAAAAAATTTAAAAAAAAAAATTGTGTGTGACACATCAAATGAAAGGAATTGTTGCGATGATCTTAAAAATATTGTTTACATAATTTTAAAATAAATACTTTTAAAGATATTTAAGAAATTCGATGAAAATTGACCATATCTCCGAAACTACTGGAACTAAAATTTAAAAAAAAATACGTAGTATGGTTCTTTACTCTTAGATTGCAGTAAAACCTATAAGAAGTCTATGATCTTAAAATAACATGGTAAATCTCTCAATATTGTTCGTACAAATTTACATTTGCAGTTAGAATGTATGGGAGAACATGTTTTTCAACTATAATGTTAAGTTTGTTCTTGGGATAAATAAATTCATCTCAACTACGGAACCACGCACTTGACCGGTTTATTTGGTTTCTTGCCCATTCTTTTCCTTACGATTCTACGCTTGGTAACGGACAAGTTGCTTTAACTTCGTTACAGTCCGCCCGCTGAGAGATTGCGTTCCTGACATCTGTCAGTAGAGTACCTAAAAAGAATACATGTTTTACGAATTTATACTTTATTGGTGTTACTTTGTGTTTCTGACTGACTTTAAGAGTCTATGGTTAAGTTAAGAATTATTATTTCTTCGAGTTTGAGCTTGCTGATTACATTCAGTGAAAAGTGCAAAACCTACGCGGTTAAAATATATGGAACAGATATGTTTTTATAACCGACGAAAAATTTAAACGCAGAGGGTTTCAGAATCATGTACTGAATCCATGGTAAAAGTTTTAGCGTCGATGTCCCTGCTACCCTGTAGATGATTTTTTAAGGAATTTAATCAAATTCAATCAAGTACAATTATCAAAGACAAAGTCTAATTTCAAATAGGTAAGCCTCTCAGACTCTTGAAAGGTTTTCTTGCATCAGCAGCAACAAGAACATACCTAGATTTATCCTAATAGAATTGTATTGTATTGTAGCCCTAATCAATACTAGCCGTATTGAATAGGGTTTTAATATAATTCTACATTATTAGAATTAAGAGCCTCTCTTCAGTCACAGCGTATTTAATTTACAATAAACAAAAACGTAATTAATAAACTGGAGATAAATAATTCTTGTAATAAATCAAATTCAATTATTATTGATTAATTCAAAACACCCATTGTTAAGTCTTTTGATTCTTATACATACATATATAAACAGAAGCCTTCTTCCCATGGGACAGAAACTACAAAACACCCCCTTTTACAGTACAACTATGTTCCTAATGTCTCTCGGCAAACTTCGTGTTTCGTCAGTCGTCGGATTTCTATCAGTTGTCCTTTGCACTTGGTGCAGACCGGACGCTCTCAATCGACCTTGAAGTATATAGAGTTGTTAATACTCTTTTAATTTAATGTAATTTATTTTAAAAATGGTAGGAAAGCTGCTAAAGTCGCAGGCACAACAGATAGGAAAATAGTTTTACAGCTCTATATAGTTCACATGAAAATCAAAACAAAACAACAATAAAGTACTTAATTCTGAATTCAAATAATTATACAAGCTAAATCTAATATTTGATGGACATGGAAATTAGCATTCGTTTGTATTCGGAAATGCGATGCTTCCCGAGGGACATTAAGAAAATAGAAATACAGTACATCGTTTGATTCTTATCTCTAACAAAACTAACCAATACCTAATCTAACAATTTCCAGGCTATCAGAAAACGCAGTTCTAGTGAAAGTAGACTCCCAAGCTCGTGCACTGTCTCGAGAGCCACCTCAGCTTGAATCACAGCCACGCAGCGAAGATTCTGACTGGGAAGCACTCGTCAAATACGGAATGAGGAAGATTGAAAGGTAAATATTGTATTAACTCTGTAATGGTTTGATTACACGGCCAGAATGGAGTTTGTAATTAAACGTTTAAATTATAATTTCTAATAGATAGCTACATTGAAAAGGAAATATTGATTTAGGATTATAACAAACTAGCTTCTACCCGCGACTTAGTTCGCGCGGAAGTCGATAAAATACAGCCCATGTTACTCGCTGATAATGAAGCTTTCTACAGGTAAAAGAATTTTTAAATCTGTTAAGTATTTTATGACAAACATAAAAAAAACAATTTTTTTCTCATTATAATTTATATTTAGATATAAACAAAATTGTTGTATTTTTAGTTCTTACTGTTAGGTAACTTGACAGTAACAATGAACCAAAAAAAAAAAAACATGGTCTTTACGTCAACATGAAAGTTAAATTAAGAGAATGTTTTTTTTTTTTTGTCAAATGCTTCTCATGATATTGAACTGTTTCATCGTGATTTTCCACCTACATTTGATTTTACTTCAAAGGTGGACACTACACTAATAGATTCTTGATTCATCATCCTAACTAATATCATAAATATGAAAGTGAGTTTGTTTGTTTGTTACGATTTTACGCTAATACGGCTGAATAGATTTAGATGAAATTTGGCACATGGGTAGACCATGACCTAGGATAGGACATAGGATACTTTTTATCCCGATATTCATACGATACCTAACTTATACGGGTGAAACCGCGGGGCGCTGCTAGTTGAATAGTAAAAATACGCTTCATAAAATCAATTGATCTGAAAAGAAATTCAGGTCTTGTTTGGAAAACTAAAAGGTTCTAGACTTTTTATTTGGGGCATATTTTTGTTTGAGTTAATTGGCCAAGCAACAGCAAATTCAATTTGAATTTAGATATCAGTTTTTTATTTATTGTGGTTTTTAATTCGTTTCATCAAACTAATTAAATGTAATGCTATTAGACAAGCCCACATAATTCTCAATCCCGTAAGAATATTGGGCTAAAAAGTATCCTACGTCTAATCCAGGCCATGGTCTGCCCTTGTGCCAAATTTTATCTAAATCTGTTGAGCCGTTTTAGCATGAAAGCGTAACAAACAAACTCATTTTCGCATTTATAATATTACTAGCTGCGCCCACGGTTCACCTGTATAATTCTCGATTTCGTGAGAATATCGGGATAAAAAGTATCATATGTCCTAACCCAGGTTATATACACCGTGAAATTTGAGTCACAGTTTTGCTAGAACAAACGTTATTCAGACCATGGTCTACTACCATTCTACAGCATCCAATAAAAAAAAACATAAATTGGTTTTTGTAAAAAAAAAAAAGACAAAGTTTAAAATGTCAAGATTATCTACTGCTTACTAAATTTCGTTTATGGAGGTACATTTCCCTGTAAACAATGCTGTGTCCCATGCGTGTGTCTGTGTTGTAGGTAGTAACGATAATCTTGACATTTTAAACTTTGTTTTTTTTTTGTGTATTTTCAAAAACCAATTATGTTTTTTTTTTATTGAATGCTGTAGTATGGTAGTAGACCATGGTCTGAACAACGTTTGTTCTAGCAAAACTGTGATTCAAATTTCACGGTGTATAGTCTACCCATGTGCCAAATTTCATCTAAATCTATTCAGCCGTATTAGCAAACAAACAAACTCACTTTCGTATTTACAATATTATAGTTTAGGATTACAAATCTGGGAATAACAATAACATCCTCGACATCATGACTGCCTCGTTGGTCTAGTGGTCGCAAGCGCTACTGCTGGGCATGAGGACCTGGGTTCAATTCCCAGGTCGGGCAAAGTGTTATTGGATTTTTCTATCTGGAATTTCTCAGTAGCAGCTCGGAGTATGGATTTGTGCCCGGTTGATGGCTCGCCCCCTTTCTCATGTGACTTAAACTTACTGGCGAAATGTGGGTGTGCTGTAAGTACACCTCTGCAAAAAAACTTTTTACAAAAAAAAAAAACTACCGACTTCCAAAAAAAACACTACAAATTGAAAAATAACTTTAATTTCGGAAGTCGGTGTCTTGGGTTTTGTGTTTTCGTTTTTTGCCACTGACTTCCGAAATTAAAGTTATTTTTCACTTTGTAGTGTTTTTTTTTGGAAGTCGGTAGTTTTTTTTTTTTTGTAAAAAGTTTTTATTTTTCACTTTTTAGTTGTAGTACCTACCCCACACACATTCGAATACCACTATCTACTACCAGTGTCAGGAACTTATCATATCATCTACATACTAAGTGAGAAAAAAAATACGTATTTTGTAGCTAACTCAAAAACTACCCAAGCAAAGTTAATAAAATTTATATGGGACCAATTTGGGAGCATACCCTTTCAAACAAAAAAATAATTTTCAAAATCGGTCCTCATATGACGGAGAAATCGGTGGACATACATAAAAAAAAAAAAAAAAAACAAACATACGCGTCGAACATATCGTCGCTCGCATGACTAAAAGTCCTATCTAATTCTGTTCGGATTGATAAATAACATTTTCACAAAGTGTTCTATCTGTTTTAATAATTAAAAATAAATACCAATATTGAAAATAAATAAGTAGCTATATCGTAAAAATAAAGTACTGTAAATATAATTAAATATTCAGAATTACCGATAGATTATAATTTTATCTTAGTAAGAAATGTCGTAACTGCAAAACGCTTTTCCTGAATAATTGACAACACGGAGATAGGACCGTTAGTCATGCGAGCGACGATATAACCTCCTCCTTTTTGGAAGTCGGTTAAAAAATTACGGTCGTCGCTGAGTTTTTCCTTGGTACATTTCACACAATATTTATTTCAGTCGAAAGAGTTTGTGTACACTTGAGTAATTATTATGATGTAATAATTTTGTCAAAAAACCCATGGTGCACCAACCCCTCGTTAGTTGGAATAAGGTCAGGAGGACGATGATGTTAATGAAGAAAATCAAAGTCAAATCATTTATTTCTAGTAAGCCATTAAAAGGCACTTTAAAACGTCAACATGACAACTAGTATCAACTTTACATAACATAACATAACATCACGCCTTGTTTCCCCGAAGGGTTGGGCAGAAGTATACCTGTAGCAGGTACACCCACATTTCGCCAGTTATGTTTAAGTCCCATGTAATAGGGGGCGAGCCTATTGCCATCAACCGGGCACAAATCCAGACTCCGGGCTGCTACTGAGAAATTTCACACATAACATAACATCACGCCTTGTTTCAGAAAAAAAAAAAAAAAAAAAAAAAAAAATCAGATAGTAAAATCCAATAACACTTTGCCCGACCCAGGAATCGAACCCAGGACCTCATGCTCAGCAGTAGCGCTTGTGACCACTAGACCAATGAGGCAGTCATCAACTTTATTTTCTTGATAATCTTGACGTTCAAAAGTGCCTTTATTACTTTGACAAGTCTTTTCGCAAATTAAACCCCTTTAACTTTGTCACCAGGTTTTTGAGGTCTACTGCTCTGGAAATGCAACTGGACGAAGAGGTAACCTCCCGTGGTGTCATCGCTCCTCGCTTCATTGAACAGATCGCTGATGAAGTGGACATCATTGAGGATAAGAAGGCACCTTTCCGTGAGTACAAAATTTGTTATTAGGATTCTGTACCTCAATAGAAAAAATGGAACCTTTACAAGGTTATTAAATTTATATAAGCCTGGAAAAATACTGTGTACGTATCAGTACAAAAGATAATGATCATGTAAATGATAGCCTACTGGTGTGACCGTCAAGACTGCCAAGTCATAGGTCTCGAGTACGAATCCAAGGCACACACCTCTGACTTTTCAGATTCATGTGCGTATTGTATAATTATTCCTTGCTTCAAAAACGGGGAAGGAAAACATCGTAAGGAAACCGGCATGCCTCAGAGATATTTCTCGACAGTATGTAAAGCCAAGTCAGAGACCCATGGGCGGTTTTAAAACTCAGACACCAGGTTAGTCACTAACCACACGAAAAGAAAAAGAGTAGAAAAGATAAGCGTTTCAAAAGTTTAAAAAAATGTCACGGTCAATGTTTGTACCATGACAAACATTGAACAAATATTGATGTATGAGAAAAAACAGGTAAAATAAAATACTGAACTACAATTTTAAGTTTTCCGAAGGGTCGAAAGGCCTTTCAAAGATTACAAGTATGGAAATATTACACACTTCATCACAGTCTAAAATCATCATCATATCATCATCAGCCTATAAATGTTCCCACTGCTGGGACACAAGCCTCCTCTCTGTGAGAGGGAGTGGGCCGTAATCCACCACGCGGGCTGAAATCATAGATCTCCTAAATAGGCTTTCATCTCGTAAAGGTATTTAATTCTAGTAAACACAAGGCATTTCGTAAATGACTAGAATTTATAGTAATTAAAAACCTCGACTCTGATTTAGAAACCTGATTAAAAGAGTACTACTTAAAATGCTTTCAGTATTAAAATAAAACAAATCCCTATAGGCATTTCAGTGGGCTCATCTTCTGCGGTTTTTTGGAACTCAAGTCAACTCAAGTATGATTAAATTCTATTAATATAATGTATTAAGAGTCTTCATTTTGTTAATTAATTTTAAAAAAATCGGTTTCGTAGTTGGGATTAATTTATCCCAAGAACAAACTTAACATTGTGTTTGAAAAACATGTTCCTGCAACTCCAAATGTAAGTTTGTGCGCACAATATTGAATGATTTCCAGGCTATAGACTTCTGATACATTCTCTGTATTTTTTTTTTCAAAATTTTAGGCTCAGTAGTTTCAGAGATAAAGAGCCATACTTTGTATTTTTTCAAAATCTTAGGTCCAGTAATTTCGAAAAAAAGGGGGGGGAATGGTAAATTTTCATCTATTTTCTTAAATATCTGTAAAAGTATTTATTATAAAAAAATATTGAGATCCTCGCAATAATCCCTTTCATTTGATATGTCACACGTTACAGTTCGCAAAACTTTTATTTTCTTATTTGCCCCGCAAAAGTAACCCCCATATTCAAAATACATTTATTTACGTTACATGTCCGTGTTTGGGTCACAGAAATACATTTAAATGTGTACCAAATTTCAACTTAATCGGTCCATTAGATTCGGAGTAAATTGGCTGTGACGGATTGGTAGATAGACAGACACACGAGTGATCATATAAGGGATTTTCCTTTTGAGGTACGGAACTCTAAAAATAGCCAAACAATGCATCATTACCGTCATTTCAGCTGAACATAATAAAATTATGGTGCATAATATTGTCGTTTTTCCGCCTTTCTTATAATATTTTTTTCCTGACCGAATTTCTTACGAAAAACCCAGTACTGCTCAAGTATTTTCTTTACCACGATTGTCTAGTGTTATCTCCTTATGTAATTCTAAATTCTATGGTACATTATATTTAGCACACGTCTTATATAGGCATTGCCGTTTGAGAACTGTGGATGAACTCGTAATGAACATTGAACTTAACTTACAACGTTCATTCTTATTGATTGTTCAAAGAATGAACTTAAACAACATGCTGCTTACTTACTTACACTGTGTCATGGTATTATGTGGGCCGATCCCGGCGGCACTGCAATGCCGGGCCGACCCGCGACGGGAGTGGAGCGAGCCCCGAACATCCCGTCAGCTTACAAAAATCAGATTAATATACTGGTCCCTCAGTGAGGGAACTTTCAGATATTAAGCTGAAAAGAACAGATACTACACTTTGATCTTAGCCAAAAGGCCGAGAAGCGATACCGATAAACTGAAAAATCGGGGTAGTCATTCAATCACGGAGAATCTTAACACCGCGATTCAGGAATGAGCTACAAACGTACAACGCCATCTATTGGCGTTTTTTAGAACTATCTACCGGCCGCGGCTGATTTCAACAATACTTCTGTAGATAACTAGTATAACTAAGTACCTTTCCAAGACAAACTGTTAGATTCACACCTATCTTGTACTGATGTCGCAATAACAAACTTTCAGCTAGGATAGGAAAGGATTGAAGACTTTGGAGATACCCTTCATAGATAGACAGACACTTCAGCAAAAGTGTATCGAAAAATCAACATTTCATCTGAGTTTTACTTGTACGTATCTAGTAATTTACTGTACTATTTAAAGCATCTTCTATCTCTGTTAACAGGCCAACACAAACTAAAGAAGCTGATCATCCCCATGCTGTTGATCCTCAAGCTGTTCAAGTTGAAGCTGCTTCTGTTCCTACCCCTCATCCTCGGCCTCGCCAGCTTCAAGAAGTTCCTCGGATTTATGGCTCTTATCATTCCTGGTAAGTTCTTACTCTACAACTACCATTCACTCGAAAAGGTTCAACTAATGAGGAACAATTACTAAAAAACTATTGTGCGTGGCTTTTTGGGAGACCCTGACTTGACTTGACTGCATTGTTTTTGGACTCGCAAAAACATGAATTCAAGCAAGGAACTCGTTTCTCTCAAGAAATTCAAATTAATTTATGTAGCTTACAAAAAGTTCTTAAATATACAACCTAGCATGGTATGAAATTCTCACTAACAGAAGATTTTGAAATATTAGACAGCGGGTCCCAAACTTGGCACAGCCTGTATCTTGGTGACCCAAACACTACACAAAGTTAACAATTTAATGTGTTCTGCTAGCGTAATATTATTATTCAAAATTCAATTATAAAATTTACAATAATTTGTAAACAACGCTATTTATACCAAATGGTTGTCAGCTTAGCCACCCAAACACAATGCTATCTGTAGTAAAATAGGTATTGATTGATTGTTATAATTTTATTAATTGCAAATTAGACCATGTAAGACGTATAAGTACCTGACTATAATTTCATTAATTGACTTCACTTTAATTTCTGTTTTGTTTTGTAGACATTATTTTGTTTGTATTCATATTTTAATTTATGCAATAATTTGCACTCCGTAAGGTAGACTGTAGCCGTTCTCATTAATTTATGTACATACAACATTTTATACTTACCTGTACTTACATTCATAGCAAATAAAGTTCTGATTCTGATGCTCAGAATTATAAAATGCTTAGACAGTTTCTTGATCAACTACGGGAATATTGCACATTCTCAGTTGGTCTACATAATGCTTGTAAAAATCATCATTTATTCATCTTCAATACTTTAATGTGCACGCTGTGGTCTCCTCTAAATGAAGAAGTATACTGATGTTGACCATTATTTACGTGTCACCTATTGTGTATATCTTTTATTGGAGGTTGGAGACCCTTATTAAATGTAAGTCCTTTTAGTTTTCAAAATTTCTTCTAATCATCACTCATTTCCATATTCCAGGTGTTATCGGCTACTTCAAGTTCTGCAAGCCCAACTCCTCACCGTTCTCGTCCAGCCACTTCTCCGGCCCTCAGTACAGTCCAGCTGGTATCGGTCTTGGACCCTACAGGGAGTCACCACCGCAGTCACATTATGCTCCATCACACTATTCCGAGAGCTATCCCGTAAGTCAAAAATGTGATTTTTGTATATTTGAATTCAGAATCTGAGCTAATTATTATCAAGTATTGAAATAATAAATTCATTACCTTAAGACAAAGTTCAAATTACTTTGCAATCAAAATTTTGTTTCAATAATGGCCACTCAAAAATTTATTAATATTACAAAACGCTAGATAATGTAAATTATCTAAGATTATAAATTCAATTCAATGAAAAGCAGTGGTGGTCCAGTGGTAATGGCCGCGACTTACGAGTTGAAGGTCTTAGGTTTGAACCCAGACAGGCACTTTACTTTGTGTAAATTATTTCATCACCACTGCTCTCAAAACGGTGAAGGAAAACATCGTGAGGAAGCCGGCATGTCCTAGAACCAAAAATTTGAAGACATGTGACATCTACTAACCCGCACTGGGCCCGCGTGGTGGATTACGGCCCACTCCCTCTCACAGAGAGGAGGCCTGTGTCCCAGCAGTGGGAACATTATAGGCTGATGATGATGATTAATTCAATTATAGATTATCTTCGTTATTATCATTATTACCTTCGCTTTTCGTCTTTCTTGTTGTAATGTTATTTTGCCATTTTTAATTTTGAAACGTAAGTAAATTTTAAGTCACCGGTAAGTTTCATGCTCTCTGTTACTTTAAAGAAACGATTACTTAAAAAAAAATTGAAAACTCAGGGGGAAAGAATTTGAGTCGCGGGAAAGTCCGAAAGGTATACCGTGGCCCCTGGCAACATAGCAACTGAAGGATCACGGGTGGGTTTTAGTCAGTAAGAGTCTGACATGCCCTCCCACTCCACCCAGAGCGGGAGAAGTTATTTGACAATTTCAAAACCAAGAAAAAAAATAAGGGGGGAAAGAATTTTTTATAACTTATAGCCAGGGTAGCCATAGTTTGTTGTTGTCTCACTTTATCTGCTTAGAAGTGAAAGGGACAGGTAGTATTTCCAAAGTGGTTCTAATTTACTCGTGATGACATTAAGATGAACTTTGAGCTCATTTCTACGAATAATAAATTCGCGTGAATAAAACGATGTTCTTTAATCTTCAAAGTCTCCAAACTTTTCATATAAAACTGTCTTCACAAAAGCTAACTGAAACCTATGACAGGTTATTAAAAGTTCCGCAATATTATTGACATGTTTGGTATCATAAATCAGAGTAAATCGATTCTTCCCTTGGGTGGATAAATTACTAGGAAAATGTCACTAGAAATGTTTGATGAAAGTGTCTTACATTTTTAGAAAGAAAAGCCCTTTTGAATTTCATCATAATTACATTATACCGTTTATTAGTTTTCACATCATGTAGGAACTACATAGGAACACGACTACATCAAGTTAAAGAACTAATTTTATTTGGCTGTTTAGAGCGTCAGTCGTTTGGGTCACTCATATCGATGTGCCATATTAATACCCTCTATACTGTATTCTCTTTCAGTAATTTTATCATTATCATCTTTTTCTATTAGGTTTTCTGTTTACATTTTATTCTCCATCCACTCTATAAATACTTTGTCATTATAATCTTTGAAAATACAGTACTCATCCAACTCTTCACACTATAATTTCAGGGTGGCCACAAGTATGGATCCGGTGGCGGTATTTCCTTCAGGGAGCATGATGTAAGTCCTCAAGACCTGGCCTATCAAGGATGGGAGTACAGGAGTAAGCAGGGAGCAGAGGAAATCAAGGCTGAGCAGGCTTAAGACTGAATTTACGATTTATAAGGAAGATCATCATCTAGCCTAGTCTTTACCCAACTATCTTTGGGTCGGCTTCCGGATGCAACTGAATACAAGTATTCTAAATGAAGTGACTGCCTAGCTGACCTCCACAATCCGGTTAATGTAAGCACGATATTAGATAATAATGCTTAGTCAATACTTATAAAGGCATGGAATTTAATGTCTTAAAATCCAATTTTTGCGATTGGTATCGTTGCAACAAGAACACTACAGTTGGCAGCCTATTAAATTAAATTTCAGTTTTTTTTTTAATAATCAAGAAAGGAAAAACTCAACTAGCATTGTATGGGAATGAAAGAGTATTTTCAATAGCTAAAAGTCATATTTTAAGACACATCAAATACCATACCTTGCGTAGGATTACAAATGAAAGAGAATTTGAGAACTTCGCCTTGTATCTATTTCTGTAGGATAGGCCATTAAATTTAATTAAGCTTTCTTAATCAACTATACCGCGAAGAAGCTTTTCTTAAGAAGGTATTTCGAGAAGATTTTGTGGTTTCTGTTTCACTGACGAACAAAGTTCTTGTGGAACGAAATACTGTTAAGCCTACGTTATATATTCAAACTGTACATGTTTTAGTACTCTGTGGTGTTATTAATGCAGTTTAGGTTTCCAACGAGCTATAAATTGCCTCCAAAATTGTAGTTACGGTAGTAGTACATATAGGGCTTAGAATGTACATTAATCGTACAATTTATTGCCTCCTTACAAAACAGGGTATTTTATAAAGCTGTGCTCCGTAAATACATAATACATTCAGCTTAATAAATTAAGTCAGACCTGATCATCACATCATCAGCATCAGCCTAGCCTTTTCTCAACTAGATTGGGGTTGGCTTGGCTTTCAGTCTAACTGCATGCAGCTGAATACCAGTATTTCATATGGAGTGACTACCTTTCTGATCTCCACATCTCCAGTTACTGATCATCACAATTATTATCATTATTTAGATCTTCGTTTTCGTGTGGTTAGTGACTAACCTGGTGTCAGTTTTTATGCCGCCCACGAGCCTCTGACTTAGCTTTACATCCAATCGAGAAATATCTCAGGCATTTCCTCGCGATGTTTTTTTGTTAGATTATTGAGATTGTCTTTTATATTATCATTCAGTTTCTTAACATCAACCACCTTTGTTCTTTTTACATAGTGCCATTTGCTTAAAAATAAGTGCTACATTAATTTTCAGGTGTTATTATTTTACTCAGTTTGTACCAATCTTGCTTAGCTTAAAATCGAAGCGTTTCACTTTGAATTTATTGTAATGTCAAGCCAAATTGATGATCGCGCTTTTAGACTCAATTCAGTTTGAATTGAAAGGCTGTCTGATTCTAAGTGCTATCGAGGTTGGATTCCGAAATATGAACCGAAATCGGTATTTCAACAGATTCGTTATTGATTTAATTTTTGGTTTTAACTACAACAAATCAAAAGGGTTTATAATCGAATATATACCATACATAATCAGCCTATAAATTTCTTGCTGCTGGGACTCAGGTCACCCCCCTCTGTGTGAGGGCTCGTGCTAATCCACAACGCGGGCCCATTGCGGGTTGGTGGATGTCTAAAGTCTTTGAATTTTTAGTTCTAGCGTTTTAAACTCATAAGCATAGTATCAATTTAAATTTTATCACCTATATTGATAGCTTTGCTCCGTTTCTTTTAATTTTTTCTTTTATTTTTTAACTACATTCATTGGAGTGAAATTTATGAATATAGGTAATATTTTATATACATAGCTAATTATTATAATTATTCTTAGTCCCCACACATGTATGTCGTGGTTCTTATGTATAAGTTTCTTATAAAAGATAGTATCTATCTTGATGTGTGTCAAGTTTGACATTGTAGTAGTAATAATTATTAAAATTATATTTAATATTTGAACTGTTTACATTTATAGTCAGTAAGCGATGTAAATTATTCTTTTGTTTATTATGTGAATAAAGTGTTTTATAGTTAAACTTTTTTTTATTGTGTACGTGGCGTCAGGTGATGTTTCTCTTGATAGCATTTGGTTTTAAAAGACATTATCCTTCAATAAATTACAACAAACTTTAACTGTTGATTTATAGTTATAAATAAAACTAGCAGCTGTCCGCGGTTTCACCTGCGTGGGCCCTAAATATTTTTCTAAAATAAAAGTAGCCTAAATTATAGCTTATAACATCAGCTACCTGCCAGTGGAAGTCCCGTCAAAAGCAGTCCAGCCGTTTCGGAGATTAGCCGGAACAAAGACTTGCCAACCAAAACAAAAAGGGGCGTTTGCTTCTGGTTAAACGTTTTACCAAACTTGCTTATGAGCGCTTGCTTTTGAACAAGCTTTACCACCGTTAATTTCTATTAAACAACTTTAAACTCTATTTTATAAAACGTAAAGTCCTTTTTACCGCAAATAAACAAATTTTCTTTATTACATTTTTTTGTTTTTAAATCGAAGAATAAAAAACGGGTGGCACTCGGGGACTGCCGCGGTAAAGCTATTGCATAGCATTTGTAACCTCCATACTTTCTATTTGTCAACGCTACACTTGGGATGATGACGTGATGACATAAAACAAAAATTACGTTCCCATGACAACATCACGTTGTTATGGGAACCGTCATTAGAAGGTAGGCGGAGTGGGGAGTGTTAGGTTTTATTTTCGTTACGTTACGAAATTTCTAGATTCGGTCGCCGCGCTCAAAGCCCACGATAAAAGCTTTGCAATAGCTTAAAAAAGGCAATTTATCATTTAAACGCTAGTTGCCAAAATAATAAATCAAATTTTTACTGAAAAATGAGAAGCGAAGTTGAAGACGCCATTTTTGTGTTATTTGTACAAAGCAACGAAGGACCGTTCCGAGATAGAATGCATTTAGTAAAAAGCTATTATTTTGACATTATTAATTATTTGTATAGATGAATTATTTAAATGTCAAGCGTGGGTAACAGCAATAATTTTTCTAGAAATATTAAGATAACCCAACACGCAAATGATGTATTAAGAAACTTTTGCCTTAACTCCAAATAACGTCTACTTTATAAATGTAACAATAAATTTAATATTTTATTAAGAAACTACACGCAAGACAGTTTAAGGTCAACGTGATTTGAGATAAACCCCAATATCAGTTACTAAAACAATAGCCAGTACAGTCCGATTCAAACTTTATGTGGAAAATGAGGCAAGTTGCTGCGCAGTATCAAATTCATGTGTCAGCGGGGGTGAGGGGTGAGGTACTGCGCAGCGAGTAGGTAGTGCACTTCAGAGCCGCCATAAAGTTTGACGTGTACTTTTTATTCACTAAGAAAAAGGTTAGAGGTTCTTTCGAGTTCTGCTTATGTAACATAACATAACATCACGCCTTGTTTCCCCGAAGGGTTGGACAGAGGTGTCCCTGTAGCAGGTACACCCACATTTCGCCAGTTATGTTTAAGTCCCATGTAATAGGGGGCGAGCCTATTGCCATCAACCGGGCACAAATCCAGACTCCGAGCTGCTACTGAGAAATTTCAGTTGGGAAAACCCAATAACACTTTGCCCGACCCGGGAATCGAACCCAGGACCTCATGCTCAGCAGTAGCGCTTGCGATCACTAAACCAACGAGGTAGTCTTATGCCTCGTTGGCATATGTTTGGCATATGTTGGTAGGCTTATGTCTTTTCCGAAATTGCAATTTGATTTCCAAGAGTTGTATAAGGCGTCGTCCTAATTGGCTAATACAATCGTACGAGTAAACGATGCGATTTCGTCGCACGACGAGATTAAATACACATATTTTTTTAGAGGGTCCTACTTGAAGCTTGCAAGTGATCGCGCGAGCACAGGAAATGCTTAATAACGACCGTACGATGAGTCGTGCGATCGTGCAATCAAAGCTACAAATCTCTTTTGAGTGCCCTAATTGGTCATACGTCATCGCGCGAGCACAGCTACGCGGTGGCATCGCGTGATGCCCATCGCGCGAGCTATTAAGACACCTACTGTTGGACCATCGCACGATAATTTTCATCGTGCGACGAAATCGCGTCGTTAACTCGTACGATCGTTAGCCTATTAGGCATAGTCCTTATAGAACGCGAATGCGCGATCATCGTAGATTCACGCGAATTTAACTCGTACGAACGCGAAATCAAACATATTGAACTCGAATAGGTGTCCTAACTGACAATCGCACGACGCGGTCGCGCGATTCAAATGTTTGTATATTTATTCGCGCGAACTTAGTTCGTACGAACGCGCGATTAAATATTGAACTCGAATAGGTGTCCTAACTGACAATCGCACGACGCGGTCGCGCGACTCAAATGTTTGTATATTTATTCGCGCGAACTTAGTTCGTACGAACGTGCGATTAAATATTGAATTCGAATAGTTATCCTAATTGAAATCACTGACGTCCATGGTTGTTGGTATCAACCGTGCCACTGCCCTAGTCCACGGTCGCTCGCTCGCTTGCGTCGTCAATTCGTGCGATGATAGGACAACCAGTTTTTGCCATCGCGCGAACACGTGATGGTCGCATCACTTACTCGCGCAATGACCGCGCATTCGCGTTCTATTAGGACGACGCCTATAGCTCACGGCATCTTTCTAATTTATACTTTATAATGGTTTTACTTTATAATGGCTGAAGTACGTAATAACCTATTCCTACATCACCAACTATGTTGGGGTCGGCTTCCAGTGTAGATAATCGGATGCAGCTTAATACCAATTATTTACATGGAGCGACTGCCTATCTGAACTGCACAACCCAGTTATTAATACGATACCCCTTCGTTAGACTGCTTGTCAGACTTTCGGGCTTCTGACTACCAATAACATCTGTCAAAGATCTACAAATGACAGCCGGGACTAACGGCTTATCATAATATTGTCGCACTCTATAGACTACTGAAATTATTAAGAGCAAATTAATTAATTATGATTGAATGTCATTTGAATTTAATGTATCTAATTTGTGTGTTGATGTTTTATTTATATTGTATTTATTCGTTTGTTTTTATTTATGTGTTAGTTTGGAGATGCTAATTTAAATATGTTTTCTAATGTGGGTTATGTGGTCCCGGAAATAAATGAATTTTATTTTATTTATTTTTATATAACATGACATATCATCGACCCGTGTGGCTGTTATTATTTAGCCACGACCCCTCTAGGTACAGTAAGCGCTCAAAAGTGCATAAGCACGCTAAGAGTCGTATTGCTGTGAACACGCGGTATAGTCCGTACATTTGTATGTGTAAACAGTCAGACGTCTGTGGTGTGAGTGCCGTACACACACAACAGAGAACGCATATTTGCACTACACACTGTCGTATCGTCACGGTTCGCGGGCGCCGCACTTATATTTCCATCACTTTTGTTAGCATGCATCATACGCGTGACCTTGGCCAGTGTATGGCATTGCTAAAATTCGAAAGTAAATTATAAGTGCAGATAGCAGAAGGCGTTAAGCGTTGGTCTTAGATTCAAGATGGCTAAGGTTCTAATCTCGTAAATCACAGCGCTGTTTTTGCAAATATTATTATTTTTGTTTGCAATAATAATATTTTTAAATATTCCTGCCTATTTATTAATGTTGTTATTGCAATAAAGGGTTTAGAATAAAAATGCGTGATATGTGATAATAAAAAATAAATAATATTTATTCGTTATATTTATTTTACTTAAGTATAGTTAATAAACTGCTACAATTATTTATCATTACTTCACCTGAATACTATGTGAAATAGATGTCTAGAAACTTAGAAGCAATTTGTATTATATTGACATATTTAAATTTTGAAATATTTTAAATTTTAAATGGATTTTTTTCACTATATATATAAAGCTTTGATCATGTTCGAAGTAATTAAGCAATAAATAAGAATATTAGTCTACTTAAAATGTAAAAAAATCTACTGACAATAGTGTTGATTTTAAGGTTAAGTATTATTTTAAATTTTATTTGGCTTTAGTAAATATTGGTTGGTATTGAGGTTATAGCTTAAGTATTCATTTTCTTTACGAAAAGAAGATTGAAACTAAACCTCAAATTTTAATCCTAAAATAATAATATTACTAAAATAATATTAATTAAACAATTTCGGTCTATCTGCAAGAAATACGACAAACACCCTATTGAAACGTGCTTAAAAAATTCGTTACCATGAATTCATGCAATAATGAATCTGTTGTTTATTAAGTTGGTACGGTCAATATTTTAAGGTCAAAAACGGTTTTCTAGCTGGTCTTCAGTGATGCAAGCCTTCAGAGTGCACGGCGAACGGTTCATAATGACGTGTTTTTAATAATTCAGCAAAATATCTCGTTGGTATGAAACCATTTGTTTCATATTCATTCATCATTTGACGTCGCTGCACCTCGATAATAAGCCCCTTCCTCATATCTCTTAACCCTCACAGTATTTCTCTAGAACAAAGAAAAACATTGTTTTTATTACACTTAATACCTAATTATTTATTATTCACTAATCGAATTAAACCTCATAATGAATTTAAAACTTTAAAGGCATCTTCTGTCTCAACAATACCTCTGTTCTATCAACAATATCCTTGATTAAGATTTATGTTTACTAAAATATGAAATATATAAATGATAACACTCACACTTAGTCCGGTTTCATTAGATATTCACTTCACTTTTACGCAGCGCAATAATATTCTCTGATCTGATCTGATCTCTTCAATATATTTTATGCCTGCTTTTTGAAAATAATAACCACAACACTGCGCTAAATACTCGTCACCAATATTATCCACGAGCCAACAAAGTTCTATTAATTGAATACTCGTAACGAACTGTATCTGTCTACCCTACAGAAATCGAAATAATTTACTTAGTTTTCTGTGGTCTACCTGCTAAACTTTAATATTTATGTGAACAAGACGAATGAAACAAAAAAGGAATGATTATCGAACTAGTCATTGGTTGCAGACAAAGTGAGTGTGTGTGTGTGTACTGTGCGTGTCTATAGTATTGTAACAATTTATAGAAGAAGGTCGTAAGTCAAACCGAAGTGTCAGTCTATTGCTTTGTGAGATTGCTTATGGACTTTTGGTCGGTACTGTACTTTCTCTTTCTTCTGAACATCTCATCCTTCAGAAGTTATATTGAAATAATTAAGCACCTGATTTAATTTCTGCTACATTCACATGAAAGCACTCATTCACAAATTATTTAAAAGGGCACAAATTCTCATTATCTTCCCAGAAAATGTGTCACGAATCATAATTCCAATTAATTTGTATAAACATACATAATTAACAATTTGCGAAATTATTTCCCCGTTTCGTTGAAATTTCTAATTTAACTGAAACGAGTCTTTATTTAATTAAATAAGTACGTAGACGCTGCGACGCTCCTATTTTGCGAGAGTACCGAGAAGTCAGAAGTGATTCACGAAAGTAAATGTTTGAGTTATGAAGTTTTATTACCTACAACGTTTGTAAACCGTTAATTACGTGACAACAAACAATTTTTTAGAATTAATAAATATAATTAAAAAAATAAAGAATAATAAAAGTATGAGTACTTATAAATTAAGCAAGGAAGTCAAGCTATTTCGGCGCTATGTCCACTTTTTAAAATAAAATAGTTTATTTAATTGATCATAAATAAATAATCTTTAATCTCAACTTATACTTAACACTATACAGTGTGAGTCTTTTTAATGTGCACTTATCAAAATGGGGAATCTATGCTTAATTTTGTCGAAGGAAAAAAAAATTAAAAAAATCTTATAGATTTTTTTAACAAAACGGTGTAACTTTTAAACTAAATGATCTATCGCGATTAAACAAACTCCATAATGATTGGAAGTAATTAGGCGTCCTCATAAAATGAAAATTGTGGGAAAATACCTTCCCCTAAATTGAAAATAAACATGTTTTTTTTAACATAAATCTGTTTTTTTTTTTCATAAATGTTTACAATAACCGTAAAAAAAAAACTTTTTTTTTTTCCGTCGATAAAATAATTTATTGATTCCCTTATTTCGATATGTACATAATATATTATTAAGGTTCACACTGTATTCTACTATACATTGTAACAGCGAATAAATTTTCACGCCAAAGAGCGTTTATACAGAAATGGGCAACGCAACGTCGCAAATAACTGTCAAATATTTCGCCGTTTTGAGACCTAAGCCAATTTTTTTTTAAATATTCTTATAGCTCATGACCTAAAGAGGTGCCCTACAGAAAATGAATTAAAAAATCTCGACCAATTAAAAAGTTGCAACAACGCGAAAATTCGCGGGTATTCTGGTTTCTAAACATTCGAAAAGCAACTCTTTTCACAAAAACCCTAGCAAATAGGTAAAGTAATTTCCCGCACCGTACCTATTGGGCATTTTATAGTTTCTAACATGACGATATTATCTTGGACTTGCACATCCACGTCCATAAAATGTATGGAAATACGTGCAGGTTATAACGTTATTGTGAACGGATATTTAAAAGCGAATGTATTACCCAGTTACTGGATTGTGGAGGTCTGAAAGGCAGTCGCTCCATGTAAAATACTGGTATTCAAGCTGCATTCGGTTAGACTGGAAAACGACCCCAACATAGGAAAAGGCTGATTAATTAATATATTTCCATACATTTTACTTCCGTGTGTAATCGTGATGCTGTGACGTGAAAGTCCACGATAATTGTCACGTTAGAAATTATAAAAGCGCACATTGACAGGATTTATCAAAATATTCAAAAATCAACCACGTTTCTAACTACCAATAGTTTTTAAAATGAGCATTCACTACATTATAATCATCGTCTTTCTTTCCTTTTATAAACTGCATTGAATCAAAGTCTTTGAATATAAAGATGTCTCGTGTATCCCTCTTTGGTCTCTTGTAGTTGTTCTTTCTCTTCTGCATTTGTCGGTAAGGCATTGGATACCGAGGCAGCTTCGCCTGTTTTACGCTAAACTTTTTTATTTTCTTCTGTTGATTCGGCCGCGTAGTCATATCTGCTTTTCGGGCAGAATAGTCGTCTTGATCATTAACGAGGTCAAATTTCGGTGGCACAGTCGGGTAGCTCGACGTCATCTTGACCACATACAACTTCTTTAACTTCGACCTGTTGTTCTTTTTTATTATCTTCTGTATTGTTCTTTTTGGTGACTTTTTGAGTAAGTTCTTATTGCCTTTCTTCTCTTCGTAGTATTTGTTCATCGCTGGTAACCTTATCAGGTTTTCTGCTTTATCGATGTATGTAAAGTTGTAGGGATGTAAGGCCTGTAAATAAAATGTCAAAAATAAATACCTGTTCATTCTTAATATTCTAAATAGAACAAGTATTACAAAGTTTCTGACGTCTTGGAACACAATCTTAAATTTAAAAACTTAACATTTAAATTAAACCTCTTAAGTGCGTAACAACTAGTTAGGAACTTGAATGGTTTTCCAGGACACTTGACTATTTGCAAATGTCATGACATGACACTTCAAAATCCCATACATTTTATCATACCGTCTACAGCCGTACTACCGGCCGTGCGTAGCGGCGGGGCACATGCCGTGACACTATATATCAACATCACTGTACTTGTATGGTTTATTCTACACCTGTCAGCGGTGTGAATATGTCATAATACACAGCATATGTATGTGTTGAAAAATGACTTGAAAAGAGTTTGCCGTGACACCTACGAATGAATAAAGTCGCGTGATGTGACACTAGATCATGTGCTTCCTAGAAATGTTATCGGCACGCAACGGCTATCGACCGTTTGCCAAATTACATGAAATAAAATTCACCGTCCTTAGCCGTACTGTCATGTAACGATATATCGAGATAACGTCTGTCCCGGAATGTGTTACATAAGTCCAAAACAAAACTCTGTTATTGCAAAGGCCTCCAGTTACGTAATTAATTCACATAAATCTTATTTTCTCTAAAACACGACTAATTGGACGATTATTACGGAAGGATCAGACACAGACCAGCCACAGTTTTACGATTTAAATGAGTGTAAAAAAAAAACTTTGTATCGTTTTGACGATCATCTGGCTAATGCTAAGACGTCTATTTTTTAAACCTGTGAAAATAATGCTAACGTGATATTAAACAGGTTTTTTTCTAAAGCCGGGTCTCTGGCGCGTGTTTTTTCGAAACATTACACAAAATATCGAAACAAAGAAGCGTAACCATACACATTTGTGTATGCAAACAAAATGTTTTTATTTTCCGTGCTGCATGGAAAACATTCCCCGCGCGGGTGAAGAGGGCTTTGTTTCATTTTCAACCGCTGCGCGCACCGCGGACATCTGTCACTGTCATTCAATACAGGTTTTGAGATTACATTGTCTTGTGAATAGTTGTGAACAAGTTGTGATAAATTGACGATGGATTTAGAATAGAGATATTTTTTAAGTACGTCTTGCTCATCGGAACTCATAACGACTTCTACACAAAATGTAATATAAAAATATTTTAATACGCAGTAGACAACTTGTGTATGAAAACAAATGTTCATGTGTAAGGTATTTTGTGTAATATTTCGAAAAAACTCGCACTGGAGACACGGCCTAACACAGATTGAAATTCTATCAAGAACTTGACTTTTGAACATAGAACATTCTAGAAATTTCCATTAAAATCTGTCTACTACTTGTAAGAAGCATCACCAAGTCTTTCAATTGAAAACTTATCATGTAGACAAGAACACAAAACAATTAAACACACACAAACAAAAAACAAAAAAAACCGTGAATACCTTTAAACGTGCAAAGACGGGCGCCCTAAAGCTTTTTTCAGTCAGCACCTGGAACAGTTACCGGTTTCTGTCTAAAAAAAAACCTACACAAAACCACTGCACACAGCGAGTGTAATCTGTTTTTAAACAAGTGCCTATGAAAACCATCACATAGAAACAAAACAAAAAACAGTGAGAATAGCCGATCTCTGTAAAACTTACAAAGTGAAAACTTAGGTGAAGTGAGCTTAAAATAAGCTATCAATAGTTAATTGATTCAGGCGTGACCTTGCGGAAATCCATTATAAAATACAATAGACGTGGATATATTTTTAGTAATCTGTTCCGCTTAGCTATTTCTAAAGAGCCATAAAAAACCCTGAAAGAAATCGACACATGTTTCACCTCTCAACGAGGCATCCTCAGGATGACGATTGACTTGTCGCGAACCCGAACACAGCGTGTTGCTACACCGAGCGCTGAACGCAGAGCGTTACTAAATATATCGACGTCTATTGTATTTTTTAAGCTATCAGTAGTAATAATCCAGTGTGTGGAATGACAGCTCACTTCACCTCAGTGTTCACGGTAACATTTTTGCAGAATAAACTTAATTTATATAGAGGTGTTAGAACAAACAAACAAAAAACGAGCGAGCCTTACAGTGGTCGCTTAAGATGTGTAACATCTGACATCTTGGCTGACGTATATATGCTATAAACAATATTCATCATCATCACCATCATTGTCACCGACACCGTCATCGTCATCAACGTCATCATCACCATCATTATCATCCTGTTTACAACATACTCGTAGGTTGGCACCATCTGACGGCCAACTCAAGCACGACACGTGCTTCTTGGTCAAATCAAATAGCGCACACTTCCTATTACACACTTCCGTCCTTTTTCACGAAATCATTCCCACAGATTTGATTATTTAGATTTTGGCAACCATAGAAACGGGTTTTGTCGACGGAAGAATAGAGAAAATGACAGATAATTTATCTGTCATTGTCTATTCTTCCGTCGACAAAACCCGGTTCTATTGTTTTCATGCTAAACGTGCAGGAAGGAAAGATGACACATCAATAAAAATATCGTTAATTACTCCTTTACGCGGCTTCCAGTTGTGTTGATGCCAAAGGTGGTAACCAGACGATTTGATCCTCTCCTAAGAGAAAAAGAGTGTGAAAGAACAAGGTTAATAACAGCCATACACTAAACATAAAAAGCGATTATTTTGCAGCGCAACTGTGGCCCAACTAAAAAGTGTCCCGTCTGCAAAATTTCTTGAGAAAATTAATGTTTTACCGTATTTGTTTTTCCGCTGGAGCCCATGAGCGCCATGTTTTCTTTGCCATTTTTTGATACGAACTGAAATAAATGAGAAAATTCCGTCAATATTTTACATAAATTAATTTATTTGTCGTTTAGTCCTTGTACCCGGTTGATGGCAATAGGCTCGCCCCCTATTACATGGGACTTAAACATAACTGGCGAAATGTGGGTGTACACACGGCTACACATCAAGCTATACATTTCCAGTATATTATACGGAAATCCTATACAATGCGAGATCAGCATAAACTGGGTGTCCTTGTAGCCGTGTGTACCTGCTACAGGGACACCTCTGCCCAACCCTTCGGGGAAACAAGGCGTGATGTTATGTTATGTTAGTCCGCTTTTTGATAGTGGATGGAGGATGTTACATTATGCTATAATGCTACTAATTATACTTTTAGTTAACTTTTGACTTCTATTAAAACAGTTTTTTTTTATCTTCACACGGTACTTACATAACATCACATAATTCCCGAGGGGTTAGGCTGTACTTGTATAGCAACACCTACATTTCGCTAGTTATGTTTAAGTCCCATGTAAAAGGGGACGAGCCTATTGCCATCAACCGGGCACAAATCTGGGCTACTACTGAGAAATTCCTGATAAAAAACCTAAAAATACTTTCCCCGACCTGGTAACCGAACCCAAAACATGGTCAGCAGTAGCGCTTTCGACCACTAGACTAGTGTGGTACTACGCTCTATTCTTTTTGAGACTTCGAAAGAATAGAGTTGGTACATTGAAAGAACAGTTTCTGTATTTCGAGCCTTATGCTATGTCAGAATGTACTTAATAGACACATTATTTAGACTTTTGGATAACAAGCTTTTCACTACATTAATTACTACAAACAAAAGCACTTCAAAAATCACTAGTTACATAGCATTACGTCAGCATTTAATGAAACGTTCATGTTTGAGTATTACATAGGTAATGTGATAACATTA
Organism: Agrochola litura; assembly: GCA_949152395.1. Lineage (NCBI taxonomy): Eukaryota > Metazoa > Arthropoda > Insecta > Lepidoptera > Noctuidae > Agrochola > Agrochola litura. Next base: position 18,362,581 of record OX424513.1, on the reverse strand, counting down.
TTGTGTAGAACTTGTGTACTTAAACATGGTTTACACAATTGCTTATGCAACATATATTGTTATGACGATAATGTATTATTGCGAGAATGTTCCCTAACTTTGAAGTATGTTTGTTACTCTGTGGCATCTAGAGCTTCTGTGGGTATATATGGATAGTACAAACTACTTATAGACTGTAGGGCATGTGATGTGGAGGAATAAGAAAAATGTCAAGAGGAAAGTTTTGAGGATGAATGTGTACAGCTTTAGGACCACAGAAACGAGGGATAGACTGTTTGAATAACTATAGAAAGAAAGAAAGAAAGAAATCATTTATTTGCTGATAATGTAGATATACATATAAGTTGGAATATTTATTAAGTGTATCGATACATTTTAGGTACCTTACGGCATGCAAAATATTAGGTTTGAATTAAATAGTAATATAGATACAGCTATTACGATCATTATTAGCCATAATCGAATTTAATAGATTGTTACAGAACAGACAATAAAAAATAAAAAAAAAATATTGATGAATTACATTTAAATCTCACACAAATTATACTTCACTTCGTGAAAACTTCTTTAGGCGCGTTGGGAATTTTTGAGATGGGACCATTGATTTCGCGACACCTCATTTTTGTAAACGTGATTGTGCTCTTTATTTATATTACGTTACGGATCAATGTTTTATGCAAGTATTTTTACTTTAAAGGTTTTGTAACCGCAATTGTGCTCTTTATTTATATTTTGTTACGGATCAATGTTTTATGCATGTATTTTTACTTTAAAGGTTTCGGAAGTTTTTTTTTTGTTGAACGCGATTGTGCTCTTTATTTAGAAAAGGTTACGGACCAATGTTCTATACAAGTATTTTTCTTCCACCACGGCGATCTTGTTCAAGTTTTCACTTCTGTTGGCACTCCCGGAGTGCCATCACTTTTTTTTCCAACTTATTTCTATCATTACGGGGTAACCTATTGTGATAGCGTACTTATCTTAATCTTATCCTAACTTATTATTGTAATATATTTTTTTAATTTATTACAAATAATGCATTATTTGTGAACTCACTAAGATATCAACAGAATATAGAAATTGGAATGAAGGTAGGAGAATGATAATGAACCTACTTATAAACTGTGGCAGAAAACAATCCTAGAGAAATGTTTCAATATGCGATGTTTGAACGCCCACTGAGCTGTGGTTAAAAATGACCACAATGTAGAACCATGGCACACCCATGCAGAAGGCGTTGCAACAGGCCATGTAGAAGATAGATAAAATCATCAAACAACGATTCATACATAAGCGTGAAGTCATGAGGGATTTGATTATGATGCAGGCTAACAACAACCAGTAAGTTATTTTCTTAACTGAGTACTGCTCATGGATGCAGAGGAAAGATCATGTTCCTGCTTATTCCATTCACCCGTGCCTAGTGACAAGTAACATGCTATCACCGATAACGGTGATGGAAAAGCCTATAGCAAACCTGTTGAAACTCGTTGTAGAAAAAAAAAAAGTCTTTTTGTCGCTTTTTTATGCTAATCATAATCATCATTAATAACTCCGTTTATTTTCTATCAGCGAACCAGGATGATCGAGTTGATGACTGTTTGTTTCAAAATAATAATACAATGTCGCCCATTGGCATGTAATCGTGTGTGCTCCCCGTATTTTTCTGAATATTCATGAAAAATTATCGAAATATAACTTTTATTTTTCATGTTATTTTTTTTTTTTTTTTGAGTAGCTATTGCCATATCTCCGATGTTAAAAATTTAAAAAAAAAGTCAAGATAGACCCCTTTTAAAGTTATTTTTCGATAATTTTTCATGAAAATTCAGAAAAATGCGGGTAGGTACATACCCATGGGCGACATTGTTTAGGTATGTATAATTTATCACGGAAAATATTACCACAAGCATTTTGAGGTACCATTAGTCAATGTCTTTTACAGTACTTCTTAGAAAAAAGTCTTTTGTGTCAGTTTCTTTCAAAAGATTGTTTTTCTTGGTAACTTCAGGTTTCAGAAATGCGCTCTTATGTAGGTATTAGACTAGAGTTATACTTACGTCTGATTGGTTCATTGAAAAACTCTAATAGGTAGGTAGGTGATGGGTATATGTTAATCTAAGACTGCCTTTCAATACAGAAGAAAATCAGGCAATTTTTTTTACCTTTTAACAGCCTGTAATATATAAGATGATGGGCCAGACTTAACCCATTTACTTGATACGATCTAGCCTGTCCGTTGCTGCTCTCCCTCAGCGTTGCCTTCAACTGAGGTCAGGCTGTAGCCCACAGGGGGTGCCTAAGCGTGTAGTCGATTAGTTTATAAATTTTATACCCTGGCTGGAGGCTTCAATTTATTAAGGCATCCACAGGATAGCCTGAAAACCGACAACCTTCTAGGTTGACCTGAGATATGTCACACCCAAAAAAAAAACATTTACTGAGAAGTTTCGAAATCCTGAAGTTAGATCTTGACAGGAACGGATTGGTACTGATGATGAAGATCGACTGTCGGATTTCTAAATACCCCACAAACTATTACTACTTCGGCTTTTAGAAAAAAAACAAAAATGATTACAATCGCAAGTAATAAGAAGTAAGAGGTTAGCAACCTTACGGACACAAAAATACCCCAGTCGAAATTACTACGGTACACGCAAAACTATAGTAAAAACAAAACGGTAAATATATTGTTTCGTATAAAAAGTACAAACGAATGCTAAACTACAATTTGTGTGTTTTTAGAGTTCCGTACCTCAAAAGGAAAAAACGGAACCCTTATACGATCACTCATGTGTCTGTCTGTCTGTCCGTCTGTCACAGCCAATTTGCTCAGAATCTAATGGACAGATTAAGTTGAAATTTGGTACACATACTTATGTATTTCTGTGACCCAAATACGAACGTGTAACGTAAATAAATTAATTTTGAATATAGAGGTCACTTTTTGGGAGCAAACTAGAAAATAGAAAATAAAGTTTTGCTAACAGTACCCACAGTGTGACAAATCAAATAAATGGGCTTGTTGCGAGGATCTTAAACATATTTTTTATATAATTTTAAAATAAATTCTTTTAAAGATATTTAAGAAATTCGATGAAAATTGACCATTCCCCCCTTATCTCCGAAATTACAGGACCTACAATTTTTAAAATAATACGTAGTATGGCTGGTTACTCATAGATTACAGGAAAATAAGACTATAAGAAAACTATGTTCTTAAAATAACATAGTAAATCTCTCAATATTGTGCGTACAAACTTAATTTGCAGTATGTATGGGGAGAACATGTTTTTCAACTACAATGTTAAGTTTGTTCTTGGGATTAATAAATTCATCTCAACCACGAAACCCTTCATTGTGCATAGTCCGACACGCACTTGGCTGGTTTTTAAATAAGTTATGATTTGTTTACTGCCTCCTCGTTTGTATAGTGGTAACTCAACTATTAAATTCGTTAGAGATGGCCATAGTTTTTTTAGGGTTAAATAAAACTGAAAATATTGAGATCACAATTAGACTTTTATTTTTAAGAAAATCAGCAACAATCAGTCTTTAGAAAATCAGTATAAAGATATTTTTATAATCTGAGGAACATCCATGAAAAAAATATTTAAAAAAAAACATCACTGGCCGTCTCACCCGGTACATACAGTAGTGATGGCCGCAGTGGTACGGGACAAGTGGCCGACACTAGATTTGCCTCTGCCTTATCCCTTTCCTTTGATTTCTGCTTGCTGGAGCTCCTTTTTCTTCTTCTGTCCACATTTAGAGCACATGTCATCAAAAGGTGTACAATTCTCATGTGGGGTACAGATTACAGATCGAACATTGAAGCCAATCTTCATGAGATGGGTTTTATAATATTTTTTGCTACATCCAGCACAATTATCAGCTTTATCTTTTGCGTCTTCTTCACCAGATGTATCACATAATATTGGTTTCGCCTTACTGGTATTACTTTCAGACCTTCTTTAAATTCTTTTGAAAGCCGTTATATAGCCATCTCTCCTTTTTGTCCGGGTAAGATGGCCACCTCAATTTTTAAACTTACAAATTACAATTATTTTCCCATTTTGATGTTAAAACGAAGAAAACACCAAACGCAATACACTCCCAAAAACACAAATAAGTAATAAAAATATTAGTACCTATTTCCGGATGGTATAAGAACCTACTATAAAATTTCACAAGTACTAAATTCAATTAAGGCCAATTTACTTACTTTTTTACTTATTTTTGCGCAATGTTTTGTTTGGATATTGTTCTCGGTGGCGCACGAAGTGTATTAATTCAAATACAGCGCCACCTTGTGAATAAATAAGCAAAATATACTGATTGGCCAACTCTCCCGTACGGCCATCTCTAACGAATTTACCCTAATTGCTGAGCATGGGAGTCCTGCGGGGTAATTACGTAGCACACATAAATGGCAACCAATCGCAATGCCTTTCATTTTGACAGTTCAGCCACTTTTAGTTTGACAGTTGTGCGACAGTGACAAGAATAATGCTTAGCCAAAGTCCATGGTAAGTTATGTTTTTAAATTCCGGTCAGTTATTTCGTAAGTTCCACTTTTGGCTACTGGTTCAGATAAGTTTGTGGCGGCGCAGCGACGTGGCGGCCGACCACGGAAAATGGAACTGCCACTCCCCCCCGCGTGCGGGGGAAATAAGCCACGCCCATCAAACTATTATTTATTTTCAAGGTAGGGCCTTAACATTGTTTAGCAAATGAAGTTTTCAAACTTATGAAGCAATGGATGTCAAAATTAAAGGCAATTATCCCGCTGATTTCATTTCTCTGGTTGTGTTAGGTGTTATTAGGTTGTTTTTAACATTGAATTTCTTAGTCTAAGGCTCGCCCTTTGTTACATAATACTAATTAAACATAACTGGCGAAATTAAGGTGTACTAAATTGGTACATTCATTTCGATTAAAGCTTAATCGAACCTCTAATAATTTCCATTATGCGCTCCTAGAAATATTATTGAACACTAATTATTGCGCCTCTTTTTGTGAACCTTAAATAATTTCTATTTTTGGGTCCTAAAAGTTACTGCGAAAAGCTTGCGGGAGTTGGTCACAGTTCCAACCTAACCTAACCCGTTTTGGTCGGAGTACCCCAGCTTATTTATTCAAATATTCATAACGTGTCAATCAGTAGGTCAATAAGTTTTAAAGTTAAATATTTCCCTTATATAAATAACCTTTGCAACACTGGCTACCTAAGATTTCAAAATTACGGTTAAACACAAAATCTGAATAGCAAAAATATCCATTAAATAGCCAAACTAAACAAAAGAAAATCAACTTACATGTATTTCACCAGCGGATATAAAATTGATTAAAACCGAAGAAAAAATTAATTGCAAGTACATTATTCAGACATCTGAACTTTCTGATGAATGCTGAACTACTAAAGAGAAACTTTTATAAACTATCCTAGTCGATAACTACTGTAGAAAATGTAAACATCATTGTTAAAACCTCCATGTTGTAAAAAGAAAGTTGGTGTTTAGAAATGGCGGATATGACCTTAGTACGTTTTCTGCTCTCCTTTGCTGCTTTTGTTGTTATGTTAGACTAAACATTAATGTATTGCTCGGAAACATACAATTAAAATTGTTTATAGTTTTAGCAACGGAACTGTGACAAAAAATATTTTTTATAAAATTTGTGACTTTTTTAATAATCGATTTAAATGGAAAATGTAAAAAAAAATACTCGAAACTGTGTTGACTTATTATGACACTTTATCAACAAAAAAAATTTTTTTTTTACTAGTATTCTGGTGTTTTCAAGTGAGTTGTTGTCTGAAGTATCTATTTATAAACTTAACCCATTAAAAATCTGAGTGCAGCATGCAGAAAAACAATACCTTTAAAAATCAGTGAAAGAGTAGGTTATAAGTTATGAAACCAAGTGCAAAGTGAAATACCAAATTTTCGGAAAATAAAAGTGCGTTCAGGAAAGTAAAATATAATAAATTTGAAAAAGAGAAATAACTGGAAAAACAAAACATTTTGGTATTTCACACAAACAAAATTAAATTGATGTTTCAAAAAATTTAAGAAAATTGTATTTCATTATGAAAAGTGTTCCAAATTCGTCAATTACTGCTTAATAAGTATTTATAAGTTGAAAAAGGACTAGGGTACCTACAATGTGCAGACAAAAACAGCGACCACTGAGGTTTAAATAATGTTCGTTGTGACGTCACAAACATCAGAATGATTGTTAAGGTAAGTTTTCATGTATTGTTAATTTTGGTGTATTTTCAATGCTTGTAATGCTTATAATGGACAGGGCTATGCTTAAGTTTTCGCTACATGATCGAATCAGAAAAAAAAAGCTCCGCAAGAGAGGGCCCAAGAATTATTAAACTTAAGTGGCAGTGGGCAGGGCACATTGCTCACAGAACAGATAGCGATGGTGCCGAAAGGTTCTGGAGCGGCCACCGCGTACCGGAAAACGTAGCGGTGGAAGTCTCCCACAAGTTGGACCGATGAAGGCCGCCGGAATCCGCTGTATGCGAGAACGGAACCGGTCGAAGTGGCGGTGCTTGGAAAGGCGTATGTCCAGCAGTAGACGTCTTTTGGCTGAAATGATGATGATAATGGTGACTTATAACGCCTTCGACCTGGAAATCGAACCCAGGATCTCATGCTACGACCACTAGAGCTACATGAATTCAGGATAACTTTGCAAAAAATTTGCATCACCGTGTTCCACAGCCTCAGTAAATAGCTGTGATTGGCATACGACTTTTTAAGATGTTGCACTCAGTCAGTCCATTTTTTTTGGGTGGAAAATTATCAAATAACTTCTCCCGCTCTGGGTGGAGCGGGAGGGCGTGTCAGACTCTTACTGACTAAAACCCTCACGTGTTCCTTCAGTTGCTGTGTTCTTTCGGACTTTTTCGCAACCCCGGCAGGCATCGGCCTCAGCGGACCCCGTCAGTTCTGCTGACATCTCTATGAGGCGCGCGTGGAATACAACGCGCCGTCGACCTGGGCTTGGTCAATATCGGACGGCGACCTACCCATTGCTCACCATCCGCAAGCCCGCGCCTACGGTGGCCGGGAATCGACTTGCGACTCCCGACGCCCAGGGCGTCTCCTGCGGCGGTTAGGGGCGTGAGGGCGCGAACTTTGCCTCTCCCTCACTCGTGCCGCCTCCTCCTTCGCGAGCATTACCGCCTCGTAAAAGTAGGTGACGGCCTCCGATGCCGTCTTGCTCCGTACCATGACCTGGACAAGGGCCGGACGCGAGAGATCACCGCCATCGATCGCTTCCACGAGGACACGGCGATGCTCCGCCCAAGCCGGCCAGAACTCTACCGTATGCTCCACCGTGTCCTCCGGGCCAGTTACAGTCTCTAACCAGCTTCCGAAATGCTACTGAATCGCTGATCTCACATCTGCCTAGCCTTTTCCTATTTTTGGGATCAGCTTCCAGTCTAACCAGATGCAGCTGAATACCTGTATTTTACATGGAGCGACTGCCCATTTGTCCTCCACTACCCAATTATTGGGTAACGCGATACTCCTTGGTAAGACTGGTTGTCAGACTTTCGGGTTTCTGACGACCTGTAGCGACTCAGCGTTTAAAATACTAAACTGCAACGTTGCAAATAGATGTCAAATATTTCGCTGTTTTGATTAATTTGGTAACTATCAGATATTAATATTTTGAAGACCTTGACCTTGACCTTGAAGACTGGCAAATATTTTGAGAAATATTTAATTGAATCTCTTAAAACTTTTTGGTCTTCTAATGAAGTACCCTTTTTAAAATAAATTAATCTCTTTTAACTTTCTGACCCTAACTTTCTGACCCTTTTTTTTTTTTTTTTTTTTTGGGTGGGAAATTATCAAATAACTTCTCCCGCTCTGGGTGGAGCGGGAGGGCGTGTCAGACTCTTACTGACTAAAACCCACCCGTGTTCCTTCGGTTGCCCTGTTGCCGGGGGCCACGATGTCCCCATCGGTTTTCTTCGAACCCCCGGCAGGCATTGGCCCTAACGGACCCCGTCAATTCTGCTGACATCTCTTTGAGGCGCGCGTGGAACACAACGCGCCGTCGACCCGGGCTTGGTCCTTACCGGACGGCGAGCTACCCATTGCTCACCGTCCGCAAGCCCGCGCCTACGGTGGCCGGAAATCGGCTCGCGATTCCCGCCCCGGGCGTCTCCTCCTGCGGCGGTTAGGGGCGTGAGGGCGCGAAATTTGCCTCTCCCTCACGCGTTCCGCCTCCTCCTTCGCGAGCATTACCGCTTCGCAGAAGGAGGTGACGGCCTGCCATTTCCTCTCGCTCCGTACCATGGCCTGAACCAGGGCCGGACGCGAGAGATCACCGCCGCCGATCGCCTCCACGAGGACACGGCGTTGCTCCGCCCAAGCCGGGCAGACCTCCACCGTATGCTCCACCGTGTCCTCAGGCCGATCCACACAATGGTGACACCCGGGTGTTTCCTCCCGCCTTATCCTGAACAGGTACCTCCCGAAGCACCCGTGTCCGGTGAGGACCTGCGTCAGGCGGAAGGTGAGGACGCCGTGACGCCTCTCAAGCCACTCCTCAAAGAGGGGTCTTATCGCCGCAATTGTGGCGTGCCCAAACTTTCTGACCCTTTGTCAAACTTGGTCACAGTACCTGTACAAGATACTAACGACGCGACGCTTAGTTTGAGGCTCACCCAATTTGGCCAAATTGTATTGTTACTCTTTGATCAATAAACTTTATAACTATTATTATTACCTAAGCCAGGGCATCCCGGCCAAGTGGGTTGGGTTAGGTTAATTTAAGAGCGCTTATCCTAAAAGTTGGCAACGCCGCAAATAGCTGTCAAATATTTACCTGTTTTGATTCATTTGGCAATATTACTGTATGGAAATAAGAAATGTGACTAACTAGTGAACTGGAATATTTATAATGAATTGCAATTATAACACTGAATTTGATGTTGTAACCGTTTTAGGTGTAAAAAAGGCATTTGGAAAGTTTTCAAATACTTTTTTACATCTAAAACTAAATATTCAGACGACAATAATTATTGCATTGCATAATCAATGTTTTAGTTCCCTAGTTAGCCACTTTTCTTAATTCCATACAGTAATATTGCCAAATCAATCAAAACAGGTACATATTTGACAGCTATTTACGACGTTGCCAACTTTTAGGATAAACCCTCTTAACGTTGCTTTTCAAGGCATGGAGGGGTCTCGGTATGTAAAGATGGTTACCCATCAGAGATTTAATCTCTACTAAAGAGACTAAATCTCTGCTATGGTCTTTTGAAATCCAAAACATACCTTTAAACATTCATACAACATACCACTTAGAAGTCTCATTTTATCCTGATGACTGTTCTATAAACATAATTATGTGAATATTATGGAAACGTTCTTTACTATAATGTGTCAAAGTTTCTACGATGAGTACGGAACTGTTGCGTACTTCAGAAATTGAATTAAATAGTTAAGGGTAGATGAGGATACTTGAACTTGTATGAAAGTGTTTACAGCCTCTGACATAGGTACTGATGTAAGTTTGAAAATAAGGCCAGTGTTAGAATAGTTGAAAGGGAACCGTTTTTTGTGGTAAGGGCATGTGATGAGGAAGAAATAAATACAAGTAAACAAAAGGGAGGGAGGATGCAGGGTATCCCGCCACAAAGACTCTGATTGAATCATTTCGATGACAGATAACCTTGTGCAAGAGGTAACCAACATCGACCACTGTGAACGTTCCGTTTCCTGGGGTGATGCTTTCAGTGATACGTCAGTTATGTTGAACAAATATATCTAAAAACGCGACCATAAGGTATATTTTTCAAAAAAACTGAAACTAGTGCCAGAATTTCGCATTTTTCAAGCACCTTGGGTACCGCAAGGTTTTCAGGGCTGCAAGAGTTCTTTGACGCGGCTTGCAGTAGGAGTAAATACTCCTGCCGCAAACCGCGTCAAAAAACTCTTTTCCAAAAACACTGCCCATTACTTCTTTTGCAGAAGCACTATTAAAAGAAAAAAGAAAGAAAGAATTACCACATGGCTCATGTCGTGGTGAAAAAGTAGCTGGTCAGTATGTTCTGAATAGGTTACAAAGAGCTGCTTTCAGTTTTAGTCTAAACAAAAGGCTTGACTCTGATGGACCTTCGCAAAATTCAAGAATCCGAAAAAGAGAATTTGAACCGTTCGTTTGCATCAATATTTTGAATATTTTTTCAACCTTTTTGAACAAACATAGAACACGATTCCAAACATTTATGAAATGAAAACAAAAGCTTACCCTAATTAATGCTTATCGGCAGTGCAGATAAAAAGTAACGTCAAAACAAAATGGTTGCGATTGTAATGGGGTTTAGCACATGCTTATGATAAAATTCCCCGTGTATGATTTTTATCGCATTGAAGGATGGGATGACCATAACTGATAGTCACCAGTGAATGTTTTCAAGTGTGGTTCCGCCATTTTTTTTCAGATTATGTTAGAAAGATTTGCAGTAGCAATGATACTAATCTATGCATATAAAATTCTCGTGTCCACAGTGTTAGTTGCCATACTCTTCCGAAACGGCTTGATCAATTTTTATGAAATTTTATAAGTATATTTGGTAGGTCTGAGAATCGGTCGTAATCTATTTTTCGTACCCCTTAGTGATAAAAGTGGTCCACCCCAAACATTTATATGGCAAAACAACTTTTGGCGGGTCAGCTAGTAATATATACAGGGTGGCAGGGACATCGACGCGAAAACGGTTACCATGGATTCAGTACATAGTTCTGAACCCCCATGGCGTTGAAATTTTTCGTCAGATTTAAAAAAAAAAAACTGCTGTTTCATAGAAAAGTGCAATACCTACTCGGTCAAAATGTATGGAACAGCAGATTTTTGTTTAATAATCGACGAAATCTTCAGCGCAGGGGGGTTCAGAATCGTACTGAATCCATGGTAACAGTTTTCGCGTCGATGTCCCTGCCACCCTGTATAGTATTAGTAACAACGACTTTTAAAAACTATATTAGTAAAACTTACAGACTAACTTAACAACGACTACGTGGCTCAACACTCATCATATTGGCACGTGCCTCCGCACCCAATGCGTAATAAAGAGGCAGTCTAACTTGTCATATAATGTTTTAGGATGGTTGGAGCTTCCGCGCAACCTACCAATTATTAACGCCGCCCACTTTGTCATTATGGCATGAAAATCGACAACACAGGCTTCCACGAACATCATCATCTGCCTAGCCCTCTTCCCAACTATGCTGGGGTCGGCTTCCAGTCTAACCGGGTGCAGCAGTGCAGCTGAATACCAGTATTTTACATTGAGCGACTGCCTATCTGACCACCACAACCTAGTTACTAGGTAACACGATACCCCTTGGTAAGACTGGTTGTCAGACTTTTGGGGTTCTGTCTACCCGTAACGACTGTCAAAGATCTACAAATGACAGCCGGGAGCAATGGCTTAACGTGCTTTGCGAGGCATTGAGGGCTCTCGTTATGTAATGGATGTTCGCCCATACGCAAACCAACCGTGTCAAGCGTAGCTTAGCCTTCGATCAACCCGTGCTGCTGTTATCATTTGGCCACGAGCGAAAACTAACGAAAGTATAGCTCGTAATAAATTAAAGTCGATGAAATTATTCCATCTATCATCCAAAGAAGTCCAAGTCTTCGACCAGTGCGTGTTGCCAGTGTTCGCTCACAATGGGCCATATTAGAAGGCTAAAAGTCACCCAAAGGGCAATGGAGAGGGCTATGCTTGGAGTTTCCCTACGTGATCGAATCAGAAATAAAGTGATCCGCAGGAGAACCAAGGTAACCGATATAACCCGAAGAATTGCCAAACTTAAGTTGCAGTGGGCAAGGCACATTGCTCGAAGAACAGATGGCCTACAATGTAGAAAGTTATGCTCGTTGAAAGCATCCGTAATAAAAATATAAATAATTTTTTATATTTTTAAATGTTTTTTTTAATCGTTTTATAAGAATATTTAAAAATGTAAATCATATGTTTATAAATGAAATAAAGGAATATAAATAAAAAATTATATAATAATAAGCCGTAACAGCTAAGAGATGACCAGTCCCTACTGACGGCGCACGTTCACGAACATGACGCATGGATCAGCACCATTCAGCTCAACCGTTTTAAAGGGAACTTAATGATTCAACACACACGCCACTACCAGCGAAATATTCTTCTACTAGTAAATATGAAAAACGACGAAAGTAAACTGTGTATAATTGAACAAGAGTATGAGGCTGTTGAAGATCTTCTTACCTGGATCTGTTGATTCTATTACATTGTTTTCTTCACGACGGCACCACCCCCCGCTCATCTCCACGCACACACCTACACTCAATACTTGTCACATATGCACACAACACTCATTACAATACACGACACCACACAACAAACACACACAAACACACACTACACATATAATTACATTCATCACCAACCCACCAAATCACACTAACATACACATCTGCACTTACCAACGTCTTATTATTTTATTTTGTTTTTTTCTTTCTTTTCACTAGTACATAATCTTATCTTTGACAATTTTCTAACTCTAAATCAACTTGTATGCTCATAATAATCGCTCGACCTTATTGTATCTACGCGAAGACACTGCCGCCCAAGATACAGGATTTTCCTAGTTTGGGGGCAGGGTACATTTCTTCTTGGACTTTTGACCTCATTTTTGTATAATAATACTTAAGTTTAAGTTTGTGTTTGTTGATAAATACAATTTTCTCTTTCCAGCTACTATTACTGCTGATCATCACACAAAAGCCCTTAAGATGTTCCCTCGTCATGGACACCTACCGGACAGGACTGCACGTGTCAGACTACTGTCCCGCCATGAAATACTGCAGAGAAGGGTCCCACGTCATGTGCACGAACTATGACCCTGTAAGTTCATACCTACATTTATAATACTAATTTAAATTAATTTTATTTTATTTATTTATTTCAGACATAGTTTTCACTCATACGTTTAAATTGTTCTGCCTAGCCTTTTCCCAACTATGTTGGGGTCGGCTTCCAGTCTAACCGGATGCAGCTGAATACCAGTATTTTACATGGAGCGACTGCCTATCTGACCTCCACAACCCAGTAACTGAGTAATACGATACCCCTTGGTAAGACTGGTTGTCAGACTTTCGGGCTTCTGACGACCTGTAACGACTGTCACAGATTCACGAATGACAGCCGGGACCAACGGCTTAACGTGCTTTCCGAGGCACGGAGGAGTTTCAGTATGTAGAAATGGTCACCCATCCACGGACCAACCCCGGCAAGCATAGCTTAACCTGACTCCTCACTCATATGTTTAAATTATATCTGTTTATATTAGAGTTTATAACTCATACGTTTAAATTATAAACTCTAATCTAAACATATAAAAACCCAAATTAAAAATGTGCCAAAATAATGCTCAAATTTCCAAGCATATTTGAGAAAAAAGTTAATACAAAGTCATAAGTAAGTCATTATTTCATAACAAAAAATATTAATAAAAACATAATACATACCAATTTTTTTATTTTTTGTCTGTATGTCTGTCTGTTTGTTCCGGCTAATCTTCGAAACGGCTTTACCGACGGGGCTTTCTCGGCAGATAGCTGATGTTATAAGAACTAACTTTTATTTAAGAAAAATAATTAGGGTACACGCGGGCGAAGCCAAAGTCAAAGTCAAATAATTTATTTCAATTAGGCACATAAAAGGCACTTTTGAACGTCATAAACCGCGGGCAACAGCTAGTACTTAAATAAAAACCTAAAAAAAAAAACCGGCCAAATGCGTGTCGGACTACGCACAATGGGTTCCGTAGTTGTGATGAATTTATTTATCCCAAGAACAAACTTAACATTGTAGTTGAAAAACATGTTCTCCCACACATTCCAACTGCAAATTTAAGTTTGTACGTACAATATTGAGAGATTTGCCATGTTATTTTAAGACCATAGACTTCTTATAGGTTTTCCTGTATGTATGAGTAAAGAGCCATGCTTTGTATTTTTTCAAAACCTTAGGTCCAGTAATTTCGGAAAAAAGGGGGGGAAATGGTCAATTTTCATCGAATTTCTTAAATATCTTTAAAAATATTTATTTTAAAATTATAAAAAAAATGTTTTTAAGACCCTCGCAATAAGCCCTTTCATTTGATATGTCACACGGTACTATTAGCAAAACTTTTTTTTTGTTTGCCCCCAAAAGTAACCTCTATATTCAAAATTCACTTATTTACGTTACACGTCCGTGTTTGGGTCACAAAAATACATATGTGTACCAAATTTCAACTTATCGCTCCATTACATTCGGAGCAAATTGGCTGTGACAGACGGACAGACAGACAGACATACGCGTGATCCTATAAGTGTTCCGTTTTTCCCTTTTAAGGTACGGAACCCTAAAAAAGAAGCTCTTTTTGATCTAAGCACGATATAGGCACTTTAGTATGGGCAATTTTGAAGACTGCCATATTGATGCTGGTATAGAAATTGTTCGTTCCTGTATATACAGCAACAAGCGGTCGATGGTATTTCCCATCGGCAAGAATAACGAACTTCCATACAAACTTTCACTCACTATTTTAGCTCTCTTTCGTTGTATAAAGATGCTCCTTCACCACGAGCATTCATCTGTAATGTAACAGTTCAAATTCAAACATTCCATTAGTGAGGGAGGAGAACCGAGCATTACAGTGGGCAATGTTTGTAATATTTTGCTACAACGTAATGCTCAAAATCGAATCTGAAATGTTACTTTACAAGCAAATGCTCGTCATTCAGGGCGGCAGGATTGTAACGTAATGCTCCAAATTGAAACTGAAATATTACATTACAAGCGAATGCTCTCGGTGAGGGAGCATCTTTATGAACTCTTGTGCAAAATTTTATGCTTCTAGACCCAGCGGTTTACGTAGTGCGTTGTCTGCCAGTGAATGAAAGCATTTAAATTTTTTATTAAGTAGAAGAATGTCTTGTTGTACAGTCAGCGTCAGTATGTGCTAGCCCCTCAAGTTTTAAAATGTTACACTGCTACAACATTAAATTCGTTATGAATAATCTAAAGAATACTTCAAAAAGAGTTCTTAGTTTTGAGTTGCATTCGAACCATCGCATCATCGAACGTTTGACGAACTAGCCAGCGAGCCCATGTGAATTGCGATGAAATTATTATTTTTGTGTAATTAGTACGTTTGTGTCAGTTGGCAAAATATGTATATTATGATAACTGTAAATTATCAAATCAAATTGTAAAATATACTCTACCTATATCTTTGTGGTAAAATAAATAAATATTATTAAATGATTATAATAGTATTTAATTTTTGTGGATTTTTTAATAATTCATAAATATAATGTTATGTAACTAATAATTTTAATATAATAAACTAAAACAAAATAGAAAAAATACTATTAAAAAAATATAATGAATGACAAAAAGCACATTAATTCATCCCTAGGATTTGAACCTCTTATCTTAAGTACGGTAAGCGGTCTAAAAACCTCCGGTCGCGGTAAAAGCTTGTTGTAAATGTTAACCCTATTCACTAAAACAATACATTCATTACAATAACAATAACAATACATTAATTATAACAAAAATTACAATAACAATACATTCATTATAACAAAAAGTAACTTGGGCCTATCATGGATTTAAACGCACATGTATTTTGGGGGGGTAACTACTTAATGGAGCTGTCTGTACAATGGTTAAACATTCTGTTAGTATTTGTTTTGCCTAAACCCACTCAGCATTTTAAGATGCTGACAAGAGCTGAAGCGCGATCACTGTCGGACTGCATAGAAAAGAAAGAGAAGTGCAATGACACAACGCTTGTAATTTATTGCAAAAATAAGAAGCAAAATATTTACTCAAAAATGAGTTGAGTAATGGAAAATAAATAAAAGCAACAAAGTTCTGCATTCAAATAAGAAGTTGTTGTTATTAATTAAATACCAACGTACGCTGATATTTAGTATAGATATTTTGGATTGGAACTCAAGGTAAAAGGTTAGCTATTTACCGTTCATTTGTATCGAGTTTTTTTTTTTTCAAAAGATTTTTGGTAACAACCAAGTTCTGAGAAATATGTTCAAGATTAATATATATTTTGTGCGCTACCACATATAGATTTGGCAATTTTTTTTTTAAGACAAGCTTTCTTAGACCATTAAAATATGCCTCTTGTCAGCGTCTTAAGTAGCGAAGAGAAATCGTTCGGTGAATATCTGTAAACTTCTACACCTCTTACAGTTTAAGTTGTGACTGATTTCTTTCTTCTGAAATCATATAAATAAAAGTGATTTCTGTTATTTATCAGCCCATTTCAGTTAGTACCGCAAATCATTATCAGTAAAAAATACCAGAAAAAAATTCAAAGTTCAAAAGTCATTTATTCAAACTAGGCTGAGAATCAGCACTTTTTGAACGTCAAAATTACATAAGACAGTCCCCCAAAAACGCCCACCCTTCACCACTTCCTAGTGCCTTTAGCTGTGAAGAAGTGGCGCAATAAACTCCCCAGCAGCAAAGCTGTCTGTTCAAGTTAGAAAAATGATTCTAAACAATAGTATGCAAAATAACTTACACTATGCATGTAAGAAATAATAGAGTACCTACCAATTAAGTATATGTGACGTCAATGATTCCATTGTTATGAAAGCCTCTAACACTGGGTAGAAATCTTCGACTATTGTTATTCACAAGCGTACTAAATCGACTGAAAAGAAATTCCCATATTGAATCGTTGATTGAAGCAGCTACAGGATGTACTAAATAGACATATAACATCACGCCTTTTTAGGGTTCCGTAGTATACAAGGAACCCTTATAGTTTCGTCATGTCCGTCTGTCTGTCCGCGGTCTAGCACCGAGACTCTTAGTACTAGAAATCTGTAATTTGGCATGGATATACATATTAATTACGTGGTGAAATAAATTGTTTTTTTTTTTACAATGCATGTGCTCGAAAATAGCGTTTACCAAGCAGCCAAACTGTGCGGAAAGTGTCACTTTTTTTGACTAGTGCTTTTTACTTTTCTGTTTTTTTTTATTTTTTACTCCGTCACCAGCTCGACGCGACGCAAAGAGTTTTTATTATTTGAGAAAAGTTTTCCAAATTAGATGATGATGATGATGATGGCGATGACGATGACGATGACAATGGTCGAAGTCAAAGTCAAAGCAAAAGCCAAAGTCAAAGTCAAAGCCAAAGTCAAAGTCATGACGATGGCGATGGCGATGGCGATGATGATGATAAAGAATATTGTTTATACGAGTATTATTAATGTACGTCAGCCAAGATCTTAGATGTTACACATCAAACTGAAAGGTCCGCTCGTTTTTTTTTATTTCCTCACTCAATGCATAGTAAAACGTTGTATGATACACGTGCGTAAGATGATTTCCGCACTTATATCATAAATAACTATTTTCTGGGTGCCTCCCCTACACGTAAAGTGATAATGTCTTTTTTTTTTATCCGAAACTACTGAACCTAAAATTTTGAAAATAATACAGAGAATGGTTCTTTACCCATAGATTACAGGAAAATTTATAAGAAGTCTATGGTCTTAAAATAACATGGTAAATCTCTCAATATTATGCGTATAAACTTACATTTGCAGTTGGAATGTACGGGAGAACATGTTTTTCAACTACAATGATAAGTTTGTTCTTGGGATGAATAAATTCATCTCGACTACGGAACCCTTCATTGTGCGTAGTCCGACACGCATTTGGCCGGTTTTTTTTTTTTGTTCTTCCCTTACCTGTCCCATAATAACTACATGTCGGCGCAAAATGTTTTTGAAAAGAAAAAGAAAAAAAGTAAATTCGTTTATTTGCGGTAAACATGACGCAAAGAAAAATAAAAAAAACACGTAAATAACAAATTGGGGGAAAGTATGCGTCACATCCACACAAAACGGCCATCGGTTAGCATAATGCTTTGCAGCATTATGCTAACCGATGACCGATGGCCCTATGCGAGACAGAGCCCCAGCGCTGGTTTTCAGCGACAGCCGGCGCTGACGTGATGACGTCAACCGGTGCAGCATATAGTGAAATAACAAAAAAAAACAAATCACAACAACAAATTTTTCTCTTCTTTTCTCCCCATTCCGTCACGCTATCATTCACAACGTTTCATAACCTTTCACACAATCCATTCCATTTTTATTTGAGTAACAAGTTACTATAGTTTGACCAATACCGCTGTACCGCGCCTTAGGAATACGCGGCGAGGCGGGGGGCAGTGTTGACCAATGAGCGGCGGGCAGGACGCCGTGCGCCGAGAGCTTTGACGAATTAGCGGCCTGCACTGCTCCCCCGTCTCGCCGCGCGCCTTCCTAAGGCGCGGTACACGGTACGCGGTATTAGTCAAACTATAATTAAAAGGAACTAAAATAGACGTCACTCCACTGACCTCACTTCCGCTCACTTCATCAAATATTTCTGGTACTTCCGCCCAAAACCTTTCAAAACCATATCGATGACATCGTCTAATTACTTTCATTGTTTACTTATCAAGACAGTGTAGGTAGAACAAAGGAATAATAAGCCTATTCTGGATAAAGCTATTTTAGATGTTCTATTGTTATTTACCAACATTTTGTTTTGGGTATGAATAGGTTGAACTACTTCTTCTTAAAATAATAGTTGTGCAGTACCTGTCTACCTGCGTCATGACCACTGTATAAATAAGTAACAGTATTTTCAATTCATAGAAAACGGCCAAAACGACGCGCTTCGAAATCTCAGTGTATCGAGTGCGGAGCAGTTACGCACGGACGCGGAAGGTTTACTTACCGACCGGCCGTAGGTAATTATATCAAAGTCACTGCCGAGATATATTACTATTACTTATTTATACTGTTACCTAACTTAATTTTAATCGAATTTAGTCATCATTATCTAAATCTAAACTAAACATTACAAAGAGAAAAGATTAGATTTTTTGTATGTTTGTATGTAACGCTTTCACGCTAAAACTTCTGAACGGATTTGGATGAAATTTGGCACATTGGTGGACCATAACCTGGTTTAGGACATTGGATACTTTTTATCCCGATATTCTTACGAAATCGAGACTTATGCGGGTGTAACCGTGGGACGCAGCTAGTTTAGTTTAGTTTTCAGAGTTGGGATAGTAGCGGAGACTAGTTATCAAAAAAAACTTCAATATTTATTGAGGTGACAATAAGGGCGGGCTTGGAAAGTCTCAAACTCAAACTCAAAGCATTTATTTCAATTAAACCATTTACAGGCACTTTTGAATTGTCAAGGAATCGGTCAGTCAGAAATAGGTATGAAGCTAGTTGCCCATTCCAAAGCGTAGTAGGTACCTATGGAGAAGAACGGGCAAGAAACTCCACGGACACTCTTTTAAATAAAAAATTGTTACAAAATATTGGTTACATCATTCATGTTGAAATTATACATGTGAGAACAATGTAGAAAGACGTGCACGTTAGAAGCATCCGTAATAAAAAGATAAAAAAAAGAACAATTCAAAAAATTTAAATAAAATAAAAATAAGAATAAGCCCTGGCAGCTAAGAGATGACCAGTCCCAACTGACGGCGCCCGTTCACGAACATGACGCATGGATTAGCACCATTCAGCTCAACCATTTTGAAGGGAGCTAAACGATCCAACACACGCGCCACCATCAGCGAAACATTTGAGTGAGCATGACATACTCACAGCCGCCAGGGCACATTCAAGTCAATGCAAGACATATTACCCGGTAAATGGTAACTCTTTAGTACATAGTGCTCACACCTGTGCTATGCAATTAATAATACAATGGAGATTGAGTTTATACAATGCAAAGATAGTCTTACAATCTTCAGCAGCTCCAACAGTAAAAGCTGGTGGTGAGTGCCCTTTGAAAACTTGTTATTGTTATGTGCCCCTGAGAAGAGCCGTTGGCCATGGTTTAGGATTGGTCAGCTAGACTCCGCCGCCGCCGCGCGCCATACAGAGTGTACTTACTTTGAATTGCAATACAATTTAATATTTTTATTTATAACACATACCCCAGTACACGTTGGGCGACCCTGTTGGTCGAGCGATACATGCAAATTAAACGGCAAATCACGCAAAAATGCCCAGTATACGTTGGCCGACGGGCTGGCCCAGCGTATACTGGAGGCTCAACGTGAACTGGGGGCTTTACGAGGCTGTTGGTATTTACCTACCTCACATCATAATCAGAGTAAAATCAAATGTATTTCATTTAATGTATCACGTGGTCAACCAAATTTTATTCTGATAATTTTTTTAGTCGTAGTACTATCACCAATTTATTAGAATTTGACCACCACATTTATTCTATCCATCAATTAGAAATTACACATTTAGAACCAACGCTAATCACCTAAATATCATACCATACCACACAAATTATATCTCGAAACTAATCCTCTAGTTACAACACAATCATGCACATACATGATATGTATGTGCATGATTGTGATCTCAATTTGAAGCCAGCAGTCAGTTTAATAATAAACGCATTAATTTGTCGATTACAGCAAACACAATTGATGCGTAATAGCTTGGCTGAAATTAGAACCATCAAGGAGTCTGTAGTTAACGGTTTAGTCGAACGGATTGGATTGTAATTTGTAATCGAATGGAGGCTATTTTTATGGATATCCTATATTGTGTCCGAGGGAATTTATAAAGAACTTACAATATTGATTATGTTATGTGTGTGATGGCCCAGTGGTTAAGACCTCACCTTCTAATGCACGAGGTTGTGGGTTCAAATCCCATCACATAAGATACCTTTTATCCCGATATTTCCACGGGATCGAGACTTATGAAAAACAAAAACGAAAAAAAACTTTTCTTTATATTGCTTTTTTTTTATATTGTTTAGTGAAAATTATTTGTAAAGTTATGTCTAACGCGGATAAAAACTGCGAGAATCACGCAAAATCTATCAAGCGTATTTTTCTGAAACCTTCACCATTTAAAGATAATTTTATTGATCTTTTAGTATACTCGTACGTGTTTAATTAAAATACCTTTTGTTTTATAAATTAATAATGCGTCTAATTTGGGACAGCGCTCCTTGATGAGCGAGTCCTATTACTGGCTGGACGTACGACGCGTTAAATGATAAATGATTTTATTTTTGTAAGTAGGTTTGTACAAACACTTTTACACGTCAATCATATTTTAAAACTAGATGAGGTCGGCGTTTCCTATCTGACTGCTCTGAGAAGAAAGGCCGAAACAAACTCAGAGGTCTCAGTCTCTTTTAAAGTCCAGACATAATCTTGGTCAGATCATGTGAAGGCCATGTGGATTGGTGTCTGAAGTGGTCTTTTGAGGAAAGCACCACACAGATTGAGAGGGCCTGTCCAGTCAGTGCACGCATTTGTCAGTTATCGTGCAGCTCAACTCAGAATTTAAGGAGCTCAACGATTCGACGAACAATACCAAAAAAAGGACATTTGGGTAGGCCACTTAAATTACTCAAACTGTCAGACCATGATTAGAACTAACTGAGAAAAAATTAAAAACAAAACAAAAAGGAATGACCCACATAGTCTTCACATTCACAATAATTAAAATAATAAAATACTTTAAAAGTAAATATTCATGTCATTGTTTATATAAAATTCATAAATGTCAATGTGTAGGTATACAAAAACCCGGAAATAATCTTGGTCAGAGCATTTCATTTGAGGACCATGTAGATTTGTGTCTGAAATGGTCTTCTGAGGAAAAAACCATACAGATTTGAGTGGACCTGTCCAGTCAGTGCACGCATTTGTCAGTAATAGTGTAGCTCAACTCAGAACTTAAAAGGAGCTCAACGATTCGACGAACAATACCAAAGAAGGGATATTTGGGTAGGCCGCATAAAGTACTCAAAACTGCCAGATTATCATTAGAAGTAACTGAGAAAAAATAAATAAATATATAAATGACCCACATAGTCCTCACATTCACAATAATTAAAATAATAATAATATTATACTTCACAAAGTAAATATTCATGTCATTGTGTATTTAATTTTAAAGTTAGCAAAATAAAGTTCCGAAAGTAAAAAATAAAAATTATAATTGGAGCAGCTCAATCCCAAACCTTTTTGTCCTCAATGTAATCTTTAACGGTATAAAAAGCTTTCTGGCACAACTTACGTTTAATGAATGATTTAAATTTATTAAGGCTTAGATCTTGTACGTGGCTTGAAAGTTTATTATAAAAGCGTATACATTGACATCTGAACGAGCCACCTATTTTCTTGAGCCTTGTTGTAGGTACAACAAATTTGTGTTTGTTTCTAGTATTTATGTTGCGTGAGTTCAGTACAGAACACGTAAGCTAACCACTCGAGGTCACTGGCACACAATATGTAAAAAAAGAACACACTTTCCTAAATCCTAATTAGGATTAAAATACTGAAGTCCTCATACAGAACACTTTAATTTACTATGAAAAGAGAATTTAAATTACAGCAATGACCCTTTACACTATTAAAAACCGGCCAAGTGCATGTTGGACCACGCACAATGTAGGGTTCCGTAGTTGGGATGAATTTATCCCAAGAACAAACTTAACTTTGTAGTTGAAAAAAAAATCTTTCATATGGAATGTATGGGAGAACATGTTTATACAACCGCAAATCTAAGTTGGTCGATTATTACTCGTTAACTTGTAAAGTCTACTCAGCTGTGATAATTTTCCTTTCAAATTCGTTATATAAGCTACTGCCGTGAATTTTTTCACATACCTAAAATCAACCATTTAGCTGGCAGGGGGGGGGGACACTTGACTCTAACAAAATTTTGCACTTTAAAGCTTAATATTTCGCAAACGGATCTCTGAATTCAAAAATAGTTTTAACACACTCACAATGTTTTTAAAAGACATTTTCAACGATACCCCACACCAAGGGATAGAAAAAAAAAAAAAGTGGTGATGGTTTTTTTTTTAAATATTTTTCATAATTTTATTTTACCACTTTGTCAGCATGATTAATATGTATATCCATGCCAAATTACAACTTTCTAGCACTAACAGTCTTGGAGCTAGACCGCGGACAGACAGACGGACAGACAGACAGACAGACAGACGGACATGACGAAACTATAAGGGTTCCTTGTTTACTATGGAACCCTAAAAACTAGCTGCGTCCCACGGTTTCACCCGCATAAGTTTCGATCCCGTGGGAATATCAGGATAAAAATTCCTATGTCCTAACCCAGGCCAAGTTCAGCCGTTTTAGCGTGAAAGCATTACAAACAAACTCACTTAGGCATTTATAATATGGGAAGTGCCTCAGCTGCCAGCGCCGTCTCCCGAATTGGCTGCCGGCGCCGGTTGCTGAATATTGGCTGCCGGCGCCGGTTGCTGAATATTGGCTGCCGGCGCTGACTTTGGAAAAAAGCGAAAAATAGGGTTGGCAATTTGGCATATGGAGTAGATAAGCTGGATTAAAATATACTTATTTACATAATCAATAATTGCCATATTTCAGTAATCAGTACTACCCGGAACCGAACTAGTTAGATTATTAGGTTAAATATTTGTACTCGAAAAAAAGGTTAGGTTGGAACTGTGACCCCCTACAACCTTTACCTACCAAAAACGACTAGAATATATAGAAAAAATACTTTAGTCAAACTCAAAGCATTTATTTCAAATAAACCAATATTATTATTTTAAATCTGATAGTTTTTAAATAATGTAAATACGTGTGTGTAAATAATTAAATTAAATAACATTTTGAACACCAATAAATAAACCAATTAAGTACAGGTACTTTTGAATTATCAAGGAGTCGGTCAGTCAGAAATATGAAACTAGTTGCCCATTCCAAAGCGTAGTAGGTTCCTATGGAGAAGAAGGGGCAAGAAACTCCACGGACACTCTTTTAAATCAAAAATAGTTAGGGTTGGGTACTTGGGGTTCTGAATACTGGAAAGTTTTCTATAAATGCCGCGCCGCCGCCGGTGTCCATTATGAGAGCCAGCGACGCCGGCAGCCGATGTTTTTAATCTCGGCTGTCGGTATTATAATATTAGTTAGAATTATTCCGTCATTTTGTCACGTTACTGCAAATAAACGTATTTTCTTTTTTTCTTTGTCAGGGTCCATTTTTTAAAGACAATATATGTAGGTCATTTAATGCTATTCAGTCCCATCCCGTCAACTCTTCATTTGTTTTCGTAAAGGACCACCAACTTTTCCGTTCGGCAATTGTAACTCAAATTCAGTTTGAGGGTATTTGGGAATATTTTTGAATAATAATTCTGTGATATTTTCTGGGTTCTCAGTTTTCTAACTTGGTGGCTACGATAAATTATTGAGGTTTTCTGTTCCATCAGGCTCTTTTGGGTAAGAAATCCTTGAAAACAATAATGCATCATCCAAACTCATTAGTGTTCAAGTTGAAATCGAGCACTACTTACGCGATGGATAAAATTCAAAAGTCATTTATTCTAATTAGGCTGAGAATCAGCACTTTTCGAACGTCAATATTACATAAGACAGTCCCCCAAAACGCCCACCCTTCACCACTTCCTAGTGCCTTTAGCTGGGAAGAAGAAGTGGCGCAACAAAGAATGATTTTTGATGATTTGATTATAAAAGAACGGAATGCGCATATTTGATAACATGAAACGGCAAGCAGAAGATATAATTGCTGAAACCTTATGACAAAACTGCGATCTCGAACAAGAGGGTCAATCAAAGACAAAAAAAAACTAGGTGACGGCTCTCAGTTTTTTCTCTAACAACGAATTGCATCAACGAAACAACAAAGAACAAGGAAACAAAACAGATCAACTGATGAACTACACTACTTTTCCATAATATCCAAAGCATCGGAAACAAAGTAGAATTAATAGTACAATTACTTTTAGATTCTGAAATTGATTTTATGTCACAATCCAAACTGTGGAAAATGTAAACTATTGTCAATCAATCTTGCCCCAGAGATTTAAAATAGCGTCCATTTTTTGTCGCAAAACCCGCGAAGATATTAGATTTTATTGAACGAACATTGGTGCCGATTCTCTTGTCACAAACGCCTCTAAATTAGACTAAAAATCACCAAAATTTCGTTTATTCCTGTTAAACGACGATTTCCCATTCAGAAATAGACTAAATTGACACAACTTAACTATATTTTAGTTTGACAGCACTAAGATGCACTGAGTTACTAATTTACTGAAAATGGCAATTTTGCTATTCTGAATTTGACGTTTTTCAACTAAAGTTTTGATTGTCCAATTAAATCTGACTATTTTTAATCGCGATTAAAAAGGTGTGGAATAAAAATGTTTCTACTCAGTAAAAAAATATTTAGTTTAGCTTAAAATAACGACTTTCTCTCATGTACAAATGTGGCGATCTGTCCTAAACAAACAATATTTAAGTTCATATAAAATTATAATACCCCAAAACTTATTTATTTTACAATATTCAAACAATAATTGTATTTTCCATTTAGCTAAAAATATAATGTCCCAACCTAACTAAAACTATTAGCAAACTAAAATATTGCGTCGAAAAATTCCTCCGCATCACTGTCAACTGGTAATGTACCCAAGAGACTGGCGGCATTACCACGTTGTATGGCAATGCTTAGCCTCTGGCCAAGGTAAAAGTCAGGCCTTGGGTCACGAGAAGTGTCAACCAGTCGTATGGAGATTTCATTGAACAGACCGTGAGCACTCGGACCCCACGGCCCTAAGGTTTCAACACCAAACAGCTCGAAAATATAGTGACCTATAAGGTTATTATACTTTCGCCGCCCGAGGTTTTCCGCAGCCGCAGTGGCAGCGCCAGCGCAGCACGCTGAGCCAGGAAGATGGGATGGCGCTAGAGTATCGACACACGTTGCGTCCCACACTAAAGGCCTACCCACCTTCCATGGAAATAAAGACATGCCATCCGGTCTCTTGCCATCGTCGCGTGCCAAGCTGGCCGTGATGGCCGAGAGTGTTGACAACTTCGCCACAGTGACAGCGATGAAGAGAACAACAAGGAGCTCCTAGTCACAGGGAAGTAGCGATGCGGAAGGTAGTGTCATCGAACAAAGTGCCTAAGTTCGATGACGGTAGTGCATGAAGCCACAGGCAGGCCCAACTCCCACTTGCCCACAGTCAGCAGGCGTGCACGCTCCGCAGTAGTAGCAGACGTGTCAAGTAAATTGTTCTGCAAGCTGCTCATCGCACCGTCTCTGGGAAAATGGATTGTCGGGTGGATCTGAATTTGAGCAAGCGAGTCTTCAAGCATCCATAGCCTCGGTGAGGTACGGTACATCAAAATTAATCAGTGTGGAAGCTAGGATTTTCCTGATTAATTTCTCAGTACCGTGGACCGAGGATATGAAAGCCGGTAAACTAATACTAGTAATTTTCGGAACTATTACGAATAACTAGTACCACCTGAAAAGGATGACATTAATATTGCTGAATAGTTTGTGTATTCAATTTTGTTTATTCATTCTGCTTCTTATCAAATTACATTTTTAAATATTTCTTAAAATAAAAGAATTTAAAAAATATATAAAAATATAAAAAATACAGGTCCGCCGGTGTCGGGAGCAGGGTCCAAGCTACCCGTGGTTAGGGTTGCAGAGACAAGAACCTCCTCACAATGCGAGCCGTATCGAGGAGTACGCCTTCTGAATCAGGCGCTTGATCCAACCGCCTAACGAAAGCCTAGAGAGATGTTGGTCGAGGCTTTCGGCCATCAGGCCATTGTCAACAACCTCGTGTGCAAAATCGAGATATTTTATTTGTTTCTCTTTCTCAGCTTTCACGAGGTTCTCGTCATGTGGAATGGTAACATCGACTATCATTGCGCGGCGCGCTAATCGATCTATCACTACTATATCAGGCTTATTTGCTAAAATAGTCCTGTCAGTAATGATAGACCGATCCCAGTACAACGTGACATGGTCATGTAGCGGTTACACCGCCACATACAAAACTACGCATCAAAGACACGACGTCACACAAATCCTGCATCACGCAGTTAGAGTTTACCGAGCGATCGACATATATACAAGATTTCAACTTCCAACCGATGGGCAGTTGCCCGCCAGACACAACACCCGTCTGGTCGGAGGATCTTCCCTTTTCTATGGTGGATGAGTGAACTTTACACCCTGTTCCTCATACCACCAAAGTCATTTTCGAGAACTGGGTCGGGCACATACTTGTAATACGGTACCTCAGAGTTCACAAGTTTATATTTCATTAAATTGTTTAAATATCTCGGGACCTTAGGGTCCCGGTCTTTTGGAAGGCGTACGAGGAGCCAAAGCCAACTCGCAGAGGCCCCTTTGACAATTTTATATCGAAAGAGGCACCAACCGACGATTATCCCAGTATGCACCATGCAAGTGCACCCAAGGACAACCCCCGGTTGGTGTAGGACTATTGCAGAATTTGAAATGTCACTATCTTAAAACTTAATAAGATTATATTGCAATTTAGTTTGTATATATTTGTAATCTCTAAGTAAAATATCATAATATAATAACATCTACTGGATGTTTCGAAAATAGTTTGAAACACCAATTTAACACCATGTTACTTTAAAATTGCAATATAAAATCGTTATGAAGGGTTAAATTTATTATTATAGACATTTAATTTTTGAAATAACTATTGTAACAAAACTTATCTATTTGAGGGTAGATCTATATCAGTAATATTATAGTGAACAGTCCATGGATAAGTCTTGTTAAAGTCAAGTTTCGTTTGTGTCATTTTGAACCCTTTAAAAGTCACTGTCAGATAGCAAGACATTCGACATTAAAGCAAATTGTGAGTTTAATAACCCTGCATTCCGAAATGCGATAAAAGTGATAATAGCGCGAATCCAACCAAATTTTATAGTCACAATTATTACTCAATAGCCCTCATATTTTGTGACTTTAAATTTGGTCGGATTCAGGATATTATCACTTTTAGTGCAGGGTAAGTTACCAACATGATTCAGTCCTGAACGAGGCACTGGAGTGAATGGTTTTAAGGTTAGTAAAAATGTAAATTGTACTGAACTGTAAAGGACATGGAAAATGTTGGGCCCAAGTGTAATAAGTTGAGATATGATCTAAAAATTAGTCATATTTTTTATCCTTGAATATCAAAAATCAGCTCAATTCTCAGCCTGGAAGCGGAGAAATATGATAAAGATAGTTTTCGTGCGATCATCGATTATAGTAATCGATTACACAACTACAAAAAAAAAAACCTACCCACTAGGTAGCACTAGGTAATATAGTTAATTCAAAGAATTAAATGCACTGTATATACTTTTATACAATATAGTGCAATTAATTTAAATAAAACACCATTAATTAATGAAAAACCAAAATAATGATTATCAATTTAATATCGATTAAAATCAGTTTTATTTTTTTGTCTATGTCACTGGCAGTACATATTCTGCACTAGCAGATTGACATTGACAATTTAACACTAGACATTAGTGGTGGGTCATTCTCGAATTTTTGGCGACCGAAACCGTTTTCCTGACGACGAAAACGGTTGCAGAAAACGGTTAAAGGACGAAACTTATCCAACATGGAATAGAATTGAGTTTTCGTCGAGCGCAGTTTCTTAAGACTATCAAAGATTTGAAATGTATGAAATGGTTTTTTCGCATCACAAACGACAGCATTGACAAATGGTAATACATTACTGACTGTATTTCATTTCAAAGAGTTCACTTTTTAAGAGTTAACTTTTTATTGGAAGGACTGTTTTACGAGTGTGATAGATAGTTGAATCATTGTACCCGACTGTATTTTCTTAGATGTAAAAATCGCACCAAGTAATTCGAAGACTGGTTTGTGCAATGAAGACTGTCTGAAGTTGAACTCAGGACGTAAAACGGTTTCATTACCACAAAACGGTCTTTCTAAACAGTTCGCTGTCGCAACGCCCATCCCTACTAGAACTAGACAGCTGTCACTTATTTCGTGCTGTCACTTATTTTTTTATTATGTGTTTTGAGTGCTTTCCAAATTATTTTTCATTTTCAACGATCACTGCTTTGATTTTTACGGATTCTGACCCTGCCTACCTTGTAAGACCCTTGCTTTCACACTGGACACCGAAGATCGCTCACACGATTGACTAATTGTTATAATGGATTGTTTTGGAATTGTTGGATTGGATATTGTTGAAACTATGGATCGCTATGTGAATTGTGGGATAGTAACTAGTCACTGCAATACACTAATGTATGTATGAATCTATAAATTCACACCATTTACATCTCGTTACTATTCAGACCCAAGAGTGTATGTTATCATTTCCGTCTCCTTTCAATAAATAATAAAAATTGTTATTGCGTTGATTTAATTGTTTATTTTCAATTATATGACTCCCTTCTGAGGTTTTACTATAATTTCTCAATTTAATTGTACTTATATAAAAGAAAATAATGAAGAAATAATAATGTTTAATGCATGCTAATTTAGGATGATAAAGGCAAGCAATGATAATTGCAATGCTTGTAAAAGGCTGCTGAGTCATAAGTACCTACTAACATAACATAACACCAACATTGTACACTTAGTTCGCAATAAACATTTTGACTTTGGGCTTTGTATCAACAAAAACATTATAAACTAGCTGACCCGACCGACGAAATTGGAATTACCTCTTTTCGACAAGCAACAGAACAAGACTTTAACGGCGGTAGAACGGACTGTATTCAAATAAGGGGAAGCCCCAAAATAGTTACGGGTAATTACTACATATGAAAAATCGATCTAGTATCTACTATCTAACCTTTTTAATTTCTTTTCGAGCAATTTCAAGTCCTAAACATTTATAACTTTTAATTTATTTCCATTAATTCGCTATTAAAATTTTATTTAAAACCATGTTTTTTTTTCATACTGTTTTAATTAAACTTGTTTCATACTGTTTTATTTTTAAACTGTTTAAGATACGTGTTTTAAAACCATTTGTTTTGACCCTGTACCCTAATTGCGTAATACAACACAATCACAATCTGTTTCGTTTTTAAGCAGATTGCTAATCCATTGCTTCATAAGTTAGAAAAAATATCTGCTCAACAACGTAAATAACGCAATGAATGTTGTTGAACTGCCAAAATGAAACAAATTTTTTAGGGTACTGGTCACTGTCGAGATATAATACTGTTACTTTATTATACTGTGCCTATGATGACAAACAGACAGACAGCGGCGTAGGCTTGTAAATAGGATTTCTTGTAATTTTTATATTTATTTAACTTTGTAGGACAACGTATTCGGACCTGGTTGCTACAACGCAGTCAAAGTCAACCTCACCGCTGACCTAGCGAACCAGCTGCTAGACGTAACAAACACGTAAGTCAATTAATCTACCTAGCCTTTTCCCAACCATGTTGGGGACGACTTCCAGTCAAACGGGATGGAGCTGAATACCAGTATTATACATGGAGCGACTGCCTAACTGACCTCCACAACCCAGTTACTGGGTAACACGATACTCCTTGGTAAGACTGGCTGTCAGACTTTTAGGGTGACTACTCGTAACGACTGTCAAATTTCTACAAATGACAGCCGAGACCTGACAGCCGAGACCAACAATCCACGTGCTTTCCTAGGCACGGAGGGGTCTCGATATGCGATGGATAATCACCCATCTACAAACCGACCGCGGCAAGCGTAGCTTATACTTCGATCGACCCGTGTGGCTGTTATCATTTAGCTACGAGCCACTTAACGTAGGTAAGTAAATAACTCATTTTTAGGGTTCCGTACCTCAAAAGAAAAAACAAAACCCTTATAGGATCACTCGTGTGTTTGTCTGGCTGCCTGGCAGGCTGTTTGTCTGTCTGTCTATCCGTCTCTCACAGCCAATTTGCTCCGAATCTACTGGATCAATTTATTTGAAATTTGGTACACATATGAATTTCTGTGACAGCACGGACGTGTAACGTAAACAAATTAATTTTGAATATGGGGACACTTTTCGGGGACAAATAGGAAAATTTAAAAAAAAGTTTTGCAAACTGTACCGTGTGATTTATGAAATGAAAGGGCGTGTTGTGAGAATTTAATTTTTTTTAAACAATAATAATCTATACATTATGTCGGATCCGGTCATTAATACGGACACGAAACGAATCGCAAGCGCGCCACTAGCGACATCAAGTGATCTACCCACACCAAAGGCGCGCTTTTACAGAGTCGTGATGTTTTAAAGCCACGGCGAGGGGGGATTCAGCCTCGGATCGCATAGGAGTTAAGACGTCGCGGAACTGTCCTCGATTCGTGGTACTCAGTTATTGTGTTGGTTGAAATTTGTGATCATTGTGTTAATTTGTGATTTTAATAAACGCCGTTGCACCCAGTGTTTGTTTAATTTAGCTAGTGTGATTAATTTGATAGTAAATTATAATGTGATCTGAACTGCAAACGGTTTTTTTATAGTGCATTAACCAACACTACCCACACTACGCCCACAGTAGTTAAAATATCGCTGATAATAACGAAAGAGTCACATACCCGTCTCCGACACATATATTATAATAAAATCGTAGCGAAGTCAACGCAGTACATTGAATATTTTTGAAAAATAATAATTGGTACGCTGGGATCGATTTTAATGCCGAAAATATAGTTTTTAGAATTTTTGTCTATTTGTCTGTTTGTTCCAGCATCACGCAAATTCTACTTGACAGCTTCTGTTAAAATTTTGCATAGAAATTATCTTTACGTCTGGTCAAATTGTAGAGTATAAACTATCACGCTATTTGCTATGGGGGATGAGCAATATTACTTTATGTTCGTATTCTTCTCCGCAAATTATAAAAGGACGCGCCAAAATGTTAAATGATTATCATCACGCTATACCTTTATGGAAGTAAGCAGTCAATCATGAAATATAAGAACGGCTATTTCAGCTAATTTTAACATCAGAAAATAACAAACCTGTTTTTGTAAGTTCGATTCCTAACTACTGGTATTTTTTGTGTTTTTTTTTTACATTTTGTTATACTAATATGTATGTAATAGTTCATAGAACGTATTAATTCAATAAAAAACAAAAACTTCGTAAGCAATGGGAAAGTGATAAGTCACATCACAAGCACTTTACAGTCGCAAAACTTTAAAGTCTGTGTACTGATAATTTTAGGATAAACCTAATGTAGAAAACACAATATTTTTAGAGCTATTTACTTTATAAAGCATATGGTAAAGTAGTTTAATATCACAAAATTCAAAAAATTCAAAATTCAAGTCATTTATTCAAACTAGGCTGAGAATCAGCACTTTTCGAACGTCAAAATTACATAAGACAGTCCCCCAAAACGCCCACCCTTCACCACTTCCTAGTGCTTTAGCTGGGAAGAAGAAGTGGCGCAACAAACTCCCCAGCAGCACAGCTGTCTGTTCAAGAACAAATATCACAACAACAAGAACAAATATCACAACAACAAAAACAAATATCACAACAACAAAAACAAATATCACAACAACAAAAACAAATATCACAACAACAAAAACAAATATCACAACAACAAAAAGTTGGTGAAGGCACTCTACCAAAGGAGAGTGGCCAGGTGGCCCTACCAGAGACTCTTGGTAGAGTAGTTCTCACTTTAGAAGATCTGATTTGTCTGGTGTACGGGGACATCAGTCGAACAGGTACTGTACCAAGAGTATTCTTGGGTGTGTGAACGGGCCATTTTAACACTCAAAAATGATCAAGCTGCAGCAATCAATGGGAATGATTGGAGGTTCGATTAAATAACGCCAACTGATAACCTGTTAGGGGGTCATTGTACTCATCATTATTTATTTAATTTATTTATATATACTTCTTCAAACACTACAAAATATACAATGGGCGGCCTTATCGTTTACCGCGATCTCTTCCAGGCAACCTTGGAATAATAAATATACAATATACTAGAATAGATACACAGATATATGCATATCCTAAAATAATAGATACATAAATACATACATACTTACTAAATATGTTAGCAACAAAAATAAATTAAGACTATAGATAATTACAGTTACGAGAACAAGATCACAACGACAAGTAATGTTCCTTTACGAGTCTCTTAAATACTGGTAACGATTGCATAACATTGTGAACGGCTTATACGGGACCAACCCTGATATCAGCTGCTCCTTACATTTATGTTAGCATAAGCATAATCAGCTTATAACGTTCCCACTGCTGGGACACAGGCCTCCTCTCAGAGGGAGTGGGCTGTATGCTAGCATAACTGGACAGAAGACTGGCAGTACTCCATGTAATTTGGGTGTTGCATTTAGCACTATTTCGCAGTATTCTCTTGCAAATTGAAGGGAGCGAAATGATATACACCTCCATTGGTTAACACTGTTGTGAAGCCAGATGATGCCACACATTACCCCGTAGAATTTCTGAATTCGCTAACGGCAAGTGGACTTCTAGAGCACATCATCCAGCTGAAGGTCGGTGTCTCGATTATGCTCCTTGGAAACTTAACTCTGCCGAAGCTGTGTAACGAAACCAGGCTCAAAGTCGTATCTTTTCAGAGAAACGTCATCGAGATGAAAATTCTAACAGGTTGTAGCGTTGGCGAGACAGTGTTTATACCGCGTATACCACTAATTTCTACAGTTACCCTTTTTAGTTTAAGCGCGTGCAGTTCCCTGTGAGTGTATGCTTTGCGAAAAGAATATTTACCTATTCTTAAAACAAAGAGGCAGCATGGAGGCGGATACCGTAATTTGGCAGTTGGTGACGATGTCATTGTCGTGGATCCTGACCTACCCCGAGAAGGTAGTGTGGCCTATAGAGTGCGTGAGAAAGGTTTAACTGGTTTTTTGGGGTCGTGCTTGTGACTGACGTGGTCACCAAAAGCTTTACTTGAAGGGCTCCAGTAGTTGTGTAGCTGCACTATGCGGCACATGCCCCCCGTGGGCATGATGTTAAGACATTTTTTACTTTCTTTGTCTTTTATATCATTTTTAAATATTTGACGTTGTTCTTTTCTTTTTTTTACAATATTTTGAATTGTGTCAGCGACTATTAGTTAAATGGTCCACTAGATTTTCCATTACAATAATTAAATACATTATACAGTATTTAATATCAACTTCCTCTAATATTATAATAAGTACTGAATTATTTAATAAACTAATATAATACATTTGCAACATTAAATTACTGTTAATCTTTTGACATCTTACATCGACGAATATTACTGTAGTGTAATATTACTGTAAACTCTATCGCTTGGAGTTCACCCGAATAATATCGTAATATGATATTGCTGTTAGGTTTTTTGACGCCATATTTCAACGAATGATACTGTAATGCATTGCATACCGACTACGATATGTTTGAGTTCACACGCGAATAATTCTGTACTTTCAGTGAAAAGTGATATATCTTGACATATCAGTTTTAATATTCTTACACTAATAATAAATAATAAAAGTTTATTTTGGAACAATAACACAAAAATAATAAACGATGTAAAACGATGATAGCTGCAAAAGTATAAACTGTAGCGCAGCTAACAACGCCCTTCTCCAGCTACAGAATGGAACTAAGTTTAACAGTAAAAAAATGCAATTTTTTGGTCTAATTGGTACCCCTCTAAGATTAAAATTGAGCAAGCTTATTTTGGTGGAAAGTGCTCTAACTAAGCATTTTTTACATTTATTATTGTGTAAAAAATTCATTTGAAATAATATCAATGTGAACTGAACAAATATATCAAGTACCTTAATGTATATTAATACAAATGTATGTGACTCTTATTACGAGATCTATGTGAATTAGTACAAACTGATATATTTAGGTACACATAATCATCCAACACCAACCAATAAATAATGTGTAAAATGGTTCAAGTCCTTTTAAATTGATTTAGGTACACATAAAACGACTTTAATATATGTTGTGTTAGGTGATATAACTGGTTTTTATTTAAATTATAAAAAACTATACAAATTAATCTGTTTTTTCTTACACTAAATCGTGGTCTAAGATATTGTTTACCAATGTCAGTAATCAGTACTCATTTTATTGAAGTAGACAAAGAGCAAGATTTTTTTTAAACTTTAACATAAATTTTCTCAAAATCATGATTTTCCAGTTACATTACTTTTCACTGAAGGTACAGAATTATGGTAATGATGCGTTGCATACTATGCTTTTGACCTGTAATTTCAGTAAAATTATTTTCGTCACTAACTTCATTTTGTAAAACTATAAAAAAAAATCATAACAGAAAATAGATTGAAAAAAAAAATTGCTTTGTTTTGACGTATAAATGGCTATCCTACGATAAAAAAAAAATCATAACAGAAAATAGATTGAAAAAAAAATTTGCTTTGTTTTGACGTATAAATGGCTATCCTACGATACACCCTTGTTGAGATAATAGCATAAACAGTTTTTTATTTTCCTGTAAAATTTAGAATGATCGATTACTATGGGTATTATTCGTTGGGGGGTGCGATATCACAATACGCTACTACCGACTATACCATGATATCAATTTGAACATAATTCGATTTCATCGCGTACGATAATACCGTAACCTTATCAGAACGCGTACAATCGAGTTATTTTCCGTATTTCCCGAACCAAACGAGGCCCTTTTGTACCTACTAGGTAACATAGTAGATATGCTTTATTTTTTAAGGGAAACCTTTAGGGTGCTAGCCCACGGTGACTTTTTGCAGCGCATAAAACAAGAAATTTAATAGTAGATTGTTATACAAGGGTCGAAAGGAATCAATTCCCATACGAGGTATTTAGGCTAAAGTCCGAGTAGGAATTGATGACTTTCACTCGTGTTAAACTCTCTACTTTTCATTTCGAATATAAGGAAAGTAAAATGTTGTAGTTTTTCTAAAATATTAATTGATAATAATAACATGAGTATTCTAGTACCTATTAGTCTTTTTAAATTTTAAATATGGAACACACCGCGTCAACGCCGCGCGTCGTCCCGCTTAGGTATTTTTTTAATTCACACTGGCTGTTTATACAATGACAAGACTGCAGCATTTTTTTAATCAGTATTACACCATCATATCTACGATCACAGATCCATGATCAAAGACATAACTAAATTGTTAAATAGACATAACATGGGTAATTTGTGAGCTTCGTAGATAGGTATATGATATAATATGATAGTGTAATATCCCCCAGGGGGATATACCCATAACAAATGTCTATTTTACAATTCCATTATATCTTCGATCACAGGATCCATGACCACAGACTCGACAGTGTAATACCCCCTTAGTTAAATTTTTCGTAGTCGACTACCTAACCAAATTTAGTTCTATTTTTAAAATTAATTCCCGTCCTAGAGAGGGAAGCAATTACTATGAGTCTTTCCCGCCCAAGGGTGGGGATCAGCTTCTTCCACCCGCTACTTGGATCAAACAAACACTACTTTCCGAGTATGAGAAATGAAAAAACACATACCTACAGGGTTATTGACACGTCGGCGTCGCAATCCGTTAAGGGGATGTAGGAGAAGTCATTTGCAACCAAATTACCCCTAATGACCCCCCCTATGCCAATGCCAACCATTTTCGAGTAATTTGACAAATTATATTTTAAAATGTATGAAGTAAAAATGAAAATGTCAAATTACGCGAATATTGTTTACGAAGACAAAAAACGCTCCCTAGGAAAACACACTAACTTACCTACTTTCATAAATTACGTTTCAGTGACGTCATTCACCGGTAAATTGCGGACGCTATGTGGCGGCCACCGCTCTTCTAGGAAACCGTAGATTTACTGAGATATTTTTCATAATTATTTTTCTGATGTCAACAGATTTTTTAATACCTTATAGCACTATCAACTTATTTATTTATTTGGGATCTCCAACAAAGGATTCACATACACAAATTTACAATAAAAACGGTTTTTTTACGTGTGTTCTTTCAATTACAGGAGACCACAGCATGCACATAAAATTAGGTGTAAAGATAAAAATAAAAATAGAGAAAAGGAATGACGAAATGAAAAAAAAATAATAATTAAGATGTCAAGATTGAGCAATCATAATTACAATTATTGTTTAGTATGGGTACTTAATAATAATGATTTCATATTTATTGACCAGGTATTCAAGGGAAGAAACATAGTTATTTTGCGTTATATATCGTCCGTATATTCAAATCACCACTCTCATTCTTTACTATTCGAATGACATAGCGTAATAAACATGGATGTAGATACAATTTTATAAAATACACTTCCGCTGACTGTTCATAATAAAATTTCGTAAAAATTTACTCACTGCCAGGCTAACACTTTATATTCAACTAGCTTCCGCCAGCCGCTTCACCGTAATGATATCTTTATAAATTATAATTTCTCCTACGTTACTCAGTGATAATATAGCATTCTACTGGTGAAATCGTTTTTAAAATCGGCCCAGTAGTTTTTGAGTTTATTCGTTACATGCAAAAATACAAATCTTTCTTCTTTATAATATTAGTATATTCCTCTTTAGAATACATATTAGTATAGATTAGTATATTAGTATTAGCAGTTTATACAAATTCATTAAAAATATTTTTTTTCTCTTTATATTATTAGCTTAGACAAACGAATAATAGATTATTTACCAAGGACATAAAGCAATGCGACAAATAAAGTATTCCACGAACACTATGTCACTTTTTTTTGTCGTTATTATAACAGTGTAAGTAACAATGTTTTATATTTCAGGATAAGAAGTAAAATAGCCAACGGCAATGAAGTTGGGAAGAATGACGAGAAGTTGCCAAGAGGATACGGAATATTTCGATTGGTATGTTTTTATTTTACCTTTTTTGGTACAATACTTGTATTATTTTTATCATTTTTAGGGTTCCGTAGTAAACATGGAACCCTTATAGTTTCGTCATGTCCGTCTGTCTGCCTGTCCGCGGTCTAGCTCCGAGACCCTTAGTACTAGAAAGCTGTAACTTGGCTTAGGTATACATATTAATTACTCCGACAAAGTGATAAAAACAAAATTATGAAAAACATTTTTTTTTAGGGTACCTCCCATACACGTAAAGTGATGATGTTTTTTTTTTATCCCGTGATGTGGGGTATCATTGGAAAGGTCCTTCAAAAACATTGTGAGTTTAGGAAAACCATTTTTGGATTCAGGGATCTGTTTGCGAAATATTAAGCTTTAAAGTGATAATTTTTGTTAGAGTCAAGTGCGTCCCCCCCCCCCCCCCCTGCCAGCTAAATGGTAGGTTTTGGATGTGTGAAAAAAATCACAGTAGTAGTTTATATAACGAAATTAAAAGGAAAACTATCACAGCTAAGTAGGCTTTACAAATTAACGAGTAATAATTGACCAACTTAACTTTGCAGTTGCAAAAACATGTTTTCCCATACATTTCGTATGAGAGAACATGTTTATCAACTACCTACAAAGTTAGCGTTGGCGAAATGTGGGTGTACCTGTACCTGCTACAGGGACACCCCTGCCCAACCCTTCGGGGAAACAAGGCGTGATGTTATGTTATGTTACAAAGTTAAGTTTGTTTTTGGGATAAATTCATCCCAACTACGGAACCCTTCATTGTGCGTGGTCCGACACGCACTTGGCCGGTTTTTGGAACATTGACTCAGCGCAGTATTTTTCTTCGTCGTTTGACGGGGCTTTGTAACGAAACATACCTACTTGTCATATATTATTTTTTCTCTTAATATAAATTTCTGTTCTCAATGTTACTTAGATTTACAGAATGGGTAGATTTCGGCTTGGGGAATCTTTTTACACCTTGTATGGCATAAATACCTCAACCACAGTATAAATAAGTAACAGGGTAAGTTTTTATCCAGTGCGCAAACTTTAACACGTGACTTTACTCATCATTATGAACAACTTTTACTACGGGACCAAACCTGAAATCGCGAAAAAAAAAACAGCTGTTCCCTACATTTTGACGAGTTATGTGAACATAAATGTAGGGAACAGCAGATTTTTTTTTTCGCGGTAAAAACATACCCTGTATAATTATTTTGTATACCTATTTACAGAAATGGGACAGTGAATTGGCGACCTTCGCGCAAGTGCTAGCCAATACGTGTATCCTAAAACACGACATGTGCAGAGCAACGAGTAAGTACACAATATACTGTAAAATATTCTTAACATTTCTGCTTACTCCGTGGGGGAATACAAGCGTTTTCGTGTGGTTAGTGACTAACCTGGTGTCAGAGTTTTAAAGCCGCCCATGGGCCTCTGACTTAGCTTCACATGCCGTCGAGAAATATCTCTCAAGCATGTTCTTCACGATGTTTTCCTTCACCGTTTTTGAAGCAAATGATAACTATACAATAAGCACATGAATCCGAAAAGTCAGAGGTGGACGTGCCTTGAGTTCGAACTTGATACTTGGGTACTTGGATTGATACTTGGTAGACCGACAGTCACACCACTAGGCTATCACTACTTGATACGTGATGCGTGATGTTAAGTGCCATTTTACAAAAAAGAAGAAGGAAATAACCGGTCAAGAGCGAGTCAGACTCGGTCGCGCACCGAGGGTCAGAGAATTTTAACACTGCACACTGCCGTGTAGAATATTGTAGTTTTAGGTCAGCGCCATCTCTTGACCGATAGTGGAACTAATGTAATTTAAGTTGATGATTTCTGAAAAAGTGTGCTATTTAGAGACATTGTTTTATTTTTCCTGTAATCTTTATATAAACTTCTATCACAAAATGATTTCAGATTTTTCTCTATACAAATTTCAGAGATAGGCAACGGTATTTTTTTTAACTTTTTTTCGTCAAAAGTCGAAAACGATGCGGCCTAAACAAAAAAAAATTTGAATGTGCAAATAGCGCTCTTTCATTATGATACTCCTCATGCCCTAGTAGCCCCCACTTTGAATTTTTAAAACATCCGTTGAAAAAAAAATCTTTCTTAATTGCAAAATAGCTGGGCAAACGTCATCTAAAACAATTTCAAATTTTAAGTTGACAGCATTAGTACTTCTTGAGATATCCAGCTGTGACAAACGGACACTCAGTCGCACCCTAAGGGTTCCTTTTTACCATTTTGGTACGAAACCCTAAAAATTACGTAAATTCAATCACTCTTGAAGGGTACTGTGTCAGTAATCAAACCCTTGTATATCAACATCAACTAAAAACTCTTTGACGGCATTCGAGAGTACTTGACCGAAGCCCAAATAAACAAGACAAGTGCTTAACCGTTTGATCCCGAGTCTTGTTTGAAAATGTGCCTTAAGCCCAAGCAGTCATGCTATTAATTTCATCACCACTGCTCAGAAACCGGTGAACGAAAACATCACGAGGAAACTGGCAAGTGACATCCACTAAGAGTGAGGCCTCATTAGTGCGTTGCGTTACGTCGTCGCAACGAATCAACGCATTGTATGCCACACCTGCGTTGCGACGACGCACGACGTTACAACGTCTTGTTTGCCCATCTAGCAGTCAAACTGTCCGTCATCGTACCGGAGCTCCGACAGCACAACGCATCACACTCCTCCCGCTTCGTCTCTCGTTCGACGACGCAACGCATGCGGCATATCACAAAAAATATATATGTAAAACAACGCAACGTTGACGCTGCGACGACGCAACGCATCGCACTAATGAAGCCTCACTCCAACTTGCACTGTGTCTGCGTGTTGCCACTCCTCAGCACAGCCCACTCCCTCACATATGAACTAGCTTTTGCCCGCAGCTGCGACCGCGTGAATGTCGGAAAATATACCAAGGGAACGTACTACTGGGATTTCATACCTAATAGCTGAGGAAAAGGTCATTGACTCCTACCGCTGCGCCCGCGTTGCCGTCAACCAAAATTACTTTGTTACGAGTAATTTACACGTGCAATTTTGCAATAAAACATAATTACTATCTTTCCAGAAAGATTCCCGAACCCCAGTCAATTGCTTGGCCTAGTACGGTTTACGTACCCGGATTGGCAAAAAATGGGTAAAAATCAAGAAAAAACTCCAACAAGAGTGACGGATGCTACACTTGTGCATGCCATCACTAGCTCTCTGGGGTCCTGGTACGCGCAGAAGTCTTCAGTTACAGAGGACATGATTAAAGTTTACCCCGATTGGAGCGCGTAAGTTGAAAAAATATTTATCACTAGCTTTTGCCCGTGACTTCGCCCGAGTGGATGTCGGAAAAAAAATATCCCACGAGAGGATTAATTATTAATTAAAAATATTTTAACCGACTTCCAAAAGGAGGAGGTTCTCAATTCGACTGTATGTTTATTTTTATTTTTGTATGTTTGTTACGCGATTACTCCGCCAATTATGAATTGATTTTGATGATTCTTTTTTTGTTTGGTAGACCATACTTCAGAGGTGGTCCCATATAAATTTTATTAACTTTGCTTGGGTAGTTTTTGAGTTAGCTTCAATAATACGTATTTTTTCCCACTTAGTATGTGGATGATATAACTTCCTGTCATTGTTATTTACATAGCAGGTAGTGGTATTCGAATTTGTGTGGGGTAGGTACCACAACTAAAAAGTGAAAAATAAAAACTTTTTACAAAAAAAAAAAAACAACCGACTTAAAAAAAAACACTACAAAGTAAAAAATAACTTTAATTTCGGAAGTCGGTGACAAAGAACGAAAATTCAAAACCAAAGACACCGACTTCCGAAATTAAAGTTATTTTTTACTTTGTAGTGTTTTTAAAGTGAAACTTTTATTATATCGTCTCAAACTTTTTCGTCTGTGTGTTGCATGTCGCGTGACGGTCGGCCGCGGAGTAGGGATAAAGTGAAAGGCGCTCGTCAGAGCAGCCAAGGCCAATATGGCGGCGCCTATAGTTCGCTTAAAAGTTTCACTTTTACCGTGGTTTCATAAAACCACACAATCCTTTTTTTTTTTAAGTCGGTTGTTTTTTTTTTGTAAATTTTTTTTTATTAACAATAATGTTGATACAACTCATCTATCCTAAACAAAAACACAATGTACAGAGTTTAGAGCATTAATTTTAAAGATAGAGTTAATGACGATGTATGTGCTAGTACTAACTGCAAAAATAATTCCGTAATACATTGTTTTCCCATAACTCTATTGGTTTAGCCGGCGCAAGCCAGTAAAGCTTTTAGTAATTTTTCCGACATCTTCAACAATCATCGTCATATTTCAGCCAATTTACACCCAAACCTTCCTCATGAATCATTCCGTCCATTGGTGAAAACCGTATGAAAATCTGTTCGGTAGTTTTTCAGTTTATCGCGTTCAGACAGACAAACGCGGCGGGGGACGACTTTGTTTTATAATGCGTAGTGATTTTGATAGGTAGGTAGGTAGGTACTTTACCAAAACCACACGGTGATTCGACAAGCGGCCGCTGCTAGAGGCGGCGTTGTCAACACTTTCCATAAATGTGTGCGTGTCGTGTGTGTGTGTGTGAGACGTATAGAAACTGACGGCTTTGATGGCGGTCCGTTTTGCACTTAGCCGACGTACGGATGGACGTAATAAAATCGCGGCGATTTTTTTTCGTGCATTGGATTTTCAACGCTCTGCTTAGCACTGAGAGTTGAAAATCCAGTGCGCGATAAAATCCCTCCGCGATTTTATTACGTCCGTGCGTACAGTACCGGTCATAAGTCCAGTACCAATTTTAGCATTGCTTTTAAATAGGCGCTGTTGTCGATAATTAATTATGAAGAAAACAAATATAAGTAGGTATGACCATACATTCATTTGACCAACCAACATCGCTCTTTCGTAGTTGTGCCCTACGCTGTGTGCGCGTTAGGAACTGTCTGCATTAAAACATCACACACACAGAGATAGGCGCAGACCTGGCGTGCAGGCAAATATGAACATTCCGGTGGCACTCTATTTATGACCGTTGACTGTACGTTGGCTTACTTTCGGCACCACGAATTTTATTAGTAGATACGTCTCTACTCTAGTCTCTGCTGGTGCCACAGATAAACATAGATGGAACACTCCACAGTTAAGCTATGAAGCTACAAGTACGCGGCGGGCCCGTCTTGCTGGACGAATTCAGTGAGTGTAACGTAGTCAGAATATCTAAGAGTTAGCCGACGTTCGCACGGACGAAATAAAATCGTGGCGGGATTTCATCGCGAACTGGATTTTCAACTTGAGAATCCAGCGCGCTGGGACGCACTCTCGTTCCAGCGCGTTGAAAAAACACACTGTTGGATTTTCAACTCTCGGAGCTAAATAAATAAATAAAAATAAAAATATTTTATTCTCAGACAACCAAGGCGCATAGTGTTAGTTGCAAAAGCTTAGAAAGTATGTTCGTAGTTACAGAAGTAAAAGTGAAAATATAATTTCGATTCATCAACCCGCACCTCTCACATGCAGATTGATGAATCGTTTGAATACAGCCGCGTCCAACAAATTTTCAGGATACTGTTGCTACTCCCCCGCACATTTTTCCAAACTGACGCGCTTTTCTTTCGCATAATTGCAGAGAAATCATCTATATGCGCGTCAGCGAACATGCCTGAAGCACTACAAGAACGCGGCAGCCGCAACAATGCCCTGAAAATGTTACTATATTGAACTCTAAGCAGAGCGTTAAAAATCAAGTGCATGAAAAAAAATCGCCGCGATTTTATTACGTCCGTGAGCTTACACGATAGAAAGAGAGGCAACTTCTAGGTAAATATAACTGTAGGTGATTAGCGCTGTGTAACCTAAATTGCACTTTATATGTCGTAGCAAGAGTCGCTTTTTAGGGTTCCGTAGTAAACAAGGAACCCTTATAGTTTCGTCATGTCTGTCTGTCCGCGGTCTAGCTCCGTGACCCTTACTAGAAAGCTAATTTGGTAATTTGGTATGGGTGTATATATTAATTACGCCGACAAAGTGGTAAAATAAAACTAGGAAAAAAAAATTAAGGTACCTCCCCTACACGTAAAGTGGTGATTTTTTTTTTTTTTCAACACCTCAATTTGATTACGCAATATAGCATAATGTAGAGCAGGGTTTCCCAACCTTATTTGCATTGTTGCCCCCCCCCCCCCCCCCGATTTTAAATAATATTTTCATGCTCCCCCTATATTTTCTTCATTGCTTTAATAAAAAACAAATTATTTACCGACATTTATTTTACAGGAAAATTAAATCAATTATT
Organism: Agrochola litura; assembly: GCA_949152395.1. Taxonomy (NCBI): domain Eukaryota; kingdom Metazoa; phylum Arthropoda; class Insecta; order Lepidoptera; family Noctuidae; genus Agrochola; species Agrochola litura. The sequence continues at coordinate 18,318,402 of OX424513.1, read as the reverse complement.
TGTTTGGTGTTACTTAGTAACTCAAATGTAAAATAGTCATAATTATTTTATTAATGCGATGTTTGCGCCTGCATTTTTGAACCAGTCGGTCGATATCTGGTTCAGTTTTTGAAAGAGCTATCATCAAATCATTATCGAGTGCAAGACGATTTCGCTGCTTAGTCTTAATCTGCACTAATGCTGAAAATCCAGTTTCACATAAATAAGTCGAGGAAAATAAATAAAATATCCGAACACTTCATGCCCCCCTAAAGATCTCTCTACGCCCCACTAGGGGGGTACGCCCCACCGGTTAGAAAGTCCTGCTGTAGAGCATCTCTGCTGCAACCCCAAGTTAAAATATGAGGAAACTTACGTAGATGCTTATTGTATTAACCAAGATGTAACATAACATCACGCCTTGTTTCCCCGAAGGGTTGGGCAGAGGTGTAGCAGGTACACCCACATTTCGCCAATTATGTTTAAGTCCCATGTAATAGGGGGCGAGCCTATTGTCATCAACCGGGCATAAATCCAGACTCAAAGCTGCTACTGAGAAATTTCAGATAGAAAAACCCAATAACACTTTGCCCGACCCGGAAATCGAGCCCAGGACATCATGCTCAGCAGTAGCGCGACCACTACACCAACGAGGCACTGTCCAAGATGTGTCTGAAAATAATTGTACTGTGGTTTTTACCATTAAATATACACTTATGCTTTGTATTTTTGCTCAGGCACTTATATCGACAGCTCGAGAAATTAAACTTGACATATAGTCAATAAATACTTTAGAGATGGAGAGATGCTCAACAATGTAATAAAATTGACGTATTTCTAACAAAAGGCCCAGGTCCAGATGGATTACCAGCTTGCTTTATTAAAAAAACAGCCAATAGTACACACATTCCACAACACATTACATATTTACAATAAATGCATTACTGATGATACATTTCCTGAAGTTCGGAAGCGAGCCAATGTAATTTCAGTACATAAAACAGTACCCTAATTGATTACGACTAATTTGTTTCATTTTGACAGTTCAACAACATTAATTGCGTTATTTACGTTGTAGAGCAGATTTTTTTTTTCCAACTTAAGAAGCTATGGAATAACAATCTGTTTCAAATCGAAACAAATTGTGATTGATAGTGTATAACGCAATTAGAGTACAGGTTCTAAACACGATGTCGAAAACTATCACCCCATCTCTATACTGTCTGCCTTATCCATGATTTTCGAAAGACTTGTACGCAGAGCAATATACCCAACCTTACACAACAACATGGATTTAAAAAAAAAAGATCTACTTTTACAAATCTACTAACCTTTGTGGATTATTTGTTTAATAATATGGATCAATGTGTACAAGTAGATGCTGTGTACACAGACTTTCAATAAATTGGATCATGAGCTGCTTCTCAAAAAGTTGGCGTATGGTATTTCTGGAGATTAACTACGCTGGTTTGCATTATAATATATGTATCAAACTGGTCGCAAAGAGTTGTGATTAAGGGCTATCGGTCTAATTCAGTCAGTCTCACTTCTGGTGTACCGCAAGGCTCTATTTTAGGCCCTCTTCTTTTTATTATTATTTTTATCAATGACGTTTGGAGTTGTTTCATGCATTCAATTTTTTTTGTGCAGTTGACCTAAAAATCTACAGAAAAATTTGCAACCATACTGATTTTAATGTTACTTCAAGAAGATCTAAATCGATTTTCTGTTTACTGCGTAGAAAACAAAATCCAATTAAGCACCTACATCTAAATGTGTATGTATTACATTTACCAAGAACTAACATATTATAAGTAGCACTTACGCATTTGGTAACGCTGCACTGCATAGAGTCATTTCAATGAAGGATCTTGGAATACTATTGGACACTAAACTTCACCTCGATCACCATATTCAATAACGCTTACCGCATGTTGTGCTTTGTAATGAGATCTATCACTGACTTTAAGTGCATTGATACCTATATACATTTATATAAATCGCTAATTAGGTTACAACTCGAATAGACGTTGTATTAATTTGGAATCCCCTTTACCAAAAATACATAGACAGCTTAGAAAATGTCCAGCGTTTTCTCAAAACCCTGCATCGTCGCTGCCGCCATGACTTTATTTCCTCTTCACGCCAAAAGAATGTTCAGTTGTTAAACTCTAGACGCCTTTTCTTAGAAACTATATTTCTCTATGATTTGTGTAATAACAGATAAGATTGCATAGATCTCACTTATAAGTTAAGCTACATTGTTCCGAGAACTATCATTGGACGACAGGTGCGCGAACGTCCGCTTTTTGCTGTGTCCTCCTGCCGCACTAACGCTGGAGTTCGCGCACCTCTTCGTCGTATAGCAAAAAATTTCAACGTTGTGTTCGCAAATTTGGATTTATTTACTTTGTCTGCTAATAAGCAGGCTCGTTGATAAAATTAATTAGTAACTCAGATTTTTAAATAAGAAATGTAGTTTTGATATTTTATTTCTTTATTATTGTTTACAAGATATTTCTTTTTCTCTTTTCTTCTCATTTAACTTTTTGAAGTTGGTTTAAAATTCTCGACATTAAGTATTAATTAAGGTGGCCTTTAAAATGTCGTTTTTAGCGATATGACCGCCCATTGTGTCACCCTTTGTATTTCTACATTTATGTATATCTGAAAAAATGGTGTACACGATATAGAATACCTATTCTATTTTATTCGTTAGAGTTCACTGCTTTCCCTTTATGTGGCAAACTTTAAATTATGGGTGTGAGAAATAAATTCAGTTTTTTATCTTCATCCCCAGACCACACCTCAAAAATATGGGTAAGGTGTACCTAGAAATGATCCATGGTCCTGCCACGCACATGGGATGCGGCGTTTCCGCGAATACCGAATACGTTTTTTACGATAAAAAACGGCCGAAGACCTTCAATGTAAGTGAAGTTTGATTCAGTGCTATTCTGTAAACACTAGAACCCACCACAACTCATCACCGTTCGAAATTTGATAAGTATGGAGGTTTCCAGGGGCGGCGAGTCCATACAACCCGATTCTTACCGGCTTCCCTTAGGAAATTCGGAACACAACCACTCTATCGTCATTGAATAATCAAACTATAAGTATTTGATACACTTTAAAAATAAAACATTACAAAACGCCTACATACAATTTTTTTTTTCACCTCAAATGGACGGGGATGGAGATATGGGGGATGGGGGCCTAACATTTTTTTTTTTGACATGGCATTCAAAATGTATGCTCTATTATGTGCAAGGAATTTGTGTGTATAAATGCCCTGATACACATAAATTCCTGTTCTATTCATAGTGGATAGTGTACCAGCCCTATTGGTGAAGGCAGAAAGGTATTGTGGCTATTTCTGCCGCCAAACAGCGTTGCTGCGTTCCGGTTTTAAGGGTACCAGTGTAACTAAGGCGCGGCACCCACTATCGGTGGGCATCGGTGCGGCTTGGGCGCCTTACGGCGGCTTCGGGCACCTGAGAGCTGCCTCGGCAGTCGTAAGCATACCTAAGGACGCCGAGGCTGGTTTCGGGTAGCTTCGGCAAAACTTAGAATAGTTCAGGTGGCAGACACGTCGCAGAGCAGTCGTAACGTTATGTGAAAACAGCTGTGCGTGTGTATTTATAATGGTGGATTGGGACTTAGTTCTCATTGTTCATCTTGCTGAAGAAGAAGAGAAACTTGGAGCCTAAAGGCAAAAAAGAAAATTTTATAGAATAATCAACTTTTCTTCTGTCATCGTCAAATAAAACGAACCTATTCGTATAATTAATGAGACTGTTGCCTTTTATTTTCCTCTGGGTATTGCCAAGCTAATGGAGGCGCGCGCGGTGAACGTTATGACTGTTCTGCGACGTATCTGCCACGAAAATGCCACCCGAGCTGCCCAAAACCAGCGTCGGCGTCCTTAGGTATGCTTACGACTGCCGAGGCAGCTCTCAGGCGCCCGAAGCCACCCGAAGCTGCCCTCAAGCGCCCGAAGCCGCCGTAAGGCGCCCGAGCTGTACTGAGCCGCACCGATGCCGGTGCCCACCGATAGTGGGCGCCGCGCCTAAAGCCTCATGAGACATTTCAGCTTTTTACTGGGATAGCAACACACCTGCTATATCATGGGCCATGGTGAACATTAACCATCAGATGAGCCGACGGTTTATTTGCCATCTAACAATGAAATAAAAAAAAACTTTTAATTTGTTTTATAATTTTAGGGATTATGTTTGAGCCAGAAAATCTTTTTTGCAGTCTATTCTAGTAGTATGCAACTTTTCGGCTGAAGCTCGCAAGGGGACAAACTCATACGAAACGGAATCTCCAATATCCGGCCAGGGGTTCAGCCCTAAGTGTGGCTGCCCTCCTGGGTCCGAGGAAGATGCTGAATGCCTCTGCAACGAGGTAAAGACCCCACCACGTGAGTTTATTTTTGATTACATAGCTTTACTAGCGGTCCGCCCCTGCTTCGCATGGGAACAATGGTGACATATCAAAACATCGACATTTCTGTGCTAAATCTAAGTTAAATGTGAAGTACGAGCTCTGCTTGGGTGAAAATAGATAAACATATCGTCCAGGTATACCAACGTTGTATCACATTCCCGAGGCTGTGAAAAAAGAGAAAACGAATTTTCCAAGTTCTGAGACCTAGCTAGATCGATTTTTCACCCCCTAAACCCCATATTGCAACTTTCATAGAAATCGATCGGCCGTTTTCAAGAACGTGATTGCAAATATATATACAAATATTGCTCATTTAATAGTATAGGATAGGATGTACTATAACATAAACATTCCGGAATAAATGATTAAATAATGGTGACTAAATGATGGAGAAAACCGCATCCAAATCCATTGTGTAGTTCAAAAGATCTAAGTGCGGCGGCTGCCGTGGACGAGTGTCGACGGCTGCAGTTACCTCTGCTATCTTTGACGCATGCCCTCGTGTGTATGAGCACTAAGCGGTCACATAGATACGAAAATTGTCTTTATTTTTTTATTATGGTTGCCGTTACTACTAAGTGCTCATATACACGAGAGGGAAGTGTCAACGGCAGAGGCAACTCCGCTGACGAGAGGCGACGACGGTTGCAGTTGCCCCTGCCGTTTGTGCCGCTCGTGTGTATGAGCACTAAGATGGCGGCTAATAGAGATGTATCGAGATGTATGAAAGAAGATACACGTTACTATGCAGATCTTAAAGGAGGATAAAGAAGAGTTGACCAATCAAAACGCACGATATACTTCACCGACCCCAAGGAAAAGGTTTAGTTAAAGTCAAGGAGATAATGATAAAATTACGCCTGTATATAAAGCGAAAATGCAAATGAAATTGTTTGAAACTAAATAGATTCTATATCGGAATCACTTTTACATGTCATATTAAAAAAAAACTAAAATAAGCTAGATGAGTTCGGGGTTTCCTATCTGACTACTCTGAGAAGAAAGGCCGAAATAAACTAATAGGTCGCAGTCTCTTTTAAAGTCCAGACATAATCTTGGTCAGGCCATATAAGGACCATGTAGTCTGAAATGGTCTTTTAAAGAAAGAACCACACAGATTTGAGTGGACCTGTCCAGTCAGTGCAAGCATTTGTCAGTAATCGTGGAGCTCAACTCAGAACTTAAGGAGCTCACCAGCATTTGTGTATCGCCAGTTGTATTTAAGTCCCATGTAGGTAATAGGAGGCGAGCTTATTGTCATTGAAATTTCGTGTAGAAAAACTAAATAACACTAACTTAACTGAGATGGAACCGAAGACCCCAGACTCAGCAGTCTAGCTTGCTTGACTACTAGAGTGAAGTTAGTTGATGTAATTTTTTTTTCAGGTTCTGACCCAGAACCTACGTGTGCTGCAAATGAACCGTCCGGGAATAATTGTGATCCTACGCTAGTCTTGTTGCCAATATTTGCGATGGAAGACGCACCGCCTGATAAATTGTACCAAATCGCTGAAGATATAAAAAACCCTTTAAAGAATTTTATTTTACAAAGGTATGGGCCTATTTTAATTATTTTTAAAGTCTTACCATCTACTTTAATTAAGAATTCAAATACTTAGTCTAATTTTCCTTGACACATCTTTCATTCAATTCTACTGAATCTTGCAGAAGACCGGATGCAGCTAAAGAAGATATTGTCTGAAAAAGACTTTGCCCTACAAAATATTAATACGTTTTTTTTTTCATTCTTCTTTCAGAATCGACAATACGAGTGATACCATCGAAAGACAAGGCAGATTCAAATACGATCGTGCACGATCATCGGCGGAAATGTTTGACTTCGAGCATGCAAAAGAGGAAGAGGTGACTTTTATTGAATAAGTAGTAGTTGTAGCGTGTGAGGAATGATATGGAAGAGAAGGGAGTGAATGATAGCGTGACGGTTGACAGGGAAGAATGGAAGAAGAAGTTTCGCTGAACCCAAGTGACAGAGGAGAAGGGCAGGAAGATGATGAGTAGTAGTTGCGCGTGACTAGAAGACTGATGCATATAATTTTGATGAATGGAAACCAAGGAAAAGATCGATGGTTTATGTGAAGGATGATACATATGAATTAAATAGGATAGATTGATAACGTATCGGTTGATAACTCCTGTAATTGTACATTTATTATTTCTATTATCAGTATGTCAATCATAGTGACAATAATTGCGCCAATTTCATAATTCTTCAAGTCTATTATTTAGCCGTTGACTGAAGAAATATTGATTATTTAGAGGCATGATGATCACGTCGGGGTCACTAATTTAAAGATATGAGAAACAGGGTGTAATGTTCACTCTTCCGATCAGAGTTTCGTGTCTGGCGGGCAACTGCCCCACGATTGATATCGGAAAGTTATATTATATTTATGTCGATAGCGCGGTAAACTCTAATTGCGTGATGCAGGATTTTGTGTGACGTCAGGTCTTTGATGCCTAGTTCACATGTGGCGATGTAGATGTCGCCACAATTACAATAATATAATAATAATTTACTTTGTTACCACAAATCACAGAAATGGTAACTAGTCTACAAACACAATTTTATAAATAGCCTGCGACCCGCTCCTGTTTTGCACGGAGTTTAGCACTTGACAAAACATTGAGATTTTATTTATTAAATGGAAGTTGAATATTAATCATCATCTGCCTTTTCTCAACTATGTTGGGGTCAACTTCTAGTCTAATTGGATGCAGCTGAATACCAATATTTTACATGGAGCAACTACCTATGTGACCTCCGAAACCCAGTTACTGGGTAACTGGGTCTGGGATCCATAACGACTGGCAAAGAATAAACTAGACTGTTGAATATTAATGTAGGTACATAAACCTTCTGGAACATATACTCTCTAAATTAACACCATATCAAAATCTGTTGCGTGGTTTAGGAGAACAACGCGGTCACACAGACTGACACGAAAAGTGACTAATGTATACATAACATACATATCAGCCTATAATGTTCCCACTGCTGGGACACAGACCTCTCTGTGAGGGAGTGGGCCATAATCCACCACGCGGGCCCAGTGTGGATTGGTGGACTTTAATGTATAATACGTATTAATTTGTGGGAGACTGGCACCTTAACAAAGCTTTTTCAAAACCTGTAAGTCAGGTCAGCAGGCCCCCTAATCAGGATTTCACATTTTTATTATGCTACAGACAATTAAGGTTTTCATGAAAGTTCACGCCACCAGTAAGCCCCACTTTGACAAGAGGCCATTTCGACAATAAATATAAAATTTATGATGACGTTCATCATTTGTTTCATTCATTCAGTCACGACTAAATAAAAAGTTAGGCTTTTTGACACTTTTGACAGGTGCCCGGACCTAACGACTCAGTGCTACCACCTAGTGATCGTCATTTTAGAACCTTCATTTTATATTAAAGCTCATTTATTTTCTTGTTTTAAATTATTTTCATATCACTTTAGAAATAGTTTGAGACATAAGAAATTAGCATGCAAGTGTGTTGTCTGTGTGTGTGTGTGTGTGGGAAAGGGAACTTGTATTATGATATAGTTTCGAACAGATCCTCAATTTGGGTATAATTTGGGTGATAAGCCATTAAGTTATTCTCTTTCTTATATTTTCTTGATTGCCTTTTTGTTTGTGTGGTGTCGTCGTTACAACTATGTACCTTACAATGTTTTGTGTGCGCATACGCAATGGGTGGAAGAGTGCGCAATTTTAATTCTTAGACAATCTGTAACATTTTTTTTCTTCTTTTTTCGTAGGATGTTTTACGGCTACGTGCACGGAATCCGTCTTTAGTGCAATCACAAGCACCATCGTATAAAAAGTAAGTATATATATATGACGGCGGGAACGTGGGCGTAGCGATAACGGGGTCATCTTCTTCGTTTCTTGGTACGGATTCCATGAGGTAGGTGGGTACTCGGGCAAACCAGTAAAACGTAGGTACAAGTACAATCAGAGTCACGTTTATTCGGCAATTTACAGTAGTTGTCGTTATTAGTAGCAAGGAACAAAGGCTTGTACGGTGAACGTGACAGTTTCGATCGTATGATCTGCACTATGAGGCGTCAGCTACAGCAATGTGAATCTCGCATTCTCGATCGACTCTGTCCACGTTTGTGGCGGGAAAATTAAAAGCGCCACCTCACGGCGTTCACTGTACTAACCGATCAACCAATAAGAATTAAGTTACAGTATGACCAATATTATGAAATCAACGGGTAGTAATTTTAATAAAGTTGTCGTCTTGAAATCGCTTGCGACGACATATATTATAATACAATTAATATTTATAATTCATGTGGTATTTAATCATCATTTTTAAATTGCACTTACCATTGCCTCTATCTTTTCTTCGTCAATGTTGACCATTGAGTAATGCAGAGACAGTTCACTCAATGATCAACATTGACGAAGAAAATAATCATTCCCTCCACGTCGATTCCCGTTGTGTCGAGCACATCATTCATCTTCATTTTTTTACTTAAATTAAATGACTTAATTAGAGAATTAGTAATTTTTCTAGTCTTCACAAAGAAAAGCAAGCAGCTCCAGTATTCCGTGTGGGTCGGGATTCTAAACCACCGCCTCCACCACCTCGGAAGTCTCCAGCACTACAGCCTGTGTCCCCTGTGCGTCCTCCTTCACGCCCTCGACCCCCACCCCCACCGCCCCCGCCGCCCCTGCCACCCCTGCCGCCCGCACAGCCGCGAATACCACCACCACCACCTCCAGCAATAGACGAGTACACTTCATCACTAAAGGATCATCAGAAACCAAGACAAGCTCTTTCTAAAACCTGGAGAAATCGACCGCTTCCGAAACTGCCACTGATACACCGTCCAAAGACGAAGGTAATACTTGATTTTGCATAAGAACAAGTAGTCTAGTGGTCGCAAGCGCTACTGCTGAGTATGAGGTCTCGGGTTCGATTTCCTGGTCAGGCAGGCTACTAAACGTACACCTCTACCCAACCCTTTGGGGAATACAGGCGTGATGTTGTTCATATAAATTAATCGAAACGTGTATCGATTATCATTAGCCTCAGTTTGTAAATGGATTGAATTCCTATCCCAGATTGTTACAAAAATGTAGATTGTGAAAATCATTACTACAAAAATGTAAATTGTGTACAACTATTATCACTGATTAGTTTTTAATACCATTTCTTTCAGAAAGCTAGTATATTCACAAGAGTAGCCCAATTCCAACTACCGAAAAGAAGAAGTATGCCTTCGCCAAAAGTTACTAGAAACGATGTTGCACCAAGAAAAGATTTTTCTAATTTAAGTAAAGTAGTAAATGATTATCTTAAAAGTCGTCCAGGATATAAAATATTCAATGACAATCACGAACAAAACAAGCCAAAAGAAGAATCAAAACCATCCACAGAAGAAAAGTTACAGACAGAAGCAGTGGTAACTGATACTGGTTTAAATAGTGCTGAAGAAACAGTCATGAATTTCAACCAATATTTAACTCAAAAAAATAACAGCTATTATAATGAAAAGGCCGTCGATATTAAAGATGACAATGATAACAAACTACTATCTCTTCTCGATACTTTGGAGCAAGAAGTGAAGCATATTGCACTCGATGGTAGCGAAAAAGAATTATTTGATGCTAAAATAAGAAAAATTTACGGTTCAATCGTAGGCAACACTGCACTTTTAAAATTTCCAAAACCAATTGTACTAAGTACTGCTGAATTAGAAGCTCCCGAAATAGATTTTGGAGAAACAAAAATTAGTGACAGGCTTGAACCTGACATTGAAAAAGATAACCACGTTACAGTCACCGAAGAACCTAGACAACGATCACGTTATAAGTTTGACCAGAGAATGGAACGAGAAAAAAATTATAATTACAAATGGAAGAATAAATTCATAGATAGTTTTGACCAAAAAAAGTACAAAAATAATATGGATGTTTTCAGGCATGGGGATAGGAAACCCCACAGTAGGGGCAGTTATGATCACGAATACAAGAAAAAAATTAATCACCAGTACGGTGACATAGATCACAAACACATGGACGATTTAGATCGCAAATATAACGAAAACATAAATGAAAAGTACAGTGAAAATCATTTAGATCACGAATATAAATTCAGTGATAATTTTCATCATCAACATAACTACAATTTAGATAAAAAATATGATGAAAATGGACCTACTTCTAGAAGTAAAATTAAATACTCGGCTGATAGAGGTGTCTTTAGAGAATTCGAGCATAATTCACTAGACACACAAGAAGACACCACACCTGGAAATAATAAATATAAAGGGATAAAAAGTAATCATGGTACTCCTGATGTCCCTTTGATAATCAAAGATCGCGCGAAAAGAAAAAGAACCGAGAGAAAACATAGGAAGAGAGTTAAAAGTCTAAATGCACACAATGAGCATATTGACCAATTAAGTCTTGAAAGAAGAAAATATTACCAAGAAAAACTAGATAACATTAGAAAGAAGCTCCGTAACCGGAAAAACAGGAGTAATAATGACGTAAGTTTAAATTTACTGTACCTACGTTAATATTAAAGCTTGACCTACACTACCTACATCTCCAAAACTTTATATTTGTCATTATTCTTTCCCACTTTTTAATTTGGTATTATATAACGTGTAACGGAAAACTTTAAATATTCATCCTTATTAATAAAATATGGGATTAAGAGCGTGCATTCTGAAAGTGGGCAACATCGCAAACAGCTTTCAAATATTTACATGTTTTGATTAATTTGACAATATTACTGTATGGAAATAACTAACTAGTGACGTAAAATATTAATCATATTTCCATATAGTAATATTGTCAAATTAATCAAAACATATAAATATTTGCCAGCCATTTGCGACGTTGCCAACTTGTAGAATAAAACCAGTACCTAGTAACGTCAGTTTTTCCATAAATTTTTAATGGTGTAGGTGTTAGGTTAGGTTAGGTTAGACGATGACGTGTAAAAGTGATTCCGATATTCTATTTACAGAATAAACAATTTCATTTCATTTGATGTGGTACATTTGTTTTTAAATTCCGCATGCCATTTGTTTAAATAAGGTCCCATTAAAATAGATGGACAAATTTTAACACAGCATTCAGTACGTCTAACCAAAGATATCCAAGCAAAAAAAAAAACCCTAACTAAAGTGATTTTATTTTGACCTAAAACAATTAACCAACATTAGTAACAAGCCTTTTTAGTATATTTTCGTTAGCTGATTTTATTTCTTTAAGTATATAATGCGCTTTTCTTGTATATATATTTTTTCACCATTGTCCTTATTTTCGTGGTCTGAATGATTTCTAAAAGTTTGTCCATCTATTTTAATGGGTCCTTAAATATACAACTTTTCCGTTACACGTTGTTTACATTCTTTCAACGTTTTGTATAATCGTGGTAAAATATCGAATGTTTAAGAATACTGAATCTGTTATTAACGTAAATTTAAATTTCAGTCCAGAAACGAGCTATCGCTACGACGGATGCACACACAAAATCGAGAGAGCTCAAGATCGAGATCAAAATCGCCAGCTGACAATTTCTACATGCCAGAGAGAGCGAGATTTTTGCATGGATTTTGAAAACTGGAGACACTCTTACATAATTATAGATTACGATAATAAAGTTAATCTAATGGTGTCAACTGAGCAGATTTTTAATTTTAGACTAACTGTACTTTAATATAATCCGCTACCATTCTGAAAGGTGCTTTAAGAAGTTTTTAAGTTATATTTTAAATATGGTTTACAGATTTATGTAGCTTTAAGTTAAAGTTAAATAAATGCAGTTTATAAATATTGGCTTTCTTTGAGCATTTGTATTAAAAATAAAACATACCTGCTTATCTACAAACTAACTTTCTAAATTGTTTCAATCATTACCCTCGTACGTTGTATTTTTGTTTGTTATTCCAAGAAAAACTATTATAGTTCTGTATATAAGACAAGAAGTGGCACAAGATAAGACAAGATAATAATAAAATGATCATTAGTTGAAGAAGAATTATCAGAAAGTTTGAAAAATTAACTCAACACTTTTTAACATCAATGCCACCACATAATAGATTCACTGTCCGCTAAACAAAGAATATAAAAGTTAAATTAAAAAAGTCAAAGTCGAATAAAGTATTTCAATTAGGCACATAAGGCACTTTTGAACGTCAAAATTTACAAACAATTGAGTTGATTCTAGTCACCCCTTCCAAAATGTAGTTTTCGTATGAAGAAGAATGTGCAAGAAACTCCACCGTTACTCTTTTAAAATGTTTCACAATATTTTGTACAGGTACATTAAATTAATAGTTATATGTGAATACGATGCACCTGGAAAAAGATTGCACCACAATAGTTAAAAAGAATAAAAAATGAAGCAATGACAGAAAAAATAATTATGTGATGGATACATGGTGCTCACATATTTACAAGCATTGTAAAAAAATACGGTATTCCTAAAAAAATTATAAGTAATACTAATAAGTCAGACGACGACGAAGAAGTAATAGATTATAAATTGTGTCTCATAAGTTGAGGCTAGGCCGTGAAAGAAGCCGTGTGAAAAAAGATTGCATGCAGCGGAGATGAGAATGTTGAGATGAATTTGTGGAGTGACGAGAATTAATAAAGTAAGAAATTTGTAAAATTTTAGGATGTTTTAAAGTGGCGCCAGTGACTGAAAAGCTGAAAGGGGATCATTTTTATTTTAGTATGGCCATGTAATGAAGAGGGATAAAACACATGTGACTAAAAGTGTGATGAATATAAATTTTGATGAAAGATGGAGAGGGAGAGAAAAGCCCAAGAAAATTTTTATGGATTGTGTGAGGAATGATAATTATGAATTTGATAGCGTGACGGCTGATTGGAAGAAGAAAACGTGTAGCGCCGAACCCAAATAACATGGGAAATGGACAGAAAGATGAAGATAAAGTTGAAGCGAGATAGATTGAAAAAAATAAAGAATAATGTATTTTGTATAAAGCCACAAGTCATCAAATCGGCTATTCAAAAAAGCATAACAAAAGTTACAAAATAAGTGTTCAAAAACACAACATGCCCTAATTACTAAAGCAAAAAAGGAACAAAATCGGTTTCCGCTAGGAAAACAAAAGATTGTTCGATTGGCGTGAACCGAGTTTCAAGCGATAAAGAAAAATTAAAAATGTAACGGAAAATACAAAGGAACTGCAAATCACCAAATTAGGAGTGAAACGTTTTAGGAAACTTAAACGTTTTATTGAAATTTTAAATTAAATTAAAATAAATTTTAATGATAACACTATAATTATATTGAATTGAATATACAACAAAAACGATTTTACAAGTGAAACGGATTTGTATAGAAATGTGGACAAAATATTTTAAATAATAGCAACCATTTTACGGAATTTTCTATGAACCAAGCTGTTCAAGTCGACCAAGGAAATCAGAGACTGGGCTAAACAATTGTTAAAACTATAGTGATTATCAAAAAGAGATTATCAAAAATGATTTTAAATGTAAGTATTCTTCTAAATGTTGTTCTTCTTTAGACAGATCTAGGGCAAATATTTCAAGGTATTTTTTGAGTTCGTTGTTCTTGCTAGACAAATGTGTGGTTGCAAAATATACTTGTTATGCTACGATTACATTGTCGCGATATAGCAAACTACACTTCACGCGCTCTCTCTCGCACACCGCTCGACGCACGACGTCTCGCTGTACTGTAACAGAGAGCGCGCGAAGTATAGTTCGCTTTATCGCGACAATTTAGCCCTAGCATTAGTAGATAGAATGATACTGCTTTACGTTTCCCAGCAAGCAGTAAGAACCTTATTATTGGCTAATATTTAAATTGACTGTCTTTACCCTTAATTTACCGTTAATTTCTAACGTATTTCAGGTTATCCTGATTCTCATCATACTAAAGCTGTCAAAATGTTCGCTGGTTCTCGACTCAATGTCCCAGAACACCTTGTATGTGTCAAATTACTGTCCAAGAATGAAAAACTGCATAGAGGGTAGCCATGTTATTTGTCAGTACTATGATCATGTAAGTTACTTTGTTCTTTTATACTTAATGAAGGGACCAAATATGGTCTCAGTTCTACCTTCAAATCTGTCCGATATGACCAAAGTCCATACCTGTATTTTTTTATTCATATTTATTTAACTACCTTACATCCATTTGGTTCCTTTGCAGCACCGTATTATGGGACAGCTTTGCAAAAACTATGTGAAGGTATCGCTAACTCCGCAAATGGTGCAACAAATACTAGAAGGAGTTAATAAGTAAATATGTTTGTTATTATAAACCTCAATAATGCTAAGAGGGATGTGTGGCATAACGCGAATGGATAGAATAAGAAATGAGTCCATAAGAGAGAGTCTGAAAGTGGCACTGGTCATTGAAAAGTTGTGTGGAAATCGGTTATCATGGTACGGACATGTGATGCGGAGGAATAAGGAAAATGTTGTGAGGAACAGAGAGCGCACGCAGTGTACTTCGCTTTGTCACGACAATGTAGCCGTAGCATAAGAGTAGGGGAAGACCAAAGATGGATGGACTGTGTGAGATGATATGGCTAGAAAGGGGGTGACTACCGAGATGACGACTGATAGTATTAGTATGGAAGAAAAAGTCATAATCCGCCATCCCTAAATAAATTGAGTTATGGACAGGAAAAATGATGATAAACTTTAGCCAATAGGGATGATGCCTGGATCAACAAAAAAGAAATTCTATTTATTCCATCAGTCAGATAATAAAAAAATATTAGACACGTATTTCTTGCTTTCCCATATAAATAAAAAATACTTAGATAAAACGCATTAGAGTTGGGGTGTGGGGGTCGCTACGTCACAAGTAAGTATAAAATCTACATACTTGTAACGTCATGGCACATTTTAACTCAATGTATCGCCGTAATATTTCACAAAGTAAAAAAAAAAAAACACGTGTCCAATATTTTTTAATAATCTACCTGCCAAAAAAAATAATTTTTTGTCATCATCTTTATTGTTTGATAGATAGCTTGATGCTTTTTCTTAGCAATGTGGTGTAATTTCAGATTTCTAAAATGATTTTAATTTTACATTTCAGTATAAGAATGAAGTTAGCAACTGGCGAGGAAACCGGAAAAGATGAGCAACCCTTACCGAGAGCGTATGGAATGATGAGAATGGTATATTTTTGACGATCCTATAGTAAATCCCAGATCCTAAGGTTCTTTTTAAACAGAAGTAGGGAATGTAATTCCATCTCTACGCTGAGTGACTCCAGAGTAGTACTTAGACTTTGAAAGAACGTCGTCTGGAGATTTTCTACCATACGGCCTTGCATCCAGAAGGCCTAGAAAAAGTGACGGAATAGTCATTAATAATATATTGTATTGACTTTAGCTACCGAAATGCTTATGTCAATCCTGTTGGAAGTCGTTGTAGGAATGCGAAACACTTTGAAAGGAATTGTCACTAAGCCTTAAGGCTTTCATATGACAGGGGTCACAATAGTTTTCCATGGTACGGAGCGAGAGCGCATGGGAGGCCGTCACCTCCTTCTGCGAAGCAGTAATGCTCGCGAAGGAGGAGGCGGAACGCGTGAGGGAGTGACAAATTTCGCGCCTTCGCGGCCCTAACCGTCGCAGGAGACGCCCTGGACGTCAGGAATCGCAGGCCAATTCCCGGCCACCGTAGGCGCGGGCTTGCGGACGAAGAGTAATGGATAGCTCGCCATCTGATAAGGACCAGGCCTGGGTCGACGGTACGTTAGTAGTACGTAGTACGTACGCACGCGCGCCCCAAAGAAATGTCAGCACAGCTGAATGGGTCTGCTAGGGCCGATGCCTGCCAGGGTTGCAGGTTTGTCTGAAAGGGTTACCATGGCCCCTGACAACATACAGGCAAATGAAGGAACACGGGTTGGTTTTAGTTAGTAAGAGTCTGACGCGCCCTCCCGCTCCGCCCAGAGCGGGAGAAGTTATTTCAAAATTTCCCACCCATTAAAAAGGGTCGATAGTTTTATTATGCTCTCCGCAGCATGAAGGGATCTCAATTTATAGTTAACATTGAAAAATAATTAAATCTGTAATTATAATATTATACGTGTATTTCAGCATTGGGATAGTGAACTAGCGACTTTGGCACAAGTATTGGCTGATCAATGCCTCGGTTTGAGGGAAGACAACTGCAGAGCCACTGGTAAGTTATCAACACGTCCGCCGTCAGTAGAAACTGGGCATCTTTTAGCTGCCACGGCTTTTTTTATGTTTTTATTACGGACGCTTTTAATATTCTGCATCGTTCTCACATGTATAATTTCAACATGAGTGATGTAACCAATCTTTAGTAACCATATTTTGATTTAAAAGAGTGTCCGTGGAGTTTCTTGCTCGTTCTTCTCCATAGGTACTAACTATGAATGGACAACTAGCTTCATCTTTCTGACTGACCGACCTCTTGACAATTTAAGTGCCTGTAAATAGGCTATTTTAAATAAATGTTTTGAGTTTGAGCAACTTATAGAAGGTCAAACTCATGGTGTGACCCTCGCGGTTATTCTGCCAGCCAGATTATATTGTTTATTGGACCTTTGACCGTCTTGGTGGACTAGTGACAAGTGCAACCGTTGAACCTTGGGACCTTGGGTTTTTCCATCAGTTGTTTCTCAGGGGTGCCACTTAGTCTGGATTTGTGCCCGGTTAACTGCAATAGGCTTGCACTCCTAATGGGACTTTAATATAATTGGCAGAACGTAGATGTACCGAACACTAAAATCCCCTTTGGGGAATATAGGCATGACGTATTTTTTTATATTTATTTCTTTTTCAATAATATTTGATTAAAGATTATGTAAACTATGTTCAAACAACTAACTATTATATAATATTATGTACAAGTATGTAAAGGAAAAATAAAAATAAAGAGAAGAGCTCATTGGGCATCAAAAAATTCGTCTGCATCGCTGTCAACGGGTACCAAGTGCCTAAAAGGTTGGCAGCATTGCCACGTTGGATGGCAATGCTGATTCTTTGGCCTAAGAATTGGCCAGCCCTCTGGTCACTTGAAGAGTCGACCAACCGCTTGGCGATGTCCCGAAATATTCGATGAACACTCAGACCCTAGTGTTTCCAATAAGGTTATTGTTATTTGCGCCGTTCGAAGTTTTCTGCACCTGTAGCAGCCGCCTCGACTGATGTATTTTTTATGTTTTCAGATAAATTCTCAAATCCTAGCCAGATTATAACAATGATCAACTTCAACGCCCCCAATTGGGAATACTTGACTCGTAACCCTACAGACCGCGGTTTGAACAATGACAAGATCAGCTCTTCAATAGATAAGGCATTCAAGTCTTTGCACGAAATCAAGAAACTGATTAGCACGAATGACATAAACAAATGTCCAGTGTTGGAAACGTAAGTGGACTTATCATTATTTTTAATGATAAAGATCATTATCTGCCTAGCCTTTTCCCAACTATGTTGTCGTCAGCTTCCAGTCTAACCGGATGCAGCTGAATACCAGTATTTTACATGTAGCGACTTCCTATCTAACCTCCACAACCTAGTTACTAGGTAACACGATACCCCTTGGTAAGACTGGTTGTCAGACTTTTGGGCTTCTGACGACCCGTAACGACTGTCAAAGATCCACGAATGACAGCCGAGACCAACGGCTTAACGTGCTTTCCGAGGCACGGAGAAGTCTCGTTATGTAAAGATGGTCACCCATCCACGGACCAACCCCGGTAAGCATAGCTTAACCTGATGGATCGTACCGTGCGGCTGTTATTGCTTAGCCACGAGCTTAATTAACGATAAACATATTATAATGTTGATTTTTGAGCACCAATTTCTATCCCCGGGTCGATCAAAGTATTATATGAGTATATTTTTAAAGGTGTGTCCAAACATTGAGCACAAGAGTGCGGCAGCAACACGCGGCGTTGGCAGGACACATTTCTGCTGCGCTCTAGTTAGGACTTAATCGACGAATGTTTGCGCAGCTGTACTGCGCGGCACATCCGAGACACGCAACGCACTTCAGTTGGCAATATCAATCTGCCTAGTTTTAAATACGTCCGCAGAATTTCGTCCAGAAATTATTAGTGACGAATGTTTCCTAAAATTTTTCGTGCGCACGCGGCATGTAGATAGAAGCGTTCGCTCGCGGCAGTCGTCCAAACACAGCGCGGCAGGCCACGCGCGGCAGCCGCGCACCATTGCCGCTCAATGTTTGGACACAACTTTAGAGTTTTTCCATAAGCCATTTTAAGCAGTTTCATTTGTTTCTACTCTCTCTGAATTCTATATTTTTCTAGTTAACTGGCAACATTGTAGCTATCTCAAATTCAGCCGTACAAAACCCATTTTTTTGTAGAGATTACGCATAAGTACTACTAAATCCTACCAAATTTTCAAAAATATCCGTCGGCTAGTTTTAGAGTTGTAAGGTGGCACCTCAATTCAGACGTCTGAATTGAGGAGCCACCTTAAAAGTCGTGTATCTTTTAAAGTGTTTTACTACAAATTCCAGGATCGGGCCTACAAAATCGCCAAATTTACTACTAAACATTGGTAGTACCCGCGTTTAAATATGAGACATGACTCCTCAATCCATACGGACACAAATGTATGTGTGCCGCACTTCTGCCAACTTTTTTGAGAATACAGCTGCTGCCATTATATTTTAGTGTTAGTAGTGGCAGCAGCTTGAGTTGCACCTAAGTCCGCATCCACATTTACTCGCCTTTTATTTGACTCAAGAAAAGAAGGACAAGGCTTCTAGTGACAGGGAACACGTCTCACCATAAACTCTTATAACGTCAATATAAGACGAGAAATGAAGATTCATGTGATTTTGAACAAAGTGCTATGTTTACAAAATTCTTACGTTCCTCCTCAGACTTCCAGATAAGGGATCAAGAAGTTATCTTAAACTGATCCGCGGTAAAGCAACTCACATTGGATGCGGCATATCAGCCTACACAAGATCTCAAGTAATGAGTAGCGGATCACAGCATATTTATAACGTAAGAATGTTTTACCTACTTTCACAATGCGATTAAATTCAAAATTCAAACTCTTTATTTCAGACACGAGTCCATAGTGTTAGTATCAACAAAATAACGTAATAACTAGAGTTTAATAAGGAGATAATACTAAAAATATCAACTGGTATGGATTCTTACCCAGTGGCGCAGCAGAGGGTAGTCCCACTGATCTGAGACACGCTCAGGAGACCGTTGGTAGTGGAGCGTAGCCGGCTGGCTATGGAGGCGGTTCTTTTTCTTATTATGGCGTAAGAATCGTCTGTGCGTGCCTCCGCAAACATTGTGGACGCACTACAACGCCACGACATCCCCAACAGTATCCTAAACGCGTTATTATATTGGACACGCAGATCGCTGTATGCCATCAGCGTATAACTGATCCAAAGACTACACGTGTAGAAAGACTGACAGAAAGCTTTGAAAAGAGTGACTTTAACTTGATTAGTACAACGTGCAAATCTTCGAACCAGCATGTTACATCGAACAGCCAACGACCTGCGCTCCCTCTCTATATTGTCCTTAAGATCATCAGTGACCCAATGACCCAAGTCCTTAAACTTAGTCATCCATGGTAAAGGAGTGCCACAGAGCGAGACACCGGGAATATCAGGATACTTTATGGTACTGGCTTCAAACATATAAGATCGTTCTTCTTAACTTACTTGAGCCTGAAATTTTTGCTTGAACAAAGCAAGGAACTAACTGTTTTTTTCCCTTCGACTGTCATTAACGAGACACAATAGAATTTTAATTGTTATCCGCCTTTATAAGGCATCGTAACAGATGATGAGCTATAGATGGTGGTCATCTCAGGCACCTTGGGCAGTGAGCTACCTTACTAATTGGGTAATCTTTGCTGCATAACATTTAGTTAATTCATAGTGCTTCGTTAAAACTAAGTGAACTCTGATACGAATGAAAATAAATACTTAACATAATAAATGATGCTGACTTGATAAGCGAGATTGATCTTCATGTTCGTCATTCCTTTACATAACATTGTTGTATCTGTTAGCCTAGCCTAGCTACTGTTTCACGACACTCGTTTCATAATGTTTAAGCCCCGCTAAAGTATATGAAGATAAAAGATAAAGATATATTGATTGCATAACCGGGTACATCAATTCTTATTTTAAACGTAAAAAAAAAATTGTCTCAGCTATCCAGCCATGTCGGATATGCAATAATATTAAGGTACCATTCCGTACCCGACCGCAGGAGGCAACTGCAGGCGACGTGTCGCCAAGACTGGTTTCTATGAATTTCTATGAAATAGAAACGTAGCTAGCGACACGTCGCCGTCGTTGGCAGCTACGGGCGAGTGACAGGTGACACGTGCAGCCCGACCGCAGACCAGTAGTGTCGCCAACGCTTGAGCCATAGTCACTTTTTGTATCTTCTATATACCGACTGGAATACGGGCAGTTGCCGCCTGCGGTCGGGTTCGGAATCAGGACTGCAGCGACGTGTTGCCGTGACATGACGCCGCAACACGTCGCCTGCAGTTGCCTCCTACGGTCAGGTACGGAATGGTACTTTTAAGGTACAATTCCGTAGCCGACCGCATGCGGCAACTTCAGGCCAATACCTGCAGGAAATACGTTCCGTAGCTAGCGACACGTCGGTTTCATAGAAATTTATATATAGAATCTAGTCGTTTCGCGGCGACACGTCGCCTACAATTGCCGCCTGCGGTCAGCTACGGAATGGTGCCTTTACAAGGCAAATAAATCCTTAACTAATATTATAAATTAATGAGAAAGTGAGTTTGTTTGTTTGTTACGCTTTGGCGCTAAAACGGCTAAACAGACTTGGATAAAATTTGGTACATGGGTAGACTATGACCTGGAGATGGACATAGGTTGCTTTTCATCTTGGATCGCAGACGAAGTCGCGAGCAACAGCTGATTTCAAATAAATTACATACGAACATTATTTTTTCTCAAAAAACTCATGCAGATTACCATAACCTACCAATTTTTTTATTTATTTTTTTATCTATCCAGAAAATTTATATTTTCAGAGCATTCAACTAGTCTGCAACGTCTCGGATGAACCGGTTCATTCACAACCAATATACACCATGGATCCACCGATACCAGACACAGGTTTCACTGAAAAATGTGGCTGTCCTGAAGGTTACAGGGATTCCACGGGCTGTCTGTGCATAAAAGATGCCCAAGGTAACATTGAAAGTGAGTTTTTGAGACGCTACTAGGAGGTTCTTTTCAAAACTTGACTATTCCATTTTAGACAGAACACAATTTTATTTTATTTTTTGGTTTGTAACATTGAAATTTACATGCAGCGAAAACAAAAGTTTGTGTGTGGCTTAAAAGAAAATGGCGTCGCTTGAAATTAATCCTCTCGACCCTTTTAACTTTTAAAAACATGATTACTCCAATAAAGCCTAGTCAAAACTAGATTATACCTTTTAAATTTTTTTTAAATTCAGAATAGATTATTGCTAGATATGTTAAACCTGGTCAAAACAATGGCTATTTTGGTTATATATAATAATTCAACAAAATATAGGATTAAATACATAACTGCATTCCTAAAAACTTGTTTCTCAAATTATTAAAAAAAAAGTGAATAGTCAAGTTTTGAAAAGAACCTCCTAGTAGCGTCTCAAAAACTAATTAATTAATTTATGGTTCCCGGAAGGAGCAGAGCAACAAAAAAAAAACTTCCAAAAATAAAATGATACTTTACTAATTATTTATTTCTGATAGACCAGTCATATGATACGGAACCTTGCGACGACGCTAACGGAATCTGTGATGGTAAACCGCAGGTGATGATACTGCCAATATTTGAAATACATGACGCCACCAACAGTTCCTATGAACCAGAAAATGATGTTGAAATGCAATTTCATCGTAGGTGAGTTTTCTATTTTTTTGGTTCCGTAAGTGAAAAAAGAGCGAGTCGGACTCGCGCACCGAGGGTTCCGTATCTACCCATTATACCGCCATAATAAAATTGGTATATTTTTTATTGGTGAAAAGATATGGGCAAATTTAGATTTTCGCGGAAACTTGTGAGTACCTACCAAATTTTACCTTAATTTTCAACTTTTTTTTATTTTTCGGAATTTTCCCTTTATTAGTAAGACCTTGCTGTCTACTTATCTCTGAACGGTCATACCCTATAGGTTTTCGACCCAAAACCTATAGGGTACTTCCTGTTGACCTAGAATTGTCAATTTTGGTTAAAAGCAAGGTCTTACAGCACAGGTAAAGGGAATATTGCCCATATCTTTTTATCGTGTTGACTCAGGACCTTGATTTTTATACACCTTATAGGAACTATAGATTTCAGTATTTGGTATAAATTTCAACTTGCTAGATCTACCCGTTCCTGAGAAAATCAGTGGTGACACACGGATAGACGGACAAGAGATCTTATAAGGGTTCAGTTTTTTTACCTTTTGAGGTACGGAACCCTAAAAACGGAACCCTTATAGAATCACTCGTGTGTCTGTCCATCCGTCTGTCACAGTAAATTTGCTCCGAATCTAATGGGCCGATTAAATTATTTGGTAGGTACAGAATTATATGAATTTCTGTGACCAAAACACGGACATGTAACGTAAATAAATGAATTTTGAATATGGGGACATTTTTGGAAGGCAATTAAGAAAAAAAAAGTGTGGCACTCGGGGACTGCCGCGGTGAAGCTATTGCATAGCATTTGTAAGCTCCATACTTCCTATTTGTCAACGCTACACTTGGGATGATGACGTGATGACATAAAACAAAAAATACGTTCCCATGACAACGTGATTTTGTCATGGGAACGTAATTTTTGTTTTATGTCAACATCCGTCATTACATGGTAGGCGGAGTGAGGGATGTTAGGTTTTTTTCGCTACAGAATTTCTTGATTCGGTCGCCGCGCTCAAAGCCCGCAATAAAAGCTATGCAAAAGCTTAATAAAAAATAAAGTTTTGCGAACTGTACCGCGTGACATAACAAATGAAAGGGCTTACTGTGAGTGTGAATGTTATAAATAATATGTGAATTTTAAAATAAATATTCTCATGGTTATTTAAGAAAATCGATGAAAATTTACTATTATCTACGAAACTTTGAGCCTACAATTTTGAAAAAGACTTGGTACTTTTTCAAAATAAAATCTACAAAGATTACGAGAAAACCTATAAGAAGTCTATGGTTTTAAAATAATGATGATGATCATGGCAAATCTCTCAATATTGTGAGTACAAACTTAGATTTGCAGTTGGAATGTATGGGAGAACATGTTTTTCAACTACAATGTTTATAAGTTTGTTCTTGGGATAAATCCATCCCAACTCAAAATGCATGGTTTACTGACTTATGACCCTACAGCAGAAACGTAGAAAACATACAGTCTGCGTATACAAAGCTTGCCACACTCATTTTGCACAGAGATTTTTCAACTTCTTAGGTGGAAATTTGTAGAATAAAATCAATCACATTTTAAAAATATATCCTTTAGCTAAACGGCAATGTAAAATAGTGGTCACCAAATGGCTTCTAAGCCTTGATTATATCAATACGGAAAAAATACTGGATATTTTAAAATAAAACAAAATTAACAGACCGAAAACACACCTACACGTTCGCGTACACACTCACACGCTATACCTACACTACACACACCACACACATTCACACCCTATACCTACACTACATACACCACACAAATTCACACCCTATATCCACACTTCACCCACCACACACATTCACACCCTATACTTACACTACACAACACACTCACATCACTCACCCGTCAAGTTTTAGATTTAGATTTATGTAGTTTCTAACAGTCTATAATTTTAGAATTTTTATGTATGTGTTTTGTAAGTTTTTACACCTAATTTAGCACGGAAGAGCACTGATTTCCAAGATACAGGTTTTACCTAGTTTGGAATTCAGAGTTCATTTAGTTTTAGCCGTCTACTCACTTACATTATTTGTAACCTAGTTCTTAGGAATATAACTGTATTAGGCTATATTTTATTGAGTTCAAATAAACGTTATTATTATAACTACGGAACCCTTGATTGTACGTGGCCCGACATGCACTTGTTTTTTACCAATTCAATGACAGACGCCATCTGCTGGTAGGTAAGTGGGCACCGTTGTCTATAAACATGCAATATAAGAGTATATCGTAAGTGTGATCCCACTCAGAAACAAAGCTGAAATGTCTCACGTACTTACCTCTAATAACACCGACACCCATGCCTTTCAAACCCAAACCCAGCAACGCTGCTTTGGTGACAGAAAATTTAATGGTGAACCTTTTATCATAACAAACGATTATTGTTAATATTTTCAATTCCACAGATTCGGCAACGGCAGTTTCATCCAGACATCGATAGAGGAAAATGAAATTTCAGATGAAGAAGTATATCCAGAAACCGAAAGTGGATATTTAAAAATGCATAAAAATGATGTCAGAAATCATGGATATCGCAGAGCGATTTCGAGTGAGCAGCGTGAGAAAGAGTTCAAAAGCCACTACAAAGCTGGAACCAGTGATGAAGGCACAGCAGAACATTATGATCATTACAGTAGCATGGATGATAATATTGTTGAGCACGATCTAACGAAAAGCAGTGATTATGATGATAAAATGGCTGCCAATGATGTGTATAGAGATCACATAGAAGAAGAAAACTCATTCTTGGAAATTCTTGACCATTTAGAAAAATCAGTAAGGAATGTTGAACTTGATGACAAAGAAAGGGATATATTTGATTTTAAAATGAGAAAAATTTATGAAGCCGCACTAAAATCAAAAACACAACACGAA
The DNA here is from genome assembly GCA_949152395.1 of Agrochola litura. NCBI lineage: Eukaryota > Metazoa > Arthropoda > Insecta > Lepidoptera > Noctuidae > Agrochola > Agrochola litura. The sequence continues at coordinate 18,293,103 of OX424513.1, read as the reverse complement.
TCTGATGAACTTGAAGCTGAATTTATAAAATTAACGGATTATTTGAAACATAAATCTGATGCCGAGTTGGAAGATGAAATTTTACAGACTGATAAAGAAGATCAGATGTTCGATTATATAAATCGAAGAGATAATTACAGCGATGAATTTTACAATGGTATAGATGAAAATTTAATTCAGATATTGGCTAAAAAACATCATCATAAAGATAACTATTTCAGTAAGCATGGTAATACAGATGGTCACAATGCAAAATCATTTTCATCATTGCATCATGCATCAGCATACAATTACCCCGCATCTAGAAAACAAGAAAAGATAAACAATTACGATAAAAAAATATCTGAATCAAATAAAAGAAAAAATGATTTGGAGATGCGCAAACATAAACTGCGTACACCCGTTAATGAGAAAATAATTAACCATAAATTTAATGACGAAAGACGGGAAAAAATGACGGGCGATAAGAGAAAAGTAAACACAATAAACATAGATCAGGCTATCAAAACTTTTGGCATAAGAACCTTTTCCTATCCTGAACACAAATCACGGAGAACATACCAAACTCCTGGTTATAGACGAGTATATGAAGTAAGTACAAAATAGACTAGCTAATAAAGATTAGAGGACATTGTGTTGTACAATGAAAATAAATAACAATTAATTCTACTGTATAACACAATCATTTGATTATGGCCCTAACATAATCATTTGTAGGGCAAGTTAAGATAACAGCTACTATTTGAAGTGTTCAGTCATGGTATATTATCGCATAAGAATGGCCGATTTCACATTGGATGATTACGATAACTACACGATATCTTCAGACTGGTAGTTTCATACAATTATTACTAAACGCTTTCACACTGTGTCGGTGAAGTCAACGGTATCGTTGCCGACATTGACTGTCGTGCCGATATCTGCGGACGACACACCTGTGCACTCGTTCACTACTGCTATTATTACCTCGAATACACCATTACACTTTTGGAATCACGCGGCGATGTAAGTTTTTGCTGATGCAACGCAATTATTCGAAGCTGCTGTGGCATACCGCATGACAATAAACTGTTGGTTACATCTTGTCACATGCCGATATCGTCCAGATATTTTTGGTCGACATCGTTGTCGTCCGAGCTGACGATATGTCGGTGTCGTTATCGTCGCAGTGTGAAAACGGCCATTCACTTAGGCGATTGGCACACTGCACCGCATCACGCAGCGTAGCGCGTGAATGCGTGTTTTAACGTTGCTTGTAAGTATCTCCATTTGTATAGAAAACACGCACAGTCCAACACACAGAAAATGCATCCACGCGCGTTCATTTTAGTTCGTTGACACGCAACATGCAGCGTGATGCGGTGCAGTGTGATAATCGCCTTATAGATCAGTGAGATTTTTACAGAATTTTAGTTTGTTAAATTCTATACATTTCCGTGCTAAGGTCTTTAATATTTAAATAAAAAGGTAGTATTAATGTTGTCAAGGTGAAAAACTGACAACTTTATGCTAAGAAATTACTCTTGCCATCCCATATCACTATTCAATAAGAAATGTTCAGTAATTTCAGACCGAAAACGGACGACCAACGCTGCCATCTACGACGCGAAAATCGGAAAAAAATCAAGTTGAAATTATTCCCAAAAAGAAATATCTGAAGAAAGATAGACCAATATTGTGATTTGAACAAGAATGAAACAAGTGTCAAAGATGAAAGAGAGCAAACTTGAAACTCTTTTAAACAATGTCTAACTGAATTAATGCACATTATGAAAGTAGTTTGTCCAAAATCGTTTACTGAATCGAATTTTGTAATTTTTAATTTTGGACATTTTCATCCTAGTAATATTTAAAGGTACGTTAATTAGGCACACTTCCGCTGTACAGTCAAAATAAACCAAAAAGGACGAAGTACCTACTACGCTAGACCCATAAACGACTGTGTGCGTGCGTAGATCTGTTGTTGACCATAATTTTCTTCAATTAGTTTAACTAATTTAATAAATAAACAACGTTTTAATAATAGTAAACATTCAGTGAATAAATTGTGAGTATTACATAATATTCTTATTGGGGTGTTGAGTGATATGCATTAATTCCGGAACATGTTGTATACTCAAGGAGTGTGCTCCATTACAGCTAAGACACATGCCCAGGTACTCAACGTTTGCTTTTGTGAGATTCCTTGCGTTAAAGAGACGACCATCGGGACATGCGTGTAGGCGTGGAACATAACAATGAAAGTCCGCGAACAATGAGTGTTTGAACTTGTCTACCATGTAGATTTATTTTTATTGTATGAACATCCAAAATCTTTTTCATGTTTTAAAAGACTTCTAAAGCATGTCTAGAAAATGTTTAAATCTTGAGTTTTTAACGATCTTTTTTGTAACTTTTAATTTTAGTTTTATCTTCCGGCGAAGCCGTCGTTATAACTAGTATTATGTTTTCTTCATAAAAGTAAATATGTGTTTTCTTTAACGTCCTTTGTACCTTCGGGTTCTGGCAAATAAATAACTTTGAACATTTTCAATGATATTAGTTCTAGTATGTTTATTTCATGTAAATCGTTCGTTTACTGCTGTTATTTGTAAATAATTGTAATGTTCTAATTGTTGTAAACTTTGTACGTATTATATGATATTTTTATGATTCGTGATACATTGAATAAAATAATGTTTCTTGCTTTTTATCAAATGTGTTATGTTTGTATCTATCTCCTCCGGCTTTACCTACATACATACCTACAAAATAAATACTAAAATAATCAAAGTTGGAATGGTGAAACTCCTGTGCCAGATAGGAGTTTCATATTCACCTTGAATATGAAGGTAAAATGAAAATGAAACTCTTGTCTGCCTTGATCTGAGACTGCTCAAATAAAGACTCATACTGTGTTCCCCCCAATCTGAGGAACAAGCTAAGAAAGAGCACTTAAAAGAAAAGACTGCGTAATGAGCTGATAGAGTAACATTGCTTAAATTGATGAACATCCATTTAAGAGCATATAAAATATAATATTAATCACTATCAATCTGCCAATCCTTTTCCCAACTATGTTGGAGTCGGCTTTCAGTCTTACCGAATGTAGCTGAATATCAGTATTTTACATGGAGCGAATGCCTATCTGACCTCCACAACTCATTAACTGGATAACACGATACCCCTTGGTAAGACCGCGATTGTCAGACTTTATATTAATCATTATACACTATAACCAATCAACACAGGGTTAGGTTAGGTTTTACAAAAGGTAGTTTGGTAATAGGCTCGCCCCTTATTACATGGAACTTAAACTTAACTAGCGAAATGTAAGTGTACTATAGGTACATTTCTGCCCTACCCTTCGGGATAACAAGGCGTGATGTTGTTTATTTAAATCAGTTAGGAAATACAGGAGAAGTCGTGATGATTAAGAACACTACATGAACTTTGAAACCTTTTTAACAGAAACTGTTCTAAATCCTAACTCAAAATTGCAGTAACCATTAAAGAAAGCACTGTGTGACGAATCAGTAAACGTCTATATGAAATCATTTCTACTGTGCATCTGTTTAATATTGTACAAAAAAAGCAACACCATAGGTATCACTAAAACGAGGAATCAAATGAAGCTAGTAGAACAATGAGCGCTCAATAGTATGTTTTGAACTGAACTTCTAGCGATAAACCCAGACAAAAGTTAAAGAAATAAAACTAACAAAAACAAAAAAACACAAAGGAATACTAACCCACAGAAATCAGAAGTGCTAAGTGAATAATTTGGAAATAAACCCTGCCTTTGAGAAATAAAATAGAAAATAGACTTTCAGGAAATAAACACTGTAAAGTGTATACAAACAATTTAATATTACAAATCAACAACGTTTTGTAAACAATCACAAAACTCCAACATCAAATAACATGTTTACGTTAGACTAATAATAATATATTGAAATAAAACGTAAAAAATAAAAATAAATTAAATCTTATTAAATTACCTATTTTCTTTAATATGTCATGAAACGTATAATATATTGTGCAGACATTTGAAACAAATTCAACGAAAAAATTGCAACGAGCTGAATGATTTAAGTATTATGTCTACTTTGTACTTTGGAACATAAAACAATGATTTATAAAGTAAGTATTAATATTGTCTTTTCCCCTCTCTTCCTGTCATTCAAAAATCATCTTTCTGCCCCTGTCCCATGTTACTTGGGGTCGGTGCAACAAGTTTTCTTCTTCCACTCTCCCCTGTCAACCGTCACGCTATCAGTCACTCCATTCTCTTCCACATCATTCCTCACACAATTCATCCATCTTTTCTTTGGCTTGATAATTTATTTTTCAGAGTTTTGTCGTTTTTGATAGTTTTTATTTCTTCTTGAATAGATAATTCTTGTTTTTTCTTGGTGTCATCGTTTTGTTTTTTGTCGTCTCCCTCTCATTGAGACGAGGCATTCCATAAACAACAAATTGTATTTTTTTAAACAAATGGATTCTAGTGGATACCTGATAATAATCTTATGACAAATAGGTACATGACAAAATGCAAAGTGAAAACCTTCCTGAGGCAGTAGTTCTGTGTTGTAATTTTTCCTTCTTCTTCCTTACATGTTTTATCCACAATTTTCTGTAATAATTTAAAAAATAATGATTGCAGATTATCACATTGATCCTTATAATTATAAAATTAACGAGATGTTCTATCGTCAATGATGTGTTAAACCAGGAAGCAACCTACGTAACCAAGTACTGTCCTAAACAAAGGTATTGCAGAGAAGGTACTCATGTCGTGTGCATGTACTATGACCATGTAAGTACCACAAAAAAAAATCTAACAAAGGGAGGTAGGTAGTAAAGAAAGAAAATTAATTTTATATTAATTTAAAAAAAAATTATTTAAATTATATTATTATTAAAATATATCAACGATGAGACTGACAGCTCCTGAACGCGGTTTTAATGTACTGAACGCACTCAGTTTCATTGGTTAAATTCACCGTAAATCATTTGCATAAACATTAGATAGGTAGAGATCCATAAGCAACTCGCCAGTGATGTTTAAGCCCCATGTCATAAGGGGCGAGCCTATTACCATCAAACAGGCACTAATCCGGGCTGCCGAGAAATTCCTGTTGGAAAACCCCAACCCCAATGTCCGACCTGGAAATCGAACCTAGGACCCCATGCTCAGCAGTCACTCTTGCAATCAATATACCAACAAGACACTCCAACTCACCTGCCTGTGTTGTGTATGTTTGCAGGTCTGTTGATATAAATATCGTTTTTATTTCATAGAATCATGCATTTGGACCTCGCTGTGGAGACCCAGTAAATGTTAAAGTCACTCCTAAGATGGTACGGACTATACTAGCCAATGTTAATGAGTAAGTAGTTCACCAACATCATTCAGCCGAAAGACGTCCACTGTTGGACATAGGCCTCCCCAAAGCACGGTCACATCAACCGGTCCTGTGCAATGAGCTTTTTATGCAAAAACTAATTTAAAACTAATGCCTAGTTTTTAACGTTTTAGTATAAGAAGTAGAGTAGCCACCGGCACGGAGAAAGGAAAGCATGATGAAGTTCTACCGAGAGCGTACGGACTGATGAAACTGGTAAGTTTTATTTAAAAACTCTAACACACATACCTACATAATTGAATTATCTACTTGAACCTGTAAAGAAATTATTGTGATAATAATAATAACCCCACCGCCGTATCTCTACGTTGACGTCGTGGTGGGGCTTGCGCGCTCTGAACTCTAGGCCTGAGCCAGTAGAGTTTACTTTGCCGGAACAGGTCTGGAATAAGGAGCCAGACCAAGAGAGATACTAAAACCCGCAGGGCAGCATGTGGCGAGCTGTTGGGCAGTAGCGACCCCACGGACCCTATCTCCCGGGAGAAGTCTTGTTCCTCACCTCTGGCTCACCTTTATTGGCCGGCTAGAATGAACACTGACGAGGAACAGAGCTCTCACCTCATTCTTGCCTTTATTGGCTGGCTTGAGTGAAGATTCGCAAGAGCAAACGTGCACGGAGAAAGGAAGTATTCCAGTATGATGCTGGTAGGGATCTTGACCGTACTTCCGGAATTGTCCTGATAGCCGTGGAATACCTCTCCACTCCTCATAAGCACCTCAGGACATGTTGCCCCCTTGTCGCTACGACACTGTGTGCTAGCGACCGTTTTCGGGGGCCCATTATTGAGTGTGCAAGTCACCCCCTGCCATTTTATCCGTGTACATATAAAACATAGATCAGGCAGGGGCCATAGTCCTTCCGTAGTTCTACATAGGTGACCAGTCCACTTTAGCAACCCAAACCCATAGTCCAATATCTTTGTTTCCATATCCTACAATAGTCCTGCACCAACCGGGGGTTTTTATTGGGTGCACTTACATAGCGCGAACAGGGATAATCGTCGGTTGGTGCCTCATTTCATTCAAAACGTCTAACAGGCCTCTGCGAGTTGGCTTCGGCCCCTCGTACGCCTTCCAAAGGTCCGGGACCCCAGGGTCCCGAGATATGTCAAAGAAGTTTGAAAAATAATAATAATACCATTTCTTGCAGGTGACACAGGCCCATAGAAAAATATCTTAACCTAAACATACATATTCTAATATAAACAAAACGTGTTAATAAATAAGGCTTAGACTATGTTAGTAGCACTTCACTATGCACTAGCTTGACTTAGTGCCGTCTTGTGGAACTTGTCCGCGGAAGCGACGGAACACCTTCAGAAAGTCTTCTTGCATGACGAGGGGCAGATAAAAGTTCGGTATTCGCACGACAAACGCCTTGAAATTGACGTTCCGGTGCGACTCTAATAACTGTACCCTCGGTGCGTACCTCGTCTTTTGGTGCACGTGCTCCACGATGTCTTCCACCTTAGTGGTGTAGTGCAGGCGAGCGTGCCTCGGAAACACGTTAAGCCGTTGGTCCTGCGACTGATCTCTCTCCGGTCGGATTTCCGTCCCATCGGACTATGAGAGTGAGGGAAGAGAGAGTGCACCTGTGTCTGCGCACACACTTGTGCATTATAATATCTCCCGCGCCGAATTTTTTTTTTTTTTTATGGATGCAAATGAAATCCAAAACACATGAGACATTTCAATGTTGTCTATCTGTCGAAGCTCAGCTTATTACAACTTCAAAACATATCATAACAGTTCTCCGGAGACGCCCACCTCCGTACGGATGTAAAAATACCACGCTTTTATCGCGCACTGGATTGTCAAATCTCGGTGTTAAGCCGAGCGTTGACAATCTAACAGAGTGCACCCCAGCGCGTCGAAAAGACACACTGTTGTATTTTTAACTCTTGGCGCTGAGCAGAGCGTTGGAAAAAATAGCCCTTACGAACCTGGGTAACCCCTTAGTATGGCACATCGGGGTTTAGAAAGAGACTGTCACAAAGATATGAGTGACAGAGACGACGCCGTACAAATACCTACCCTATCCTACCTTATATTGTATTACATTACAATTGCAGGAATGGGATAAAGAATTGGCATTTTTTGCACAAGTATTGGCTAATCAATGTCTTGGTGGAAACGAAGATGCCTGCAGAGCCACTGGTAAGTCAACTGCATCCTTTTCTATAAAATTTCATATTACCATCTTTAACGCCACATGTGAACTACGCATCATGCCTGACGTCACGCAAAATCTTACATAGCCCTGGAGATATTCGCGCGATTTGCATATATACAGAAAATCGACAGCAACCGCTGGGCAGTAGCCCACCAGACACAATACTGTCTTGTCGGAGGATCCTCCCTTTTCTACAAAGAATGAAGAACTGTCCACCCTGTTCCTCATATCTTTGTAACTACATTATCTTCATTAGCCTATAGCATATCTGCATCTTCTGCTGGACATAGGCCTCTCCAATTGCCGGTTATTTAACTCAATCCTCGGGTTCTTACAGTCAGATGCGATCCACCACCCAGCGAATTCACGTTTTTAGTACCAAAACTATCCAAATTCCATAAAAAATTATCCGCGCCCCATGTTATAATAACCTGATAAAATTCCCCATCGAAATAAAAATAATAGAATATAACGGAATTATTTATTTGTAAAACATAGGTAAAAGGTCAAGGTCAAGTCTTATGTAATAATTATATGTTGCGCAATTTTTTGTCATTGATGACATACAAATGTTAATGAGGATTATACAAAATAAAGAAAATCAATACCGTAGACAACAAACAAAAAATATCAAACAAAACAAAATACATGCATGCAATACATTCGTCGCCAACACTACAAAGGGGCGAACCTCATACAAACGGTCAAAAATTAGTTTAGTATACAAAAATGTTCCATTTCTCGAGCTCTATGTCGTCACAAAAGGGCGAAGCTCTAAGACTAATAGAAACGAAAAAAGATTGACGGCGTATCTTAAAATCAGTTGTAGGGATATTTTTTTTTTTTGTTCTAAATTATATATATTTTCTTAAATAATATCATCAAAATAAACGCGTCATCAGGAGAAAAAAAAACGTTTTTTGGCTCTCCTGTAAAATTTTCTTATTTGAGGTTCGCCCCTTTGCGGTGTTGGCGACGCATTGATCCAATGATCCAATGATCAATAATAGGTAAGTAGTTACAGTGTTCTATCATTTAGGTAATCATCTAGGACATAGTAACATTTCTCAACAAATAATTTATGAATACAATTGTTTAATTTTTTTAATGGCATGCTTCTAATAACATCGGATATTTTATTATAAATTTTGGGAGCAACCCCAAAGAAGCTCTTTTTCATTAATGATGTATTACATTTTATCGTACATAATTGATTTTTATATTGAGTACGGATTAGGGTCTTTTTAACTGCTGACAATTTAGTAAATAAATACGGATTTGATTTTACAAACAATGCAGTTTCCATTACATATATATAGCTATTTCTTAAAGTAGGGAACGCAGTTGAGTGTTGGTTTTGAATTACACATGGATCGCGAGAATAAAAACCTGAACATTACCACGTAATATATTAGACTCTCAGTACGATTCCTAGCAACACTCTCACGGATCGGCAGGGTTTTTGTTAAACGTTGTATAACTCATCATCTGTTACGACGCCTCATTGAGGTGGATAACAATTAAAATTCTATTGTGTCTCGTTAATTACAGTTGAAAGGATAACATCTTTGAAAAAAAATATAATTAAGTATTATAATCAGAAAAACAATAGCAGCAACTTTTCATTAAATAAATATCCAATTAAACCCACAATAACATATACCTATTACGACACAATTACATAAGTGTTAAAATACATAGGTAGCACAATAATATACAGGGTGTTTGGCAGAACGTTGAACATACGAAAATGGTGGATAGGTGGGGTCATCTGCTACTTACTCAGCCCTAATTTATTTGGCCCTGGCCCCCTAGATATTTAATATTTTTTTTTGCTTTCTTCTAGTTTCACCACTGTGAAACTTTTATTAAAAACGTTTATTAAAAATGGGTAAAACAGGCAATATTTTTGTTTTTTTAATCTTTAATGTTGACAGATTCTTATAAAATTATTGCTTTATTTAGATGTTAGCTAGAAAAAAAGTTATGAGTCCTTACAGAAAGATGTAAATCTTAATTTCAACTTGGATTAAAATAAAAAACCAGGGGGCCAGGGCCAAATAAATTAGGGCTGAGTAAGTACCAGATGAGGACCTATCCACCATTTTCGTATGTTCAACGTTCTGCCAAACACCCTGTACATTATTATAGATAACAATAATTTGGCAAATTGATTTTTTAATGTGATTATTTCTAGCATAAGATGCATGTACCTATATACGTTTTCATGTTCTTCTAGTGATAAGGTAGCCAAATCGCTTACCAGCACGACTACACAAGAACGATTTTACACATAGCCTTAATATTTAAAATATATATACAGGGTGATTGGAAGATGGGTGCAAAGCTTTAAGGTGAAGATAGTATAGACAATTTAGAACCATTTAAGCCGTGGTTGTCTCAGACGAAGTCTTACCAAATTTTTTAATTTTTAATAAGGTTTAAAGACGTATTGTACAATTTTTTTATTTTTTCTGAGCTTTAAATGTCAGTAAAAAAAATGTCTAATGACACAGAAGCCTAAAACATGTTTTGCTTGATTGCTTACACATTACTTTAATTAAATAAATAAAAAATGAATCCATTTATCATTCAATTTGGCCATAATTATGCAGTTTACATTAAATTTTGAGAATTTCCGAAAAAAACTTAAAAATTTGGTTAAAAATATTTGGTAAGACTTCGTCTAAGACAACCATGGCTTAAATGGTTTTAAATTGTCTGTACTATCTTCGCCTTAAAGCTTTGCACCCATCTTCCAATCACCCTGTATTATAGTAAAAAAAATAAAATACTTATTATTATGTATTTAATATTTCAGAAAAGTTTCCGAATCCCAGCCAGACCATTGCCATAGTCCGTTACAAATATCCGAATTGGGAATACTTAAAACCGAACAATACTGAAAAAGGCTTGAATGAAGAGAAAATAATATTTTCTATAAATAGATTTTTAAAATCCACGCATGCGTTAAAAAAAACTGTGACAAAAGCTATTATCATGAGTTGTCCACGAATGCATGAGTAAGTATAGTTTTTACTGTATTTTATATTACAGAGTATTTGTTAATTATTTTAAAGTCATTAAGAATTTTTGGATCCCGTGGTAGACTGGCAAATGCATAATCAGCCTATAATGTTCCCACTGCTGGGACACGGGCCTCCTCTTTGTGAGAGGGAGTGGGCCATAGCCCATAAATCACAACGCGGGCCCAGTGCGGGTTGGTAGATGTCACATGTCTTCGAATTTTTGGTTCTAGGACATGCCGGTTTTCTCACAATATTATCCTTCACCGTTTTTTGAGAGCAGTAGGTATTGATGAAATAATTTACACAAAGTAAAGCGCCTGTCTGGGTTCGAACCTACAACCTACAACTCATAAGTCGCGGCCGATACCGATGGGCCACCACTGTTGTCTGGGTGACAAATGCGTCATCGAATTATTGACTGATTAATTGTAATCACTCAAACTTGTTGTCAAACTCTAGAGTTTGACTACATTTGAGGCATTGTTATAACGTTCTTCCATTGAGATACTCTCAGAAGCAGCCCAGTATCGTATCCATTTCATAGGACATGGGACATTAGTGGTGAATATAGTAACACCTCTATAGCCTATCTCAAAAGTATCGAATGAAAGTGTAAACAAAACCTGATCAGGTAAAATTCTTACGCAATCACTCATTACAAGGAATTAGTAACACATTCCATATTATTAGAAGGTTTCAACTTTATATAAAGAAAGAAAGAAAAGAAAGAAAAAGTATTTATTGAGACTCGCACAGGAAATCACAAATTAAACTAAACACACTCATTAAAAACATTAATAAAAAAACAATAAAAAAAAACAAAGTAATATTAAAATAAAAGCAGAAAGTCTTATACGAGGCCAAAAGGCTCCTATCTCAGCATATGCTGCGACATTTAAAAAATAATTAATGTCGCAGCGCTGGTATTCTGATAGGGCCCGCAGTGATGTCTTGGATAGATACAGAAAAAAATATTAAATAAAATAAAAATAGATATGTGAAATACTTTAAAAAACAAAATATAGTCCGCGTGTCTGCAGCCGACGTAACATTATTTTTTTTATTAAAAATATTATATAACATAACATAACATAACATCACGCCTTGTTTCCCCGAAGGGTTGGGCAGAGGTGTCCCTGTAGCAGGTACACCCACATTTCGCCAGTTATGTTTAAGTCCCATGTAATAGAGGGCGAGCCTATTGCCATCAACCGGGCACAAATCCAGACTCCAAGCTGCTACTGAGAAATTTCAGATAGAAAAACCCAATAACACTTTGCCCGACCCGGGAATCGAACCCAGGACCTCATGCTCAGCAGTAGCGCTTGCGACCACTAGACCAACGAGGCAAATATTATATCTCACCACGTTTTCCAACAGTTATTGTTTGAGTAAGTTATTAAATTGTATTTGAAAAATCATCGATGAAGATTGAGGTTATAAAATTAAACTCAGTTGTAGAATCAAAAATATCTTTATGGTGATTTAAAAATTAGCTTTTCGGGATTAAGTATTCAAATCAAATCAACGAACTCAATTCGTAAGTGGCACTTCAAATTGACATCCACAGGTACGTTTTCTAATCTATTTGTTTACATTTTTATCAAATACTTTTGAAATAGTCCGTAGTTACCTGTCTGTTCGGGAATGCTGGCGTGATTTTATGATGTTGTTGACGACATAATTTTCTTGTAAGACTTCCAGATGTAAACTCGAAATATTACCTCAATCTCATACGTGGTGGAGCAACACACATCGGATGCGGTATTTCAGCTTACTCCAAATACAAAATGGGCGGAGACACTGAATCTATACAAAACGTAAGTCCTTTTACAACTAATAATTTAAACTAACTGCCATTTTCTGAACTAATTTTAATAGCTGATTCATTTTAATTAATTAATATTTTTTACTGATGTTCTAAGTACATTTAAGCTTAGAATATAACCAATAATTTTAAGAATGGAAGCGAATCGTCTCATATCATCCCCCTGGCTTTAAAATAAAATGTAGGTGATGTAAAAACATTCAGAACTAAAGAAATATCCGAAAACGCCTAACACAATAATAGAGAACATAACCTATTCGAGGTGAGATTCTAAAATGTTTGAGCTCGCTTCGCTCGCTCTTGCATTCTACAAACTCTCAATTCTAAAACTTCTCATGTCGACAAAGTACCGAACTTCTATTTCCGAAAATCTAATCAGCCCTAGGCGGGATGCTAACATTATTGACTTTACTTCGGTCGCTCTTACATCCTACTGTATCTTAATTCTTAAGCTTCTTTGTATAAATCGACACAGTCAGCCCTCTTTCTGTACGAATGGACAAAATAAAACCTATCCCATTTAAGGCGGGATGCAAAATTTATCGAGCACGCTTCGCTTGCTCTTGAATCCTACATTCTCTTATTTGTTAAGTTTTTCTGCTTAAGTAGACAAAGATATTCCTTGTATGAATGGACAAACGATAACCTAACATATCCAAGATGAACTGCAAAAATGATCGATCTCGCTTTGTGGAGTTGAAGATGCACTCCTGAAAAAAATCTGGCGCTTTACATCGGTATATAATGAACTGTTTTTTGTTGGATAGATCCTCCGTGCCTTGAAAAGCACGTTAAGCCGTTGGTCCCGGCTGTCATTCATAGATCTTTAACAGTCGTCAATTCTGACAACCAGTCTTACCAAGGAATCTCGTGCTACAAACCCAGTAACTGGGTTGTGGAGGTCAGATAGGCAGTCATTCCATGTAAAATACTTGTATTCCGCTGCATCCGGTTAGACTGGAAACAGACCCCAACATACTTGGGAAAAGGCTAGGCAGATTTATAGCAATTATCTGAATGATTGAGAGACAGAGGCATTTATTCTTCCACATTCATTCTGTTCAACCATTCTATCGTCTTATACAAATTCAAATAATTCCAGAGTGTTCAAATAGTCTGCAACATCTCAGATGCACCTAAACCAAAACAGTCAGTATATAAGACAGTCCCTCCTTTACCTGGACAAGGCTATACTAAACGCTGTGGCTGTCCCAGAGGATACAACGAATCCCGCAGCTGCCTGTGCGAAAGACGAACGAAATCTGTCTGGAAAGGTTGGTATCAACCTTCTTACAAAAAACACAACCAATAATTAGTCTAGTGGTCGCAAACATGACTTGAGGAGTTCTTGGGTCTAATGGTTGGGCTGGGCAAAGTGTTACTGAGACTTTTTTTTAAATTGGAAACTCTCAGTAGCAGCCTGAAGTCTGAACTAGTGCCCAAATAGTGGTGAAGACCTCGCCCTCAATTTTGATGGAGTGTGAGTGTATACAAGACAACTGTACTGTACCCAACCTTTTTAAGAGATCAACGTAGTGTTATCTTATTTTCAAATACTACTTACATACATTCTGATTTTGATGTAAGGATTTTTCTTTTCTTTTAGACAGAGATGCTACACCAACTAAACCAACATTTAACAGCATTCAACCAACAAAAAACATGAAGAAAAAAAAAGGTTAATAATGTCATTAATATTTGTTCATTATTTTCCATAACAATCATGATTTATTTACTAGATTTGTTATTCAAATTCTGATTATTACAAATCTGATTAAACAAATGTCATTTGCATTTGCAGGAGCACCACAACTCAAGAGTCAGCTAGTGAAAGATCAAGATTCGAGTAAAGGCAAAAACAACCGGCCACATAATGATGGAAGGAATGACAATGTTAAGTTAGCAGCACAAGACCAGCCAAAGCTTTCAATACATGATTTTCCAGAAAAGAAAGACAGACAGGTCAATGGAATTAAATCACCACGTATCGCCTCTAAGTAAGTTAGTAAATAATACTTTAAAAAAATATCCGATGAGAGAGTGACTACAGAGCGCAGGTTTGAAGATTTACTCATTACACAAAGGTCAATAACCGGCGTTATACATTTATTATATTCAAAATTGAGTAATGTGTGTGAAAAATAAAACGATCACTTAGTAAAGCTTATTTTATTTTACAGATCTCGCCATATTATTGAATCCAAAGGAAATAACAGTGAAGGAAATCATCCAAAGGGGAAAAAGGTGAAGAATATTGAATCCTCCGATGAATTTTCTAGAGTAGGTATTATTTATGCCCCTTATTTATTCCTTTTAATAATGAAGACATGCATACACTCCCTATTACATAAATAATAATTAGTGAGAAATTATGCAAGCCAAAATAAGATACTTTAATTATTTATAAACTTTGTTGCAGATAACGAATGCAATAGCACCTAAAAATACCGATGAAAGGAATGATTTAGTCATACAGTTCTCCAGTTACCATAAACCATCCAAACCTCAAGATCAAAAACAAGTATTGAAACCCGCTAACGCAGCAAATATATTTGAAGATCTTATATATAAAGTACGTACTTTAAATACGTACGGGGAAAAGGAATCTACAACTAAAAGAGCATTAGACGTAGTAAAAAAAAATGTCATTGACAACTCTCGAAACTCAAAGCAAAACCATGTTGTTAGTAACGAAAAAGCAGTTAAACTTAAAGCACATAATAAACATCCTGATTTTAAACATAAACGGTTGTTGTCAATATTAAACTCGTTAGAGCAAGAAGTAAATAATATCAAATTTGATGATGATTTGAAGCAATTATTTGATATGAAAATGAGAAAAATATACGAAACTGGCGTTAACAAATCCGAAGAAACACAACAAGACAAGAAGCACTTGAACGATCTTAGACATTATCTAAAAAATGAAAACAATGCAAGTGTAGAAGATGAGATAGTTGCATTAAGGAGAATGATTCACCGTATGTCAAAAGGAACACAAAATTATCACAAGCTTACTTACGCCGAAAATGAAAATAGTCCAAACCAAAACTATAATTATATGGATCAACAATTTGATGAATATAATGACAAAAAATACCTGAACAATATGGACCATTTGTATAAAGATATTCCTGCTGCGCTAGCGGAGCACCGTAATTATCACAATAAATTCTATAACATTTTAAATGATGACAATAATGATCTAAGAGATAATTCAAAAACCAGAAATCAAGAATCGTTTGACACTGCACGACAAACAATTTTATCAACAGCAATTGATTACAACTTAGACAATTATGACGAGAAAAGGCTCAAGTTAGAACAGAGTGCTATGAATAAAATAATAAACGCAAGACAACGGCTCGAAAGAAACAATAAACAAATGATAAGTGATAAGAAAAGTAGACATTTAGACATGAATACAAATGTTGAAAGTTCAGAACGAAGAACCAATACTTTTTCCGATGGAAGACTAGAATTTAGTCACCCTTTTAGTCGGAGCTATCAAGTAAGTCCTTTAATTATTTAAATTATTAAGTGTTGTGTCATGTCGTGATGACCCAGTGATTCAAAGGCCTCGTCTCTCATGCACGAGGCTGCGGGTTCAAATCCGGGCAAGTACACACAGCTCCATTATGTAGTTACCCCCCCTCCCCCAAAAGACATGTGCGTTCAAATGCATGATAAGCCCAAGTTGCTTTTTGTACGTTGCAAAAACATTTTATTATAATTAAAGTATTGTTTTAGTGAATAGCGTTAACATTTACAAAAAGTTATTCAACGTCTAAATAGACCGGAGGTTTCAAGACAGCTTGCCGTGCAAAAGATAGGAGATTCAAGTCCTAAGCACGGAGTGTGCTTTTTTTCATTCACTTTTTAATAGTATTTTTCTATTTTGTTTTAGTAATAATTTAAAAATCCAGAAAAATAAAATATTTTAATAATCATTTAATAATATTTATTAATTTACATATTTTGCCAACTGACACAAACGAGTCCCTAGACAAATGACATCCTACTAACGCAAATGATAAAAAACTTTTTTACAAAAATTACAACCGACTTCCAAACTACAAAGTGAAAAATAACTTTAATTTCGGAAGTCGGTGTCAAAAAACTAAAATACTGATCCAAAGACACCGTCTTCCGGAAGACTCCCGAAGTCGGTTGTATTTTTTGTAAGAAAGTTTTTTTTTCACTTTTTAGTGATTTGGTTTGTAATTTATCTAAGTTACAATAGCCTTATGTCAACTGCTCATCAAAAATACCCAAATCGCTATAGATGTGCCTATAATATTTGAAGAGTTCCCTCGATTTCTCCAAGATCCCATCATCAGATCGTGACCAAATGACAATGGGACCAACTTGAAAGTATACCCTTTCAAAAAAAAAATAATTTTTCAAATCGGTCCAGCGGTCTTCGAGTAATCGGGGAACATACATTTAAAAAAAAAATCTCCCGACGAATTGAGAACCTCCTCCTTTTTTTTTGAAGTCGGTTAAAAATAGGAAGTGCTAGAAATAAACAATAGTTTTAAGTGAACGTATACATTAAACGTAGTTATAACTTGAGGGTATGGATTAATATTTTATAAATAAAACGTTAATGGATACCCTCAAATTATAACATCTAAATAATAAATCAAAAGTGACTCGGACGATAGTAGATAACAATTTCATCGCAATTCACATGGGCTCGCTGGCTAAAATAGTTTGTCAAACTGCCGGTTGGCATGAGTATGAAGACGTTCGGTGATGCGATGGTTCGAGTCAAAACAATGAACTCTTTTTGAAGTATTCTTTAAATTATTCGTAACGAATTCAATGTTGCAGCAGTGTAAATAACATTTTAAAACTTGAGGGGCTAGCTCATACTGACGCTGTGTGTACAAATGTGACTTTTCAATTCACATGTACTATCTGAGTTTATCTTGGACATTACAGACATTGGTGATGCTAAACATCGTGAGGAAACCTGATGTATCCTAACTTATATATAAATCAAAAATCTGCCTAGCCTTTTACCGACTATGTTGGGGTCGGCTTCCAATCTAACCGGATGCCGCTGAATTCCAATATTTTACATGGAGCGACTGCTTATCTGACCTCCACGACCCAGTAACCGGGTAATACGATACTACTTGGTAAGACTGATTGTCAGACTTTCGGGCTTCTGACGACTCGTAACGACTGTCAAAGATCCACGAATGATAGCCGGGACCAACAGCTTAACGTGCTTTCCGAGGCACGGAGGAGTCTCAGTACGTAAAGATGGTCACCTATCCATGTACCAACCCCGGCAAGCGTAGCTTAACTTATATATAAATATAATATGATATTATTATACGTTAAATTATATTATATATTACATTATAAATACGAAAAGTTTGTTTTTTGTTACGCTTTCACGCTAAAGCGACTAAACAGATTTGGATGAAATTTTGCACATGAGTAGACCAGAATCTGGGTTAGGATATAGGATACTTTTTATCCCGATATTCCTACGGGATTTAGTCTTATGCGAGTGAAACCGTGGGGTTCAGCTAGTAGTTAATATAAGTCTGAAATCCCAATCTTGAGCAAACGTGGTGATCAATGCTCATGCCAGAAGGCATATATGAAAAGAGGGCTTTGCCCTGCAAAGGGACAATAATAGCATTATCATCACGCCTGTAATCCCCGGAGAGTTAAGCAGAGGTGCACATATAGCAGGTACACCCACATTTCGCCAGTTATGTTTAAGTCCCATGTAATAGGGGGTGCTATTGCCTGTATAGATTACGCAAAGGCGTTCGATAGCTTAAGCCACGAATACATATTGGAAACTCTAAAGCAACAAGGAATACCAGCAGCATACATCAACATAATTCATAACATTTATGCCAACAGTAAGGCTAGAATTCAATTGGAATCTCTGGGAAACGAATTCCACATAGAAAAAAGTGTGTGGCAAGGTGACCCACTATCACCAACATTGTTTTCTGCCGTTTTAGAAAACATATTTCGTAACTTGAACTGAGAAAAGTTTGGTCTTAACATAAATGGGTTGAAAATGAACCACCTCAGATTTGCCGATGACTTTGTGTTATTCGAAGAAATCCCAGAAAACTTGTAAATCATTTTACAATGCGAAAAAAGCTTAAAAAATTGGTCTGAAAATGAGTTACAGCAAGACAAAACTAATGACTAACTCCATAAAAGTAGATATAAACTTAAAGGAGGAAGCTCTGGCATATGTAGAAGACTAGATATACCTTGGTCAAGCCATCTCTACCAAAGACCAAATTAGCCAGGAAATAAATATGAGGATTGCAATTGGTTTGGAAAAAATACTGATCCCTCAAGGAGATAATGAAGTTTAAAAACCTAGGCATGACATTGAAAGGAAAAACTTTCAACTCATGTATACTCCCATGTTTAACATAATTATGGGTGTGAGATATGGGCACTTACCAAATCGCTCCGAGGAAAGCTTGCCAAATGTCAAAAAGCAATGGAGAGAAGCATGGTAGGCTCAAAGAGACAGGATAGCATAAGAAACACAGATCTCCAGTCCAAAACAAAACTGACCGACATTCTAACAAGAATATACCAACAGAAGTGGAGGTGGATAGTCCATATGATGCGAAACACTAAAGGAAAGTGGAGCAAGGTAGTGACAGAGTGGTATCCAAGGAAAGGCAAAAGAAATCAGGGAAGACAGCTTTCCCGATGGGAGGATGAAATAAAACTGACAGCAGGTTCAAATTGGAGGAGTATACGTCGCGACAGACAACTAAGGAAATTTTTAGAGAAGGCCTATGACATGAGGCACACCGAAATTCGAGACATTTTGTGATTTTTTGTTGTGACCATTATTATCAATTTTGCTGTCTAGTTCCGGAATAAAAGGCTTTATTATTATTATTACGTCTTTGACATTTCTCGGGACCTAGGGTTCCCGGACCTTTGGAAGGCGTACGAGGGGCCGAAGCCAACTCGCAGAGGCCCCTTAGACGTTTTTAATTAAATGACGATACCAACCGACGTTTATCCCTGTTCGCACTATGCAAGTGCAGCCAAGGACAACCCCCGGTTGGTGTAGGACTATTGTAAGATATGGAAACAAAGATATCGGACTATGGATATCCCTACCAGCATCTTACTGGAATACTTCCTTCCTCTGAGCATGTTTGCTCTTGCGAATCTCCACTCAAGCCAGCCAATAAAGGCAAGAATGAGGTGGGAGCTCTATTCCTCGTCAGTGTTCACTCTAGCCGGCCAATAAAGGCAAGCCAGAGGTGAAGAACAAGACCTCTCCCGGAAGATAGGGTCCGTGGGGTCGCCACTGCCCAACAGCTCGCCACATGCTGCCCTGCGGGTTTTTGTATCTCTCTTGGTCTGGCTCCTCACCCTAGACCTGTTTCGGCAAAGTAAACTTTACCGGCACAGACCCAGAGTTCGGAGCGCGCAAGCCCCACCACGACGTCAACGTAGACATACTATTATTGATAGGGGGCGAGCTTATTATCATCAATCGGGCTCAAATCGAAACTCTGGCCTGCTACTGAGAAATTCTAGATGGAAGAACCCAGTAACACTTTGACCGACGTGGAATCATTTATGCTCACATGTACTAAATAAATATGTATAAATTGCAAAGAAAACCTAAACGAAAGACATACTTACGAAGGAAGTAAGTTAAATAAATAACAAGAATCCGAGGATACAGCCTTTTGGAACACCATCGTAGACAGTTCAAGGGATAGTGATAATACCTTTCTCTAATGAAAATAATATATTATGGTTAAAAAATATTTTAGGCAGCATATCCTTACTTCAACCAGTATCGTTTATTGTATCTCTAATAAGTAATAACACTTCATAATATTTATTTCAGAACGGCGACATGCTTCAAATGCGGCTATGGCGACCAAACCATATAGGATCGTTAAGACTATCTAGAAACCAGCCTAGACCGTCCACGTCTTCAAGTGAAAAAGACACGATCATATATTAATTACCCAAATGCGGCTGCATTACAAACCGCTGTGTTGCAGCTGGGTTCGGACGGACTATTACTGTTTTAAGACATTCGCAAGATAATGCAGCACAGACTGTGGATGTCTGTGTTGCATCCGCCTTTGTATTACACGGTTTCTGAAAGGTTTAAGACCCTTTCTCACTAAAGCGTATAGTTAGCTGCAGACTGTGAGCGTCTAGTAGGTATAAAATGTATGAAAAAAATGCAATGCAATCTGAGATGTGAAACATCGGAACTATTTTGTAAAGATAATATGCATGAAAGGATGGTTTATTAAAGGAAATAAATAATGGCATAATCAAAAACACAATATACAGTTTTTTTTTAAAGAAAATAATTATTCCACTGCCTCGTTAGTCTAGTGGTCGCAAGCGCTACTGCTGGTCCTGGGTTCGATTCCCGGGTCGGGCAAAGTGTTATTGGGTTTTTCTATCTGGAATTTCTCAGTAGCAGTCCGGAGTCCGGAGTCTAGATTTGTGCCCGGTTGATGGCAATAGGCTCGCCCCCTATTACATGGGACTTAAACATAACTGGCGAAATGTGGGTATACCTACTACAGGGTCACCTCTGCACAACCCTTCGGGGAAACAAGGCGTGATCTTTCAATTTCGTTTAGAACACCAGTACCCTAATTGCGTAACTTATTTTCGTAAACAATTATACCTAATTTGTTTCATTTTGACAGTTCAACAACATTCATTGCGTTATTTACGTTGTTGAGCTGATTTTTTTTCCAATTTATGAAGCAATGGATTAACAATATGTTTCAAATCGAAACAGATTGTGTTGTATTACGCAATTAGGGTACAGGTCTGACCCGCCGCATTGTATGTTTCATATCACAATTTCAGCCGCACTGACTGTACTTGGTTTTTCGTACATTTTCGCAGCCGGTAGCCGACTATACGTTTTTATGTGACTAAAGACAGACAGATTTCAGACGGAGACAAGGCAGGATGTTTTTGTGATAGCCGATCACTTAAATATCTATCACATGCTAGTAGGTATTTTTAAGGATGTGTCGTGGCAGAAGTTATTTATTATTGTTATTAAGCCTTTTTATTTATATTTTAATTAGCTATAATTTCAACAAATGTAAGAATATTTGATAAGAATAAACTGGAGTTGAATAAAAAACTGATGTTCACGCTATTGGTTTTTTTAATTTACGCGCTAGTCTTCAGGGTGGCAGGGGACATTGACGCGATTTCAACGCAGGGGGGTTCAGAATCATGTACTGAATCCATGGTAAAACAGTTTTCGCGTCGATGTCCCTGAAAGCCTGTATAATAATAACAGGGGCCCACATGTATTACCAGCGCTACGGTATTCTTTTATTTTCAATATCGCTGCATTATTCTCAGATAGGAAGCCTTTTTGGCCTCGCACAGGTCGTTATTATTTTTGTTGTTAGTTTGTTAGTTTAAAATGATCCTTTTTTTTAAGCTTTTTTTTTTTTGCAATGTACAGTAAGCGCTCAAAAGTGCATGAGCACGCTAAGAGTCGTATTGCTGTGAACACGCGGTATAGCTCGTACATTTGTATGTGTAAGCAACACGATACACACACCACAGATAACGCAGTTTTGCGCTACACGAAACAACAATATATTTCCGTCGCTTTAAACATGCTAGCACACACGCACTATGCGCGTGAACTTGACCAGTTAATGGCATTGCTAAAATTCGATAGTAACTTAACAAGTGCAGATAGCAGAAAGCGTTAAGCGTTGGTATGGAATTCAAACTGCCTCAGGTTCTAATCTCATAAAACACAGTGCGGTTTTTTGCAAATATTATTATTTTTGTTTTCGATAATAATATTTTTTAAATATTGCTGCTTTTTTATGTTGTTATTGCAATAAAGGTTTTAGAATAAAAAATGCGTG
This sequence comes from Agrochola litura, assembly GCA_949152395.1. Classification (NCBI taxonomy): domain Eukaryota; kingdom Metazoa; phylum Arthropoda; class Insecta; order Lepidoptera; family Noctuidae; genus Agrochola; species Agrochola litura. Next base: position 18,270,751 of record OX424513.1, on the reverse strand, counting down.
ACATATGATAACAAAATTTAAAAAAATATGTTTATTCGTTATATTTATTTTACATAAGTTAAAAAATTGCTACAATTATTTATCATTACTTCAGCTGAATAAGATGTGAAATAGATGTCAAGAAACTTAGAAGCAGTTTGTATTATTTTGACATATTTAAATTATGAAATATTTTAAATTTTTAATGGATTTTTTCACCATAAATATTAAGCTTTGATCATGGTCGAAGTAATTAAGTAATAAATAAGAATATTAGACTACTTAAAATGTAAAAAACTACTTACAGAATAGGTAATTTTAAGGTTAAATATTTGTTTATATTTTATTTGTATTAATTATTTTACATTTTATTTGACTTTAGTAAATATTGGTTGTTATTGAGGTTAAAGCTTAAGTATTCATTTTCTTTACGAAAAGAAGATTGAAACTAAACCTCAAATTTTAATCCTAAAATAATACTATTACTAAAATAATATTAAACAATTTCGGTATATCTGCAAGAAATACGACAAACACCCTATTGAAACGTGCTTAAAAAATTCGTTACCATAAATTCATGCAATAACGAATCTGTTGTTTATTAAGTTGGTACGGTCAATAGTTTAAGGTCAAAAACAGTTTTCTAGCTGGTCTTCAGTGATGCAAGCCTTCAGAGTGCACGGCGAACGGTTCATAATGACGTGTTTTTAATAATTCAGCAAAATATCTCGTTGGTATGAAACCATTTGTTTCATTCACCATTTGACGTCGCTGCTACTCGATAATAAGCCCCTTCCTCATATCTCTTAACCCTCACAGTATTTCTCTAGAACAAAGAAAAACATTGTTTTTATTACACATAATACCTTATTATTTATTATTCACTAATCGAATTAAACCTCACAATGAATTTAAAACTTTAAAGGCATCTTCTGTCTCAACAATACCTCTGTTCTATCAACAATACCCTTGATTAAGATTTATGTTTAGTAAAATATGAAATATATAAATGATAACACTCACACTTAGTCCGGTTTCATTAGATATTCACTTCACTTTTACGCAGCGCAATAATATTCTCTGATCTGATCTGATCTCTTCAATATATTTTATGCCTGCTTTTTGATAATAATAACCACAACACTGCGCTAAATACTCGTCACCAATATTATCCACGAACCAAAAAAGTTCTATTAATTAAATACTCGTAACAAACTGCATCTACCCCACAGAAATCGAAATAATTTACTCAGTTTTTTGTGGTCTACCTGCTAAACTTTAATATTTATGTGAACAAGACGAATGAAACTAAAAACGAATGATGATTATTGAACTAGTCATTGGTTGCAGACAAAGTGAGTGTGTGTGTGTAATGTGCGTGTCTACAGTATTGTAAAAACTTATAGAAGAAGGTCTTAAGTCAAACCGAAGCGTCATTCTATTGCTTTGTGAGATTGCTCATGGACTTTTGGTCGGTACTGTATGTGTGTTTGTTCTGGTGGAATCTTGCTACTCAATTTTGAAGCAGATACCTTCGACCGATTGAGCTGAAATTTTGTATACACGTTTAGTTTGGATGACAATACACGATAAGTTGTGTGACGTCATTCTAAATCCAATATGGCGAACCATCCAAGATGGCAGAATAGTTTTTTTAGTGCATTTCTACAATATGGGTATCAAATGAAAGGGCTTGTTGAGAGTAACTCGAAAAATTATGTGACGTCACTCTAAATCCAACATGGCGGAACATCCAAGATGGCGGAATAGTTATTTTTTATGCACTTCTGCAATATGGGTATCAAATGAAAGGGCTTGCCGAGAATAATTAGAAAAATATTCTGACATCACTCTTAATCCAATATGGCGGACTTTTAAAGTATTTTTATGCTTTCCTATAGTATGGGTATTAAATGAAAGGGTTTGCTGAGAATAAAAATGCAGGTTAAAAAAAGATGGTGATGGTGAAATTTCAGGTGGATTAGAGCAACGGAGCTTATGCTCCGTTGCTCTAATCCACCTGGAATTTGGTGTAGAGACCTCGATTACCTACTAGTAGAAGAGTAACCGTGGAGTTTCTTGCCGGCTCTTCTCCATAGGAAGCGACCAATTGGAACCGTGCACCTAGCTTCTGACGTTTCATAAGTGCCCTTGTAGGTTTATGTGAAATAAATTAATTTGAATTTGAGAATTGTAGCCAGCGATAACTAAAAAGTAAAAAATAAATTAAAAGCAAAAAACCTTTAAAAGAAAAAGCTTTTATTTAAATGCTCTAAAAAGAAAAAAAAAGGTTTTTTTTTTCTTTCTTTCTTTCTTTTCTTTCTTTCTTTCCTACCATAATCATTTGCATTTTGATTTGATACTGTAAGTGGCACCAGTCCTGCAATCAAGCACAGCATTTTACATTTTACGAGTATGTGTCGTTCCAACAAGATATTGTTTTTATATTTTATTGGACGAAAAACAAGCCCACGGCCCACCCAATGGTAAGTTGTAACCGCTGCCTATGAATATGGTAAAATGTGTGCACAATGCACTACCGAATTCTACTAAAGTACCACATCTGATAGTTTAAATACAACAATGCCATCTATTACTAGCTAATGGCTGGATACTTAGAGGTGTGAGGAACCGGGTGTAAAATTCACTCATCCACCATAGAAAAGGGAGGCTCCTCCGACCAGACGAGTGTTGTGTCTGTTGGGAATCTCATAGCTGACCTCTGAGGTTATGACTATTTATATTTAACCGGTTAATCCTGTGGGTGCCTTAAGTTGCTAAACTCAAAGCCTCCAGCCAGGGGCATACAAACAAGCTTATAAACTAGGTGAACGCTCGCTAAGGGCACCCCCTGTGGGGTACTAACCTCGGTTTAGGGCGTTTACCGGGGGGAGGACATCACAGATGGAACGGGCTGGATCAAAGTTTTGATCATGATTATTATTCGGGGAATTTAAAGCTACGTGCTTAGCTGCAACAACTGCTGGCACCTCGTTTTCGAGCAAGGGTCGGGGCGACGATTGATGTCGGGACTTTGTATTATGCTGGTCGCGCGAAGCACTGCTGGCGCGATGCAGGATTTTGCGTGACGTCAGTGAGATGAGTAATTCGCATGTGGCGATGTAGATGTCGCCACAGATATCTTTCCAAAAAGACGACACATAACTGCTGAGCTATTATGTTGGTAACCGCATAACTAGGCACTCTTCTCACACTATATTAAAATAACAGATCTTAAGAAAATTGAGTCAAGATCTCTTTAGATCTGACATTATACTTGATCTCTTGAACTGACATAGGTATAGCTTTGACTTCATTAACTAATTATCATTTTTACCATGAATGTCCTAATGCATGCATCTTATTTGTTGTTGCTGTATTTTTTATTTAATTATCATTGTGTAGAACAAAATTAAATATTTGCACACCATAAGTAATGGTAGAATGTACAGGGGCCATTATAATTTTAAGATCATACATTGTAAACCTACATTTTCGCAAATAAATGAATTTGAATTTAGATAAACCATTGATGATCATATTAGGTGCAAAAGTAGAAAGTACAGTACCGACCAAAAGTCCATGAGCAATCTCACAAAGCAATAGACTGACGCTTCGGTTTGACTTACGACCTTCTTCTATAAGTTGTAACAATACTGTAGACACGCACATTACACACACACACTCACTTTCTCTGCAACCAATGACTAGTTCAATAATCATCATTCGTTTTTAGTTTCATTCGTCTTGTTCACATAAATATTAAAGTTTAGCAGGTAGACCACAAAAAACTAAGTAAATTATTTCGATTTCTGTGGGGTAGATGCAGTTTGTTATGAGTATTTAATTAATAGAACTTTTTTGGTTCGTGGATAATATTGGTGACGAGTATTTAGCGCAGTGTTGTGGTTATTATTATCAAAAAGCAGGCATAAAATATATTGAAGAGATCGGATCAGATCAGAGAATATTATTGCGCTGCGTAAAAGTGAAGTGAATATCTAATGAAACCGGACTAAGTGTGAGTGTTATCATTTATATATTTCATATTTTACTAAACATAAATCTTAATCAAGGGTATTGTTGATAGAACAGAGGTATTGTTGAGACAGAAGATGCCTTTAAAGTTTTAAATTCATTGTGAGGTTTAATTCGATTAATGAATAATAAATAATAAGGTATTATGTGTAATAAAAACAATGTTTTTCTTTGTTCTAGAGAAATACTGTGAGGGTTAAGAGATATGAGGAAGGGGCTTATTATCGAGTAGCAGCGACGTCAAATGGTGAATGAAACAAATGGTTTCATACCAACGAGATATTTTGCTGAATTATTAAAAACACGTCATTATGAACCGTTCGCCGTGCACTCTGAAGGCTTGCATCACTGAAGACCAGCTAGAAAACCGTTTTTGACCTTAAAATATTGACCGTACCAACTTAATAAACAACAGATTCGTTATTGCATGAATTTATGGTAACGAATTTTTTAAGCACGTTTCAATAGGGTGTTTGTCGTATTTCTTGCAGATATACCGTAATTGTTTAATATTATTTTAGTAATAGTATTATTTTAGGATTAAAGAGGTTTAGTTTAAATCTTCTTTTCGTAAAGAAAATGAATACTTAAGCTTTAACCTCAATAACAACCAATATTTACTAAAGTCAAATAAAATGTAAAATAATTAATACAAATAAAATATAAACAAACTGCCCATATTTAACCTTAAAATTACCTATTCTGTAAGTAGTTTTTTACATTTTAAGTAGTCTAATATTCTTATTTATTACTTAATTACTTCGACCATGATCAAAGCTTAATGTTTATGGTGAAAAAAATCCATTAAAAATTTAAAATATTTCATAATTTAAATATGTCAAAATAATACAAACTGCTTCTAGTTTCTTGACATCTATTTCACATCTTATTCAGCTGAAGTAATGATAAATAATTGTAGCAGTGTGTTAACTTATGTAAAATAAATATAACGAATAAACATATTTTTTTAATTTTGTTATCATATATCACGCATTTTTTATTCTAAAACCTTTATTGCAATAACAACATAAAAAAGCAGCAATATTTAAAAAATATTATTATCGAAAACAAAAATAATAATATTTGCAAAAAACCGCACTGTGTTTTACGAGATTAGAACCTGAGGCAGTATGAATTCCATACCAACGCTTAACGCTTCCTGCTATCTGCACTTGTTAAGTTACTATCGAATTTTAGCAATGCCATTAACTGGTCAAGTTCACGCGCATAGTGCGTGTGTGCTAGCATGTTTAAAGCGACGGAAATATATTGTTGTTTCGTGTAGAACAAAACTGCGTTATCTGTGGTGTGTGTATCGTGTTGCTTACACATACAAATGTACGAGCTATACCGCGTGTTCACAGCAATATGACTCTTAGCGTGCTCATGCACTTTTGAGCGCTTACTGTACGTCGATAAAAAAAAATAAAGGCACTCCGGGAGTGCCGACAGAAGTGAAAACTTGAACAAGATCGCCTTGTTGGAAGAAAAATAATTAATTGTATAGAAAATTGGTCCGTAACCTTATCTAAATAAAGAGCATAATAGAGTTTACAAAAAAAAATACTTCCAAAACCTTTAAAGTAAAAATACTTGCATAGAACATTGATCCGTAACGTAATATAAATTAAGAGCACAATCGCGTTTACAAAAATGAGGTGTCGGTAACGGTGTTGCGAGTTCAATAATTGTTTTTTCCCATCTTAAAAATGCCCAACGGGCCTAAAGAAGTTTTCACTTAAAAAAAATTGTTTATCTCAATAACAAAGGGCATTAAGATACATGTTTTTGAAGCTCACCTTTTAAGCAGGAATTGCTTGTGTAAAAAGACTCCTCGCTTCCACTTGTCATCATCACAGATTACATATACTATCATCATCTACTAAGCAATTGAAATGTAAACATATACAACTAAAAATGTATGGGTAAATTTAAATTATACAAATAGCACTGTAAATAAATGAGCGTAATGCAAAGAAAAGGGCCAAAATACTCGTATTCGTGTTATGTAGGTATGTGAGTATGGGTGAGAGTGTGAAGTGTGAGAGTGTGTAGTGTGTGAGTTAAAATTAGAATATTTAGTTATATTTAGGCTCGTGGCTAAGTAATAACAGCCGCACGGGTCGATCCATCAGGTTACGCTACGCTTGCCTGGGTTGGTCAGTGGAAGGGTGACCATCTTTACATACCGAGACTCCTCCGTGCATCGGAAAGCACGTTAAGCCGTTGGTCCCGGCTGTCATTCGTGGATCTTTGACAGTCGTTACGGGTCGTCAGAAGCCCGAAAGTCTGACAACCAGTCTTACCAAGGGGTATCGTTTTATTTATTTATTTATTAAAACTTTATGCACAAGTAAAAAAATACTGTACAAAGGCGGACTTAATGCCTGAGGCATTTTCTACCAGTCAACCTTAGGGTGATGCAGAGACAAAACATGGCAGGTGCAACATAAATGACAGATAACTTGAAAATGTTTACCTAGCTTTACCCAGTTACTGGGTTGTGGAGGTCAGATAGGCAATCGCTCCATGTAAAATACTGGTATTCAGCTGCATCCGGTTAGACTGGAAGCCGACCCCAACATAGTTAGGAAAAGGCTAGGCAGATTGAGAAAATAGTAAGATAATAAGAAATGACATAACAGACACCAAATAAATTTTTGGGCCAACACAATCAAATGAAAAGTAGGTCTCCAAATTCAACATGGTAGGCACCAAAATCAAATTTAAAAAATACATACATACACATACATAATCTCACGCCTTCTTCCCATGGGGGTAGGCAGAAACTACAGAACGCCACCTGCTACGATCCTTACATAGGTACTCCTTTTGCCTCGTTTACGTTCATACATCTGGTCATACACGCACGCCGATTTCGAGTACTACACACCTGGCCTTTCTGAAGAACCAACATATTAAATTATCTGTCGTTGCTTCATTTTTAATTCTTTTTACCTATTGTGGTATAGTAATTTTATTCTAGGTGCATCGTCTTCACATTTACTCGTAGGTAATATTATTTAACTAATGTACGTGCATATACAAACAATTGTAAAACATTTTAAAAGAGTAACGGTGGAGTTTCTTGCCCATACGCTTGCTCCATACGAAAACTACCTTTTGGAAGGGGCGACTAGAATCAATTTTAATATTTTGTAAATTTTGACGTTCAAAAGTGCCATACATGGGCCTATTTGAAATAAATGATTTGACTTTTGACTTTTTTGACCAATAAGGTCAAGTAAAATACTTTATTCAGCTGCATTCGGTTAGACTGGAAGCCGACCCCAACATAGTTGGGAAAAGGCTAGGTAGATGATGATGAGTTATATTTAGGTAATATCCTGTCTGACATTGTAAATGCGAAAGTATGTGTTTGCTTGCTTGTTACGCTTTCAAGCCAAAACAGCTGAGTAAATCTAGATGAGATTTGGCACTTTGATAAATCATGTCCTGGATTAGAACAAGGAATACTTCCATCCCGTCACTCCCATGGGATAGAAACCTCTGCGGGTGAAACCAGTTTAGGTGCAAGTGTAAGATAATGACAATGGAGAACATCGATGACGCTGAGCCTTCCATAGTTGGGAAAAGACACATGGTAACTTGATAGTTAGTCCGTACAGCCTTGCCAAACAAACATACAAAGACAGACTGACTTTAACATCTTAAAATCTACTGGATAGATTTGTATTTTATGTTAAAGCGTTGCTGCAAATAGTGCTCGTAAAACTAAAAAAAAAACTGAATTAAAAATATTTTATTTTGCATAAACCTACAAGGGCACTTATGAAATGTCAGAAGTTAGGTGCACGGTTCCAATTTGTCGTTTCCTATGGAAAAGAGCCGGCAAGAAACGCCACGGTTACTCTTTTATAAAGAAATGGTTTCTACAATGCTTTCAAATTACAAGTGTTAATAAATATGACAGGACAGTATCGGCCTATCAAAAAGTATCAGGTACTTAGTACAATAGAAAATTATCCACAAGTCTACAGCCTACAACGTTCTCACATTCACAAAATCAAAGCAGAAACATGCCTCATGATCATAATCAGCCTATTAGCACTGCTGGTGAAGGGTTGGCGTTTTTGGGGGACTGTCTTATGTAGTTTTGATGTTCGAAAAGTGCTGATTCTCAGCCTAGTTTGAATAAATGGATTTTGATTTTTGATTTTGCCGTCCTTACGAAAAGTGCAATAACTAGGTTAAACCTGATTTCGAGAAAAACGCGGGTAAAGATTTTATTTTTGTTTTGTTTGTAGGTATCTCCAACACTATACATGGTTTACAAGGCAAATTCGTCATAGATACGTAAAAAGTGTCTAAAAATAATATATAGATCTCGTTCTGCAAATTCCGAATATGTACTTATCTCAATTCGGCGCAAAATTCGAGTTTTTGCACTTTTCGTAAGGACGGCAGAGCAGTCGACTACTTTTTCAACCATACGCTATTTGACTTAATCAATGGCCATCCAAACTGCGAAGATCGTCGCTCCAACTAACTTACGACTAGAACAATCAATTCATCAAACCCACGTTGACAAAAAAATCTAAGCAAACGAAAAACGGAAAAATAGTAGGTACATCTGACCGAACTATGGCACATCCATTGAGCGTTATCGCTGAAAAAGAAAACAATTGGGAACCGTTTGTAAACATCCTTTGCGTCCAAGATAAAATCAAAACCGCAGAATGGAACACGAACGAAAAACAAGTGCCCGTTGTTCGTTCCATGTTTGAACGATTTATTAAAATGGCGCGGACCTTAGAATTTTCAATATTTTTAAGTTTTGTCTTTTTTGTATTTTCCAAGGAATTGCATGTGAAAGAAGTAAGTGATAATATTATAAAATTAAACTTAGATTGACTTTTTCACTTTCTATAATTTAGCTTTACCAATCTTATGAAAGCCTCTGAAACTATTGTGCGCTGGATTTTCTATTCTAACACTGTAAGAGTAATTTTTCGGTTTGGAGAACAGTTTTTGTTATTTTAAGGTTTTTATTTTATAAAAAGCGAGACTGGACATGGGCCTTTTCCAATAGTATTTGTGCCCGGTTGACGACTATACGTTATTAGCGAATATTTCCGCTTTTATGCGGAGTACCACAAGGAGGCATCCTCGGTCCATTAGGCGGAATACGTTTTATCTGACTGAACTTTACTTGCAATATTGAAAGAATGAGGTTGTTTTGTAAAAGATATTAAATTGATTGCCGAACAATTTAATATCTTTCCGGGTTTAGATCACAAGGAGGTAAAGGATAGTAAACATTCCGCCAAAACCAGATATGACATAATTCTTATTGTTGTGGCTCACATTTACGTAAGTACGGTATTTATAATTTCGAATCAGGTGCGAAAATGTGTGATCACCTATGGGACTATGTGATGATGCTAATTAGGCAAAAGTAGTTAAGTTATTAGTAGATGGCTATTGAAGAGTTACATCGATATTTTGTAACATTGTAAAAGTATTTTTTATTAAAAGAGTAACCATCGCGTTTCTTGTCAGCTCTTCTCCATAGGAAACGACCAATTGGAAACGTGCACCTATGTAGCTGCTGTTGTTTAATAAGTGCTTAATAAGAAATAATATATTTTGATTTCGTAAGAAGACATTTATTTTAACTGTTGTATTTATTTGCAGACATTGGAAACCAAAGATAAGGAAACCAAAGGATTTATGAACATATTCAACAATCAAGATGTTTTTATGAAAAATGGAAGGGTATAGTATATTTTTTTCAAAATCTCTGCACCCTATGACGAAAAATTCTATTTGGAAATAGTACTGCTACTCATTTTATAACTCTCATGTTTAAAAGTCCTAAATTTTAAAATCGTCGACGGCTTTTTGGAAATTGCTTAACCAACAAGTGACCAGATTTTTAAAGAAAACTATTCTGAAAAGCATCCTTGTCAGACATGGACTGTGACAAAAAGGAAAAAATGCAAATTTCTAAAACAAAATAATCTCTGTACATATATAAACTTAGATATTTTGATATAATATGTATATACAGAGTGGCAGGGACATCGATGCGAAAACTTTTACCATGAATTCAGTACATGATCCTGCACTAAACACAAAATGTATGGAACAGCAGATTTTTTTTTTTTTGATAACCTACGAAAAATTTCAACGCAGGGAGGTTCAAAATCATGTACTGAATCCACGGTAACAGTTTTGGCGTTGATGTCCCTGCTGTATGTATTTCATTTCATAAAATTAATATCATGACTTTCATTCCAGTATGCCCGCCACATTAAAGCAGTTACAGAAAGTGTTCTTGATCACCTAATTGACGAAATCAGACATCAATACTTAAGCGGAAACTATAATGCAAACAGCCCAATACCGCGCCTGATAAGAAACCTAAACATGGAACTGAAAAGAAATGAACGAAGCAAGTTACAGAAAGAAAAGGCAAAAAGGAAAAATAAAAATAAGGTAACAAACAAGAGGGGAACAAATAAATCGATAACGGTGACAACGAAATCAATATTAGAGAACAATAATAAAGGAAAAGAAAAGAAAAATAATCTATTAGGAACACGCGCAGGAAATACAAACAATAAAAAAAGAACATTAAAACCAACAAATTCATGAAAAGAAAAGACCTATGCGACCTCTATCTCAGCATAATGCTGCGATATTAATGAGTGTTAGGGAAATTGTATTTTATTTAGGTATTAAAGAATGCTAAAATCAGTTTGTTTTTCTATTTAATATCAAATGATATTATTCTTATCATTATAACGCCGTGATTACACGACAAGACAAGAAGCCAAGACAGACTATTATATAGGCCGACAATCCAAACGTTTTTTTTTGGGTGGGAAATTATCAAATAACTTCTCCCGCTCTGGGTGGAGCGGGAGGGCGTGTCAGACTCTTACTGACTAAAACCCACCCATGTTCTTTCGATTGCCCTGTTGCCACGATGTCCCTTGCGGCCTTATTCGCTGCCCCGGCAGGCATTCGCCCTAGCGGACCCCGTCAATTCTGCTGACATCGCTTTAAGGCGCGCGTGGAACACAACGCGCAGTCGACCCGAGCCTGGTCCTTATCGGGCAGTGAGCTACCCATTGCTCACCGTCCGCAAGCCCGCGCTTACGGTGGCCGGAAATCGGCTTGCGATTCCCGCCCAGGACGTCTCCTCCTGCGACGGTTAGGGGCGTGAGGGTGCGAAATTTGCCTCTCCCTCACGTGTTCCGCCTCCTCCTTCGCGAGCATTATCGCTTCACAGAAGGAGGATACAGTCCAACCCCGGTTCCACTTTCTCAACTACTGATGTGACGACACGTCAAAACATAGAAATTTTTGTGCTATACAATAAAAATATAATAATGTAGTGTTTTTTTTTTTAATGTGTACCTATTATTTTTCCTCTCACTTTCCTGCAATCAAAATCTAAATACTTAATCAAATCTATGGGAGTAATTTCGTGAAAAGGGACGGAAGTGTGTAACAGAAAGCCCCACGCGCGCTATTTGATATGACCAATGAGCGCGCGCAGTATAGTAGGCCGTCAGAAGCGACCTTGACGAGGCCCCGCCCCTTTAATGTTGATTATTACCAAGGTGAGATATGTACGAGTATACCCATGTCAAATTACAGCTTTCTAGTACTAAGCGTCTCTGAGCTAAGCCGCGGACAGACAGACAGACGGACAGACAGACAGACAGACATGACGAAACTATAAATGTTAAATGTTTACTACGAAACCCTAAAAATTAAGCAACGACAGATAAATTAATTATGTGATATATACATGATGCTCACATTTTTACAAACATTTTAAAAGTATAATGTAGCAAAAAAATTATAATTAATAAGTCAAGTAGTAAATTATCCTAATCCTAATACTAACTAATAATAATTATTGTTAATGCGAAAGTGAGTTCGTTTGTTTGTTATGCTTTCACGCTAAAACGGCTCAACAGATTTGGATAAAATTTGACACATGGGTAGACTATGACCTGGGAAAGGACATAATATAACACTTTCATCCTAGATCGCAGACTAAGTCGCAGCCAACAGCTAGTAGAAAATAAAATTAATTATATACCTACATAAAATTTCATCAGATAACATTCCTGATGAACCATGAGAATAGCAGAATAACTTAGAACAGCATACCCTACTCTCTATTTTGCACTCCATATAAATTACAGATATTAAAACTTGAGCTGCCGATTCTGGTCTGTCTGCAGGATGCTCCTTAGGATTCCGTTGCCACTCCCTCGAATTCGGGGAATAAGTGAGCGTAAAAGTCCTCCACCCTCACGTCAGAACATGCCCGAGGCACTACAAAATCAAGGTAGTCGCACTGGAATCCTAAAGGCGTTGTTATATTCAACTATAAGAGCGTTATAGGTCCGCTGCGTGTTGGTCCATAGGGCGCTAGTGTAAAAGCTTTGACAGTAGGCTCTGAACAAAGTTATCTTTACCTGTACTGTACACTTTGCAAACTTATGTCCCAACATGTTAGCGCGCAACGGCAATGCTCTCCGCTCTCTATCAATATCATTATTTTGTAACCCTATTTTGTTGAATTAATGCTAATTAACGTTTATTATGTCTTCTTCTTTTCGTGTGGTCAGTGACTAACCTGGTGTCAGAGTTTTAAATCCGCCCATGGGCCTCTGACATGGCTTCACATGCCGTCGAGAAATATCGCTCAGACATGCCGGTTTCCTCACGATGTTGTCCTTCACCGCTTTTTAAGCAAGTGATAATTATACAATTCGCACATGAATCCGAAAAGTCAGAGGTGCGTGCCTTGGGTTCGAACTCGAGACCTATGACTTGGCAGTCTGACGGTCACACCGGCTATCACTACTATTTATTAGGCACTAAAATGTTAACAGGCACCGGCCCTAAACAGTAGGTACTGTGAGGTTTTATTATGAGATCCAAACTCATGCTGTACAGGCTGGCAAGAACGCTGTACGGCATCCGAACAATCTGACAAGATATGTTTAAATTAGGATTTGTAATAGTTTTCACTTGTCGATGAAAAGAAGATAGTCTTGCCCCAGTCGCCCTCGCGTGTGTGCTTATATTATTGTATTAATGGTTTAAATATAATCTTGCTCTCCTTTAAAAGTTATTTGATTCTTACACTGTCCCGGTCCTGAGTACCGCAGCCAAGCGTGGTGCTTACAGTACACCAATAATTCTTCTCATGTTCATATCTTGCTCCTGTGACCGCTTCTTTAATTTCTGTACAATAAATACATGCCACAATTCTCGGTTACTCTTAACACAAATTAAAAAAACGTTCAATAGTAGAACATGAGAATAATACAATAATGTAAGTATAATTTGCACTATTGGGCTGATGAACCATCCGGTAAGATAAACAATATGAATGGCGTAGTTGGCCAACAAAAACAAGTCAGTCAATATAAAAATCACAGTGGCTATATACAAGCGACGGCAGTTTTTAGCAGCTGTTTGTGCGCGTGAGCAAAAACTACGACAAACGGAATATAAAATGATAATGTATATAACACAGTTTACAACTAATGGAAAAATTGATATAAAAAATATGACACCAGCGATAATGATACCCCAGCCATGTTCACTCCAAAACAAAACAACCCCAAGAATTTCTGCTATTAAAGGCACACCCCACCCAAACAAAGTACTTTTCAAATATTTCCTTCGGCTATCCCCATTGAAAACTTTTACAAAGTCCACATAAAACATATAACTTATAACTAGCAACCAGTAGTGCCTCACTGTTCCAAAAAATATGATCAGGTTGATGGTAATCTTATCCAGGTAAAAATCACTGTGCAAATCACTCAAATACTTTACGCGGAATGATGTTGCCATTGAATAGAGTAAGAAGTTCACTAAAATCATATTCAGATACACATAGTTTCTATGATTTCTAAACTTCTTTAAAACCCACCATGATGTCACTCCGTATATCAACGCAGACAGTGTGAGCACAAGCACAATAATGAGTACAGCCATCACACAATTTTGGTCAAATTCGTAAAATTCTACAAGGCTACCATAGTTGTCCTCGTAACTATAATTACTCTGTGCGTTCTTGAAGAAGCTGTAATCAAGCGTTTCATGTTCACTGGAGTCAGTGTCCGACATGGCGAATGTCACTTGCACAATTATGAGAATTCACTTATCACAATAAATTAATATGTTTAACATACACACATCACAATATAGATGACAGATGAAAATCACGTCGTCTGTTTTTACACGGCTTCTAGAACAAGCTAGAAGCTGTTCCCTTGTTGAACGAGAGAGGAGACGAGAGAACGAGAACGAGAGAAGAGGATTGTAGTGGGAGCAGTTCGAAATAAATTCGTTTTATAACTTTTAGTTCGTTCAAAAAAGTATTTGTGAACGACTTGGTGTAAACCACAGGCGTACTTCCAACACAGTCGACAGGACAAAAGTTAAATAAACATAACCAAAGACTACAAAACGAATGAAATAAATATCTAAATTATAAACCTCTTCGCTCGCTGGCATTTCGCAAAACCGGTTAAAAATCTATACTAGTAATATTATACAGAGAGAGAACGAATTTTGTGAGTTTTTGTGTTTGTGGAAGATAATTTCTGGAACCACGGCTCCTATTTGAAAAAATATTTCTCTTTTAAAAAAGTACATTATTCAGAGATATTCCAGAGTCTATAAATTATGTTAATATTTACAAAAAAAGAAGTACTTAATAATACTAATGAAACAGTATTTTGAATTCATGCAAGCCTAGTACTTTTCGTCAGGCTACTGCTCAGAACTTGTGCACAACGTGTCGGGAACAGAATACCATCTTCACATGTAAATTGCACCTTTACGAAGCCAGGGCGGGACGCTAGTTTAATATTTTTGGAATTTCCTGTTTGTCAAATTATTGCTCATTCCGTAAGCGCTACAGTTTAATTATAGCGCTGACGCAATAGGGGAATTCTAGTTTATGGACAGTGCTTACGTATACATAACTAGCTTCTACCCGCGACTTCGTTCGCTTGGAAGTCGAAAAACACCACAATACACTAAAATAAAAGCCTCAAAAACTTCCCCGTATTCTACGTTTGTAGTTTCGGTCTCAGTTGCCAAAATATACAAAGAGTCAGGACTGGTGACGCGGGAGTAAGTGACGTACAGTTGTTCTTGCGAGAGCAGCTCGTCCTGAGGTCAACACCCGTAACCTTCAGAAGCAATTTTCCATTTCGTGCGAAGTTTTTCGTTTTTAGTGAAATAATGAACGCCTGCGTTCCATAAGTGCATAAATTACCTAATGGCTCAAAACTCATAACCCTGACTAATGCATTCTTGAAAATTATTCCTAACGAATGGCTATCACAAAAATAGTTTAACAGTAGATTGAACACAGTTACGGGATTTCTCATAAACAGTCACTTAACCATAAAAATATTTATTTTTATTTTTACCATGTATGGTGTTAGAAAATGCCTAAAAGATATTTTTCTGTGTGTGACCTACATCAAAATGTAAAAAAAACACTTTTTTTTTTAAATAATTGTATTTACGACCATAGATTTTCAAAGCAGTCGTCGAACCGCTAAGCTATTTGGTTTGTTCAAAATTGATTAAAATAGCAATTCTTACATAATTGACTGCTTTGCACCATAAAGGTATAGCATGATAATAATCATATAAAAGGTTCAATCTATAACTATCTGCAACATTGTAACCTTTGGGCTCATCTTTTAGGCTCTAATTTATAGCCTACAGACTGACCAGTACCCTAATTGCGTAACTTATTTTCGTAAACAATTATGCCTAATTTGTTTCATTTTGACGGTTCAACAACATTCATTGCGTTATTTACGTTGTTGAGCAGATTTTTTTTCCAATTTATGAAGCAATGGATTAGCAATCTGTTTCAAATCGAAACAGAATGTTTCAAATCGAAACAGATTGTGATTGTGTTGTATTACGCAATTAAGGTATAGATGAGCCTTATAGAGAATATCTTTGCAAAAGAACAGAATCTCCCGGTAGTAATTGCATGATGCTGGAACATACATTCAGACAAACAGACAAAAATTCTTAAAAACTATATTTGTTCATTAGAATCGTTCTAATACAATCATGTTCAAAAAAAAAGTGTGGCACTCGGGGACTGCCGCGGTAAAGCTATTGCATAGCATTTGTAACCTCCATACTTCCTATTTATCAACGCTACACTTGGGATGATGACGGATGATGACATAAAACAAAAATTACGTTCCCATGACAACATCACGTTGCCATGGGAACGTAATTTTTGTTTTATGTCATCATTACATGGTAGGCGGTAGCTCGGTGTTAGGTTTTATTTTCGTTACGGAATCTCTTGATTCGGTCGCCGCGCTCAAAGCCCGCGATAAAAGCTATGCAATAGCTTAAAAAGTGTTTGTGTGCCTTAATACAGGCGTTGTTGCTTCCGAAACAGTCGATAGAATAAATGTTAAATGTACGAAACCAAACTCTACAAAACGAATGAAAGAATTATTTATATTTTAAACCTCTCGCTGACTTTTCACGAAACCGGTGGAATTTCCAGTTGTGACCAACAGAAAATTCCACTTACAATTATAATTAGGGAGTGCCTCCGCTGCCGGCGCCGGCTCATAAAAATGACGCTATTGGGAACCGGCATGACATTACTGCCGGCAGCCGAGATTAAAAACATCGGCTGCCGGCACATTACACATTCTGTGGCACCGCCGGCTCCCATAATGGACACCGGTGCGGTGGCGCGGCGTTTATGGAATCCCTTCCAGTATTCAGAACTCCAACTAACTAACCCTAACTAAAGTTTTTTTTTTTTTCTATATATTCTAGTCGTTTTCGGGAGTCACAGTTCTAACCTAATCTTTTTTGCGAGAAAATATATTTAACCTAATCTAACTAGTTCTGTTCCGAATACCTATCATTGATTATGGAAATATAACACTGAAAAAAAGTAATGCTTTATTTCATGTCTTTTAAATTATGCCTACCCCTCCTATTACTCCAATATGCCAAATTGCCAACCGCGTTTTCCGCTCTTTTTTTCCAAACTCAGCGCCGGCAGTCAATTCAGCAACCGGTGCCGGCAGCCAATTCGGAAGCCGGCGCCGGCAGTAGAGGCACTCCCTTATAATTATCTTATTATTTGCCGAGCGTTTATTTGACTAGCGTTCAACATTTCAACCTTTTTATTTTGTTTTTGGTACGTTTCTGTGAAAATGGTAGAGACCTTCATTGATTCAGCAGAGCAATGTGTTTATGAGATTGATTCGTGGATTGGTTACTGTATCAACATGTCATAAAAGCCCCAGTGTAACGGATAGGGCTGCGCAGGGTAGGCCGCGCAGGCCGTTAGCGGATAGGTAGATGTAGATAGAGGTACCTAGATTTAATAAAACAGCTGGATAGGTTAGTATATATAATTATTAGACATAATGATAGGTAATAAGTACACGGCTAGGTCGTGGGTTAGATCCTGACACTGAGTCTGAGCACTCGCACACTTAGGATAGGCAGGAAGGGTACCGTCCTTGGTAGCACATGGTAGATGTGGGGGGCCTGCTCAGCACAGGCTCCGTGGTAGGTCGGACGGCCCTCATAGGATGCTGGTAGTTAGCGCCGCAGCACGTGCTCTCGGCGGTAGGCATTGGGAGCACGTGGTAGTTCGCCTGTCAGCACAGGCGTGCGGCGGCAGGCCGCAGGTAGACAGGCATTGACCACACGTGGAAGGTCGCCTGTCAGCACAGGCGTGCGGCGGCAAGCCGCAGGTAGGCAGGCCTTCGTCAGCGTGCAGCCTGAGCCCGTACAGAGAGCCCCTAGGTCGGGGCACACAGTCCTGAGGGTCACCTCCTTCAGGAAGGCAAGCGGCAGTCGAAATGCTAGTGTCTTTAGACAATTAGTGTTGTGCCACGTTTGTAGTGATGTGGTTAGTTACTAAGTGAGAATCACTCGACTAAATGTAGTGAGACCGCTCACAACGCTACACCAGGAACATAATAAATAAAACGTAGTTATAATAAAATTAGTCATTCATTTTAATATGTACAATAATATCAACAGGCTGTCTCCTTTTCACTTCATCTGACTCTGTACTATTTGATTCTGTCGGTAACGTCTTGATAAACTTCCTTCGGTTGGTCCTGACTTTTTCTCTCTTCTTGTGATTTTTTCTCATAATTCTTTTGGCAGACTTAGCTTTTTCTTGTTCGACGCTAGCTTTTTCTTGTTCTACGCTTGCGTCTAACCGTTGCTCATGTGGTAGATGTTCGCGTTGATCACGTTTCCCCTTATTCTTTTTCTTGTATTTCTTAACAATTCTCCTCTTTCTTTTGGGAGCCTCTTTTTTTTCTACGACTACCTGGTGAGGTGCTTTTGCCTTTGCTAAATACTGTAAAGTAACATAATAGTTGATTCATTGTTAGCGTTAGTTGATAGACCAGTTGGTTTGTTTCTGATTTTGGCACATATACAGTATTTCTATTTTCTTAATGTCCCTCGACAAACTTCGTGTTTCGTCAGTTGTCGGATTTCTATCAGTTGCCCTTTGCACTTGGTGCAGACCAGACGCTCTCAATCGACTTGGAAGTATATAGAGTTGTTAATACTCTTTTAACGTTCCATGCAAAACTTGCCTAATAGAATAAAGAATTCAATAATGAAATGGTTTTCTTCTTTATTGTTCCGACTCTAAAGACTACCTATACATTTTCATAACCGACCTCAATTGCTTTGTTGTCATTTTCTTTTTATCGATCGATAACTGTAAATCTAATCTTTTTTATTTTGTATTGTATTGTAAAATTACTTTATATTTAACCTATTCCTTATTATTACTTTATTCTAAATTACTAATGCCATCTGACTAAATATGACTATGTGTGTTATTGTGTTTGATTTTATATTGTTTATTACTGTTACTATTAATTAGAGATCATATCGACGCGACGTCTTGACATGTATTTTTATTTTATTTCTGAAATGTATTTAATGTATTTTCATAAGTTGACTAAACTTATGACAACTTAATATTCACAAACTCAGCAGCAAACCAACATTGTTCTTTGCAGTGCCCTGACAGGGTTCATGTACAAAAACCAACAGTAAATATTGTAAAATGTGTGATGTGCATGAGAGCAAATAAATAAATAAATAAATTGAGAACGACATTGATTTCTTTTT
Organism: Agrochola litura; assembly: GCA_949152395.1. Taxonomy (NCBI): domain Eukaryota; kingdom Metazoa; phylum Arthropoda; class Insecta; order Lepidoptera; family Noctuidae; genus Agrochola; species Agrochola litura. The sequence continues at coordinate 18,251,539 of OX424513.1, read as the reverse complement.
TTGACATATTTGAATATCCGTGACAGGTTTTATTTTAATTTTGTTTTCCTTAATGAAGCTGTTATAATTATTCAATATTCAAAGTTTATTTTTCTACTAATATTTAACGCGAAAGTCTGTGAGGATGAATGGATGTTTGTTACTATTTTACACAAAAACTACTGAACGGATTTGGGTGAAATTTGGCACACAGATAGTTTATAACCTGGATTAACAATCCCAATATTCCCACGGGATCTAGACTTACGCGAGAGAAACCGCGGGGCGCTGCATTTCTAAATATTATAGCCTGTGACTGGGAGAAGACTGGTCATCACTTAGCTGCCAGGGCTTATTTTTAATATATTTTAATTTTTTGAATTGTTCTTTGTTTTATCTTTTTATTACGGACGCTTCTAACGTGCACGTCTTTCTACATTGTTCTCACATGTTTAATTTCAATTTTTTATTTAAAAGAGTGTCCGTGGAGTTTCTTGCCCGTTCTTCTCCATAGGTACCTACTACGCTTTGGAATGGGCAACTAGCTTCATACCTATTTCTGACTGACCGATTCCTTGACAATTCAAAAGTGCCTGTAAATGGTTTAATTGAAATAAATGCTTTGAGTTTGAGTTTGAGTTTGGAGGCTATATTTTATTATTTAAATTATTGAGTATTAATTACCGGGATATAATTCCCCTGGACCTGCTTTTCTATGCTGCTTAACCAATTTCCATCCGAAACATAGGACTGTTTTTCAGTTTCCACCTGCAAGAAAAAACAAAGATTTCTTTAAATATCGGTATTGAAATCTAGAGCGTCGCTTTTCCTGTTTATTTTTTTTAAACTCCTCAATTGTAAATATCTATTAAATGCAACATTATCTTTCGCAATACCTAAGTTTTACCGTCTATTGCAAACCTACGTATTTGATTACTGACGCGTATACAATTTTACATAGATGCGAAGCTATCTCATGTGATTAAATCGCAAAAAGTGGCCAAGTGCGACTCGGACTCGCCCATGAAGGGTTCCGTAGCAGCAAGTAACATTAAATGAAAGGTAAATTGCGGCTTACGATTTATGACGTATTAAAAAAACTACTTACTAGATCTCGTTCGGTGGAAGTTTACATGGTAATGTACATCATATATTTTTTTTAGTTTTATCATTTTCTTATTTTAGAAGTTACAGGGGGGGGGGACATTTTACCACTTTGGAAGTGAAAAAAAAAATTTGAGTTTCATTTCTAAGTATGGGGAACCCCCAAAATATATCATTTTTTTTTAAATTTTTGTGTGAAAATCTTAATGCGGTTCACAGAATACATCTTACCAATATTCATTCATACTTACCAAGTTTCAACAGTATAATTCTTATAGTTTCGGAAAAAGTGGCTGTGACATACGGACAGACAGACATGACGAATCCATAAGGGTTCCGTTTTTTGCCATTTGGCTACGGATCCCTAAAAAGGGGATATAATATCATGTGATATAATAATATGATGTAGGATATAATATCATATGTGGACTTATCTACGAGTATAACAAAATACTTAAAAACTTTAAGGACCAATAATTTATTTTTATAAAGTTAAAATTATGGCTACTGGAAAAACAATTTTATTCTACATATAAATGAATTTATAAATAATATTAATAATCAATTTTAAATTAATGTAACGATAACATTAATAATAATGAATGTATTGTAAAATTTATTAATAATAGAAACATTTAATGAACATAAATAATAAACTCTAGCATTAAATACAATGTAATGTTTTTCATGTCAAATGTCTGACATCGTATTAGGAACTTATTATTACCGACTATAAGACCAACACTGTACCAATACTTATTACAAATAAATGATTATGATTAATGAAATTATAATGCAAAATTTGCTTATTTTTATTGAATAAAGCCCTATTTACACAATGCAAAATCCTTGCCTGTGGCATATAATTAAATTAAAGCAACATACGACTTGGATCGTCTAAACACTGTTTAGAGACAGTGCAACTTTTGTTGTTGCTTCAACATATCATATACCACAAGCATTCAATCACAATGTTTAAGTTCATCAGGCTTAAGAGAGAAGTTTACCCACCTGTACTAAAATAGCCAACAACACAGCTTGAAATGAAACTATACACAAATTCATCGTCGACTGTGAGAGTGTGCCCTGAGCTGCATTACTAACAGTACTGACTTCTCCATGTTTTGTTTTTGTTTACTTATTCGTTTCCTGAACAATCGTTGTTTACAGTAAACTTGTGGATAAGACCCTTCTGAAGTGGTCGAAATGAATTCTTTGCTCCTTTTTCTTTATTTACGGTTGAGTGTGGTTTAAAACGCTTTGTGGCATTCTATGTACCGTTGCCTGGTCCTGGCGACTTGAGAAACAGCTGTAAAGCTATTTCAATTCAATTCAAAATATTTTATTTCACATAAACCTACAAGGGCACTCATGAAACGTCAGACGCTAGGTGCACGGTTCCAATTGGTCGCTTCCTATGGAGAAGAGCTGGCAAGAAACTCCACGGTTACTCTTTTCAAAATAAGTGGTTTCTACAATATTTTCAAATTACAGTGTTAATAGGTATGGAAGGACAGTGTAGGCTTATCAAGAAGTACCAGGTACTTAGTAAAATAGAAAATGGTCCACAAGTCTACAGCCTACAACGTTCTCACATTCACAAAATCTAAAAGAAAATAATATATACAAAAGATAAACAAAATAATAAAAATAAGGACCTATATAAACCAAATTACATGATTGCCACTACAGCTGTAACAAATCTAATTTGATTGAAAAAAATATAGAAAATTGTAGCTATATGTCAAATAATGAAAAGATTATGTCAATGAAGTATGTAAAAAAGAAGAAGTCTTTAATCTTCTGAAAAATCTCACCGTGAAAACTTGAAGGTGAAGTGAACTGTCATTCTTATTAATTGACACTGTTGACTGCTGATGAATATATCGGCAGGTGGCTTGGAAAGTTCACTTTCTTCGTTTTTTTAGAGCTATTTGGCAAGTTGTGGAGTGACGACATTGTACCGGCAAGCGCAGCGTGAGTCCCCCAAAAGATGGACACGGATGGTGAAGGTCGCGGGAATCTGCTTAGTGCGAGAAGCGTCGAAACGGTCGTTGTGGCGATAGTCTGTGGAGGTCTAGACCTAGACAAACACGGCTAAGAAGCCTAGCCCGTAAGAGCGGGACTCCATTTTCTTGTTCCTTCGTGTCAGCACAAGCTGTAGTCAAAATACTCGACAGGCAATTTAGTTTAAAAGTTACACCGTTTTGTTAAAAAATTACATAAAATATTAAAAAAAATGTTTTTATATAATTAAGCACAGAGGGATCATTTCGATTTGTGCACATTATAAAGACTCGCTATATCTTTTTGATTTTAGTTCACCGAATACATTTATACATACCTAATACATGATGATATTGTTGGCATTTCATATGAATTAGAATAGCATTGCTAATATATTAAGTAGGTATTGGCTGAAATCATTGACCCGGATAGGAGTAGACGATTCTTTATAGCTATAGCGACCCTGCTTCGCACTATATTAATTTTAATGCAAGCGCTTCTGCTGAAAATGAGGTCCTGGGTTCTGTTCTATGGGTCAGCCAAGATGTTATTGGATTTTTCATATAGAATTTCTCAGTAGCAGCCCGGAGTCTGAATTTGTGCCCGGTTGATGGCAATAGGCTCGCCCCCTATTAATAAGTACATGGGACTTAAACATAACTGGCGAAATGTGGGTGTACTTATAGGTGTGGTATACATGCGTGATTTTAATGTAAATGTCATACACACACCACACACAACCTACCGGAATTAATCTCGAAATTATGGTGATAAACGCATCAAAAATGTGTGCAGAGTATAGAAGATCAACGCACACACGCACATGAAGATGTGAAGGGGGGGGCGTTTTTGGGAGACTGTCTTATGTAATATTGTAGTTCGAAAAAGCTGATTATCTGCCTAGTTTGAATAAATGACTTTTAAATTTGAATTTGGCTGGTTTTCTTTTTAACAGTGTAGAACCTGAATACCAGCGCCATGCAATTTTTTTTTTTCAAATATCGTAGCATGCTAAAAAAGATGACGAAAAAAAGAAGACTTGTGTACTCGACTCGCACAAGTCTTCTTTTTTTACTATTTTGTTAGAATTAATGTCTTTTTTAGGGTTCCGTATTGTAGTTTCGTCATGTCCGTCTGTCTGTCTGTCCGCGGTCTAGCTCCGAGAATGTTAGTGCTAGAAAGTTGCAATTTGGCATGGGTACCTATACATATTAATTATGCCGACAAAGTGGTAAAATAAAATTATGAAAAATATATTTTTTTAGTGTACCTCCCCCCCTACACGTAAAGTGGAGATTTTTTTTATATCCCTTGGTTTGGGGTATCGTTGGAAAGGTCTTTTAAAAACATTGTGAGTATATTAAAATCATTTTTGAATTCAGAGATCCGTTTGCGAAATATTAAGCTTTAAAGTGCAAATTTTTGTTAGAGTCAAATGTGCCAGCAATATGTGAAAAAAATTCACGGCACTTGCTTATTTATATAACGAATTTAAAAGGAAAACTATCACAGCTGAGTAGGCTTTACAAGTTAACGAGTAATATTCGACCAACTTAGATTTGCGGTTGTAAAAACATGTTCTTCCATACATTCCGTATGAAAGAATTTTTTTTCAACTACAAAGTTAAGTTTGTTCTTGGGATAAATTCATCCCAACTACGGAACCCTACATTGTGCGTGGTTTGACATGCACTTGGCCGGTTTTAATTATTATTTTCATGATTTTGTTACTTGTATTTCCTGTGCGTGTCCCAAATAAAATATTTTTCTTTTCTTTTTCTTTCTTTATATTAAAGGGAAAGCGACTTTGATTTAAAAAGGAAACCAGCCAAGTGCATGTCGGACCACGCACAGTGAAGGGTTCCATAGTTGATATAAGTACAACGGGTGGCAGGAACATCGACACGAAAACTGTTACCATGGATTCAGTACATGATTCTGAAAAAAAATTACCGAAGAAAAATTTCAACGCAGGGGGCGTTGAAATTTTTCTTCGGTAATTTTTTTTGTATTGTTTTTATTAACCGCAAAATTAAGTTTGTATTTATAGTATTTAAAAAAGCTATGAAAAACAAAGTTATTTGTTTGACAATAACCGAAAATACACGGTACAGCCGTGCAAACTGTTACCATGAATTCAGCACGTGATTCTAACCCCCCAGCGCAGAAATATACCGTCGGTTATATTAAAAAAAACACCTGTTCCATACATTTTGACCGTGTAGGTATTACACTTTTGTAGGAAACAGTTTTTTTTTTATATAACGAACACGTGACTCCTACAAAAATTTGCACGTTAAGCTATATTCGGTGTTAAGACATTAATTAATTATTGCATTGTTAATAAATATTTCAGTTCACCAGTTAGCGGTATTTCATATTTCCATACAGTAATATTGCCAAATTAATCAAAACTGATAAATATTTGACAGCTATTTGCGACTTTGCCAACTTTTAGAATGAACGCTCTTAAGCTTAATATTTTGCAAACGGATCTCTGGATCGAAAAATATTGATTAGGTACAATTCTCAATATTTTTGGAAGACCTATCCAACAACGCCCTTCACAATGGAATAGATGAGTAAAAAACCTTTTTTACATAAAATACAACCGACTTCCAAACTACAAAGCGAAAAATAACTTTAATTTCGGAAGTCGGTGTCTTTGGATCAGTATTTTAGTTTTTTGACACCGACTTCCGAAATTAAAGTTATTTTTCGCTTTGTAGTTTGGAAGTCGGTTGTATTTTATGTAAAAAAGGTTTTTTTCTCACTTTTTAGTCGGTTGGTTTGTAATTTATCTAAGTTACAATAGCCTTATGTCAACTGCTCATCAAAAATACCCAAATCGCTATAGATGTACCTATAATATTTGAAGAGTTCCCTCGATTTCTCCAAGATTCCATCATCAGATCGTGACCAAATAACAATGGGACCAACTTGAAAGTATACCCTTTCAAACAAAAAAAGAATTTTTCAAATCGGTCCAGCCGTCTTCGAGTAATAGGGTAACATCTATAAAAAAATTCCCGACGAATTGAGAACCTCCTCCTTTTTTTTGAAGTCGGTTAACAAGTACATTCTCACTTTTAAATGTCAGGGAGGATTGTTTATAATCTGTTTACAGAAATAAATAAGTATCATTTATCATCAATAAGATAGAAAAAATACTGTTAATCAAATTAATAGAATCTTTGGCCTTTGTACCTTTTAGAGTGTGAAAAGTTTAAATAAATAAATAATAATATACAAATAAAAAACGATAACCTTGTTTCAACTTTTAATGAAATATTTAAAACTAGCAGCGCCCTGTGGTTTCACCCGAATAAGTCTCGATTCTCTGAAAATATCGGGATAAAAAGTATGTTATGTGTTAATCCAGGTTATAAACTATCTGTGTGCCAAATTTCATCCAAATCCGTTCAGTAGTTTTTGCGTGAAAGAGCAAACATCCACACAAACATTCGCGTTTATAATATTTTTTTAAATTAAAATTGTCTACTTAAACTGATAGATTTAGCTCAAGGCAGTCCATTTAATTGTTATTTTTGAATCAGCAAGAATTATTATTTGCCTTTACCATAATAATTTATTGTCATAGACAAAACATTACCCTTCTTTTGGGCTTCGCCACAGTCGGGTAAAAAGCACAACGTCATCAAAAAGGTCAAAGGACCTGAAATAACAGTAAAAATATAACAGTCCTAAAATGTTTTCTTATTTTGATCCTTCGCGGTCATTGACAGCCAGATTTCACACCTAACTGGTAATTATAGCTCCATCTCTCTCTTACATACACCACCTCCCATACCCACGACAGAGAAAAGAAATAGAAACGGTACATCTTTCTTATGGTACTAGAGTTCAGAGTCAAGGACGAATGCACTCGGTGCGAGAGAGAGACGGAACTATACAAATGATAAGGACAACGATGTGGTCTCGAGTTGGACCAAAAAAGATCGTGGAGTCGTTGCTCGCACGCCGAACGTGGTATTTGAATTTAAACTTCCACTTATTTTTTTATTTATTTAAAAGTGTTATAGCGTAATAAAAATATTTTTCCTATTATTGCATGTAGCAACATTTCGATTTAGATAATGAATACGTGTTTTTACAGTAACCGGTGAATACTCATGGACTGTCATAATCTCAGTGAGAAATCGTGATAATAATTTATAAAAGATAATTAATAATTACATATTTATTATTATAACACGTACCTACCGTGATTGTGTGAGTTGGCTGTTTGTGAATACTAGGATATTTAAACACAGGTAAGTTTTAAAAGTATTAATTAAAATTAAAGAAAAAATTGCAAAAAATTTCTGACGCCCCTTAACGATTTTTCTAATATACCTATAAAGGTACTGGGGAATATTTTAGAATAAATTTAATTAAAAGAACGACAAACAAAAAAAATCCCCATTAAATACCTTAGAGAAACCCAATTATATGTAGGTAAAATAATTTGCGTTAGTAAACTTCTAATTAGATAGCTGGATTTTTTATCAGGCTAAACCTAATTTTTCTCAGTCCATAGACATTTAATTATTTATAACCGATCTTGAGGAAATAACTACCACAATCTACTTGGCAAAACAATTCATGATAATAGTAGGTCACCAAAACAAAAAGAATGAAAAAGGAGAAAATAAATGTATTTGTCAATTGGCTGACGAAACCGTAGGTAACATAATCAACATTTGAGAGTATCGCAGAAAGTAATCTTATGTCCAATTCTTGCTAGGGACACAGCATAAAAATGAACAACGTTATCAACGTGCCTCGGAGTCGGAAACCACGATAAGCCGTTGGTCCCGGTTGTCATTTGTAGATCTTTGACAGCCCGAAAGTCTGACAACCATGCAGTCTAACAATACGGCCGGTATAACTTGGCAGTTCTGAACATAGGCACTACGAACTCTGGCGCATGTTCTCTCACTCACACTCGCATCTTGTCACCATTTGATTCCTAAAAAAATTTATTGCACAGCCTTCGGCGCGACGTTCGGAACTGCTAAAATATATCGGCCGTATTGTACCAAGGGGAATCGTGTTACCCAGTAACTGGGTTGTGGAGGTCAAGTCGCTCCATGTAAAATACTGTTAATTAGATACGGTTAGGTAGATTGAGTGTTATCAACTTATAGCCCATAGCTCCACTGCTGGATTATAGGCATTTATAGGCCACGAGTATGCTGGTAACCTAGCACATAAAACGGCTAGTTCATCACACTATATTAATCGATTATCTACGCTAAAATCCCATATTCAAAATTACCGCGCTTCGATAACAAATCAAAAAGTAATTAAGGAGAAATACCATACATACAAGGTTATTGGCTATACGTCGGCAATCCATTGAGGGGATGTAGGAGAGGTCATTTGCAACCAAATTACCCCTGATGACCCCACTGCCAATGTCAACCATTTTCGAGTAATTTGACATTTATATTTTAAAATGTATTAAATAAAAATATAAAATGTAACCAATAACCCTGATAAACAGGGTTAAAGGTTATACGTCGGCAATCCATTAAGGGGAGGTAGGAGAGGTCATTTGCAACCAAATGATGGCGATTGACGCCAATGTCAACAATTTTCGAGTCATCTGACATTTAATATTTTTATTTCATATATTTTAAAATATAAAATGTCAAATTACTCAAAAACGTTGACATTGGCATAGGGATCATCAGGGGTAATTTGGTTGCAAATGACCTCTCCTGCATCCCCTTGACGGATTGCCGACGTATAACGAATAACGCTGTACAATAGGTAAATTAAAGTCGTTTTTCCTGTCTATCCGTGTGACCGCGTTATTCCTCTAAACGGCGCAACGGATTTTAATGAAGTTTCCATCATCATTTAGAGAATTAATTCCGAAAGGTTTATGTGTTAAAATATATATTTTTAACTTAGAAGAAATCTTCATGTTTTGTTGAGTTATAAAAATCATGCGATACAGGGTCAGGTCGCTATTTAAAACCACGGTATATTATAAGAAAGTACCTTTTCATATTTCTTTACTAAACGGATTAGTTACTGGTACCGTTGGAGCCGCAAACCACAATAAGGTATGGGACCTCGCAAAAAGATGAATGCTAATTTTATAGCTGCTATTTTATAGCGGCTACACCGAATATTCAAGCACGAGGTTGTGGGTTCCAAAGCTGGCAAGTATCGTCAGTGTTTTTCAAGTTCTATCAATTAATCTTGGTCTGAGGAACGGTGAGTAAAATTCGTGAGGAAACCAGTACCCTAATTGCGTAATACAACACAATCACAATCTGTTTCGATTTGAAACAGATTGCTAATCCATTGCTTCATAAGTTGGAAAAAAAGTCTGCTCAACAACGTAAATAACGCAATGAATGTTGTTGAACTGTCAAAATGAAACAAATTAGGCAAAATTGTTTACGAAAATAACTTTCGCAATTACGGTACTGGACCCATAGATGAAATGAAATGAAATTGTTTATTCTGTAAATAGGATTTCGGTATCTGTTTTACAAGTCTTATAATTTTTTTTAAATTAAGGATTGGAGTGGACATTTCCTTACTGACTATTGACATTTATTGTCGTTTGCCAACAGAACATCGAGGGATTAACCCAAAAAGAACCCTGGGTCTAGCCTAACGTTTTTAAATCGTTTCGCACATTATTTTTCTCTAGATCTCATTAGATCTACTAGCTGCTGCTCGCAGCTTCGCCCGCGTCGTCCTTAATTGTTTTTTCTAAAATAAAAGTAGCCTATATTACTCCTTATAACATCAGCTATCTACTAGTGAAAGTCCCGTCAAAATCGGTCCAGCCGTTTCGGTGATTAACAAACAGACAAAAATTTTAAAATTGTTTTTGTTATGAGTAGGTACCCACCGTACCGTAAATATACTTTCATATGCATTTAGTAAAAAGGTGTTATTTTGATATTACAAACAGAGACTTCAATTTTATTTTATTTGTCTAGAAGATTGGTGGAATTTGAGCCAAAATGCATAGCTCTATTTTCGATTCAAAAATCGTTCAAATTTACTTTATAATACGTTTACTTCGCGCGTTCGTGCGAGGGCCTTAGCACGGTGGGTCAGCTAGATAAGGGTCAAATACACAATGATAATATTTTCAGTCTAGGTTTTTTAGGTATTAAATCCCTGGTTTCAGAGGTCCTCGAAAAACTCGATAATAGTTGTACATTCAACAAAGTAATTTCAGGCAAAATTTTATCATTAGAACAGATTTTCTCTTTAGCATAATATTTTACTGTTCAGTAAACTCTGCCGTTTATCAGTTATGCGTGAAATGTACTTATTACTTATTGACACATTTACCTACTTATAATTAAAGTTGTAAGCAAAATCGTAAACTTGATTGTCAGTAAATTAAACAAGTATGTAATCATAATAAAATTCAATAATTGCTGATACAATCAAAATTGTTTGTTCAAACTATTAGGTGCTTAAATGAACATAATTGTGTAGGTAGGTATATCTCATTATCTTGAAAGAAATTAGGAATGTTATTGTAAACATTTGTCATTTGCATGATTGATTATCTAGATAAAATATTTTTTATTTTTATAATATATTCTTTTTAATCTTTATTCACATATTTAGGTCATTTATTGACTGAGAAACGTAAAGATGACGAGGACATAGAAAGACAAAGACGTTCGCTCGCTGCTAAGAGCAATATGTTGGCACGACGATTTGCGAAGTGTTCAAATCAAGTGAAAATGACTCTGTTTAACGCATACTGCCGGAACCTTTACACCTGTGCCCTATGTAGGGACACGAAAAAAGTATCAATATTTTGTGGTATCGAGTACATTTCCATTCGATACCGATACTTTTGTACTCGATACTTTGCATTCGATACTTTTACTCAATGAGTACTTTTTGGCAGGTATCGTATCGAATAAGAAATTAAGTTTTAAATGGGTAATCTTAGAAATTACCTATTTAAAACTTGCGACCTTACGGCTTATGTTTATGGTTATGGCAACGCCATTTAGTTCACTCGTTCTGAACCTTAAAAAAAATGACATCGATCTTTGCTCCTTCCGATCACAGTTAAATTCCTAACCTTTCCTTCATTCATTTACTACACTAATCAATCACTCATTCACTCACTTGTTCACCGTTGTCATTTGTTTTTTCATGTCCGGGCCTACTGAAGTTAAACTGACGTTATTTACTGACTGATATTGACCTATGCTCTATGCGTATTAGGCCCTAAGAAAAGTACTCGATACCTTGAAGTATCGATACTTTTATGAGTACGATATATTTTTTTCGATACTACTCATGAGTACAGTATCGATACTTTCTATTCGATACTGTGTCCCTAGCCCTATGGTACACGTAGCGTGCTTACAACATGTTGCGTGTTCAATATAACAACGCATTCAGATGCATACTGGGTCTGCCTTGGCGGTGTACTGCGTCCGGCATGTTTGCCGAAAACAGGGTAGATGACTTTTACGCAGTCATGAGAAAGTCGCAGGCCTCCTTTATGAACCGAATACATAAATCTGATAATGGAATATTGAGGGCCTTATACGAGGTTAATTATTTCTTCGTATATGGCAATTAATATTCCAGCCAAAATAATACTTTTCTATTGATTTCTTGTAATGTTCATTGTTTAATAATAATGTTGTAATAATTTATAAATTGTATTAATTAATTGAATTTGTAATCTGTCGTGAATTTCATATGGGTGTATTCCTGAAATAAATTATGTTGTTTTTTTTTTTTAATAATCATTATTTGCCTGCAGCGATAGCCTAAAGGTGTGACCGTCGGACTGCCAAGTCATAGGTCTATAGTTCGAAACCAAGGCACGCACCTCTGACTTTTCGGATTCATGTGCGTATTGTATAAATTAATTATCACTTATTTCAAAAACGGTGAAGGAAAACATCGTGAGGAAACCGAAATGCTTGAGAGATATTTCTCGACGGCATGTGAAGCCAAGTCAGAGGCCCATGGGTGGCTTTAAAACTCTGACACCAGGTTAGTCACTAACCACACGAAAAGAAGATCATCTACCTAGCCTTTTCCCAACTATGTTGAGATCGGCTTCCAGTCTTACCGGATGCAGCTGAATACCAGTACTTTACATGGAGCGACTGCCTATCTGACCTCCACAACCTAGTTAGGTACTGCGTAACACGATACCCCTTGGTAAGACTGTTTGTCAGACTTTCGGGCTTCTGACGACCCATAACAACTATCAAAAATCTACAAATGACAGCCGGGACCAACGGCTTAACGTGCTTTCCGAGGCACGGAGAAGTCTCCGTATGTAAAGATGGTCACCCATCCACGTACCAACCCTGGCAAGGCTTAACCTATTGGATCGACCCGTGCGGCTGTTGTTACTTAGCCACGAGCGCCTTTTTAATATTTAATTATTGTCCCACTGCAGGGCAGAGACCTCTTCTCATACAGAGAAGGCACGAGCATTGATCACCACGCGTTCTCAAGACGGGTTGACGATATAAGTTCAGGTTCCTCCAATTTCAGTGTTCACATTTGTTATGGTTTGGTTGATTAAAATTATACGGACTAATGTGGACTAAAACAAAGAAAATAGACCACCAGGAAAACCAACCAAAAAAAAACAGTGGCACTCCGGGAGTGCCGACAGAAGTGAAAACTTGAAAAAAATCGGCACCGCGGTAATCAACGCGTTGATGCCTTTTACTCCACGGTATCGGTAAACTCCGTAAGTGTCGCGAAATCAATGGTTTAGTCCCATCTCAAAAATGCCCAACGCGCCTAAAGAAGTTTTCACTTCAAAAAAATCTTTACATTTTCCGCACCAGCTGTGACAAACAAATCATTGCGAAATTAGCAAATAATAAAATATTTTGAGTACCTAATAAAAACCGAAAATACTTTTATTCATAGGTATATGTTTAGCAATAAGGAAAATGTTACCAATAAAAATATGTAATTTAATTTTAAAATGCTTTTACCTTGTTTGAAAATACATATTAAGTAGGTATTATTTATTAGAAACCAAGATAAGCGGTGCTATTCCAATACGTTTCAGTGGGCCAGTATACATATAAACTTTACATGTGTTGTACAATACAAGAACATGAAAACACGCAGAGGCAAAGCACATTAAAACCCCAAACAAAACAAACGTCAAAACATCATATAATCCCTAGAATAAGGTACTAACCGAGGCTTGAAAGGACAGTTAACTTTATTCCTCAATTAAGGGCTTTATTCATCAGATACTGACTATCTGACTATTGAAAAATCCAGAATCATGCTCACTATGGAATAAACGCTATTCGATTCTTTATCTGAGGATTGAAAAATCGGCCGCTAAAGGAGATCGCAAGATGAGCGACAAATAGTCCTCTTCTTCTTTTCGAGTCGATGATACATATACACGTATTATTTTACATGAGTTGGACCCAGTTGGGTCACACCAATCGCGGCATCAGTGGCAGTTTTTAGGTCCTTAGAAGGGTAGGTGTCTTTCACACCAGGTATCGGTATGAAAGCGGGCCTATTCCTTGCAGGACGTCATGGCAGAGTTAAAATGCGACAAATTAAGCCACTAAATGTTGTACCGAAATTCAGTAGTTTTTATTTTTAGAGTAGAACATTATCTATGAAGTAATGACAAAAATTATGAAAAATAAAATGTTTAAATAGTGATCTTTGCCAAAGTTTTAGGCATTTTTGAACTTTTCATTAATAACAAAGATCTGCTACGTCATCAACTATAATAATAACTTAAATTATAGTATAGTCGCGCCGTAAATAGTTTTTAAATTGGCTTTAAATGATTTAATCTGTAATAAATCTGTACCTTAAAAAAACTAAAAATCTAACTAATTTAAAAACTACTGAACTTCGGTAGAACATTTGGTGGCTTAATTTGTTGCATTTTAACTCTACTATGACGTGACGTCGAGTACCAGTAACCCTGTATAAATCCCCATTTTTCTAGATTATGCTTGTCCGACGAAAGGTAAGAACTTGTCTATTCCGTGATAATACTTATAATTACGAAAGAAATTTACGCTAAGACCGAACTATTTAACCTTCAAAAATTATACAGGGCGACTGGATCTGGACCCGCCATAGCAAATTCGCATATATGTAGAGGAGGTCATTTGCTAATTATACGGGGTGGCAGGGAGATCGACGCGAAAACTGAAACCATGGATTCAGTACATGATTCTGAACGCCCCAGCGTTGAAATTTTTCGTCGGGTATTAAAAAAAAATCAGCTGTATTAGACCTTACTTTCCCTTGATCGAAAAGATTTTTTTTTGTTTTAAAAAGCTTACTATCTTATTATTTAACCCTAGTTTGAGGGAAGTTCCGTGATATTTTAATCATTAATGTTTGTAACCAACAAATAATAAAAAAAATTGGAAAATTATGCAAAAAAAAATTCGAAAAATCTCAATAAAGTATAAAAATTGACATATCTCCCAAAATATAAAACTTTAGCTAGGGAAAGTAAGGTTCAATAATTAGTAAATGACCTCCTCTATATGCGAATTTGCTATGGCGGGTCCAGATCCAGCCACCCTGTATACTTACCACACATGCATACTAATAAAGAAAATTTTAACAAACAAAATACACTCACAAATCACCTTCAAACACAAAACTCACCTCTACTACCAAGGGGGCCTACCACCAGCTCAAAAGCAGTATTATTTTAATATTACTTCAGTGGGAGAAAGAGATGGAGATATACTCGTACGTCCTGTAGAGCTTTATGAGCTGCTTTATAAGCTGGTGGTAGGTCCCCAGGAATAGGGATAGTATAGAATTGCCTTCATTTAGAACTTTGTACGGAAGAAAAACTATTCAGTTTGAAGGAGCGCAGCTTTAAAATAAGTTACCGAAAGAAATAAGGGATTCTTCATCAGTGAACATTTTTAAGAATAGGTTAAAGTTGTATTTGGCTAACAAACAATAATAAAATAATCATTACTCACTGTATGTACTCGATAGATCGAACGACAATAGTTATGTTTATCACTTAAGAGGGCCCTTCCCAATCCGTCTATCGTCAACGCGAGCATGGTCGAAAAGCTTGTTGTTTCATCCAGCGCAAGTGAGAACTGCTAACAAGCAAGTGAGAACCCGATAACATTGTACGAAAAATAACTGGTTTCAGGAAATACGTGTTTTTGAATACGCCTTACAAGTTTGTAAAATATTTTTTTGTAATTTAGAATCTCTATTACATGTGCGAGGTTTCTATAAAGATGTTTTTTTTACTTTTACAATTTATAAGTACATTATGAATGGTCAAAGTTGAGGTAAAATTTGTGCAAAAAAGCAGATTTTTGGAGGCTTATATTGAATTTGTTTCGCCAAATTTTTATTTTTTGATTTCATAGAAACCTAGATATAGTGCACAAGATACCCATTAGTTTAAAAGAATTAAAGAAAGATGTGTTACAACGCCATAATCACGTACGAGCGTTTGTATGAAAAGTATGACGGGTTGGCCGCTCTTAAGATATTTTGTTTAGTTTCTAACATTTAAGTGAATTATGTACGTTCTTTTAAGAAAAAAATTCTTTATACCGAATCATTTGCCCACAGCGCCTCTTTTCCTTGTTTCCACTTACCCCGGCCAACTTATAACTGTTAGTCTCGGGACTGCCCTTTAGATAGGAGTCCACTCCATCCCGCCATCTGCTTCTAAGCCCGTCGCAAACACTTTAGCTATGATGTTTAAGATCCACTTTTTTGTTGATTTTGCCAATAGCTCAAGTATCTGAATAGGAAATCTTTAAAAAAAACAGTGGCACTCCGGGCGTGCCGACAGAATTGAAAACTTGAAAAAAATCGGCACCGCGGTAATCAACGCGTTGATGTCTTTTACTACACGGTGTCGGTAACAGGTTGCGATATCAATGGTTTAGTCCCATCTTAAAAATGCCCAATGCGCCTAAAAGAAGTTTTCACTTATAAAAAAATCGCCCAAAAAAATACAAGTTCTAACTGGTGTAAGATTCCATTGAAATGTAACATTCCTTAGGCCACATCAATCTACATAATAAAATTCTTAAAACTGACACACAACGCACAGGGTTAGTAAACCACTGGGTCTAGAAGCATTAAATTTTACACAAGAGTTCCATTACGAAAGCACTGCGGAAGCTTCGGCTTTGAGAATTCGTCCCCTAAAGAGGATTAATAGGAGATTAAAATTTGTATGTGTAATTTTTGCCATTAGGATTCCCCATAGGAGCCAGAGCTTGTCAATAAGAAAATTTGAATAGGCTCAAAAGCTAACCTACAAAAGAATATAACAGTAGCCATCATGACTCAAGACAGACATTAACACAACATAAATTGCCGCGCACAAAAACTGTGGGCCGTCGCCGATTATAATACAAGTATCAAGACAGGTGGGTCAACGACTTGCGCAGGTTATGTGACGTCAGAGGTACACCGTTAGGTAGGGTACCGACTCACCAATTACAGCTAGGAGGTGGTATAGTTTGTAGTTTTGGTCACTATTGACTGGAAATATGGGTTTTATCACATGCATAATGGGTTTGTGATGCAAAGATAGGGCCATGTCGCGAGAAAAGTTAGAATTTGATGGTTTTAAAAATTAAGGAAGACCAAAGAAAGAACGTGGCTACAAAGATGGTGTACACTGAGATGATAGCTAATAGAGATATATGGAAAAAGAATACAAGTTGTACTGACCGGGATCATCTGATAATACCTATCTATTTGTAACGAAAATAAACTCATCCTGTAAATTATTTACTAAAATACCTAAGCCCACGTTTGCACGGACGTAAAAATATTGCGGCGGTATTTTATCGCGTACTGGATTTTCAACAGTAGTTATTGAGCCGACCGTTGAGAATTCAACAGAGTGCAACCCGCGTCGAAAAAACACACTGTTTGATTTGCAACTCTTGAGCAGTACGTTGAAAATCGTCCGAAAAAAAATCGCCGCGGGGAAAAAATCGCCCATGTGTACCTGGGCTAATAGACGAAATATTATATCTTACTGTGCGTTTGCACTGGCGAAACCCAGCCCGTCTCATCTTTTGATGTCCTCCCTCCGGATAACGCCCTAAGCCGAGGCTCGTACCCCACAGGGGGTGCCCTTAGCGAGTCTTTATCCTAAGCTTTTTAGCTTAGTTTATGTGTGCCCTGGCTGGAGGCTCTGAGTGTAGCAGCTTAATGCATCCACAGGATTGACCGGTTAAATAGTCATGGTCTCAGAGACCAGCTATGAGATGCCCAACAGAAAAAAAAACTGGCGAAACATTCACAACAAAACATGTTGAAATCTTTACTTTCTGTCAATGTTCCATACAATTTTTGACAGGAACTAGACAATTAAACATGTTTTGTTTGAATATTTCGCCAGTGAAAACGCACAGTTACGCACTGTAAATCTTTTCAACGAGGAAGAAATTGGAAGTTACCTAATTAATTGAATAAAAAGCGTTCTTGTTTTCATGATAAGTTAATAAAAGAGGATCCCCAATCCGAACTCCTTGTGTTCCGAAAAAAATATGAATAAAGCATTTTGGAGTCCGTTTACGCAAAATGAATTAAGTTTTAATTTATAAAGCTTAATTAGTAATTACGTAACCCGAAGCCCTTGAAGCCGTAAAACATCTTCTAATTAAACACGATTATTAGATTTTGTGTAACCGAAAATGTCATCTTGTTTTTAACCACTTTGCTGACTGTAGTATTTTTCTTCCACCAAGGCGATCTTGTCCAAGTTTTCACTTCTGTTGGCACTCCCGGAGTGCCACCACTTCTTTTTCAATATTTTTTTTTCCGTCGTTAAAATTAATCATAGATTTCCCTCATTTCGATATATGCACATTATATTGAGTCACACTGTATAATTCGTGTCAATACGAGGAAAGAAAAAGATTAGTAATGGTGTAAAAGCAAGTAATCAGCAATCCTTGACCAGAGACAATGTCACTAGATAAGCAAAAAGTCTGATAATCGTGCAAAAATGTAGGAGACATCGCATGCCGCGGCAATGCGTCACCGGAATGGTATGCGTCCACGATTGACTTGACGCACATTTGAAATAGTTTGACAAACTCACATAGTTCATCACCACTGCTCTCAAAACGGTAAAGGAAAACGTCGCGAGGAAACCGGTATGTCCTAGAACCAAAAATTCGAAGACATGTGACATCTACCCACCGCTGGGCCCGCGTGGTAGATTACAGCCCACTCCCTCTCGAAGAGAGAAGGCCTCAGTCCCAGCAGTGGGAACATTATAAGCTGAGAATGTTTTTTTTTTTTTTTAAAGTACTTACATGTATAATTTATGCGTCAAAATATCACCTCAAATTACAGCATCCTTAAATGTGAGCTTTTCAATTTTGATGACCTATTTCTAAGTCTGACCAACCGTTATTGGTTTTAACTGAATAGGCTTTCTGACAATTTGCATAGAAGAAGACCCCTAGATTAACAATTTTTCTGTTTTTTTCCTAGCCACCCTTTCGCCCATATGACGTAAAAAACTTAAGCCTTGGAAAAATAGGCCATTTCCAAACATTATATTTAGGGCTAAACATTTAAATCATCATTCCGATTTTACGCGGTTGGTCCGTGGATGGGTGACCATCTTTACATACCAAGACCCTTCCGTGCCTCCGAAAGCACGTTAAGCGGTTGGTCGCAGCTGTCATTTGTAGATCTTTGACAGTTGTTACGGGTCGTCAGAAACCCGAAAGTCGGACAACCCAGTCTTGCCAAAGGGTATCATTTTACTCAGTAACTAGGTTGTGGAGAACAGATAGGCAGTCGCTCCATGTAAAATACTAGTATTCAGCTGCATCCGGATAGACTGGAAGTCGACCCCAACATAGTTGGGAAATTGCTAGAACAGATGATGATGATGATTCCGTTTTTGCCAATCGTTTGAAGATGACAGAGACAGATTGATATTATAAATAGAGTCTGCCTGTTTAAGAAAAAAAACGGTTGAATTTGAAAATCTATAGACGGCAACACCATCTTGTCCTACGAAAAAAGAATTTGATACTTTGCTTGTCTTTTTGTTTTTGATAGGTTATTTTGTTTATATTCTGATTTATTACTGGTAAATAATAGTCACTTTAGCACGATGCAGTGTGAATTAAGTAGTTGCCTAGGTAAAAAAAAAGAAATTCTATTTAGTCCGTCTTTCAGATAATAAAAAAATATTACACACGTATTTTTTGCTTTATCATATTGATCAAAAATAACTTAGAAAACACGCATTTAAGTTGGGGAGTGAGGGCTCGCTACGTCACAACGTCGTATAAAATCTAGCAAGGCGTGACGTCATGCCACATTTTAACTCAATGTATCGCCGTAATCTTATGATTACGTCAAAAAAGAAAAAATACGTGTTCAATATTTTTTAATAATCTACAAGACGGACAAAAAAATAAATTATTGGACACAGGCCTATTTGATACAGTTTTGTCATCTAATGGAGGTGTACGACATAGTCTATTACACATAATCTGTTATGCAAAAAATCAAAAGGCAAAATATCAAAATCATTATATCTACTTACAACCCTGAAACTGACATAACTGACTGATGTAAAAGTATACCATATACAAAACTTTTTGGGGTTGCCCATTTATTTTATTGCAGACTTAACATGGCTAGATTCCATGTTAAGTGCTTCAAGCATTTAGAGATTTGTGGTGCAAGCGAGCCTAAATACTTGCATCTTGCCAAGAAACTAAAAACCAAATCACCGACTGCAAATTATTATTTAGCATAGTAATAATCATAATATATCCCTAACTTCAAACATTGTAGAGTTCATCAGAAGGCCTGTTTTACCAATCTGCTTACATTTTCATTTTTATAACATTCTTGCTAGCCTTTACAACATAAGTACCAATTGCAAAAGTAATGTAACATACCGTTATTCAAGAGCCAGAGTTATACCATTGAGCGTATGATGACCGACATGGCGCATATTTAGAATACTGTTCAATACCGATGACGCATAGTAAGTTATTCCATTGAAAACTTTTACGAGAATTCTATAAAAGCTAAGGAGTTTTGCTGGTTCTTAGAAAAAACGGTAGGTAATAGTGATTAGAATGAACAGGCAAACTAAAACATGATTCGGAGTTATGAGTTATGTTATGTCTTCTTCAAGTGCGTTGGGCATTTTTGAGGTGGGAAAAAACAATTGAACTCGCGACACCGTTACCAACACCTCATTTTTGTAAACGCGAGTGTGCTCTTTATTTATATTACGTTACGGATCAATGTTAAATGCAAGTATTTTTACTTTAAAGGTTTTGGAAGTATTTTTTGTAAAGGAGAAAATTCATTTTGGGCTAAATTATGAAACTGCTGCCTAAACAATAAAAAAGTTATATTCCGTTAGAACATAGGTATAATTCTCTTCACTTTTCACTATGGGACCAAATCTGTAGGGCCATTCCCTGCGCTGTTATACGAGTTTGAAAAATACTGTTTTCGGTATGTTTTAGAGAGAATAACAGTAATCTAATTATAGTAATAGCTTTTTATGCCAGTAAACATTACAGTTATCATCTTTTACTGTGAAACTAGGCTCTAGGGTTATTCTCCACATAACTTTCGCATTTAGCCCAAAAATGTATGGACGGTGAATGTTCTCCTTTGTATGTAAGACCCCGTACATACAATTTTACAAACAATACTTATAATCTCCAAAACTCCCAATCGGATTTGAAAAAATCATTTTGCATTGGATAGCCCAAATCTTGAGGGAGGTTATAGGCTCGCGGACGAAGTCGCGGACAGAAGCTAGTCTTCTATAAGGGAACTGTAGGAATAAGGCAAATTCCATCACCATACTGTATATATTTCTGCCTTTAAAGCTTCAAAGGCAGGCTTTAAGTGCTAGGCGATTCAAACGCTAGACTGAACTACTACATAATTATAATCAGTCTATAATGTTCCCTCTGCTGGGACACAGGCCTCCTCTCTGTGAGAGGGACTGGGCTATAATCTACCACGCGGGCCCAGTGCGGGTTGTTAGATGTCACATGTCTTCGATTTTTTGGTTCTAGGACATGCCGGTTTCCTCACGATGTTTTCCTTCACCGTTTTGAGAGCAGTGGTGATGAAATTATTTACACAAAGTAAAGCGCCTGTCAGGGTTCAAACCTACGACCTACAACTCGTAAGCCGCGGCCGTTACCATCCGGGCTATTTATTTAACCACACACAATTAGTACCACCTCAGAAGTACCGTTTGGTACCCCGTTGTAATACACAAAGGTACCATTAAGTACTCTCTTCAAATCACTGAGATCTTCCAGTCACCATCCAACTTGATTGTCCTATAATTATAGCTCTCCAACTTAATTTCAACCTTGGCGTTTTGAAATATGGTCGATATTCTATTGT
Organism: Agrochola litura; assembly: GCA_949152395.1. Classification (NCBI taxonomy): domain Eukaryota; kingdom Metazoa; phylum Arthropoda; class Insecta; order Lepidoptera; family Noctuidae; genus Agrochola; species Agrochola litura. Next base: position 18,230,026 of record OX424513.1, on the reverse strand, counting down.
ACTTTTGTTTTGGAGGTAATTATTATACTTATTATGAAGTGGTTTCAAGATCTATTGTGTTTTTAGTATAATGGAGAAGACTGGGTTTATGATAGACTAGCTTTCGCTTTTAGTTTCGCTTGCTTGCTGATTGTAAACGGTTTTGTTACACATGACATCCATTTAGTCGCATTTCTTTATGCAGTGTTTTTCAACGTGTAGGTCCTCTATAAGGGGGTCGCGAAGGCTCAATAGAAAAAAAAAGAACAAAGTTTTAATAAAAGATTTTAAGTGAAAAGGTCTTTAGGCGTGTTGGGCATTTTTGAGATCGGACTAAACCATTGATTTCGCGACACCATGACGGCACCTCATTTTCATGATCAATGTTCTATGCAAGTATTTTTACTTTAAAGGTTTTGTAAACGCGATTGTGCTCTTTATTTATATTACGTAACGGATCAATGTTCTATACAAGTATTTTTATTTAAAAGGTTTTGTAAACGCGATTATGCTCTTTATTTATATTACGTTCCGGATCAATATTCTATGCAAGTATTATTTTTTACTTTAAAGGTTAAAGGTTAAAAAGGTTTTCTCCTTTTCCATTTAAATCCATCCAAAGGTTGTCTGTAAAAGATCGCTTTTAGCGATAAGACCGCCCATTGTGTCACCTAATGTAAAATTTCTAAATTAATGTCTGTAATTTTTTTGGTGTGCATAATAAAGAATATTCTATCTTCTATCTATCTATCTATCTCTTTATTTAGATCAGGTTACGGAACAATGTTCTATACAAGTATTTTTCTTCTACCAAGGCGATCTTGTTCAAGTTTTCACTTCTGTCGGCACTCCCGGAGTGCCACCACTTTTTTTTTAAATAAAATATTAATTAAGAACATTTGTAGGCACATAAGTCAACAAAAATCAATCATCAACAATCACAACAATGTGACTCATACAAATGTGATACCCTATTGGTTGGCTCATGGCTCGTATGGATCGAAGATTGCGCCTGTTTTTCTTTAACTACTACTATGTTTATCTCAGACCCCACTTCTTCAATAAAAGATTGAGTCGACGAAAACGAGTCGAAGTTGGATTCAATATTATTATACTTAGATATAGGAGAGAGGAAGAGTCCTCTCTCCTAATTCTGCTGTGCTCGACAGGGTCCATATTGATCCTTTACTTTGTTATACCATCTATGTAATACATATGGAATGCAATAAAGAATTGAGTATTGATGTTATATCGTCGCCCTTCCCGCTAACTGTCTTAACTAGCAATTGATATTTTTCCAGGGCAACAGTTTTTCGATCGGGCGCTACCATCATGTTAATATAGTTGCGTTAGCTGTGGCTTTATTAGTGAGTTAATATTTTTTTATAAATGGCTCTTGACTTAATATTTAACTCACTAACTGTAGATGTGTGCATATACGACAGGTGGTGAGAATTTTTTTTCCAGCCTTTTGCACTTACGCAAAACAAAATACGTGATTATCTTCTAAACGGTAAACGACACAGACATGACGATTAGAGAGAACATTATCGAAACAAAGTTCTGAACACGTAGGTAATGTCAGTGCAGATACGTCAGTTAGCGGGGAGGGCGTCGATATGTCATGTGTGTTCCCACCTGTCTATATACTCCTAAAGATAAATGCAGGTTAAAGCAGACAAATATTTTAAATTGCACGGTCACCATCTTGGATTTTCATTTTGACCAAATTCCTGTGAATTTGTGGAGAGAGAGAAACTGTTTTCTCTCTCTCTCTATCGAATTAGAAGAAGACGATTCACGTCAACGTCAGTACGATTAAACTAACAATACCAAAGAAAATACATTTGGGTAGGCCGCATAAATTACTCAAACTGCCAGACTATAATTAAAACTAACTAAGAAAAAACAAACTTCTAGCGAATAGGAATATCCAAAATCATTGCATTGCATTGCATTGGCGACGAATTCTGACATCTAAAGCTTACTGCAGTAGGGGTTCAAATCGCCGCAAACGTATAACAATGCATCCAACTTACAATTTCTACTCCTGCATCCGACATGTGATACAGATTTCACTTTTATATCACTCGATGCAGGTATGCCAGAGAAACACAGATCTCTTGAAGCGAGACGATCTTACTGGTTATCTTTTATTCATAATTATAATGGTAAATGCAGTGGACAGTTTTTTCGGATCTATATAATGGTTTTAGGGTTATCATCTAAGACTTCCGCTTTTAAAAGAGTACGAGCATTGATAGTCTAAAGAAAAGAAAGAAAGGAAAAGAAAGAATAGAAAGAAAAAAAAAAAAAAACTTTTTACAAAAAAAAAACCGACTTCCAAAAAAAAACACTACAAAGTGAAAAATTACTTTAATTTCGGAAGTCGGTGACAAAAAACGAAAATTTAAAACCAAAGAAAGACACCGACTTCCGATTCTTCGGTTGTTTTTTTCTTGTAAAAAGTTTTTATTTTTCACTTTTTGCTTGTGGTACCTACCCCACTCAAATTCGAAAACCACTACCTGCTATGTAAATAACAGTGACAGGAACTTATCATATCATCCACATAGTAAGTGGGAAAAAGTACGTATTATTGAAGCTAACTCAAAAACTATCGAAGCAAAGTTAATAAAATTTATATGAGACCACCTCGAGAGCATACCCTTTCAAACAAAAAAAGAATTTTCAAAATCGGTCCACAATTGACGGAGAAATCGGTTGACATACATAAAAAAGGAAAAAAAAAATCATACGCGACGAACATAATATATAACCTCCTCCTTTTTGGAAGTCGTTTAAAAAGGCATCAGGCAGGGTGATCAAGCAGCAATAAATGCAAGGGACTGCATTCCATGGGTGACGATGCATCCTGGGCAAATTTCCTTGCTTATCTTTTCCGCCTCTTCTCCAAGCAACTAAGTTTTTCTTAATTCTTGGATGCTCTTAAGGGTACACTAGTCGGTCATTCTTCCATACAAACTTAGTATGGTGGATTACTCGTCTGTTTGATGGTATACGTTCCAAACTAAAAATTATATCAATTTGCCTTGTCATTATATAGCTCTGTATAGAAGCAGAATTGGGAAAAAAGTATTGGTTTGGAAGTTATGAGCGTCGAAACTTCCACATTTCAACACTAATTTTAACTCATCTTTTGGCCTAAATAAATAACTTATGTAGTATGAAAATGGAAAAATAGAAACCGTACAGGGATAGACAATTTATTGACAAGTTCAAATAATTTTACTTTTAGTATCCAGTAGTTTTTCCATAATATCTATACGCCCAAAGGCTCAAAGGTCTGTTCATGAAATTTTGCGCCCTCGTTTTCCTTATAAATCCTCGTCTAATTCACTACATAAATAAGAAATAGATGAATAAATACTAAATAAATAAAATTAAATAAATAATTAACTTTACTAAATAGTAAGAAAGAAAGAAAGAAAAATGTTTTATTTGGGACACGCACAGGAAATACAATCAGTAATAACAACTAAAAACCGGTCAAGTGCGTGTCGGACCACGCACAATGAAGGGTTCCGTAGTTGGAATTAATTTATCCCAAACATAAACTTAACTTTGTAGTTGAAAAATATGTTCTCCCATACGAAATGTATAGCCAAATTACAGCTTTCTAGTACTAAGCGTCTCTGAGCTAAGCCGCTGACAGACAGACAGACAGACGGACAGATAGACAGACGGATATGATGAAACTATAAGGGTTCCTTGTTTACTACGGAACCCTAAAAAGGAGCATCTAAAAATAACAAAAATTTTCGAATTACCGAAAGGAAAAAAATAAACGACCTGTGCGAGGCCAAAAAAGCAGTATGCATATTAGCCACGCCACTGACGCCACTTACGATTTCGAGTCGTCGACTAGTGTAACCTTCAGTACCTGCTGTCTAAACTTTGTAGGCAGCTTTGTCTATTATCTGCCAGGATCATTTGTATCTGCCGAGAACAGTTAGCTTTTTGTATATCGTGCACAAACCCGATAAAATCACTCGCGTTTATGATAACTACGAGTGTTTTCTACAGCATCCCGCGTGTTTAATCTCTGTATGTACATTGTTTTGTTATCTATTCATTCATTAATTAACTTTCTGACTACCTATTTTACATTGTTTGGTTTGACACGCAGTCACGGGTTGCATGTTTATTGCTGAAAATGGACCTGTTGTAAACTCGTCGTGATTGTTCGTAGATAGACTTATCGTCACCTATATGTCTGAGCCTTAAGAGGGCCCTTCCCGGTCCGTCTATCGTTAACGCGAGCATGGTTGAAAAGCTTGTTGTTTCATCCAGTGCAAGCGAGAACTGCTAACATGCAAGTGAGAACGCGATAACATTGTACGAAAAATAACTGTTTTCAGGAAATAGGTGTTTTTGAATACGCCTTACAAGTTTGTAAAATATTTTTTTGTCATTTAGAATCTCCATTACATGTGCGAGGTTTATATAAAGATGTTTTCTTTACTTTTACAATTTATAAGTACAGTCAGCATCAAAAGTCGATTAACACTTCAGTTTTTTCAATCTTATTTATTGAGCAAAATATCCATAAAAATTCTGAACAAATATAAAATTTTAAGAGCATTAACTGATAGCTATTGTATGAAATGTTGAAAAACAAAGTATCAAACCAGGTATCTATTTAGTTGATAAACGTCTAAGTAACAGTGTTAACCGACTTTTGATGCTGACTGTACATTATGAACGGTCAAAGTTGAGGTAAAATTTGTGCAAAAAAGCAGATTTTTGGAGGCTTGTACTGAATTTATTTCTCGAAATTTTAATTTTTTGGTTTCATAGAAACCTAGAAATACATAAACATACATAACATCACGCCTTGTTTCACGCCGAAGGGTTGGGCAGAGGTGTCCCTGTAGCAGGTACACCCACATTTCGCCAGTTATGTTTAAGTCCCATGTAATAGGGGGCGAGCCTATTGCCATCAACCGAGCACAAATCCAGACTCCGAGCTGCTACTGAGAAATTTCAGATAGAAAAACCCAATAACACTTTGCCCGACCCGGGAATCGAACCCAGGACCTCATGCTCAGCAGTAGCGCTTGCGACCACTAGACCAACGAGGCAGTTAACCTAGAAATAGTGCACAAGAAATCTATTAGTTTAAAAATTTCAAAGAAAAATGTGTTATGACGCCACAATCACGTACGAGCGTTTGTATGAAAAGTATGACGGGTTGGCCGCTCTTAATGGCCCATGATAATTCCTTCCATAGGGTCTTCATATTTTAGTGCTCCAATTAAGGTTGAAAGTTGAATATCAACTCTGAATATTTATCTCTTCTTGTCCTTTGCAAGGTGGAACAGGTTCAAGAATGACTTTTGCATCATTCTCTTGCCCTTGTTCCAATGTATCTGGGGTCGGTGTGACTACTTTTCCATACTTCTCTATTTAGTCTTCATATCAGTGGTCACTCACCCCCTTTTCAACCAAATTCCAAAGAGGAGGAGGTTATTACGTTCGTAGCGTTTGTTTGTTTTTTTTTTATGTATGTCCACCGATTTCTCTGTCAATTGTGGACCGATTTTGAAAATGGTTTTTTTGTTTGAAAGGTGGTCTCATATAAATTTTATTAACTTTGCTTAGAAAGTTTTTGAGTTAGCTTCAATAATACATATTTTTTCCCACTTAGTATGTGGATGATATTATGTTAAGTTCCTGTCACCGGTATTTACATAGCAGGTAGTGGTATTCGAATTTGTGTGGGGTAGGTACCAAAACTAAAAAAATAAAACCTTTAAAAAAATAAACAACCGACTTCCAAAAAAAAACACAAAACACTTTGTAGTGTTTTTTTTTGAAGTCGGGTGTTTTTTTTAATGTTTTTTTGTAGCCATATTATCTTTCACACAGTCCGACAAGGTGGAGTTTTTAACAAATCAAAATCTTAAAATCTAGCAGGTGTTCAATAGAATAAATCCCTTACTATTATTGCTAAATAGTTGGTAAAGTTAAATTAATTTAAAGCGAAAATGAGAGTTCATCGCCCATAAAGTGTGAAATAACTATTTATCTATTTGCTATTCTAATTTTCAAATTCGTGCATATGTAATTACCCACTTTAAAGTCATTGAACTTGATAAAAAGGCTTTTCGTTTCCTGCTGTGGCTTAGATACAACCAATTGACTGATGAACAATTTTACTTATTACTAGTTGCGCCCCGCGATTTTACCCGCGTAAATTTCGATTCCGTGGGAATATCGGGATAAAAAGTAACAGCTCTAGGTGACAGCTATGTATCTATCAAGTTTCATCGCAATCGGTTCATTAGTTTTTGCGTGTAGAAGTAACAAACATATTATGCACATACACACACACAAACTTTCACAGTTAGAGTAGGATTTGATTAATGGAGACACAGTAATAAAATCTTTCACAGCTAATATTTCATATTCTTAAATATATTGGATGGAGGAAACAAAAATGGAAAATATAACAAAATAATATTTAACCTTTCCGCAGTCGGGTAAAAAAGAAAGAAAATTAGAATTAAATGTTGATGTCCGTGAACTTGGCAGATCATTTCCCAGCAGAGCATGAAAAAATGTGAGTTCTATTGGCATGCGGGTGAGTTCTAGAGTTCCTTATACTTAAAAAAAATAGTTCTGGCTTTTTTGCCTGAAAAAAGTCGAATGAAAATATGCTCTGCTAACTTCCGTTAGCAGATCATTTTTTCCAAAATTAAAATTTTAAAACTGATTTAGGTGCACAGTGGCAAGCTCTATAGTTCCTAATACTTTTCCGAAAGAGTTCTGCTGACATAAATTAAAAAAAAAAAAATTCAATAAAATTGGCCTTTTACTAGAAAAAGACAATCATTTTGATAAAATAGCCGTGAATGACGTAATTTGTGGATTTTCATAAATGTTTTGGGCTAAGATCAATAACAAAGATTCCAGTAACAGAAAAAAAACTAAATGAAAGCAAAAGATCAGCAGAAGTATCAGCAGAGCCATGTGAAAAAGAAAGGTTGGGAGAAATCAAGGTTTCATTAAGTGTTTAAGTTAGTAGGATCAAAAAAGAATATGAATAGAAATAAGGAGCATGAATGCCTCACTTTCTGATGCATCTATAATAGAACTATCCGACAACATGCAAAACTAACCCAAAACTCTGACTCAGGTGTCAGCAGAGCATGGGTAAAGATTGTAGTAAGTTAAAATTGATAATTATTTCAGTATATCAGTAAAAAATATAATAAAAAAAACAAGTAGCACTGAGGAGCGAGAACTCCTCGGTTCTTGATGCATTCATAATAGTACAATGAGAAAACATACTTGAGTTATCAAGAACTCTCACTCAAGTGTCAGCAGAGCATGGGTAAACATTTAGATATGTTGAAATTTTTATTTAATTCGGTGTAAACCTTGATTTCTCCCAACCTTTCTTTTTCACATGGCTCTGCTGATACTTCTGCTGATCTTTTGCTTTCATTTAGTTTTTTTTCTGTTACTGGAATCTTTGTTATTGATCTTAGCCCAAAACATTTATGAAAATCCACAAATTACGTCATTCACGGCTATTTTATCAAAATGATTGTCTTTTTCTAGTAAAAGGCCAATTTTATTTAATTTTTTTTTTTTAATTTATGTCAGCAGAACTCTTCCGGAAAAGTATTAGGAACTATAGAGCTTGCCACTGTGCACCTAAATCAGTTTTAAAATTTTAATTTTGGAAAAAATGATCTGCTAACGGAAGTTAGCAGAGCATATTTTCATTCGACTTTTTTCAGGCAAAAAAGCCAGAACTATTTTTTTTAAGTATAAGGAACTCTAGAACTCACCCGCATGCCAATAGAACTCACATTTTTTCATGCTCTGCTGGGAATTGATCTGCCAAGTTCACGGACATTAAATGTTGTCGGTCACCAATTTAGGGGTATGAGGAACAGGGTGAAAAGTTCAGTCATCCACCATAGAAAAGGAAGGATCCTCTGACCAGACGGGTGTTGTGTCTGGCGGGCAACTGCCCATCAGTTTGACGTTGAAATCTTGTATGTATGTCGATCGCTTGGTAAACTCTAACTGCGCGATGCAGGATTTGTGTGACGTCATCTATGATGCGTAGTTCGTATGTGGCGGTGTAACCGCTACAATACCTATAAAGAATCATTGCAAGGCATCTCTGTAAACTATATTTGATGTAAGAGAGAAAAACAAAAATTGCGTTCATTGGCATTACAACAGAAAAATAAACATTAAAACTATAGAAACAGAAGCAATATAAATTGATTCTCCGGAGATCCCATTGGAGACAGGCTAACGTATAACTGCCCATAGGAGAAGCACTCTTTTCTTAAGCCGATGCCAATCAGTGAAAATGTTTGTCCCTGGGACATAATTATAACATTTAGATGAACATACAACCTGATACTTTTTTTTTTTTTGGCTGGGGAATTATCAAATAACTTCTCCCGCTCTGGGTGGAGCGGAAGGGCGTGTCAGACTCTTACTGACTAAAACCCACCCGTGTTCCTTCAGTTGCCATGTTGCCGGGGGCCACGATTTCCCTTTCGGTATTCTTCGCACCCCCGGCAGGCATCGGCCCTAGCGGACCCCGTCAATACTGCTGACGTCTCTTTGAGGCGCGCGTGACCTGCAAATTGCAAAAAACGTAAGAAAGTTTTAATTTCGCGGGCTACCCCGACGCTTTCACCATAAACAGCACTCAGGTTTAACTGTCCACCATAACAATTATGTCATTTTGATTTACAGACCCCAGAACACCAGGGCGACATAAAATTTTCTGTTGTTTGCTATAGCCTTAGATTTCATACCTACCATAACTCCTGAATTACGACAGACCGTCATAAACGCGACTCTAAGCAATAACCATAAAATTGCCTTGTGAATATAATATATCATTTAAGTATATCGTTTATGATAAATATTGTTAGTGTTAAGTTTGTATTTTGGCCGAATATTTGTTCCTGCCTTCCTTTGTAGCATTGATAGAAGGTAAATATTTTAGAATGATTATAAATATATTAGTTCATGGCAATATGCTCGCCTCCTATTACATGGGACTTAAATTTAACTGGCGAAATGTGGATGTACTATTAAGTACAGTATTTTTATTTTCTTAATGTTTCTCGAGTATCTGTCTTCGAGTATCATCGGATTTCCGAATACAAACGAATGCAAATTTCCATGTCCATCAATTATTATTAGATTTATCGTGTATAATAATTTGAATTCAGAACTAAGTACTTTATTGTTGTTTTGATTTCCGTGTGAACTATATAGAGCTGTAAAACTATTTTCCTATCTGTCGTGCCTGCGACTTTAGCGGCTTTCCTACCATTTTTTTTAAAATAAATTACATTAAAAGAGTATTAACAACTCTATATACTTCCAAGTCGATTGAGAGCGTCCGGTCTGCACCAAGTGCAAAGGGTAATTGATAGAAATCCGATGACTGACGAAACACGAGGTTTGCCGAGGGATATTAGAACATAGTTTGTCTGTACACCTCTGCTAACCCATCGGGAAAAACAAGGCGTAATGTTATTTTATGATGACGTATAAATATAGGTACCATCGAAGAAACCTATAAATAAGCAATTTGAAAACAAAATCCCGTGCACACGACCCTTTTTTTTCGTAGGTAACCGTTACTATAGTGGCCGAGCGCTGCAAGCAGAAATAGTCCTTACGGTGTATAGGAATGGGTTTCTTCGATGGTACCTACCTACTATTTAATTTTAGTAATAGTAGGTAATACCAGGCTATTATTCTCCCACAAGATAGACCGATGACCTTGTGAAGGCCGCAGAAATCCGCTGAATGCGGGAAGCACAGAATCGGTCGAAGTGGCGGTGCTTGGCGGAGGCCTATGTCCAGCAGTGGACGTCTTTCGGCTGAAATGATGATGATGATGATTGTCCCACTGCAGAGCTAAGGCTTCTTCTTATATAAGAACGCATGAGCATTATATCACCAGCATATCAACACCCTAATTGCGTAACAAATATGATCAATCACAATCTGTTACATTTTGATAGTTCAACAAACATTCATTGCGTAAGGCGTCAAACAGACGAGCAGCACTTTGCTGTCGACAGAGCCAGCTTCAGCTGTCGACAAAAGCAACTGCTACAGTATTCGACACGCCGACTGCTGTCGACAGAATAGGGTAGTTTCCTAGGTAAAAAAAAAAGAAATTCTGTTTAGTCCGTCTTTCTGATAATAAAAAAATATTAGACACGTATTTGGTGACCACTGAAAATCAGCGCTGTGCTGTGGGTCCCCCATAGCACAGCATCATGCTGAGTGGAAGCCTTCTTGTCGCAGTAATGTCGTGCAGCTGCCGCCTTAGTAAATTCTGTTCTATGCTCGTGATTTATTATGTACTTTGTGTTATTCTTTGTTTGCTCATGTTTTTTATGTATGCACGTGTTTCTGTGACAAATAAACCTATTTTTCTTTCTTTCTATTTTTTGCTTTATCATATTAATCAAAAATAACTTAGAAAACACGCATTAAAGTTGGGGAGTGGGGGCTCGCTACGTCACAACACAGTATAAAATCTAGCAAGGCGTGACGTCATGCCACATTTTAACTCAATGTATCGTCGTAATCTTTTGATTACGTCAAAAAAGAAAAAATACGTGTCCAATATTTTTTTGTTATCAGAAAAACGGACAAAAAAAAAATTTGGACGAATTGTTGTAGCGCGCCACTAAGCGCTGCGCTATACTGTCGCCATTGGTCCACGTGTCGACAACAAACGCCGACCAATGGCGGCAACTGCAGCTACTTCTCTGTGCCTTATTTACGTTGTTGAGCAGTAAATTTTTTCGAACATAAATGATGCAATGGATTGACATCCTTCAAAATGATTCAGAATTCTATATTTGATCGTGTATTACGTAATTAGGTTGCTGGAAAAAGATTATGGAGTTTTGCTGCGAGATAATTAAAATTAAACATTTACACAACTGATGAGCGTATTCTATTATTTATTTAATATTCAAAAAGGTAGCACTTGATCTCAACGGTCGTTTGCGAACATGATTATTATGTTAATGAATAATTATAATTTATGTATATTAAAATTGTCTGAGGTACATAAAAGCAACAAAAACCTTAATTGTAGTTATACAAACACGTTTCCGGGGTCTTTAATTGGTCTTTAATTAGTAATTAACTCAAAAATGTATACTGACGTAGCTGCTGTAGTAAAAAAAAATCTGTATACCACATTATCATCTGCTTTGCATTTCCCAACTATATTTGGGATGGCTTCCAGCCTGCCGGGTGTAGCTGAATACAAGTATTTTCTCTCTCTGATCTGACCTCCACAACTTTTACTGGGTTACATGATACCCCTAGGTAAGACCGGTTGTCAGACTTTTGGAGCTTCTGACTACCCGTAAAGTTCTACGAATGACAGCCGGGACCGACCATAGCATATTCAGCCTATAATGTTCCCACTGCTGGGACACAAGCCTCCTCTCTGTGAGAGAGAGTGGGCTGTAATCCGCCATGCGTGCCCAGTACGGGTTGGTAGATGTCACATATGTCTTCGAATTTTTTGTTCTACCTTGGCATTGATGGTATGGTGGTTTCCTCAAGATGTTTTCCTTCATGGTTTTGAGAGCAGTGTGATAAAATAAATTACACAAAATAAAGCGCCGGTCTGCGATCAAACTCACTGGGCCACCACTGCTTTAATTTTAAAACTGCAAGCAAAATCACGAATGATAAAAAACCTACCATAGTCATTATTTTAGTAAACCACAGAGAGATAATTAATAAATTCGAATCAAAACAGTGAAATATTTGACAGCTATTTGCGATGTTGCAAACTTTCAAATTAAACTAAAACACTTTTTTTTTTCTCATTTCAGAAGCATGGCCCGACTGAGCATACTCCTGGTCATAGCCTGCCAGTTGATCAGCATCCCATCCATCAGAACGGATGATGAGAACTCCTTCTTTGACATGGCATCCACCATAATGCAAAACATGAAGGATAAGGACAACAACAACAACATGAACGGCTTAGCAGCTATAGGGAATATCGTTGGAAATCTGATGCAAGGGGACAATGCGAAGAATTTGGGGGCCATGTTTGGTCAGGCTGCTGGGAATGGAAATGCTGGGGATATGTTGTCAGGTAATATCATATTTTGAGGGTTTAGTGAGTGTCTGTAAAAAATACGAGAAGACATTTTTGGAGGCTCTTCAAAAATTATTATTGAAGTCACAAAGCAAGAAGAAGGGTGCCAAACGAAACCCTATTACTAAGCCTCCGCTGTCCATCTGTCTGTCAGCGGGTCTGTATCTCATGAACCGTAATAGGTAGATAGTTGAAATTTTCACAGATTGTGTACCTATTTATTTTACCCCTATAACAACAAATTATAAAAATATAATATAGTTAAAAATTAAAGGCAGTTACCATACAAGAAACGTGTTTTAGTCGCCGTTTTTTGCTAAATATTGTACGTTGGTACGGAACGTGTGCGAGTCCGACTCGCACTTGGCCGGTTTTTTAAAATAAGTAGAGATTTATTTTTTTTGTTTTATTGATCGATTAATTTCTTTTATTTAGTAATATTCTAATCTGTATAGTAAAAACCGTTATTTGCGTACGCATTTTATAAGAACTTATAATAAACAAAATCCCCAAATGGCTTTGCTCTCGACTCACGAGTCAAGACTCACGACTGGCTGAGCGAGCAGAATATCTTTAAAATCTTTACGAGCAATGATTTTCCGGTAAGTACTGTAGGTACACGAAACAAAGCCACAAGAACTATAACTGCTTTCAATCCGTACAATAATTCTATTGTACGGATTGCCATTAGCCATTCTTATAGAGTTCAATGACCAATAGACTGCCATTTTCACGAAGCAAATAAACTTGCACAAACATGGCGAACCTTGCCAAATAAACAACTGGTTGGGCGATAGCTGTTTCCTTTGATAAATAATTAAATTATCGGTCATTTCCTTAGTCTAGACGTGTGCGATATAAGGAGATAGGCTTGCCCGATATCACTATGTGACTTAAGGCCATCCACTATGGCTAAACAAATGTATAGTCGACCTCATAATTGCTTCACCAGCCCAAGATTGAAGATTGAAGTGTAGACGTCGGCGTTTTAGGACGTGTGTAGTCTGCCGGGGTTACGGTTTTGTCCGAAAGGGTTACCGAGGCCCCTGGCAATACAGGCAACTGAAGGAACACGGGTGGGTTTTTGCCAGTAAGAGTCTGACACGCCCTCCCGCTCCGCCCAGAGCGGGAGAAGTTATTTGATAATTTCCCACCCAAAAAAAAAAGAGGACGTGTGTAGTGTATTTATATATCAGATATGTAAGCACTTATCTCATGCACATCAATAGTGAGGTAGCTGTTACTAAAGTGAACTGTCAGTTAATCACGAATGGCGGGAAAAAGTTGAAAGTGAAATGTGCCTGCACGAAAGACTTGGTGTGGTGATGAGCCAGTGTAGTGATATAATCATCAAGCGACATACTTGTACATCAGAATACGACGAGATCTACTTATTTACTGCTACAAGGATCTTTTGGCGCTCGAATGACGTTGATAGGGGGGCGCTGTTGGTAAATATTCGGGCAATTATTTTGTGAAATGTATTGAAAAACAAGATGGCGGCGTTAGTTCTGATTTTAGCCACGCGCCAAAAGATCCTTGTAGTACTATAATTGTTTATAATACGACAGTTAAATAGTTTCAACCTTAATGATATTTAAATTTTCTGGAAATTGTTGTCAAGAGACTGGTATTCAGCTGCATCCGGTTAGACTGGAAGCCGACCCCAACTTTTTGGGAAAAGGCTGGGCAGATGATGTTATCAAGAGACCGTGTTGTTGGAATGACTAAGCTACTGCTGAGCATGAGATCCTGGGTTCGATTCCAGAGTCGTGCAAAATTTTATTGGGTTTTTCCATCTGGAATTTCTCAGTAGCAGCCCGGCTAGATATTCTGCCTAACTATTCTAAGAATACAGGCGTGATGTTATGTTATAATTATGGTGTCAAGAGTGGTAAAGAAATAATGAGGTCGACTATACATAAAATTTTCTAGAATGTGTTCGATCAGACGCCGTTTTATTGGAGAGTTGCAGAGTTTATTATTTTACATTCAAAAGGTCTTGATTCTTTAATTAACAAACAAATAACGATGACTAGAATAGTCTCTTAATTAGTAATTGAATCAAATCTGTCTGAGTTGCAATTAAGACTTTAGGTACTGATAAGCATTTTTCCACGCTTTTATTAGAATAAAACAGGTAACTTGAATGCGCTGAGCATTATTTTAATTAACTGGCAGCGTTCATTTAATTTTTCGCTGAATTGGAAATTAGCAAAAAACGATAATAATTCCTATAGCAAACAACACAATAATATAGATTTCTTTTGTGGGTGCAGTTTACGAAAAATAGGTACTTAATAGGCGCAAAACAGAGACACTGAAGGTACAATTCCGTAGCCGACCGCAGGTGGCAACAGCAGGCGACGTGTCGCCACGACACGACTGGTTTCATAGAAATACATATAAAGGCTTGTGCAGACCAGCGCGATATCGCGGGCGCAACACGGGTCGCGCTGCCTGTCGCGCCCGCGATGTCGCGCTGATCTGCACAAGCCTTAAACCAGTCGTATCACGGCGACACATCACCTGCTCCTGTCGCCTGCAGTCAGCTACGGAATTGTACCTTTAGAAAAAAAAAATACAGTGGCACTCCGGGAGTGCCGACGGACGTGAAAACTTTAACAAGATCGCCTTGGTGGAATAAAAATACTTGCATAGAACATTGATCCGTAACGTAATATAAATAAAGAGCACAATCGCGTTTACAAAAATAAGGTGTCGGTAACGGTGTCGCGAGTTCAATTGTTTTTTCCCATCTCAAAAATGCCCAACGCGCCTAAAGAAGTTTTCACTTCAAAAATCTTACATAAATATTAATTTCAGAACCAGGAAACCACAGAAGGGAAATTGATCTAGAGCCCTTTATAACGGAAAGCTAAAATCCAAATAACAGCTCGACTAAATCTTAAACACTTTTTACAGGTCTTGGCAGCTTACTAGGAGGTCAAGATGGCAAAATAGATCCAGCTTTAGTAGGATCTATGATATCCATGTTTGCCCAACAGATGGGCACCACAGAGGCACCGAAACCAGCCAGAAAGAAACGAGAGACCACAGAAGGAGAACTAAACCTGGAAAGCATGATGAGTCTTGCTTCAGGTCTACTTGGCAACAATAATGCCGGAGGATTTATGCCCTTAGTAATGAACACTTTAAGCTCATTATCGGATACAGAAGTCCAGAAACGCGCAGATGACCATAAAGACCACGCTTCGTTCCTCCCGCCATTTTTGGAGAAGATTCACTTATATTGGGATCTCTTCATCAACTCAGAATTAGGAAAGACGATTTGGGAGAAGTCGGGTGTGATTAGGATGCTCAAAGCCTTTATTGGATCTGATGGTAAATTAAGCTTCCAACAGATGTTCAAGAACTTTGAAAACCACTCGTTTAGGAGACACTGGATCAAGGCAGCGGCTAAGTACTTGACTGACATGGTGGTACATGTCGCAAAGCCTGAGGTTTATAGCAGGTAACTGTTAATCCTTACTAATATTATAAATGCGGAAGTAAGTTTGTTTGTTTGTTATGCTTTCACACTAAAACGGCTGAACGGAATTGGATGAAATTTGGGACATGGCTAGACCAGGACCTGGGTTAGGATATAGGATACTTTTTGTCCCGATATTACCACGGGATCTAGACTTATGCGACTGAAACCACGGGGTGCCGCTGGTAGTTACAGGCACTCCAAAGACAATTTCCACGCAAACTCCGCCCCCATGCACCCCACCCCCAGCTAAACACTAACACATCAGTAATAAAGTTGAATATCGCTCGCGCTCTTTGGTCATGTTCGCGCACGGAACTAAATATCGTGAGTCTCGATTCTTATTTTGTTAATCTAACTTCATTCATGCACTCACTGACACCCCTGGTTCGTTAGGAACGAGACTCTCCACCTCGACCTAAAGATTCCCACTATCCACCAATTCCTAAAACGCCTTGCAAAGCGTTACTTTGAGTCCGCGGCCAAACATCGCAACCCTCTGGTTGTCGAGGCCGCCAGTTATGTCCCAAGTAGGATTAGTCATACCCGCCGTCCGTACATTCTCACCGACCTTGATGACCCCTTAACCCTCCTCCAGGAGAGCAATAGGGAAACAAGTACAGTGTACAAGCACAGACGCCTCCCGTCATTCCGACCTTGCCGCCAAGGTCCTTTGCGATCGCGACCGCGTCCCCGAGTAAATGATACTCCCTCGTTTACGTCCCTCGTTTTCGAGCAAGGGTCGGGACCCTTGCTCGAAAACGAGGTGCCAGCAGTTGTTGCAGCCATGCACGTAGCTTTAAATTCCCCGATTAATAATCATGATCAAAACCTTGATCCAGCCCGTCCCATCTTTGATGTTCTCCCTCCGGTAAACGCCCTAAGCCGAGGTTCGTACCCCACAGGGGGTGCCCTTAGCGAGCGTTCACCTAGTTTTAATTAGCTTATTTGAATAACCCCTGGCTGGAGGTTTTAGGTGTAGCGGCTTAAGGCACCCACAGGATTGACCGGTTAAATAGTCATGACCTCAGAGGTCAGCTATGAGACGCCCTACAGGAAAAAAAAAAAACTCACTGACAGACAACGCACAGCCTAAGCCGCTTGGGTATAGACGCATACAATTTTGAACTAGAATTCCATAGTGAAAATGAGCAAACGGGAGGAATTTTCGAAAATTCACCCCCTAAACGGGTTAATTTGTATGGAAGTTCTTAATTTTTGCCGATGAGAAATTCCACCAGGACTTGTACCTACTATAAATTCTTAATTGAAACAGCTAATTAGTTAGTTCAAAAGTTTAGCGGATCACTTTTACGCCGAGCGACTTCACTCGCGACTCTCAGAACACTAGGGAAAACTTAAATTGCTTTAAATGGTGCTGACATTGGTAATTTAAACAATTAGGGAGAGAAATTTATCAGAGCAGGTTTTGGAAAAGTTAAGGCTACCAAAATGCAGATTGTTAAAGTCAGTTTTAGCAAAAAGGTTAATTTGACTCTCACGAAATTGTCAAACTTTTGGGATAATAATTTAATTAAGAACTAGTATAACCCTTTTTCAGTCTCAGAAATTATTGTCCATTGTAGGTTTTTTTTAATGTGAAATGTCTATAGCGGCGGGTCAGACCGACTTTAGGCGTCGCGACGCGCCGCCATGCCTACAGTCGCCATATTTATTTCCTGTCGTAAACTATCCTTTTATGCATATCACCTGTACATAATAATTTCGATGTTTCACATCTGCCAGGCGTCCTGCGACGGCTCTTTTTTTTACCTCGGTGGCGTGTGTCTTGGCCTGCATCTCACCTGATAAGTGATGATCAGGCCGAAGGTGGAAGCGAACTTCACTCGGAATCCTCAACCACAGAGGAACTGGCTATCTTACCTCTAACTGCCGAAACACAACAATGCTGTTAACATTGTTGCTATGGCAACAGACTTAGATAAGATGGTGGTAGCTAGCTAGGCGGACTTAGAACAAGCCCTACCACCAACCAAACCGAGCAGATTTTTTTTCCCTCACTGGGAATCGAACCCGGGATCTCTGAGTCTAGGACAGGTGGTCTAACCAGTAGACCACAGAGGCGGTTAACGTATAGTAAATATGGACTTGTATCCGCAACTCCACGTCAAAGCGCGTATTTTGCGTATCTACCCATTTTATTGAACGTTCACAAATAGCTTTTTGCTATTGCAGAGCGCTAATTTGATTACGATATTATCACAGTACACGTGTTTTGCGGCTACTATTTAGCCAATTGAAAACGTTTAAATTAATGTTGTTTCCGATTTTAATGTCCAGGTGATACGAAACTTATCATTAACAATACCAATGAATGAACGTTGATTTAGCAAATAAATAGCGTTTCTACTGACACGTGCTGTGTAAAAAACCTAAACGAGAAAAAACCGACTTCCAAAAAAAACACTACAAAGTGAAAAATAACTTTCATTTCGGAGGTCGGTGTCTTGGGTTTTGTGTTTTCGTTTTTTGCCACCGACTTCCGAAATTAAAGTTATTTTTCACTTTGTAGTGTTTTTTTTTTTGGAAGTCGGTTTTTTTTTTTTTGTGAAAAGTTTTTATTTTTCACTTTTTAGTTGTGGTACCTACCTCACACATATTCGAATACCACTACCTGCTACCAGTGACACGAACTTATCATATCATCTACATACTAAGTGGGAAAAAAATACGTATTTTGTAGCTAACTCAAAAACTACCCAAGCAAAGTTAATAAAATGTATATGGGACCAATATGGGAGCATACCCTTTCAAACAAAAAAATAATTTTCAAAATCGGTCCACAAATGACGGAGAAATCGGTGGACATACATAAAAAAAAACAAAAAAAAAAACAAACATACGCGACGAACATATAACCTCCTCCTTTTTGGAAGTCGGTTAAAAATACACGAAATATTCATCTTTCACGTTAGATAACTGCGGTATCTTGTCGTAAGGTGGACTAACTCTGCTCAAAACTTTGCGTAGATTGAAAATTATTGCTTAAATACTAAAAAGACGTTTGGAAATTCGGCTAAGTATAAAAACATAATTTAAAAAAAAAACAGTATCACTCCGGGAGTGCCAACAGAAGTGAAAACTTGAACAAGATCGCCTTGGTGGAATAAAAATACTTGTACCTATAGAACATTGGTCGTAACCTTATCTAAATAAAGAGCACAATCGCGTTTAAAAATACTTCCAAAACCTTTAAAGTAAAAATACTTGCATAGAACATTGATCCGTAACGTAATATAAATAAAGAGCACAATCGCGTTTACAAAAATGAGGCCTCGGTAACGGTGTCGCGAGTTCAATTGTTTTTTCCCATCTCAAAAATGACCAACGCGCCTAAAAAACTTTTCACTTCAAAAAACAACTCATTGTAGCAAGTAAATAAAGGCTGTTGTTCTTCATAAGTTATCCACTCTCACCAATGCGCAGCTTTTAAAACCTTCAAGCACAAACTAAAGTACATTGTCGAGATTCCCAAATTCAAAGACGATCACAGACCAAGAGTCCATAGAGTTTCTTACCGTTCTTCTCCTTAAAGATCGGCGTTTTAAAACAGGCAACCTTCAATATTCCTCAACAACCTTCAACCGTCAACATTCTGACTCCTCGACAGTTTAAAAGCGCGTTTAAATAGTTAAATTTTAATAAATGATTTGACTTTTCTTTCCAGGTACCTCATCTCAGCCCAATACATCACGAACAACTTCCTCGACTCCCAGGGTCTCCCGAAGAGCACACACTTCAACGTGAAGAAACCTGAGAAGTCCATCACCACGCTACTCAACTATGTACTCAAACGTTACCTGGACATGGACACAGATGTCGCTGAGTACGTGACGCCTGGTGTCGAGTATGTTAAGGTAAGGGTTCCTTAAAAGCTATAATGATTTGAGTCAGTTCTTTACCTACTACCTAGGGCAGTGGTGGCCCCGACTTACGAGTTGTAGGTCGTAGGTTCGAACCGAAGCAGGCGCTTTACTTTGTGTAAATAATTTCATCACCACTGCTCCCAAAACGGTGAAGGAAAACATCGTGAGGAACTGGCATGTCCGAGAACCAAAAATTCGAAGACATGTGACATCTACCAACCCGCACTGGGCCCGCGTGGTGGATTACGGCCCACTCTCTCTCACAGAGAGGAAGCCTGTGTCCCAGCAGTGGGAACATTATAGACTGATTATGCAATAAGCATGTATGCCTTACCTACGGTAGTAGCCAGGAGGTAAGCGATGATGGATGTACGATGAGGTCGCCATGTTGGTGCACGTGCCTATGCCTATCACTTGAGATTTCAGGTCTCCCCGCACATCAATCGCGTAACACACTTGCAATCACAATGCGAACGATTCTGCCTTCAGAATCCTTCGCATTGTGATTGCAATTTCCTTAAATTGAAAATCATAATTGCTTGTTGAAAAAATTAATCTGATCGATAGTGTAAATAACACAATGCATATTGTTGAATTGTCAAAATGAAAGGTATTGCCATTGTATGTGTGTTACGCAAGGCTGCAAGTAATCGGAAACCACAGAAATCAGCAAGGAGTAGTCATCTAGACACTTTTAAAGACCTACAATTTACATCTATGGATGGATTAAGTAAGTCGTGGCTGAGTGGTCGATTATGTTGAGTAGAGGTTTCCTAGGTTCTAAACCTACTCTTCAAATTTCTACAGTCCCAATTCTTCACATGACTTTTCTTGAATTGACCACGTAAGCTAGATGATTCAGTTCTTTAGAGAAGTCAGTTCTTTTTCTTTTTAATTCTTTGGGATAATAGCTCCTAAACTTTTAATTTTTCTTGCAAGTTTACTATCGCAATCTGTAGCTATAGCTTTGGGCATTTTGCGGAACACCTGTGTAATATAAGCTTTCTTTCACAGCAAACCCTCAAAATGGCGGAAGCCACCAGCAAGACCATGTCCTCCCGAGGCGACTACAACGCTTTAGTCGACCGTCTGACCGACACCCTGAACCTGGAGGTCATCGAACCGGTCCTGAGGGTCTACCGCGCGTACCAGCACTCGGTGAAGGCACCTCACTGCCAGGAGCATCTCATGTGTCTGGTTAACAGGCACCATGATCAGGATAAGAAGGGTGAGTTCGAGTTTTTTTACGTCCGAGTTTGTTTCGGCGTTTCTTCTCAGAGTAGTCGGAAAGGAAACACCGACCTCATTTATTATCTATTTTTAAAAATATTAAGAGTTTATGGTTACAGTATTATATCATTTTGATGGGGATTCTGAATTTATGTCAATATTGTTTTTTATGGGTTCGATGCGCAGTTAGTATCCACCGTCCCGCACCAGGCCCGTGTGGTTACAGCCCACTCCCTCTCATAGAGTGTAGGCCTGTGTCCCAGCAATGGGAACATTATGCTATGCTATGAAGTAAGCTCTACAGCATAGACACAGAATGAGTACAGCATCTGACTTTTAAAAAAAGCGCGGAAAGTCAAGTTTTTATTCTCTTCTTCTTTTCGTGCGGTTAGTGACTAACCTGGTGTTAGAGTTTTAAAGTCGCCCTCTGACTTGGCTGCACAAGCCGTCGAGAAAATTTGTGTCAAGCATGCCAATTTTTATTCATGAAACACGAAAGCGTGTAGACGATTGTGATGCGTCATTGTAATGTACTTCTACCGTCCCTTTCGCGGTGACTGCACTTGTCACAGTAAAGCCGTGTCTCCTGTGCGTGTTTTTTTTAAATACTACACAGAAACATCGCAACAACGAGCCGTGGCCATACACATTTGTGTACGCAAACACGATGTTTTTGTTTTCCGAGCTGCATGGAAAACATTCCCCGCGCGGGTGTAAAGGGGAAGGGTTTGTTTCATTATCAACCGCTGCGCGCACCGCGGACATCTGTCACTGTCATTCAACACAGGTTTTGAGGTTATTATTGTCTTATGAATGGTTGTGATAAATTGTCGATGGATTGGAATAGAGTTGCTTTTTAACCGATTTCCAAAAAGGAGGAGGTTATATGTTCGTCGCGTATGTTTTTTTTTTTTCTTTTCTTTTCTTTTTTTTTATGTATTTCCACCGATTTCTCCGTCAATTGTGGACCGACTTTGAAAATTCTTTTTTTGTTGGAAAGGGTATGCTCTCGAGGTGGTCCCATATAAATTTTATTACCTTGGCTTCGATATTTTTTGAGTTAGCTTCAATAATACGTACTTTTTTCCCACTTAGTATGTGGATGATATGATAAGTTCCTGTCACTGTTATCTATATAGCAGGTAGTGGTTTTCAAATTTGTGTGGGGTAGGTACCACAACTAAAAAGTGAAAAATAAAAACTTTTTACAAAAAAAAACAACCGACTTCCAAAAAACACAACAAAGTGAAAAATAACTTTAATTTCGGAAGTCGGTGACAAAAAACGAAAATTCAAAACCAAAGACACCGACTTCCGAAATTAAAGTTATTTTTCACTTTGTAGTGTTTTTTGGAAGTCGGTTGTTAAGTACGTCTTTCTCGTCGGAACTCATTATGACATCTACCTAAAATGTGTAGATGTAATCTAAAAATATTTGAATACGCAGGAGACAATTTCTGTATGAAAACAAATGCTAATGTGTAATAAGTCTCTTTCGCGCGTCATCACTTTGTTTAACACGTTCAGTGCCAGGAACCCTCCTGGAGGGCTCCCCTAGTCGCATATGGGATGCCGGGGACCCTCGCGGAGGGCTCTTTTTTATAGGGATACAGCATTATAAACCGTGAAAATAAAAGCTGTGGTATATTTTAACAAGATTTATTAGTATATGCGTTGGTTTTAAAAGACAAGCATTTTTTTTTTGTTTCATTATAGTATGGTAGGTAACCATTTCCACGGTTACAAATATGCACAAAAAAAAAAAAAAAGATTGGACACAAGTGTGTCCAATCTTTTTTTATTTTTTGACTCGGGCTCCGAGCTAGTTATTATACATTTCTTTCTTTTTTTTGTTTCACGTGCACACCCTACTGGTAAATGAAAATACCCCCAGACATACTACGTATAACGAACGACAAGACCCCCTGAAAACATTTTTTTACTTCGTTTTAAAGTGTTTTATAACACGGTTTCAAACCTAATGCCGGTGACCCTCCCGGAGGGTTTACTTCCAATATGTATGGCGGCATGGCGTATGAGCTCTTTGAAAAATGGGTGGAGTCGAAAGTGTTAAGGAAGTGCACCTCTTGCTTAAAATGTTTGCATTTTTCTTACATAAACTTGTTTTTGGTTTTGTCTGTACCTTTGCTAATTATCTGCAATATCCAACAAAAAAAATTATGAATTTGAGCCCTAGGTACTAACTGTTCCTACAGTGTCATGCCGTGTACAATGTTGACATTATCACAACAATAAATCATCACACAATCTAGTAATAAAATACCAATACCAGTGAAAACATAAAATAGCAAAAAACATTATTATTATAAAGGAAATTGCGTGACCAATGTAACTACATTCCAGACCATAATCAGCCGCTTACATCTTTGTTAATTATACGCGCATTTTATACTTAATTCAGAACTCGGTTTTTTTTCCTGTTGGTACTAATATACCTATTTATTGTTATGAAACATGGCTCCGTGTACGATGGGTACCTACTATTATTAAGAGTATATTATATACAACGTGTTCCTTTTGATCTCCCATAACTACAGGGTATTAATGAGATTATGAGACCATTAATGAGGTTAAAAACTGAAAGCTCAGAATAGATGGCAGCACAGTTATACGTCTTTAAACCGCCATTGTTCTGTTTATGTTCACTTTTCTGTCGATCACAAATTATACGAAAACTAGATAAATATGAGACTTGGAGTGTAGCACTATTAAAAGACGAGCTAAGGACAGGGAAAGCGTTTACCACTGGTAAAAAAGCAGCTTTAGTGGAAAAGTCAATAAATTATGAACGTTTTATATTTTATAGGTTATTTTGTGTTTGTTGACTTTAAGTTCGTTTTTTGTTAAAGACTGGAGGCGTACGATAGAAATAACCTGATCAGATTTGAAAACCAACTCGGGCATGATCTTCCTGACTGAAAAACCTCAGAGATAGCACTTCTAGCACTGATCTAATATGATAATATAAACACACTCGCACTATACTTTACATAATATCACATCACAAGTGCCTGTATGTAATGAAAACAGACTTAGTTCTCTTGGGACCTATGAACCACTTTCTCCCTTATAAGGCTTAAAGGATAGTACATCGTCTCGACGAAATATCGGATTCCAATTTTTTTCGGAAAGCTTTCTCCCAGTTTTAATAACATCTTTTGCAAATACATGGATCCCCGTATTTTTGCAGTAAACAGCTGCGCAACTGGGCTCAATAATTAATTATGTGTAAAAGAAGTCGTTGTTTACAAAAAATGTATGGCTAGCTGTCAAATTATAAGACGCTGGAGATCAGCGCCATCTGAAGTGAGCAAGTGACAGTTTTTATCCCCATTGTCAAAGATCAACTGGCATATTTTTCAACATTTATTTTTTTCATGTTTCGTACAAAGTACTTGGACAAAATAACGATTATTTATGTAAAACACCTTTAAATTAAATACCTTATCGTCGCATTACAAACATTTAAATTTAATAAGCATTATTGGTTTGAATGGAAATTAATTATGATTGATGATATCTTCGAAACCTTAAATATTCTATGGTCGTCAAGTGTTATAGCAATATTAATAATAATACAGAGTAGTTAGACGTGCTTACACAGTTGTTCATGCATGACCCGAACAACAGTGTTGCACCCCTTAGCGATAACGCGACAAGGATTTAAATAAAAAAGTTCTTGACGTTCGAATAACAAAAGCCATCGGTATAACGAGTGGTAGGCCACAAAATCGAACGCTATCTATTTCACGAAAGTGCTTGCTACACGGCTGCCAACCGCGTCCCCGACAGAGATGACCTTGGTTGGCGACAGGCAGAGCTATTTGAAATTCGGGACGCGGATACCAGCCTACATGGCTGCCAACCGCGTCCAAACAGTTTATGATGGTATTTAATTTGATTTACGTCAATCAATCAATCAACTCAGCCTAACGCACTTCTGGCCATAGGCCTCTCCCAGGCTGCACCACAACACCCTGTCCTCCGCCTTCCGCATCCAGTCTATCCCAACCAATTTCTAAAGGTCGTCGGTCCATCTAGCTGGGGGGCGTCCCACACTACGCTTGCCGATATGCGGTCTTCACTCCAGGACTCGTCTGCTCCATCAACCATCGGTCCTCTGAAAACATGGCCAGCCCACTGCCAGTTCAGTTTACTTACTCTGCAAGCTATGTCGGTAACTCCGGTTCTAATAATAATTACGTATATTTACCTATTCCAGGTCTTCCAGGCTTCAAAGCTGGTCTCACGAAGCTCAGCAGCCTAGCCGCGTCCGCGGCACTCAGCTACCAGAACGGGAAAGGATTCTTCGACTTGTACAACGCTATTCAAAATGACGTCAATTGTGAAGTAAGTATCAAATGCATATATCCTAACTATCTTGGGACCTTGGCCTGAAAATGACAGCTGAAAGACATCCACTGTTGGACATAGGCGTCCCCCAAGCGTCACTGCATCGACCGGTTCTGTGCTTCTCGCATCCAGTGGATTTCCACAACCACCGAGTCATTGATCTACATTGCGGAAAGGCTTCCGGTACTCGCCACTCAGTAACTTTCGACCCCATCGGCCCCGTCTACTACTACTTAAATTTAGCAGTTCTTTGGAACCAGGCCATGTCTCATTTACCCATGTTTGTGTTCCAAGTGCTTCCGCACCTGCACTTTAGCCATGGGCCCAAACTTTGTCTGTCTGTTTATTACCTCATCACGATTAAACCACTGAACTGATCGTAATGCCATTTGACAAAACGGTTGCCTAGGACCTGGAGAATGACATATACTAGGACTGGAGAATAACATAGACTACTTTTCATGCTACTTATTTTTGATGAAATACAAAATACACGCAGTCGAAGTTGCAGGCAACAACTGGCTACTTAGTTGTCGACACGAAAGGAAGAAGAAGGCCACTTCATTCAGGATTAGAACGTAGTCGAGCGATAGCCCAGTACCCTAATTGCGTAATGCAACACGATCAGAATCTGTTTCGATTTGAAACAGATTGCTAATCAAATCATAAGCTGAAAAAAAAAATCTGCTTAATAACGCAATGAAACAAATTAAGCAAAATTGTTTACGAAAATAAGTTCGCAATTAGGGTACAGGTCAGCTCCGATTGGTCACGTACTGCCATGCAAGGAAAGGATTTCCGGTGAAACGATTTCATTGCCTTTGGGACGTGCGGACGTATGGACGAGTCATTTTAGCTAGCAATTTCCAAAAAAAAGCGCCTGGTCAATTTAAATTTACTGGCGAAAGATCACAGATTTAATGGGTAACGATCGATATCTTCCTAATCAAGATAAAACACAATAACATCAACTAAAGTTCGTTTTGTATCCCAGAAACTAATTTGACAGGTCCAAATGTCAAACTCCAAATTGAAAAAACAAACAACAATCAGCTACAATCAGTTATAATCAGCCTCTAATGTTCCCTCTACTAGGACACAGGCCTCCCCTCGGTGAGGGGGAGTAGGCTTTTGTTCTGGAGTAGGTTTTTGGTTCTAGGACATGCCGGTTTCCCCACGATGTTTTCCTTCACCGTTTTGAGAGCAGCAACAACAATCACTTGAAATGTCAAATTAATCTCTGGGATTAACAAAACGAACTTTACTTACAGTTGAACAGTAGTGGCCCAGTGGTAACAGCCGCGACTTACGAATTGTAGATCGTAGATAACCCAGACAGGCGCTTTGCTTTGTGTAAATCATTTCATCACCACTGCTCTCAAAATGGGGAAGGAAAACATCGTGAGGAAACCGGCATGTCCTAGAACCAAAAATTCGAAGACATGTGACATCTACCAACCCGCACTGGGCCCGCGTGGTGTATTACGGCCTCTCACAGAGAGGAATCCTGTGTCGCAGCAGTGGATACATTGTAGTTTGATTATGGTTATGGTACAGTACAGCTGATTACGGGTTCAACGACTCCGGATTTTTGTTTTATCATGATTCGATATCGATACGACGATACCTATTCCGTCTGTGAAATTAAGCCAACCACGTCATTTAATTTGAGCATCAATATTATGCTGATCTTATTCTTTCACTATTTATTATAATTTATTTACTTATTTTATTATTTATGTACAAACAGTAAAATACATAGAGAAACGACATAATTATAATTTAGAGTACAAAGGTACTGCTTATTCATCCTTACATATTATAAAACAAAGTCCCCCGCCGCGTCTGTCTATCTGTCTGTCTGAACGCGATAAACTCAAAAACTACCGAACGGATTTTGACGATTATTGTTGAAGAAGTCGGAAAAAATCGTGCCGACTGGGAGCTTTACTGGAGTGCGCTGCCTAAACCGAAAAAGATACATCAAATTTATGTTCTACGGTATTGTTCATCTTAAAAAGTTCAACAAAAAAGTCCGCGATGTCTATGTTCTAAGGATGACTCATAATAACCATTTTTATCTTTCAGAATTTGATAAAAAAATTATTGTTATTTCTGAAGCTTTTTGACCGGTATAGTATTAATCCTTATCCAATAAATTTTGTTATTTAAATTGGGCATTTAATTTAGATTAATATATGCCTTGACATCATATAATTTAAATGAATAGTTTAAAAGATATCACAGTTTCATAATTACGCGTAGCAACGCGGGCGCAGCGGTAGGAGTCAATGACAATTTCCTCGGTTATTAGGTATGAAATCTCGGTAGTAGGTACGTTCCCGTGGGATATTTTCCGACATCCACGTGGGCGAAGCCGCGGGCAAAAGCTAGTTTATTTTATAAATTATAAATTCCTTATAGGTTTATAAACAAAGCACACAATTCGACCTCTGGGGTCTATCTTAGCATGCCATGGCCTGAGATTTGATCAACGCGTTATTAACAAACTATGTTTTTTTTTATTGTTGTTTATTTAATTACCTATCTAATCTAAAAATTAAACCCTTGCCGCTCAAAAGTCGTAGCCACAGTATAAAAATGGCCCAGTATCTCAACTATGCCTGCCTTTTTTGTGAAAACATGAGCTAACCCCCAACGGGTTATTGTCAACCAAACTTTTTCATTAAAATCCACTACACCTTTAAAACTTAACCACTAGTCTCGAAGCGACAGACCCGACTAACTGGTTATATGAAACATGCTTAGATTTCGTGTAAACGCGTCTGCATGTATGTGTGAGGCGATTCAATCATTTCTTTCTACCTACTGCGTCATTGGTCTAGTGATCGCAAGCGCTACTGCTGAGCATGAGGTCCTGGGTTCGATTCCCGGGTCGGGCAAAGTGTTATCGGGTTATTCCATCAAGAATTTCTGAGTCCGGAGTCTGGATTTGTGCCCGGTTGATGGCAATAGGCTCGCTCCCTATTACATGGGTTTTAAACACAACTGGGGAAATGGGAATCCCCTATAAGTACCATCGGAGTAACGCATATCTAACCAATTTGAAAACAAAATCCCGTGCACACGAGCATTTTTTTTTTCGTAGGCATGCGATACTATAGCGGCTGAGCGCTGCAAGCGAGAATAGTCTTTAGGCTGGTTTTATAGTCGCGGACGCCCTAAGCCGAGGTTCGTACCCCACAGGGGGTGCCCTTAGCGTTCGCCTAGTTTTAATTTAGAATAGTTTATGCCCGTGGCTGGAGGCTTTAAGTGTAGAAGCTTAAGGCAGGAATGTCCGGTTAAGCAGCAAAGAGGCTAGGGGCCAAAACTAAAACAAAAAAATGGCGTTACTCTGTGAAACGAGGTTAGTACTAAAACGCATACTGGCCGTAGAAGCGCACAAGCGGCGCGCGCTTCGGCAGCGCCGGCGAACAGCGCGCGTTTACTGAACGGCGCTGCTCAAGCGCACGACTTTGAAACGCAACTACTACCCCATACATCTCCAAACGCGCGTGCTCCAACGGCGCTGGCGAAACGCATGACAATAAAACCAGCCTAAATGCGTTTGTTCGATAGTAGGTACCTTGGCCTAACCCCTACAGGAATGACAAGCGATAATAGGTACTAATATGTGTACTGTGACGTCACTTATAATTTTATTATTATTTTCAGGCGGCCTACCCAGCTGACTGCTCAGCGTTCCATGAACACGAAATGAAAGTAACTACAGAAGTATACCACAGTGAATTATAAGTCCTAAATAGACAAACTTTACTGTTGTAATATCTTCTGTATAATAAGGAAGATGCCTGAGTAAAAAAAAAAAGAAATTATTTTTAGTCCGTCAGTCAGACAATAAAAAAATATTAGACACGTATTTTTTGCTTTATCATATTAATAAAACATTACTTAGATAAAAACGCATTAAAGTTGGGGAGTGGAGGTCGCTACGTCACAAGTAAGTAAAAAATATACATACTTGTGACGTCATGGCACATTTTAACTCAATGTATCGCCGTTATCTTGTGATCACGTAAAAAAGAAAAATATGTGTCCAGTATTTTGTAATATTCAACCTGACCTAAAAAAAATTGTCACTATCCTTAATGACCTAAAACTTTAAACTGTAAATAATACAGTTTTAATCATATATAGAAAGGTCACATTTTGAATTTTATGCAGGAAGCTGAAATTATAGGTCTGGATATTATATAGTTTGTTCTTTTTGCTTTCAATACTTTTATTTTAATTTAGATTTATCGTTACTTACTGGCACCGCAATGTATTGTTTTTCAATTCTGTACCTTTTTCATTTAATTGGCTTCTACTGATAAACCTATTCATTAATTACATTAGTCATCAGCATTTGATTATGTATAATGAGATATTTTCATCATAATCTGTTTTATTATTCTAATCAGAGACCAATTTAACAAGCAATTCACACAATTTCACACCACTTTTAATAATCATCATCTTATCAATGTATTCACTCATCATTTAAGCAATCGCTATCAAAAATAAAATAAATGTAAAGTCATTTTCATCTTTTGATCACTATTCATTCAAATGTTCATTTGTCATGACGGCCGGCAAATAGCTGGACCAAAATTAGTCTGTCATCTATAGTTCATTAAAAACCATGAGAGCACGAAATTCACTATAATTAAAATAATTGTTCATCAATTTGATCACAAATTCATTCACAAATTTAATCACAAATTCTTTCAGTAATTGATCACAAATTCATTCAGTAATTGATCACAAATTCATTCACTAATTTGATCATCAGTTCATTTTCTAATTTGATCACAAATTCATCCAGTAATTGATCACAAATTAATTCACTAATTTGATCATCAATTCATTCTCTAATTTGATCACTAATTTATTCACTAATTTTTTCACTATTCATTCGCTGTTTTTTTTTTCATTTTGTCGCACAAAACGCACACATTTTGTGCTTTCATTTATATTGTACAATAATATTACTTAATTATTTTAATAATATATCGTGATACACTGCTTTTATTGAAACTATGGATTTATCTATTAATTTAAGATGTCGTGAAATAAGTTTTCATGGAGAGTGATTTCAATGTCTTTCACAAAAATATGTTGTTTTTTTTTGGAATTTATATTTAATTGGTGTAGTGGAAATTAAATAAGTATTCCATTTTTATGATGAAATCCAAATATTAAAATAACTATAAAATAATTAATTTTGGTTTCATTTTTTTATTTGAATAAATACAATAAATGAATCATTTAAAATGGAATATTAAAAAATGTACTTATTTACATAGTATTGTTAGTTAGTTATTATAAAAGTGGAAATTAAGTAAAATAATTTTAGTTTTTTGCTGGATATTTTGGTGCTAAAACTTACGTTGCATTTAATACCCTCTGTCTACCCTAAAACAAAGGGTTTTCAGGGGTTTCTAGATAGATAACAATATATATAAAATCTCGAATCT
The DNA here is from genome assembly GCA_949152395.1 of Agrochola litura. Classification (NCBI taxonomy): domain Eukaryota; kingdom Metazoa; phylum Arthropoda; class Insecta; order Lepidoptera; family Noctuidae; genus Agrochola; species Agrochola litura. The sequence goes on along the minus strand of OX424513.1, from coordinate 18,199,420 downwards.
TTATGAAATATTTTTACTTAATTAATAAACTATAGTTTAAAAAAAACTATATTTTAAAATGTTTTGTTTCTAAATATTACCTATTGTTACTTTTAGATTAATTTCTCAAGTCTTCCGTATCACTTTCAATTTAAATTGTAAATACATTCCACATTGATGTAAGATATGAAATAAAACATTAGACTGAAAACTCGTATTATTTATTTAAATGGAAGGTACCCATAAATGCATATTACAATCATATAAAAACTAAAATTGCAAACAGTGAGATCAATTTTAGAAAAATATTCACAATGGTGCTAGTTTCAATGTGTTTCAATTTATTAAATAATCACAAAATTCAATTTATAGTACCTATTAAGTAAAAATTAATTCACACTTGCCGGTACAACTTTAAAGGAATTTTAGCAAATACAACAGGGCAATAAGTTTATTCCTATATGGGACGGATTTTTTACCTATGGACCTTAAAACCTTACAATAAATAATATGTAACGTTATTGTTTAAATATAATATCATTTAAAAGAACTCTTAAAAATTTTGATGTCGACAGTACACCTCTTTACCCACAAAAAAATAAGAATTAACGACCGGCCAGTATATATATATTTTTTTTTAATAACCGCTATCAGCATCCAACTATGTGCAATCATTAACATGTAGGTACAATAGTATTCTTTATTATTTTACATCGCGAAAAAATGCTAAAAAACACTTAAGAGTGGTAATCACTTCAAGAAATAAAGGTAATGGCAGCATTATAAATAATGATTACTAGCTAATTAAAACGAAGTTATCTTAAAAAAACATAAAAATGTACATTTTTTTAAATTATCATAATATTATTACAATGACAATCTCTAATAATTAGTTAATACAAGATTATTATACTAAGGAAACGTGAGATGTTTTTGTGGCATTTTTAGGTTGTCAGAAGACATAATGTAGTTTTAAAAGAATTGTACTTATAAGAAAAACCAATGCCACAAACATCTCGACGCTTTATTAATGATTATACCTAATCGAAGAATTATAACAGAAGTTAACGTGCAAAATCACCTTGGTCCAATAAACGTGTACGTATATTTTATTTCATTCTTTAAAATAAACCATAGGCTAATTTAATTAATAATAATGTAATTCTATTAAGGAAATTGAATTATTTTTTTATGCTGGCTGTCCCGTTCAATGCCTTCAAACATAAATATCGTCGAGACATCTATTTTCTTTGCTTTCTTTCTATAAATAAATTGTTGAACGTCAAACAGGTAAAATAAGTTCTAACTAAAATATTTTAACTTTGGACGGATTTCTTTGCGACTAGAATAACTTATAAATTCAAAATAATAATATCATTATTCTTGATCGGTAGTGATTTTCAACATTATTATCATTTAAAGATATTGATAGAACTTCTAATTATGTTAAGCGTAAATAATTATTATTTTTATAGTAGGTATAGTTATTTCTTAGTGGGGATATTTTTGCAGACCCATTCCATGCCTTCCTGTAAGGAGAAAAAGACAAATATGTACCTTAAAATACCATCTAGCTCCCATCATAAAAGTAAACATCATCTGCTGAAGTGACAGTGCAAAGAACAGTCATAGAGAAATTGTGCAATTGTATTAAGTAAGCTTTCTTCAAAATAAAATGTCGTCGTGGCCATTTGTTAGCCGTCGGCTATAGGAAAATGTAATGTCATGGTGAAACAAATTCGCCTAGTTGTTATGTTACATTTCACGTTGCATTGCATAAATTAGGACGGCGAATTTGTGTCACCTACATTATCATGCAACGTTTCACCAACATGTACCAAAAAAAATACTGTGTAAAATGAAATGGCCACGACGACGTTTGAAAAAGTGATTGGTGATTTTAATAAAATACTTGATTTTAAATAAGTTAATATTGTATGTTTTTTTTTTGTTAGGCAGACATCCTATTAAAATATTAATTTTAAACATTAAAATGCACCAACCTTGACTCCAGTACCGTCAGTAGCGACACACGCTTGTATCTGCCAAGTACGGTCTCTGATCAGATGCAGGCCCAGATGCTGAGCTATCTCACTGGCTGGTAAGGCTGTTAAAAAAATTAAATACTTTTAAAACTCAATGGTTTTAAATCTCTCTTACTTTAAATAAATATGTTTGAATAGCTAAGAAGGCTGTGGCATAATGCACGTCAATTATGCCACTAGATTCATGTATGTGCTTTGGGAAGGTACAGTAAGAATCAAAAGTTTTAAAATAATTCAAAATTAAAACAATTTTAATTTTTTAAATAATTATTCAAACATTTTTTTTTTTTTTTATAATTGAATTTTACTGTTGAATGATAGTGATCATAAATATTTTTAAATACTTAAAAACAACTTTGAATTAATTACCAGTAGCCAAGTCCTGTTTATTGGCATACACCAGTAAGGCTACTCCACGTAACTTCTCATCTTCCAGCAGTTCTGCTAACTCCTGGCCTGTTTCCTGGAGTCTTTGGTGATCCGAACAGTCAACAACGTAGATCTAAAATTGTATGGCGAGTATTTTTATACAAATTTAAAAAATAATTAGATTATAACCAACTATTAGTTTTTATTCATTTCAGTGTTGTGGGAAAACTTAAGAGCCTTTTATTCAGGAAAGGATTAAGTACAAAAGGCAGAGCTATTAAAGGGAAATTAATTTAAGGCGTTAGTCACACTTGATTCAATCTTATATAAGTTTTGAAGGCCAAAAGTCATAGCTAATACTTAAGCCTAGCGCACACTGCAGTGCAGTGACTTGCGATACATTTTTTTCATTGCAACAAATAAAATTCTGCTTTATTTTCGAGCGCTTTCATTGTATTTCATACTTCACAGATTTTGCGATAGCAAAACGCACCGCAGTGCGTGCTTAAGCGTTTTTTTTATTTTTTATTTCCAAAAGCACAGAAAGGTAATATGTAGGTAGGTACCAACCAAAATATCAGTATTTTCGAAATAATTCCGCCAGTACGGTCTTATCTTCCTCTGCCCGCCAATATCCCAGACGTTTAGCTTAAAACCATTGGATAAAACTGATTTTATATTAAACCCTGCAGTAGGAGTAACATGGTTCACATCTTCTGATGCCAGCTGTTTTAGGAGCGTAGTTTTGCCAGCATTGTCTAGCCCAAGAAGCAGCAGACGCAACTCTTTATCAGGATTGGACCTCAGCTTTTTCAAAATATTGAGTAGGCCCTAGAAATTATAACACGAATCAGCACAACAATAAACATTTTCTACCAAAAGAATTGGGTTATTTTGATCAATATACCATCATGGAGATAATCTTTGGAAGGTTGACTAGGTGAAACTTTAATTGTTATTAGTAAAAAACAATGCTTTTCATCGTAATTGTATTAATTCTTCGCAACTACCGTGAATTGAAGGAATTTTGTTGACATGTAGCCGTTTCTATGGTAACGGCGGAAGTACCACGTTCCGTTCTTCGTCTAAAATGTTTCTGTGGGTGAATCGTATGGTTACTTGTTACTGATTACTGTCTAAAACCCTGTCCTAAACCCTTTGTTGAAACACAACCCAAGCAACCAACCCAAGTTATAAATCAATCAAAATTAGTTTGTTAATTACGTTTTAATGTTGAAAAAACAATTCAGGAAAAATCGTATGTAAGTTAAAAACTGACTGAAAATGAAACAAAATGATCGTCTAGAAATGATTTCAAAGATGGTTTTCATGACAAAGAACGGAGTAAATTATTTTAATTTTTAAATAATGTTCTATTAAAAATGAGAACTCTTACATACAATTTTTTGTTTTATCCGAAAGATGAATCCAAATAAACACCAAGGAATAAATCGAAAATAAACCCCGAGTAATTTCTGAACGTCAAATAACTTGTCAATTTCACGTTTGCGGTTTGCCTGTTGTGGTGTGGCGTGCGCACGTGTTTACGGTTTACAAAATTAACACAAAATACTTGTAATTTACTAAAAATGGGCAAAGTAAAACAAGAGCCCGTCGAACAAGAAGATCAGGGAGATGTCAGCATCAAATCTGAGCCACAAAGTTACGACGATAAAGTTGAACATTGCAGTGTGATTGCAAAACCCATGGCTCCGAAGAAACTTAGCAAAAAGATTTACAAACTCATCAAGAAGTCTACTTCTCACAAAAACTTCATACGGAACGGGTTAAAGATCGTACAGAAACAGTTGCGGCTTGGTGAAAAAGGGTAAATAAACATGTTACTTTTAAAATTTTGAGGTTATGTAAATACGCATCGTTTTGTACCGCTTGCGTAAAATTTATTACAAAGCATGACATACCTGACCTAATTATTACGAATTTATAATATTTATGTCACTAATTGAGTATAAGATGCAACATTATTATTAATATACTTGCATTATTGTTACTTTGGAAATAACCTTGACATAATAAAATACATACTTAGTTTATTACCAAAACTACTGTAAGAACACAATAATCCTCTACATATAAAGTATAAAAAACCCTAAACATATTCTTGTTTATCTTTTCCAGGCTCGTGTTTTTCGCGGGAGACATATCACCAATAGAAATCATGTGCCACTTACCGGCAGTGTGTGAAGAGAAAGACATCCCATACTGCTACACACCGAGCCGCAAAGACATTGGTGCGGCCATGGGTACCATGAGAGGATGCGTTATGGTGTTAGTCAAAGAACATGACGATTATAAGGACTTGTATGATGAGGTCAGGGGAGAAATAAAGCTGCTTGGACATCCAATTTAGGTTAGATTTATAATGTAGGGTGGTGTTTTGTAGTTATAAAACTTAATTCTTTATTGAAATTCATTGGGATTTTGCCTTTTTTCCATGTTATATTTTTGACAATAGTAAATGTATGATCGGTTGCATTTATTGGTGACCATGAATTATCTACCTCAAGAATGAATGCATAAACTATGTTTTACCCAAAGTTAATGATTACAAGTTCTTTTTTAACATACCTAAAAACAGACCAGCACCCCAATTACGTAACACTCACAATTTGAAAGAAATTCCTAATCCCATTGCTTCATGTTTGAAAAATTTGTCTGCTCCGCAACATAAATAAAACAATGAATGTTGTTGACTTGCCGAAATGAAAGGCATTGCGACTCCCTCGTTGGTCTAGTGGTCGCAAGCGGTACTGCTGAGCATGAGGCCTTGGGTGAGAATCCCTGGTTGTGCAGTGTTATTGGGTTTTTCTGTCAGGGGTTTCTCAGCCCAGAGTCTGGATGTGTGCCTGGGTGATGGTAATAGGCTCGCCCCCTTTTACATGGGACTTAAACATAACTGGCGAAATGTGGGTGTACTATAGATCCACCTCTGCCTTACCCTTCAGGGATTACAGGTGTGATATTATGTTATGTTACAATTGTTAGTGTGTTAGGCTAACACACTAACAGTGCGGTAATTGCCTAACAGTTAGGCAATTACCCCACCGTCCTACGAAAATGATCATGTGTCATTAAAACAAAGCTGTACTGTCAATGATAACTACAAAATATCCTATTAATGCTACTGCCGGCTTATCAAGTACTATCTTGGCAAATGTAAGTCATTTTTCACAGAGGAAACCTGTGAAAAATATCTTACCTTGTAGTAGTACTTGCCAAGCTGTTTGAAATTCTAATTGCTACAATTCATTTGATAAAAACATTTTAATTGTATCAATTAGGTTTATTTACTTTTAAGTATAGGTTAAGAACAAAATATTGGTGTACAAGAAAACATATTGTGGGACTTAAAGTTCTTGTGGACCAAGATTTTTTTAAATATAGACAAATTATTACCTATTTATGTTTGTTTTATTTTACACATCATGCTAGAAAGTCATTTTTGTGCCAGTTAAGTGTGTTTACACTTATTGCCTTAATCAGTATTTTTTACTTTATATTGCATTTTCAAATAAGGGGTTGTCCAGTAACCACGTGATAATTATGTTTTAGCAACTTTTAACCCCCGTCTCCCCTGGTGATACGTGGTGAGGTTTTAAACTAACCTCCTCCCCCTACCCAGTCACATGTTTTTTTTTGGTAAAAAGAATGTTAAAAAATTTCAGTATATTTTATTTTTAAATACAGGTATAATCATTGCCTGGTGGACAGTGAGTCAAGGTCTTTTCGGTTTAGAAAACGCACGTTCAGCGAAAAAATAAATATAATATCTCACTACACCCCTCCTCCCCTTTGTGATATTTCGTGATTTTTCTGAACCCCCCCCCCCCCCCTTTTGAGCCTCACGTGATTAATGGATGATCCCGAAGTTAAAAAAAAACAATTTTGACATTAAAATCACCAGCTAGTTTTTATTGTTCACCTTCTTTCTAAGATAGGAAGCAATTGTTGTTAATTTTACAGGGTAAACGAAAGACCTTTTGCTTCTTGCAAAAAAACGACGAGAGAATGAATAAAACAACAGGATTTAGTTACACATACATTTAATACACTTATTAAAATCTATGGGTACGTAAAAAATGGCAGATTGTCATTATTACTGACAGTGAAGATTGGCAAAATACAATTACTTTTAATTACGCACTAGGATCACTAGAATACCTAAGCTAGAAGTCTAGATTAACTTCCAAGGAGCAGATTTCAGTAAACTTGTTAGTCGTAATAGGGAACAGAAGATGGGCATACTACAACATTTATCTGGTCAAAATTCAATGAGGGTTTTCTGAAATGACATCCACTAGGTGGCAGCACTGAGACGTCAGGTCTGGCACCTGCCAAAAGTGGCAAAGCGCTTAGATTTTCTTTATTCGTGACTGAATAATGAACGTCATCATATATTTTATATTCATTGTCGAAATGGAAGACCTCTTGTCAAAGTGGCGCCAACGAGTGGCATGAATAAAAAAAAAGCACTCATTGGAATGCTGATCTATCATAACATTCTTTTGAAACTACAGTGTCAAACATTTTGCCTATTCTTCTTTATTTTTTAAATTTAGTCATACTTTAGAGTTATGACGTTTTAATGTCATCAGGATTACAGTGCGAGAGGCAGACGTAGCTTTACATGATCGGCAGCAGCATCCCTTTATGGGACTGGAACTATGATGGCGTTAATACTTCATACTACTGCCCAAGTGTACTTCAATGAGAGTTTTCTGAAATGTCGATCACTAGGTTGCAGCACTGAGACGTCAGGTCCACGGACACCTCGAAACCTGTCAAGTGTCAAAGCGCCTACATTTTCTTTAAGAGTCCGCGCCGCCACTGAAGACCGGTGAAAAATTGTGGAAGAAAAATTTTTGAAGTGTAAACTTCTTTGGGCGCGTTGGGCATTTTTGAAATAGGAAAATACAATTGAACTCGCGACACCTTTACCATCACCTAATTTTTGTAAACGCGATTGTGCTCTTTATTTATATTACGTTACGGATCAATGTTCTATGCAAGTATTTTTACGTTAAAGGTTTTGGAAGTATTTTTTTAAATTGCTCAAGTTTTCACTTGTGTGAAACTCCCGGAGTGCCACTGTTTTTGTTTTTTTTTAAATGCAATTTGATGCAATGACATAGACACTAGCGCTGCGTTTATCGTACTTGAGTGGTGGCGCGGAGTCTAGTCGTGAACTCGAGACTGAATGAATGAAACGAATGATGAGCGAAATTTAAAATGGAACTATTGTCAAAGTGGCGCCAACAGATGGCGCAAATTTTCATGAAAACACTCATTACTGGAAATAATGTTTTATTAGATACTTATAGTGAAACAATAGTACCTAATTCATAACATTCAAACTCTATGTGCTGTAAAGTCTACTGAAATCGAATCCTAAATACAGATTATGCAATCCACGAAGACGCGCCCCACTCCGGGATTACTGTACTGTAAGCTGTACCTACTTTAGTACGGAGCGGACCGGAGTGGGGCGCATCTTCGTGGATTGCACTATCTATAGTAACTAGTAATTGAAGCAGTATTTAATTTCATAGATTAACCCTGCTTTTGAATGAGTGCCCAGTAATGTATGAGATCCTAGTAGATATTCATTAAAATATTACACTTGCTTGCAAAAAACTGGACCACATAATATAAGAATAGAAGAACACTTAATGCACACATATTCGAATCGGCGACCTGAAGCAATTACTACACATATTTGGCTTTCATTCGGCTCGTACCAATCCGTCAACTTCGTTCGGCATCTCGACAAATTATTTTCGATTTTGCCGCCCGGCTGTGCCGGATCAGGCCGGCCGGTCCGAACATGTGTGTAGCTCTGGCAGTCAGTGACAAAAATTCTATGGCCACTTTTTCGGTCATCAAAGTAAGTAATACAGATTGGCTTTGATTACCCCCTCGCAGTGAACGTTTTTCAAAGCTGCCTTCCCCAGTTTTTAGGGTTCCGTACCCAATGAGTATCAACGAGACCCTATTACCACATGACTAAATAAGGAGATTAGGTACTAAGGCTCCGCTGTGTGAAATTTAAAATTTTCACAGAGTGTGTACAACTATGGGGGGCTACAACAAAATAACAAAAAATTAAAGGGAGTCCCCATACAAGAAACGTGTTTTATTTGGCGTTTTTCGATCGATGTTCATAATGGCAGTACGGTGGCACGGAACCCCTCGTCTGCGAGTCCGACTCGCACTTGTGCGCATTTTTTGCAAGCAAGTGTACACACAATTAAGAAAATATACGCAGCATTACATACAATTATGGATTTACGGCGTGCTTGTTAAAATTATAATATTATGTCTATTATATAGTGTTTATATAGGTATATATATAAGAATAACCTGTATGTAGTGGAAAGTGACGATGACATTTTGTACTTTAAATTCTTAGGAGATTATTTAAACTACAAGTAGTATGTTATTGGATTTGTTTTAAGGGTACCTATTCGTAATTATAGAGGTAGCATAACTTGAGTTGGTAAATTATTGTGGCCTGGAGTGTACCTAAGCGATGGTTCGGACATCACTAATATAATAAAATTATGTATCAGGGATGTTGCGGATATCCGCATCCGCTCCAAATTTATTTAGACCTCTGCATCCTCCACATTAATCGGATACAGAAGTGAGTGGAAAATAGTGAATATAAGTAAAATTATAATCGAAAAAATGGAAAATAGAATAATTTAAATCATCTATAAAGCTCTAAATCGTCACACGAAATAGTCTTATATCCATCAAGCACAAATATTTTTTTTTTTAATTTGATTAAGGGTAATTGCCGCGAATTGAATTATGACCAACATACAACGAAATAGCGCTGCAATTGAATTTCGCCTTGCCGCCTTGGCGGATCCCTTAAAAAAACTTGAGATCCGCATCCGCGGATGTCAGCCACCAAAAATCCGCATTAGCAGATATTAAAAAATCTGCATCCGCAACACCCCTGTATGTATTGCTCACAGATTAATACAGAAAGTCCACTCCACAAAATCGTTTAAATAAAAAGAGACTCTTGCTACGACACAATAAGGTGCAGTTCAGGTCGCACAGAGCTTATTACATAGTTATATTCACCTAGAAGTTGCCTCTCTATCGCGTAACTCTTATATCTTCTGACTACGTCACGCTCACTGAATTGACCCGACAAGACGAGCCCGCTGCAGCGCGCTGCGTACTTGCAGCTTCATAAATATAGCGACTTCTGTACTATTCTGTGGTATGGTGAAGAAAAACATTTTTTTAAAAAGCTGGAATCGAAAATGCCCATTACGCATTGAGCCAGCATGGTGATCAATGCTTGTTCCATATCTACTTAAAAAGGGCAGAAAGGAAATCTACCATTTTTCTCGTTTTTAAAATTTCCCTTAAACAAATCCAACACTGAACAATCACTTAATATTACAAAGACGTTAAATCTACGTTAGATGTGTTAAATAAATCGTTTCATCGCGTCTACAGTCGAAGCCATAATCCAATTTCGATCTTACAACACTCACTTAAGGTTTAAAATTGTTCGCACAACTAATATAAGCTTAGAATTGATCTAGTCAGGCTTAAAGAAATAGGGTTCTAAGATCGTCGATCGTTGTGCGTGAATTTTTTTTTTTTTTTTTAAGTGGCGCTTCTGGCAAAAATATTGCGATTCAACTTTCTGCTTAAAAATTCAGGTCGCTAAAGAACATGATTGTGTGTTGGGAACATGTCATTAATTCGAGAAGTAGTCGAACTATCAATCAAACTACTGGGAATAAGGCGGTAGTTACGATGAGGCCTTAATTAAGAGCATTTATTCAAAAAGTGGGGCAACGTCGCAAATAGTTGTCAAATATTTCGCTGTTTTGATGTATATGACTAACTTAGTGAACTAAAATATTGATCATGAAATGCAATAATTACTATCGTAACACCGAATATTTCATTTTAGATGTAAAAAAAGTATTTAGAAACTTTCCAAATGCCTTTTTACACCTAAAACGGTTGCAACATCAAATTCAGTGTTATAATTGCAATTCATTATTAATATTCTAGTTCACTAGTAAGCGAAATTTCATATTTCCATATAGTAATATTGCTAAATTAATCAAAACAGGTAAATATTTGACAGCTATTTGCGACGTTGCCAACGTTTTGAATAAACGCTTTTAAGCCTGATTTACACGGTGCGATTTAATTACTTGTGGCATACCAGGAGTCCTATCACCAGCTCAAAAGCAGTATTATTTTAATATTACTTCAGTGGGAGAAAGAGCTGGAGCTATACGTCTTGTAGAGCTTCATCTCTTTCCCACATTGAAGTAATATTAAAATAATACTGCTTTTGAGCTGGTGGTAGGCCCGCAGAAGTTGAAGCAACTATAAAATTTGCACCGTCTCAATGTTATGAGAGACGATGCAAGTCGTTTGTTGCTCCAATTTTATTGTATACCACAGGCAAGAAACTTGCATCGTATAAATAGGGCTTTAGTAAGACTAGATAATTATGAGCTAAGAACATTTTTGATGACTTTGAAAAATAAACTATATAATCACGGACTAGAGTTCACAGTCGTGAAAATTGATGCAGACATCAACTGAAGTAAAATCGGTCGCAATAATTTTGCTAGTCAAGCCACAAACTCAGGAATTTTAGGGATCTTAGCTGATTTTACCATGGTTTGTTTTCACAAAAAAATAAATGTTGTAATTTTTTTGCAACCAAGAGACAGTAGGTACGAAGCCGTTTTTCACAATTTGAAATTGTTTAATAACGGTTGAATTTAATATTTCACATTTTAATTCCATTTTTGCGAATTCAAAACCTTTCTAGCTTTGCGAATCATTTTTAATTTTGCCCACCAACTACGTCAAAAGGGCAACCCTTACACTTAATTAAAAGCCACACAGCCATTTAGCCTTTGGCTCAAAAACATTAACACGGCCATCCTTCCACAAGGGCTGGCCCCCTGTATTATCACACTCGCAAACAAAACTACGTACCCACTACACTCAACAATCGATATATCTCTCAACACACATCACCTATAATATAACGGTCAGCAAAACAACTTTAAAGATCCTCTAATTTAAAAATGCACGCTCCTCCACTAAAATGTATAAACTGTAGTTCTATTTTCTTAATGTCCCTCGGCAAACTTAGTTGTCGGATTTCTATCAGTTGCCCTTTGCACTTGGTGCAGACCGGACGCTCTCAATCGACTTGGAAGTATACAGAGTTGTTAATACTCTTTTAACTTAAAGTAATTTATTTAAAAACTGGTAGGAAAGCTGCTAAAGTCGCAGGCACGACAGACAGGAAAATAGTTATACAGCTCTATATAGTTCACACGAAAATCAAAACAAAACAACAATAAAGTATTTGGTTCTGAATTCCCGAGGGACATAGGAAAATAGAAATACAGTACAAACATTACAAATGTGTATGTAACAAGCAATGGAGGCATGCAGTTTTAAATTAGACGATCTCTACTAACAAATTAAAAAAACAAGGCTCAGAATTTTATTATGTCACAATACAAGGTCAAACTAAATTAGATAGCGCGACTCCACTGACGTAATAGGCATTGATCAGTGACGTGCCTCGTGGTCAAAATTGAAGTACGCCCGACAGATATAAAAAGAAAACAGTCACATGTTTGTTTTATCATGATTACATATCGATACAGGTTAAGCTACGCTTATCAGGGTTGGTACGTGGATGGGTGACCATCTTTACATACCGAAACTCCTCCGTGCCTCGGAAAGCACGTTAAGCCGTTGGTCCCGGCTGTCATATGTAGATCTTTGACAGTTGTTACGGATCGTCAGAAACCTGAAATTCTGGCAACCAGTCTTACCAAGCGGTATCGTGTTACCCAGTACCTATCTGGGTTGTGGAAGTCAGATAGGCAGGTGCTCCATGTAAAATACTGGTATTCAGCTGCATCCGGTTAGACTGGAAGCCGACCCCAACAAAGTTGAGAAAAGATGACGAGATGTTAATACCCATTCCGTCTGCGGCGTTTAGCTAGCAAATTTAATTTGACCCAGTATATTTAAATAATAAGATATGTACCTATATCTTATGAAATAATGAAATAATTGTAAAAGGGATTATCCTAAAAGTTGGCAACGTCGTAAATAGCTGTCAAATATTTACCTGTTTTGTTTAATTTAGCAACATTACTGTATGGAATTAAGAAATGCGGCTAACTGGGGAACTAAAATATTGATTATGAAATGCAATAATTAATATCGTAACACCGAATATTTAGTTCTAGATGTAAAAAAGTATTTGGAAAGTTTCCAAATGCCTTTTTTACACCTAAAACGGTTACAACATCAAATTCAGTGTTATAATTGTAATTCATTATTAATATTCTAGTTCGCTAGTTAGCCACATTTCTTATTTCTATACAGTAATATTGCCGAATTAATCAAAACAGCAAAGTATTTAACATCTATTTACGACGTTGCCCACTTTCAAAATAACGCTCTTTAAATAAAATGTTGGACTGTTTTGCTGACCATACATGACATCTTTGGTATGTTATTACGCGTGGTTTGACCGTACTGATCACAGTTCTGATTATATTCCTATCACAGACTACACCTACCGAGCTCCGTCAAGCAATACTGACGCCAAAACTATTTGTCTTTGGATTTGATTTTGTTATAGAACTATCAGAGGACATGAACAGGGAGTAAAAGTACACTCATCCTCTATAAAAAAAGGGAGGATCCTCCGACCAGACGGGTGTTGTGTCTGGTGAGCTATGGGCTATTGCCGGACGATTGATGTCGGGTCATTGTATACAGGGTGGCAGGGACATCGATGCGAAAACTGTTACCATGGATTCAGTACATGATTCTTAAACCTCCTGCGTTGAAATTGTTAGTCGGTTATTAAAAAAAAAACGTGTGGCACTCGGGGACTGCCGCGGTAAAGCTATTGCATAGCATTTGTAACCTCCATACTTCCTATTTGTCAACGCTACCCTTGGGATGATGACGGAACTACACACTTGGGATGATGACAACGTGATGTTGTCATGGGAACGTAATTTATGTTTTATGTCATCATCCGTCATTACATGGGGGGTGTTAGGTTTTTTTCGTTACGGAATTTCTTGATTCGGTCGCCGCGCTCAAAGCCCGCGATAAAAGCTATGCAATAGCTTAAAAATCTACTGTTTCATAGAAAAGTGCAATACCGACGCGGTCAAAATGAATGGAACAGCATTTTTTTTCTAAATAACCGATGAAAAATTTCAAAACAAAGAACCAGAATCATGTACTCAATCCATGGTAACAGTTTTCGCGTCGATTTTTCTGCTACCCTGTATATGATAGTCGCGCGGTAAACTCTGCTTGCGCGATGCAGGATTTTGCGTGACGTCTCACAGTGTTTTTTTTGCCCAAAAAAAGTGACATTCGCTTTTTATTGAAGATTTATACTAAATATATCATTCCAAATGCAAGAGTAGAACACCCAGGTGTCAATTTCCCATACTTTATTTTAAAAAAAATATTTTAGTTTTCGTGACCTTCACACTGAAAATACTAAAAATAATTCGTAAAAAAAAATCTATACATAACTTTTTGTTTTTTGTATTTAAGTTTTATAAAGCATTTTTTGGTGCACATTATCCAGTTTATATTTATTCAAAAATGTTGACAAAACCTTCAAAAGATTTTTTTTTGTTGAAATCAGTATTTATTTTTTTATAATTTTTCTAGCACGAAGTAGAACCTCTATCTAGCATAAAAAGATTCCTTGTACTAAGGTTTATCATCCACAAAAATATTACGTTCAACTTCGGCCTAGGTTTCGAGAAAATGATTTTTAAATATTTGTATTAGGGTTGTCGACAGAAATTTTGTAAAAGTCTTCCTCTGTCATCTGCGGTGCTGGGTCTTCTAAAGGCTGTTGATGTGAAAAGTACCTGGCATGCAGACGAGAATGTACAATCAAAAAGTCTACAGTCAGAAAATGAACAAAATTACTCGCAGGACGAGATTAACGAGGCGTCAAATATGGATTCAATAATCTTAAGCAACGAAGCCAATCTATTAGAATAAACACCAAATTCAAGATTGCTAAATGTTTTTAATAACAATATAAAGCACCAGATTTTTTTTTTTTGAAATTTAATCCTTTTTGTGATAACCCTATATTTGGAACTTTGACCTCTGCACTTAAAAATAATTTTCTCGAAACCTAGGCCGAAGTTGAATGTAATATTTTTGTGGATGATAAACCTTAGTACAAGGAATCTTTTTATGCTAGGTAGAGGTTCTACTTCGTGCTAGAAAAATTATAAAAAAATAAATACTGATTTCAACAAAAAAAAATCTTTTGAAGGTTTGGTCAACATTTTTGAATAAATATAAACTGGATAATGTGCACCAAAAAATGCTTTACAAAACTTAAATACAAAAAACAAAAAGTTATGTATAGATTTTTTTTTACGAATTATTTTTAGTATTTTCAGTGTGAAGGTCACGAAAACTAAAATATTTTTTTAAAAATAAAGTATGGGAAATTGACACCTGGGTGTTCTACTCTTGCATTTGGAATGATATATTTAGTATAAATCTTCAATAAAAAGCGAATGTCACTTTTTTTGGGCAAAAAAAACACCGTGCGTCTGTGAGATGCGCGCCACAGACAATATTTTTAAGCGACCACAGTTCAAAGTGCTGCCCCATGTTTTTGAAAGTCCGATCCGTAAAACGGCCATCAAATCTAATGCTAAATGATTTGATTGAATCATTTAGCAAAAAAGGTTTAAATCACTTGGCAAGAGATTTAACAACAGTTCAAATAGAATTTGCTTTTAAAAACTTGCGAGATAATTGCGTAACACACTTACAGTAGCAATAGCTTTAATTTTGTCAGTTCAACAACATTCATTGCGTTATTTACGTTGTTGAGCAGACACATTTTTCGAACACATGAAGGAATGGATTAGCAATATCCTTCAAAATCATTCAGATAGTGATTGATGGTGTGTTGAAAATGTTGACATTTTGAGGACGATTCTACCACAAAATCAAATCCAATTCGCCATACTCTTAACTAAATAGAATTAAAATTATCAGCAATTGAATTCGGCGCCTTACTCACTAAATTACTTTACTAAGGGAGGAATAGTAATGTTTCTATAATACAGTGTATAAAAATATTCAGATGAATAAATAATATAAATTAATATTTTGTTTAGCGTGATGAAATGTTGCCCTGAAGGATTGCCAGATTTGTATTGAATTAAAATAGATGGATGTCATTGTTTTTGCATATAGTTCTACAATATGTAAAAAAAAACCGTGTCCGATCCAAAAGGGGCTCGTAGATACTGCAATAACATGACTTAAAAGTAATAAAAAATCGAATTATTCTTTAAAATAAAAAGTTATTGCCTTTAAAAATCATATGTTTAGTACCAAAATGACCCAAATTCATTAAAAAATTTGCAAATTTTCAACAGGAGTCATTAAGTCCTGTTAAAATAACAACGTTCAAGGCATTCTGCCAGACATTCTACACGAGCGGCCTGTGGGCAAACTTTACACAAAAAGCCTACAATTCCTTACGCATCCAGTATAATAATGTGTTCAGGGCGCTGTTTCGGCTACCTCGATGCTGCTGTGCATCAGACATGTTTACTGACGACAGCGTAGATGACTTCTACGGAATAATGCGTAAAAAAGTTGCATCGGTGGTGCGACGAGTACGGGGGAGCCCGAATAGCGTCCTGAGGATGATTGGCGAGAGAACCGATACTGTTCTGCTCAGTAGGTTCACTGAACTCCATGTTTTGCGAGACCGATGAACCTACTGTGCAGGGGTAGACGGTGTGTCTAGTTTCTTCTTTTTACTTTTAGTTACTAACATTAGTCATAAGCGAAATTATTGTTACTAACAACCTCAAATTGCCTTGCCTATGGACTTTTTGTCTGAAATAAATGATTTTTATTTTATTAAGTTATGACTTGTAGACACCAGATAAATAACGCCCGCCCGCGCCACATGTAAAAACTCGGTAAAATTCGCCATTGAAAACAAAAACTGCCATTTTGTCGTTTTCTTGTTATACCACATAAATACTCTCAGTACGATACCTAACAACACCCTCACGGATCGGACAGGCTTTTTGAAGTGAAAACTTCTTTAGGCGCGTTGGGCATTTTTGAGATGGGAAAAACAATTGAACTCGTGACACCGGTACCGACACCTCATTTTTGTAAACGCGATTGTGCTCTTTATTTATATTACGTTACGGATCAATGTTCTATGCAAGTATTTTTACTTTAAAGGTTTTGGAAGTTTTTTTTTTTTGGAAACGTGTTTGTGCTCTTTATTTAGATAAGGTTACGGACCAATGTTCTCTACAAGTATTTTTCTTCCACCAAGGCGATCTTGTTCAAGTTTTCACTTGTTTTTTTACATGTTGTATACGGCCATAATACTGTCGAGACATGAAGATCAACATTACAAAACATTTTAAATTAAAATGACGCTATATGATTAGTCTCTCTCAAATATCTTAATTAAAACACTTTGACGAAGCCACACAGCAGATTTAGTTAAAAATACACACATTCAAAAACATACCATATTTTTTTTTTAATCCAGCAACCTTCTTCGTAGAAAAATATTCTAAACTGGCAACCCCGACAGAAATGGTATTAAGGGGAATGCGATAAGGTAGCAAACAAATTATCACGGTTTTTTTTTCAATTTGCAGGTCATAAAAAAAATGATTCCTGACCGTAAAAATATGTATTTACAGATTTATAATCATTAGAATCGTCAATACTTAGTTTTTACAGTCGCGAATCATATTTTAATTAACATACTACCCGATACTGACCTGAAAATTGCTAAAAACATAAGAATTTGTTTCATTTTGCTGTTCACCGCTTTCGCCTTAAACCATTCATCTTTTCATAAAATTCGTTCCTAAAAAACCCTAACGAGAACTTCTACAAGCACCAAGCCACACTACTTTCAAATCTGCGCTCATTTTAACTTACTAGGTCTAAAATCTTACAGGCAAAGGATTAAAAATTATAGTACAGATGGGACACTCCGCAAAATCATTTAAATAAAAAGCGACTCTTGCAACGACACAATAAAGTGCAATTCAGGTCGCACAGCGCTTATTACCTACCTACAGTTATATTCACCAAGAAGTTGCATCTCTTTCTATCGCGTAACTCTTATATCTTCTGACTATGTTACGCCCACTGGATTCGACAAGTCGAGCCCGCCGCGTACCTACATGTAGCTTCATACGTAAAATGCGAAGTGTCCCATCTGAATTCATCTGTGATTATAGTGCATGGGTATATAAGATTTTTTTTTTGTAGAAAAAGAAAGATGAGTAATTGAAACTAAGCTGGCAAAATACATATTGCTTAGTACTTAATTATTCTTTGAAGGAGCGGAATAAAAGAAGCCTCTCAGTGAGAACTTCAAGATTATATTTTTAAAGAACCAAATCCACAGGTTATCAACTATTTTAAAAGAAGTTGACAATTACCCATCTATTACATTTCACAAAGAACCAGGACAACACAGAATACAACAATCAACAAAACAACGATCTTCATGCAAAACAAGACCTTAGAATTAAGAGATTGAGCTCAAATTCCCTTACCTTAGCCGCGAGCGCAACTCAATTTACAGATTAATGGAAAGTAGACTAAAAACTATGTATAGTAAGGTCGAGATTCGTTCTGCGCTTAGTGACCAAACTCTGAGGCTGGTGTTTTCATACCATTGTTTAAAAAAATAAGTGCTTTATTTAATATTATTTTTAAGAAGGAAAACACTCCAAATAACTAATTATAACTTACTTAGATTAAAACTATTTTTTTAAATAAGTCCTTTACAATTGAATAAATTATATTGATTACATAGATTTTTATAAAATCATTTATGAACTAAAAGCCAATATGCTACTGATATACACAAGAATTAGCAAAATACAAGTAAATAAGCTATAATCAAAATATTGAATGAATATACCTTAATTTTTTACCAGAAACAATATTTACGTCTCCCTAAAAAACTGCCTACAGAAATTATCGTCCAACTTATTAATTTTTTTCTTATTTCTTGCATACAAAATACTATTAATCAAATCTTAAATCTGACACACTTTTACCGAATCATAGCTATATTTAATTGACCATTGACTTGCAGTCGTAATAAAAGTTTGCGCAATCGTAATACACAATAAAACCTTTTGCACAAAAGAGGTCAAATTAAATGAAATAGCAAAACTTCATATACGAGATGGTAGTCGATATCTAAAGCCTGAATTACACAGTGCGATTTAATTAACCTAAACTGTTAACTGTTTAACTTAAACTGTTTGCATGCTTTAGTTAAGGTAGTTAGTATAAGGATCATTTTTTAACTTAACATCTGTAACTTGTACCTACTTTCTGTGCAAATAAAGAACTATTCTATTCTATTCTATTGACGGTGGCATATCTATAACTTGAAGCAACAATAAAAAATTGCAGTGTCTAAACACTGTTTAGACGATGCAAGTCATTTGTTACTTAAATTTTATTGTATGCCACAGGCAAGAAACATGCATTTTGTAAATAACAGAGATAAAACAAAAAAAAAATAGTAAAAAAATAATAACTGCACTACCAGCGATCAAAGTGTTCCGTAGTTAGCTGTAGTCACTTGAAATTATCAGTTTAGATAATCATATTTTTGTAATATCTTTCCCTTCGATTACCTAAAATCAAAATCATAATGTAAAAAAATCTAAATAATGAAATCTGTGGGAGTGATTTCGTGAAAAGAGACGGAAGTATGTCACAGGAAGCCGGAGAAGCGCGCTCTATTTGATTTGATTATTGATTACGCACGGTGCTAGAGTTGGCCGTCAGAAACGACCTTGAAGAGGCATTGCCCCTTTAGTGTTGCTTATTACCAAGGTAAGATGGCAGATGTTACACGCATCTAACATTATAGTACCTTTGAAAATTATTTCTAAGATTTTATGTTAATATTTTACCAATTTTTAATACTTAATAAATATGTTATTTATTTATCTCATGCGTCTCCTCTAAGGCTCGCACGTTTATTTTTCTTTAGATGTCGATGTACCCATCACGTTTGTGAAGTTTCTCCAATTAACTTAATTTGACCGCAAAATCTGTCGATAAAAATGTACATAGCCTAAGATTTATCGAATAATATTTTGAATAGCCGAAAATACCCCATTTTAACGCCATTTGAACACCAGCCTCCTACCTAGACCCGAGCCGTGTTCAATATATTATAGTTTATATATTAGTTAGTGCAACGAAGACTATTCTAGTGAGCAGTGTTTAGGTGTAGACGTGGAAAAGTATCAGTATGGTCAGTATTGTGCTCATGAAGCACATCGATACTGGCAGGAGCACCGCGAAACGGAGGGACCTGAAATATAAAAGTAGTCGGGTAAAAAAAAAACAATACGGTAGTTGCCTGGGTAAAAAGAAAGTAATTATATTTAGGCCATCTTTCAGATAATAAAAAAATATTAGACCCGTATTTTTTGCTTTATCATATTAATCAAAAATAACTTAGAAAATACGCATTAAAGTTAGGGAGTGGGGGCTCGCTACGTCACAACGCACTATTAAATCTAGCAAGGCATGACGTCATGCCACATTTTAACTCAATGTATCGCCGTAATCTTTTGATACGTCAAAAAAGAAAAAATACGTGTTCAATATTTCTTAATAATCTACAAGGCGGACAAAATAAACTTTTGGACTCAGGCCTATTAACCTTTGGGTGTAGTATAGGTACAGGCGTGGTGTTATGTTATGTTAATTTACTTTTGATTTCTTTAGTATGCAGTACACGCAAAAAAAATATATTAAAAAAACGTTCCACTGCATTTTTTTTAAATTACTATTTAGACACTACTGTATCCGTTTTAAGAAGAATTAAAAAGCAAAGGCTTTAATATTTTTAAGAAAAAAAAAAGAAAAAATATTTATTTGCGGTAAACATGACGCAAAGAAAGAACACATAACAAAAAAGAACAAGTTTGGGTAAAATATAAGTCACATCCACGCAAAACGGCCATCGCTCAGCATAATGCTGCGACCCTATGCGAGACAGTCACAGCGCTGGTTTTCAGCGACAGCCGGCATTGACGTTATGACGTCGATCGGTGCAGCAAAAAGCAAGAGTCGTTTTATTTTGTACTCTCTTTAAATATAAGTACCAAATTTATTTAAATTTTATATATTTTTTAAATAGTTGTTGTTTTCTGTACCGGCTTAATTCTGCCAAAATTAAGACACCTGTATTTACATTTTTATAGAATAAAACGGTGACGGACGAAGAAGGCGGGTTATGTGTGTTAGTTGTGTCTTTCTCTGCAGTTTTGAAATGCAAGGGGACGGGCGGTGGGACGTTAAAGACTAGAACAGAATAGAGTGGTACTAACCTCCAGTAAGGCAGATGTCAGAGGGGCGGCTGATTCTGGTTGAGTGTCGGGTGCGGTACGTGCGGCACGTCGGCGGAGCGGCACAGCGCGGTGGTGACGTCAGGCGCGGGCTCGCTGTCGCGCCGGACCTTGCCTATATACACACTGACTTTTACTCTATCATGTGGTTATGAGACGAATGGGAAAATTATGTGTTTGGCTAGGGACAACTCGAGCGGAAAAGGGTAATTTCCGTGCATCACAATAGCAATTTAAAATATTCTGAAAATGCTACATTTAGACGAAATGTACCTGTACAAAATATTGTAAAACATTTTAAAAGAGTAACGGTGGAGTTTCTTGCCCATTCTTCTCCTTACGAAACCACCACCGAAATTAATTTGTAAAATTACGCTGTTTTTGCTCAGGCTCAGATAGCTCACATTGTATAGTCCCAAGTCTTTGATTGAATGCAAGACACGCAAGCCCGCGATGATTCGATGGTGCACTCGATCGTTCATTTGCCTGAAAGCTTTTTCTGTCAATAATTTTATGCCAAGATATCAACTACCATCTAATAACTTTATACCAAAATATACCCGCTATGAAATATTTTGATTCGTTCAGTTGCTAAAAGAATGTCATCGATACAGAAAAAGTTGAGCCATTCAAAAAGGTACTCTATGGAATTTTTGTTATATTTGTAAAGAAAATATATTTTATTAAGAATAAAGGCCGCGCTACTAGCGCCATTACGGTGGCAGAATACAATGTCGTCAGCCTTTATTTAATCTGTGGTCGAATTAGAACCTTCGTTGTGAAAACTATAAAGTTTGGTACTTGTTTGTTAGGAGGAATTGATATTGTAATTAATAGCATTAAATGTCGTTTCTTTAAGGTTTTTATAGTTCATTGAATGTTATATTTTGTAATTAGTGTTAGAAAAAATCACATAAATCTTTTATTACAGAGAAACTTAATTGTGTTTGATTGTCGGTATCACCTCGCCTAACTACTGAACAAATACCTACCTTTATTAAGGGTGGGTAAAAAATCGTGGATGAAACGAAAGAGGGCGATAGTTGGGGTTATTTGCAGTAAAAAATATCTGTGACAGAGCCCTAACTTGATCTCCTTAAAATTTATGACTATTTGAGTGTTTTTTTAAGAAAATACCAAATTTTTAATAATTTGTATTAACCTATTTTAAAACAATAAATGGTGATTAGTTGCTTCTAGGGAATGTATCATCATTACAAAAGTGCTTATGACAGTGGGTACCATGATTTATGAGTATTGAATTTTTTTTAAATAACTTTCGAGTGTCACGAAAAAAATATTTTTAAAATATTTATATTTTTTATTCATATTCTTTACTGCGAATAACCCCAACTATCGCCCTGTTTCGTTTGATCCTGTATATTTAAAAAATAAATCGCAGAGAAATTGATAAATGTACTATAGAAGAAATGCGCTCGGCCGCTATAGTAACGCTTACCTACGCAAAAAGGGTCGTGTGCACGGGATTTTGTTTTCAAATTGGTTAGATATGTGTTACCCCGATAGTACATTGACTTAAAAAGTCAGCCAGTTATAATTTTTTTAATTACAGAACAGTTTGATGGCCTGAAACACAGGTTTTCATAAACCTAGATCAGGCTAGTCTACATTACAGTTAGAATTAAATTTTCCTCCATTGTAATTAATGTAAATCATAATTTTACTTATTTTTAAGTTTGCAGGAACTACTGCTACACTTACTAGTGAAGCACAGACAGCCAGTCTGCTGGTTGTTCTGCAGCGACGTGGTGAGCCTCAACTCCTTCTGCTCTTTACTCTGCTCGTTGACACACTTCTGGTAGTAGTCGAACTCTTTCACGTACCTACAAATGGAAAAAGAAAACTTTGTTACAATAAATAGTCTCGTTTGACTCAACGAAATATCCGGCTACTTTGCCATTCTTTCTTTTATCATGTGGTTAGTAACGAAACTGGTGGTAAATTTCTAAATTTATGTCTGTAATTTTTATGATGTACCATCGAAGAAACCCACACCTATACACCGTAAGGACTATTTCTGCTTGCAGCGCTCGGCCACTATAGTAACGGTTACCTACGAAAAAAAAAGTGTCGTATGCACGGGATTTTGTTTTCAAATTGCTTAGTTATAGGTTTCTTCGATGGTACAGTAAGCGCTCAAAAGTGCATGAGCACGCTAAGAGTCGTATTGCTGTGAACACGCGGTATAGCTCGTACATTTGTATGTGTAAGCAACACGATACACACACCACAGATAACGCAGTTACACGAAACAACAATATATTTCCGTCGCTTTAAACATGCTAGCACACACGCACTATGCGCGTGAACTTGACCAGTTAATGGCATTGCTAAAATTCGATAATAACTTAACAAGCGCAGATAGCAGTAAGCGTTAAGCGTTGGTATGGAATTCAAACTGCCTCAGGTTCTAATCTCGTGAAACACACTGCGGTTTTTTGCAAATATTATTATTTTTGTTTTCGATAATAATATTTTTTAAATATTGCTGCTTTTTTATGTTGTTATTGCAATAAAGGTTTTAGAATAAAAAATGCGTGATATATGATAACAAAATTAAAAAAAATATGTTTATTCGTTATATTTATTTTACATAAGTTAATAAACTGCTACAATTATTTATCATTACTTCAGCTGAATAAGATGTGAAATAGATGTCAAGAAACTTAGAAGCAGTTTGTATTATTTTGACATACTTAAATTATGAAATATTTTAAATTTTTAATGGATTTTTTCACCATAAATATTAAGCTTTGATCATGGTCGAAGTAATTAAGTAATAAATAAGAATATTAGACTACTTCAAATGTAAAAAACTACTTACAGAATAGGTAATTTTAAGGTTAAATATGCCCAGTTTGTTTATATTTTATTTGTATTAATTATTTTACATTTTATTTGACTTTAGTAAATATTGGTTGTTATTGAGGTTAAAGCTTAAGTATTCATTTTCTTTACGAAAAGAAGATTGAAACTAAACCTCAAATTTTAATCCTAAAATAATACTATTACTAAAATAATATTAAACAATTTCGGTATATCTGCAAGAAATACGACAAACACCCTATTGAAACGTGCTTAAAAAATTCGTTACCATAAATTCATGCAATAACGAATAAAGATTATATAAAAATTTATTAAGTTGGTACGGTCAATATTTTAAGGTCAAAAACGGTTTTCTAGCTGGTCTTCAGTGATGCAAGCCTTCAGAGTGCACGGCGAACGGTTCATAATGACGTGTTTTTAATAATTCAGCAAAATGTCTCGTTGGTATGAAACCATTTGTTTCATTCACCATTTGAAGTCGCTGTTACTCGATAATAAGCCCCTTCCTCATATCTCTTAACCCTCACAGTATTTCTCTAGAACAAAGAAAAACATTGTTTTTATTACACATAATACCTTATTATTTATTATTCACTAATCGAATTAAACCTCACAATGAATTTAAAACTTTAAAGGCATCTTCTGTCTCAACAATACCTCTGTTCTATCAACAATACCCTTGATTAAGATTTATGTTTAGTAAAATATGAAATATATTAATGATAACACTCACACTTAGTCCGGTTTCATTAGATATTCACTTCACTTTTACGCAGCGCAATAATATTCTCTGATCTGATCTGATCTCTTCAATATATTTTATGCCTACTTTTTGATAATAATAACCACAACACTGCGCTAAATACTCGTCACCAATATTATCCACGAACCAAAAAAGTTCTATTAATTAAATCCTCGTAACAAACTGCATCTACCCCACAGAAATCGAAATAATTTACTTAGTTTTTTGTGGTCTACCTGCTAAACTTTAATATTTATGTGAACAAGACGAATGAAACTAAAAACGAATGATGATTATCGAACTAGTCATTGGTTGCAGACAAAGTGAGTGTGTGTGTGTAATGTGCGTGTCTACAGTATTGTAACAACTTATAGAAGAAGGTCGTAAGTCAAACCGAAGCGTCAGTCTATTGCTTTGTGAGATTGCTCATGGACTTTTGGTCGGTACTGTACATTATAAAGAATATTCTATCTATTCTATATATCTGGTGTCAGAGTTTTTATGCCGCCCAGGGGCCTATGGCCTATGGCTTCACATGCCGTCGAGAAATATCTCTCTTTCCCCTGGCCTTAGTCTAATGCATAGGATAAATTTCTACAGGAATATACAAATGACGAAGTCAATGCAATCAATTTTGAATCCTCACTAATGCAAACGGGCATCGTATTACCCAACTGAGTTGTGAAGGTCAGATAGGCAGTCGCTCCATGTAAAATACTGGTATTCAGCTGCATCCGGTTAGACTGGAAGCCGACCCCAACATAGTTGGGAAAAGGCTAGGCAAATGACTAATGCAAACGGGCAACTAACTTCAACTTTCTGTCTAACTGAGCGTCTCCTTGACAATTTAAAAGTGTAAAACATGAATTGAAATAAATTATTTGACGTTGGCGATGAGAATTTCTGGGGTTTCCCTTATAACAAATAATAATAAAAAGCTTTATTAATTTCCGTGCAAATTAGAAACTAATGACTTACAAACATAAAATTTAAAAAATTTACAAAGTAAAAAAAACTTTTTACAAAAAAAAACAACCGACTTCCAAACTACAAAGTGAAAAATAACTTTAATTTCGGAAGTCGGTGTCTTTAGATCAGTATTTTAGTTTTTTGACACCAACTTCCGAAATTAAAGTTATTTTTCACTTTGTAGTTTGGAAGTCGGTTGTATTTTTTGTAAAAAAGTTTTTTTTTCACTTTTTAGTGGGTTGATTTGTAATTTATCTAAGTTACAACAGCCTTACGTCAACTGCTCATCAAAAATACCCAAATCGCTATAGATGTGCCTTTAATATTTGAAGAGTTCCCTCGATTTCTCCAAGATCCCTTCATCAGATCGTGACCAAATGACAATGGGACCAACTTGAAAGTATACCCTTTCAAACAAAAAAGAATTTTTCAAATCGGTCCAGCCGTCTTCGAGTAATCGGGGAAAATACATTTAAAAAAAAAATATCCCGACGAATTGAGAACCTCCTCCTTTTTTTTGAAGTCGGTTAATAAAATATTATGTAGTTTGTGCGGACCACCTCCGGGTAAAAGCCTCCTCCAAAGAATGCCAGTAAACTTTGTTGCTGGCTGTGTTTAGCCAGCTTTGACCAGCCACCACCACTATCTCATCTACCCATCTAGCGTTATGCTGGTTTCATACGAGGGCAGAACAGTGAGGCAGAGCAGTAGACAGCGCAATGCTGCTACTGTTTGAACGCACACGCTGAGACAGAACAGTACTGTCTTGACATTAACTAAGGCAGAACAGTTAATTGCTCGCCGGTCTATTTTTTCGGGGTAGTTTGCTGCCCCTACCACCTTTTTCGCTCGTCATTTGTTTCTTCTTTACTTTAAATAGCAAGCCAAATGGAAATTTAAATAAAATCTTTGATTAGTTACCTCCTTGGTTGCCATGTGTTGAAGTAAAAAGTTCGTTCCATTTTGAAATAACGCGACAGATATGAGTTTTCATAGTAATTTATTTTGCCGCTAAACACAACAGATATGGATTTTCATAGTAACATTGCCGGCCGCCCACTCGCTTGTTTTTGACCAGTACAGCAATTTCGATTTACCTCGAAGAAGGTTGTCAAAATAATGTTCAAATTTTCAAGCATGTTTGAGAAAAATATCTCAGTTAATTGATTCAGGCGTGGCTTTGCGGAAATCCATTATAAAATACAATAGACGTGGATATATTTAGTAACATTTTCCGCTTAGCTATTTCTAAAGAGCCATAAAAAACCCTGAAAGAAATCGACACGTGTTTCACCTCTCAACGAGGCATCCTCAGGATGACGATTGACTTGTCGCGAACTCGAACATGGCGTGTTGCCACTCCGAGCGCTGAACGCAGCAGTTAAAAATATCATCTTACCAGACGGGCGGCCACCGGTTGTCGGAGAGATAGTCTCGCGAGGGCTGGCTGAGATGTCGCGCGCGACACACGCGGTCGTACGCGCCACACAGGCGCCACATGCACCAGTCTGCTAGGTTGTGTGCGTTGTGCAGCTGGAATAGAGTAGATATTAAAGAACGCCCCGCGGTTTGACCCGCATAAGCTTCGATCCCGAGGGGAATATCGGGTTAAAAAGTATCATGGTCTAGCCATGTGCCAAATTTCATCCAAATTTGTTCAGCCGTTTTAGCGTCAAAGCGTAACAAACAAAGTCACTTTCGCATTTATCTATACTATCTATATCTATACTAATATTATAAAGAGGAAAGATTTGTATGTTTGTATTTTTGTATGTAACGAATAAACTTAATAATTACTGGACCGATTTGAAAAATTCTTTCAGCAATGGATAGCTACATTATCAGCGAGTAACATAGGCTATATTTTATCCCCGTACTCCCACGGGAACGGGAAATACGCGGGTGAAACCGCGTGACGTCCGCTAGTAATAATATAAAGTTAGGATGCGCAGGAACATCATTGAATGTATAACTGTTTTCTAGGAAGAAAGAGTTATTTACCGTGTGCGTTAGTTCTACATATTTAAGTTGTTAAACTGTTCATTACCTTGACAGGCTCCAGGAGCGACAAAGCTATCTCGACGACTTCATCGTCATCACCGCACACTCTGCGAACAAAGTTGCATAGATTGAAGTGTTGATCATAATTCCCTTAAGAAAGTGTGTTCAAAAATTAGCAGCTGACCCATACAAAGGTTCAATACTTACTCGACCGAAATGTATGGGACGGTTGATAATTTTTTCTCCAAGATGTTGGTCCCATAGAGAAAGTTGTTCAGTTTGATGGGCTGTACCACACTCTTAAATTTGACCACACTTTTCTGATACACCCTGTATAACAATTTTTTGATTGTGGCAGTCAACTGCTTGTATGATCCAATGTGTCAACAACGGGCATTAGTCTCTATCGAGAGGGACGCACTGTATTTCTATTTTCTTTATGTCCCTCGGGAATCATCGCATTTCCGAATACAAACGAATGCTAATTTCCATGTCCATAAATTATTTGATTTATCTTGTATAATAATTTGAATTCAGAACTAAGTACTTTATTGTTGTTTTTATTTTATTTTCGTGTAAACTATATGGAGCTGTAAAACTATTTTCCTATCCGTCGTGCCTGCGACTTTAGCTGCTTTCCTACCATTTTTAAAACAAATTACATTAAGTTAAAAGAGTATTAACAACTCTATATACTTCCAATAGAGATCCTGGAAGATTGAGAGCGTCCGGTCTGCAAAAAGTGCAAAGGGCAACTGATAGAAATCCGACGACTGACGAAACACGAGGTTTGCCGAGGGACATTAAGAACATAGTCCAGGAAATGTTGAGTAGACCCACCTGTCTCTCTGCTGCAGCTGGTCTATGACCCTGGCCTCCACCAGGTTCACGAGGCGGTTCATGCACAGTCTGTTGGCTAGCTCCAGCAGTTCCAGGCATCTGTTAGGATCTACAGCGGGTATTTTGTCACTGTAGATGTAGCTTAGCAGGATATGGAATGCGTACATTTTCACCCCGGGGAAGGATATCTGGAGGAAAAAAAGTTTTAAATAGTAGCAAACAACTATTTTAAAGGCGAGAGTGGTTCTTTCGCTGCACTCAGGATTCTACTTTAGAATCCTTCGCTCTGCTCTGGATTAAAAGTAAAAGGTCCATGAAGGATTCAACAACACCATTTTCGAGAGGCAGCACATCACGTTACAGAGTTATGTGGAGCTACAAATAGTGATAAGCGTAGTTAATTGATTAAATTAAAATACAATAGATGTAGATATATTTAGTAACCTATTCCGCTTAACTATTCCTACAGGGCCAAAAAATCGACACGTGTTTCACCTCTTAACAAGGCATCCTCAGGATGACGATTGTCTTGACGCGAACCCGAACACGGCATGCGCCGAGCCGACTCTTTAGTAATAGTTAAGCGGAATAGGTTACTAAATATATCTACGTCTATTGTATTTTTCTTGTGATAAGCATTTTGCTGTGTAAGGTATACTGACCACGCGGGAGGTGCTCTCGCGGAAGTGGCCCTGGAACATGGCCTTCATGGGGTCGCAGCGAGCCATGAGCACGGCGCGGTGCGCTAGGTGGATGCCGTCGTCCAGGTCGAACGTCACATCCGCGAACAGAGCGCGCTCGACGTACATGTCGCGGAGACGGGCTCCCAAAGGCTATGGGAGACACAAACTTGTTGAAAAACTACAAAAGATGACAAAGCACCAAGGAAAGAGATGGAGCAATCCAGGGCGTATAGCTCCACCTCTTTCCCACACGGAAGTAAGATTAAAATAATACTGCTATAAGAGATGGTGGTAGATATAGGACCCCTTTTTTTTTGGGTGGGAAATTATCAAACAACTTCTCCCGCTCTGGACGGAACGGGTGGGCGTGTCAGACTCTTACTGACTAAAACCCACTCGTGTTCCTTCGGTTGCCCTGTTGCCGGGGAGCCACGATTTCCCTTTCGGCCTTATTCGCAACCCCGGCAGGCATCGGCCCTAGTGGACCCCGTCAATTCTGCTGACATCTCTTAGAGGCGCGCGTGGAACACAACGCACCGTCGACCCGGGCCTGGTCCTTATCAGACGGCGAGCTACCCATTGCTCACCGTCCGCAAACCCGCGCCTACGGTGGCCGGAAATCGGCTCGCGATTCCCGACGCCCAGGGCGTCTCCTCCTGCGGCAGTTAGGGGCGTGAGGGCGCGAAATTTGCCTCTCCCTCACGCGTTCCGCCTCCTCCTTTGCGAGCATTACCGCTTCGCAGAAGGAGGTGACGGCCTGCCATTTCTTCTCGCTCCGTACCATGGTCTAAACCAGGGCTGGACGCGAGCGATCACCGCCGCCGATCGCCTCCACGAGAACACGGCGATGCTCCGCCCAAGCCGGGCAGACCTCCACCGTATGCTATACCGTATAGGACCCCTGAAAGTAAATCGGGAGATTTGCAAGAATAATTTCAGCAACATCGCAATTTCTTTAGGATCAACTCAACATGCCTTGTTCTTTCATACTTCACCATTCGGCCGCTATCTCATTCTTTCCAATAATTTTATCTTTCACACAACCATTTTTTTTTACTCTTTCTAAACTCAATAGCCAACAGTGGACTGCTGTTAGGCTGATGATAAAGCTTGCACAATACAAATAAATAAAAAAACGTTAATTTCAGAGTCACTTCCATATTTTTAGTAACAATGTAAACTTATAAAACTAGTGATAGTAAAATTTATTCTGAAGCTGACCGATCCCGGGGAATGCTTACTTGACTGCAAGCGTTTACTCCTAACAATTTTTTATGTCTAATTAGATTTCAGTTAGAAATTGTTATTATCGCAGGTAGATTCATAGTAGATTCTTATAAGGTTCGGGTTAAAATACTTATTATCAGAATAAGTATTTTAACCCGAACCTAATAAGAATCTTAACAGTGTTAAAAGTTAATTCAGAAGGAAAATTTTAGCAAATTGAAATTGTCATAATTACGTAACTTCAAAACTCACTTTTTTGTTTGTAAAGATATTTCTTTAATTTTGGTCTAAACTTAAAACCATTTGTCACGTTTAGTTCATAAAAAACGGCCCGTGGAACAAAAAGATACGGTCATTCAAAGGAACGTAACGCCTCACTTTTAGTTAACGCTCGATTTAGCTCCTCATAAAATTTTCTTACCGCGGGCTAAATATGAAAATCGTTTCTTAAGGAGTAAACTCCAATAATAATATTTTATTTACTCGCAGCTAAACGATAACAGCTGCACGGGTCGATTGAAGGGTGATCATCATTATATATCGAGACCCCTCCGTGCCTCGGAAAGCACGTTAAGCAGTTGGTTCCGGCTGTCATTCATAGATCTTTGACAGTCGTTACGGGTAGTCGGGAGGCTTAAAAGTTTGAAAACCAGTCTTACCAAAGTGGTATCTTGTTACCCAGTAACTGGATTGTGGAGGTCAGATAGGCAGGCACTCCATGTAAAATACTGGTAGCCAGGTGCGTCCAGTTAGACTGGAAGCCGACCCCGACATAGTCGGCAGATTTTACCACTAACCAACGAATCTTGAAAACCTTATCTATGTTTCAAGTCAAGCTAGTATCTATAATAGTGAGCAAAAACTATTACCAAAATATTAATTTTAACCTTTCAAATTATATCAACATCTAAAACTCACCGTATGAAACTGTAGCATGAATCCTTTGTCGAACAACAGATGCTGGTCTAGGATGAATTGACTCAACTTGGTGAGCTCATGGAAGCCAAGCAGCTCAGCCGCTTGTCTGATCTCCTAAACAAAGCATAAAATTGACAGTCAAAGATGTGAAGATTGTGTTTGGATGTGTTTTCTGACTCAAGAACTTCAGCAACCTAATTGCGTAACACACTCAATCACAATCTGAATGATTTTGAAGAATATTGCTAATCTATTTTTTCATATACAGGGAATTTTTTTAACCAGTGCGCAAACTTAAACACGTGACTTTACTCATCATTATGAACAACTTTTTTCTATTTTTTTTTTTATTTTTTTTATTTTAGGTTTAGTCCCATAGTAAAAGTTGTTCATAATGATGAGTAAAGTCACCTGTTTAAGTTTGCGCACTGGTTAATATTTTTTCCTGTATTCGAAAAATTTGTGCTCAACAACGTAAATAACGCAATGAATGTAGTTGAACTATCAAAATGAAAGCCATTGCTACTGTTAGTGTGTTACGCAATTACTCTACAGGTCATCATTAGATAGCGAATTTAAAAAAATAAGCTTCCACGATTGAATGAATGAACGATTATTTTGAAATGATTTGCTGCTTGTTCGGCGTATCCCCCGCCTTTACCTTCATAACTGGCTCATGCTTGTACTGACGTACGAGGGATAAATAGAAACGAGAAATGTCAGATACCATTTTAGAGACTAACGTGTTGTAAAGGCCACCGGCGGACGACGGGGGCATCGAGGAGGATTTACCGAGGAACACCAACACAGTAATCGAAAAAAAATTATCAACCATCCCATAAATTTGGGTCGATTAGGTATTGAAGTGTTCTATGGGACGGCTGATAATTTTTTCTCGATTACGATGTTGAAAGTTGTTCAGTTTGATGGTCTGTGCCACATCCTAAAATTTGACCACACCTTTCGATACACCGTGTATACCGTGTGAGTCTCCTACATAAACTACGTTTCAATGTTCCTCAGAGATCAGTTAGATTTAAACCGCCAATATCAATTCCTTGTACCTCTTCTAACTACAGGCAAAACTCATACATGGTGCGAGCGAGTAAGGACTTTAATATTATTTGTAAAGAGTTCTCATTTGACCCATTTACAACCAAAACCTGCACGCGCTCGGCTGAACGCTGACTTTTTTAGTGCTTATTGTACCTTACATATAATAATATGTATACTAAAATAATTTTTATCGTGCTTGTGATCCTAAGATTTCTACTACTTTTTCTGTTTTTACCCGTGAGAACCTGTAATTGGCTCTATGTTTCTTAAACAACTGTTATCCATTTGTTATAGCTGTTGGTTCTCCTATTAATAAATAAATAATTATAATGTGCACATATCGAAATGAGGGAATCTATGCTTAATTTTATCGACGGTAATTTTTTTTTTCTTTATATTTGTCGTTTTATTGAGAAATTTTACGATTATTGTAAAAAATTATGAAAAAAAAAAAAGAATTTTGCAAAAAAAAAAACATGTTTATTTTCAATTGAGGGTAGTTTTTTTCCACAATTTTCATTTTATGATCACGCCTAATTACTTCCAATCATTATAGAGTTTGTTTCATCGCGATCTGCAGGAGATTACCGTCGACACGCTAAGAAGAACGAAAGCCTCACACAACTGCAATCTATAGAAGGTAATACAAATTGTAAATTGTAGTATAGGGTGTATGTAACTTGCGTAGCTATTATAATTATTACATGGTGATAAATCTAATGAATACAAAATAATAATAGAGTCATTGATACCACATTTTCTTAAGCGATCCAAAATATATTATGTTAATGTTGTAAATAAGTCTTTTTAAAAACATCTTTTAATGAATTGCATAAGAAAGTGCAGTAAGAAAAATATGATAAACTACAAAGAAATACATTCACAACAATACAAACAGGGTGCTGTTTTTATAATAATAATAATGGTCAAAATTAATAATTATGAATTTGTTTTAATGGCATAATTTATTGCAATAAGGTTTACCAGTAACAATCCGATAGCAGCTGACTGCAAAACATTTTTGTTATTATAAAATTATTAATTTTATATTTTTAATTTGCAATATATTTTATTTGTAGTGGGTAATACATATAATAGAAAATGGAAGCAACAGTTTAGAAAAATATTAAATTAATATAATTAAATTGCTGACCCCTTATTAAAATCACGGAATAATCATTGTAAGTACTCGCAGCTCCTAAACTGCTAGACCACGGTAAGCTTTTCATGCTCTTTTGAAATAATTTTTTCGGATTTTTTTTCTAATAAGGAGACAGCAAGAAAATTGCCAAGTCAATCAATATTCAATAATTACTTTAAATACACGTAATAAAAAAAAGGTATATTTAAATAAGAATACAAAGCTAAAGCTTATTTTAATTTAAAATCGAATAAGAAATGATTTAGTGACAAAGTGATAGAATAGAAATTACTTAAGAATTTCTTTGACTTAAAAAGTATCGCAGCAGTCAATTAGTAAAATTTTAATATTAAACTCGCAGCAGTACATGTGTCCCATCCTTAAAAAAAAAATACGAACAATAAAGGCAGAAAACGGAATAAAAACACACTAGCACTGCCATAATATACAACACATCCAACATAATACAAAGGGGAAAGAATGTATGGGTCTTAAAAGAAAATACCCAAAAACATTGATGTACCTAAGTAATCTAATTTAACTGAACAGAAAAACTAACTTTTATAAAAAAATATTGCCAAAATTATAACATCATTATAATTCTGGTACGAAACACTTTCTCTCTCCTTAAACATCGTCATTACATATAGTTCCTTGCTCTTGTTTCATGTTTATAATTTTATTTATATCTGTTATCTATCTAATACATATATATTATATTTATATAGGTAATTTATAAGCTTTATGTATCTGTGTACCTGTTGTATATGTAAAAGGTACACCACTGACTACCTGCAGTATTGTCTCTCCTTTTCCATTTAAATCCATCCAAAGGTTGTCTGTAAAAGATCGCTTTTAGCGATAAGACCGCCCATTGTGTCACCCAATGTAAAATTTCTGTATTAAGTCTGTAATTTTTATGGTGTACATAATAAAGAATATTCTATCTTTCTATCTATCCTGTATTTTTTGTGGCTCTAATACAGGGTGAATCAAATCTCTCCAATTAACAAATTCAAATTAATTTTCTACCACTCCATCACTAAACCACAATAACTTCAAACCTTATAACTACAAACATAAAGCTCAATATCGACTGACCTGCTGTTTGAAGGCGCTACTGTCCAAAGCGCCAGTGTATATAAAGTTGACTATTTCTTGCATCACAGTTTGAGAGATTAACTTGCTCATGGTAACTATGGTTTGTGTTTGGGAGGTGGCGTGTTGGATCTTGTCACACTGAAACGTAATGTTAAGGTAGCAGGTTTTTTAAAATAAAATATGATAAGATAATTTATTTGTCCAAAACATAAGTATACACACATGGCATGCAAGATGTTAAAATAAAATTATAGCACAGTCATGTTTTGCCTTAACGGCGTACAAATATAAACACGCTGGTTATTTTTATTACTAGGATATAAACATCAAATAGTTATAAATTTAGTTAAAGATAAAAATTTGTCCATTATTCAAAGCAAATTAACATATTAAATTAAAATATAATCAATCAAATTATAATAAATATACTACAGAATAGTGTCATCAACTCGTCATAGAAATCTATAATAAAACAAAAATTAGCAAGTCAAAAGTCAAAGTAATTAGGAATAAAAATCTACATATTATGTCACACAAGTCAGATTAATTAAATAACATTAGTAATGAACAAAACTAAAAATAAAACTATATCAATAAATACTTTGTCTGTTAAAAACTCGGAAATACTATAATATGCTTTTTGAATTAGAAAATTCTTTAATTTTTTCTTAAATAGATTAAAATTTAAGTTTTTAATGTGTGTCGGAATGTGATTAAATATATTTGGCGCCATGCAGAAAACACTTTTGTGCAAAAAAAAAAAAAAAAAAAAAAAAAAAAAGTTAAGAGAAATTGACGTAACACACTTTCAATCTTCTTCTTTTCGTGTGGTTAGTGACTAACCTTGTGTCAGAGTTTTAAAGTCACCCATGGGCCTCTGACTTGGCTTCACATGCCGTCGAGAAATATCTCTCAAGCATGTCGGTTTCATAATCATAATCATTTAATCATTTGTTAACATAGGTACAATAAAATAGTTGTTATAAAAAAAAATTACAAGCGCGCTATGTTATACCAGAAGGCGTACAAATATTCATGGATGACATTGATACTAAAAATTGATAACATAATTACGTACATTAATCAAACGATAATTGACTTTCTCAAAATAAATGATAAGAAAAAAATATACATTTCAAAAAGAAAAAATAAGTTTACTACGTCAATATTTAAATAAAGCATAAAGAACAAGAGAGAAAAAGTAATGTAATACCTAATTAAAAGGATACAAAAAATCCTCACAATGTTTTACTTTGAAGCAAGTGATAATATAATTATACAATACGCACATGATCCGAAAAGTCGGAGGTGCGTGCCTTGGGTTCGAACTTGAGACATATGACTTTCAATCACAACCTGAATGATTTTGAAGGATGTTTCTAATCCATTGCTTTGTATGTTCGAAAAACGTGTCTGTTCAACAACGTGAATAACGCAATGAATGTTGTTGAACTGTCAAAATGAAATCCATTGCTACTGTAAATGGGTTATTCAATAACCTACCCCACTGCTCTGTTGTGAAAAAGAGACAGTACTGTTCGGGTAGTTATCATATCAGCCAAAAGACGTCCACTGCTGGACATAGGCCACCCCCAAGCACCGCCACTTCGACCGGTTCTGTGCTCCCCGCATCCAGCGGATTCCTACGGCCTTCACAAGGTCATCGGTCCACCTTGTGAGAGGCCTTCCATCGCTACGTCTTCCGGTACGCGGTCGCCACTCCAGAACCTTTCGGCCCCATCGGCCATCCGTTCTGCGAGCAATCGCAGTATTCGGGCAGTATTCCATCATTTCTCACTCGCTCTTGAATAATGATGGCTCTTCCAATTCCTGCTTGCTTTTGCAAACACGGTAATAAAAAGGTACTCCTAAAATTATAAGTAACTGTACCTTTACAACTCTTATAGAGATGATCGCGGGGTGGTTAACCTCTCTGTATAAGTCCGGAGGTTTTTTACAACTGTCGCTCAGAGGTAGGATCTGACATGAAGACCGACGCTTGATCTGATCCCATACCCTGAAAACAAGATTATTCTTACAATGGTTTTTACTATACTATCGACTGCCCAGAGCTCAGAGAGAGATTATTTGTGCCCGACAAATACATTGAACACCGTCAGAGCCGCCGACACAATCTATTTGCGCAACTGTCATCTAAAACTGTAACCAGAGCCGAATCCCCAGTTTATGTACTTTAAAGATGCTAAATGCCCTTCTGACTGCCAACCCTGAATGTGCTGTGTTTGCGGATGAATAGAGTAAAATTATGCGTATATGTCTGGTGTTCTGTGAGAGAAAGTATGCCCGTCCACTGTTCCATATTAGTTTTAAATTAAATTATTGTCAACATTACAATTGTTTCTATGTTAATTAATATAATTGGTATTGTACCGTTTTAATTAACTATAAGGTGTAGTTGGGCTATGAAAATCTTGGACATACTTGAAACATTTTAACATTTTCCGATGCAAATGGCGTCGTCAAAAAAGGCATATGTACAATTTTCAAGCATATTATTAAAAGATCATTTCATTTTAAATAACCCTCCTTTTTGGCCGCAGTCGGATAAAAAGCGCTTCTAAAGGATGATTTTAAGCGCGCGGCTCGCGTCGCATCGGACCGGAAAGGATACGTACGGATGCGGCGACAGCCGATCGCGTCCGGCAGCATGTCGACGCATACGATCGGCTCCGTACCGTCGCTTGCGAACGTATCCGTTTCTGCGCCTAGTCAATTAGTTTCATTCCTACCGTGTTGACGTGTTCTAATTTTTGAAAATGGTGAAGTTGACGTAGTATTGTTAGTTAAAGAAGAAAATAATCATAAAACAGCCGAATGGATCCGATCGGATGCGACGACAGGCTACGATCGCGTGTCACGGAAGACGCCCACTGTCAAGCTGCTTTGCGTGGCTTGGTAATATGGACTTTAAATACTACTTTAAATCTTTTTTTCTTACATTACTGGGCTCGGATAAACCTCTCTTGAAGCAGAAAATCAGTGTTAGACAAGTAAAATTTTCTTATTTACCTCATCTGTTTAGCCTGGTCCTGTCGTATCAAATACTCCGTATCCTCGTTAAACTCGCCGGCTGTCGCCTCACCCATACTGCTTACCTACAACAAACAATCCATTTTCACTTGGTGGAAAGCATTTTGTCACCTAACTTTGTCAGCCGTCCGTTGAGGGCTCTTAAGAGCGGCCAACTCGTCATACTTTTCATACAAACGCTCGTACGTGATTTGGCGTCGTAACACATCTTTCTTTGAAAATTTTAAACTAATAGGTATCTTGTGCACTATTTCTAGGTTTCTATTAAACCAAAAAATTTTAATGTCGTGAAATAAATTCAGTACAAGCCTCCGAAAATCTGCATTTTTGCACAATTTTTACCTGAACTTTGGCCGTTCATAATATACTCATAAATTGTAAAAGTAAAGAAAAACTCTGCATAGGAACCTTGTACATGTAATGGAGATTCTAAATGACAAACATTTATTTCACAAACTAGTAAAGCTTTCTCAAAAACACGTATTTCCTGAAACAAGTTTTATGAAATTTCCTTACACTATTTTTCGTACATTGTTATCGCGTTCTCACTTGCTTGTTAGCAGTTCTCACTTGCGCTAGATGAAACAACATGCTTTTTGAACATGCTTGCGTTGACGGTAGACGGATCTGGAAGGGCCCTCTTAAAGCGGATGGACTCTTAGCCGACGTTCGCATGGACGTAATAAAATCACGGCGGGATTTTATCGCGTACTGGATTTTCAACTCTCGGTGTGAAGCCGAGCGTTGATAATCTAACACGCTGGGACGCACTCTCATCTCAGCGCGTTGCAAGAACACACTGTTGGATTTTCAACTCTCGGCGCTGAGCAAAGCGTTGAAAATCAAGTGCTCGAAAAAAAATCGCCGCGATTTTATTATATCCTGGCTTAAACTTAATAGACAGTAGATAAAATTTTTGTAGACCATTTTCTATTTAGTTAAGTACCAGGGTTAGAAAAAATCGTGATAAAAAAATAAAAATAAAGCACGATTTAAAAAAAACCAAATTAATCATGATTTTTGAATTTTTTCATTTTATCATAGGTACAGTTTAATTATATTTCTGCGTAAAACGGAACGCACCCTTGGGTGTCAGAGAAAAGGGGAATCCCCGCGCAAACTTCGAAACGAACGAACTTGAGACTTCGAATTCGGAATTATGAATAACGGCTAGTAAGGGTCCTCGGTAAGTATGTATTTTCTAATATTTGTTATAAAGTTTCATATTGAGACACAAAGCTCATACGATCTAGAGGAATGTGGCCGCTTTTCCTTAGATTGAATTTTGTTGCTTCGTGTCTCAATACAAAACTTTATAATAGTAGTTTATGAAACTGTTGCATAATGAAGGGTATCACACGAATGTTTTAATACCCAGTTATGTGCAGTTTCATACACTAC
The DNA here is from genome assembly GCA_949152395.1 of Agrochola litura. NCBI lineage: Eukaryota > Metazoa > Arthropoda > Insecta > Lepidoptera > Noctuidae > Agrochola > Agrochola litura. The sequence continues at coordinate 18,160,535 of OX424513.1, read as the reverse complement.
TTTATCTACTCTCACATTGGGATTGAAACAAATACTAAATAAAAAATCAAAGTTAAAGATCAAGAATAAATTTAAAAATCCCACGAAATTCAGTAAGTACTACAAAACAAATGAATGTCGCCTGCACCAGCACATCACCGCACATGCGCTACAGCGGGTGCTGCCGTCCCCCGCCAAAAGTTGATGGAAACTCTTTGGTGATAATGGTGCCGATTCCCTTGTTCACAAACTAAACTAAATTTAAGTTCAGTGCATCTTTTTCTTTCTATTTCATTAAGAAAAGGACAGAAGATACATTTTAGTTTAGTCCTGTCAAATTAATCGGCTCCTGTCACTACTCCATACAAGTTTAGACGTGATTAAAAACTGGCCTACTAAAATTACGTCAATTTACGTCAAACGCTGATTAATTTGACAGGACTAAACTAAAATGTATATTCTGTCCTTTTCTAAATGAAATAGAAAGAAAAAGATGCACTGAACTTAAATTTAGTTTAGTTTGTGAACAAAGGAATCGGCACCATTAACTTCTTGGATTAGCGCTGTATCGTAATAGAAAAAAAATTGTTTTGTAGTATTATTTTGTTAGAGAAAAAGTGTTATAATATGATTCTATTTTTAAATTTCGGTATTCTGTTTATAAAGTATGTCAATATAAACTCGTTTTGAAGTTCATAATTCGAATATTACGCTATGAGAGTAGATAAAAGGTATTAGAAAATTCTAGACACGCTTACCGAAGGTCCTTACTAGCCGTTATTCATAATTCCTTCTCAGTCACGAGATAATATTATTTTTAAAGGAGCGGCGCTGGTGTACCACGGGGCGCCCCCTTAAATCAACTTATACTCCATTTGAAATAAGATTAGACATTTAACTAAACCTTTTTTACAGTCCGTTCAACCGATTTTGACTTCTATTGCGTAAGAGGTATGACAAATGACAGCTGCAGTAAACAGTTGGTATTGTAACCACTTTTTTGCTTTTAATGCCATCCTTATGCCTACGGTATAGAAGTCAGAATCGGTTGAACAGACTGTAAAAAAGGTTTGTTTTAATGTCTAATCTTATTTCAAATGGAGTATAGTTTACATTAGCAGAACCACTTCTCTTGGAGAGAGAGTGGGTTGTAATCTACCACGCGGGCCCAGTGCGGGTTAGTAGATGTCACATGTCTTCGAATTTTTGGTTCTAGGACATGCCGGTTTCCTCGCGATGTTTTCCTTCACCGTTTTGAGAGCAATGGTGACATATTTAATTACTTTTTTAATGGAGGAACGCTGGTCTCCCAATTTACTGGTTTAAACCTATGTTTAAATCGCTACTTCTGTATTTTGTACGTGTAATAAATGTCTGTAACAATAATGTCACTTTTTAGGGTTCCGTACCCGAAGGGTGTCAAACAGAACCCTATTACTAAGCCTCTGCTGTCCGTCTGTCTGTCAGCGGGCTGTATCTCATGAACTGTATTTTTCGTGTATTTCTATTAATAGGTAAGGTAGACAGTTGAAATTTTCACAAATTATGTATTTCTATTGCCGTTATAACAACAAATAATAATAATTCAATAAAGTTAATAATTAAAGGCAGTCACCATACAAGAAATATGTTTTTTTCGGCGTTTTTTTTCTCGATTTTAATACGGTACAGAAACTGTCGTGTGTGAGTCCGACTCGCACTTGGCCGGTGTTTTTTTTTTAATAAAGAAGTTATTATTACCATGCTGCTCTCGCTAGAACTCCGAGCGAGCTCAGCAGACAGGCTGACGCACTCGTTGGTCAGCAGACGATGGAAGGCCTCGCAAGCTGCCGCCATCATAAACCGGTGCACCGGAAAGCCTTTTGCGCCGCATATTATCACCATGTCCGAGAAATACTGTTGAAGAAAAGGATAATTTATAAAGTTGTAAAAAAAATACATATTCCAAAGATGCTCTAAGATAGCCCGCGAATTGCAAATTTTCTTATTTTTTTTGCAGACCTGCATGGTCTGTGTCAAATTGTATGTTGATTAAAATATGATTCGCGACCGTAAGGCCTGAAACTGCGTTAAGCGGACGTCCGCGCGGTTCCATACAAAAGTGCTCCGTTACCACACGCGCGGGCGTCCGTCGCGGGGAAGCGGGTCCCGCGCTCGCGCCACGTGTCCCGCCTCCGTGCGACGGACGCCCGCGCGGGAGCACGCGTGGTGGCGCCAGCGGTTTTGCAATGTAATCCTATACTATTAAATGAGCATTATCATTCTCTATTTTCACCAGAGCAGAGCTCGATCGCCTAGGTACTACTTAATATATTAAGTTCTTCATCGACACGACTGTGCATTCACACCGTTAAAATGGAACTAGCGACACTACGTAAATAAAATAATCCGTTCTCCGCGACGGGTACCCGCAACGGGGGCCGTCGCGTTCCCACGGAGCCCACCCGCGTGACCACGCGCGTATACACGCGACGGGTGCCCGTAGCGGGCGCCCGCTTAACGCAGTTTCAGGCCTAACAAATATGGCTTTACACAATCGTCTTCACATATAATTATTTAACTAATGTACGTACACACGGCTACACATCAAGCTATACATTTCCAGTAAGAGCTGACCTCGCATTGTATGGAAATCCTTTACAATGCGAGATCAGCATAAACTGGAAATGTATACAAACTATTGTAAAACATTTTAAAAGAGTAACGGTGGAGTTTCTTGCCCATTCTTCTCCATACGAAAACTACTTTTTGGAAGGGGCGACTAGAATCAATTCAATTATTTTGTAAATTTGACGTTCAAAAGTGCCATATATGGGCCTATTTGAAATAAATGATTTGATTTTGTCTTTGAAGCCACACACAAAGCGGGTGCGGGTCGGGACGGGAGTACGACGGGCTTGTTTAAATTGTAATTCCTTTTATTATAATATGGATGACAGCACACGAAACGCGTGCGCGGGTCGGGCGCGGAGCGGGTTGGGAGCGGGAGCCGCGCACGCACCCGCTTTATATGTGTTTTGAGCTTTATATCATTAGAATCGGCAATACAACTCTGTATGTTAGAATAATCCTAAAATGTCATGATTTCATGAAATAGTCATTCAATAGGATTATATGAACTTATAGAGTTGTATTGATGATTTTAATTACCTATATAAATAAATATTTGATACAGCCGCGAATCATATTTAGATCAACGTACAACCTGATACTGACCTGCAATTTGCAAAAAACGTAAGAAAATTTGAATTTCGCGGGCTACCTTGACGCTTTGGCTTTAAGGCCATAGGCAAAAACATGCCATTATGGCAATTATTATGAGTTTAGAAAAACTTTTGTTTTGGTGAGTTACTCTTTCAGTTTTAAGAAAACATTACAGTGGTATCAAACTATTTCTTCCTATTATAAATACTATATTTTTGAAGTGAAAACTTCTTTAGGCGCGTTGGGCATTTTTGAGATGGAAAAAACAACACCATTACCGACACTTCATTTTTGTAAACGCGATTTAGCTCTTTATTTATATTACATTACAGATCAATGTTCTATGCAAGTATTTTTACTTTAAAGGTTTCGGATTTTTTTTTTCTTGTAAACGCGATTGTGCTCTTTATTTAGATAAGGTTACGTACCCATATTCTATACAAGTATTTTTCTTCCACCAAGGCGATCTTGTTCAAGTTTTCACTTCTGTCGGCACTCCCGGAGTGCCAGTTTTTTTGTCCTAAATTATGGTCAACGGCGACAGTGAACATTTGTTGCATGTGAGAAGGTCAAAAGGTCATGCTATTGTTTTAAAGAGACAAGTATTCCATTCATGAATGCCCTGTGTAAAACTACATAGAAAACTGTTAAATCTTACTTTATTTACCTGTTGGCGCATTAGAGTGGTCATATTCTCTAAATAAGTGCTATTCACGACCGCCACCTCGGGCTCCATTGGACGAGGAGGTCTGAATGGTGCCTGTAGACAATTAATTAGGTTCAAACTAGGAAGACACTCTTGACTTCTTGTTTTACATTAAACCACAATTTGCAAACAGTATGTTATAGATGTAGCAGTGGTGGCCCGTCGTGGGTTCGAACCCAGGTCCGCTAGGGTTGATGGGGTCTGCTAGGGCCAATGCCTGCTGGGGCTGCGAATATGGGCCGAAAGGGACATCGTGGCCCCGGCCTCCTCTCTACGAGAGGGAGTGGGCCGTAATCCACACGCGGGCCCAGTGTGGGTTGGTAGATGTCACATGTCTTGGAATATTTGGTTCTAGGACATGCCGGTTTCCTCACGATGTTTTCCTTCACAGTTTTGAGAGCAGTAGTGATGAAATTATTAACACAAAGTAAAGCGCCTGCTTGGGTTCGAAACTTCGAACCCACGACCTACAAATCGTAAGTCAAGGCCGTAACCACTGGGCCACCACCGCTCCTAGAAAAAAGCATAAATAGTATGTGTAGGGGGTCACCAATGTTGGGACCTTATGAGTATCGTGGTTGGAGAGGGATAATAAATGAAAATCAGGTGTACAATATAAAGTCTATTCATATGACCATGAATCTTAAGCACTATGACGCTTCTTATATTAATAACACGGTACACAAGTTATTGTCACGGCTCTGGGAAAACGACTGGCCGCTAAACCTAATGCGCGGGGAACATAGCATTCTGCACCTCTAGCATTACTGCTACCTGTAGTCCCTACAGTATGAAACGGCAGTATTTTTTCAACATGAACATTTTCGCCTACTGAAATATTTTCGATGGCATGTAACTGGCGAAGTACCTTTGCCTATCCCTTCAGGAATTGCGGGCGTGACGATGTGTTATGTTATTATATGTAGTACTTTCCAAGACAAGCTTCTTCACCTTCCACCTACCTGCAACAGTGGTCTTTGTACCCTCTTCAAATTAGTCATCCAGAACCGCTGCTGTCTCCTGGCTATCAAGGCAGCTCTGATGGCGTTCTCAAACACCTCGTTGACACCGTAGTAAGTGAATACTGAAGTCTCGTAGTAATAGATACCGAACTCATGCGCTAGGGCGCGCCCTTGGTCCGGCATTACTAGGTCGCTTTTTCTTGGAGCCCTACGAAGTAAAGGGGGTGTGGGATTGGTAACATCTATTTTTTTGAAGATCAATTATTAAGAGGCAGCAAGCTATGGATTCAAGTAAAAGTTATGGTATGCTGTTCAAGTATTACGTAAGCAGATTTATTTCAATTACCCCCGCCTCCCTCTTGTCAGCAAAAGTAAGCAAAGCTCTTACCCCCCCCCCCCCCATGCTTACGTAAACATTGGTAAGTATATGCATTTTTCTGTTAATGTTAGTATTCTGTTTTTTTTATTGATTCATGAGCAGCAGTTATAATTCTAACAAGTGTAAATTTAGACAAGTGAATAGCACGCGGTAATTACCCTACTCGGTTCTAAGCGAGTACCTAAACGTATTCATTATTTGTGGGAATCCCCTAATATGCGTTTCGTTTTCAAGCATAGACAATGTGTGGGTTGCCATATGTATAAAAAGTAAATAATTACTGCTGACATAATCACCATCTAGACAACCCCACCCTCTGGTCATCAAAAATAAGCAAAGCATAGACACCCCCGCCCCCCTATAGTGCTTCCGTAATACTTGAACGGTTCCTTTAAGGTACAGGGACGCCTGCCGGGGGTTCGAAGAAAACCGATAGGGAAATCGTGGCCCCCGGCAACAAGGCAACCGAAGGAACACGGGTGGGTTTTAGTCAGTAAGAGTCTGACACGCCTTCCCGCTCCGCCCAGAGCGGGAGAAGTTATTTGATAATTTCCCACCCAAAAAATTCTGAACCCCCTGGGTTGAAATTTTTCGTCGGTTATTTTAAAAAAAATCTGCTGTTTCATAGAAAACTGCAATGCCTACGCGGTCAAAATGTTTGGAACAGCAGGCAGATTTTTTTAAGTGAAAACTTCTCTATGCGCGTTGGGCATTTTTGAGATGGGAAAATACAATTGAACTCGCGACACTGTTACTGTTACCGACACCTCTTTAAAAGTATTTCCTGCACGATAATTGTTAAAGTTTTCACTTCTGTCGGCACTCCCGGAGTGCCACTGTTTTTTTTTTAATAACCGACGAAAAATTTCAAAGCAAGCTCAAACTCAAACTCAAAGCATTTATTTCAAATAAACCAATTACAGGCACTTTTGAATTGTCAAGGGGTCGGTCAGTCAGAAAGATGAAGCTAGTTGCCCATTCCAAAGCGTAGTAGGTACCTACCTATGGAGAAGAACGGGCAAGAAACTCCACGGACACTCTTTTAAATCAGAATATGGTTACAAAATATTGGTTACATCATTCATGTTGAAGTTATTATACATGTGAGAACGATGCAGAACGTTAAAAGCGTCCGTAATAGAAAATAAAACAAATAATACAATTCAAAAATTAAATTAAAGGGGGTTCAGAATCATGTAATGAATCCATGGTAACAGTTTTTGCGTCGATGTCCCTGCCACCCTGTATACTACTTATTTTTGACAAACCATCTTATATGTAAACAACATCACAAAAGAGTTGATGTATAATTGCAATACTACAAATTACTTTGCCTGTTCTGGGAGCAGACTTCTGAACTAACATGACAATTAAATCTGAAACTGTATCGGCCTGCTTACCGTATAAAAGGACTGCGATCTTTACAGTAATTCAAATATGTTTCATCCCTGTACATGTAACGGAGATCATTCTTACATCCTACTAATAATATTGGCGTGTTTGGGCAGAACCGTCTGAAATAAACACGTTAAATTAAACACAATTTTTTAAAGTCATTGGATTTCATCATCCATTTTATGATTGCAACTTGTTTCTTCCCTAAAATAAAGGTATTTAATTACTAGGTACTTATTTGGACCAGTACCCTAATTCCGTAATACACGATCAGTCACAATCTGTTTCGATTTGAAACAGATTGCTAATCCATTGCTTCATAAGTTGGAAAAAAAATCTGCTCAACAACGTAAATAACGCAATGAATGTTGTTGAACTGTCAAAATGAAACAAATTTGTCATAATCGTTTACAAAAATAAGTTACGCAATTAGGGTACAGCCGCACGGGTCGATCGATCAGGTTAAGCTACGCTTGCCGCAGTTGATTGTGGATGGGTGACCATCTTTACATATCAAGACCCCTCCGTGCCTCGGAAAGCACGTTAAGCCGTTGGTCTCGGCTGTCATTCGTAGATCTTTGACAGTCGTTACGGGTCGTCAGAAGCCCGAAAGACGGACAACCAGTCTTACCAAGGGGTATCGTATTACCCATGAACTGGGTTGTGGAGATCAGATAGGCAGTCGCTCCATGTAAAATACTAGTATTCAGCTGCATCCGGTTAGATTGGAAGCCGACCCCAACATAGTTGGGAAAAGGCTAGACCAGGTAAGGATGCTCATTGCTATTACCTTATCTCAGGATACCACATGGCTCCACAATTCCTCAAAGATATAGGGTTGGTTATTGAGAAACATAGGAGAACCACATCAGACCTGAAAATGGAACAACCTGTTGGCTTTCAATGACATTAACACAAATATATTTTTTACTATACTATCTTGGTACAGCTTGGACTGTACCCAAGCAGTGTTAATTGTAGACAAATTAACTAGAATTTTTAGTCCTAACAAAACCCAAAAGAAAATTGATACTTAAAGCTTAAATTCAAATTCAAAATTATGAAACTATTGTTAGTACTTAAATACAATTACAAAGGACAACACTCAACATAATTATACATCAAATTCTATACAAATGCTGAGATTTAGACTCCCCCGTCAAGATAACCAATAGGGACGAGATACCTCCCAAAAAGATCACCAGATGAATGAAATGCCTCAACACAGGTGCATTATATCTGTTTTAATTTTATGTAATGTAATGGACTTCTCGGTTACGCCTAAAAGGGCTGGGACCTGAGTCCCGAGATATGTCCAAGACAGATATAAAATAATAAGTAAGTAATAATGGAGTAAGTCTGATAAATTAATGAATTATTAAAGAAAAATGTAGGATTACCTTCCATAAGCAAATCTCCTGTCCTTTTCATGGTCACCGAAGGTGTCCCATAGACGAAGTGACACATTCACACCATCCACAACTTCCCATGACCTTTCCAGGACCTGTTTTTAAACAAATAAAAATATATCCAGTTTATTACAATCCATGGTAGCAAACCGTTCAGGACTCTTTAGGATACATTTATTAACATTTTGAACAAGAACTACGACTACGATAAAAGGTTGAATGGCATGAATTCAGGATAGTAACATGTTTCTAAAGCTCTAAAGAAGTTTGAGATAGCTTCAGTAGCAGCAAAGATCCAACAAAGGTAAAAATTAAGTTCAGGCTTCAGTTATTTCTTTTTGAGGTTCAGAACCCTGAAAATTACAACTTCTGGAACTTATGGACAATCATCAACTCCAGAGCTCCATCAGAGCACCTTTCATCTAATGTCTTCACCACCCTTAGTTGTCTGGTTGAGCATGGCCAAGGGATTAAGCCTTTGTACTATCTATCGAAAAAACACATATCTAAGCAATTTGAAAACAAAATCCCGTGCACATGATGTTTCCTATCCAACTACTCTGAGAAGAAAGGCCGAAACAAACTCAGAGGTTGCAGTCTCTTTTAAAGTCCAGACATAATCTTGATCAGGCCATATGAGGACCATATAGATTAGTGTCTGAAAAGGTCTTTTGAGGAAAGAACCACACAGATTTGAGTGGACCTGTCCAGTCAGTGCAAGTATTTGTCAATCGTGGAGCTCAACTCAGAACTTAAGGAGTTCAACTCAACGAACAATACCAAAGAAAGGACATTTGGGTAGGCCGCATAAACTACTCAGATCGTTAGATATGCATCACCCCAATGGTACCATTTTTGTGTGCGAGAAGTTTAAATAAATAATAAATCTTCCATCATCAGTGTAGTTTTCCTAAGCTTCCTACTAAAAAGTAAATTCCACTTACATCCTTATATATCCGGTACTGATCAATAGCCCACACTGTAGGCACGTGCGTGGTCATCAGCTGTGACAGTGACACATGCTTGTTGCAAGCACGTGCACATATGAGACGTGTCTTGCCAACTGCTGTGTCACCTACCACCACGCATTTTACCAACTCTTGGTGGGGCTGCTCGTTGTCCATTATCTGAAAGGAATGATTAATTTGAGATGAAGAAGAATGTTTTCTGGAAATAATTGTGAACTTCATAATGATTGTTATAATTTTAGACTACATACATCTGTCCTGCGCCTGATCTGCATTGGTATTTAATGGGCTGTAAGCACCAATAATATACAACAATAGCTTAGCTTAGCCTTATCATTAACACAAGGAATACCAAGCTGTCAACAACAAAATATATTTATTGTATTGTGTAATTTAATATAAGGCAGATTGTATTTTTAATCTTATTAACAAAGCCTGGATAACGGTGGCAAAAATATACCTATCTCCGATCTTGGTAACAAATAGAATGTATCTACTAACGTCAAAAATGAGCTGGTGTTTTAAAAATATTAAGCAGACCAAGTTTCTCATTAAAAATTGTTCTTGAAAATACTACTACCTACCAAGAAACATTTCGACTGATCCCATTCTGAGTTTATTAGAACGACCTACGAATATTTTGTGTTTTATTTTCATTATTTATTTTTCTGGAGCTTGAACAAAGAAAATCTTACAACAAAAAGTTATGATTCAGCACTGAATAAATTTTATATTTCACACAATTATTAAAACAAACTTTTACAATTAAAATATGATAGATCACTGGTTTAGTTTATTAATAATTAACTAATTAATGATAATACAAATTAAATTATAACGAAGAAACAAAAACAATTCACGATCAAAACAAAATTTTGAATTCGAAAATCAAAAACAAACTTCTGTCAAAATTATTTTGACATTGATTGAAAGTTACATTTTGTGAAAAATCGCGTTCAAAATAATTAAAGACCTCTCAATTTCATTCTTTCTCATTTTAATTTATAGGTTCAAATATAGGTTCAGGTTCAACTTACAAGTCACGATTTTCGTGTAAAGACATCGTGAACATATTTTATGAAGACCAGCACTGGGCTTTATGACTATGCAGATTCATTTTATAGCCTGTAGATTGTATAACATATAACAGCCCTCAAAATGTCGCTTACTTATAGCGTTTAATAATTTTATTCCTTATCTATTTCATTTTACATATATTAATAATCTTTAACACATTCATAAAATTGATAGAATGATACAGCAAGACTATAATTCACTTACATTTTCTTCAATGAATTCTTAATTGATTCACTCGAAAACCTTTGTGCGCACTCAAATCATTTGAACATCATTACTCACTAACACTAACTAAAGATCACCAGTACAGAACACAATCTGCATTATGTCGTTTAGATAGGTATTATTGCAAAAAAAGATTATCTTTTCACGATATTTGAGGCAATGGAGTGAAGTTGATTTTGTAGCATTGCAGTGTTCTGCGCATGTTGGACGTCTTGCGCAGAACTGTAGGTACGAACGGGTACGGGGCAAGTTCATTTTAATTTTGTTATTGACAATTTTAAGTCAACGAACTTCGTCGCTATTGTTGAACTTATGAATATCTCGAATACGGCTGCAGCTCAATACTCACAATTACTGTACACAATGAAACACACCAATTGTAAATAAATACTTCCTTTTCATTACATATGGATGCGTTCAGTCGTTCACATACAAAGACCCTGTGAATCGTGTACTTACACACCTATAGTATACTACCTCTATGCCCAAGTAGCTATTTTGTATTTACAAATTATTCTATAAGGTCCGTATTACAGAACCTCACTCAAAACTCAAGCATTACTTAAAACTCGTGCATTTTGATTGGTTGAAACTAGTTTGAGTCTTGAGTGAGGTTCTATATTACGGGCCTAAGGCCCGTATTACAGAACGTCACTCAATACTCAAGCATTACTTAAAACTAGATTCAAGCCATTTGATTGGTTGAAACTAGTTTTATGTAATGCTTGAGTATTGAGTGACGTTCTGTAATACGGGCCTAAGACACTTTTGTGTATACTTGAGTCTCATACAACTCTGTAAAGTATAAAATAACTCTTCGAACAAACTGGAGTTCGTGTAGTGAAATGCCTACTCATTTATATATAGCAATTGTTTTTCTGATAGCGTTAATAATATGTTAAAAGGCGTTCATCAACTGGAACCAGCACTTCGACGAAATATTGATGATAAAAAATACCGGCCAGGTGCGTGTCGGACCACGCACAATGAAGGGTTCCGTAGTTGGGATGAATTTATTCCAAAAACAAACTTAACATTGTAGTTGAAAAACATGTTCTCCCATAAATCGATGTAACAAAACAGTTTTAAAAAACTTTTTACAAAAAAAAAAACCGACTTCAAAAAAAAACACTACAAAGTGAAAAATAACTTTAATTTCGTACCTACGTCACGGTCAATTCTCCAACTGCAAATGTAAGTTTGTAATCGCAAAAAAAAAACGTAATAAACCACAAATTATCGATTTTCGGACTTTTACCTTTACTTATGCTGTTATACCTTGCTTCTTGCCAAATTTCATGACTAGGTCAACGGGAAGTACCTACCCTAGGTTTTGATTTATTTGCTAGAATCAAAATATGTCTCTATTATGACCGTACCAATTTATTGTTGCGTTGACTTAGAAGCTTAATTTTTTAGAGCTCCGAGGAATCGTTGGCTACATATTTGATATTTATTTCAACTTGATATCTACCTCCACGCGTTCCTGAGAAAAAGGGTCTTGACAGACTGACAGATGGATAACGAAGTGATCCTATTAGGATTCCGTTTTTTCCTTTTGAGGTAGGTAAGAACCCTAAAAACATCAACACCACCTTCTGAGGCAGATGGGTGAAAATACAAAGGTAGGGGGACTTATTTGTGCTCAGGGACACGACCGACGCCTTCGCCGCGCCGCCGCCGCCGCCGCCCGCCATCGCCACCGCGCTACTGCCGCGCACTTAAGTTACAAGGAGGTTAGAATGCCTACCTTAAGTAAATAAGTATTTAAAACTTTTTTGCACTTCCGAAAATTATCTTCTTTCAACTGCCCTTTATTGGAGAAAAGAAAAATAATTACTTACTGTCTTCTGTCAGAGTTTAGTTTGTGAACGTGATTATTTTATGTAACTGCAAAAATGTGTTTCGTCTATACAAAGACGAGAATTTTAGCAATACCAACTAAATAAAAAGCCAAAGCATGGCGTTTTTCGCCCTTCTTTGGAAGGCGCGTACTATAGAAAACTATAGACTCAACTATGAAAAAGAGAAGATCAATTCTATAGTGTTGGGAAACGCACAATTGGAACAGACATTGTCCCTGAGATGGCGACACTATCGATTCGACACAAAAAAAAGAATATCAAGAATTTTCAAGAAATGGTACCCTGAAGGAAATGTAGTCTCCAATTTTGTCTTCTACTTGATGACAGATCAAACTTTTCCGAATTTTCTGCTTAAAAGTGTGATGGGATTCGTTGGCGGCATAATATTGACGTATCTTTGCTTCATGTTCTTCGTCTTCCAGCTGGCGATATCTCTGATACATGCGACCATTATGAGTTCTATTATTGGAGTTCTTTTGACTTTGGGCCTGGCTTTCAGTTATAGGATTAGGTATGTACCTATGCTCAATCTTTACTATACCTACCAAGTGAGGAATACCTTATAAACACCACCGAACAGTAGGTCACGGTTGTCCTGAAGTAAGGAAAAGTAGAGCCAAAATGGATCTCAATTCGGCTAACGCAGAAAGTTTCTGTATCGTCTGGAGACTGAAAAAATTGAAAATGGAAAATTCTAGCTGATTAGTTTCGCAAGTTATGGACGTTTTTGTATATTTTATACTATGCACCCTCATCAAAATCAGAGTGGAACACTTAAGTAGGTACACATATGCAAACGACCCCTTGATTCCAATATGAGGGAGTTTAAGTATGTATTCTTAATTTATTTTTGAAAATCTGGTTTTTTTTTGGAAATTTATTATCATTATTTTTATCTATTAACTTACTGAATAATGCCGATTTCTCAGTTTTTCGAAAGAAATTCAGTCTGTTCGATCGAACAGACTAATTTTCTTTAGTTAAAGTCTAAAAGAAAATTTCGAATACTTAACTGTTGTTACGTGGTGGCTGGATCTTATGCATATGAAACTTTGACATGCTTTTTTCTATTACGAGTTCGCAACCGCCACCTAGCGGTTTAAAAAACCACGAAATGATGTAATATATCATAGGTAAATGTAATTTATAAAACAATAACTTTGTAACAATTGGCTTAAGCGTTTTGAGATTTCTTGCATAAACGGAAAAACTGAGAAATCGGCATTATTCAGTAAGCTAATAGATAAAAATAATGATAATAAATTTCCGAAAAAAAACAAGATTTTCAATAATGAATTAAGAATACAAACCAAACTCCCTCATATTGGAATCAAGGGGTCGATTGTACTCCGATTTAGATGAGGGTACATAGTAAAAATTCAAAAACGTCCATAACTTGCGAAACTAATCAGCTAGAATTATCAATTTTACATTTTTTCAATCTCCAGACGATACAGAAACTTTCTGCGTTAGCCGAATTGAGATCCATTTTGGGTCTACTTTTCCTTACTTTAGGACAACCGTGAGGTAACAAGTGTAACAACATACAGAACGCTTCACGCCTGTACATATTCTTCAAAAGAGTAGGCAGTGCAGTTTTGTTTTGGAACATCGAATTCTGCCACAAGTAACGTTTTAAACCAGGGACTGAAAGCGGTTACGGTTAAAGGTTAAGATACCTCAAAATTTACCGGTATCGGTTTAAAATAAAGGTTGAGCTATACCGATACCTTTATAAATAAAGGTTTAGGCTAAACCGTTATTTAACCTTTACACGATTTCGGTACCGAAAAACATGCCAGACACGCGGCGCGGGTGCTTACAGTCGTGTCCTTCCGATCGGAAATAAAAACCAATACTGCGTTACAATCAGCAAGTGAACGACAGACAGTGTGGCGGCGGAGCGTCAAAGAAAACCCCTATTTATTAAGGTTTAGGTACTGCTACCGATACATTTATAAAGGTTAAGGTACAGACGCCAGCACATCAGGGTACTACATTCTGTCAAATTTATTTAATAGATTTTCAACTTTATTGCTGAAGTATAAGGTTCAAAGTTGATTGGGAAAATTTGACAGTTTCGGGTAGCTTGATGTGCTGGCGTCTGTACTACTACCGAAATATACCGGTATGCATTTCCAACCTCAAAATACCGCTACAGAAAAAAATAACGGTATCGAAATATTTCGGTAACCCTTATTTAACGGTATTACGTCATATTGAAATTTAAAGGTACCTTAATTTTTGGGTAATTCAGTCCCTGTTTTAAACTCGCGTCTAATTGGGGGACCATACTGCTAACATTTCGTCTAACCCAAGCCTCTACTAAGCTTAGAAGTCGCGGGTGCGAGCACTAGGCCAACGGAAAGTCAGAATTAAGACAAGGTAATTGCTAACATTAATTCATTGACTGGTAATGCCTAATTTGTTAGCCCGGAAGTCTGACAACCAGTCTTTCCAGGGGGTATCGTATTGCCGGGGCTGCGAATATGGGCCGATAGGGAAATCATGGCCCCCCGGCAACATGGCAACTGAAGGAACACGGGTGGATTTCAGTCAGTAAGAGTCTGACACGCCCTCCCGGTCCACCCAGAGCGGGAGAAGTTATTTAATCATTTCCCAACCAAAAAAAAAAAGAAAAAAAAAAGGGGATATCGTATTACCCAGTTCCTGGGTTGTAAAGGTCAGATAGGCAGTCGCTCCATGTAAAATACTGGTATTCAGCTTCATCTGGTAAGAGTAAGACTGGTAGCCGACCTCAACAGAGTTGGGTTTGGCTAGGCAGGTGATGATGAATCTCTATTTTGTTCCAGATGCCTAGTCTTCCTACTTATCCCTCAATTCTTCTCCCGAGTTGGAAGGTACACCCTGACCTGCTACGCGCTGGTACTCATCCTAACAGGACCTGCGACCAATACGCTGAAGAACTCCGAAGTATTATCGGAGTCCATGGCTTGTAGTCAGGTGAGTTGTAGGACTGATAATATTTATTGAAGTGAAAACTTCATTAGGCACGTTGGGCATTTTTGAGATGGGACCAAACCATTGATTTCGCGACACTATAACGGAATTTACCGACACCGTGGAGTAAAAGACATCAACGCGTTAATTACCGTGGTGCGTGGATTAAAAGACATCAACGCGTTGATTACCATGGTGCCGATTTTTTTTAAGTTTTCACTTCTGTCGGAGTCCCGGAGTACCACTGTTTTTATGATTAGTTTTTACTTACCCTTGGCTTCACACGGGGTCGAAAAAACCCTCTACAAACCTTAAACATACACTACAAAGTGAAACATAACTTTAATTTTGGAAGTCGGTGACAAAGAACGAAAATTGAAAACCAAAGACACCGACTTCCAAATTTAAAGTTATTTTTCACTTTGTAGAAGTGTTTTTTTTTTGAAGTCGGTTGTTTTTTTTTTGTAAAAAGTTTTTATTTTTCACTTTTTAGTGTTGTGGTACCTACCCCACACAAATTCGAATACCACTACCTGCTATGTAAATAACAGTGACAGGAAGTTATCATATCATCCACGTACTAAGTGGGAAAAAATACGTAGGTATTATTGAAGCTAACTCAAAAACTGCCCAAGCAAAGTTAATACAATTTATATGGGACCACCTCTGAAGTATGATCTACCAAACAAAAAAAGAATCATCAAAATAAATTCATAATTGGCGGAGTAATCGCGTATCAAACATACAAAAAAAAAAAAAACACAGTCGAATTGAGAACCTCCTCCTTTTGGAAGTCGGTTAAAAAGAAACGTTAGGTAAGCTAGATTGCAGAACGTAGTCAATATGAAATCCTAATGAGACTTTTCCATAAGTACCACCCCTGCACCCTAATTGCGTAATACACGATCAATCACAATCCATTTCATTTTGACATTTCAACAACATTCATTGCATTATTATGTACAGACGCCAGCACATTAACACGTTCCGGCGCGGTCCTTTATTACGGAAAGACAGTAGAATTTTTCATACAAAATCACAATACTGTCACAACCGTACTTACAATATCACGGAAAATCAAATCGTCTACATAGGGCGGAAGACGGCTACAACCGTATCCGTATATAGCCGTACTGTCAGGGTCGTATGAAATAAAATCTTTGTTATTCGTCAGTACGGGTACAACCGTTTAACGTCTTCCACATCTGTATCAGATTGCCCTGTTATTTCATGTCTGGTTGAATGCTGCACACTCAAATTTGCACAGCGCTGTCTCTTTTGTAGGCCGTCCGAATCGGAAGAAAGCTCGTTGTAATCCGGCTCAAAATCTTTATCAGAGCCATATTCTCCGTCGTCACAATAAGGGTCTTCTTCTGAACAAGATACTTCAGGCGTAGACGTGTCATCTAAAAGTACGTGTCAGTTCAGGCGTAGACGTGTCATCTTAATAATGCGATCATCATCAACTTTGCGCTAACTCATCTATAAAATAACAGATTTCATGTTGAAAATATGCAACACTCACGTAAAATGAAGCATCTAATATCAGATAAAACATAATAATGCAAGTATTTGCCAATGTTTAGGCTAAGAAGTCAATAGTTATCACTTACCGCGAGCTTTGGTTGTCGGTAATTTTCCCGCGCAAACCGACGCCCACACACCCAACTCTGACCGTCGCTAGCGTGACACTGACTTTCCAGTAGTATGACATTTCATAGTAACCAACCCGGTTGTAGCCGTACTAGCATTGTGGATGAAATCTGTTTATGTGAGGGTATGGCACACATTGAGAGCACGTAAACAACTTGTTTTTGACAATAAATCGACGTGATTTCAGCCTTATTGCATTAAGCATAAAGTCTATACAATAAGCAAATAAATTTTACACTGCGGCAGCTGTGTTTGACGTAAAAAAAGTAGCTAACTATACGGCTGTGGCCGTACTGTCAGTCCACGAACTTTTAAAATACGGTTACAGCCGTTACCGCGCCGGAATGTGTTAAGGTACTACAATCTGTCAAATTTATTTAACAGATTTTCAACTTTAATGCGTAACATTAAGGTTCAAAGTTGATTGGGAAATTTTGACAGTTTCGGGTAGCTTGATGTGCTGGCGTCTGTACCTACGTTGTTGAGCAGACAAATTTTTAGAACATTATGAAGCAATGGATCAAAATTTATTCAGATTGTGATTGATCGTGTTTTACGCAAATAAGGTGCTGGTCCTTGTAAATATCAAAGTAACATTTCAGAGCCCTTCAAGCCCTCCAAAAGAAAGTAAGTTCTTACGCCGACCTACATTCTTGAGCCGTCGTCGGCTAATAGGTACCTACATCCTTTCTATACATTCACGAGTGGTTATACTTAAGTACCTACGTCACAGTATGATAAAGTAACGGTATTATATCTCGGCAGTGACCTTGAAATAATTACCTATGGCCGCTCGCTAGATAAACCTTCCGCGTCCGTGCTTAACTGCCGCATGCACTCGATACTGTTGCGTACTGATATACACTGAGATTTCAAAGCGAGTCGTTTTCTATGAAGATATAATACGGTTACTTATTTATACTGTAGTAATGGAAAAATTAGTACGAAATCAGTCGACCTTCCACGAAATTAGGCTTATTCAAACGAACAGTAAGTTAGTGATTGTAATTGAAGTTACTTACTAGGTACCTACATACAGCGAAAATAAATTAGTAAAGCCCGCTCCACATTCCCTGCAAAACTACACGAGACTTGCCGATTACGAGAGTGTAGAAGGAATATTCGTCTATATTCTTGTTGTTTTCGCTTCTTGTTCTTCTCGGCAAATGTTCTCGTCGAGACGTCCCGCCGAGAATGTGGAGCGGCTTTTATATCCGTTTATTCCGTCTCAAGCAAGAATCAGACTTTTCGGTTGCAGATTGATATAATAGGCCTGTGTCCAAAAATGATTTTTTTATCCGTCTTGTGGATTATTAAAAAGTATTCAACACGTATTTTTTCTTTTTTGACGTAATCAAAAGATTACGGCGATACATTGAGTTAAAATGTAGCATGAAGTCACGCCTTGCTAGATTTAACACTGCGTTGTGACGTAACGAGCCGACTCCCAACTTTAATGCGTGTTTTCTAAGTTATTTTTTATTAATATGATAAAGCAAAAAATACGTGTCTAAATTTTTTTTATTATCTGAAAGACGGACTAAATAGTTTTTTTTTTACCTTCGTTTACTTTTGAATGCTAACCTTCGGTCTCCCGATGACCGCAACAATCATTATCATCTTCCTGCTCTTGTCTCATGTTGGGATCGGCGCAAAAAATGGCACAATACGTTTGTTTCTTCAATTCTTCTATGTCAGCTATACTCTATCATTCACTCCTTTTTCATTCATATCATCCCTCACACAATCTTTCTTCTTCTTTTTCTATTCTTTGGTCTTCCTCTTCATTGTCCATCCATCAACAATCAACATTACGACGCAGATATATGCCAGTGACCTTGAGTGGTTAGCTTGCGTGTTCTGTACTGAGCTTTTACACAACGCGTCGTACATCCAGGTAGCCTTTAGAAAAAAGTTATGAACTTGCATGCATGCATAGCATGTTCTTGTTTATCAACCAACACGAGTTGTGACAGTCTATTGAGATAAATAGGATGTTAAGACGCACATATATGCCAGTGACCTTCAGTGGTTAGCTTGCGTGTTCTGTACTAAGCTCACGCAACGCGTCGTACGTCCCGCCAGTAAGGACTCGTCGTATTTTTACTCTCGTATTTACTATACGTAAAACAAAAGGTATTTTAATAAAACACGTACTTACCTACTCTAAAATACCAATAATTAAATTATCTTTAAAAAGGTGGTTTAAAAAAAAAACGCTTGATAGATTTTGCGTGTTCTCAGTCTTTTATCGACGTCAGATATAACTTTACAAATTTTAGTATAAACATAATCTAAAATAATACCATAGTTAGTTATTAAGAAAATGCTCTAATTTAACATATATTTTATCAAATCATTAACACTACTCATATAAACGTGGTATTCAGTATAAAATCATTAAAAGTCTGTTTTCGTCGCCTTAAAGCACAGACATATAAAGAGTAGCAGACCAAACATTCATTCATAGTTATATTTATATTTATAAGGACATGATTCTCTATCCTTTTTTTGCTAAGCGACAAGTCGTAAATTGTATCTCGTTTTGTCACCTGTTGTCACACTGACTCACACATAGACAAAATTTGTCGCGTAGCTTGTCTAGGCCGCGCCGCCATATTGATAAGCAACATCATCTGCAACGCGTTCTATGTTTCAACCGCGTTATTTAGTCAGACGGATTTCGGAACAAAGACGAAATTTTTTGTAAAATATTAATCATTGAATTGTCAAACAGAGCCTCGGATTACTGTACGATTTTTTTAAATCTTTTTGGTGACATTGTTCCAGAATACTGCAAAGTGCAGATTGTCAGTGTACATGTAAATTATAAAATGAATTATATTACCCTGTATCTGTGTGATGGATAACATGAACATAGGGATAGGTAAGTATACATAAATAGGCTACTCACATAACTTTGAAATTTCATTCGGCAGGTAATAATTGATTGATTGACTTTTGTTAAGTAACTTCTTATACCCAGAGAATATCGATTTTCGCGGACTTTCAGTAAGTACCTATAATGGTTGTTTCAATATCGTTAGATAATACCGGCAACCCGCCCTAGTCCGGCCCTATATTGACAACATTCCCTATGTGTGCGTAATGGCTACGCAATTTTTTTCGAATGTTTGGTCTGCTATTCTTTATACGTCTGTGCCTTAAAGATACAATTCCGTAGCCGATTGCAGGCAGCAGCAGGCGACTACATAGAAATTCGATTCAATTTCATAGAAATACATTGAAACCAGAGAAAACAGTGTACGGATTTGTACCTTTATGACATTATGACAATGACCATGACTGCATGACAGCTATTCTTAAATCCCATTCCTGGCAGATCCATCATGTCTACCTACACTATGGTTGTGTCCTCTAAACCTTAAATGGTAGGGTTCTAAAAATACCAAAAACTTTTTTTAGTGCATTTAGTTTTCATCCTTTAAAAACATTATCTCCAGTATGTATTCGAAGGGTGTCGCGAGGACGCTAGACACCAATAAATTATGAAACTTGGAATTTGGAATATAGCTAGTAAACATGTTAGGTGCTTAACCTCATAATTCAAGTCTAGTCTGCGGTGCTCAAAATAGAATGAAAAAGGTTTAGCATTATTGAGATTTACAACTCTGCAAAAATATTTTCAAACTGATAAATGTGTTGGTAAATGAACGGATGGCCCACAGTTATGGGAATCGGCTAACTTTAACTGTTGGTAAATGAGCGGAGGGCCCACCCATAGGGTAGTGGACACCACTACCTTTGGATATGTCACGGCTAAAACCCGAAGTGCGGCTACAGCTAGTTTTAGCCGGCTACAACTAGGTGCGGCCGGTAGCAGTTGGTTAAATTTAGTTGTAGCAAATTAAAATGGCTGTAAGGTAGGTTGGAACTGTGACCACATAACACACCGCACGAGCCGAGCGAGCGAAGCGAGCGGTGCCGCGGCAGCGACCGGCGAGTGCCAGGGTCCACTTAGGCAAGTTTAACCAACTGCTACCGGCCGCACAGTTGTAGCCGGCTAAAACTAGGTGTAGCCGCACTTCGGGTTTTAGCCGTAACAGATATATGCAATACCAGAGGTGTCCCAGGGGCGTTAAAATGTCTCATACATGTGCCAGCAATTACACAGACACTGCTTGAAATAGTTTTAGACGTAAGTAGTATTTACCTCCCAGGATGAGCTTTTTCACAAATAAATTTATCTACTTACTAGCTGTTGCGACGCGTCTGTCCATTCTATACAAGGCTAAAACGCACCCATAGGAAACTGCTCGCGTATAGATTGGAAATCACTTTTTTGCTAAGGTCTTCCAATCTATACAAGAATAGTACGCAAATACTCGCGTATACTTCGTAGTGACCAAATTAACTACCTCATTCCATAGTATACAGTGCCAGTACGCATACGGACTAATCGAGTTTAGATTGCGAGAAATTGTGAACAGGTAACCAACTTGTTTGCGAGGTAATGCACCTTGCGCTAATATTAAATAGCCTGCCTGGCTGCAAGCAACTTAGAAGTCGCGCTCGCCGGCCGCTGCCGCGGCACCGCTCGCTTCGCTCGCTCGGCTCGCGCGCGGTTGGTCGCAGTTATAACCTAACCTAATCTAAGCCATTTCACCCAGTTCACACTTTTGCTCCTTTCCTTTTTTTTATAGACTATATGTTTAAAACTCTTATCAGGCGTAAGTGATGTAGTATAGTTTGGAACCAGGACGCGCTTGTACACGTTACAAACTATACACCAGCAATACGCAAAATTCGTGTAAGTATACATTGTAATCACAGATTAAAAAATAGCATTACAATATATACGCGAGCAGTTTCCTATGGCTGCGTTTTGGCCTTGTATAGATTGGAAATACGCTGTCCCGACAGACGTTGTCCTGGCAGAATAGGGCCACCTACCGGGTCCAATTATGAATCTAAACCAGCCAGGAAGGGTCCTCAAATACGCACAAAAATTTTCATCAAAAGCGGCCCAGCTGTTTAGGAGGAGTTTGGTGACATACAGACGTACATAAGAATTATATACTTAGATAGCTTCCGCCAGCGGCTTGGCCCGCTTGATATCTTTATAAATTATAACCTATGTTACTCAGTGATAATAATTATAGCATTCCACTGGTGAAAGATTTTTTTTATCGGTCCAGTCGTTTTTGAGTTTATTCATTACAAACAAACATAAGTACAACAAATCAAACATATTTTTTTTCTCTTTCTATTGTTAGTTTAGATACAGATTACCGAAACAGTATGTTACTAACAAAATCACAAAATCAGAAAGTTTTTACAAAAAAAAACTTTGGTAGGTACCTCTATTTTCCTGACCGCTCTTCTATCTCCAGGAACAAATAAAGACAAGCGTACACCAACTGAACGATGTGATGAAGAAACCGATCAACGCAATGAAGGACTCTCTAAAGCGGATGGTAGACCAGCTAAAGGTTATCACTGCGAGGGTGAAGGGGACTATGATAAGGCTCGATCGATTGGTGCTGAGTATCGGTGAGTTTATAAAGCTGGGTTTTGAGTATGAAACAATTGAAAATCAATAAGTGATGCAGAATATGTTTTGCAATGTTTTAAAAGTTTGTGATGATGATGAATATGACGATCTGCGTAGCAACAATTGTAGACTAGCAATATGCGACGGTCGACATATTTTGCAAGGTCGCAAAACCAGTGTAGCGTTGCACGATTAATATTATGATTATTTGGTTAGATACTTACATACACTAGCAGCTAATTAGCTGGTGCGTGCTGTGCATCACAACATTCTCCGGGAACCTATTCCATGCTGTTACAACTCGGTTACATAAGAATTGCTTCAAAGGCTTTTTCGGTGATGGATTTTCCCATAACTTTAGAGAGTTCCCAAGCAAATGTTTGTTGGCATTCAGAGTGTAAAGGTCTTGAAGGCTGGGCACTTCATAGTGTTCTGTTAGTATTTTGTACATCTTAATATGAGCCTACCCCTTTGTCTACGCTGTTCCAGTGTGATCAGGCCAGATGAGGTTGAAAGCAATGGGTCTTTTTGCTTGACAGATTTTTGACGTTGCCAAATAAAAGTTGATCATTGTTGTTCGTCCAATTTACATTGTGAAAACCTCACGATCGTACGACCAAATTGTTGCGCGTCATAATAATATCTCGGCCACACACAGATCTGTTTTCGTGTTATGCTGCCCTTTTCTAACTCTTGTTTGATTTGCGACAATATTGTTGCCTCGTCAGCACACAGCTTTTTACAATTCTCAGTAAATAATTATTCGATCGAATGTGTGTCATGTGTACATTCTCAAGCTAGGCGGCTATCATTTTGCATGAATATATTATTCAGAGGACTGTAAGTACAGACGCCAGCACATCAAGCTACTACAATCTGTCAAATTTATTTAATAGATTTTCAACTTTATCGCTGAAGCATAAGGTTCAAAGTTAATTGAGAAAATTTGACAGTTTCGGGTAGCTTGATGTGCTAGCGTCTGTACAATCATAATTACTATGTTAACATAGGCAGAAAAAATGGCAAACGGAATTTCGTGATCCTTCCATACACAATAAATAAATTAACCAAATAAACATTTTTTTTCTTTCTAAACCATTTTTTTATTTTAGTTTTGGACAGAACTTGAGACAATATATTTTTTACTCCTCTGTGTAGCAGCTGCGTGGTGCAAAAAGACAATTCTCGAACTATTCAGATTAACGTCTTCACGCTCACCAATTTAATTTTATAATTTCAATATTTTACAATCATGTTTAATGATGTTATAATCCCTCCCACTTTTCAGTCAACACCATCCAATCCTCCTTCTCCTGGCTGCAATCCGTAGCAGACATATGCAATGCCAATCTTGGAACTCCCTACGACCGCTGCTGCAACGCAATACAAGATGGGTTCTCTCATTGTCAGAAGACCTTGGGACCTAAAGGCTCAGTAATGTGTAACGTGGCTTATGTGGCCCAAACTGTTTGCTATTCAGTGAAGCCTTTTAATGCATTTTGTTATACTACCGATTTTATGGATGAAGCCATTCTGACCAGCGTTAAGAAAAGTAAGTTTTTTTTTGTTTTGGATTTGTTTTATAACAATTATAGTCATCGATTTAGATAAAACGCATTAAAGTTGGGGAGTGGATGCTTGCTACGTCACAATTCAATATAAAATCTACCGAAGAGTGACGTCATGCTATATTATTAACTCATTGTATTGCCTTAATCTTTTATTACGTAAAAAAAGAAAAATACGCGTCCAATATTTGTTAATAAAGTACATCTGCCTAGCCTTTTCCCAACTATGTTAGGGTCAGCTTCCTGTCTAACCGGATGCAGCTGAATATCAGTATTTTACATGGAGCGACTGCCTATCGGACGTCCACAACCCAGTTACTGGGTAATACGATACCCCTTGGTAAGACTGGTTGTCAGACTTTCGGGCTTCTAACGACCCGTAACAACTGTCAAAGATCTACAAATGACAGCCGGGACCAACGGCTTAACGTGCTTTCCGAGGCACGGAGGGGTCTTGGTACGTAAAGATGGTCACCCATCCAACCGCGGCAAGCGTAGCTTAACCTGATAGAGCAACCCGTGCGGCTGTCATTACTTAGCCACAACTTTTTTTTTTTGTCATCAACCCTATTTCACTATTCAAATATCTGCGGAACGGTTATTATGTAGCTACAACTTGAAAGTTGTATCTAGCTAGTAGGTATCTTACCCGTGACTCGTCTCAAATTGATCGCATTCCAGACGTTCTAGCAGTAATTTGGTTAGAAATTTCCACTTAACCACAATCAGAATGTACAGGGTTAAATTCAGCTGTGAATACGTTAGTGGTACGCCATTAACTGTGTCTGACGATTTAATAATGCAATTCTGAACAATTTAGAGTTCACATTAGTTTATTTAATACAGATCTTCATGTCAGTCTCTCTCAATGTCACATCACTTGAGATAAGACGGAAACTTAAAGTAAGTCAAAACAATTACGAACATTTAAAATGATGAATTGACTAATATTGTCGTTGGTATTTTGCTGATGCACCATAATTATATAGGAACACAATCCTCCCGCACGTCCGAAATTTTCCATCTATCTGTAATACGCCTTGACTCAAAAATCAAAATCAAAATTAAAAGTCATTTATTCAAACTAGGCTGAGAATCAGCACTTTTCGAACGTCAAAATTACATAAGACAGTCTCCCAAAAACGCCCACCCTTCATTGTATCTGGCTGGTATCCAGCACGGTTAGCATGACCACAATAGAAACGGGTTTTGTCGACGGAAGAACAGACAAAATGACAGATAAACAATCACAATCTGTCATATTATCTATTCTTCTGTCGACAAAACCCGTTTCTATGGTTGTCATGCAACGTGTGTTGGAACATCTTATTCACTTTCAGAACTAAGAAACTTCACCGAGCACCTTAGAGCGATGTTCCATGTAGAAGTCCACATCCACCACGCGTACTACTACAGTAGCAACAGCAGTCGCTCCGCCAGTCAGGTCGCTGCAGGCATAGTCACTGAGATCAGGAACAGAGCTGATCCGTTGCTGACCTGGCTTTCTTGGAGCTCCTGTGTCACTAGTTTGTTCCTACTACTTATTATATTCAGGTAAATTAATTATTAATTTGTCGCAAGTCTGCTATGCCTTTGCAGAGAACAAGGAAAACTGATGTTACACCGTAATTCAGTTGATACTTTATTTTATTTTATTTATTATGGGACAATAAACAGCTACAATATAAGATGTTAACAAATAATAATATAGGCTCATAAGTAGTATTAACAATATTGCAGCCCACTACATTATCCGCATGTAACAAAATTAAGATAAGGTAAAAAAGTGCCACTAGATTAGCATTACTCAGATTTATAAAATAATTGATTATTAAAATACAATACAATTAATTAATTATTAAAAAAAGAAAAACTAAAATAAAAATATATACATTTTTGGATACAATTTTAAAAATAATAATTGGGTTTAATCCTTATTATTACAAATAAGAATTATGATTATCAAAAAAATTTAAAAATAAAGGAATCAACAGTACAGACGCCAGCACTTCAAGCTACTACAATCTGTCAAATTTATGTAATTGATTTTCAACTTTATCGCTGAAAGTTAAGGTTCAAAGTTGATTGGGAAAATTTGACAGTTTCGGGTAGCTCGATGTGCTGGCGTCTGTACAATACAATTCATAATAAAAATAATTAAAATGGTTGAAATAAATCTTTAGAATACTTAATACTCACACTATTTCATATCATTAGATAAGATTTTAAAAACATTGGATTTAAATTTCGATTTGGAACATACAAAAATATCAATATCAATGAAATTACGATTATAAGATTCCACCATACGACGAACAGGGCAACGCAATCCTGAATTAGTCCGACAGGTATTTACAGCGAACAATGTACCTGCACGGACACTACGCTTATTTACAGTGCGGGGCACCACATAACATAACTTACTCGTGAGATCAATGGAATCGAAGTGATTATGAACAATACCGTACGTATAATACGTACAATACCGTGATTATGAACAATACAATACTTGTACGGGGAACAGGGAGAATCAGGTCCGTACTAACAACCATAAGAGTTAGGCCTCATAAGTGCGTTGCGTTGCGTCATCGCAACGGATCACGACGACGCACGAGGTCGCAACGCAAGATGATGACGCACAACGTCACAACGTCTAATTTGCTCTTCTAGCAGTGGAACTCTGTCCGTCGTCGCACCGGAACTCCGACAGCGCAGCGCATCACTCTCCTCCCGCTTCGTCTCTCATTTGTCGATCCTTTGAAACTTCGCGTGTGACGATGCAACGCATAATGTGGCATGTCACAAAAAAATATGTAAAACGACGCTGCGTTGACGCTGCGGCGACGCAAGGCAACGGAACGCACTAATGAGGCCTCACTTAAGTATCGATACACACCGAACCAAATAAGTACCTTGGGTTCACTGCTTATTGGCAACTTGATTTGAAATGTGCAAGACTTTAGATTTTAGGGTTCCATACCTGAAGGGTGCCAAACGGTACCCTATTTAATGACGGGCTGTATCTCATGAACCGTAATAGGTAGACCATAGATATCCGTAAGGTAGATGGTTGAAATTTTCACAGATTGTGTATTTCTGCAACAAATAATAAAGTTGATAATCAAAGGGTTCGCATACAAGAAACATGTTTTTTTCGGCGTTTTTTGCTCTATCTTAATACAGTATGGAACCCTTCGTGTGCGAGTCTGACACGCCCTTGGCAAGTTTTTTTTTTTTAATTTCACCTTATGTAGTAGTCTAGTTGCTCCGCTAGTCAAGTCGTTGCCGGCATTGTCACTGACCTAGTTTGACCAAGTTATACCTTTCTTTCGCTAGATGCAGGATGTGCAGGCCCATATTATTAATTAATAAAGTCCGGAGTTGCATACAATTTAATTATGCTCCACACACATTCCGTTTTTTTTCAGATTATGATTTTCTCTAAATTGTTTGCATTCCGGGGTTTCTTAATTAATAAAATCAATTCCGACTATGAATTCAACAAATAATTCAGAATTTGTGAGTCCAGCCTTATTGCAACACTTCCAAGCGTCTCTTCTAAGCGTCATCTTTGCAAATACGTTATTAAGGTTACGAAATGGAAATACTTTACCAATCCTTGCTAATTATTGCAGAGCAAAATACTACCAACATATGTATGAAACTCGTTCCCGATTTGACAATCGTTACGTAACGAAAGAACTACAGGCGTTGGATCTAAAGAGACAACAGCAAGGTAGAGAGACGGTCCTGCCCTTGAATAGAAGAGAGCGTGCTAAATATATCACAGTAAGATTATTCGTTTGTTTAAAAGTCGATATACAAGTGATTGAAATAACATTAATTAAATTAGTCAATGTTTAAAACACAATTAAGAAATTCTTCAATCTTTAATTATACGGAAAACTGAAAGAATTCTATGCCTATATTCAGACATGTGTCGAACTTATTAGCAGTTTCACGTGCACTGCCTATTACGTATTGATCTCATCAAAATTACATGTAGCTCTATCATTACGCACTATTTTAATCTCAATTAACTCTGAAAGCGTAAACCCTTAAAAAGATGGTTAATATTATTTTGGGTAATTACATAAATTTCAATAATGTCAATATTTTACGTAGATGATATCTTAACAGTTGTACTTTTCACAGACATCATCCTTTCGTCTCGTGGCTTCTGAGAAGGTGTACCTGAATCGTTCAGCAGTCTTCATGGCTATAACTACATTTAAACTGCTGATACATATGGTAGCTGACTATAGTTTGTATTGGGTTTTAATGACCATACGGCACCATGGGCGGTTTCAATCTGATATGATACGTGAGTTTATTTTATTTTTATTTACTACTATCTGAGATTTAAGATAAAGAAATTACTGTTATTCTTTATCTAAAACATACTGAAAACAGTATTTTTCAAACTCGTATAACAGCGCAGGGAATGGTCCTACAGATTTGGTCCCATAGTGAAAAGTGAAGAGATGTTGAAGACATGTTCTAACGGAATATAACTTTATTTTTGTTTGGCCGGCACTTTCATAATTTGGCTAAAAATTAATGATCTCCTTTCATCCAAATCCGTTCAGCTGTTGACACCGACTTCCGAAATTAAAGTTATTTTTCAGTTTGTAGTTTGGAAGTCGGTTGTAGTTTTTGTAAAAAAGTGTTTTTATAAAATATTAGCTTAAAAAGGTGAATAAAAATTGCTCTTTTCAGCGGGAATACCTCACTCAGGAGCCTATGTATCTGGCAGTGGTTTTGTGGCAAGACTATTCAGTGCTATCGTTGGGATCTTGGATATACCGCTGTCCTTTCCAACACCTTCACCCATTTCCTGCTTACCAGATCCTTATCCGCCTGATTTGAGACGTTATACGCAGATTGGTGTTCTCATTTTCCTTCTATGGTTCTTTGCTCTCTTCGAACCTTATGGTCTTCGTCTACGTCATCTGATCATGGGACACTACAGACCTGAACGGGCTAAAGCAAGAGCAACGTGGTTGTATAACCATATATTGAGGACCAGAGGTAGGTTAAACGGCTTTACTTTGTTATAAATATTTTGTAAAATAATTATTTAATAATGTATTTTATAGTATAACAATTAAGCTGTCAAATTAAGCCTCTTCCTCTCCCTCTCTTCCTCTCTCCTACTTTGCTGTGCCCAACAGGGTTTACAATAAGCATCATGTCATATTAAACCTACCACCTTCATTCACGTTGTGGAATGAAATAAATATATTGAGTGCTTATTGAGTATTTATAGCTTTTGTCGATTCATATTGTCCATTGTCTTTTGTCATCGTCTACATTTATTGATTTAAAACTAAAACAGTTGTATGATTTTCAGGTAGTTTTATGAAATTCGCTAGACGAAAACTACATCGAGAGTACAAATATTCATCAGAAGCGTCGCTTACATTTCGACAATGGATCACTGATCATGTTCCGTAAGTATAAGTAATATAGTGTGTATATATGCTTTAATATTCTTAGCAGCTCTTCAAAAATTTTATAATTCTTCTTCAAATTTTGCAATTGTTACAATTTAAAGTATAAACCAAAATAATAACAGGGTGGTTCTCAAACATTGGGAAGCTGACGTCAAAAGAATAGCTGGTCCAAAGTGGATTCAAAAGAGCAGAGATGGAGAGATATGGAAATCTTAAGAGCTTTTGTCGAAGGACAAGCTGTTTATGAAACAGTGAACCAAACACCGATATTTAAAGAAATTAATTTTCAGTAGGATAAATGGAAGGGTTATTTTATTTGATTTATTTAAAATATGTTTTAGTTTTCAGTGCCTCAGGTCTTTGATTGGATTGGGTCCATCGCAACAACATTGCTTAATGTGTGGAATTATTCCTTCTTCAAACGATCCTGACTCTCGACTGACGAAGTTAGCCTAGATTTTAGCATTAATATTTATAGATCATTTATTTTTTATCTAGTTTTCGTTACCCTTGTTTGTAGATCATTTGAGAAATAGTCTAGATCTAGAGATACAATATTTGGGTGTTAATATATTTGCATGGTTATTTTAAATAATATTTAATCAATCGAAGTACGACCTCGTGGCTAAGTAACAATAGCCGCATGGGTCGATCCATCAGGTTGAGCTACGCTTGCCAGGGTTGGTCTGTGGATGAGTGATCATCTTTTACAAACCGAGACTGCTCCGTGCCTCGGAAAGCACGTTTTAAGCCGTTAGTCCCGCCTATCATTTGTGGATCTTTGAAAGTCTGACAACCAGTCTTACCAAGGAGTATCATATTATCCATTAGTTGAGTTGTGGAGGTCAGGGGGCCTACCACCAGCTCAAAAGCAGTATTATTTTAATATTACTTCAGTGAGAGAAAGAGATGGAGCTATACGTCCTGTAGAGCTTCATCTCTTTCCCACACTGAAGTAATATTAAAATAATACTGCTTTATGAGCTTGTAGTAGGCCCCCAGATAGGTAGTCGGTATTCAGGTGCATCCAGTTAGACTGGAAGCCGACCCCAACATAGCTGGGAAAAGGCTAGGCAGATTGATTTAATCAATCGGAGTATAAAGCTGTTGGTCATTTATAACAATTAGCCCATACATACATTTCTCATTAATATTAAGTTATTAGCTTTCCAATTAACATTTTTATCAATTAACCATCGTCATCCTTTATACTGCTTCTCCTTAACACAGGTTTTCATAACCTAGCTAGGAGAGCAGTGCTCACCCACACGTTGTAGATATAGTACTTATTTTGTAAAACTGTATTTTTTTTAACGTGTACTACCATGCTTTGTTTGAGTAAATAAATATTTATTATATTATCCTTTATAATTTGTAACTGAATTAATGCACATTATGAAAGTAGTTTGTTCAGAATCGTTTAATAAATCGATTTGTTATTTTTAAAATACGTTTTTTTTTATCCCAAAAATAATTAAAATTACGTAAATTAAAGCCACACTTCCACTGTACTGTACAATTCAACGAAGTGCCTACTAGACCCTTATAAGTGTGCACCTGTGTGAATGCGTAGATTTGTAATGTGACCACAATTTTCTTTTACAATCAATATAACTAATTTCATAAATATACAATGTTTTATACATGTCGGATCCGGTCATTAGTACGGACACGAAACGAATCGCAAGCGCGCCCCTGGCGACATCAAGAGTGAACTACCTAAACTAAAAAGGCGCGCTTCTACAGAGTCGTGATGTTTTAAGGCCACGGCGAGGAGGGCATTCAGCCTCTGGTCGCATCGAAGAGAAGACGTCACGGAACTGGTTTCGATTCGTGGTGCTCAGTTATTGTGTTAGTTGTAATTTGTGATCATTGTGTTAATTAGTGATTTTAATAAACGCCGTCACACCCACTGTGTGTATAATTTAGCTAGTGTGATTCATTTGATAGTAAATTATAATGTGATCTGAACTGCAAACTGTTTTTCTATTGCGCACTAACCAACACTACCCACACTACGCCCATAGTTGTTAAAATATCGCTGGTAATAACGAAAGTCACATACCCGTCTCCGACATACATAATAATAAAAATTCAGTGTATTTATTACGATTATAACATAAAATTCTAATTGGGGTGTTTGGTGGTGTACGTTAATTCCGGTACAGGGGTTGTATATTACCGAGCTTAAAAACAAAATTAATGTTTGTATTTTTTAATGCAAACATTCAACCACCAACCAATTAAGCTATCCAATAATCTTCTTTGTAGGTGTCAAACCCCTGGCTGTCCAGGTGTATTCTGTATCAGCTGTTACACAGACATTGGTGAGCTGTGCACCATATGCTTGTCACCAGCCGAATATGGTGACCTAAGTGATGTCAGCTTAGAAAAGTAAGTTCATAAACTGTTACCCTCAGACCATAGACTCCCCAGCGTAGAAAATACTAATCGGTAACAAAAAAAATTGTTGTTTTATTCTAAGGTGCAATACTTACACAATCAAATGTATGGATCAGCGGAATCAGTGTAATTAACCTCTTTTCCTCTCACTTTTCTGCAATCAAACTCTAAATCTAAAAAATCTTTTAATAATCAAATCTGTGGGAGTGACTTCGTGAAAAGGGACGGAAGTGTGTAAAAGGAAGCCGGGGAAGCGCGCGCAATTCGATTTGACCTATGAGCGCACGCGGTTCTAGAATTGGCCGTCATATGGTACCAACTCATTTTCCAGGTTTACACATCATATGCGACTACACTCTAAGGCATGGACGAAAAATTTCAACTCTAATCATGTAGATATAGACTGAATTCATGGTAACAGTTTGCGCTTCGATGAAAACACCACACTTACACCCTGTATAGAAAATTGTTAGGCAAAACGAAATGCGAAGAAATTCTTGTGAATCTCGTGTTTGATATATATTTTTTTTTTAGAGGTTCTTCTGATGATAGTGACAGTGATGGCGATGCCGGATTAAGTGAAGGCAGAATGAATGAAAACGTAAGTGAACTAAATTTTAATTATAAAAGAAAAAAAAAAATTGTGGAACTCCGGGAGTGCTAACAGAAATGAAAACTTGAACAAGATCGCCTTGGTGGAAGCAAACATACTTGTATAGAACATTATTCCGAGCACAATCGCGTTTACAAAAAAAAAAAAAAAAACAAAGCCTTTAAAGTAAAAATACTTTTATAGAACATTGATCCGTAACGTAATATAAATAAAGAGCACAATCGCGTTTACAAAAATAAGGTGTCTGTACCGGTGTCGCGAGTTCAATTGTCTTTTCCCATCTCAATGCCCAACGCACCTAAAGAAGTTTTCACTTCAAAAATATGATAAAAACTTTTGTTCAATTTACAGATAACATTACATTCAACCACTGAAAGCGATCGTACAATAAAAGCTACAGGGAGTAAAGATGAAAATCGAAGATTGAGTTTTTTTACTAAAGCCACTGGTCCTAGAGGACCACTAGATACAATAGCTTTGCTCCATACCGGCACTTATAAAAACAAACGAAGCTTTCTCACTATTTTCTTTCAAAAACGATTCCGAAACACGAAAAGGAATATGAAAAAACGTTGCCAAGTTAAGAAACATACGGTAGATTGGGTCGCAAAACTTACTCGTGAAAATATGTTCCAGGATTTTTCTAAAGAAAAAAATCATAACTATTATTCAAATTGTCATGACATTGAAGAATACGACGAAGTTATCAGTAGAAGAAAGTCTATCGGAATTAATACTGATAGAAATCCTGGTGTTTTATTAAATACGCTGGTGAACAGTTTTACTAGGCGAAGATTTAAACAATCGCGTACCAAACAAAAGAAAGCCAAGCCAGAACTGAAACAATATAAAAAACTGCCAATACGCCGGAAAAAGGAACACACTAACGCAGAAAGTAGCAAAAATTCATTTACCTCAACAAAAACGTTTCACTTGAACGATTTGACAATACGTCAAAGGAATTTAAATAACATTATAAGAAGTAAGACAGACAGAAGAACGCAAGATAAAAGGAAAGGATGTGGAGAAATCAACGGTATTATGAAAGCAATCAGGCATTTCCTCAAAAGCATTGAGATAAAAAATATGTCAAATCATAATAACGATAATGCAACAAATAATTCTCCTATTGAAAATAGTAAAAAAATTACTAAGGCTCCAAATAACGCCAACTTCGGAGAACAGAAACATAAAAAGAAATGTACAAAAGGCAATAAACCAAAGAAACCTAGGAAACAGAAGGATGACAATAAGATTAAAACGAAGAATTCTCGCCACAAAATTGCAAAGTTTCATCAATTCTTCTCTAACCACTGGAACAATTTCAAATGTAGTATAATGCCTAGCAATGCACAAAACAGATCGGATATTCCAATTCCTAAAGAGAAAAGGAATCATAAACGTAAGAAAAAACGAAAAATTGGCGTTGATTTGAATGAAACCGATATCGAAGATTGTATTGCTAAGAAAGATATTAAGCATACGAGAAACCTTAGGTTATCTGCGTTTTTAGCTGAACTGGAATGGACTAAAAAAGATTATAGAAAGGAAAAAGACAAGGACGAAGGAAACGATTCCTTTTTACATGCACATAGGCCACCTGATGGTACTAAAATAGTAGGCGTAAGTAAATCATGGCTAAATAGAGTAGACTCCGCGGATACTGTTGTACAGTAGTTATCCACGGAAACAGCTTTTTGTGCCCTCGTACTCTTTATTCATATTTATTAAGTTTATATAACAATAATAATAATAAATAAAGGTCATAATAATAAATAATAATATAACAATAATTTCGAACAAGATGTGGAGTTTCTTGCCCATTCTTCTTCATAAACTACGTTTTGGAAAAGGAGACTAGAATCAATTCTACTATTTTGTAAATTTTGACATTTAAAATGCCTTATGTGCCTATTTGAAATAAATGATTTGACTTTGAAAGAAGTATGCAGGTAAACAAACTTCATTCGCTTATCCGACGTATTTAAATTGTTTAAATCTGTGCATTATTACTGACAGTGTTTATAATAATAATTTTTCAGTATTTGTCATTTGTTGTTGCTAGTTGATATGAACTACGGGTTCAAAAGAACGATGGGCAAGTGCATAAGTCTTCAATACTAGGTACTACCTTATGCCCGCGATTTCATCCCCAAAAAATTTAAAATATACATATATATCCTATGACACTCTTCCCATTTGTAATAGAGTTTTCCTAATGGAATCAGTAGTTCCGAAGATTACCTCCCACATACAAACTCACAAATTTTGCCTCTTTATAATATTAATAATAATATATATTAAATATAACATATATATATATATCTATTACATAGTAGAAACCAAGTAACAAACCAACTGTATGATTTTTAAGAAACGTACTTATTAGAAAAGTGTAAAAATCCAATCTCCTAAATCTCGAAAACCACTTTCCAGATGGTGCAGCTAAAGAATTTGCCGTTCCAATGGCACGAAGCTACGGAAAATGAAATTTACAAGGGCAAAGACAAAAAATGTATGAGTGCAAAAAAACAAACGTTATCTAAACGTAAGTATGTAGGAACAACTACTAGTTAAAATGAAAAAAGGAAAAGATAACATAACATAACATCAATCCCCAAAGGGTTAGGCAGAGGTTTACCAATAATTCACCCACATTTTCAAGCCCCATGTAATAGGGGGCGAGCCTAATTACAAAATTAAAGAGAGTGCCGAGATGACTTTAGACGCGTACCATGAGGGATAGTTCGTGATGGCACAGGAACAGATTACCGGGGATTGACTTGGGAAGGCCAGGCTCGGCAGTTTGACAGCTAGAAAAAAAAACAAAACTACCTGTGAAACCAAAAAAAAAACAGTGGCACTCCGAGAGTGCCGACAGAAGTGAAAACTTGAAAAAAATCGGCACCGCAGTAATCAACGCGTTGATGTCTTACTCCACGGTGTTGGTAACAGGTCACGAATTCAATTGTTTTTTCCCCATCTCAAAAATGCCTAATCATACCTTGATAAAAGTGTTAAGGTATGAATGATTCCGAACCCCGCTGCATGCGGCAGTGCTGCCGCAGCAGTTCTGCCGCGTCAGTACTGGTCCCCATACATTTTCTATAGGTTTATATGAGACTAGCTTCTGCCCGCGATAGTCCGCGAGCCTATAACCTTCCTCGAGAATTGGGCTAACCAATTTTTCGGATTTAATTTTCAAATCCGACTGGTACCTAGTTCCGGAGATTACCCCCTACATACCGTCGCTTCTCAGGAATAATGTTGTAAAAAAAAGCTTTATATTTAGATTTTTACATAAAAGCGGCACGTAATTTCGTAAACTTTTTCGTGAATAGCGTATTAAGACCTAGTTCCAAAAATTACCAACGTGGCGCGGTTGTGCTCCTCCGCTACTCCATTTTGTCACGAATAACAAGCTATTGGTGCCGATTCTCTTGTACACCGAACTAAACTAACTAAACTATCACTAAAATTCCTTACTTTGGACTAAGAGAATCTAAAAGCTATTCTGCAAAATAAATTCTCTAAATTTAAAAATAATTTTGACACATCTAAATCGAATTTGACAATCGCAACTCCACACGTGATACCTAACCACGTGAATCTTTTTAGAGCCGGAGGCGCGCAGGGGGGGCAGCCTCGACGTGTTTTATATGGATTTTTTTACTTTTTGTATGAAAAATAAGAAAAAATATTACCTACATGTAGAGTGTTAGGGGTTTAAGGAATTCTTAAAGGGGGTCGAAATTTTCATTATTTTTGCGATTGGACACACCGTTTTCGAGATATAAGCAAAAGAAAAAAAAATATTCAGTACTGTTTGTGCATCTGAAGTCGAGGTGTTGGTGTGAATTTAAAGTTCATGACAACCAATTTTATTCCACACGTTTTTAGTCGCGATTAAAAATAGTCAGATTTAGTTAGAAAATCTAAATTTTAGGTGAAAAACGTCAAATTCAGAATAGCAAAATTGCCATTTTCACTAAACTAATATCTCAGTACCATCTTAGTGCTGCCAAACTAAAATATAGATAAGTTGTGTCATTTTAGTCTATTTCAGAATGGGAAATCGTCGTTTGACAGGATTAAACTAAATTTTGGTGATTTTTAGTCTAGTTTAGAGGCATTTGTGACAAGAGAATCGACACCATTGTTAGTTGTACATGTACATGTGCGATTCAAGTAAAACGTCACGTTCTCTCGTGAATACCGTACTACATAAGTCGAAATAATAGATATATTATTTTACTACAGTTTGTTTTTGGTGAACAGTGTCACATTTTGGATTACAACTACATAATTGGATTTAATCATTATTTGTCAAGACTTTTTAGGGTTCCGTAGTAAACAAGGAACCCTTATAGTTTCGTCATGTCCGTCTGTCTGTCTGTCCGCGGTTTAGCTCCAAGACTGTTAATACTAGAAAGTTGTAATTTGGCATGGGTATACATATTAATCATGCCGACAAAGTGGTAAAATATAATTATGAAAAATATTTTTTTTAGGGTACCTCCCCTACACGTAAGTGGGGATGTTTTTTTTTTCCCTTTGTGTGGGGTATCGTTGGAAAGGTCTTTCAAAAACATTGTGAGTGTGTTAAAATCATTTTTGAACTCAGAGATCCGTTTGCGAAATATTAAGCTTTAAAGTGCAAATTGTTGTTAGAGTCAAGTGTCCCCCCCCCTGCCAGCTAAATGGTTGGCTATAGATATGTGTAAAAATTCACGGCAGTAGCTTATGTATCGAATTTAAAAGGAAAACTATCACAGCTGAGTAGGCTTTACAAGTTAACGAGTAATAATCGACCAACTTAAATTTGCGGTTGTAAAAACATGTTCACCCATACATTCTGTATGAAAGATTTATTTTTTTTAACTACAAAGTTAGTTTGTTCTTGGGATAAATTCATCCCAACTACGGAACCCTACATTGTGCGTGGTCCGACATGCGCTTGGCCGGTTTTTTTAATAGTACATAAGTCTAGACTCACTTTGAGAGTTATGTTATTATTTGATTATTGAGGATTTAATAAATCTATATTGAAATCATTATTGTTTCTTTTCTAAGGAATTGAAAATAAACCCTGAATAAAATTTGAAATTTGATTATTTTTATGAATAGTGTCACAAGTCGAATGGGTTACAGTTTTTAATTAAAGTATTTTAAATATTTTAAACAATTATAGAAAGAGAAGTGTATAATATAAATGATTAAATAAATATTATCTACTAATTCCATTTTGCAAGGTAGATTATACACAATCTCTTCGGAGTAATCTTCGAAAGGCTTTCCTGTACAATTTACTTATTTTTTGTTACAACACTATTCCAGAGAAGCGACGATATATTATACAGTATAGATTACATACCGAGCACGACAGAAATGTCGCAATAGCACTGCCGCGGTAGCACTGCTGCGTGCAGCGGGGTTCGGAACCTTTATAAGTATTTTCAGAAAAAATCTACGCCAAAAAAGCTCTGGACAGATTTCGTAAGAAAATCAACAAGGTGCCAGAGTCACCATCTTCAAGCTTCATGCACAGAATGATAAGCAGTGTGACTGCTGTGCGAGGAGACAGTCCTTGCAATCATGGTAAGAGTGGACTACAAGATTTAATTATAGTCAGAATATTTCATGGAGTTCGTTTAATTTCCATATACATTTGATGTCACACAAATCCTAGATCGCGCAAGCAAAGTTTACCGCGATATCTTCAAATAATATTTACATTAGTGGCCCACCTAATACAGCACCTGTCTGGTCAAAGGATCCTCACTTTTCAAACGAGGATTGAGGAACTTTCCAACTTGTTCTTCCATACCTCTTCGCAATCTGTTTCAAATCGAAACAGATTGTGATTGATCGTGTATTACGCAATTAGGGTACTGGTCTCCTGCGGGGTAATTGCGTAACACATTAACCCAAACCTTCATTTTAAAACTTCAACAACATAAGTACATCGCCTTATTTACGTACCCAGTCCAGCAAACGATATTTTCAAACAAAAAAACTTTTTACAAAAAAAAAAACAACCGACTTCCAAAAAAACACTACAAAGTGAAAAATAACTTTAATTTCGGAAGTCGGTGTCTTTGGTTTTGAATTTTCGTTCTTTGTCATCGACTTCCCCCTTTTCACCCCCTTTAAGGTCGAATTTTTGTCACTGCTGCGTGTGAGCGCCTGGTTAAACGAAGTGAACGATGGTAGTGGTGCCGATTCTCTTGTACATCAAACTAAACTAACTAAAATTCCTTACTTTGACTATGAGAATCTCAAAGCTATTCTGCAAAATAAATTCTCTTTTAAAAATAATTTTGACACATCTAAATCGACTTTGACAATCGTGACACGTGATACCTACTATATGATTTTTTTAGAGCCGGAGGCGCGCATTTTGGGCAGCCTCGATATATGGAATATTTCACTTTTTGTATGGAAAATAAGAAAAATTATAACCTACATGTTGAGTGTTAGGGGTTTAAGCGTTTTATAAAGGGGTTGAAATTTTCATTATTTTTGTGATTGGACACACCATTTTCGAGATATATGCAAAAGAAAAAAAAAAAAGTACGGTAAGTACTGTTTTTGCACTTGAAGTCGAGGTGTGTTGGTGTGAATTTAAAGTTCATGACAATCAATTTTATTCCACACGTTTTAATGTTAGAAAATCTAAGTTTTAGGTGAAAAACGTCAAATTCAGAATAGCAAAATTGCCATTTTCACTAAACTAATATCTTAGTGCCATCTTAGTGCTGTCAAACTAAAATAAAGTTGTGTCACTTTAGTCTTATTTCAGAATGGGAAATCGTCGTTTGACAGGAATAAACTAAATTTTGGTGATTTTTAGTCTAGTTTAGAGGCATTTGTGATAAGAGAATCGGCACCAGTGTCGTCTTTCTGGGTTTATTATATACAAATACTCTCATATACAAATACTCTCACCAAAATTTAAAATTTGGCAGACAGTCCTTTTAGATTTTCTCTAGGAAAAAGTATTGCACTAAACATAACGATACCGGAAATTGCAATTGTCGTAAAGGACATTGTATTCCCTGTCCTTTACGACATTTGAAATTTCCAGTGTCGATAAGATTGCACTAAGTATAAAACTGTCATCAGATAGAAAAACGAATACTTACTAAATTCAAATAAAATTTGTCATTTCTAGTAAACTAGTGTAGTTTCTTTTAAACGGTGCTAATTCCCAGAAAAACAGATTGTGGACGCGCCACCAAACTTGGAATATTGTTATAACAATATGTCTTTTCTAACTACTACAATGTTTTCTACTAAAATATTTGAAGTATTCCCGTTTGAGCACCTATGCATTGAGCACCAAAGGTATTCCCATTTGAGCACCAAATACACCCCATCACTAGAAGCTACCGCACCGTAGCACTGATAAAATATTGATTGGTGCTCTAATGGGAACACCTCTGGTGCTTAATGCACTCCTCGGCCAATGTAAACGCTTTGTAATAATTTTTCTAGCAATAAAGATTTTTATATTTATATTTTTTTTAAACTTTATTGTACGCCATGCCGCCTAAAAATTAAGATTGAATAAATCACCCAGAGTTATTCCTTTTACAGAAAGTTCCATTTGCATTTCAAAACGGGCGAGTGTCTTTAGGACATATAATCAAGGATGGAACAAACATTCTGAGTAAGTCTTATTTATAGCACATAATATAACATCATGCCCGCATTCCCCGAAGGGTGAGCCAGAGGCAGTGGCGGGGCAAGATCAAAATTTGATGTGGGCGAGGTACATATCGCGAGGCCCTCTGGTGCCGCAAGAAGACGAAAAAAAACATACAGTTGAACAGTTGTCAAATTTTTAGGCAGGTACAGGTCGATTTATAGGATAGGCTTTTCAATAATATTGCGGGTATGTAAACACCATTTTTCTATTCAGGGATCCGTTTGCGTAGTATTAAGCTTTAATACGTTCAGTGCCGGGAACCGTCCTGGAGAGCTCATGTCAATATATTTATCGTTTTAAGACGAATGAAAATTTTTCGACGCGTTCACGGCTTTTATGTAATGCATAAACCTTCGAGGTGCGAGGCCCCTCGGACCGCGAGGCCGTAGGCGGTGGCCCACGTCGCCCACGCCTTACGCCGCCTCTGGCCAGAGGTGTACCTAAAGTACACCCACATATCGCCAGTTATGTTTAATTCCCATGTAATCGGGGGTGAGCCTATTGCCATTGCGGCTCCCGCAACAGGCGCGACGCGAAACAAAAAGAACTATTTTCGTGAAGTCTTCATAGAAATTGTTCCACCACATAGTCGCGTCACGCCTGTCTGCGGGACCCTTAAACCGGACACAAATCCAGACTCCGTACTAATTGCACGTAATAAAATAAGTAGGTAACAAAGTCGAAATATTATTCATAATTTTTGTTTTCAGCTTTTTAGACACTGACATGCTATTTAGAAATACTAAATACGGCGAAGTGATGCAGGTAAGAACATAATTGACATTAATGTTCACTACTTTTATCAAATAAGTGGCTTTATGGTTTAGGCGTAAGAAGAAACAGAAGTATTAAAAAGAAAAGACAAAGCAGATCGATACAAATATTACACTTTCAATTCAAATTCATCAAAAATGAAGTTCAAAATAAATATTACTAGCTTTTGCCCGCGGCTTCACCCGCGTGGATGTCGGGAAATATCCCACGGGAACGTACCACCGATACCGGGATTACATCCATAATAGCTGAGGAAAAGGTCATTGACTCCTACCGCTGCGCCCGCGTTTTCGTCAACCATCATTATTTTGTTAAAACGCGTAATTTTGAATCTGTGATATCTTTTAAACCATTCATTTCAATTAAATGATGTCAAGGGCATATTTTAATCTAAATTAAATGCTCAGTTAAAATAACATAGTTTATTTCATAAGGATTAATATAATACCGGTCAAAATAGCTTCGGAAATAACAATGAATTTTTTATCAAATTCTGAAAGATATAAATGGTTATTGTGGGTCATCATATGCCATTGCGGACTTTTTTGTTGAACTTTTTAAGATGAACAATACTGTAGAACATACATTTTATGTAACTTCTACGATTTCCGCGGCGCACGCCAATAAAGTTCCCAGTCGGCATGATTTTTTCCGACATCTTCAACAATAATCGTCAAATTGTAGTCAATTTACACAAAACCTTAATGAATTTCATCCTCCACCTTTCGCACTAAATCTTGTTCTGACAGCATGACCACTCCTGTCAGTATTCAGCACCTCACTGTCTGGACCACGCGGCGAATTAACAGCAAAATGCTCATTAAAAAGATTGGCATTGCCCTTAGGATCACTCACCCCGCCGACGTTCGCAGGAACTCCAGGTCGTACATTGATTTTGGCAGTGCTCTTCCAGAAGCCACAGAAATCGCCTTCACGGTGTTTATCGGCGAGGGCATCTATTCTAATCTGATCTTGGTGATCTTGACACCACTTCAATCTTAATTTGAATACCCGTCTGCTATAACACACATAACTATAGACAGAACCAGACCTGGGCCTACCGCACAAGTCCCATTCCATAAACCTAGACCTGGCGTCCCTATGAGCACCGGCGACATGTCTGTTCCACCCAATTACGCGTGAGCCCCTCGCAAGCCGCCTGCCCCCCCCCCCCCCCCCCTCAGCCCTCCTCCGTTAATAGCTTTGCCGCAGTGCGGAGGGCAGTAACGATATCAGAGTACAGTCTATCCAGAATATGCCCGTGACCAGAATCATTACAATAATAATCAGCATAACAAGTAAATTCGGCTGGGAAATCTATTAGTGCTCTATTAGTGCGAGCTACCCATTGCTCACCGTCCGCAAGCGCGCGTTTACGGTGGCCGAAAATTGGCCTGCGATTCTCGACGCCCAGGGCGTCTCCTCCTGTGGCGGTTAGGGGGTGAGGGCGCGAAATTTCTCTCCCTCACGCGTTCCGCCTCCTCCTTCGCGAGTATTACTGCTTCACAGAAAGAGGTGAAGGCCTCCCATTTCCTCTGCCTCATACCATGGCCCGGACCAGAGCCGGACGCGAGAGATCACCGCCGCCGATCGCCTCCACGAGGACACGGCGATGCTCCGCCCAAGCCGGGCAGACCTCCACCGTATGTTCCACCGTGTCCTCCGGGCGATCCACACAATGGTGACACCCGGGCGTTTCCTTCCGCCTTATCT
Organism: Agrochola litura; assembly: GCA_949152395.1. NCBI lineage: Eukaryota > Metazoa > Arthropoda > Insecta > Lepidoptera > Noctuidae > Agrochola > Agrochola litura. The sequence continues at coordinate 18,117,999 of OX424513.1, read as the reverse complement.
TGAACAGGAACCTCCCGAAACAGCCGTGTCTAGTGAGGACCTGCGTCAGGCAGAAGGTGAGGACGCCGTGGGGCCTCTTTAGCCACTCTTCAAAGACAGGACTTATCTCTGCAATTGTGGCGTGACAATCGCACTCTCCATGACGCCATGAGATCCCGCCGGAGCTCTGTCCGCTATGCTGTGATTTCTCACGGCAGCGGAGTTAAGCCTCGGCATTTCGCCTCCTCGCGCCACTCCCAGATGTGCGCGAGGACCTTTGCCCCCAGATCCCATGGCGATAATCCGGCAAGGAGGCTCGCCGCCTCGCAGGAGACCGTGCGGTATCCTCGGGTCAGCCGGATGGCCCTCTGGGACGCGTTCAACCGGCGGGCTGGCCGCAGCCTCAATGAACGCGCCCACAAAAGGAGGACACCTAAGGATGTCAATAATATATTTCCTATACTTACCCTTTTCTTTTGTATATCGGAAGGTGTGTTTCAGTGGCAGATCCAGGATTGTAGTTTGAGAGGGCCTTGACCCCGCTGAGAGTAGGTTTTAGCAAAATTAACACTAAAAAGCACGCAACGTTTCATTTTGCTTAAGAGCGTCTATTCTGAAAGTGGGCAACGTCGCAAATAGATGTCAAATATTTCGCTGTTTTGATTAATTTGGAAATATTACTGTATGGAAATAATAAATGTGGCTGAACTAGTTCCCTAGAATATTAATAATGAATTGCAATGCACTGAATTTGATGTTGTAACAATTTTAGGTGTAAAAAGGCATTTGGAAAGTTTCCAAATACTTTTTCACATCTAAAACTAAATATTTTGTATTACGATATTAATTAAGTATTGCATTTTTTAATCGATATTTTAGTTGCCTAGTTAGCCGCATTTCTTAATTCCATACAGTAATATTGCTAAATTAATCAAAACAGATAAATATTTGACAGCCATTTACGACACGTTGCCAACTTTTAGGATAAACCCTCTTAATGCAAAACAAGCCTCCTCACAAATTATCTCAAATCTTAGCACCTTAGAACCCCCCCCCTCTCCTCTTGATCCGCTATTGGTGTGTTTTACTAATATTACGTGAGACGTGTGAGACACACAAGGCTAAAAGTATAGTACAGTCACTATGAGAAAGTAAGGATTTCAGTCAAGAAGTTTCGTAATCCGTTCGATTTAGCCCTAACACGACGTGTGACTCCGGATTTTTACCAGCCTGTCTGTGATGTCTTGCTTATACTTTTTTAGTCGTAGTTGGGTTTTAGTGTCGTAATGTCAAAATAACAGCTTTTTACTAAATGCATATGAAAGTATATACGGTACATACAAAGAAAACACATGTTTTTTCAAATTTGTCTGTCTTTCTGTCTATTTGTTCCGGCTAATCTCCGAAACGGCTGGTCCGATTTTGACGGGACTTTCACTGGAAGATAGCTGATGTTATAACTTTGGCTACTTTTAGTTTAGAAAAATAAAAAAGAGTTAGGGTCCACGCGGGCGAAGTCGCGGGCAGCAGCTAGTATTGTATTATAAATGCAAAAGTGAGTGTGTTTGTTTGCTTGTTACGCTTTCACAATAAAATGGCTGAACAGATTTGGATGAAATTTGGCACATGGGATCGATATTCCCACGGAATCGAGATTTATGCGGGTGAAACCGCGGAGCGCAAGCTAGTAGGTAAACTTATCTTGTTATTCAAGGTTCCTTCCGAAAAGATAAATTCACAACTCCAGAAGAAAATCTCTGGCAGCGACATCTCGTCTTTTCTAGTAAAAGAAATCGGTGAGTATTTGTGAACCTTAAGGCGATTCGCACACTGCACCGCATCACGCAGCGTGGTGCGGGGCGGCCATAGAAAAATCACGCGCGTGGATGCGTTTTCAGTGTGTTGGACTGTGCGTGTTTCTATACAAATGGAGATACTTACAAGCAACGCATTCACGCGCTACGATGCATGATGCGGTGCAGTGTGCCAATCGCCTTAAATCATCATTAATTTATTTTGGAGTCGGCGCTTAGGTACCTACTTCTTACATCCACAAAATTCACACGGCGGCGGGAAGTAGTCCACTTAGAGCACCCGTCCGAATAGCACCTGCGACTCAGCAGCCTACTGCTGAGATGTATTTGTTTTCATTTCATTTATTCATAAACAATATAACATTGTGTTGAATCCAGGCATAACATGCAATTTACATACAAATACAAAAAACAAAATACAACTACTTATTACTAATTAACATTCAAATAAAGTGTCAAAAAGTTTCAAATGTAATGTCAAACAGTTTATAATATTACAATGACAAAAGATATTAAATGTCGGCAAATGATTCAAAATTATATAATACCAAATTTAAAAAACAGAAAAAAAAATATTATAATTAATTTATTATTGTGTGACATTAATTCCGATATGTTATACAGACATCTGTCCAATAAAAATTCTTTTAATTTTGTTTTAAACAAGTGAGTGTTATAAATCAAGGTCCTTAGCTCGGAAGGCAACTTATTGAAAATCTCTACAGCTTGATACTTTGAGCAATGTTCTACTATGTTAAATTTAGGTGCTATAAGTTGTTTAAAAAATTTCTCCGCGTACTCTCTCTAATCTTTGTTTGTTTTACTGTTTTACAGGACGTTATTAAATGAAAGATACACTCATGTGATACTATTATCACACGAGGCGTTTTAATACCTAATTGTGAACAGTTGCATCGACTTTATCTACACCCATGATATGAATCCTCTATAAAAGGTTCTGAAACCATACTTAGGATGTTGTACAATATTGTTTTCTCGACTTTTCTGTTAATAATTGGTTAGAAATGTCCTTTGCTGCATTAGAAATATCTGGTGGTGTGTTATCAAAGCTTGTATCACTCATTTTTGTAAACAACAAAGTAATACAATTTTGCAATACTATTATCGAACAAAAATGGCGGGACATGACGTGAATTCGAATAACCTATTAGTTTTTGAATTTTTGATTACGCCGCTGCGCTGTGGTAGTGAAACGCGCGTGCATGACAATGTTCTTTTTTTGAAATTCGAGTTGCATAATGAAATTTAGTAGGTACAAAATTACAACACTCATTTGGATGATATTATGGTTACTATGACACTGGCTGTTTTAATGTTGGCAATAAGCTAACTGTTTCAGAAACTTGTATAGAGGTTTTATAGCATGGGTGTAGATAAAAAAATATAATTGATTCTAGTCGCCCCTCCCTTCCAAAAGGTAGTTTTCGTATGGAAAAGAATGGGCAAAAAACTCCACCGTTACTCTTTTAAAACGTTTTTATTACGGTAGTAGTATTATTAATTTATTACAGTATTACACATAAAAACATCACGCCTTGTTTCCCCGAAGGGTTGGGCAGAGGTGTCCTTGCAGCAGGTACACCCACATTTCGCCAGTTATGTTAAGTCCCATGTAATAGGGGGCGAGCCTATTGCCATCAACCGAGCTCAAATTCAGACTCCGGGCTACTACTGTGAAATTCCAGATGGAAAAACCCAATATCACTTTGCCCGACCCGGGAATCGAACCCAGAACTCAGCAGTAGAGCTTGCTACCACTAGACCAACGAGGCAGTCCAGTACAGTATTGTATACATTAATTATATTATTTAATCGCAGCATCATGCTGAGATAGGAGCCTTTTTGCCTCGCACAGGTCGTTATTATTTTTGTTTGTTATATAGTTTAAAATGCTCCTTTATTAGTTTTATTTTTTATTACTGTTTGTATTCCCTGTGCGTGTCTCAAATAAAATATTTGTCTGTATATATTTTCTTTCTTAATTATATGTGAAGACGATGCACCTAGAATAAAATTACTAACCACAATAGGTAAAAAGAATTAAATTATTAAAAAACCTCCTCTTTTTTTAAGACATCGGTTAAAAAAATACGTGCAAAGGCGATGAATTTTAGTCGTTTAGTGGAGACGCTGGCATGATGACTGAGGGTCGTTTATGGGAGATTGTTAGGAGGAGGCAACACACTTCGAAGAGTGGAAAGCTAAGGGACAGACCTTTGCCCAGCAGTGGAATTCTACAGGTTAAATATGTCCGTGACTACCGCAGGACCACCAACGCCAACCGCTTCCATATTTAGTAAATAACAGTGTTGCCAACCCGTACGATAATAATGGGGGCGTACGGTAATTTGACCAATGGTACGATGTACGATAATGAATGTCTAACGTACGATAATTTTGAGATTTGCAGAAAAAATATTTTAAGTTCCATTAACAAATCGTAATTGTCAGAAAAATTAAAAACAAAAAAAAAAATACCAATGTTGACTGTCAAGTAATCAACATCAACAAGTAAGTATCTCTCTTTCTTTCCCTCCCCTAGTTTTTTAATAATTTTACAGTGAAAACACAAAAATATCAACTAAAACCTATGACAAAACATGTTTACGGTTTGTGCTGCTAGCGCCACTAAAGTGAAACTTGACATTCTTCCCCTTTGACCATAGTATAAAATTATTCATTGTCTTTTGATAGCAATTTGAATGAACGTTTTACGGTTTTTATTTTATTTTTATATTTGGAGTTTTCTTTTGTATGTACGATAATTTTGCCCAAAAAACGATAATTTCGACGTTGGAACTCGATAATTTGAACTTTTGGAGTTGGCAACACTGGTAAATAATTAGTACCCAATTGGTACTAATTAGTGCTCGAACGACAAAATTGGTACTTTAGTAGTTTTCGAGAAACTCGATTTTGAAGGTGGTCCGGCGGTAGTCACGCTCCCTTCAGCAGGACCGCCATGACCGCCGAAAACGGGGGCATGCTGCAGCTATTCTAAGTATACAAATAATTAGTACCCTTAAATGTGATTCATTGCGTAAAAAAACAGAACTGAAACATTTGTATTTACTGAGAAATCAACGATGATAACTTTCACGCGCTCTTTCAGCAGGACCACGACTTTGAATGTTGATTCCAAGTTTGACGAGCTTGTCGCTTTCCTCAAACCTATATAGAAAATTAGTATCCTGCAAGATAAAATTAGTGCCCAAAATTCAAAATTAGTTCTTCAATAGTTTACGAGATATACCATGCCATTAGGTGGAGTGGCGGTAGTCACGGTGTAAAATTTTCATTTCAAGATTTCACTACTAAAAACTCTGTGATTTCTTCTCAAATTTATACAAAAATTAGTGCTCCTAAAGAAGTTATAGCGACCAAAAATTCAGATTCCTAAGTGTTGTATTTTAAGAGAAATTAGCTTTCATTACTTTTCCATACTGAATCTCCGCCAATAACCCGACCAAATTAAGTTGTCAATGGTATTGAGCAGTCTATCTATTCTGTAAAAATCTGACCGTGAAAACTTAGGTGACAATAGTGCCAATCCCTAGCATCAAGTGGAATGACAGCTCACTTCAAGCACACTTCACATAAGTTTAAGGTGAAGTGAGCTTGAAGTGAGCTGTCAATCTGAGTTTTGGGTCGCTATAACTTCTTTAGGAGCACAAATTTTTGTATAAATTTGAGAAGAAATCACAGAGTTTTTAATAGAGAAATCTTGAAATGAAAATTTTACACCGAGACTACCGCCACCCCACCCAATGGCATGGTATATCTCGTAAACTACTGAAGAACTAATTTTGAATTTTGGGCACTAATTTTATCTTGCAGGATACTAATTTTCTATATATGTTTGAGGAAAGCGACAAGCTCCTCAAACTTGGAATCAATATTCAAAGTCGTGGTCCTGCTGAAAGAGCGCGTGAAAGTTATCATCGTTGATTTCTCAGTAAATATAAATGTTTCAGTTCTGTTTTTGTAAAGTAATGAATTACATTTAAGGGTACTAATTAATTGTATACTTAGAATAGCTGCAGCATGCCCCCTTTTTCAGCGCTCATGGTGGTCCTGCTGAAGGGAGCGTGACTACCGCCACTGACTACCTGACCACCTTCAAAGTCGAGTTTCTCGAAAACTACTAAGGTACCAATTTTGTCGTTCGAGCACTAATTAGTACCAATTGGGTACTAATTATTTACTAAATATGGAAGCGATTGGCGTTGGTGGTCCTGCGGTGGTCACGGACATAGGTTAAAAAACACTAAGGGACTTATCACACTGAATGCGTTCTGCGTCCTACCGTCCTACGTACGGCCCGGTCAAATCGAATCGATTATAACATAATATAAAATATGTTCGAGTTGACCGGACCGTAGTACTTAGACCGGACGTGGTAAAAGGTGGGTGTTTTCAGAGCCTTAATAAATGTAATTTTGACGTTCAAAAATTTCTGATTCTCCGCCTAATTTGAACACGGGACTTTTGATTAAAAAAAATAGGATAAAATGTTTTTTTAATAGATAATATTTTCTTCTCTCCCTCAGTTTTTTCCCACAGTTCAGAAAAAAAAGATAAAAGCACTAGACGCTGCAAGTGTGATTTGACTGACGATGTACAAAGAAAATGGGAGCATGTAAAAACGTGAGGAAAATTTATAACATTTGTGTGTGTCGAGAAGGAGGGTAATGTTTTTCGAGAGTATGTATGTCGCACCTTTAGAAATATAAGGGCACAACTCGAAATATTGAGGTTTTGAGTTTTTGTGTTAGATGGGGTCAATATCAACTGTTCTATCGTTCTTGGCTTTCACAGAAAGAGAAAAAAGACAATATTAAAGCGAATACTATAACTGTGTCTCTTTCACATCACCCTCTCCGTGGTAGAACAATTGATATTGAGCCCATCTAACACAAAAACTCAAACCCTTAATATTTCGAGTTGTGCCCTTATAATTCTAAAGGTGCGATGTATGGCTATTTCTTTGGTACGCTCTGTAGCCTAAACGGCATGATGGATTTTAAGATATGAAGTCACGTGTCGCTAAATTCGTCTTAATTATGGACGTGACATTTGCTATATAATATTTATACACCGTGAAATTTGAATCACAGTTTTGCTAGAACAAACGTTGTTCAGACCATGGTCTACTACCATTCTACAGCATCCAATAAAAAAAAACATAATTGGTTTTTGAAAAAACACAAAAAGCCAAAGTGTAAAATGTCAAAATGATCTACTGCTTACTAAATTTCGTTTATGGAGGTACATTTCCCTGTAGACAATGCTGTGTCCCGTGCGTGGTGTCTGTTTTGTAGGGAGTAACGATAATCTTGATATTTTAAACTTTGTCTTTTTTCAAAAACCAATTGTTTTTTTATTTTTATTGGATGCTGTAGAATGGGTGCGTCTCATAACGTATAAACTCATTTGGTCTAATTTCATTTTATTATCGTTCATAAGATATAATCAACGTGAGATATACCAACTGTTGATATAATTTCTTTACATATAATATTTATTTATTCTAAAACTTAATTAGTATAACGTTGTTTGATATAACGTTTATGTAATCGAAGATCATTTGGTCTAACGTTTAATATGTATATTGTTTATTTAATCGAAAATCATTAGGTCTAACGTTTATATATATAAAAAACGTCATTATGGTTAACACCCCGACTCAGAGTACCCCGACTCGGATAGGTTAGGTTAGAAGGCTAAGCCTTCGTTATTTTTAGCCTTCGTGGTTATTTTTTTTTAAACCACCCAGAAATAGGAGCCCCGCGAAGCGGGGCTCCGTCGACCTATCTTAGCACAGGTGGTAATTAGTTACTAGTTATGCAATTTTGCTTTGTGTTTATAAGTAGGCGTTTTCATCATATTAGACCAAATAAGTTTTATATCTTTTGAGTGGTATGTCAAACGATTTTATATTTAATGTATGTTATGTCAAACGATGTTATATTTAATGTATGTTATGCTTATAAAAATTAGTTATTTTAAAATGATATCAATCGTTTATTATATTAACTAATCGCCATATTAAATAAAATTATAGGTTCCGTTGTTATATATGTTGTTAATATTCAAACTCAAACTCAAACTCAAAGCATTTATTTCAAATAAACCAATTACAGGTACTTTTGAATTGTCAAGGGGTCGGTCAGTCAGAAAGATGAAGCTAGTTGCCCATTCCAAAGCGTAGTAGGTACCTATGGAGAAGAACGGGCAAGAAACTCCACGGACACTCTTTTAAATAAAAAAATTGTTACAAAATATTGGTTACATTATTCATGTTGAAATTATACATGTGAGAACAATGTAGAAAGACGTGCACGTTAAAAGCGTCCGTAACAAAAAACAAAAATAAAAACAATTCAAAAATTAAAATAAACCGTGGCAGTTGAGAGATGACCAGTCCCTACTGACGGCGCCCGTTCACGAACATGACGCATGGATCAGCACCATTTAGCTCAACCATTTTGAAGGGAACTTAATGATCCAACACACACGCCACCATCAGCGAGACATTTGAGTGAGCATGACACTCTCAGCCGCCAGGGCACATTCAAGTCAATGAAAGACGTACCCAGGTAATGGTAGCTTTATGGAATGTACGTGGTCACAATGCCCACACATGTGATATGCAATTATACAATACAAAGAGATTGAATTTATACAAAGAAAGATAGTTTTTACAATCTTCATCAGCCGCAACAACACTTTCGAATGTTCATCAATTAATTTATGTGCCCTTGTAGAGCTGGACCAGCGCTAAGCCAAGCATTTTTATCAGCGATGTAATCCCCCAACTTATAATATGCTTGGCAGCATAGTGTGCGTTTTATACAAGATTTAAATTTCGTTTCGTTCAGTTGGAGTATGTGGGGAGGTATTTTATTATAACATTTTAAACAGTACCCCATGAAGGATGAGTCTACTTTAGCCAGTCTGAAACCCGGTTGAACTAATTGGTCCCTATTTCTAGTCCTATAATTGTGTCTATCACCTCTTTTACTGAAAAGACTTAGATGTTTCCTTACATACATGATATTTTCATAGATATATTGACAAGGTACCGTCATGATGTTAATATCTTTAAACAGTTCCCTTAGAGAATCGCGTCTGCGGAGGCCATATATTGCTCTGATGGCTCTCTTCTGCAGAATAAAAATTAGAGATTTTGTTGTTATATCATCTATTACTTACCCCTGTAGAATGGTAGTAGACCATGGTCTGAACAACGTTTGTTGTACCTATATTGCATCTGCAAATACAAAAAAAGGAGGGAACGGTTTAAATAGTAATAATTTACAACAATATTGGTATCAAATAAAAGCTAGTAATGAGTCAATTCCAAATATATGTTACGGCTAAACACGTGTGGAATTATACATTAGCCGGCTTATTGAGTTTATTTTTGAGGAGAGGCTATTGTTAATTTCTTTCATCTTTAGCCATCTAAACTTAAGTGTAGCCGTAGTAACCCCTTGGCTAAAAATGAAGAAGCAAATGACCACACACAACGCACGAGCCGAGCGAGCGAAGCGAGCCGTGCCGCGGCAGCGGCCAGCGAGGATCGTGCGAGGCACTCATTTTACAAAGTGTGCTACCACGAATGAGGTGAGGCTGCGGTGGCCTGTGAGCACGTACAGTCAGCGTCAAATAGTTAGTGACACTCAGGGTATTCAAATAAATAGACGCAACCAAAAAGTCAATAATATCGGTACAAACTAAGTTGTCTTATTGTTGTCAACAATATAGTCGCTCAAAAGGTCGAGACGTTTAAAACGTCATATAGATCGGTTCAGTCAAACCGCCATAAATATGGTTACAGTCATCCCGCCAATGGTATCCAAGCATTATAAGTATTCAAAAATATGGAACGCATTAGAAAAATAAACTTTACGGCTTTATATATTAAATATTATTTCTCACGTCAACATTTCACAAAATCAAATGGATAGAAACTTCTGCTGTCCTTTTCATTTTAAGCATGACGTCTATGACGCAATTTCTATGTAGCGGTGCACACATTCAGTTCGCTCGTACGGTTTTGTCTCCAGAAGTCCAGTTAGCCATCGTGCGGTGCGGAAGAACGTGGTGCTGATTAATTGTCGAAAAGTATCCCGTATGTTTATGGAACATACGTCATGACGACTTAAACGATAGAATTGACTTCGTACAATCTCTGCATATACCCAATAGCATCGCTTTCTTTTCTTTCATTCTTTTGACAAAAGAATTGCTAATAGAAATTCGTCATCTCCATTCTTTTTTAAAATATTTTTAATTTCATAAGCGTTCTTCGATACAATCGCCACAAGCTCTGGCACATGACTGGAGAGCGTAGAAACCGAATACAATTAATCGCCTGTATGCGGCACTCGTCCGATCGGGTTTCCGAATTGGAGAATCGGATTAGGTACCTGACATGTGCGGCCACCCTTACATGCTAGTTTATTTTTCTAATGTGTTCCATATTTTTGAACACTTATAATGCTTGGATACCATTGGTGGGATGACTGTAACCATATTTATGGCGGTTTGACTGAACCGATCTATATGACATTTGAAACGTCTCGACCTTTTGAGCAAATACATTGTTGACAACAATAAGGAAACTTTGTTTGTACCGATATTATTGACTTTTTGGTTGCGTCTATTTATTTGAATACCCTGAGTGTCACTAACTATTTGACGCTGACTGTACCATCGGGGTAACGCACATCTAATCAATTTGAAACCAAAATCCTGTGCACACGACCCTTTTTTTCGTAGGTAAGCGATACTATAGCGGCCGAGCGCTGCAAGCAAGAATAGTCCTTACAGTATACAGATATGCGTTTCTTTGATAGTACGTGCTGTAAGTGTGTCCGCGCGAATTGCGAGTGTGGTGTGTAGCTACGACAACACAACACGTTACACATACGCAGTAGAGTAAGCACATCAAGCTAAGCTAATCGGTTAAGCGCGTCAAATTAAACTTGGATTAAGGTCCAAGTTTAATTTGACGCGCTTAACCTTGGACTTGGACCAAACTTGGACCTTAACTCCTTTGCTTAGAATCATAAGTAGACTTGCAATTTAGTGAGTGACTCGTTTCGTTCAGAACTCACAATAAGGGCCTGTTTCACCACCTCCGATTAGGTTCTCGTTAACTTACTTGGCAGATAATATCCTACAAATTATGTTCCATTTTTGAATTTATTCGGTAAGTAGTGGCTATTCGGACATCGTGAAATAGGCCCTAAGAGTACAAAATGTTCTGTGTAGCTAATCTGTGCCCCGTGGTGTGTGGTAGCACATCAAATTCAAAAGAGTGAGTGACTTTTTTGCTCCAAGTGAGTAGCTAGCTACAACTGTGCTAGCACATGACTATTGCGTTTAGGCAAAAGAGAATGTAATGTTTTAGGCATGTGATGTTTTAAAACAGGGGAGAAACAAAAGTTACACCACATTTCAGATTATTGGTTTGTCCCGCCTGCAAACTGCAATACCAAAATTACCAGTCGGGTGTTTTTTTTTTTTATAATTTTCTTTTCGTCTAATCTAACAAGTGATTTGCAACCAACATTATTTCTCGTTTCAGATCTTTAACGGATATACCAGGGTAAATATAATAATATCGTCATTTGGACATAATTATTATTTAAGTACTTTTATATCTAAATCTTTAGATATATATTATAAATGAAAGTCGCTTTTCGAGTCTGTCTGTGTGACCGCGTAGGTCACACAGACAAACTCGAAAAGCGACGTTCTACTTAACGACGCAACGGATGTTGATGCGGATTTGACCATCATTTAGGGAATTTATTAATTATAAAATTAACTATTTAATTTATTTCTTATTATATATTTTTTTGGGTATTTTATTTTCTATTTATGTAATTAAAAAAAAAATTAAACTTACATTATAATAAAGAAATCTCGATGTTTTGATCAAGTCGAAGCAGGGCCGGGTAGCTAGAATTATTTTATTATAAACTTTTTATATTTATAGAATGAAGAATCCTCTTAGTATGTTGAAAAACTTCTGTTCCTCGCTATTTGGACCTCCTTGCACCATGGAAACTTGTCCAAATAAACGCGAAACAAAACAGAGAGACAAAGGGACAAAGAAAAGAGTCTTAAAATCCAGAAAAACTAATACGAACTGTAGAATGCTTGCTAAAGAATCTTGCACAAATACACCAGCCGGATGTCAAACGCAAATACAAAAAGAAACTTGCACAAATACACCAGTCGCGTGTCAAACGCAAACACAAATAGACAGAGAGACGCAACTGACAGTTGAGACAGAGGTAACGGAAGCAATAAAAGATGCCATGTGTGGACAGGAAAATACTAAGCTTGAGGAAAGTCAACGAAAAGAAAAACTACGGAGGAAACGAAGAGCAATGGGTAAAACAGGTGAGATGCAGGCCAAGAGCTTCAACGTAATAGTTAAAAAAGAAAATCAAAACAATTAATTTAAGGCGGAGATAAATAAGCATCCTATATACAGTGTATCACCATGCGTAGCATGACCACGGATTTTCTACGGGTTTTGTCGACGGTACAATAGACAGGTAAATGACAGATTGTGATTGTTTATCTGTCATTTTGTCTATTCTTCCGTAGACAAAACCCGTTTCTATTGTGGTCATGCTAAGCGTGCTGATATACAACGTTAGTTTTTGTTTACACTAAACCTCTTAAGACGCAGATATATGACAGTGATCTTGAATGTTTAGCTTGCGTGTTCTGTACTGAGCTCATGCAACGCGTCGTACGTCCAGCCAGTAATAGGACTCGCCCATCAAGGAGCGTTATCCCAAATTAGACGCATTATTGATTTATTACACGTAAAACAAAAGGTATGTATACTAAAAGATTGATAATTTAATCTTCTTTAAAATGGTGAAGTTATCAGAAAAATACGCTTTTCATTCTCAGTTTTTTATCCGCGTTAGACATAACTTTACAAATTAATTTCAGTATGTAATATAAACATAATCAAAAATACGCCTATATTAAAATATTGAAAAAATGCTCTTATTTAACATATGTATATTTTTTTCAAATCACTAATACTACTCATTTAGACGTCATCTTCAGTATAAAATCATTAAAAGTCAGCTGTCGTCCCCTTAAGGGGTCAATCTGAAATCGCGAAAAAAAATCAGCTGTTCAATACATTTTGACGAGATATGCGAACATAAATGTAGAGAACAGGTGATTTTGTTTTCGCGATTTCAGTTTTGGTCCCATAGTGAAAGTTGTTCATAATGATGAGTACAATGACCCCTTAAGAAGTGTAGTGTAAACAAAAATTAAGGTTGTAGGTATGTGTGGTCTTATTTACATTTAGGTTATGGTCCAGACCATCAACCTGAACAAATTTCTCCATGGGGCGAGAAAATTATGGCACTGATTTAAAGCGGCAGTTGTATTTAGTAGTTTTGGTAAGTTAAAAATTAACAACAAGTCAGTAGCAGTAAAGTAAAAAAAAATTAGACGTCAAAATGGATCATTTAATAAATACTGAGCTGTGAAATAACTAAATGGGCAGTTACGAGTGGGTAGTTGACAAATCGGAATTAGTCGGTAAGAAATCTCATTCTAAGCAGTTCTATAAACAATGTTTTAACCTAACTCAAGTGATTCACCAACAATAGAGGGGATCTGGCGCTCGAGGGCCGCTGCCGCGGCACGCTCGCTTCGCTCGTTCGCCTTCGCGCTTTAAGCTTCGGCCAAACCTGAGCGACCACAACGCGGGAGGCGGGAAGCGAAGCGGGAGCGTCTACCGCGCAGCGGACGGTGCTCGTGTTATTATATGGCGCCTTGCACACCTACGCGACCGCAACGCGGGAACACCGCGTCGGCAAAGCGGGAGTGAGCGGGAAGCACGCGTCTTGTGGTCAGACATCATAATAATCATAATCATAAATCTTTATTTATCTCAACATCTTATTAATAAAATGCACAATCTTAAATAGAGAAAGGTGTCTGAGGTAGGAAGGTCCTGTGTTACAGATCACCCGGCTCTCTTAGATAGGACATGTTAATTTACAAAACAGTAGAGTCAAGATATTACTGGTAAAGCAAAAGTTTGAAAAACCTGAGAAAATTAAAACAAATCAAAGAAAAGAAAAGCAAGTCAACATAAAATTCAAAGAAACATACAATTTATGTAGGTAACATACGCACACCTATATTATTATTCAATAATACATAAGTAACAAAATAAGCAAATAAAATAATAATGAGCATAACAAAAAATGAAGAATGGAAATGGGGAAATGAATAATGTTGTGTGTATTGAATGTTTGTAAGTGTAGGTGTGTGAGTGTAAATGTGTGGGTGTTAAGACATTGGTTTTAATAAATTTTCTGTGGCAATGTAGTCCAGATTTAATAGCCAAAAGCGTAATTTTCTTTTACAAATAGATTTAGTATGGGTGTAGATAGATATTTTGTTATTAATTGTACAGATCGTTATATTATTACGGACGTCTCATTATTTAAACTCCACGATGACAGACGATAATAATATAGAGATGTTTATCAAAAAAGTAAGAGAACATAATCTTCTATACGATCAGAAAAATATGGGACTCAATCTGCCAGACTCTAATGAATCGGCCAGAGTCAGACTCTGATGTTAAATATGAGACTTACATAACACAACAATTTAGGTGCTACACTAAGCTATAGACAGCTGTGACTATTCACTAAACAAAATGAAGTTCGCTGTTCGCGCTGTAGTCGCGCAGGTGAGCACGATAATTCCCGCGTTAGTTTCGCGTTGTTAACGCTACCGCTTCGCTCCCGCGTCCCGCGTTGTAGTCGCTCAGGTTTGGCCGAAGCTTTAATGCTCACAGTTCTAACCTAAGTTAACCCAAATGATTCACCAAGAATAGAGAATTTCAATCGGTTCGGGTTCGGGTGTCTCCGCTCCCTGTGAACTGCTGAACGATTTATCTAACTGCCCATTCCATAATTTTTACTGCTTACGTATTTTTAGTACTGACATTGTAAGACGAAATAACCGGACAATTGTTTTTTTTATTAATTACTGTCTATATTTTACTGTCGCACAAATTTACCAAACACCGATAAAAAAAAATAACTGCTCATTATTTTTTTTCAACTGATCATAATAACCTCTCGAATGTTTAAATAACAGTTCATAAAATTTGTTCCCGGTTATTATCAGCTGTCTCATACATTTTGATCGAGTGGGTATTGAAGTTTTGTAAGTATAGGACTGCTGATAATTTTCTCGTGATTATGATGTTGGTCTCATGAAGAAAGTTGCTCAGTATGATGGTCTGTGGTCTTTAAGGCTGCCTGACCACTGGAACGGAGCGAGGCAGCGGAGCGGAGAAATATGCCAATATTAACCAATAGGAGCAGAGCTCTGAAGCGGAGTTTAGATAGACAGGCAGCCTTAATATATGACCACACATTTCTGCTACACCCTGTAAGGCTATGTTCAGATGGTAACATTTTGACGCGCGTTTTCAAATCGCTTGTGAGACATTCTGATATTTACCTAACAACCGATCAGATGCGCGCGCGTTAACGAGCGTCAGTAGGTAAGCGTCAACGCAGCGCTCAGAGAAAAAGTCTCTATACTCCATAGGTTTAGGTAGTTAAATAAAGGTAAACAAATCGTAAAATAGATTTTTATAGATGACATTTTCTTGTTTTAAAAATACGATAAAACCAATATAAATTTATTCTAGATTTTTACAATAGTTTCCTCTTTTATTAATGTATGTTAAACTTTTATTCTTGAGCACAATTTTTCAGTTAGATTTATAATAATATCATCATTTGGAGATCCTAATAAAATAAAATAAAATAAAAAATCATATTTTGTGATCTTTCTATTGTAAAGAGCCCAAACTCTAAACGTCAACGAATTATAATGTTGCTAAATTGAAGAGTACAACTGTGACGTAGCATGACAACTGAAGTGACAGGTATTACGTTTAGTGGGTTACTTGACAGCTGTCTCGTCACGTGGTTCTTTTTGTTTACCTTTATTTAACTACCTAAACCTATGAAATATAGACGCAGGAGATTACGCTTTGACGTACTCTTTTCGTAACGTCCGTTTGCTGTTCAGTCAGTGTTGCCAACCCGTACGATAATTTGGCCAGTTGTACGATGTACGATAATGAATGTCTAATGTACGATAATTTTGAGATTTCCTAACAAAACAAGTTCCATTAACAAATCGTATTTGTCAGACTAAATTAAACGCAGATAAAAACAAAGCAATGTCAAAGTCAATTCTCACATATGTCAAAATAAGTAAGTATCTCACTCTCTTTCTCCCAAGTTTTTAATTAAATTTTACAGTGAAAACACAAAAATATCAACTTTAAACTATGACAAAACATGTTTACGGTTTGAGCTGCTAGCTAACGCCATTAGTGGTGAAACTTGGCATATACTTCCCTTTTGACTGTATTATAAAATTATTCACTGTCTTATAGCAATTTGAATTAATGTTATAGGTTTTTTTTTTCGTTTGTACGATAATTTCGACGTGGGATCTCGATAATTTGAACTTTTGGAGTTGGCAACACTGTGTTCAGTTGAGCGCGCGTTAGCAATGTGACGAGTCGGAATTTTTTGGACTCGAGTTACTCGAGTTGATATCGCTACTGACTCGAGTCGCAACTCGAGTTGACTCGACTCGGTGCCTGTAGAGAGCGTATACAGATGTGCGAGTCGAGTCGTAATGACGTAATGTATTGTATTGTAGTGTAGAGCTCGAGTCAGACGATTCGCAACTCGAGTTGACTTGTTGTTTTTCTTTTTTATAAAATGTTAAAATACAAGTCAAAATAAACATTTACTGCGGTTTTTTACTCGCAATTCTGATCGTGACCGAGCACCCCGAACGAGTAACGCAATTTACGACGCAACACGCATGCCATTGCTATTTTTTTTTTTTTTTTTTTTTCTAGTAGAGCGAGATGTGAATCTTGCAATGCAATAGGCATCATCACGGCGCGCGGCGGGTGAGCGCTCGGGTTGCGCGGGCTCGGATCGATCGACCGAGTTGACTCGAGTTGGTAAAAACTGAACTCGAGTTGACTCGTTTGCGATTTGGCTCGAGTTACTCGAGTTAAATAACTCGACTCGCCCATCACTAGCGCGCGTTTTCATCGCGATTGCACGTTCTTTGCATTTTTGTACTCTCGCAACGCGCGTTAGCGCTCGTCATCTGAACTCTCTTTAAATTTGATAGTGCGTTGATGCGCGATAACGCGCGTTTCATGTGAATTTAACCTAAAGGTAGGTAGTAATTAACATTCAGTTAGGAAAGAGAATGTGTTCATCTATGTCTAGAAATCCTATTTTACTATGTGACAAGCTCAGACAAAATAAAAAATCAAGACAAAGCGCTGTCTACAGTGACGTGAGACCAGTTTCGTAAATTTGTGTGCACTTAGTGAGGTGTAGTTTGATTGTAAATGTGTGCATGTGAGCGTGTATGCACAGAGCGGAGGTGTAGTTTTGGCATGCTTCACTGTATTGTTCGCAGCGCTATGTCTTGGTTTTTTAATTTGGTCTGAGGTGACAAGTAATTATTTTATTATTTTAGCGCACCAAGGAATTCAGATTACGGTTAGACCTGAGGTGGAATCACGGTAAGTTAAATAATTTCTATAGAGCCTATACAAGGGGAAAGAGCCTCGACCGTCGAGATGCGAGAATGTTCTTGCGAGACTCGCAAACAGGATATACGTAGAAGGATGAAAAGGAGAACATTTTTAAAAACATTGCATCAGGTTTTAACGATTCGTTCTAGACGTATAGACCCCGGGGTAGTTGAAAGAAAGTAAAGACAGAAAGAAGAAATTAAGTAGGAAAGCTCTTGAAATATGGGTTTAATTTAAATGCATGAGGCATGAATTTCAAGTTTACAGTATAGCCTTTACAATGGTAGCATTTTCATTAATTTTCAACAGTTATTTAGTTTTAAAGATCACTCGGTACAAGTAACAAGTAGGTGATTCCATACTTTTGCTCGCGAGTGTAGTTATATTACTATAGTTTGACCAATACCGCTGTACCGCGCCTTAGGAAGGCGCGCGGCGAAACGGGGGAGCAGTGCAGGCCGCTAATTCGTCAAAGCTCTCGACGCACGGCGTCCCGCCCGCCGCTCATTGGTCAATACTGCCCTCCGCCTCGCCGCGTATTCCTAAGACGCGGTACAGCGGTATTGGTCAAACTATAGATCGCGCTCGTATCATAGTTATATTCCTAGTAAGACAGTTATGAACTTCTTTCATATAACTATATTACGATATAATACAGCTATATCCCTAGGGATTTATCTATATTACGGCTATAACCATCTTAATGCGACATAAATTTATAATAAAATAGTAACAAAGCCAAAACGGTACATTAAATATTTTTGAAAAAAAAAAGTATTTGCTACGAGGTGTGGGAACGAGTCTGATATCGAAAATATATTTTTTTGATTTTTTGTCCATTCGTCTAGAACTCTAGATGGATGTTATTAGCGCAAAAACGGCTGTACAGATTTGGATGAAAGGAGATTGCCCAGAAACAGTACTCTTGAGAAATGTCTCGGGTCTCAAAAAGTTGAACAGCACGAAATATCTAAAAATTTTTTTTTTTTTAATTTTTCTTATTTATAATGGGATAGTTTTTTTTTACAATAATACCTACTTTTAAGTTTCCGACTACAAAGTACCCCATATTTTACTATCGCCTATTAAAACTAGGGATGTCCATTTCTTCTATTGCGTGTAATGTGCCTACCTACCTACATAAAATATTATGATATCGATTCTCTATTGATTGTTCAATTTATTATTGCGTATCAAGTTAAATAACTGTTTATTTAATAAAAAAGGTGTATACAATATTTTTAAATATCGATAGATAGCTCACAAGATTAAATAAATCGATCAGTGTCTCTAACCCCACAGAACTAGATATTAGGTAGTTGGTACAGACGCCAGCACATCAAGCTACTACAATCTGTCAAATTTATTTAATAGATTTTCAACTTTATTGCTGAAATGTAAGGTTCAAAGTTGATTGGGAATATTTGACAGTTTCGGGTAGCTTAATGTGCTGGCGTCTGTACATTTATCTATCTTCGTTTCATTAAAAATGTAACGAGAAAATAGTGTGCGGTTAGGTATATTTGGTTGATATGGTTAATAGCTTTATTTTTGATATTTAAATCGGAAAAGTTTCAAACGTCTATTATTACTATAACACCCACGTTGATACAAGCAACAAAGATGTTAATCTGTAATAACCTCTAAAAACGCGTTATGATTTTAATTTATTTTATGTTGCCAACCGATATTTTTGCTTTTCTTCCTATAATAAATCGATCAAAAATAGAATGTATTAGAATGTTACAACAGCACGGGCACAACCTTATTTGACATTTATTAGTCCGTCTGTCATATTTTTGCAAAATGTCAACATTGTCAACCACTATGTTTTTTCTGCTGGTTTTAGAACGTTGTGCTTCAAGTTTATGCCTTTAAGTTGCTCCGTTACTGCTGCTAACACTTTGAAAATAACTGAACTTTTTATATTGAATTTGGCGAGTGTGACTGTGGAGCGATGTCTCAACTGCTCTCTACGATTAACGCCCTTTATACAATAATTGTTTCATTTAATGTACGTAGTGTAGCTGTTTTCCATCCCTTCCTACTTACATAGACCATTTCATGATACAGTCTATGATTTGAGTAGGATCTAGATATAACACTGAGCAATTGACTATCAAGTTGTGGTTGCTTCCATGCTTCACATTTTAATGAAACGCGGAAATAAGATTTTGAAACACGAAAATGCTAAAATCGAAATCAAGTAGGATTTGGTGAGGTGGTTACAGGTGGTCACCAGTAACTAGCCACCTGATATGGCTAAACCGCTACAGATTATACACAAATGTACTTCAAAGACACAAAGCGTAAACCTATTCAGACCCTTTCAAATACCTTTCTTCAATTCATTTTGTGGTCGAACATAACCTCTAAATAGTTTTTTTTTTTTTTTTTGAGGAAGTATTTAGACATGTTATCGAGTATTTCAAAGATGATTTGATGAAGACACAACAATGTTGAATTCAGTACATTTGTCCATAGTGCTGTGGGCAATCTCCTTTGGCACACAGTTTATAACCTGGATTAACATATACGGTTCTTTAAATCCCGGTAATACGTCACCGTGGGATATTATTTTCCGGTTCTTTAAATCCCGGTAATACGTCACCGTGGGATATTATTTTCCGACATCCATGCGGACGAAGCCGCGGACAAAAGCTAGTTATACTAATAAAACACATTTACATGACAAGCCAAATCGTACCAACACATCATGGTCATAACTCTAAAAGAAAAAGAGTTTGAAGTGCGTGACACAGTTCGGCTTGTCAAAATTTGTGACTGTGAAAAAGTGGAAAGCAAAAATATAAATATGTCTAGATAAACAGTCAAAACTGTTAACTCGTCGAAAAAAATAGCGTGCAACTGTTAGCCGCTAAATGCATGCACACTAATAAAGCCCAATGACGTGGCGCGAGTGTAAGACGTATCTGTCACGCACACCAGCATAACAAAGTTGACTTGTTTGTTTTAGTTCTTTTGCAGCGTGACACTCTATCTAGAAATATAAATACCTAATCACAGGTTGAAAGAATATTTGCTCACTGCATCTGATTGCAATCTAAGTTCCAGAGGCAATTCAATTTCGAAACGTTCGAAATTCTGACGGAAAAAGCCTACCTACCTGGAATTTCCAGTCGGCAAAAAGAGGAACTTCCATATAAATTCATCCCCTATTTAAACCCTTTAGTTGAATTTTTAGAAATCCTTCCATAGGCCCTACTTATAACAGGCGCCTGAGGCGCGTGTTTTGTGCGCTGCTTTTGGGCGCTCAATATTTTTTTATTAAATTCTATGTAACGAATTACATCAACCGCTGCCGTCGCAAGGATCCGCGTAATATGCGCGTCATTCGCGCGTATGTCGTGCGTCCTTCCCTGGCGAACACTATTTACTATATCGTTTGTTTTCTTTTTACTACGTTTCCTAGTCGTTTTCTATGCATCAGTAATAAACTTAAAAGAAACACAGTTATACTGAGCGTGTTGAGGATTCAAAAGCTACACCAAAATGTGGACATCTTGTTACGTTCGACGAGCATCCAACGCGCCGAGAACGAGAGAGAGCGCCCCGGGCGCCTGTTATAATTAGGGCCTTAGAGTTCACTTTCGTTAAGGCAAAAGCGTCAGGGTAGCCCGCGAAATTCAAATTTTCTTACGTTTTTTGCAATTTGCAGGTCAGTATCATGTTGTATGTTGATCTAAATATGATTCGCGGCCGTAAAAAAAATCCATAAGTTAACTATACTATTAGTTGCTAACTTATGGAGTTGAATTGCTGATTCTAATGATTATTATTGAGTAAAGTTATTTTGTTACGGCCGCAAATCATATTTAGATCAACATACAACATGATATATTATTAATTATTAAGCCTTTATTGCCAACATAATTATACATATTCATTATTATATAGTTAAGTAATTAACATGCAATTAAATATATTATTAACATTAAAAATTATCACAATACTATTATCTTTGTTACCTACATCATTTGTTTAATTTATCACCATTGGTATTATATAATAGATATGCCGCAGTTATTGGGCGTCGGCGTGTCCTTGTGACACAAAGGCCTCCCCTAGCTCTTTCCATTCTGCTCTTGTTTGAGTTAATCTGTGCCATAGTGGACCCGCGTTCTTCTTTATGTCATCAGACCAATGTTTCCTTTGTCTTCCTCGTTTCCTTTTTGTTTGAAATCTAGGGGTCCATTCTGTTATATCTTCCTACTCTCTCTCATCATGTGGCCTACCCATCTCCACTTGTTTGGTTTTGACTACGACATCTTCGGTTTTCGTAATTTTTCTTAAGTCTATAGCTCTCTTTCTGTCTCTTTTTGTGTGCCCCCCCAGCATACTCCTCTCCATGGCTCTTTGGCATACAACATGACACTGACCTGCAAATGGCAAAAAAACTAATGAAAATTTGAATTTCGCGGGCTACCTTAGCGCATATCCCTTAAATAAGCGATAATACCCTTGTGCAAAATATCAAGTTTGTAGATCCAGCGGTATAGGCCGTGCGTTGTCTGTCAGTAAATGATGCGCACTGCATCCCATACGATTAGGAGAAATGTCGGTAGTAATTATGCTCTTAGAATATAATACACTAGCATCTGCCTGCGACTTCGTCCACGTGTAACTTCGTGTTCCCCCGAACCACCTCGTCACATCGCATCGTTCGCTCGCGCTTTTATTACTTCGTTTTTGCTTGGCGTTCTTGCTGACTTTTTTTTCTTTTTGCTCCGCCCCTAAGTGTCGTAACGTGATGCCAAAATAGCCTATACCCTTTCTTAAGAATTGGGCTATCTAATGCAAAAAGGTTTAATCAAATCCGACTGTTAGTTCCAGGGATTAGGACGTTCAAACAAACAAACCAACAAAAAACCTCTTGAGCTTTATTATTAGTATAAATAAATATAGATAGATGGTACATTTTAGCTCCTGTGAAGCGGTCGACTGCGACTATAGCAACTACTGTGATGGCGAAGCACTATATGAGAAGCAGGATGCTGCTGACCCAAAAACATCAGATCCAAAAACATGTGACCCAAAAACATCTGACCCAAAAACATTTGGCCCAAAAACATGTGACCAAAAAACATCTGACCCAAAAACATGTGACCAAAAAACATCTGACCCAAAAACATGTGACCGAAAAATATGTGACCCAAAAACATCTGACCCAAAAACATCTAACCCAAAAACATCTGAACCAAAAACATGTGACCAAAAAACAACTGAACCAAAACCAAAAACATGTGACCAAAATACATCTGACCCAAAAACATGTGACCCAAAAACATCTAACCCAAAAACATCTAACCCAAAAACATGTTACCAAAAAACATCTGAACCAAAAACATGTGACCAAAAAACATCTGACCCAAAAACATGTGACCCAAAAATATGTGACCCAAAAACATCTGACCCAAAAACATCTAACCCAAAAACATCTGACCCAAAAACATGTGACCCAAAAACATCTGACCCGAAAACACATAAAAACAATGAAGCTGTTAAAGCTGTTGGATCATTCATGTGCCCGTGCGATGAGACCATGAACAAACAAACCAACCCAAAAAAGTCACATGCAAAAACAAGTGACCCAAAAATACATAAAAAAAATGAAGCTGTTAAAGCTGTTGGATCATTCATGTGCCCGTGCGATGAGACCATGAACAAACAAACCAACCCAAAAAAATCGCATCCAAAAACACGTGACCCAAAAACACATAAAAAAAATAAAGCTATTAAAATTGTTGGATCAATCATGTGCCAGTGCGGTGAGACCATGAACAAACCAACCAACCCAAAAACATCTGACCCAAAAACACATAAAAAAAATGAAGCTATTAAAGATGTTGGGTCATTAATGTGCCCCTGCGATGAGACCATGAACAAACAAACCAACCCAAAAACATCTGAGCCAAAAACACATAAAAAAAATGAAGCTGTTAAAGCTGTTGGATCATTAATGTGCCCGTGCACTGAGACCATGAACAACCGTTCCAAATGGTGTCTTGATGAAGCACAATATGAGAAGCGGGATGCTACTGACCCAAAAACATATGCTCCAAAAACATCTGACCCAAAAACACATAAAGAAAATAAAGCTGTCAAAGCTACTGGATCTTTCGTGTACAAGTGCGGTGAGCCCATGCTATTCTTGTTCTGCTTCTTAATTAAACTATTTAGTTGAGAAGTTTTTATGTTTACTTTTTTTACCCTGGTTGCAGCATCAGGGCACTATCACCGTTTATTGTAGTCATAGTTATTCTTAAACAAATTGGATCGAACTTGTTTCCTATATCTAAGCCCCAATTAAACACCAAAAACTTGACAAGTGTCATCTTGGCAAACCGAACTGCAGTTGATTGGTGACGCAAGATTAATTATTTGATTAACCCTGAGTTAGCTGTTAACTGTGAGTTATTAGGATAACCCATGAATGTACAAGTGGGCTTAATTAACATTCGTGATTTAGGAAAGATAATAATTATTTTAATCTCTGTCAAGGAATCCTATTTGCAGGAATTTTATTATCATAAGTAATTATTTTATTAGTTCTAGTGGACAAAGGAATTGAGACTCTGGTAAAACCTGAGATGGCATCACGGTAAGTTATAATTTCTTTAAAGCACCGTTACAAGGGGAAAGAGCCTTTTTTATCAAATAACTTCACCCGCTCTGGGCGGAGCGGGAGGGCGTGTCAGACTCTTACTGAATAAAACCCACCCGTGTTCCTTCAGTTGCCTATATTGCCAGGGGCCACGGAAGGGGAAAAGTGCCTAGACCGCCTTCTTCTTATTTTCGTGGGGTTAATGACTAACCTGGTGACAGAATTTTAAAGCCGCCCATAGGCCTCTGACTTGGCTTCACATGCCGTCGAGAAATATCTCTCAGGCATGCTGGTCACACCACTAGTCTATCACTGCTACTAGCCTGATAACCTAGTGGTGTGACTGTCAGACTGCCAAGTCATAGGTCTAGAGTTCGAACCCAAGGCACGCGCCTCGTGACTTTTCGGATTCATGTGCGTAGTATAATTATCACTTGCTTCAAAAACGATGAAGAAAAACATCGGGAGGAAACCGGGCATGCCTGAGAGATATTTCTCGACGGCATGTGAAGCCAAGTCAGAGGCCCATGGGTGGCTTTAAAACTCTGACACCACGGCCTCAAGTCTGCTATTACAATAGTGTCAGAATGGTCTATCATTGATTTCATAATTGTTGATTTTGACAAGTTTGGTAATCTACTAATATAATGGCGTCATTATGACTTTCCAATGGTCAGCCACTGACACTCCATTGAAAGAAATGGCTCTTATTGGTAATCTCGTATATAATGACAAATGAACGACTGACTTAGGCGGTATCATTGGTCGTATTGTACGACAATGCCATTATAACACAATTCTATTACGAGACCATTGACCGACCAATGATCGACCATTATGAATTTAGCAGATTACGAACTTTTAGCAAAATGACAATGGAATCGTGTTGGAATGACGAATTTATAAAAATAGCTGACTTGGGCCCCAGGTCTCTAACCACACGAAAAGAAGAAGCCTAGACCGCCGAGATGCGAGGATGTCCTTGTGAGAGTTGCAAAGAGGATATTATACAATATGTAAAAAAAAACCCTGGCTGATCCGAAAGTAAAATAAGTACTGCAATAACCTAAAACCTATTATTAAGTACCTAAAAGTAATACGTAACGACGTGATGACATTACGTTCCCATGACAACATCACGTTGTCATGGGAACCGTCATTACATGGTAAGCGGAGTGGGGGGGTGTTAGATTTTATTTTCGTTACGTTACAGAATTTCTTGATTCGGTCGCCGCGCTCAAAGCCCGCGATAAAAGCTATGCAATAGCTTAAAATCTAATTATTATTGAATATAAAAAATTATTGCCATTTAAAAATCACATTTTTAGTACCAAAATGCCCCAACTTGATTAAAAATGAGCAAATTTTCTACAGAGGTAATTAATGACTTGTAGACACGCGCTAACGGCCGCTCACACCTCATGTAGTAACCCATTGAAAAAAAAATATTGGATTTTTTTTTCGATTTACCTGAAAATTACCACATTAATAGGCTCTCGATACCTAACAACACCCTCACGGATCAGACAGGTTCTTTTTTACATGTTGTATGTAGAAGAAGGATGAAAAGCAGAACATTCTCAAACGATTCATGTTAGTGACAATCAAATTTCATATTTCTAAAGTAGAATTAAGGTATTGTAATACTATATAAGTAGAATACTCCTCCGACCAGCGTATCCATTTGGTCCCTCCATCTTGACGTCAAAATGGAGGGACCAAGGATTTTTATTAAATAACTATGTATTCATTGAGGTACCTAAAATGATTGCATAGGTAGCAAATAGTAGATTTACAGTATTAAACTTTTAAGTAAGCTGATTTGAAATCCAAGACTTGGTCCTTCCATCTTGACGGGCACAAATCTGTAACTTTCACCCTCCAACCCCCGTAATGGGGGGTGCAGAATGTGTAGATATGTATCTATACTTATAATATAATAAAGGTAAAGAGTTTGTTTGTTTTCTTTGTTTGAACGCGCTAATCTCTGGCCACCTGTCGTCCCACCAGTCGGATTTGAAAAACTCTTTGCATTTGATAACCCAATTCTTGAAGAAGGTTATAGGCATTATTTAACATCACGCTACGGTTACATTTAAGTCCCATGTAATAGGGGGCGAGCTTATTGCCATCCAGACACAAGGAGCTGCTACTAAAGAAATCTTGATAGGAAAACCCATTAACACTTTTCTGACTTGGGAATCATGGTCAGCTGTTGCGGTTGCGACCACTAAACCAACGAAGCAGTTGAACTTAATACATTTTATTTAAAATAGGTAGTATAATTATTCAACACGCTCTGCCAGACATGCAGTTTTTTAAATTTTATTAAAAATCCTTCACACCTTTATATGCCTAAAAAGTTTGTGAATATATAAACTGTGTAAATAAATAAATTAACTTATATTTCATCAAATTATTTAGTTTTGTCCACAGTAGGTAAGTATTACTTTTTATTATAAAACAAAAATATTTAATTGTTTAATTTAAGTTTTATTTTTTGTATTAATTTTCACGTAGTCTGAACTGTAGCAAATGAATATCAAACATTAATACTTCACTTCGAAAATCACGAAAATATCTACGGTTCCATACATTTAAAATGTTTGGAACATCAGATATTTTTTTGGCGACTTTTGAGTTGGTTCTATTGTGGAAGTTATATTCATAATAATGAGTTATATTATCCTTTTGGGTTACAGTTATTTCCATTACTCCTTGTTTGCAAATAAGTATTTAAAAAAATTAAGTTAATCTTTAACGTACGACATCTGCATAATCTAAAGGTAGAAAATATGAATACTTTGAAAATTAAAAAAAACTATCCGTTAACATGTATGACCAAATTAATGAATCGTCATTATGGAGGAACCAACGTTTATGGTCGATATTTCTCAAACGATTAATGTGAGTGACAATCAAATTTGATATTTATAAAGTAGAATTAAGGTATTGTAATACTAAATAGATAGAATACTCCTCCGACCAGCATATATATTTGGTCCCTCGCATCTTGACATCAAAATGGAGGGACCAAGGATTTGGTAAATAACTATGTATCCATCCATGGTTGCAAATAGTAAATTTACAGTATTAAACTTTTAAGTAGGCCGATTTGAAATCCAAGACTTGGTCCTTCCATCTTGACGGGCACAAGTATGTCTAGATAGTCAGTCAAAGCTGTTAACTCGTCGAAAAAAAATAGCATCCAACTGTTAGCCACTACATGCACGCACACTAGAAAAGCACAATGACGTGCCGCAAGTGTAAGACGTACCTAGCTGTCGTGCACACCAGCATAAAAAAAGTTGGCCTGTTTGGTTTAGTTCTTTTGCAACGCAGCTAGATTAGTACAGTTCGTTTTTTAATCCCTGAGACTGAATTTGACAGGTGCAAATGTCAAAATCCAAATTGAAAAAAACCGGACAAGTGCATGTCGGACCACGCACAATGAAAGGTTCCGTAGTTGGGATGAATTTGTCCCAAAAACAAATAACTTTGTAGTTGTAAAAGATGTTCTCCCATACGAAATGTATGGGAAATCATGTTTTTGCAACTGCAATGTTGGTCGATTATTACTCGTTAACCTGTAGAGCCTACTTAGCTGTGATAGTTTTCCTTTTAATTTCGTTATATAAACTGCTGTGCTGTGCTGTGCTGCTGTGATTTTTTCCACACATCCAAAATCAACCATTTAGCCGGCAGGGGGGGGGGGACACTTGACTCGATTAGTAATTTTAAGCTTAATATTTCACAAATGGATCCCTGAATCCAAAAACGGTTTTCACAAACTCACAATGTTTTTAAAGGACCTTTCCAATGATACCCCACACAATGGGACAGAAAAAAAAAAAACATCACTTTACGTGTAGGGGAGGTACCATAATTTTATTTTTTTCTTAATTTTATTTTACCACTTTGTCGGTGTAATTAATATATACACCCATGCCAAATTACAGCTTTCTAGTACTAAGGGAGCTAGACCGCGGAGAGACAGACAGACGGACATGACGAAACTATAAGGGTTCCTTGTTTACTACGGAACCCTAAAAACAAACAACAATGGCCTTTTTCACATTGGATGATAAATATGTTTCTATCTAGCTGGCCCCTGAGCCACAGCAACGAAACCGATGTAGATTGTTAGCTTATTGAACGTGCAATTGTCGAATCTAACGAAAATTTTCAATGTAGGTACAGTACCGACCAAAAGTCCATAAGCAATCTCACAAAGCAATAGACTGACGCTTCGGTTTGACTTACGACCTTCTTCTATAAGTTGTTACAATACTGTAGACACGCATTGTACACACACACACACTCACTTTGTCTGCAATGCAACTCATAGTAATGAGTTAATGACTAGTTCGATAATAATTCGTTTTTTGTTTCATTCGTCTTGTTCACATAAATATTAAAGTTTAGCAGGTAGACCACAGAAAACTAAGTAAATTATTTTGATTTCTGTGGGGTAGACAGATGCAATTCGTTACGAGTATTCACTTAGAACTTTGTTGATTTGTGATTATTGTTGGTGACGAGTATTTAGCTATTAGCGGTGTTGTGGTTATTATTTTCAAAATACAGTCAAATAAAAAGTGAATGCAGTAAAAGTGAATGTAATTTACACAAATTTCCAATGAAACCGGACTAAGTGTGAGTGTTATAATTTAAATATTTCATATTTTACTAAACATAAATCTTAATCAAAGGAAAAAAATTAATACTTAAGCTATAACCTCAATACCAACCAATATTTACTAAAGTCAAATAAAATGTAAAATAATTAATGCAAATAAAATATAAACGAACTGCCCATATTTAACCTTAAAATCACCTATTCTGTAAGTAGTTTTTTTTACATTTTTAAGTAGTCTAATATTCTTATTTATTTCTTAATTACTTCGACCATGATCAAAGCTTAATATTTATGGTGAAAAAATCCATTTAAAATTTAAAACATTTCATAATTTAAATATGTCAAAATAATACAAACTGCTTCTAAGTTTCTTGACATCTATTTCACATCTTATTCAGCTGAAGTAATGATAAATAATTGTAGCAGTTTGTTAATTTATGTAAAATAAATATAACGAATAAATATATTTTTTAATTTTGTTATCATATATCACGCATTTTTTATTCTAAACCCTTTATTGCAATAACAACATAAAAAAGCAGCAATATTTAAAAAATATTATTATAGAAAACAAAAATAATGAATAAACGGCCGTCATGGCCCACGCACAATGGTCCACCTGACGGACTAAGTGCGGAAACCAAACCCTATAACATAGAACATAGAAACAAAAATAATAATATTTGCAAAAAACCGCACTGTGCTTAACGAGATTAGAACCTGAGACAGTTTGAATTTCATACCAACGCTAACGCTTTCTGCTATCTGCACTTGTTAAGTTACTATCGAATTTTAGCAATGCCATAAACTGGTCAAGTTCACGGGTACAATGCGTATGTGCTAGCATGTTTAAAGCGACGGAAATATATTGTTGTTTCGTGTAGTGCAAAACTGCGTTATCTGTGGTGTGTGTATCGTGTTGCTTACACATACAAATGTACGAGCTATACCGCGTGTTCACAGCAATACGACTTAACGTGCCTATGCACTTTTGAACGCTTACTGTACCTCCGCCCAGCGGCGAGCGTTTCATAAAGACAAAAAGACACTGCCTACCCTACCTAAATCAGATAATATAAATATTTCTAATCTTGTTCTGTTATCAAATATTATTTTATTTACGAGTACTTACTATCAACAAAAAAATCTTTAATCATAATTCAGCTCCACCTGTCGCGTAAAATTTGAAGCAACTTCACATTGCGCTGCACTACCGCCGCTGAGTGTCTCGGGAAAGACACAAACTATTCGCGTCTAAATGTTTATATGTGTGCTCGCGTGGGTATGCGGATTTAATGGGTGTGCATTCCTATAAATACGTGACACACAATATCACAAATAACTCACACATCCGCACAGAGTAGACACTGTCTTTTGATTTCCGAGTTCAATCCTCGCCGTGCCGACAAGTCTAGATAATAAATGATTTCGTTTTTTATTTACTTTTTATTTTAATACACTGTAGACCATATAATGTTGATGATATTTTTTAATTTTTTAAATCAGAAGTAGTTTCTTCTAACGAAAAGATCAAACATCAGACTCGCGTCTATTTTTGGAAAACTGGTTCCGAATTTTAGTGTTTTTCCACGAATGCTTAATTTATTTGAAAAATCCCTTTTCACTACAAAACAAAGAATTCGACTTTTCAAATCACAAATAATTTTGTTTAAAACTCTGTTTGAATTTTTGTATGTTTGTATGTTTGAATGTATGTTTGAATGTTTGAATGAATGTTTGTATGTTCGAATGTTTGAATGTTTGAATGTTTTTATGTTTGTATGTTTGCATGTTTGAATGTTTGAATGAATGTTTGAATGAATGTTTTATGTTTGAATGTTTGTATGTTTGAATGAATGTTTGTATGTTTGAATGTATGTTTGAATGAATGTTTGTATGTTTGCGTGTTTGCACGTTTGTATGTTTGAATGAATGTTTGAATGTTTGTATGTTTGAATGAATGTTTGAATGTTTGTATGTTTGAATGTTTGTATGTTTGCATGTTTGCATGTTTGCATGTTTGAATGTTTGAATGTTTGTATGTTTGTATGTTTGAATGTTTGAATGTGTGAATGAATGTTTGAATGTTTGTATGTTTGAATGTTTGTATGTTTGTATGTTTGTATGTTCATATGTTTGTATGTATGAATGTTTGTATGTTTGTATGTTTGAATGTATGTTTGAATGAATGTTTGTATGTTTGAATGTTTGTATGTTTGTATGTATGAATGTTTGTATGTATGAATGTTTGTATGTTTGTATGTTTGAATGTATGTTTGAATGAATGTTTGTATGTTTGAATGTTTGTATGTTTGTATGTTTGTATGTATGAATGTTTGTATGTTTGAATGAATGTTTGTATGTTTGAATGTTTGTATGTTTATATGTTTGCATTTTTGAATGAATGTTTGTATGTTTGTACTATATTTGAATGTATGTTTAAATGTATGAATGAATGTTTGTATATTTGTATGTTTGCATGTTTGAATGTTTGAATGTTTGAATGTTTGTATGTTTGTATGTTTGCATGTTTGAATGAATGTTTGTATGTTTGTACTATATTTGAATGTATGTTTGAATGAATGTTTGTATATTTGTATGTTTGCATGTTTGAATGTTTGTTTGTTTGAATGTTTGAATGTTTGAATGTTTGTATGTTTGTATGTTTGAATGTATGTTTGAATATTTATATGAATGTTTGTATGTTTGTATGTTTGCATGTTTGCATGTTTGAATGTTTGAATGAATGTTTGAATGAATGTTTGTATGTTTGAATGTTTGTATGTTTGTATGTTTGTATGTTTGTATGTTTGCATGTTTGTATGTTTGAATGAATGTTTGTATATTTGAATGTTTGAATGTTTAAATGTTTGTATGTTCGTATGTTTGTATGTATGAATGTATGTTTGAATGTTTGAATGAATGTTTGTATGTTTGAATGTTTGAATATTTTAATGTTTGTATGTTTGTATGTTTGTATGTTTGTATGTATGAATGTTTGTATGTTTGTATGTTTGAATGAATGTTTGTATGTTTGAATTAATGTTTGTATGTTTGTATGTATGAATTTTTGTATGTTTGTATGTTTGCATGTTTGGATGAATGTTTGAATGTTCGTATGTTTGTATGTTTGATTGTTTGAATGAATGTTTTAATGTTTGTATGTTTGATTGTTTGTATGTTTGTATGTATGAATGTTTGTATGTTTGTATGTTAGTATGTTTGAATGTTTGAATGAATGTTTGTATGTTTGAATTAATGTTTGTATGTTTGTATGTATGAATTTTTGTATGTTTGTATGTTTGCATGTTTGGATGAATGTTTGAATGTTCGTATGTTTGTATGTTTGAATGTTTGAATGAATGTTTGTATGTTTGAATTAATGTTTGTATGTTTGTATGTATGAATTTTTGTATGTTTGTATGTTTGCATGTTTGGATGAATGTTTGAATGTTCGTATGTTTGTATGTTTGATTGTTTGAATGAATGTTTTAATGTTTGTATGTTTGATTGTTTGAATTAATGTTTGAATGTTTGTTTGTTTGTATGTTTGTTTGTATGTATGAAATGTTTGTATGTTTTTAAGTTTGTATGTTTGTATGTTTGAATGTTTGCATGTTTGAATGTTTGAATGAATGTTCATTTGAATTATACGACTCCATATTACAGACATTCTGACTGAAAGGTTGACGTGTAGATTTAATTTAAAAAAACTTAAAATAACTTTACAGATCCGATCAACCAAAACAAACATGATTTTTGGTTAGGTAATAGCTTTATTAAAAAAATCTGCCTACCCTGTCTAAAAATTCTGTGCACGCCGCTGCCTCCGCCACTAAGACAGAAATGGCATTTATATCGGTTTCTATCCAGCGTATTCCCTTCGTAATTCTATTGCTTAGAGACTTGAAAATTTTATTGGAGATACTCCTTCCAATGTACTTTTCAAATTATTTTTTTTTCAAAAACCTTGGATAATACAGCAGATATTACATTCGTAATTCCTTAATATTTACAAGTGTAAATCGCACGTCAAATTAAACATTACCCTTCTTCTGGGGCAGTCGGGTAAAAATGGCGGCGCGTCATCATAACAGCTGATCGGCTGCTGTGGCGCGTACCACGTACATGGTAGAACTTTGAATTTGGGCGCCTTAATTGCAATAATAAGTAATGTTTATTGTTTATGAAACTGCACTTATCTAGGTATTAAAACACTCGTTGTGATACTTCACAATCGTGTTTTAATACGTGATCATGTAGATATTAGTTTCATAATAGCTACCTACTATTTTGCTAACCCTATATGGAATTCACTGTCAATAAGTAATAGTAGCATAATCACTAAGGGCATAAAGCAGAAGGGTGCTATTTTGAATCCCGTTTTGAAGTCTTCTTGTCTGAGTTTTTCATCGTTAATTATGATGTTTATCATAACAAACGCATTAATCCCTTAACTGCATTGAAAATGCTTTAATTTGACGTGCGATTTTCACTTGTATATACCTATTAAGGATAAAAAGGGCCCCGCTGGATAGAAAAAAACTTACGAATGTAACTTCTGTTGTATTATCCAAGGTATTGAAAATAAATGAATAATTTGAAAAGTAAATTGGAAGGAGTATCCTATTAAAAAACAAAGTCCCCCGCCGCGTCTGTCTGTCTGTTTGTCTGAACGCGATAAACTTAAAAACTACCAAACGGATTTTTAACCGATTTTCATGAATGGACGGAGTAATTCACGAGGAAGATTTTAGTATATAATTCATTAAAAGTTTTGTGTAAATTGGCTGAAATTTGACGATTGTTGTTGAAGATGTCGGAAAAATCATGCCGACTGGGAGCTTTATTGGCGTACGCCGCGTAAATCGTAAAAGTTACATAAAATATATGTTCTACAGTATTGTTCATCTTGAATTTTTATTTAATGATGATGATGATTGTCGTGCCGATATCGGTGAATGACACAGTGCACTTGTTCACTGCTGCCATTATTACCTGGAATACACCATTACACTTTTGGAATCACGCGGCGATGTAAGCTTTTGCTGGCGCAACGCAACTATTCGAGGCTGCTGTGGCATACCGCATGACAATAAGCTGCTGGTTACATCCTGTCACATACCGATATCGTCCCGATATTTTCGGCCGATATCGTTGTCGTCCGAGTTGACGATATGTCGACGTCGTTATCGTCGCAGTGTGAAAACTGCCAATCACTTTTTGCCAAAACTGTCAAATTAGTCTCTGGGATTAAAAAGAGAACGACACTATCAGTAATAATGACATTACATTCAAATAATGTCATAATTACTGATAGTATGGTACCTAGTTGGAATGATGATGTGATTTATTTATTTTAAATTTTTTTTGACGTCATTATTAGAAGGAATGACAGTAATATTGATGTCATTATTACTGATAGTGTCTGGTCCGCTTTAGAGTGTCCTCTATCTAGACATAAATAATCAATGGTTGAAAGCATATTTTGTTCACTGCATCCGATTTCAATCAGTGTTCCAGAGGCGATCCAAATTCGATATGTTCGAAATTCGGCAAAAAGAGGAACTTCCGTACAAACTTTCAACCCCTTTTAGTCGAATTTTCAGAAATCCTTCCATAGGTCCTAGCTATGAATGAGAAAGGCCCTAGTTATATACAGGGTGATTGGAAGATGGGTGCAAAGCTTTAAGGCGAAGATAGTACAGACAATTTAGAACCATTTAAGCCATGGTTGTCTTAGATGAAGTCTTACCAAATATTTTACAAATTTCTTATTTTTTCTAATCGTATTGTACAATTTTTTTATTTTTTCAGAGCTTTATATGTCTGTAAAAAAAATGTCAATGACACAGAAGCCTAAAACATGTTTTGCTTGGTTGCTTACACATTACTTTAATTAAATAAATAAAAAATGAATTCATTTATCATTCAATTTGGCCATAATTATGCAGTTTACATTAAATTTTGAGAATTTCCGAAAAAAAACTTAAAAATTTGGTTAAAAAATTTTGGTAAGACTTCGTCTAAGACAACCATGGCTTAAATGGTTCTAAATTGTCTATACTATCTTCACCTTAAAGCTTTGCACCCATCTTCCAATCACCCTGTATAACATAACAGGCGCCCGAGGCGCGCGTCTTGTACGCTGCTTTTTGGCGCTCAATATTTGTTTATTAATTTCTATGTAGGTAACGATTTAACAAATTACATCAATCGCTGCCGTCCAAGGGCGCGCGTAATATTTGCGTCAAACGCGCGTATGACGCGCGCCCGGGCGAACACTATATCTTCGTAGTCGTTTGCTTTTTACTACTTTTCCT
The DNA here is from genome assembly GCA_949152395.1 of Agrochola litura. NCBI lineage: Eukaryota > Metazoa > Arthropoda > Insecta > Lepidoptera > Noctuidae > Agrochola > Agrochola litura. The sequence goes on along the minus strand of OX424513.1, from coordinate 18,082,922 downwards.
TGGCGTTTTCTATGCATCAGTAATAAACTTAACCGGCAAAGTTAAGAAACACAGTTATACTGAGCATGTTGAGGGTTTAAAAGTTAAACCAATATAATAATAACCTCACCGTCGTATCTCTACGTTGACGTCGTAGTGAGGCTAGCGCACTCCGAACTTTAGGTCTGTGCCGGTAGAGTTTACTTTGCCGGAACAGGTCTACGATGAGGAGCCAGACCAAGAGAGATACATAAACCCGCAGGGCAGCATGTGGCGAGCTGTTGGGCAGTAGCGACCCCACGGACCCTATCTCCCGGGAGAAGTCTTGTTCCTAACCTCTGGCTTGCCTTTATTGGCCGGCTGGAGTGAACGCTGACAAGGAACGGAGCTCCCACCTCATTCTTGCCTTAATTGGCCGGCTTGAGTGGAGATTCGCAAGAGCAAACGTGCTCGGAGGAAGGAATTATTCCGGTAAGATGCTGGTAGGGATCTTGACCGTACTTTCGGGATTGTCCTGATAGCCGTGGAATATCTCTCCACTCCTCAAGCACCTCAGTACATGTTGCCCCCTTGTCGCTACGTCACTATGTGCTAGCGACAGTTTTCGGGGGCCCATTATTGAGTGTGCAAGTCACCCACTGCCATTTTATCCGTTTTCATATAAAACATTGATCAGGCAGGGGCCAAAAAAATTCTTGCTCTCCCGACCCACCGCGTCGCATCGCATTGCCCGCCCGCACCCTTACGTCGTTTTCGCTTGGCGTTAATTCAGTATTTTTTTCTTTTTACCCATCTAAAGATCCATAGCGTAATGTTAAAAGAGCCTATAGCCTTCCTCAAAAATAGGGCTGCTAGTTCCAGAGATTAGCGCATTCAAACAAAAAAACAACCTCTTCAGCTTTATTATTACTATATAGTTATTAGATAGATGGTACATTTTAGCACCTGTCAAGTGATCGTGTCTTCCGGCTACTGTCATCGCGAAACACAATATGAGAACCAGGATGCTACTGACTCAAAAACATGTGACCCAGAAACATGTGACCCAGAAACATGTGACCCAAAAACACGTGACCCAGAAACATGTGACCCAAAAACATGTGACCCAAAAACATCTGACCCAAAAACACATGAGGAAAATGAAACTGGTAAAGCTGTTGGATCTTTTACGTGCTTGTGCGGTGAGCCCATGCTATTCTTGCTTATCTTTATATTTATAATTCTTCTGCACGTGTGTTTGTCACCAACTCCTCCTTAACGGCAGAACCGATTTGGATGAAATTTTGTGTGTATATTTGAGTGCGTCTCTAGATGTTTTCAAATTACAATTGGGCCCGTTAGGTGGCCTTGTTCGGACAGGACAACGTCTGTCAGGTCCGCTAGTTAAATTACTATTCATGTTACTTAATTAAAATATTTAGTTGAGAACAACTCTTTTTTACCCTGGTTGCAGCATTAGGGCATTATCATCGTTTATTGTAGTCATGGTTAATCTTAAACAAAATAATTTGGTCGAAACTGATTCCTCTAACGAAAGCCCAAGTAAGTAGAAAACAATACCTACAAAAACACCAAAAATTTGACAAGTGTCTTTAAGGCTGCCTGTCCACTGGAGCGGAGCGAGGCAGAGGAGCGGAGAAATGTGCCAACTTTAACCAATAGAATCTAACCTCCGCTTCAGAGCTCCGCTCTTATTGGTTAATATTGGCACATTTCTCCGCTCCGCTGCCTCGCTCCGCTTCAATGGACAGGCAGCCTTAAGCCAACCGAACTGCAGTTAATTGACGACATCGTGCCATATTCAGCCAAGCGTTACATTATGGCTGTAACGAGCCGCAGCGCATTTTCATAAAAAGTGCGGGGCGGCCCTCCGCGCCTGTAGCGTGCGTTGGTTCAAAGAAAATGTACGAAAATGGTCGCAGCCCACCCCAATCACCAACCCTCATTGCGTACCTCGGTACTCTAATTGCGTAACTTATAATTTTATTGTAAACGATTATGCCTAATTTGTTTCATTTTGACAGTTCAACAACATTAATTGCGTTATTTACGTTGTTTTTTTTTTATAAATTATGAAGCAATGGATTAGCAATCTGTTTCAAATCGAAACAGATTGTGATTGATCGTGTATTACGCAATTAGTACCCTGAAGCGTTTCTTGTAAAAGTTGGCAACGTCGCAAATAGCTGTCAAATGTTTACCTTCATTAATATGGAAATATGAAATATCGCTAGTGACCTAAAATATTAATAATGATTTGCAATAATCAGGGCCGCGCCGACCCTCGGCAGCGCCTGTGTGCAAAACCTATGAAGCGCCTCTTTTTTTGTCGTCCTGTTTTGCCGCGTAATTTTTTTTTTTTTTTTATGTCTAAAATTGTTACGTAAACGTGTAAAAAAAATTTGCTACCGCTTGGCAATTACTGAGAAAAGGAAAACGCGAATTAAGTTATTTACATTCTATATTCAAGATATTTTCAATATGACTGTCTTTTTTTTCTCGGAGGAGCTAGTTTATAAAAAAAACAATAATAGGCGCTAAAATTTAATTATAAGTAATTATAACAGTAGGTGTAAAAGGGCTTTTAGAAAGTTACCAAATACTTTTTTACATCGAAAACTAAATTAATATTCGGTGTTACGATTTAATTAAGTATATCATTTTATAATCAATATTTTAGTTGACTATTAATCATATTTCATACCATACAGATATTGCCAAATTAATCAAAACAACGAAATATTTGACTGACATCTATTTGCGACGTTGCCCACTTCTGAACGCGAGATTCAAATTTTCTTACGTTTTTTGCAATTTGCAGGTCAGTATCAAGCTGTATGTTTATGTAAATATGATTCGCGGCCGTATTAAATATTTATTTATAGAATTATAATTACAAAAATCATCATTACAACTCCCTAAGTTCTTAAAATCCATTTGAATTACTATTTCATGAAATCATGTTGATTCTAATTCTATAAAGCCATATTTGTTACGGTCACGAATCATATTTTAATCAAGATAAAACCTGACACTGACCTGCAAATTACAAAATACGTATTAAATTTGAATTTCTCGGGCTACCTTAGCCCCTTAAGGTGACATATTTGGAGGCGTCGATCGACGTCCATCGACCGCAGTCTGATTACACCCTTAAAACCACTCAAAACGGTAAACCATAGTTAATTTCACAGACCAGGCAGTACAAATCATATCTAACCTAACCTGCACCTGCGCTACGCAAAACTCCGGTTTAAAACTCTCGAACGTGAGGTATAGACAGACGAACTCGATGGTGGTGCATGAAATGACTTCTGTGAGCCCCGCTATTAATAAGGAAACTCAGCATTTAGGTACAGGTGAGTACGAATATGTACTACCTACACACTTGTTACAAAACATCGAACCGTTCTTTTGACCAACATTTCGATGGCCTTCGAAATTCAACCGGCCCAGAATTTAGCCACTAGCTTGGTGCCATCAGTAGTGTGAAAGCATCCATCAATTTCTTTAACGGACACAAGTCACGAAGGATACGATAGCAAAGTGTCTCAACGTTTGTGGAACTGCACCACATTTGCACACCAGAGCGTAGTCATCTATGAATGTCCATCTGAGCAGGTTTTTCTTGCTTCGACCAACTTGGGTCTGGAGTCTGTTTAATGTCTTCCAGGTTAGCCAAGGCAGCTTATGTACAGGTGGGAGATTTTAAGCAGGTGGGCCGAATGGCATGGAAGGGAAGCAAAGGTATCTTGGCACAGCTGAAGGCTGCGTTTCCACCATAGATATGCCAGGATGCATAGCGAAGGATGTGTTTGTTAAGAACCAATAGAATCGTTTCATTTACCTAGCCTCGCTCAGCGCAGCTCCGGCCCGGTGGAAACGGCTTAGCGGTGCGAGGTTATTGTACGGACAAACCAAGCGAGGGATGGGTGCGAGGGTTGTGTGCGAGGGATGTGTATTTAGGGATGGACGCGAGTGGAAAATCGTATCTGAACAGAGCCCGCTACACATCCTCGCAGCGCTCAGCAGCCTAGCACATCTCTGGTGGAAACACTCACATCCTTTCACAGCTTCGTTAAATTGTTACGCATCCTCGCACCGCTCAGCTACCTCACACATCACTGGTGGAAACGCAGCCTTGGTCTTCCCTAAGACCGTTCACCAGAGAGTGGGCATTTTGTCTACCTGAACAGTTAGCCCGAGGCTCAACAACACAACTTGATTACAACTTTATTTAACAAAAAAGAAGTACGAGCGAATTTGTATAAAATTTAATCAAGAAAAGGCATAAATCATGTGATGTATATTATAATCAGCTTTTTGTTTTCAGAGGTGGCCCACAAAAGTACACACTGTACTACTCGGAAGCGTTTCAAGAAAGTAAAAGGTTACAATTTATTTTATTTGAAGTATCTACTAATACTTGTTGCACTTACTTGTATGGTAATCGAAACTAAACTCAAAGTTTCGATTGCCATACAAGTAAAATGGAAAAGATATTACAGCTTTTTAATTATAGGCGAACATAGGATGCCAGACGAAGTTAGGGCAGTCGACCGGTACCTATTCAAATCAACACCTTTTAAACGACAAAACAAATACAGCCCCCAAAAACGTCCGCCCGTCACTACTCTATTTTAACTGGGAATTAACCCCCAGCAAGCCAAGACATAATATGTAAAAGACTAAGGCTGGACTCATACATTCCCCAGCCCGTCCCATCTTTGATGTCCTCCCTCCGGTAAACGCCCTAAGCCGAGGCTCATACCCCACGGGGGGTGCCCTTAGCGAGCGTTCACCTTGTTTTAATTAGCTTAGTTTATAAGTCCCTGGCTGGAGGCTTTGAGTATAGCAGCTTAAGGCACCCACAGGTTTGCTCGGTTAAATAGTCATGGCCTCAGAGGCCAGCTATGAGATATCATACAAAAAAAAAAAATATCATACATTCTAAATTTATTTTTGAATTCAGAGTCGGAATTGATATTATTAAGAAAGCCCGCAGCCTAATTGCGTAACATATTTTATTTTTGATTGAAATTCTGAATCGAAAGCAAGCCCAATCGTAATCGCATGCCATAATTGGAATTGTGTTTAACATTTTTTACCAAACGATTGGAATTGTATAGGGATGTTCAAAGCAATTATCTATATTTGTTCAATTGAAATGTTTAGTTACAGCATCTATGAATGGTTAATTTTCAAATTATTGTGCTATAATGTAATTTTGTTTTAATTACAACTGATGTTCTACTAGTGCTAAATGAAAAACCAATTTTTAAAACACTTTCTGCCAAAAACTACCATAATTGAACTACGTAACAAAACGTTTTTCTTTTCACGTTTTTGTAATCTGTGGCCAATGACAAAATCGTAGAAAAGCAGTGTTGTCAACTTAGTGGGGTTTCCACTAAACCGGGGGGGTTTGGACACTCCTACTGGCGGAGGAATTTTGCTTTTAGTGGCTGGTGGTTTTGTCTAGTGGTTAGTTTAATTTAATTTGTAGAAACAATACAATCAACTTTGACTCGAGACAATATTAAAATAATACGATAATGGCATGTTTTATTCTTTTAATGTTTGTCTAAAACCTGTGTGTGCCGAAACCACTGCGGATTTGAACGCTGATTTGGAAAGACTGTTCAGCATGACGAAATAAAATAAAATCGAACGACAAAATAAATTTAAATAGATTCGAATCGTATTGATTCACAAAAATATCGAGGTCTAAAAGATCGATTTCTAAAAAATCGATTTTTTTCAAGTTTGCATTTATAATGTTAATTTATATCCATTTTATGAAAAACAAGAAAGATAGGTACCATAATAAATGATCTATTATCAGTAAAATCTGATTTTTTTTAGTTCAGGGAATTCTATAATAACAATTATTTTTATTACCATATCAAAGTCAGATCAGATATAAAAGAAGACATTTGTTTTCAAAATGTATTTATTAAGTACTAGCTGCCCGCCCCGGCTTCGCACGGGTAGCACTAAGTACTTACCTACGGCACACCTACATATCTACCTACCCTACCTACCTACCCACCTACCCCACCTACCTACCCTACCTACCCCACCTACCCCACCTACCTACCCTACCTACCCCACCTACCCCACCTACCTACCCTACCTACCCTACCTACCCCAACTTCACTACCTACCTACCTACCCTACCTACTCTACCTACCTACCCTACCAACCTACCTACCTACTTAAATACCTACCCTACATACCTACCCTACGTACCGACCTACCTACCTACCTAAAACCTTGTCCTGAGAATAACGAACACAACAAAAAAAGAATTAGCGAAATCGGTCCAGCTGTTCATGCGTGATGCCGTAACCAAGGGAAATACCTGGGGAGTTTGTTGCGCCACTTCTTCCCAGCTAAAGGCACTAGGAAGTGGTGAAGGGTGGGCGTTTTGGGGGACTGTCTTATGTAATTTTGACGTTCGAAAAGTGCTGATTCTCAGCCTAGTTTGAATAAATGACTTTTGAATTTTTGAATTTTGAATAGGGATTCATTTTATATTTATTAAGTACATGAAAAAGTTAAAGTTCCCAATGCTTCATATCTAAAAAAACAGCAAAAAAATAATCGAATGGCGATTTTCAAGGGTGAAATACCGATTCACAAAATCGATTCAATACTGTATATCGATTTAAAAATCAATCTTTTGGGCCTGAAAAATCGATTCTTAGATTAATCGATCTCAGATCGCCATCCCTACCTTGAAACATAACATAGGTAATTAAGAATTAGGTACTTTAGTAGGTACTTTGCAGAAACTTAGTAGGTACTAATATTTATTTTTTACTTAGATGTCAAATCCGGTGGATCAGCGGTGAATAATAAACTGTCTCTCGAAAGCAGCTTATTGTTTAAACGTAAGTGGAATCTGATATATAATTTTTACTAACACAGTTATTGTTGTCGGAAGTACGTCACTGATTTGACTAATCGGGGCGCCAGCGCCACCTAGTGGCGCTCGACAGAGTCTACAACATAACGCTCGACTGGGGTTTATCGGTGGTGGTCAAGCAGTAAACACGTTTACATGGTGCTCTGTGCACATATAGAAACTGTCGCGCGTTCCGTATAGTTGTGTTGTGTGCCTACAGTGTGTGAATTGCTAGTGTGATTAATTTAATCGTAAATTATAATTTGATCTGAACTGCAAAACGGTTTTTTTATTGCGCAATAACCAACACTACCCATAGTACGCCCACAGTAGTCAAAATATGGCTAATAATAACGAGAGAGATGTACCTACCTTTTCCGTCATATTTATCCGTAGCCTTATGTATGATTTACTCCGACAGCAGTAAAAATTACTGACGTCAGTGCAAAAGCTGTGTAGATTCCATGCAAATGTGAAATATGACGTTTGACTACTTCATATACGCTTTAATTTCCTTTGATACGTTGTAAAATGCGCTCTCATGCGGCCCACCGCACGCTGCAGCTGGTCGTAAATCGTACAAATTATCCTCTTTCTTTTTGTGGGTATCGTAAATAATGGCTAAGAAAAAATAATGATCTGCAGCATCCTTATCCTTACATGTTATAAAACAAAGTCCCCCGCCGCGTCTGTCTGTCTATCTGAACGCGATAAACTCAAAAACTACCGAACGCGTTTTCAAACGGGTTTCACCAATGGACGGAGTGATATTCATGCGGAAGGTTTTTGTGTAAATTGGCTGAAATATGACGATTATTGTTGAAGAAGTCTGAAAAAATCATGCCGACTCGGAGCTTTACTGGCGTGCACTGCGTTAACGGAAAAAGATGCATCAAATTTATGTTCTACGGTATTGTTTATCTTAAAAAGTTCAACAAAAAAGTCCGCGATAGCATGTGTCTATCTTCTAAGGATGACCCACAATAATCATTTTTATCTTTCAGAATTTGATAAAAATTTAATTGTTATTTCCCAATCTATTTTGACCGGTATAGTATTAATCCTTATCCAAAAAATATGTTATTTAAATTGGGCATTTAATTTAGATTTAAATATGCCTTTAAATCATATCATTTAAATGAATAGTTTAAAAGATATCACAGTTTCAAAATTACACGTAGCAACGCGGGCGCAGCGGTAGGAGTCAATGACCTTTTCCTATGTTATTAGTAGAGATCGGAGTAGGTAGATTGATTTGGGGTCAATGAACTGGCACGTATATATTAGTATGGATATGCCTCGATTCCGGGATTTTGATTAATTCCGAAATTATTAAGATTTTTTTAAGGAATTTCAAATGTTGTAATGTGTGGAATAAAGAATACATCAATATGAATAAGAAATGTTTAACCCTTTTGCTGTCTTTTTAATAGAGGGTGACACTGAAAGTTCTTAGAAAATCAAAAACTGAACAAACTAGCAAGTCATTAGTTTTATTATATCTTTTCAAAATAGTGTCTATTTACATCAATACATCGCTGCATCAGATGGAACCACTGAGAAACGCACTTTACCCACTCGTCCTTAGGGGTCTCTTCGACGGCATTTTGAAACGCAGCCACTGCTTCCTCGGCGTCCATAAAACATTTTCCTCGAAGTTTTTCTTTTATTTTCGGAAATAAATAAAAATCGCAAGGTGCGAGGTCGGGGCTATTGGGCGGGTGACCCAGTAATTCCACGTCTGACGTCGCCAAGTAGTCGATTGTTTGCTTGGCGGTGTGCGACGAGGCGTTGTCGTGGTGAAGGAGGATCCTACTGCGAGGTCGTTTCTCCCGAATTTTTTCCAAGACAAGTGGCAAACAATTGTTAGTGTACCACTCTGCAGTAACTGTTTTTCGATCCTCTAAAACAATTGTTGCGTAATGACCTGTCCTTCCGAAGAACGAGGCCATCATCTTTTTTCCCACGCTTCGACCTCTCTTCACTTTAGTTGGCAACTCCTCGGAAGGAAACACCCAGACAGCAGACTGTCTATTAGTTTCAGGATCATATCAATAAATCCAGCTTTCGTCACCCGTAAGTATGTCGAACACAGCATTTGAGTCACCTCCGTTAAATCTTTGAACCATTTCACGACACCAATCAACACGACGGAGTTTTTGGGCCTCTGTCAAATCATGAGGTATCCACCGAGCACAAAGCTTCCTGACCTATAAATGTTCATGGAGGATTTTGTGCACTTGACTCATACCGATGCCTAAGCTTGTCCGAATCTGTTGATAAGTCACTCTTTTGTCAGTCTCTATCATACGCCGCACAACACTGATGTTATCTTCAGTCGTCGCTGTAGAAGGCCGTCCCTCACGCAGATCATCGGTGAGATTAGTGCGACCACGTTTAAATTCATTAAACCAGTTGTAAACAGTGGCACGAGATGGAGCTTTATCGTGAAAGGCCAATCGAAGTCTATCATAACTTTCTTGTTGATTTAAATGACATCGAAAGTCATAAAAAATCATTGTACGAAAATTTTCTCGCGTTAAATTCATGCTGACGTGACACAGACAATTTTCAATTTGACGCCAAATCGTAAACAAATTGCAAATGAATAAAATACTTAGACAATAATATTGGCAAAGAGTTCCATTTTCAAAATTTTAACTGTTTTTTTTATTAAATTGTTTACAAGTGGCCAGTTCTAAAAACTTTCAGTGTCGCCCTCGTATAGGTGATCGGACTCCAAGAAAAGGATAGGTATACTATAAAAACAATATGATAATATATTTTAAATGTTTATCTATCGCATTCTATAAATGTCTAATATAGTAGTTTAAAAATCCTTACTTTAACAATATTTGATTCAATCCCGTAAGTACTAAAATGAAATCCCGGAAAAAAGGCTTATCCATGTTATGATTTCTATGACTATTCATGACGCGAGTACGTAAAATCAATCTACCTACTCCGATCACTGGTTATTAGGTATGAAATCTCGGTAGTACGTTCCCGCGGGATATTTTCCGACATCCACGCGGGCGAAGCCGCGGGCAAAAGCTAGTTATTCATAAGATTAGATACTTTTAGGGTTCCGTAGTAAACAAGGAACCCTTATAGTTTCGTCGTGTCCGTCTGTCTGTCCGCGGTCTAGCTCCGAGACCCTTAGTACTAGAAAGCTGTAATTTGGCATAGGTATACATATTAATTACGCCGACAAAGTGGTAAAACAAAATTATGAAAAACATTTTTTTAGGGTACCTCTCCTACACGGAAAGTGGTGATGTTGAAAATTGTGAGTTGTTTGCGAAATATTAAGCTTTAAAGTGCCAATTTTTGTTAGAGTCAAGTCCGTCCCCCCCCCCCCCCCCCGCCAGCTAAATGGTTGGTTTTGGGTCTGTGAGAAAAAAATTACAGTAGTAGATTATATAACGAAATAAAAAGAAAAACTATCACAGCTAAGTAGGCTTTACAAGTTAACGAGTAATAATCGACCAACTTAACTTTGCAGTCGCAAAAACATGTTTTCCCATACATTCCAAAAAATTAAAAAAAGTTTTGCTAACAGTACCGTGTGACATAACAAATGAAAGGGCTTGTTGCGAGAATCTTAAACATATTTTTTATATAATTTTAAAATAAACACTTTTAAAGATATTTAAGAAATTCAGTGAAAATTCCCTTATCTCCGAAACTGCTGGACCTAAAATTTTGAAAAAAATACATAGTAGGTATGGCTCTTTACTCATAAATTACAGGAAAACCTATAAAAAGTCTATAGTGCGTACAAACTTACATTTGCAGTTGGAATGTATGGCAGAACATATTTTTCAACTACAAAGTTAAGTTTTTTTTGGGATAAATTCATCCCCTTCATTGTGCGTGGTTCGACACGCACTTGGCCGGGTTTTTCAATTAATATTACAAGTCTATCTTGGACATCATCTGTTATCGGTGAAAGAAAACATCGTGAGGGAAACTGGAATTGCTACGAACATAATATATAACCTCATCCTTTTTGGAAGTCGGTTAAAAATTTTGCTCATGCAGTTACATCTACGAAGAATAGTAGGTATAAGAATAAATGATAAAGTTTAACATATATTAATAAAAGAGGAAACCATTTTAAAAATATAAAATAAACTTAATTTGGTTTTATCGTTTTTTTTTTAACAAGAAATTGGTGCCGATTCCCTTGTTCACAAACTAAACTAAATTTAAGTTCAGTGCATCTTTTTCTTTCTATTTAATTAAATTAATCAGCGCCTGTCACTAAGTACTCCATACAAGTTAGACGTGATTAAAAACTTGTCTACTAAAATTACGTCAATTTACGTCGAGCGCTGATAAATTTGACAGGACTAAACTAAAATGTATCTTCTGTCCTTTTCTTAATGAAATAGAAAGAAAAAGATTTACTGAACTTAAATTTAGTTTAGTTTGTGAACAAGGGAATCGGCACCAGTGTCATGTTTAGATACCCATTTTACGACTTGTTTACCTTTATTTAACTATCTAAACCTATGGGAGTTTAGACGATAGCATATTTGAATAAGAAATTATTCCAGGTGGCGTAAACGTAGCAAAAGCATTAAAAGACGAGCTAACAGACTGCACAATAACAGATACATCTTACAGCTCAGTATCTCTAAGGAGCGATGAAAGCAAAACAGACACGACCATTTGCAGCCTTGCGACGACGTGCAACTACAATGATCCCCCCCAACGAAGAAAGTACCGAGTCAAAGTCGTAACAAAGCAAAACCAATCAACATTAACGGACAAGACAAGAGTTTGTGACACAGGCACAATCACCTACGATTGGTGGAGTCCTCTCGTGGAAAGAAAAGCAAACGATCCAATTCTTCTAGAAAAGAAGAGAGCCTTCAATTTTATAGAGAAGCAAAAGGAGTTGCGAGAGCTGAAGGAATCGAGGGAGTTGAGAGATGTTAGAAAGAGAAGGAGGAACACCACGATGACGGCTGATGGTAGGAATGTTACTTTCAGAAGCAGGACGCAGATTATACCGGCTGGTGAGTAATTAGAAGTAGTCCATGAGTAAGTGACCATTTACTTTCCGACTCAAAACGGGAAATCGTTTTATTTATCTCAATTAGCAGGGCCGATTCATAAAGGAAACTCAATTTTGAGAATAGGTACCAGCCTAGGTTCTCAATGAAATAAAAAACACATTTATTTTTTATTATCAAAATTAAAGTAAGTACTAATTAAGGGTAATATTTGTTAGCAGAACAAAGTTTTAATACAGCAGGGGGGCCTACCACCAGCTCATAAAGCAGTATTATTTTAATATTATTTCAGTGTGGGAAAGAGATGAAGCTCTACAGGACGTATAGCTCGCATCTGTTTCTCCCACTGAAGTAATTTTAAAATAATACTGCTTTTGAGCTGGTGGTAGGTCCCCCCCTGGTCATGATTTTATGTAAGATTAAAATTCTTGGCATGTTTTTTTATATTCACCTTTTAATTATCAACATCGCCATAAGGACCGGAACCTGTAACTGGGTTTTTTTTGAGACGTCGACAATTTATTCGTTAAAGAAAATACTCTTTCTTTGGTGCATTTGTGCCGGGCATGCATAGAATATTTTCAATTAAAGTACAAAAACTGTCATGCTTAAGGTTGTTGATGTGAAAATGTTTGAACACTTCCACCCAACGCAGTCCCTAAGGCTTTTGTCGGGGACACCGGGACGGAGAACCGAAAAGAGGAACGGTCTCGTTCAAAACGGGATGTCTGGTCACTTTATGCATGAGGTTGTAGAAATTAATGCTCTGAGCACAAACTCGTAGGTAGTGTACCCAGGTGCAAATATGAAACAAGCTTTAGAAAGAGTCTTTCAAACCGAAATCAATGGCCGAGACGACGCTAAAAATCCGAACCTTTTCTTAAACTTGACGACTTAACATTCCCCCCCCCTCCTTCTGGTGATATGTGGTGAAGTTTAAGGGTCTATTTCACGATGTCCGAATAGCCACTACTTACCGAATAAATTCAAAAATGGAACAGAATTTGTAGGATATTATCTGCCAAGTAAGTTAACGAGTGCCTGTTTCACCACCTCTGATTAGGTTCTCGTAATTCTGTTCCATTTTTGAATTTATTCGGTAAATAGTGACTATTCGGACATCGTGAAATAGGCCCTAAGTGTGCGTCCACACTGAATGCGCGGTGACTGGAGCCTAGGCGGGCGCAGCGAGCGGAGGCGTGCGGTGGCCACAGTGACGCGCGAGCTCTTGTAGCGGTTCGACGTATATCAGGTGTTGCAAACTATGGACGAGGATTTGCTATTTTTAATAGACAGTCCGATCCTGAGATGGGAGGTGTTGAACACTAGAGATGGTGTGCACGAAATAAATAAGTTTTTTTGGCTGGCAACACTGGTAGCCGGTCGTCAAAAAACGATCTCTAGAGTAATTAATTTAGAAAATTTATAAAAAGTGTTTAAATTATGTTAAATTAGAGTAATATAGTCGTAACTAGTTATTAAGTAGTCTATTCAGTGAATATACAGTGTTTTTTGTCGCGTGAACTTCGCACAAAAAGGATATTAAACCGGCTGTCAACTCGACCAACCCAACGGTGACGGATTTCAAATTATCATCAATCCCGGGGAGTATTTTGTTTTATTTATGTTATTTTACATCATATTTACAGACCGCAGAACATCACAAAATACTGCTCAGGTTTCTGAGCAACGTCCATCACACACTGGCACGGTTTATGTCTCCTTTTGCTTGACAACTAGTGGAAGCAAAATCGATGACGAAAACATTCGCTCAGACAATAAACACTACATAATTTACTAAACAAAAATAATCTCATTAGGCCTTACTGATTATCATTTATTCAGACGACTAAAGGAAAAAATAAAAGTTTTTTTGTGTGTCCTAATATAAAAGCAGTGTATTCTTTAAAACTATACTTTTGTTTAACAGTTCCATCTAATTCCTTATTAACTTCAGCTAATACTGTAACTTCTATTTGTTAACAATTCATTACCTATTTTTAAATTAAATAAAATCTTCTTTTTTTTTTTTTTTTTTTCTCTTCTACCTCCTATTAATCTATTAATCTAAATATTAGAACATCTTTTCTTACTTTGTTATTTAGCTGCATAACTTTACACATTCCAGGCCACTATGATGACCCGCAGTGCCACAATCAGGGATTTGGAAGCAAAACTAAGAGTTACCTTGACGGAGCTCGAGGCTTCTAAAGCGACATGCCAACAGCTGCTCCAGGAAAGAGAAGACAGTGAAGTGGAAGTGGTAAACATTAATTTAAAGAACACCTCCCTCAAAAATGAACTGTCTCAGCTACACATACAACACATGGACTTAACCGACCAGCACAGTCAACTACAATATCTAGTGTCAACATTTCAAGAGTGCAGTGACACCCACGAACTTGCTTTGAATAGAATTACAGAACTTGAACAAAAATTGTGTGAAGCCCAAGAGGCCCTATCTCTCTCAGAGTGTATCAAGGTCAGCAAACAGGTCGCTAGCACCAGTAATCTATTTAGTGAGTTAGTAGGTAGTAAGTTGAAATCAGTGTGTGAGCCAGCTGTAACGATAGATTTGACTGGTGATGACACCATACCATTATGTCCTATTGTTGTGAGTCATAATAAATTAAAAAAATACATTAAAATCAAGAAATTAATTAAAAGGTCACAGAGAGCAATCAAAAAACAAAATCTCTTAAAATTAAATCTTTCACTTAGAAAGGAACGTGTTGTCTTATCAAAAAGTTTAAATAATTGTATTATTGAGTTAGATCAATGTAGGGAAAAATATGACACTGATATCCAGCTCCTCTATAATGATATACTACACAAGGAGCACTTGCTGAAGGATATTTTTGAAAAATATGAGACTTCACAACAGCAAGTAAGTGACCGCTTGCTTGAGGCTGGGGAACTACTAGATTTGGTGAAGTGCAATGCTGAGATGTATGAGTCTCTGACCAATAACCTCTCATGCAGCTGTGCAAACCAACCACTACCTCCTCAGCCTCAGCCTAACTTGCCCCCTCAGGTATTGGCTCTTCCAGCAGAGACTTGTGTTAAGTTACAGAAAAATAAATCAATATTTTTTTGTGATGAATTAGGTTCAGGCTTTGGGAAAATTTTATTTAATTACCTTAGCCATAGTTTTACTAATCATAGCTATCATAACATAAGTTTTAAACAAATGATAAAAAGAATTGTAAACACAAACATAGATAATTATTCCACAATGGTTTTATTATTAGGTAATAGTACTGGTATTACCAGAAAGGACATAGTGGATGGTGTGGACACCTTATTAAAATTAAATATAGGAAAGCTGATGTTATGTGCTTTTCCTTATTCTGATACTTTATCATATGATGAAAATAACTATATTTTTAAGTTGAATAATACTATTCACAGGCTGACATGTTGTCATAGTGACAAATTATTGTATTTTGACACTAACAAATTTGTTAGTGGTTTTAAGTTAACTCAGAGAACTTTATCTCTGTCTTGGGAATGTAGACATATGATTGCTATGTTGATAGCACATAATATTAATGAGGTTATAGCTAATATAACTAAGTGTAGTATTAGTGACGAATCTGTGTTGTCTAGTTATACTAACAACATAGTGAATAATTATGTATTACCATGTACGAAGGAGGATCCACCAACATACTTGGAGGCCACTACCAGTCAGATAGGGTATTCCCTTCCTGCTGGAACTCATACGGGCATTTTAGATTCTTCAGTTGTAGTTGTGGAGGTCACTCCGGATAATTCTTTAAACTAGGCAGTAAGACAACGGAAGTTACCCCTTCAATTAACCAATTATTATTAGAGAATAATAAAAAGGTATCTTCTGGCAATATTTTACATAAAAATAATAATAAAAAACCAAAGGGGGGGCAACATACTTTAAAATTATTCAATCAAAATATCCAAGGTTGCTCTTCCAAATTACTGGAAATAGAATTGTTTTTAGAAAATACCAAGTTTGATGTAATTTGTTTAACAGAGCATTGGTTAAAAGATCATCAAGTAATGTCAATTAATTATGAAAATTATTGTGTAGTTAGCCATTTCAGCCGAAAACGTATGATACATGGCGGGTCATTAATATTGATAAAAAATTCTATTAAATCGAAAGAAAGAAAAGACATTATCGGACTATCTGTTGAACACAACATTGAATTGTCCTGTGTTGAGCTTGATAAGCATGTTATAGTATGCGTATACAGACCTCCAAGTTACCAGAATCTATCCGTGTTTGATTCTGTAATGGAAGATGTATTAAAGAAACTTAGTACTAGTAGTAAGTCAATAATCATATGTGGTGATTTTAATATTAACTTATTAGAAAATAACTCAAATACTGTCAGATTATTAAGTCTTTTTAGGTCATTTGATTTGTCAAATGTTTTTATTGAACCAACCCGAGTGACAGCTTCTTCTGCCACTTGTATAGATAATATTTTTTGTAACTGTGATTACTTACACAAACAAATTGTAAATAAGTTGCCATCAGATCACAGTGGACAAACAATAACATTTTGCTCCTACATACCTTTACAAAAAATTCAAATAAGGTTTAGGCCAATTACATGTAAAAGTTTAGAGAAATTAAATCATTCTTTGGCCAATAAATTATGTGTTCAGAGTTTTAATAATATAGGTGACCCAAATGAGTTCTACGCCGAGTTCTTTTCACTATTAAACACGGAATTTAATGACACTTTTCCACTAAAGACTAAAAGTATTTACACAAAGTTCTTATTTAGTGATTGGGCGACTCCAGGTATTCGTAAAAGCAGGGAAAAACTATTTGAACTTTATGGCTTAAAACAACATATGAATAATACAAGCTTTCATAAGTATGTTGCAAAATATTCAAAAACTTTTAAAAGTGTTTGCAAAATAGCTAAAGCTCTTTATATTAGCAATAAAATAAAATCAGCTGATGATAAAATAAAAACTACCTGGCAAGTAATAAATAATGAAACAGGTAGGAAAAAACAGCGAAATACTGAATTTAATTTAGAGACTGCACATGGCCCCATTAACTCAGATATAGAAGTAGCTCAAGAATTTGAAAACTTTTTTGCTAATATTCCCCTTAAAACTACTGAAGCTTTAAATTCCTCACCCGCGCTTTCTGCTGCTTTACTTAGACAAAATGTGAAGGCATGCCCTTTAGAGTTTAGGTTTCAGCATACAAACCCCCAGGCTGTTATAAAAGCTTTTAAAGATCTTAAAATTAAATCAACAGAAGATCTCTGGGGAATGTCTGTAAAAGTCTGTAGATCTATTATCGAAACCATTGCGCCCTATCTAGCTTACATATTTAACACCAGTGTAGACCAAGGAGTCTTTCCGGATCTCATGAAACACAGTAAAGTAGTTCCATTGTTCAAATCCGGTGATAGTAAAGAACCCAACAATTATAGGCCTGTGTCAATTCTGCCAGTTCTCAGTAAGGTGTTTGAAAAGTTGATGCTCAATCAAATGTTACTTCACTTTAATAAAAATTCCATCTTTCATAAACAACAGTACGGTTTCACCAAAGGGCGTTGTACTACTGACGCCGGTGTCACCCTAATAAAGAACATTTTTAATGCCTGGGAAGAAGCACAAGATGCCATTGGAATCTTTTGCGACCTCTCGAAGGCGTTCGATTGTGTAGACCATGAGACACTTCTGCTGAAACTAGAGCACTATGGGATTAGGAATACAGCTCTTGATTTATTTAGATCATACCTGAAAGATAGAAATGTTAAAGTTCAGGTAAACGGCGTAAACTCATTAGGGTCTGAAATGGCAATGGGCGTTCCTCAAGGTTCGATATTGGGTCCATTCCTCTTTTTAGTTTACATTAATGATTTACCCCAATTACTTCAAAATCAACCGAAGATGGTGTTATTTGCAGATGACACATCATTAATCTTTAAAATAAACCGACGGTCACAAAATCTTGACGACGTGAATAGCTCTATTCTGCAAGTCCAAGATTGGTTTACGGTAAATAATCTGGTACTTAATAAAAAAAAAACCAAATGCATTAGATTTAAATTACCTAATGTTAAAAGTAGCGAATGTGACATCATATTGAATGGAGAAAAACTGGAATTTATTAATCAAACAGTTTTCCTAGGAATCACGCTAGACGAGAAATTACAATGGGGACCTCATATAACATCTCTTGCGGGGCGGTTAAGCTCGGCCGCTTATGCTGTTAGAAAGATAAGACAGTTAACAGATGTGGAAACCGCGCGTTTGGTCTATTTTAGCTACTTTCACAGCATTATGTCGTATGGCATTTTACTGTGGGGTCGGGCTGCTGACATTGAATCCATCTTTATTTTGCAAAAGAGAGCTGTCAGAGCCATTTATAATCTACGTCGCCGCGAATCTCTCAGGGAACTTTTTAAAAGGATTAATATTATGACGGTACCTTGCCAATTCATCTATGAAAATATTATGTTTGTAAGGAAAAATCCACATCTCTTTAATAAAATAAGTGATAGACATAATTTTAATACTAGAAATAAAGATAAACTAGATCAACCATTTTACAGATTATCTAAAGTACATACATCTTTTATGGGGTACTGTGTTAAATGTTACAACAAAATACCTTGTGACATATTGCAATTAAATGAAAGAAAATTTAAAACTCATATCAAAAGTGCACTTTGTAAACAAGCATATTACAAATTAGAGGATTATATCCAGGATAAGAGTGCTTGGAAACATGCTGGTCCTGCTCCATAGGACAATTTAGAATCAAGACAAAATCAAACTGGTTGCTAATTTAATTGTAAAATTGATTATTTTGTGTTTTATGACATTGATTTAACATTCTGTGATTACTTTCTCACACACTGACTTATTAATTACAAAATTTTAGGAAAATCGTCTACTTTTACAATGTTTGTAAATATGTGAGCACCATGTATCTATCACATATTAAATTATCTGTCGTTGCTTCATTTTTAATTCTTTTTACCTATTGTGGTATAGTAATTTTATTCTAGGTGCATCGTCTTCACATATAATTATTTAACTAATGTACGTACCTATACAAACTATTGTAAAACATTTTAAAAGAGTAACGGTGGAGTTTCTTGCCCATTCTTCTCCATACGAAAACTACCTTTTGGAAGGGGCGACTAGAATCATTTTTAATATTTTGTAAATTTCGACGTTCAAAAGTGCCATACATGGGCCTATTTGAAATAAATGATTTGACTTTGACTTTGAAATAAAAACAGATAAATAAATGGTGATTTTTTTTATTTATATAAAGAACTGAGAACTCGAATGCCCGTATCAACATTTGACTATATCCTAAGTAAAATATCACCTAAAATAAATGTACAGACGCGCATACGCCGAGCGGCAAGACCGAACTGGTTTGTTACACCCGCCACCCGCGCCTTAGATCGCTTGCTGACTAGGCCCGTAGTGCGGCCAGAACGCGCGGACAGGAACGTTTAAAAATTACGCGCGTTGTCCCGCTCAGTCCCGTCGCGCTAGGCTTCCGTCTTAGTCACTACACTATGGACGCAAAGGCGTGTTTCATATGTTTGATACTTCGCGCCCGTCGTCGCAACCGCGCTAGGCTCGCAGTGTGGACGCACACTTAGACTTACAAACGGGCGTTCGGAAAGTTTTCAAATCAAATCAAATAATTTATTTGCTTATTACATGTTAAAAAGGTGTACCAGGTATAAAAAGTACACTGTATTATAACCTAATGAGGTGTGCAAAATTAACAAGTATATTAGGTACTAATCGCAACATTAAATACAGAATAGATTATAAATTGAGTTACATTAAAAATATAAATTCCAAAATAAAAAAATACACAAGTCAAATCAAAATTTAAATAATCATTATATTTGTCATTATAAAATCATTATAAGATCAGTCATCTTTTATTTAAATAATCATTAATTGAGTAGTAACATTTTGCAACTAGGACATCGTGCAAACTTATCTTGAATTGGTCCATTTTGTGTAGGTCTGTGATGGTTTTTGGCAACTTATGCTAATGTTAACGCTTTTTTTACATCTAAAATTCGGTGTTACGATATTAATTATTGAATTTCATAATAAATATTTCAGGTCACTAGTTAGCTATATTTCATATTTCAATACAGTAATATTGCCAAATTAATCAAAACAACGAAATATTTGACAGCTAATTGCGGTTTGCTGTTAGAATGCACGCTCATAACGGAAGATTTGGCATCAGGTGTTAAAGTCCTGAAGCCATTATTAAGTCTATTTTTAGCACGTAAATAGTGTAATCTAGATGACTAAGGTGTTTACTCAGTTTAGTCACCTCGCCAAATATAAATGTATACGACTCTGTCAATTTGATAAACGCATGTTACCTATTTAAGGAATTAGTAAGGTAAGCCGTTAATGTCGGGATAATATGTGAAGTTTGGTTAGTATCCCCACATATGTACTAGCTTTTCAGTACGTGGTCGTTACGGAACATTGAATTTTAAAAATGTCGGCTTTGTAGATTGATAGTTAAAAATAATGTTGATGTGGTGCACACAAAAGACATAGCACAACATACAAAAGCATGATTAAATAATAACAAATTACATGAATAAGAGAAATGGCTACAAGGTTCCGATATACAAAAAAACCGGCCAAATGCGAGTCGGACTCGCACACGACGGGTTCCGAACCTTATTAAGAGGTGGCTCCCTAAATTTTATGTTAATTTGCATTAATATTCTGAAAAAGTCACACATGCAATCAAAATGGAACTTTAGTTTATGATTTATCGCATCTTTTTCTTTCCAAATATAAGACATTTACTTATCTACGTCATTGGAACATTTTCGCTCGGTCCATTTTTCATCCGAAAATCATGTTTTTTTTAAAGATTATTTGAAACAAAAACAAGATTATTCTGCTTTTATGTCTAAAATAATTATTGACAGTAAGGAAATATAGTTTATTATCCAAATATAAGAATAAATTAACAGACTTGGTTTTACATTAGATCTCACATAATTTTACGGTAGAAGAACTGCGTTGCGAGACTTGAATTTTTTTACATGTTATGTTTTGATGAGATAAAATTTACAAAATGAAAATCAAAAATCATTCATTCAAAGGCAGTTTTCGAACGTCAAAATTACATAAGACAGTCCCCCAAAACGCCCACCCTTCACCACTTCCTAGTGCTTTAGCTGGGAAGAAGAAGTGGCGCAACAAAATCCCCAGCAACTTTACGCCCGGGTACTCTGCCTACATCACAAAGGACATGTCCTAAAATAGTTTTTTATTATTCAATAATTCTAACCAGGATAACTTAAATATATTTGAATAGACATCCCAAAAACTAGTGGTTCTAACTATATCATACATTTTTAAAGACCTCCAATTTTGAGAATTTTTTATTTTTATTTTAGTAAGAATTTACTTCTAAAACGAACAAACCTTTCTAATTATCAAGGTTATTATAGTGAACACACCCCTCAAAATAGTAAACTTGTCAAAATTGACACATGTGACTGTCATCACTGTCAATTGATTGACAGTAATGACAGTACCGTGTGTCAATTTATATCTTATTTGTCATAGTTGCCATCAACAAATAAAATATTTGTACCTACTTTAAATAGTTTATGATTTTTCTCATAAATGGAGGGGTCTAAAAATATTATTTCAGTGGTTCCTAGGTCCATATTTTGTCGTTTTTTATTTAAATGGGGTTTGATGCTGGTTAGATTTTTCTCGGAATAAAAAACCAACGTCCCTACAAAAAGCGGACATCTCGTTTACATTATTAATTGATAGTAACCCGCTTTAGATTTTAATTTCTAACAACTTACTTAAGTATTCTAATTTGACAGGTCTCTTCCTCGACGTTAATAAGGATATTATGTCGCCATCTCGGTATCTTTTAGAGGTAAGCCTACTTAAATTTCTCTGCAAAGGATTGTTTTCCTTTGTATTAAGAAAACAAGATCAAATTGCCTCGTAAAACTTCACAGACATTGACGTCGACGCTGTGAAATGAAGCCATTTAATGATATTCGATCTTGTATAGAGTTTAAGATAGATAGTGTGAAAGGTAATAATAATATGGCTGGGAAAGAAGTGGACACTGAATTGACATGTTGTAATAAACCTTACGATTTAGAATAGGCAACTAGCTCCATCTTTCCGACCGATCTGTCCTTGACCATTCAAAAGTGCTTGATGTTGAGGCTAAGCGTATGCTGAAACGCAAGTGACGGACGCAGCACAGCTTAGTACAGATTTTACAGGGTAGGGCAGGCGAGGCAGACATACGTCGCGAGCACATGCTGCGACGCAGCTACACACACGTTCGCGTCCTAGCTAGTACAAACAATCTGTCATTGAAACATCAGTGGTAAAAAACAAGTGACGACATGCACGCGTCGCGCAGAAATCTGTGCCGGCTCTACAACAAGACGCAGAGAAGGTCAGACACATGGTGGCAATGACATACCAAAGTGGCAATGACATACCAAAGTGTGTTATCTCAGGAGTGTATAAAAAAAAATTACAGCCATACGTCCAAAATTGTGGTGTAGGCAGATTTTTTAACAAAAAACGTAATTTTTTTCCCACTGTGCGCCGTAGCGCACGCAGCTGTCAGTAATTTCATACATTACAAAATCTGCTCTGCCCTGCGCTGCGTGGTCCTGCGTCACCTGCGTCTCAGCATACGCTTAGCCTTATAGTCGTTACAGCGTCATCAATATTATTTTTCTCCAATTCAATAACATCTAAAACCGTACTGCCCTGGTCGTTCCCCGAAGGGAGTGACTACTTAGATGTATTACCATTTCAGTCTCAGAAGTATTACAACGAGCTATTCGCCTACAACTACCGCCCCCGTCCACAAGCGGCGTATAATTTCGTCTCTCAGATACCGAGGTATCACGAAAAGGAGAAGACCAGGTCACCTGTAGGAAGTCGAAGAAGTAAGTATAGCTGCCACCATGATAGACAGACCATGCCCTCTTATAGCAGTTCAATATTAAGTGGAAAGTTTTTTTTTTTTTTTTTTTGGAAAACTTACAGCTAAACAGACACAATAATTAATAGTTTAAACAAAATATGGCCAATTACAAGTTTCCACATGTAGTTAAGAGGGTTTATCCTACAAGTTGCAACGTCGTAAGTAGCTGTCAAATATTTACCTGTTTTGATTAATTTGGCAATATTACTGTATGGAATTAAGAAATATGATAATAGATAAAAATATTATAATATTAGACATTGTTATAATAATTAAAAAGATGTTTATTATTAAAATATTTATTTATATTAAAATTATTTAACTTTTTGATTGGAACTCAAATATACTAAATATATTGATTATGAAATGCAATAATTAATATCGTAACACCGAATATTTCGTTTAAGATGTAAAAAAGTACTTGGAAACTTTCCAAATGCCTTTTTTACACCTAAAACGGTTACAATTACAACATTAAATTCAGTGTTATAATTGCGATTCATTATTAATATTCTAGTTCGTTAGTTAGCCATATTTCTTATTTCCATACAGTTATATTGCAAAATAAAATTAATCAAAACAGCGAAATATTTGACATCTATTTGCGACGTGGCCCACTTTCAGAATAAATGCTCTTAAGTGCAATTCGATTTTGAACCACGTATGATCTTTTTACTTTCCTACAATTTTTGATGGGCCTTATAAAGCCGTGACACGTTTCTACCTATAAACTCTACATCTAGTATCTAACTCAGTAAACTTGCAATATATCTTTGCAGATCACCATCGTAAAACAAAGAGGCTGGACGATTGCTACTCACCAAGAAGACAGGTAATGATTGAATGACTTTTCATTCCTCTTAGATTAAAAGCATCCGCGAACAATTACCAACGATTTCGGTCCAGAAGTTACCTGGGGTCCAAGTCTGCTATTTTTATAAATTCGTCATTCCAACACGACCCCATTGTCATTCTGCAAAAAGTTCGTAATCTGCTAAATTCATAATGGTCGATCATTGGTCGGTCAATGGTCTCGTAATAGAATTGTGTTATAATGGCATTGTCGTACAATACGACCAATGATACCGCCTAAATCAGTCATTCATTTGTCATTATATACGAGATTACCAATAAGAGCCATTTCTTTCAATGGAGTATCAGTGGCTGACCATTGGAAAGTCATAATGACGCCATTATATTAGCAGATTACCAAACTTGTCAAAATCAACAATTATACAATTGCACACTATTGTAATAGCAGACTTGATGCCCTGGTTTATTGGGTTTGTGTCCACCTTTTCCTGACATCTTCTATGTGGTCCGTTGCTTTCGGCTATGTCAGGGCCATAATTATTTTAAGTATTTTCGCTTTACTTATTTTGATTGGTTCTTCTCTGAACGACCTAACCCTTCAACACAACTTGAATATTTCAGCTGTCTCCGAGGAAACGTAAAACTGAATCTATGAGGACATCAGATTCACCACGGCGGAAAACTTATCATCGACATGATCGACAATCAAATAACAGGTTTGTGTCACGAGTATTTTTATTATGTAAGGAACCTACGTTGGCAGAACGATAGCTAGGTGGGTGGCCGACCTACAGAAGATCGTAGGGAATACCTGGATGAGACTCGCACAGACCAGAGAAGCATGGCACAAAAGGGAGGAATAATTGCATAGCACATGTGTGAGCACTGTGACTATTACCTTGTATAAAACTACCATTTACTAGGTACGACTTTCACTGACTTGAATGTGCCCTCGCGGCTGAGAGTAAGTCATGTTCACTCAAATGTTTTGCTGGTGGTGGCGTGTGTGTTGGATCATTAAGTTACTTTCAAAATGGTTGAGCTGAATGGTGCTGATCCATGCGAACGGGCGCCGTCAGTAAGGACTGGTCATCCTTAGCTTATTTTAATTTTAAATGGTTTATTTTTTTCTTTACGGACGCTTTTAACTGCACGTTTTTCTACATTGTTCTCACATGTATAATTTCAACATGAATGATGTAACCAATATTTTGTAACAATATTTTGATTTAAAAGAGTGTCCGTGGAGTTTCTTGCCCGTTCTTCTCCAAAGCAACCTACTACGCTTTGGAATGTGCAACTACATCTTTCTGACTAACCCCTTGACAATTCAAAAATGCTTGTAATTGGTTTATTTGAAATAAATGCTTTGAGTTTGAGGAGGTCTATACTCAGAAGTGGGTGGAACAAGGCTGTCAATGACGATGATGGTGAATGTCCGTGCAGACATGCGACCAGCTACTAATGACAAGTTCTAGGCTTGTAAAAACTAGACGTAAAAGGAAGCTAATTACAATTAGAGATGTTATAGATATGAAATTTCGGATCTGGATACGGATATAGAAATAAAATTATACCTCTTTCGGATACAGTTACGGATAGGAACTATTTCGGATTATCCGTTACTTTCGGATAGTTTCGGTTACGGATATTAGATTTTTAAGAAATTGTAAAAGTAACACACAAATAACAAATTAAAGACTCGCGCGGCTAGTATGTCGGCTCGGCCAGGCAGTAAAACCTATCATAACGTCTCATTTACCTATCCGAAGTTATCTGAAACTTCGGATTCGGTTACGGTTACGGATACATTTTTATTTCGGATATCCGATAGTTTCGGTTACGTTTACGGAACTCCTTAACATCCCTGATTACAATGAAAATATTACTCTGTTTTCAGATACCATGCAAAAAACTACTCTCCCAGAAAACGAGTATAAATATAACGAAATAGACCGTAAAAAATATTCAAGCTTAAAACAGCATGGCTATCGCCTTTGTATCCAAAGGAACGAAGAACTTTGTTTAAAAAATATTTTTGAATGTTGATGTTACAACGTCTTTTATTTAACATTTATCGATGCCTTGTCTTCGGCGTTGTCTTGTTTAAATTGTCTGCGTAATTATGATTGTATGTATTTTTTTATGCAAAATAAAGCGTTTTTATTTTATTTTCATGTTTTCCTCCATTTAAAGAAGGTACCTTTTTCTCTTTTCTTTCTTTGTAGACTTGAAATTAAACTTGTGCTGGCCAACTAATTTTATGTGTTCTAAAAATTATAGTGAATCGGTAGTGGTAGGTACGTTTAGATCGTCATCCCCTGACAAAAAATACATAACCCCACTTGTTTAATAATACATAGTTTGTGTAAATATCAATGATATGTATGTAAACGTACAGTAAGCGCTCAAAAGTGCATGAGCACGCTAAGAGTCGTATTGCTGTGAACACGCGGTATAGCTCGTACATTTGTATGTGTAAGCAACACGATACACACACCACAGATAACGCAGTTTTGCACTACACGAAACAACAATATATTTCCGTCGCTTTAAACATGCTAGCACACACGCACTATGCGCGTGAACTTGACCAGTTAATGGCATTGCTAAAATTCGATAGTAACTTAACAAGTGCAGATAGCAGAAAGCGTTAAGCGTTGGTATGGAATTCAAACTGCCTCAGGTTCTAATCTCATAAAACACAGTGCGGTTTTTTGCAAATATTATTATTTTTGTTTTCGATAATAATATTTTTTAAATATTGCTGCTTTTTTATGTTGTTATTGCAATAAAGGTTTTAGAATAAAAAATGCGTGATATATGATAACAAAATTTAAAAAAATATGTTTATTCGTTATATTTATTTTACATAAGTTAAAAAACTGCTACAATTATTTATCATTACTTCAGCTGAATAAGATGTGAAATAGATGTCAAGAAACTTAGAAGCAGTTTGACATATTTAAATTATGAAATATTTTAAATTTTTAATGGATTTTTTCACCATAAATATTAAGCTTTGATCATGGTCGAAGTAATTAAGTAATAAATAAGAATATTAGACTACTTAAAATGTAAAAAACTACTTACAGAATAGGTAATTTTAAGGTTAAATATGGGCAGTTTGTTTATATTTTATTTGTATTAATTATTTTACATTTTATTTGACTTTAGTAAATATTGGTTGTTATTGAGGTTAAAGCTTAAGTATTCATTTTCTTTACGAAAAGAAGATTGAAACTAAACCTCAAATTTTAATCCTAAAATAATACTATTACTAAAATAATATTAAACAATTTCGGTATATCTGCAAGAAATACGACAAACACCCTATTGAAACGTGCTTAAAAAATTCGTTAAACGATTCGTGCAATAACGAATCTGTTGTTTATTAAGTTGGTACGGTTAATATTTTAAGGTCAAAAACGGTTTTCTAGCTGGTCTTCAGTGATGCAAGCCTTCAGAGTGCACGGCGAACGGTTCATAATGACGTGTTTTTAATAATTCAGCAAAATATCTCGTTGGTATGAAACCATTTGTTTCATTCACCATTTGACGTCGCTGCTACTCGATAATAAGCCCCTTCCTCATATCTCTTAACCCTCACAGTATTTCTCTAGAACAAAGAAAAACATTGTTTTTATTACACATAATACCTTATTATTTATTATTCACTAATCGAATTAAACCTCACAATGAATTTAAAACTTTAAAGGCATCTTCTGTCTCAACAATACCTCTGTTCTATCAACAATACCCTTGATTAAGATTTATGTTTCCTTATTATTTATTATTCACTAATCGAATTAAACCTCACAATGAATTTAAAACTTTAAAGGCATCTTCTGTCTCAACAATACCTCTGTTCTATCAACAATACCCTTGATTAAGATTTATGTTTAGTAAAATATGAAATATATAAATGATAACACTCACACTTAGTCCGGTTTCATTAGATATTCACTTCACTTTTACGCAGCGCAATAATATTCTCTGATCTGATCTGATCTCTTCAATATATTTTATGCCTGCTTTTTGATAATAATAACCACAACACTGCGCTAAATACTCGTCACCAATATTATCCATGAACCAACAAAGTTCTATTAATTAAATACTCGTAACAAACTGCATCTACCCCACAGAAATCGAAATAATTTACTTAGTTTTTTGTGGTCTACCTGCTAAACTTTAATATATATGTGAACAAGACGAATGAAACTAAAAACGAATGATGATTATTGAACTAGTCATTGGTTGCAAACAAAGTGAGTGTGTGTGTGTAATGTGCGTGTCTACAGTATTGTAACAACTTATAGAAGAAGGTCGTAAGTCAAACCGAAGCGTCATTCTATTGCTTTGTGAGATTGCTCATGGACTTTTGGTCGGTACTGTACCTATATTCTAATGGGAAGACAGTGGTGCTATTGATAAACTGGACGAATGTTTAGTAATGGCGATACCGAAAATGTTTTTGAAAGTGACCCAGTACCCGGGTCACTTAATTGCGTAATGCACGATCAATCACAATTTGTTTCAATTTGAAACAGATTGCTAATCCATTGCTTCATAAGTTGGAAAAAACATCTGCTCAGCAACGTAAATAACGCAATTAATGTTGTCGAACTGTCAAAATGAAACAAATTTGTCATAATCGTTTAATAAAAATCATTCAAAATCTATCGGATCGATCGAAAAAAGTACACAATGATAATTGTAAAACTCGATTTAAAAAACATCCCTGGAATTTCCTACCTCTTCTTCTGCTTGGGAAACTGGCTTCGACTGACTTTATATTTAGAAAGTCCTCCAAATCCTCCATGGAATCCTTCCATGTAACGTATTTACGTAACATTGAAGGATTCACTTGTCAAGAAAGATTTGAATTGGAGAGCATAGAACCGTTTAACGCAACTAAAGGCGTTAAACATACCACGCGTATGCTTTGGACCGTCATCGGACCATAAGGAGTTGATGGGTCTTGTGACACTCCTCTCAACAGCGTCGTGCGCTTTTACGTTGCGGCTGTTTACGAGGGGTGTGAGGAAGCAGTTCTGCAACATTGAAGTGTCTCAAAAATGGGTTAAGAATTGATGAATTATCATTGAAATTCCAGAGGTTTCCTTCACACAGTCAAGTCAGTACATTGTTGAGACGTTCCTCCTCCGTCCTTCCCAGTTATGGGGTTTCAAGAGTTTGTAGGTCTCGGAAATTGAATCGGCTAAAACTGGAAGTTAAATGCATAATTATTAAGCTGATACCATAGAAGATGGACGTAATCTATCTACCTGACGGACCTCGCAGGACCTAACAACATAGGTCCATTGTTCAATATGGTTCCATTGATTATGACTTGAGCCTAACATCATAAAAATTAGGCATAATGCTTTTGATGTGACTGTACTTTGGTATAATTTGGAAGCACGACGCATTGTTTTTTCATTAATTCAATGTAAGTCAAAACATTTTATTGGAAGGTTGATTCTGTAAAAAAATTGCAATGTATGACTTAGCACTTGCGGCTACTGATATTTAGGATGCAGAGACTTTATGGATCATATTCATAATTATGTGCCTAGAGAGTCTTTCTAGGAGACACCGCGAACAACATTTTTGCGCAACAATTTGTTGTACGGGACAGCAAACGTCTCATATACCGCGGTTGTCACATTTGACATCCGCGGGCCACATCTTAAGTTTGTAATAGTTACTTGCATTGAAACTCAACATTTCGGCTACGTCGTGCCAGTGATCTCAAATCTTACTAAATTGGTGATATTCAGAACCCAGACCAAAATTAATTCACATTGGGGTGAAATGTGGGTGTTGTTCCTGCCTACTTTAGATATCTATACTTCTGCCAAAACCTTCAGGGAAAAATGGCGTTAGTTTATATTGGAGAGTAATCTCGGGAAAACCTCTGATGAGAGATTATCAGCCGCTTTTAAGGGCCTTCAATACAACGTCTACCACAGCCACGGAAGTGTCCCGTAACAACAGCAGAAACACAAGTCATCAAATCAAAGAGTATTATTCAAGCATCGATTGCAGAATAACCCCCAGCACTCCGTTCAACGTAGCAAGGAGACACCGCGCGTAGTGAGCGGAGTGCCTCGGAACCATGAACTCTTGCGCGACAGTGCTCTGGTAATGTTAATTATTTATTTAATTAATATTGTACTCTTCTTCAATTACGAAAGGACGTGCGGGTCAAATGAGAATTGAATTTCCAGCATTCGACTATAAGCCGAGGTTTTTCCAGCTTCCGGAAACTCCTCTTTGAAACGTAATCCTAGCGTTTTCGAGCAACCAGCTTCTAAGGGAGTACAAATTCAGGCCTTCCACATCTTAGTGTTGCTCACAGCAGAAGGATATGACCACAAGGACTTGCCGTCGTCTTCGAGATCACCACCCATATTTTTCTGTATATTCATGAAAAATTATCGAAAAATAACTTTATCTTTAATATTTTTCATGTTTCAATTTTTTATCTTTTGAGTAGCGTTTGCCATATCTCTGATGTTACTGGCTCGACTTGGATTCTGTTTATTATTTCTAAAAACTTTATAGTTATTTTATCGGATTAACTAACATTTTTTATTAAAATTTGTCGACTATGCAAAAAAACGGAGGTGAAAACATTGTTTTGTAGCGGTTACACCGCCACATACAAACTACGCATCATAGACATGATGTCACACAAATCCTGCATCACGCGATTAGAGTTTACCGAGCGATCGACATAGATACAAGATTTCAACTTCAAATCGATGGGCAGTTGCCCGCCAGACACAACACCCGTCTGGTCGGAGGATCCTCCCTTTTCTATGGTGGATGAGTGTACACCCTGTTCCTCATACCACTAAAGTTAAAAAAAAAAAACACAAGTATGTTCAAAAATCAAATCAATCACAGATTTTGAAAAAAAAAATAGTTTTTTTTTTAAAAAGCCAAGATAGGTGACCCCTTTTAAAGTTATTTTTCGATAATTTTTAATGAATATTCAGAAAAATGTGGATGGGCACATGCCCATGGTCGACATTGTATGTAAGTCAATACTCCTGAACTTGTTACTTAGAAGATGATCACTTGTTTACCGTTGATCTTAATTAAAATATTTGTAAAATTTCCATCCACAGCGTTTTCCTCCTCATATGCGATAATGTGTTTAGCAAAAGTAAGCCGCGCCCATTTCCTGCTGACTTCCTTTTCGGGGCTTCTACATCTGCTTTCCAAATCGAAGGAGCGTGGAATGTAGATGGTAAGGTTAAATCATTATTAGGTTTCAACACCCAAAGTTATGATAAGTTTACAACATTAATTTCAATTTAATTGATTTGATGTGACATTATTTTATCTGTGACTTTTATAAAATTGACAAATATGTGTATTGTTTTTGTATTTATGAGTCTAGGACCTGAAATAAATTAATTTTATTATTTATTTATTAATATTATTAATTTTATAAAACTAATATTTGTAACGTTCTATTTTCAAACGCTTAGTCGAAAACCAAACTATCACGAATAGGAAAATATTCTGATTGATGTCAACACAATTCATAATAATCTCTAATGGTCAATTAATGTTGTCTTTTCTTTTTTTGGCTTCACATGCCGTCAAGAAATATCTCTCAGGCATGCCGGTTTCCTCACGATGTTTTCCTTCACCGTTTTTGAAGCAAGTGATAATTATACAATATGCACATGAATCCGAAAAGTCAGAGGTGCGTGCCCTTGGGTTTGAACTCGAGACCTATGATTTGGCAGTCTGACGGTCACACCATTAGGCTATCAGTGTGATTGCTAACCTAACTGCAATTTTATTTGAATGCACCACAGGTAAAAGCCCTTCGATATGGGACGTAGCAAGCCACAAGGAACCTTCGCTGATCAAGGATGACAGCACAGCAGACGTGGCAGCAGACTCCTACTACAGATACAATCAAGATGTGGCAGTAGCCGCAGATCTTGGCTTAGACTTCTACAGGTTCTCCATATCCTGGCCCAGGGTCTTGCCAAATGGATTTTCCGATAAAGTGAACCAAATTGGAGTCGATTATTACAATGACCTTATAGATAAACTCCTAGCCAAGAATATCAGTTCTATGGTAACAATGTACCATTGGGATCTACCGGTCAATTTACAAAAACTAGGAGGCTGGGCCAATCCTGCAGCAGTTGGGTGGTTTACTGATTACTCGAAGTTTTTATTCGAAAAGTTCGGTGAGAAAGTGAAACATTGGATCACGATCAATGAGCCTAAAGAGATTTGTGTAAATGGATATGGGTCTGATAGTCAAGCTCCATTTCTGAATATTTCGGGGGTTGCCGAGTACATGTGCACTCGGAACGTTTTGATGGCTCATGCTGAAACGTATCACACTTACGATACAAATTTTAGGAAGCTGCAGAAAGGCTCAATTGGAATTTCCATTGGTTTCGTATGGTATGAGGCCGCGTCTGATACTGCTGACGATTTTCAAGCTGGTATTGATGCCAGACAGTTTGAAGTAAGTGTAAAACGGATTTTTTTTGCATTTAATTTCAGGGAAATGCAAAATTTCATCTACCCTAGGTACTGTTAAGGATAGAAGTCTATAGAGAGAACCCTTATAAGATAGCTTCTAAAATTGGTTGAACTGATGTGAAGTTGTTACTGGCCACCTACAATATCTATTGATGAATGATATTATTTGATACCCTCTTTATTAAATTAAATTATATTATATACACCGTGAAATTTGAATCACAGTTTTTCTAGAACAAACGTTATTCAGACCATGGTTTATTACCATTCTACAGCATCCAATAAAAAAAAATATATTTGGTTTTTGAAAAAACAAAAAAGACAGTTTAAAATTCAAGATTATCGTTACTCCCTACAATACAGACACCACGCACGGGACACAGCATTGTCTACAGGGAAATGTACCTCCATAAACGAAATTTAGTAAGCTGTAGATAATCTTGACATTTTAAACTTAGTCTTTTTTGTGTTTTTTCAAAAACCAATTATGCTTTTTTTTATTGGATGCTGTAGAATGGTAGTAGACCATGGTCTGAATAACGTTTGTTCTAGCAAAACTGTGATTCAAATTTCACGGTGTATTATCCTATACTATTAAACGAGCAATTATTTGTACGTATATTGATATATTTCTTTCTACCTTCTCACGTTCTCGAAATCGACTCTGACGATTTTGATGTAAGTTGCAATATAGGGGTTTACGGGGGCGAAAAATCGATCTAGCTAGGTCTGATATCTGGGAAAATTTGTTTTCTCCGTATTTTCACCCGAGCAGAGCTCGGTCGCCCAAAGTTTAGAACAAGATAATGAATGACATTAGAATAATGATCATGGCAGCATGGAATTAGTAAGTACCTACTATCATGGCAGTATGGAATTAGTAGGTACTATCCTATACTATTAAATGAGCATTCTCTATTTTCACCAGAGCAGAGATCGGTCGCCCAGATACTTATAAACGCGAAATTCTGTGAGGAAGGATGGATGGATGTTTGTTATTCTTTTACGCAAAAACTACTGAACGGATTTGGATGAAATTTGGCACACAGATAGTATATTACCTGGATTAACACATAGGATACTTTTTATCCCGATATTCCCACAGGATCGAGACATAGATGGGTGAAACCGCGGGGCACTGCTAGTCTGCTTATAAATTCATAAAGATCCTGGCAATACCAAATTCTTTGACTACAAATTTTGTTATTTTATGCTACATTTATATAAGTTTTTTTTTTACCTGACCAACTACATAATATGGATCATTGTTGTCTAAAGGCCGAACCCAATAAACTATTTTCAGTAAAGACAGATCGCTTTTGATGGTAGACATATAATTCCATCTGTCATTGAATGTCGTCGCACAATTCCGTAAGGTCCTTATTCTTTGACAGATTAAGTAATGTGACGTCAAAACCATAGATAGATAGGGTTTTCTATCTCCAGTATGTCAAAACTGGTGATAGATTATGTTATTGGGTTCGGCCGTAAGTAAATTAATTAATTCAACTTTCCTTCTTCTCAGAGTAGTCAGATAGGAAACGCCGAACTCATCTAGCTTATTTTTAATTTTTTTTTTATATGACGTGTAAAAGTGATTTTGATATCCTATTTACAGAATAAACAATTTCATTTCATTTCATTTCCAGTGGGGCCTATACGCCCATCCAATATTCTCAAAAGTGGGTAACTTCCCTTCAGCAGTGCGCAAGAACGTAGCACTCAAGAGTGCAGAACAGGCGTATCCGAGAAGCCGACTACCAGATCTATCGCCGAAAGAAGTAGCATTGCTGAAAGGATCAGCAGACTTCCTGGGCGTCAATGCGTATACTACGAAAATGGCGTATAGGGACGCCTCTCTAGACGGCATGTATGCTGTGCCGTCGTACATGGATGATATGGGCGCTGTACTGGTCAAGGACCCCTCGTGGCCGCAGTCACAAACTAGCTGGTTGCAGGTATTTTCTAATACGGTTTTTAAAAGGTTTAATTTTAAACTAAACAGTATTTCTATTTTCTTAATGTCCCTCGGGTATTATCGGATTTCCGAATACAAACGAATGCTAATTTCCATGTCCATCAATTATTAGATTTATCGTATTTAATCATTTGAATTCAGAACTAAGTACTTTATTGTTGTTTTGTTTTGATTTACGTGTGAACTATATAGAGCTAATTAATTGATTCAGGCGTGACCTTGCGGAAATCCATTATAAAATACAATAGACGTGGATATATTTAGTAACTTGTTCCGCTTAGCTATTTCTAAAGAGCGAGAAGACGTTGTCAGTCTGCACTCAGCGTTCGGTGTGGCAACACGCCGTGATCGAGTTCGCAACAAGTCCGTCATCATCCTGAGGATGCCTCGTTGAGAGGTGAAACACGTGTCGATTTCTTTCAGGAGTTTTTTATGGCTCTTTAGAAATAGCTAAGCGGAACAAGTTACTGAATATATCCACGTCTATTGTATTTTATATAGAGCTGTAAAACTATTTTCCAATCTGTCCTGCCTGCGACTTTAGCAGCTTTCCTCCCATTTTTAATTAAATTATATTAAGTTAAAAGAGTATTAACAACTCTATATACTTCCAAGTCGATTGAGAGCATCCGGTCTACACCAAGTGCAAAGGGCAACTGATAAAAATCCGACAACTGACGAAACACGAAGTTTGCCGAGGGACATTAAGAAAATAGAACTACAGTACTTATGGCGACATGTCAAGCTAAACTTACACAGTATAAACTGGTCTTGTTTTGTATAAAGTTTCCGTATAGTGCGAGGCCAACTCATACTGGAAATGTGTACCTAGCTAAATAATAATTATGCTTGCGATAGGAACAGTTCAGGAACGGTTCGAGATCAAACTCTCCACCTTTCTCTCGCCAGTGCGTGCACCTATGGTTGTAAACAAGGCTTCGAAAATGTTTAACTTTAAGCCCTGGCTGGGCTGGAGGCCTTAATTTATTAAGGCACCCACAGGAAAGTCAGCCGACAACCTCCTTGGTTGAATAGCGCGATGCCATTCCCAAAAAAAAACGCCAAAAAATAACTTTAACTTTAGTGATCTCGGAAGCCTCCACAGTTGAAAGAAAGAAAGAAAGAAAATAAATTTATTTTACCCAGGTTAAGGCACACAGTTTTCAAAAACAAAAAAAAACAGAGAAAGCTTCCTTAAAACTTTTATCAGTATTTAAAGACGATTTACATCACGGAAACATAATCACGCATCATCAGTCTAAAGCACTTAGCAGTCCGCTCCAGAACATAGGCTTCTTTTATTTCACGCCATTCAAAATTGAAACAATGGTGCCGATTCCCTTGTTCACAAACTAAACTAAATTTAAGTTCAGTGCATCTTTTTCTTTCTATGTCATTAAGAAAAGGACAGAAGGTAAATTTTAGTTTAGTCCTGTCAAATTAATCAGCGCTTGACGTAAATTGACGTAATTTTAGTGGGCAAGTTTTTAATCACGTCTAAACTTGTATGGAGTAGTGACAGGTGCTGATTCTTAATGAAATAGAAAGAAAAAGATGCACTGAACTTAAATTTAATTTAGTTTGTGAACAAGGGAATCGGCTCCAATATCAGGCTATGAAGCTAATTGTAGCTTCATACGCGGCGGGCTCGACTTGTCGGGTCAGTGGGCGTAACGTAGTCAGAAGTTATAAGAGTTACGCGATAGAAAGAGAGGCAACTTCTAGGTGAATATAACTGTAGGTAATTAGCACTGTGCGAACTGAATTGAACTTTATTGTGTCGTAACAAGAAGCGGAATGAATCTTCTGTACTTGTACTATTATGGTATTCTGTGACAATATCGAAATTTAATCATCTTGACATTGAATAGTTGCAGGATTAGTTTCCCTGACTTGAGATAAATG
The DNA here is from genome assembly GCA_949152395.1 of Agrochola litura. NCBI lineage: Eukaryota > Metazoa > Arthropoda > Insecta > Lepidoptera > Noctuidae > Agrochola > Agrochola litura. The sequence continues at coordinate 18,046,764 of OX424513.1, read as the reverse complement.
TAGGCCTCACCTGTAGCCATCAAAATTAATTTGACAATGCCTTCTTTTGTCCAGCATTTAAAGTAGACTTTGGCTTTGCAGGAGGTTCCTTGGGGATTCTTCAAACTCCTTATGGAAATAAAATTACAATACGACAACCCGCCAGTGTACATCACAGAAAATGGCTGGTCTAACGGTGGAGGGCTACTTGATGAAGACCGGATTAACTACATAAGAACCTATCTGAATGCGCTACTGGATGCTGTGTACGAAGGCTGTGATATTCGAGGATATAGCATGTGGTCACTTATTGATACTTTTGAGTGGCGAAATGGATATTCGTTAGTATTTTTTTTAAGTGAAAACTTCTTTAGGCACGTTGGGCATTTTTGAGATGGAACTAAACCATTGATTTCGCGACACTGTTACGACACCAGCTTATGACCATTAAAAAGACATCAATGCTTCGATTACCGCGGTGCATGGAGTTGGAGTAAAAGACATTAACGCGTTGATTACCGCGGTGTCGATTTTTTTTCAAGTTTTCACTTCTGTCAGCACTCCCGGAGTGTTTTTTGAGAGAATCAATTCGAAATGTGTCTATTAACAATTTTACAGCTTTAACCACGTGTTATTTTCGAAATTGCCAGACTAGTTTCGAACTCAATCGGAGCTCCGAAAATTAACTTGTCACGAAATGAGGTGTGAGATGCTGTATCGAATGGCGCTTTGAATGACATTGACAGGGGGCGCTGTCGGTAAACATTTGTGTAATTTTTTGTGACAGTGTTGTAAAAACAAGATGGCGGCATTAGTTCCGATTTTGGCCACGCGCCAAAAGATCCTTGACAAGTACAGACGCCAGCACATCAAGCTACCCGAAACTGTCAAATTTTCCCGATCAACTTTGAACCTTATAATTCAGCGACAAAGTTGAAAATTTATTAAATCCTGATGTGCTGGCGTCTGTACCTGGATATGTATTATGGAGTTTCTATTTTGTCATCTAACTTATGTAAGTCATAGGACTTTCACCTCGGTCAACAGCCCACTAATTAATATAAAATTGAATCAATACTATTTTCTTTTACAGAGAAAAGTTTGGCCTATACGAAGTGGATTACTCAAGTCCAGAAAAGACGCGAACTCCGAGAAAGTCTGCATTTATTTATAAAGAAATCATCAGGTCCAAGATTCTGGACCCGGATTTCGAACCTGAAAAGTTTATTGTTGAAGTGTCATGAAAGGCGGTAAAATAAATGACGTATGTTACCATTTTTATTAATAAATATTTTTCCTTTTTGTGATGTTTTATTATCTGGCAAATCATATCATCTTCTGAATCTGGGGCATTGGCTATAAATTGTCCTGTTTTTTTTAAATATTTACAACGTGTAACGTTAAATGCGCAAAACCTCAGACACCCCTACTGATTTTTTATTCAATTGACCTATTTCAGAGAGAGAAAAATCATTTAAAAAATTGTAAAGGTTTTATGTGCTGTTTTAGTTCGTAAGATTCGTATTTGCATTGAAATAAAAGCTGTTATTATCCCGCGTATGAGAAAATTTAAATTGGTCGACAACAATTTGTGTTTGTTTACCTATTAGGGCGGGTTTGCGCATGTGATGGCTTGACCTATTAATAAATAGACACGGCAACGTTTTTAACGAAGATTTTTTGAAAAATGTGCCCTATATCAAAAAGTGGTTCAATTGATTCTGCTCGTTATTGATCAAACTATTTTCAGGTTTTGCGCATTTAACGTTATACGTTGCATAATTATCTATATATTTTTTATAGATGTGATATGCCTCGTTCGTTAGTGCTTGCGCATGCGCTACTGATGAGTAAGAAGTTCTGGGTTCGATTCCCAGGTCGGGCAAAATGTAAATTATTGTGCGCTTTTTTTATTTCTAACGTGACGATAATTAGGTACTGTCGTGGACGTCCGCGTCACGTCACAGCACAGCACAGGGAAATAAAATGTGTGGATATATGAAGACTTAAAGAACAATGGGCAAAACGTCCCTACCCTTGTAGCAGTCCCATCTATGTATCAATTGAAAGTACTTGAAAAGTGTATCATTTCATTGTATTACAGCAAATCTATAAAACATGGGGGAAAAAAGTTATTGACTTAGAAATCAAAATACAAACGGTTCATAATGTTAGGTAGAATTCGTTTCTCTTTAATTTATTTTAATTATTTAAGCGCCTATTGCGTCGATGTTTCATAGGTACTTTACAATATACAATGCGTGGCGCGTAGTATGAGTAAGCGAGACAGACATAATCAGAGTCGAAAATACAGTTTACATAAATATAAAAACTTGTTGAAGCCCTTTATCGTGGTATGTACAGATGGGTACATTGTCGACATAACAGGACCTCATGCGCAACCACTTCTGACGCTACCCTAATGAGCGAGCAAATGAACGAAAATCATGCGCCAATACACTATTTATTGCATGAAAATGATGCATTTATACTAGATCGCGGCTTTAGAGACGCAATTCCCGACCTAGAAAAACATGGCTATGACTTTCACATCTAAAAATCAAAACGCTACTCAATTGACTAATGAGCAAGCAAATGAGTCAAGAAAAATCACAATTGTACGATGGGTTGTAGAAGTCATAAATGGATGGTTCAAAAAGGATTATAAGATATTTCGAAACCAACTGTTTCACAAATCCTTACCACATTTATTTACAGACTTTCGCATAGCTGGAGCTTTGCTCAATTCACTCAGAGAACCTTTAAAAGACGTCTGGGATGCCGCAATTATTACAGAATTAGTACAACAAAGAATGAATGTTCCCAACACGCTGGGAAACTACGTCACAGCAGAGAACGTTAACCGCCAGCGAGCGGCATTCGAATCAATGAACGCCGTAGCTGATATTCCATTTCCTGTCCTCACCGAAGAAGACGTCAATTTGTTTTGTTTGGGGATCTATCATTTGCGCCTGGCACGCTCTTATGTTAGCGAACATATGCAAGGAGGTGTATGTAAAATGGAAGTGTGCATGACACCAAGTCCAAGGATGACACATATGACATCCAAACGGAAGATTGTGTGCTCCTGAGAGGTTGTATCTCAAACAAAACTTATAACAGTTATTTACTGATTGATTCCACCTTGGAGGGCAGATCTGCCATAAAAGAATATTATTGCTCATGCTTAACGGTTATGAGGACTGTTGGTGCTTGCGCACATACCGTGAGCATTATCTGGTACTTCGGTGTCTGCTGACATTTAGACAGTTTCGTTGGTCCTGCAAGTGCCTGGGACGATATTATTGTACAGAGCCGAAATACAATATCAAATATTTCATTCACATTCGTTTATTTATTCATCCCCAAACATAGAACTTAAAAATAATCAAGTAACATCATTTTACACAAAATACTATATTCTCGCATTCTCCCATTCATTCGTTCATTCGTTCGTTCACATTTGTTATCTTTATAACAATATACATGTTTCCATCCGAAACTTCATGCTACAAGGGTAGGGACGGGGTTCATACAAAAACGCCCATTGTTCTTTCCGTTCACAATAACGTTATAACGTGCACGTATTTCCATACATTTTATGGACGTGAACGTACGTCCATATCAGTATATTCCAGAAATCTCCACCAACAAATCCCTACCAGTGGGGATTGTTATTTTTTTCTAATAGGAACCCCCACTAGGTTAGGTTAGGTTAGAACTGTGATCCCTACGCACGAGCCGAGCGAGCGAAGCGAGCGGTGCCACGGCAGCGGCCGGCGAGTGCCAAAAACGACTAGAATATTAGAAAAAAGGCTGAGTTTATTTAACAAAGTAAAAGAACCATATTGAAAACGCTCACGTTATTGAGATTCAGAAGTGCCAGCCAGAAAGAAGTTTTATATGTAAATTCAAGCTGGCTGGACACAGATTTTTGCATTTTTCTACTAAACCGCTGTAAGTATCACAAAACTTTTAGCTCGATCCCCGTCACAAATTTATGTGATGACGCCCGTTGATATGCAAAAAGTCGTGAAAATTGTGTGAAAATCACTTCCGTTACCGAGACTGAGAGATTTTCAAGCTGGCTGGATACGTTTTCGATTGATTATCTAAGATTCTGTAGCGTCACAAATTCTGAAATAAGGGTGTTTAGCCGTCATATAAAGTGCCCTGTTGACCTAGTTAAATGCGAGCTATTTTGAAGATTTGTCCAGCCAGCCTTTTTTTTTCTAAAACACCCACCCGTGTTCCTTCCTATGCCATGTTGCCGGGGGCCACGATTTCCCTATCGGTTTTCTTCGAACCCCCGGCAGGCATTGGCCCTAGCGGACCCCGTCAATTCTGCTGACATCTCTTTGAGGCGCGCGTGGAACACAACGCGCCGTCGACCCGGGCTTGGTCCTTATCGGACGGCGAGCTACCCATTGCTCACCGTCCGCAAGCCCGCGCCTACGGTGGCCGGAAATCTTCCTGCGATTCCCGACGCCCAGGGCGTCTCCTGCTGCGGCGGTTAGGGGCGCGAGGGCGCGAAATTTGCCTCTCCCTCACGCGCTCCGTCTCCTCCTTCGCGAGCATTACTGCTTCGCAGAAAGAGGTGACGGCCTCCCATTTCCTCTCGCTCCGTAGCATGGCCCGAATCAGGGCCGGACGCGAGAGATCACCGCCGCCGATCGCAGCCACGAGGACACGGCGATGCCCTGCCCAAGCCGGGCAGACCTCCACCGTATGCTCCACCGTGTCCTCCGGGCGATCCACACAGTGACGACACCCGGGCTGTCCAGCCAGCCTGAGTCACATTATTTAACAAGTGGGGATTTCAGAAAAAAAAAAAAACTTCCCCTCTGGTGGGGATTTGTCGGTGGGGATTTCTGGAATAAAAATCCACATCACGTTTGTAAGCGCACATTGTGTTTTTCATTGTTCTATGAGAAACTCTGTAGCAAGGCGGAGTCTGAATAGCTGGGTGCCCGGTTGATGGCAATAGATTCGCCTCCTATTACATGCGACTACCATGGGACTTATATACATGACTGACGAAATGTGAGTATACTAAAGATACACCTCTGCCCAACCCATCGGGGAATATAGGCGTCACGTTAAATGTAATCATCATCCGTCGCAGTCGCCTGCACACAACGCTTAAAACGGGATCGCAGTTAGTACTTTGGCGACCGAGCTCTGCTCTGGTGAAAATAGAGAATGCTCATTTAACAGAATAGGATAGTGGTGCCGATTCCCTTGTTCACAAACTAAACTAAATTTAAGTTCAGTGCATCTATTTCTTTCTATTTCATTAAGAAAATAGAAAGAAAAAGATGCACTGAACTTAATAAATTTAGTTTAGTTTGTGAACAAGGGAATCGGCACCACTACTTACTAATACCATACTGCCATGATAGTAAGTACTTACTAATTCCATGCTGCCATGATCATTATTCTAATGTCAATAATGTCATGTCATTATTCAATAGCTTGTTCTAAATTTTGGGCAAACGAGCTCTGCTCGGGTGAAAATACGGAGAAAACTAATTTTCCCAGATATGAGACCTAGTCTCAGTGGTCTAGTCTAGATCGATTTGTCACCCCGTTAACTCCTATATTGCATCTTAACGTGAGTAGAAATCTATATCCAAACATATTTATATACAAATATTGCTCGTTCAATAATATAGGATACAACATGTAAAAAAAAGCCTGTCCGATCCGTGAGGGTGTTATTAGGTATCGTACTGAGAGTCTATTTACGTGGTAAGGAAATTTCGTATAGGTACCTACTTTTACAATGCTTGTAAATATGTGAACACCATGTATCCATTACATAATATTTTTTTTCTGTCATTGCTTAATTTTTAAACATGTTTACCTATTGTGGTATAGTAATCTTATTCCAGGTGCGTCGTCTTCACATTTGAGTAATTATATAAATTAATGTAGGTATACAAAATATTGTAAAACATTTTAAAAGAGTAACGGTGGAGTTTCTTGCCCATTCTTCTCCATACGAAAACTACCTTTTGGAAGGGGCGACTAGAATCAATTCTATTTTTTGTAAATTTAGACGTTCAAACGTGCCTTTTTGTGCCTAATTGAAATAAATTATTTGATTCTGACTTTGGGAACTTTCAGAAAAAAAAAATTCGCCACATTTTTTTTCAATGGGGAATTTTACCGGGATATTACATGGGACGCGGGCGGCCGTCGTTTACCGGGTGTCATAACTTATGACCCTGTTGAAAATTTTCAAATTTTTTATGGATTTGTGGTAATTTTTTTACTAAAAATGTGAAATATAGCAATAACTTTTTATTTTCAATAATAATTTTAAAAAACTTTTTAGTAAAGTTATTGCAGTACCCTTCGATCAACAATACCAACTGTTGATCGAAGGCAGTACCTGTCGGATCAGACAGGGGTTTTTTTTAAACATATTGTAGAATGTGACTGCCCATTTTCATGATCATCATTATCATCATTTCAGCCGAAAGACGTCCACTGCTGGACAAAGACCTGGGATCCCCCAAGCACCGCCTAGGGATGATCGATATTAGAAAAACATAGATGCTAACGTTGAATCAAAAGTATCGATGTACGATAAATATCGATTGAAAAACATCGAAATGTCTAAAAACATCGATGTTTTCGGTAACAAATAAAACTGTCTATTAAATTTATGAAATGTGTTTATTGTTATTCAAATTACAAAAGTTAAAGAAAAAATTAACATTCCCAGTATTTTTTGGGCACACTCTGTAAAAATAACTTTGACAGGTGTTTTCCCTTTAGTCTGTTCCGTTGCTGGGACAGGAGCTGACCAGCTTTGGAAAAAACCTTTCTGAAGCTGTGGATGTCGCTGTGCAATACAAATACTGAGCTACATACACATACATAACATCACGCCTTGTTTCCCCGAAGGGTTGAGCAGAGGTGTACCTGTAGTAGGTACACCCGCATTTCGCCAGTTATGTTTAAGTCCCATGTAATAGGGGGCGAGCCTATTGCCATCAACCGGGCACAAATCCAGACTCCGGGCTGCTACTGAGAAATTCCAGATAGAAAAATCCAATAACACTTTGCCCGACCCGGGAATCGAACCCAGGACCTCATGCTCAGCAGTACAAAAACAAATGCAAATACTGAGCTATTTTCTTCAAATTTGGATAATATCTAACTTGATAGTTGAACCTAGTACATCCAATGCACGCTAGATGGTCATCATTTCGATATTTTATTCTCATAACATCGATGTGTCGATGATATCGAAGTCAACATTTCGATGTCAGAACATCGATGTTTTCCAGCTAAACATTAATGTTTATTCACCATCGATGAATATCGATCATCCCTAGCACCACCACTTCGACCAGTTCAATGTTTCTCGTATCCAGCGGACTGCTCATTTTTTTACATAATATCGTAATAGGCTCGACTTTTCAGTTTTATGCTTATTTTACGGCACCAACTCGAAAATAGGACAAGCTCGCCTATTATACAGTGAATTTAAAACGTCAAACGCGCTTTAGTAAATTAGCAAAAGTAATACTTGAAAATATTCAGGAAAAAATATACTTTATCCATAAATTGTTTCCATGGAATCTTCGACTGTTTTAATTTTATTCGTACTAAATAATTCCAAATAGTAACTTGATCTCATCACTAGCTCAGTTACCTTTCACAAATAAGTCAGAATCGGCCATCACTAGTGCCGTGTCAAATTTGTTTTGTTTATATGTCACGTCAATCCTAGTTTTACTGAATATTAGTTAAAAATGTGCGATATAAACGATAATCCTATAAAACTAAGTGTTAAATGGAATGGGAAAGAATACGAGATACCGGAGTTCTCGCCCTCTGACTCGGTGGCGATGCTAAAAGTCGCCATCGAAAATGCCACGGGTGTTCGACCGGAAAGGCAAAAGCTCCTCAATGTAAAATTTCAGGGTAATTATATCGTGTTTCTTGTCATAATAATAAATTGTATGCTCTCGACAGTGCTTCAACATTGATAAATTGCATTATCATCTATAGTTTGCATACGTGAACTCGTTGTAAAACGCACCAATTTTCACCAGCAGTTCTTTATGTAATATCTTACCGGTATAGACGTGTAATTCATTATGTTTCTCAGAAATGCATACAATGGCCTACATTTTGCCGACTATTTTTAATCTAGAACGTGGTAATAAATGCAGATGACGTGTAGATAATATAAATTTTGAGCAAAACCAGTGAATGCTCACATGTTCTTTCTATAGAGGTTTTTCTTTGTTTCCAATTTTATGTAAAATAACGCTACAATTTACAGTTACTCCAGGATGCTGAGGAACTTGCTCTGGTTTACTATAATGTTCTAAAAAAAATGCTCATGCTCTTTCTATATACAATAGGGTGTCTTAAACAGAAAGAGCAGTGGAAAATAAAAGGCTATTTGAATATCTTTGACAGAAATTTGAAGATTACTGTACAGTAATCAATTTTGGTGTCAATTTCAAAGTACTCTTTATGAAAATGTAACAGATACAATAATGTAGTTTATTTGAAGCCAGCATTAATAAGCCAATGACAAGCCTGCCGGCAATGATAAGCCTGCTTACAATATGTGAGAGGTACGCGGAGACTCATGGGCTCAGATACAATGTTAAGAAAAGTGAGGTACTAGTCTTCAAGGCGGGCACTAAAACTTAACCGATTGACCCACAGCTGACAATTTGTGGAAGTTCCTTGAAACAAGTCACTTCTTTCAAGTATCTGGGCCACTGGGTTTCCGAAGACCTAAAAGATAGTCTGGACATTGAGAGTGAGCGCAGGGCGTTGGCTGTCCGCTGCAATATGTTGGCTCGCAGATTTGCAAAGTGTCGACGAATCGACGGTTTTCACGCCATTATGCGCAAGCGTTGCGCTTCCATTATGCGCAGGGTACGCGCCAACCCCAACAGCATCCTGAAAACTATAGCTGATAGGTGGGACAGCCCCATACTGGGACATTGGATACGCCTACATGCCACTGTGGCGTATTAATGTATAGTTTGTGTTTATTTTAGTTATTTGATAATTTCCCAAAAAAAAAAAAAAAAGTTTAGTTACTAACCACACGATATAAAGTTTTCGTCACCACTGCTCTCATAACGATGAAGGAAAACATCGTGACGAAACCAGCAAAAATTCGAAGACATGTGACATCTACCAACCCGCACTGGGCCTGCTTGGTGGATTATGACTCACTCCCTCTCACAAAGAAGAGGCCTCTGTCCCAGCAGTGAGGACATAATAAGCTGAATATGCTATTGCTATTAAAATGTTTGTCTTTTTCGTGAAAATTTCTGCTTATACTCAAATGATACTTACCTCCCCAATGACTGGCATATCATGCTATCAACCTATGAAATACTGTCCCATCCCATCAGTCAGATTTTAAATGCGTTTCATTTTGTAGAATAGGTGTGTGCAAATTTTGCATATTTTTATCTTTTTTTTTTACTATTTATTTTATTTTGTTCTATTGTGTATAGAATCAATTTTATTTTATTTTTCTAACTGAACAGACAGCTATGCTACTGGGGAGTTTGTTGCGCCACTTCTTCTTCCCAGCTAAAGGACTAGGAAGTGGTGAAGGGTGGGCGTTTTGGGGGACAGTCTTATGTAATATTGACGTTCGAAAAGTGCTGATTCTCAGCCTAGTTTGAATAAATGACTTTTGATTTTTTTATCTATAATTATGTGGATGTCAAAATGTCCTCGAGTTTCCGGTTTCCTGAAAACTACTTGTAAATATAAACAAAAGATATTATATCATACAACAAAATCCTAATCATTATTTTACTTTCCAGGTAAAGTTGCAACAGACAACTGCACCCTGTCAGACCTGCAGCTGAAGCCGAACCTCAAGATCATGATGATGGGGTCTCTAGAGGAAGCCATAGCCGGCGCGCAGACCAAGCCGGACGTGGGAGATGAAGTGGTCAATGACCTGGATATAGAAGAGGAGGAGGTTGATGTAGAGAATCAGGAGGTATGTAGAATTAAAGATACATAGATAGATGGAATATTATTTATTATGTACACCACAATGGGCGGTCTTATCGCTAAAGGCGATCTTTTACTTTGTATAGACTGGCGCGACTGTTTCTAAGAAAACATCACAGTAGAACAATTACCGGTTAGTCTAGCCAATTGCGAGTCGGACTCGCACACGAAGGGTCCCGTACCACCGTACAATATTTATTAAAAAAAACGCCGAAAAAACACGTTCCCTTTAAATTTTAAAGCTGTGGGACACTCCCGATACACGAATGCACATTTTTTGTGAAAATGACGCACCAACTAGTTACTGCCTGCGTCTTCGCCCGCGTGAACACTATGTTTGTTTTTTACAATAAAAGTAGCTTCAGCTACTCCGTATAACATCAGCAAGTGAAAGTCCCGTCAAAATCGGTCCAGTCGTTTCGGAGATTAGCCGGAATAGACAGATTTTTTTTTTATAAGCACCAAATTTTTTTTCATGTGCGTTTAGTAAAAAGATGTTATTTTAACATTACAAACAGACACTTTCAATTTTATTTATTTGTCTAAATGTTTTCGAGAGGCAATCCCTTTGGTGTGGCTAGGCACGAAAAACTTGTGTTAAGAGTGTTAATTCTGAAAGTGGGCAACGGCGCAATTTGATGTCAAATATTTCGCTGTTTTGATTAATTTGGCAATATTACTGTATGGAAATAAGAAATGTGGCTAACTAGCGAAGTAGAATATTAATAATGAATTGCAATCATAACACTGAATTTGATGTTGTAACCGTTTTAGGTAAAAAAGGGCATTTGGAAAGTTTCCACATACTTTTTTACATTTAAAACTAAATATTCGGTGTTACGATATTAATTATTGCATTTCATAATCAATATTTTAGTTCCCTGGCTAGCCATATTTTTTAATTCCATACAGTAATATTGCCAAATTAATCAAAACGGGTTCGAACCCAGACAGGCGCTTTACTTTGTGTAAATTATTTCATCACCACTGCTCTCAAAACGGTGAAGGAAAACATCGTGAGGAAACCGGCATGTCCTAGATCTGAAAATTCGAAGACATGTGACATCTACCGACCCGCACTGGGCCCGCGTGGTAGATTACGGCCCACTCCCTCTCACAGAGAGGAGGCCTGTGTCCCAGCAATGGGAATATTATAGGCTGATGATGAATCAAAACAGGTAAATATTTGACAGCTATTGAGGACGTTGCCAACTTTTAGAATAAACCCTCTTAATTACTTTTTATCAAATAGATTACAAGCCTGTGTATGAGTCATGTTCATAATCTGTAGGTATTTATATTAATACTAATAATAAAGCTGGAGAGTTTGTTTGTTTGAACGCGCTAATCTCTGGAACTACCGGTTGGATCTGATAAAATATTTTGCATTTGCTAGCCCGCCCTATTCTTGAGGAAAGCTATATTTAAAAAAAAAGTCAGAAAGAACGCAAAGCGATAACGCACGAACGAACGAACGAAGCGGGCGGGCGATACGATGCGATGCAGTGGGTCGGGAGAGCAAGAAATTTCACGCGGACGAATTCGCGGGCAGGAACTTGTCAAAAAAATATATGTGAAAAAGTAAATAAATACCACATTAATCATGTTCTCATTCCAGATATACCTAGCTAAAATAAACAAGCGCGTGCGAGATTACAAGATCAACATTCTGAACGAGCCGCGCCCCGGCAAGAAGCTGCTCGTGCTAGATATTGATTATACGCTGTTCGACCATCGCTCTGTGGCGGAAACAGGTAACATTTCTTTATTTATTTATTTAGGATCTCATCACTACAACAGAATCAATCAATAAAACAGTCTACCCCCGCGTCTGTCTGTTTGAACGCGATAAACTCAAAAATTAACGAACAAATTTTCAAACGGTTTTCGCCAATGGACGGAGTGATTCATGAGGAAGGTTTAGGTGTATAATTAATTTAGGTTTTGTGTAAATTGCCTGAAATATGATGATGATTGTTGAAGATGTCGGAAAAAATCATGCCTACTGGGAGCTTTACTGGCGTGCGCCGCGTAAACTTTAAGAGATACATAAAATTTATGTTCTACAGGGTTGTACATCTTAATAAAAAAAAAAGCATAATAATATATCTAGTTAATTTATAGTTTTCAGCTTACAGACCGGTTCGCAAACTTTAGTGAGTGATCTCGCTCGAAAAGGTTGGCATTACGTTTCTACGTAATGTCACAGTTTACTTTACGCGAACTGCCAATCATATGTAGCTATTGTATTCGACGAAGAAGAGAATAATTTGCAAAAAAAAACGAAAATGGAGATATTGTGTGCATAACATGTTAAAAGAAAGACGAGCAGAAGGAGAATATTAGATGGTAAAACATAAGACATAGGAGCGCACGCGGGCGGTGAGGGGTCCCCGCGCGGACCGCTCGTGCTGGCATGCATACTGCCTGCTGGCGTTTCTTCACCGGGGAGCGGGCTGCTCGCTTGAAGCGCGCTGTCCACGATTCTGTATTGTCATCGCAAAATCTACTTTAAGGGGACGATAACTGACTTTTAATGATTTTATACTGAACATGACGTCTGAACGAGTAGTGTTAGTGATTTGAAAAAAATATATGTTAAATTAGAGCATTTTCTTAATATTTTAATATAGGCATATTTTTGATTATGTTTATATTACATAGTGAAATTAATTTGTAAAGTTATGTTTAACGCGGATAAAAAACAACTGAGAATGACGCAAAATCTATCAAGCGTATTTTTCTGAAAACTTCACCATTTTAAAGATAATTAAATTATCGATCTTTTAGTATACGTGTTTTATTAAAATACCTTTTGTTTTACATGTAATAAATCAATAATGCGTGTAATTTGGGACAGCGCTCCTTGATGGGCGAGTCCTATTACTGGCTGGAAGTACGACGCATTGCGTGAGCTCAGTACAGAACACGCAAGCTAACCATTCAAGGTCACTGGCATATATCTGCGTCTTAATGCATTTGTTTTAAAATCCTAATTTGAATGACAAGTTATTTGCTGTGTGAGAGCAGTGCTGTTTTAATGAGTAGACGCAGTGCTATATGAATTCATACAGAGCAAACCAAAACCCGTTGCGTGCCGTGCGTGCGTTGCGGCCGGTGCGGACCAGTGGTCTTTCACCTTAAAAGTGTCTTAAAAGATCTACTTACAGAAATTAACATCATTTCATCTTTAATTTAAGGAGGGTGGTTAAGTAATAACAGCCGCAAGGGTCGATCCATCAGGTTAAGCTACGCTTGCCGGGGTTGGTCCATGGATGGGTGATCTTCTATACATAACGAGACTCCTCTGTGCCTCGGAAAGCACGTTAAGCCATTGATCCCGGCTGTCATTCGTGGATCTATGTTAGTCGTTATGAGTCAAGTCTGACAACCAGACTACTGGGTTGTGGAGGTCAGATAGGCAGTCGCTCCATGTAAAATACTGGTATTCAGCTACATCCTGTTAGACTGGAAGCCGACCCCAACATAGTTGGGAAAAGGCTAGGCAGATTGATTGATCCATCTTTAATTTAACCAATATCATAAAAAACTTATTTTATCTTCCCTAATTCCAGGCTACGAGCTAATGCGGCCATTCCTCCACGAGTTCCTAACATCGGCGTATGAATACTACGACATTGTGATCTGGTCGGCTACCGGCATGAAATGGATCGAAGAAAAAATGCGTCTGCTTGGCGTGTCCACCCATCAGGAGTATAAGATCATGTTCTACCTGGACTATCTCGCTATGATCACCGTGCACACGGCCAAATATGGGACTATAGATGTGAGTAATTGATCTTCTTTTCGTGTGGTTACCTGGTGTCAGAGTTAGTTAATTGATTCAGCCGTAAACTTGCGGAAATCCATTATAAAATACAATAGACGTGGATGTATTTAGTAACCTGTTCCGCTTAGCTATTTCTAAAGAACCATAAAAATCCCTGAAAGAAATCGACACGTGTTTCACCTCTCAACGTGGCTGGCATCCTCAGGATGACGATTGACTTGTCGCGAACCCGAACACGGCGTGTTGCCACACTGAGCGCTCGGTGGACTTCTTTCAGGGTTTTTTTATGGCTCTTTAGAAATAACTAAGCGGAACAGGTTACTAAATAATATCCACGTCTATTGTATTTTTTTATGGTGTCAGAGTTTTAAAGCCGGCCATAGGCCTCTGACTTGGCTTCACATGCCATCAAGAAAAATATATCTCTCAGGCATGCCACGATGTTTTCCTTCACCGTTTTTTAAGCAAATGATAATTATACAATACGCACATGAATCCGAAAAGTCAGAGGTGCGTGCCTTGGGTTCGAACTCGAGACCTATGACTTGGCAGTCCGACGGTCACACCACTAGGCTATCACTGATATAGTAATTGCAGTAATTGAAAAAAAAAAAAAATCTTGACACAATAAGTCAAAAATATCAAAATATTTTATTTCACATAAACCTACAAGGGCACTTATGAAACGTCAGAAGCTAGGTGCACGGTTCCAATTGGTCGCTTCCTATGGAGAAGAGCCGGCAAGAAACTCCACGGTTACTCTTTTCAAAATAAATTGTTTCTACAATGTTTTCAAATTACAGTGTTAATAGGTATGGGAGGACAATGTAAGCCTATCAACAAGTACTAGGTACTTAGTAAAATAAAAAATGGTACACAAGTTTACAGCCTACAACGTTCTCACATTCACAAAATCTAAAAGAAAAGAAAAGAATCTTTATAAAAAATAAACAACATAATAAAAATAAGAACCTTAAACCAAGTGACATGATTGCCACTACAGCTGTAACAAATCTAATTTGATTTAAAAAAAATAGAAAATTGTAGGTATATAATGTCAAATACTGAAAAGATTATGTCACTGAAGTATGTAAAAAAAGTAAAATAAAAAAATCATCGTAATTTTGGAAGTAGAATACATACAAAATATAAAGATAAAGATAAAATAGCTAGAAAATAAAAGTATGTTCGTAATAATTACATGGTTTTGAAAAACCAGTCTTACCAAAACTCCCTAAGGTTTCAAGTCATATTGCTTCACAAGATATTAATTTAAAGTAGACTAAGCTAAATAAAAACATTATTTTTGTGCAAACTTTAGTAGTAAAATGACGTAACATAACATCACGCCTTGTTTCCCCGAAGGGTTGGGCAGAGGTGTCCCTGTAGCAGGTACACCCACATTTCGCCAGTTATGTTTAAGTCCCATGTAATAGGGGGCGAGCCTATTGCCATCAACCGGGCACAAATGCAGACTCCGAGCTGCTACTGAGAAATTTCAGATAGAAAAACCCAATAACACTTTGCCCGACCCGGGAATCGAACCCAGGACCTCATGCTCAGCAGTAGCGCTTGCGACCACTAGACCAACGAGGCAGTAAAATGACGTAAAATCTATAAATAAACTCATTCAAAGAAAAAACTTTTTAGTGAGTTGGTTTGTAATTTATCTAAGTTACAAAACCCTAATTAATGTCAACTGCTCATCAAAAATACCCAAATCGCTATAGATGGTCGATTTCTCCATGATCCCATTATCAGATGTCAATGGGCCCAACTTGAAAGTATACCCTTTCAAACAAAAGAAGAATTTTTCAAATCGGTCTAGCCGTCTTCGAGTAATCGGGGAACATAAATAAAAAATAAAAACAATGTTTTCCAATGAACTGAAAACCGGGGTCCTTTGTTTGAAGTCGGTTAAAAAGGATCTATTTTCTGCAAACCAGTAAACTTGAATTCATTTTCTAACCCTCAACATTTATTTTCCAGGTAAAACCTCTAGGCGTAATATGGGGCAAGTACCCTCAATACAGCTCAAAAAATACGATAATGTTCGACGATATTAGAAGAAACTTCATCATGAACCCGAAGAGCGGGCTCAAGATCAGACCGTTCAGACAGGCACATCTGAACAGGGACAGGGATCGAGAGCTCCTGCACCTCTCCACCTACCTTAGAGACATTGCCCAGTACTGCGAAGATTTTGACCTCCTAAACCATAAAAAGTGGGAAAAATACAAGCCTGATAAAAATAGGACTCAGCAGGCGGGAAGTAAGAGAAAAGCAGAGGACAGCGCCCCTTCCACGCCCAAAGAATGACGGTAAACTACACAGACCGAACTGCGGTCTGCGAATCGCCTTAATTGCTTATAAGACTGCAGTCCCGCTATACAAGCTTTACCCCACGTCCTATTTAAAAGCAAATACGCGATCGTTCGAACTTTTTGTTCGGTGAACCAGTAGTCGCGCCGACAGAGGGCGCTTTCTGGTTTTCCGAATAAAAAGTGGCATATGCACGCGACCTATCGCGTATTCAAGCGACGGTCGCGTATTCAAGCGACGGTCGCGTATTCGAGCGACGTTCGCGTATTAGAGCGACGATCGCGTATTCAAGCGACGCGACGGTCGCGTATTCAAGCGACGGTCGCGTATTTGAGCGACGGTCGCGTATTTGAGCGACGATCGCGTATTAACGCGACGATTGCCATTAAATAGGACGCGGCCTTAGACTTAAACAAAATATTCGAAAACTAAGTCAAACATTTAAAATGTTAGGAGAAAATGTTTTAAAAACAATGATTTTAATTATTCGTATGAATTTAAGGCGATTTGCATTTTAGTTAGTGATTCCGTTGATCAATATTGTATCGAAGTTGGTTTCGATTAATGATCTTTGTGTTGCTATATAAAAATATATGATATTATCTAGAACAAAATAAAACTTAATTATGGGACTAATAAATAAAGTTAGTTCCAACAATGGCGCTAGTGGACTCGTAATAAATATATTTTTAACAATCAGTTGTGTAATTCTCAATTTGGATATTTTTTATTTAATTAATTTTGTGCTTGGCAACATTTAGATACTGCCCAAAAACTCTGCACACGAACCAAATTGTTAGCCTCCATAATAATGGCTCCTGTATTTAAAAAAAAATAGGTATAGTCAATCTTGTTTTTTTATAACTTTTGACAACAATTCCTATTACATTTGAAATTTTACTAGGGTTGAAACTTTCTGACTGTCACATAGACAAATATCTTGTACTTTTATGACGGACTCAAAAACTCTAAACTCAAAGCATTTATTTTAAATAAACCAATTACAGGCACTTTTGTATTGTCAAGGAGTCGGTCAGTCAAAGATGAAGCTAGTTGCCCATTCCAAAGCGTAGTAGGTACATATGGAGAAGAATGGGCAAGGAACTCCTTTTAAATAAAAATATTGATACAAAATCTTGTTAACATCATTCATGTTGAAATTATACATATGAGAAAGAAAGACGTGCACGTTCTATGTTCTAAGTTCTATGTTATAGGGTTTGGTTTCCGCACTTAGTCCGTCAGGTGGACCATTGTGCGTGGGCCATGGCGGCCGTTTGGTGCTTATTCCAACCAGCCCACCTCCCTCCAGAAGTTAATTAAATCTGCTGGTCTGTTCAGAACATCTGTGTAGGATCTGGGTGACCCGGGGGTTTCTGTTCTAATCTGGGTGACGCCTGTGCATTCAAAGAGCACGTGCGCTACGTTTTCCTCAGCCTCCATGCACGCCCTGCACAGAGGACTGTCCGTTATGCTTATTGTGTGGAAGTGTTTGTTTAGCGTGCAGTGCCCCGTGATGGTCCCCGTCACCATGCGCAGGCCGTTCCTGTCCAGGCGTAATAAACGCCTGGTTAGCCTGCTATCCAAGGATGGCATAGCTTCCTTGGACTGCCTGCAACCCGGTGTCGAGGTCCACCAGTTCTCTGCTTGTGTGTGGGTGAACTCCTGTAGCCACCTGCGTATTTGGTTGAAGGGGATTGGCACGATAGGCTCGGGTCCACAGACTGCCGTGCTAGATCCTCTTCTAGCAAGTTCGTCAGCTGCGTCGTTACCTAGCGATCCGCTGTGTCCTTTTATCCATTGCAGTGTCACCGTGTTGCGGTTAGATACCGTTACTTGTTCTAGTGCATTGTGACATTCTAGTGTTAACTTTGAAGTAATATTTTTTTTTCCGTACGTCTGACGTGCACGTTAAAAGCGTCCGTAATTAAATACGGACGTGCAAGCAGAGCTTAGAACCGGTACCAAAAGTACAGGTTCTGTACCGGTATTTAGCGGTTCTTGCCATTTCGGTACCTGAGTACCGCTTCCAGATGGGTACCGGTACTCCACCTAACAAGTACCTGTACCAAATTCAGGTACCTGCCGCGTACCACAAATCTAATACCTTTGATGTTATTTTTCTAATCTATCCTTTTTACTTACTATATCTGTTTTCTCACTCTAAGGCAGTTCTCCCACCGCCGGTGATTAACGAATAGCGAGTAGAGCTTGCAACTGAAAACGAGTTGGCGAGCAGCGAGTGTGTAGTTCCGATAGTTTTGTCGCGAGTGTCCAAGTGCGACGGGCGATTATTCGCACCACTCGCTCGGGGCGAAATTACCGCCGTTTGGTGTCTCGGCGTGAGTTCTGACCGCCAAGCGAGCATCGCTGAGCAAGTATCGCTGAGCGAGTATTATTTTTGAGAGGTCTTGTCGCTCAGCGACAAACTAGTGGAGCGAGTCCTCGCCGGCGGTGTGAACAGTCAGCGATCAACTATTAATATATGCATCTCTATTGTTTACATGGAATGTATAAATCTATTGTACGTTTCTTGAGTGAGAAAATAGGCGACAGTTAGTCCCTTCCTCGCCGGCGGTGGGACAACAGCCTAACATATAGAAATATTTGTTTGGTACCGATACTGATTAGAAATACCAATAGTACAGGTACTACGTGACTACGTCTGGTACCGGTATCACACAATGACTAATGGTACCGGTTCCCAAAAATACCGGTATCTCAAGCCCTGCGTGCAAGTGATTTTCAACCTTAGCGTGATAAAGCAAAGGTCGACTGGTCGACTATACATGTGGACTCACAACAAGAGAAATCTCGAATTTTGTCACATCTCCCATTCAAAATTTTCACTGAAACTGTGACACTTGTCACTATAGACCATTTTAGATACAGGAGCCATTGAAAACTGAAAGGCTGTATGTCATGACAATGCAGATGAAACAGGTAACGAAACATTGCATTTAATGCGTTGTATTTAAACGTGGTCTTATCTTATTATGCTCAGTCCTTTTAAAAGGTAAAAATGAAATGCCTTGCCACCTTGACGGATTCCTTAAAAAAACTTGAGATCCGTAGCCACCAAAAACCCGCATTCGCATCCGCGGATGATAAAAAATCTGCATCCCCAACATCTCTGGTTCAGACCACAACAAGATTCATCGACCGTATTGTAACAATCTTGGCGTCCACATCCTGGTAACATATCAGTGATTTTTCTAGGGTCACCGAAATGCACGCACTGCAATTAAAACATTGCCTGTAATTAAAAAAAAATCATTTGCATAATTTACCAATTAAAATAACTGGGCCTAATAAGCTAAGACCTTGATAGTCTTAATTAAAAATAAGTAAATTCTTTCTTTCAAACATAATTAAGTGATCCATTTTGAAGCTCTACACTTTCGGTCATATAAACTTACATTATATTTACCTCAACGACTCGTAAGAAACAAGATTATTAAGGCCCATTTTCGCGAAAAGAGATTATCTCCTTGATAGGCGTTTATTGAAAGCAGATAAAAAGTTACCTTAATACTCGTATCATAAAATAGATATTTTAAAGATTGGTTCCATTCCAGCGAAATCGCACGCGCACAAAGACACGTGTCTACGTACAACGTACGTAGCCAATCGCCAATCGTTGTATCTAGCTGGTTTTCTGCAGGTACACACGGCTACATACAAGGTGTCGCTAGCCGATGGCCCAGGGGGGCAAGTTGATATACCTATGAAGGATGGGAAAAGTATTATTTGTAGGTACAGTAAAAAGTCAAGAGCACATGAAGCTTTACACTTGTAGTGCGAGTCTTTATTACCTCTACGGCGCACAATGGGGCTAAAATCGACGCTGATGGACATTTGATTTTTGACAAATCAGTTTCAACTCGGGTAGTCCCGATAGGAACTGAGAAAAATAATTATTTCCATATTCAATTTATGAATTGGAAACGTCGTTTTTCATAATAGGTATTATGGCTGGGCCTACCACCAGCACATAGATACGAATATTAGGTCCCCGGACCCCGGATAAGACCCCGTTTAGGAGATATGGAACTTTTAAAAACCAAATAAAAGTCGTCCAAATAACCAAAATTGGCTTTATAAATAAGTATGTAGTTTCTTTCCATTAAAATGCCTTGTATTTACAAAAAAAAATATCTCTAGGGCAGCTGCCCCCTTTGCTCCCTTGGCGACGCCCTTGGTTACATATCAAGCTATACATTTCCAGTATAAGCTGATCTCACATTGTATAGAATTTTCATACAATGAGAGGTACAGCTTATACTGGAAATGTATAGCTTAATAATTATGTAGCTGTGTGTACCTAACTTTTTTTGTGCGCATGTATAGTCGCCTCGCCTTTCAAAATTGGAATCGTCCTACAAACAGTCGTCTTGTTTGGACATTTTTGCCTCTCGATAAGCGAGAAACTTGCCTCCTGTAAATGAGCCTTATGTAATTTTACTATGAGAACACGGTGTGTAGAATATATTATTTTCTTAAATGACTGAAGCTGCTTATCGTATGGTACGGCAATGCCGAATATTGCGATTATATAAGTGCCTTTTCACAAGCTCCGGCTGCCAGTTAGCCGGGTAACCGGCGACGAAGTTTATGAAAAACCGGGTAAAATGTGAACATGGCAACCAAAACGTGTGAAAAGGCACTAAGGCCGAGATCTATAAACGTTATTTAGCATAAACTTTGTCTAAACGTTATTCCTGTCACTGTCAAACTACACAAATGCAAGATGGAGACGGGAACAATGCCATCATGTCTCAAGTCAAACCATGAGTTAATTAACGTTTATAGATATCGGCCTAAGAGGATGTCCCCATCTTCAATCGAACATAATATAGCATCAATTTTAACCCTTCCTATGCCTTATTACAGAAACAATTAAAAAGAAATGGTGTCTCGCGGGGATCCTAGTTCGCCCATACGAAGGGTTAAACAGTAAATTTTAATATTAATAATTAAATTTTATCTGTAATTTATCGTATACATCCGAAATACATTCTAGACGTATAGATGATAATAATAATACTGTGGGCTATTTATTTTAATACTTTCAACTGGGTGGTTGTAGTTGTCACAATTTTACTTTCTCAAAAATGTGACGTATTACATCGATTGACAAGTAACGAGTGTGACAAAAAACAATGTTGTCGTAAGGCAACTCTACGAAAGCTAAAGCAGACGATAAGTAATCATCTTATGAGTTTGAAAAAGTACTCTAGATTTACTTATAGACCGTTCACTATAACTTGTCCCTTGCAGTAATTTTGGCACCATTGCTTGTCAAGCTTAGTTTCAATACCAATAGAGTTGAAAATGGCGACTGAGAGAACAGTGCGACCAGTCGCCATACGGGACAAGTTATAATGAACGCATTGTAGATGTTTAGTCAGGGAAACGAGAGCATTTTATTATTCTCGCCGGTTAGCGTACTAAATGCAAGATTTATAAACGTTAGGTACTTAGTACGTAGATTGGCTAAGTATTATACCTGTCACTATCGCAAGACTGTCAAACTACAAGTGCGAGATAGAGACGGAAATATGTCCAAGCCAAAGCACATGCTATAGTTTGACCGAAACCGCTGTACCGCGTCTTAAGGTTGCACTAGTCGACGGCTCGAACTCGTTGATGAGGCGGCTAATATGCGTGCTATTTAGTTATTTGTTTAGTTTTATTTATTTATTTACTTTTATTTATTTATCTAGTTTTTATTTACATATTTAGTGAAATAGATAATGATTTATAACGAAAACGAGCGCGTAAAATTTCATGAACAGACTTTTGGGCGTATAGATATTATGGGAAAACTACTAGATGTATCTACTCAAAATAAAATTATTTGAACTTTTGAATAAATTATCTATTCCTGTACGGTTTCTATTTTGCCATTTTCATACTACATAAGGTATTTACTTACACCCAAAGATGAGATAAAATGAGTGTTGAAATATGGAAGTTTCGACGCTCATAACTTCCAAACCAATACTTTTTTCCCCAATTCTGCTTCTATACAGAGCTAGATAACGACAAAACAAATTGATAGAATTTTTAGTTTTGAACGTATACCGTCAAACAGTACCCTAATATGCGTAATACAACACAATCACAATCTGTTTCGATTTGAAACAGATTGTAGCGGTTACACCGCCACATACAAACTACGCATCAAAGACATGACGTCACACAAATCCTGCATCGCGCAGTTAGAGTTTACCGAGCGATCGACATACATACAAGATTTCAACTTCCAACCGATGGGCAGTTGCCCGCCAGACACAACACCCGTCTGGTCGGAGGATCCTCCCTTTTCTATGGTGGATGAGTGAACTTTACACCCTGTTCCTCATACCACTAAATTGGTGACCCTGAGTATGAACGTCAACGCAGCCTTCGTGCAATTACTTCGGCGTGACGTCATCATCATCATCACTCCCGCAAGCTTTCGTGAGGCGAGTCACAAAGCCAGCCAGCACCCACGGCTTCAACGGGTATCCTGACCACCAGCATGCAGCGAACGCGCATTCCTGGTCATCACCCTCAGCCTCATCACCCCGACTCACTGGGGAATCAACGCAATCAGCCTCATCACCCCGACTCACTGGGGAATCAACGCAATCACCTCAATCATCCCGACTCACTGGGGAATCACAGCAATCACCCCAACCACCCCGACTCACTGGGGAATCAACGCTATCAGCCTCATCACCCCGACTCACTGGGGAATCAACGCAATCAGCCTCATCACCCCGACTCACTGGGGAATCAACGCAATCACCTCAATCATCCCGACTCACTGGGGAATCACAGCAATCACCTCAACCACCCCGACTCACTGGGGAATCAACGCTATCAGCCTCATCACCCCGACTCACTGGGGAATCACCGCAATCACCACAATCACCACAGACAGTTCCGACGCACCGCGAACTATGTAGCACCTGGTTCCGACTTACTGGAACCACAGCTGGCACTGTGTGAAGCATCGCAAGATTCAGCCCACTATCGACCTCCGGTCTCCGGAGTGGAGTGATGTAGCGGTTACACCGCCACATACAAACTACGCATCAAAGACATGACGTCACACAAATCCTGCATCGCGCAGTTAGAGTTTACCGAGCGATCGACATACATACAAGATTTCAACTTCCAACCGATGGGCAGTTGCCCGCCAGACACAACACCCGTCTGGTCGGAGGATCCTCCCTTTTCTATGGTGGATGAGTGAACTTTACACCCTGTTTACCACTAAAAGATTGCTTATCCATTGCCTCATAAGTTAGAAAAAAAAAATCTGCTCAACAACGTAAATAACGCAATGAATGTTGTTGAACTGACAAAATGAAACAAATTTAGCAAAATGGTTTACGAAAATAAGTTACGCAGTTAGGGTACAGACGAGTAATCATCATACAACGTTTGTATGGAAAAATTACCGACTAGTGTACACTTAAGAATGCGCGGCAGCGTTGACGAATGAGCGGCGGGACGCCGTGAGCGTTGACAAATGAGCGGCCTGCACTGCCCCCCCACCGCGCACATACCTAAGTCTTTATCTCTATAGTCGTTTATTAATCTGCCTTAGCGAGTTTTATGAGTTACCCAAAAACCGATTAAAAAGCGTACCTATTAATTGTGACATCTGCAGCAACTCTTTCAGTGCTTCTGAGTTCATTCGGGTAGTCATTTTTATGTTTTACAACATAAGTCATAGTATAGAATTGTCCATTTTTTATTAGATCTTATAAGTCTTGGCCATGTATAAACGCCCATTGTACATAATTGCTACATGGTCAGTGTCTAATTAGGTTATTAATATTTTTAATTTATAAAATAAAATATTTGTAAAATCAATGTCTGTGGTTTTTATTGAATTTTAAGAAAAGTAATCATTTATTTGCAGAAAATACAAGTGTTACCAGTAGTAAAAATTCGTGATTAAATGTACATTCCATATTTTGCCTGTTTAGCTGCTCTCAAAACGGTGAAGGAAAACATCGTGAGGAAACCGGCATGTCCTAGAACCGAAAATATGAAGACATCTACCAACCCGCAATGGGCCCGCGTTGTGGATTACGGCCCACTCCCTCTCACAGAGAGGAGGCCTGTGTCCCAGCAGTGGGAACATATTTATAGGCTGTTGATGATACACTCTCCTCGCCTTTTTTCGGCAAACTAATTTATTAAATCATTTATAGCTGATGAGGAATTTGGGAAGTTTTTATTAATTTTTGCTTACGCACGTCGGGGGCCTCTGTGGCCCGGAGGCCCTGTATAATTGATACGGCAGATACGGCGGTAGCTACGGCCCTGAGAGACGCGGCCCTATTCGCCATTTTCGTAGTATACGCATTGACGCCCAGGAAGTCTGCTGATCCTTTCAGCAATGCTACTTCTGTCGGTGATAGATCTGGTAGTCGGCTTCTTGGATACGCTTGTTCTGCACTCTTGAGTGCTACGTTCTTGCGCACTGCTGAAGGGAAGTTACCCACTTTTGAGAATATTGGATGGGCGTATAGACCCCACTGGAAGAAGAAAAGTTGAATTAATTAATTTACTAACGGCCGAACCCAATAACCTATCTATCACCAGTTTTGGCATACTGGAGATAGAAAAACCCTATCTATCTATGGTTTTGACGTCACAATAATCTGTCAGAGAATAAGGACCTTACGGAATTGTCCGACGACATTCAATGGCAGATAGAATAATACTATCTACCACCAATAGCGATCTATCTATTACTGAAAATAGGTTTTTGGGTTCATCATCATCATTTCAGCCGAAAGACGTCCACTGCTGAACATAGGCCTCCCCCGAGCACCTCCACTTCGACCGATTCTGTGCTTTCCGCATCCAGCGGATTCCTGCGGCCTTCACAAAGTCATCGGTCCATCTTGTGGGAGGCCTTCCAACGCTACGTCTTCCGGTACGCGGTCGCCACTCCAGAACCTTTCGGCCCCATCGGCTATCCGTTCTACGAGCAATATGCCCTGCCCATTGCCACTTAAGTTTCGCAATTCTTCGAATTCTTCTTCGATTCTTCTTTGGGTTCGGCCGTTAGTAATTCACAAGATACTTAGGATTCAGGCTACTAAAAATAATCATATTATCAACTGAAGGTTAATGAAAAACGTTATTTGTTTAGGTTTTTTTTTTCAGAAGTTTTTATAAGGATGACAGCGTGTTAGTTAAAGTCCACCTTGCCAAACTGCTTAGTAGGAAAAGGAAAATGAAAATAACTACAGACAGACTTCTGTTCAATGTGTGTGTGAGGTATTAGGTGACCCTAGCGAGGCTTAACCTGTTTCGTAGCGACGAATAAAGAAATATTACTTAACAAAGGTGTTTATTCGTGTTCTTACAAGCCTTGAAGGATATAGTGACATTAGTTACCTATTGATTTTTTTTTTCAAATAAAATAATGCTGGAGTTTAGTAAGTTCGACGACATATTAAATAATAAAGTTAGATCAAACTGTGAAATGAAACCGACCCGATATGAAGATTCGTGGAAAAACTTATTTACTAACATGCCGCAAGTGATAACAACCCAGCCGAGAGCAAAACAAGATGGCGACGGGGCCAATACCCAACCCATGAATACAAAACAAGTAAGAGAAGAAACATGCGGATACTTTTGTTGTGATTTTTTTTACTGCAATTGTAAAGACAAATTCCGAAGGCCAAATTCAGGAGGTGATGGCTATTCCGGAAATAGCAATGACGCAGGAGGTGGTGGGGTTGACTATTCAGCAGACAACGACGATGCTTCGAGCAAGAGCAGCTATTCGCCCCATTATCACGATGGTCGCTGCCATACTCATCATGCTAATGACAGTCATCATCATCATCATTCTGGTCATATTCCCTCGCACAGTGGTTTTGGCGGAGGTTGGGACAGTGGGGTTGGTTTTAGCGGAGGGGGGGCCATTGGGGTTGTTTTAATCGGAGCGGGGAACTTTGGGGGTGGTTTTAACAGAGGGGGGGACAATAGGGGTGATTTTAGTGGAGGAGGGGACAGTGGGGCTGGTTTTAGCGGAGGGGGGGACAGTGGGGGTGGTTTTAGCGGAGGGGGTGACTGTGGTGGGGGTGGTGGTGGGTTTGACTAGAACTCAGTGTTATTACTTTTCTTTTTTTCTAACTATATACTTACTGTGTGTTTGATTGCAAAAATATACCTACCTCATATTTTTAAATGAAAATAATAATTGAGTTTTAATGTCCCTTTAATTATTAATAATGAATGAGCAACTACTAAAACCCACCCGTGTTCCTTCGGTTGCCCTGTTGCCGGGGGCCACGATGTCCCTATCGGTTTTCTTCGAACCCCCGGCAGGCATTGGCCCTAGCGGACCCCGTCAATTCTGCTGACATCTCTTTGAGGCGCGCGTGGAACACAACGCGCCGTCGACCCGGGCTTGGTCCTTACCGGACGGCGAGCTACCCATTGCTCACCGTCCGCAAGCCCGCGCCTACGGTGGCTGGAAATCGGCCTGCGACTCCCGACGCCCAGGGCGTCTCCTGCGGCGGTTAGGGCGCGAAATTTTTGGCTTGAGACCTAAAGTGGGTACTAGTAAATTCTCATGGATAATGGGTAATGGTTATGAGGGGTGATGTCAAGAATGCAAATAAAGCATAACAACTACAAAAAGACGCCGATTCATAAGGAATTCTATTTAAATATGACCGACGCACATTGCGGCCGGGGTCGGCCAAAAACCAATTAAGAAAAGTTGAAGATAGGAAACAAAAGTTATCGACGCTTGAAAGGCAAAATTGACTAAGCGACATGGGAATCCCATGTCGCTTAGTCAATTTTGCCTTTCAAGCGTCGTTATGACTAATATTAATTGAATAGTTGCTTCATCAAAATGCGCAAATATGAAGGTAAGTTTATAAAAAAAAAAATTACAACAGTTCCAACATTCTACAATCGGTTGACTAGACTACGAACAGTTAAAATTGCAGTTCTTTTGTTACCTTATCATTTCATAACGACAAAAGTTATTGTGGTTCTAAAACATGGAATCGTACCATTGCCGCTACCCATTGCTCACCGTCCGCAAGCCCGCCTACGGTGGCCGGGAATCGGCCTGCGATTCCCGACCCCTAGGGCATCTCCTGCGGCGGTTAGGGGCGTGAGGGCGCGAAATTTGCCTCTTCCACACGCGTTCCGCCTCTTCCTTCGCGAGCATTACTACTTCGCAGGAGGAGGTAACGGCCTCCCATGCCCTCTCGCTCCGTACCATGGCCTTGGAGTAGGGCCGGACGCGAGAGATCACCGCCGCCGATCGCCTCCACGAGGAAACTGTGATGCGCCGCCCAAGCCAGGCAGACCTCCACCATGTCCTCCGGGCGATCCACACAATGGTGACACCCGGACGTTTCCTCCCGCCTTATCCGGAGCAGGAACCTCCCGAAACATCGTGTCCGGTGAGGACCTGCGTCAGGCGGAAGGTGAGGATGCCGTGGCGCCTCTCTAGCCACTCCTCAAAGACCCGACTTATCGCTGCAATTGAGGCGTGCCCAAAATGTATACCCTTAAAGGATGAGTTCGTTGTCTGTCAAGACCCTTTTTCTCAGGAACGCGTGGAGGCACCAAGTTGAAATAGATATCAAAAACTTAGATCTACGGAGGCGGTCGACAGCTTCACCGCACTGACAGCGATGTGGAGCCCCGCAAGGAGCACCCAGACGCAGACTTGTAGCGAGCCGGAAAGTGGTGTCACCCAGCATAGTGCCTATGTTGGGTGACGGTAGCGCCTGAAGCCAGAGGCCCGACTCCCATTCTCCCATAGCTAGCAGGCGGGCACGCTCGGCAGTGTTGGTGGACGTATTTATGAGGTTATTCCGTACCAACCTGCAGAGCGGCTCATCCCACTGTCTCTGGGAAGACGGGTTCTGGGGCTGCTCCGTATCCGGACAAGCCATTTTCCATGCGTTTGATATATAAATGTAATTATATGTCTATATCGGCACTGGAGGTTTCAGATGTCGTAAAGGACAGGGAATACAATGTCCTTTACGACGGTTGAGGTTTCCGGTGTCGATATGTCTGTATTATGTGTCTAATAATTTAAAATAAATACTGGATATACCTACCTATAAATATAATTATTATTCGGTTGTTAATTTACTAAATGATTTTTGTAATAAACTTATTTTTATTAGTCAAACACTGATTTGACTCAACTGTCATTTGTGAATCATACTTGTTTGCTATCGGGTATAAAAGAGCGGAGCCACAGTAATGTAGTTCAGTTGCTCGGTAAATGTTCAGTTGGTTGGTTCTAGTGCCGTTGTTGTGTGGAATAGATGGATCAGGTGTCATGTAAGTTAAGTAATTTGATATTGTACAGTAATTATTGCTTATTATAATTATGTTGTTGTGTATGGTATATTATTGCCAATATTGCTATTTTTATGATGTTGCTATTATTCAAGACATAGAATTAAACTGTTCTTGAGATAACGATAATTTATGGAAATATAAGAAATGTATTGATAGAATACTGTAATACTGTTTTCATGGAGTTTCTTGTCCTTCTTCTCCATGAAGACCTAGTTTTGCGAACGGACAACTAGCTTTCTGATTAAATACTGACAAGTCTAATTAAATAAATGTCTAGCCTTGTCTTTCTGTGATTTAATTCATGAAACCTTTTCCCTATAAAACATATACATCAGAACTTTCATACATAGTAAATAACCAGTACCTAATCATTCTGACATTCAAAGCTTGCTAATTTGGGTAATACCTATATGTATACATTTACAGTGCTTACCGCACTTTCTAACACGTTCATCGCATCAGTCAAACACGGCACTTCAGAGTCAACCTGAGAAGCGGTTAAGATTTTTCTAGTTAACTCTTTGGTGCTGTAGACCGAGGACAGGAACGCCGGGTAAGCTTACACTAGAAATTTTGCGGACGCCGAGCCCACCGAAGCGGATGGGTAGTGTGGCTTGCGGCCATGCGCGATCATCCAATGCCATATCTATAATTGATGTTAGAGTACTTCGAATAATTTGATCGATTTTGTCTAAAAGGTGTGGCTTCTTCCATAAAGGGGAAGAGCGGAGAAAGTACATAAAAATTGGACCGAAACAGCAGTATCTGATAAGGGTGAATGCCGAATGTAAGTTTATTTTAGAAAGTCTGTCCGAAATATCGTTAAAGTGTTTAATTTTTTTGTCAACGAAAGGTGAAAAACTGTCTTCTAAAATTGGGGAACCTAGGAGGTGCAGTGAACTTTTTTCCAAAACTTTGATGTCTGGGGTTATTGAATTAAATTTCTATATGGTCGATTGTCTGTCAGTATTGTCACAAAGGTAAATTTCGCATTTTGAGAAGTTGAGGTCAAGGCCGATGGATTGGAACTGCTGCTTTAGGAATTGAAGATCTTTTAGAACAGTATCCACGTCACCTCCTAGAGTCCCATCATCTAAATACCACACATTAAATTTTGAATTTAGTTGTTATATTATGGGGTGAATAGCTAAGCTGAAAATGACTGGCCCGAGGGGATCACCTTGTTGGCATCCGACTGCAGATTCCAAAACGTTGTCTCTATAAAGTAATTTGGAAAGGTGCAACGGCAAAGTTAAGTTTTTTCTGCAATCTGGGATCAAAAATTCATAGGCCATGTCTTGAAGTTACATTTAGTATGTATTTCATTACTCTATTAAAAGTTTTGTTTTAATTGAAAAGTTAAGTTTGTCCTTCAATCCAGATTTGGAAATTCGGGCAGCCGAGCAAGCACATCTTTGAGACGAAACCCTCAGGGCGCAAGTCCTACTCACACTTGACCGGTTTTTTTTTTAATACATTTCAAAATATATTAATACAGAACCTACATGTTAGAATTTAAATTGTTATAACTTTTGACCGAGTGGGCCAATTTTAATAAAGACTACCTAAATGTTAATTCAAGATACTACTATGACTATATTTCCAATCCCTTATTTCTCTTGAAAAGAAAACACAAAATATAAACAATATAACATGTGAATTTTAAAATCATCCCCTATATTACCCTGAAGAGCGATGATTTTTGAAAAACGCTGAAAAATGTCATCTTTATTTGTTACCAAAAGCATAAATTTAAATTTTCAAAGCCCTAACTTAAGAAATGATAGGTTTCCCATACAAACTTTCATCCCCTATATCCCCCCTCTTAGGGTTATTATTGAGACAAAAAGTAGCCTGTCTTTCCTCGGGATGCCATCTATCTCCATGCCAAATCTTATCGAAATCCGTTCAGTGGTTTAGGCGTGAAAAGGTAACACACAGACAGACAGTTACTTTCGAATTTATAATATTAGTATGGATGAAAGAGTTGGTCATACACTACACGTGATACCTGACAGCTGTCCTATAGAATGCAATGGAGTCGTAGTCGGTGATTTTATGTCAAAGAGTAATGCGATAATAAATTATAAGGAAAATACAATAGAAGTTTGTGGATTAGAATTTAAAATTTAAAATGAAGGAGATAAATGTGAGAATAATATAATTAATGATTATGAAATTGAAAGTAAAGTAAATAAGGAAGAGTCACTCGACTCTAACTTAAATTTGCACTTTAAAGCTTAATATTTAGAATTGAACGACCTTTCCAACGACTCCCCACACCATGGGATAGACGAGATTTTTTTCTTATTTAATTTATCCACTTTGTCGGCGTCGTTAATATACAAGCTGAAATTTTACTGGTTGTTTTTCCGCAGCAAAATGATTTTGCCTTGGTAGTACAATAGATTTATAAAAAGATTTTATTTAAATATAAAAAAATGGCGGATTTAGAATTGTGAAAAACAAAACTTGAAAGCACCCTAGAACCCATAGTATCTCTACAGCGCGATCGACTGACTGTATCTATGAGAAAGGCGTGAGCGACGAGCGAGCGACGCGCGGTCTTTGACCCTCCCGCTACAGCTGATAACTCCCTTACCTAAATGTTATTCAAATTTTCCCTTCATACTTTTACGGGCTTAGAACCGCCATAAATTCTTTTTTTACCTACAACTTACTGAACACGAAATAAGTTTATTTTCTAACATAAAATTATTTTCTGAATTAAATAAATAAAATGGATCGAAATAACAGTTATTCCAATTTGGAGTACGTCGCTATGGTACAATAAAAATTAAGTATTTAAGGCGTATAAAAAAATTGTAATCAACTTGTTTACAATGATTTTAATAACTAACCTACTTTTTCACTGTTCGCTATTTACAAATGTACGAGTAGGTACAGACGTCAGCACTTCAAGCTACTACAATCTGTCAAATTTATTTAATAGATTTTCAACTTTATCGCTGAAGTATAAGGTTCAAAGTTGATTGGGAAAATTTGACAGTTTCGGGTAGCTTGATGTGCTGGCGTCTGTACTTACACTTCCCTGTAACAATTTTCTATCAATCACTGACAAAAAGCAAATGTGGCCGGTGCGGCGCGGCGCATTCGCTTTCGCGTTCGGTTTCGTGGAGTGCATATGAACCACGGAGTAACAAAAAAACCTACACAAAATATGATAAATTATTAAAAAAATGTATATCTAACTCTAAAAAACAAAACAATAATACATATTTAAAAAATGCAAAAAGTAAATGTAAAGCCACTTGGGATATCATAAAAAATAAAACAGATGATACAAAAACATTTGAAACAATAAAATCAATAGATTGTAATAAAAAAAGCGTTGAATGCCCAATGAAAATTGCGACTGCCTTCAACGATTTCTTCATATCTATAACAAATAAGGAGAATAACTCTCGTCCAAATTACAAGTTATTAGATTCATCAAATTCAACTATTTATCTGAGACCCACCTCTTGTGAAGAAGTTTCAAGAACCATAAATTCACTTAATAACACACGAGCTGTTGGTTATGATTGCATCTCTACAGCCGTATTAAAAAACTGCAATAAAGAATTAGCAGACATTTTAAGTCACCTTATAAATCTATCGTTTACGCAAGGAACCTTTCCAGAAAAATTAAAATCATCAATAGTTAAACCATTTCACAAAAAAACTGCAAACAAGATATGAACAACTATAGGCCCATCACGTTAATCCCGATTTTATCTAAAATTTTTGAAAAAATAGTACACTCACGAATAATGAATTTCTTAAATAAATTTAATTTAATAGTAAATAACCAAAACGGTTTTCAAAAAGATAAATCTACAACCCTTGCTGCATTCTCACTAATACAAAAAATAACAGAAAATATCGATAAACGTAACAGAGTTGCTGCCATTTTCTTTGACATGAGCAAAGCATTCGATTTCGTAGATCACAAAATCTTACTCAATAAATGTGAGCTATATGGAATCCGAGGCAAAGCACTCGATTGGATTAAAAGCTATCTAAGCAACAGAAAACAATGTGTCGAAATAAACCAATTAAATGATCAACTTGTGTCTACCCCATTCAGATCTACTTTTAAAACAAATAAGTTCGGTGTTCCCCAAGGAAGTGTACTAGGCCCTCTCCTCTTCCTTATTTACATAAATGATATTCCTAAAGTAACATCACATCAGTGCATTCTATTTGCGGACGATATTTCGGTTATAGTACCAGAAAACTCTGAAAGCAATTACGAAAATTCATTAAACAACACTATAGAATCAATAATGAACTGGTTAAAGGACAATAACCTAACAGCAAATATTTCTAAAACTAAAATTTTACAATTCTCTAATTATAACAATTCTCAAATAAAACCCTTAGACTTATATTATAAAAACACTAAAATTGAAGAAGTACTTGATACAAATTTTTTAGGTATTATCTTAGACAGACATTGCAATTGGAAAGCACACACAACTCGCATATGCTCTAATCTAAACAAATTTGTCTTTGCTCTAAAAAAGCTAAAAAAGATAGCAAGTCAAAAAACTGCTATGGCTGCGTACCATGGCTACGTCGGGTCAGTACTTAGATACGGTCTTCTTATATGGGGTAATTCTTCTCAGGCTACAAATGTATTTATTACACAAAAAAAATGTGTCAGAGCAGTCTGTGGGGTTGGACCATTTCAATCTTGTAGACCTTTATTTAAGAAATTAGGATTACTAACTCTACCTAGTCTGTATATATTAGAAGTAGGATTATTTGTTAAAAAGCACTCCGAGCGATATACTAAAGCCATAGAAAATAAAAAATTCCTTTCAAGAGATCCAACCCGACTAGCTGTTACAAGATGTAGAAGCACACTATTTCAGAACAATTGTTACAATATGTCTGTCAAAATCTACAACCAAATACCCAAACAGATCAGAGAGCTACCACTAAACTACTTTAAAAAGAAACTTAAGAAATGGCTTTATAATAATATGTTCTATACAATAAGTGAGTTCTTAAATTATAAGCAAAGTGCGAAATATGATCTCACTAGTAATTTAATTAAATAACATAATTTTAAGGATGTTTAGTTTTTACGTCATCAAATAGTTTATAAGATATTTTTTGCATGCTGAAATATGTAAGTAAGCAAAATATGTGGAACTTCTTATATTTAAGACCTTTAATGTACCATATTTTATGCAAAATAAAGAAATTCAAAATTCTATAGAAAGTGAACTCTTCGAAAATGATGGGATGCATGCACAGTTCACAGTCACACACACTTCACAGTTGTTGCACCTATGTGTCGTCATCCCAGGTTCAGAACCCCGTGAAGACGGAGCGACTCCCAAGATTTGCGGCTCCGCGTAAAGTTATAACTAGCCCTAGCGTACAGGTTGTACAATAGCGACGTACTCCAAATTGGAATAACTGTAACTCAGACTAATAATGTCGATCCATTTTTCCAAATTACGATATCGTATTACGCGTCATACGACGATCGCGGGTCAACTGAGAGAGCCGGCGCCAGCGGCGCGGGGCGGGGTTGCGTGGGGAGAGGCTCGCCGCCGCGGCCGCCGCCGCCGCCCGGCCGCGTGCGTGCGGACTAGTTTATACCGTATCACTACGCACGACAGCTTATTTTGGTCTGAACATTTACGAACCGCTTTTCGCTTTGTCGGAAGCGCGCCGCCACATATGCGGTTTGGGAAGTACAGACGCCAGCACATCAAGCTACTACAATCTGTCAAATTTATTTAATAGATTTTCAACTTTATTGCAGAAGTATAAGGTTCAAAGTTGATTGGGAAAATTTGACAATTTCGGGTAGCTTGATGTGCTGGCGTCTGTACCTACGTTATGTCTAGTGGATACCTACTATTGTTTCTCACGCTTTCAAGTTTAAGCATACTTTTTTGAATTATTTGAAAACAAAAACATTTTAATTTATTGAATTTAACTCTATGATTCAATAGTACCTACTACTAAGGGCAATCCGTTCTGCCGCGGGAAAACAACCATTAAAATTTCAGCTTGTATAATATACCCATGCCAAATTACAGCTTTCTAATCCTAAGAGTCTGAGCTAAGCCGCGGACAGACGGATGGACATGGCGAAACTATAAGGGTTCCTTGTTGACTATGGAACCCTAAAAACCCAATAACACTTTGTCCGACCTGAGGATCGCCCTTATCGCTCAGCAGTAGCGCTTGCGACCACTAGACCGACGAAGCACACTTACCTTCGTCATAAACCGTTCTAATTTAATTTAATAAATCACATTGTAATATGTAGGTAATTAATTAATGCCTAGTTTAAACAGGAAAATAGAACACAGGAAAACAAAACACATTTTGTACAGACGCCAGCACATCAGGCTACTACAATCTGTCAAATTTATTTAATAGATTTTCAACTTTATCTCAGAAGTTTAAGGTTCAAAGTTGATTGGGAAAATTTGACAGTTTCGGGTAGCTTGATGTGCTGGCGTCTGTACAAAAAACACAAATGTAACATATACACATAACGACATTATCAAGCAATACATCGCTGTCCCCGGCGAATGAAATGGTAATGTGCTACTACGATAGTTTTAAGGTTATTGCAGTTATTGCATATTCGATAATAAGAGATCCGATTATACTCTGTCAATTTTTTCATTCATTTCCTACGGTTATTTCAGAAGTTATAAGATTTTAAGGTGTATGTATTGTAATGAATGTAAAAAATCACTTTTTCACTCCTCTTACTCAAAAAGGCCGTCATTGTAGAGTACCAGAGCGGGGAAAAAATTGCATTTCTTGCTCTAGGGTAAAAAGTATTTTTTTTTAAATTTTTGTCTTTTCCAACGAGCCTTGAAAAACTAAAAAGTCTTTATTCTTTTGTAGAATAATCATGAGTATGGACTCGACTTATTACTTGTTCACAAAAAAAAGAAGAACATTTTATTTTTGAAAATGGAACTAAATGCGGGTGGCTATCTCTTCGGTAGAATGCGAGCATTGCGTTGCGGCTACAGAAGAAATAAAAAATGCATTGGCGCGAAATCTTTAGAATTTTTCTCTAATTTAATGCTTAAAACAATTTTATTTAAATCCTCGATTTCTGACATTCGACATATTAATTAATCGAGTCAATCAAAATTGAAAAAAAAAAATCTTTTGGCATAATCGTTTTCGCACACATCATTACAATAAAAAAAAAATGGTCGGCGATTTTTTACACAAATTGAGTAGTGGTAATGAATATTGCGTGTTATTGGACCTTTTTTTTTTTTTTTTTTGGGTGGGAAATTATCAAATAACTTCTCCCGCTCTGGGTGGAGCGGGAGGGCGTGTCAGACTCTTACTGACTAAAACCCACCCGTGTTCCTTCCTATGCCATGTTGCCGGGGGCCACGATGTCCCCATCGGTTTTCTTCGAACCCCCGGCAGGCATTGGCCCTAGCGGACCCCGTCAATTCTGCTGACATCTCTTTGAGGCGCGCGTGGAACACAACGCGCCGTCGACCCGGGCTTGGTCCTTATCGGACGGCGAGCTACCCATTGCTCACCGTCCACAAGCCCGCGCCTACGGTGGCCGGAAATCTTCCTGCGATTCCCGACGCCCAGGGCGTCTCCTGCTGCGGCGGTTAGGGGCGCGAGGGCGCGAAATTTGCCTCTCCCTCACGCGCTCCGTCTCCTCCTTCGCGAGCATTACTGCTTCGCAGAAAGAGGTGACGGCCTCCCATTTCCTCTCGCTCCGTAGCATGGCCCGAATCAGGGCCGGACGCGAGAGATCACCGCCGCCGATCGCATCCACGAGGACACGGCGATACCCTGCCCAAGCCGGGCAGACCTCCACCGTATGCTCCACCGTGTCCTCCGGGCGATCCACACAGTGACGACACCCGGGCGTCTCCTCCCGCTTTATCCTGAACAGGTACCTCCCGAAACTGCCGTGTCCGGTGAGTACCTGCGTCAGGCGGAAGGTGAGGACGCCGTGGCGCCTCTCTAGCCACTCCTCAAAGAGGGGTCTTATCGCCGCAATTGTGGCGTGCCCAGCGCTGGGTTGCGACAATCGCACTCTCCATTCCGCCATGAGATCCCGCCGGAGCTCTGTCCGCTGTGCCGCGACTTCTTGCGGCATCGGAGTTAAGCCCCGGCGCTTCGCCTCCTCGCGCCACTCCCAAATGTGCGCGAGGACCTTTGCCTCCAGATCCCATGGCGGTACTCCGGCAAGGAGGCTCGCCGCCTCGCAGGAGACCGTGCGGTATCCTCGGGCCAGCCGGATGGCCATGACCCTTTGGGACGCGTTCAGCCGGCGGCCTGGCTGCCGCCTCAATGAAGGCGCCCACACCGGCGCCCCGTAAAGGGCCATGGACCGCACGATCCCCACGTAGAGCCTCCGGCAGGAGGCGTTTGGACCTCCCAGATTGGGCAGGAGCCGCTTCAAGGCAGCCCCGGCCCGGTCCAGTCTGGGAGCCAAACGTCGGAAATGCTCCACGAAGTTCCACCGGCTATCGAGGACGAGTCCCAGATACTTCATCGTCGACTCGACGCCGATGTGAACCCCTCCCGCCAATACTTGGGAACCCGACGGTGGCGCACTACGAGGACCATAGAAACCCATGGCCTCGGACTTGTGCAGGGCCACCTCGAGTCCCAGCTGCCGGATTCTGTCGACGATTGTCGCAACCCCGCGTGTCGCTAAGTCGGCCGCCGCCTGGTACGACCTCCCCTGCGCCAGGACCAGCGTGTCGTCAGCGTAACAAACGACGCTGGTGTTATTGGACCTGTGTTCGTATATTACGTTAAGATCTGGGCATTTTCTAGTTGTGTATAGTATTTTTAATAATATTTGTCACATTTTAAATCGTATCTACATGTGTACCTATGTGTGATATTTGTGAAAAGTTAAAATGTAAACTCGCACGATTGGCGCGAAACTTCGACTTTGGATATCAAAAACTTAATTACCACTACTTATTTAACTTGAACAATGGATGAACTCGTCAAATAATTATATGATGTAGTATTCACTGCCCCTATGGTGGTGTTTGGATGTTTGAAATCCCCAATTTTTATGTTTTTAGCCTCGACCTCGACTGTCATCAAAATGGCGATAATCGCATTTACAGATTTGAATTTTAAAAAGGTAAATTAATATTGTATTGGATTATTTTATTTTCTCGCAATCGTAGTGAAAAGTAGAGTGTAACACACGGCGCTAAAACCCATTATAACTCGGTTTCTATTTACTCCCTCGCTAAAGCTCGGGAGTAAAACTACTTCGTTACAATGGGTTATTTTAGCCCCTCGTATAACAATCTATTCTTGTGATATTTGAACAATTCCGCTATGTAATAAGATTTTCACAAAAACTGTTTTTTTATTTTGCCTGTATAATTTGGTTTTTACGATTAGGTACCATTTTATTCGCCGGGATCAGCGAAATGTCCAGTATAAGCTGACCTCTAAATGTACGGTAAGTCTGTACAATACGGAACCAGCATATGAAATGTACAGCTTGATATTGTTGTGTTGCCACAAGAATAGGCGATCGAAATAGATTCACAAACAATTTGTGGTTTCGAACGGCTAACAGGAAAATAATATGACGTCAAAGACTACAGTAGGTAACAATAACAACCAAGTTATTGAGGGATAACGTAATTAAGCTATACTTACATCCTTACATATTATCCTTGTCCTTACATATTATAAAACAAAGTCCCCCGCCGCGTCTGTCTGTCTGTCTGAACGCGATAAACTCAAAAATTACCGAACGGATTTTCAAACGGTTTTCACCAATGGACGGAGTGATTCATGCGGAAGGTTTTAGTGTATAATTCATTAAGGTTTCGTGTAAATTGGCTGAAATATGACGATTATTGTTGAAGAAGTCGGAAAATATTATGCCGACTGGGAGCTTTACTGGCGTGCGCGTTAATCGGAAAAGATACATCAAATTTATGTTCTACGGTTTTGTTCATCTTAAAAAGTTTAACAAAAAAGTCCGCGATGGCATATGTCTATCTTCTAAGGATGACCCACAATAACCATTTTTATCTTTCAGAATTTGATAAAAATTTAATTGTTATTTCCGAAGCTGTTTTGACCGGTATAGTATAATCCTTATCCAAAAAAAGGTGTTATTTAAATTGGGCATTTAATTTAGATTAAAATATGACTTTGAATTATATCATTTAAATGAATAGTTTAAAGGCTCTTTCAAACAGGCGCGACACGCGACGCGACACAAAGGCACCGCACGTCGTGCGACGAGCGGTGACTTTGTGTCGCGTCGCGTGTCGCGCTGGTCTGCACAAGCCTTTTAGATATCACAGTTTCAAAATTACGCGGAGCAACGCGGGCGCAGCGGTAAGAGTCAATGACGTTTTCCTCTGTTATTACTTATTAGACTTATTAGGTATGAAATCTCGGTAGTACGTTCCCGTGGGATATTTTCCGACATCCACGCGGGCGAAGCCGCGGGCAAAAGCTAGTTAATAATAAGTACTGGGATTTACTAGGTGCAGGAATGAGGCATTGTGATTTAATTCGGACAGGTTTCCTTATTATAGTTGAGTGTGACTCGAATCAAATAATGGGATTTCAGCGCAACAGTAGGTGTTTATCCCACGACAGGATAAAGACCACCATATTTGCTACCTACCTACTTGAGTGCGATTTCATACAATGTATGTACCTACAGTTTTTATTTTTCCGTACTTACCTCAAAAGGAAAAACGGAACCCTTATAGGATCACTCGCGGGTCTGTCTGACCTTCTGTCACAGCCAATTTGCTCCAAATGTAATGGACCGATAAATGAATTCTGAATATGGGGGGTCACTTTTGAGGGCAAATAAGAAAATAAAAATAAAAAGTTTTGCAAACTACCGTGTGACATATCAAATGTTGCCTTTGCTTTTTCCGAGAATCTAATTTTTTTTTAAATTTAAAATAATGATACTTATTTAATAAAATAGATGAAAATTTACCATTACCGAAACTACTGAGCCAAAAATGTTGAAAAAAATACAGAGAATAGTCATAGATTATAGGAAAACCGTAAGTCTATGGTCGTTAAAATAACATGGTAAATTTCTCAATATTTGGCAGCAACGTATTAGTCAAATTTGATCGATCGATAATGCGCCAATCCAACAGGGGCGCCAAAACTGTTGTAAAAAAGAAAAAAATAGATTAATTATGTGTGCTGCGCGTCTCATTTATTACAAAGTTTCGGTGTGCTGACTGCTGGGTGATGCACTTGTCTGCTACGCTTGAATTTGTCGCCCCCCCCACCCCCTTAGGTCTTAACCTGTTCTTAGGTACCTAACCCTTCATTGTGCGTGGTTGGACACGCGCTTGTTTCAAGATTTGTGTAACCCCCGTTTTCCGAAAAGCAGTAAATAGCCCATTATTAATCTATTGTTCTCTAATCTTGTGTCAAGTGAATTGAATAGCGAATAACTGAGTTTGACAGCGTGTTTGTTATGGTTCAGCCTGCCTATGAATAAATAAGGAGAATGAAAATAATAACTAAGTAGGTACAGACATTCTTCGGTTCAATGGGTGTGTGTGTGTTAGGCACTATAACTTGATATATAAGTAGATGACCTGCGTCAGCAATATTATTAAACGGTTCACGTTTGCGTTCTGTCAAGCCCTGGAGAACGGTGACAGTTGCAAAGTTTTCAACTATCAGTTTCCAAAATCATGAAATAAAACAACAAAATTATTGTTGGAGTTTATTAGAACGATAAAAGTTTGGAATAAGAACGATCCAAAATTTTTAACACTAAAATGTCGCAAGTGATAGTAACCCAGCCGAAAAAAAAGGAAGAGAGCGACGGAGCAGATACACCCATGAATACAACACAAGTAAATGAAGAATCATGCGGATCCTTTTGTTGTGACGTGCTTCTCTGCAATTGTGATGGTGATGACAAACCCTCGGTGCTTAACTCAGGAGGTGGTGGTGATGACTATGTCGCTGACAACAACCATGATTGGGGCATGATGGGGCATTCGGTCCATTACCACGCTGGTGGCGGTGATACTCATCATGCTTGTGACAGTCATCATACTGGTGATTCTCACTGTGGGGGTGATTTCGATGGAGGGGGGGACTGTGGGGGTTGTGATGGCGGAAATGACTAGAACCTAGAAGTCAGTCTTATTTATTACCTAGTATGAAAAGGTCTAGTAATAGGTAAAGTGTAAAAAATATGATGAATGATGATGTAGTTTACCTATTGTGTACTTATCACGTACCTACCTAAAATCAGTGTCTGTATCCAATATTTTTAAAAGAAAAAATAGGCGTTTATGAAACTGTTGCATAAGGAGGGGTAGGTATTAAAACATGAGTGTGTGTTTATAAACGGTGCCATATGCGAGGTTTTTAATAGTATCACACGAATGTTTTAATACTAAAAAGTGTTATAATACTTATGATTCTATTTTTAAATTTCTGTATTCTGTTTATAGAGTATGTCAATATAAACTCGTTTTGAAGTTCATAATTCGAATATTACGCTACGAGAGTAGATAAAATTGTTTATAGTTTAGACTTATTGAGTAATAGGTAGTTAGGGTCAATTTGAACAAAGCACCTAAAGCATAAAACGTAGTTTGCTTTAGTTTTGTTGCAAGATAATTATTGACTCGAGTGTGAACCTACGCAATAATTTACCTACCTAATTTTATAGATTTCCATATAATCAAGTTGGATTTCGTGGCGCCTACTATAATTTGGCGATAAGAGCAATGACCTTGATTTTGACGTTACAATTTCGGTGTTGCAAGAGTTGTTTTTAAATTACCACATTTTGCTAAGAAACATTATTGTTCTAATTTAAGTCCAATGCTCTAATTAGCTGACGCAAACTGCATTCCACACATACCTATGTCGTCACGCCACTAGATATTGATTAGTAATTTATTATGAGATAGGTATTAATTTTAATATTTTATATTTGTGGGTTTATTCTTTTTATTTACTTATCCAAGTTAGATAAATTAGGTAAGTAATACAATTACGACAAAGAAATATTTAGCATTACGAATTTACGACTAAGCACATTTCACTCCCAAATTTTCAATTTAAACACACTATAATTAAGAAACAAGTAGGAAAGCAGACATGTACCTCATTCTTCAACCGCGATATAAACAAGTGCTAAGTAAGTATACCTACTACAAAACGAGTCGATTCTCCAACACATTTGGTAGAATAGAACACAGTCGTGTTTACTCTGTGGCATGAGTCAGACGGTTTCACAGTTAGCGATTATTACTACGGACAGTCGTTAGTTTAATGTGTGAGTGCCACGATAACTTGTATTATTTTAGTAATGACCGTAGCGTTGCTATTCCCGTCCAGTTCCAGTATTTATGTGCCTCACTCAGTGTCGAACAATACGTTAAGAATGTAGAATTAATTGAAATACGTGTTCTCAATACTTTATTCAAGCTTTGAAGGACAAACAAAGTGACATTGTTTACCAGTTTTTAAGGCTGCCGTTTTGATGAACGTGTTGATTCAGTGATATAAAAAATAAACAACATTGACGTTGGAGTTTATCAAAGGACTTTTAATAAAAACTGTGAGTGTACAATGTGATATATCGCCATAATATTAATAAACCTACTATTTACGATACAGGACAGGATATTTCGAGCGATTACGTCATGTTTTGGGTCGGGAGCGGCCAGACGTAGGTACAGCTACAGACGTAGAATAAATTAAGTACAGTTTCAAACAAACAATAAAATGTCGCATGTGATATCTGCCCAGCCGTCGGCTACATCGCCGTATCAACCGACTGCAATGCAAGAGGGCAATGGTGCAGATAACGCACCTAGGATACACAGAATAGACAGTGAACAACACAACGATTGCTGTATCCACACAAGAAACAAAAAAGGATGTTGTTTATTCGTGTGCACACTTCTATCAATGTGTTGCCAGGGTATCCAAAACTGTACCGAAAGTTGTTGTGATTGGTGTGCGAATTGCTTAAACGACTGCTGTGAAGACAAACCCAGGGAGAGGAATCAAAGGGTCTACGACAAAAGATATAGGAACACCGGAGGCAGTTACTATGATAACACTGCGGATAACGATGATTGGGGCATAACTAGTCTTTCGGCACAACATACTCATGTAGGAGTTGGCAATCATCTTAGCGAGCCCGCACAAGACTTGATGTCGAATTCGAATAATGATAAGAGTGGTCACGACTCGGCAACGCTTCCTATGAGTGGTCACCACGATTCGGCAAAGCATCATTCGAGCGGGCACGACTCGGTAACGCATCACCCGACTGGTTGCCATGACTCGGCCACGCATCACTCGAGTAGCCATCACGACTCGGACACCCATCACACCAGTAGCCACGACACTGGCGGAGGGTTCGATTCTGGGGGTGGTAATGATTCTGGGGGTGGTTGTGATTCAGGTGGAGGTGACACTGGAGGGGGATGTGATTCAGGTGGCGGAGGTTGCGATGACTAAGTTATAGATATTTATTTTTGTGAGATGCTTTTACTGTAATTCTATACTAAATGTACTTAGGAGACTATAATTATACCTATTAGCAGAAAACATTGGCGAAAATGTGTCTGACTTCTAAAAGGCCTTCAGTAACTTGTCCACGAGACAATAATATCAGGATTGTTTTTCGCTTGTCTACAAAACTAAAAATCAATCTAACAGTCTTACTAAAGTCAATTGGAGAGCAAGATTAAAATCTTCTAATTCTCTAGCTACTCATATTGGTTTGTCGTGAATGAGACACTAGGTTCATTGTAATAAGTAATTAATTACTTATGCTATTTGCTAAAAATGAATGTCTTGTTGTGATCGTAAAATAACATTCTATTTTTAAATGAAAATTATTTGCCACCTGGGGCGCCTGCTTTGATACTTAAACCATCAGATAAATATTCTGTAGTAGGTATGTCAATGCTAATCAAAATGGCTAAAGCACCTTATTATAAATAACTGAAACATATGCAAAAAAACACATCAGCATTTAAACAGAATCTCCCCGAATAATTTTGGAACCCGTCATACCTACTGCATTATCCGTACCTATAAAAAAAAACAACGCACAAGACTGGGTGATTAGTACTAAGATAAAATGTATTTTATATAAGTAGAGTATTATACACACATATGT
This sequence comes from Agrochola litura, assembly GCA_949152395.1. Taxonomy (NCBI): domain Eukaryota; kingdom Metazoa; phylum Arthropoda; class Insecta; order Lepidoptera; family Noctuidae; genus Agrochola; species Agrochola litura. Next base: position 18,003,100 of record OX424513.1, on the reverse strand, counting down.
GCCTATATGTATGTTGTACAGTTTTGTTGCAAAATATTTTTAAACTTATGTTTGGAAGATTTTATGTAAAAAAATGTTAACATAAGCAAACGACAGCCTACTATTTAGTTTATAGTCTTGGCACGCACTACTGGCGAATACATTAAATGCTCTTATTTCGTCATCTGCCAAAATATGCCAGAGGACTGTCTGCACCTAAATGACTTATTGATTAATAAAATTGGGTCAGTTTGTACAGCAACAGACAACACATCACTGAACTCGGTACGGAGACAATTCATTATTTTTATGTGCCTGAAAACTTTACGAAAGAAATACTTGTACACACGATAAACTAGGTACCTATATCAAAGGTTTGAGCACACAAATTATAGGGGAATAATTTAAAGAAATTGTTTATATAGTACTAGCTATCCCCCACTCCTTCGAGATTTCTTTATTACTTAAATGTAAGTTTAATATAAATGCTTTATACATATTTATACCTTCGGGAATAAATTCTCTGAATGATGGTGCTAACCGCATCAAAATCGTTGCGTAGTTTAGAGGAACAACGCAGACAGACAGACACGAAAAGCCACTTTAATTTATAAATGTTGCCTGTTTACTTTTTTTGTCGACTTGACAATAAAAATAATAATTTAGTAACAATTTACATTGACCATTTAGGCAAAAAACGTAATAGACTTGGCCTGCCATGTATAGGTACATATATTTTATGTATTAAGTCAAATAAGCTACATTGAATGTTGTGAATTTTGTATGTTGTATTTTTGTGTACTTATTAAAAACGTATAATTATTATAACAACAACAGTTGTCTTATTCTAACCTAGTTCAGTGTTGCCATGCAATTATTTTTAACAACAATAATGGGTTATTGAGATTATTCTGATCGGTGCAAGCGAAGTAAGCGTTAGCTGGTGCCACTTTCAAACTTCCTCTTGGAATGGGCCATAAGAGTTAGTAGGAACTTTAGTCATTACAAATGAATATTTCCCTCGTTGGTCTAGTGGTCGGAAGCGCTTTCATCAGGATTTGCTCAGTAGCAGCCCGGTGTCTGGATTTGTACGCGGTTGATGGCAATAGGCTCGCCCCATATTACATGGGACTTTGGGGACGAATGGGGATATACTTAGGTACACCTCTGCCTAACCCTTCGGGGGATACAGGCGTGATGTGATGTAATCTATTTTTTTAAAACGTTGTCCCACTCTTGGAATTTCTCCTGTAATAAGGGTGCGTTTACAAACATTTAAATTCACACACACAAACAGGTGTGCGTTACGTCAGCGGAATGTTGTCGCTTTTCAGGATTTCGGCTTGACAGATAATTAGTACCCTATCTCGTGTAAATGTGCCCGAAATTTAGAATTTGTGCGTCCAGCCGATCCAAAGATATTCACGAAAAACAGATTCCGCTGGAGTAACGTTACCTCAGCGGTGTGTTTTTTAACCGGTGGTCGTAGCTGAGTACAAATTAGCTACTTAGATAGATCACATTTGTGCCTAATTGTGCCCAAAAAATTAAATTTATGCGTCTTGAGGTTTCAGAGTTATTCAAAATTCCGCTGGGGTAACGTTTAGCAAATTGCTGTACCTCTCAAGCGGCATGACATACAACTACGATTTTTTTTACTACAGTGGGTCTTAATTGTGCTTAAGTATGCTGTGCAATTTTATTTATAATCGACACCGTTGGAAAATAAGGAAAAGGATTGAATTAGGGTTTTTGATTTTCAAAAACCCTAAAATCAATCCTGGCGCTTCAATGAGAAACCCTAGAAACTTACCAATTATGGTAGTTTGTACCTTTTATGAACTCAAAGCATCATGCGAAATTAGATGTTTCTACTCGAATTAAAATCTGGCTACGCTAAAATGTAACACTCCAATACACGAGTTATTATTAAGTGACGGTAATTATGTTTCGACAAATAATTAGTACCTTTATTCAATTGCTTATCCTTAAAGTTTCAGCTGAAAAATCCTTGTAACTACACAGATATAAGAAGAAAACCATAGGAAAAGAAATTTCACGATTAACCGAACAAATTCGAATGACTGTATAAAAGCGGCCGCGCAGTACCTAAGTACATTGTGCCAAATTTGCACACAAATTTCAATTTTTGGGCACAATTAGGCACAAATGTGATCTAGATCTAAATAGCTAATTTGTACTCAGCTACGATCACCGGTTAAAAAACATACCGCTGAGGTAACTTTACTCCAGCGGAATCTGTTTTTCGTGAATATCTTTGGATCGGCTGGACGCACAAATTCTAAATTTCGGGCACATTTACACGAGATGGGGTACTAATTATCTGTCAAGCCGAAATCCTGAATAGCGACAACATTCCGCTGACGTAACGCACACCACAAATAGCCAGACCCGGAACAACTAAGTACTTGTTGGTCATACAAATATTTGTTCCGTGCGGCAATCGAACCCGCGACACGCAGCGCAGCAGTCAATCGTTAAGCGATTGACACTGCGCCAACCGTGCCGTAATATAAAATTATTTTATTGACTAATTTACATCTGTAAGACGTACTCGTAACATAAGCATAGTACAAAGAGAGGTAGTAAGCTATCTTCATAGACTAAACGCACCGCTCGCGGCTTGTATGTGTGCGCGGCTTGTATCTATGCGTCGCCGTACGCACACTTAACAAAATCTCGGTTGGTTTCTCACGAGAAACGGGTCGAGATTTTGTTAAGTGTGCGTGCGGCGACGCATACATACAAGCCGCGCACACATACAAGCCGCGCGCGGTGCGTTTCTATGAAGATAGCTTACTACCTCTCTTTATACTATGACATAAGGTTCAGTTGAAAACCAGCGTCAGGCACTAGTTGTCTGGCATTTATGCCGAACTGGGGGCCTACCACAAGCTCATAAAGCAGTATTATTTTAATATTACTTCAGTGTGGGAAAGAGATGAAGCTCTACAGGTCGTATAACTCCATTTCTTTCTCCCACTGAAGTAATATTAAAATAATACTGCTTTTGAGCTGGTGGTAGGCCCCTGGGCGTATTTGTCGCAGCCGTGAGGCACACAATATGGTTTTAAGCTTTCTTTGTTTATTTCTGTTTTTTGTTTTTGAAAACTGTGTGCCTTATGTAACCTGTGTCAAATAAATTTATTTTCTTTCTTTCTTTCTTATTCCATAGCCTCAGACCAAATAAAATACCATGACATAGCGTTGCGAACAATTCATGGGAGTGAAGCATGCCAAAACTACACCTCCGTTCTGTGCATATACGCTCAGACGCACACATTTACAATCAGACTAAAGAAAAAAAATTTTGAAGTGTAAACTTCTTTAGGTGCGTTGGGTATTTTTGAGATGGGACTAAACCATTGATTTCGCGACACTGTGACGACACCAGCTTTTGACCATTAAAAAGACATGAACGCGGCGATTACCGCGGTGCGTGGAGTAAAAGACATCAATGCGTTGATTACCGCGGTGCCGATTTTTTTTCAAGTTTTGACTTCTGTCGGCACTCCCGGAGTGCCACTGTTTTTTTTTTATTTGGAACACGCTCTAAAAATAGTAACATAAAAAAAATTAAAACTAAGAAAATTATAAAACAATTGCAATACACCAAACAAACCACAAACAAACTACACCTCATTAAGTGCACACATGTTTACGAAACTGGCTTCACGTCACTGTTGACAGCGCAGCGCTGTCTTATTAGGGTTCCGTACCTCAAAAGGTAAAAAACGGAACCCTTTAAGATCACTCTTTTGTCCGTCTGACTGTCCGTGTGTCACCACCGATTTTTTCAGGAACGGGTGGACTATAGTCCCTATTAGGTGTATAAAAATCAAGGTCCTGAGTCAACACGATAAAAAGATATGGGCAAATTTTTTGCGAATACTTGTAAGTACCAAAATTTACCAACTATAAGTACCAAAATTTTTCAACTTTTTAATTTTCAGAATTTCCTAATTCAAATGATACCAATTTTATTATGGCGGTATAATGGGTAGGTACGGAACCCTCGGTGCGCGAGTCCGAGTCCGAGTCCACAGCATGGGCCGTTCCCAAATTACTAATTAATTTGTACCGATTAGAACCAACTGTTCAGCCATGATTTCACTAAAATCCGTTCCGAAAATAACGTGTGAAAACGCACGAAACAGACAGACGGGTGGGTAAACTATCGCGTTTAGAACCATAATTTGTAGGATGTTTGCGTAAGTAGTGACGTAAATAAATGCACTTGCATTTTCCCAGTGTTACTGGCTCTTCGCCATTTTATGCTGATATTGGCTTGGTTTTCCCTCACGGTGAAGTGCATCCTCAATTATATCCTTACTACCGTCTGCTTATGAATTTTAAGGAAACTTCAAAGTGTTTCTGAGAATTATCGGTTTTGAATAAGTGCCAATCTTTAACGTGGCGCTAAAATTGTGAAAATAAACAGAGTTGTTCGACCTTTCAGAGATTTATTATAAGAATTTAAGAGCCTATAATGTACCTCAGGTTAATTCACTTTTTATATCTCGCTCGCGCCATTTATACTGCTCGCGTGGACTAAGTGAGAGCGAGACTTGAGTGGGGTACTGGCGGCTCCAAGGCACCGATAGTTTAGGTAATTTCTTTTTACGACGAAAATAATGGTAATTAACTACAAAAGTAGTTAACTCTACAATCGGCATCTTGTGTTTGTTATGTTTTTGTTTTGTTGTCATTTGCCAAGGTTGCATCAGTAGGTAATTAGTAATTAAGTACATTACGCAATATTGTCTTTGGTCTGTGGCCTTGACATCAACCAATGAACCAGTGATATTTAAGCCATGAACAACAATGTCAAACTTTTTCTGGATTGAATACGAGGCTTTTGGCTACTTATGTATTGTGTGTATTTTTTTAAATGTGCGTTTTGTTTGTGCAGAATAAACAAGTTTTCTTTCTTATTTTTTTTTCCTTCTTTAATTACAATTAAAAATATAGTAGGTACCTATCTGTTTTATTTTTAGATCAGTTATTTTATGCAAAGTTTCATGATCTAATGTGAAGTACTTTTTAAATACCAGCAGTTTATTGTTCGGTATGGATACCTAAAATTTTATGCAATCATCTTTTCGTGAAACATGTACTTAACATTAATCCATAACTTTAACATATTTATTTATTTAGCAGCAACGGTTGTGTTACAACCAATTACAGTAACTAAAATTATAAGAGACAATCATAACACACATTAAAATTTACAAAATACTGCTGAGCATGAGGTCCTGGGTTCGATTCCCGGGTCGGGCAAAGTGTTATTGGGTTTTTCTATCTGAAATTTCTCAGTAGCAGCTCGGAGTCTGGATTTGTGCCCGGTTGATGGCAATAGGCTCGCCCCCTATTACATGGGCCTTAAAACATAACTGGCGAAATGTGGGTGTACCTGCTTCAGGGGCACCACTGCCCAACCCTTCGGGGAAACAAGGCGTGATGTTATGTTATGTTATGTTATGAAAACTTAAATAAAATAAAAGCAGGTAACAGCACATTCACAATACTCCTGACATATCAATAAAAACTTCGTCTATACATCCGCAAAGAGATCATTAAGCGCGGCCAGAGTGCGAGGAATTGGCGACTTAGCACGTGCAACAGTACGACATGGAGGCATGGCAAATTAAGAAGTAGTCCACTTAGACCACCCGTCCGAATAGCACCTGCGCGAATAGCACCTAGCCTAGTCCACGAAGAGCACCCAGGTGCTCTTCGTGGATTAAAATTTATTTTTACATTTTTGTCCACGAAGAGCACCTACGATTCAGCAGCCTACTGCTGGGAGGGATGTATTTGTTTTACAGGACGTTATTAGATGAAAGATATCGATAAAAATCACTAGTATGTTTATTAATTACACATATTTACGTAAGTACATATGAAATTTATCTAGGCGACATTTAAAAATGAAAAATAATAAAAATCACTATGACAATAATTATTAATTTTTCCAAATAATAACACTTCTTATTTTTAATATATCACAATCAGTCTCCACATATCACTTTTATAGAAAAATCAGCCTTAATTAAATCTTACCTAATACTAACACAGGTAAAACAGGAGTACAAATTAAAAACTAATTATGTTATTATTATAGGATTGCACCAAGAGAAAGGGAAACGAGTAATCTGCTCGATAGTATGTGTGCTAGATCTTAAGCTTTCTTTGTTGTTATTTTTTTCTGTATCTTCCGCCAAATTATGACCATTGATCGGTAGATTTAAATCAAACAAAATAAGTATTTCTACAATGTTGGCCACCCACAATTTTTCAGATCATTAGAGCGCGAGCGTAGGGTTCGATTCCCGTGCTAAGAACATAAGTAGTGAAATGAAATGATTGTTTATTCTGTAAATAGGATATCAAAATCACTTTTGCACGTCAAATAAAAAAAAAACAGTGGCACTCCGGGAGTGCCGACGGAAGTGAAAGCTTGATAAAAATCGGCACCGCGGTAATAAATGCGTTGATGTCTTTTAGTCCACGCACCGCGGTAATCAACGCGTTGATGTCTTTTACTCCACGGTGTCGGTAAATTCGGTAACAGTGTTGCGAGATCAATGATTTAATCCCATCTCAAAAATGCCCAACGCGCCTAAAGAAGTTTTTACTTCAATAAAAATAAGCTAGATGAGTTCGGCGTTTCCTATTTGATAAAACTACTACTATTAGAATCCACTAAGGTAAAATACTTCTACATTAGAAACAGATTATCCTTTGAGAATAAACAAAAATAATATTATGATTTCGATGTATGAATAAATATGGAACGTGATATTAATTGAAGATACTTATATTACATAATCAAAAGAAAAAGGGTTTGGCTCTGACTACTCTGAGAAGAAAGGCTGAAACAAACTCAGAAGTTGCAGTCTCTTTAATGTAGCAATAACTTACTACTACTTACTAATTATGTAATCCTAGCCGATGAATCCGTAATTGACACTGATTACTTCGGAGGGTAGCAATCAAGCTTAGTTTGTTGCACTTTATAAGTAGTAGGATGGATAAATATCCTTAGCACCTTCCCGAATGGCAGCCTCTCGCAACGTAATATATTGCCACTTTGACAGTTTTAGTAAAAGAAGCAATCCAAGCGCATTCTCTGGTGTAAATATGACTGTTTCACTGGTTTCAACGTTTCATTAATTTGAACGACTGCTTTAGGCTTTTTCATCATATATTCGATCACAGATACGATATCCTCATTTAAACGTGCTGCAGCTGTATATATACCAATTCACTGGAATCTTTGCCTGTATGATCATCAGATCTTCGAATGGTTTTCGGAAAAATGTGAATATAGTCCATGTTTGGCATTGTTTGGCGATATTGCAAATCAATTAATCACCTATTCAGACTTATTAGAAGACTAATAACTCAGTAGCAACTTGGAGTCTGGATTTGTGCCCGGTTGATGGCAATAGGCTCGCCCCCTATTACATGGGACTTAAACATAACTGGCGAAATGTGGGTGTACCTGCTACAGGGACACCTCCGCCCAACCCTTCGGGGAAACAAGGCGTGATGTAATGTTGTGTTAACTTGTTTTCAGACTCATTAGAAGTGGTTTTGTTATTTGGTGTTTTGGTTGTAGGTATGTAAAGTTTTAAACACATTTTGTGTTGATAAATAACTAGCTCAAACATAGTTGTCTAAGTGTGGGTGTACATAAACCTCTGCCTACTCCTTCGGGGATATAGGGGAGATGCTATTTTATGTTATGTGTTGTTAAAAGTCTGTGTTCCTCAACTTAAACACTAAAAGGAAACGTTTCATATGTAAAAATAAATAAAAACATTTTGATGATTAAAAAAAAAATCTGCAGCGAGAACCGATAAAAGGAGTATGACAAAAATCATAAATAATTAGTACTATAACCACCTGTAAGGATATTACGGTTTTCCTTGCCGTTTAAGAGATAATTAGATTTTTCATACTAGCTTCATACAAAGTTTTCGTAAAAAAATTATAATTCCTTCGTTTTTGTGCAGAATTAACTCGGGTGTCATTTTTGTATATAGTTATATCTAATAGAAGCGATCCGGCAAAAAATCCGGCACTTGCAAATTGAATCCCTTCTATGAAAGCCAATTTTCAGCCCACCGTGCGACGGAGTAAAATTGTACTATTAAGTACTGTGCCTATGAATGTTTTGTAATCTCGTCAATTAATGAATGTTTTGTAGGTATTTAATGGTATTAAATACGTGAAATGATTTATTATTATCATGCTCCTTAACCAAGGAATTTTTATATTACACATAAACATAACATAACATCACGCCTTGTTTTCCTTTTTTATATTACCTACATAATTTTTTAGGGAATTTTAGGGATAATTCATTGAGAACACTGAGGAAAAACCAAAAACGTAAGTGGAAATACCAGTTAGGACATAGTCGTGTTCGCTCTTGGTTCTTTTCGAAAAAGATCGATTTTTAAATCGATTCGAATCTTAAGCTGATGTATCGATTCACAAAAAAATCGAGGTCTAAAAGATCGATTTCTAAAAAATCGATTTTTTATAATGTAAATATAAATCCATTTTATGAAAAACTAGAGAGATATCATAATAAATCTAATACCTTTAAACGAGCAATTTTTGTAGGTATATAATATAATCTGAATCTCGGAAACAGCTCCAACGATTTTCATGAAATTTAGTATGCAGGGGGTTTCGGGGGCGATAAATCGATCTAGCTAGGTTCCATTTTTAGAAAACGTCGTTAAACCAACCGGTCATCCAGATATTGATCTCTTATCAGTAAAATCAGTTTTTTTTTAGTTCAGGGAATTCGATAATAACAATTGTTTTTATTACCATATCAAAATCAGATCAAGTTTTTTTCAAGACATTTTTTTTCAAAATGTATTTATTACATGAAAAAGTTAAAGTTCCCAATGCTTCATATAAAAAAAGTGAAATATCGATTCGCTGAATCGATTCAGTACTAGTATCGATTTAAAAAATCGATCTTTTGGGCCTGAAAATTCGATTCTTCGATTAATCGATCTCTGATCGCCATCCCTAGTTGCTCTTTGGCGTGAGTCAGACGGTTTCATAGTTGGCGATTATTACTACAAACAGTTGTGTGAGTGCTACGATAACTTGTATTAGTTGACCGTAGCGAGGCTAATCCCATTCAGTATTATTGTGGCCAGTGTCGAAAAATAAAAATAAATTTAAATACGTGTTCTCAATACTTTATTCAAGTCTTGAAGGACAAAGTGACATTGTTTACCAGTTTTGAAGGCTGCCGGTTTGATGAACGTGTTTAATTCAGTGATATAAAAAGTAAATAACTTTAAGATTGGAGTTTACCAAAGGACTTTTAATAAAAACTATGAGTGTACTATGTGGTAACAAGTGAGGCAAAAGTAATCACCCGTTGTTGTTTTGCTGTATACTTAATTATTTTTAGGAATTAAAAATGTTGGTTCTACTTGTGGATTATGTTTATTTTAATGAATTAGAATTTTTTCCATCGAGTTGAGAAAATTATATACGTCAAGTGGCCACCAGCAGAATTGGTGAACGGGCTCGTTTTGGCATTTTCCATCACTTGTGTCAGAACTTCCGGCGATAGGTTCTCGAATTCCTGTCGGATATTCTCTTTAAGGGCTTCAAGCGTTTGAGGCTTGTTTACATAAACCCGGGACTTCAAGTAACACCACAATAAAAAGGCTGGAGCGGTCAGATCGGGCCGGCCAGTGCATATCGCCAAAGCGAAAAATTAGATGACGCGGATATGCTTCCTGAAACAATTATTCCGCGTTCTTGAGGAGTATAGCGTTCCATAGCTTCTTGACGTGTATTCTGCATCTGTTTACTTACTTCACAAATGTCAAAACAGAATTGACATTTACCGTCATTTGCAAAAGTTATAGTGTCTTCCAATACGGTGATTACTTTAGCCCCACCTTGAATTCAAACACACACTAAAATGTCACATGTGATATCTGCCCAGCCGTCGGCTACGTCGCCGAATCAAACGACGGCAATGCAAGAGGGCAATGGTGCAGATAACCCACCTAGGATACACAGAATGGACAGTGAACAACACAGCGATTGCCACACAAGAAACAAAAAAGGATGTTGTTTATTCGTGCGGACACTTCTATCAATGTGTTGCCAGGGTATCAAAAACTGTACCAAAAGTTGTTGTGATTGCCGTGGGAATTGCTTGAAAGACTGTTGTAAAGACAAACCCAAGAAGAGGAACCAACGTATCTACCACGAAAGATTTTATTTTAAAAACTCTGGAGATGGAGGCAGTTTCTATGACAACACCACGGATAACAACGATGATTGGGGCATAGCTGGTCTTTGGGAACAAGATATGGATCTAAAAGTTGGCAATGATCTTAGTGAGCCCGCTAAAGACTTGATGTCGAATTCAAATGATGATAACAACTCCTCAGCTCAGCATAAGAATGGTCACGACTCGTCAACGCTTCCTCTGAGTGGTCACCACGACTCGGCAAAGCATCATTCGAGCGGGCACGACTCGGTAACGCATCACCCAACTGGTGGCCACGACTCGGACATGCATCACTTGAGTAGCCGTCGCGAATGGGGCACATATCATTCGAGTAGGTATCACAACCCGGTAACGCATCACTCGAGTAGTCATCACGACTCGGGAACCCAACACTCGAGTAGTTTTCACGACTCAGTAACGCATCACCCGACTGTTTGCCACAATGCGGGCACATATCACTCAAGTAGCCATCGCGGCTGGGGCACACATCATTCGAGTTGGTTTCTCGACTCACTAACGCATCTCTCGACTGTTTATCACAACTCGGACACACATCACTCGAGCGGTCACAACTCGGCCATGCTTCCTATGAGTGGTCACCACGACTCGGCAAAGCATCATTCGAGCGGGCACGACTCGGTAACGCATCACCCGACTTTTTACCACGTCTCGGGCACGCATCACTCGAGTAGCCATCATGACTCGGGAGCCCAACACTCGAGTAGTTATCACGACTCGGGTACGCATCACTCGAGTAACCATCACGACTCGGGCACCCATAACACCAGTAGCCACGACACTGGCGGAGGGTGGGATTCTGGAGGTGGTTGGGATTCAGGTGGCGGAGGGTGGGATTCTGGAGGTGGTTGGGATTCAGGTGGCGGAGGGTTCGATTCTGGGGGTGGTTGTGATTCAGGTGGCGGAGGCTGGGATTAATAATTCGCAGATAATATTTATTTTTGTGAGATGCTTTTTTACTGTAATTCCATGACTACGACTTGTCCACGAGACAATAATATCAGATAGATACGAGACATAAATATAAAGATTTTTGCTTATTTACAAAACTAAAAATCAATCGTACAGTATTACTAAAGTCCATTGGAGAGCAACATTAATCTTTTAATTCTCTAAGTGCTACCCGCATCAAAATCCGTTGCGTAGTTTAGAGGAATAACGCAGACACACAGACAGACAAGAACAGCCAATTTAAGTTATACCTAATATGTTTAGAAGATAGTAGGTACGCAGACTCTGCCTGTTTACTTATATTTTGTCGACTGTTTAATAAAATATATTTTTTTAACAATTTACATTAAGACATGATTGTATAATATTAAATGTAATAAGTCAGAAATTGATATAAAAATAAGCTACATTGAATGTGCATTTTGTATGTTGTATTTTTGTATACTTACTTATTAAAACGTATAATTACTATAACAACAATTAGTTGTGTCTTATTCTAACCTAGTTCGGTGTTGCCATGCAATTATTTTTTACAACAATAATGGGTTATTGAGAAAGTAAGAATATTTATTTTTAAATGGGTGGAATGGTAAGATCCCGCAGCTGACCATTCCTTTGACTTCCTTTCGACTGAATTAAAAAAGAATAGGCTTAAAGTAAATAAGACGACGAAAAAAAGAGACGTCGTAGGTTCGAACCCAGACAGGTGCTTTACTTTGTGTAAATTATTTCATCACCACTGCTCTCAAAACGGTGAAGCAAAACATCGTGAGGAAACCGGCATGTCCTAGAACCGAAAATTCGAAGACACGTGACATCTACCAACCCGCACTGGGCCCGCGTGGTGGATTACGGCCCACTCCCTCTCACAGAGAGGAGGCCTGTGTCCCAACAGTGGGAACATTATAGGCTGATGATGAGGCTTAAAGACTTAATGGTAAGTACCTTCAATAGAATTTCTAATGATTAAACTACTCTAATGGAATGGGCCACTAGATCATCTTCCTGCCCTTGTCCCATAATGTTACGTGGGGTTGGCGCACTCGTTTTCTCCTTCCACTCTCCCCTATCAACCGTCACACTATCATTCACTCCCTTCTCTTTCATATCATTCCTCACACAATCCATATTTTTTTTCTTTGGCCTTAAACAGAGCTGTTCGACGTTTCAGAGATTTATTATACATAGAGCTGCGCACCTCGTTTTCACCCGCATACGTCTCGATCCCATGGGAATATCGGAATAAAAAGTATCTTAGATCCTATCCCAGTTCCTGGCCTACTCATGAACCAAATTTCATTCAAATCCGTTCAGCCGGGTACCAAACAAACAGCACCGTAATCGCGTAACTTATTTTCGTAAATGATTATGACAAATTTGTTTCATATTGACAGTTCAACAACATTCATTCGTTAAGCTTATGTTAGGCGGATTAGCAATTAGCGTGTTGTCTTTTAAATCAAACAAAATAAGTTTTTTACAATGTTGGCTACCCACAGATTTTTCGTATCATTCGTTGGATCACGAGCGCAGGGTTCGATTCCCATGCTAAGAACATAAGTAGTAGCATTACTTAACTTACTACTAGGTACTCATAATTGAGCAGTGGTGGCCCAGTGGTAACGGCCGCGACTCACGAGTTGTACGTCGTAGGTTCGAACCCAGACAGGCGCTTTACTTTGTGTAAATTATTTCATAACGACTGCTCTCAAAACGGTGAAGGAAAACATCGTGACGAAACCGGCATGTCCTAGAACCGAAAATTCGAAGACATGTGACATCTACCAACCCGCTCTGGGCCCGCGTGGTGGATTACGGCCCACTCCCTCTCACAGAGAGGAGGCCTGTGTCCCAGCAGTGGGAACATTATAGGCTGATGATGATGATGACTCATAATTCCTTTATCACCCTATATGGTAAATGGTTGAATGTCACTTGCACCTTGCACCTCATAACGACAAGCCCTAATTGCGTAACACACTTTCAATCACAATCTGAATGATTTTGAAGGATATTGCTCATCCATTACTTCATAATATGTTCGAAAAATTTGTGAGAGCATTTGAAGAAAATAACTATGTCTCTGCTGAGCTCTCGACACATCGGCGGAAATCCTTTAGAGCTGATTGTATATATTGATTACTAATCAATCAATATAATTAACTAGCTGCGCCCCGCGGTTCCACCCGCATAAATCTCGATCCTGTGAAAAGAAAGTGTAAGTATTTTCTCATAATGATGCCGATTCCCTTGTTCACAAACTAAACTAAATTTAAGTTCAGTGCATCTTTTTCTTTCTATTTCATTAAGAAAAGGACAGAAGATAAATTTTAGTTTAGTCCTGTCAAATTAGTCAAATTAATTTTAGGGTTCCGTACCTCAAAAGGAAAAAGAGGAACCCTTATAGGATCACTCGTGTGTCTATCTGTCCGTCTGTCACAGCCAATTTGCTCCGAATCTAATGGACCGATTAAGTTGAAATTTGGTACACATATGTATTTCTGTAACCCAAATGTGGACGTGTAATGTAAATTAATTAATTTTGAATATAGGGGTCACTTTTAGGGGGCAAAACAGAAAATTAAAAAAAAAGTTTTGCTGACAGTACCGTGTGACATATCAAATGAAAGGGCTCGTTGCGAGAATCTTAAAAATATATTTTATATAGGTAATTTTAAAATAAATACTTTTAAAGAGATTTAAGAAATTTGATGAAAATTGACCCTTATCTCCGAAACTACTGGACCTAAAATTTTGAAAAAATACATAGTATGGCTCTTTACTCATAGATTACAGGAAAACCTATAAAAAGTCTATAGTCTTAAAATAACATGGTAAATCTCTCAATATTGTGCGTACAAACTTACATTTGCAGTTGGAATGTATGGAAGAACATGTTTTTCAACTACAATGTTAAGTTTTTTCTTGGGATAAATAAATTCATCTCAACTACGGAACCCTTCATTGTGCGCAGTCCAACACAAACTTGGCCGGTTTTTTTTTTCTGTGGGAATATCGGGATAAAAGGTCTCGTATATCCTTCTCCAGGTCACGGTCTATCCATGTGCTAAATTTCATGCAAATCCGTTCAGTCGTTTTAGCGAGAAAGTGTAACAAACAAAAAAACCGGCCAAGTGTGTGTCGGACCACGCACAATGAAGGGTTCCGTAGTTGGGATGAATTTATCCCAAAAACAAACTTAACTTTGTAGTTGATAAACATGTTCTCCCATACGGAATGTATGGGAAAACATGTTTTTGCAACTGCAAAGTTAAGTTGGTCGATTATTACTCGTTAACTTGAAGAGCCTACTTAGTTGTAATAGTTTTCCTTTTAATTTCGTTATATAAACTACTATTGTGATTTTTTTCACACATCCAAAACCAACCATTTAGCTGGCAGGGGGGGGCACACTTGGGCACGCCACAATTGCGGCGATAAGACCCCTCTTTGAGGAGTGGCTAGAGAGGCGCCACGGCGTCCTCACCTTCCGCCTGACGCAGGTACTCACCGGACACGGCTGTTTCGGGAGGTACCTGTTCGGGATAAAGCGGGAGGAAACGCCCGGGTGTCGTCACTGTGTGGATCGCCCGGAGGACACGGTGGAGCATACGGTGGAGGTCTGCCCGGCTTGGGCAGGGCATCGCCGTGTCCTCGTGGATGCGATCGGCGGCGGTGATCTCTCGCGTCCGGCCCTGATTCGGGCCATGCTACGGAGCGAGAGGAAATGGGAGTCCGTCACCTCTTTCTGCGAAGCAGTAATGCTTGCGAAGGAGGAGACGGAGCGCGTGAGGGAGAGGCAAATTTCGCGCCCTCGCGCCCCTAACCGCCGCAGCAGGAGACGCCCTGGGCGTCGGGAATCGCAGGAAGATTTCCGGCCACCGTAGGCGCGGGCTTGCGGACGGTGAGCAATGGGTAGCTCGCCGTCCGATAAGGACCAAGCCCGGGTCGACGGCGCGTTGTGTTCCACGCGCGCCTCAAAGAGATGTCAGCAGAATTGACGGGGTCCGCTAGGGCCAATGCCTGCCGGGGGTTCGAAGAAAACCGATGGGGAAATCGTGGCCCCCGGCAACATGGCATAGGAAGGAACACGGGTGGGTTTTAGTCAGTAAGAGTCTGACACGCCCTCCCGCTCCACCCAGAGCGGGAGAAGTTATTTGATAATTATTAGATAAGTTATTAGATATTTAATTTAAAAAAAAAAAAAAAAAAAAAAAAAGGGGGGGCACACTTGACTCTAACAAAAATTAGCACTTTAAAGCTTAATATTTCGCAAACGGATTCTTGAATCCAAAAATGGTTTTCACAAACTCATAATGTTTTTAAAGGACCTTGCCAATGATACCCCACACAATGGACAAAAAAGAAAAAAAACAACACCACTTTACGTGTATGGGAGGAGGTACCCTAAAAAAAATATTTTTCATTGTCGGCGTAATTAATATGTATACCTATGCCAAATTACAGCTTTCTACTACTAAGGGTCTCGGAGCTAGACCGCGGACAGGCAGACAGACAGACAGACAGACAGACAGACGGACATGACGAAACTATAAGGGTTCCTTGTTTACTACGGAACCCTAAAAACTCACTTTCGCATTTATAATTACCATTAAAGTTAGGATAACAGGCACAGATTAAAACAGGTAACTTTTGCAGCAATTCGCCAACACATTTGTTTTCCGCTACTTGTAGCTTGATGACGAGGGACACGTGAGTAATATGACTATGAAGCTAATTTTCCTATTGCAGGGCGAAGGTCATCTCATATCAATATCAAATCAAATCAAATCATCAAATCATATCAAATCATTCAATTTGTACAGTAAGCGCTCAAAAGTGCATGAGCACGCTAAGAGTCGTATTGCTGTGAACACGCGGTATAGCTCGTACATTTGTATGTGTAAGCAACACGATACACACACCACAGATAACGCAGTTTTGCACTACACGAAACAACAATATATTTCCGTCGCTTTAAACATGCTAGCACACACGCACTATGCGCGTGAACTTGACCAGTTAATGGCATTGCTAAAATTCGATAGTAACTTAACAAGTGCAGATAGCAGAAAGCGTTAAGCGTTGGTATGGAATTCAAACTGCCTCAGGTTCTAATCTCATAAAACACAGTGCGGTTTTTTGCAAATATTATTATTTTTGTTTTCGATAATAATATTTTTTAAATATTGCTGCTTTTTTATGTTGTTATTGCAATAAAGGTTTTAGAATAAAAAATGCGTGATATATGATAACAAAATTTAAAAAAATATGTTTATTCGTTATATTTATTTTACATAAGTTAAAAAACTGCTACAATTATTTATCATTACTTCAGCTGAATAAGATGTGAAATAGATGTCAAGAAACTTAGCAGCAGTTTGTATTATTTTGACATATTTAAATTATGAAATATTTTAAATTTTTTATGGATTTTTTCACCATAAATATTAAGCTTTGATCATGGTCGAAGTAATTAAGTAATAAATAAGAATATTAGACTACTTAAAATGTAAAAAACTACTTACAGAATAGGTAATTTTAAGGTTAAATATGGGCAGTTTGTTTATATTTTATTTGTATTACTTATTTTACATTTTATTTGACTTTAGTAAATATTGGTTGTTATTGAGGTTAAAGCTTAAGTATTCATTTTCTTTACGAAAAGAAGATTGAAACTAAACCTCAAATTTTAATCCTAAAATAATACTATTACTAAAATAATATTAAACAATTTCGGTATATCTGCAAGAAATACGACAAACACCCTATTGAAACGTGCTTAAAAAATTCGTTACCATAAATTCATGCAATAACGAATCTGTTGTTTATTAAGTTGGTACGGTCAATATTTTAAGGTCAAAAACGGTTTTCTAGCTGGTCTTCAGTGATGCAAGCCTTCAGAGTCCACGGCGAACGGTTCATAATGACGTGTTTTTAATAATTCAGCAAAATATCTCGTTGGTATGAAACCATTTGTTTCATTCACCATTTGACGTCGCTGCTACTCGATAATAAGCCCCTTCCTCATATCTCTTAACCCTCACAGTATTTCTCTAGAACAAAGAAAAACATTGTTTTTATTACACATAATACCTTATTATTTATTATTCACTAATCGAATTAAACCTCACAATGAATTTAAAACTTTAAAGGCATCTTCTGTCTCAACAATACCTCTGTTCTATCAACAATACCCTTGATTAAGATTTATGTTTAGTAAAATATGAAATATATAAATGATAACACTCACACTTAGTCCGGTTTCATTAGATATTCACTTCACTTTTACGCAGCGCAATAATATTCTCTGATCTGATCTGATCTCTTCAATATATTTTATGCCTGCTTTTTGATAATAATAACCACAACACTGCGCTAAATACTCGTCACCAATATTATCCACGAACCAAAAAAGTTCTATTAATTAAATACTCGTAACAAACTGCATCTACCCCACAGAAATCGAAATAATTTACTTAGTTTTTTGTGGTCTACCTGCTAAACTTTAATATTTATGTGAACAAGACGAATGAAACTAAAAACGAATGATGATTATTGAACTAGTCATTGGTTGCAGACAAAGTGAGTGTGTGTGTGTAATGTGCGTGTCTACAGTATTGTAACAAGTTATAGAAGAAGGTCGTAAGTCAAACCGAAGCGTCATTCTATTGCTTTGTGAGATTGCTCATGGACTTTTGGTCGGTACTGTACATAGGTGTTGTCATAAAGTTAGCTCTCCATGTTCTACCGTCACATGGCATGCAAATCAATTAATTAATATCATTTTAATCACATTAGAAAATATTATCATAATTACAAATTTTACAGAGTAATGTCAAATCATTTGAATCATAATAAATGTAAAATGTCATAATCTTACATCAAATGTCACTCACTGGCTACAATATTAAAACTATGTCAAATGGATACACAAGCATGTCAATCCAAACAAGTAAAACTAAGAAAATTATTTTATCAAAAATATCAATTATAAGCAATTACATTTTAATTTTATTTTTATTATTTCAAAAGAGCATGTCAAGAATAATAATTATAATAAACTGAAAAGAAGATGAACAAGCACCAGGAAAACAATCATAAAGTCATTTAAAATTACAACAACATCGATACTTAGGTCCCACAGATTTTTTCCGATATGAACTCCGAGATAATTATTATAATAGGATTTACTTATGAGAAAGTTTTTTAAATGACTTTTAAACAATTTAACATTTTATGTTTTCACATCACACACTCTTTTTCGTGGTGCGTTGGCTGGCGTACCTACTCCAAAAATGACACGTAGGCCATAAATACCTAACCTTTCTTCCTCAATCTAGGTTTGACGCAACTCGTTTATTAAGTTTGGCAAAACCCAACAGCAACACACTCGACATTACTAAGAGTGGTATCACACTGGCGTTTTGCCAGCGTTTTTCCAGCGAGGTGATTTGTGAACGTGCTCTCCGTTCGCGGGTGTGAAGGAAGCTAGCCGCGATCATACGACTTCAATCAATCTACCTAGCCTTTTCCCAACTATATTGGGGTCAGCTTCCTGTCTAACCGGATGCAGCTGAATACCAGTATTTTACATAGAGCGACTGCCTATCTGACCTCCACAATCAAGTAACTGGGTAATACAATACCCCTTGGTAAGACTGGTTGTCAGACTTTCGGGCTTCTGACGACCCGTAACGACTGTCAAAGATCCACGAATGACAGCCGGGACCAACGGTTTAACGTACTTTCCGAGGCACGGAGGAGTCTCGGTTTGTAAAGATGGTCACACATCCACAGACCAACCGCGGCAAGCGAAGCTTAACCTGATGAATTGAACCGTGCGGCTGTTATTACTTAGCCACGAGCTCCTCAGGTCACACGACGTGTTATCTGCGTTTTCACAATATTGTTCACTCGTTTATCTCGCCCTCTCGGGTACCTACACTCATGGCAATTGCTCTTGTTTCGAAAATGCAGCGAATACGTTTAATTACGTACTCGTGGCGTGATCGAAGCAATCGCCTCGCCGCCGCCGCACATTGCGGCTGGGGTCGGTCAAAAACCAATTTTGAAAAGTTGAAGATAGCAAAAAAAGTTATGGCTAATATTACTTGAATATTTGTTTCATCAAAATGCGCAAGTATGAAGGTAAGTTTATAAAACAAAAAAATAAAATTAACAACAGTTCCAACATTCTACAATCGGTTGACTAGACTACGACGTACAGTTAAAATTGCAGTTCTTTGTTACCTTAAAATTTCATAACGACAAAAGTTATTGTGGTTCTAAAACATGGAATCTGTCGCTCATAGTATCTATTTTCTTATAATACTATAGATTTTTAAATTAATTATTTACTTAAAAAACTTTTTACAAAAAAAAAACAACCGACTCCAAAAAAAAACACTACAAAGTGAAAAATAACTTTAATTTCGGAAGTCGGTGTCTTTGGTTTTGAATTTTCGTTCTTTGTCACCGACTTCCGAAATTAAAGTTATTTTTCACTTTGTAGTGTTTTTTTTTTGAAGTCGGTTGTTTTTTTTTTTTGTAAAAAGTTTTTATTTTTCACTTTTTAGTTGTGGTACCTACCCCACACAAATTCGAATACCACTACCTGCTTTGTAAATAACAGTGACAAGAAGTTATCATATCATCTACATACTAAGTGGGAAAAAAATACGTATAATTGAAGCTAACTCAAAAACTACCCAAGCAAAGTTAATAAAATTTATATGGAACCACCTCTGAAGTATGATCTACCAAACAAAAAAAGAATCATCAAAATCTATTCATAATTGGCGGAGTAATCGCGTAACAAACATACAAAAAAAAAAAAAAAAAACATACAGACGAATTGAGAACCTCCTCCTTTTGGAAGTCGGTTAATAAAATAATAGTGAATTGAATATGCTAAAATTTTACAAAAATAAATTGTTTTACGAGAGGAAAAGTTATAGCAGTTCGCTACTGTTCGCAACGAAATTTATAGGAAAGTGTACCTCAAACCTTCTTTTATTATGATATGAAAAAAAAACTTACCATAATGGTAACAACGGTGCTTGTACCTACTTGAAAAACTTACCAAAGTTATGGCTATTTTAGAACGACTATAACTAAGTATTAAGAATCAAATATACTTATTGTCAACACCACTAATGTTTACGAGATCATTTTGAATATTGGATATTCAAGTGGGTTCCTTTTTTGTAAGTTTTTTTTAACAGAAGAAACTGTTTCTGTAAATAAATCAGAAAAACAAAGCACACATTTGTATCGTGTCTGTTGTTGAGAATGGTAAGAAAGTGCAGTTATTTGGTGATAATGACTTAGTTTCCTATGAACGATTGAAAACAGTGTGGAATTTTATAAATAATCACAAGGACATTGCAATGGGCTACAATAAAAGTGCTCAAACTCGAGAAATGTCCCGCCGCGGCCGGAAGTGACGGAACATTTGAATTCCATTGTTGGTGGTGCTATCAAAGATTTTAAACACTGGGGTGGGGAGCTGTAGATAAGTTGGTTTTATATTAAGACTACTTACGAATGTTATATTTGCCTAAAACATCTATTAAACATTAATGTATTGGTTTTTATTTTCTTCTATTCTCGTATTGTGTTCTTGATTTGTATTTATTTTACATCGAATTACTCGTACCAGTTTATTGAACATAAAATTTTCATTTGGATTTTGGCGATTTGTTTCACACTGTTTTTATCACCATCTTCCTCAAGAAACTCAATTTTTTTCATCTTCGTCACACATCCAAAATAAACAACAAAGAGATTGTTTGTTTTGTTATCTATAATTTTAAAGACCGCCTCAATAGTTTTATATAAACAAATTAACATGTACTTATGTTTTTTGTTTTAAATGAAAGAAAACAGTTCAATAAAAGTTAGTTTTTCACACCTGCTTAATATGACTGCACGGCAGTTCAGTTTTCAAGGTTATATACGTCAAAAAGGACGTGATGGTACAGGTTATCGCAAGTCAGACCAGTGAAATGCTGTCACGTGACCACTGACCGGCTTTAGTCACGTGACCGCTGGCTCGCCAGTTATTTGACGTGTTCATAGTCCTAAATAGCCCGACAGTTCACTTTCCGTCGAAAATTGACCTGCTATAAAAGTGCATGGTAGGCCCGCAGGATCATTAAGAGCGATAGATACATGTTCAAAGGTCACAACAAAAACTTAATGGAATACATAAGAATCGTTACTAAATGAGATGAGAACAAAAAACAATTGATTAGTTAATATCTAACAAAACAGGAAATTTTCACGAATGTGTGTACATTACACTTTATTTATAACGAACACTTATCT
This sequence comes from Agrochola litura, assembly GCA_949152395.1. NCBI lineage: Eukaryota > Metazoa > Arthropoda > Insecta > Lepidoptera > Noctuidae > Agrochola > Agrochola litura. The sequence continues at coordinate 17,981,508 of OX424513.1, read as the reverse complement.
TTGAATCTATAAATGTAAAAAAAAATGGACTGCCTATGAACTAAAATAATGACAATTAAATAAATTAAGACATTTTTAGTCATTCTACATAATTAATTTGTTAAAAATAATTTAGACCGCTCCCAAGTATGGGTAGTCCAGTCAAAATAGACATTTGACGTAGCCAAAATTCGCATAGAGCTGAAAATTGGCAGAGACGTTAAATACATCATTATAAATGAAATGTCAAAAATCCCCTTCGATACTACTTCTGCAAAAAAAATTATTCAAGGTTAAACGTACAAAATTAAGGTTTTTTTTCCATTTATCTCGAAAACGGTAAGTTTTATCGTGAAAATAGATTTGACAAAAGTTGTAGATCATACAATTTTCTACAAAAATGGTCCAGTCACTTTTTCTCTTACGACTCTCCATTCGTGAGATATGGCGGTTTTAACAATTAGAAAATTCATATTTTACATAATATGCACACATTTCCGCACCACCTATGAGGTAATAATGTACTTGGCGCATTTTTTTAACGTGGTTTCCCCAGTAGGTATACTCCACGATCTATTGTAATAAAGAAAGTTTGATCAGATCGTATCCTGTTGATTGAAAGAATAGTAAAATTGCTCATGATCAAAGTGGAATAGGTTGTTTTCTTCTAAATGTTATTATTCTTCTTCGACAATTATTTCTTCGTCTTCATTTTCTTCTTCTTGCAGAATTTCTGTTCGCTGTTCTAAGAAAAGGGATGCATCAATTGTCTCTTCATGAATATCATAAATATTTTCATCTGTTGTATTTGTTTCAATATTGGAGCAAGTCTGACCCTGACAATTGATGCATACTGGTGCCGATTCCCTTGTTCACAAACTAAACTAAATTTAAGTTCAGTGCATCTTTTTCTTTCTATTTCATTAAGAAAAGGACAGAAGATAAATTTTAGTTTAGTCCTGTCAAATTAATCAGCGTTTGACGTAAATTGACGTAATTTTAGTAGGCAAGTTTTTAATCACATCTAAACTTGTATGGAGTAGTGACAGGCGCTGATTAATTTGACAGGACTAAACTAAAATTTATCTTCTGTCCTTTTCATAATGAAATAGAAAGAAAAAGATGCACTGAACTTAAATTTAGTTTAAATTGTGAACAAGGGAATTGGCACCAATGGCGAACAAAATAATCCCGCTCTTTGACAGCCACAATTTTAAATAAAATTGCAGTTACAAAAAATAGTATTAAGCAGTTTTTCTGGAGCAGGCGGGAGTAGAGTTTGAATTGGCTCCAAATAATTATCTGTTAATTTCCAACCCCATTCTTCTGGGTCCAACTCATTGCCTAGCCACACTTGAACTTGATAATACACACGAAACAAGTGTTAAAAGGCAGAAGCCGATGTTGGAGGCAGACAAGACAACTGTACTGTTTTATTGTTCTATGCAGATTTTACAAACCTCAAATATCTATATTTGTCTATGGAATCAATTTTTGAAGCACCATAAATTGTAAAAAAAGACGAATTCTATTTGTATTTGAAGAGTCAATCTTTGTAAATATTTCTGCGCAATCAATTAAATCATTACGTTTTTCAAACAATTTAATTGATTCTATATGAAAATGAACAAGTAATAAACATACAAACAAACATTCAAACAAATAAACAAACAAACATACAAGCAACCATACAAGAAAACATACAAACAAACATACAAACAAAACTACAAATATACAAACAAACATACTAACAAACATACACAAAAATACAAACAAACAAAAATACAAACATACAAACAAACAAAAATACAAACATACAAACAAACAAAAATACAAACATACAAACAAACAAAAATACAAACATACATACAAAAAACAAACATACAAACAAACAAAAATACAAACACACAAACAAACAAATATACTAACAAACATACAAGCAAACATACAAGCAAACATACAAACAAACATACAAACAAACATACATACATACATACAAAAAACAAACATACAAACAAACAAAAATACAAACACACAAACAAACAAACATACTAACAAACAAACAAGCAAACATACAAGCAAACATACAAACACACATACAAACAAAAATACAAACAAACATACAAACAAACATACAAAAAACAAATAAACAAACATACAAACAAACATACAAAAAACAAACATACAAATAAACATACAAAAAACAAACAAACAAACATACTAACAAACATACAAGCAAACATACAAGCAAACATACAAACAAACATATAAACAAAAATACAAACAAACAAATAAACAAACATAAAAACAAACATATAAACAAACATAGTAATAAACATACAAACAAACGTACAAACAAACAAATAAATAAACAAACATACATACAAGCAAACATACAAGCAAAGTTACAAACAAACAAAAATTCAAACAAACATACAAACAAACATACAAACAAAGAAACATACAAACAAATATACACAAAAATACAAAGATACAAACAAACGTTCAAACAAACAAACATTAATAAACATTCAAACAAACAAAAATACAAACATTCAAACAAATAAACAAACAAACATACAAGCAACCATACAAGAAAACATACAAACAAACATACAAAAAAAACTACAAACATACAAACAAACATACTAACAAACATACACAAAAATACAAACATACAAACAAACAAAAATACAAACATACATACAAAAAACAAACATACAAACAAACAAAAATACAAACACACAAACAAACAAACATACTAACAAACATACAAACAAACATTCAAACAAAAATACAAACAAACACACTAACAATCATACAAACAAACATACAAGCAAACATACAAGCAAACATACAAACAAACATACAAACAAAAATACAAACAAACATACAAACATACATACAAAAACAAACATACAAACAATCAAAAATAAAAACATACAAACAAACATACATACTAACAAACACACAAGCATGTTTGTATTTTTGTGTATGTTTGTTTGTATGTTAGTATGTTTGTATTTTTGTATGTTTGTATTTTTGTTTGTTTGTTTATATGGTTGTTTGTATATATGTAAGAGAGTTGTAAGATATACTTAATTACAGATATTGGGGGTCAAAAGAAAAGGGGGTCAAAAATGGGGTCTTGGGGGTCTAACTGAATGTAGGTTCAAGCTGAGAGGGGGGTACTGTGGGGTGGGGGGAAATGTCATCAAAACTTTGATATTCCCAGCCGTTTCGGAGATATTTAAAATTTAAAAAAAAAAGTGTCGTTTCACAATAAAAAACTGTCGTTACAACTTTTGGTTTTAATTCTTTCCGTCCTTAACGAAGTTCCTTATCGCGCGTTGCGAAAGCCCCCTTTCGCAACGCGCGATAAGGAACTTCGTTCCAAAACTTCGTTCCAAAACTTCGTTCCAAAACTTGTAAAAAAAACCGGCCAAGTGTGTGTCGGACTACACACAATGAAGGGTTCCGTAGTTGGGATGAATTTATCCCAAAAACAAACTTAACTTTGTCGTTGATAAACATGTTCTCCCATACGGAAAGTATGGGAAAACATGTTTTTGCAACTGTAAAATTAAGTTGGTCGATTATTACTCGTTAACTTGTAGAGCCTTCTTAGCTGTGATAGTTTTCCTTTTAATTTCGTTGTATAATCTACTGCTGTGATTTTTTTCACACATCCAAAACCAACCATTTAGCTGGCAGGGGGGGACACTTAACTCTAACATTAATTAGGGGAACATGTGCATCAGTGGATCACGGGGAACAGTGAATCATTTGTTAAAACTCTGTATCTATTGTACTCACACATACACGCGTTGGCTTCACTAACGCTATCCCCTACCCCGCGCCACCCGACTAGTCGCCGTCATTGAATCACAACGGGAGGAAGCGCGACAGCGTATCGGTCAGTAGGTAAGTACGAAAAAAATAATTTACGTAATGTTTGAAATTACTTTAGTTCAAAGTTATTTGGATATTTTAAAGTCTTTGCATATTTTCCTTCAGTATGTGTGTCTAATTGTATAAAACTTTATTCAGTTGTGTGATATAAACGATTTATATTTTGATAAAAATATTATTTCTGTTATTAGTAAATGGGGTACAGTGAATCATGTGGTAATGGGGTTCGTTGGATCGTGATCCACTGTTCCCCAAAAAGTTTCGAGTTTCAAAGTATACCTACTTGTTAACAGGTAAACATGCCACATGATAGACAAACGAAGACACAGATTGGTCTTCATACAGAAAAACAAATGCGCAACGCTTTAAACATGATAGTGGAGGGTCAAACCATAAGAGCCGTTTCAAAATTAACCAAGATCCCGTTCACCACTCTGCAAAGGTATAACAAAAAAGTTTCAAACTCTTTAGCTCAGGATCCTACTGGCTCAACTGCACTAACACCGAACTATTCTGTACGCAAAATATTTACTTCCACTCAAGAGCAAGCAATTGTTGATTATGTAAGTAAGTACCTAATTTACTATGCTCAAAACATTGTTAGCTCGTAAGACAGTTTGATTTTGTAACATTTATTTTTTCATTTTTAGTTTTTGCAAGATTTAAGTGCATTTTTTGTTATTTTTATTTGTTCTATTGTTTATGTTGTTACTTAAGATTTTTTAGGAGATTTACTCATGTTCATGAACGTGTATTTTATGTTCTAAAACTAAACAAAAGTAGTAGAAGTTGCCGATTTTGTTTTCTCTTATAATTTTCTGTACTATTAATCTTATCAAGTAAATTGTGATTTTGCAACTAAGACTGATTAAAGCAATGACTGATAATTATATTTTATTTGTAAAAATAAAGAGTTTAATTAATATACTAAGTTTTATTGAATTATAAACGCTTATGATTCATAGTACCCCATTCGATCCACTGTAACCCAAACCCTGATTCAATGTGACCCATTCATGGGTCACAATGGATCAAATCGATGTATGAAAAAAAAAAATCTTGTAAAATAAACCAAGCTGTAAAAGAGGCATTTGAACAAATTATGTTAAAGATTAGACATGCTTTTATATATTGGATTAAAAACCTCGGTCATTAAAGCAGAAATTTAACCCAAAATAGCTTTAGAAAAAAAAATGATCCATTGAGCCCCATGTTCCCCTACTACTTTAAAGCTTAATTTTTCTCAAACGATTCCCTGAATCCAAAAATAGTTTTCAAAAACTCATAATGATTTTGAAAGACCTTTCCAATGATACCCCACACCAAGGGATAAAATAAAGAAAACGTCACGACTTTACGTGTATGGAAGGTAGGTTCCTACCCTATAAAATTTTTTTTTCATAATTTTGTTTTACCACTTTGTCGGTGTAATTAATATGTATACCTATGCCAAATTACAGCTTTCTAATACTAAGGGTCTCGGAGCTAGACCGCGGACAGACAGACAGACGGACATGACGAAACTATAAGGGTTCCTTGTTTACTACGGAACCCTAAAAATGGTCACAATACCAACTGTTTACTGCAGCTGCCATTTGTCATGCCACCAAAGCAATAGAAATTAAAATCGGTTGAACGAACTGTAATATTTTTTTATTTAGGTATATGTCTAATTTTATTTCATTTCATTTCCTTGTAAATTACAAGGAAACACTACAGTCGTTACGGGTCGTCAGAAGCCCAAAGTCTGACAATTAGTCTTACAAGGGCCAAGGGGTATCGTATTACCCAGTTACTGGGTTGTGGAGGTCAGATAGATAGGCAGTCGCTCCGTGTAAAATACTGGTATTCAGCTGAATCCGGTTAGACCCGAAGCCGACCCCAACATAGTTGAGAAAAGGATAGGCAGATTTTTTCCTTGTAAATTACAAGCAATTTTATAGTTTTGATTGATTTGACTAAGTGATCAAATTTAACAATATGAATAGGTATTTATTGAAAAATTCACAAAAAATACAATAGACGTGGATATAATAAGTAACTTATTCCGCTTAGCTATTTCTAAAGAGCTGCGAATGCCTCGTTTATGATTTTAAGTACCTATTTCAATGCTTATATCTAGATTTCTTCTCCTCGATACCAAAATCTACTATTGCTAAAACTCAAACACGCCTAAGTCAAATTTTAAGGTGAATTTTTCATAATTAATTGAACGAGGTATCCTCAGGATGACGATGGACTTGTTGCGAACTCGAACACGGCGTGTTGCCACACCAAGCGCTGAGTGCAGAGTCTGCACTCAGCGCTTGGTGTGGCCATGCCTCGTTGAGAGGTGAAACACGTGTCGATTTCTTTCAGGAGTTTTTTATGGCTCTTTAGAAATAGCTAAGCGGAACAAGTTACTAAATATATCCACGTCTATTGTATTTTATAATGGATTTCCGCAAGGTCACGCCTCAATCAATTAATTATGAAAAATTCACCTTAAAATGCGACTTAGGCGAGTTTTCAGTTTTGGAGTTTTAGCAATAGTAGATTTTGGTATCAAGGAAAAGAAATCTAGATTTAAGCATTGAAATAGGTACTTAAAATCATAAACGAGGCATTCGCAGCGGCGTGAAAATTGCTAGCACAAAATGAAACTATTCCACCAACTCGAGATAGTTTTTTTTTTTGTATTGTTATTAATTGTCCTTGAACGTACGGTGCGATGAGTATATTCAATGTACTCTGTGGTGCGATGTGCGATGAAGTGAATCTATAAAATTAAAACGACGCCATCTAGTAGTATCGATGCCACCTAGTATCTACACGGACTCCTAGATGGCGTTATTAAACTACAGTTCTGGCAATTAGTGAGTCGCTGATGCTGCCATCTGATGAAAAAATAAAGAAAAAAAAATAGCCAGTTCAATAGCCAGATTTAGGGTGGTGTCATTTCTTTGCATGGGATTGGGTATCTGTAGTATATTTAATCTGTGCTAATGTTAAAATACAATTTATTAGTTAGACTCCACTGTAAGACTCTGTCAATGTCACTTTGAAGATCATCATGAGTGCAATTCTCGGTAATTTCGAGTACTAACTTTAAATCGTCCGCATATAACAGACATTTGGCATGTTGTACCACACTGACGAGATCATTGATCATTAAAAGAAAAGTAATGGGCCAAGAACTGATCCTTGACTCACCCCAGAACCCGAAAGAAAGCACCCATGGGCAACAAATAGTTTGCCAATTGTTGATGTCGCATCATCGTGAGCACCTATATACTTAAGCTAAGTTAAAATTGCTGATTTTATACAAGCTAAAGGCTCTTACAAACAGGCGCGACACGCGACGCGACACAAAGGCACCGCTCGTCGCGCGACGAGCGGTGTCTTTGTGTCGCGTCGCGTGTCGCGCTAGTCTGCACAAGCCTTAAATTGCTGGTGACGCATCGTCGTGAACAACATCATTAAATTGTTAAAAATAATTTTGCCCGCTCCCAAGTATGGGACGGCCGCACTGTGGTATGTGTATGTATCACGCTAGTAATTAATCAGTGTGATATGGCCCTTAGGTAGGTATTTAAAAAACCAACCGTATTGACCTTGGGGCCTCAAAACAGGATAAATCCTGATTTATCCTGTTTTGGGGCCAATACGTTTGGTTGTGTCCTAATGAGCGACGGTCGAGCGAATACGCGATTACGCGATCGTTCATGACATAAGGGTCGGTTCACATCTGACAGAAAATGCGTCGGGCGTAACTTCGTTAGTACGGTCGACGCACTAACGCATCCTCGGTTGAGTGTGAATGGTTGAATGTTTTCTCATATAATTGTCTGTTCTGGCGTTACGCAACCGATAATACGCGACGCATCTGCCGTCAGATGTGAACCGACCCTAAGACGTTTATAATATAATATGCAACTTGATTGAACGCGCGAGCATAGTATAAAGAGAGGTAGTAAGCTATCTTCATAGAAACGCACCGCGCGCACTTAACAAAATCTCGACCAGTTTCTCGTGAGAAACCAGCCGAGATTTTGTTAAGTGTGCATGCGGCGACGCATAGATACAAACTGCGCACACATACAAGCCGCGCGCGGTGCGTTTCTATGAAGATAGCTTACTCCCTCTCTTTATACTACGGCGCGAGTAAAGTCTAAGGGTCGGTTCACATCTGACGGAAGATGCGTCGGGCGTAACTTGGTTAGTGCAGTCGACGCACTAAAACGCATCCTCGGTTGAGTGTGAAAGGTTGAATGTTTTCTAATATAATTGTCTGTCCTGGCGTTACGCGACCGATAATACGCGACGCATCTTCCGTCAGATGTGAACCGACCCCTATGCTTATTAAATAAACAACCGGCAATGCAGGGTTCCGTAGTTGGAATGAATTTATCCCAAGGACAAACTGTAGTTGAAAATACATTCCAACTGCAAATGTAAGTTTGTACGCTCTATATTGAGAGATTTACCATGTTATTTTAAGCCCATAGACTTCTTATAGGTTTTCCTGTAGTCTATAAGTATAGAACTGTTTTCTATATTTAAAAAAAATTGGCTTAGTAGGTTCGGAGATAAGGGGGGAATGGTCAATTTGCAAAATTATAAAAAAAAAATATTTAAGATCTCCACAACAATGTAATTTTTTTTTTCAATTTTGAAAGTGACCTCGTTTTCTAAATTCATTTATGTTCATTACATGTCCGTTTTTGGGTCACAGAAACTGATATGTGTAGGTACCAATTTCAACCTTATTTTACCTTATTCGGTCCATTAGATTCGGAGCAATCGTCTGTGACAGATGGACAGACAGACACACGTTTTGAGGTACGGAACCCTGAAAGAGCGCGGCAGCAATCGCTTCCAGTCACGCGATGATCACTTTTTATTAGGACTCTGGCTTATAAGGTTATCACATTATCAAGTAATATTTATTTAAATTTAAACTTTATAATGTTGGTAACGCATTTGCTAGCTGCTCTTGGAAATCCCAGCGGTATTTTTAGATGATTTCATTGTCAGTAGATAGATATCTAACGGTTCAGTTATTAGTTCGATCAAGTCTGAGTACCTAAGTAAGCGAACTGTGTGTGAAATAAAATAACTGTGTAATGTAAACAAATACCTACTGGTTAGTTACAAACTAAAATAAAGAAACAAAACGTAATTCGTGATTTATGTTATGTGTGCAATCAATCGTAGTGACGCTGTGGCTATCTCTGTACCGGAGCAATTGAATAAACAAAACCTCAATCAAACAACAGTGAAATTTTCTGTTGAAATTGTATATCCAGAAATCTAAAACTACGTCAATCGCTAGACACAAGACGAAAATGACTTTGCCTGTAACGAATTATGAAGCTATAACCAATCAACCATCAGCAAGAAGCTCTAAAGTTCCACCAGATGGAACGCATCCACCAGACGTAGCTCCGGTTCCTCTGAAGAAACCCATGTTTTCACTAAACGGCGACGTGAGTCAAACTCCCCCAATTGAAGACGGTCAACTAATTGGACCCTTAAATTCATCAGATGAAGTCACGATTTCACTAAACGATGCTAAGGATGCCCCAAATGGAGCTACGAAACAACTAAACGTAGCCTCGGAGGTCTTTTATACAGTTACGACTTCACCAAAAGAAACTGTTACTATCCCAAAAAAATCATATCAGCCAGATCCAAACAAAAATAGTCGGGATAATAATATCAACGGACCCGATCTAAATCCTGGCGCAGGAAGTAACTTTGCATTAAGCCTGTGTTTGATGCAATTCTGTAACCTTTGTACAGCCTGCTTTTTCGACTGTTGTGATGAATATTACAAATGGTGCTGCTGTTGCTGTACTGATTCAGAAATTTGTGTCAGCTGTTGCAGGGGGTGTATGGAATGCTGTGCACAGTGTGATTGTGGTGTTTGCGGCAACTAATCAGCATACTAGTTAGACTACTAACTGTTGAATTACCGCAGAATGTGCTGTAGGTACTGACCTTAAAAGGCTACTGGATGCGGAAGGCGGAGAGCCGGCTGTTGTGGCGCAGTTTGGGAGAGAGTTGATTGAGCTGAACATCTAAAGTTACGGGTGTAATCTCCAAAAGAACCAGTGTACAGACGCCAGCACATCAAGCTACCCGAAACTGTCAAATTTTCCCAATCAACTTTGAACCTTATGCCTCAGCGATAAAGTTGAAAATCTATTAAATAAATTTGACAGATTGTAGTAGCCTGATGTGCTGGCGTCTGTACTATGCTGTATTACTGTTAATCACACTCCCTAAGAATAGATGCTCTATTTTTTTTACACATGACATGACCTACATTGTGGCTACATTTGCAACGGACGGAAACAAATTTTAAGCTTAAGGGGAAAGCGTCAGAGTAGCCCGCGAAATTCAGATTTTCTTACGTTTTTTGCAATTTTGCAGGTCAGTGTTAGGTTTTATGTTGATTAAAATATGATTCGCGGTCGTAACAAATATGGCTTTACTCAATTATAATCATTACAATCAGCAATACAACTCGATAAGTTAGCAAAGGTGTCAAATGTCATGATTTCATGAAATCATGACATTCGACACCTTTATCTTCTTCTTAATCACTATTGCTGGTTGTAATGATTATAATTGAGTAAAGCCATATTTGTTGCGACCGCAAATCATATTTTAATCAACATAAAACCTGACGCTGATCTGCAAAATGCAAAAAACGTAAGAAAATTTGAATTTCGTGGGCTTCCCTGACGCTTCCCCCTTAATATTTAGGCCTAAACAATCCGCCTATCATAGCTCATTTAAAAAACACTTTTGTTTGAAACTGGAAAGTCGCGTGGTAAAAACTAAACGTAGGTACTTCTAAAAGTTTGACGTTTCAAAGTTAGGTGCTGGCTAGTGTTGGGATTTTATCCGGATAAATACTCATAAATATCCGTTTCTACTTGAGTATTTATCCAAAACAGCGGATAAATACTATCTACAGTTTTCGTTACGTTATGTAACGTAAATTTTGTCATTTTACAAACAAAAGGATTGAAATAAATATAAATCAGAAAATATTGATGTGTATCGTACTTTCACAATAACAAAAAGCCTATAACAACAATGAATTCATATTTTCGTCAATCACTCTCAAAGTTAGATGAAATTATATTAGTGATCGATGTTTGTGCGTTACTTAAATCATTGTAGTAATAAGAAAAATACTAAAATAATAATAAACCACTACAATCATAATCTTTTTCGTCAAACGCTGTCAATTTAGGTGATATGTATGAAAATAATAAGTGCGTAACTTTACTCAGTTTAACAATGACAAAATCTTATAATAACAATGGTTTGTTTGTGGTGGCATCTACATCGCTACATGCGAACTGGCACCTACATCGCGACATGCTAACTACGTATCTCGCTGACGTCACGCAAAATCCTGCATCGCGTTAGCAGGGTTTACCACACGACCAGCATATATACAACGTCCCGACATCAATCGTCGGGCAGTAGGCCACCAGACACGTCACCCGTCTGGTCGGAGGACCTTCCCTTTTTTTGGAGATGAGAGAACTTTACACCCTGTTCCTCATATCTCTATACTTCAATCATGAATATTTCTTGAAATCAATCACTATAATCATTAATATTTTCTGAGATCAATTACTATCATTATTAGACGCTTGTTATCATTACTAGAAATGCAATTTACAAACTGAAACTTGCTTCTCGATTCTCTCAAATCCACAGATTCTTCATCAGTATCGGTCTGTACTGGATGATGCAACCTCTTCATTATTACCGTCGCTGCCAGCATACTCTTGAATTTTGTTAAAAATATTTCAATTACATTTTATTGTGTGATTTTTGCCGCTTTTTCTGTTATCAGGCGATTTCTATTTTTGCTGTGAATGTTTGCATGTGCACTAAAAGACTGTTCTGTTGCGGCAGAAGTAAACGGTGCTGAAAGAATACGCACTGCGACTTTATATAACTTTGTCGAAGAACATCATTCCTTTTCACCAGGTTAAGGGGCTTATTTCGTTAATGTTTTTCCAAATAAAAGGTTTTCGCGAAAAACCTTCCATGGCCTTATATTATGCAGCTCCATAATTCTGGCATCACCTACTTCCACATTTAACAAACGCAGCTATTTTGTTAATAAAATCAATGGCTTCCAGTTCTTCGTCTTGATTTAACTCGATACCTCGGGTCTTTGGGTCAAACAGATAGGCGGTTAAATGTCACCAGTGTTATCAGTACTAAATAATGTTATAATGTAGTATTTTGGAAGGCCCAAATAACAATACTAGTAATTAAAAAATAAGCATTGGATGCGCAAAAAATATTTTTATCCATGATTTTGAGTAAATATCAGATAAAAATGAGTGAAAACGAGTTTTTATCCAATTCTCATAAATACTCGAGTAATTATCCTCCGAGTATTTCGCCCATCACTAGTGCTGGCTGTCAAAATTTTGACAGTTTGAAACTTGAGTCATTGAGTGCAATCATTGCAATGTGCAATGCACAGACCAAGTAGGTTTATCTGTGAAGTAGGTGCAATGGTGTGCAGTGCGTAGGGTGGGTGTGGGATATAGTCAGAAAAATATTATCTACTGAAAAGAAATGACTGTTGTCAAGTAACATTTATAAAATATGAAGATTACTACGCATTGACTGTCTATTATAGATGAAATTATATGATAGAAAGAAACAAGTGTAGTGCAAAAAATAAATGTTTTGATAATAAGTGCCAAATTGCCTTACCTAACTTGTGGTTTCAAGTGCAAATTAATGTCTGCTTGAACACTTAAACTAAAGAAGACGTCCGAAGAAGATTTTACATAAAGGTACAAAATCGGAGAGTTGATTAATTATTTTTATTAATTAAAAGTTCTGAATTATATGAATTATTTTAGTTAGTATTATTGAGGTCTAGAAATATTTTTGAACTTACTCAGAATCTACTAGAGGATCTATTTATTGCTCTACCAGTTTGTTAAAACTTAATACCTATTTAAGAAAAAGAAGAGATGTTTGATACCCATACACTGAGTATCTGAATATTTACTGAATAATTATATTACACCTGAAAAAGAATTTACAATATCAAAATATACAATAAAAATGTCTCACTCTGCAGCAGAAGCCAATGCAATTACAACACAGCCTTTAATAAGTCCTATGAACATTGCAGAACCGAATACAGGTATGGAAATTATGGCAAACATCCCCGCAGCAGCAAAGGTAATAACAACTCAACCAATGATGAATGATCCAACTGACGAAGAACAGGAGGAAAAAAAGCAGCAGAGAAATAACGATATTGTAGAAACAATTGAAGAAGTTGCCGATGACTGCACATGGTGCTGTTTTAATTTTACGAACTGTGCACAGCTGTGTAGCTGCGACTGCACTGGCTGCGATAATTGTTGTGATGGTTGCGGTGATTGTTGCAATGATTGTGGTGACTGTTGCACTGGTTGCTGTGAAGGAGGACTGTCTGACAATGCCAACATAGATGGGGATGATGTTGCAGGCTGTCTTGAGTGCTGCGGCTCTTGTTTTGAATGTTGTAGTAGTGATTAGATTATTTTTAGTTCATTTGTACTTAAGTATGTAAAAACTTGAACCTTTTTGTTTATGTTGTACTCTGCTTCAAAGTTATTTAGAGAAAATATTATTTAATCCCAATATGGTTATGTGATTAGAATATTTTTATATCATAGTGTATTTTGATATTGATAAATCGTATGGTTGTACGTTGTTATAAGATTTATGTATTACCTTTTTAAATTGAAATCAATATGCATCACTCCATGTGCAACATGTACAGTACACTGCCATATTTTTATACATCTTGTACAATGAAGATCTAATCTTTGTGTAAACTGGTACACACGGCTACACATCAAGTTATACAATTCCAGTTTATGCTGATTGTATAGGATTTCCGTACAATGCGAGGTAGCTTATGGAAATGTATAGCTTGATGTGTAGCCGTGTGTACATCTAACGTTTGGGCTCCATACCTGACCACATAAAATTATAGTATTCATAAATGCTTATTCAAAATATTATACTCTTATACTATCATACTTAGGTTGTAAGAATGTTATTAATAAGGTGCTAGGTGCTATTTAAATCTATTTTGTATTTTTAATCTAAAATTTTTGAAGTGAAAACTTCTTTAGGCGCGTTGGGCATTTTTGAGATTGGAAAAACAATTGAACTCGCGACACCGTTATCGACAACTCATTTTTGTAAACGCGATTGTGCTCTTTATTTAGATAAGGTTACGGACCAATGTTCTATACAAGTATTTTTCTTCAACCAAGGCGATCTTATTAAGTTTTCACTTCTATCGGCACTCCCGGAGTGCCACTGTTTTTTTTTTTATTCCTTAGTTTGTAAGGTGTAAGTTTTGTACCTACTATCATATTAAGAGCTAGCTTCTGCCCGCGACTTCGTCCGCGTGAACTTTATTGTTCTTCCGACCAACCGCGTCGCATTACATCGCATCGCCCGCGCTGTTACTACGTTTTTGCTTAGCATTCTTTCAGAGTTTTTTTCTTTTTGCTCGGCTGCTAAGGTCATAGCGTGATGTTAAATAGGCTCTCAAGAATTGAGCTATCAAAATTTAATCCAAAAATATTTTTTCATATCCTATGCTACTTCCAGAGATTAGCGCGTTCAAACAAAAAATCAAAACGTCAGCTTTATTTTATTAGAATAGATAAGTTTGACACAACATAATGCATTTTTTTTACTCAAGGGGGAACCGTCAGGGTGGCCCGCGAAATTCAAATTTTCTTACGTTTTTTGCATTTTGCAGGTCAGTGTCAGATTTTATGTTGATTCAAATAGTGATTAAGAAGAAGATAAAGGTGTCAAATGTCATGATTTCATGAAATCATGACATTTCACACCTTTGCTAACTTATGAAGTTGTATTGCTGATTGTAATGATTATAATTGAGTAAAGCCATATTTGTTACGACCGCGAATCGTGTTTTAATCAACATAAAACCGGACACTGACCGGCAAAATGCAAAAAACGTAAGAAAATTTGAATTTCGCGGGCTACCCCGACGGCGACGCTTCCCCCTTAATAGAATAGATAAGTTTGATTATTAAACACAACATAATGCATTTTTTACTCAAGTTATTAGCTTCAACGATTCTACCCTGATTGGTAGTATGGTAGGTTTTATTTGTTTTTATACTCATGTTATTGTTAGCCATTTTTGGCGCCCTCTATTACAACCGGGGTCTGCAGACTGAACTATTAATAAGTAAATAATTATTATGTAAAAAGCCTGCCATTTTATTTAGATTGAATAGGTACTATCGAAGAAACGCATATATACACCGTAAGGACTATTTCTGCTTGTAGCGCTCGGCCCAACAAAAAAACATATAAAAACCTACCATACTACCAAGTATGGTAGGTTTTTATTTGTTTTTTTGTTTTTATACTCATGTTATTGCTAGCCATTTTTGGCGCCCTCTATTGCAACCGGGGTCTGCAGACTGAACTATTAATAAGTAAATAGTTATTATGTAAAAAGCCTGCCATTTTATTTAGATTGAATAGGTACTATCGAAGAAACGCATATATACACCGTAAGGACTATTTCTGCTTGCAGTGCTCGGCCGATATAGACAGCGGCCGTTAATCAGATGTGGTCATCGTGTTCACGAGATTTTGTTTTCAAACTGCTGCGTTTCTTCGATAGTGCAGACGTTATTTTGGTGCTAACTTACGATTATTAAATATTGGTGCAGTTCTCTGAACTGTAATGGACATATAGATAACTAGCTGTGGCCCGCGACTTTGTCTGCGATCCGGGATGAAAAGTAGCCTATATCCTAATCCAGGTCATGGTCTACCCATGTGCCAAATTTCATACAAATCCGTTTAGCCGTTTTAGCGTGAAAACGTAACAAACAAACTCACTTTTGCATTTATATTATTAGTTAGGATTTTGTAACACGCCGTTAATACCTATATATAAACCTTTCCTATGTATAAACCTGTAGGTACATATGTATGTACCTTTCTGCTAACTTTACAGTTTCTATTTTCTTAATGTCCCTCGGGAATCATCGCATTTCCGAATACAAACGAATGCTAATTTCCACGTCCATCAATTATTAGATTTATCTCTTATAATAATTTGAATACAGAACTAAGTACTTTACTGTTGTTTTGATTTTCGATAATTATAGTTAGATACACTCTGGTATAGTTAAACCATTGCCTGAAAAATATAGTAAGTATTTACACAGCGAAAAAAAAAATGTTTTTTTATTTATTTCTAATTTTTTTAAATATTTAATATTTTAAATGCATATTTTTTTGTACTTTTGTACCTTATGTACTTATTTTTTATTTTTATAAAATGTCTCTACTAACTAATATTTATTACACTTTAATTAGGGTTACAAATGTATTTTTTCAGCTTTTATGAGATTAATAATATTGTGGTCATCTCGCTGTTTTGTGTCGAAATTAAAATATAGTAGATTCGCCTACAATATATATTTTTTAAATATGATATTTAGGCCTCTAATAGTATACTGTATAGGGTTGCCAACCCTAAGTACCTGATTTTCTCACATTTGTCTGATTTTGCATCACAGTGATCTTCAGTCTCATTGTTATAAGGTTGCTCTCAAAAGTATAGTAACTGTGAAATGACACAGAATAATAGAGAAAAATACGGCGCACTCCGCATTTCAAGCGTGAAGCTACAAGTACGCGGCGAGCTCGTCTTATCAGGCCAATAGGCATGATGCATGGGTAAAAAAAAAAGAAATTCTATTTCTACGGACTACCGTCAGCCAGATAATAAAAAAATATTAGACACGTATTTTTTGCTTTATCATATTAATAAAAATGACTTAGATAAAACGCATTAAAGTTGGGGAATGGGGATCACAAGAAGTATAAAATCTACATACAAGTGACGTCATGGCACATTTTAACTCAATGTATCACCGTAATCTTTTGATTACGTAAAAAAGAGAAAAAATACGTGTCCAATATTTTTTTATTATCTGACTGACGGACTAAAAAACATTTTTTTGTCATCATCACTATTCAGTGAGCGTAAAACGTTGTCAGAAGTTCGCGATAGAAAGAGTGGCAACTTCTAGGTATAGTTTGACCAATACCGCTGTACCGCGCCTTAGGAAGGCGCACGGCGTCCCGCCCGCCGCTCATTGGTCAACACTGCCCCCCGCCTCGCCGCGTATTCCAAAGGCGCGGTACAGCGGTATTGGTCAAACTATAATTCGCGCTGTGCGACCTGAATTGCACTTTATTGTGTCGTAGCAAGAGTCTGTTTTTATTTAAATGATTTCGCGGAGTGAACCATTTGTACTAATTTGTGGAATTGACTGTGGCTAGATCATGGACTTATAGTAAGTCCATGGGCTAGATATGAGGGAGAAAGGCTGATAGAGGCTTATAAGACTTGCTGCGTTGGTATAAGGGAAATAGGATGAAGTCGAAATAAAATGTATTGTTCAAATCAAAAGAGAACCTCTGATGTTATTAATTACTTCAGTAACTTTTTTATGTATCGGCTTTGTATACAAAATGAATTGTTATACCTGTGTTTATTGGAATTATATTAAACTTACCTATACATCACACAAACTATTGTATTATTTAGCATCCTTATTCTTAGCATGTCGATGGCAATCTAAATAGCGCGGGGAGTTTTGATACATTATTCTAGAGTCTAGAATAATGTACGCAGTACGCATTCAGAATAGTGTCTATAATCTAGACATTATTCTGAATGCGTAAACACCGTCCACGTTCACCGTTTTGAGTTGAGAGCAGTGGTGGCCCAGTAGTAACGGTCCCGACCTACAAGTTGTGGGTAGTGGGTTCGAACCCAGCCAGGCGCTTTACTTTGTATAAATAATTTCACCACCACTGCTCTCAAAACGGTGAAGGAAAACATTACATCGTGAGGAAATCGGCATGTTCTAGAACCAAAAATTCATGTGACATCTAACAATCCGCACTGTGCCCACGTGGTAGATAACATCCCATTCGCTCTCGAAGAGAGGTGGCCTGTGTCCCAGCAGTGGGAACATTATAGGCTGATTACGAAATTGAAATGAAATGAAATGAAATGAAATTGTTTATTCTGTAAATAGGATATCGAAATCACTTTTACACGTCATATAAAAAAATATTAAAAATAAGCTAGATGAGTTCGGCGTTTCCTATCTGACTACTCTGAGAAGAAAGGCCGAAACAAACTCAGAGGTCGCAGTCTCTTTTAAAGTCCAGACATAATCTTGGTCAGGCCATATGAGGACCATGTAGATAAGTGTCTGAAAAGGTCTTTTGAGGAAAGAACCACACAGATTTGAGTGGACCTGTCCAGTCAGTGCAAGCATTTGTCAGTAATCGTGGAGCTCAACTCAGAACTTAAGGAGCTCAACTCGACGAACAATACCAAAGAAAGGACATTTGGGTAGGCCGCATAAACTACTCAAACTGCCAGACCATCACTAAAACTAGCCGAGAAATAAAAACAATATCCACATAGTCCTCACATTCACAATAGTTAAAATAATATAATACTTTACAAAGTAATCATGTCATTTTGAATATAATTTTCAACAATGTCAATGTGTTTATAAAACTGGTATATGTTGATTTTACATAATTAAAATGTCTAGTTTTATGATTTTTTCACAAGGCTTAGCAGAGCGAGCAGTTCAATCCCAAGCTTTTTTATCTTCTAAATAATCTGAAATTGTATAGTACCCTTTTTTACAAAGTTTGGTTTTAATACAGATTTTAAATCGTTTAATGGGTAAGTTTCGAATGTCAATGGGGAGTTTGTTGTAAAAACGTATACATTGACCCATGAATGAGTTGCCTACTTTGTGGAGACGTGTGCGATGTACAGCAAGGTTGTGTTTATTCCTGGTATTTAAACTATGAATATCGGACATTTTCTTAAAATTTGATATATTTTTGTGCACATACAATAGGTTTTCAAAAATATATTGTGAGGTTCTAGCCACTATTCTGCAATTACCTATGCAATTTTTTTGCTGGTTATGAATCATTTCATGTCTAAATCCAAAAAATCCTGGGAATCTTCGGGAATCATCGTCTATCTTCGGAAATACGACCATGCGATGATGAGATCTAATATAGAACTGCTACAACCATCAAAGTGCCTACTTGCCGATTTTGTATAGATAACCATGTTTACAGAATTATTTAACAACTCTATATGGAATTATAAAAATATTATCCGAAAAAAACAACAAAGTCTCACATCTTGAGTTTGCAAAAGCAACAGCTTGAGTTGGAAAAAAATGGGAGATGGGGGCGCAATTTCCAGTTTGCACCAGGGTCCCTGATCAGTTTCTGTAACGTGCAGCTGGACATTAATGAAATTTGCCTAACCTTTTCCCAACTATGTTGGGGTCGGCTTCCAGTCTAACCGGATGCAGCTGAATGCTGTATATTATATTGAGCGACTGCCTATCTGACCTCAACAACCCAGTAACTGGGTAATACTATACCCCTTGGTAAGACAGGTTGTCAGACTTTCGGACTTCCGACGACCCGTAACGACTGTCACAGATCCACGATTGACAGCCGGGACCAACGGCTTAACGTATTTTCCGAGGCACGGAGGAGTCTCGGTATATTAAGGTGGTCACCCATCCACGGACCAACCCCGGCAAGCGTAGCTTAACCTGATGGATCGAACCGTGTGGCTGTTATTACTTAGCTACGAGCTCCTCAGACAGCTGGATATTAATATTGAACGATATTATTAGCATCATTATTATTCATTATATTCTTGCTTGAAATCTAGTCAGTAAATAATTGTTACCTAAATTCTAGATAGTGTGTAGAAGACTTATCGTTTCCATATGGTGGCCGGATATTTCTAATTGGTGGTTAGATTCGGATAGCAATTAATGCGAAATATCACACCTTGGGTACATTGTTCTACCGAATAATTAGGTACCTACCTACATTTTGTTGCCCCAATTTTTTTATTAGATGTGGACAAGGAAAACCTAATATTTTTATACCGTAAATTGGCAGTTGTAAGCCTATAAAGTTTTTTTTGTATAATACAAACTGACCAGTACCCTAATTGCGTACCGTCAACTGCCCTAACTTCGCCTGGCGTCCTACGTTTGCCTATAATGAAAAAGCTGTAATATCTTTTTCATTTTACTTGTATGGCAATCGAAACTTTGAGTTTTCATAGAGAGCTTTAAGTATCGATTGCCATACAAGTAAAATGAAAAAGATATTACAGCTTTTTCATTATAGGCAAAGGTAGGACGCCTGGCGAAGTTAGGGCAGTTGACAGTAACTTATTTTCGTAAACAATTATGCTTAATTTGTTTCATTTTGACAGTTCAACAACATTCATTGCGTTTTTTACGTTGTTG
The DNA here is from genome assembly GCA_949152395.1 of Agrochola litura. Taxonomy (NCBI): domain Eukaryota; kingdom Metazoa; phylum Arthropoda; class Insecta; order Lepidoptera; family Noctuidae; genus Agrochola; species Agrochola litura. Next base: position 17,961,178 of record OX424513.1, on the reverse strand, counting down.
AGCAGATTTTTTTTCTAACTTATGAAGGAATGGATTAGCAATCTGTTTCAAATCGTAACAGATTGTGTTGTATTACGCAATTAGGGTACAGATCTTTACACAAAAGTGCTTATGGGTTTAATTGAAACTTTTTGAGTTTAAGGCTCAGTTGCACCACAAATGACTAAATCCGTTTAGCGCTAAACATAATTAAAACACAATTCTGCCTCTATCATCTTCAAACGATTGACAGAAACCGAACGATGTTTGAAATTAATTTAGCACTACACGTATTAGTAATTCTGGTGCAAATAGGCCTTAATGTTGAAAAGAAAAACTCTAAAAATACTTTTTAACATTTTAATCACACCGATCACAATACACATAAAATGACTAGATATAGAGATATACAACAATAAAATAGTTGAAAATTGCTCATCTAAAGAGTATTATAGATAGACATAGACGTTAACGATATTCGTTATCGAGTGACTTAGTGATATCCGTTTGTAATCATTACAAAAATACCCTCGAATTCGTCAAATTTATTTACTTTAGTCAAGTATTTAGTAAAGTTTAGTTAGTTATTTTTAAGAAAGAAAGAAAAAAAAAATTTTTTTTTTTTACTCGAGTACCAAAATTGTTTTTTTCTTTCACAAGAGATCTAACACTAAAACTAAGAAAATTATAAAAATAATAGCAATTTCAGAAAAGAATATATATATATATATTAAATTGTGTAAACAAATAAAAGGTCTGTGCGCGGCCAAAATGGCTGCTATCTCAGCATAATGCTACGATATTTGAAAAAAAAACAAATACCGCAGCTCTGGTATTCTGATAGGGCCCGTTGTGATACCACGGATACTTTAAAATATAAGAGGGCGTTGGATATGAAAGTATTAATGATAATGTGAAGCAATAAAATTGTATAATTATGTTCTTTATATGACTGTATCTTTTCTAAAGAATAAGGTTATTTTATAAACACAAAAGTTTCCTATCTGCAATCACATTTCAAACCAACAATATTTGGATAATCTCAAGGAAATAGGTCATATTCGGTTACAGCTTCTTATTATTTTACGTAATGGTTTTTTTTTTTGCAGATATTAAATGTAGGTAAGATTGATGACCATCGAGATTTTTTTTTTTTTTTTTTTATTGTTAGTGTACCTGTTCTATTAAAAGTTATATATAATGTTTAATACATACTTACCATCACACATTTCACTCGAAAACGAATATAAGTAATAAGTTTATAAGAATGACTAAAATTTACTAAACTAAGTATACACGATGCAACAGTTTCATAGTGAAATAACGCGAAGAGAGATGTGATCTATTTCCTATAAATATACAAATAATATTATTTATAAAAAACAATTCGGTTTTTTGGCAAAATACGCTCCTACGCATACATTTTGTTCTTTGTTGTAGACCTCAAAAGTTTATATTGAATGTATTATTTTTAATTCGGATTTTACATTTTTTTTTTTTTTAACTTAACTTTTAGTTAGTAATATTTTATAATTAGTTATTATAGTTCCTGTTTCGCAAATCCAACATCCCTAAAAAGAAAAATCCTTGTTTACAATTTTATTATTGTTATCTCCACTTAAACGAATATCAACTTTACAATTGTATAAAATTAAGTTGATTTCAGAATGATTCGCACTTTCGAAAAAGTCATAAACATGTTTGAAACTTTGAAGTTGAGTAAAGTGGTTTTTCCAAAAACACATATTTGTTTACGTGTTTGGAAACTAAATGGCGAACAAGATTTAATTATGTTTCTTTCACAAGTTGCTTTATGCAAAAATAAACCTTAAAAACAGGATTAGAATTGTAGTTACAAAAATACAAATTATTAATTTATATTATACTAGGTAATTTTGTTGTAACAGTTGGTATAAGCTGGACGACACAAAAAGACGCACGCGTTGAAATACTCGAAGAATGTAATCATTGAAAGGCAAGTTTTCCTCAATCATATTGAGGTCATTGAACGCATGGCTACAGGAAAGTTATTTAGTCATAAAGATGGACGAACATTATATTATTTGAGTTTTTATTTTGAGGTCTACAACGCTATTTGACGTTTCGCTATCTAAGAACTTGATACAACATTGATATAATTAAAATCTCTCAACTTTGGTGTTCTTTACTTTATATTTTAGTTATTTAGACAACTAGATTTTTTTAAATTTTATCTATAAATTTTGTATATACTTTTATTAACTATTCATAGATTATTCATACGTCTAGATACAATATGAAATTGAGAATGGCTTGAGAAAAAATCATATCAATTATTGGATCCAATTGTTAAAGAATATAAGTAAGTACATAATTAGGGCAAGAAGCGCTGTCTCGACTGTCTTTTATTATTGCCTTGCCTACAACGGGCGGCTTTCTACCTAACGTCTACATTTTGGCAAGTACCTTCTAATATGCTTATTTCAGCTTAATACTATTTTATTTGGCTAGTTTAGCGTAAAATATAATTTTAGCGAGAATAACCCTCAGATTCTAAAAGGCAAAAAGTATCATTTACACGATGAAAGTTTACCAAAAAATGACGTTTAGACGGTGCATCTTTTATTGTTGCTTCAACTTACAAAATTGCACCGTGTAAATCTAGATCAGACATCATAAAAAAAAAAAAATTGACTGACTAATTGATTGGCTCTTTTGTTTTACATATTTCTTTAATAAATACTATAGTCCTGATTTAGTTGCCGGTAATGAATAAAGTTTTGATTGAGTGATTATAGTTAACTGCTTAGCTAATAACGATAACATTTTATAAATAATCGTCTATCGTGTTTTGAGAGTATCGCTACACTAATTTTTTCTTTATATTTTTGCTTCTGTACGCACGATACACATATAATTTCACTATACTTACTACACTTTTATTTGTCTAGCGTATTTGAATTTCTACATGTGCATAATGTAGAATTAATCTAAATCTTAAACTGACTAGAAGCTTAATTACTATTTAAATAAACAAAATACTATATAATTACTTAAATCTAATTATTAGAATTTTATATAATGTAATGACGTTTAAAAATGATAAAATATACATAATTAAAATAATTAATGCTAAGGCAGGTACCGTTGAAACTCACGATCGTGACAATGATATGGCATAAAGATTACAGATACTGCTCATCCACGAAGACACGCCCCACTCCGCGATTACTGTACTGTAAGCTGGTACTTTAGTACGGAGCGGAGTGGAGCGCGTCATCGTGAATGGTACTATCTATACTTCAAACTATTAAATTTCGAATATTTAAGATCTAGTTGTAGTGATGTGTAGCAAGAATTTTAAGTATTTAAATTTTAAAATAATATTTAGAGTGTTCGAAGTATACATTAAGCCGCGCGTATAATAGTAATATTTAACACTAAGATACCAACAACGCTAAGATGCCTAGGGCACTGGCTAGTGACTACAAAGTTTGTTAGATATTATGCCCTACACGGCTTACATACAGATCCATTTTAACTCAAATTTGACAATGGCTCAGAGAGTTCAGCGACCCAAATTTAATTTTATTAGCCTATGAAACTAGAACTCTTCATTTTTGAGTTTGAAAGAGATTCAAGCCCACAGCATAAGTATAATCAGCCTGTAACTTTTCCACTGCTGGGAAACAAGCCTCCTCTATGTGAGAGGGAGTGGGCTACGTGGGCCAAGTAACCTAGGACATGCTAGTCTCCTCGAAAGCCCATAATAGGGAAGGTGGGGTAAAGCTGATTGTAGATGGCGTGATCATAGCTAGGTCCCAACGTAGATAATAAAATTGACGTAAAGTTGACATTTCGTTCAATAATGAGTTCGGGTTTTATTTCACTATTTCCTTGTTTTCGGTGATTTCAATATTTTAAATCAATTACTTGACATAGAAAGTTTCAGAATTTAAAACTTTAAATATTTCTTTGCAATCACTTTCTTCAAAATGTTTTCGACATAACTTAAAATAAAACTCTACGAATAGCTCTAAGGAACAATCTTTTAATTTCGGTCTTTCGGGAAATGGTGGACTCCAATTTCGACGTATTTAAGAACACAACAAAGCGTGATTTTCGCAAAAATAAAATCACCTCGCGCCTTTTATTATTAGCTAGTTTTGGGAACTAGCTACGACAGCGCCATTTTGACAGTTGCCTTCCCCATTGGCATGAAATTTCACAAAGTTAGTGCAAAATGGAGTGAGATATCTACTCTACTTTTACCAAACATAAATTCTTGCTACAACCCCTACCACAACAACAATAAATATTGAAATACTATCCTAGAAGACTTAATAAAAGCTTAGTATAAGGAAGAAACGTGTTTATAACAATTTAAGTAATGAATTTAATTTACAATTGTGTATAATATGATCTTATGTTACAATTAATATTTGCTCCTTTATTTATAAACGTTGCTTAAAAATAAGTAATTATTAGCGACTATTTAACCATACATTTTGACGTTTAAAAGGTCCCTCAACTTTAAATCTAAGCATTTTTGTTTCAGGAATACACCCATACTTATAAAATTTTAACCAGATTACAAAGGAGATGTCCGCTTTTTGTAGGGACGTTGGTTTTTTATTCCGAGAAAAATCTAACCAGGATCAAACTACATCTAAATAAAAACCACTGAAATAATATTTTTAGACCCCTCTATTTATGAGAAAAATCGTAAACTATTTAAAATTACAAATATTTTATTTGTTGATGGCAACTATGACAAATAAGATATAAATTGACACACGGTTCTGTCATTACTGTCAATCAATTGACATTGATGCCAGTAACATGTGTCAATTTTGACAAGTTTACTATTTGATTATGTCAATAAGACATAGTACTGTCATAACTGTCAATGAATTTACAGTAACATGTGTCAATTTTGACAAGTTTATTATTTTATGGGGTGTGTTCACTATAATAACCTAGATAATTAGAAAGGTTTGTTCGTTTTAGGAGTAAGTTCTTACTAAAATAAAAAAAGATTTTTCTCAAAATTGGAGGTCTTTAAAAAGGTATGATATAGTTAGAAACACTAGTTTTTGGGATGTCTATTCAAATATATTTAACTTATCCTGGTTAGAATTATTGACTAATAAAAAACCATTTTAGGACATGTCCTTTAAGCGACGTTTATAAATAAACCTCAAGATGTTTATCTCGGGAACTACTGAATCGATTGAGATAATGTTTGTGGTGAATTTAGCTTAGAAATTATTGAGAAAAACCGTATACGTTATGAGCGGAACCATTGACAATGTTGATGTTAATTTGAAAGAAAGTTATTTATCCAGATGAGTTTTTAGTGCAAGATACAATACAATACGTATGTGAATGCAAAAAAATCATTTTAGTTTCTCCAGATGTTATTTAGAAATGATAGGTACCTCCTAGGTATGCAACAGGGATGTTACGGAGCTTCGGCTCCGGTTTCGAAAGAACAGAACTTCCGATTAATTTTACACCTCCGATTCTGACTTCGGTTCCGATCATTTTAAATCTGAGTTATACCGAAGCTCGAAACGCAGAGATGCACGTGACTAGAGCGCGTACAAACAAGTATAACTCGTCGCCAGTTTTTTTTTTTTAACTGTGGCCTTTCACGTTTTTGACCACTAAGGTCTTGGCTGCTTAACCGGACTTTTCCTGTGGTGGCCTTAAGCTTCTACACTTAGAGCCTCCAGCCAGGAGCTTTTAAACTATTCTAAATTAAAATTAAGCGAGTGCTCGCTAAGGGTACCCCCTGTGGAGTACGAACCTCGGCTTAGGGCATCGCTGAGGGGAGGACAGCAAGAAGGGACAGGCTGGATCAAACTTAGATTTTCATCATGATTATTATGCGGGGTATTTAAAGCTACGTGCTCAGCTGCAACGACTGCTGGCACCTCGTTTTCGAGCAAGGGTCGGGGGGGAGATGTGCCATGACGTCACTTGTATGTAGATGTTATACTTACTTGTGACGTAGCGACCCCCACTCCCCAACTTTAACAGTTGTTGCAGCTGAGCACGTCTCAGCTGCAACAACTGCTGGCACCTCGTTTTCGAGCAAGGGTCGGGGGTTCGTCGCCAGTGTAATTTTAGTTTATTTTATACACGCTCGCGCTCGAAGTCTCAGTTTATTGTTTTATTCGTGGATGTTATCGCTAATATTTGACTGATTAAAGAGACTGAATTATATTTCAATTGTTTTATTAAGCCTTCCCATAACACATCTTTCTTCTACTTCCACCTTCGACTCCGGTTCCGGTTCCGATCGACCAGATTTAAAACCTCCGATTCCGGTTCCGGTAAAACGACTTCCGTAACATCCCTGGTATCCAGTTACCCACGGTAATTAACAATTTATACAAGGTGTAACTTAAATAACCGAAAGCCCACTGGCCCCACTGGTACCTTAAAAGGTCTTCAGTTATTTCAATAATTGCACCTTTTAATTTTATGTTCTAACGTTACATTCATAATGTTTTAATACGAGTTCAACTTTAGGAAGTTTTTCTTCGACATAGTACAGCACGGCCATATTTTTTGATAGTTTAAGAAGAAATTTTTATTATAATCTATATTTGATGGCGGGCGAATGATTCGTATCTGATTATCACAATAGTGATGAGCATCGTATTATTATTTCTGGAGGGTTTATTATTAAGTACTTATTATTTTCCTACTATACTTTTAATAAGTATACAGGGCGTCCCAAAATTATGGGACATGAAGAGAAAGTACCTTAAATATCGTAGATAGGGTATTTTGCTGAAAGAAGACTTTATGTTATTTTTAAAAGTTAGTAATACTGCATTCAAAGAATTTCTAAAAATTACTTGCCTCGTCTGGGAATCGAACCGACTTAAATGTAAAAAAAAACACCCCTACTTTTATGATGCCAATCGAAAGAATGGCCAAAAAATAATAACTCTCCTTAAGTAACATAGTATTTTAAAAGAAAGTAGACGAGGTAAGTAATTTTTAGAAAATCTTTGAATGCAGAATTACTAACTTTTAAAAATAACATGAAGTCTTCTTTCAGCAAAATACCCTATCTACGATATTTAAGGTACTTTCCCTTCATGTCCCATAATTTTGGGACGCCCTGTATAATAATTATTTGAACGGCAATAGTTAATAGACACCGAACACGATCTATTTCTAGTTTTATTTAAATATTTTTTTTATGTAAATACTGGGAGTCTAAGATAATTTGTACAATAATTTGCCATTAGATATGTTTTTTTTATCTAAAACACTGAACTACGAAGATTTCTTTTAAATGGTTTTTATTTAAGTTATTTACCAATAATAATCTGTTACCGAATATTATTGTTACAATTTAGTACAGAGCTCCCAAATTACTGAATACTTATATAATGTTTTTCTATTTACCTAAATACTCGCAAAAAATCTAAAATTGCAAATAAAGTACCCTGTGGTAAATCCCTGACTATATCCTAGACATAAAATAAATTCAATAATTTAATTTTAAAACATAATAAGTAATGAGAAAGAGCAAAAACAGCAATTATTAACATAATTAAGATTAGATGAGTATTCAAATTGTTTTGAAATATTAATAAATTGATATGATTACATTAAAAGTAAAAAATATTCTAATTATTATTATATTATATATAAAAATAATAACTACTAATAAACATAATTCATATTTGGAATGTCATAACTAGATTGTCAAAGAGAGATTTTAAAGGCTTAATTTTTTTAATATATAATGTAAATCATTGTATAATATGGTACTCGTGAATATTGTATAAAATGAATAAATAATTATTTTTATTTAAACACGTTTTTAAATATAATTTAACTTTATACTTTGAAAAACACCATATATTTTATAATAAAAACTTTATCATTTGAATATTCTTTTTAAGTAATTGGCGATTACTTACTTTATAATGTAGGGAGTAGTCTATATATATGTTAGCAACAACAGTTACTGTTGAATATGCAAATAGTTTTAGCAGGATTTTAGTAATTGAAGTTCTACAGATTATTTTCATGTCCTATTAAATATTATTGCAAGCTAAACGCTTACACTCGTTACAATCGTGATCATAAAAGTTAGAGTACGACGGTAAACACTAAGTACGGATTTAGCGCTAAACATATTTAAAACATCATTCTGTCTCTGTTGTTTTCAAACGTTTGAAAGAAACAGAACGATGTTTTGTATTTAGCGTTAAAACGCATTTAATGATTTTTGGTGCAAGAGAAACTCGCCTCGTATCATCTCGCTCTCGCTTTTTATGACCGCTATTCCTCCGAACTGTGGCGTATACTATGATATACCTGTTTATACAGGGAGTGTTAGAAAGGTGTCATCAAATTTAAGGTCGCGGTACAGACCACCGAAATGAACAACTTTCTCGATTGGACCAAAATTGTAATCGAGAAAAAAATTATCAGCTGGCTCGTAAAAAACTTCAACGACTTCAATTTGACCACACCTTTCTAATACACCCGACCATTTAACAATAGAAGGTTCCTCAATTACTAAAACCCAGTAAATATGTAATTTATAAATGACAGTATTTAAATATCGGTCTCTTTAAATATACTGCTAGGGCTTTCGAGATTGAAATGTATGTACCGTGAGTTGGGCGAGTCTGCAACCGTTTCTGCGACAGTCTCGGGATCTTCCGGCTTGATGTGCTTCGGAGATGATTCGGAATGAAACTCCTGACGAAAATTGCCTGTGAAGTTAAAATAGAACTATTAGTTTTTGACCTGTTATAAATACAATTTTTTTATAAATTTATTTTTAGGGTAAGTTTTATTTAGGATCAAATAAAAAAAGATATAATAACAAATTAGGGGCACCTCGAAAATATAGGCATATCTATAAGTTTTCTAAATAACAAATTAATCTACGCAAATCTATTTTCAAATTACTGCTATATCTAATGGCAACAAAATATAGTAGCTAAATACTGCGCGTGTTTTTTGGAAACATTACACAAAAACATCGAAACAAAGAGGCGTGGCCATACACATTTGTGTATGCAAACACGATGTTTTTGTTTTCCGAGGTGCATGGAAAACATTCCCCGCACGGGTGAAGAGGTGAAGGGTGTTTCATTTTCAACCGCTGCGCGCACCGCGGACATCTATCACTTTCATTCAACACAGGTTTTGAGGTTATATTATCTTGTGAATAGTTGTGAACAAGTTGTAATAAATTGACGATGGATTGGAATAGAGATACTTTTTAAGTAGGTACGTCTTTACACAAAATGTGTAGATGTAATCTAAAAATATTTTAATACGCAGGAGACAACTTGTGTATGATAATAAATGTTTATGTGTAATGTTTCGAAAAAACACGCACAGGAGACACGGCGTAAAATACACGTACAGTGCGAAATAAAAACAAAATCAATACTCACAAGCAAAGCGTACAACGACAACATCAAACTGAAAAATAACACAGTACAACAACATGACGACATTTTACATAAGCGAATTTTTTAGACTACAATTTATAACTGTATCAAATAGATTTAAAATTGAACTTGGCAAAACTATTGTTTTTAGTAAGAAAAAAAAAACACTATTTTGAATTTTACTCTTTAAAAGTTTAGTATTTCAATCTGCAATAGCTACGTTGGGATCGGCTTCCAGTCTAACCTGATGCAGCTGAATACCAGTATTTTACATAGAGCGACTGCCTATCTGACCGTCACAACCCAGTCACTGGGTAATACGATAACCCTTGGCAAGACTGGTTGTCAGACTTTCGGGCTTCTGACGACCCATACTGACTATCAAAGATCCACGAATGACAGCCGAGACTAAACGTGCTTTCAGAGGCACGGAGGAATGTCGGCATGTAAAGATGTCACCCATCCACGGACTAACAGCCTAACCTGATGGATCGACCCGTGCGGCTGTTATTACTTAGCCACAAGCTCCGCCTCAAAAGATTAGCATATATTTTTCAAAAAGATTTAGAATCATCCTACAAATAAGTTTATTTTTTTGACTGATATGGTTTCAAACACAAGTGTTTTTTTTTTGTGCCGAACAAATCGATGCGAAAAACTCCAAGCAAAAACTTTGTTAAAAAAAATAACGCATTTAAAAACAAAATAAAAAATATGTATCAGTGCAAAGAACGTTTATTGAACGTGTTCTCACCACGTCGAGGCGTGACTTACATAAATACGCTACTTACGTATTAATCTTGACTTAGCAGTGGGAAGACCTTCCGAGATTACTACGAAATTATGTCCAACCAATATCAGAAGGCCAATTCCCGTACATAAAAAAACCTTTACATTCCAGTCGCAATCTGTCAAAGTTGTCAAAAAATTTGGATATTTTATAGTATTTTTGACAGATTGCAAATGTTCTTAAAATTACGGGAATCGCCCCTCAGTTGTCTTTGCAACTACAGTCCGGCCATCGAGAGAATGTGTTCCTGACACCTGTCAGTTGGACAATCTCTAGTAGTAATAAGGATCAAATTCGCAAAACACTTATTCATTAGTATGAAACTGACAAGTGTCAAGAACGCATTGTTTCAACGGTCGGACTATAAACTTTTGGTTTCTTAAAAAAGCCGTGAATGGACACACAATTATGCCTGTCAAAATACAGACCGTTTTTTAGGGTTCCGTATCCGAAGGGTGTCATACGGAACCCTATTACTAAGCCTCCGCTGTCCGTCCGTCCGTCTATCTGTCAGCGGGCTGTATCTCATGAACCGTAATAGGTAAACAGTTTAAATTTTCATAGATTGTGTAGTTTTATTGCCGTTATAAGAACAAAAAACAACCGACTTTCAAAAAACACTACAAAGTGAAAAATAACTTTAATTTCGGAAGTCGGTGTCTGTCTTTGGTTTTGAATTTTCGGTTTTTGTCACAGACTTCCGAAATTAAAGTTATTTTTCACTTTGTAGTGTTTTTTGGAAGTCGGTTATTTTTTTTTTGTAAAAAGTTTTTATTTTTCACTTTTTAGTTGTGGTACCTACCCCACATAAATTCAAAAACCACTTCCTGCTATGTAAATAACAGTGACAGGAACTTATCATATCATCCACATACTAAGTGGGAAAAAGTACGTATTATTGAAGCTAACTCAAAAACTATCGAAGCAAAGTTAATAAAAATTTATATGGGACCACCTCGAGAACATACCCTTTCAAACAAAAAAGAATTATCAAAATCGGTCCACAATTAACGGAGAAATCGGTGGACATACATAAAAAAAAAAAAAACAAACATACGCGACGAACCTCCTCCTTTTTGGAAGTCGGTTAAAAATAAAATAGAGTCAAGAAACGCGTTTTTTGCTCAATCTGGAACCCTTCGTGTGCGAGTTACAGAGATATTTCTTCTTATGGAACAAATGTAACTTAGAAAGATGTATTCAATCTGTCTAGCCTTTTCCCAACTATGTTAGGGTCGGTTTCCAGTCTATCCGGATGCAGCTGAATACCAGTATGTACAAAATCTTCTTTAGGAAAAGAATATTCTTCCCGTGAAAAAAAAAAGTGTGACTACACTTGACAACACAAAAAAAAACTCGTCAAATTAAATAATTTTTGAAGTGAAACTTCTTTAGGCGCGTTGATCGATTTTTGGTAGGGGGTACACTTATGGATTCGCGTTACCCACATGCTCGCGCCGTAGTGCTCTACTATAGAATATAGATGGCGTTAAATGCATATACCAATGTTTACGTAAGCATGGGAGGGGGGGATAAGAGCTTTGCTTACTTTTGCTGACAAGGGGGAAGGTCGGGTAAGTAAATAATAATAATTTTACATGGAGCGACTGCCTATCTGACCTCCACAACCCAATAACTAGGTAATACAATACCCCTTGGTAAGACTGGTTGTCACTTTCGGGCTTCTGACGACCCGTAACGACTGTCAAAGACCCACGAATGACGACCGGGACCAACGGCTTAACGTGATTTCCAAAGCACGGAGGAGTCTCGATATGTAGAAATGGTGACCCATCCACGGACCAGCCCCGGCATGCGTAGCTTAACCTGATGGATCGACCCGTGCGGCTGTTTGTAACTTAGAAAGATGTATTAATGAATATAATTATGTAAATGAATTATTTGCAGGTCAATGTCAGGGTAAGGACATTAACCTGCAAATTGCAAAAAAACGTAAGAAAATTATAAAAGTCAGTATTTTTTTAATAATTATATATGGCCCTTGCCTTGAAGTGAAGTGGGACACAGCAGACTAATCATAATAATAATTAAGATTTCGTAAGGTCTTACCACTGCAAAAAATAATTAAGTTATAAGTGTTACCAGTCTTAAATAAAATAAAATAGTGACTTTAAACCAAAAAAATAATGGTAACTAATAGTGACTGTTAATTTTAAGTTAAGTTAGAATGTTATTAAACCAGTAATTATTATAATACTTTTTATGTTAGTGGTGATAGTATTTTGCTGACAGATTCTAGGACAAGACAGGCTAATAAAGACCCACTGGGGAATTAACCCTGCCGTAAGTAAGGGACCGTTCAAGTATTACGTAAGCACTATAGGGGGGCGGGGGGTCTATGATTTTATTATTTTTTACGTAAGCATGGGGGGGGGGGGGTAAGAGCTTTGCTTACTTTTGCTGACAAGGGGGAGGGTGGGGTAAATAATTGTAATAAATCTGCTAACGTAATTCTTGAACGGCCCCTAAGTTGGAAGAACACAGTGTGATTTTAAGCGTCCGACAAAATCTTCCCTAGTAAAAGAATACGCTTCCCGTGAAATAAAAAATGTGTCTACAATATCGGCGGTTGACGAGACCAAAAAAAAAATCATCAAATTTAATAATTTTTAAAATGAAACTTCTTTAGGCGCGTTGAGCGATTTTTGGTAGGGGGTACACTTATGGATTCGCGTTACCCACATGCTCGCACCGTAGTGCTCTACTATAGAATATAGATGGCGCTAATAACAGTTTTAAGTTTTCATTTCTGTCAGCAGTCCCCATGACTGCCGTTTTTTTCTCTCGAGTATTTTGTTTGTTCCGAATTTGATCAAGACTTCTAGAATAAGCCAACAAAATAGTATTTTGAAAAATACATACTTTCATTTATGTATTTTAACCGCTTGAGCATACAGACTAGATTTTATATAAACCATTTGGTATAATTTTTTCTTTAAATTAGCTGAGTAATTTATTTATAAGTATATCAAATATCAGTATTATAATATAATTCTAGGCTATTTTATTGCATTGAGTACTATACCCCGCTATCAAAATAAAAATAAGTAATAATTTATTATTAATAATGGAATTTAGGAATAACAAGTATTAGGAATAACTGAATACAAATAAATATGCTTTGTCTTATAAAAAAAAAGTCTACATCACTCTATGAATTCGAATATCGAACATTTTTAGAGTGGTGACTTGGGGTTAAGTCCGCGATAAAAATATCGATTATAATAATATCGACTAGTAGTAAGCACATAGTTTATCCCTAAGATATTTTACAAAATAAATTGGAATACAATTAAATTAAGATTCAATTGAAAATTGATATGTTATAATTAAAAAAATGCATGCGGTATTAAATTATTTTACCATGCTCGTTCATGGTAAGTTATTACCATTTTTGGTCAAACACAACCTTTTTTCAAGGTTGAATAATTAAGAATAATTAATAAATAATTATTACAAAAAAAGTAAAAACAAAACAAAGTCAATACAGTGCATACAATAAGAAAATAAAAACTGCACAAACAATGCAATGTCAAACGATTATTATCTTCGAATTTGTATATCAAAATCAATAATTGCGAAATCATTAAAATTCAAAGTTAGTCATATTTTCAAACATCAAATAAAAAAGAAATCGAAAATAATAATCGTCAAAAAAATCGACTAAACAACAAAAATAATCGAATCACATGACTATTACTACAAGCTGTACTTGAATTCAGAATGTTAGATCATTTGCATTCCATTGCCACTCAATTATATACTTTAGAGTTATGTAGTCCAGTTGATTTTCAAGTGACTGATTTTAATAAAAAGGTCTTTCATCGGGTGCAACGGAATTTAATCTTTGCGGCTGAGATCTTTAAAGCATGCTTTTAGTTAAGCACAGTAAGCATTTTATACGAATATCAACTTCTATTTTTTTTTTAAATAACGTTCATATGAGCGAATGTGATCAAGCGTTTCATACGAATTTGAACATTAAATTTATACAAATCGTCGCCAACACTGCAAAGGGGCGAACCTCGTCAAAAATTAGTTTAGTATACAAAAATGCTCCATTTGTCGAGCTCTATGTCGTCACAAAAGGGCGAAGCTCTAAGACTAATAGAAACGAAAAAAGATTGACGGCGTATCTTAAAATCAGTTGTAGCGGTTTTTTTTTTTTTGTTCTAAATTATACCTATATATTTTCTTAAATATCATCAAAATAAGCGCGTCATCGGGAGAAAAAAAGTTTTTTGGCTCACCTATAAAATTTTCTTATTTGAGGTTCGCCCCTTTGCGGTGTTGATGACGAAATAAGGTTCATATTTGTATGAAACTCTTACAATATTTTGTCAAATTTGGCTTTAAAGATCTTAGCCTAACTTTGTTGTTCTAAAACATCATTTGAATCTGAATTCAAGTTTAAGTGCAACACTTAGTAAAGCCACTACAGTCACATTTAACTTTGCGCGCGCGCCTTCTACAGAACCCATAACATTTTAACGCTAAACAACATAACCCTTTTTTACTAGCTTCCGACTTACAAGACTCTCTACTATTCAATCTCTCTAACTCTGGTATCACTTTAACCATCTCATCTTTATCATTTAGCAATTTATCTAAACGACTTTTTAACTGTGTAGGCGAAACACTTCTATCTCGATTTAATTTAGTCGATTTATTAGTCGATGTCTCGGTCACTTCGACGGATACTTCGGAACCTGATGACGCTTCAACGTTTGGGCTATGAGAGTCTATGCTCTCTGGTGTGTAAGGGTCAACGCATCTTCTAACACAAAGTAGAGTATTATCAATATCATTGACGTAAACGCCGTCATAGCTACAGTAATCTGCACTAGTAATCTCTACGTGAGGTATCCTCAACATACTTTCATTCAGAGATCCCGTACGCGTTCTTCTAAGTTCGTCGGTAAATTTGTCAGGATGGCTAATAGAAATATCTGGTAACTTGATTTTTTTGCTAGCGTATAAGTCTGGGTCTGTGGGCAGGCGCGGCAGGCGGCGGGGTGGGGGCGGCGCGAGGGGCGGGAGGGGGAGGGACAGCGCGGAGGGCAGGCGGGCGGCGCGGGCGCACAGCGCGCAGGGGGACAGTGCGCTGCAACACTGGCGGGTACCTCGCTCGCTCTGCAGCATCACGCGCAGGTAGATCGGCTGTGGGACAAGAGTTACTGTCAAATCATTTATTTCAAATAGGCACTTTTAAACGTCAAAATTTACAAAAAAAAATAGAACTGATTCTAGTTGTTCCAAAAGGTAGTTTCGTATGGAGAAGAATGGGCAAGAAACTCCACCGTTACTCTTTTAAAATGTGTTGTAAACTATAAATAATATGGAAATAATTTTTCAGTCTAGACAGATAAGGAATCAGTTTAGTAGTAATTAGGGTCTATAAAAGGTATGTCGAACGACAGTATTAATCTCTTTTGAGTTTTTAATAACGTACTGCAATCACTGATCTCTTAGCCGTGAAAATAAGTGATTTTAATTAACATGTATACGTCTAAAATATCTCTAAAATAAATCATAAAAATATCAAAAACCATACACACGGCTACACATCAAACTATACATTTCCAGTTTATGCTGATCTCGCATTATATACGATGTCCGTACAATACGAGATCAGCTTATACTGGAAATGTATAGCTTAATGTGTAGCCGTGTATACAAATACCGCTCAAAATAGCTTCGGAAATAACAATGAAATCTTTATCAAATTCTGTAAATGGTTACTGTGGGTCATCCTTAGAGGATAAACAATAAATTTCAACAAAAATATCACGGACATTTTTGTTGAAATTTTTAAGCTGTACAATTCTGTAGAACATTAATATTATGTATCTCTTATGGTTAACGCGGCGCACGCCAATAAAGCTCCCAGTCGACATGATTTTCTCTGACATCTTCAACAATCATCGTCATATTTCATCCAATTTTCCTTGATCCTTAGTGAATTATACACCTAATCTTCCTCATGAATCACTCCGTCCATTGATGAAAATAGTATGAAAATTCGTTCGGTAGATTTTGAGTTTATCGCGTTCAGACAGACGCGATGGGGAGACTTTGTTTTACATAATATGTAGAGAGTGATTCACGAAAATAATTATTTATGTCGCTATGTTGTCCTACCTTATGATCCCCCATACAAGTAGCGTCTCCTATGACTCCGTACGCCGGCCTCCTCCTAGACGTGGGCTCCCGCCGCTCTCTCGGGGCGGGCTCGCCTTCTGACTGGTTGCGGACTAGCCGGCGACGGGCAGAACCTTCTGCGTCGCACATCCTAGAAAGATATGGGACGAAAATGAATAAATGTGAATGAAATTGACTTTTGTTAAGAGGGTTTATCTAAAAGTTGGCAACGTCGTAAATAGCTGCCAAATATTTACCTGTTTTGATTAATTTGGCAATATTACTGTATGTAATTAAGAAATGTGGCTAACTAGGGAACTAAAATATTGATATTGAAATGCAATAATTAATATCGTAACACCGAATATTTAGTTTTAGATGTAAAAAAAGTATTTGGAATCTTTCCAAATGCCTTTTTTACACCTAAAACGGTTACAACATCAAATTCAGTGTTATAATTGCAATTCATTATTAATATTCTAGTTCGCTAGTTAGCCACATTTCTTATTTCCATACAGTAATATTGCCAAATTAATCAAAACAGCGAAATGTTTGACATCTATCTGCGACGTTGCCCACATTTGAATAAACGCTCTTAATATATCGAGCCCAGTCCCCCCTCTCTCGGATTCTCTCCGAGCTCAAGAAATTGTCTTATGTTATTATGGCGAGCCCAGACCCCAGTCCCTCGAACTCTTCGCACTCAACGCTCTCTTGGAGGCTAAACCTGGATGTGATGTGCTCGCGAATGAATAGAAGACGGTCATGTCAGTATGTCTGAAGTTCTGCGAGACGAGTGTATGAATGTTTTGTTTAATTTTATCTTTAGCTATTGTAATTGGTGGATAATCGTTTTAGGTAAAAAAAAAACAGTGGCACAGAAGCGAAAACTTGAACAAGATCGCCTTGGTGGAAGAAAAATACTTGTATAGAACATTGGTCCGTAACCTTATCTAAATAAAGAACACAATAGCGTTTACAAAAAAAAAAATACTTCCAAAACCTTTAAAGTAAAAATACTTGCATAGAACATTGATCCGTAACCTAATATAAATAAAGAGCACAATCGCGTTTACAAAAATGAGGTGTCGGTAACGGTTTCGCGAGTTCAATTGTTTTTTCCCATCTCAAAAATGCCTAACGCGCCTAAAGAAGTTTTCGCTTCAAAAACTAGATTCTGCCCGCGCCTTCGTCCGCGTGGACCAACCGCGTCGCATCTCCTGCCGGCTGGGAGATGATAAAAAAGAAGATATTGTCAAATCCGACTGGCAGTTCCAGAAATAAGCGCGTTCAAAGAAACAAAAAAAACCGTAGAATGACCGGATGGTTGTCAAAGTTGGTTTTGTCAGCAACCAACTAGTCAGCTCAGACTTCCGGAAATGGTTTTAGGGGTATGAGGAACAGGGTGTAAAGTTCACTCCTCCACCATAGAAAAGGGAGGATCCTCCGACCAGACGGGTGTTGTGTCTGGTGGGCAACTGCCCGACGGTTGATGTCGGAATCTTGTATATATGTCGATTGCGCGGTAAACTCTTATTGCGCGATGTAGGATTTGTGTGACGTCAAGATTTTTGTGTGCCGCCAAATTGTCTCCATTATAATTACCTAGCGCTGATGGCCTGCTGCACACTGGTGGGGTCAGCAATACTCTTCCTGCTGAAGTTCATGCCGCCGACTGGTAACGACAGAGCGTCTAGTTCAGCCATGCTGCTTTTTTTCTCCAAAGTCTTGCCTGGACTGCCCTGGAATTGAATAATTACAAGATTATTACTGAATGTGTATACAGCGTGTTTGGCAAAACATTGAACATACGAAAATGGTGGATAGATGGGGTCATCTGCTACTTACTCAGCCCTAATTTATTTGTCACTGGCCCACTGGATACATATTAATATAAGTAATAACAGCCGCACGGGTCGATCTATCAGGTTAAGCTATGCTTGCCGCGGTTGGTCCGTGGATAGGTGACCCCTCCGTGCCTCGGCAAGCACGTTAAGCCGTTGGTCCCGGCTGTCATTTGTAGATCTTTGACAGTTGTTACGGGTCGTCAGAAGCCCGAAAGTCTGACAACCAGTCTTACCAAGGGGTATCGTATTACCCAGTAACTGGGTTGTGGAGGTCAGATAGGCAGTCGCTCCATGTAAAATACTGGTATTCAGCTGCATCCGCTTAGACTGGAAGCCGATCCCAACATTGTAGGGAAAAAGGCGAGGCAGATGATGATGGTCCAGTTAAAGCTATGGAGGCTTTTATTTAGATATTAAGTTCTGTTTACGTTTGGTTTTTATTTTTGCCGAGTATAGTTCTCGATGTTTTTGGTTGGTATATTGGCGTGTGCTAGCTAACATATGGCTAGTAATTTAATTAATATTTTGTGTTGGGGAATGTAAATTATTTTGCATACTAATTGTATAGAATCAATTTTATTTATTTTTCTAACAGGCAGCTGTACTGCTGGGAAGTTTGTTGCGCCACTTCTTCTTCCCAGCTAAAGGCACTAGGAAGTGGTGAAGGGTGGGCGTTTTGGGAGACTGTCTTATGTAATTTTGATGTTCGAAAAGTGCTGATTCTCAGCCTAGTTTGAACAAATGACTTGAATTTTGAATCGTCTTAGTATACAGACCTGTGTGTTCTGCCGCGCCGGTGAGCCGGACCGCGCCGGGCTACTGTCAGACGACGACACCCGACCACTGCTATCTGTAGAATCTGTCACCGACTTCCTGTCACCATTATTTTAAAGGGCATTAATTTAGTATAATGTTCCCACTGCTGGGACACATGCCTCCTCTCTATGAGAGGTAGTCATAGGCCATAATCCACCACGCGGGCCCAGAGCGGGGTGGTAGATGTCACATATCTTCGAGTTTTTGGTTCTAGGACATGCTGGTTTCGTTACGATGTTTTCCTTCACCGTTTTGAGAGCAGTGGTTATGAAATAATATACACAAAGTAAAGCGTCTATCAGGGTTCGAACCTACGATTTCGTAAGTGGCGGCCGTTACCACTGGAGTTCCATTGCATTAATTTAAAAAACACTAAATTGATTAATCAGCACGGGTCGTTTAACAAAATCAGCCAATTATCAATACAAACCGGTTTAGTAGCGTTTAAAATAAGCTTAGAAGTATTTATTACGATCACAATCCCTTCTTTAAGAGTTCAATTAATTATTGATTTTATTTATTTTTACATACTTTATTAAACGCCAGGAAAATACATTACAAAAAATAAATTATAACTCTACAAAAGATACAATGGGCGGCCTTATTGCTTATAAAGAAAAGAAATAAAATACGTTTATTCGCAGTAAAAATGACGCAAACAAAGAACACAAACACAAAAAGAACAAGTTAGGGGAAAATATGCGTCACATCCACGCAAAACGGCCATCGCTCAGCATAATGCTGCAACCCCATGCGAGACAGAGTCACAGCGCTGGTTTTCAGCGACACAATTTTTTTTTCGGGTGACCACTGAATATCAGCACAGCATCATGCTGAGTGGGAAGCTGGAGTGTCACAGTCATGTCGTACAGCTGCCGACTAATTTCTGTTTTATGCTCGTGATTTTATTATGTACTTTTTGTTGTTTTCTGTCTTGTCTTTTATGTATGCACGTGCTTCTGTGTAAACCTATTTTTTTTTATTTCTTTCTAATGTTGCGACCCTACGCGAGACAGAGCCTGTTTTCAGACACAGCCGACTTATTATCTTTGTTGAGAAATAGAGTTTATTAAGTGAATATCACACGAACCTGGACGCATGCATGTGTCTGTTGTCGGCCTGGCGCGCCGGGTCCTGGTGCTGGACCAGCAGTCGCGCCGACTGCGACAGCAAGATCCTGTCGCACCATGATGGACATCTAAAACGTTACGACAAACACACAATTAAAAGCGTCATTTAAATTAAGGACCTTTATAAATTACGGTACAGGTATCGAAGAATTTTGGTTACTTCTACGATTTAGGTTACCGCTATCTGGGTAACCAAGAAGAAGAAACATGTTACCTCTATTAGGTTACCGTTTTAAGAGCGTTTATTCTGAAAGATGGCAACGTCGCAAATAGATGTCAAATATTTCGCTGTTTTGATTAATTTGGCAATATTACTGTATGGAAATAAGGATTGTAACTATTTATCTAATTTATTTTTATTTTATTGAATATTGTTTTTTTTTTGTTTGCCTATGTTGTGTCCCACTGCTGGGCAAAGGCCTCCCCTATTTCCTTCCAAACCTCTCTGCTTTGTGCGATTTCAGGCCATGATGGTCTTGCAAACATAACTAGATCGGCACACCACCTTCGCTGCGGTCAATTTTTTTTTTTTGAATATTGATTACGAAATAAAAACGACTGGTCCGTAGGGACCAATCGTTTTTATTACGGACTCGCTAATGCCCAGCATGCGTTGGAATGGCTTTTTTATATTTTTTTGTTAGGGACTTTCTCCGGCGCGCACACAACAACCTACCATAGTTTCATCACAATCCTTCCTTTTTTTTTTTTAAATGTCTGTAATTTTTATGGTGTACATAAAAAAGGAAAGTGTGGTTTTATGAAACCACGGTAAAAGTGAAACTTTTAAGCGAACTATAGGCGCCGCCATATTGGCCTTGGCTGCTCTGACGAGCGCCTTTCACTTTATCCCTACTCCGCGGCCGACCGTCACGCGACATGCAACACACAGACGAAAAAGTTTGAGACGATGTAATAAAAGTTTCACTTTAATAAAGAATGTTCTATCTATCTATCTTCGAGCTATTTTCGAGTTTTTGCGACACTAACGCACGGCAATTGATTTTTATAGATCACGAGACAAAGTAGAAACCTGAAGTCCAACAATTAAAACGATGTTTTTATAATAATTTTGCAATAAAAGTTGAAGTTATCACATACCTAGTCTTCATGTAGTGTGTGGGTAGATGAATGTCTTCTTCGAACGGGTAGGAGGGAGGGAACTTGACGGGGAACTCGTACAGATGTGGCCGTAATGCTTCCAGCTCGCGGTCGTAGCGTTGTAGCTGTGGATAACAAACAGGAAAAGTTTTTCACACGGTGGATGGCTCGCTTTATAGTGGCTCGGAATTGCACTGTTGGCTGCCCAGTAACCCCTCCCCCCGCCGACACCTGAGCTCGACACTGCGCGGTGACTCGGCTCATGTTCCGAGACGCCATTAAGTTTGAATCGGGGTGTATCAGGAGCCACACTCCTGATACTGAGAAATTCTTACATAATTATATTTTATGTTTAATAGCAATAGCATTTCTTCTACCAACTAGCATAGTGTGGGTTATAATACGGAGCTTATTGTTGGGAATTCTTCTTCCTTTCAAAAATTACATCAATACAAACGGATAAATTATTTGATATGTAGCCTTAATCTTAATAGCGTAACACGCGATCAATCACAATCTGTTTCATTTTGACAGTTCAACAACATTCATTGCGTTATTTACGTTGTTGAGCAGAATTTTTTTTCAACATATGAAGCAATGGATTAGCAATATCCTTCAAAAATATTCAGATTGTGATTAAGAGGAGGCTCCCTAAATTGTAAGTTAATTTGCATTAATATTCTGAAAAAGTCACGCAAACAATCAAAATGGAACTTTAGTATATGATTTATTGGATCTTTTTCTTTCCTTAAATAAGACAGTTACGTAATTGGAACATTTTCGCTCGATTCATTTTTTAATCGAAAATCTTGTCTTTTTTAAAGATTATTTGAAACAAAAACAAGATTACTCGGCTTTTATGTCTAAAATAATTATTGGCAGTAAGAAAATATAGTTTATTATCTAGACATAAGACATTTTTTCTCTAGATCAATTATTACTTTTTAGTTATAAACGAAATAAGAATTGATATTTACGACATTTAGTTCCGTGCTCGAACACGACCAAAGAGCGCGCGCGATATTCAACTTTATTACTGATGTGTAAGCGTTTAGCACATAGTGGCATGGGGGCGGAGTTTGCATGGAAGTGTGTTTGGAGTGAACGGGTGCTGCTTGTGGTGACTGGTCGTCTTGCTGATCATGGTTTTGTTATTGTAACTAGTAATTAACTGTTTATTTATTTTTTTTTACCTCGATGGTCCTAGTTTATCATTTATAACTGCCAATTACAGCTTTATGTAAGCGGGCACGCCCTTTACGCCTGGAGGCTTTTATTTAGATATGTAGTTCTGTTTACGTTTAGTTTTTATTTCTGCTTGAGTATAGTTCTCGATGTTTTTGGTTGGTATATTGGCGTGTGCTAGCTGACATATGGCCAATAATTTATCATTTAAATTATGTTTTGTGTTGCGTAATGTAAATTATTTTGCATACTATTGTATAGAATTATTTTTTTCTAACTTGAACAGACAGCTGTGCTGCTGGGGAGTTTGTTGCGCCACTTCTTCTTCCCAGCGAAAGGCACTAGGAAGTGGTGAAGGGTGGGCGTTTTTGGGGGACTGTCTTATGTAATTTTGACGTTCGAAAAGTGCTGATTCTCAGCCTAATTTGAATAAATGACTTTTGAATTTTGAATTTTGAGTGCCAGTACCCTAATTGCGTAACATATTTTCGTAAACGATTATAACAAATTTGTTTCATTTTGACAGTTCAACAACATTCATTGCGTTATTTACGTTGTTGAGCAGATATTTTCCAACTTATGAAGCAATGGATTAGCAATCTGTTTCAAATCGAAAAAAATTGTGATTGATCGTGCAATACGCAATTAGGGTACTGCTTGCCTGGTAGCTTGGACTCTGTTTCGGACTTAAGTGCCGATTTTTTTAATGTTTTCTTCAAGCAGGACGCGTTCACAGAAGTGACATAGTCCACACTCACCCACGGCTCTCTGAATATCTTCTGGTGGTCGACATGCGAGAACTCCTTCTTGCCGATGGTGAGCACGACCCGTCCGTCGGCGGGCGCGCGGTACTGCAGGCGGGACGCGTCCACGTTGGCACCGTTTTGCAGTCTGCTGCCTGTGAGTTCTTCTGTTACCTTCTGTAAAAGAGAAGGTTAATTTTAAAAAGTATAAGAAATAAGGACATGTTGGCATTTTAGGAATAGGAATTTCATTGCGCTTGTTTTTTGTCTAAAAGTAGGTTTATACAAGGTGTTCCTTTTGATATTCTATAACTCTTTAGGGTATTAATGAGACTATGTCAAAGAATTAATTGGCAGATAAATTATTTATTAATGTTTTTTTTAGGTGAAAACTTCTTTAAGCGCGTTGGGCATTTTTGAGATGGGAAAAACAATTGAACTCGCGACACCGTTACCGACACCTCATTTTTGTAAACGCGATTGTGCTCTTTATTTATATTACGTTACGGATCAATGTTCTATGTAAGTATTTTTACTTCAATGATTTTTTTTCTATTGTAAACTCGTTTGTAGGTAGGTACTCTTTATTTAGATAAGGTTACGGATCAATGTTCTATACAAGTATTATTCTTCCACCAAGGCGATCTTGTTCAAGTTTTCACTTCTGTCGGCACTCCCGGAGTGCCAGTTATATTTTTTTGTTTAGAATATAGTTCGATAAAGTCACGATTATTTATGTACAAAATAAAAACGTGAAACATAAAAATTAAAAAAAAAAAAACATTTAATTCAGACTGTTTATTTATTTTAGTTGTGAACATTAATTAGAACTAACTATATACAGAGGAAAAAATAAAATAAAATGTAGGAACAAATCATTGGGCATCAAAAAATTCATCCGCATCGCTGTCAGTGGGAAAGGTGCCCAAAAGGCTGGCAGCATTGCCACGTTGTATGGCAATGCTAATTCTTTGGCCTAAAAATTGGCCAACCCTTCAGACTATTTTTGTCCATAAAAAAAATATGACGACGTCGCATTTTCTTAGCTTCAAATATGAATTACTTACTGGTTTGAATGAAAATGATTTACTCGTACTTATCAACATAGTGAAACTTAGATACACACATCGAGAGTCGTATTTTGGAACACTTGTTCTAGGACTTTTTGTATTATTATTACTTACTAGCGGACGTCACGCGGTTTTACCCGCATAGTACCCATTCCCGTGGGAGTACGGGGATAAAATATAGCCTATGTTACTCGCTGATAATGTAGCTATCCATTGCTGAAATATGTTTTCAAATAGGTCCAGTTTTTAAGTTTATTCGTTACATACAAAAATACAAATCTTTCCTCTTTATTATATTAGTATAGATATAGATTACAAAACCTTAGAGTTATGGGGCATCAAAAGGACCACGTTGCATAATATGTCACCGTATAATTATGAACTTCGTTAGTTTATGATTTATCGGTATTATTTCCGTTAAATTATAAACTGTCGAAAAATTGTGAACTGTGACAAATCGTTTACAATTTAACGCATAATTTTTCGATAGTTTATAATGTATCCATGAAAAACTGTCAAATTGTGAACTGGTATCAAACTTGCTTGCGACGTAACGCACCTTGCGCTAATATTAAATGGCCTGCCTGGCTGCGAGCAACTTGGAAGTAGTTGCCGCGGTTGGTCACAGTTCTAACCTAACTTAACCCATTTCACCCAGTTCACAATTTTTCGACAGTTTATAATCTAACTGAAATAATTCCGACAGATTATAAACTAACGGTTCTTACATTCTTACGGTGACATATCGTCGACCGTAGGTTCAATTGAGGTAAGGGACAAAATACCCAAAATGAGTTGAGTATACAGTTTTGTTCAGAATTTTTCGCTCTATCGAATGGTGAATATGAAAAAATTCTAACGTAAGAAAAACAAACCCGAAAAAGGTTAATAAGAAAAAAGTTATGGGCGATTTAGTCCAAAACAAAAACTTCGTCAGCCTCTCCTGAAAAATCG
The DNA here is from genome assembly GCA_949152395.1 of Agrochola litura. Taxonomy (NCBI): domain Eukaryota; kingdom Metazoa; phylum Arthropoda; class Insecta; order Lepidoptera; family Noctuidae; genus Agrochola; species Agrochola litura. The sequence goes on along the minus strand of OX424513.1, from coordinate 17,935,976 downwards.
TATTTTGTCCCTTACCTCAATTGAACCTACGGTCGACGATATATAAGGCAGTGCTGAAGATAAATAAACATCAGGAAGAATGCAATAAAGGAAAAAATATGCTCTTATTTCTTATACCTTTACAGAAATCGAAATGGAACACTAAAAAAAAGAAACAAATAGCTAAAATCAAGTTAAAAGGACGACAGAAGAGCAGTGACGGACTATACCTGTTCACGCATCAAGCGCGTAATCATGTGGACTGACGTCACCGGCGGCTGAGGCGCGCGGCGGCGAGCGGACGGCGGCGGCGGCGGACCACGATCGCACGGCAAGAACGACACTAGCGTCCCCTTTTAGCTACTTCACTGTATAGCTACCTACTTATCGCCTTTTCTTATTATAATTTAAAGAGTATACAGTCCACGCTTTTATTTATTAATTTACCTGAGCTCCTGAACAATACCTGTCGGGGTCCCCCTTAGTCCACTACAATCTGCCTAGCCTTTTCCCAACTATGTTGTGGTCGGCTTCCAGTCTAACCGGATGCAGCTGAATACCAGTATTTTACATTGAGCGACTGCCTATCTGACCTCCACAACCCAGTAACTAGGTAATACGATACCTCTTGGTAAGACTGGCTGTCAGATTTTCGGCCTTCTGACGACCCGTAACGACAACGGCTTAACGTGCTTTCCGAGGCACGGAGGAGTCTCGGTATGTAGACATGGTCACCCTTCCACGGAAAAACCCTGGCAAGCGTAGCTTAGGTGTGGCTGTTATTACTTAGCCACGACCTCCTCTAGTCCACCTGCAGAAGAGATTAACCTTCTCACCTTAACAACTCCTGCGGTATCAGCCCTAAAGTTAAAGTCTCCGAAGATGAAGTAGGGCGCCGCGTTCACGTCCGAGTGTAGGTGACGTAGTGTGTGACGTAACGCGCGCCGGCGGGAGCGGCAGTACACCTGTCATACAAGAGAGATTGGAGATATCAATAAAAAATATCTGGATGAAAAATGTCTTTATGAACGACGTTTTCTAAAAAAGAAACCTAGCTTTATCGCCCCCGAAACACCCGTTTTTTTTTTTTTTCGACCCGGGCCTGGTCCTTATCGGACGGCGAGCTACCCATTGCTCACCGTCCGCAAGCCCGCGCCTACGGTGGCCGGAAATCTGCCTGTGATTCCCGACGCCCAGGGCGTCTCCTCCTGCGGCGGTTATGGGCGCGAGGGCGCGAAATTTGCTTCTCCCTCACGCGTTCCGCTTCCTCCTTCGCGAGCATTACTGCTTCACAGAAGGAGGTGACGGATGAGAACGCCTTGGCGCCTCTCTAGCCACTCCTCAAAGAGGAATCTTATCGCCGCAATTGTGGCGTGTCCAGCGCTGGGTTGCGACAATCGCACTCTCCATGACGCCATGAGATCCCGCCGGAGCTCTGTCCGCTGTACCGCGATTTCTGGCCCCCGAAACCCCCTGCATACTAAATTTCATGAAAATCGTTGGAGCCGTTTCCGAGATTCAGATTATATATATACAAGAATTGCTCGTTTAAAGGTATTAAATATACAATGTCGCCCATGGGCATGTGCCCGCCCGCATTTTTCTGTATATTCATGTTTTTTTTTCGAAAAATAACTTTAAAAGGGTCTATGATGACTTTTTTTTTCAAAATCTATGATTTTATGAACTTGTGTTTTTTTATGTGTTCACCACCGTTTTCTTTTTCATAGTTGACAAATTTTAATAAAAATGTTAGTTAATCCGATTAAATAACTCATAAGCTTTTAGACATAATAAACAGAATCCAAATCGAGCCATGAATATTCAGAAAAATGCGGGCGGGCACATGCTCATGGGCGGCATTGTACAATCCACCTATAATGTTCCTACTGCTGGGACACAGGCCTCCTCTCAGTGAGAGGGAGTGGGCCGTTATCCACCACGCGGCTCAGTGCGGATAGATGTCACACGTCTTCGAATTTTTGGTTCTAGAACATGCCGGTTTCCTCACGATGTTTTCCTTCACCGTTTGGTGAGCAGTGGTAATGAAATAATTTACACAAAGTGAAGCGCCTGTCTGGGTTCGAACCTACGATCTACAACTCGTTAGTCGCGGCCGTTACCACTGGGCCACCACTGCTCTAAGAAACTGCTATAATAAAATAGTAACTTATAATTTTTCACATTTCACATGGTGTCCGCAATTTACCGGCGAATGACGTCAGTGAATCGTTATTTATAAAAGTAAACAACCTTTAGACGCAGAATATTACAGAAGGCGCACTCCGCATTTTAGATATGAAGGTTAGATAGTTAATTAATTCAGGCGTGACCTTGCGGAAATCCATTATAAAATACGGCGTTGCCACACTGAGCGCTGAACGCAGAGCCTGCGTCCAGCGTTCGGTGTGGCAACACGCCGTATTCAGGTTCGCGACAAGTCAATCGTCATCCTGAGGATGCTTCGTAGAGAGGTGAAACACATGTCGATTTCTTACAGGGTTTTTTGTGGTTATTCTTGGAACAGGTTACTAAATATATCAACGGCTATTGTATTTTATGAAGGTAAGGTTTAAGTACGCGGCGGGTTCGTCTTGTCGGGCCAATTCAGTGAGCGTGACGTAGTCAGAAGATATAAAGAGTTACGAGATAGAAAGAGAGGTAACTTCTAGGTGAATATAACTGTAGGTACTAGGGATGATGCCTAGGTAAAAAAAAAAAACTATTTAGTCCGTCTTTCAGATAATAAAAAAATATTAGACATGTATTTTTTGCTTTATCATATTAATAAAAAAAATACTTAGATAACACGCATTAAAGTTTGGGAGTGGGGGCTCGCTACGTCACAACTCATTATAATGCCTAGCAAGGCGTGACGTCATGGCACATTTTAACTCAATGTATCGCCGTAATCTTTTGATTACGTCAAAAAAGAAAAAATAGGTGTTCAATATTTTTTATTAATATACCTGCCGGACAAAAAATTAATTGGACACAGGCCTATTAGCGCTGTGCGTCTGAATTGCACTTTATTGTACCGTAGCAAGAGTCGCTTTTTATTTAAATGATTTTGCGGAATTAACCATCTGTATTAATCTGTGCTTTAGGGCTGGTTTCACGGAGGCCGTCACCTCCTGCTGCGAAGCAGTAATGCTCACGAAGGAGGAGACGGAACGCGTGAGGGAGAGGCAAAATTCGTGCCCTCACGCCCCTAATCGCCGCAGGAGGAGACGCCCTGGGCGTCGGGAATCGCGAGCCGATTTCCGGCCACCGTAGGCGCGGGTTTGCGGACGGTGAGCAATGGGTAGCTCGCCGTCCGATAAGGACCAGACCCGGGTCGACGGCGCATTGTGTTCCAGGTGCGCCTCAAAGAGATGTCAGCAGAACTGACGGGGTCCGCTAGGGCCGATGCCTGCCGGGGTTGCGAATAAGGCCGGAAGTGAAATCGTGGCTTCCGGCAACATGGCAACTGAAGGAACACGGGTGGGTTTTAGTCAGTAAGAGTCTGACACGCCCTCCTGCTCCACCCAGAGCGGAAGAAGTTATTTGATGATTTCCCACCCAAAGAAAAAAAGGCTTTTTGCACCACCAGATACTCTGTTCTATTTGTCAAGTAATCCGGAGGCTAGTGCGTATTTGAAAATTGAAACGAAATAAATTAATTAGACTTACAGAAGGGAATGGTTCAATAGCCAGCAGGTTGGACGCGTCGTGAAACAGATGTATGTTGACGAACTCGATAGCTGTACCTCTCATCCACCAACGCGTGCGCAGGAAACCTTTCCGCGACCACTTACACTGAAATCAACGGAGATGTACAAAATAGTATTAAAAAAAGCATTTAAATACAAAATGCAAATACTTTTCTAATTTACCATTTCAAATGCAAAATACTTTTGCTTTTTGTATTTGGACCCTGTTAAGCAGAATAGATCCAACCAACATTTTGTTCGTTTTGAGTAAATGAGATTTGAAGTTTAGAAGTGTACTTAAAGAAAAATATCAGGCCAAGTTATAATCATCTGGTAGTTTTTGTTAGGGCAATGTCATCAGACCGCCAGGATCTTTTGTGCAAATAAATAACTCGATGTGTATTATCCTCATGTACGTAACTCAATTTCATCAAAATTGTTTTTTGGATCTATTTTGCTTAACTTAAATGGTCATTTAGTATTTAAAATGGACCCTCCATTTTAAATACTAAATGACACGTATTTTCAAAATACTTTATTCAAATAAAATACTTTTAGATGAAATTAGTGTTAATAATCCAACACTTTCTTTTTGATGATAAACACCGAATCAGAAACACCGGTATTCCAAGTAAAACCAATCTCGTTAAGGGGGAAGCGTCAGGGTAGCCCGCGAAATTCAAATTTTTTTACGTTTTTTTTGCATTTTGCAGGTCAGTGTCAGGTTTTATGTTGATTAAAATATGATTCGCGGTCGCAACAAATATCGTTTTACTTTGCTAACTTATGGAGTTATATTGCTGATTGTAATGATTATAATTGAGTAGTTAGTGGTAATGTTGGCGAAACTTAGCAGTAAAGTATTTTGCATTTTATAAATATAAAACACATCTCGAAAAGTATTCAAAATGAAATGCTTTAAAAAAGGTATTTAAATAAAAAATATAAATTACGTATTTTGTATTTTAAATACAAGTATTTCAAATAAGTCGCAACTCTGGAAATCAATAGATATACAAAACATCACAGACACAAATAAAAAATCGGTCACATGTCGAACACGACGTAAGCCGTCTAACACCTTATTACTGGTAAGTGCACGTGCAAATGTGAATCCGAACAAATGCAGAAAATCTCCAACAAAGTCTTATAAACTCCATGCTAATCTTATAAGTATAGCTTACTAGCAGCGCCCCGCGGTTTCACTCGCATAAGTCTCAATCTCGTGAGAACATTATGATAAAAAGTATCCTTTGTATTAATCCAGGTTATAAACTATCCGTGTGTCAAATTTCATCCAAATCCGTTCAGTAGTTTTTGAGTGAAAGAGTAACAAACATCCATTCATCCATCTATCTTCACAAACTTTCGCGTTTATAATATTATAATTATAATCTACACAAATAAATAAAATTGAAGTGTCTGTTTGTGATGTCAAAATAACAGCTTTTACGGTATACACAACGAAAACACATTTTTTAAAGTTTTGTCTGTCTGTATGTTTGTTCCGGCTAATCTCCGAAACGGCTGGTCCAATTTTGATGGGACTTTCACTGGAAGATAGCTGATGTTATAAGGAGTAACTTAGGCTACTTTTATTTTAGAAATGTAATTAGGGTCCACGCGGGCGAAGCCGCGGGCGGAATCTAATATACAGTGTGATTCTTCATAATGTGCCCATATCGAAATGAGGGAATCTATGCTTAATTTTAAAGACAGAAAAAATATTTAAAAAAATCTAAATATTTTTTTTTATATTTTTTATGGAATTAAAAAAGAATTGTAACAAAACTGTGTAACTTTTAAACTAAATCATCTATCGCGATGAAACAAACTCCATAATGATTGGAAGTAATTTTAGGCGTCTACATAAAATGAAAATTGAGAAAAAAACTACCCTCAATTGAAAATAAACATGTTTTTTTAGCAAAAATCTGTTCTTTTTTCATCATTTTTTACAACAATTGTAAAATTTTAAATAAGATGCCAAAGAGAATAATTGATTTTTTTTTTTTTTTCCCCTCGATAAAATTAAGCATAGATTCCCTCATTTCAATATGTGCACATTATGAAGAATCACACTGTATAATAATAAGATTCCTATCTCTGTTATTTACAACTTTAGTATGAATAATAGTTAAGCGAAATTTTAGAGGGTATCTTATTCGCAATCTCCTGACTTTGATTATATGTAAGTTAAAACTTGTTCCCACAAAAACAATGATCTCCTAAAAGAGGGCTTCCTCTCTCCTACCCTTTCTGCTGTGCTACAAGGTCCATAATGATCTAAATTATATAATTACCACCTAAGTACACATTATGGTAAAGCAATAAAGATATTGAGTATTGAAAAGAATCAATTTTTTGAAGTATTTATGACGTCATGTAATCTGTACCTCTTTAGTGTTTGTTTTTCTGTGTTCGCTAATCTTGGAAACGGCAAAATTATTTTTGATACCTAGTTGAATAGAGGAAAAATACACAGTATTATTGACCTACTCATTTAGGTTTAAAAATAGGTTATTGTAGGTGTTCTCGTGACAAGAGGACAATATCCTGGTTTATAACGTCAGTTATCGTTTATTTTTAACTCCCGACGGAAATAGACGGGTGTTATAAGTTTAACGTATGTATCTGTGTGTCTGTCTGCGCTATCGTAGCTCCCAAACGGCTGAACCTATTATGTTTTTGTTTTTTTTTTTGTTTGAAAGGTGACTTGATCGAGAGTGCCATACATGGGCCTATTTGAAATAAATGATTTGACTTTGACTGTTCTTAGCTATGATTCAAGAAAATCGGTTCAGTCGTTTGAAGATTATCAGCTCTATTCTAGTTGATGAATGGATGTGAGCATCTTCCACAGGTCTGATAGATTTGAAATTTGGTATTTAGTTACTTCAATGATATTAGAAGAACATAGTAACCTTGAACTGATGCTGCGGCATCAACTGGAATTTGCAGGATACCCAACTCCCTTGCCAACTTACAGCACAGGTATCGTGTTTGGGCTCATTGGAATGGTCTTAATGAATAGGTTATAGATAGATGGTGAACAGGGTTTGGTGATGGAGTAGGAAAGAGAAATGAGGAAATGTTGTGGTGGGTTATTTTTTTTTAAATTGTGTTATTACACATTTATTCGGAAGAACAAACAATTATACATTATACAGGGTCAATTAAAAATAGCTGGCAAAATTTCACTAACGTGATGGGCTTTAGGGATGTTGAAGATATCTGCATCTGGCTCTTGTGATACAAGAACTCCTAGTACAAGAGCCAGGGCACACAGATGTTTGTGACTTTGAAGTATTATTTTTAAATAAATTATCCGCATCTTCGGAGCTTCCGCATCGATTTGGACATCTGCATCCGCATCCGCAATAATTAAAGCCTCGTGACGTCAGATTGACGCGACGTGACGTTGGTAATTGTTCTACCGTGGAGTTTTTTAGAAATTGTTTTGTTAAAGTCACGTCACGCTGTCGTGTTGCGCCAGTCTGTACGAGGCTTAATGATCAAGGCTCTCGCAAACAGGCGCAACGCGACTTAAATAAAACTACTTCTAAGAAAACTTCACGGTAGAACAAGTCCCGGTGTTGCATCGCGCATGTTTGCGGGAGCCTTCATGCGGATGTAGCACAGGTCGTGACAAGAAAGAAAATAGGCGGGTCCAGCGACTGGCGCGTGCCGTACGCACGATCACCAATAGGAGCGAAGATTTCGTTCGGTGATAAAATCAGACGCGTTTGTCACTGTGTATAATTTGTTTCTCGTAAATTAGTCGTAACGTGTTTTGTTGCGCTTATTGTATAAACATTTCAGTTTTCGAGTGTTATTGTGAAATTGTGAATATACAGGGTGGCAGGGACATCGACGCGAAAACTGAATCCATGGTTTCAGTTTTCGCGTCGATGTATGCCACCCCGTACAGTGAGCATTACGTGTTAAGCGAGATTTCTCCAGTTGATAGGTGATTTAAAAAGTGAATTTACAACCGGCGCAAAGTGACATTTGAAAAAAAAATATACCATCCGCATCCGCGAATGTGAGCCTTCAAATATCAGCATCCGCATACGCGGATGTGAAAAAATCTGCATCCGCAACTTCCCTGGTATATATCTAATCATGATAAAAACGATTTTCTAAAGTCATAATTTTAAGTAACTACAGCAGCTCGGGGTCAACGGCCGCGTGATGCATAAACTATGAGAAAAAAATCAGTTTGAAATACGGGGTGGCAGGGACATCGACGCGAAAACTGTTAACATGGATTCTGAACCCCTGCGTTGAAATTTTCCGTCGGTTATTTAAAAAGAAATCAGCTGTTCCATACATTTTGACCGAATATGTATTGCACTTTTTTATGAAACAGCAGATTTTATTTGAAATAACCGACGAATAATTTCAACGCAGGTGGGTTCAGTATCATGTACTGAATCCATGGCAACAGGTTTCGCGTCAATGTCCCTGCCACCCTGTATAATGTTTATTTTATCATGATTGGATATCGATACCCATTACGTCTGCGGGGTTTAGCTAGGTTATTTAATTTTACCCTGCCAACTAGTGTAGTAGATTGGCTTCTGCACTACAAGTTGCGATTTCGATTGAGGCACGGAACGAAATTGTTTTTGCAGACACATACGGACAGCTGTTTCGAGTTCGGGCGCTCGGGCACTAGTGGTGAGATTTGTGTCTGTAAAGAATGTTGGCCTTGAAATGCACGACATCTCAACTACTACATTAAATAGTTGGTTTGATTAAGTAATAGATTTCTTAATAATCATCATCGTTTCAGTAGAAAACCGTCCACTGTTGGATTTAGAAATGAAATTGTTTATTCTGTAAATAGGATATCGGAATCATTTTTACACGTCATATTAAAAAAAAAAAACATTTGCTTGATGAGTTCAGCGTTTCCAATCTGAATACTCTGAGAAGAAAGGCCGAAACAAACTCAGAGGTCGCAGTCTCTTTTAAAGTCCAGACATAATCTTGGTCAGGCCATATGAGGACCATGTAGATTAGTACCTATCTGAAAAGGTCTATTGAGGAAAGGACCACACAGATTTGAGTGGACCTGTCCAGTCAGTGCAAGCATTTGTCAGTAATCGTGGAGCTCAACTCGACGAACAATACCAAAGAAAGGACATTTGGGTAGGCCGCATAAACTACTCAAACTGCCAGACCATCACTAAAACTAGCAGAGAAATAAAATACTCCCCCAAAGTTCGCCACATCTGACGCTGATGAGGTAAAATCAATTAATCTGCCTAGCCTTTTCCCAACTATGTTGGGGTTGGATTCCAGTCTAACCGGATGCAGCTGAATACCAGTATTTTACATGGAGCGACTGCCTATCTGACCTCCACAACCCAGTAACTGGGTAATACGATACCCCTTGGAAAGAGTGGTTGTCAGACATTCGGTCTTCTGACGACCGGTAACGACGGCTTAACGTGCTGATGGTGATGGTCACCCATCCACGGAACAACCCTGGCAAGCATAAGCTGACGGATCGACCCGTGCGGCTGTTATTACTTAGCCACGAGCTCCTCATGATGAGGTTAAATATAGTCGCATTTATATTAGTTAATTATCGTTCAATTGTTTTTTACACGACTGACCAAAAAAGGAGTGTAATGTTTTTGTAAAACAATGTTCTTATTAGTCTGAATAAATTAAAAAAGTAATTCTACCTCCGGAAAGAAATGCTGCGGGAATTTGGCCTTCTCTTTGGTGGTGATCTTCTCAATATTCCCTGCATGCACCTCCTTGCCAGTAGCCTCCACATACGCCTTCTGCTCGAAGTCCCAGATCTTCAGGTCTGTGAGGGAGGAGTGCGCGAAGTACATGTTGCCGAGGGCCTGGAAAAGTAACATATAAGTAGTTAGGATTTAGTTGGCTGTCCACGTACCTAAATACATAGATACTTGTTTACTTTCGGAGTTAAGGTGACGCTAACCGACTTTTAATAATTTTATACTGAAGATCACGTCTAAACGAGTAGTGTTAAAGATTTGGAAAAAAATACATTTAAAATTAGAGCATTTTCTGAATAACTTTATATAGGAATATTTTAGATTATGTTTATATTACATAGTGAAATTAATTTGTAAAGTTATGTCTAACTCGGATAAAAACACTGAGAATTACGCAAAATCTATCAAGCATATTTTTCTGAAACCTACACCATTTAAAGATAATTTAATTATTGATATTTTAGTATACCTACGTGTTTTATTAAAATACCTTTTGTTTTACGTATTATAAATTAATAATGCGTCTAATTTGGAACAGCGCTCCTTGATGGGCGAGTCCTATTACTGGCTGGACGTACGACGCGTTGCGTGAGCTCAGTACAGAACACGCAAGCTAACCACTCAAGGTCACTGGCATATATCTGCGTCTTAATTAGAACGTTTCAGAAAAAGATGATTACAAGGACTGAGAGCCCTGTCTTTGCAATAGCAAAGTACAATCTCATATTTTGTGCATTAAATTAAACATCCACGTGTAACAAAACTGATGTAGTACTTACTAAGAAATTATCCATCTAGGAAGAACGGAGGTTACGAAGGGTTACACCAACCTATTACCTACTAAGTGGGAAATCTTTAAGTCACCGTACGCACTATTTAATTTTCGAGTAGATACCAAAACAAGGAAAGAATCCAAAGGAAGGAAAGAATCCAAGGAAGAAAACAAATACCTATGTGTTTTGGTAAAATAACTTTACTTAAATACCAAAGGAAGGAAAGAATCTAAAGGAAGGAAAGAATCCAAGGAAGAAAGCAAATAAGTATGTGTTTTTGGTAAAATAACTTTACTTAAATACCGAAACAAGGAAAGATGGTATTCAGCTGCATCTGGTTAGACTGGAAGCAGACATAGTTGGGAAAAGGTTAGACAGATTATTATGATGATGACCGAAACAAGGAAAGAATAAAAAAAAAAAATGTGTTTTTGGTGAAATAACTTTAAGTATTTACATATGAAGTTATAAAGTTAACAGTTGAACTACTTCAAATATTTCAATTGTGAAATCAATGTACAGTACCGACCAAAAGTCCATAAGCAATCTCACAAAGCAATAGACTGACGCTTCGGTTTGACTTACGACCTTCTTCTATAAGTTGTTACAATACTGTAGACACGCACATTACACACACACACTCACTTTGTCTGCAACCAATGACTAGTTCGATAATCATCATTCGTTTTTAGTTTCATTCGTCTTGTTCACATAAATATTAAAGTTTAGCAGGTAGACCACAAAAAACTAAGTAAATTATTTCGATTTCTGTGGGGTAGATGCAGTTTGTTACAAGTATTCAATTAATAGAACTTTGTTGGTTCGTGCCGTGATAATATTGGTGACGAGCATTTAGCGCAGTGTTGTGGTTATTATTATCAAAAAGCAGGCATAAAATATATTGAAGAGATCAGATCAGATCAGAGAATATTATTGCGCTGCGTAAAAGTGAAGTGAATATCTAATGAAACCGGACTAAGTGTGAGTGTTATCATTTATATATTTCATATTTTACTAAACATAAATCTTAATCAAGGGTATTGTTGATAGAACAGAGGTATTGTTGAGACAGAAGATGCCTTTAAAGTTTTAAATTCATTGTGAGGTTTAATTCGATTAGTGAATAATAAATAATAAGGTATTATGTGTAATAAAAACAATGTTTTTCTTTGTTCTAGAGAAATACTGTGAGGGTTAAGAGATATGAGGAAGGGGCTTATTATCGAGTAGCAGCGACGTCAAATGGTGAATGAAACAAATGGTTTCATACCAACGAGATATTTTGCTGATTAAAAACACTATGAACCGTTCGCCGTGCACTCTGAAGGCTTGCATCACTGAAGACCAGCTAGAAAACCGTTTTTGACCTTAAAATATTGACCGTACCAACTTAATTAACAACAGATTCGTTATTGCATGAATTTATGGTAACGAATTTTTTAAGCACGTTTCAATAGGGTGTTTGTCGTATTTCTTGCAGATATACCGAAATTGTTTAATATTATTTTAGTAATAGTATTATTTTAGGATTAAAATTTGAGGTTTAGTTTCAATCTTCTTTTCGTAAAGAAAATGAATACTTAAGCTATAACCTCAATACCAACCAATATTTACTAAAGCCAAATAAAGTTTAAAATAATTAATATGAACAACTGCCTTTAACCTTAAAATCAACAATTTTGTCAGTAGATTTTTTTACATTGTAAGTAGTCTAATGTTCTTATTTATTGCTTAATTACTTAGACCATGATCAAAGCTTTATATTTATGGTGCAAAAAAATCCATTTAAAATTTAAAACATTTCAAAATTTAAATATGTCAAAATAATACAAATTGCTTCTAAGTTTCTAGACATCTATTTCACATATTATTCAGGTGAAGTAATGATAAATAATTGTAGCAGTTTGATAACTATACTTAAGTAAAATAAACATAACTAATAAATATTATTTATTTTTTATTATAACATATCACGCATTTTTTATTCTAAACCCATTATTGCAATAACAACATTAATAAATAGGCAGGATATTTAAAAATATTATTATTGCAAACAAAAATAATAATATTTGCAAAAACAGCGCTGTGATTTACGAGATTAGAACCTTAGCCATCTTGAATCTAAGACCAACGCTTAACGCCTTCTGCTATCTGCACATATAATTTACTTTCGAATTTTAGCAATGCGATACACTGGCCTAGGTCACGCGTACGAGTATGATGCGTGCTAACAAAAGTTATGGAAATATAAGTGCGGCGCCCGCGAACCGTGACGATACGATAGTGTGTAGTTCAAAACTGCGTTCTCTGTGGTGTGTGTACGGCACTCACACCACAGACGTCTGACTGTTTACACACTCACACCACAGACGTCTGACTGTTTACACATACAAATGTACGGACTATACCGCGTGTTCACAGCAATACGACTCTTAGCGTGCTCATGCACTTTTGAGCGCTTACTGTACACATAACATAATATCACGCCTTTTTTCCCCGAAGGTTTGGGCAGAGGTGTCCTTGTAGCAGGTACACCCACATTTCGCCAGTTATGTTTAAGTCCCATGTAATAGGGGGCGAGCCTATTGCCATCAACCGGGCACAAATTCATTCTCCGAGCTGCTCTGAGAAATTTCAGATAGAAAAACCCAATAACACTTTGCCCGACCCGGGAATCGAACCTAGGACCTTGTGCTCAACAGTAGCGCTTGCAACCACAAAAAAAATCAATGTAATTTTCACTTATCATAATCAACCTATAATGTTCCCACTCCTGGGACACAGGCCTCCTCTCGAGAGAGGGAGTGGGCCGGCCGTAATTCACCACGCGGGCCCAGTGCGGGTTGGTGGATATCACATGTCTTCGAATTTATATTTATATTTATCTATAAAGTTGATATTTGTGTGGAAATAACATAAAAATGGAAACAAGGATTTGAATATGGATGCGACTGACTAATTCAGGCCAAGAATTTCGATCAAAGTTTTAGGGTTCCGTATACGAGGGATTGAAATTAAAGGGGTCTCCGTACAATATACTTACATTTGATTTTTCGAAAAAAAAAAGTCTGTTCCTGGCTTGTGGTTTGTCATTGTCTAGAACTCATCGAGAAGAGTACAATTTTAAAAAAAAATCTTCGATAGGGGGCCGTAAAAGTTGGCAGTTTTAGATCATTTTTGTACGAGCTCTATCGCAACAACTAAAATCTTGTATATTATCATGTACCATGTACACATGTATGTCCATGTGTTGTGTGTGTACTGTATTTAGAAAAAAAAAAAAAACGCCGATTCATAAGGTATTTTATTTAAATATTGGCGATTTTCTGCAACTGCAAAATATAACTTAGTAATTAATTCACAGTATCATTATGAAATACAAATTTATATTCGGGATTTTTTAAATTTTATTTAGTATTTGTGTCGAATCTTGTATTATGTGGTACGGAACCCTTCGTGTGTGAATCCAACTCGCACTTGAGCGGTTTTTTATTACTTAAATACATAAACATGACATTTAACGGTGTTTAATTAAAATTATACAGCTATTGATTTAATTATTGCACAAGAAAATAAAAGGCGTAGAAAATAATAAAAGTCTCGACTAGTTTAAAGACAGTAAAAAAAGGACTATAAAAAAACTGTCTCTAGAATATAGTATTTCTAGAATAACTTGACCTTTAGCCTGGCATTAAGACATTATTATTAAGACTATGCAGAATATGTAGCCTTCATTAGAACCTCTACTGTTTGTCCACTGCACCGTGAACGGGGCGTCAACGAGAAACGAGACTACGCGGCCATAGTGAATGTACTGTCACTACTTTAGCGTCAACATCTCGCTTACGCAGACGCTTTACAGCATAAATGACATGTCTTCATATTGTTTTTTCTGTATTATAAACAACAACATTTATAATATTGTTTCTCAGAAGCATACCTTATATTATCAAGTTACAAATTATCGAAAAAAAAAATGGAAAAATATTAAGTTTTCATTCGTCATTTTTAGATTATAGATTCGTCATGTCTGTCTGTCCGTCCGTATGTCACAGCCACTTTTTTCCGAAACTATAAGAGCTATGCTGTTGAAACTTGGTAAGTAGATGTATTCTGTGAACAGCATTAAGATTTTTACACAAAAATAGAAAAAAAAACAAATAATTTTGGGGTTCCCCAAACTTAGAAATGAAACTAAAAAAATTTTTTTCGTCAAACCCATACGTGTGGCGTATCTATGGATAGGTCTTTAAAAATGATATTGAGGTTTCTAATATAATTTTTTTCTAAACTGAATAGTTTGCGCGAGAGACACTTCCAAAGTGGTAAAATGTGTGTCCCCCCCCCCCCGTAACTTCTAAAATAAGAGAAAGATAAAACTAAAAAAAAAAAATATGATGTACATTACCATGTAAACTTCCACCGAAAATTGGTTTGAACGAGATCTAGCAAGTAGTTTTTTTTTAATACGTCATAAATCGTAAACCGCAATTTACCTTTCATTCAATGTTACTTGCTGCTAAGGAACCCTTCATGGGCGAGTCCGACTCGCACTTGGCCGGTTTTTGGTATTACGGAACACATCCAAATTTATCATAAATTTTCGAAAGCTAATAGTGCTATCGCGTCAAGCAATAATTGTCAATGTGTGCGTGGTAGTATTGCTCACTGTAGGTGTATATCGCTCCGACAGGCACTTACACTAGCGCAACGTGCTTGGAATTGAATTTTGCAAACATCTCGATTTGTAGTTGCGAGCCGTGTTCGCAGGGCTCTTAATACAGGTGGAAATGAAAACATTAAATAGTAATACTCACAGTAAACTTCTCAGGCGAACTGAAGTCTTCGTCCAGAAATATCCTGATCTTGTCAAAGAGCCTTAACTCCGGACAGTCACAGAGCCTTTGCACGAAGTCTTTGACGTACTGCATCGACTTCTCGTACGCCTTGCCACCGACCTCCTGCAGGTGTAGGGCGATAAACTTCGGGTCCATTCGGGAGACGGCTTGCAGGAACTCTGACGTCCATATTGGTAGCATTACTGAGGGCTGTGGGAGAGAGATAGACGATATAAAATTTTTGTGTGGTCTTTGTTCATGTCATGTCTTGGCAAAAAATCAGGCGGTACATTTGATCGTAACGGTTCCCGGTGCCTATGAACATCTGCAATGCCTACAGCCTCCCAGCAGACAGACGAAGTTAAAGTATCTCATCCGTACTTCCATAATTAATATTATAAATGCGTAAGTAACTCTGTCTGTCTGTTATCTTTTCACGCCTTAAGAGCCCAAACTACCTCAGCTCAAATGCATGCTTTTTAGAAAAGTTACCTATTTTTAGTTTTATTTATTTAGTATTTATTTACTATCGATACTACCCCTACATAATCGAGCGTACAGCGAGGAGGGGATCATTCTTGTCGCAGGCTCGGTCCGGTGCTCATGTTGTAGCGTTTAGAATTCTTACTTAACTTCCAAACCAATACTTTTTTCCCAATTCTGCTTCAATACAGGGCTAGATAATGAAAAGGACAAGGCAAATTGATATAATTTTTAGTTTTGAACGTACAACAGACGAGTAATCACCATACTACGTTTGTATGGAAGAATGACCGATTAGTGTACCCTTAACGGCTGAACGGATTTCGATGAAATTGATACACAGATGGATCATGACCTGGGTTAGGACATAGCATAGTTTTTATCTCGGTTCTCGAGGGATCATGGCACCCTTCAACCCGGAACACTGTACTGCTTGATAGACACAGGTGTTCAGAAACCGGAGGTTAGTGAGATAATAAAGTTTTAATTTGGTATGAATTTAGTCATTTTGGAATTGTATAAGGAAATCTAGAATAAAACACATTTGGTCTATGATACGCACAAAACCAGACTCATCATCTGGCTAGCCTTTTCCCAACTATGTTGGGGTCGGCTTCCAGTCTAACCGGATGCAGCTGAATACCAGTATTTTACATGGAGCGACTGCCTATCTGACCTCCACAACCTAGTTACTAGGTAACACGATACCCCTTGGTAAGACTGGTTGTCAGACTTTTGGGCTTCTACCCGTAACGACTGTCAAAGATCTACAAATGACAGCCGGGACCAACGGCTAAACGTGCTCTCCGAGGCACGGAGGGGTCTTGGTATGTAAAGATGGTCACCCATCCACAGACCAACCGCGGCAAGCGCACAACACCAGACTAAACTCAAAAAATTGCGTTCATATTGTTTTGTTTTGCTGAAGAATTATTACAACATGATTATCTTTTTAATAGGATATGACGTAAATACTGGATAACCGGATAACCCTACTGACCGGTCGCTGGATAGATAAGCACGTAAAGCCATATCCCGTTTTTTATGGTTTTGTTTTCGTGGAAGTATTTCATCACACCCATGACAACAAATAACTAAAACCAGCCAAGTGCGTGTCGGACTACGCACAATGTAGGGTTGCGTAGTTGAGATGAATAATTTATACCAGGATCAAACTTTATATTGTAGTTGAAAAACATGTTCTCCCATAAATTCCAACTGGAAATGTAAGTTTGTACGTACAATATTGAGAGATTTACCACATTATTTTAAAAGACCATAGACTTCTTATATGTTTTCTTGTTATCTATGAGTAAAGAAACATTTTCTGTATTTTTTCAAAATTTTAGGTTCAGTAGTTTCGGAGATAGTGGGGGGGATGGTAAATGTTCATCAATTTCTTAAATATCTTTAAAAGTATTCATTTTAAAATAATGAAAAAAAATATATTTGTGATCCACACAATAAGCATGTCACACGATACAGTTTGCAAAACTTTGAGAATCACTCGGTAACTAGATTATTTACTTAGTTATTTTTATGTCGACACCAAATGTTATTTTAGTCTAGCAAAGTACAAATCTGAGTATAGGTAAGGCAAATTAATGGCCATGTACGTCACATTATTAAGGCGACGATAACCGAGTTTTAATGATTTTTATTGAAGAACAGGTCTAAACGAGTAGTGTTGATGATTTGGAAAAAATATATGTTAAATACGAGCATTTTCTTAATAACTTAATATAGGAATATTGTAGATTATGTTTATATTACATAGTGAAATAAATTTATAAAGTTATGTCTAACGCGGATAAAAAACTGAGAAACACGCAATATCTATCATGTGTATTTTTCTGAAACCTTCACCATTATAAAGATAATTTAGTTATTGATCTTTTAGTATACGGGTTTTATTAAAATACCATTTGTTTTATGTATAATAAATTAATAATGCGTCTAATTTGGGACAGCGCTCCTTGATGGGCGAGTCCTATTACTGGCTGGACATACGACGCGTTGCGTGAGCTCAGTACAGAACACGCAAGGTAACCACTCAAGGTCACTGGCATATATCTGCGTCTTAATGTTCCATGTTTTAGATGCGGGGTCAATTAATTTTAATGTTTTTTGAGCCAGTTCCGAGCCACACCTATTTAAAATTAGCACTCTAAAATGGCATTAAAGTCCTTTATTTTTCGCCGCCTCTCAATAGAATCAACCTCCAGAACTGGCGGTGATCATAATGATCTTTTTGTCACTTATGCACACATTAAAATACCATTTAACTCAGTTGACTTTTGAACTTACGCACATCTAGAGGCGTTAATAATTACATGTCATTACGTCGCTTTAATCGTAGCAGCAGGAATTTCTCAGTAGCAGCCCGGAGTCTCCCGGTTGATGGCAATAGGCTCGCCCTTATTACATGGGACATAAACATAACTAGCGAAAAGTGAGTGTACTATAAGTACTCCTCTACTTAACCCTTCGAGGAAACAAGGTGTGATTATATGATGTCATGTTAATAGTATTTTCGGAGACATAAGGCGACTCCAACAAAGCGGAGATGTGCGGAAACGAGAAGAGATGTTTTTCAGCTAGGGTGTATCCACCGAAGATGTGCGGAGTGCATACTGGCTAGACTGGAGCGGAGATGTGTGCTAGCTAGAGCGGAGATGTGTAATTTCTGAAAGTTGCAATATGTTAGGTTACGGGAGCGAAAAATCGATCTAGCTAGGTCTCATTTCTGGGAAAATTCGTTTTCTCCGTATTTTCACCTGACCAGAGTTCGGACGCCTAAAGTTTTGAACAAGATGGCTACCTTAGAATAATGACATGGCAGCATGGAATTAGTAAGTACCTAAGAACTACCATGGCAGCATGGAATTAATATGTACCTACTATCATGGGAACCTGGAATTAGTAGATAGAACTATACATGCAATTAGTCTGAACTTTCCTACACTATTAAATGAGCATTTTCTATTTTCACTAGAGCAGAGCTCGGTCGCCCAGGTACACACGGCTACACATCAAGCTATTAAGGCACTGTGGCGGTGTCTTTGTGTCGCGTCGCGTGTCGCGCTGGTCTGCACAAGCCTTTATACATTTCCAGTTTATGCTGATCTCGTATTGTATAGGATTTCCGTACAATGCGAGGTCAGCATAAACTGGAAATGTATAGCTTGATGTGTAGCCGTGTGTACTAATATTATAAACGCGAAAGTAACTCTCGTCTGTTTGTTACCTTTTCACGCAATAACAGCTATTACGGGTAAAAACTGTGGTAGTCTATACAACTATATATTCTAAACATACATACAGAACAAATAAAAATAAAATTGAAGTGTATTTGTAATTTCAAAATAACTGCTTTTTTACTAAATGCATATGAAAGTATACACGGTACTTATAAAAAAATAAAAATTGAAATTTTTGTCTGTCTGCCTCTTTCTTTGTTCCGGCTAATCTCCGAAACAGCTGAACCTACTTTGACGGGACTTTTATTGGCAGATAGCCGATGTTATAAGAAGAAACTTAGGCTACTTTTATTTTAGAAAAAGAATTAGGGGCAGTTAGTATTTAATAAAATGCTAATAGCATCAGTGGTTTAGTAGTTGCATTAAGCCTTTTAGCTATCGGAGATGTGAGAAGGGACCTGCTTCAAGAGCACGGTGCGGTTTTAAAACTTGGCAAGTTTCTAAAAGTTTTCGTAAAAAGAACCTGGGCTTATAATGTTTTAAAAGTGCACTGCAAACACGTTCGTCGCACGGGCGTAAAAATATCACGGCGGGATTTTATCGCGCACTGGATTTCCAACTCTCGGTGTTGAGCCAAAGAAAATCGCCGCGGGAGAAAATCGCCGTACGAACCTGAGCAAAGCGAGCATGACGATGAATGCTCGTTCCTTCTCAAGAGGCCTTAGCTTTGCAGTAGGGCAATTACAACCCGGTACAGTATGGCAGACACAATAGAAAATGCATTGTTGAGTGTTTTACCCTAAGTGCATGCCCTTGAAAGCCTCCACGAACGATTATAATATAATAGTAGCTACTTGAGGTGAAAGCGCTAGGTTAGCAAGCGAAATTCCTTTTTTACGTTTTTGCAGTTTTAGAATTAAAATTCTCAACACAACTCCAGTTCAAATTACCTTAATAAATGACTTTCATGAAGTCATGACATTTTAGGCTAAAAGGGATGATGCAAAAAAAAAAATTTGTCCCTGTCGTGTATTATTAAAAAACATTTGACACATATTTTTTCTTTTCTTACGTTATCAAAAGATTACGGCGATACATTAAGTTAAAATGTGCCATGTCGTCACGAGTATTTAGATTTTATAAGTACTTACTTGTGCCGTAGCGACCCCGACTCCCCAACTTTAATGCGTTTTATCCAAGTCATTATTAATATGACAAAGCAAAAAATACGTGTCTAATATTTTTTTATTATCTGACTGACGGACTAAATAGAATTTCTTTTTTTTTATTTAGAGAGTTGCATTGATGATTCTAATGATATTTTTTTTTAGTAAATATAGATATTTGTTACAGTCGCTAGTCATATTTTGATAATATTTTAGTGGTATGAGGAACAGGGTGTAAAGTTGACTCATCCACCATAGAAAAGGGAGGATCCTCCGACCAGACGGGTGTTGTGTCTGGCGGGCAACTGCCCATCGGTTTGAAGTTGAAATCTTGTATGTATGTCGATCGCTCGGTGAACTCTAACTGCGCGATGCAGGATTTGTGTGACGTCATGTCTATGATGCGTAGTTCGTATGTGGCAGTGTAACCGCTACAATATGTTTATCAAAATATGACTAACGTGACACTGACTTGCAAATTGCAAAAAAACTTATGAAAATTTGAATTTTGTGGCTTCCTTTGCGCACCCCACTTAAGTACAGTACGTCTGACACACCCTTGGACACCCTTGGAAGTCGCGCTGCCAACCTTGCTGCCTCGCTAATCTTTTTAATACCCACGGCACAAGCTATTTTCGTGCCGACGCGACGTGAAAAAGGATTTATATTTTTGTAGATAAATAGATGGAATATGCATAGTACCTACCATAGAAGTTTTAATAATACATCTATGGTAAAATACCAGTAATTGAGTTTATGGCAAATTTGTTTCATTTTGACAGTTCAACAACATTCATTGCGTTATTTACGAAGTGAAAACTTCTTTAGGCGCGTTGGGCATTTGATATGGGAAAAAACAATTGAACTCGCGACACTGTTACCGACACCAGCTATTGACCATTAAAAGACATCAATGCGCGATACATTTTCTTTGGGATTAACGACATTCCAAACATTGAGACATGACAACGACATGATTGACATTTCCCTTTTTTAAACAGACTTCAAAAAAGAAAAGTATTTCCTGCACAATAAATTTGTTCAAGTTTTCACTTCTGTCGGCACTCCCGGAGTGCCACTGTTTTTTTTCCAACTTATGAAGCAATGGATTAGCAATCTGTTTCAAATCGAAACAAATTGTGATTGATCGTGTATTACGCAATTAGGGTGCTAATTGTAACGTAACGAATGATAGATAGCTCTAAAGATAGATTCGATATGGACAGAAGGTTTTTTGGTACATTCGATTTCGATAGTTATTTCGGTTCATGCGCAATTTCGGTTTCCGAATAAATTAAAACTGCGTATATTTTTTAAACAAGTGCGAGTCTGACTTGCACACGAAGGGTTTCGTACCCCCGTACAGTACAACACAACTTAGATGTAGCATGAATTTGAAAACTTGCATTCATTCATTTTAATTTGACGAATGTATTTAGTTATAGGACACAAGTTATTTATGTATTTAATACTTTAAGCACATATATGTACAGAGGCGGACTTAATGCCCTAGGCATTTTCTACCAGTCAACCTTTGGGTGATGCAGAGACAAACAGTGGTAGGTGCAATATCGAAAATTGTGGAATAAATATTTAAGGATATATATATACCTATTAAAACAAAATATATAATATAACTATACATACATTAACATTAACATAACATCACGCCTTGTTTCCCAGAAGGTTTGGGCAGAGGTGTCCCTGTAGCAGGTACACCCACATTTCGCAATATAACTATATATATAAATATAAGAACAAATAAATACACATACGAGTATATACACGAATATATTTATAAAACAAATAAGACAAACAATGGGAAAACATTACCGCTGTGATGATACTTTACGTTTCATGTATGGGATGGCGACCCCTTTAATTTTCAACTTTGTTTAATTTTTATTAACCGACTTCCAAAAAGGAGGAGGTTATATGTTCGTCGCGAATGTTCGCTTTTTTTTTTTTTTATGTATTTCCACCGATTTCTCCGTCAATTGTGGACCGATTTTGAAAATTCTTTTTTTGTTTGAAAGGGTATGCTCTCGAGTTGATAAAATTTATATGGGACCACCCATATAAATTTTATCAACTTTGCTTCGATCGTTTTTGAGTTAGCTTCAATAATACGTAGGTACTTTTTTCCTACTTAGCATGTGGATGATATGATAAGTGCCTGACACTGTTATTTACATAGCAGGTAGTGGTTTTCGGATTTGTGTGGGGTAGGTACCACAACTGAAAAGTGAAAAATAAAAACTTTTTACAAAAAAAAACCGACTTCCAAAAAACACTACAAAGAGAAAAATAACTTTAATTTCGGAAGTCGGTGACAAAAAACGAAAACTCAAAACCGAAGACACCGACTTCCGAAATTAAAGTAATTTTTCTCTTTGTAGTGTTTTTTGGAAGTCGGTTGTTTTTTTTTTGTAAAAAGTTTTTTATTGGTTGTTATGGCGGCAATAGAACTAAACAATTTGTGAAAATTTCAACTGTTTAACTATTACGGTTCATGAGATATAGCCCGCTGATAGACAGACGGACGGACAGCGGAGGAGTAGTAATAGGGTTCCGTTTGGCACCCTTCGGGTACGGAACCTTAAAAAAGAAATGAGAGGAAAAATTATTCCTCTCATTTGTAAATGGCATTCAATTTTATATAATTTAACAGTGTAAGTTAGCTGTAAGTTTCCCGAATATAATAAAATAAATAAAATTTCTCAGATATACTCGTACATATAAAATCTCTTCTTTTCTTCCACATACACAAGAATTTTCAACATTCTCAGTCAATCATAGCATAGCCTTTTCCCAACTATGTTGGGGTCGGCTTCCAGTCTAACCGGATGCAGCTGAATACCAGTATTTTATAAGGAGCGACTGCCTATCTGACTTCCACGATAATACGGTAAAACTGGTTGTCAGACTTTCGGGCTTCTGTCGACCCGTAACGACTGTCAAAGATCCAGGAATGACAGCCGGGACCAACGGCTTAACGTGCTTTCCGAGGCACGGAGGAGTCTCGATATGTAAAGATGGTCACCCATCCACGAACCAAACCCGTTTCAAAATTCTCAGTCATTATATATTATAATTAATATAGCAACTTTCATATTTGACCTTTGACTACGTCAAAACGAGGGGTTATGAGGTTTACAGGCTATGATTAATCATGTCTCGGGTCCATCAACTTGCCCTACAGACCTATTCATAAAGGATTTATGAATTCACCGTGTCTCCGGCTCAAGAATGAATTTATTTAGAAATTCTGTACATGTTTCCCTCAACAATTGGTCGCACATATAGCGAATACAAAGTAGCTAATCATTATTACTTGTACGTATATTTTGAGCTGATTCTAATTCGTGATACGATCGCCCCCTATGACATGGGAACTTGTATGGCGACCGGCGGCGTGCTGTAGAAGATCACATACAGTGTAAGTCTTTATAAAGTATACATATCGAAATGAGGGAATCTATGTACATGGTAGTGACAACAGCATTCTAAAAATGATCGCTGCCAGACCGGACTGTCCCTTTCAGGGACACTGGGTGGGGACAGTCATAGGTATGCGTAAATAAATAATTTTGTAAAAAAAATAACAATACTAGGTAACCTATTTATTTAAGGACCATTGTTACTAACACCAATATACTAACAAAATTATGGATCTTAGTCTGCAATTAAGTTTTATTTAATTTAATTTACGCTTAATATTATAGACGGAAAATAAAATTTAAAAAATCTTTTTTTTTTCTTTTGGCGTCTTATTGAGAAATTTTGCGATTATTATAAAAATTGATGAAAAAAAACAGATTTTAGTTAAAAAACATGTTTATTTTCAGTTGAGGGTAGCTTTTTTTACATAATTTTCATTTTATGAGGACGCTTTTTTTTTTTTTTTTTTGGGTGGGAAATTATCAAATAACTTCTCCCGCTCTGGGTGGAGCGGGAGGGCGTGTCAGACTCTTACTGACTAAAACCCACCCGTGTTCCTTCGGTTGCCCGGACGCCTAATTAGTTCCAATCATTACGGAGTTTGTTTCATCGCGATAGTTCATTTAGTTTAAAAGTTACACCGTTTTGTTACATTTTTTTTTAAATTCCCTAAAAAGTTAAAAAAATATTTAGATTTTTTTAAATATTTTTCCGTCAGTAAAATTGCTTCAAAAAACATGTTTATTATCAAAAAACTACCCTACCATACCAACCTAGGACGCCTAATTACTTCCAATCATTATGGAGTTTGTATCATTGCGATAGATCATTTAGTTTAAATAAGTTACACCGTTGTGTTACAATTTATTTTTAAATTCCATAAAAAGTACAAAAAAAAAATTGTTTTTTTTATATATTTTTTCTGTCGTTAAAATTAAGCATAGATTCCCTCACATTATAAAGACACACTGTATAGGAACACCTCTGCCTGAAGCTAGGGAAATATCTGAAGGAAAAACCCGGCGAAATTGCATTGCATACTCGTTTGGAAAATCTGCGGCGTTGCCTCGATCAGCAAATTAGACGTGCGCAATTTCGCCCCGTTTTTCCGCTCAGATTTGTCCCAGCTTTATTACATGGGCATGTTTGACATACTAAAGCAACGCCACAAAACAAATGCTCTCAGAGTTGGCTGCTTAGCCTAATAGACTGTCATCCATCCACAACAGTAATTAATCTTGTGGTTTGAAAGCTTCACAGATTTTCTAGCTATTTCCGTAACGACTTTACAGACTATACGTCCTATTATAACACAGTACCTGGTCGACCGAGCACTGCTCGGGTGAAAATAGATAAACATATCGTCCAGGTATACCAACGTTGTATCATATTCCCGAGGCTGTGAAAATAGAGATGTGATTTTATGATAGATCGATTTTTCGCCCCCGTGAACCCCTATATTGCAACTTTCATCGAAATCGTTAGAGACGTTTTCGAGAACGTGATAAATATATAGAATATAATTTTTCTTTATTGGAGTAACCAAGACTCAACAAGATTGTTAGTTAGAACTTACGACTATGTTAGTAAACACAGACACAAAACAAAAACAAGGAAAACAATACAATAAATAACGGTTGGTCACCGCTGCGACATCCCATGAGAGAGACAGCACAACAGTGACCCACGCATTCGCAGTCCAGGCGACTCGCAACCATGCAGGTTGAACTAGTCGCGGGCTCGAACTCATTGGTGGGCTTGGTCAAAAAGCACGCTATCTCACCTGGCATCGTGTCCGACAGAGATAGTATCAGTGATGAGCAGTTAGACGCTGGTCTACGTGCACAAACTCTAGTTCGCACGCACACAAACGATTATAGTAAAACGAGCGCGTAAAAAAACTTTTTACAAAAAAAAAAACAACCGACTTCAAAAAAAAAAAACACTACAAAGTGAAAAATAACTTTAATTTCGGAAGTCGGTGACAAAGAACGAAAATTCAAAACCAAAGACACCGACTTCCGAAATTAAAGTTATTTTTCACTTTGTAGTGTTTTTTTTTGAAGTCGGTTGTTTTTTTTTTTGTAAAAAGTTTTTATTAAATTAATCATTTATTTAATAAAATAATAGTGGTGAATTGAATATGCTAAAATTTTACAAAAAAAAATTGTTTTACCAGAGGAAAAGTTATAGCAGTTAGCTACTGTTCGCAACGAAATTTATAGGAAAATGTACCTCAAACCTTATAATATGATATGAAAAAAAAAACTTGCTAATTTTTTTTTTTTCTTATTATAGGTCAACATCTCATTTACATATTCAAAGACCTAATACATTCAAGGAAGCAGTATCTAAAGCCATTTCCGAAGAACAAGAAATAAAATTCAGATATGAAATGAGCTATAGACAAGATTCGCGTATGAATAACAGATTCCATAACAAACCAATGCATCAAAATAGGTATCAACCAAATGTAAGGCAAATGCAAGTAAATAAAAATATAACAACTTGCTTTAACTGCCAAAAGGTAATTTTGCTAAAGATTGCTGGAATAAAAATCTAACTAACTATTCAGGTTTCCCAAATAATAACAAATTTGGCAATCGCTATAACAATAATAATACTTCAAAGTATTTTTTTTTTTTTTTATGTTTAAAAATGTAATTACATATGAACGAAAATAAATAAACAGAATAATAATAGAGCAAGCAGTAGTGGCCACCTAATGATCAAGAAAACAAGAAGAATTTAAACTAAAATGGTCTGAGGATGACGGCCAGACCAAATACCACCGATACGTTAAGGGCCGAATTGGATATATCGATACAAAACCGTCTATTTATGTAAAGTTAAATTCGCTCAATCTAGAAAAGGAACGTAGATTTCTTATTGATACAGGAGCCGAAGTAACGTTAATTAAAATTAGTTCGTTGAATAAAGATACAATAATATATAGTTACAAAATATTAAAATTAAAAGGAATAGATAAAGGTGCCGAACCAACCAACACGATTGGTTATGCTCATACGACATTTCTTATAGGATAAGAGTTCGTCATTCCTATATAGAATGCGATAAAGTCACAGGCGGTGATTTTATGTCAAAGAGTAATGCGATAATAAATTATAAGGAAAATACAATAGAAGTTTGTGGATTAGAATTAAAAATTTAAAATGAAGGAGAAAAACGTGTGAATAATATAATTAATGACTATGAAATGGAAAGTAAAGTAAATGAGGAAGATTATCACGCAGATAACGAAATTTAATATGATGATAGTATAGATAGAAAAAAATATGATATAAAATATGGAAATAATGACGAGGAAAGTGAAGAATGTTATGAAAGTTTGAATTTTAAAGTAGAACCAAGATGTGAGAAAATAATTACAATTTATGTAGATTGTGACAAAGATTTAAAAGCAGGAATAATTCCAGAAACGATTACGTTATCAGATGGAGTATATTTGTGTCCAAGTTTTGTCTAAGTTAGTGACAATAAAGCATTAACAGTATGTTTGAATACGACAGACAAAGAAATTAAGATAAGCGATGTAAAAGTAAAAATAGAACCATTATATAATGAAGAACGAAATGATAAGAACATTATTAGTATAGTTATGTAAATAATGCAATCATATATTTCATTTAGAAGGTGACGTATTAACAGCAACAGATACTGTGATGCATGAAATAATTACAAATACTAATATACCTATTAACACTAAAACGTATAGATATCCTGAAGCATTGAAAGATGAAGTTAGCGATGAAATAAGTAAATTTTTAAGACGAAATAAAAGAACCATCAAATAGTCCATGGAATTCACCGGTATGGGTAGCACGTTACACTTTTTTTTTTTTTTTGGGTGGGAAATTATCAAATAACTTCTCCCGCTCTGGGTGGAGCGGGAGGGCGTGTCAGACTATTACTGACTAAAACCCACCCGTGTTCCTTCCTATGCCATGTTGCCGGGGGGCCACGATATCCCTATCGGCCCATATTCGCAGCCCCGGCAGGCATTGGCCCTAGTGGACCCCGTCAATTCTGCTGACATCTCTTTGAGGCGCGCGTGGAACACAACGCGCTGTCGACCCGGGCTTGGTCCTTATCGGACGGCGAGCTACCCATTGCTCACCCTCCGCAAGCCCGCGCCTACGGTGGCCGGAAATCTTCCTGCGATTCCTGACGCCCAGGGCGTCTCCTCCTGCGGCGGTTAGGGGCGCGAGGGCGCGAAATTTGCCTCTCCCTCACGCGCTCCGTCTCCTCCTTCGCGAGCATTACTGCTTCGCAGAAAGAGGTGACGGCCTCCCATTTCCTCTCGCTCCGTAGCATGGCCCTAATCAGGGCCGGACGCGAGAGATCACCGCCGCCGATCGCATCCACGAGGACACGGCGATGCCCGGCCCAAGCCGGGCAGACCTCCACAGTACGTTACAATTACAACGCTATTTATAACGAACACTTATTTTCTAAACTAAAAATAAAATTTAAAAAATAGACTGCCTGTGAACTAAAATAATGACAATTAAATAAATTAAGACATTTTTAGTCATTCTACATCTGTACCGGACGGGCGTGATCGCCGGACGCGAAATCGGGATGGTTGTAAGGCTATCCCAGTCCAAGCGGCGCTGACGTCCTGCACCAATAGTTCAGGGTATCTTCAATACTCACTGCGAAATCTCTTGAAGGAACACGGGTTTTTGACGGGGAGAATAATAAGACCAAATTACTGATAAGTCTTCATAAGTATTCAGGAAGCGATTTCAGGACTACTACATTACTAATTTAGGTGGAATTAGTTTCCATATCGATGACTACAAAGTTGGCATTTTTTTTTTTTTTTTTTTTTTTTTTTTTTTTTTCTGTAGGGCATCTCACAGCTGGTTTTGAGAAACCTTCGCTGTTTAACCGGTCAATCCTGTGGCTGCCTCAAGCTACTACACTCAAAGCCTCCAGCCAGGGCACATATATAAAACTAAGCTAAAAAGCTTAGGATGAACGCGCGCTAAGGGCACCCCCTGCGGGGTTCGAGCCTCGGCTTAGGGCGTTATCCGGGGGGAGGACATCAAAAGATGGGACGGGCTGGATCAAAGGGTTTTGATCATTATTATTATTATACGGGGAATTTAAAGCTACGTGCACAGCTGCAACAACTGCTGGCACCTCGTTTTCGAGCAAGGGTCGGGGGGGAGTATCATTTACTCGGGGGCGCGGCGGTCGGGAACGCAAAGGACCTCGGCGGCGAGGTCGGAATGACGGGAGGCGTCTGTGTTTGTACACTGTGCTTGTTTCCCTATTGCTCTCCTGGAGGAGGGTTATGGGGTCATCGGGGTCTACTAGGATATGCCTTGGGCGGCGAACTTTACTTATTCTACTCGGGACATAACTGGCGGCCTCGACAACCAGAGGGTTGCGATGTTTGGCCGCGGACTCAAAGAAACGCTTTGAAAGGCGTTTTAGAAGTTGGTGGATTGTGGGAATCTTTAGGTCGAGGTGGAGAGCCTCGTTCCTGACGAACCATGGCGAACCTGTCGCCCTACGAAGGAATCTATTCTGCACGGTTTGCAGCCTATGTATATGACGGGGTTTTGCATGAGCAAAGACGGCACCCGCATAGGTCATGATCGGTCGAATGCACGCCGTGTAAACGCGCAATTTGCACCTAAGTGACAATTTGCTACGTGCATTCACCAGGAAAAAGAGTCTACCGAGAGCGAAAGCGGCTCGCGAACGAACCATCTTTATGTGCTCTGCGAAGGTCAAATGATGATCGATAACGACACCGAGATATTTGGCTCGCTTCTCCCAAGGGATCGGCTTGCCGAACATGGTGATCGGTCGGGGGAGGGGGTATCTAAGCCTTTTACGCAGTTTCGTAAAGAGAACCGCTTGGCTTTTATCGGGGTTCACTTCTATTCGCCACTTTGTAAACCATGCCGCCAGTCTATCGACTGCGCGTTGGAGAGTGAGGCGAATAGAGTCGGGGGATCTAGATTTGCAGTAGATGGCAGTGTCGTCTGCGAACAGACCCAACTGCGAACTACGGCATCCTTTAAGGATGTCGCTAGTGTATAGCGTGAATATGAGGGGGGACACTACAGAGCCCTGAGGGACACCTGCACGGATGGGGCGGGGAGTGGATAACGCTCCTTCGATGCGATAGCGAAAGACGCGGTTCGACAAAAAGTCTCGTAAGATGAGCACGAGACGATCTGGCACACCGAGTTGGTACAGCTTGTATATTAAGCCGTTGTGCCAGACTTTATCGAACGCTTTCGCTACGTCGAAGAATACTGCACCGGTCATATAACCGTGCTGGAAACCAGCGCTTATGAATTCTACGATCCGGTGGGCCTGATGCACGCTAGAGTGCTCAGTTCGAAAGCCGAACTGTTCGTTGGGGATGAGGCCCTTGGTCTCGGCGAAGTCTCTGAGGCGCTTATAAATAAGCCTCTCATAGATTTTTCCGAGAACCTTGAGCAAACTAATGGGACGGTAACTGGTAGGCTCGGTTTTGGGCTTGCCGGGCTTAGGGATACCGATGACGGTGGCTTCTTTCCACGACTGTGGGAAGATATTGTTGCTTAAGGCACCATTGAAGATGGTGGTCAAAAGCATTATTAGGTGGGCGGGGAATAGTTGGATCACCCTATTGGTGATACCATCTGAACCGGGGGCTTTACGGGCTTTAAGACCTTTGATGATGTCGTGCACCTCGTCCGGGAGGACGGGGGGCAGCGGACAGTCAGGGTCATCGACGGGAGGGAGGGAGGCTCTACGTTCGACTTCCGCGTCGACCTTTGACAGGTGAGCTTGGTCTACTGGTAGAGAACTGGGAGTGCATTGGGCCTCGAGGCTGTCTGCGAGGCATTCAGCCTTTTCGGCATCGTCGAATGCGATGGTTTTATCGGGACGGGTCAGAGGGGGCATGCCGGAGGATTGGGGAGCCCTGAGTTTCCTCTGGAGCTCCCAGAAGGCCTGATGGTTTGGCTCTAGTTCGCCGAGTAACTTTCCCCAGCTCGCGTCCCGCAGCTCCGCTACACGTTTCTTTACAGATCTCTGTAAATAGCGCATATGGGCTTTGTTGGCGTTACAGGGAAAGCTATCGTACGCACGTATGGCCGCGTTCTTCTCAGTCAGTAATGCACGCACATCGTCCGGCAAGCGCCAGCGACGGTCGTCCGTCGCTGACACTTCCCTTGAACAATCGTTCAGGACGGTTTGTACATGATCAGTGAGTGAGTCGATCGCGGCCGTGGTGTCGGCGACAGAGTCAAAGAGATCGGGGATAGAGTCTAACTGAGGGGACGTGTTGGATTTCAGCTGTGTGCTTACTTTCTTCCAGTCCGTGATCCTCTTAGTGATAGGGGGGGCGTTCGGGTCAGGGAGACCTATGCGGGGGTATAGTCTCATGACTACCGGGCGGTGATCAGAGTCGAGCTCTTGTACCGTTTCTATTGACTCTAACTTTAGGTTGACGTTCTTAAGGAGCGCCACGTCTAAGATATCGGGGGTATGATTGGGATTTATGAGAGAGAAATGAGTGGGAGTCATCGGAGCGATGACGTCAAAAGTCAGGGAGTTTGAGAGGTCGAACAGGTGTTGACCTCTGGGGTTGGTTACCGAACTATTCCAAGAGGGATGTTTGGCATTTAGATCGCCCGCTATGATGAGCGACTTACTCATAGCGAGTAGGATCGAGAGATCGTTTGAGAGGGATTGATAGTGCCCCGGGGCATTATCGGGGGGATTATAGACCGATACGAGAGTGATCGGCTCGTGACCTGACATACCTAGGCGACAGGCGGAAACTTCTAATACCAAGAGGGGAGGAGGGTCTAATGGGATGCAGTGAAGCTGCTTTTTATAATAGATAAGGGTGCCACCCTTGTGACAACGCGACCTGTCATTGCGAACAATCCGGTAGTTGGCAAGTGACGGGTCACGATTGCAGGGCTTTAGGAACGTCTCTTGAATTAAGAGAACGTCTATATCGTGATCGCGGAGGAAGAGCCCTATCTCTGCCCTTTGGGTTTTTAAGCCATTGGCGTTAAAGAAGCCTATTGTTAGGGATCGGGGTTTGAACCTAGCTATCGCCGTATTATCCATTGAAGGTTTTAGGTGTGATAGCTAGGCTATCTAGGACTTGCGTGATATCCGGATACGCATTGTAAATAGACTGTATCTGAGGGATATTGCCTTGAGCGGAGATGATTAAATTGGCCATTGCCTTTGCGCGCGGGGAGACAAATGCCATATAGGTCGAGGTAATGATGTTGAATGAATCAAGACCTTGGCGCTGCGCGGTCGCGGGACCGGCAGTCGGGGGACGCGGGGCTTGAGGAGCAGGAGCGGGCGCGGGTTTAGCGAGGGGCGCGGTGGGCGCAGAGGGCGCGGGGGGCGCGGAGGGTGCGGGTGGCACGGTGCCACGGAAGCGGGGGTCCCTAAGGTGGGGGGGCGGGGGAGGGAAGTGACCGTGAGAGGGCACCAAGGCAGGGAAAGACTGCTGGTGGTGGAGATAGTTCCACGGACTAGGCCTCTGAGGGCTTAGTCGTTGGGGCATAAGGGCGGAGGGGATCCTATAAGAGGATGAGGAGGGAGTTTCCCTTTGCTGGCGAGCGCCGGAGCGCTTCCCCAGCTTGGGAGAACAAGCCTTAGGGGCTTTTGAGCAACCCCGGTAGTTAGCCGGGTGGCCCTCTTTGCCGCATAAAACGCAGCTGGGAGGTACGGTACAGAGGGTACGGTCTTTGGGTCGGGAGCAGTCGGAAGTGCCATGCTCGCCCAGGCACTTTACGCACCTGGGTGTCGCATGGCAATTCCGCTGTGAGTGGCCGTATAACTGGCAGCGGTGGCATTGTCCGACAATGCCACTCTTTTGAGGTTTTTCGATTTCGAACCCTGTGAGACGACACAGAGAACGAATTTGAAAGATCGGGTGGTGGCCCTCAACGGGCGGGCATATGACTAGGACCATATCGTAGAGGTCACCGCCTCTGGAGCGGTGCATACGATGGACCTCATCTACTGGGACGTTTTGCGACTGAAGGTCGGCAAGAATTTCGGACGGGAGGATTTCCCTGGGAATGCGTTTAATGACTACGCGAACTTGTTTCTCTTCCGGGAGGGAGTAGGTGTGGTATGACACACCTCTCGCTCTCAGGAGACGGGTTAGTTCCCTATAATCGCGCGATGTAGGGACTAGGATTTTTATACCCTGTTGGGTATTGCGGGCCGAGGTGAAATCGATCTTGTGATCGACGCACCATTTCGAGATGTCCGTCCACTTCCCTTTGTCCTGAATGAACAAGGGGGGTGGAGGGGCGATCTTTCTCGCGAGGGGCGCGGGGGCATCCTTCGCGGAGGATGAAGCGGTCGGGGGGGCTACGGGAGCGGGGGGTGCGGGGGTATCCTTCGCGGAGGATGACGACGACGCGGTCGGGGGGGCGGTAGAGGTAGAGGGGACGGGGGCAGGGGCGGGGGGGGCTACGGTAGCGCGAGCGCGTGAGGTTGCCGGGACGGATTTTAGTGTTACTGTGGACGAAGAGGAGTCAGAGTCCTCAACCGCGGCGACCTTACTGGCCTGCGCGGAGCTCTGCTTCCTGTTCTTCTTCTTTCTCCCCTTTCCTTGGACGGCTACGAAGCCGTCGTCGGAGGGGGAGGAAGAGGTAGAGGAGGTGGCAGCGGACCTTTCCTCGTCTACAAAGTTGGCAAGTGGCGCGCTAGCTTAAGTAGTAGCGAACCTTTACCTTACAGAGACCCGCGAATCGCCTCCCGTTTTACAAACTTTATTTAAAATACAATAGACGTGGATATGTTATTGTATTTTATAATGGATTTCCGCAAGGTCACGCCTGAATCAATTAATTATCTTAAACTTTATTTATTAAAAAAAAGTTTTTACAAAAAAAAAACAACCGACTTCAAAAAAAAAACACTACAAAGTGAAAAATAACTTTAATTTCGGAAGTCGGTGTCTTTGGTTTTGAATTTTCGTTCTTTGTCACCGACTTCCGAAATTAAAGTTATTTTTCACTTTGTAGTGTTTTTTTTTTTTGAAGTGGGTTGTTTTTTTTTTTTTGTAAAAACTTTTTATTTTTCACTTTTTAGTTGTGGTACCTACCCCACACAAATTCGAATACCACTACCTGCTATGTAAATAACAGCGACAAGAAGTTATCATATCATCTACATACTAAGTGGGAAAAAATACGTATAATTGAAGCTAACTCAAAAACTACCCAAGCAAAGTTAATAAAATTTATATGGGACCACCTCTGAAGTATGATCTACCAAACAAAAAAAGAATCATCAAAATCTATTCATAATTGGCGGAGTAATCGCGTAACAAACATACAAAAAAAAAAAAAAACATACAGACGAATTGAGAACCTCCTCCTTTTGGAAGTCTGTTAAAAATTACGAAAAGTCCTATGGAAGGTGGAGTTTTATGAAAAAACTACTGCATAAATCAATTACGAATAAAGTTTATTATAATCTTCGACAATTGAGCTTTGTCGGAACGAGCTTTGTTTTGGAGATTTTATACGTCTTTTATTACTTATTTACTCCCAAAGTTGCGTTAAAATTAGCACGAAAAACGATTCTTTGTTGGCTCATAACTTTTTAATTGTTTTTTTTTTTACTATTCTGCTTCTGTACAGACAAAATTAATAATAAGACAAAACGATTTCACGTTTTACTTTGGATGTACAATGTGTAACAGTGGAGTAAAACTCCCCCGAAATTTGTATGGAAGAAAAAGTATCGGCTAGTTGCGCCCTGTTGGAGCTGCCCCACACCCTGTGCACCAAGGAAGCGCACCTTTTACGCATTGTTGCGTAAAAGCAATCCACATGGAAGCAGACTACATCTAATGTAAAAATATTGCTCGTTTAATAGTATAGGATGGTTTCGAAGTACAAAAGGATTTCGCCATTATTTAATCAAGGATTCCGGGAGGGTCAAGGAGACAAGGTCTAAAAAACCTAAATTGGATCCGCGTTCATGAAAAAACCTTATAAACGATTAGATCCAATTTCCAACCTATCTAAATTGAAATGTATTGATTTTCCGTCACATTGAAGACCGCGAATCGGCGAATGAAGCGTGGGAAACCTCGCAGCTACATGAAATGACGACCTTAAGGCTGCTTTTCCATGAGTTTTGCGAGGTAGCGAAGTGGATAAGCTACGACACTTGTATGTGTTTATTTCCACCCGAGCTAAATGGTATAGCCGAGTGATTAAGACGCATCAATTCAAGGAGCGCGGACCCAAATTAGACGCATTATTAATTTAATATCTGGATGACCGAGCCTTGCTCGGTTTTATTTGGTAGTTTTCTAAAAATGAAACCTAGCTAGATCGATTTATCGCCTCCGAAACCCCCTGCATACTAAATTTCATGAAAATCGTTGGAGTCGTTTCCGAGATTCAGGTTATATACATATATACAAGAATTGCTCGTTTAAAGGTATTAGATTATACTTAAAACAAAATGTATTTTAATAAAACACGTATACTAAAAGATCAATAATTAAATTATCTTTAAAATGGTGAAGGTTAGATTTTGCGTGATTCTCAGTTTTTTATCCGCGTTAGACATAACTTTACAAATTAATTTCACTATGTAATATAAACATAATCTTAAATATTCATATAATAAGTTACTAAGAAAATGCTCTAATGTAACATATATTTTTTCCAAATCATTAACACTACTCGTTTAGACGTGATCTTCAGTATACAATCATTAATGTTTTAACTTTGTTAGCTTAGTTTTTAACTTTATTGTGCATGCTGTGGTCTCCTATAAGTGAAGGAGTACACCTACTTAATACCCGATGTTGCCCTTTAATTATGTGTCATGTATTGTGTACATCTTTTGTTGGAGATCCTAAATAAATAAATAAATTAATTAATTAAATGTCGGTTATCGTCGCCTTAAGATATGTGATATGAAGATTTGCTTTGCACGAATGTAAATCAAAACTCATCATCGTTGAACCCTTTTCTTCAAGAAGCTGAGCTACACTATGAAGCCTAAAGGAACCTATTGATTGATATCATACAAATCCACCGCTACACAGCATATCTCTGGCAGCCTAAAAAAGGGTTGGGGAAGACTGGATAAAAAGCCGGAGAACCTGCTGTAGTGTAATTTTAAAGGGGCCTATACAGTGGCGGATTTGCCCTAAGATCCAGTAGGCCCGGGCCTAGGGCGGCCAGATATTAGGGGCGACAAAATATTCACAGATGATAACAAGAAATAATTCAAAGTACATATATATTCTAAACGTTCGCGCACATTGTGGGGCGGGCCGCACTGCACCGCATCGTATAATGCGAAGTGTCCACTGGCAATAAAATTTGCGGAAGTTTACTTGCGCAAGCGACTTCCAACGTGTAAATGTTCGCGCAAGTAGACTTCTGCTAGTTTTAGTGGCTTGCCGAATTTGCTGCAAGTCCTACGTGTATATGGTTGTTTTGCCTTTGCAGCAAGCGCTTGCGACTTGATTTTGTTCACACAAAAAAGTTGGAAGTTTTTAGGGCAAGTTCAAATTTTTTAAGCTGGAAATTATTCAAATAATTGCTGGATACACTTGATACGTTGTTTGTATGTGTCAAATTTTAAATTCAAAGAAATAATTTCAAGTTGAGCAAAATATTTAAATATTTTATTTTTAACAACATTATAAAAAATACTAGCTGACCCGGCAAACGTTGTTTTGCCATATAAATGTTTGGGGTGAACCACCCTTATCACTTAGGGGTGTGAAAATCAAAACTCATCATCGTTGAACCCTTTTCTTCAAGAAGCTGAGCTACACTATGAAGCCTAAAGGAACCTATTGATTGATATCATACAAATCCACCGCTACACAGCATATCTCTGGCAGCCTAAAAAAGGGTTGGGGAAGACTGGATAAAAAGCCGGAGAACCTGCTGTAGTGTAATTTTAAAGGGGCCTATACAGTGGCGGATTTGCCCTAAGATCCAGTAGGCCCGGGCCTAGGGCGGCCAGATATTAGGGGCGACAAAATATTCACAGATGATAACAAGAAATAATTCAAAGTACATATATATTCTAAACGTTCGCGCACATTGTGGGGCGGGCCGCACTGCACCGCATCGTATAATGCGAAGTGTCCACTGGCAATAAAATTTGCGGAAGTTTACTTGCGCAAGCGACTTCCAACGTGTAAATGTTCGCGCAAGTAGACTTCTGCTAGTTTTAGTGGCTTGCCGAATTTGCTGCAAGTCCTACGTGTATATGGTTGTTTTGCCTTTGCAGCAAGCGCTTGCGACTTGATTTTGTTCACACAAAAAAGTTGGAAGTTTTTAGGGCAAGTTCAAATTTTTTAAGCTGGAAATTATTCAAATAATTGCTGGATACACTTGATACGTTGTTTGTATGTGTCAAATTTTAAATTCAAAGAAATAATTTCAAGTTGAGCAAAATATTTAAATATTTTATTTTTAACAACATTATAAAAAATACTAGCTGACCCGGCAAACGTTGTTTTGCCATATAAATGTTTGGGGTGAACCACCCTTATCACTTAGGGGTGTGAAAAATAGATTACGACCGATTCTCAGACCTACTAAATATCCTAATTATGTAAAATCAACATATACCAGTTTTATAAACACATTGACATTGTTAAAAATTATATTCAAAATGACATGATTACTTTGTAAAGTATTATATTATTTTAACTATTGTGAATGTGAGGACTATGTGGATATTGTTTTTATTTCTCTGCTAGTTTTAGTGATGGTCTGGCAGTTTGAGTAGTTTATGCGGCCTACCCAAATGTCCTTTCTTTGGTATTGTTCGTCGAGTTGAGCTCCTTAAGTTCTGAGTTGAGCTCCACGATTACTGACAAATGCTTGCACTGACTGGACAAGTCCACTCAAATCTGTGTGGTTCTTTCCTCAAAATACCTTTTCAGACACTTATCTACATGGTCCTCATATGGCCTGACCAAGATTATGTCTGGACTTTAAAAGAGACTGCGACCTCTGAGTTTGTTTCGGCCTTTCTTCTAAGAGTAGTCAGATAGGAAACGCCGAACTCATCTAGCTTATTTTTAATATTTTTTTATATGACGTGTAAAAGTGATTTCGATATCCTATTTACAGAATAAACAATTTCATTTCATTTCATTTCCTATATAATTTCATAAAAATCGATCAAGCCGTTTTGGAGGAGTATGGCAACTAACATTGTAACACGAGAATTGTATATATATATAGATAGATATTTGAGATCCTCGCAACAAGCCTTTTCATTTGATATGACACACGACATAGTTTGCAAAACGTTTTTTAAATTTTGTTTTTTGCCCCCATAAGTGACCCGCATATTCAAAATTCACTTATTTACGTTACACGTCCGTGTTTGGGTCACAGAAATACATATGTGTACCAAATTTCAATTAAATCGGTCCATTAGATTCGGAGCAAATTGGCTGTGACAAACGGATAGACAGACACAGGAGTGAGTCCTAAAAAGGTTCTGTTTTTTTTTTCATTTGTGGCACGAAAACCTTTTTTTTTTTTTTTTTTTGAGTGGGAAATTTTCAAATAACTTCTCCCGCTCTGGGTGGAGCGGGAGGGCGTGTCAGACTCTTACTGACTAAAACCCCCCCGTGTTCCAAAGACAAAATCAAGGACCGTAACCAGCCCACTAGAAAAACAACGCCACAAATCTACGTCATTAACACAAACACATACTAACCTAAATACATCACTTAACCGACGTAGCTACTACCACGACGGGGGCTACTGAATACATTAACAATATATTGCTAGAGAACAATGAGGCGGCTACAGTAGTTACTGAATATGCAAAGTACGTAACACTAGAGTATTTAACGCACGAAGCCTGAATGTCACATGGATTGGAATTCCCAGAAGAAGTTAGTCTTTGACTATTGGGTTGGTTTTGGCGTGACTTCTAAGGAGATGTCCGCTTTTTGTAGGGACGTTGATTTTTTATTCCGAGAAAAATCTAACCAACATCAAACTACATCTAAATAAAAACGACAAAATATGGAACTAGGAATGAAATAATATTTTTAGACCCCTCCATTTATGAGAAAAATTATAAACTATTTAAAGTACAAATATTTTATTTGTTGATGGCAACTATTACAAATAAGATATACATTGACACATGGTTCTGTCAATCAATTGACAGTGATGACAGTAACATGTGTCAATTTTGACAAGTTTACTATTTGAATATGTCAATATGACATAAATTGACACATAGTAACATGTGTCAATTTTGACAAGTTTACTATTTTATGAGGTGTGTTCACTATATTATCCTAGATAATTAGAAAGGTTTGTTCGTTTTAGGAGTAAATTTTTACTAAAATAAAAAAGATTTTTCTCAAAATTGGAGGTCTTTAACCTTTTCACCGCCACGGACTTCAATAGAAGTTCCAGATTTTCGTGCCACCTGCGCCACGACTTCATTAGAAGCTCTTCATTTTAACTATGTTATAAAAATAAATTTACTGTATTTAACAGGTTTTTTTCATTTTATTATTTAATACAGCAGTCTAATACCCTGTTTTTTTGTTTTTCCACACAAAACAAGCCATTATTTGTCTTATAATTGGCAAAAACAAAAACTCCGAACATTTTTAATGGCCCCAGAACGCCAAGGACTTCATATATAGTCGGCCAGTGATGTGACGAGAAAGTTATCACTGTTTGATTTCACCCTTAGAAATATTTATAAATACTACTATCGAAAACAATTTGAGGTCAATAAAATATGAACTTAGTTAACTACTTTACAACAAAGGGAAAATTGACCAATTTAGACCTTCAGATGGGTGCCGATCCGTAATTAAATAGGTAGTTCTTGTTATTGTTTACCAATCCTTGTCGATAAATTATATTTCCATCTCTACAAAAAAGATAGTTGTCACTGCACCGAGCGCCACGGACTACTATAGAAGTCGTTCTGTGACGTCATAAGCGTAGCAATGTAAACGGGAAAGCGTGCACGCGTCCTTCTTTCCCGCTTTGCTTGTGATAAGAACAAAATGATTTTAATTGTATTCTATTGTTTAATTAAATAAATAGTGCAGATAATGAATAAAATTGAACTCTCATGAATTACAAAAAAAAATTTAACGTGTGGAATCGGACTCGAAAGTGGAGGAGAATATTGACCATAGAAGAAAGTAATATAATATGATATTGACACAGATGGTTCTGATGTACTTAACTCCATCTAGGTAATAATCATAGTCTTTCCATAATTTTAAATAACCAGTTCATTTTAGCCACCTAAACCCTTAATCCAATATCTTTCATTTCCATATCCTCTTGCATACTGCATAGTGCGAACGAGATAATCGTCGGTTGGTGCCTCATTAAATTAATTAAAAACGTCCTACGGTCTCTACGAGTTGGCTTCGGCCCCTTGTTCGCCTTCCAAAGGTACGGGACCCCAGGGTCCCGAGAATTGTCAAGAGACGTAAAATAATAATAATGGTTATTCATAAAAAAATAATAAAAAAACACGGGATAGACAAAAATGAAAGAAAGACCATAGACATCCCTAATAATCAGAATTGAATATAACGTGCTCTGAGCGCCAAGGACTTGAAATGAAGTCAACGGATGACGTTATGAAACTAATAGAGATGTACCACATTTCTTAACTCTAATTGAGTTATGCATTTTTTTCTTTGATACTTATAATTTATACTGTTTTTTCTTACTAGGGATACTGTGTATCCTGAAGGCTGTGGCGGCAGATACTTCTTCTGCCATAATAAGGCAATTTGTGAGAAGACATAGTTAGACTATTTATTATTTTGTTATTTTGATTGTGTCTAGATGTTGGGTGGTCTTCTCACAAATTCGTCTTTAGTTTTAAGTTACTAACAATAGTGGTTTAAGTGCATACATGTTACTAACAATTTATGGATCTTTTTGTTATCTGAAATAAAATTATTTTATTTATTATTATTTATTTCATAATCAATATTTTAGTTCCCTAGTTAGCCACATTTCTTAATTCCATACAGTGATATTGCTAAATTAATCAAAACAGGTAAATATTTGACAGCTATTTACGACGTTGCCAACTTTTAGGATAAACCCTCTTAAATTGACGCTTAGGTGCCACAGCTGTCTTCACGCTTCAATTTGTAACAGCTTTTCTGCTCAATTACACGAATCACTTTGGTAATTCTACCGTTAAAGCGTATTAAACGGTCAGGAAGCCATAATTTTCCATTTATAACATTAGTGTGTATGATCAAGTGTCATCATCATCACCAGTGATAGGAATAGGTAGTGCCTATTTGCCTAAACTTCGAAGAACAGAGACGAGACTTCCTTAGGACTACAAATGACGAAAAATGGCAAATGACGAAAATATTAAACCAAAGACACCGACTTCCGAAATTTATGTTATTTTTCACTTTGTAGTGTTTTTCTGGAAGTAGGTTGTTTTTTTTGTAAAAAAGTTTTTAATTTGGCAGCATTGTACTTCTCGGAGGAACAGTACCTTGCAGGGACTACCTTTTTAATTGGGCAGCATTGTACTTCTCGGAGTCCCTCACGGGTAAAAAAATACCCGTGTCCCTTCCAGGGACTACGGCAGACACCACGGGTATGGAACGAAATATTTTAGACAAAACCAGAATATCACAATTTAAAGAAATTGTGTTACGACTATGATCATATGATTAGTGATGAATTCATCACTCTGGGATGTCAGTCCCTGGAAGGGACCACGGGTATTTTTTTACCCGTGATTTTGACAATGCTGCTGAATTAAAAAGGTAGTCCCTGCAAGGTACCGTTCCTCCGAGAAGTACAATGCTGCCAAATTAAAAACTTTTTTACAAAAAAAAACAACCTACTTCCAGAAAAACACTACAAAGTGAAAAATAACATAAATTTTGGAAGTCGGTTTTTTTTGTAAAAGTTTTTATTTCTTGCTTTTAAGTGGGTCAGTTTAACTGCTCATCACCTTTCATAAATATTGCTTTTCCCAATGCAGGGACGTTAATCTTTGAGGAGTTCTCCTGGTACTTTACCATCAGCTCCACTTCTCCATATGCATTGTAACGAGCATAAATTACTTGGCAACCATATTAAAGTAATCGAATCGCAACCCATGGAATACTTAGTATTGACTATTGAGAAGTTCCGTTGGCCATCTGTGGTCTTCATCATCAGTTCCACTTCATCAAATGGTGCAAAGTTACTATAAAAATACCCAAATTGCTATAGGTGTGCTTATAATATTTAAAGAGTTCCCTTGATTTCTCTGGGATGCCATCATCAGATCCTAGTTTCCTTTCCCTTGGGATATCTCCTTTCCAACAAAAAAAAAAGAATCATCAAAATCGGTTCATAAACGACGAAGGTATCCGCGAACACACATTAAAAAAAAATATATACGGTCGAATTGAGTAACCTCCTCCTTTTTTGAAGTCGGTAAAAAATTGTACCCAAGTCATTAATAAATATAAGATTTTATTACAGCCACTGGTAATATAACTTTACAGTTTTTAACACAACTAACTATTTACACTAGGTTTTAAATTAAAAGACTAACTACATGTA
This sequence comes from Agrochola litura, assembly GCA_949152395.1. Taxonomy (NCBI): domain Eukaryota; kingdom Metazoa; phylum Arthropoda; class Insecta; order Lepidoptera; family Noctuidae; genus Agrochola; species Agrochola litura. Next base: position 17,894,025 of record OX424513.1, on the reverse strand, counting down.
TATAAATAAAAATAAAAACAAAAACAAAACGACACTTAGGCGTCGAAGTATTCGTTCGCAACGCTGTCATCCGGAAACTTGCCCAGAAGACTAGCAGCATTGCCACGTTGAATGGCAATGCTAATTCTTTAGCCAAAGAACGAGCCAGCCCTCTGGTCACGTGAAGTGTCGACCAATCGACGAGAAATTTCCTTAAAAAGGAGACGCGCACTCGGGCCCTATGATCCGAGCGTTTCGACCCCAAAAGGCTCAAAACTGTAATTACCCATAAGGTTACAGTATTTGCGTCACTCGAGGTCTTAGGTAAATTGTTTTTAGTTACCTCCTCTCCCGATTAATTGGCCTACAAATACTACTCTCATCCCAGAGGGTTTACCTCACTATCATCAGACTATCCAGTTATAAATAAACCGATGAGTATCAACACTAAATATAAACAAGAAGAAAAACATAATTTTTTGCAACTCATAATATTTCGTGCCAAAATAAATAGGTCCGCTATCGAATCCCGGCCCCACGAGTTATTTTTAGATATACACCGCAGTAGTTGAATTAAATTAAGCTTTATCTTATCAAATACATTGTTTAATATATTGCTATCCTGACGCCCACACGCTTTTATTACAATTCAAATTACATATTACTCGATTATGGATTTTTTGCGTTGGAAATTCCAGTTAAGTACAGTGGTATTCGAATTTGTGTGGGATAGGTACCACAACTAAAAAGTGAAAAATAAAAACGTTTTACAAAAAAAAAATACAACCGACTTCCAAAAAAAACACTACAAAGTGAAAAATAATTTCGGAAGTCGGTGTCTTTGGTTTAGAATTTTCGTTTTTTGCCACCGACTTCCAAAATTAATTTTCACTTTGTAGTGTTTTTTTTGGAAGTCGATTGTATTTTTTTTTTTTGTAAAACCTTTTTACAAAAAAAAAAACGTTTTTTTTACAAGGATCGTGTTACCAAAGTGTCGTCATCCCGGGAAAATTTTACATATATTGGGAAATAGGCATTCTGGGAACAGTTGTCGTAGCATAATAGGACTTTTAGGACTTTTTTAAAAGTGCATAGTGCTTATTGTACCTCATATATTATAACAATATGTGTACTTAATCTTTTTTATCGTACTTGTTAGTGATCCTAAGATTTCTACTACTTTTTCTGTTTTTACCCGTGAGAACCTGTAATTGGCTCTATGTTTCTTAAAGAACTGTTATCCATTTGTTATAGCTGTTCTCCTATTAATAAATGAATAAAAACTCTTACATATCGTCACTCGTCTTACATATTTGATGATTGCCTATGATCAAGCCCAGTTCCTGTACATTTCCAGGCCAGTTTTGGATAAATTCCACCATTGTTCTCACATTATCTCATCATCTGTTACGACGCCTTATTAAGGCGGATAACAATTAAAATTCTATTGTGTCTCGTTAATGACAGTTGAAGGGGTGTGTAGAAGCAACAAGAATAATATACCCAAGATTATGTAATATCTTGATTTAAAAGAGTGCCCATGGAGTTTGGAGTTTCTTGCTCGTTCTTCTCCAATCGTGAACAAAAATCAGCTGTTCCCTACATTTATGTTCGCAAAATGTATGGAACAGCAGACTTTTTTTTTCGCGCTTTCAGGTTTGGTCCCATAGTAAAAGTTGTTCATAATGATGAGTAAAGTCACGTGTTTAAGTATCGATCACTAATTTACCAGTCACCCTATACTAAAAATGAAATTTACTAATTAAGCCCTTTGATTTGATACGCAACATGGCATCATACTTTTTTTTTTTACTTCACGGCTTTATGTCCTCTAGAGGCATATTCATTCCATTTAATGTGGCGTCACCACGGAGTATATACTCCGTGGGCGTCACATACTCTATAACCAGCAGACGATCAAGACGCTTCCAACGATACCTCATTTGTCAAATTATGTTTAGTTTAGAATTTATGAGGGAACAGATGAATCTACATACATACATACTGGTCAAAATCATAACCCTCCTTGCTCCGCTGTAGTCGATAAAAAAAGACAAGTAGCCTTTTTGGTTCACCGCATCGCAATTCGTTCATAAATGGCTTCAGCCTTCAGATTAGGGGAAGGTCGATTAAAGCGGCTATCTAGAGCCCTGCCATACTTCGTTCGCATGTCTATAATTATTAAATAGGCCAAGTTTGAGGGTGACCTTAACCTCATTTGCTTCCCCTGGAGACTTGCCACGGCCCGCTATACACGTGGGGTTGAAGTTGAAACACGGTTGAAAGCTCAAAGTTTGAAGTGCCTCATTTGGGTTTATTAGGGCACATAACCATGGTGTTGTTGAAATAAGATGCTTCAAAAGTCGTCAGTGTGACCCTAGCGACTTATGAAACATTTTTTTGTTGGGTGCCAAAAAAACGAAAGAGTTAGTCAATACTCAATCATTTATTGCTTCCCACAATGTGTAATTAGGTGGTAACTTAAAATATAATTTTGTCATTATGGTCCCTGTCGGGCACAGCCAAATAGTAAGAGAGAGGAAGCTTTTTAACTTAATTTTAAGTCTTTAGGCCTATCCTATCTATAAGGATGATGCCTGGGTAAAAAAAAGAAATTCTATTTAATCCATCAGTCAGACAATAAAAAAGTATTAGACACGTATGTTTTGCTTTATCATATTAATAAAAAATTACTTGGATAAAACGCGTTAAAGTTGGGGAGTGAGGGTCGCTACGTCACAAGTAAGTATAAAATCTACATACCTACTCGTGACGTCATGGCACATTTTAACTCAATGTATCGCCGTAATCTTTTGATAACGTAAAAAAGAAAAAATACGTGTTCAATATTTTTTATTATTCTAAAAGACGGAAAAAAAAAATTTGGACACAGGCCTATTTAAATGGACTCGGCCCAGAACTTGGCTACGTGATTGGCGCCATCACTACCGTCCATCAGTTCCTGTAACGTGCAGACGACAGGACATGCAGGACACGATATTAAACATCCCATCGTTAGTGGTACAGCACCACATTAACACTCCAAGGCAGAGTCGTCTATGAATTTCCACCTGAACAGGCATTCCTTGCTTCGACCAATCTGGGTCTGGAGTCTATTTAAAGACTTCCAGGTTAGCCAAGGCAACTCGTGTCCAGGTAGGAGATCTTCAGCAGGTGGGACGAATGGGTAAGGAAACACTGTCTCGCCACAGCTTCAGTCTTTCTCTTGATCGTTCGCCAGTGATCCCCACTTTAAAAAACTGTTTCAGCTTTTCAGCCTTTGTGGCACAAGGATGTTGTTGTGCATAGGGTGTGGTGTGGCGGAGATCATTTTGACTCTTACGCTGGAGCTTGCCACCGCTCTGCGAACTTCTGGTGGCGCTGTTCTTGCTAGTGGAAATAGCTTTTGTACCTGGGTGGCAGTGGGTGGGTTTTAGACAGCCAGTGATGACGTTTCATTCAAACCTGTACCACAAACTTTGCATGGGCAGAACGACTCCACACGGGGCACACGAAATCACCCGCAGAAAACGACAGCGCCAGCCCGGTAGTCCGCATAACGTCAGGCGTATTTTGCATAAGAGTGGGAAAATCGATTATTCAACCCCAGCTCTTCAAGCATGGTCAGCAACGCCTTGGTGTTACTGAGTCTCACGGAGCAATATATTAGGGGATAAGCTAACGTATCAGAGTATGAATGGCGCTTCATATCATTATGAGAATCAGGGTTTAAATCCATGTAGGTAGATGATGTCAGTCATGATAAATCCGCAGTGATTTTACACGTTGTGTTGTAATTTTACTACCGACTAGCAAACTCAAACTCAAACTCAAAGCATTTATTTCAAATAAACCAATTACAGGTACTTTTGAATTGTCAAGGGGTCGGTCAGTCAGAAAAATGAAGCTAGTTGCCCATTCCAAAGCGTAGTAGGTACCTATGGAGAAGAACGGGCAAGAAACTCCACGGACACTCTTTTAAATCAGAATATTGTTACAAAATATTGGTTACATCATTCGTGTTGAACTTATACATGTGAGAACAATGTAGAAAGACGTGCACGTTAAAAGCGTCCGTAATAAAAATATAATATCAATTCAAAAATTTAAATAAATTAAAATAAACCGTGGCAGCTAAGAGATGACCAGTCCCTACTGACGGCGCCCGTTCACGAACATGACGCATGGATCAGCACCATTTAGCTCAACCATTTTGAAGGGAACTTAATGATCCAACACACACGCCACCATCAGCGAGACATTTGAGTGAGCATGACATACTCTCAGCCGCCAGGGCACATTCAAGTCAATGAAAGACGTACCCAGTAAATGGTAGCTTTATGGAATGTACAACATGGTCACAGTGCTCACACATGTGATATGCAATTATACAATACAAAGAGATTGAATTTATACAAAGGAAATATAGTTTTACAATCTTCAGCAGCTGCAACAATACTTTTGAATGCTAATCAATTAGTTTATGCGCCCTTGTGGAGCTGGACCAGCGCTGAGCCAAGCATTTTTATCAGCGATGTAATCCCCCAACTTATAATATGCTTGGCAGCATAGTGTGCGTTTTATACATGATTTAAATTTCGTTTCGTTCAGTTGGAGTATGTGGGAAGGTATTTTATTATAACATTTTAAACAGCACCCCATGAAGGATGAGTCTACTTTAGCCAGTCTGAAACCCGGTTGAACTAATTGGTCCCTATTTCTAGTCCCATAATTGTGTTTATCACCTCTTTTACTGAAAAGACTTAGATTTTTCCTTACGTACATGATGTTTTCATAGATATATTGACAAGGTACCGTCATGATGTTAATATCTTTAAACAGTTCCCTTAGAGAATCGCGTCTGCAGAGGCCATATATTGCTCTGATGGCTCTCTTCTGCAGAATAAAAATAGACTCGATATCTGCAGCCCGTCCCCATAGTAAAATACCGTAAGACATGATACTATGAAAGTAACTGAAATAGACTAGCCTCGCGGTATCTACATCGGTAAATTGACGGATTTTTCTCACAGCATATGCTGCTGAACTTAGCCGTCCTGCAAGAGATGTTAAATGAGGACCCCATTGCAGCCTTGAATCGAGCGTGATCCCCAAGAAAACAGTTTTATCGACAAATTCTAGTTTCTCCTTATTCAATACTATGTCACAATCACTACTTTTAACATTTGGTAAAGCAAATCTTATGCATTTCGTTTTTTTCCCATTTAATACTAAATTATTAGCAGTGAACCAATTTTGGACCTGCAGTAGGGCGTTATTTACTCCGTCAAGATTTGATGCACGTCTATTTATCTTAAAAATTAAGGAAGTGTCGTCAGCAAATAACACCATTTGTGGTTGGTTTTTTAATAAATGGGGTAGATCATTAATATATACTAAAAAGAGGAGCTGTTCGTGCCCGGCGTCGACCAAGTGTATTTCCGAATTTTCGGGTGGGTTTTTCAAAATTTTCTTTCATGCAATCTATGTCTAGCTTTATTTATAGTTAGCATTTTCAAAATAACCTAAACGTGAATTCATGCAAGCCTAGTATATTTTGTTAGTTATAAACTATTTGGACGCCATAAAAACTTTTTACAAAAAAAAAAACAACCGACTTAAAAAAAAAAACACTACAAAGTGAAAAATAACTTTAATTTCGGAAGCCGGTGTCTTGGTTTTGAATTTTCGTTCTTTGTCACCGACTTCCGAAATTAAAGTTATTTTTCACTTTGTAGTGTTTTTTTTTTTTTGAAGTCGGTTGTTTTTTTTTTGTAAAAAGTTTTTATTTTTCACTTTTTAGTGTTGTGGTACCTACCCCAAACAAATTCGAATACCACTACCTGCTATGTAAATAACAGTGACAGGAAGTTATCATATTATCCACATACTAAGTGGGAAAAAATACGTATTATTGAAGCTAAATCAAAAACTACCCAAGCAAAGTTAATAAAATTTATATGGGACCACCTCTGAAGTATGATCTACCAAACAAAAAAAGAATCATCAAAATCAATTCAATATCGGCGGAGTAATCGGGTAACAAACATACAAAAAAAAAAAAAAAACAACATACAGACGAATTGAGAACCTCCTCCTTTTGGAAGTCGGTTAAAAATTAGTGGGATAATACTACCAATAATACTAATACGATACGATTGTATACTATCTTGGAATTCATGCGAGCCTAGTACTTTTTGATTGGTTACTTCTCAGAACAGTAGTGCTATTCTGAAAAAATCTCACCGTGATATCTTATGTGAAGTGAGCTGCCAATAGTGTCAATCCTTAGCAACTGACAGCTCACTCCACGCTCACTTCACCTAAGATAACACGGTGAGATGGTTACAGAATAGCACTACTGGTGGTCTGGTGTGAACAGAATACCGTCTTGTATGACGATAACTTGTTTTTGCAACATCCGATTAATTAAACAAAGCCTAAATTCTAATCCAAATTAATCTCTGTCTACCTGTGAAAACTACATGAAAATCCGTTCAGTATTTCCGGAAATGTGCGCGAACAAACAAACAGACAGACACCGGATTCTACTGTTTTATTATATGTATATATGTATAGATTTAGATGTAGATAGGGACGCTTAATTTTGTTCCTGCTAAAGCACTTGACGAATCTTATCTAGTGCGATTATGCATTAATTTTGATCCGACAAGTAATAACATAGGTATTCGGATTAACGGGTGGTGTCAGAAGAGCGTAAGCTAGCATTTACGTCACTTCAATGAGTAAAGTTTATGACTCTTGAATTTTGAGTTTACTTTGAGCAGCAAGTTAAATGAGTTTCCGCTTATCTATTCTCGGCCAGGATGGTAGGATGCTTAAGGTTTTATGTTAATCGCGGGCTACCTTGACGCCTTAATAAATATTATTCAGTGGGAAGGAAAACATTCTAGATTTTTATTTTAAATTCAAATGTGGAAAAAGCAACAATTTTTTTAAAGACTAGGTTAAAGTTCAGCTTTTTATTACCTGCCAGCTCACGTTTGTATACTTAAACCAACAAACAGGTTGCATACCGATTTTTATTTATTTATTTTTCTTTTGGAAGAAGATTTTTTCCTGCTTTGCACTGCTGATTGACTTTACGATAAATATACCATTAAAATATAGAAATGTGTTATTTTTGCATAAGGTCGTATTTGATAGCCATCATTTAAGGATAATTTTCAACGCTATTATGATAATTGCTTCCGATCCTTGAGTTCTAAAATTGTAATAAGTAATATAATGTTGCCACACTGAAGTCAAAATAAAGGAAAAAGAGCTTTAATGGCCTCACAATCATACGTAAACAGGGAATTATATTCCGTCCTAAATATAACTAACTCATTTTCAAATTTATAATTATTAGTTAGGATTTCTAACTTATCAAGTTATCACTTAAATAGTATGCATAGGTGGGCTAGATGATAACAGCCCCACGGGTCGATCAAAGGTTAAGCTACGCTTGCTGCGGTCGATTCGCGGGGTACCCATCCATTACATATCCAGACCCCTCCGCGCCTTGGAAAGCACGTTAAGCCGTTGGTCCCGGCTGTCATTCGTAGATCTTTGACAGTCGCTACGGGTCGTCAGACCCCAAAACTCTGACAACCAGTCTTACCATTTACCAAGACGATCGTGTTATCCAGTAACTGGGTTGTGCAGGTCAGATAGGCAGTCGCTCCATGTAAAATACTGGTATTCAGCTGCATCCGGTTAGACTGGAAGTCGACCCCAACATAGTTGGGAAAAGTCTAGGTAGATTGATTGAGGTGTTATTATGACACCTTAGTACATTTAAAGAGGCATTCATAAATTGAATAAAATCTGCTCTCGTAGTTTGTTTTTATGTTTTTATCTAAGCTATGTTTGAAATACCATTCAAATAAATAACTTGCGTAAATGGCGTGAATATAAATTACAAACAATCTATATACCATTAACAAATACAGCACATTTTTATGCAGACTTATTTTATGATTGTTGAAAGATTGCTGTTTTTAACCGACTTCCAAAAGGAGAAGGTTCTCAATTCAACTGGGTTTTTTTTTTTTGTATGTTTGTTACGCGATTACTCCGCCAATTATGAATTGATTTTAATGATTCTTTTTTATTAGGTAGTTTATACTTCAGAGGTGGTCCCATATAAATTTTATTAACTTTGATTGGGTAGTTTTTGAGTTAGCTTCAATAATACGTATTTTTATCTGGTTTACGCTGTTATTTACATAGCAGGTAGTGGTATTCGAATTTGTGTGGGGTAAATACCACAACTAAAAAATTAAAAATAATAACTTTTTACATAATTATATAAAAATAAAAACAAAGTCGGTGTCTTTGGTTTTGAATTTTCGTTTTTTGCCACCGACTTCCGAAATTAAAGTTATTTTTCACTTTGTAGTGTTTGTTTTGGAAGTCGGTTGATTTTTTTTGTTTTTTTTTTTTAAGTTATGTCTGATCAGTTCTTACTAGCAGTGATAGCCTAGTGGTGTGACCGTCAGAATACCAAGTCATAGGACTCGAGTTCGAACCCAAGGCACGCACCTCTGACTTTTCAAATTCATGTGCGTATTGTATAATTATCACTTGCTTAAAAAACGGTGAACGAAAACATTATGAGGAAACGCCCGGCATGGCTTTTTTTTTGGGTTGGAAATTATCAAATAACTTCTCCCGCTCTGGGCGGAGCATGAGGGCATGTCAGACTCTTACTGACTAAAACCCCGAGTGGGTTTTAGTCAGTAAGTCAGTTCTTTCAGTTGCCATGTTGCCAGGGGCCACGGTATCCCTTTCGGACTTTCCCGCAACCCCGACAGGCATCGGCCATAGCGGACCCCGTCAGTTCTGCTGACATCTCATTGAGGCGCGTGGAACACAACGTGCTGTCGACCCGGGCCTGGTCCTTATCCGACGGCGAGCTACCCATTGTTCACCGTCCGCAAGCCCGCGCCTACGGTGTCAGGGAATCGGCCTGCGACTCCCGACGCCCAAGGCGTCTCCTGCAGCGGTTAGGGGCGTGAGGGCGCGAAATTTGCCTCTCCCTCACGCGTTCTGCCTCCTCCTTCGCGAGCATTACTGCTTCGCAGGAGGTGACGGCCTCCCATGCCCTCTCACTCCGTACCATGGCCTGGACCGGGGCCGGACGCGAGAGATCACCGCCGCCGATCGCCTCCACGAGGACACGGCGATGCTCCGTCCAAGCCGGGCAGACCTCCACCGTGTCCTTCGGACGATCCACACAATGGTGACACCCGGACGTTTCCTCCCGCCTTATCCTGAACAGGAACCTCCCGAAACAAACGTGTCCGGTAATGACCTGCGTCAGGCATAAGGTGAGGACGCCGTTTCGCTTCTCTAGCCACTCCTCAAAGAGAGGACTTATCGCCCCAATTGTGGCCCACGCCCGGCATGCCTGAGAGATATTCCTTGACAGCATGTGAAGCCCATGGGCGGCATAAAAAGTCTGACACCAGGTTAGTCACTAACCACAAGAAAATGAAAGAAGTTCTTACTGAATTAGTACCTTGCAGAATGCCTACATAAATAAACTTTAAATCAGTGTTCCTGTTTACTAATTTTTTTTTCAATTTTCTTTCTTTGCACCTGCATGCTGATCCAGCTTAGACTTAATACCCGGACAAAAATAAAAATGACCAACTAATAACTATTGACCAATAGTTTTATCCGTAACCTCAGCTTTTTTGGTTGGTGACCACAAACTTGATTCACTAACTGAATCGTATTAAAACCACGAGTTTTCATGGATACTATGAGTATTATGCACACGCTGGTCGATACTTAAATTAAATCCAGGGAAAATAACAGTAGGCATGTTGTATACTTCATGTTTTCAATAAATAATAATGAACTATGTTAAAAATATGACTATGAGGAAAACCACTTTAAATATTTTTGCTTTGTTTATTTAGATATAGGTATTTCCTAGTTTTATGTTTTACTGAAGTAAATGGCCTTAAATAGACACTGACTGACGCTAACTTTTAAACAAAGAATTTTAACTAGACGAGTTATTTTCTAATTCCATCTTCGTTACCCTCTGCAGTGGCCTGCAATAATTTTTTACGAACCGTAATAAAACAAAAAACTAAATTAACAAAATTTGCTTCAAAGCAACGCAGTTTTATCATGTACATTGCGAGTAATCTGATTGTATTAAAATGTGACATGATGAAAAATGTTCTCCGTCAACCTAAAATGTGTTTATATTGTTTATCTATTGTCATGTGTTAATGAGTCACTTGACTTTGAGTTAAAAATTGTGTCCCGCTTTATTACACTGTACATACTTACAACGGGCTATTGGTATAGTAATTGTTGGTTCATGATATTATAGATTTATGGCTATATTTATATTATATCCAATCTATCTGCCTAGCCTTGTCACTACTATGTTGGGGTCAGCTTAGAGTCTAACCGGATGCAACTGTATACCAGTATTTTACATGGAGCCACTATCTGACCTCCACAACCCAGTTATTAGTTAACATGATACCCCTTGGTAAGACTGGTTGTCAGAGTTTTGGGAGATCTACGAACAAAAGCTGAGACCAACAGCTTCATGTGCTTTCTGAGGTACGGAGGGGTCTCGTAATGTAATGGATTATCAGTCCTTTCTTCTTATCTGTTTATATGTGTGTACATAAATTGTTAAATAAACGGACCACGGCAAGCGTAGCTTAGCCATCGGTCGATCCGTGTGGCTGTTATAATTTAGCCACAAGCCACTCTTATGGCAATATTTTTTTTTATTATGAAGTTGAATACTAAAATGGATAGGTATGATTAAAATCTACATAAAAGACATTCAATTATTTATTAACTACGACACTTGTTGACAAGTGTTAAAACCTCTTTGCATAAAAGTTATGTGGGTAAATAAATTAAAAAAGAAAAACACATCTGAAAAACCTCTTTACAGTCTAGACTGATCTGGCCAGTATCTATTGTTATACAGTCTATTGTTTTAAAATTAGAACAGTTAGCTCACCATAGAATCGCGCGCTACATTTTAATTGAATTAACTACATAATTACATTCCTTGTCACCAATGTAAAGAAAAACTGTTAGGTCAAAAAACATCGATTTTATACATAATACTCACATCCTCGAAAATAGATCCTACGTTGGCGGTCACGAGCAGCAGTGGCACTTTATCCGAACCCATTTTTTTGAACTTCAACATGATCCTGAAGAGTTTTTAGTAGAAAACAATTATTCCTCTAACACGAACGAGGTTATTTACAGCACAACGTAAGTTTTACCGCCGTTTATTTTAATTTGGCGCGAACACGCCTTAATTTAGAATACTGTTCATTACATTATTATGTTTAAATAATACGTTTTCCCGTCAAAAACGGAAGATTTTATACAATGTAGTAAAATCGCCCGAGTCGCCCCAGCCCTTTCTGACATTTGTATGAATGAATGACATCTTTTACGCTCACATTTGCACGTTACACAGCATGCAACCCGAATATTTTACGATGTTTACAATTTTCGTACAAAAGCAATAAATTTTTTAACATACCTTGCTTAACATATTGGTATTTTTTTTTACTTCATTACAAATAAACCAATTCCAATTCAATTTTTGCCTAAAACAATGAATAAAACAATTTTAATCTGACATTCTGGTAGACTTGCTTGCGTGAAAAACATAGAACGGAACGTAACTTCTGAACTATGGGACCTTTCGAATTTGTTCGGTTGTTGCACCAATGACGTCGTTGTTAGATTTACGTCACGCCTACTTTCAGGGCCGTATTTGCGTAAATAAATACGGGAAGACGGACAGTATTTAAACTCGAGAGGTCAAGAAATGCGTAATAATGACGGTAAAAATGAAGAAAATTTATTTTTATTTACTTGTAGCACGAGGCACACACAGCGTGAGTCGTTAAATTTAATGTAAAGACATTCCCATGTTTTATTATAATAATTTGTCACGTTGCGTCGCGTCGTCGCATAATTAACATGGCAAATGGCAAAATCTTTAACTCTACTTTTTATTCTGCCATGACTTACGTGATTGACTGAAGTTTGCGGATTCAGTCACATGATTGTTGATAAAATGGGTACAAATTCTTAAAAGCGAAAAGTGAAAGGTAGATATCAATATCAAAATCCTTGTTAATTGTGTTAAAACGATGATTTTTTTAATAACTCGCGCTCTTATCGATATAATTGAAAATGGAACGAAAAAAAAACGAAGAAATTCTTTTTGGAATATTTTTAATTGTATTTGAATACATATTTATCTCCTGTAATATTTTCATAAAAGAATCAGTAAGCTTGCTGGACAACAAACAAAACTTCGTAACTGAATTTTCTTACACGTTTACGCGCGCTTTTCAAATTAAAATTTTCCGCGCGCCCGTTGCCGTAGTTTGTTGTTCCAGAATTCATCTCTGTATGTTTACGGGGCGTTCCTTTTTGCCGCACATGCGTACTGTGTTCCGGTGCTCAATGTAAACAGCTAAAATAGAAATCGATTATTATTTCTATTCCTGTGAATTTAGGTCGGATTTATTCCTTATATCAGTGCTATGGCGAGCCGGTAAAGAGTAGGTAAGTGGAATTCATAATAATTTGTATGATTTATTGTGGAATTTTCTCTGAATCGATTGGCTGAATTCACGTTTCGTGCTGTAATGTTAGGGAGTTCATGCCGCTTCGGCTAAGAGGTTGTGAAAAATGTTAATTAGAAATAGTCTTGTTAGTAAACAAACAATAAAAACGGTAATGTAGGGTCAAACATTGTCGTATTTTGTTTATTTGTTTTTTATCTATGAAATACACCATAAATAAATTATGGAGGTGCTTTCTATTGTTTTTGATTAATTTCTACCCGGAAATTGAAAATAGACAACAGGACAAATAAAAAAAAACATGTACCTATGTAGGTAGGGCAGGGGCTTGTGGCGAAGTAATAAGAGCCGCACGGGTCGAACGATCAGGTTAAGCTACGCTTGCCGCGGTTGGTCCGTGGATGGGTGACCACCTTTACATACCAAGACCCCTCCGTGCCTCGGAAAGCACGATATGTCGTTGGTCCCGGCTGTCATTTGTAGATCGTTGACAGTCTTACCTATCGCGTTATCCAGTACCTACCTATCTGGGTTGTGGAGGTCAAGTAGACAGTCGCTCCATGTAAAATACTGGTATTCAGCTGCATCCGGTTAGACTGGATCCCAACATAGTTGGTAAAAAGCTCGGCAAGTAATGGTTATTAAGTAGGTACATAGCATCGGGGTACCTAACGCATAAATCTAACAAATTTTAAAACAAAATCCCGTGCACGCGACCCTTTTTTTCGTAGGTAAGCGTTACTTATAGCGGCCGAGCGGTGCAAGCAAGAATAGTCCTTATACAGATATGCGTTTCTTCGATAATATAGTACCTTCTTATTTTTCGGATCTCGCTTTTTCTCTTCTGCTAGGTTTTTTTTAAGAGGCTACTTAAGTGGGTTTATCCTAAAAGTTGGCAACGTCGTAAATACCTAGCTGTCAAATATTTACCTGTTTTGATTAATTTGGCAATATTACTGTATGGAATTAGAAATGTGGCTAACTAGTTCCCTAGAATGTTACCTAATTATGAAATGCAATAATTAATATCGTAATACCGAATATTTCGTTTTAGATGTAAAAAAAGTATTTGGAAACTTTCCAAATGCCTTTTTTACACCTAAAATTAATACAACAATACATCAAATTCAGTGTTATGCAATTCATTGTTAATGTTCTAGGGAACTAGTTAGCCACATTTCTTATTTCCATACAGTAATATTGCCAAATTAATCAAAACAGCGAAATATTTGACATCTATTTACAACGTTGCCCACTTTCAGAATAAACGCTCATAATCTACCTATCTATTATCAAAATTTTAATTGATTAAATAACAAAGATTGTCTTTCTGAGTTAAATGACGCACACGTAGGCAGACAACAATTAAGATTAATTGTCTGACATCATCTTGACCTTAAGAATAATATTAAACCGCTGCGACCTTCCAGACCGACGTTAAAAATATATTTTATTTTTAAAACCCACTAGATCATTCCCATCATTTATTCTTTTATTACTTTTATAATAGAGTGTCGCGTTGAAAAAGAACAAACAAGCCAACTTTGTTATGTTGTGTGCGTGACAGCTACACCTTGGGTCGCGCGCACTTTGCATGCGTTTTCGTACGAATATCACTCGTGCGTATACGTACGAACACGCACGAACGATCCCGACCTTCCAAGTACAAAGGGATCGCGCAGACTAGGTGCGACTTATGCGATTATCACACTGCATCGCATCACGCTGCATGTTGCGTGTCAACGAACTGAATGAACGCGCGTGGATGCATTTTCTGTGTGTTGGACTGTGCGTGTTTTCTATACAAACGGAGATACTTACAAGCAACGTTAAAACACGCATTCACGCGCTACGCTGCGTGGTGCGTGACAGTATGTTAATCGCCTAAGTGTACGACTTAGGTACGTACGTATAGTTCCGACGTCCGAAAACAATTCGAACTTGTTGGGATTTGTTCTATTTGACGGAGAAAAATGTATCCAGTGTGCGCACTCAATTCGTACGACCATAGTTGTACGTGTACGCACGAGTGAAATTCGTACGAAAACTCATCCAAAGTGCGCGCGGTCTTACACTCGCGCCATGTCATTGTGCTTTTCTAATGTCGGTACATGCATTTAGAGGCCAACAGTTGTACGCAATTCTTTTCACCGAGTTCATATCTTTGACTGTCTATCTACTAGACATATAATTTAAGTATATCTTTGAATTTATCTTTCTCATCTCAGATCAAGAGTTTCTTTAAATTGATTTGATTTAAATTAAAAGAGTGTCCGTCAAGTTTCTTGCTTGTTCTTCTCCATAGGAACCTACTACGCTTTGGAATGGGCAACTAGCTTCATCTTTCTGACTGACTGACCCCTTGACAATTCAAAAGTACCTGTAATTGGTTTATTTGAAATAAATTCTTTGAGTTTGAGTTTGCCACTTCCCCTTGTCTTGCGCCATCTCCTTGAATTGACTCCCCATTAATAAGAGTCCTCGATATGCACCCTTATAATAAATCTAATTTATCCCACTATGTTCAGGTATTAAGTGTATGAATGTGGATGGCTATAAGAGTAGAGGAAGACCGAAGAAACGGTGAATGGATTGAGTGAAAGATAGAGGCTAGAAAGGCCGTGACTACCGAGATAAAAATACATGTTCCGCCGACCACTAATAAATTTTGATATGGTCAAGATACTGATGATGACTTTCGTAATAATAACATTCATATCGTTACAGCCTTCAAAATGTACATACAATGTACATTGCTGCTGGCGACTGCAGCGGCTGCAGCAGCGTCGGTAGCACATCTGCACCATGCTGTGGAAACAGAGATGTTCGCGATACCTATCAGTCCTAACCTGTTCAACTGGACGTATCAAGGTAAGTCAGCATGTTTTGATCTAATTTCTTTTCGTGTAGCTACATAGTGACTAACCTGGTGTCAGAGTTTTAAAGCCGCTCATGGGCCTCTAACTTGGCTTCACATGCCGTCGAGAAATATCTCTCAGGCATGCCGGTTTCCTCACGATGTTTTCCTTTACCGTTTTTGAAGTAAGTGATAATTATACAATACGCACATGAATCCTAAAAGTCAGATGTGCGTGCCTTGGGTTCGAACTCGAGACCTATGACTTGGTAGTCCGACGGTCACACCACTAGGCTATCACTGCTCAATAAATCAACCCTCAAGCACTTATATCGGTTGCACTATAATACGTAGTAGGCTCATGACATTACGATTTCTGTGCGCAATTAAGTTTGATGAAGTTGAGTCTCACATAACATCTTTTTTTTTCTATAATCACATAAATGTATAAGTCAAAACACTAATGGCTTAATTAGTAAATCGGAACTATTGAGCTTAATCTACACGAACTTGCTTGTAATAGTAAATTGGTAGATGTACTTTGTGTAACAGAACACAATATGAAAGAAGAAGATGACGTAAATATACATTACACACTGCAATCCATTACGTTAGAAACAATTGCAGACGGTTCATGTCTTCTAGTAAACAATAAAGACAAGTATTTAATTTTAAATTTAAAATAATACTGAGGCCTATGTTTTAGAACGTTGTGCTGTCTTACTAATTGATCATCATAATATAACTAATGTATGTATTTATAGACCCTCCGTATCAAAACGTCCTAAAAGCAAATGGTCCTATTAGCAAAACGACCCATGATCAAATCAAAAACGTAATTACTGATATGTCATCAGTTCTTAGATATATAGTAAACCTTTATAGAGATAAAGGTAAATTCCCGGAAAGCCTTAAATTACTGTTATAAAACCTAAACATAAAAAGGATGATCCACAAAATATGATAAATGACAGGCCTATTGCACTCGTTTCAGTGTTTTCCAAAAGAATCGAAAAAGTTGTTTATTCAAACATCATTTATAGAAAAAAAACAACATTATAACTAAAGAACAGTAGGGTTTTAGAAATCAATCTATGAATTCATAAATGAAATTATTTCAAACATGAACAAAAAATCACAATTACAACATTATACATGGACATGACGGAGGCGTTCGATTTTGTAGAACCCTTCTCATAAAATTAACTAAACTTGGAATAAGGTGCAATGTCCTAGAATTACTTGAGTCAGAAATCAAAAAACTAAAATACCAAAAATATGTCATAGAACTAAAACATAACAAACCAATGATTTATACCTGTCGAAACCAAGACTTGTAAATTCCGGCATTTTTACCATAACCATAGAACAACACCCCCTGACTCTATTGGCCGATGACTTTACTACAATATTTGTAGTAAAAAACTTAGAAAGATATGAAAATTAAATACCGCTAAAGGACCGCGGACGCACCGGTGCGTCCAAGTATCCACACGGCTTACAAGTCTATTTGTATTCGCTGTAATGGCTATTATTGTCTGTGAATTTTTCAGTCTATGGTCGGATAAATATTCTTGTCAAATAAATCGACTAAAAGCAAAAATATTAATAGGCAACATTTCAAAAAAAAATTGAAAATCACTTTCCCGCGCGGTAAAATGTCAGTCAAACGTCACTCCCGGGACGCGCGCGTTCGCTGTAATAATTAGTTTTTTAATGGTTTTTGTGTGTAAATCGACGGAAAGTGGTGATATTTTCATTTTGAAGTAAATATTACATCGTTTTAGATAATATTCGCACTAAATAACATCATGTTATACCTATTTTGACCCAAACAAAAAGTGTAAACAAACATTTGAATGAAAAAGTGACCTTGCTGTGATTTTGTGGTATTTTGGTGTGTGATCGTCGATATTTTATGTGTAAGTCCCATTTTTTATACAAATTATTAGATTTCTAATAATTTTAGCATGTTTTTTCGCCTAAATACGTAAAAAAAATATTTTTTTGAAACGTAGAAAATTACGTAAGCATTAGAAATTCTAGATCGTAAAAATTCTAGATTTTTAGTATTTTTTATTTTCAATGTTTGTGTCTAAAAACGCTTTTGTTAGATAACATAACTATCCATAATGTACCCTGCAAAATTTCGTGTGAATTGGTACGCTAGTTTTATCAGAAATCGTTATCACAAAGAACAAAAGAAATAATAACAAAAGCGGGTAATAAAGTTAAGTGAACGTTGTTTACAAAGACTGCAACCATTTGAAACGTATTCCTAATCTATTCGAGTAGCAAAAACCGGCCAAGTGCGTGTCGGACTACGCACAATGAAGGGTTCCGTAGTTGAGATGAATTTATTTATCCCAAGAACAAACTTAACATTGTAGTTGAAAAACATGTTCTCCCATACATTCCAACTGCAAATCGTCGCTCGGCATCCAATACCGCGAAAGTGACTTTTTTTTTTTTTAAACAAAAAAATAGAACAAAAAAACAAAAAAAAAAAACAAAAAACAAAAATAAAAAAAACAAAAATCAGATATTCGTGAAAAATTTCACATTCGCGGTATTAATATAATAATAATACCTTTAAACCAGCAAATCTTGTATATACCTATGTATATATAATCTGAATCTCGGAAACGGCTCCAAGAATTTTTATTAAATTTAGTATGCAGGAGGGTTTCAGGAGCAATAAATCGATCTAGCTAGGTTTCATTTTTAGAAAACGTCGTTCAAAAAAAAAATTATTATCCAGATATTTTTCTTTATTCAAGTAACAAGGACTCATTGCGTTAGTAAACTTATGAACTATGTTAACTTATTTTACGAGGTCACTTAGAAAGTTTTGTGACTAACAGTTTTTGTCTATAGAATACTGGCTGGTTTTGATGTCAATTAAAACGATGACTACTTATTACAAAAAACATAACATTCCAAATTCGAAATTCCCTCCACATTTTTTTACGAGCAAAATCAAAATACTCTGTCTTACTGAAAACTGGATTTATAACGAGAACATTTTCGCGCGATGATTTTGTACGATTTCAAATGTCGACTAAAACCAGAAGAATCGTTTGAAAGACTTCGAATGGTGTTCATAGAAAAAAGCCCTTCTAAAGCGACTGTTTTTTGCTGGTTCAACGAATTTATGGGTGGTCTAGTAATTTTGGCAGACAAAGAAAGATGTGGTCGCCCTATGACGGTTGTTACATAACAAAAAGTGCTGGCTGTGAAAAATATAATTCAAGAGAATAGGCGAATTACATATGAAGAGGTTCAGCATACACCGTGAAATTTGAATCACAGTTTTGCTAGAACAAACGTTGTTCAGACCATGGTCTACTACCATTCTACAGCATCCAATAAAAAAAAAAACTTAATTAGTTTTTGAAAAAACACAAACAAGCAAAGTTTACAATGTCAAGATATATAGATGAATACTGCCTATTTGGATCGGGAAGTGTGCATGAAATTCTACACAGGCATCTTCGGTTATGAAAGATAGTTTCACGCCCGTACCGTAAAATCTAACGCAGGGTCAGAAGGAGGTTCGGGTAGAATGGTGCCGAGACATGATAGCAAAATTGGTAGCAGGCTCGTCTCGGCGCGTTTAAGATATCATTACGGATGATGAATATGATCCAGAAATGAAGCGTCAGTTGACCGTGTGGCTGTTGAACCAAAATGAACCAACGCCTACCAAAGTGAAGCGAGCCAGAAGTGCAGGCAAAATGTTGACCGCAAGTTTTTTTTTTTTCTACCTGGTTATCTGGTGTCAATACCCTGACGAGATCAAAGAAGCATCAATACTGAATGGTATGTTACCAAATGTTTGCCAGAAGTTTTTACTACTGCAAGCAGCAAGCGACCGAACACTGGCCTCCGTGGGCTACTGCTTCACCACGACAACGCGCTGGTTCACTCGGCGCTCAAAACAAGGGACTTTCTGGACAGCACATCGGTCAAATTTATAGGTCATCCTCCTTACAGTCCCGATTTGGCTCCGTGCGACTTTTTCTTCTTCGCCAAAATAAAAAATCAACTCAAAGGAAAATAGTTTTCATCACCTGAAGATGCACTGGGTGCATTTGAGAAGGAGATTGGAGAAGTGTCTGATGCGGACTGGAAAATGTGTTATGAAAATTTGTTTAGACGTATAAAACTGTGTATAGACGCCAATGGAGAGTTCTTTCAAAAGATATAATAAAAAAAATTATAACCTGTAGTATATTTTTTTCTAGTATCACAAAACTTTCTGAGTGCCCCACGTAATCTAGTTTAAATTTATTTCACCCCATGGGAGATGGCACTGCAGTGATTGATGTACATGCAATCCAGACTGCTAGCGATATTGTTGGAGCTGGCCCATACTCTGCGTACCAGGGATGCACACCTCATTTGCATCGTTACGTAAAAGCAATTAATATGTGCGTCCGCGAATATTCCCGATGCGCTACAAAAACGGGGCAGCCCCACCAATACGCTGAAAGCGTTGTTGTATTGGACACGAAGGGCGTTGCATGACCTTTGGGTATATCTAGCCCACAGGCTGCACCTGTAAAACGTTGTACAATAAGCTCGAAACAGAGTAATTTTGGCTTTTTAAGTGAGCAGCGTGCAAACCTGCGAGCCAGCATGTTTGCCCTTACCGACAATGCCCTTCGCTCCCGCCCAATATCGAGTCCGTCATTGAGGTCAGGGGTCAAAAAAAGACCAAGATATTTAAACGTAAATACACTTTGTAGTGGAGTCCCATTGAGTAATACAGGTGGTACATAACCCGGTCTGCCCCTAGCCTCAAAGACCATGATCTCCGACCTATTGGAGTTATACGTCAAACCATGTGTTTTGGCATACTGCTCACATTTGGCGACCATTTACTTTCTGAGACCACAGATTGACGCGCTCAGAAGCACCATATCATCTGCATAGCTAAAATTATTTACACAAAAACCATCTATATAGCAACCCACTCTGGTGCTGCTGAGCTCGCCAATTCCAACCTGTATGGCTTGGAAAAAGTTCCAGCCCATCGTACACTATTGATCTGGTTACCATACCACTATTTAAAGATGTTTGCTCCGTTGGCAATCTATCCTTCTCCATCTTTCTCCACAATACGTCATTAGCAACCAGATCAGAAACTTTGAATAAATCGATGAACCTAGCATAAATCGGCGTCCCACGCTGTGTATAGTAAGTACCTATGTGATAGTATGCTTAAGGCACAACAACACTGCACTTTCTGTTGACAAACCACGCCGAAACCCGAATTGGTTGTCATAAACATTTACAGTTTTATATATTTGTGTATTAAGCAGACGGTCAAACACTTTTGATATTTTGATATTATAGTAGCTAGAGAGATGGGCCTTTTGGATGCCGAGCGACGAAATGTAAGTTTTTACGCACAATATTGAGAGATTTACCATGTTATTTTAAGACCATAGACTTCTTATAGGTTTTCCTGTAATCTATGAGTAAAGAACCATACTATGTAATTTTTTCAAAATTTTTGGTCCAGTAGTTTCGGAGATAAGGGGGGGGGAATGGTCAATTTTCATTGAATTTATTAAATATCTTTAAAAATATTTATTTTAAAATTATATAAAAAATATATTTAAGATCCTCGCAACAAGTCCTTTCACTTGATATGTCACACGGTACTGTTAGCAAAACTTTTTTCTTTAATTTTCTTGTTTGCACCCCAAAAGTGACACCTATATTTAAAATTAAATTATTTACATTACACATTTGTGTTTGGGTCACAGAAATACATATGTGTACCAAATTTCAACTTAATCGGTCCATTAGATTCGGAGTAAATTGGCTGTGACAGACGGACAGACAGACAGACAGACAGACAGACAGACAGACAGACAGACAGACAGACAGACACACGAGTGATCCTATAAGGGTTCCGTTTTTTCCTTTTGAGGTACGGAACCCTAAAAACATAAACAATACTACTTGAGACGTTATAATGAAACCTGAGTAATTGTTTATTTAAGTGCGGTCGTAAATCTGTCACGGCGCGGACCACCCGCGGTCCTTGAGCGGTAGTAGTTTAGGCTTAATAATTCAATGGCTAACCAATAAAAACTTAAGAAATAATGTTAGAAAAACCCATTTCATGAATTTTATAATTGTGCGGACAGGGAATTGGCATTTAAAGCCCAAACAAAAGTGTCTTCGTGCAGTATACATAATCCAAAACACTGGCAGTTGCAAACCTTTTTTCATTAGGTTAAAACTATTAACACTTCCGTCCATAAATATGTATTTATGAGGTTGAAACAGTATCCACCAAGGTGCATTTAAATCTGTAAAACCCATCAAACATGTTCTCTAAAAGTTTGCTAGAAATGGCTCCAAAAATATTTTACAAACTGCCTAAACATCGAAGCAATTCAGCTGTTAGACGAGATGAGATCAACACTATTCTAAGTTTTTAAATAATTATCACGTAAAAAATTAAGTTAGATTAAAATTGCTTATTATTCTTATAGGCTAGATAGATAGTAATTAATTATTCAGAACGTTTCTTTATTAATAAAAGATAAAAAAACTGCTTAAATCCATAAAAAAACAAAAGACATAAATACCGCTAAAGGACCGCGAACGCACCGGTGCGTCCAAGTACCCACGCGGCTTACATCTATATTTGTACTAGCTGTAATGGCTATTATTGTCTGTGAATTTTTCAGTCTATGGTCTGATAAATATTCTTGTCAAATAAATCGACTAAAAGCAAAAATATCAATAGGCAACATTTAAAAAAAATGTTGAAAATGACATTCCCGCGCGGTAAAATGTCAGTCAAACGTCACTCCCGGGACGCGCGCGTTCGCTGTAATAATTCGTTTTTTAATGGTTTTTGTGTGTAAATCGTCGGAAAGTGGTGATATTTTCATTTTGAAGTAAATATTACATCGTTTTAGATAATATTCGCACTAAATAACATCATATTATACCTATTTTGACCCAAACAAAAAGTGTAAACAAACATTTGAACGAAAAAGTGACCGTGCTGTGATTTTTGTGGTATTTTGGTGTGTGATCGTCGATATTTCATGTGTATGTCCCCTTTTTTATAGAAATTATTAGATTTCTAATAATTTTAGAATGTTTTTTCGCTAAATAAGGCAAATTTTTTTTTTTGAAACGGAGACTTACTGCTGCGTGCTTACGTAAGCACTAGAAATTTTAGGTCATCTAAAATCTAGATTTTTTGATTTTTTTGTTTTCAATGCTTATCTCTAAAAACGCTTTTGTTAGATAACTTATCTATCCATAATGTACCCTGCAAAATTTCGTGTGAATTGGTACGGTAGTTTTATCAGAAATCGTTATCTCATAGAACAATAGAACTCATAACAAAAACGGGTGATAAAGATGAGCGAACATTGCTTACAAAGACTGTAACCATTTGAAATGTATGCCTAATCTATTCGAGTAGCAAAAAACATAAACAATACTACTTGAGACGTTATAATGAAACCCGAGGGTTTGTTTATTCAAGTGCGGTCGTAAACCTGTCACGGCGCGGACCACCCGCGGTCCTTAAGTCATAATTTTCCCGCATGTAAGTAATCGTACTTATCGTGGTTATAATTTAGGTGTCTACTATTATAGACTTGCGTAAGGATTTCGAAAATAAAAACATAATTAAGTAGCCAGTCATTCGAAGACTTATTATAAAGAATTGCTTACACTATCTTTATTTTTATAGCTAGAGGAAACCTCCCAGGCTGAATAAAAGTCACTTTTATATAATTGACAGGAAATTTCGACTCAGGAAGGTTCCCCGGCCGCCAAAAATAGATGTTTTTTATTTGGTTTTCCTTCCATATCGCTAAATCGAATGGTCCCACGCTGGGCGCCATTTGAGATTTGCCGCGTCTTGAGTCAAGAGGTTTTTTTGAAGAGTCGTTTGTCATTTTACTTTCCATAATTAATTGTATTTATTGTATGAGGAAATAATGGTGTGATTTAAATGTGATGCCTCGACAAAATGGTTACGTGAACTTCAGTATTCAATTTGCCAGCTATAGAATTCGTATAAAAAATCTTATTCGTCTTTACAAGTTGGTCCAGTGCTGCCGAAAAGGGCTAATTTTAATGTAGATTTCGAGAGGAGGGTCGTTTATCTGTTATTATTACTTACCAACGTCAGACAGATAAAAAGTGATTTTAAAAACCTTTATCAAAAGGTCGAGATTTGAAAGCAACAGTTGAACTCTCCCACGTGGCCACGTGACGTGCTGTTGTATATCTGTATTAGTGAAAACTTTGTGCAAATATTGGCTACAAACATTTTATAGAACTTTCGAGAATATTCTAGCTTTTGTAGGCTCAACATAAAGTTGGTCCAACGTTAGTCCGTATATGTGTCCAACTATAGTCCGTATATTGGCCTAATATTTCATTTAGAATTGCTTCGAGTATATTCCATGTTGTGTTGGGCCAACTAGTTTCCGTTGCAACTTCGCGCATGTCCTGTGTCCTGTCCATTGCAACGTATCTCAATCGACCATTCGGCCATTACTCATATTCGACGTTGCACACCTTTGATTGAGATGTAATAAAATTTTAATTTATTGGTTTCTTTTAGCATTTTTGGTCGAAAAATTGTCAAAATGTAGTGTTTTTGTAGTGTAAGTGTCATCGTGAGGCGGTCTGCTTTATCGGGTAAGTGTTATTAAACTTTTTATCTTAATTTTCAGATTTAGATAATGGACGCCATATTAGTTTCGGAAAATAGTTATGTTACTTTAAAATTCTAATTCAGTTTTAATGAAGTGTCTAACCTAATACCTATCATCATAAAATATTGCGTAGTTTGAGAGTGTAGGGTTCTTATATCGTACTCTAGCCGTTATCAATTAGGGAGACAGCAATTACGATTCGTTCGAATATTGGAATCGAAAGACGAATAGTTTTTTGAACTGTCTGAACAGTTATTTCCCTCATTTTAGAAAAATAAAGTGGGTGTCTCAATCAATTCAAATCAATGCGAGTTACGATTCATTTCTCCTGTGAACAAAAAAAAACAAATAGTTTTTTTGTTTTTTCGACACATTGCTTCTGCTAAGTAGTTCTATATCTAGTGAGCAGCTGTCACTTTTAGTGAAGGACCATCATAATCAGCCTATAATGTTCCCACTGCTGGGACACAGGCCACCTCTATGAGAGGGAGTGGGCCGTAATCACGCGGGCCCAATGCAGGTTGGTAGATGTCACATCCAGAAAGATTATCATAATTTTGGTTACATCGACTTTCAATTACCACATTGTGAATAATTAAGCATCTCAATTAAAGGTCCATTAAAATGGTAGAAGTCTGAAAATCAATAGGCACCGAATGCAATACGGCGCATGTCCTAGTTTACCTGAGTGGTAGGGGTGCCTTAGGGCATCCATATTGTGATTTATAGCTCTATTGATCAGCGGTAAATGGACGGCGGAATATCATTAACATTTTACGATGTGACATTAAATTGAAGATAATCTTCTTTTGTCAAAATGTAATTATTTCAGTGTTGTGTGGAGACGGAGGTGATATGGCGATGCACGTAAGGGATTTTGTTATTTTTTTAGCTTAGTTGATTGATGATGCCGAATCGGGAGCGGTGTTCAAGATGGCGGATGCTTCGGTGGAGATTTTTATTACATCTTAGATCATTGTTTTTTAAATTAATTGTTTTATTGGATGTTGTTTAAACAGAGATCCACTTTTGCAAATATTCACTCATGGTGTTTATGGCGGATATACATATCGGAGATCGGAGGAGCTCGTGGCTAAGTAATAGCAGCCGGACGGATCAATCCATCAGGTTAAGCTACGCTTGCCGGGGTTGTTCCGTGGATGGGTGACCATCTTTACATACCGAAACTCTTCCATACCTCAGAAAGCACGCGAAGAAACGCGGGGGTTGCTTTTAAAATGGCGGATATTTTAACGGATGTTTTAATGGCGTTTTTCATAACAGAACTTTTATATTTTTTAGTGTTGTTAAATAGCTGAACTGCATACTTATTATTATTTATTTGTAATCACGGTTAGAGAGACCATGACAAGATAAGCAGGAAATAAATATGACGAGCAATTTTTAGGTGTTTTATAAAAAAGGTAATTTTATTTAACGTTGTTAAGGAAAAGCGTCTCGTTATCCTAGTGGACTTTATTTAGGCTCTTTTTGTTTAGGTCGTCCACATGCACTTACCGTATGCTGTACTTTTACTTTGTAAGTGTCTGCACTTGATGAGATACCGTCCACACTGCCCCGCACCACGTGACGGGTGCTGGACATGAGGCCACCCACGTAGTTTTTACCTTCAATATCAATAAATACGTGTTCCCGTGAGTGGTAGGTATTTGGTCCCATTTTCCGTGCCTTATCTTGATGCGCTCGCAGTGTTAATTTCACTGTCCATTCTATGAACACAGCCATGTACTGCGAAGTTTTTAAGTCACAGTTCACTGAGCACTACAGATTCTCACCCCTAATTAAGTCATCACGAATCTGTGCCCTTGTTTTCGTTATTGTATAAATAACACTGATAAACAGTAAATTTGTTAAACGAAATAAAGTCATATTTTCAAACACTACTACCTACCCGCATATAAACCCCATACTTTGTTTTGTTCAATCACCTTCAGTTTTCATAAAATATCGACTTACGATTACGCGAATTTTGCTTACCGACGTGTGTTTCCGAATAAATTAACGAAAACATATTGAAATTAAAACAGTTTTTTTTTTAGATTAGTGTTTTTTAGATTACATCATACTAAGATGCCGAGAGTGTGTGTAAACCATCCTGATAACTTCTGTTATATTTGCGGTCAACTTACTGTTAAAAGTCAACGTCGTAGCAAACTACGACGTTGACTTTTTAAAAACTGTTATTTTAATTATTTTGGTTTTCCGGCGCGAAATTTGGACAAAACCTGGACTCCTAGTGTTTGCTGTGCACAGTGTGTCACTTTGTTAACATCATGGGCTTTTTTTTTTAAAGGATCTCGTCATATGCCGTTCGCAGTTCCAATGATATGGGCCGAACTGAAAGACCATGTATCAGATTGTTATTGCTGCCAAACTTCTATAAAGGGTATTAATCACAAATCTAGGCACTCTGTGAACTATCCAAATCTACAATCTGCTCAAAGACCTATCCCACACAGTGATGATTTACCTGTTCCTCGGCCTCCAGTAAACATGGATGACGTGACCGAAGAAACTATGAATAGTTAGTCAACAACCTCTTAGCGGCTTACAAGGACATGGGATGCAATATGTCGCTCAAGATTCACTTTTTACACTCGCATTTGGATTTTTTCCTCAAAATTTGGGAGCCGTTAGCGACGAACACGGTGAGCGGTTCCATCAGGACATATCCAACATGGAAAAAAGGTACCAAGGCAAGTGGAGTCCGAACATGTTAGCTGACTACTGCTGGACACTCAAAAGGGATGTACCTGACGCTAAATATTCCCGAAAATCCTGAATAAACGTAAATATAAGTTATTTTTTCTTCATTTGAAACATTTTTTTACCGTTTTTACCTACTTAAAAAAAGATTAATTGCTGTTGCAAAAAAACTGAGGGTGATCGAAATTTTCTAAAAATGCAGATTAGTTACAGACCAGTTGTAGATACAAAATAACCCATTCAATTACATTTAACTTTCATTAAGGTCATTTTTGTCTATCAGTGTAATTACATCCACAAAAGAAAACTTTAATAACATAAATTTTCGTTCCTTTCTCATTATGTTAATGACTTCACTCACACACAACATTTTTTGGGATTAAAATCCGAAATAGCCAGATTAAATTTTGCAGTAAAAGTCATTAATTAAAATAAATAAGGGTATTATTAGCTTCTTTTTTTGTAGTTCCTTGAATCAACGAGTTGAAAAGTACCTACCTATCTACGGTAGGTACTTTTCAACTCGTTGATTCATAGAAAGTAAGAGCAGAGGGCAAAGAATACTACCTTGCGGGATGCAATTTTTTTGTTTAAATAGGTAGATTATAATACAGATTTATGTGTAAAAAATTATGAAAGTAAGCGTTTTGGCAACCTTCAGAGCCATGACTATTAGTAAAACTATATAAGTCCTTACCTGAAAGTTTTGTGATGGCGGGTTGGTGGATGTTACATCCAGAAGGACCATAGGATTGTCATAATTTCGGTTACATCGACTTTCAATTCCCACATTGTAAATAATTAAGCATCTCAATTAAAGGTAGAAGTCTGAAAATCAATAGGCACCGAATGCAATACAGCGCATGTCCTAGTTTACCTTAGGTTAGGGCATCCATATTGTGATTTTCAGCTCTATTGATCAGCGTTAAATGGACGGCGGAATATCATTAATATTTTTATGATGTGACATTAAATTGAAGACAATTTTCTTTTGTCAAAATGTAATTATTTCAGTGTTGTGTGGAGAGGGAGGTTATTTGGCGATGCACGCAAGGGATTTTGTTTTTTTTTTAGCTTAGTTGATTGATGACGCCGAATCGGGAGCGGTGTTTAAGATGGCGGATGCATCTTGGTAGATAGGTAGATACTTTTCAACTTGTTGATTCATAGAAAGTAAGAGCAGAGGGCAAAGAATACTACCTTGCGGGATGCAATTTTTTTGTTTAAATAGGTAGATTATAATACAGATTTATGTGTAAAAAATTATGAAAGTAAGCGTTTTGGCAACCTTCAGAGCCATGACTATTAGTAAAACTATATAAGTCCTTACCTGAAAGTTTTGTGAAGGAGATGCAAAATGCAGTCAGTCAAAAGCCTTTGTTGGATATATTCCCTTGGGAGTTGGGAGTACTCCACTCCAAACTGTCTATCAAAATAATATAGGTATGCTGCAAAATCAATAACTATTGCACCAGAGCGCATGTCCTAGATTACCTGAGTGAAACTGGGAGTCGCATTGAGGACGTGCTCAGTGTTACTTGTTGCGCTATCAATTGTGCTTCCGGTTTCGTCTCAATTAGTGATTTATCTTTGTCTTCATCGATTCTCTTCTTTCTAATTCTTTGTGAGATTATTGATATGAGTGGTTCAGTGTATGTTTATCGTCGGCAAGCTGATCAGGTATGGATATATTTTATCACTTTATCGTAGGCTTTGGTTTTCGATCGTTGTTTTTGGATCGTCTTCATATTTTGGCAGATTCTTGAGCAGTTTTTAAGATTTTGAATTTTTTTGTGTTTTGTTTTTTCTTCTTTCTTTCTTGTGCTAATATCAGAATACGGTGTTAATAAATAAAAATAATTTGTAATAGTCTATTTATTCATTAAAATGAGTGTTTAAAAATGTTTTATTACAAGCTTAAATACTCAGTACGGGTTCTTTGTCTACCTACAATTTGCGCGACAATGTGAGCGGACAATGGCGTCCACAGCCACAAAATGGCGGCTGCATGCCATCGATGACCATTGCAGTTACAGCGCAGGTCCGAGGCAGTAAGGGCATGCGTCGTGTCTATCTCGGTCCTCGGTATTGATTTGTTAGGTTCAGACTTCGAAAAATAGGCGCGCTCGGGAGCGTGTGCGGCTGAAGCTGCAGGTTGGTGGATGGCGGGTTGGTGGATGTCACATCCAGAAGGACCATAGGATTATCATAATTTCGGTTACATCGACTTTCAATTCCCACATTGTAAATAATTAAGCATCTCAATTAAAGGTAGAAGTCTGAAAATCAATAGGCACCGAATGCAATACAGCGCATGTCCTAGTTTACCTTAGGGCATCCATATTGTGATTTTTAGCTCTATTGATCAGCGTTAAATGGACGGCGGAATATCATTAATATTTTTATGATATGACATTAAATTGAAGACAATTTTCTTTTGTCAAAATGTAATTATTTCAGTGTTGTGTGGAGAGGGAGGTTATATGGCGATGCACGTAAGGGATTTTGTTTTTTTTTTAGCTTAGTTGATTGATGACGCCGAATCGGGAGCGGTGTTCAAGATGGCGGATGCATCTTGGTAGATAGGTAGATACTTTTCAACTTGTTGATTCATAGAAAGTAAGAGCAGAGGGCAAAGAATACTACCTTGCGGGACGCCATTTTTTTTGTTTAAATAGGCAGATTATAATACAGATTTATGTGTAAAAAATTATGAAGGTAAGCGTTTTGGCAACCTTCAGAGCCCTGACTATTAGTAAAACTATATAAGTCCTTACCTGAAAGTTTTGTGAAGGAAATGCAAAATGCAGTCAGTCAAAAGCCTTTGTTGGATATATTCCCTTGGGAGTTGGGAGTACTCCACTCCAAACTGTCTATCAAAATAATATAGGTATGCTGCAAAATCAATTTGTGATTTATCTTTGTCTTCATCGATTCTCTTCTTTCTAATTCTTTGTGAGATTATTGATATGAGTGGTTCAGTGTATGTTTATCGTCGGCAAGCTGATCAGGTATGGATATATTTTATCACTTTTTCGTAGGCTTTGGTTTTTCGATCGTTGTTTTTGGATCGTCTTCATATTTTGGCAGATTCTTGAGCAGTTTTTAAGATTTTGAATTTTTTTTTGTTTTGTTTTTTCTTCTTTCTTTCTTGTGATAATATCAGAATACGGTGTTAAAAAAAAAAAAAAACTTTTGTAATCGTCTATTTATTCATTAAAATCAGTGTTTAAAAATGTTTTATTACAAGCTTAAATACTCAGTACGGGTTTTTTGTCTACCTACAATTTGCGCGACAATGTGAGCGAACAATGGCGTCCACAGCCACAAAATGGCGGCTGCATGCCATCGATGACTATTGCAGTTACAGCGCAGGTCCTAGGCAGTAAGGGCATGCCCTTACTGATTCGGTATTGATTTGTTAGGTTCAGACTTCGGGAAATAGGCGTGCTCGGGAGCGTGTGCGGCTGAAGCTGCAGGTTGGTGGAAGGCGGGTTGGTGGATGTCACATCCAGAAGGACCATAGGATTATCATAATTTCGGTTACATCTACTTAAAATTCCCATATTGTGAATAATTAAGCATCTCAATTAAAGGTAGAAGTCTGAAAACCAATAGACACCGAATGCAATACAGCGCATGTTCTAGTTTACCTGAGTGGTAGGAGTGCCTTAGGGCATCCATATTGTGATTGTAGCTCTATTGATCAGCGTTAAATGGACGGCGGAATATCATTAACATTTTTACGATGTGACATTCAATTGAAGATAATTTTCTTTTGTCAAAATGTAATTATTTCAGTGTTATGTGGAGGAAAATAACGTCGCTTACGTGCATCGCCATATTACCTCCCGTAATATGGCGATGCACGTAAGCGACGTTATTTTTTTAGCTTAGTTGATTGATGACGCCGAATCGGGAGCGGCGTTCAAGATGGCAGATGCGTCGGTGGAGATTTTTATTACGTCTTTGATCGTTGTTTCTTCAGTTAATTGTTTTATTGGATGTTATTTAAACACAGATCCACTTTTTAACCTACTTCCAAAAGGGAGGAGGTTATAATGTTCGTCGCGTATGTTTTTTTATTTTTATTTTTATGTATGTCCACCGATTTCTCCGTCAATTGTGAACCGATTTTGCAAACTCTTTTTTTGTTTGCAAGGGTACGCTTTCGAGGTTGGTCCCATATAAATTTTATTAACTTTGCTTTGATAGTATTTGAGTTAGCTTCAATAATACGTACTTTTTCCCACTTAGTATGTGAATGATATGATAAGTTCCCGTCACTGTTATTTACATAGCAGGATATTCGAATTTGTGTAGGGTAGGTACCACAACTAAAAAGTAAAAAATAAAAACTTTTTACAAAAAAAAAAAACAACCGACGACTTCCAAAAAACAGTAGTGTTTTTTGGAAGTCGGTTGTTTTTTTTTTGGAAAAAGTTTTTTATTTATATTCACTCACGGTGTTTAACGCGGATATACATATCGGAGATCGGAGGAGCTTGTGGCTAAGTAATAACAGCCGGACGGATCAATCCATCAGGTTAAGCTACGCTTGCCGGGGTTGGTCCGTGGATGGGTGACCATCTTTACATGCCGATCCTAACATAGTTGAGAAAAGGCTAGGCTTTAAGTCCCATGTAATAGGGGGCGAGCCTATTGCCATCAACCGGACACAATTCCAAACTTCGGGCTGCTACTGAGAAATTCCTGTTGGAAAACCCCCAATAATACTTTGCCCAACCTGGGAATCGAAACCAGGACCTCATGCTCAGCAGTAGCGCTTGCGACCACTAGACCAACGAGGCAGTCCATTTTACGACGTTTTCTGATATATAGTTATTTTTAGAATTATTTGCTCAATTATATGTGTTTTTCTTAAAGAATATATATCCAATATATCCAGGAGTTATTTTTATCAAGATTCGTAATGTGAACGCGGGGGTTGCTTTCAAAATGGCGGACATTTTAACAGATGTTTTAATAAGTAATAGCAGCCGGACGGATCAATCCATCAGGTTAAGCTACGCTTGCCGGGGTTGTTCCGTGGATGGGTGACCATCTTTACATACCGAAACTCTTCCATACCTCAGAAAGCACGCGAAGAAACGCGGGGGTTGCTTTTAAAATGGCGGATATTTTAACGGATGTTTTAATGGCGTTTTTCATAACACAACTTTTATATTTTTTAGTGTTGTTAAATAGCTGAACTGCATACTTATTATTATTTATTTATAATCACGGTTAGAGAGACCATGACAAGATAAGCAGGAAATAAATATGACGAGCAATTTTTAGGTGTTTTATAAAAAAGGTAATTTTATTTAACGTTGTTAAGGAAAAGTGTCTCGTTATCCTAGTGGACTTTATTTAGGCTCTTTTTGTTTAGGTCGTCCACATGCACTTACCGTATGCTGTACTTTTACTTTGTAAGTGTCTGCACTTGATGAGATACCGTTTACAATGCCCCACGCCACGTAACGGGTGCTGGACATGAAGCCACCCACGTAGTTTTTTACCTTCAATCTCAATAATTATGTGTTCCCGCGCGTGGCATTTGGTCCCATTTTCCGCGCCTTATCTTGATGCGCTCGCAGTGTTAACGTCACCTGAAAATAATCAGCGTGCCCAGTGAAATTTCACTGTTCATTCTTGTTATGTAGGCACGTAGGGACACAAGTGAAACTACTGACAGCTAATAACGCACTGTTTAATTTATAGGTTAGAGCAGGGCAGGGACGCAGCCCACGCACACATACACAATGCTGACACACACATATATAATATTTCCTCCCCTTATTTGACCAAAACACAAGATTATTAAATAAATACCCAAGTTACAGAAAAGGTTTGTAATCCACCCTGGGAATGTTTCTGAACAGTCTGTCTGAATTCCTTGAAAGCGGATCCGACACTATATCTGCGTCTGCAGACGGCGGTGATTGCAGATTTGCCTCATCAGTCTCTTCCCTTGCGGGAGTCTGTTCCTGAGGGTTGCCAGTTGACGACTCGCTATGACAGTTGTTAAAGTCGTCAAAGTCATAATGGTGTTGTGGCTGTTGTGAAGCATTACCCTTGTCGCCTTTAAATAATAAAATTTGGTTCTTATGCTTTTTAACATTACACGACGAACTCAAATCCTGAAAAAGTCTAATCACTTTACCCAGTCTCTTTTTAATAATACCTCTGCACCAATGGAACTTTACCTTATTTAAAAACATTTTGTACGTTATCTCATCCTCTGGGTTAAACACTTGTTTATTATTTCCTTCACATGATTTAATTTGCGAACACTGTTGACGATTAACATTATCAGTGGGGGTTGTGAGTGAGACCGCCGGCGTTTTTGGATTGATTAAATCTAAGCGTGACCTCAACTTGCGGCCAAACACTAGCTCAGCTGGTGAGAACCCTGTGACAGAATGGACAGAATTTCTATAGTCAAAGAGGTGTTTTAATAT
Source organism: Agrochola litura (assembly GCA_949152395.1). Taxonomy (NCBI): domain Eukaryota; kingdom Metazoa; phylum Arthropoda; class Insecta; order Lepidoptera; family Noctuidae; genus Agrochola; species Agrochola litura. The sequence goes on along the minus strand of OX424513.1, from coordinate 17,860,673 downwards.
TTTTAACTTGCAATCACTTTTATTGCGCGAAGAGATATATAACACAGGATTTAATGCCTTTTTTCAAAATTTTGGCAAAACTTTCCGCTTGCCCGTTACTTTCTGGATTATAGGCTGGTGACGTCATATGGTTGATGCCATTCTTTGTACAAAAGTTCCTAAATTCAAATGACGTAAACGCGGTCTCATTGTCACTTACTATTGTATGTGGTAGACCGTACTTGGACATAAAATCGTATAACTTTCCTATGATGTTTATGGAAGCTGTAGACATAGTAACATCATACAACTCCAACCATTTGGTGTTGGCGTCTACAACCACGAAAAACATCTGATTATTTAACTGCCCAAGGAAATCAATGTGTATTCTATGGAATAGCACTGGCGGGTACCGCCACGGAGAAATCGGCGTTCATGGCGGGGACGGACGCAATTGTTGACAGATATCACACGAGTTGATCATTGCGTCCAACGCCGCGTCAACACCTGGGAACCAAAATCGTGATCTGGCCTATCTAGCCTCAGCTTTGGTTTTTACGATGCCCAAATGCGAATTATGTAACCAGCAATTGCAATTGTGTGTTATGTTCGTGTGCGAGTTATGTATTCTATGAACACAGCCATGAACTGCGAAGTTTAAGTCACAGTGAGCACTACAGATTCTCACCCCTAATTTAGTCATCACAAATCTTTGCCCTTGTTTTCGTTATTGTTTATTTACATCCAAAAAAGAAAACTTTAATAACATTAACTTTCGTTCCTTTCTCGTTACGTTAGTGACTTCACTCACACAAAACTTTTTTGGGATAAAAATCCGAAATAGCCGGATAATAAATGTTAAGGGTATTATTAGCTTCCTTTTTCGTAGGTACCCTTCCTTGGTAGATAGGTAGGTACTTTTCAACTCGTTGATTCATACAAAGTAAGAGCAGAGGGCAAAGAATACTACCTTGTGGCACGCCAATTTTTTTTTCTTTAAATAGGCAGATTTTAATATAGATTAATGTGTAAAAAATTATGAAGGTAAGCGTTTTGGCAACTTTCAGAGCCCTAATTATTAGTAAAACTATATAAGTCTTAACCTGAAAGTTTTGTGAAGGAAATGCAAAATGTAGTCAGTCAAAAGCCTTTGTTGGGGGTTGGGAGTTGGGAGTACTCCACTCCAAACTGTCTATCAAAATAATATAGGTATGCTACAAAATCAATAACTATTGCACCAGAGCGCATGTCCTAGATTACCTGAGTGAAACTGGGAGTCGCATTGAGGACGTGCTCAGTGTTACTTGTTGCGCTATCAATTGTGCTTCCGGTGTCGTCTCAATTTGTGATTTATCTTTGTGTCTTCATCGATTCTCTTTTTAATATTATCTTTGTGAGATTATTGATATGAGTGGTTCAGTGTATGTTTATCGTCGGCAAGCTGATCAGGTATGAATATAATTTTTCACTTTTTCGTATGGTTTGGTTTTTCGATCATTGTTTTTGGATCGTCTTCATATTTTGACAGATTCATGAGCAGTTTTTAAGATTGTAATTTTTTTTTCTGCTTTCTTGTGATAATATCAGAATACAGTGTTAATAAAAAAAAACCTTCGTAATCATCCATTTATTAATTAAAATCGGTGTTTAAGAATATGTTTTATTACAAGCTTAAACACTCGGTACGGGTTCTTTGTCTATAATTTGCGCGTCAATGTGGGCGGACAATGGCGTCCACAGCCACAAAATGGCGGCTGCATGCGATCGATGACCATTGCAGTTACAGCGCATGTCCTAGGCAGTAAGGGCATGCGTCGTGTCTATCTCGGTCCTCGGTATTGATTTGTTAGATTCAGACTTCGGGAAATAGGTGCGCTCGGGAGCGTGTGCGGCTGAGGCTGCAGGGGTGAAGCTGCGGGGGTGGAGGAACTATTAGCATAATAAGTAACATTTATTTTAAAGATGAACGTGATTATTTGAAATCTTCTTTTAATTTCGGATATTTGTTTAACCATCGACGTAATAACCGAAATTACTTCATGTTAAATATTTGATACCGTTTGGAAACTTCTACGCGGATTGAAATTTTCACATACAAAATGGCGGCTGAAAGCTCTCCATGATCGGTGGGCGTTGCATTTACGGCGCATGCCTAGCGGCGCATAACTAGTTACTTAATGATTTAGGTAAGTAGCCTATTGCGCTGCATTTCTTTGTTCTATGTTACTTGCAGAATAGAATACATTAACATAGAAATCTAATGACGGAACTTACTCGTATGACGGTTTATATGAAGCTTTAACTTTAAGTTGAGCTTTATCTTTATGTAGTGGGTAAAAATGTACTCTTGGATCATTATTGCTAGCACTATTTTAATACTTTCCCCTTATTTTATCAACAATAATGGCGACTTCTCCAGAATTTGCTATGAATTTCCCTAACTTACTTTAATTTATTTGTGGTTCTCGCACATAGAAGCTCCCACTCAGGCCTAACAGAAGGAATATTTATAAAATTTTATTATTAACAATTATGGTAACTTTTCGAGAATTTTCTAAGATTTTCCCTAACGTACTATAATTTCTTTCGGATCCTCTCACAGAGAGGAGGTATTCAGGCTCATCAGTGGGAAGATTTTGTTACTTTGCCAGTCTCTGAATATTTTCCCTTCTACAGAATTCGACCAACAGTACCGCTTCCACGCGTCCATGCTGGGCAAACCGGAGCTTCCTTCGTGGCTTCGCTATATCTATAGCGGCCGACACCACTCAGGGTTCATCTTCGGAACGCCCCCAAGAGGCAGCCGAGGCCCCCTCACGGTAAGACACCGTTTTTTGTATTTGCATAATATGCGCAGAACAGAAAACCTTTAGAGACAGAAAGATGGAAAAGTGTAGAAGTCTCTGCCAGCGTCTGTGTTTCCATATATAACTCCAAAACAAGAATGGACAGGCATCTTCTAGGCACGCACGTTCCATCATAGACCTCATCTATCGCTTTCCATTGGGCGAGATCGAGGTCAAAAGTACCATTCTTCAATAAAAAATAACGAAAAAAAGTACTGAAATGGCGTTTCAACGAAATGGAAAGTGGAGTGTTTTGTTGCCTGATGGACAGACTACTTCGTGTATTTTACTGATCGTACCTGGTTACGAACGGTTAAGAACAAATTAATGAAGGGAGACCTTTGTCTAGCAGTGGAGACCATCCGGCTGATAGTTATATACATATTAAAAAATTTGCCAATACTCAAATTATAGACATTTCTTTGGTAAGCAGTAGAGTACAAGACACAATATAAATTTACTAAGCATGGGCACCGGCAGGTTTTTTTTCAAGGGGGTGCATCTTCAGCTCCACTAAGTAAGCTCGATAATTTCTGCAGTTCACATCGGATAGGTTATCGTTTGTCCATTGATCCATTCATACAAAGAGTAACTTTGTCGATTTATGCAGAAAAGCATAGCAATAAGAGAATGTAGGATTCAAGAGCAAGCGAAGCGTGTTCGATAATTTTTGCATCTCGCCTTAAATGGGATAGGTTTTAATTTGTCCATTCGTACAGAAAGGGAACTAACTGTGTCGATTTATACGAATAAGCTTAAGAATTAAGATAGGGTAGGAGAGTAGGATGCAAGAGCGACCGAAGCAAAGTCAATAATGTTTGCATCCCGCCTAGGGACGATTAGATTTTCGGAAATAGGAGTTCAATACTTTGTCGACTTTGAATAGGTTAAGTTTTCTATTATTGTGTTAGACGTTTTCGGATATTTCTTCAGTTCTGAATGTTTTTGCACCTATATTTTATTTTGAAGCCAGGGACGTGCAAGTGCACCCCCTTGCACTCCGCTCCCGGCGCCTATGTTACTACGTTTTCTGAAGACAATGAAAATAGAGACCCTAGTGTGTGCAGAGTTGACGAATGATTGAAAGATAATTTTCTTACTATGCTTGAAGTGACACGGAGTCTTCGAGATTGTCAAGTGTATAAAGCTAGAGGTCTACCTTTCCTGGTTTCGCAGCTCGAAGTAATTGGGCTAAACCGGCAAGACTATGAGACGCGGAGGGTGCTACTGACGTTGGACATACAGCAGAAGGAGAAGATGGCGCGCCATGAGGTCGAGCTCAAGATCGATAATCTGAATGTTGAAGATCTGTTGGATGAGCACAAGTAAGTAGCAGAGTTGTTGGATCCGCATCCGCAATTGCGAAGCTTCCGCATTTATTTAGACATTCGCATCCGCATTAATCAATGCGCAGCTCATGCGGATGTAGACGTGGGTCGAAAAGGGTGAATATAAGTAAAGTCATAATCAACAAAATGGAATAGTTAAGCGGAACAGGTTACTAAATAAATATATCAACGTCTATTGTATTTTTTCATTCAAATGGTTAAAAAATGAAAGAAAGTCAAGATAAAATCAGAAGAAAATTATCTGTTCCAGGATGACTCGTTTGAAAGACATCTTGCGAACCAAGCTCTGGACGGAAAGTAGTGGCGATCTGTACGCGACCTTCCTGGCGTCTGCCATCGATCTGGGCGCGCGACTACCTCTGAAGCCGAGTGACGGAGAAGGGTATGTACTATCGAAGAAACGCATTTCTGTACACTGTAAGACTATTTTTGCTTGAAGCGCTCCACAGTGGAACGAGAGTATGGGAGGGGTTGGACTTAGGCATTTCCGAGATCAAAAAGTCTAATTTGAAAAACAAATAATGCCATCGTATTTAATTATCAAATGCCTTCAAAACTTGCACTGACAAATTTCTTTCTCTCGTGTTTCGGGAGTTAATTGAGAAAATGTGAAATCCAACTTCTGCCTCCTGAATCTGGTCCTGTTTCAAGTTGTTGTCTTTACTATCATAATACACATACCGAGAGCTGCATTTAGTGAAAAAACACATAGTGCGCCAAACATTTACCTTCTGATATACACCGTGAAATTTGATTCACTGTTTTGCTAGAACAAACGTTGTTCAGACCATGGTCTACTACCATCCTACAGCATCCAATAAAAAAAAACATAATTGGTTTTTGAAAAAAGACAAAGTTTAAAATTTCAAGATTATCGTTACTCCCTACAACACAGACACTACGCACGGGACACAGCATTGTCTACAGGGAAATTTACCTCCATAAACGAAAGCTGAGAAGCTGTAGATAATCTTGACATTTAAACTTTGTCTTTTTTGTGTTTTTTTTCAAAAACTAAGTAAGGTTTTTTTTTGTATTGGATGCTGTAGAATAGTAGTAGACAATGGTCTGAACAACGTTTGTTCTAGCAAAACTGTGATTCAAATTTCACGGTGTATAGGTGATGTTTTTTTTTACTGATTCGAGCTCTGCCTCCTGAATCTGACCCTATTTCAAGTTTCTGGTCTTTACTGGCATACGAGTAATACACATACCAAGAGCTGCATTTAGGTTTTTGTATTTTTTTTCAAAAATCATTTATATTTTTTTTTTAATTTGATGCTGTAGTATGGTAGTAGACGACAGTCTGAACAACGCTTGTTCTAGCAAAACTGTGATTCACGGTGTATATGTGAGTTTCTTTGTGCCCCACCAGTTTTTTTGTGCCAGCATAACTGTTAAATGCCTGAACAGATTTGGATGTATGAGGTATCGTTAGAATATTTACAACATCCCGAGTGACATAAGCTATAATTTTGGCAGTCGGGAGACCTCTTAGAGTAAAAGTGTTCCACACAACAACACAACGACAATTTTATTTGTCTGTTTGGTCAGTGAGTAAATAACTGACCTTTCGCTTTGTAAATACAGATTAACTAATACAACTCGTTTATTACTTTTAGTTAGTTTTTTGGCAGGACAGTTGTGTTTTTTAATTTTTTTTTAATTTATTTACTACCCAACAGCTATAACAAATGGATAACAGTTGTTTAAGCAACATAGAGCCAATTTCAGGTTCAATTTTTAATAGTGAAAACTTCTTTAAGCGCATTGGGCATTTTTGAGATGGGACTAAACAATTGATTTCGCGACACTGTTACGAAACCAGCTTTTGACCATAAAAAAGACATGAACGCGCGATACATTATTTCCTGGACAGTAAAATTGTTCAAGTTTTCACTTCTGTCGGCACTCACAGAGTGCCACTGTTATCTATATAGATAGATGAGAGGCATAATTGGTCATAAAACGGTTTAGACGTACTGACCGATTAGTCCATTTTGCTTATAAGGTTCTCTTCATCCGCTATTTAGCAGTGGTAAAATAAGACATTGGTGCCGATTCCCTAGTTCACAAACTAAACAAAATTTAAGTTCAGTGCATCTTTTTCTTTATATTTCATTAAGAAAAGGACAGAAGTTAAATTTTAGTTTAGTCCTGTCAAATTAATCAGCGCTTGACGTAAGTTGACGTAATTTTAGTAGACAAGTTTTTAATCTCGTCTAAACTTGTATGGAGTAGTGACAGGCGCTGATTAATTTGACAGGACTAAACTAAAATTTATCTTCTGTCCTTTTCTTAATGAAATAGAAAGAAAAAGATGCACTAAACTTAAATTTAGTTTAGTTTGTGAACAAGGGAACCGGCACCATTACCTCATATTGAGTCCTGTACCTAGTCAAAACGTGCTCCTCATTTCTGGAGTTCTAGCAGAAAAATGTTTGGGGACTTACTTGGTAGACAACCCTTTAATACTGAAAGCTGGATTCATCACTTAGTTTCCTTGTCATTTTCAGGTTGGTAGTCCGCCTCGGCAGTTCCATGCCATTCTCTTTGGAGCTGAAGAGGCTGCGCGAAGAAGTACGCCCTCTGTCTCGTCTGCCGAGCTGTCCTCGCGAGTACAAGCGAACCACTGTGGAGAGACTCTTCAGGGATGCTGGGTTAACGCTGGACTGGTGTAGCTTTGAGCTGGTAGGTCTTTACAATACTTGTATAGATACTACAGGTGTTGAGCTGTCCTCGCCAGTACAACCAGTACAAGCGAATCGCTGTGGAAGGACTCTTCAGGAATGGTAATTTGATACTTTAGAATTTTTTGTTTATAATCATGCTACCTAATATGATCCAAATCAAAGAGATATCTCTTGAAATTTCGAAAAATCTGTTTACTTCGACTGAATAAAAATACGTATTTATGTAATAAGCAGCAATTCTAATAAAAAAAACAACAATATTCTATAATAATTTTGGTTTGTATTCACTACTATAATAAAATCTGAATCTAAAACTCCATGTGAAAAGATTCATTAGATTCACTGTTTTGTCATTTTTGAGTTAGTAAATGCTGTATCTAGATCACAACAAATCACCAACAACACTCCATCTTGTTTTGTCAAATTGAGGTTGGCATTGCCATATAAAAAGTTTGCATATAATTCGAGTATCTACTTTCGTTTGCCAGACTCTATAACATCCGGACCGGAACATATTTAAGTACGTGTCTCCAAACTTTTCTATCCCCTAAATCTCATAATTTTTCACTACTTTATGATATCCTAAAGTAAATATTGACTCTCCATAAAAATCCAAGTAACATTCTTACCCTCCATTTCCAGTACAACACCATCTACAAGGAGCGTTCGACCCAGCACCTGGAGTACCTCACAGAGGTGCCTAATACCAGCAAGTCAGCCAAGTCCTTCAAGGCATTGGATACCAAGGATGCCTGGACTGCTCCTAATAAGGTACGTGAGACAGTTCCTGCTGACTTTGTAATAAAATAATAAAAACAAATGGATGTGTCTTTTATTTCTGTGATTTCATTAGTTACCCCCATTTTAGATCCGGTTAGCAACGTTAAACAGCACCATTTTGATTAAGTATATATTTTGTGACCATTTTGATTAAGACCCTTCTTATTTTTGCGACCATTTTGATTGAGTATATCTTTGTAAGAAATGGATAATGCTCATTAAGCATAAATTTATTATAATTGTATTTTTTCTTCTATTCTGAAAGTGGGCAACGTTGCAAATAGCTTCGCTGTTTTGATTAATTTGGCAATATTACTGTATGGAAATATGGCGAACTAGTGAACTAAAATATTGATTATGAAATGCAATAATTATTAATATCATAACACCGAATATTTAGTTTTAGATGTAAAAAAAGTACCTAAGTATTTGGAAACTTTCCAAATGCCTTTTTTACACCTGTTTTGTTCAATTGATTCAGGCGTGACCTTGCGGAAATCCATTATAAAATACAGTAGACGTGGATATATTTAGTAACCAGTACCCTAATTGCGTAATAAAATCGAATTCAAATTCAAATTGTTTATTTGCAAGAAAATACACAGTTTACAAGAGAAGATCGTACAGCCTTAAAGTCATTGTATTCTGCCTGCGAGCAAGCGTGCAAATTATAAATATTAAAATGTCACAATTATTGTGTCACAATAAAATCGACATCTGTGCCTCTCAACGAAGCATCCTCAGGATGACGATTGACTTGGCGCGAACTCGAACACGGCGTCTTCCACAACGAGCGCTGAACACAGACTCATTTGATGTTGTAACCTAAAACGGTTGCAACATCAAATTCAGTGTTAAGTATAATTGTAATTCATTATTAATAGTCTAGTTCACTAGTAGGCAATATTTCATATTTCCATACATTGTAATATTGCCAAATAAAAAAAATTTGGTAAATATTTGACAGCTATTTGCGACGTTGCCAACTTTTAGAATGAACGCGTTCGTTAACCTGAACAAGAAAACAAACGTTTTCAATTTATTGATGAAGAAATTGAAAGTTTTAGATTTTTAAAAGGTACCTATATCTCCTCTCATTTTATACAGAGTGGTTCATTGAGGCCTACAGCATTTTTTTCTATTGTAAATATTACATCTAAAGAAGAAGTAATAAAAAATGGATACCCATCTCCTATAATTCGAAGTCGTGCAGTATTTAAAAGTGAAGACCAACTGGACTCTGAGGGTTGAAAGGTTGGAATCGCGCCACAACATCAACTTTAAGTCATTCGTGGTACCATCGAAGAAACCCATACCTATACACCGTAAGGACTATTTCTGCTTGCAGCGCTCGGCCACTATAGTAACGGTTACCTACGAAAAAAAAAGGGTCGTGTGCACGGGATTTTGTCTTCAAATTGCTTAGTTATAGGTTTCTTCGATGGTACGAGTTCCAACCCACCATCTACAGATTTGCCTGAAAGAGGACTTTTGGCTGAAAGGTGTCGTATATCGACGTTTCCGAGGACGGTTACGCGACACCACGCAGCGATACACGACGCCGTCAACATTACGTGTATAGTTATAGTTGTATAAGGTTTTTAATATGTATTAGTTTATTATTGTATAAGATTATTTTGTGTATTCTATTTATGGGCCTTAGTTGCCTGATAATAAAGTGATTATTATTATTGTTATAATTCATAAGTATGCTATGTCCATCCAGGAATCCCTACCATCTCGCAGTTACGGCAAGCTGTTAACTGCGGCAGTCCTGGTGCCTCTGACTCTCATGCTACTCTGCGTCACCGCCCTCACCGCCGCTGTTTGTGCGCTACATGCTACTGTGTAAGTACACCTTAATTTATATTTTATTCAGTACCTGGGCGAACAGCTCTGCTCTGGTGAAAATAGAGAATGCTCATTTAATAGTATAGGATAGTACCTACTAATTCCATACTGCCATGATAGTAGGTACTTACTAATTCCATGCTGCCATGTCATTATTCTAATGTAATTATTCTCATGACATTATTCATTATCTTGTTCTAAACTTTGGGCGACCGAGCTCTGCTCGGGTGAAAATACGGAGAAAACTAATTTTTCATTTCTCATACTCGGAAAGTAGTGTTTGTTTGATCCAAGTACCGGGTGGAAGAAGCTGATCCCCACCCTTGGGCGGGAAAGACTCATAGTAATTGCTTCCCTCTCTAGGACGGGAATGAATTAAAAAAATAGAACTATATTGGTTAGGTAGTCGGCTACGAAAAAATTTACTAAGGGGTGTTACACTATCGAGTCTGTGGTCATGGATCTGTGATCGAAGATTTAATAGAATTGTAATATAGACATTTGTTATATATGTTATATCCCCCTTGGGGGATATTACACTGTCATATTATATCATATACCTATCTACGAAGCTCACAAATTACCCATGTTATGTCTATTTTACAATTTAGTTATGTCTTTGATCATGGATCTGTGATCGTAGATATGATGGTGTAATACCCCCCTTAATGAAAAATACTGATTAAAAAAAATTCTGCAGTCTTGTCCTTGTATAAACAGCCAGGCAGTGTGAATTAAAAAAAATACCTAAGCGGGACGGGAAAATTAAAAAGACTAGGTAATAGAATACTCATGTTATTATTATCAATTAATATTTTAGAAAAACTATTACTTTTAACTTTCCTTAAATTCGAAATGAAAAGTAGAGTGTTTTTAACACGGGTGAAAGTCATCAATTCCTACTCTGGGAATTGATTCCTTTCGACGCTTGTATAACAATCTACTATTCCTAAATATGAGACCTAGCTAGATCGATTTTTTGCCCCCGTAAACCATATTGTAACTTTCATCGAAATCGTTAGAGCTGATTTCGAGAACGTGAGTACAAATGTTGCTTGTTTTATAGTATAGGATGTAATCTCGTAGTAGGTGGCAGGGCGAGATGGATAAAACAAACGACCACATTAGCTCCCAAGAACTGGAAGTCATGGGGTATTTGCCCAGCAGTGGGATGATATATACGCTAACGTAACAGATTTTTTTTTAATAAACCGAATAAACCGACGACTCACCAGCACGCGTAACACGACAACCATAGAAACGGGTTTTGTCGACGGAAGAATAGACAAAATGACAGATTGTGATTGTTTATCTGTCATTTTGTCTATTCTTCCGTAGACAAAACCCGTTTCTATTGTGGTTATGCTAAGTGTGGTGTAGTTCTGGTCACCGCTGTCTATGTACATCTGCAATACCACAAATACCAGAGCTATCGCAGATGAATTTTCTTCCCAGAGTCAAAATTAAAGTGTCTTAAAAATATGCCTGTATTTTTTTGGCACCCATAGTCCCATACCCTACAAATTTGAAAATAGCAATGCTATTAGAAATAGATCTACCAGACAATATTGATCGCTCCACGACAATAAATCAATGGTCGGTTTATGAACATAATTCGGCTCATCTTCTTTTCGTGTGGTTAGTGACTAACCTGGTGTCAGAGTTTTAAAGCCGCCCATGGGCCTCTGACTTGACTTCACATGCCGTCGAGAAATATCTCTCAGGCATGCCGTATCCTCACGATGTTTTCCTTCACCGTTTTTGAAGCAAGTGATAATTATACAGTACGAAGTCAAAGGTACGTGCCTTGGGTTCGAACTCGAGACCTATGACTTCGTTCGAAGGTCGCACCACTAGGCTATCACTGCTTTAATAAACAATCACAATCAATCTATAATCTCAAATTCTTTATTGCGTACCATAATGTATATATTGGTAGGGAAATAATTATATTAGTCACAAATAGGCGCGAAACACGGCGGGGCGGGCCGGGCCGGTCAATTTAACCGCGAACGATAGTGCATAGGGAATCCTATATTAACAATGCACAAACAAACAAACAAACACAAACAAACAAACAAACACAAACAAACAAACACAAACAAACACAAACAAACAAACACAAACAAACAAACAAAAACAAACACAAACAAACAAACAGACACAAACAAACAAACACAAACAAACAAACAAACACAAACAAACAAACACAAACAAACACAAGCAAACAAACAGTCACAAACAAACAGTAACAAACAAACAGTCACAAACAAACAGTCACAAACAAACAGTCACAAACAAACAGTCACAAACAAACAAACACAAACAAACAAACACAAACAAACAAACACAAACAAACAAACACAAACAAACAAACAAACACAAACAAACAAACACAAACAAACAAACACAAACAAACAAACACAAACACAAACAAACACAAACAAACAAACACAAACAAACAAACAAACACAAACAAACAAACACAAACAAACAAACAAACACAAACAAACAAACACAAACAAACAAACACAAACAAACAAACACAAACAAATAAACAGTCACAAACAAAAAGTCACAAACAAACAAACACAAACAAACAAACAAACACAAACAAACAAACACAAACAAACAAACACAAACAAACACAAACAAACAAACAAACACAAACAAACAAACAAACAAACAAAAACAAACACAAACAAACAAACAAAAACAAAGAGCTTTGTCTAATATTGACAATGGCACTAGAATCATCGTTCTAGCTTAACATATAGAGGGTAGCGCGCACGCACGTGCATTCGCGATGTGACGCCATAGGCACATATCCTGCCTCAAAATTAGTACAAATATATAACCTACCTTTTGAATGCTCAACCATAACGTATTCAAACTCTTGTAGTTATTAGCGGTTCAAATCTTACCATGTTTTTGATGGTCAGAAATATTGAACTTACCACCAGAATACCGAGCGGAAACACGTTTTCACGTCGAAATTGATTCAAATAAATCAGATTTTGTCATTCTGATCTCTTAATTTTTAAACAAAAATACATTAGAATTTAATTTGCCTTGCTGTTTTTATAACCTACCTAGCTTCAGTCATTTCTTGGGATTTGGTCTTCTACCCACCTTTTGTTTCTTAGACTTGCCATTAATATCAAAGACGATCACAATTTTTTGTGCTTATCTTGAACTTTATGTTCAAGACCCGAGAGTTCAAATTAGCATCAAAATCTGACGACTATTGGTACAAATCGCCCTTTTTTTTACATTTGTTTAAATAAGTATTTATTAGCACTCCTAATTAAATGAATTAACTACTTACTTAGAATAATGGATAAATTTCCTCTTTAGTCATGCAAAAAGTTTCATTCTAAATTAAATACTTATCACACAGCAGTTCTTTAGTTTTAAGCAGAATTTCAAAACCCGACGAGTATTGGTACGTTTACCTTAGGAGAGAGGAGGAAGTGCACTGGTCGTTTAATGCCACTCGTAGTTTTTCGGCTGCCATGCAACAAATAAAATTGGATCGATTTTCAACGGTTGGTGTCATAGATCGACCACAATCTAGTTGCACCTTTAAACTTAGTGAGGCTACCAATCCACAATTCTCGTTTTTTTTCTGTTACCTACCTACTTGTTTTAATTTATAGAGTGACTGGTAATTAGTGACCGATACTTAAACTTTTGACTTTACTCATCATTATGAACAACTTTTACTACGGGACCAAACCAGAAATCGCGAAAAAATTATCTGCTGTTCCCTACATTTTGACGAGTTATGCGAACATTAAATGTAGGGAACAGCTGATGTTTTTTTCGCGATTTCAGATTTGGTCCCGTACCTAGTAAAAGTTGTTCATAATGAGTAAAGTCACGTGTTGCAGTATTGGTCACTAATTTCCAGTTACCCTATATTTCCCTTTTTTATTTTATTTTTTTACCTCGTTGGTCTAGTGGTAGCAAGCGCTACTGCTGAGTATGAGGTCCTGGGTTCGATTCCCGGGTCGGGCAAAGTGATATTGGGTTTTTCCATCTGGAATTTCTCAGTAATAGCCCGAAGTTTGGATTTGTGCCCGGTTTATGGCAATAGGCTCGCCCCCTATTACATGGGACTTAAACATAACTGGCGAAATGTGGGTGTACTATGGGTACACCTCTGCCTAACCCTTCGGGGATTACAGGCGTGATGTTATGTGTATGTTTTCTATATTTTTATTCTTACTTTTTATTTTTGTTTTGGTATTATTTCAGACGAGACCGGGAATCAGAATACTTTCTGGATCATATTTTTGACATATTTATTGACTACGGGAAACCTAATAGGTTCGAAACATTTTTATTTTGTGGTGACTAACATGCTTTAATTTAAGTGGAAATATTAATTACAAAATAGCTTTTAATAAAGTACTAAAATATTAATTATGCGTTGACTGTGTGCCTACTACTTAATTTGAAAGAAAAAGAAAAAAGAAAATACGTTTATTTGCGGTAAACATGACGCAAATAAATATTCTATTAATTGAAATTTCTATTATTATCTGTTAATAAATTTATGCTCATATTTCTCTTAACAATGTGATATCAGAGTAATTATTAGGTACACACGGCTACACATCATGTCATGCTATACATTTCCAGTATAAACTGACCTCGGATTGAACGGAAATCCTATATAATGTGAGATCAGCATAAACTGGAAATGTATAGCTTGATGTGTAGCAGTGTGTATTAGTCTGATTTCGCATAGGATTAAAAGGGAAACTAACAATTGAATGCTAAATATTCAATAACCTGATATATTTTATGTATTTTAAACTACAATAAAGATAGTTAATTGATTCAGGCGTGACCTTGCGAAAATCCATTATAAAATACAGTAGACGTGGATATACTTAGTAACCTGTTCCGCTTAGCTATTTCTTAGGAGCCATAAAAAACTCCTGAAAGAAATCGACACGTGTTTCACCTCTCAACGAGGCATCCTCAGGATGACGATTGACTTGTCGCGAACCCGAGCACAGCGTGTTGCCACACGGAGCGCTGAACGCAGACTGTCTGCATTCAGCGCTCGGTGCGGAATAGCTAAGCGGAACAGGTTACTAAATAGTATATCCACGTCTATTGTATTTTACAATAAAGATATCCTAAACATTGCAGGGCTCACAAATCAAAGGTGGAGATGTGTCGTTATGGCACTGGCAACACTGAACAGACTCATGTAGCCGACAACACCAGCACCAAAAGCCTTGGAGTCAGGTTGGTACCGTCTTCTTAATCTTGTCCCTTGCTGCCCTCCCCCAGCGCCGCCCTAAGCCGAGGTCCGTACCCCTCAAGGGGTGCCATTAGCTTGTAGTCGCTTAATTTATAAGTTTTATGCCCTGGCTGGAGGCCTTTATTTATTGAGGCACCCACAGGAAAGTCCGGTTCAGCAGCCGATAAACTCCTAGATTGAACTGCAAGAAGACAATAAAAAAAAAACAGTGGCACTCCGGGAGTGCGGACAGAAGTGAAAACTTTAAAAAAATCGGCACCGCGGTAATCAACGCATTGATTTCTTTTTAATGTTCAAAAGCTGGTGTCGTTACAGTGTCGCGAAATCAATGGTTTAGTCCCATCTCAAACATGCCCAACGCGCCTAAAGAAGTTTTCACTTCAAAAAAAATTGGTACCATCTACTAAACATTGTTCATAATGATATATAGAGTATGTTTGATTTATAAATAAAAGTATGATTATACCTGGATGAAAAAAAATCCTTGCACTTGGTAATAAACGAATACAACATGTAAAAAAAAGCCAGTCCGATCCGTGAGGGTGTTGTTAAGTATCGTACTGAGAGTCTATTTATGTGTAACTTTCAGGAAAACAGAAAAACACATCTTTTTTTCAATGGGGAATTTTACCGTCTTATTACATGTTGAAAATCTGATAATTTTTTATGGATTTCGGGTAAATTTGGTACAAAAAATGTTATTATTTTTTTTATTTTTTTTTTTTCAATTACAGTGAGATTTTTTTACTTTTTGGTAGTGTTATTGCAGTAGTCGGGTTTATTATATTTTTTTACATATTGTGTAATACGCTTACTGACAATTAGGGCAAGATTTTAAGCAAATCTAAACTAAAATAGCGTAATAAAGTCTTCATTCTATGTATTTTGAGCGTTAAAGCCATGATACCAATAATTTCTCTTCCAGCCCCAACAACAGTCTAGCGCGTCCCTACAGCCCGAAATCATCGAGCAACCTCGCCGGCAACTACAACCGTCCGCAACCACCCCCCTACATGGGCTCGGCAACCAACTCGCTCCACCACCGCAAGTCCTCAGACAAGACCCCGTCAACCAGCGGACACACTCCCGAACACCGTACGCATTTACTCGAAGAATCTCTAAAATTGTTGAACGAAGCGAAAATCTGTAGCGAATTCGACAAAAAAGAACCGATTATCGATTTGAATGATGGTACTGAGGACTATGTCCCGATCAAACCGGATTCGACCGGTTATGTCCCGATAAAAGCGGATGGATCCGGTTACGTTTCAATGAAGGATTTGGATGATATTGATGTCCCCGATTTGGCTAAGTTTGGCATTGCAGGCGCGATCTGACATGAGGTTACGGCGGTTGGTGAACCGCCTGTTAAGACCTGGTTCTGTTAAATTTTTAATAGCTTTTTTTTTGACCGGTAAAGTTACCATACATGATCAGTACCCTAATTGCGTAACTTATTTTCGTAAACAATTATGACTAACTAGCTGCTCCCCGCGGTTTTACCCGCATAAGTCTCGATTCCGTGGGAATATAGGGATAAAAAGTATTTTACGTGTTAATCCAGGTTATAAACTATCCGTGTACAAAAATCCATCGAAATCCGTTCAGCCGTTTGAGCGTGAAGAAGAGACAAACATACACACACACTCACAAACTTTCGCCTTTATAATATTAGTGTGATTTATTTAATTTTGACAGTTCAACAACATTCATTGCGTTATTTACGTTGTTGAGCAGATTTTTTTCCCAACTTATGAAGCAATGGATTAGCAATCTGTTTCAAATCGAAACAAATTGTGATTGATCGTGTATTACGGAATTAGGGTACAGGTTCAGATTCGCATAATCTCTAAAGGTGCATCCAAACTGCGGCTGATCAATCAGATCGATCTAGTGCAACTTAAAAATGTTTATCGATCCATCGATTACGTTTAGAGCTCAAACCAAATAAAAACTAAGACATAGTGCTGTCAATAGTGAAGTGAAGCCGGTTTTGTAAACACTACAATCAAACTACAATCATAATTATGCAATATTGTCTTTGGTTCGTGGCCTTGACATCCACCAATGAACCAGTGTTATAGTTACTAAGAACAATATTGTCAAACTTTTTTACTAATTGAATACGAGGCTTTTGGCTACTTTTGTTTTGTGTGTATTTTGTACAGTTTTAAAAAAAATGTGCGTTTTGTTTGTGCAGAATAAACAAGTTTTCTTTCTTTTCTTTTCTCTCTTTTCTTTCTTTCTAGGTGTAGTTTGATTGTAGTGTTTTTGTGAATGGTTGTAAATGTGTGCGTGTGAGCGTGTATGAACAGAGCGGAAGTGTAGTTTTGGCATGCTGCACTGTATTGTTGGCAGCGCTATGTCTTGGTTTTTCATTTGGGTACTGGACGACGTCGATCGACCGCAATCTAGTCGTGCTTTTATAAATTCGTATCGTTTGTGGATGTGAAGGCATCGAGGCCTATAAGTACATACCATGGTTAAAGCGGCTGTAACATTTAATTAACAAATTATTAAATCTAGTCATCCGATCAAGCCGAATAAAGACAGCTTTGTCTACTCAGTTTGGGCTCTTCATATATGGTACTCTTTTAAGGTACATCGCGATTACAACGAAATTCAATGAACGCATATTTGCGAGCCATCGTGGACGCATATTAAACGTCTTGGAAGGCCTGCTTGCACCAGAAACCACGTTTAGCGCTAAACAAATTTAAACCATCGATCTTTTGAAGTTGACAAAGACTGTATGATGTTTAAAAAATGTTTAGTGCTAAACATACCAGCCCGTTTCATCTTCTTTTAATGTCCTCCCTCCGGATAACGCCCTAAGCCGAGGCTCGTACCCCACAGGGGGTGCCCTTAGCGAGCGTTTATCCTAAGCTTTTTAGCTTAGTTTTATGTGTGCCCTGGCTGGAGGCTTGGAGTGTAGCAGCTTGATGCATCCACAGGATTGACCGGTTTAATAGCCACGGTCGTTAGAGACCAGGTATGAGATGCCCAACAGAAAAAAAAAGCCTCGTATCCACTAGGCATTAATTGACGCGCAATACGTGACGCTAAACATATTCGGCAACGTTGCACAACAGCGCGCGGCGTTGCCAGCTGACGCGCAACATGACGCGCGGCTTATTGTATGTTTCCGTGTAACGTGCAGTTGAGCATCAAATCCATCAACCACACGGAGATCACTAAATACATTTTCTTTATTTCATAAGTAATTTCTAACCCACCAATGTATTTTTTTTTCTTTTTGATGCATTTTTCAATAAAATTATAACCACCAGTGGCGTAGCGTGCCATCTCGGCGCCCGGTGGGAGACCCATTTTGCCGCCCCCATTCAATACTTAATTAAAATTAAATTTCTAGGCATCTTTTCACAGGTGTCTTTTATTGAAGGTAAAATAGGATCAGCGGTTTCACAAACGGATTCTACGGGCCTCACGAGCAGCGAAGTCAGAAATAACTTTGTTAAAATCAATATTTGCTGCCAATTCTTGTTCAATCGACAATATAGCCAAGTTTGATAGTATAGTGGAGCTCATAGTGGATCTGAGATAATTTTTGATTAGCTTCAACTTCGAAAAACTTCTCTCAAAACTAGCGACACTAATTGCCAAAGTCAAATATATACGAATCAAGATGACTATATTTGGAACCGAAATTCCCAGATTCAGTTTTTGAATGAACTGGAGGAGCTCCAGTGGTCCTTTGCCCCTTATATCTTCCTCTGATTCAGAACTGGCGACAAACTGCTGGAGACGCTTCCGCTCTATCTTAAACTCGTCCTTGTCGATGTCTTCTAATACATGGGAAAGATCACACTCGTACTTGCTGTCGAAAAGTTTCGCTGGCGTCAAAAATCCGAACTTGTCCGCTATTTCTTGAACTTGCTGGAATCGAGTCGTTATTTCTTGAATAATCTTGTCAAATGATGTGAACACCTCTCGACGGAGTTCCTGCTCGTGAGACAAAGCTGCATCTGCGGATTCATCGCCATGCATGCGTTTTTTCCTGCGAATTCTTCTCGTTTTGAGTTTGATTCCGAGTTTTTCGCAGAGTCTTAGCAAAGTCGATTGCGGCTTGGACGAAACGGTCTCTGCTTTCCACTAGGAGAGCTTTTAAAGCGCAGAGTTTCTGAGCACACTTATCCACACTCAGTCCTCGTAGCTGCAGGTAAATCTGTGCATCATCTGCTTCAGGTAGCACTGCAGCCCAAAAGCCAAGAAAAGTGAGGAAGTTGAATGACTGCATGGCTGTCAGAAGAAGACTGGCCGACCCGATCTTGTTTCGGAAGTTTGAGATGAATCCGTCAATTCTTCCAGTACCTCAAGAACTTCCTCAAACTTATTTTTAAGCGTCTTGACTGCTACATGTCTAGCGCTCTAGCGCGTTTCAGTGACTCGTTTCACTGCTTGACCTGTGACGGCAACCAAAGCGTTCCACCGAGAAGTTGATGCAGAAAAGAAGGCAAATAGCTTCTCCAGAGGTCCAAAAAACGTCACGGAATTCACTGATTCAGAAGCAGCGTGTACCCCAGCCAAGTTGAGTGAGTGGTTTGTGCATGCAACGAATGTAGCTTTCGGATTCAGTGCTTTAATCCGGGTTTGAACTCCATTGTGGATCCCTGACATTGTGGCAGCGTTGTCATAAGCCTGTCCTCTCAAATTCTGTATGTCCAGTCCGTCTGATGTTATCTTCTTGATTATATCGTTGCTGAGACCTTCTGCATTTTTTCCTTTTGGTTCGAAGAAGTCGATGAAAGATTCTACCACGGTGACCTTTTCTCCTTCGATATGTACGTATCGGAAAACTTGGCTCATTTGGTCTTTGTGGGAGATGTCTGGTGTACTGTCGAAGATTACGCAATAATATTTAGCTTCTTGAATGCGACGGATGATGGTGGATCGAACTTGCTGTCCCAGTAAGTTTATAAATTCATTCTGGGTTTTTGGAGATAGATACGAAACTGGGCCTCTTGCTGCCAGCTTTATCTTTGTCAGATGTTCCATTAGAAGAGGGTCATATTTAGCTAGGAGGTGCACTAACTCCAGAAAGTTCCCGCGATTGCCACTATCATCTCCTCGAATGTCTTCTCGATGTCCTCTGAAGGCCAGATTCTGTTTGGCTAAGAACTGGATAATATTTAGCAACCGGTACAGTACATCCCTCCACTTCTCCTAACTTTCGAAAACTTCTTGTTGTTTCTGATCGATGGTTGCTTTACGATTCAGGCGAACTTCCAACTCCTTCCATTTCAAGAAGCTCTGCTCATGGTCCAGGCTGTTCTCATGGACTCCGATTCTTGGATTTAGCTTCCACCATTTGTTGAATCCTTCTTCAGATGCGAAGTTGGAGCCGGAATTGCCAAACAGCTTGCAACAGAAAAAATACAAGGATTGCTTCAAAGGCGAGTACACCATCCATGTTCTGAGAACCTTTTCACCGTTAGATAATGGTTTGTAGAACCACTCTCTGGTAAGTTTTCGGATACCGTCCTTCGTTGAAGTCCCTGAGCGAACAACATCGGCAAATTTGGAATCGATGTGCTGTACTGAGTCAGATCCGCGACGTACTAGAAGCGTTCTGACTTCGTCGGTCATAGTAGAAGGCTAGCAACCTACATCGTTGAGATTCACATCTTTGGCTTCGGCAGGAGCAGAAGGCTCGATTTCAATTATGTTTTCTTTGGCAACATCGAGGTTCACTTCATCTGCAGGCTTGTGACTAGATGCTTGAGGTACTTCTGGTGAGTCGACTTCGTCTTGACCCTGCTCTGTGGTGGGACCAGAACGACTTCCAACTTCGACGGCAGGCACGTCTTCTTCTTCTGCCTGTAAAATAAGTTATGCATTCCCATGAATATTGGCCGGAGGACAATTATAATCCACGCACGATTCTAGATCGAGGAATCATATACTTACATTGGAATCGCTTCCGCTGCTGCTGGATGCCGCCGAAGACGTTAACGTGGCTTTCGAACCAGAACTGAAATATTTCAGTAATGCACCTTGAGACTTCTTAGCATCTGCTTCTTTCTTAGCCTTTTTCTTGCGGTTTTCCGCACCGCTTTCTTTGACTCTTTTCATTTTCAAAAACTAGTTCAAAGGTTGAGTGAAGTACTAAATGTTTAGTTTTAGAAGATTCAACAGTATTTAAACGATAAACAACACAATCGAAATGACTTTCTGTGATGCGGGAGGAAGCATAAATATTGAGCTGGCTGAGACTAGAATAACGTTTCCGTCGAATCTTAGGGTGCATTCCGTTATTGTCGCGCGACTCTCGAAACTAAAACGGAACGTTCCGAAACTCTCGCGAAACTGAAAGGGAACGTTCCAAAACATATGATATGCGCGACCGCTGGCGGCGCTGGCGGTTACCTACTTTACCTACTGTACATACTTTATACCTATATATATGTGGTCAAAAGTCAGCCCGTTCGCAGCGCCACCGCCAGCAGTCTCGCACTCATATGTTTCGGAACGCTCCCTTTCAGTATCGCGAGAGTTTTGGAACATTCCGTTTTTGTTTCGAGATTCTCGCGACAATAACGGAATGCACCCTTACGGCCTTACTCCTTACTCACCGTTTACGAATTCACGGAAATCAGCCGAGAGCGTCCACGACGAATAGCAAACGCAGGGTAGCAAATTTCAAATTTACGTCATTGTTGTTTGTTGACTTGTCAAACGTTCTGTCATGAAACATATGATCTCTACTCTACCCGCTTCACCAGCGACATTTTGCCGTCCGGGGCGGGCCGCGCCCTCCACCCCGCCCACGCTACGCCACTGATAACCACCGCCGCTGAAATTGACACTAGTTCCTCTGGCGACATGTTGTCGACCACTGATCATGCGTAGACAGACAACGTTGCTAAACATAAGTTCCGCACTACGTTTCAACATTTTGCGCGTCAAATGTTGCCTAGTGGATACGAGGCTTTATAAGTGCTAGTGGTACAAGCAGGCCTCAAAGGTGGAGCCCCAACTGCTGCGCACGGACAGGCTACGCACTTGTGTCTAGCTTCTCTTTGCAAGAAAATGTATGCAATAACGTGTACTGCAATCTACAAACACGCTACGCACGAATACAAGATTAATGACGTCATTGCTACACGCGTGGCTTGCTCGAATAAGGCGCCTACAAAGCTCAACGCTGTCAACGCTATGCACGCGGTACATGGAAGCGTGTGTCCACGTAGCTTCACTGCGGGAGGTGGGACGTGGTGACATAGTCGTGGGTTAATATTCGTGACCCACGTTGTCAAACAAACGAACCCACGCATCTAAAATGCGCCGCGTGCCCGTGCACAGCGTGCGCCTCGGTGGGCCAGCGCCTTAATGTCTGCTTTGATCGTGTCAATACCAGCTGACACTGTGCAGTTTAGTACTCCATTTCTATTTACTCAGTTATTATATTAAGTATTATTTATAATAGACAACGGGGCTGATGATCGGTGTCAATTATTTATTTTTAAAATTAATAAACTATTTTTTTTGGTATTTTTTATTTTTTATTAATGCTTAGTTGATCGGCGCATTCAGTGATAATTATGTAGTAAGCTAAAGTAGCTGCAGCTTCGGGTAGAAAATCACTCCACTTAGGCCATTGTGGTTCAGTGCAAACTATAGCAGACACCGCGAACAAATTTTTTGCGAATTATGTTGTTGTCCGGGACAGCAAACGTCTCATGGCCGATTCCTATAATTTACGGACCATTTCTGTCAAAATTAAGACTTGTATCTTTACCAATAATGAAGCAAAGACCTCATAGCTTTGCATAGTAGACCCTCCCATATGGAAGTAACTATCACAGGTAAAATTAGCTTACGAATCTTTTTATATGCCCAGTTTGGCAATAAAAATCTTACCATTAGCAAAACGATTCGTTTTTTTATAGGAACCGAGCATCAGTCTGCTACCTGAATACGCATACACCGCGGTTGTCACATTTCACATCTGCGGGACGCATCTTTAGTTTGAAATAGCTGCTCTAGTTTACGTTGAACTTCAATGACTAGGGCTGCCTGTCCACTGGAGCGGAGTGAGGCAGCGGAGCGGAGAAATGTGCCAATATTAACCAATAGGTGCGGAGTTCTGAAGCGGAGTTTAGATTATATTGGTTAATATTGGCACATTTCTCCGCTCCGCTGCTTCGCTCCGCTCCAGTGGACAGGCAGCCTTAAGCTACGGTTTCGTAGAAGAGCGGTGGCCGCCACGTAACGTCCGCAATTTACCGGCGAATGACGTCACTGAAACGTTTATGAAAGTAAGTTGGTATGTTTTCCGAGAGAGCGTTTTTGACACCGTAAAGTCAAACGTCGCTCCCCAAAGATTTAAATCGCTAGACTTGTCCTTACCGTAATTAATCACGCGAAAAACTATCCATACTGAGAAGTTTTTTTTTAAATGACATCTCGTTGCTGACTTCTGAGGTCATGACTACTTAGCTGGGCTATCCTGTGGCAGCCTTAAGCTACTAACTTAAAGCCTCCAGCCAGGTGCACTGAGAAGAGTGAGCTCACACATTATTAAATAGCGTTTCCATGACAATCGAGTCAAGTCACTGTGTGTCAGAGTTGTCAAAACAAAATAGAACCGGGACTATCTATTGATGCGGTAGGGCGAATCTAACGATTTAAATCTTTGCCGCTACCATCATTTTCACGACAGCCGTCACTGCGGCCGTCATGTGCGGCCACCGTTCTTCTAGGATACCGTAGCTTCAGGCCGAGGTAAATAGACATTACTTCGCACATATGCTAGGCTAAGCAGTATCGTTGTCACTGTCGCACAACTGTCAAACTGCAAGTGCAAGACAGAGACGGGAACACATCTGAGCCAAAGCACATGCTTAGTAATATTGATTTATCTCGCCTCATAACGTTTAGTGTGTAATATCGAGATATTTTTATTTATCTATTGAGTAAGAGGTTGTCATATATCAACTGTAAAGATATTAAAAAAAAACAGCGTAGTTTGATAATGATAATTCATAGTTTTAACCGTAAAATAGGAACCATACAGACATTATGTATGCAACAAAAAGCAAAGATACCGGTAAGATTTGAATTTTAACATAAGAGGATATTATTAATGGTTATATCTACACCCACACAACACGTCATATCACATCGCATCACATCGCATCGCGACACATCACATCTACATCGATTTCGTTACCATTTTTCAAAAAAAAAAAAACAGTTGGCGTAGTAGTAGTTATTAATAATTGGCCCGTAAGCTGTAAAATTAAATTAGTGTACTTTGTTAAGGAGGGTCTTAATTCCGAAAAATACAAAAATAACATTAAGCTGTAAATATTAAAAAATATAAATTGAAATCATTAGTGACAGGGAAAATGATTAGTTTTAACCGATAAGTACTATTCATAATTAAAGTATAAGGTTCTTTAATAACAGTGAATATATTATCTTTAGGAAAGACGGTGTTTTTTCACCCACTCGATCGACATCGGTTGGCGGTATTGATTGATGTTAAAAATCAAAATATTCGATTTTAACATAAACCTACAAGGGCACTTATGAAACGTCAGAAGCTAGGTGCACGGTTCCAATTGGTTGTTTCTTATGGGAATGTTTTCCCTTCCGTTGATCTTTATGTGCCTGTAACAAGTCAAACCGATAAATCTTTGGTCGAGCCGAGTTGCTCCTTCATCGATCGAGCATCGATTTATAGACAAAGATCGACGCTCAGACTCTTGCTAGTCGATCGATAGATACATGGGCACTTATGAATCGTCAGAAGCTAGGTATACGGTTCCAATTGGTCGTTTCTTATGGAGAAGAGCCGGCAAAAAAAACCACGGTTACTCTTATAAAAATAATTAGGCAGAGGTATAAACCCATGTAATAGGGTAATTCTCAAATAATTATTTAAAAAAAAAAACAAAAAAAAAAACAAAAAACAATTGTTAATATTAAAAGCTGCCGTTTTCGATCATTCTGAGCAATCCTGCGTCATTTCTGCGACACTAAGCCTAGAGCTTAGTGCGGAAACTACTGAAAATTGAGTCCGTGCCACCACTGAAGTCCTTTTGATATGGCGCTAGTGTCTATGTCATTGCATCAAATTGCACTAAGAAAAATTGTTCCACAATTTACCGCTGGACGAATCTGTAACAGATTATAAATTCAAGTCAGTTTTTGTGTCTGGCTGTGTGACTACGTTGTTCTTCTAATCTCTGATGCGGTTTCCACCTTCATTTAGAGAATTTATTCCGAAAGTTTTAGATGCTAATACATTATTTATTAAACTTACGTTTACCCAATTACTAAATCACTATGTTCTGTCAAATAAGAAAAACCGTGCAGAGCAGGACGGTTTGCTAGTACTTAAATAAATAAAATGATCAAAGTAGAGATCAAGTCATATCGATGTTTTGATTAATGTTGACGAAGTGGTCAACATTAATCAAAACATCGATATGACGTCGATCGTGTGAGTGTAATAACACCTTTACAAATAGTTTAGAATATTTTAATCATAAGTTATTTTAGGGTCGAATTATTTATTCCCAATTAATTAATTTATTTATTGGTGTAAATTGACAGGTGGTTGCAGTCACTCCTAAGATAATATAAAATCCTATTTATTGTTTTTTAGACTTCAGACATATTTTACGGATTTGACACTTAGTTCTGCTTGCACTAATCAATCTGCCTAGCCTTTTTCCAAGTATGTTGGGGTCGGCTTCCAATCTAACCGGATGCAGCTGAATATCAGTATTTTACATCGAGCGACTGCCTATCTGACCTCCGCAACCCAGTAACTGGACATACCCCAAGGGGTATCGTATTACCAAGGTAAGACTGGTTGTCAGACTTTCGGGCTTTATTCTGCTTGTACCACAAACAACTATATGCGTTCAACGCTAAACCAATTTTAAAAATCATTTTTTCTCTTTCATCTACAAACGATTGACAGAAACAGAACGATGTTTTATATGCTTTTAGCGCTAAACGCATTTAGTAATTTGTGGTGCAAGCGGGCCTTAAAACCATAGACGGATAAAGATCAATATGACAAAAATAATGTGACCATTTTATTAACAGCTCGCTATGGGTGGAGCAGTATTTTATGCGTATTTCAATGACTAATATTTATACACATTTATTTAATAATTTTATAAACATTTTTTTTTATTGCTCACTATAAAGACCATTTTATTTTTGAAAGTGACGTTTACACCTGTCAGTTTAATCCGGTTAATTAATCATTCGAGTTGATTTTATTTCAATTAATATCTGCTAAAATAATCTTATAACCTAAAACTGTAAGGTAAACATTTTATCTTTGTTAAATTCCTCCCGAGCCACAAGATACAAGCGACGCTTAGTGTGGCTTTCCAAATCTGAAATAAATCCTTTCTACTTAATATAAAACAAAGTCGCGCCGCTGAGCCGCCGCGTCTGTCTGTCTGAACGCGATAAACTCAACAACTACCGAACGGATTTTCATACGGTTTTCACCAATGGATGGAGTGATTCATGAGGAAGGTTATAGGCTATTAAACATCACGGTACGACCCTTTGGAGCCGAGTAACAAGAAAAAAAAAACAATACGACTCATTTTTAATTTGTGTATCTTACAACTGCCACGTGATCGAAGTCGGGGCAGAAGCTAGTGGTGAATAAAAAAGAAAGAAAAATATTTTATTTGGGTCACGCACAGGAAATACAAACACTAATAAAAAATTAGTTATAAGCTAAGGAACTGTAAATATAATACATGGAATAAGCAGATGTTCAGAAATGAAATTAGTTGTAGATATTTATATAAAAAAAAATAAGTTTAACTAGGATATAAAGTTAAGGAAAAAATGTACATATATTGGCGGACTTAAGCGATCATGGCTCATATTAGTCCACATTGAAATACGTGTTACGCGTTTATATTTAAAAAATATTAAAATATTATTAAGTAAAAATTAGGATGATCATAGATCAAAAGTAGGGTTATTTTAAGTAATAGTATTTAGAGCAGAGATAGGGCAGATACCCCATAAACTATTTTTGTTTTATTACAAACCTCGACCGAAAACTGCATAACACTGAAAAATTTATAAAATTTTTAGAAAAACTTGGTCACAGTCAGCAAAAAAGTAGGTTAAAACAGTCCGTAAAAAAAAAACGAGCGAGAGTTACAGTAGTTACATATAATGTGTAACATCTGACATCTCACCTTGGTAATAAGCAACATTAAAGGGGCGGGGCCTCATCAAGGTCGCTTCTGACGGCCAACTCTATCACCGCGCGCGCTCATTGGTCGAATCAAATAGCGCGCGCATTCCCGGTTTCCTGTGACATACTTCCGTCCCTTTTCACGAAATCACTTCCACAGATTTGATTATTTAGATTTTGATTGCAGAAAAGCGAGAGGAAGATGTTACACATAAAAAATATTTAATTACGATTTAATTACATATAAATTTTCTTATTTGTAACAAATTGTGGAGCCCTAAAACCCTATGCTTAGCAGACGCTTTTACGACCTCTACACCCCATACCATGAACAAGAAGAGAAGGTAGACAAAAACAAAAACGGGTGGCACTCGGGGACTGCCGCCGTAAAGCTATTGCATATGTAGCATTTGTAACCTCCATACTTCCTATTTGCCAACGCTACACTTGGGATGATGACGTGATGACATAAAACAAAAATTACGTTCCCATGACAACATCACGTTTCCCATGACAACATCAAGTTGTCATGGGAACCGTCATTACATGGTAGGCGGAGTGGGGGGTGTTAGGTTTTATTTTCGTTACGTTACGGAATTTCTTGATTCGGTCGCCGCGCTCAAAGCCCGCGATAAAAGCTATGCAATAGCTTAAAAAAAAAAAGTACAACTGTAAATAATTTATGAAGATCCACCGTTGAGCTATTATTCTATATAATTAATTATAAGACATACACTGTTTAATACAGACATTGGTATGGATGACAGAGAATGTGTTACAATAGTTAAGGAAAAAATAATAAGTACTGTATAATATATAAAATAATTTGAAAGTGGGGCAGGTCAAAATAATGTGAATTAAGGTCCTATTTGAGCGTAACAATTACGATTACTTTAAAATATTAGGATTAAATTATTTATAAGTAAGTGAATTCAGTGAAGCAAAAATCAAAAGCTAAAATATTTAGAATTTTTATGTAGGTTTTAGCTCGAAGATGTAAAAAAGAAAAAGTCGTCTGATTTGAGAAAAATATAAACAATATTACAGTACGGAAAAGGCATTACGAATTCATAGCTCTCATCAAAAACTTAAAATAAATTCTTAAATCTAAAATAGGGTTAAATATCTATGTACAGACGCCAGCAAATCAGGTTACTACAATCTGTCAAATTTATTTAATAGATTTTCAACTTTATTTCTGAAGTGTAAGGTTCAAAGTTGGTTGGGAAAATTTGACAGTTTCGGGTAGCTTGATGTGCTGGCGTCTGTACGTACATCTACTACTTAGAAAGAAAGAAATAAAAATATTTTATTTGGGACACACACAGGAAATACAAACAGTAAAAAACAAACAATTAATCTAACAAAATTAACACCTTTTTATTCGAATTAACAAAAAAAAGACTTTCTTTTTTTTTCTCTAACCCTAAATCCTAACCACTTTACCTACTCGTACTATTAAATATTTTATGTTTTACTTTAGAAAGTTGACATCATAAGTATCCAGAAAAGCTATTCATTATTCTGTCAAGTAAGAACCACAAACTTATACAATTTATATTGAAAGACATGTTGAATGTTGTCGGGTTAAACCTCCACAGAAAATAAAAATCGACTACCTATTTTGTACATTTTAGTCTTTGCTTCATTGAATACCTAGTGTTACTATTTAATTATAAAAAAGTAACTACACTACTAGTTTTTAATTACTAGAGAAAATAAGGTGCAATTTATTTAAATATCAAAAACAATAATGTTTTTTTTTTTTTAAGAACAGATGTTTTATTTTTTCGCTGTTACTTGTTTACCTAATCTTAAATATCGTACTTAATAATCAGTATAATATTATATTGTTGTCTCCTCTTTGTGAATGATGAAATAGTTCTATGAGTTTAACTTGAAGTTATGAACGGATAGAATCAAAGGTGTGTGTTAATACACATAATATACAAAATAAATTAATGATAAAAAAAATTGGAACTAACAATTCACTATAAAAAGAAAAAGATAGGTTTATTTGTCACAGAAGCTCATGCATACAAAAAAATAAACACTAATGCGGATTAAAAAGAAAATAGAAACATTGTTTTGTTGTGTTTGTAGTAACTTATCATGCCCTTATTTTACTGAAAAGTATCTACATAAAAATAGTAGTGTATTTACAGCATAATAATAAATAGATTTTAAGTTTTATTATAAAGCAATACGAGTCATCGCCAAAAGAGTTAAGGAAAAAATTAATAAGTACTGTACATATAGTAATAAAACGAACAAACAGTTTTGTGAAATTAATATTAAACTTTGTTTATGAATAGAGTTAAATAGTCTAGTGGTACATTTATTTGCAAACATAGGTGACACGGTTTTATAAAAGCTCTGTCTCCTAAACTAGATTGTTAGCTTGTATCCCAGGAGAAAGCTCCCTTTCTATTTACATTAAAACATTTTGTTTACGTATTAACAAAATATATCAGAAAAAAATTAATTTATGTAGTAGAAAAAAGAAAACACGGATGCATAGAGAAAAAAAAAAACATCCCAATTAGAATTGTTTTCCTTTTTAATCCTATACTCTTTTAATAAAAAAATAATTTTGTATGCTGACACTGTTACATAAAAGTAGTAGAAAAAATAAAAAAAAAACTGCTACTTAAAAAAAAAAAACATGATTTGACTATGACAGTCTCTATGAGCAATCAAAGGCCAAGTTATAAGAATGTCCATTAATGTCAATATTGCAGGAAAATACCCACTTTAGGAAAAAATTATAAGTATTGTACTTAAAGAAAACAACAGCTGTTACGAATGGAAAGATTAAATTAAAATAGTGTTAGGTTTAAATAGGGTTGAATAGTCTAAAGTTTAAATAGGGTTAAATAGTCTTAAGATTAAATAGGGTTAGGTTTAAATAGGGTTAAATAGTCTAAAATTTAAATAGGGTTAGGTTTAAATAGGGTTAAATAGTCTAAAGTTTAAATAGGGTTAGGTTTAAATAGGGTTAAATAGTCTAAGGTTTAAATATTGTCTAACAGTATAGAGTTTAAATATGGTTAAATACGCTAGTGTTACATACAGATAAATAGTCTAGAGAAAAAATAGGGTTATTATAGGCTAGTGTTTAAATAGGGTTAAAGTATAGAGTTTAATTAGGGTTGATAAGTCTAAGGTTTAAATAGAGTTAAAAAGGCTAGGGTATAAAAAACGACATCGGGCAAGTAACGTACATTATTAGCTGTACATTATTGAATATAAAATCACAGTAAGTCTAGAAATAGTTACTGGCAATAGAACTAAGCTCTTCTATGTGTTTCCTTGACTGTCATAATTTTGTGATGTCTCTAGTCCAAAAAATCCTATGGATAAATAAAAATGAAGCTGAATAAAAACAAGATAATTATAAATTAATCATTGTATACTCGTAACTTCACGCCTGTGTTCCCAAAAGTGATAAGCAGGAGTATACACGATTCCTACATTTTGTCAGTTATAGCCAAGGTAACCTCAATGTAAAGCCAACTCGTAAAAACGCTCAATCACTACCCTTTTTAAAGCTAACAGCTTTTTTTAAAATAAAAAATTCAAAATACAAACTTCTAAAGTCATTTATTCAAACTAGGCTAAGAATTAGCACTTTACGAACGACAAAATTACATTTAATAAATGTCCAAAAAATATGTATAAAATGTCCAATTATTTAAAAAAAAATCACAGATTAAGTTAAAATATACAATACGAAACGAAACGAAACGTCTTCGAATTTTTGGTTCTAGAACATGCTGGTTTCGTCACAACTTTTTTCTTCACCGTTTTAAGAGCAGAGAAAACCGCAAATATTTACGGTTTTATAAGTTACTTCTTCTTTCTTTTCATGTGATTAGTGACTAACCTAGTGTCAGTTTTTTTTTAAATCCTCCCATGGGCCTCTGACATGGCTTCACATGTCGTCGAGAAATATCTCTCTAGACATTTTCACGGTTTCCTCACTATGCTTTCCTTCACCGTTTTTGAAGCAAGTGATAATTGTACAATACACACATAAATCCAAAAAGTCAGAGGTCTAGTCAGCGGGCCTTGGGTTCGAACTTGAGACCTATGACTTGGTTGGATAGATCCATCATCATCAGCCTACAGCAGTCCACTGCTGGACATAGGCCTCTCCAATCGCACACCATTCATCTGTATTCTCGGAAACTCTCATACAGCTGCTACCAGCCACCCTGCGAAGATCGTCACTCCAACTAGCCTGAGGGCGTCCTACCTTATATTTGCCGATTTACAGTCTCCACTCAAGAACACGTCTACCGCAACGGTAATCGATTCTACGGCTAATATTGCCGGCCCATTGCCAGTAGATAGATTGGTTTTTGTAGATCGAACATCATCAATTTTATGATAGTAATGAAATTCCATAGATGCTCATGTTCTATTCTGATTTCCGCACAGATATCAAGCACGTATAATATTAAGTTTCCCCAATCAAATTGTACATACAAAAGTGGCAAGGTCCGATTATTCCGAATGTCATATCCATATAGATAGTGTTTAGTGTGGCCTCGGATAGGAATATCCCACTTTTTTTCCCCACTTTCTCACTTTGGAACCGTTTAGGTTTACAATTTGTTTATTTTCGGTTGGATGCTTTAAAAATTAACGTCATACTGTGGGCTACACTGCCAATAGACCTTAAATGACAATATTGTTTCAGCCAATCAAAGTGAAGGAATTTAAGAACTGTCGGAAGAGGCTATCATTCTTATAGAATAGACCGACGTTGCACCTTACGACGTTTTATGCTTTAGTGTACTTCCTCACCATAATACAGTAATCATATGGGTAGAACCGACACTGGCTAACTTTCGTAATGTTACTAGTTGCCTAACAACAATGGGTTGAATATGGATAAAGAAAAGATATTCAACCCAAGTGTGTGAAAAATTTTGGGTCAGCATAGTCGGGGTTAAAGATTGTGGTGGTTGAACATAGACTATAGTTTGACCAATACCGCTGTACCGCGCCTTAGGAAGGCACGCGGTGAGACGGGGGAGCAGTGCAGGCCGCTAATTCGTCAAAGCTCTCGGCGCACGGCGTCCCGCGTCCCGCCTACCGCTCATTGGTCAACACTGCCCCCCACCTCACCGCGTATTCCTAAGGCGCGGTACAGCGGTATTGGTCAAACTATAACCCATGTTCTCTTTGATAATAGGGAAAAGCCGAACCAACTCAAAAATATTTCAATTTGAAGTGTCCATGTCCACAAAAAAGTTAGATCCTGGTTCTGTCCCATGAAAAACTAATTATACATGGTTGAGAAACTACTAAAATCATTTTTGATTCTGAACAAATTACGTCCATTCCACAACTATGTCCACCATTAGGCAGTTGCCCTTTCTAGGTTCATACAAAGTTCTTACACATATTTTCAAGTTGCTCTGGGAAAGCGAAGTGGGATATTAGTATCTAGTGAAGCCGTTTTTTATAAAAAAAGAAAAAAGATAATAAAAAAGATGACCCTAGGAATAGGCAAGAGCAATAGAAATAATACACGAGTTTTATAGAAAACTGTCATTGTTTAAAAGAGGTAGGTACCTATGGTCTTATTCGATTGATATAAAAAGCATAAAAAAATCTTAATCATTCAGCTTTGAAATCCTTTTCATTTCTTACCGAAACAGCCTTCATAAAATTCCAGTGATAGGTATTTACGATTGATAAATAAAACTATCAATTACTGATATAGGAACCAAACAATGTTTACGATGACTTAAAGAAAAGAAAAAAAGAATGAAAGAAAACTTGTTTATTCTGCACAAACAAAACGCATACATTTTAAAAAACTAGACAAAATACACACAAAACAAAAATAGCCAAAAGCCTCGTATTCAATTAGTAAAAAAGTTTGACAATATAAAGTAATAAAACTTCAACAGTCTAAAGCTTCTCCAACACATATTTGAAAAGAAAAAAAACGGCCCTTTTTGGTTTCTCCTTCTATTTTTAACTCCATGTGTATTATCTCTATGTTCTTATTAAATACCTAATAGACTTAAGTAGGTATTACAATAATTGTACATTCAACAATAGACAGACATGAGGCGGTTTTATATTTTTTAAGGGTAGCGACGTGGATTGTACATATTGACGCGCGAAATACCTTCTTTAGCGTAGAAATAATTACTTAAGCACCAAAAACAAAAAAAAATAGCGATAAGGTTGAAAATAAGTTTTAATTTGTTTAGTCTTATTATTTCCTGTACTTATTGAATCTGGCAACATTGTCTGTACTACATATAATGTAAATGCTGAGGGTGATTCGTCGTGAAGAACAAAGAAACATTGTGTTATATAGGGTGCCTGGTAATTAGTGACCGATACTTAAACACGTGTCTTTACTCATCATTATGAACAACTTTTACTATAGGACCAAACCTGAAATTTTGAAAAAAAATCTGCTGTTCCCTACAATTATGTTCTCAAAACTCGTCAAAATGTATGGAACAGCAGATTTTTTTTTCGCGATTTCAGGTTTGAAGCCATAGTAAAAGTTATTAATAATGATGAGTAAAGTCACGTGTTTAAGTATCGGTCACTAATTACCAGGCACCCTATATAACACAATGTTTATGGACATAAACATTGTTTCATTTGACTGAGACAGTGTGGGGAAATCCTAAATCTAAAGCTATAAAATTTTCATTCTTTATTTGGTTATTTTGTAAGAAAAATACCTTTTAATTAGCATAGAAATAATTAATAACTTAAAAAAAAAATTGTGATAAGGTAGAAAATAAGTTTTGTTTTTTACACTTATTATTTCCTTTTCTCATCGAATCTGGCAACATTGTCGGTCGGTAGTACCCATGAATGTATGCTAGTTTGTAAGTTATTATAAACATAAACATTGTGGTTTATTTATCTGAGACAGTATGGGGAAGTCCTAAACCTAGTGTTATAAATACTTTTCTTTGGAGTTATTCATTATTTGGTAATTTCGCAAGTCCTTCCATCTTCTAATAACCATATAAATAATGAAGAACCTAAAAAAATATTAGCGATAAAGTTGAAAATAAGTTTTGAGTTTTTTTTACTAAACTTCTTATCGAATTTGGCAACATTGACTGTACTACATACAAATGCTGACGGTGACTCGTCGTGAAGAACATGGAACGGTCACTTCTCTGCTAGTTTGTAAGTAAATAAAGACATAAACTTATAGGGAAGTCCTAGACCTAAAGAGAATAAAAAAGGTTTTTATTAATTATTTGATAATTTTCTAAGTAAACCATTTTCTATTTCAGGTGTGCCAATATGAACAAAAACATGATAACTGTAAATAAGTACTTTAATTTTAACATTGGTACACAAGACACAAGCCCTTTTCGTAAAATAAATTCTTTATTCTTCAATAAGAGAAAAAAAAAAGTTATAGTGCAAGTATTTATTTGTAAAACAGGTGGGTGTAAAAACAGGTGCTGTAAATCAAAATATGTATTAAGATCACTATGTTTTGTCGTACGGTTGACGGCGTATCTCAAAAGTAGAAGGTATCTTAAATTAGGTAGCAGAATTAAGTTACGTTAAAATTAAATACAAAAAACTTTTTTCAAAAAGTCGGTGTCTTTGGTATTGTATGTTCGTTATTTGCCACCGACTTCCGAAATTTAAGTTATTTTTCACTTTGTAGCGTTTCTTTGGAAGTCGGTCGTCTTTTTTTTTTGTAAAAAAGTTTTTATTTCTCGCTTTTTAGTGGGTCAGTTTATAATTTATCTAAGTTACAATAGCCTAATGCCAACTGCTCATCAGCTTATACAAAATATTGCTTTTCCCGATGCAGGGATGTTCATCGTTGAGGAGTTCTCCTGGTACTTCACCATCAGCTCCACTTCTCCATATGCATTGTGACGAGCATAAATTGCATTGCAACCATATTAAAGTAATCGAATCGCAACCCGTAAAATACTTATTATTGAGTAATTCCGGTGGCCATTTGTGGTCTTTATCATCAGTTCCACTTCACCAAATGGTGCTTTTCAAGAGCAACTGCACGAGTTACTATAAAAAATATCCAAATCGCTATAGGTTTACCTATAATATTTGAAGAGTTCCCTCAATTTCTCCAGGATTCCATCATCAGATCCTGACTTCCTCGAAAGTATACCCTTTCAAACAAAAAAAGAATTTTGCAAATTCGTCTATATATGATTGAGTTATGCCCGAATACATTAAAAAAAAAAAAAAAAACATACAGACGAATTGAGAACCTCCTCCTTTTGGAAGTCGGTTAAAAATATAAACAACCGAATTAATAACCGCTTCCTTTTAGAAGTTTGTTAAAAACCGTTTATATTAAAATTACGCTGTGAACTTTTTAAACAAAAATACTTAAGACATCTCAAACGCCCGCCTTTCGCCCCTTCCAAAAATCAAAAGTTAGTCTTCTACTAACTTTTTCGAAGATAAAAAAATGTTTTTACTGATAAGGTTTCCTCATGCTTTCTCAGTTTAAAAAGCATACTGTTTATTATTATAATTAACTAGTTTAATTTTAAATAAGTCAAAATGTAAATATAAAAAAAGAAATTCGTATTGTGTGGAATCAAATAGATATAATATAGCAGTTAAGTAGACACAGGTGATGAAGCCGAGTATTAGTTTTAAGAACTAGGAAATAAGCGAAAAAGGAAATAAAAGAAATGGTAAACCTAATTAAGGTAGGAAAACAGGTAAAAAGCCGTGAATACACGTTCTGTTAGTTTATATTTAGTTGTAGTTAGTATATAATTAGATATACGCACAATATGTGGCCTCTGGTTACAAATTCGTCACTATGGGTGCCTGTCGTAGCATTATTCTTCGAAAACTAACGGCCATTTTGTTTGACGAACTCTAGGCGAAACCAATATGATGCCTAACAAAAGAGCACGCTCGTGTCAGCGTCGAGAGCAGTGTTGCCAACTGCACCGTAATTACGGTAAAAACACCGTAATGGGGCAGATGGATTATTGAGCGTATTTTTATGTCATAACTGGTAACATTTCAAATAGTAGTGGACTAGGGGGAATTCCCCAACCATAGATAAAAGTTTGAACCAATGTAATACGTTTACCGCAAATAAACGAATTTTCTTTCTTCTTCTTTCTTTCTAAAAACTATAGAGTTGCCTAATTTGACAGACTCCTTAACCTTTTTAGGGTTCTGTATTTATTACCAACTTTCTTCATTCAGATAATTCTTTGCGTAATTTTTTTTAATAAATCTGCGTTGAAAGACATTAGGGTACAGGTCGTTCGTTTCTCTCGCAGTTAAGTTGATGCTTAGGAGACATAATACTGAAATGTATAGAAATGATGATGATTACACAGTTATTTTGTCATAGTCAGACTAATTAAAATATGGAATAAGCGGATTTTTTTTTTCAAACAGCAATTTAATTTACACCACTTTTTAAAATCTACCGTATTTTTTTTAAATCTACCGTGTTTATAAATTACTGGGAACACCGTAATCCATTATTTGGGGTTGGCAACACTGGTCGAGAGTGGAAATCCAACAAAAAATAATATTACATACATATAGTACATAAATATTATTTTTGTATGGTAGTTTTGGTTAGTAATAAAGTAGTTAAGACTTAAAATAACTAAGTATAAGTAGGTAATAAGTAGTGTAGTGTAAGTAAGTAATCATAAATAAGTAATCATAAGTAAAACGATATAGATCAATTATTAGTCTGTAAGGTATTATCCAATCATATCAATGCCGGCACACTCTGCTACAAAAATATCAACACCATTTTGAATGGATATCGGAAATTATGAGAATTCAACTAAAATACTCAATTTATAAGATACTGTAGCGACATCTATGTAGCTACGTAAGAACTACGTAGTCAGTTAACAACACTGACGTCACACAATCCTACATCGCACAAACAAAGTTTGCCAAGAAATCGCCCTTGACATTTGGAAACACAGACAGAGAGCCAGCCAGAGTAAATGCACCCGTCTGGCTGGTGAATCTTCTCTTTCAACGGGGTAACAGGTTACCACCTCATTCCTCCATTTCCAAACTGGTGACCTCCAACTTGGTGGTGGCCAACTGAAGTGCAAATTAATTTCTAAATTAAAATCGAATTTTGCGTCTGTGTGACCGCGTTGTTTTTCTAAACTTCGCAGCGGTTTTTGATGCGGTTTCTACCATTATTACATAACATACATAACCAGCCTATAATGTTCCCACTGCTGGGACACAGGCCTCCTCTCAGTGAGAGGGAGTGGGCTATTATCCACCACGCGGGCCCAGTGCGGGTTGGTAGATGTCACATGTCTTCGAAATTTTTGGTTCTTGAACATGCCGGAAGTCATCACGTGACCAATTTTTTTGCGATATCCAGAAATGTGGTATTGTTATGTTGGTAGCCAAGGTAGCAAGGCAGTTAGGTAATATGTAGATCATAACAGCGAATGTGTGCAAGAATGATTCACGAAAAGTAGAGTAAAATAAGAAGTGTTCGGACCTAAGTGCATTGAGCGGTACCCGCAACAAACTTGATAAACTATACAACATGTAAAAAAAAGCCTGTCCGATCCGTGAGGGTGTTGTTAAGTATCGTACTGAGAGTCTATTTATGTGATTATTTAGAGAAAAAAAAAAATCGCCAATTTTTTTAAATGTGGAATTTTACTGGATTATTAGGCGCGAGCGTCATTTAGCGGATGTATACAAGTCATAACCTATGACCCCGTTGAAAATTTGCTAATTTTTTATGAATTTTGTGTAATATTGGTACATAAAATGTGAATTTTAAATAGCAATAACTTTTATTTTCTATAATAATTAGATTTTTTATTAGGTACTTTTTGGTAATGTTATTGCAGTATCTACCAGCCCCTTTCGGATCGCACAGGGTTTTTTTTTAACCACTGTATGCCATTCAAGTTTTTAATAAGCTGTAAGCAAGGCTGCTTAGGCGAAGATGGCTAAGATATATGTAGTTGTAGGCTAAGATGTAGAGTAGAAAAAAAGCATTTAGCTGTCGGTAGTTGAAACTTGAAAGATGGCGTACCCGTTTAGCATTTTAGATCAGTATTTCAGGAAATCCATTGTAAAATATTTACAAGAAACAGACTAGACTAGTCTCAAAATTAATTGAAAATTCTAAATACCAACTCAAAATCAAAAGACATTTATTCAAATTAGGCTGAGTATCAGCACTTTTTTGATCGTCAAAATTACATAAGACAGCCGCCCAAAACGCCCCCCTCCCTTCAGCACTTCCTAGTGCTTTAGCTGGGTAGAAGTGGCGCAACAAACTCCCCAGCAGCACAGCTGTCTCTTAGAAGAATATGATTATGCAAATTAACATTACAAAACAAAGAAAGTAGCTATAGGGACATAAAAAGTCGACTACAGCAGAGCCCTGCGTTCACTGTAGTAAGGGTGAATAAAACTGGAGGTCCCCTATTATCCAGAGTTGGCACACTAACGACTAGTGCTCTCCCCTAGCCATGAAGCCCTTGGCATGTGCGACCTTTGGATTGTATCTCTCTTGGTCTGGTTCCTCACCCTAGATCTGTCTCGGCAAAGTAAACTCTACCGGCACAGACCCAAAGTTCGGAGCACACAAGCCCCATCACGACGTCAACGTAGAGATATGGCGGTGGGGTTATTATTATTATAACTGACAAACATGTATTATTATTATGACTGGTAAACATTTTGGCCACGGTTTTAGCTATTTTCATAATAGTTAGTGTCGACTTAGCAACTGTCGGCACATACTATTATAATTCTGAACCAATTCACAAAGAAAATAGAAATAGAGCGCATTTTTTCGTCACGGACATAATACAACATCAACAACAAAAAAGGAATCTGAAGGGTTAGGGTTTTACCTTTAATATACCTATAACCTACCTACATTTCGCCAGATAAGTTTAATAATAAAACAAATACAAAAATAACAAGTGTAAATGAAATTAATAAAACAAACACTAAAATAAGACAATCATAATGGATTTCTCTGAGCATACCCACACCGACTGGGTTACCTATGTACAGGTACTCAATACTTTATTGCATTCCACATGTATTACATGGATGGTACATAACATAATAAAAGATCAATATGGACACTGTCGGGCACAGCAGAATTAAGAGAGAGGAAAAGGGCTAAGTAGCAATTCATTATTATTATAGATTCTCTTCCTCTCTCAAAGAGAAGAGACCCTTGTCTCGTCAGTGGGAACATTATAGGTTGAGCATTCTAAATTATCTTAAGAGGTAGCCCTCTCTTTTACTAATTTACAAAAGTAATCTTTCTGTAAGCCTAGCGGCTCTTCCAGTTTCATATTATCTGATGATCTGTTTTCCAGTCAGCCTCCCGAAGGCTACCACATACCATATACTTCCTGGTGTTACTAACTCAGTATTAACAAGCAAGCTAACAAAGTTGGAAGATATTATACAGTATGAAAGTATTGAGTTCGTACATTATTGTGGAGAAGCTATTAAATATAGGAATCTAGTCAGTATTCTTTAAAGCAGCTATTTTCGAGTTTTCTTGAGCTTCTTATTAACCCCATGTATTGAAAGCTAATACCATACTTTTCGTTGGATGTTGGAAAGACAATATAAATAAAAAAGTACTTAAAAGAAGGTAATCAAAATTACAATTAAAATCACCTCTAAAGTTGGACTTTTAATCGTATTTAGTAAGTTGACAGTTCGAAGCAAAATAATTCGGTAATCATTACTCATTGTTCTAATTTAACAACTTACTTAACTAAATAAGTAAGTTGTTAAATTCAATGAAAACCATGAATAGGTACACTAAAAAGTTACGTTAACAACTTAAATAACTTAAACAATGAGTAATGACCGATTTATTTTGCTTCGAACTGTCAACTTAGGTACTGAATACGATCAGCTGATTCAAATAAAATCGGCCATCTTGCCTCTTAGCATCCTCATAACTGTGGACCGGTGGTGTTTAATTTTGACAGCTACTAATCAATTGCTTAGCGACCTCTAATCGCTAAATAGCGTTTATGAGTAAGAATTTT
The DNA here is from genome assembly GCA_949152395.1 of Agrochola litura. Lineage (NCBI taxonomy): Eukaryota > Metazoa > Arthropoda > Insecta > Lepidoptera > Noctuidae > Agrochola > Agrochola litura. The sequence goes on along the minus strand of OX424513.1, from coordinate 17,820,619 downwards.
GCTAATCAATTGCTTAGCAATTGATAAAAATTTAAGAGGCGTTTATAAATAACACTGTAAAAGTTAAAAAAAAAAATCTTATGCTTTGTTGGGTTACCCAAATACAGTAGGCAATAAGTCGATTGTAGCCGCTTTAAGGCATTTTTAAGATAATTAATAATTGAATAGGAATAGGTAATGCATAAGTAGCACGCGTGATGATGTAAATCGAAGCGGATATGGACGTGGAAAAAACCAAAGAAATAAAATAGTAGTGTGTAAATAGTAACGATTAAATAACATAAGTCATATTATGATATCAGCATTAATCAATACGCTATCATAATTAATTATAAGTCGGAATAAGGTATGTTAATTATGCATAAGTAATAATAAGGTATCATAATTATACATAAGTAATTATAAGGTACCTATCACAATAATTATTCATAAGTAGTGATTATTTTAGAATACAACAAAGGCGAAGAGAACGTGATGAATCTAGAGACATAATGAAAAAAATAAACTTCGTAGTATGTAAATAATACTAATTAGGTAAGTATCATAATTATAAGTAAGTGGTGATAAGGTATAATAATTAATTAAACATCAGTGTACGTACAAAAAATACATCAATGTAGCAAAATATGCCAAACGGAAATAGAATAGAACAATACATCTTTCCCTTGTTTAAAAAAAATTGTGCGCTTTTACTTACATACTTTTAAATTTATTCTTCTTGCCCATACCGCTGCCGGTGACTACTGGCCTCATTTGAAGAAACAATAATAATTTTAAAATATTTAATTATCATTAAAATTTGTATTTTCCTTTAGAAAATTCTTTATCTTATGCCCACTCGCGTCACAAATATGTTTATCGCTAAATATATCTACTTAAATTCATCATTCTGTCTTCGTCATCTTCAAACGATTAGCAGAAACTGTACGATGTTTTAAGTTCCTTTAGCGCTAAACGTATTTTTTTGTGATTTGTGGTGCAAGCAGGCCATATAATATGAATTGTGAATTGGGAAATAATATTATAATAGTAACAAAATGAGTTAAAGTTAATAAAGTAAAGTTTATTAATTTTATTAAATAATAAAATATTTCAGCCAGGCAGTTCAAATAAAAAATACGTACGTTCTTCTAGATAAAGGGAAAAAATAATGTCTCATAATTATTATACAATATCTTTTATTATGTTTTAAATATTACACAATCGTTTAAATCTGCAAAGGTCAGGCTACCTTTGAAATTATTATTACTATTACTTATAAACATGGCTCTTTCTCCATAGGCTCTTTGCTTAGCATAAAAAGAAAAAATAACTTTTACCATCTTAAAATACAGGTGAATAGCTGACAACATCTTACTCATTAGAACATATTATTTATTTATTTATTAAATTAACTATAAACTTGTAATACGGATTATTTAATAATAAAAATATATGTACAACGTTTCTCTAGTCCTTATTATCATGTCGAATAATAAATATAATAATATTTTAGTGACATCACGTGACATGAATAAAATAAGAAATCGTCGATATATGATTATGTCACCGATGGACCTATTACCAAATTCTGCGGAAAGCACAGAATCGGTCAAAGTGGAGGTGCTGCTGAACATAGGCCTCCCCGCCTATGTTCAGCAGTGGACGTCTTTCGGCTGAAATGATGATGATGATGATGATGAATAGTCTCGATAATAGTCTAAAGATCTAAAGACTATAGTCCCAGCATTTTGTGAAAATTAAATAGAATTTAGATTAGATTAACCCTTTTACCCAGTATCTAACGGGAGAAGGGCCCGATTCCTTTACTTACCGTCACTTGTAACGTTACTGGCCATCTTATACTTACTACCGTCAAAATCTTAATAAAAAGACTATAAGTATAAGTCAGCAAATTTCAGTGCAGAAAATGATTAGTTACATTTAAGAACCGGGCGTTATTCTTGCATTAAGAAAATTATCATAATATTATGTAGAAGTCATTATAAGTGTAGTGAAATTATGTTTTTGAACTTTTATTTAAAACATTTTTAAGTCCTCCCAAAAATTGTATCATAATGGAGGCAGTATGCTAAAGAGCCAGTCATTAATGAAGTATGAAAAACCTAGTTGTAAGTTAAAGTAAAAAGAAAATACTCGTTCCGGGATAGTTAGTAATTATTAAAAGGATATTATGGGAATTAACAATAAGATTATCATTAAAATATGTGTAGGTATATAACGGGTGTAAAAATACCCTTGAAGCCGAGAGTCACTTGTCCTTCCGGTTTTTTTTTGTACTGGACCTAAACTGGGAACCTCTTGGTTACGGAGATATTGAAGGTGAAAGTACCAACTTATTAAAATGTTTTTTTTTTGTGAAAATAAGTTTTAAATGAATATTTTTATATTTAACTTACCTTTTTGAATACCTCTACGATCCCTGTACTGTTGTATGCACCCATAAGCACAATGTTTTGCATGTTTTTCACACATAAAATAAAAGTCGTTTCCCAGCAATTATTTTTGCATAAAGTTACTTAGTGTGATGTTAAGAATTCGTATATGGCGGCTTCGTGAAGGGTCTTGTTACACCCTGTATAATTAAAAACCTAGAAAGTAATTTTTATTTTTATGTTTATTTTTGTATATTATTCTGAGGTCCTCCTTAAAACTGTTTTGTAATTGGAGGACGTATGGCAAAGTCCACTAATTAATGAATTATGAAAAACCTAGTTGTAAGTAAAGCATGTGTGTCATTTAAACAGTTAAGGAAATTAACAATAAGATTATATAAAATTAAATATGTATTTATTTTAAAATTGTAGTAATTTTTGTGTTTTTTTTTTTAATATTCTAAATGTTTTATTTTAAGATATTCAAAAAAAAATACAATTACTTAATACTCTTCTCAAAATGGTTCGGTTTTTTTATCTGAAATATTTGATTTACGTAGAATCAAAGGAATTTGACATTCGAATGTCAAATTCTTTTGATTCCATCTGATAGTTCTGTCATTTCCTAAGCTAAAGATCCCGTAGAGGGTGTTCTAGCTTTTGGTTTTAGCTTAGCTTCCTTTCTAGCATCTTAATTACGTTTTTTTTTGTGTCGACATTTCTTCGCACGGTACTTAATATAAAATAATATGCATTATTTGTAAATTATAAGTACAAATAATATTTGTGGATAAAGTCAATTATTGAAAAATTGTAATGTAGTTTTGATATTTAAATAATTTAGGGAATTAAAATATTAATAGGTACTTAATTTGTGTTTGGCTTACATATCAGGATAGCTCTCAAGAACAATTGTTAGGAAATATGGTAGACATTACGCTTCTAAGGATGAACTGCGAACGAGCCAAGACATAACTAACATTTTCGCAAATTATTATTTTATTTAATCCCTTTTCGGTATTTTGTTAAGACGCTAGGTAACGCCAAAGACCTTGAAGAGCAAATCTCATACATTTCGGGTCTAGCGCTGAGTAAAATTGAAATTATTTTTTTTTTTTTTTTTCCGAATTACACATTAATAAAAATAAATTGCAGATTAAGATGCTTCTTCTGTTGTGTGTATGTATTAAAGTATATTAAAAGCCCCCTTTTCAAGTGGTGAATGTATTTTTTCATCTATGTATAAGTTAGTTATAAGGTGGCCGCTTCTGCGGTCAGGTGTACGATTGGGACAGAAAAATACAATTTAAAGGATGAATAACAGTAGAGCGTCACCTCGACCAACCCCTTGAGGGATAACAGGCAGGTGACGGTAGTCATAGGTAGGTATAATTTGACATAAGTCGTAGGTATGTTTTGTCATAAGTTGTAGGCATAATTTGTCATAAGTTGTAGGTATAATTCGATATAAGTATACTGTATAATTGTATACAGGCTGTGGCGTAAATAACTGGATAGCCAGCGAACAGGGAATTTACTTTTAGAAACATTAACTTATCAACTTTTGTTGGCAAAAGGATTTTAGGTATTTTATTAACTTTTTTTTGTAAACTCAAAAAAAAATATTTTGATTTGTGAGACGGATGCTACGTGCTTATTTTAACTTAAAAACTAAAACTAACTAACTAACTTAATATTAAAACATTAAATTATCAAAACTTCACAATCTCGAGAAGATTGAAAATATTGAAATTAATGATTCTTCTTTATTGAACATATCGATTTTATTTTAACGTTTCATAGAATATAAAGCGTAAAAAGTTGTTTTTGTACGAGTCATAGGTATATGATTAATTATCAAAAATCAAAAGGATGAAATGAAATTGTTTATTCTATAAACAGGATATTTAAAAAAAAATTGCTTGATGGAATCGACATTTACTATCTGACTACCCCTGAAAATAAATGGCAAAACAAACTCAGGGGTCAATCAATCTGTTTATTAAAAATATACCAAAAATCTTTTTTATTTTGTATTTCATCGATTATCCATTATAAACGCCACATTCTGTAATATAATCTAGTCTTAATTATGTAACTATAAATTGAATAAATGGATGCATCGCGGGATCATAGAAATAAATGTTCGTTAATGAACTCTTGTCATAATAAGTGAATAAGTCAATAATTAATTACTCATTTAGATATTAATGTTTATTTATCTGTGTTTAGATTGATGTCTATAGTTTGTATGTCTATTTATGGTATAATAAATGTGCAAAACAAAATGTTGTTTAATTTTTGTAGGTTACCTACTTGTACTGGTACCTTTTCTTAATTTACTCAAACTCAAAGCATTAATTTAAATTAAACCATTTTGAATCGTCAAAGAGTCGGTCAGTTAGTTAGAAAGTTGAAGCTAGTTGCCCTTTAAAAAACGTAGATTTCTATGGAGAAGAACGAGCAAAAAACTCCCAAGTAATCTTTAAATTAAGAACAAAATCCTGGGTACATATCTACCTACAAGTTCCTTCCTCAATTATATATACAGGGTCAAACTAAATTACCTAGCGAAACTTCACAAACGTGATTAATTTAAATCTAAACTGGATAAAACAAAAAAATATGATTTTTTTGTGGGATCATCTACAGCGGCTCAGTATAGGTAGTCACCACGAAAAACCTGTTTTTGGGTAGGTAATCTTCACAGACGGATTGATATCGAAACCTAAACACTACAAAACAAAAGAAAGCAGATATTCTTAACAACTCATTATGTACAACACTATCAGCGGTCGTTGACCCCCAGAAAAAATATCATTTTTTTGTCGTGTTTAGATATCGATCCCATAACATCTACAGTTTTCTTAGCTATTTTAATTTGAGCCTGTAGAACCAAGGTGTCAAAGTAAGATTAATTCCTAACATCCTTTAGATTAACTTTTAGTTAATCAATTTACCTAGCCTTGTCCTAACTATGACGGGGTCGGCTTCCAGTCTAACCGGATGTAGCTGAATACCAGTAATTTACATGGAGCGACTGCCTATCTGACCTCCACAACCCAGTAACTGGGTAATACGATACCCTTTGGTAAGACTGGTTGTCAGACTTTCGGGCTTCTGACGACCCGTAACGACTGTCAAAGATCCACGAGTGACAGCCGAGCCCAACGGCTTAACGTGCTTTCCGAGGCACGGAGGAGTCTCGGTATGTATAGATGGTTACCCATCCTCGGACCAACCCCGGCAAGCGTAGCTTAACCTGATGGATTGATCCGTGCGGCTGTTATTACTTAGCCACGGGCTCCTCTTAACAACTAAAAGTACCTATTTATTAATTACCGTTGGTCTAGTGATCGCAAGCGCTACTGCTGATCATGAGGTCCTGGGTTCGATTCCCGGGTCGGGCAATGTGCTATTAGCGTTTTCCATCAAGAATTTCTCAGTTTCAGCCCGGAGGCTGGATTTGTGCCCGGTTGATGGCAATAGGCTCGCCCCCTATTACATGAGACTCAAACATAATTGGCGAAATGTGGGTGTACTATAGAAACACCTCTGCCCAACCCTTCGGGGAAGGCTGGCGTGATGTTATGTTATGTAATTCTAATTAATTACCATAGTTATCAAGCTTGACTGAAAGAACAATAAGTTTGGTCCAAGACATGGGAAATAGCAGTGGCTGATCCAGGATTGTCGTTTGGGACCCCGCTGAGGGCAGATTTTTGCAAAGTCAACTCTAAAAGACCACACAACAGTTTACAAGCCTCCTCAGATTACTTTTCGCAAATTCCTTAATAACTTCGTTAGGTTGTAGACTACCAGAGAGATATCTTGGTGAACATACATGTCGGCTAAACCAGGCATGGTGAGTGGCATAATTATGCCACTGGCGCGCGGATTAAAAATTCGTCACGTAAACAAAACATCTTATAGAAAAAACTTGAAAACATAATATTTATTATGGTATGGATAATTGATGACAATTGTACATTAGGTAGTGTAAATACTTGCTTGCTTCTTAAGCCGCTTAGGCCCCGCTTAGGGGGGGTACCCCCTTGATCCGTTACTGGGAAATAGCGCTGCGAGGAGCTTATACAGAATTGCTGAAAGATAGCTAATTGATTCAGGCGCAACCTTGCGGAAATCCATTATAAAATACAATAATAGACGTTGATAGTAACCTATTCTGCTTAACTATTCCTAAAGAGTCATAAAAAACCCTGTAAGAAATCGACACGTGTTTCACCTCTCCACGAGGCATCCTCAGGATGACGATTGACTTGTCGCGAACCTGAACATGGCGTGTTGTAGAACAGAGAGAATTGATGATAATTACGATGATAATCGAATCAGCTCGAATTTTCAACAAAACGGTGTTTTGATGAAAATAATAAATTATAGAAACGCCATTTTTTCAAGGCTGGGTTGAAGTCTTAAAGATCTTGGAATAATTTTTCTTTACTCTCAAAAATCTTAACTAATATATTATAAATGCGAAAATGAGTGTGTTTGTTTATTTGTGTGTTTGTTTGTTACGCTTTCATTCTGATAAGACTGAACGGATTTAGATGAAATTTTTCACATGAGTAGACCAGAGCCTGGGTTAGGACATAGGATACTTTTTACCCGCTATCCCCATAGGATCGAGACTTTTGCGGGTCAAACCGCGGGGCGCAAGTAGTCTTCTATAACTCCAATTAACAGCTAAATACTTCTTCATAACAGAACCAATCAATATACTGCAATGCAGTTTCCATCTATTTTCGGCGATACCAGGAAATATGCCCCTTCCCCCTTCCGCCACGTGTAGAACATTCTGGAACTGCTAGAGGGAGAGAGAAGTAACAATTACAAAGACAGGTGAGAGGTCCAATAGTGCATCCTTACAGCGCATGCCTAGATTTATTACAGATAGTTAGGGAGCTAGAATTTAAAATAAATGTTTTATTCATGAGTTTTGCACGTCAATCCCTAGAGTAAGATCTTTATGTCTGTAGAGAAACCTGGAGACTCATTTTAAATAAACCTGTTAAATGTCATTAAGCTTATGTACTTCCCTAAGACCAAAGTAACTTTCAAAAAGAACTAATTATAATATACTTAATTTAATATAATTTGAATGAGAACTGGGATAAAAAATAATTGTTGAGAATTGCTGATGGCAGCAGGTTGTTAAGGAAAACACGATCACCAATCACAAACTAAGTATTTATTTATACTTGTTGGTAGACACTTCACAATGGGTTCGGCTTATTATTACTAAAGTAATTAATTTAATTAAACAGAGCGCGTGTATGGCGAATCACTGTACCAGAGAGAGAGCGAGAGAGCGAGAATGTGTGAAAGGGATGGATAGAAGTGTCGCCTAACCATACAGGGTGGCAGGGACTTCGACGCGAAAACTGCTATCATAGATTCAGTACATGATTCTGAACACCCCTATATTTAAATTTTTCACCTGTTATTAAAAAAAAATCTTCCGTTTCATAGAAAAGTGCAATACCTGCTCGGTCAAAATGTATGGAACAGCTGTTTTTTTTTAAATAAGCGACTAAAAATTCCGTCGCAGGCGGGTTCAAAATGCGGGAAAAGTTATTTGACAATTTCCCAAACAAAAAAAAAAGTGGGGGTTCAGAATCATGGTACTGAATCCATGGTAGCAGTTTTCGCGTCGATGTCCCTGCCACCCTGTACCTATATCAGATAGATCCCAAATATCAGAAAATTGTTAAGTATAATTTTTCGTAGTCACTAATAGTTATTACTGCTTCGTTGGTCTAGTCGCAAGCGCTACTGTTGAGCATGAGCTCCTGGGTTCGATTCCCAGGTCAGAGAGGCAAATTTCGCGCCTTCACGCCCCTAGCCGCCGCAGGAGATGCCCTGGGCGTCGGGAATCCCAGGCAGATTCCCGGCCACCGTAGGCGCGGGCTTGCGGACAGTGAGCAATAGGTAGCTCGCCGTCCGATAAGGACCAGGCCCGGGTCGACGGCGCGTTGTGTTCCACGCGCGCCTCAAAGCGATGTCAGCACTACTGACGGGATCCGCTAGGGCTGATGCCTTCCGGGGTCGCGGGAAAGTCCGAAAGGGATACCGTGGCCCCTGGCAACATACAGGCAACTAAAGGAACACGGGTGGGTTTTAGTCAGTAAGAGTCTAAGACGTCCTCCCGCTCCGCCCAGAGCCGGAGAGGTTATTTGATAATTTCCCACGCAAAAAAATAAAAGGTCGGACAAAGCGATATTGAGTTTTCCATTAGGAATTTCTCAGTACCAGCCCGAAGTCTGGATTTGTGCCCGGTTGATGGCAATAGGCTATTATTGCAAGGAACTTAAACGTAACCGGCAAAATGTGGGTGTGCCTGCTAATATGGGTATACCTTTGCCTAACCCTTCGGGGAAACAAGGCGTAGATGCTATATTAGTTTAGATGTAATAGTTATTAGATGTAATAGTTATTAATAGTAGAAGAGATGAAGCTCCATTTCAAGAAAATAGAACGACAGCAAGGAAAAATCTTTCTGCGATTAACAAAATCAAATAGTTACCTAATTAAGAGTCCGTGCACAAAATTCACTCGACAGAGTTTAGATAAATTCTTGCGATGCTATATTTGTGTGCACCGTTCAAGCACACACGCCTAAACATCGAGCGTAGTGATCGCTTAAACAGTTTTGATCCCATAGTAGATGATATTTTTTTAAGTTATGTACGGTTAAGAAATAAAAGTTTGGAATGTTTGTGTATATTCGTTTAGTTTATTTATAACAATCAACATAAAAATGCTACAATTTGGTGTTAGATTAGAATTACCAGATGAAAAAATCAAAAGTCCGGAGAAAAGGATTTCCATTGAAAATCCTGAGATTTTTTAAAGTTTGTGAATTTTCTCTCAAACGTACTTAACAATTTTAAAAAGTCGTAATATAAGCGTTTTTATACATTGCGGATCTCGCTCACGCACCGCCATAAAAGGTATCTAAAACTGATTAAGTAGGTACCTACTTGGATAAATAAGTATTGATTTTAATTCTGCAATTATTACCAAAGGAAGATTATTTTTAGTTTGTTTAACTTTTTACAAAGTCAAAGTCATTTATTTGCTTTAAATGCGGTTACAAAGGTGTTATTTAAGTATTCTTGTGCGATGACACATTTCGCCATATTTTGGCATGCAAATAAAAAGCAATTATCTCTAACTAAAGTTGAAAATAGTGATTAGACATGAAATTAAAGTAACGAGACGTTTACGTTTACTAACGAGATCTTTAAAATATAAGCTGAATTTGATTGAAAATTCTAAAAATCCTAAGATTTCATGAGATTTGCAAAATCCAGCCGCAATCCTGAGAAGAGTCCAAAAATCCTGAAATCTCAGGAAAAATCCTGAGATATGGTAACCCTATGTTAGATGCATTTAGGTATATTTAAAAATTCAATAACATTGAGGTAAGAGTTTTACATAAATATGAGTAGTGGTGCCGATTCTCTTGTACAGACGCCAGCATATCAAGCTACCCGAAACTGTCAAATTTTCCCAATCAACTTTAAACCTTAAACTTCAGCAATAAAGTTAAAAATCGATTAAATAAATTTGACAGATTGTAGTAGCTTGAAGTGCTGGCGTCTGTACACCGAACTAAACTTTCACTAAAATTCCTTACTTTTGGCTATAAGAATCTTTAAGCTATTCTGTAAAAAAAATCTCAAAATTTAAAAATAATTTTGCTAGTCTTGCTATTTAATGCAACTTGGCAACTTTTTAAACTCTCAGCAATTACTAATATGTAAATATAATTGACTTTGAAAACTAAACGGGTTGTGTAAGAGGAAATTAGTTATAATTGTTTAACCATAAATTGTTCTTAATTAAAAGTATTTGAATGTTAACTTGTTTGTTTATTTATGACGTAGACGGCTCTCGGCCTAGAGCGCCTGTTGCACCCACAGCGCATGTCGTGCTCAAAATAATATCTACAGTCGTCGGAGGCTGCGCTATTGATTCATAGACCTCGAAGCTGATCGGCCAGCTCAGTTGTATAAAATGAACGACGGTACATGCAAAGATGGCTCAGGCATTTGTTCAAAACATCCTCATCTATCTGCTTTCTTTTATTTAATGGAGACCATCGTTGTTGGGAGTTGTTTCCTTAATCTTTTTTTGCGGCGACTGCAGAGGTGAGTCATCCTATGTTATCTTTATTTACCTATTAGATATGTATAAAGTTTGTGCCTTTCCGTTGTGAGACAGGGCAATTTCGACCTAAGAGTGTTTTTCCACAAAGTTTTTGAAGTGAAAACTTCATTAGGCGCGTTGGGCATTTTTGAGATGGGAAAAAACAATTGAACTCGCGACACCGTTACCGACACCTTATTTTTGCAGACGCGATTGTGCTCTTTATTTGTATTATGTTACGGATCAATGTTCTATGCAAGTATTTTTACTTTAAAGGTTATAGAAGTTTTTTTTTTTTTTGTAAACGCGATTGTGCTCTTTATTTAGAAATGGTTACGGACCAATGTTCGATAAAAGTTTTTTTCTTCCACCAAGGCGATCTTGTTTAAGTTTTCACTTCTGTCGGCACTCCCATACAGGGTGTTGTGTAAATGTTACGTTGAAACCTAATCTTTTTGGGTATAAGATTTGTCATACCTAATGGTTATTATAGAAATAAATTATTCTAATTATGGATTATAGGACAAAAAATCTGTTTGCCATTCTTGTTTTTGTAAATGATTGAAAGTCAATATAGTTAAGAAAGTTCGGAGTCCCCGAGCCATTTTTGACTTACACAATGCTTAACGACTATGCAGATGGCTTCCACTTTGGGCGTGGGAATACCGGGGGGTGGGCTGGGGTAGTAGGGGTACAGCTGCCTCCTTTTGGACCTGGAATACCACCCGTGAGGCCTGCCTGTCTCTCATTATTACTTGGAGTTTCTGCCTTTCCGTAAGTGTCCATTAGCTTTATGTAAAATAAAATATTTTTAATTTTTTTAAGGCGGCGTGCAGCTGCTTTGGACAGCGACGCACGACGTGCTCGCCAAGGCAACGGTGGCAATGACGCGCGACGGCTCACCAAGACAACGGCGACAAAAACGCACAAGGCGACGACGCGAGGCGCTAATGGTATTATTCCCTCTCCCACATTAAACACATGTGACTAAAAGAGTGATGAATATAAATGTTGATGGATGGAGAGGGAGAGAAAGGTCAAAGGATTGGAAAGATTGTGTGAGGAATGCTATGAAAGAAAGAAAGAAGTGAATGATAGCGTGACGGTTGACAGGGGAGAAAGGAAACATGGTGCGCCAACCCCACGTCACATGGGACAAGGGCAGGAAGATGACGATACCCTTAAAGGCGGGAGGGGGAAGGGTGGATTAATCCAAGAGCGGGGTAGAGCACACCCATGATATATGTGATCTTTTCTACGGCGCACAAAGAGCAAGTATTTACTTTTTGGCAAAAACTTTCGGTGCGAGGAATGTGTTAAGTCATTTTTTTTTTCTTTGACAGCCATTTTGTTTTGCAATAATCCTGATATTAGCTAGTATCTTAGTTTCTAATAATAGTAAAAAAAAAAAATATAAAAAGCTTTACTGAGGTCAGCGAGAATTGTACTGAAGTCCTCCATAGTTTCAGCCATGACTACTATATCGTCGGAAAACCGAAGGTGAGTGATATACTCGCCATTGATATTGATGTCCTATCCCTTTCCAGTCCAGAACCTTGAAGACATCCTCTAGTGCAGCGGTGAACAGTTTCGGAGAGATAACGTCTCCCTGTCTCACACCACGCTGCAGAAAGATAGGTTTTGAGGTCTGGTCCTGGAGTCGAACTGACATAGAAACGTTTCCATACAGACACTTCAGCACCTTGATGTACCATAGTCAATCTGGCACCGTTGAAGAGATTGCAGTACAGTTCCAGTCTCGATTGAATCAAAGGCTTTCTCGTAGTCCACAAACGCTAAGCAGAGAGGCAGGTTATACTCTTCGGTCTTCTGTATAAACTCCCACAGCGTAAATATGTGGTTTACGGTGCTGAAACCTTTATGTAATCCGGCTTGTTCGGGAGGCTGAAAGTCGTCAAACCCTTGAAAACAGCTTAAGGGAGAAGGGCCTATACTTCTTAAACAGGGTGGCCAGTTAGTAGCAATACGCTCGCCCTTTATGACATGGTACTTTAACATAATTACCTAAACAGTAATAGTAATAGGAGAGCAGTGTTGGTCCAGTGGTAACGGCTCCGACTTACAAGTTGGTCTCAATTTAAAACTTGATGGCAAGAAACTAGATGCTATTACGGAAACTGTGTTTCTAGGAATTACTCTAGATTCGAAATTGCAATGGGGCGCCCACATTAGAGCTCTTTCAGGTAGATTAAGTTCAGCTGCATATGCAGTAAGAAAAATAAGGCAGTTAACTGATGTAGCCACAGCTAGGTTAGTGTACTTTGCTTATTTCCACAGTACTATGTCTTATGGCGTTTTGCTGTGGGGATCGGCAGCTGACGTAGATTCAATTTTCATTTTACAAAAGAGGGCAATTCGCGCGATCTATAAAATGAGTCCTCGTGAGTCCCTTAGAAATAAATTCAAAGAAATTGATATACTGACTCAGCCTTCTCTTTATATCTTAGAAAGTATTTTGTATGTTCGCAAAAACCTAGGACTTTTCAAAATAAGAAGCGATTTCCATAATATAAATACACGTAGTAAACATGAAATTGTGATACCCAAATTTAGATTAACTAAAACTAGTAAGTCATTTCTTATAAACGGTATCCGCTTTTATAACAAGTTACCAAAGTCTGTTACAGAACTAAGCGATGGAAAGTTCAAAACCCACATCAAACGTGTCCTTATCAAAAAAGCATATTATAAGATTAAAGACTACGTTGAAGACAAGGAAGTTTGGCAATAATTCCTTCTGCACATGTGGCTTCCCTGGTACCTCAATAACGGCATAACAATGTAAATGTCTATTAACTGCTCCCAAATTACGATGATTATTTTATTTTACTTTTTTTACATACTTCATTGACATAATCTTTTCAGTATTTGACATTATATACCTACAATTTTCTATATTTTTTAAAATCAAATTAGATTTGTTACAGCTGTAGTGGCAATCATGTCATTTGGTTTAAATAGGTTCTTATTTTTTATTATTTTGTTTATCTTTTATATAGATTCTTTTCTTTTAGATTTTGTGAATGTGAGAACGTTGTAGGCTGTAAACTTGTGTACCATTTTTTATTTAACTAAGTACCTGGTAGGTACTTGTTGATAGGCTTACACTGTCCTCCCATACCTATTAACACTGTAATATGAAAACATTGTAGAAACATTTTATTTTGAAAAGAGTAACCGTGGAGTTTCTTGCCGGCTCTTCTCCATAGGAAGCGACCAATTGGAACCGTGCACCTAGCTTCTGACGTTTCATAAGTGCCCTTGTAGGTTTATGTGAACTAAAATATTTTGATTGATTGATTGATTGGTCGTGACTTCGAACCCAGGCAGGTGCTTTACTTTGTGTAAATATTTCCAAGTTCCATCTTTTAATGACGTTTTTTTACGAATTATTTAATTTTAAATACTTCCACTACTCCTGTACCGTTGCTTGCACCCATAAACACAATGTTTTGCGTGCGTTACATTGCCTAAAAAGTGATTTTTAACCGACTTCTAAAAGTAGGAAGACTGCCTCGTTGGCCTAGTGGTCGTAAGCGCTACTGCTGAGTATGAGGTCCCGGGTTCGATTCCCGGGTCGGGCAAAGTGTTATTGGGTTTTTCCATCTGGAATTTCGCAGTAGCAGCCCGGAGGAGTCTGTTGATGGCAATAGGCTCGCTCCCTATTACATGGGACTTAAACATAACTGGCGAATTGTGGGTGTACTATGGGTATACCTCTGCATAACCCTTCGGGGATTACAGGCGTGATGTTAATATATTTTTAAATTGCTTACTTTGTCTTAATTAATCTAGAATCCTACGGTCATATGCAACTTAGAACAATTTCATAATTATTTGTTATTAATTTTCAGATAACTAAAATGCGAATCCCAGCTGCCGACCGGAAACAAAGATCTCAAATTTTTTCTCGTTCAATTTATGTGAAATTTTTTCCAGTAGTTTTCTGTAACTTATTCTTATAATGTTGATACATATTCTGAAAGGATTCGTTTCTGGTTTTTAATCATATTTTTTATTTGATTGTTTTCTGTTCTGGCGAGAACGTATGAAAAAAATACAAATATATAATAGTAATAAATGTATTTTAAAATATTTGTTTAAAAATATAATAATTTATACAGTAATGTTTCGTGAAACTTAAAAGGTAGGTATTGTAAAAAGTGCCAATACTCATAAATCATGGTACCCATTGTCATAAAAGCACTTTTGTAGTTATGATACATTTCCTAGAAGCAACTAAACACCATTTATTGTTAAAGGAACCCATTTTACTCAAATAGCAGATTATGTATATTTTTTTTTTTTTTTATACCTCCTAAATAGTCAAAACTTTTATGGAGATCAAGTTATTGCTCTGCTACAGAGATGTTTTTACTGCAAATAACCCCAACTATCGCCCTGTTTCGTTTGATCCACGATTTTTTACCCACCCTTTTTTTTTTGGGTGGGAAATTATCAAATAATTTTTCCGCTCAGGGTGGAGCGGGAGGGCGTGTCAGACTCTTACTGACTAAAACCCACCCGTGTTCCTTCGGTTGCCCTGTTGACGGGGGCCACGATTTCCCTATCGGTTTTTTTCGAACCCCCGGCAGGCATTGGCCCTAGCAGACCCCGTCAATTCTGCCTGTATGCTCTGCTGAGTGAAGCCGGGGTGGGTTGTAAACAAACAAAAGACTATAATCTATCAGATAAATATTTATTGTCAAATAAATTACACTTAAATTCCTTAATAATACATAATTTCCTTCTTAATTTTATCCAAATTGTAAAACACAGTTTAAAGTTTATCACTATCTTATAACTTAAAGAGATCTAACATTTATGTATAGCTAAAAATACATTTATGTGCTTAAAAACTATCCTTATAATTATAACGATTAAAATAAGCTTTTTTTCTTACTTTTATAGAACACATCAATGGATTTTTTTATTGTATGATTACCTATTAAAATGTTTTAGTTTTTTTAGCACTCATTTTACTTAACATTTAACATTGCAATATTTTTTTTACAAATCAGATCTTTTAATAAAGAAAGCTTTCATATTATAACGGTTCTAGTTAAACTAGTTCATATTATTATTTTATTAATGTAACGAAAACAATTCGTTTTTAATTTAATTTATTTTAAGATAATATTTTGAGAAAGTACATATGTGTCCTAACTCTGTAGTTTTTTATCTATCAAGGTTCGCTTGCACATAATTAAGAAATCATTCTGTCTCTTTCATCTTCAAACGATTGACAGGAACTGACCGATTTTATTATTTCGATTTGTGGGACAATCGGGCCTAAGTTTTTATAAAATCCTACACAGTTTGTGAAAAACATGACCAATTTTTTTTTAACCTTCGATATAGGAATAAATGCAAATGGAATTTGCAACTATATACATTTTTATAAACCCCTTTTTTAATTGAGAAAATAATTCGTTTTTTTTTACTACATAGTTATACATGTTTAAAATTATAATTTCTCAAAAAAAAAAATATACTTACAAAAGAATTGGTCGTAACCGGTATCGGGAACAGGGTACATTATAATTCTTGGAAGTATTTATTATAAATTTATAAATAAATACAGGGTTTGTTTTTTCTATAATTACCAAAATTTTGTAGTAACTACTTCAAAGGCCTATTTCTAGCATTTATAATTATGTACTTTTAATTATTTTGAATTGTTTTACATAAAAACTATAATCTTGTGATTGTTATAATTAATATACTAATAACGGCCATAAAATGTTTATTTATTTATTATTATAACTCGAGTTAAATGTAGATGGCAATCCAAGATTAACTATAATGTTTACTGATATCCCAATATCATAACTTTTAACAGCTTATTAGGTATCGATCTGTCACTTCCGAGGATAGATCAAAAGAGTTATTGAGACGCAAAAGCCTATCAAAAGTAACACTCTTATCCCCGAGTCATATCAAAATCACAGATAGATAAGTTACTGAGATTGGCCGTTAGTGTATACCTACTGTGTTGTGTATTAGATGTAAGTCTATGTTTGTGTATAATGGCCAGTTTGCTGGGCTATATTAATAATTAAAGTAGCCTCAGGGCTAAAAAAAAACCAGCCAGGGCCAGGGGTAAAATCACACTATCAGCTTGGTCCGGGGTGTTTGATACGCCCAATAACACTGCTATACGAATTATCTTTTCTTTTTCTACTATGATATTTCTTGCTAGCCTACTAGTAAACTCTTTTAAAGTGAAACTTTTATTACATCGTCTCAAACTTTTTCGTCTGTGTGTTGCATGTCGCGTGACGGTCGGCCGCGGAGTAGGGATAAAGTGAAAGGCGCTCGTCAGAGCAGCCAAGGCCAATATGGCGGCGCCTATAGTTCGCTTAAAAGTTTCACTTTTACCGTGGTTTCATAAAACCACACAATCCTTTTTTTTATTATATATAACATTAGACGAATAAGACCCATTTTAAAATCGACATTATAGAAATAAACAACGTTTCCGCCACTTAACACGGTATTTAACACGGTATTATCCTTTCATGGACCTTGAAAGATGAGCAGAAACTCGAAAACTCTTTTTTAAGAAATGGTTCAAAAGATATTTTCACTTTTTGTCTACGGACATTTTTAATAGAGTACCTATACCTATTGTAGTTTAGTAATATGTATTATACGAGTGTACACAGTACACCGGCCAGTACCCTAATTGCGTAATACAACACAATCACAATCTGTTTCGATTTGAAACAGATTGCTAATTCATTGCTTCATAAGTTGGAAAAAAAATCTGCTCAACAACGTAAATAACGCAATGAATGTTGTTGAACTGTCAAAATGAAACAAATTACACAAAATTGTTTACGAAAATAAGTTACGCAATTAGGTTACTGTTTGCTGGCCGTAGATGTTAATATTTTATGCCCGTATTGAAAAACTATGCTCAAGCATGTATTCTTCTAGTTTTATAGTAATATGTAGGTATTAAATAGAGATAAATTAAACCTCCCGTGCCGTTGACACGAAGAAGGAGATTAATAGAGAGTAATGCTTTAACATCGTTCTAAAAACGGGCCTGATTGTTAAATGTAATTCTACAAAAACTATTCTAACTGAATCATAGAATGTTGTTGTGGTTGTCTGTTTAAATTCAATTATAAATGTATTTGTGGAAAATGATGTTTTATTTTTCTAAATTTTTTAAAGTGAAAGTTCGATCCCCATCTGACTTATAAATATAACCATAATTATTTTGGTAACATATTAAACAAAATGATTTTTAACCTTAAAATACTTAGTAGTGAGTCGAAACTCACCCAAAATCTTAGAAATTATTTTAAACACAGAATTTTTGCGAGGTTAAATAATAACAATAAAAACACACTTAATATATTTAACTAATTTAGTGTGCATCATTTAACGTACCTAGCATAAACAATTTTTTAGTTTTTCTATCATTGATTTTTTCTCACTTACTTAACATTAAAATAGTTATAACAAATATTTTAAATTAGCCCTAAAAATACTGTTTTTTAGACAAATTAAAAGGACAAAAATTGGCAAGATGCAAGAAACTACTCTTTCACTGCTCAAATAGAAAGCAAAATAAGCTGAAATTAACAAGCACTACGACAATAACTATTTAAAGTTTCCTAAAAATGAGCCTTATCTTATTGGAACAAAGTCTAAATTGCTATTTATAACGTCTATTGGGCTCACTAAATATCTTATTTCATAACTTTTAACAAGAAAACATTCACAACATTTAACATAACTTGAAATACATTAATATTTTGAGCTCCTTTTAAAAGAGCCAACTAAAAAGTAAATTTTTAATAGACTTTTGAGGAACTTAGACAGATGTTACAAGCTCAACTTTCCATTATCATAATTAACAAAAATCACAACTCACATAACAAAACAATCTAAAATACACCTAATACTAAACCTCCTAATGTCTCAATTACCTTGTAATATCACAGAGTTAGTCCAGTGGTTTCCAACATACGATGGCTCTCATATCATCGGGCGCATTCCCGAAGATCCTGTCTCCATTGGGGTCGACGTATTGGTTTATTTGGTAGTCCAGGAGGGTCTGGTAGCCTAGGACATCTGTACCTAATTGCTGAAAAAACAAAAGAATTTTGTAAGTCTGGGCAGAGTATCCATGAGAATTTACTAGTACCCACTTTAGGTCTCAAGCCAAAAATTTCGCGCCCTCATGCCCCTAACCGACGCAGGAGACGCCCTGGGCGTCGGGAGTCGCAGGCCGATTTCCAGCCACCGTAGGCGCGGGCTTGTGTACGGTGAGCAATGGGTAGCTCGCCGTCCGATAAGTACCAGGCCCGGGTCGACGGCGCGTTGTGTTCCACGCGCGCCTCAAAGATATGTCAGCAGAACTGACGGGGTCCGCTAGGGCCGATGCCTGCCGGGGTTGCGGGGAAGTCCGAAAGGGTTACCGTGGCCCCTGGCAATATAGGCAACTGAAGGAACACGGGTGGGTTTTAGTCAGTAAGAGTCTGACACGCCGTCCTGCTCCACCCAGAGCGGGAGAAGTTATTTGATAATTTCCCACCCAAAAAAAAAAATCGTGTGGCACTCGGGGACTGCCGCGGTAAAGCTATTGCATAGCATTTGTAACCTCCATACTTCCTATTTGTCAACACTACACTTGGGATGATGACGTGATGACATAAAACCGTCATTACGTGTTAGGTTTTATTTTCGTTACGTTACGGAATTTCTTGATTCGGTCGCCGCGCTCAAAGCTACTGCATAGCTTTTATCGCGGTAAAAGCTATGCAATAGCTTAAAAGGTCTCAAGCCAAAACCAGCCTTATAAGAGATTAGACATCGAATTTTCGGTACAGATTTACAATCAAAATCTGTCATTTTGTCTATTCTTCCGTCGACAAAACCCGTGGTCATTCTACGCGTGCTGATGTTAAAAGATACAGCCTACCGCCAAAAGACACTTAACACCAAAGGGTTATGGCCGATGCACTACCGAGTTTAGACTGACAGTTCAAATGTCTCTTATTTCTGCCTGTATCTTTTAACACAACCCATAATTCTGTACCTTCAGTGAAAAGTGATATATCTTGACTTATATCAGTTTTAATATTCTTACACTAAGTTCAACAGAAAAAAAAATGCTATTTTTTGGTCTAATTGGTACCCTTCTAAGATTAAAATTGAGCAAACTTATTTTAAGTGATTTTTGAGTGATGAACTAAGCATTTTTTAAATTTATTAATGTGTAATAAAATACATTTTAAATAATATCAATGTGAACTGAACAAATATTTCAAGTACCTTGATGTATATTAATACAAATGTATGTGACTCTTATTACGCGATCTATGTGAATTAGTACAAACTGATATATTTACACATAATCATCCAACAAATAAATAATGTGTAAAATGGTTCAAGTAATTTTAAATTAATTTACACATAAAACGACTTTAATATTGTTGTGTTACGTGATACAACTGGATTTCTTTTTAAATTATGAAAAAAAATATACAAATTAATCTGTTTCTTCTTACACTAAATCGTGCTCTAAGATATTGTTTACCAATGTCAGTAATCAGTACTCATTTTAGTGAAGTAGACAAAGATTCAGATTTTTTTAAAACTTTAACATTAATTTTCTCAAAATCATGATTTTCCAGTTACATCACTTTTCACTGAAAGTACAGAATTATTCTTCTAAAAGTAACATAGCAATCCTACTTGTTGGCAGTAATAGGTTTTTTCGTAGTACTGTACTAAAGGCTAAAAGTCACGCAAAGGACAATGGAGAGGGCGATCGAATCAGAAATGAAGAGGTCCGCAGGAGAACCAAGGTAACCGACATAGCCCGAAGAATTGCCAAACTTAAGTGGCATTGCTAGCAGAACGGATGGCCGATGGGGTCGAAAGGTTCTGGAGTGGCGACCGCGTACCGGAAGACGTAGCGTTGGAAGGCCTCCCACAAAGCGGACCGATAAAGATAAATTTATTTGTTCAAACATGTGTGACATGATACATGAATATGCACATATAGATGGAAATACAAAATATTTATACGTTATTCATTAATTATTAATGACAGTTTCTTAAATAAAATTAGAGTCAAAATATAGTCAGTAATTAAATATACAATTAGAGTCAGTATAAAAAGTAGTCAATATTAATTACAGACAAAATATGTCATAATTAAATCAAATCAACAGTAAATTTCAAAATTTGTCATTTAAGAAGTCAACAGTGTACTTATCAGTAAGCGGTTTTTAAGTGTTTTCTTAAATAAATTAAAATTCAATAGCTTAATGTCATTCGGAATTTTATTGATGACTTTATGAAAGCCGCAGGAATTCGCTGGATACGGGAAACACAGAACCGGTCGAAATGGCAGTGCTTGGGGGAGGCCTATGTCCAGCAGTGGACATCTTTCGGCTGAAATGATGATGATGATGATGACTGTACTAATCTCTTCCTCAATTTTTTTACTTTTACTAAACCCCCGGACATTTCATGGAAGAATAAATTATTCCTTCTACAACAATTGAATAAGCATCTACACTCTATTTACCTGTGTCAAAGGACTGGTGTTGGTGGTGAACACTCCACGGAAGCCACCTTCTTTGGCAAGGTTCATGGTAGCGTTCTCCAGCGCCCTGATGGCGGCCACGTTCTCCCGAGGAGTGAGGCTCTCTGCTGTTGCCATCATGAAGGAATGCAGGATCGTGCCTGGAAAGAATGAAAGGTTGATGAGGATACTATTTTATAATGGGTTTTTGGTCAGTGACAGACAGCATCTGATTTGTTCAACTTTTGAAGTGAAAACTTCTTTAGGCGCGTTGGGCAGTTTTGAGATGGGACTAAACCATTGATTTCGCGACACTGTGACGACACCAGCTTTTGACCATTAAAAAGACATCAACGCGTTGATTACCGCCGTGCCGATTTTTTTTCAAGTTTTCACTTCTGTCAGCACTCCCGGAGTGCCATTTTTTTTTTTTTTAGTAAAGGTTCTCTGATTCACATTGATATTTTTCCAAATGGTCCCAAACATACCTCAGACATGACTCTGCAAAGTATCTCTAAGAGACTCTTCCACATATACAACATTCATATACTCATAGACTCTTTCATTCATAGGGTTTTTAACACTTGTAACATTTAATTTTTTGTCAAAAAACAGATTTCTTTCCTCCCTGCAACTAGAGTAGTTATAACGGACTTTATGATGACTACGTGGTTAAATTTGACCTCTTACACAAGGTGATCCTTCAGATATCCTTTAACTCTAGGGTATTACTGAGACCATGTCAAAGAATCAAGTATCATCATTGTAAGTTCGTTGTAAGTCCACACTTGACGCCACGAACAACGACGCCCATAATGGCTCCGCTCCTGCTCGGCTCGTCTAGCGTAGACGCACCTTATTTAGTTTTATTTTTACTTAAAGCATATATCCTCAGAGTTATGGAACATCAAACGGAACACATTGTATAGTTTCACAGATATGTTAACTTACCCTTCCCTGGCGGTAACATGCTATCCCTGACAGAGCTCTCGACGAACTCCAAGAACAGCATGATCTTCAAGAGACCGCCGATCTCTTCCACTTCTGGCTCGTCGCGAGCGTCGAAGTTCAGTGCTACAGCTACCGGGGTTCCTGATGCTGTGGGTCACAGAATGAAAATATAATATGTGCGGGAAAGGGCAGGTCTAAAAGTAATTTCCTTGGGAATGGGATACGTGGTACACCACCATGCCATTTTTCTGTCATAAAACAGCATTGTGGTCTTATTTAGGGTGTTTGTGCAATTTTAGAACAAGCATTTGAGATTGTTCTAATATGTGGATTATTGTAAGCAGAGCGACAAACCCCTTGACCCCCAGACATCGACGCAAAAACTGTTACCATGGATTCAGTACATGATTCTGAACCCCCAAGCGCTGAAATTTTTCATCGGTTAAAAAAATCTGCTGTTTAATAGAAAAGTGGCGAAAAATTTCCGGCCACCGTAGGCGCGGGCTTGCGGACGGTGAGCAATGGGTAGCTCGCCGTCCGATAAGGACCAAGCCCGGGTCGACGGCGCGTTGTGTTCCACGCGCGCCTCAAAGAGATGTCAGCAGAATTGACGGGGTCCGCTAGGGCCAATGCCTGCCGGGGTTGCGAATAAGGGCCGAAAGGGACATCGTGGCCCCCGGCAACAGGGCAACCGAAGGAACACGGGTGGGTTTTAGTCAGTAAGAGTCTGACACGCCCTCCCGCTCCACCCAGAGCGGGAGAAGTTATTTGATCAAGGGATGAAAGATCAAAGGGGGGTTCAGAATCATGTACTGAATCCATGGTAACAGTTTTCGCGTCGATGTATACGGAGGTATAGATCTACTTTCTATGCCTCCTGCAATCATCGTGCCAGGGGCCCAAGTCAGCTATTTTTATAAATTCGTCATTCCAACACAATCCCATTGTCATTTTGCTAAAAGTTCGTAATCTGCTAAATTCATAATGGTCGATCATTGGTCGGTCAATGGTCTCGTAATAGAATTGTGTTATAATGGCATTGTCGTACAATACGACCAATGATACCGCCTAAGTCAGTCGTTCATTTGTCATTATATACGAGATTACCAATAAGAGCCATTTCTTTCAATGGAGTGTCAGTGGCTGACCATTGGAAAGTCATTTATTTATTTATTTATTTGTTTAAGGATTACCAACGAGTTCCATTACAATTATTGGTGCCGATTCCCTTGTTCACAAACTAAACTAAATTTAAGTTCAATACATCTTTTTCTTTCCATTTCATTAAGAAAAGGACAGAAGATAAATTTTAGTTTAGTCCTGTCAAATTAATCAGCGCCTGTTACTACTCCATACAAGTTTAGACGTGATTAAAAACTTGCCTACTAAAATTACGTCAATTTACGTCAAGCGCTGATTAATTTGACAGGACTAAACTAAAATTTATCTTATGTCCTTTTCTTAATGAAATAGAAAGAAAAAGATGAACTGAACTTAAATTTGGTTTAGTTTGTGAACAAGGGAATCGGCACCATTATCTTTTACAATAATAAAACTTAGTTATAATACATTTCCTGTAACGCACACTCAATTACAGGTAACCACAGCTTACACATTATCGAGTACATAATGCTCTGAATACACAATTTAAATTAACTTAAGAATAAAAAAAAAAAACAATATACATGCTATTATAAAAGTTTAAATTTACACGAATACAATACAGTAAAAACAACATCAACTTGATTATCAATATTATGTCTGAATGAAATAAAATTAAAATATATAAAAATTGTAAATAAAAAGTAAAAAATTGAATTATAAATTAAATTAAATTTGATATAAATTAAAGGTATACATTATTAAATGATTGGAATGATAAGTCAAATGTCCTCTAACTGAAAGTGCTTATATAATTTATTTTTAAAAGTGTTGAGACTGTCATGATTGAAATCGATTTGTCATAATAACGCCATTATATTAGTAGATTACCAAACTTGTCAAAATCAACAATTATGAAATCAATGATAGACCATTCTGACACTATTGTAATAGCAGACTTGAGGCCCTGGCTTGATGAGACGTATAATATTGCATGGTTTGAGCGAAGAGCACAACAGTGATAATACTTACAATTCTTGAGTACAACGCTTAGTTTAGCGTTGAGGAGCGCCTGCCAGGTGTCACTGATGAGGACTGCGTAGTCATTCGTGTCGATCTCATGTTTGAGGAACTGCTCCAACTCTGCCTTTTCATAGAACGATGACACTATCATTCTGGAAATAAAAAAGTATTTTGGACAAGTTTTTCGTAACCTAAGGGAAATCGTGGCCCCCGGCAATATGGCAACTGAAGGAACACGGGCAACCAAAAAAAAAAAAAAAAGAAAAGAAAAAATAAGGCCATAAGAACAGAAAACGGTTAAAAATATTTTTCTTGTTTAACAAAACGACAAAGAAATAAGCTTTAAGTTTCTCTTGAATTAAGAATTTGTAAATGAAAATAGTTCTGAAACTAGAATCAGCAAGTGTAAATATTTAGTCACTGTCATCCTCTATGTATGTAGATCGAAGACTTCTTTTAAGTCAAAGTCAAATAATTTATTTCAATTATGCACAAAAAGGCACTTTTGAACGTCAAACACAAAAAATAGAATTGAATCTAGTCGCCCCTTCCAAAAGGTAGTTTTCGTATGGAGAAGAATGGGCAAGAAACTCCACCGTTACTCTTTTAAAATGTTTTACAATATTAAGAAGACGATGCTGGAATAAGATTACTATACCACAATAGGTAAAAATAATTAAAAATGACGCAATGACAGAAAAAACAATTATGTAATGGAACATGGTGTTCACATATTTACAAGCATTGTAAAAGTAGGTACCATCAATACACCGTAAGGACTATTTCTGCTTGCAGCGCTCGGCCACTATAGTAACGGTTACCTACGAAAAAAAAGGGTCGTGTGCACGGGATTTTGTTTTCAAATTGCTTAGTTATAGGTTTCTTCGATGGTATACGATATTCCTAATTTCTACCCTACCTTTGCCTCTATGACTCACACTTCGAATTTGCTGTGTTTAATAAATAATAATACTTTATGCTTACTCAATAACATGCTGCTTATGTTCATCAGCTAAGGGCTCAGCAGTAAACAGGTCACTATCATCACTTTCGTGGTTGGGACTGGTGGTCATGTGCGATAGAACCTCGCCTAGGTTAGTTGCGCCGAGGAAGTCACTGATATCTGGAAGATGATTGAGGAATTAGAGTTAGGTAGTTGGTTCTTGGTTCTATATGCTCAGTTGTTTGGGGTTGTGGTAAGGGTCGGCTATAGGCAAATCGTATTATGGGTGTTGGATTTGGATAGCTTTATAGACAAAACTTAAAGTAGTACCCACGAAAAAAAAAATATGTCTAGCTGAAGAGTTTCACCAGTCAGTGACTAAATCGGATTGAGGATAACTCTTGTAGATTATTGTAAAAAAAAATGAATATTACTAAAAAGTTATCAAAAATTTTGATAACTTTAAGTCACGTAAATCTAAATAAAGACAACAAAAAACAGTGAACAACATTCCTTCTGTTTTCCGTAAAAGCTTCGGAAATTTTCGGAATTTAAATGGCCACAATAAAGTAAAATTGACTTGACAACCATCACAATAACAACAATTAACAATCATCTACAAGATTTGCCTCATCTTTATTCACTTACAAATGATCAATATGAACATTGCACAATACCGTTTATTCTGTAGTTGCTAAAATGGATGACCTGTTTTTTTTTTTACCATAACAAAATTAAAGTTATTGTCATCCATTTCAACAGCTACAAGTATTTGTAAGTTTTTCAATTTGAAAATGATAACGAGGATTCAATCCGATGTAGCACTCTTAAGTCGTAGTTTCAATTTTGGAATATTTTTTGAAGTCATCTAGTTTGCTCTTGTCATCATATAATTCTTCGGCCCTTTTTCTTTCCTTTCTATAGCATAGCAAATTAAACTCACCAATAAAATATCCTTTATCCCTCAACCGCGTAATAGTGTAGATAGAGTTGAGTGAGTTTCCTCCCAACTCGTAGAAGCCCGCCCTCACGGAGATGGCGGCCCGCGCGGCGCGGCCGAGCACGTCGCCGACCGTCGCGAACAGGACGGCGGCGGCTTGCATGTCCGACGGCGCTACGGAGGAGTAGTCGATATCTAGCGGGATTTCGGAGTCATCTGGAATATAAATGAATTTTGTTAAGTGTTATAATTCTTCTCTTGTATCTGCATGAACGATATAAACGTTTATGATTTTTTTCATCTCTGTTCGTGAACAACTGTACTGGGTGTGCAGTTGCTCTCTGTGGTTAGATCGTCATTTAGATATTTATGTTTTTAAGAGCAGGCACTCCAAAGACAATTTCCATGCAAACTCCGCCCCCATGCGGGACCCCACCACTCCACTATGTGCTAAACGCTAACACATCAGTGATAAAGTTGAATATCGCGTGCGCTCTTTGATCGTGTTCGAGCACGGAACTAAATGGCGTAAGTCTCAATTCTTATTTCGTTTATAACTAAAGTAATAATTGATCTAGGGAAAAATATCTTATATTTGGATAATAAACTATAATATTTATTTACTATCAATAATTATTTTAGACATAAAAGCCGAGTAATCTTGTTTTTGTTTAGCCGAGTAATCTTTAAAAAAGATATAATTTTCGAATGAAAAATGAATCGAGCGAAAATGTTTCAATTACGTAACTGTCTTATATTTGGAAAGAAAAAGATCCAATAAATCATATACTAAAGTTCCATTTTGATTGTATGCGTGAATTTTTCAGAATTCATGCAAATTAACGTACAATTTAGCGAGCCTTCTCTTAAATGGCTTATTTAGATATATTGCTTACCGTTATTGTTAGTGTTTTCATACATCTTCAGTAGGGCTTGTCGATCAACTTTACCGTTGACTAACAGAGGTATGCTCTCCACCTCAATGACCTGAAAACATTGAGATACATATTCAATTGTTTGCCAAATCTTAATTTTACTTCAAATCATAATATGGAAAATTATTATTCTTTTATTGTTTCCCACCGATTTTTAAATCTACGCTTATTTTCACAATTCTTCCATAGAACCTTACCTGTGGAATCATGTAATTTGTTAGTGAATTCTTCAAGGCAGCCTCGATGTGTTGTGCGGCTATCCTGGCTTCAGGCTTTATGGTGACAAACGACAGGATCTCTGGGTTACCGCAGGCCAGACCGTAGCATAGCACCACACCTGAAAAGTATAATTACACTGAATGAAAAGTGTTTCATAAATGGATGCAAGGCTCTTTATTAAGGTCTGAATAATTATCTTTATGAACAGGCAGGAACAAGGTCTGTAATTAAATCTAAAAATTAATAAACTTTTTTTTATCAGAGATTACAAAAAGTCAAGCAACCAAGGTGGTCTGATCAATTTCATTTTAATAGCCTTTTTCAAATATTTACATTTATCAACGCCATCAACTCCAGCTACAGCACGGTCGACCTCTTGCAGGTCCACCCGGTGCCCTCTTATCTTGATCTGAGAGTCAGTACGTCCTGCATACAGAATTACTCCCTTTTGCAGTACTCCGAAGTCGCCAGTGCGGTACAGACGACCGAAATCTTGGAAAGAAAAATTATGCAATGATAGATATGCTGCACTTATGTCGGATGGATTAAAAAAGCACTCTTCTAGAAGACTAGGTTTTGGTATAGATATTAAAACTGGATGATACAACAAGACTTTAGTGGCATGAGGAACAGGGTGTGAACTTTTCACTCATCCACCACAGAAAAGGGAGGATCCTCCGACCAGACGGGTGTTGTGTCTGGCGGGCAACTGCCCATCGGTTTGAAGTTGAAATCTTGTATGTATGTCGATCGCTCGGTAAACTCTAACTGCGCGATGCAGGATTTGTGTGACGTCATGTCTATGATGCGTAGTTCGTATGTGGCGGTGTAACCGCTACAAGACTATTTACAAACCGAGTCCCTACTTACATACATTGCTTAATAATTATAACTATTTCTCGCTGCACACTCATAATTACACTCACACACACTCTCCATATGCAAATGAGTGTGCAGTCACATACATTCAACTCTCCTACATTCTTGAGTGGCACTCCCTTCTCCTCCTTTTTACAATAATTAAATGTTTAGGAAAATACATATAAGCAAGACACATATGAAAATACAAAAGTAATTTTGTTTATAGACACATACATGGCAACCGACACACTTCATATCAAGTTTTTGTTTATTTTATAAGATTCCATATAGCTGATCACTGTCCCTAAAGATACAGGTCACCCTAGTTTAAGAGGCAGGGTTCATCCAATTCATGTACAGACCCTGTGGTCACAGCATAATTATGTTATACCTGTCTTTACTCTTACTTATGCTAACCAGTTGTAATCCGTCTTTTATCTAATTTTTAACCATAACAACTACATCATGTATTTTCGTCTGTAACCTATTTGAAAATAAATTTATTTTATTATTAAATAAATAAAAGAATTCAGTAAGCAAGCAACATGAATTAGTAGATTTGGGTGATTACAATTTACTATAGTATAATGGTGAATGCATACATTAAGTTTGAAATAGATACCTGGATGTGCTGCATGAGGGTTGTCAACGAACTTATCTGCTCCTTGTCCACCCACATACCCAGCTGCCAAGTTACACCCAGCCACCCACACTTCACCAGGCTCTGACTCCCGAGATGGGTTCATCTCCTCATCCAACAAGTATACAGCGCAGTTGTCTAACGGAGCACCTGTGGAAAGAAAATTTGTTGTGATGAGGTCATCTAAGTATTTAGACCGTTGGTCCCGGCTGTCATTTGCAGATCTTTGACAGTCGTTACGGGTAGTTAGAAGCCCAAAAGTCTGATTACCAGTCTTACCAAGGAGTATCGTGTTACCCAGTAACTAGTTTATGGAGGTCAGATAGGCAGTCGTTTCATGTAAAATACTGGTATTCAGCTGCATTCGGTAAGACTGGAAGCCGACCCCAACATAGTTAGGAAAAGGCTAACATATGATGATGAGGTCATCTAAGCATTTAGATTTTATTTAATAAGGACACATCGTCTTATCATCATTCGCTTCATGTAAAATGCTAATATTCAGCATCTGATTACACTGGAAGCCGACCCCAAAACAGTTGGGACAAGGCTAGGTAGATGATCGGACAAGATCTCATGACCCCCGGTCCAAGTGTGGGAAGGGAACACCGGGGTGGTTTTTAGTCAGTAGGAGTCTGACAGACCCCTTCGCCCGCGCCGGGGTGGAGGACATCCATGAGGATTTTCCAACTCGGAACAAAAAGAAAAAAAGCCTTGGCAGATGATGATGATGATGATTCAAAGCCAATGACGCTGACGTTACGCTACTTGGGTCAGGTTAAATTAACTAGCAAAATTTCTCAGACGTGATGGGCGCAGTTATTTTATTGGAACCTGGAATCTGTTATTGTTTCATCGGATTTAAGTTATAACAAAAAACAGTTAATGTGACACAGTAGGGGTTACCGTCGATGCTCACTTTTATCTTAAACCTGTGAGTTACGGGACATATAAAAACCCAATTTGTTAATGGACTCAAATATTTTAAGGGAGACTGTATTAAGATATACGTATAATTTGTGAACAAATAACTTACCAATCTTCTTGCCCAAGTCAAGTCAGAGGCCCATGGGCGGCATAAAAACTCTGACACCAGGTTGGTCACTAACCACACAAAAAAAAAGAAGACTTACCAATAGGAATAGTAGGATGAATATCAAGTTGGCTGGTATTCTCCAAGACATAATAGGTCACATCTCCCATCACTTCAGTACTGCCATAGAAGTTGGCAAGCTTATAACCATTGTGATCTCCGAAATTCTTGAAGAACTGTGCTGCCAAGTCCTTGCTAAGGGTCTCTCCGGAGCAGACCCAGAGTTTGAGGTTCTGAAGGGGTCTTTCAGAAGGCTTGAGGGAAAGGTACATGAGAATGGAACGGAGAAGTGTCGGTACTAGGACTAGACGTTGGATCTGAAATAGAAACAATAGATTTTAATAATTAATTAGTAAGGGAAACACGTTTATGAATAAACATAATATTCTAATTTATTACCTATTTTGAAATGTGTTGGCATTTTTTATAACTACAATTTAAAAATATTCATTTGGAGATCGTAGAAGCAAAAATTCAATAATGACATCGTTGATTTAATTTAACTCACCTGATTATCAGCCAACACATTGACAAGCTTTTGGGGATCCCTGGTAGTTTCCCTGGACAGTATAAGCAGAGTTCTGCCATGCAGCAGTGGACCCCAAATCTCGCTCACTGAGTCTACGAAAGTCAGAGCTGTCTTCCACACGCAGTTTACTTCGGTGTCACTGTAGGGGAAGGTATGGAATTGCCACCAGAGGCGGTTGCAGACCGCTGCGTAGGACAGGCGAACTCCTGGTGATTGAAAAAAGAAAAATGAGGAAATTTGATATCAGATTTTTGTTAAAACGGAACCATGTATGCGGGGTGTTTTTAATATTGTTTTAACCACTTTAATTAACTTTCAATCATATCGTTGTTCCCGGCATATAAAATCGTAATCGTAAAAACTAAATTTTACTGGAAAAATAAAAAACAGTACCAAAACAAAAGCGATTTTTTACATTCATTACAATACACCTTAAAATCTCGTAACTTCTGAAATAACCGTTGGAAATGAATGAAAAAATTTGACAGAGTGTAATCGGACCTCTTAAAATCGAATATGCAATAACCTTAAAACTATCGTAGTACCACTTTACCATTTTATTCGCCGGGGACAGCGATATATTCTTCATGTGATCATTCAATGAATACAAATCTTTAACTTCAATAAAATTATAACATCATCCAAATAGACAAATACCTTTAGGAATACCAGTGCTTCCAGAAGTATACAGCACAATAGCGATACTCTCGCTCCTAGCTGCAGCCAGCACTTCCATGTCCTGGACGACATCAGCTGACAGTCCACTAGCTTCGTGTGCTAACTCTTCGTAGGATACAGCTGGTACACCGCTCCCGGAGAACATAGCGGGATTTGCTGAAAACCAGATGATAGATCCAAGGTTAGATATTGTTTTACTCAAAGAATTATTATAATGAATTAAACAAGAAAAATCTACCATATTTGTCACTATGAAGTGGTTTATTAGTTTAGCAGGAGATACCATTGTTGCTGATAGAATTGTTATCAAAATTGGTTAGAGTATTTGAGAAAATATCTTGATGTGTCTTAAAGTAATGAAGTAGTAACCTACCGGTTTCATCATAAATAATAAGAGATGGTTCAGCATCCTTGAGGATGTGTGAGATCCTGGCTTGAGGGAAGCTTGGCTCCATAGGAACGTAGGCCGCTCCTGCCTTCCATGTTGCCAGCAAAGTGGTGATAGTGCTGAAAAATAAGATTGAAAAGTTTTAGAAATTGTTAGACGATGAAGTAATCTTTAATGAGAAGTCTCCATTTTTACGATATAAGTGACAGCATCGAACGTACTTGCATCTGCTATAAACAAACTGCCTTTAAGTGTAATAATTAATTATCGTCTTTATAGCCTCAAATACTGTTACTGTTAAAGACTTTAGTTCCAGTTCCTTTCCCCAAGTTGTTTTATTTTATTTCTTGGCAACCATCAGGCAGTCCACTTGACTGTCACTCCCGTCTATGAACATTTACAATACCAGAAGAATCTCAGGCAGGTCCGTTGCCATCCTAGATACGCAACTGAAGTTACTATTCACCATGTTCGATATCTCACCTATGAGACGGCTGCATGCACACAGCGATGACGTAGTCTCCATCCCTGTTGGCTCCCGTAGGACTTGCTCTCGATGTGATGGCCCTTGCGAGGGAGTTGGTACGAGCTTCCAGCTCAGCATAACTCACACGTACACTGCATGTCTCATCTGTAATGGGAAAATAAGAAATTTTAAACAATACAAAATATTGTTATTATGCATTGTGCATAATATTGTACAAATTCAGGTATTCAAATCTTATCGGCCACCGTTTGAATTACACTACCAAATGAATCTATTAGTTAAGTCGTATAGATTTCAAAGCATAGCATAGTTTACCGTGCAACTAGCATATATAGGTACAATATATATATATACATATAGGTACAACCCGATATCAATAGTCGAGCAGTTGTCCACCAGACACAACACCCCTCCCGGAGGAAACTCCCTTTTCTATGGAGGATGAGTGAACTTTACACCCTGTTCCTCATACCTCTATATTATGCGAGGTTTACCCTCCTACCCGTCGCTGGTCCATGTCTCCTTTTTCCACACACTCCTGTGTTCTATGTTATGGCAGTAGCGAAGGCTGATTTTATGGAGGAGAGAAGCCGGAGCCGCAGCAGCAAAAAAAAAAAAATATTCCTACTAATCCCGAACTCATAAAACAGCTACGAATATGTTTTTCAGTCTGCACATCTGTTTTTATGAATTCGTCACATTAAAATGTAAAAAAAACCCTATATTCTATAAACAACAACAATCTAAGAAAAGTAAACACGGGAACAATACCTTTTATTAAATTTACGACTGCCAGTCATTGATATTTATCGTAAAGGGAAACATTAAAATGTTTGAACGAACCCTCGCGGCGTTTGTTATTTATAGTCACATCTGGGCGAGCACGTGTTTTCAAAACTTAACCTTGAAAAGCATGTTTCTTCACAAAGTAATCTGTCAAACGACATTCTAAAACTATGAATGCCGCCATCCTAATAAGGTCGTACTAATTAGTTTTCAAATCTACTCTAAATAAGTAATTTCAGTTTATTAAACTATCTACTTACCCCAATACCTAATTACAACGTACTTTACTTTCACATCCAATAAACTCAAAACACTATGTTAATCACTGTCCTATAACTATAAACAAATATTAATACTACTAGTAATGATAAACTAATGAATTCAATTAATACTGAGTGAACAAAATGCAAATTAATATGGTTCTAATGCGATTACGTCAAAAAGCAACCACACATTGTCATATGAATAATGAAATGTTTACGAACTCCGAACTCCTAGCCGAACGTATTACGAAATTCAACGAAAACTACCGAATCAAATGCGTGTGCCAGAAAGAAGTGGTGCAATAGCAATAATTCCTTCTCGCTCCCGCGCGCACGTTTCTGCTACTATGTGCCTACAATAACTCGTTACAGACCGGCTTACCCGGCTCATAGAAACCGCAGTACACGTGACCGAAGTGACGTCATGATGACTTTATTTTTTGTAAGGAAATTGAATTTAGCATAAGCCGGACGCGCCTACGAGTTATTTTAGCGCAGTGTTTTGTTGTTGGGTTATTAAGACAATTTTTAATGTATGTAGGCGTTTTGTAATAGGTATTTTAATTTTATGGTGTACCTATCAAATACTTATAATTTGATTATTCAATGACGATAGAGTGGTTGTGTTCCGAATTTCCAAAGGGAAGCCGGTAGGAATCGGCTTATATGGACATTTCGCCCATAATATGGGGTTTGGTTTCCGCACTTAGTCCGTCAGGTGGACCATTCCATACACCTCTATTAGCTAAATGCTGATCTCTGAGTGACCTCTGAGACATTAGTTGGATATTTAAGAAAGCCGAGAGCAAGTTTTATTACCAAGTGGATCAAGTTTCTGAATTCTATTATTCGTATCCAGTTCTTAAACTTTTTATTGGTCAAACCACGATTAACCTGGATAGTTAAGTCGGGATATAATTAATTACTTATATACCATCATCATCGTTATATTATGATAGTTCTACGAAGCAGTTTCCAGAATTAAAAAATTACTTAACACTATTCTTCCATAAATTAAGTACACCCTTTCGTGCCAACCTTTTTCGTTTTTCAATTCAGAAAGTCTAATTATATTATAAATAATATCAAGGCTTATAAAAAAAAGTGTCGTTTAAAGCTAATTTTACTCATTATCTTAAAAAGTGGGATTCAATCTTTTAATCGTTAATAAATCTCCAAGAACTAATGAACGATAATTTTGTAAACGAAGCATTTTACTTCTTTTTATTATTTTAATTCCTTGAACTCACGACCATCGCAATCATCGACGGTATTATTACAATTATCTTCCTTTTTAATTACTATATTATTAAAGTCAATGCTTGTCTAGACGTACTTTACTTTTTCTTTATTCATATTTTATTTATTCTGCTGTAACTTACAAGGCCAGGTATTATTATTTATGTGTCTAACCGGATGCAGCTGAATGCCAGTATTTTAAATGGAGCGACTGCAAATCTGATCTCCACACCCAGTAACTGGGTAATACGACACCCCTTGGTAAGACTGATTGTCAGACTTTCGGGCTTCTGACAACCCGTAACGATTGTCAAAGATCCATTGCTTTCCGTGGTACGGAGGAGCTTCGGTATGTAAAGATGGCCACCCATCGACGGACCAACCCCGACAAGCATAGCTTTACCTGATGGATCGACTTGTGCGGCTGTTATTACTTAGAAACGTGCTGCTATTTTCCTGTTTGGGGAAACATAAAAAAGGGAAATAAGCTTTGAGTTCGTTTAATTTAATCTATACTCTATATACATATATATATATATATAATATATAAAGCTGAAGAGTTTGTTTGTTGGTTGGCCCACTATAACCTTTTTTATGCCAACCAAATTTGTTCTAATATCTCCTTATCATACGTATTATTTAAAAAAAATATTTTCACCTTCTACGTAAACGAAGTCACGGGTTAAAGTTAACGTTAGCCCAAAGTAACTATTCCACGCGGACGAAGTAGCGGGCAGAAGCTAGTTAAACATATAAAATTGCATTTCTAAAGAGTACCATATCGTTGCCCAATCAAAATGAAGCCCGAAAGTCTGACAACCAGTCTTACCAAGGGATATCGTATTACCCAGTTACTGGGTTGTGGAGATCAGATAGGCAGTCGCTCCATGTAAAACACTGTTATTCAGCTGCAGCCGGGAAGCTGACCCCAACATAGTTACTTTGGAAAAAGGCTAGGCAGATGATGATGACTTTCAGACTTGATTCTGCATTTCATTTACATCCTGATCGATATAATTCATTTGTTAATAAAGATCGTAGCCACATAATAGTACAGAAGGTTCACTCCGCAAAATCATTTAAATAATAAAAACCGGCCAAGTGCGTGTCGGACCACGCACAGTGAAGGGTTCCGTAGTTGGGATGAATTTATCCCAAAAACAAACTTAACTTTGTAGTTGAAAAACATGTTCTCCCATACGGAATGTATGGGAAAACATGTTTTTGCAACTGCAAAGTTAAGTTGGTCAATTGTTACTCGTTAACTTGTAGAGCCTACTTGGCTGTGATAGTTTTTCTTTTAATTTCGTAATATAAACTACTGCTGTGATTATTTTCACATAGCCGAAACCAATCATTTAGCTGGGGGGGGGGGGGGGGGGGGGCACTTGACTCTAACAAAAATTTGCACTTTAAAGCTTAATATTTCGCAAATGGATCCCTGAATCCAAAAATAAACTCACAATGTTTTAAAGGACCTTTCCATCTTTTCCTCACTATGGGTTAAAAAAAAAACACCACTTTACGTGTATGAGAGGTACCCTAAAAAAAATGTTTTTCATAATTTTGTTTTACCACTTTGTTGGCGTAATTAATATGTATACCTATGCCAAATTACAGCTTACTAGTACTAAGGGTCTCGGAGCTAGACCGCGGACAGACATACAGACAGACAGACGGACATGACGAAACTATAAGGGTTCCTTGTTTACTACGGAACCCTAAAAAGCGACTCTTGCTACGACACAATAAAGTGCAATTCAGGTCGCACAGCGCTAATTACTACAGCTCTATTCACCTAAAAGTTTCCTCACTTTCTATTGCGTAACTCATATCTTCTGACTACGCTCGCGCTCTACGCTCACTAAATTGGCCCGACAAGACGAGCCCGTCGCGTACTTGTAGCTTCATATACCTAAAATGCGGAGTGCGCCTTCTGGACTATTCTGTGTCGTAGCGTGTCTACCAAATAACTCGGCATCCACTAATAAATTCATTCACGACGACTGCCAAGGCGCTAATGGGTCAATTACATGCCACACCATATTACACAGTGGTTATGCTAATTTTATGTAATTTTTATGCAATCATCACGACCTACTTTTTTACTGATATTGTTTGATTTTTTATTGTTTTCATCTGTAATTCTTTAGCTTTTGATTAGAATTTAAGCAGTTCGACATAAATGGATATAGGTTGTTTTTTTTTAATGGTGTTGTAATTGTTAATTTAAGATTTTCATCGTAAATGAATTATTGTAATTAAAATAAAACGTTTTAGTGAATTTAGCAGATTGAGTCGGTGTGGTCTTTCGGAGAAGTAATCTATGTCATTAGGGCCAGCAAAAAGTAATTATTTTCGAAGTGCTTTAATACTGCATAATTACTTAGCATGCATTTTAGTCTCAAGAGATTATGAATCCCATTAATCATGATATGCTGTAGCTGAAAAAACCGGCCAAGTGCGTGTTGGACCACGCACTATGAAGAGTTCCGTAGTTGTGAAGAACTTTTCCAAAATTTTACATTGTAGTTGAAAAACATGTTCTCTCATACATTCCAACTGCAAATGTAAATTTGCACGTACAATATTGAGAGATTTACCATGTTATTTTTAGACTATAGACTTCTTATAGGTTTTCCTGTAATCTATAAGTAAAGAACCGTACTCTGTATTATTTTCAAAATTTTAGGCTCTGTAGTTTGGGAGATAAGGGGGAATGGTTAATTTTCATATATTTTCTTAGATATCTTTAAATGCTTTTATTTTAAAATGATAAAATAAATATATTTGAGATCCTCACAACAAGCTTTTTCATTTGATATGTCACACGGTACAGTTTGCAAAACCTTCTTTTTTAATTTTCTTGTTTGCCCCCCAAAGTGACCCCTCACATTCAAAATTAATTTATTTACGTGACACGTCCGTATTTGGATCACAGAAATATATAACATAACATAACATAACATCACGCCTTGTTTCCCCGAAGGGTTGGGCAGAGGTGTCCCTGTAGCAGGTACACCCACATTTCGCCAGTTATGTTTAAGTCCCATGTAATAGGGGGCGAGCCTATTGCCATCAACCGGGCACAAATCCAAACTCCGAACTGCTACTGAGAAATTTCAGATAGAAAAACCCAATAACACTTTGCCCGACCCGGGAATCGAACCCAGGACCTCATGCTCAGCAGTAGCGCTTGCGACCACTAGACCAACGAGGCAGACAGAAATATAAATGTGTACTAAATTTCAACGTAATCGGTTCATTAGATTTGGAGTAAATTGGCTGTGACAAACGGACACAGACACACAGACACGAGTGATCCTGTAAGGATTCTGGTTTCTGCTTTTGAGGTACAGAACGGCCCAATGTAGAGCAAGTTCACAATAGCGGTGATAAGACTCAACCTGCAGTTGTTTAAATCAAGGATTATCGTAGTTTGAAGATAGTTTATAATTACTTTGGTCCTAGAAGACATTTATGAGTCAAAATGCTGAAACAGAAACCTGAGGCTTGGTAGAAACTACATCGACTAATGAATACTGCTGCATACTGGCTGGAGAGACAGCATTCGTTTTTAACTTCCAGTTGCCACTAGTGCTCTCCGTCCATATTATGCTTCGGAACAGGGAGCCAACGCCCAACTGTTACCACTAGAGACCATGCATGGCTCATGGTGTTGTGGCGGCATCTACATCAGCAATTCTCCACATACGAATTACACATCACACTGACGTCACGCAAGATCCAGCATCGCGCAAGCAGAGTTTACCGAGCGACATACAGTGTCCCAACATCAATCGTCGGGCAGTTGCCCACCAGACACTATACCCGTCTGGTCGGAGGATAATCCCTTTTTGAAACGAAGATCATCCCTTTTTTATGGAGGATAAGTGAACTTTACACCCTTACAGCCCCCCACGAGAGGCTTGTGGCTAAGTAATAACAGCCACACGGGTCGATCGATCAGGTTAAGCTACGCTTGCCACGGTTAGTCCGTGGATGGGTGACCATCTCTACATACCAAAACCCCTCCGTGCCTCGGAAAGCACGTTAATCCGTTGGTCCCGGCTGTCATTTGTAAATCTTTGACAGTCGTTACGGGTCGTCAGAAACCCGAAAGTCTGACAACCAGTCTTACCACGGGGTACCGTATTACTACAGGTATTATATTATCTGTTACTGGGTTATGAAGGTCAGATAGGCAGTCGCTCCATATAAAATACGGGTATTCAGCTGCATCCGGTTAGACTGGAAGCCGACCCCAACATAGTTGGGAAAAGGCAAGTCAGTTGATGAGTGAACTTTAGACCCTGTTCCTCATACTTTTATTGTATAATGTTTTCTCACCAGCATACACCAGCGCAGTATTGTCACTAGCAGCAAGATGAGCGAGATGCTTCGACAGCGGGGCGGCCGGCACTAGGGTGCGGGCGCCGTTAACTACGGAGACCCGAGGCAGAGAACCCATGGCTGGTTATCTGTGAACAAAAAAACATACGTTTAGGATTAATGATACTTGATGGCTCGATGAGAGAAGCTGACACAGTTCGTTTGGCGCTCAGGCTGAGCGATCATCCCGGCCACCGTAGGCACGGGCTTGCGGACGGTGAGCAATGGGTAGCTCCCCGTCCGATAAAAACCAGGCCCGGGTCAACGGCACGTTGTGTCCCACGCGCGCCTCAAAGAGATGTCAGCACAACTGAAGGGGTCCGCTAGGACCGATACCTGTCGGGGTCGCGGGCAAGTCCGAAAGGGATACCGTGGCCCCAGACAACATACGGGCAACTGAAGGAACACGGGTGGGTTTTAGTCGTAGAGCGGGAGAAGTTATTTGATAATTTCCCAACCAAAAATAAAGGCTAAGCGATCATCTGCTGCACTGCATGTCTCTGGTCAAGGATGTGTGTAGCTTTAGCACCAAATTGTTTAAGGGTTTGGGTATTTATGTGTATGATGTCGAAGTCTGTAATAAACGCATAAACGCACACTTGCGTGCTAAGTGATCCCCCAATTTTAATTCCGCTCCCTATTTGGGGTCCTTCTCAAAATATTTCGTAGCTTTTTTTTAAATGTGAAAGCTTCTTTTAGGCGGGTTGGGCATTTTTAAGATGGAACTAAACCATTGATTTCGCGACACTTACGACACCAGCTTTTGACCGTTAAAAAGACATCAACGCGTTGATTACCGCAGTGCCAATATTTTTTTCAAGTTTTCACGTTTTACCACTGTTTTTTTTTTACCAGTTTTTTTACAGACTTTTACTTGCAAAAGCAGTCATAGGTCTCGAGTTCGAACCCAAGTCAAGCACCTCTGACTTTTCGGATTCATGTGCGTATTGTATAATTATCACTTGCTTCAAAAACGGTGAAGGAAAACATCGTAAGGAAACCGGCATGACTGAGAGATATTTCTCGGCCCATGGGCGGCATAAAAACTGAGACACTAGGTTAGTCACTAACCACACGAAAAGAAAGACTAGTTGGTTGGTTGGTTATTCAAAATTCAAAATTCAAAAGTCATTTATTCAAACTAGGCTGAGAATCAGCACTTTTCGAACGTCAAAATTACATAAGACAGTCCCCCAAAAATGCCCACCCTTCACCACTTCCTAGTGCCTTTAGCTGGGAAGAAGAAGTGGCGCAACAAACTCCCCAGCAGCACAGCTGTCTGTTCAAGTTAGAGAATGATTCTATACAATAGTATACAAAATAACCTACATTATGCAACACAAAACATAATTCAAATGATAAATTATAGGCCATATGTCAGCTAGCACACGCCAATATACCAACCAAAAACATCGAGGACTATACTCAAGCATTATTTAAAAAATAAAAAGAAAATAAAACTAAACGTAAACAGAACTAAATATCTAAATAAAAGCCTCCAGACATAAAGGGCGTGCCCGCTTACATAAAGCTGTAATTGGCAGTTATAAATGATAAACTAGGACCATCGAGATAAAAAAAAAAAAAAAAATATTCTTCTGACGCTTAGAAAAACCTTAAAAGTGCCACAAGTCTAAAACGTGTACTACCAATAATAAGACGTAGTAGTCACTACAAATCATGCCAGACCTTCTATTTGTCGAACAACATAATAAATAGTTCTTATTCAACAGCTTCAATTCGTCCTGAATAGCTCACAAGAGTATATTTATTGAATAATAGACCCAATTGACCATCAATTACTGGCTAGGAATGTACTGTGATTTCATTGAAGGAAACTTTAACGGCTAGATTACACGAATGGAGTTTACTGCTAACTAAAATCGATAGAAGACGAAGATGTAGCGTTGAAAGGCATCCCATTAGGTGGACCGATGACCTTGTGAAGGCCCCAGGAATCCGCAGAACCGGTCAAAGTGGGGGTGCTTGGGGGAGGCCTATGTCCAGTAGTGGAAATCTTTCGGCAGAAATGATGACGATGAATATCGATAGCTGTCGATACACAACCGTCAATTTCATCTATACCTCCATCATCTTGTAGTCTTTTTCCAACTAGATATATTGGGGTCGCAATTCTTCGGGCTATGTCGGTTACCTTGGTTCTCCTGTGGATCTCCTCATTTCTGATTCGATCACGTAGGGAAACTCCAAGCATAGCCCTCTCCATTGCCATTTGGGTGACTTAAGTGGCAATGGGCAGGGCACATTGCTCGTAGAACGGATGGCCGATGGGGCCGAAAGGTTCTGGAGTGGCGACCGCGTACCGGAAGACGTAGCGTTGGAAGGCCTCCCACAAGATGGACCGATGACCTTGTGAAGGCCGCAGGAATCCGCTGGATGCGGAAAGCACAGAATCGGTCGAAGTGGAGGTGCTTGGGGGAGGCCTATGTTCAGCAGTGGACGTCTTTCGGCTGAAATGATGATGATGATGATATTGGGGTCGGCTTCCAGTCTAACTGCAGCTGAATACCAGTATTT
Organism: Agrochola litura; assembly: GCA_949152395.1. NCBI lineage: Eukaryota > Metazoa > Arthropoda > Insecta > Lepidoptera > Noctuidae > Agrochola > Agrochola litura. The sequence continues at coordinate 17,779,490 of OX424513.1, read as the reverse complement.
TACATGGAGTGACTGCCTATATGAACTCCACAACCTAGTTATAGGTAAGTACTACTTTCGGGATTCTTATCAACTTTTTGTTTCGTTTAATAAAACGTTCAGAAGTTTCCACTGTCTCATAGGCAGTTGAAGTAATTAAGAAAAATCGATCTGTAACAGCCCGGTTCCGCAACGGATTTCTTTGGGACGCACGGTATAAACTGAGATTGTGTGATTTGTTTATTGAATTTAATTTTAATTAATATAAAATAAGTATTTTGAATTTTTAAATACATAATTTAATAATTTATAATTATTCTGAATTTATTTTTAATATTATTTTACCTACTGTAGCTATAAAATTCGTACGCCACTGGCAAAACAGAGAGTCAACTGAATTTTTACTGAACACCAAATGTATGTAGGTACCTGGGTTTAGCAAATAAATATTCATTCATTCATTCATAAGATGATTTTAACTACAAAAAATACCCCTGGACTTCGGCATTGGATTCTCGTTAAGTTTGCCTAAATATCTGGATTTTAAGTTTGTTTTAAGACTTGCATTGCTACAAAATAAAGAATCTTCGAATTATCCATAAATTAGGTACCAGCTTTGTAATATTTTCAGGAATTCGGGATCTCTAGACTTTTCTTTCAGAGTTTTAAGACGATTTTTTGCAATTTGCAGGCCAGTATCAGGTAACATGTTGGTGTCCGTATGGATTGAGGAGTCATGTCTCATATTTAAACGCTGGTACTACCAATATTTTGTAGTAAATTAGCCGATTTTGAATGCCCGATCCTTGAATTTGTAGTAAAACCCTTAAAAAGCTACAGGACGTTTAAAGTGGCTCTTCAACCCTGACGGTCTATAGAAAATATATGTTACCTAGCTACTAAAGTAGTTGATCAAATCGGATAACAATATCGTTGAAATATTTGACATGGCTCCTCAATCCACACGGACACATATGTTGATCAAAATTTGATTCGCGACCGCGACCGTACCTAATATGAATTTACAGAATAGGCCTGTGTCCAAAATTTTTTTTTGTTCGTCTTGTAGTTTATTAAAAAATAATTAACACGTATTTTTTCTTTTTTGACGTAATCAAAAGATAACGGCGATACATTGAGTTAAAATGTGGCATGACGTCACGCCTTGCTAGATTTAATACTGCGTTGAGACGTAGCGAGCCCCCACTCCCCAACTTTAATGCGTGTTTTCTAAGTTATTTTTGATTAATATTACAAAGCAAAAAATACGTGTCTAATATTTTTTTATTTTCTGAAAGACGGACTAAATAGAATTTCTTTTTTTTTACCTAGGCAACTACCCTATTAAAATCATTAAACTTATCGATATAACTCTCTCTAAGTAACAATTGACCTAAAATGTCACGATTTCATGAAATAGTCATTCAATAGAGTAATCCGAACTTGGAGAGTACTTTTGCTAGCCTCGAACTCCGTATAATTCCTTGTTAATAAATTGTGGATGTAGGTAACTTGTGTGTTCTGAGCCTCAAGCCTTGGGTTACTTAGCTTTTTGTATTAGACAGTAATCTTAACTTAGGCGTGTGTTTACCATTAATTATACTCAAGTAATGCGTGAAGCAATCATTACCGTTGTTTATTCCCTACTTAAGTGGCTACTCATTAAAAACAATTATATTTTCAACAATTTTCTTGATGTTTGGCAGAGGTTCCGCCAAGGGAAGACGGGAGAATATTACGGTATGCATAGTTCCGACTCTCACCACATAGAGTGGGGTCATGGTGCTCTGATTGAACATAGGTACTGGTCTTGTGCTAATAAGTACAAGCATAATCAGCCTATAATGTTCCCACTGCTGGGACACAGGTCTCCTCTCTGTGGCGTGGGCCGTAATCCACCACGCGAGCCCAGTGCGAATTGGTTGGTTCAAGAACATGCCGGTTTCCTCACGATGTTTTCCTTTTTAAGAGCTGTGGTGATGAATTACAAAAAGTAAAGCGCCTGTCAGTGTTCGATCCTACGACCTACAACTCGTAAGTCACGGTCGTTACCAGTACTGGGCCACTACTGCTCCCTCTGGGCCACCACTGCTCCCTCTGGGCCACAACTGCTCCCTCTAGGCCACCACTGCTCCCCCTGGGCCACCACTGCTCCCTCTGGGCCACAACTGCTCCCTCTAGGCCACCACTGCTCCCCCTGGGCCACCACTTTTCCCTTTGGGCCGCCACTGCTCCCTCTGGGCCACAACTGCACCCACTGGGCCACCACTGGTATTGGCGCCGCTCCACAGTGGTTAAGTTACACACATGTATGTTTGTAACTTAACCACTGTGGAGCGAAAAATCCCGGTAGACGCTTAACTTCTTAAAATTTGGGCCTCCTTAATAACATACGCCTGCTATAAAACTCAGAGTTTCTGCTTTATTTCGTGTGATTTAGAAAAGCTTTTTGTTTTTGCGCGTTATCTATCTCAATATACTGTAGGCCATAATTATAGGTATCCTGTCCCCAAAGAAGGAAACTATTTCCTAATCATATTTATCATCTGAATGTGTTCTCGGTGTCTGAATCTAGGCTCATTCCAATTTGATTCTATTAAATAGAGATATTTTATAGTTTTTGGCTTCATGAGTTCATAACCAAAATATAAATGTTGCACTAATGTCGTTGCTTGAAGAACCATCGCAGGCGCATCAATGATTCTAAAATAAATCTTTGTATTATACAGGGTGGCAGGACATCGACGCGAAAACTGTTACCATGGATTCAGTACATAATTCTGAACCCCCTGCGTTGAAAATTTTCGTCGGATATTTTTTTTTAAATCTGCTGTTCCATAGGTACATGTCATGTGTGTTTCACGTCGATATCGCTGCCGCCCTGTATTGTATACCTGGAAACATAAACCGCTTAGAAACTATGAGGAAATAATAAATATAACTGCAATAACTTGATTCTCTTAATGCAATGATGTTACAAAGGCTTCTTGCGTCAGAGATATTAAAATCAAATTATATCTGTATATTAATATTCAATTATCTGTATATTATTATTAGTATTTAATTACGTGAGTCCATGAATGCAATAGATAGATAGATTAGATAGAATATTCTTTATTATGTACACCATAAAATTACAGACTTAATATACAGGGCATCCCAAAATTATGGGACATGAAGGGAAAGTACCTTAAATATCGTAGATAGGGTATTTTGCTGAAAGAAGACTTTATGTTATTTTTAAAAGTTAGTAATTCTGCATTCAAAGATTTTCTAAAAATTACTTGCCTCGTCTGGGAATCGAACCAACTTAAATGTAAATAAAAAACACCCCTACTTTTATGATGCCAATCGAAAGAATGACCAAAAACTAATAACTCTTCTTAAGTAACATAGTATTTTAAAAGAAACGAACAACGTAAAATGTTTGAGTGAAATTTCAAGCAAGTTATTGATTGCCGACGACGACGTTCGAAAAGTAGTGAATGTTTTCCTACTTGGATTGGTACGAATGGACCGATTAGATGGCCGGCCAGATCCCCGGACCTTACACCATTAGATTTCTTCTTTTGGGGATACGTGAAAGATATGCTATACAAAAAACGATACGAGAACGGGCGAGTTACAAACAGAATTGTGCCATATCATATCGAGTATTCACTATAAAATGATAAGAAAATCAACAGGCAACGGACTCATTAAAAGATTGGCGATTTGCGTAAGACAAGAGAGATCACATTTTAAGCATTTAATTAATTAATAAAAAAAAAAAATACCCACTTAATTGACTACGGCAGTTTCATGTATGTTTTTAATTTGATTAAAATGATTAATTTACTTTCCCTTCATGTCCCATAACTTTGGGACGCCCTGTAGACATTTTAAATTGGGTGACACAATGGGCGGTTTTATCGCTAAAAACGATCTTTTACAGACAACCTTACAAAACAATAAATATATTGAGTTATTTGACTGTATTTATAAATCAAATCATTTATTTGCTTGAATATGGAAATGGTAAATACATTGAAAAAAAAAGAAAATGCGTTTATTTGCGGTAAACATGGCGCAAAGAAAGAACAAAACACAACAACAATTTGGGGGTAAATATGCATCACTTCCACGCAAAACGGCCATCGCTCAGCATAATGCTGCGACCCTATGCGAGACAGAGCCACAGCGCTGGTTTTCAGCGACAGCCAGGGTTGACGTGATGACGTCAACCGTTACCATGAGGTGATATATGTATTAAAAGTTCTTTATATCTTACCTGAACAGTATTGGCATACAGTCCTCTTTATTTTTTTAATGCAAGCTAGTTGTTTGTAGATTTGTAGTGATCTGGAAAATTTCTACATTGTAATTTGGACTGCATTTCTGAGAGATTTCTCTGGACATTAAGTTAATTTTGAAATGACTGAAGTAGTGCAAAATATCAATCACAGACATTTTTTTTAAATAATTATCTGTTACTGACAAATATGATCACTTATATACCAACTTAATATAAAAGTCAAAATGTTTCATTAAAATAAATAATGATGTTTATGAAATATACCTATATAAAACTTTTGTAATCATACTCGTAACTAACGACATTTAAATTAGAGAAACAATTTTCTGTTAATAGCAGCTCTGACAAATTTTCTAACAGGTTCTATTAAAATAAGATTAGAAAAATACCAAAGCATTAATTGATTTGTCTGATGGACGGTTCCCAATCTTTATAACGATGTAACCAGTTAAGAGAATACTCGTTCATTTTCAGTTGACGACAGTCATAGCGGCATTATATAAATTTTCTAGAATTGGCGTTCGTTGTCCAGTAGATTCAAATAAATGAAATTCTTTTTTTATCAGGTTTTTTGTTAACTGGACTTCAGTAGTATTTGTACCCGTAGACGACACAAGTCTCCGGCGACTCTAGATAGGCGCACCGACACAAGCTACGCCGTCAAATGTTTGCAAGTGACTGACTGAACTCAACAAACAGAGATCACGGGGTGGGGCGGGCGGGAGGTGGGTGCCTTATTGGGTAGTAAAAGGATGTAAAAGGGGAGAGGAGATAGAGGATATCATTTTTGTTATGAGTAACACAGGAATTAACATCAAATTGCTATTTTTTTAGTTTTTTTTAATTTCTCGACTTCCCGGGTACTCAACCCTTTTTTTTCCGACTCGACTAAGGCCAAATTTCCCGGGAATTCCCGCGTCGAGACTTCTCGATGAGAAACCCTACATGGGATACCTAATACTTTAATAAACCTTTCGATGTAACCAAATTTTCTAAAACACCAAACAAGTAAAAGTTAAAGGAAGAAGTTTACTAACCATTTTCAAAAATCATCTAAGTACATTAACTTTGACACCAGTTATCTCGAAATTTTACTATGGCATTAAGCGTACAAATTACGGAGAAGACATCTTCATTTAATCAGCTACCTAACGAGGTACAAATGTTATAAAAATATTTAGAGGTGCCGATGAAACAGTCGATAGTGCTGGCAAAGGTCGAATTTGCAAATTGTTGAAATATTTAAAAATTGTAAGATAATCGAAGTAATTAACTGGTTTATGCCATCCCACTACTTTCTATCCTCCCAGCAGTTCAACACACGGCAGGCAATCAGGTCGTCATGACCAGATAACAAGTTGCGGAGCGGTTTTTGAGTTTTTAACATATATCGACTGTTTCATCGGCACCTCTAAACATTTTTTTTACATTTGTACCTCGTTGGATAGCTGATTAAATGAAAAACTCTTCTCCGTAATTTGTACGCTTAATGTCATAGTAAAATTTCGAGATAACTGGTGTCAAAGTTAATGTACTTAGATAATTTTTGAAAATTGTTAGTAAACTTCTTCCTTTAACTTTTACTTGTTTGATGTTTTAGAAAATTTGGTTACATCGAAAGGTTTATTAAAATATTAGGTATCTCATGGAAAAGCAATGAAAGCCATTCAATTTGAGAGTTTAGAGAAAAGTGATATTTAGTGACGAATTCTGGAAAAATTTCGAAATAACATAAAGATCAGGTTTTCTCGAACCCCATGAATTTTTGCCTAGGCTTTATGGGGTGCTTAAATGTTGCAAATGGGTCACACTATCACGTCCTGGAAGGAATACGTCAAATTACAAGTCACGTCAATTATAAAGTAATTATATTAAACAGAGATTGATTGTCCTGAAACAATGCTGCAATAAACACAATTAATTGTCGGTCTTGACACTCAAATAAATCTGATAAATGAAAACATTAATTAAAATCGAAGGATAGATGGTAACTTTTTGACTTTGAAGACTAATAATAACTTCTTGACACGAAAACTACTAGTTAAAATCAGGGAAATTAAGCATTTTCTTATAAAATTGACAACCAACTTATTATGTAGAGTTTTTAGGATTAGGGTGTAAAGTTCACTCATCCTCCTTACAAAAAGGAGGATCCTCCGACCAGAAGGGTGTCTGGTGGGCTACTGTCCGATGGTTGTTTTATTTTTTTCTTGAATGGCGTCTTGCAGATCAACCTAGGAGGTTGTCGGCTACTTAACCGTATTGTCCTATAGCTGCCTCAATAAATTAAGGCCTCCAGCCAGGGCATAAAACTTAGAAACTAGGTGACTACACGCTAAGGGCACCCCCTGTGGGGTATGGACCTCGGCTTAGGGCATCGCTGGTGGAGGACAGCAAGGGATCCGATGATTGATGTCGAGGCGTTGTATTTATATGCTATCAACTTATATTGTAATATTCAAATCACAACTGCCATTCTTTGATAGTTGTAGGTCACGGCAAATTGACATTTATATAGTGTGTCAACTTGATTAAATATAAATTTTCTTGACAGTATGTATCGTGTTACTCAGTCACTGGATTTTGGAGGTCAGATAGGCAGTCGCTCCATGTTAAATACTGGTATTCAGCTAGGAGGAACAAAAACTAGGAAAAACTATGAAAGTTCAAAGTAAAGTTGGCCGACCTTGTCTGTCTGTTTGCAACCGTTAATCTCAAAAAGAACTCAGCCGATTCGAATTAAGTTTTCAGTTTTTTACATAGTTGCTTATTAGCTTGGCACACAGGCGAAAAAACCAGGTAGGTGTTTGTCTGTTAGCTATTACAGGAATTTTAATTAAAATAAACGAATCTAAGTAATCAACGATAAGTTCGACATAGTTTACAAAATGGTCAATTATCAATAATAGCAACAACTATGTAATTATATTGTTCACACGATAACAGTTTACTTAGTTCATTCATATTGAGAAATTATTTATTGGGTACTATAAAACCGGCCAAGTGCGAGTCCGACTCGCGCACGAAGGGTTCCGTACCGTACCACAGATGCGTATCACTGATACTCCGCATTTTAGGCATGAAGCTACAAGTATTTCTTTTTTAAATATCATAGCATTATGCTGAGATAGGAGCCTTTTTGGCCTCGCACAGGTCTTCTTTTTGTTTACACTTTTTTTTTTTTTTAAGCTTCTTTAGTCGCGTTGGGCATTTTTGAGATGGGAAAAAACAATTGAACTCGCGACACCTCATTTTTGTAAACGCGATTGTGCTCTTTATTTATATTACGTTACGGATCAGTGTTCTATGCAAATATTTTTACTTTAAAGGTTTTGGAAGTATTTTTTTTTGTTGTAAACGCAGTTGTGCTCTTTATTTAGATAAAGTTACGGACCAATGTTCTATACTAGTATTTTTCTTCCACCAAGGTGATCTTGTTCAAGTTTTCACTTCTGTCGGCATTCCCGGAGTGCCACTGTTTTTTTTTAATATTCTTTTCTGAAATTGCTAGTTTTTATAATTTTCTTAGTTTCAATGTTGTATTTCCTTGATAATTAATATTTAAGTTTTTTTGTTTATACGGTGCAGGAAATCCTCATGAGGAATGTCCTAGAATCAAAAATTCAACGACATGTGACATCTACCAACCCGCGTTGGGCCCGCGTGGTGGATTATGGCCCACTCCCTCTCACTGAGAGGAGGCCTGTGTCACAGCAGTGGGAACATTATAGGCTGATTATCTTAAGTTTCTTTTTATTTTCTGTTTCTGTTAATCATAGTTATTCTGCAGACATAACTTCGAAATTCTCTGGTGTCATCTCGCAAATCGTGACGAATTAGCTACTTATAACAATTCAGTATTTATTATAATTATTTGAAGAATAACACTACAGATAAAAATACTTACGTACCTACCTTCAATATACTATCAGACAAGAACGAATGCCAAATAAAAATAAAATAAATAATTCAATACTTAAATATACACGTAACACAAATTCGCGAGGTTAAAAAATAAATAATTATTGGTCTATTATTATTATTTGATAACGGTACAGCAGAGGCATAATAGCAAAGTCCTTAGCCTGGAAAAAAGTAAGACAATTGTGAATGAACCTGACCTACTTGGGTAATAGTGGACTGTCAAATACGCGACTGGCCAGTGGACTGCGACGTGCGTGGAGACGACCGTGATTTGTATTTTTTTTTTACGTTTTATGTGTCAACGAAATGATCAATTGCAACTGTCATTTTTCACGTGATGATCGTCTACCGAATGCAATTGAAGCGATTGTCAATATTAATCTATATACCCCCTGACTGCCACGAGCTCTCCTGGAGATCTATAACAATTAAAATTCAATTGTGTCTCATTGATGACAGTTGAGCTCATATAAAAGGAGAAACTGACGCACTGACTGACATATCAACGCAGAGCCGAAACTACTGGGACTAGGAACGTGAAATTTTACTGCTTCCTTTTATAATGTAGGGGTAGCACTAAGAAGAGGTTTTTGAATATTCCACCGAAAAGGGGGGATTTTGTTTGTATGTAAAATCTTATTCCTTAAGTTAATAAACTTGAAACTTGGCACAAAATGTACTAGGCTTGCATGAATTCAATATAGTATTTCAATCATTAGACGTTGTGCACAATATCTGAGCAGTAACCTAACAACAAGTACTATGAGGCAGACAGACAGTTTATAACCTGGATTAACACATAGGATACTTTTTATCCAGGTGGTACGTTTCCATGGGATAACTTCCGACTTCCACGCAAGCGAAGCTGCGGAAAAAAACTAGTACAATACAAATTGATGGCAATGTAAACGTTAACAATTTCCAGTGATTATTCTTTTTTCGTCATTAAGTACACACACTTTATATCAAATTGAAAATAGAACTGAAATGAAAATAACTACCACTGTCGCGTCGGTTCGTTTTTTAAAGTAATTTTTCTTGTTTAAATTATTCATGAATACATTTTGGAACAATATTAAATAGTTTGACAAAAAAAAACATTTATTTCACGTAAATACCACCCATTACCAAAACATAAATTAATATAAATTTTCGAGATAAAATTTAATAAGATCAAATACAATTAAACTAAAACAAATAAAATCAAATAAATAAAGTAAAATTAAATCAATTAAAATCAAATTAAGTAGGTACATCAAATCAACTCAAATTAAATTAAATCAAATACCTACTACAAACTCCAAAACTCATTATTTATGATTGAAAAGACGATTTGAAAACCACATTTTATAAATCAACGCAAACAAAGCCACAGTCAAAACTATGTAGTATAAAATAAAACAACAGACAATCGACTCCACGGCCGGCGCGTGCTTAGCTGTCGTAGGTCAGTAACCGCGAGTTACCTAACCGTTTGTTGACCATGATTTACATTTACAATACCTACCACTTTGTTTATGTACTTTTTAATTGGATTTTTTATTAAAAATACGGTCGGACTTATATTTTTAGCAGGCTTAAGGTCTTTTCACTTATCCGAATTGTTTATTGTAATTTAAATACCTGGGCCATCTGGTTACTTATGTTTTGAAAGATGATATGGATCTAGAGAGGGAGCGCAGAGCATTGTCAGTTAGGGCGAATAGGCTGGCCGCAGATTTTCTCGATGTACAGACGCAATTAAAATAACCCTTTTTAGGGTTCCGTAGTAAACACACAACGTGTTTCGGAGTTTCGTCATGTCTGTCTGTCTGTCCGCGGTCTAGCTCCAAGACTGCTAGTACTGGAAAGTTGTAATTTGGTATGGGTATACATATTAATCATGCCGACAAAGTGGTAAAAAAAAATTATGAAAAATATTTTTTTTAGGGTACCTCCCCCACACGTTAAGTGGGGATGTTTTTTTTTTTTTCTATCCCTTGTTGTGGGCTATCGTTGGAAAGGTCTTTTAAAAACATTGCGAGTGTTTTAAATATTAAGCTTTAAAGTGCAAATTTTTGTTAGAATCAAGTGTCCCCCCCCCCTCCCATCCAGCTAAATGGTTGGTTTTAGATATGTGAAAAATTTCACGGCAGTAGCTTAAATAAAGAATTTAAAAGGAAAACTATCACAGCTGAGTAGGTTTTACAAGTTAACGAGTAATAATCGACCAACTTAGATTTGCGGTTGTAAAAACATGTTCTCCCATACATTCTGTATGAAAGATTTTTTTTTCAACTACTAAGTTAAGTTTGTTCTTGGGATAAATTCGTCCCAACTACGGAACCCTACATTGTGCGTGGTCCGACATGCCCTTGGCCGGTTTTTAAGGCATACTGCACAGCACTGTACGCGGGAGCCCTGTGATTCACATATATATAGCTTACAATGCTCTGCATATCCAATACAATAACACATTCAGGGTATTGTTGCGATTGCCGCGCTTCTGTAGTGCCTCGGCAATGTTTGCAGACGCACGCACTGACGGCTTTGAGGCACTGTGGCGTAAGAAATCTGCCTCGCTACTCGACAGACTGCGTGGCAGTCCCAACACTATCCTGCAATCAATAGCCGCCCGGGCAGACAGCCCGCTAGTGTGGGCGCTTACAAACCGGACCCGTTCTGTTTTAGTTATTAAGTACTAACATAGGCTAAGCTTTATTTTTGTGTCTAACACTATAGACCATTGTAGTCTGCGAAAATAAAGATTAATAAATTGTTGTCGAAAGCTGGTATTGGGAATAAAAATATCTGCATATTCTTCCCATCTTCCTAACCCATCGGGGTTTTCTTCTTTTTGTGTCGATGGCACTCTTCTTTACAATTTGTATTATTTTACTAGCTGACTCGGCAAACGTTGTTTTGCCATATAAATGTTTGGGGTGGACCACCCTTATCACTTAGGGGTATGAAAAATATATTACAACCGATTCTCAGACTTACCAAATATACATATAAAGTTTCATAAAAATTGATCAAGCCGTTTCGGAGGAGTATGGCAACTAACACAGTGACAAGCGAATTTTATATACAACGTGTAACGTTAAATGCGCAAAACCTCAGACACCCCAACTGATTTTTAATTCAATTGACCTATTTCAGAGAGAAAAAATCATTATTAAAATTGTAAAGGTTTTATGTGCTGTTTTAGTACGTAAGATTCGTATTTGCATTGAAATAAAACATATTATGTATGAGAAATTTTAAATTGGTCGACAACAATTTGTGTTTGTTTACCTATTTTGGCGGGTTTGCGCATGTGATGGCTTGACCTATTAATAAATAGACACGGCAACGTTTTTAATGAAGATTTTTTGAAAAATGTGACCTTTATCAAAAAGTGGTTCAATTGATTCTGATCAAACTATTTTCAGGTTTTGCGCATTTAACGTTACACGTTATTTATAAATATTATATGAGCCCAGTATAGTATTGCGGCATCAGTGGCATTCTTTAGGTCATCTGAGATGCAGGTGAAAGGGCACCTAGGACACTCCAGCAAGTGAGGCATGGTCTGATTAGAAGCACTGGGGTAAACAGGCGACATATTGTGATAAGTATTCTTGTAAAAAAAACACTTAAATATTAAATCAATCTGGCTGTGAAAGGAGGTGATATAAAAGGTTTCAGTCAAGTGCAACAAGTGCAATTTAGAATTTTTGTAAACCTGTTTTGATGAATAAAATCGAATTAATAATCCTAGAGATATCATTATTTCATCGTACACGATGTATTATTACTGCTGGTTTTTAAGGTTCCGTACCCAAACGGAATCCTATAACTAAGCCGTCCGTTGTCCGTCCGTCTGTCAGCGGGCTGTATCTCATGAACCGTAATAGGTAGACATTTGAAAATTTTACAAATTGTGTTGTTTTATCGCCGCTATAACAACAAATAAAATAAAATAAGAAACGTGTTTTTGTCGGCGTTTTTTTTTTTGCTAAATATTGTACGGTGGTACGGAACCCTTCGTGTGCGAGTCCGACTCGCACTTGGGCAGTTTTTTTTTTACCAGCAACGCATACGACTATCCGTGACATTTGTATTATGTACTAGGAGTGGTTTTTTGACCATAAATTAAGCCGCCTTAAGTCCGTCTCTGTACATTTCTGTGCTTGAAGTATTAAATAAATAATAAATAAATAGGTGAAGTTGGAACTCACGATTACCTCTCATTAGTTGGGCTATAAAGTCCACTATCAAGTTTCTGAATCAAGGCTGCACATTCAGTAGCGGGGCAAGATCAAAATTTAATGTGGGCGAGGTACATTTTGCGAGGCCCTCTGGTGCCGCAAAAAGACGAAAAAAAAACAGTTGAACAGTTGTTAAATTTTTGGTAGGTATAGGTCGAGTTATAGGGTAGGCCATTCAAAAATATTGCGGGTATGTGAAAAACATTTTTCTATTCAGGGATCCGTTAGCGTAATATTAAGCTTTAACACGTTCAGTGCCGGGAACCCTCCTGGAGGGCTCATGTCAATACATTTATTGTTTTAGGACGACTAAATTTTTTTCGACGCGTTCACGGCTTTTATGTAATGCATAAACCTTCGAGGTGCGAGGCCCCTCGGACCGCGAGGCCGTAGGCGGTGGCCCACGTCGCCCACGCTTTACGCCGCCTCTGTGCACATTGATACGATCAGGTGTATTTTCCTGTTCTACTGTTAACCCTTACCCTTAAGACCAAGCATTCCAAAGACAATTTCTACGAAAACTCCGCCCCCATGCACCCCACCGCACTCCACTATGTGCTAAACGCTAACACATCAGTGATAAAGTTGAATATCGCGTGCGCTCTTTGATCATATTCGAGCACGGAACTAAATGGCGTCTCAATTCTTATTTCGTTTATAACTAAAGTAATAATTAATCTAGAGAAAAAATATCTTATATCTGGATAATAAACTATATTTTCTTACTGCCAATAATTATTTTAGACATAAAAGCCGAGTAAATCTTGTTTTTTAACCGACTTCCAAAAAGGAGGAGGTTATATGTTCGAAGAGTGTTTTTTTTTTTTTTTTTTTTATGTTTGTCCACCGATTTCTCCGTCATTTGTGGACCGATTTTGAAAATTCTTTTTTTGTTTGAAAGGGTATGCTCCCAAATTGGTCCCATATAAATTTTATTAACTTTGCTTGGGTAGTTTTTGAGTTAGCTAGAAAATACGTATTTTTTTTCCCACTTAGTAAGTAGATGATATGATAAGTTCCTGACACTGGTAGTAGGTAGTGGTATTCGAATGTGTGTGGGGTAGGTACCACAACTAAAAAGTTAAAAATAAAAACTTTTTTCAAAAAAAAAAACTACAGACTTCCAAAAAAAACACTACAAAGTGAAAAATAACTTTAATTTCGGAAGTCGGTGGCAAAAAACGAAAACACAAAACCCAAGACACCGACTTCCGAAATTAAAGTTATTTTTCACTTCGTAGTGTTTTTTTTGGAAGTCGGTAGTTTTTTTTTTTGTAAAAAGTTTTTGTTTCAATTAATCTTTAAAAAGACATGATTTTTGAATAAAAATGAATCGAGCGAAAATGTTCCAATTACGTAACTGTCATATATACTCGTAAGTTCCATTTTGATAGTATGTGTGACTTTTTCAGAATATTAATGCAAATTAACATACCATACGGTAAGTGCCTAGGTAAAAAAAAAGAAATTCTATTTAGTCCGTCATTCAGATAATAAAAAAAAATTAGACACGTATTTTTTGTTTTATCATATTAATCAAAAATAACTTAGAAAACACGCATTAAAGTTGGGGAGTGGAGGCTCGCCACGTCACAACGCAGTATTAAATCTAGCAAGGCGTGACGTCATGCCACATTTTAACTCAATGTATCGCCGTAATCTTTTGATTACGTCAAAAAAGAAAAAATACGTGTTCAATATTTTTTAATAATCTACAAGACGGACAAAACATTTTTGGACTTTTTTTTTTTTTTTGGTCATGTGTTATCTCCGCAATACAGAAATCAGCATCATCATCAGTGTCCTGCCCTTATTCCAATTTATTTGTGGTCGTTGTAACATGTATTTTTTTTCATCCATACTTCTCTATCAGTCGTCATCTCGGTAGTCCCCCCCCTTTCTACCCATATCACCTTTCACACAGTCCATCCATCGTTTCTTTGGTCTTCCCCTACTCTTATTACGTTATACAAAATTCAGCATCATCGCGTTAAATTGTCATCATCATCATTTCACGTCATACAGCTCAATTCTCGACAACTACTCCGGCCGATTCGGTCTCTGCGTCCGGCGCTCGGCGTGGTAACACGCATTGGCGGTTGGCGACAAGTCAATCGTCATATTGAGGATGCCTCGTTGAGTGTCAATTTTTTTCAGAGTTTTTTATCTCTCTTTTTTAGGTCTTTAGAAATAGCTAAGCGGAATAGGTTACTAAATATATCTTCTTCTTCTTCGTTTCGCTCTTGACAGAGCGGTCGTGGTCACCATGAACTGTGTCCAATCGCAGGTGTAGTCGTTGCCTGCCTCACGATCTCCCTCCATCTGGTTCTGTTACATGACAGTCTGGCGCATTCATTAACAGGGCCTCCAACCGCGGATTTTATTTGATCAGTCCACCTCATCGGCGACCTCCCGCGTGGCCTATTACCTTCCACTCTAAATATTTCTATTGTATTTTTAACTCTCATCCAGCTGTTACCAGCCACCGTGTGTAGATCGTCGCTCCACCAAACCTGAGGGCGTCCTACCTTACGTTTGCCGATTCGCGGTCTCCACTCAAGAACACGTGTACCCCAACGGTCATCGGTTCTTCGGCTAATATGGCCGGCCCATTGCCACTTCAGCTTGCTTATTCTGTGAGCTTCGTCGACAACTTTGGTTCTCTGCCGGATTCCCTCATTCCGGATTCTATCCCTCACAGATATTCCAAGCAAAGGGGTTAAATTGTGAACCTTTCCTACATGCACCACCCAAATTCCAGTACAATAATCAAAATCAAATTATTTTATTTCACATAAACCTACAAGGGTACTTATGAAACGTCAGAAGCTGCACGGTTCCAAGTGGTCGTTTGAGAAGAGCCGGCAAGAAACTCCACGGTTACTCTTTTAAAAACAATTAGCTTTAATATTTTGATCAATTATATTATACTGTAGGTATACGGGATTTAGTAATTATCTCCACAGACAGGCGGATGGTGGATGAAGCTTGTTATTATTAGGTACTAGCAGACAAGAGGATGTTACCATGTAACATCCTCTTGTCTGCCGTTTGCGGTTAAAATATCTTATCTTTTGCGAGGAAAAATTAGGGGCAATTAACTTTCGCAACACACGGTATGTTTACTTTAATTTATGTTACACTAGCTTCCGCCAGCGGCTTCGCTCGCATGATTTCTTTATAATATATAGCCTACTTGCAGCGCTCCGCGGTTTCACCAGCATTATTTTCGATCCCTTAGAAATATTGGTATGAAAATTATCCTATGTGTTAATCCAGGTTTTAAACTATTTGTGTGCCAAATTTTACAAATCCGTTCAATAGTTTTTGCGTGAAAGAGTAACAAACATCCATCCATCCATCCTAACAAACTTAGTAGGAAGTTGGATGTTACTCAGTGATAAGTGATAACAAAACGTTATACTCGTGAAAGAATTTTTAAAATCGGTAGCTTGATGTGTAGCCGTGTGTACTATACTAGTACGAGTATGTGCAATAGGTAGCTCGCCGTCCGATAAGGACCAGGCCCGGGTCGACGGCGCGTTGTGTTCCACGAGCGCCTCAAAGCGATGTCAGCACAACTGACGGGGTCCGCTAGGGCCGATGCCTGCCGGGGTCGCGGGAACGTCCGAAAGGGATACCGTGGCCCCTGGCAACATGGCAACTGAAGAAACACGTGGATTTTATTCAGTAAGAGTCTGACACGCCTTCCCGCTACGCCCAGAGCGGGAGAAGTTATTTGATAATTTCACACCCAAAAAAAAAGTTGGAATGACAGGTCACTTCAAGTTCACATCACCTATCTTTTTGCAGTGAGATTTTACAAAATCGATCATCTGTTCATTGATTGTAAAGTGTAGGGTGATGCAGTATCGTATTCGCCGTTCATCAATCCAATTAGGATTCTGTTAACCCATTTTCCTGCTTGTATTAAAAGGAAAATATGCGCCAGTTCGTCAGGGTATCGCTCTTGGTTGCGCAACCAGTCATTACGAACGGTGTGCGGCGCAACCTTCGGGTTGTTTCAACATCTTTGCCAGACTTGAGTTTATTTTTGCATGTTTCTGGTACTTTTGTAGTATCTAACATAATTATAATAACTACTATAGGCAAGTTAGTTATTGGGGCTCCATAAAACGAATTTGGGAGTGCATGATTTGACTGCATAACTTATTAAACGAAATAAATCAAAGTAAAAAAAAACGAGCGTACCTAAGCCGACGTTCGCACGGACGGAATAAAATCGCGGTGGGATTTTATCGCGCACGAAATTTTCAACTCTCGGTGCGTTGAAAAACAGACTGTTGGATTTTCAACTCTCGGCGCTAAGCAGAGCGTTGAAAATGTAATACACCAAAAAAAATCGCCGCGATTTTATTCTGTCCGTGCGTACATCGGCTTACAGTAGTTGCATATGATATGTAACATCTGACATCTCACCTTGGTAATAAGTAACCCATTATATCCTGAAAAAAATGATTCAAGTATTATTTTAAGGGGGAAGCGTCAGGGTGGCCCGCGAAATTCAAATTTTCTTACGTTTTTTGCATTTTGCAGGTTTTATTTTGATTAAAATATGATTCGCGGCCGTAAAAAATATGGCTTTACTCAATTAATCATTATAATCAGAAATAGTGAATAAGAAGAAAATAAAGGTGTTAAATGTCATGATTTCATGAAATCATGACATTTGACACCTTTGCTAACTTATTGGAGTTCTATTGCTGATTGTAATGATTATAATTGAGTAAAGCCATATTTGTTACGACCGCGAATCATATTTTAATCAACATAAAACTTGACACTGACCTGAAAAATGCAAAAAAACGTAAGAAAATTTGAATTTCGCGGGCCACCCTGACGCTTCCCCCTTAAATGATTTTTCGTAACGAAGTCCAGAAGTGGACTGCAATAAGTGATGATGAATCTGAACTTAAGGCGACGATAACCGACTTTTAATGATTTTATACTGAAAATCATGGCTAAATGAGTAGTGTTAATGATTTGAAAAAAATATATGTTAAATTAGAGTATTTTCTTAAACTTAATCTGTGAATATTTTAAGATTATTTTTATATTACATAGTGTAACTCACTAATTTTGTAAAATTATGTCTAACGCTGATAAAAAACTGAGAAACACGCAAAAACTAACAAGCGTATTTTTCTGAAACCTTCACCATTTTAAAAATAATTTAATTATGTATCTTTTAGTATACGTGTTTAATTAGAATACCTTTTGTTTTACGTATAATAAATTAATAACTGCCTCGTTGGTCTTGTGGTCGCAAGCGCTACTGCTGAGCATGAGGTCCTGGGTTCGATTCCCGGGTCGGGCAAAGTGTCATTGGGATTTTCTATCTGAAATTTCTCAGTAGCAGCTCGGAGTCTGGATTTGTGTCCGGTTGATGGCATTAGGCTCGCCCCCTATTACATGAAACTTAAACATAACTTGCGAAATGTGGGTGTACCTGCTACAGGGACACCTCTGCCCAACCCTTCGGGGAAAAAAGGCGTGATGTTATGTTATGTTAAATTAATAATGCGTCTAATTTGAGACAGCGCTCCTAGATGGGCGAGTTCTATTACAGGCTAGACGTACGACGCGTTGCGTGAGCTCAGTCACAGATTACATATACTGCTCAGTACAGAACACGCAAACTAGCGACTCAAGGTTACTGGCATTTAGTGGAGTCTTAACTACGGCTTTCAGATGCTGTGGTTAAGTACAACATTATCGCTAATATTTAAAAAGTTAGTCACTGCTTTATCACTTTAAGATTTTATGCAATTTCCGCAATATCAATCAACCAAGTCTACTTTATTTCCTTACTTCCTCCCTCAGACAGGCGCGACGCGACTCTGGTGGAATAATTTCTACGAAAACTTTACGGAAATTGTTCTACTGGTGACACGTCGCGCCTGTCTGTGGGAGCCTATACTATAAACACTACTAGCCAATAGAGCTCGCGGCGATGGCTTACGGAACGAAGCAACGACCTCAGTTGACACTTAACAGCGTATACACCACATATATTATATACCTACTTCGTACCTACAAATAACTGATACTTGTAAATCTAGGTATATAAGTAACCGGTAGTTCCAGTACACTGATCTTGTAACCTAGAGGGTTTCCAAATTAAGACTTTCAATTTCTAGGACATTTTTAACACGACTTGCTTATTGGCTATGTCTAGTGGTAGCAAGCGCAACTGCTGAGCATGAGGTCCTGGGTTCGATTCCCGAGTCGGGCAAAGTGTTATTGGGTTTTTCTATCTGAAATTTCTCAGTAGCTCGGAGTCTGGATTTGTGCCCGGTTGATGGCAATAGGCTCGCCCCCTATTACATGGGACTTAAAAACATAACTGGCTAAATGTGGGTGTACCTGCTACAGGGACACCTCTGCCCAACCCTCCGGGGAAACAAGGCGTTATGTTATGTTATGTTGCTTATTTATCGGTAAATCTAAATCAGTGTGAAAAATTATTCACGTTGATGAGCAGACAATTTTTTGGAAAATACGCAGCAATGGATTAGCAATATCCTTCAAAATCATTCAGATTGTGATTGAAAGTGTGTTACGCAATTAAGGTGCTGGATATAAAGATTTTCTAAAATTGAAAACTGAGTGACGCACAATTTTTTTTTTTTTCTTCCCTTTTAAAAAGTTATGGTTATAAACTGTTATTCCAGCTAGACGGTATTAATCATCATTATTTCAGTCGAAAGAAGTCCACTGCTGGACATAGGCCTCCCCCAAGCACCTCTACTCGACCGATTCTGTGCTTTCCGCATCCAGCGGATTCCTGCGGCCTTCTCAAAGTCATCGGTCCACCTTGTGGAAGGCCTTCCAACGCTACGTCTTCCGGTACGTGGTCGCCACTCCAGAACCTTGTGACCCTATCGGCCATCCGTATCCATACGCCATGCTGCCATATATAATGGAAGTGAACCCTGCGGGAGGGTCACCAGCATTACATTTACGCTAATGTTAATCATCGCGGCCGGCCGGCATTCGATTTAAAACCGTATTATAAAACGCTTTAAAACGAAGTAATATGGTGTTTTCAGAGGATCTTACGTGGTTTCTAACCTTTTAAATTTTTTGTGATTATTTTTAACCGTGAACAAAAAAAAAAAAAATTTTAGCCGTGTGTATAGGCATGATCATCAGTGTTATATGGATAACTATGGAAACTTGTTGACGACACAATTTTTTTCAGCTCGGTTTATTAGTCATCTACAAAGGGCCTTATACGAGTAGTAGGTACATAAATGTATCGACCTTTTTCGTGAAATTTAAGTCTCCCACTTCCGTCACAAAATACAACACTATCTCCGGAACTGTCCTTTGTTTTCCGTACTCATGGTAACTCTACACCACTGTCAAACCGGTATGAAATTGTTGTGGATTTTTTGTTTACATTTTTACTTGAAGGTCGAGTGCGTGAAGTGTGCGTTCTGTGAGAATGCATAGGATGTAGTTTCCAATGACCTTGCAATGTAGCGGTTTTTTGTTTGTTTTGATATGCGACTGTGTTAATGTTTTTGAAGTAGGTAGGTACATATTATTTTATGCTTAATTGCACACACCCACAATATAAGTAATGTGAACCGCCAGTCTTCTGGGTACTTACAACAAAAAAACATTTTTAAATGTTTTGTCTGTCTGTTTGTTCCGGATAATCTCCGAAACGGCTGGACCGATTTTGACGGGACTTTCACTGGCAGATAGCTGATGTTATAAGAAGTAACTTAAACTACTTATATTTTAGAATGAAAAAGGAATTAGGGAGCACGCGGGCAAAGCCGCGAGCAGTAGTTATTATTCACATAAGAATTTGAATTTACCGTTCATCTTCCTATCATATCCTCTTGTCAGCTCCAGCTCTACAAGAAAAGTTCATATTACCATTATAAAAGATTTATTATCTCGACAATTTGAACATCACCCTTATCATTATACAGGTTGATTTTGTTAAAGACGATGGAATTATTAGAAAAAAAAGTTCATGAGATCAAATTGTGAGAATACAAGAATTGCATTTTTGCGAAATATGTTGGGAAAACGGCCATTGTTTTTTATGACAAAAACCTGTTCATATCAATATTGAAGATTAGGTATTCTATGCAGAAACGCACACAATTTTTTTTTAATATGAAGTTCTCGCGTAGAAATGTTTGCAAAAATCCTAGAGCCATTAGGTATACATATTAATATAATATAAAGTAGTATAAATGCTCTATAAATTGTACTTTAAAGCAACTTGGTAGGAAACCATTTTACTAACATCCGAGTTATACTAAATAGTTACTTTACTAGTAGGTAGTAGTGGTACAGTATTTTATCTCACGAAGCGACGCGCGCTTTACTTGTGGTAACCAAGTGTACAAACACGCTGTGAGCGTGTGCTTGATGACGAGTAGCGGCAGCATATAACACACACACGCACACACACTTCCGACTGCCTCGGACGACGACGGTACCGACGCGACGAGAGATCCTGCACTTACACACACATTCACAGCGTGTTTATACAATTGGTAACCACAAGTAAAGCGCGCGTCGCTTCGTGCGATAAAAATATTATAAGTACCTATGTTTAAAACCTTACAAGGGCGTGGCAAACTAATAATTATGAAACATCCTATCATGCAATCCTTTGCATGCCGTCAATCAATTAGTATTGTAATAATAAAAACACTAAGTTTATTACCCACTGAATGAAACATTTATAAAACATCGATTTATTGTAATTATCATGTTAATGTACATAAAATGATAAATAATTACTTGTGCGTTGAGATAGACATTATATACATACAGTTTATTAACATGTTTTCCATAATTAGGTACCTGTACTAACTTTGAAAGCAAAAAAAAAGTAGAACACAATATACATAACATTAATTTGTACCTAAGATTTGACCCAGCAATAAATACCTGTATTAGGTATTTATTTTGCAAAAAGAATAACGCCCTATTTCCCAGCTAAAGCAAATTAATATTTCGAAAAAATTTGATTCTTGTAAAAAGTCAAAATCAAATAATTTATTTCTTATGAACTTTATTCTATTATTTTCATTTGTCTGAGAAGGTGATGTACCAACTGTCGAGATAAGAGATCTTTTATAATGATATAATATGAGCTTTTCTCGTAAAAAGAAGCTCGAGGAAAAGATAGAAGAGAAACAAGAGTAAAAGAAAAATGGTAAAATCAAATTCTTTTGTGAAAAACTAGCTGCTGCCCGCAGCTTTGCCCGCGTGGTCCCTAACTCTTTTTCTGAAAATAAAAGTAGCCTAAGTTACTCCTTATAACATCAGCTATCTGCCATTGAAAGTCCCGTCAAAATCGATCCAGCCGTTTCGGAGATTTGCCGGGGCAAAGAGATAAATAATAAAAAATATATATATATTTTCCCCTCCCCCTTTTTTATATAAGTGTACATATTATTATTATTATTTTAAGTCTCTTAGTTTTAATAATATAAATACGTGTGTATAAATAAAAAGGCATATTTTAATCTAAATTAAAAAAAAATGTAATATGTTGATATAAGCAGTCGTTTTACAATAATTAAAAAATCATATGTTTTTTGTTATAAGTACCGTATATACCTTATGTCAAAAGCTGTTATTTTGAAATTACATACGGACTCTTCAATTTTATTTATTTGTATAGATGTATACACCGTGAAATTTGAATCACAGTTTTGCTAGAACAAACGTTGTTCAGACCATGGTCTACTATCATTCTACAGAATCCAATAAAAAAAAAACATAATTGGTTTTTGAAAAAACACAAAAAAGAAA
Source organism: Agrochola litura (assembly GCA_949152395.1). Lineage (NCBI taxonomy): Eukaryota > Metazoa > Arthropoda > Insecta > Lepidoptera > Noctuidae > Agrochola > Agrochola litura. The sequence goes on along the minus strand of OX424513.1, from coordinate 17,757,245 downwards.
CAAAGTTTAAAATGTCAAGATTATCGTTACTCCCTACAACACAGACACCACGCACGGGACACAGCATTGTCTACGGGGAAATGTACCTCCATAAACGAAATTTTGTAAGCAGTAGATAATCTTGACATTTTAAAACTTTGTCTATTTGTGTTTTTTCAAAAACCATTTTTTTTTTTATTTGATTCTGTGGAATGGTAGTAGACCATGGTCTAAATAAAGTTTGTTCTAGCAAAACTGTGATTCAAATTTCACGGTGTATTTATAGAAGACGTATCGATTCACAAACTAGGTCTCCCGTAAGTGAAGACGTGAAACAAAAAACTACTTTGAATAAATGTTGGACGCGCTGGTATTTGATTGATGTAAACTTTGAATATGTTGTAATAATAATTACTTGTCAGAAAAACAAATCTTTACAGTGCCGTATTTGGGCACGATCTTAAAACAGCTTTTAATAATTATTTATAAAATGATTTTTTGGGTGCTTATAACAGGAATTTGATGAGAATAAGACAATAATAGTGTTATGTGCATTGGTTTTTTATAATATTAAATATAATATGTTAATAGGTATTAATGCAGATGAGTGATGTATTGCAAACAAATCAATTGAGTAATGCACTCCAAAGAATTTCTTTGCATTATTTTTGCTCACGAACGAAATGTTTAATTTTTTGTGTACGCTTAAATAAATATTTGCTATGGTACCATTATATTTGCCAAGGAAAACTTTCGATTGGTGTACTGTTTTTACGTATCAAAAGTGCTAGATTAAGAATTTTGTTAATAGTTTCATTTTTTTTAAATACCATTTTTTTAAGTTAACTTTGATTTGTGTACTCAGGAAGTATTAGGTGTCTACCAATTACACTCAGCGATTCCGTTCTTTCATTATTAAAGTCAAATACTACTTAACTACATCGGCAATTCGTTAAGTTTTAACCTTACCTTAATAATGACCATAATCAATCTAAAAAACCACAAATAATAGTAATTGACAGTTCAAGGGCATTCTTAGTGCGGCCCTGTTTTTGCTATACGGAAATGTCAGACCGTCTGTATGTTAACGTGTTAATTATTTTATGTTATAACGGATTAAGGAAGCTTTTGTTAAGATAACTTTAATAACATAGTAATATTATGTAGGTGAGATACATAAGTAATTATGTCTAACATCTTTACATATTATAAATTAAAGTCGCTTTCCGTGTTTGTCTGTATGACCGCGTTTTTTTCCTAAACCACGCAACAGATTTTGATGAGGTTTTCACCATTGTTTAGAGAATTTATTCCGAAAGGTTTATGAAAAGAAAGAAGAAATATTAATTGAGACACGCACAGGAAATCATAAATTAAACTAAAACACACTCATTAAAACATAAATAAAAAAATCAAAATTTAAATAAAAGCAAAAAAGCCCTGTACGAGGCGATTTAAAAAATAAATGTCGCAGCGCTGGTATACTGATATACTGGGCCCGCTGGTATACTGGGCCCGCAGTGATGTCACGGATAGATAGATACAGAAATAAATATTTAAAAAAAAGTGTGGCACTCGGGGACTGCCGCGGTAAAGTTATTGCATAGCATTGTAACCTCCATACTTCCTATTTGTCAACGCTACACTTGAGATGATGACAACATCACGTTGTCACGGGAACGTAATTTTTGTTTTATGCCATCATCGGTCATTACATGGTAGGCGGAGTGGGGGGTGTTAGGTTTTATTTTCGTTGCGGAATTTCTTGATACGGTCGCCGCACTCAAAGCCCGCGATAAAAACTATGCAATAGCTTAAAAATAGTTGTGTGAAATACATAAAAAAATAAAATATATGTAGTCCGCGTGTCTGCACCTGACGTAACATCAGTAACTTGCGTCTTTAGTGTCTGTGCAGTTTATGTGTATAGTACTATTACATATACTTAACAAAGAAATCTCGATGGTTTGTCAAGTCGTACAAACCGTGCGAATCAGGAGCGTGTCGCTAGTAATATTATAAACTAGCTGTTGCTCACGATTTCGTCTGCGATCCAGGATGAAAAGTAGCCTATGTCCTTTTCCAGGTCATGGTCTACCCATGTGCCAAATTTCATCCTAATCCGTTCTGTCGTTTAGCGTGAAAGCGTAAGCGTTTTTTCCTTTTTTCCTAAATATTACCACATAAATAGATTCTCAGTACGATACCTAACAACACCCTCACGGACCATACAGGGTTTTTACATGTTGAAAATTATATAGAAAATTTAAAGTAGTAGCCACGAAAAAAACTGTCTGGCTAGCTAAAGAGTTTCAGAGAGTTTTTAGAGTTTCCAGTTAGTAAAAAATAAAAAATTGAATATCACTAAAACGTGCAAAAAGCACTGCCACTCTGACGCTCGCGGAATAAAGACGAATCTAACGACATATTATTCATCAAAATCAGTTCAGCGGTTTACACACAACATAGAGACGGACATACATACAGGTCAAACACATGACCCTTATTTTTTGTCTTTACTTCAGTTGGGTAAAAAGAGATTAAATCCAGTCGTTTAAATGCAGTCCGTCATCCCCCAGACGAAAATATTTGAATATTTAAGTCGTTAATTTTATTACCATGATCATAGTACCAAAGCATAACGGTAATACGTCTACAAGAAAAATATTAAGTTATGTGTCTGTCATGTTAATTTTTTTATTTTTTTATTACAAACCAGTATTTAGTAGTATATGAATAAAATTAATTTTTTTACCAGTTTTTGTTCCATTTTGTTATTATTCAGTTTAAACCCGAGGTTTTCTATTTTCCTAGTTTTTTTTAAGTATGTCGGATGTAGGATGCAAATAAAAACTTATGTAGGTACCTAATGAGGATAAAAATATAATTCGTCAAGGTAAAACATGTTTATATACTTAGCACTTTAAAAAGGGAACCCGACAAAAAGTTAAACCACGAATTAATACCGTCTATTGTATGTTTTTTTGTGTTAAATTTATTTTTTGCTGTGTATTTTCTGGTGTACAACAAAGTATAAATAAATAATAGGTACTTAAGCAACTTAAAGGGGTTCTGTTTTCAAAGGATTTGGTCACCATTCCGACCGCGGCGGTTATCAAGTTAGCTTGCGTGTCCAGCCAGTAATAGGACTCGCCCATCAAGGAGCGCTATCCCATATTAGACGTATTATTAATTTATTATAGATAAAACAAAAGGTATTTAACACGTATACTAAAAGATCAATAATTAAATTATTATCTTTAAAATGGTGAAGGTTTTAGAAAATTACGCTTGGTAGATTTTACGTGATTCTCAGTTTTTTATCCGCGTTAGACATAAGTTTACAAATTAATTTCATTACTATAAACATAATCTAAAATATTCCTAAATTAAGTTATTAAAAAAATGCTCTAATTTAAGGTTTGCCCTCTTAAGGTATAGTTTAAACACAATTATATTTTAACCATCAAACACAAAATAAAGCACAAACATTAATACAGGCAGCTTTATAAAAGCAACGTTAATGGTCATTGCAAAATAACTTGACTCAATAAATTCTATGTTATTACTTAGATTTCGAAACTTTATGCACTGGGCTGTGGCGGTAATTTTCTTAAATATTGTTAGTAAAATATGTTTGTCTCAGTTCTGCCATAAGAACTAAAGTATAAGGATCAAATTCGCAAAACACATATTCGTTCCACGGACCAACCCCGGCAAGCGTAGCTTAACCTGGTGGATCGACCCGTGCGGCTATTAGTACTTAGCCACGAGCGCCTCCAAATGGGCCACAAACAACTGGCAAATAATATGGCACCAATACAAGGTGCCATATTGGTTGCGCCTCTGCCTGCCTACCCCATATGGGAACACGCGACACGGTGTAATAAAGGTAAGCTAAGGTAAGCTTCTCTATTGCCAATGTTGATTAATTTACGAGCCTGTGCACACGATGCGTTGTGCAGCGGCGGCGTCGGCGCGGCGCCAGAGCGGTGTCGCTGCGGCATCCTACATACAAATATCCATGGTATGCCGCACGATGCGTTCCGGCCGGCGTCGCACCGCACGCACGTACACTGGACTTGCAGCCCGCGAGACGAGGCGGGGAGGGGTGTACGCATTGCGACACCGCTCAGTCGTTTGTGCGTTGTCAAAAACACAGATGTTAGACGGATGACAATTTACGCCGCACAGTGGGAAAAAAATTACCTTTTTTGTTCAAAAATCTGTCTACACCACAATTTTTGACGTATCGCTGCCATTTTTTTTTATATAGTCCTAAGATTTCTTTGGTGTGTCACTGCCACTTTTCCTTAAAATTCAATACTATAACCTCAAAAAATCGGGAAATAAAGCAAAAACCAATTACAAAAAAAAATATTTTAACAAAAATCAGTTTCCAGGGGTTTTGCAGGCCCTATTCATGAATTTACTGTCTGTTTATAAAAATTCAAAATGGCGGAAACAAAAAGGCGGCCCAAAAAAAAAATTCCCGAATTTTAAAAGAAATTTCGATTTTGGAAAAGTGGCAGTGACACACCAAAGTGTGTTATCTCAGGAGTATATAAAAAAAATATGACAGCGATACGTCCAAAGATGTGGTGTAGGCAGATTTTTGAACCAAAAACGTCATTTTTTTTCCACTGTGCGCCGCTGCGGTGTTACAACGTAACGACGTCGCAGCGCCCGTGTGACCGCTAATTTGGCGAAATCATTGCGGTGCGGCGCCGCAATGCATCGTGTGCACAGGGTCTACCAAATTGTATCACACCACAACAAGCGATCTAAATCAAAGCTAATAAATACACAAGCGAACCGAAAGGAAATGTTAGTCAAAAAGTCTCCGATACAAACTTTAAACAACCTCTCATTTTCTACTTAAATCGTAAACCGCAATTTTAACTAAATCATAGTTTTCGATGAGAGCTGTGGTGGCCCTAACGGCCACGACTTACGAGTCGTAGATCGTGGGTTCGCCAGACAGGCGATTTACTTTGTATAAATAATTTCACCACCACTTCTCCCAAAACGGTGAAGGAAAACATCGTGAGGAAACCGGCATGTCCTAGAACCAAAAGTTCGAAGACATGTGACATCTACCAACCCGCACTGGGCCCGCGTAGTAGATTACAGCCCAGTTTCTCTCGAAGAGACGAGGCCTGTGTCCCAGCAGTGGGAACATTATAAGCTGATTAGACCATAGACCAGTGGTTTATTCCGGATGCCCGAAATGACATTAAATCATCATCGTCGTCGTTGGCAGCCTTGTTCCACCCATGCTGAGTATAGGTATTAGTTTCAATAATGGTATCCGTTCGGAATAGAAAAAAAACATGAATTGAAACAAATACCAGTGGTATTAGTAATTGTTGGTGTTAGAATGGAATAAAGCGTTGGTTTGCCTTATGTTTTGACTTACAAAATTTGAGATTCCGAATGTACAACTACTCTAGCGTGTTGCTGCCTCAAATCATCTCATCATCATCATCATCATCAGCCTATAATGTTCCCACTGCTGGGACACAGGCCTCCTCTCGGTGAGAGGGAGTGGGCCGTAATCCACCACGCGGGCCCAGTGCGGGTTGGTAGATGTCACATGTCTTCGAATTTTCGGTTCTAGGACATGCCGGTTTCCTCACGATGTTTTCCTTCACCGTTTTGAGAGCAGTGGTGATGAAATAATTTACACAAAGTAAAGCGCCTGTCTGGATTCGAACCTACGACCTACATCTCGTAAGTCACGGCCATTACCACTGAGCCACCACTGCTCAAATCATCTAGCAGAGCATATATATAGCAATCATGGAATTTCGTTTAAAATAGGTTTTTATTTTTATTAATTTATTTATCTTTTTCATAGATTCTTTTCTATTTTGTTATGGTACTTGTTGAAAGACCTACACTATCCTCCCATACCTATTAACATTGTTATTTGAAAATATTGTAAAAGTGAATTATTTTTAAAAGAGTCACCGTGGAGTTTCTTGCCGGCTCTTCTCCATAGCAAACGACCAATTGGAACCGTGCACCTAGCTTTTGACGTTTCATAAGTGCCCTTGTAGGTTTATGTGAAATAAAATATTATAAATTTTAAATTAATCCCGTTTTCCTCCAAATATTTCCCTTCACCACTCATCAGTAATATCCAACCTTGCCTTTTATTAATCGAGAACAATAAAAATGATTACAACAATAGTCTTTATAAATGCATTGTAAAACTTAATGACTGCCACAATCTAATGCATGTATACAGCAACCTTCGAGGCATCGCTGGATAGTTAATGTAATGTTTTTACGTTAAAATAAAGAGAGACGAGGTGCCTTGAGGCTGATTGTTGCGATTTAAAGGAAGTGTGCAATGTGCAGTCACCATTTTATTACGTTTTAATTATATTTAGTAAAGAAATCATTAAAAGTAAAAAGCTTTATTCAGTTCACAAGAACACGGTACAATACAGTGTGATTCTTTATAATGTGCACATATCGGAAATGAGGGAATTTTAACGACAGAAAAAATATAAAAAAAAATCTAAATATTTTTATATCAGTACTTTTTACGGAATTTAAAAAAAAATGTAAGAAAACGGTGTAACTTTTAAACTAAATGATCTATCGCGATGAAACAAACTCCATAATGATTGGAAGTAATTAATTAGGCGTCCTCATAAAATGAAAATTGAGAAAAAAACTACCCTCAATTGAAAACAAACATGTTTTTTTTGCAAAAATCTGTTTTTTTTTATCAATTTTTACAATAATTGTAAAAGTTATCAATAAGATGCCAAAAAGATTTTTTTTATTTTCTTATAATATAAAAAAAATTCAAAAATATTTAAGATCTTTTCCGTCGGTAAAATTAAGCATAGATTCCCTCATTTTGATATCTGCACATTATAAAAACGAGTAACAGATTACATAGGAGCCTTAGGTACTAGATTCTTACAAATTCCCTGGACCCCCACACTAGGATTCCTTGTGTCGTGGGGTCCAGTCTCTCCCTAAGTAAGGCAAACAATTATTTATTTGGGTGAAATAATTAATTAATTTAGAAAAAAAAATATATTTAAAAGATTTTTTTTTAATAATTAAAAATAAGTAAATTAAGTACAAAGTAATTTTTAACTAAAATTATTAGGTATGTTGGAAGAAGACGATTGGATTACAAAAGGTTCAGGTGCTTTTAGGTGTTAGTGTGAAGAGATCATTGGAAGAGATCACATTATAGGCATTTTGAAGATAAAAAAACCGGCCAAGCGCGTGTCGGTCCACGCACAATGAACTATACTCCGTAAATTTAAAAAAAATTAGGCTTTGTAGTTTCGGAGATAAGGGGGAATGATTACTTAGCCACGAGCTCCAGTCTGCGCGGAAACTTTGTGGAAGAGAGTACTAACTTATAATATATAAGTTTGCCCCATTACTTTTCTCAAAAAAAAACGAACTAAAAAGTAATAAACAAGTTGTATTAGGCGAAAAGTCACTCATTTACTCGCTGACTAAACAGATAAATAAAATTGTCATTGTAGTCGGGGACCGTTGCGTTGTGTCGTTGTGTGGTGACAATTTTATTTATCTATTTAGTCAGAAATCATGTCACTCGGGATGATGTAAGGATTCTAACGATACCCCAAAATCATAATCAAAATCTGTTCAGGCATTTAAAAATGATGGTGCCACAAAGAAACTCTCATACATACACACAAGAACACTGAAAACATAACACTCCTTTTTGGGCAGTCGTGTAATAAGGCGTGCGTTTAATCTGCTACTAAGGCATTATTTATTTTATTACAGAATACGAAGATGCCACACAATAATGATTAAATCTTTTTATCTAGCACGACCATTATAATTATGGTTCCCTTTAACTCTTAACATTTAACTTTGTACGTCATTTCATTGTCTGATAATTTACTACAAAGAACCGCAAGTAATTTATTTTTGCATTCAAATTGCGATTTGATTAAGAAGATTTGTATTGTTTTCTGTTCCATAACAAATTATATGAACGGGGATAAAATTAAAATCAAAAGTCTTTTATTCAAACGTAAAGACGGTGAATTAGCACTTTTTGAACGTCAAAATTACATAAGACAGTCCTCCAAAAACGCCCACTTCCTAGTGCTTTAGAAAACCTAGCATCGAAATTTAAAAAATGATTTTTCAAACAAACTAAATAGGCCGATTTATAGGTTTTGCCAAAGTTGACTAAACTAAAAAAAACTATTATAAATGCGAAAGCGTTAGTTTCTTTGTTTGTTTGTTACGCTTTCACGCTAAAACGGATGAACGGATTTGGATGAAATTTAGCACATGAGTAGACCAGGATTTGGTTTAAGACATAGGATACTTTTTATCGCGGTATTCTTACGGGATCGATACCTATGCGGGTGACACCGCGGGGCACAGCTAGTTGGATTTAATGGATTGAATTTTCATATGCAGTCTGGGACCGGCATTAGATATACGCAGTTTAATTTATAGTCGTATTCTCGTCTCCAGCTTGTTTAAAAATATCGCGAACTCTAGACACATCAATCAACAAAGTCCATTCATAAACATTTATCTTAGTTTTTTGTTACAATCCGCACGGAAATGCCATAACCAATAAAGGAAGTTGATCAGGGATCATGTGTCAACTATGTCAGAGTGTTGATACTCGACAAATATGTAAAGACCATATACCTGCAATTCTTGCAATACCAGACATTTGCGTAATATATGTCGGACAAGACTGCATTGTCACACGACTGTCCAAAAAAGAGTGTAATGTTTTCAGGGTTCATGTATGTATGTATGTATGGGAGTTTTTTCTTCCACCATAACTTTTAAATTCCTGAACAGGTTTGGATGTATGGGGTATGGTTAGAATCCTTACATCATCTCAAGTGACAAAGATTATAATTAAAAAAAAAACAGAATGGCAGCAGTATGGCTCCATATTAAAAAACTTCATTTAATACAATATGGGTTATCCAATTGGAGGCCTTGATGAGCACATTCCAAAACTATCTAATTTATTGGCATATATTTTACATAGGTACCTAGTGTGTGCATGCAAAACAAACATTTCATCCCCACGCCATTCACGCCTCACCTCGCCTCGCCGTGAGAACATAACATAAAACCACTTTTAGTGCTTAAAAATTAAAGCTACCCTAGCATGACATGGTTTAAAATAAAAATAAAATTTGTCACTAAAATATATAAAATAAATAATTTAAAAAAAATCATAAACACAATTGCCCTGCCAAAAAACGAACTAAAAAGTTAAAACAAGTTGTATTAGTTTATAAACCGTGACATTTTAGTCGTCTTACAAAGGGCCACTCAATGTACCTGACATAAAATACCTCTAGGAGCAATAAAAAAATTGTTACAGTATATATACATATATTTTTTTTAATGAATGTTTAGTAGTCATTAGAAGTGGGCTGCTTTTGTAAGTCGACTAAAATGTCACGGTGTATACAAAGCGAAAGGTCACTCATTTACTCGCTGACAAAAAAGATAAATAAAATTGTCATTGCAATCGGTGGACCTCTTAGGCATCAATGACAATGCATAGTTTGATATGGAACCGCTCGCTCCCCGCGCCGCTGCCTTGAGGCCAGTTACATACAGGGTGGCAGGGACAGCGACGCGAAAACTGTTACCATAGATTCAGTACACGATTTTGAACCCAGCTGCGTTGAAATTCGTCGGTTATTTAAAAAACAATCTTCTGTTCCATACAGTTTGACCGTGTAGGCATTGCACCTTTTTATGAAACAGAAGATTTTTTTTTAAATAACCGACGAAAAATTTCAACACAGGGCGTTTCAGAATCATGTAGGTACTGAATCTTTGGTAATAGTTTTCGCGTCGATGCTGCCACCCTCGCATCGCTGCCGCCGCCGCCGTCGCCGCCGCTGCCTTAGATTAAAAACTGTTCCACACAGCGACACAACGGTCCCTCGATAGCAAAACCTAAGTTCTGATACTACAATATACTTTAAAAAACTGCTTTAAAATTGCATTTAAAAGTAGTTCTTTGAATCAACCTTGAACTAAAATAATCAGTTCGATCAGATCTGAAGAAACAGCATTCACGCATCATTGAGTAAAGCCTTTGAGACAGGTCAATGGTCAATGGTCATCAAGGCTGGTTTTAAAATGGGTTAAAACCACATTAAAAAAAAATTAAAACGTCTAAATGTAAAATTACAACTTAGATAGATAGATAGATAGAATATTCTTCATTATGCACACCAAAAAAATTACAGACATTAATTTAGAAATTTTACATTAGGTGACACAATGGGCGGTCTTATCGCTAAAAGCGATCTTTTACAGACAACCTTTGGATGGATTTAAATGGAAAAGGAGAGACAATACTGCAGGTAGTCAGTGGTGTACCATTTACATATGTAACAGATACACAAATACATAAAGCATATAATTACCTATTTAAATATATACATAGAAATATTAGATAAATAACAGATATACATCAAATTATAAACATGAAACAAGAGCAAGGAACTATATGTAATGATGATGAACTTAATAAGTGATTATTTCTTCTTTGAAAGAAAGAAATGAAAATATCATCTTTAGTGTAAGTAAATACATAGTATTGTTGCGGCCCATACTTGAGTCCATCAATGCCTGGTTGCAGCCAAGTTCGTTGTCCATGTTCATTTGTTTCTTCTTTTTTTTAAATTTTGAACAGCTCTATTTGCAAGCCACATCGAAAATGTTAATACAATCTCTGATAATTACCTCCTTGGTTGCCATGATTGTGTTGAAGTATAAAGTTCGTTCCATTTTTAAATAACACGCACTCGCATGTATTCGACCAGTAGGTACCGCAATTTCGATTTATCTCGAAGAAGGTTGTCAAAATAATGTTCAAATTTCCAAGCATGTATGAGAAAAAACTTTTTACAAAAAAAAAACAACCGACTTCCAAAAAACACTACAAAGTGAAAAATAACTTTAATTTCGGAAGTCGGTGTCTTTCTTTGGTTTTGAATTTTCGTTTTTTGTCACCGACTCCCGAAATTAAAGTTATTTTTCACTTTGTAGTGTTTTTTGGAAGTCGGTTGTTTTTTTTTTGTAACAAGTTTTTATTTTTCACTTTTTAGTTGGGCTTCCCCACACACATTCGAAAACCACTACCTGCTATGTAAATAACAGTGACAGGAACTTATCATATCATCCACATACTAAGTAGGTAAAAGTACGTACCTATTATTGAAGCTACGAGTAACTCAAAAACCATCGAAGCAAAGTTAATAAAATTTATATGGGACCACCTCGAGAGCATACCCTTTCAAACAAAAAAATATTTTTTAAAATCGGTCCACAATTGACGGAGAAATGGGTGGACATACATAAAAAAAAAAGAAAAAAAAACAAACATACGCGACGAACATATAACCTCCTCCTTTTTGGAAGTCGGTTAAAAATACGTTATTAGCCAGTCAGCAAAATATGTGATAGTCTCCTAAGAAATAACGTTTTCCTGTACTGCCGTCCTTACGAAAAGTGCAATAACTAGGTTAAACCTGATTTCGAGAAAAACGCGGGTAAAGATTTTATTTTTGTTTTGTTTGTAGGTATCTCCAACACTATACATGGTATACAAGGCAAATTCGGCATAGATACGTAAAAAGTGTCTAAAAAGAATAAATATAGTTCTCGTTCTGCAATTTCCGAATACGTAATTGTTAGTTAAAAAAAGTTATTGCACTTGCAGCAGTGTAGCTGCTATAAGTAAGATGTAGGTAAGGCCTATCTCAAATTAGGTAAGTGAGTGTATAATTTAGTAAGCTGTATAATTTTACTATTTTATTACCTCGATAAAAATTACGTCACAAACGATAACACACTGAAGAAGTAAATAATAAATTTACCAAACAATGTGTAGGTAATCGACTAATTCGGCATTCGTCTCAGCAATCGATTCGATTCGGCCTGCGCACTCACGCACGTGGAGAGCCAATCGATTTAGTGATACTTAGCAGGGTCAAGATTCTTTTCAAGTACTGCTGTAATTATTTCATTGTATGGTAAAATATTTCACGCCTGTTAGGACAAGAGGGTCGGAATTGCATATGTTTGCGCGTTGAATGCAAGTCTTCACGATTCATTGAGGGTTCGATCAAGTCATATATATATGGAATGCCGTCATTTTAAATGTAGGTTTTTTTTGTGTATTATAAACCGTGAAAATAAAATTTGTTGTATATTTTAATTAGATTCCAAACCTAATGCCGGTGACACTCCTCGAGGGTTAACTTTAGCGCAAACGTAATGCCGGTGACCCTCCTGGAGTCAATTTGCTATATGTATGGCGGCATGGCGTATGAGCTCTATGTAAAACGGGTGGAGTCGAAAGTGTTAAAAGTGATTTTAAAATCACTTTTAACATTAACATTTTAACAAATCGATTTTAAACAATTTCTTAAGAAATTGTTTAAAATCGATATTCAGAAACTCATTTCGAACAAATCTCTGTCCAGAAGATCTGCCGCCCTTGAAGTAATTTAGGTAATTGTAGTAATTTAGTTGTTAGGTAGAGTTAAGTACTTCTTACTTCATGTTAGCTTTTTACTAAAAAAATATAAAAACTTAAAAAAAAAAAAAAACACTACAAAGTGAAAAATTACTTTAAAGGCTCGGTGTCTTTGGTCGGTGTCTTTGGTTTTGAATATTCGTTTTTTGAACGCTAAGCAAAACGAAATAACAGCGCGGGCGAGCGATAGGATGCGAGTCGGTGGGTCGGGGCTCGAAATTTCACGCGGACGAAGCCGCGGGCAGAAGCTAGTTTGAAATAAAAAGCGACTTACTATTCTACCGACAGATGGCGGCGGACGCCATCGAAGAGGATAAAACCAATACGTACTGTGCATGTGTGTGTGGGGGGGGGGGGGTGTGTGCGGGGGGGTGTGTGTGCGGGGGGGGGTGTGTGCGTGTGTGATATGTGTGTGTGAATGGGTGTGTGGTGCTGTGCTGTTTTTTGGCTCTTTAGGAATAGTTAAGCGGAACAGGTTATTAAATATATCGACGTCAATTCAATTAACTACTGTGCATAGTGTGCATGCGTAAATATTCATCCCAACTACGGAACCCTTCACTGTGCGTGGTCCAACCCACACTTGGCCGGTTTTTTTCCTTTACACTAAAGACCTCCTTTTAAAATACTTTATAACCCAAAGTGAAATGATTAACAAGAAACGAGCCGAGGTTAATACCGAGGCTGCACTGAAATTAAACAATCAATCAATTGGTAGAATTAAGTTGTTAATACAGCTGTTAAAACATAACATAACATCACGCTTGTAATCCCCGAAGGGTTAGGCAGAGGTGTACCTACGTATAGTACACCCAAATTTCGCCAGTTATGTTTAAGTCCCATGTAACAGGGGGCATATTTCAATTTTTATTTATTTATTTGGAATTGTAAACCTTTGCATGCCTATGTGACGGTAAAATATGGAGAACTTTATTATAAAAACACCTATGTACCCATTTTTGCAAAGAAATAAATGATTTGATTGATTGAGCCTATTAATGTAATGACAAACAAACAAGTGACTCAGAGGCGTGTATTAATAATATAATCATTTTAATTTAATTTTATGATTTTACTTTAATTTAAAAAAAATTTTTTTTGCTTGTTTTATTTAAAAAATTATTTATATTTATAGTGATTAAAATTTTAATTTTATTTCAAATGTACCTACAACATAAAATAAATGGATAAATGATTTTTAATTTTAATTGCCATCAACCGGGCACAAACCGGCTGCTACTGAGAAATTCCAGATCGAAAAACCGAATAACACTTTGCCCGACCCCGAATCGAATCCAGGACCTCATGCTCAGCAGTAGCGCTTGCGACCACTAGACCAACGAGGCAGTCAGTCAATCAAATAAAGTTATTATACAGTTGTTATCTAAGCTAAAATTATATAAAGAAAAGATTTGTTTGTAATGAATTAACTCAAAAACTACTGGACTGATTTTAAAAATTCTTTCACCAGTAGAATGCTATATTATTACTGAGTAACATAGGCTATAATTTATAAAGATATCACGCGGGCGAAGCTGCTGTCGGAAGCTAGTAATAAATAATAACATACAGAGGTATGTTGCAACATCTTCCGCATTCAAGGAATGTTATTTCCTTTTTGTCTTACTGAGACTAATAAAATAAAACCATATTTATTTTTTACATTCGTCATTGACATATTCATCCTATTATTTGACACTGGTGCCGATTTCCTTGTTCACAAACTAAACTAAATTTAAGTTGCATCTTTTTCTTTCTATTTCATTAAGAAAAGGACAGAAGATACATTTTAGTTTAGTCCTGTCAAATTAATCAGCGCTTGACCTAAATTGTATATTAATTATTTTAATTTTATGTATTGCATAAGAATAATGTAGGTAATTATTATTAAAATTCTTAGAAGTATTTTCATTATTAATAAATTATGTTATTATTTATGTATTTATATTTGATTTCCTACATTCCATAATATATTATATTTTTTAATGTTTGGGGTATGAGAGAGAGAATAATTTTATTTTGCAATCAATTTGTCATCTAGAAACTCCTTTACTGACTAATTGTAATATTACATCATAATCATAATCATTTATTGGCTTTGAGAGTAGGTACATAAATAAAGATGTTCACAAAATGTTGAGATCCCTGTACAATCTACCAATTAGGCATGCAAACATTAAAAGTAAATTTTATTACAATAAAAACCAAATTAAAATCAAAGTGTCAAATTAAAAATGGGAAAAAAAAAATTAATCAAGAAATTATAGAATTTAAAACTAGGATAATAATAATAAAGAAATACACAATGTCAATAATTAAATCTAAAGATTAGGGTCATTTAAAAAATCATTAATTGAATAGTAACACTTATCAAGCAATAGGGCTCTGTCAGTTTCTTTTTAAACATTTGGATTGGGTAATTTTTTAAAATATTTGGTATTTTATTATAAATGGTGGAACCCATGCCGAAAACACTTTTCGTTAGTAAAGCTGTATTGTAACTACCATTTTGTAATAGGTTCTTAAATTGACTTCTAACAGGCCCTTTTCTAGTTTCTGACACTGTTAGAAACAACACTGTTTCTTATGTTTTTTCACAAAAATGGCCATTTCTAAAATATACATTAGAAAACATTTGTACATATATACCTAAACAAAGAGTATACATGATTTAATTATATTTTCCTACATGCTCAATAGCATTGACAATTTAAATCTTAATTTTATGGCAAAAAAAAATTATAAAGCATACGAAAAAATAACTGGGAAAGCTGATCAATTGCATTCTGGATTGCATATTGGACAAAAATACGTAAAATATGACCAAAATAAAGCTGTATAACAATCCATAATGACCTTATAAGGATTGAAATCACACGCAATTCAAATAAGGAACTAATCAGTACCCTAATTGCGTAACTTATTTTCGTAAACAATTTTGCCTAATTTATTTAATTTTGACAGTTCAACAACATTCATTGCGTTATTTACGTTGTAGAGCAGATTTTTTTTCCAACTTATGAAGCAATGGATTAGCAATCTGTTTCGAATCGAAACAGATTGTGATTGTGTTGTATTACGCAATTAGGGTACAGATTTACCAACAGATGAACCTTTACCTTCCATTTGTTGACACAGAGTGCCCTTGTGAGGTTGGTAGCTAACGTCAATGATTTAGACCAGGCCTGAGAGTTTTATTAATAAGATTGTTCTTATTCTGTCCAAGTACGATTACACAAAGAATTGACATAATATTTTAGCGGCCAATGTAATGACGGGCAGCTGTTAGAGATCTTTATTTCTGCTTTGTTGTGTGCCAAAAATACATAAATACATAATAATCGCTTAATGAAGATCTAGAATAAAATCATGATGCAACTCTTTAATTTTTTTACGAGTTACTGGATTTTCCGTGCGATTATAATTATTTATATGTAAAGTATAAAATAAATTAAAGAATTATCAACGTATTGGTTGATTCGCCCGAATTTACTCAGTCCGAAACGGGCGAATAGACATAACATAACATCACGCCTTGTTTCCCCGAAGGGTTGGGCAGAGGTGTCCCTGTAGCAGGTACACCCACATTTCGTCAGTTATGTTTTAAGTCCCATGTAATAGGGGGCGACATTTTTAAATAATATTATTTTTCTTGAGGCGATCGCACCAAAGTTATTTATTTAAGTATTTATTTAATACTTCAAGCACACAAATGTACAGAGGCGGACTTAATGCCAAAGGCATTTTCTACCAGTCAACCCTTGGGGTGATGCAGAGACAAACGGTGGTAGGTGCAATAGCGAGAATTGAGGAATAAATAATTATTTAAATATAAAGATAAACATAAACATATACTCACAATTATATAGGTATAAATATAAACAAAAATAAATACACATAAAAATACTAAAATAAATAATACAAACAATGGGAAAACATTACCGTTGTTATTTATTTTTGGGCGAATCGACACCTCAGAAATACGTATTAGGCGATTGACATACTTTGAATTTTATGCACTAAGTAAAGTTAAGAAAAAAGTACACCAACTGCATAAATTCAAAAAGTGTCGATTCGCCCGTTTTGAGCGAGTAAGTTCATGCGAATCAACCAATAAGCATTAAACATGGTACAATAATGGTCTTAATGGGTTATGATCTTCATGTCTCGCCATGGACTGGCATACAAATATTTTAAAGGAAACGCAATTCATATAATTATGCAACTGGCATCATAATAACAGTGTAGATAATGTCATTATGCCGAGTAGAACAAAATGGTACCTAATTTTTAAATCATCTTTTTTATCATATACGTATTTTTCATATGTGTTGATTTATAGTTCGTTTAGAGCAGTGACCTTTTTTGGCTGTATTGCAAACGAGGATTTTTTGTACAGCATTGAGACAGATTAAGACGCAGTAAGAGTTACTAGCAGTAGCTATGTCAGCGAAGCTAAACGAAATTAGCTTCGTTCCCAGTGTGGACTGCACTTTATGAATAAGCCAAAATATATATTTTGTTACGCGATCGCATTTTAAAAGTTTCATAGTAAACAAAAGGGCCCTGTAATCCTATACTATTAAATGAGCCATATTTTTATATAACAATATATTATATATGTATTTGTAATCACGTTCTCAAAAACGGCTCTAACGACATCGTTTTTTTTTTTTTTTTTCTTTAAGGCTTCTCGTAGCTGACCTCTGAGGCCATGACTACGAGTATTTAACCGGTAAATCCTGTGGGTGCCTTAAGCTGCTACACTTAAAACCTCCAGCCAGGGGTTATTCAACTAAGCTAATTAAAATTAGGTGATCGCTCGCTAAGGGCACCCCCTGTGGGGTACGAACCTCGGCTTAGGGCATTTACCGGAGGGAGGACATCAAGGATGGGACGGGCTGGTAACGATTTTGATGAAAGTTGCAATACTTATAGGGGTTTACGGGGGCGAAAAATCGATCTAGTTAGGTCTTGTGTCTGGGAAAATTCGTTTTCACCGTATTTTCACCCGACCAGAGCTCGGTCGTCCAAAGTTTAGAACAAGATGGCTACCTTAGAATAATGATATGGCAGCATGGAATTAGTATGAACTTTACTATACTATTAAATGAGCATTCTCCATTTTCATCAGAGCAGAGCTCGATCGCCCAGGAACTTATTCAGGGTGGCATACATCGACGCGAAAACTGTGACCTGTCTGTGAACTGACTGTGAACCACTGATTAAGTACATGATTCTGAAACCCGCAGAGTCGAAATTTTCCGTCGGTTATTAAAAAAAACAGCTGTTTCATAGAAAACTGTAATACCTATTCGGTCAAAATGTATGGAACAGCAGATTTTTTTTTATAACCGACGGAAAATTTCAACGTATGGGGGTTCAGAATTGTATCTACTGAATCCATGGTAACAATTTTCGCGTCGATGCCCTGCCACCCTGGATAAATATGAACAAAACTATTTACTACTAACGGTAAACGAAAATGTTACTCAATTTTCCACACATACACGTTAAACTCTCACGAAATTCTGCGCAAGTGTAAAAAATAAACAATTCTACGATAGCTAACATTTTCTCATAAAAACAAAAGGCAGTAGGCGCCGGTTGAAATATGTAGTTTCTCAGACATTATGTCGCCGTGTTGACATATTACGATCTTGAACTTGGGTGGGAAGGTCAAAAGTCATAATTATAGATAAAGCAATGCACGTAAAATTTAATCGGAGAGGCAACCGGATGGCGAGGGGTAATCTGGGTATTGAAGTGACACCGAACTCCCCCGTACCGTCCGAATGTACCCCAAATGGACGGGGGCGGAGATATGAGGGGGGCTTTTTAGGGTTCCGTTGCCAAATGGCAAAAAACGGAACCCTTATAGATTTGTCATGTCTGTCTGTCTGTCTATCCGTCCGTATGTCACAGCCACTTTTTCCGAAACTATAAGAGCTATGCTGTTGAAACTTGGTAAGTAGATGTATTCTGTGAACCGCATTAAGATTTTCACACAAAAATAGAAAAAAAACAAATAATTTTGGGGTTCCCCATACTTAGAACTGAAACTCAAAAAAAATATTTTCATCAAACCCATACGTATGGGGTATCTATGGGTAGGTAAAAATGATTTTGAGGTTTCTAATATCATTTTTTTCTAAACTGAATAGTTTGCGCGAGAGACACTTCCAAAGTGGTAAAATGTGTGCCCCCCCTGTAACTTCTAAAACAAGAGAATGATAAAACTAAAAAAAATATAACTTCCACCGAAAATTGGTTTGAACGAGATCTAGCAAGTAGTTTTTTTTAATACGTCATAAATCGTAAACCGCAACTTGACCTTTTTTCATTCAATGTTACTTGCTGCTACGGAACCCTTCATGGGCGAGTCCGACTCGCACATTGCCGATTTTTTTTTTTTGACGAGGCAGCCGCATATAAATGCGGTTGCTTAAGTAAGTATATACCCTACTTATATAATTTAAAAAAATTGCCACCCCCAACATCGTTATAATTGAAATAATGTCTTAAGCTGTGTACAGGGTAAGTTTTAATCCAGTGCGCAAACTTTAACACGTGACTTTACTCATAATTGTGAACAACTTTTACTAAGGGAACAAACCTGAAATCGCAAAAAAAAAATCAGCTGTTCTCTACATTTTGACGAGTTATGCGAACATAAATGTAGGGAACAGCTGATTTTTTTTCGCGATTTTCCTCAAAACGCACAACGTATTTTTAATTACTTTTTATTTAATTTATAGGCTTCCTATTAAGAATACGGCCTTCTTAAATCAGTTACATCACACAACAAGAATAATTAAAACGATCTTTTTGTTTTCTTTAAAAAAAACAACAAAACAAAAAGAACCGTGATTAACATGATTATTATCTTGTTAAATCTACCCGATACAAAAAATATGTTTCTTTTTTACTTGTTATCAACCAATTTAAATTGATCTGTCTACGTTAAATGTATGTTTGGAGTGAAAGGTCAAGTTAAAACGGTAAGTGCTGACCCAAATGAGTTAGTAATTGTCGAAAACCTTGCTTTACCACTCACTTCCGAGCTGTTTGTATACGAACTTCAAGGCGATGCATTGTGAGAGTTTGCAGACAATGTCTCGGCAGACGGGTGTCACGACTTGTCCTTAAGGGATCGTATTTATTTAGTCATTGATTAAACAGTTTTATAAGTAACAACTTAAGGGCCTGTACTACCTCAACTTGCTTAGCATTATGAGAAAATACTGCAGCATTAATTTTGAAATAAATATACGTAAGTATATTAAAGTTGAGGTAAGTACTATGTTTATGTTGTTTATAGAAAAAAATCCAAAGTTACCTCCAAACCGAAAAATAAATCACTGGTATTAAAAAATACTTCAAATTAGATCATAAAGCTTTGAATAATAACTGAAATAACTATTAAGCAGCGACGATCTATTTATTTATTTTATTATTTATGTACAGACAGTAAAAAACATTTAGATACAACATAATTATAATGTCTAATGACTATGTTTTTTGTCTCGTTGGTCTAGTGGTCGCAAGCGCTACTGCTGAGCATAAGGTCCTGGGTTTGATTCCTGGGTCGGGTAAAGACTAAAATTTGCGTGTGACTCCAGCTAAACGTAAATCGAAAAAAAACGAGTACGATGTCTTTCTTTTCGGGTAAAAATATAAAGTCCGTCCTCCATATTCGTTTTTACGCAGCAATGTAGCTAAGTGCTAAAATCCGCTGTCTGAACAAGTACCAGCTTATCCGGGGACGCTCCCCTGCTATTAATCAATTGTATGCGTCCCTATAAATTAATTTAGATGCACATTCGCTGTACCAACGTCAGCATGCATTTTAGGATCATTGAGCAGTTCAACACGTGTAAGTATAGCCGTTTTTTGGGCCAGAAGTGATTTCGGGCTATTTTATACGACCCCTCCGTGCCTCGGAAAGTACATTAAACCGTTGGTCCCGGCTGTCATTCGTAGATCTTTGACAGTCGTTACGAGTAATCAGAAGCCCAAAAGTCTGACAACCAATCTTACCAAGAGGTATCGTGTTACCCAGTTACTGGGTTGTGGACGTCAGATAGGCAGTCGATTCATGTCAAATACTGGTATTCAGCTGCATTTGGTTAGGCACTGGAAGCCGACCTCAACATAGTTGAGAATCTTGGGAAGGCAAGGCAGATTGAAGTAATTTCAGGACATGGTCCAAGAGCCAAGAGTGAACAGGTTAGAGATAGGTTCTAAACCATCGTGCACCATCGTCGTTTGCATCATCGTTCGCCAGTTATAAGAGGGATCACGGGAAATATCATATTTCGGCAAATTAAGACCAAGCACTCCAAAGACAATTTCTACGCAAACCCCGCCCCCATGCACCCCACCACTCCACTATGCGCTAAACGCTAACACATCAGTAATAAAGTTGAATATCGCGTGCGCTCTTTGGTTGTGTTCGAGCACGGGACTAAATGTCGTAAGTCTTAATTCTTATTTCGTTTTTAACTAAAGTAATAATTGATCTAGAAATAAAATATCTTATATTTGGATAAGACATAAAAGCCGAGTAATCTTGTTTTTGTATCAAATAATCTTTAAAAAAGACATGATTTTCGAATAAAAAATTAATCGAGCGAAAATGTTTCAATTACGTAACTGTCTTATATTTGGAAAGAAAAAAATCCAACATAAATCATATACTAAAGTTCCATTTTGATTGTATGCGTGACTTTTTCAGAATATGAATACAAATTAACATACAATTTAGGGAGCCTCCTCTTAACAGGAGGCTAGCCTATTGCCGTCAACCAGGCACAAATCCATACCTGTCCATGTCCAGTCGGTCTATTCTGCAATAATCTCGGCGTGACAACTTAGGTGAAGTGAGATGTGATTACACCAGTAGTGCTATTCTGTAACTATCTCACCGTGTTATCTTAGGTGAAGTGAGCGTAGAGTGAGCTGTCAGTTGCTAAGAATTGACACTATTGGCAGCTCACTTCACCTAAGATATCACGGTGAGATTTTTACAGAATAGCACTACTGATGCTACGTATTGTAGTTGAAACTACTGACAGCCCAATTCAAACTCACTTTACCTTAGTAAAAACATATCCATCAATACGAGTCTGTGGAAGAAAGAATAGCCGAGAAAACACTCGTAAAAAGGACTTTAAAAATAAATTGTACCTAATTTTAAGATTGTCAAGCATAAGCCTTCATTACCAAGCTTTACAAATATTTAATAGACTGCCAGCGGATTTGAAAATTTTGTTAAACATTAAGTAGCTCTTTTAAGGCTAAGTTAAAAGCATTTCTGTTAGATAAAAACTTGTGCTCAATGGACGAACTATAATTTATTATTAATATTCCAATTTTCTATTTTAAAAGGAAAAAAATGCAATTTATTATTAATATTATAGATTTTTGTAATTACATGTTTTTTTATTTTCTTTAATTCATCTATAAACATATAATTTGCATTTTTAAATATTCTTTTAAAAATTATTAAAAAAACATTTAAAAATATAAAAAAAAAAAAATATTATTGCAGCATGTTCACTTTTAGAATGTATCAATTATGATGTATGTAATGTATCAAACACAATATAAATTGTTCCTGATAAATAGGTAAATTAATTAATTAATAGTTTTTATTTACTGATTTTTTTACAGAATACATCGGCTGGCCGCTTTTCTTTCGAGGAAAATATGCGTGATGTTGTGTTGTTAATGTTTTGTAACGAAAAAATATGTTTTAGAGATGTTAAGTGATGAACTGATGACTGATGACGGTCAAATAAAGATGGCAACTAAAAATACTGAATGTGAAAGGAAAAAATGTTACAAATGGCGTCAGTGGAAAGAGTTGAAACGTATACAAAATATTGTAAATCATTTTAAAACAGTAACTGTGGAGTTTCTTGCCCATTCTTCTCCATACAAAACTACCTTTTGGAAGGGGCGACTAGAATCAATTCTATTTTCGACGCCATGTTTTAGTTTTTTTTTTAGTTAGGTTAGGTTATTATATTTTAATTTTATTCGTTTGTTAGTTATTTAGTACAAGAAGTTTACTGTTTTATAAATTTTAAACCATATTAAAACTTGAAAACGTTCAAAAGTGCCTTTTATATGTCTATTCGAAATAAATTATTTGACTTTGACTTCGAGTTCTATGTCGAACATTGACTCAGCTCCACCATGTTTTGTTGACTGATAGAGAATGCCCAAGATATTAATTCCGTCTTTGTACTATTTGTATATATTATAATTTATAAATAATAAATGTCGGATTCCTGACAGCTGATATTTATAATTAAATCTGTTGTCTAGTCTCATGAAACAGGTTGTTCTTATTTTGGTCAATCCATCGTTAGAGCCAGTGTCAGAACTGCATTCCAGTTTTGGTATACTTATAAACTATTTGTGTGCCCTGTTTAGCCGTTTTAGCGTAAAAGCGTAACAAACATACAAAAAATCAAATCTTTTCTCTTTATTTCGTGTCTGTCTGTGTGACCGCGTTGTTCTTCTAAACTACGAAGGAAGGTTTATATGTAATACCTTTAAACGAGCAATTCTTGCATATATGTATATATATAATCTGAATCTCGGTAACCGGTTCCAACGATTTTTATGAAATTTAGTATGCAGGGGGTTTCGGGGGCGATAAATCGATCTAGCTAGGTTATATTTTTGGAAAACGTCGATCAAAAAAAAAAAACCGAGCAAAGCTCAGTCATCCAAATATTTAATATTAAACTAACATGTAATAAGGAAATCGATGTTTTGTCAAGTTGTAAAAACCGTGCAATCATTAAAGCCATAATTCACCGAATAAATTATCGACGTCATTTCATTTACTTTGTCGTCATTTTACGTCAGCGCTTTTTTACTGCTATTTACTTAAGTGACGATTGTGGACCGGTTAAATACCTATTTCCAAACATGGCCGATATACCGATATTCTTAGTAATTGACTGTCTTTGTTGGTCTTGGTCACAAGCGCTACTGCTGTGCATGAGGTCCTGGGTGCGATTCTTAGGTCGGGCAAAGTGTTATTGGGTTTTTTCCATCAGGATTTACTCAGTAGCAGCCCAGAATTTGAGCCCGCTTGATGGCCCGAAGGGTTTGGCCTCTGCCAAACCCTTCGGGGAAACAGGGCGTGATGTTATGTATGTTATTAATGTGAACTGTGGACCGGTTAAATACTTATCTATTTCCTAACATGGTCGATTAGCCAATATTCTTGACAATTGACTCATTAACTTACAATCTTTCAATTACTGGCCTGCAGCAAAGTTGGGAAAACCCAGTGCATTGGCACTGAAAATGTACAAATAAATAAAATATAAAGTAACTTGATATTGTATCTTTAAGTTCCGTGTTTTGATTTAGATTATAATAAGGAAATAGTTGCATTCATAACAATATTAATGCAACTGTTTCCTAATTACAATCATAATCATCTCAATCATCTTAATCTCATTATTTAATGACAATATTAAATTAATTAGATATAAGCAATAAATCGCTGTCCTCGGCGAATAAAATGGTAATGTGCCACTACGATAGTTTTAAGGTTATTGTATATTCGATATTTAAAGGTCCGATTACACTCTGTCAATATTTTTCATTCATTTCCTACGGTTATTTCAGAAGTTACAAGATTTTTTTTAATAACTTTTTTTTTATATTTTGCCAATTCCGCTATGTGTATTAGTTAATAAGATTTTCACAAAAAACAGTTTTTTTTTTCTGTGTAATTTTGTTTTTACGATTACCATTTTATTCGCCGGGGACAGCGAAATTATTAGCATATTCAGTCTATAATGTTCCCACTGCTGGGCCACAGGCCTCCTCTCGGTGAGAGAGAGTGGGCTATAATCTACCACGCGGGCCCAGTGCTGGTTGAAAAATCAGAAATCTACTGCGAATTTACGTGATTTGTTTGTCAATGACCAAAGTTAGATTGACATAACAAACACTCGGCAAATATGGACGTAAATTTACATGAAATTCGACACAATTCAATTAAGGGTGATTTTTCCAACTTTAGATATCTTTATCCGAGGAATAATATTGTTTTTTTTTACAGTTTTTCCATAGAAACTAAAACTTAAACCGAATGACGCGCGACAATTCACGGACTAAGTATCTGATTTTCGATTTAGCCGAAGCTTCTGCTGGTTTATAGCCAAAAACGAAAACGAAGCTTCGGTCGGCCACTAAGTTTCTGTTGACTTAGCTTTATTATTTCAATTTTTATTTTTCCTTTATTGGCCAACCAACAATTGTTTACACTCATAACATTTACAGTAAGTAGGTACATAACATCTAAGGTTAGTGTAACAATTAATTACAGGTTAGCACCGCATGCCCCATAAACAAGTAAGATTTGCCACAAGCACTGAACTATAATTAAACATTAATATTTGAGTACTTAACTAAAATTAAAATTAATAGGTTTAACAAGCATTACGTAGTGGGGTATAAAGCTATATATATGTAAAACGATCATTTACAGTAGGAAAAGCACCTATAGAAAAAGTTTCAATAAAGTACCTATAGAAAAAGTTTCTTAAAATATTCAGTGATCAGTCGATATTACTAATTTATTGTACGATAAAAACGATCGATTGACTGTATATATTTTATTTACTTAGTGGGTCAACTACTTTTTAACCGAATTTTAAAAGGTGGAGATTATACATTTTTATGTATAGACTCGCGTTTAACTTTTGTTAAAATACGTAATTTTTAATTATTTTACAAGAAGCTTGTGCCCGCGGCTTCGTTCCCTTGGTGAGCGGAAATTACTCCAAGGGAACATACTACCGAAATAAAAAGTATGTCTAACCCAGGTGCCATGGTCTACCCGTGTGCCAAATTTCATCCAAACCCGTTCAGCCGTTTAGGCGTGAAAAGGTAACAGACAGACAAAGTTACTTAATATTAGTATGAATGGCAAAATTATTTACAGCCATTTCCATTTATTTAATCAATATTTATTTTGAGAAAATGCAACGTCGGTGTCTGCTATGTCATCGCGTGAGTCGCCTCGATTGACTGACATCCTCATTTACTACTGTCATATCTGCCATCTCAATTTGATTTGTGTGGCAGATACAAAGACTGTGCTAGGAATGTCAGGATCATAGAACGAGGCTATCTGTGGTTATAAACTTCTGTATTTAAGAGGGTATATCCTAAAAGTTGGCAACGTCGTAAATAGCTGTCAAATATTTACCTGTTCTGATTAATTTGGCAATATTACTGTATGGAAATAAGAAATGTGGCTAACTAGTTCCCTAGAATATTAATAATGAAATGCAATATAATTAATATTGTAATACCGAATATTTAGTTTTAGATGTAAAAAAAGAAGTTGGAATCTTTCCAAATGCCTTTTTTACACCTAAAATTGTTACAACATCAAATTCGGTGTTATAATTGCAGTTCATTATTAATATTCTAGGGAACTAGTTAGCCACATTTCTAATTCCATACAGTAATATTGCCAAATTAATCAAAACAGGTAAATATTTGACATCTATTTGCGACGTTGCCAACTTTTAGGATATACCCTCTTAAATACAGAAGTTTATAATAGCAAGCATTTGTAGGGCGAATAGAAAAAAAAAAACTAAAAAGCATAGGTAAGTAATATTTTTAATAAGGCTCTTGGTTGCTCTGTGTTGTCATTGTTTAATACTACGTGTATTTACTCGTACATAATTTTTGTAATCAAAGTCAAATCATTTATTTCAAATTGTATGGCACTTTTGAACGTCAAAATTTACAAAATAAAAGAATTGATTCAAAACGTCCCTTCCAAAAGGTAGTTTTCTTATGGAGAAGAATGGGCAAGAAACTCCACCGTTACTCTTTTAAAATGTTTTACAATATTTTGTATAGGTACCTACATTAGTTAAATAATATATGTAAAGACGATGCACCTAGAATGAAATTGCTATACCACAATAGATAAAAATAATTGAAAATAAAGCAACGACAGATAAATTAATTATGTGACACACATATTTACAAATCTAATCTAATCTATAATATCTAAGTACCTGTTACAGGTCAATAATAAATGAGGTGTAATTTTTTTCTTCCAAAAAGAATGTTGTGCTTCATTTTAAACAGAAAATGAAGTGTAGATTAGTATCGCCTTATAGAATTAAAAACTCCTTTTACAAACGTCTCGGAAGAATAATAAAAGAATGATAAATTTAAAAAAATCAAGGTATCATTATCGATTGCGTCTAGTTTTTATCAACTAGTTTTGATAGATTTCCTGTATATCCAGTAATTATATAACCACTCACCAAAGGCTTGTAAAATATTTACTACAAATGCTTTATTTACATTACTGATCAAATATTGAATTAAATTATTTTATGATAATATACAGATATTTGATTCCTAATAAACAACGACTCTTGTAGTAATAATAATTTTGTAACTATTTTTAATCGTTTTAAATGTTTTATATTCTAATATTTAAAAATATAATTTAAATACATCTATTGAAATAAAGTCACTAATACCTACTTAACAAAAGTGGTTGGTACTGGTTCAAAAGTTGTTTATTTACAATTCAAAATTCTTTGAATATCTAGTTCATAGTCATTAAGTAGGTATTTCACATTGATTAAAAATAAAAAATATTTTTATTTCAAGAAATAATATATGTTAATGTAATAAATCATTGCTTGTTAATAAATAATTAAATCAGCAACAACAAAAATTATACATTGCGGATTCAAGATAACGTATTCAACTTTTTACTTATTGTTTCGTTGTATAAATTATAATGTACCTATCTAAAATAAATTTTCTAAATCAGTCGTTTTCTAATTTTCCAACTAACACCTTTAAAATATAAGTATATAAAATAGTACTTACAAGTTTAACAAAATAACACGCACCGAAAAAAAAAACAATCACACAATCACTGTCTATTATTTTTAAATCTCGATGTCACTGACACGTCAATTTTCCCGCGCGAAACGTTTTGAACTGTCAACGTTATTTTTTTAAATTATAGGTCTATGCACATGCTACGGTTAGTGCGCGGACTGCCGGCGCACTCAGCCTCTACCAATTTATATAGTCCTTGTGTTAGCGCTTGGTTGGCGACTTGTCCTAGAATGGCACGTGCCTACGGCCCCTTAGGCAGGGATTTAACACTGTAGACTGATTGGTAAAAATAGAATAAGTACTCTTTTAAACAGATTTTTCAGGAAGTGAAAGCTTCCAATTGGGTTTCTCTAAATGCAATTTTAACCGTGAACCGTTAAGCGTTTTTCATTGCAGCACGAATCATTTGAATTTTCAGCCGTTCTATAAATTACAGCAAAAATGTTAATTAGTAACAGACAAAAATAAAATTACAGGGGCGATTAGGGGTGAGGTGGTTAGTCCTGGCAACTATAGAAATGTATGTATGTAATGTTTTCACCCCAATTTATTTTACTTAATTTTATTTTAATATCTGCATTAGTAACTATCTATTAGTAAGCAAAAGGGGTCAGTAACGTCGATCGGTTTAATCCAATTCAAAATCAACACGCCTAATAATTTACTCAAGATCCACTCGAATTTCGTCGGTTGATTCGAGATAATATGAGCACGACGAGTGCAACGATCGACCTTAATCGCTTGGAACGCATACTACATCTTAATAAAAATATGCGACTCACACTGTAAAATTGTAACATATGATGTCGATTTTACACATTGCATTGACTTTCATATTCAAAATTCGACCATATTTTCCATCAACAAGACATGTGCCCGATGACGAAGTTCCATGCAAAATTTCACCCCTCTAAGGGGTGATTTTTCAAAAATCCTTCCTTGGTGCTCCTGACCTTCGTTGTATACTGTAACTCTTGTGCAAAATTTCATGTTTCTAGTCATTGAATTTTTTAATTTTTTTGTTAAGTAGATTATACACTTTCATTGTAGCGATGGAAGGCCTCCCCACACAAGGTGGACCGATGACCTTGTGAAGGCTGCAGGAATTCGCTGGATGCGCAGAATTGGTCGAACTAGCGGTGCTTGGGGGAGTCCTATGTCCTGAAATGATGAGTCTAAACTAAAACTATTAAATAAGAGAGTGTTACTTACGTAGCTATTTTACGAAAAGTCTATTTTTTTTTACTTTATCGATCGAAGGACCATTTTCTAAGTAATTTTTAAAAACTACACCCAAATTTATTTACATCATTGCAAAATAACATAACACAAACTCATTTATCTATCGCGATTACAATCGACGTCTTTTCAATTCATCGGCCACATGTACATCAGTTTTGTCTAGGTAGGGCTGCTCCATCGTCGAAGCCGAATAACTTGGCTATTGGTTTAAAATTATGCCTTGTGCCGCGAATGCACATGCTAGTGGCACGGATTATTGAGATGATGATTCTTTTCTAAATAATTTTACTCAAGCCTAGGGACTAAATGAAAAATTATGTTTATTCTGTAAATAGGTTTCAATAATCAGTTTTACATGACAAAAATAAATTTGTATAACTAAATGTGGTCAGTGTTTCCGACTACTCTGAGAAGCCCACCGTAGTTATGTAAGTACATAACATTATGTCCGGTGCAGTGCAGTACAGTGCAAGAGCAGTGCTTGCCCAGTGGTAACAGCCCCGACTTACAAGTTGTAAGGTCTTGGGTTCGAACCGGGGCGCTTTACTTTGTGTCAATAATTTCATCACCACTGCTCTCAAAACGGTGAAGGAAAACATCTCGAGGAAACCGGTATGTTCTAGAACCAAAAATTCGATGACATGTGACATACCAACCCGCACTGGGCCAGCTTGGTAGATTACAGCCAGTGGTCACCCGAATACGCTAAAGCATACAAGGTGGCAGGGACATTGACGCCATGGTACTCTTACTGAATCCATGGTAACAGTTTTCGCGTCGATGTCCCTGCCACCCTGTCTATGCCGTGGAAAGAGGTTAGTTAGCCGGCAAGGATATCGGGGCTGATGTCCCAGGATGCACCGGGCGTATAGCATAATCAACCTATAATTTTCCCACTGCTGGGACACAGGCCTCCTCTCTGTGAGAGGGAGTGGGCCGTAATCCACCACGCAGGCCCAGTGCGGGTTGGTAGATGTCACATGTCTTCGAATTTTCGGTTCTAGGACATGCCTGTTTCCTCACGATGTTTTCCTTCACCGTTTTGCGAGCAGTGGTGATGGCATAAATTATACAAAGTAAAGCGCCTGCTTGGGTTCGAACCTACGACCTGTAACTCGTAAAGGCTCCCGCAATCAGGCGCGACGCGACAGCGCTACTGTAGTAGAACTATTTCTATAAAAAAATCATCGAAATTATTCTACCAGAATCGCGTGGCAGCGTCGCACCTATCTGCGGAAGCCTTAAGTTGAGGCCGATAACACTGGGCCACCGCTGCTCTCCTGACGAGCACTGCACTCACGAAATGAATGACGTTCTATAAATAACTAACATAATATAATCATACAGGAAATCTTTACATATGTAGTTACTCATTAATAACTTGTATAAAAACAAAACCGGTAAAATTACAACCAGCTAACCGACTGACACCTTATGTTATATCATAAAGCAAAAAACGTAAAAAAAAATTGTCTATGGTTTAACCAATTTTAGTGCTTTACCAATGTCTTCCGTAGCGCGCTTTGTTCCGGTGTAAAGGGTGTAACAGGCCTTTGTCTCTGGGATGCCTAAAAAACCCCTAATATAATTAGAAATAGTTCAGAAAAAAAATGCTCTGAAAACGGTGAAGGAAAACATCGTGAGGAAACCGGCATGTCTTAGAATTAAAAACTCGAAGACGTGACATCCACTAACCCGCACCAATCCACTCCTTACCGCCCACTCCCTCTCACAGAAAAAGGAGGCCTCTGTCCCTGCAGTGGGAATAATTATATGCTGATTATGCTTATGCTTAGTTCAGAAGACTGATAAGTTGCGTTTTCAAACCTTACTCTCTCCTACTATTTTGGGTACAAATATTCCTAAAGTGTGCACCGCGGCAGCACCCTGGTGCGCCGTAGAGAGTACAGAGGGGCGCCGGGAGGCGATCCTGTTTACCGTTCTCCGGAACCGAAACTTAGGTATTCGCGGGTCGCAGGAGATGCTCTGGGCGTCGGGAATCGCAAGCCGATTCCCGGCCACCGTAGGCGCGGGCTTGCGGTCGGTGAGCAATGGGTAGCTCGCCGTCCGATAAGCACCAGGCCCGCGCCTCAAAGAGATGTCAGCACAATTGAAGGTGCCGCTAGGGCCGATGACTGCCGGGGTTGCGGGTTTATCCGAAAGGGTTACCTCGGCCCCTGCTAACATGGCAACTGAAGGAACACGGGTGGGTTTTAGTCAGTAAGAGTCTGACACGCCCTTCCGCTGCGCCCAGGTCGAGAAAATCTATATCTATATACTAATATATAAAGCTGAAGAGTTTGTTTGTTTGTTTGCTTGAACGCGCTAATCTCAAGAACTACTGGTCCGATTTCAAAAATTCTTTCAATATTAGATAGCCTCTATATCATCACGCTAAGACCAATAGGAGCGGTGCACTAATGAATAACGTATCAAAGTCAGGTGTTTTTTTTTTCCTTTTGTGAGCTTCCGCTGCGTGCGCTGCGTAAACGGTTAAAGTTTCGTAAAAATTATGTATGACAGAATTGTTCCCCTTTAGAAGTTCTAAAAAAAAGTGCGCGACAGCGTATATCTATCTTTTAAGGTTGGCTCACTATGACTTTTTATGCTAACCAAATTTGTTGTAAAATAATGCATTATTTGCAAAGATGTTTGTATAAACAAGATATTAATCCTTATCCAAATAAATATGCCCAAAGTAACTATTCCACGCGGACGAAGTCGCGGGCAGAAGCTAGTTATTTTATAATTTCCAAACCAAAAAAAAAAAGGTATTCGCGGGTACAAAATAAAAGCTCTAACAATTCTCATTCACACACCCTCACACACACACGTACTACATACTGTTTTAGGATATATCTCTAAGTTTTTTCTTTTTTTTTATTATTTGGTTATAGTTCAAGTCTTGTCTGTTTAATTTGGGATTTTACTTGTTTTATTGTTTATTTAATATTTTTTTGTTGTTTCAATTCTATTTTCATATTGTACATCACTTTTACCAATTAATTATTATGTCATTGGAGAGCGGGATCTCCTAGCACAGGTATATCATTTACTTAAAAGGAGGTCCCTATGTAAGATTTACTGTAAAAAGTTGTACAAGTTTCTGCAATAAAACATTTTTTTTTTTTCATTCCCTTTGCAACATTTTATCTAAGTGAAGCCGGATTTCAGCTGTAGCTGTAATAAAGAGCAAATATCGCTCAAAGAATAATGTGGAGCAAGAAATAAAAGCAGCGGTCTCAAGTAGATAACTAGCGAAAAAATGTGTGGACATCACCTCACGCCTCACGTTATATCTAAGTTCTCGTTGTATTTAATTTCCTATTTTGCTTAAGGCTAAGTTCAGATGAACGCGCGACGACGCGCGGTTGGCTCGGCGCGCGGTTTAAGATTGTAACAAATCAATGTTGTTGTGTACATGACCGCGCGTCACCGCGCGTGCCCGCGCGCACCGCCATGCACCGCGCGCAAGATGTTGACCCGCGCGCCAACGCGCGGTGACGCGCGTTTTAAGATCTACACTCCTGTATCGACCTGTTCAGTTGACCCGCGCCGCCGCCGCCGCGCGGTTTGAGGCGGACGGACGCAAGGAGCGACGAAAAAAATGGAGGACGACATATCAATGGATTTACTACCTAATAGACGAAATTGAAAAAGAGATGCGATTTGGAATCTTAACTCGAAGGACTATTCAAATAGAATAATAAAAAGAAGGTCTTGGGAAGAATTAGTGTAAAAATTGTCAAATTGCCTCCTCCACGTCCATTCTCACTGAATGTTCACGCTAGACTGTCGCGCGCAAGCCGCCGCCATCTGAACAGGTGAATCGCGCGGCAGCGCGCGTCGTCACGCGTTCATCTGAACTTAGCCTTAATAATAAATATGTTCTAGTGTCAATATAAATCACAGCTAATCATTTAGTTTCATATTGTGGATATTTTAATCCTTTTTTACAGTCCGTTCAATCGATTTTAACTTCTAAACCTTTAGCATAAAGATGGCATTAAAACCAAAAAAGTGATAACAATAACAATTGTTTACTGCAGCTGCTATTTGTGATGTCACCAACGCAACGCTGTAAAAAACGTTTATTTAAATGTCTAATCTTATTTTAAATGGAGTACTAGTATTATTGAACCCTATATCGACTAGCTGGGGTTCCGAGACAAAATACTAAACGAAAATGCGCCGCGAACTGATAAAGTTTGGGAACCCCTGGATATAAACTATTGAGTAGGTATTGAGTATTACAGATTTCAATGGGTGGCAGTGTCCAGTGTGTCCACTTACCATCAGATGAACCGCCATGTTTGTTTACCAATTAATCACTTAAAAAAACCGGCCAAGAGCGTGTCGGACCACGCACAATAAAAGGTTCCGTAGTTGGGATGAATTTATCCCAAGAACAAACTTAACTTTATAGTTTAAAAAATGGTCTCCCATACATCTTTTATATGTCACAGGCAATACTCCAAATTGCAAATGAAGTTTGTAATCGCATAGAAATATTTTTGTGAGATTAAACTACAAAGCTTTCGAACTTTTTGCTTTACTTGTTAGCTTTTGCTAAGAGATCTTGCTTCTTGCCAAATTTCATGATTCTAGGTCAAAATATGTCGCATAAATAGCCGATAATAACTTTTTACAAGTCCAAGGGACCGAAAACCTACATTTTTTATTTTAGACCTCCACGCGTTCCTGAGAAAAAGGGTCTTGACAGATGGACGGACAACGAAATAATCCTATAAGGGGACCCTTTTTTTTATTTGTGGGGTACGGAACCCTAAAACAGTTAGTTATTCGGTAGTAACAAGTAATGCTAGTTACATATATTAAACAATTACTATTTAATAGACACTACTTCCCTATACATATAAAATGCGAAACATGTTTTGGCAGGCCTGCGGGCATGGCTAATTCTGCTTGTTGCTATGAATACTAAAAAGCATGCATAAAAGATAACCTTAAGACCAGGCACTCCAAAGACAATTTTCACGCAAACTCCGCCCCCATGCACCACACTACTCCACTTTGTACTAAACGCTAACACATCAGTAATAAAGTTGAATATCGCGTGCGCTCTTTGGTCGTGTTCGAGCTCGGAACTAAATGTCGTAAGTCTCAATTCTTATTTCGCTTATAACTAAAGTAATAATTGATCTAGAGAAAAAAAATCTGGATAATAAACTGTATTTTCTTTCTGTCAATAAGTATTTTAGACATAAAAGCCTAGTAATCTTGTTTTTGTTTCAAATAATCTTTAAATAAAAAAGACATGATTTTCGAATAAAAAATTAATCATGCGAAAATGTTCCGATTACGTAACTATCAATATGGAAAGAAAAAGATCCAATAAATCATATACTAAAGTTCCATTTTGATTGTATGCGTGACTTTTTCAGAATATGAATGCAATACATTCAATTTAGGGAGCTTCCTCTTAACGACTTTACCTAAAGGGGTAGTGCACACACATCTCGCCAGATTAAGTCCCATGTACGCACCTAATAGAGGTGAGGCTGTTTGTCTTATTAAAAGTAAATTTTATTACAATAAAAAACAAATGAAAATCAAAGAGTCAAATTAAAATTGGCAAAAAAATAAATTAATCAAAAAATTATAGAATTTAAAACTAGCATAATGCATCTCGATTGTCCTTTTCTCTTTTATTTTTAATATAAATTACCTAAAAAATTATGTAAATACATTCATATCACACAGTTCGCATTTTTTCCATCAACACAAGGGCGCATCAAAAATATGTTGGGAAGGGTCGTGAAGTAAAACTTTTGCATTGGCGTCATTAAAGTTTGATGACGGCAATGCAAAAGTTTTATTCCAGTACTTTATGATTATGAGCAATGACACCGTGTAGGTACCACGCCTTTAGTCAAAACAAAATATTATTTGTAGTGTAGTGCATAACCTAAGTCATATTAATAATAGCGTTTTAGAATCTGGTCCTAGCTTCCGCATCCTAGATAGATAGAGAGGACCAGATTCTTATTTCGTCGATATTAAAAATTACCCGACATTTAATTATTAAAAAATTTACTGTTTGCTACAAAAGTGCAATACCTTTTTATTTTATTTTTTTGGGTGGGAAATTATCAAATAACTTCTCCCGCTCTGGTTGGAGCGGGAGGGCGTGTCAGACTCTTACTGACTAAAACCCACCCGTGTTCCTTTCTATGCCATGTTGCCGGGGGGCCACGATATCCCTATCGGCCCATATTCGCAGCCCCGGCAGGCATTGGCCCTAGCGGACCCCGTCAATTCTGCTGACATCTCTTTGAGGCGCGCGTGGAACACAACGCGCCGTCGACCCGGGCTTGGTCCTTATCGGACGGCGAGCTACCCATTGCTCACCGTCCGCAAGCCCGCGCCTACGGTGGCCGGAAATCTTCCTGTGATTCCCGACGCCCAGGGCGTCTCCTCCTGCGGCGGTTAGGGGCGCGAGGGCGCGAAATTTGCCTCTCCCTCACGCGCTCCGTCTCCTCCTTCGCGAGCAATACCTACCCGGTCAAAATGTATAGAACAGAAAAGATTTTTTTTTAAATAAATGACGAGATCCTGGTCTCAGGTTGTGCGTCGATGTTCATGCTACTCTGAAGATATAGGATGTTAGGTTAAACAAGGGACATACTTTAAGGGAGTATAATACGTACTCACAAAAAGGTTGCATGCAGAGGAGATGAAAATGTTGAGATGGATGTGCAGAGTGACGAGATGGATAACGTAAGAAATGATATATTAAGGGGAAGTTTGAAAGTGGCGCCAGTGACAGAAAAGTTGAAAGAAAATCGTTTGGCTTGGTATGGGCATGTGATGAGGAAACGCATGTGACTAAAAGAGTGATGAATATAAATGTTGATGGATGGAGGGGGAGAGGAAGGATAAAGAAAAGATCGATGGATTGTGTGAGGAATTATATGAAAGAGAAGGGAGTGAATGATAGCGCGACAGTTGACAGGGGAGAATGGAAGAAGGAAACGTGGTGCGCCAACCCCACGTACCATGAGACATTGGCAGGAAGACGATGTTTACCTACACATGAGAATTAACAACTTTGGATCAATCCTGTGAATCAATCATCTACCTAGCCATTTCCCAACTATATGTGGGTCAGCTTCCAGTCTAACCGGATGCAGCTGAACACCAGTATTTTACATGGAACGACTGCCTATCTGACCTCCACAACCTAGTTACTAGGTAACACGATACCCCTTGGTAAGACTGGTTGTCAGACTTTTGGGCTTCTAACTACCCGTAACGATTGTCAAAGATCTACAAATGACTGCCGGGACGAACGGCTTAACGTGCTTCCCAAGGCACGGAGGGATCTTGGTATATAAAGATGGTCACCCATCCACGGACCAACCGCAGCAAGCGTAGCTTAACCTGATCGATCGACCCATAAACAGCTGCATGATATCTGATATTTGCCCGTTTTGGGACCAAACCCAGTAAATCTGCCAAGCCTTTTCCTAACTATATTGGGGTTGGCTTCCAGGCTAACTGGATGCAGCTGAATACCAGTATGTTACATGGAGCGACTGCCTATCTGACCAATCCCACTTCTTAATAAACGACAAAAAAAAAACACGTGTTTTTTACATTAAGATGTATTTATTTACACATTTAATTAATTAATCAGATAAAATCTATAAACGATTATAATCCATTCATCAGGAAGCCGATTTCTGTTTAAATTTACATAAATGTTAGTAAATTTGAATTTGTTAACATTTTTTATTTGAGAATTTTTTGTTTTACTTTTGTTTGTTTAATTGATCTTTTCAATGTGTAACACGATCGTCATCCTGATCAGATTTCATGATAAGTACTAAAAACACTACACAGATAAGTGTTGTGTATTTTATTATTGAAAATATCTTGTTGTTTATTCGATTTTTTTTGTTAGTTTTAGATGTTTCTTTTTAGTTTTTATAACTTTTTGTATTTCCTGTGCGTGTCCCAAATAAAATATTTTTCTTTCTTTCTTTTCTTTCTTTTCTTTCTTTTCTTTCTTTTCTTTCTTTCTTTTCTTTCTTTTCGTTCTTTTCTTTTCTTTCTTTTCTTTCTTTCTTTTCTTTGTGTGATATTTTTATACTAATTAGGAACTTTAGCTTTGGAGTGATTTATTTATTGACATGTTAATTACCTATAAATAAATGTTTGACTGCGTCTTTGGTCTAGTGGACGCAAGCGCTACTGCTGAGCATGAGGTCCTGGGTTCGATTCCCAGGTCGGGCAGTGTTATTAGGTTTTTATCGGGAATTTATCAGTAGCAGCCCGGAGTCTGGATTAGTGGCCGGTTTAGGCTGCGTATCCACCAGAAATATGCGAGGTAGCTGAGCGGTGCGTGGACGCGTAACAAAGCTGTGAAACGATGTGAGTATTTCCACCAGAGATGTGCTAGGCCACTGAGCGCTGCGAGGATCTGTAGTGGGTTCTTTTCAGATACGATTTCTCACTCGCGTCCATCCTTAATACACATCCCTCGCACACAACTCTCGCACACATCCCTCGCATCTATCCTTCGCTTGTTTTGTACGTACAAGAACCTCGCACTGCTAAGTTTCTAAGCAACCACGTA
Organism: Agrochola litura; assembly: GCA_949152395.1. Classification (NCBI taxonomy): domain Eukaryota; kingdom Metazoa; phylum Arthropoda; class Insecta; order Lepidoptera; family Noctuidae; genus Agrochola; species Agrochola litura. The sequence goes on along the minus strand of OX424513.1, from coordinate 17,719,932 downwards.
ACCTTATGGCGCTAGACTCGCCCCTATTACATGGGGCTTAAACATAACTTGCGAAATGTGGGTGCTCCTCTGCCTAACCCTTCAGGGTAAGGAGGCGTGATGGTATGTATGTTATGTTATGATTTATTGATTGACGTGTTACTTACCTAATTATAAATATTCATGGACTCTATCGCTGTGCGAATTTTCCTGCAATTATGATCCTGGGACTAACCCAGATACCTAAATTTTATTTTTTTGTTAAATTTCATACTTAATAATAATAAATGAAAGCCTCGACCAACATCTCTCGAGGCTTTCGTTAGGCGGTTGGATCAAGCACCTGATTCAGAAGGCAGTACTCCTCGATACGGCTCGCATTGTGAGGAGGTTCCTGTCTCTGCAGCCCTAACCACCGGTAGCTTGGATCCTGCTCCCGACACCGGCGGACCTCTACTTTTTTATATTTTTAAAGGTTTTTTAATTCTTTTATTTTAAGAAATATTTAAAAATGTAATTTAATAAGAACCAAAATTAATAAACGATTATAATGTTTTTATTACTTTTACTTCATAATAATTGCACCAGTTTATCAGTAAACTGGGAAGGTAAATGTCCTGATTATTGCAGTGGCAATTTTTCTTGCCTTATAGATAATTCTTACGAGCTTTGCTCAGCTACTGCCGATTACTTTTTATTTATTTAAAATAGGTACGTCAACAGTAGGTTTATACATTTTACATTAATTAATGAAAGTTGTACTTAGTTATAAGTTTTTATGTATAGACTGATTACAGGTGTCCAGGACATTCTCATACGTTATATAGTCCTTATTATATACATTATACAGGGTGATTGGAAGATGGGTGCAAAGCTTTAAGGTGAAGATAGTATAGACAATTTAGAACCATTTAAGCCATGGTTGTCTTAGACGAAGTCTTACCAACTTCTCACACTCTTACAGTTCACAATTTTACGACAGTTTATAATCTAACGAAAATAATACTGATAGATTAAATACTAACGAAGTTCATAATTTTATTATACATTGACATTTATATTGGGCAATCCCCATATACCTCGTTGCAGCCAGTTGCGGGTAACTTTGAACTTTGCCTCTAGTCCCAACTGATAAAGAAGAATCATTGACTCGTGTGAGTTTCAAACTGCATGTAATTTTGTCGACACCATCCTTTGAACTACAATATAGCAATGCTGCTTGGTGGTAGAAATAGCTAAATAGTTCGGTTTAGTGTACCTGGAACCACTTTTGTACTCTGCTACTAATATTTTAACAGTTTTGTACAGACTGGAGTCTGACCGAATTTCGTTTTCGTTTTCAGTTTTCGGCAATTTTCGGGAGACATATCTGACATTTTCGTTATTGGCCGAAAAGGAATTATTATTTCCATAAACTTTAAAACCCACCCGTGTTCCTTCTTGTGGCATAATAGTAATTTTATTCTAGGTGCATCGTCTTCACATATAATTATTTAACTAATGTACGTACCTATACAAACTATTGTAAAACATTTTAAAAGAGTAACGGTGGAGTTTCTTGCCCATTCTTCTCCATACGAAAACTATCTTTTGGAAGGGGCGACTAGAATCAATTCTATTATTTTGTAAATTTTAACGTTCAAAAGTGCCATACATGGGTTTTTGAAAAAAAAAAATTGACTTTGACCTTCAGTTGCCATGTTGCCAGGGGCCACGGTATCGCTTTCGGACTTTCCCGCGACCCTGGCAGGCATCGGCCCTAGCCTATCAGCCCGTCTGTTGTGCTGACATTACTTTGAGGCGCGCATGGAACACAACGCGCCGTTGACCCGGGCCTGGTCCTTATCGGACGGCGAGCTACCCATTGCTCACTGTCCGCAAGACCGCGCCTACGGTGGCCGGGAATCAGCGTGGGATTCCCGACGCCCAGGGCGTCTCCTGCAGCGGCTAGGGGCGTGAGGGCGCGAAATTTGCCTCTCCCTCACGCGTTCCGTCTCCTCCTTCGCGAGCATTATTGCTTCGCAGAAGGAGGTAACGGCTTCCCATGCCCTCTCGCTCCGTACCATGGTCTGGACACAAGAGATCACCGCCGCCGATCGCTTCGACGAGGACACAGCGGTGGACCGCCCAAGCCGGGCAGACCTCCACCATATGCTCCACCATGATGGAAACGCATCTGAGATGAGGTTTTACAGATGTCCATAGGCGGCGATAACTACTGACTATCAGACCAAGTAGGCTGCCTACTCGTTTGCACCTAATATAATAACATAAAGAAAAAAGAAAGAGTTTAATTAATTACACTGTAGTTAAACTCAATCTGCCCAGCCTTTCCCAACTATTTTGGAGTCGGTTTCCAGTCTAACCGGATGGAGCTAAACACCAGTATTTTTCATGGAATGACTGCCTATCTGACCTTCACAACCCAGTTACTGGGTAGCACGATACCTCTTGGTAAGACCATTTGTCAGACTTTTGGGCTTCTAACTACCCGTAACGACTGTCAAAGATCTATAACGTGCTTTGCGAGACACGGAGGGATCTCGATATGTAATGGATGGTCACCCATCCACGAACCGACCGCGGCAAGCGTAGCTTAACTATCATTTAGCCATAAACCCCTCTATAGGTACACTTTAACATTTCATTTAGTGGTTTAAGTTTTATAATCATGTAGCACGAGTAATGTCAAATTAATTATAACAAGTGTTTTATAGTTACGCTCTAATAATAATTAACGAATATAAAACGTCTAATTATTTCATAATAAAATTATTAACTAGACACAAAAGAACACTAACTATCTATATCTATACTAATATTATAAAGAGGAAAGATTTGTATTTTTGTATGTAACGAATAAACTTAAAAACTACTGGACCGATTTGAAAAATTATTTCAGCAATGGATAGCTACATTATCAGCGAGTAACATAGGCTATATTTTATCCCCATACTCCCACGGGAACGGGAACTACGCGGGTGAAACCGCGTGACGTCCGCTAGTAAATAATATAAATATACTAGGTAGCATTCCTGCACATAATATTTTTTAATTAACTTCAAAATTAACTTAATTTATTCATATTCACTTTGCGCTTGCAATGCGCTTGGAGTCGTAAACTTTGCAAATTCCGATTCGTATTTTGTAACCGCAAGATTTTACTATGATCGATCTACATGTAAAAAAATATAATTCACAGATAATTCCATCTGCCTCGTTTTTTAGGGTTCCGTAGTAAACAAGGAACCCTTATAGTTTCGTCATGTCCGTCTGTCTGTCTGTCTGTCCGTCTGTCTGTCTGTCTGTCTGTCTATCTGTCTGTTCGCGGTCTAGCTCCGAGACCATTAGTACTAGAAAGCTGTAATTTGGCATAGGTATACCTACATATTAATTACGCCGACAAAGTGGTAAAACAAAATTATGAAAAACATTTTTTTTAGGGTAAAAAGAACTCCCACTCCTACACGTAAAGTGGTGATGTTATTTTTTTTTTTTACCCCTGGTGTGATGAATGATACCCTCATTGGAAAGGTCCTTCAAAAAGTTTATGAAAACCATTTTTGGAATCAGGGATAAGTTTGCGAAATATTAAGCTTTAAAGTGCTAATTTTTGTTAGAGTCAAGTGTGTCCCCCCCCCCTGCCAGCTAAATGGTTGGTTTTGGATGTGTGAAAAAAATCACAGCAGTAGTTTATATAACGAAATTAAAAGGAAAACTATCACAGCTAAGTAGACTCTACAAGTTAACTAGTAATAATTGACCAACTTAACTTTGCAGTTGCAAAAACAATTTTTGCCCATACATCCCGTATGGGAGAACATATTTTTCAACTACAAAGTTAAGTTTGTTTTTGGGATAAATTCATCCCAACTACGGAACCCTTCATTGTGCGTGGTCCGACACGCACTTGGCCGGTTTTTTTTCGTAGGTAAGCGATACTATAACTGCCGAGCGCTGCACGGATCCATAGGCGTTTCTTCGATAATACCTATCCGTCTGTGTCCGTGTCCGGAGCCGCGTCTGCAACCCGCCCGGCCGCGCCGGCCCGACCAAACCCTTAATGTGAATCACATTACTCATAATATAATTTATTTTATTATATAGTGATCGAGCAGTGGTGGCCCAGTGGTAACGGCCGCGACTTACAATTTGTACGTCGTAGGTTCGTACCCAGACAGGCGCTTTACTTTGTGTAAATTATTTCATCACCACTGCTCTCTAAACGGTGAAGGAAAACATCGTGAGGAAACCGGCATGTCTTAGAACTGGAAATTTAAAGACGTGACATCTACCACCCCGCACTGGGCCCGCGTGGTGGATTACGGCCCACTCCCATTCACAGAGAGGAGGCCTGTGTCCCAGCAGTGGGAACATTATAGGCTGATGATGATGATTATTATTTATGTACACACATTAAAATACATAGAGAAACGACATAATTATAATTTAGAGTATTTCCTTTTTTTATGATAGTATTAGTTGTTAATGTATTGGTTGGTTTTTTTCGATCTAGTTGTCGCAAGCGCTACTGCTGGGCATGAGGTCCTCATCATCATCATCATCATCATCAGCCTATAATGTTCCCACTGCTGGGACACAGGCCTCCTCTCTGTGAGAGGGAGTGGGCCGTAATCCACCACGCGGGCCCAGTGCGGTTTGGTAGATGTCACATGTCTTCGAATTTTCGGTTCTAGGTCATGCCGGTTTCCTCACGATGTTTTCCTTCACCGTTTTGAGAGCAGTGGTGATGAAATAATTAACACAAAGTAAAGCGCCTGAGGTCCTAGGTTCAAGCAATTTTAATATGGCCAACGATTCCATTAAAACCTTAAAAGATGCAAAACTTAACTACAAAACACCTATAATTATTATCTAAACCAGTGTTACTCAAAGTGTTCTCCGCGGAGCCCCGGGCTCCGCAAATATACTGGTTCATTGTGACCAGAATTTTTACGGAGCCACCACAGGGCCTTTGCTGAGCCCAGCTTCCTCAAGAACTAATTTTAGATTTGGCGGCATTTGCTTAACTACGTGTCTATGCAGGATACAATGGAACAACAACTAGGCACTTACTTTTTATTCCTGATACTGCTCCTACGTCAAAAAAAAACAAAACTTGATTCCAGTAGAACAAGTTATGCAACATCTGCAAATACAGCGATTAAGCAAATGCCACCAAATCTAAAATATGTTCTTGAGGAAGCGGAAAAAATAATTAATTTCGTCAAAACTTGTTCACTGCAATCCCGATTATTTTCGATATTGTGTGAGCACTTTTCCTATTGACACCGATGCGGATGAATTTTTTGATGGCCTATGATTATTCCCCCCCTCCCCTTTTTATATACTTGTACATATAATTATTTTATGTCCGATAGTTATTAAAAAAAATGTAAATACGTGTGTGTAAATAATTAATTAAATACCATATTGTGTGAAGATAATGACAGCAAACATAAAATACTACTGCTCCATACAGAAGTGAGATCTCTCGAAATCTTTATCAAGGCTTTTTGAACTTGGACCAGAGTTACAAACTGCAAAATTGAATTCTCAACTCAACCTATGGAGCTATAAAAACAAAATACCGCAATAGACTGGACCTTGACATGCGACTTCAACATCAATACATCAAACAATTCATGAAAAGTAAAACCTATTTCATACCCCACATTAGATGCAAATGTTCATGTCAAGTATTATGATTTTATTAATGAAGAATACAGATAAAACCAGGTTTAGATCATTTTAGAGCTCCGACAAATATTATTTTTTCCAAAAAAGTTTGAGAACCGCTGATCTAAACTAATATTAATAATATATTTCTCTGAGTAGAGTCTTGATTTTGTACTCGGTTGATGGCAATAGGCTCGTCCCTATTACATGGGACTTAAACATAACTGGCGAAATGTGGGTGTACTATAGGTACACCTCCGCCTAACCCTTCGGGGATACAGGCGTGATGTTATGTTGTGTTTTTAATTGTATCATGGATTTTATTTTGAAAATTATAATATATATAATTATCAAAAAAAAAACCATGACACAATTTCCATAACTCGAAAATATATTGCTCAAGCGATGTTAAACCTTTTTTTTATGGGTTTATCCAATCGAACCAATGCGGAAAACATGAAATCGAAATTTTTAATTTAAACAAATAATTTGCATACATGAATTATTTAAATATTTTCCTCTGACAACAAGTTATTTTGAATGATAGCCTCATACAGACCTGAGCGACGCGAGTCGTAACAAAACAAATTCTAAGAAAAGTTCACGGTAGAACAATACGGTAAGTAGTTGCCTTGGTAAAAAAAAAGAAATTCTATTTAGTCCGTCGTTCAGATAATAAAAAAAATATTAGACACGTATTTTTTGCTTTATCATATTAATCAAAAATAACTTAGAAAACACGCATTAAAGTTGGGGAGTGGGGGCTCGCCACGTCACAACGCACTATTAAATCTAGCAAGGCGTGACGTCATGCCACATTTTAACTCAATGTATCGCCGTAATCTTTTGATTACGTCAAAAAATAAAAAATACGTGTTCAATATTTTTTAATAATCTACAAGACGGACAAAAAAAATTCGGACACAGGCCTATTACCAATGTCGTGTCACACCAGTCTGCTCAAGGCTTAAAGGCCCCTTCTCATACAGAGAAGAAGCAAGCAAGATCACCAGGCTTGCTCTTATATACAATCGATCTGTCTAGCCTTTTCCCAACTATGTTGGAGTCGGCTTTCAGTCTACCCAGATGCAGCTGAATGCCAGTATTTTACATGGAGTGACTGCCTATCTGACCTCCACAACCCAGTTAGGTACTGGCTGACAAGCCTTTGTAAGTCTAGTTGTCAGATTGCTCGTGCTTCTGACGACACGTAACGATTACGAATGACACCCGGGACTAACGCCTTAACGTGCTTTCCGAGGCTTGCTATGATAATTTTGGACAAAAAAAAACCAGTGGCACTCCGGGAGTGCGAACAGAAGTGAAAACTTGAACAATTTAAAATAATACTTCCAAAACCTTTAAAGTAAAAATACTTGCATAGAACATTGATCCGTAACGTAATATAAATAAAGAGCACTATCGCGTTTACAAAAATGAGGTGTCGGTAACGGTGTCGCGAGTTCAATTGTTTTTTCCCATCTCAAAAATGCCTAACGCGCCTATGAAGTTTTCACTTCAAAAAACGCAAATCAAACGATCAATCGACAAGCCCGATTGACTGATAAAATACCAATCAATAGATGTGTGAATATTTCCGTAAATCATTGCCATAGCTGCAAAACAGGTAGCTAGACAAAAACCTGTACTATCTAGATTCTAGAGCGTCGTAAGTGAATATTGATTCTAGTAAGCAACTGGCGCTGACTATGCTTGTGAATAGTTTGACTAGTTTTAGTTTAGCACTCCCAAATTGAGCAATGGTGGTCCAGTGGTTACAGCCTCGACTTACATGTCGTACATCGTGGTAAAAATTCGAAGACATATTATCCGTCAACCCGCACGCGGCCCTCGTGGTGGATTACGGCCCACGGCCTCTCACAGAGAGGAGGCCTGTGTCCCAGCAGTGGGATCATTATCGGCTACCTAAGTAAATAAAACCGAGAAGACAATTCAAAATTCAAATTCAAATAATTTATTTCGGAAAAACATCCATATTGTATTAGTATAAGAACTTACAAAAATATATTAGTAGCACTAAAATCGAATAAAATATTAAAATGAAATCAAAATCAAATTAAAATGATATCAAAATCAAATTAAAATGATATCAAAATCAAATTAAAATGAAATCAAAATCAAATTAAAATTAAATCAAAATTATGTTAAAATTAAATTAAACTAAAACATGAACATATCTTCTACGTCAATTTCAATTCAAATATCTTTCCTCAACACCGGGCCCGCAGCTATGTTTACGGGACCAGTACATCATAAAAGGGCAGTCTGGCCTCTCCACAATAATCTTCGGATGCTATTAGAGCTTTCACGTATCCTACGCATTAGGGATGCCGTTCTTTTGAGCATGATGATAGCCTCAAAACTATCTATGCCTGCCTCGGCAAACATGCCCGACGCACTACAGTTAACGACGTAATAAGCCTCTAGTTTCAATATACAGGCGGTATACAGATTATACAGCCGTCATGTTTAACAAACAAACCTACATTCCTTTAGTATTACGTTTACGTACGAAGGTATTAAGCTTCCTCTTCGTGAGTCTGAGTCATGTGTAAGTCTCGAGGTCTACATAATATTTCGAATGTCAATGCACGCGAGCCTCTCACTTTAGGAGGATCCGCCGTGGTAACCCGATATATTTATGATTCTAATAGAGAGCAGTAATAGCCTGTAGTGGTGTGACCGTCAGACTGCCAAGTCATAGGTCTCGAGTTCGAATCCAAACCCTCTCTCTTTTCGGATTCATGTGCGTATTGTATAATTATCACTTGCTTCAAAAACGGTGAAGGAAAACATCGTGAGGAAACCGGCATGCCTGAGAGATATTTATCGACGGAATGTGAAGACAAGTCTAAGGCATGGGTGGCTTTGTAACTCTGACATCAGGTTAGTCACCAACCACACGAAAAGAAGAGAATTATAATCGATTTATAATTTTTTTTTACGAGATTATAATTTTGTAAAATACATTGTTCGTGATTTATATTTTGATCAAGATACAACCTGACACTGACCTGCAAATTGCAAAAACGTAAGAAAATTTGAATTTCGCGGGCTTCCACTGCGGATCCACTTAAAATTAAACAATAAGTAAACAAAGAAAACTCATGTCTCGTGTCGAGCACGAGCTTTCGAAATATGTAGTTATCAATCTGCCTTGCCTTTTCCCAACTATGTTGGGGTCGGCTTCCAGTCTAACCGGATGCAGCTGCATACCAGTATTTTACATGGAGCGACTGCCTATCTGACCTCCACAACCCAGTAACTGGGTAATACGATACCTCTTGGTAAGACTGGTTGTCAGACTTTTTGGTCTTTTGACGACCCGTAACGACTGTCAAAGATCCACGAATGACAGCCGGGACCAACGGCTTAACGTGCTTTCCGAGGCACTGTGGAGTCTCTGTATCTAAAGATGGTCACCTATCCACGGACCAACCCCGGCAAACGTAGCTTAACCTGATGGATCGACCCGTGCGGCTGTTATTATTTAGCCACGAGCTCCTCCGAAATATGTAGTTAATGTGGTAATAAAAAGATCAGTCAGAAATTGTGCACGTCAGATGAATAATCATTTTTTTTTTTTTTTGGCTGGGAAATTATCAAATAACTTCTCCCGCTCGGGGTGGAGCGGGAAGGCGTGTCAGACTTTTACTGACTAAAACCCGCCCGTGTTCCTTCGGTTGCCCTGTTGCCGGGGGCCACGATTTCCCTATCGGTTTTCTTCGAACCCCCGGCAGGCATTGGCCCTAGCGGACCCCGTCAATTCTGCTGACATCTCTTTGAGGCGCGCGTGGAACACAACGCGCCGTCGACCCGGGCCTGGTCCTTATCGGACGGCAAGCTACCCATTGCTCACCGTCCGCAAGCCCGCGCCTACGGTGGCCAGAAATCGGCTCGCGATTCCCGCCCCGGGCATCTCCTCCTGCGGCAGTTAGGGGCGTGAGGGCGCGAAATTTGCCTCTCCCTCATGCGTTCTGCCTCCTCCTACGCGAGCATTACCGCTTCGCAGAAGGAGGTGACGGCCTGCCATTTCCTCTCGCTCCGTACCATGGCCTGAACCAGGGCCGGACGCGAGAGATCACCGCCGCCGATCGCCTCTACGAGGACACGGCGTTGCTCCACCCAAGCCGAGCAGACCTCCACCGTATGCTCCACCGTGTCCTCAGGCCGATCCACACAATGGTGACACCCGGGTGTTTCCTCCCGCCTTATCCTGAACAGGAACCTCCCGACGCAGCCGTGTCCGGTGAGGACCTGCGTTAGGCGGAAGGTGAGGACGTCGTGTCGTCTGTCAAGCCACTCCTCAAAGAGGGGTCTTATCGCCGCAATTGTGGCGTTCCAAAGATGAATAATCCTGAAGGCTCATTTACTGTTTTTCAAAACAAATAAGACAATGGAATAACGCTTAAAATAATTCTGTTCCGTCAGCGTTACATCTATAGCAGGTTCATTTAGCATCATTCGTAGCCATATGTACCTGTGTAGACCCTGCGTAGCACCAGCGTAGTACTCGCGTAGGCCCCGCGTAGCTGGATGTTCAGGCGTAGAACGCATATTTTTCTATGGCGCAGATTAGCCCTTTCATCAAATGTCCAGTCGTTCAAGTCACGAAATAAGGTGACGTCCAGTGAACTAATTAAAATGGGGATTCACTTCATCGACTCACTTAATATGAGTCAAAAAAAAAAATTTCAACGAAACACAGTATTAAATTATATTTTTTTAAGATTTCATCCTCTTCGATGCATTTCTGTGAAATTAGGAAGATGTAACAAAATACGTTTAGGAGTTAGGTACAGGAAAAATTTGAATTTTTAAAGTTTTTATTAGATTGGGTTTTACGTTCCTTTCTCAAAGTCAAAGTCAAATCATTTATTTCAAATAGGCCCATGAATGGCACTTTTGAACGTCAAAATGTAAAAAATAATAAAATTGATTCTAGTCGCCCCTTCCAAAAGGTAGTTTTCGAATGGAGAAGAATGGGCAAGAAACTCCACCGTTACTCTTTTAAAATGTTTCACAATAGATTGTATAGGTACGTAAATTAGTTAAATAATTATATGTGAAGACGATGCACCTAGAATAAAATTACTATACCACAATAGGTAAAAAGAATTAAAAATGAAAATTTATCTTGAAGAATCAAAGGTTGATGGACGGTGCTCAAAAAAAGGCACAGAAGTAGCCTACGAAGTTCAACCTTATTGAAGTGAAAACTTCTTTAGGCGCGTTCGGCATTTTTGAGATGGGAAAAAACAATTGAACTCCCGACACCGTTACCGACACCAAATTTTTGTAAACGCGATTGTGCTCTTTTTTTTTTGCTCTTTTTTTCTATGCAAGTATTTTTACTTTAAAGGTTTTGAAGTTTTATTTTTAGATTCAGATAATATTATGAATGTCAGTTTGTGTGATTCATAATAATATCATTATGATTCTGCCAAAGCGGCCGTTTTAGGCCCCCGATTATGTGTGACTCTGGATTTTAAATTTGTCTCAAAATTTCAAATTCAAAAGTCATTTATTCAAACTAGGCTGAGAATCAGCACTTTTCGAACGTCAAAATTACATAAGACAGTCCCCCAAAAACGCCCACCCTTCACCACTTCCTAGTGCCTTTAGCTGGGAAGAAGTGGCGCAACAAACTCCCCAGCAGCACAGCTGTCTGTTCAAGTTAGAGAATGATTCTATACAATAGTATACAAAATAACCTCTGTCTATGATGTCGTGTTTATACCTTTTTACATGACATACCCACATGCATACATACATACCGGTCAAAACCATAACCTGCTTCGCCGTAGTCGGGTAAAAATATATGTATAATGCAAAGCTTTATAAATGCAACTAACTAGTCCAGCAACACGTAATAAAATTCGAATAATCTCAAGCAGGAAACTGTCATGTAACCCATTCATATGGCAAATTGTTCAACTATTATTGTATTATTATTTCCTTTATTTCATTTATAAACATATAATTTACATTTTTAAATATTCTTATAAAATGATAAAAAAAAAACATTTAAAAATATAAAAAATAGTAGCCCACCGGTGTCGGGAACAGGGTCCAAGCCACCGGTGGTCAGGGCTCCTGAGAGAGGAACCTCCTAACAATACGCGCCGTGTCCAGGAGTACCGCTTTCTGGATCAAGCCCTTGATCCAGCTGCCTAACGAGAGCCTCCTCAGGTGTTGGTCGAGGCTCTTGGCTATTATGCCATTGGCCGTCACGACTATCGGCACAATGATTGCTGTATCCACATCCCACATGTCGACAACCTCGCGAGCCAGGTCAAGATACTTAATCTGTTTATCTTTTTCAGCTTTCACGAGGTTCTCGTCATGCGGGACCGCTATATCAATAATCATTGTGCGACGCTCTAATCGATCTATCACCACTATGTATTATTATTATTATTATAATTCATGCAGTTCTTTATTTATTTAATTTATGTGTCGAGCAAAGGAAATAAAAGGAACGGCTTCATTTAATTGCATATATAAGCCTTTTTAGGGTTCCGTACCTAAAAGGAAAAAACGGAACCCTTATCACACCCGGATCACTCGTGTGTCTGTTCGTCCATCTGTCACAGCCAATTTGCTCCGAATCGAATGGACCGATTAAGTTGAAATTTGGTACACATATATGTATTTCTATAACCCAAATACGAACGTGTAACGTCAATAAATGAATTTTGAATATTAGGGTCACTTCTGGGGGCAAACAAAGAATTAAAAAAAAAGTTTTGCTTACAATATTGTGTGACATATCAAATGAAAGGGCTTATTGCGAGGACCTTAAAAATATTTTTTATATAATATTCCCCCCCCCCCCCTTTTGTCTCCGAAACTACTGAGCCTAAAATTTTGAAAAAAAATCATAGCATGGTTCTTTACAAATAGATTACAGGAAAAGCTATCAGAAGTCTATGGTCTTAAAATAACATGGTAAATCTCTCAATACATGAGGTCCTGGGTTCGATTCCCGGGTCGGGCAAAGTGTTATTGGGTTTTTCTATCTGAAATTTCTCAGTAGCAGCTCGGAGTCTGGATTTGTGCCCGGTTGATGGCAATAGGCTCGCCCCCTATTACATGGGACTTAAACATAACTGGCGAAATGTGGGTGTACCTGCTACAGGGACACCTCTGCCCAACCCTTCGGGTAAACAAGGCGTGATGTTATGTTATGTAATCTCTCAATATTGTGCGTACAAACTTACATTTGCAGTTGGAATGTATGGGAAAACATGTTTTTCAACTACAATGTTAAGTTTGTTCTTGGGATAAATAAATTCATCTCAGCTACGGAACCCTTAATTGTGCGACACGCACTTGGCCGGTTTTTAAATGATGATAAGGTTTTCATTTTATGCTTTTAAGTAAAAATCCGTCGCCAACGGGGCAGGCCTAAAAAGCGCTGGCGTGACGATCTGGACTCGTTCCTGACCGACTGGCCGAAGAAGACACAACATAAGGAAGACTGGAAAAGTATGGGGGAGACTTTTGCCCAGCAGTGGGACAAAATAGGTTAGCATGAAGTGAACACTTCTTTAGGCGCGTTGGGCATTTTTGTGATGGGAAAAAACAATTGAACTCGCGACACCGTTACCGACACCTCATTTTTGTTAACGCGATTGTACTCTTTATTTATATTACGTTACGGATCAATGTTCTATGCAAGTATTTTTACTTTAAAGGTTTTGGAAGTATTTTTTTAAATTGTTCAAGTTTTCACTTCTGTCGGCACTCCCGGAGTGCCACTGTTTTTTTTTTTTTTTTTTCTTTTCACCACTACGGGGAAGCTCTTGGCCGAAGGTGGAAGCGAGCTTCACCCGGAATCCTATCTTAACCTCTGAGAGAGGAAATGGGCCGTAATCCACCACGCGGGCCCAGTGCGGGTTGGTAGATGTAACATGTCTTCGATTTTTTGGTTCTAGTACATGCCGGTTTTCTCACAATGTTTTCCTTCACCGATTTGAGAGCAGTGGTGATGAAATAATTTACAAGAAGTTAAGCGCCTGTCGGGGTTCGAACCTACTACCTACAACTCGTAAGTCGTGGCTGTTACGTCTGGGGCACAACTGCTCAATATAAAAACTAGCTATGTATTAATTATTATTGATTAAGTTATTTAGAAAATAGTAAAATAGGAGGAGCTCGTAGCTAAGTAATAACAGCCGCACGAGTCGATCCATCAGGTTAAGCTACGCTTGTCGGGGTTGGTCCGTGGATGCGTGACCATCTTTACAACACCGAGACTTCTCCGTGCCTCGGAAAGCTCGGAAAGCACGTTAAGCCGTTGGTCCCGGCTGTCATTTGTGGATCTTTGACAGTCGTTACGGGTCGTCAGAAGCCCGAAAGTCAGACAACCAGTCTTACCAAGGGTATCGGAGGTCAGATTGGCAATAGCTCTATGTTAAATACTGGTATTCAGCTGCATCCGGTTAGACTGGAAGCCGACTCCAACATAGTTGGGAAAAGGCTAGGCAGATTGAGAAAATAGTAAGATAACAAGAAATGACATAACAGAACCCAAATAAATTTTTGGGCCAACACAATCAAATGAAAAGTAGGTCTCCAAATTCAACATGGTAGGCACCAAAATCAAATTTAAAAAATACATACATACACATACATAAACTCACGCCTTCTTCCCATAGGGGTATGCAGAAACTACAGAACGCCACCTGCTACGATCCTTACATACTCCTTTTGCCTCGTTTACGTTCATACATCTGGTCATACACGCACGCCGGTTGCGAGTACTACGCACCTGGCCTTTCTCAAGAACATCACCAATAAGGTCAGTATAAGTCTTCCTAGGGCGTCCCCGCCCGGCCTTTCTCTTCACATCAGCCTTGTAAATACATTTGAAAATCATGACAATTTTTTTTATTCAATAGATTTTGAATTTATGACCGTAATAAATTGCAGCAGGTATTGACAGAAAGACAGAAAAATAGGTTTATTTACAAAAGTACGTGTGTACATAAAAGACAAGAGTAAACGAAAACAACAATAAAACCGGCCAAGTGCATGTCGGACCACGCACAATGTAGGGTTCCGTAGTTGGGATGAATTTATCCCAAGAACAAACTTAACCTTGTAGTTGAAAAAAAATATCTTTCATACAAAATGTATGGGTGAACATGTTTTTACAACCGCTAATTTAAGTTGATCGATTATTACTCGTTAACTTGTAAAGCCTACTCAGCTGTGATAGTTTTTCTTTTAAATTCGTTATATAAGCTACTGCCGTGAATTTTTTCACATATCTAAAACCAACCATTTAACTGGTAGGGGGGGGGACACTTGACTCTAACAAAAATTTGCACTTTAAAGTTTAATATTTCGCAAACGAATCTCTGAATTCAAAAATGGTTGTAACATACTCGCAATGTTTTTAAAAGACCTTTTCAACGATACCCCTTACAAAGGGATAAAAAAGAAAAAAAAAAACATCCCCACTTTACGTGTAGGGGAGGTACACTAAAAAAAAATTTTTTTCATAATTTTATTTTACCACTTTGTCGGCATGATTAATATGTATACCCATGTCAAATTACAACTTTCTAGTACTAACAGTCTTGGAGCTAGACCGCGGACAGACAGACAGACGGACATGACGAAACTATAAGTGTTCCTTGTTTACTACGGAACCCTAAAAAGTACATAATAAATCACGAGCATAAAACAGAAATAGTCGGCAGCTGCACGACATGTCTGTGACAAGAAGGCTTCCACTCAGCATGATGCTGTGCTATTGGGGACCCACAGCACAGCGCTGATTTTCAGTGGTCACCCGAAAAAAAAGATGATGTACGGAAATCAAGTCAGGTCCATTGATTTGTTTATTAAATAGGTAGGTAACAAAATAAAATAAAATAAACAGTGCTTAGAATAAAAGACAACTGTACAACGAAATATAAGAATAAATATTGGATTTTAGATACGTCACCAATACCACAGATTTCTTCGAACTTAAAATTCTTTGAAACCAGACCTGGTTTCCTGGGTATTGGAAAAGTACCGGCTACTATCAAAGCTAATTATTTCTCACAGTAATGCATATTTAACGATAATAATGATGAATGAAAAAATTATGTCAACTAAGTCGGTAGGACTTGACTCAACTGTGGAGGATTTCCCAATGTTGACATTACTTAAAAAAAAATTGCACCTTTTTGCCTGTCAAGTTCACTTGTAAACAGGGGGACTCAACTGGTGGGTTTCCCAATGTTGACATTGGGAATGGACTTTGTAAAAAGTTGTCATTGCTGGATATCATGAATTGCACTTTTTGCTTTTTGCCTGTCAACTACACTTGTAAACAGGAGCTTACCTGATAAATGTGCATGATAGATTAAGAGGAGGCTCCCTAAATTGTATGTTAATAACATAACATAACATCACGCCTTGTTTCCCCGAAGGGTTGGGCAGAGGTGTCCCTGTACCAGGTACACCCACATTTCGCCAGTTATGTTTTAAGTCCCATGTAATAGGGGCGAGCCTATTGCCATCAACCGGGCACAAATCCAAACTCCGAGCTGCTACTGAGAAATTCTAGATAGTAAAACCCAATAACACTTTGCCCGAGCCGGGAATCGAACCCAGGACCTCATGCTCAGCAGTAGCGCTTGCGACCACTAGACCAACGAGGAGGTTAATTTGCATTAATATTCTGAAAAAGTCACGCATACAATCAAAATGGAACTTTAGTTTATGATTTATTGGATCTTTTTCTTTCCAAATATAAGACAGTTATGTAATCGGAACATTTTCGCTCGATAAATCTAATATATAAAATTCTCGTGTCATAGTTTTCGTTGCCATACTCCTCCGAAACGGCTTGACCGACTTATCCGGTATCTATGAGAATCGGCCAACATCTATTTTTTTTTTTTTTTTTTCTATTTTAAGGGATAAGGGTGGTCCACCCTAAACATGTATATGGCAAAACAACGTTTGCTGGGTCAGCTAGTTTTTTATAAAAAAATCATCTTTATAAAGATTATTTGAAACAAAAACAAGATTACTCAGCTTTTATGTCTAAAAAATGATTTACAGTGAGAAAATATAGTTTATTATCCTAGTATAAGATTTCTTTCTCTAGACCAATTATTACTTTACTTATAAACGAAATAAGAATTTAAACTTACGACATTTGGTTCCGTGCTCGAACACGACCAAAGAGCGCACGCGATGTTCAACTTTATTACTGATGTGTTAGCGTTTAGCACATAGTGGAATGATGGGGTGCATGGGGGCGGAGTTTGCGTTGAAATTGCGTTTGGAGTGCCTGCTCTTAAGAGTCAAAATGATTATATGAACTTCAATGCGGTAAGAGTCTTTATTATTGTTATAATCATTTTGTCTCGACTGAAAAAAATCGTTTTGTCAAGAGTCAAGACTCAATCTAGCTTTTCCCAACTAAGTTGGGGTCGGCTTCCAGTCTAACCGGATGCAGCCGAATACCAGTATTTTACATAGAGCGACTGCCTATTTGACCTCCACAACCCAGTAACTGGGTAATATGATACCCCTTGGTAAGACTGGTTGTCAGACTTTCGGGCTTCTGACAACCCGTAACGACAGTCAAAAATCCACGGATAACAGCCGAGACCAACGGCTTAACGTGCTTTCCGGGGCACGGAGGAGTCTCGGTATGTTAAGATGGTCACCCATCCACAGATCAACCTCGGCAAGCGTAGCTTAACCTGATGGATTGAACCGTGCGGCTGTTATTACTTAGCCACGAGCTCCTCATAGCTGTCAAGAGTCAAGACTATGATACAATACTTTTGGACTTAATTATTATTTATTTATGAAAATCTTACCCAACTACCAGTACAGATATGCGATCCAATGCGATAGAGAGGCCTTACATGCTAAATCCTTAATCTACATCCTATAAAATTACATACTATATCCTAAATCTTAACCTACATCAGAATAACATATTACATATAATGTAACTTTTGTGAATTCACTCAAGTTACACCACAATACATCAACCCTCTCGTGAACCTCGTTCACCACTCGCAAGGCTCTAGTGAGAGGAGTCCTCGCCAGTAGATTGGTTCTGGCTGCAGGCACAGCAAGCAGGGACGGGCGTCGCCGCCTCCACACGTGTTATGTTATAGTCGCTCATAATTATTTTTAACCGACTTCCAAAAGGAGGAGGTTCTCAATTCGTCTGTATGTTTTTTTTTTTTTTTTTGTATGTTTGTTACGCGATTACTCCGCCAATTATGAATAGATTTTGATGATTCTTTTTTTGTTTGGTAGATCATACTTCAGAGGTGGTCCCATATAAATTTTATTAACTTTGCTTGGGTAGTTTTTGAGTTAGCTTCAATTATACGTATTTTTTCCCACTTAGTATGTAGATGATATGATAACTTCCTGTCACTGTTATTTACATAGCAGGTAGTGGTATTCGAATTTGTGTGGGGTAGGTGTACCGCAACTAAAAAGCGAAAAATAAAAACTTTTTACAAAAAAAAAACAACCGACTTAAAAAAAACACTACAAAGTGAAAAATAACTTTAATTTCGGAAGTCGGTGACAAAGAACGAAAATTCAAAACCAAAGACACCGACTTCCGAAATTAAAGTTATTTTTCACTTTGTAGTGTTTTTTTTTTTAAAGTCGGTTGTTTTTTTTTTGTAAAAAGTTTTTTATCGTGTGCCTTTTGGGATCCTCTCTACCCTAGAGCTGTCAAACGGAGAGGTTTATCAGATTCCTAGGAGTCAAAGAAGGTTAAGATTATGTTAAGTCCTTTCGCAGAGCAAGGCACATCATGAAGTCTTTCTGGAACATTTTACTGAATGACAAATTAACACATTATTAAAGACACCTTCGCAAATACGACACCATTCTAAGAAATAATTATCCACTTTAAGTATCCAGAAGTGACATTTTCACTCCTACACACGCACTTACTTCTAGGTGGCATATTAATTCCTCGTATCAATTTATCGACCTAGGTTATAAACCGTAGCACTAGACATTTTATAACGTCATTAGTACTTACTTGTACATACATATGCGTCACACGCATTTCCTGATTCTTGTTCTAACAGCTTAGTCTTCTGACGTAGTAACGAGTTGATCGTTTTTTGTTTGTTTACTTTTTTTGTTTGTTTACTTTTTTTTGTTTGATTAATTTCGGTTTGGGATTTTCCAGTTTCGTCCGTGCGTTATTTTATTTTTAACTAGTTGATTAGCACATAATTGAATGGGTATTTCGATTGTAGGATTATCCATATCCATTAATTACATATATACCTACGTGGTCTAAAGGAGCACGTTAAGCCGTTGGTCCCGGCTGTCATACGTGGATCTTTGACAGTCGACAGAAGCCTGAAAGTCTGACAAACAGTCTTACCAAAGGGTATCGTATTACCTAGTTACTGGGTTGTGGAGGTCAGATAGGCAGTCGCTCTATGTAAAATACTGGTATTCAGCTGCATTCGGGTAGACTGGAAGCCGACTTTAACATAGGGGAAATGTTATAGGCAGATGATGAGATGGTTTTAGGGAGGTCGCTCACGGCGACATTTTGCAGCCATATCCACCAACCTTAGCGCAGTTAATCTCGACCAGAGGGCCATGACAAGGTGGCCATCGCTTTCAAAACGTTCCGTATTACACCACCGTCTTTCAACGAGACTGACATGTAATAAGCTTTTCGAGCAATGGGTGGCCCAGTGGTAACGGCCGCAACTTACAAGTCGCGACTTGCGAGTCGTAGGTGCTTTACTTTGTTCAAATTATTTCATCACCACTGCTCTCAAAATGGTGAAGGAAAACATCGTGAGGAAACCGACATGTCCTAGAACCAATAATTCGAAGACATGTGACATCTACCAACCCGCACTGGGCTCGCGTGGTGGATTACGGCCCACTCCCTCTCACAGAGAGGAGGCCTGTGTCCCAGCAGTGGGAACATTATAGGCTAATTATGCTTATGCTAAACTTTTCGGTAGGTATGCCAGTCCCAAACATTTTTGATTTTTCCGTCATCGGTATCATATAACATAACATCACGCCTTGTTTCCCCGAACAGTTGGGCAGAGGTGTCCCTAAGTCCTATGTAATAGGGAGCGAGCCTATTGCCACCAACCGGGCACAAATCCAGACTCCGGGCTGCTACCGAGAAATTTCAAATAGAAAAACCCAATAACACTTTGCCCGACCTGGGAATCGAACCCAGGACCTCATGCTCAGCAGTAGCGCTTGCGACCACTAGACCAACGAGGCAGTCCTCGATATCACTGATGGAAATTCTACCAGCGGTCCCAGTTCTGATGGCAAAGTGGACAAAGTGGCATTACATAGTAGAATGACGTTTTCTCGAAGCCCTAGGTTAATACTTATTTGAAGGCTAAAATATTGCAATAATAAACCAGTTTTAATCTAGCAGGAAACATTCTGTGATACCCAATTAATTCACAGACAAATCATTCATCAATCTATTACTGTCTTGATTTCAACTACATTAACATTTGTCTAGCATCTTCCCAACTATGTTGGGGTCGGCTTCCAGTCTAACCGGATGCAGCTGAATACCAGTATTTTACATAGAGCGATTGCCTATCTGACCTCCACAACCCAGTAACTGGGTAATATGATACCCCTTGGTAAGATTGGTTGTCAGACTTTCGGGCTTCTGACGACCCGTAACGACTGTCAAAGATCCACGGATGACAGTCGGGACCAACGGCTTAACGTGCTTTCTGAAGCACGGAGGAGTCTCGGTATGTTAAGATGGTCACCCATCCACAAACCAACCTCGGCCATCGTAGCTTAACCTGATGGATCGAACCGTGCGGCTGTTATTACTTAGCCACGAGCTCATCATAGCTGTCAAGAGTCAAGACTATGATGCAATATTTTTGGACTTAATTATGTTATAGTCGGGCATAATTATTTTTATCATGTGCCTTTTGAGATCCTCTCTACCCTAGAGCTGTCAAACGGAGGGGTATATCAGATTCCTAGGAGTCAAAACTACCAGTATTTTACATGAAGCGACTGCCTATCTGGGTTAGTATCCCTTGGTAAGACTGGTTGTCAGACTTGCAGGTTTCTAACTACCCGTAACGACTGTCAAAGATCTACGAATGACAGCCGGGACCAACGGCTTAACGTATTTAGTTAGGATTAAGTTTCCATGCAGAAATACAGGGAAAGGAAAATCCAACCGCATACTGCAGATGATCATCATGACCTTTGCATTTTCTACGTCAATTTAATGTATTTTTCAAACTCATCATCTTGGTAGTTAATAATACCTACTCGTCAAACTTTTTGATGTTCGATATGACGTCATTATTCGTCTACCGACGTCATCAGTTGAATGGATATGGTTTCCCCACAAACGGTTAAATAGCATCGCGACTGTATTTTCCCGGTACGGGCTGGGCTGGCAAAATATGAGTGAAAAATTTAACACAGTTCTATAGAGGTCTAAACTAAATATGCTATTATAACTCACACACTACACACCCTCATTCTTCACACTCTCACACATACTCACACATAATCACACGTAAACGCTCGACTAGGCCCTTTTCTATACATAACGCTCACGCGTATTTCCAATCTATACAAGGCTATAATGCAGCAATATGAAACTGCTCGCGTATACATTGTAATGCTATTTTTAAATCTGTGATTACAATGTATACATAAATTTTGCGTATTGCTTGTGTATAGTTTGTAACGTGGGCGCGCGTGTCCTGGTTCCAAATTTCCAAACTATACTACATCATTTACGCCTGACAAGAGTTTTAAATATATAATCTATAAAAAAGAACAGTGTGAACTGGGTGAAATGGGTTAGGTTAGGTTAGAACTGTAACCAACAGCGCGCGAGCCGAGCGAGCGAAGCAAGCGGTGCCGCGGCGGCGCGGGCGGCTGGCGAGCGCTACTTCCAAGTTGCTCACAGCCAGGCAGGCTATTTAATATTAGCGCAAGGTGCATTACGTCGCAAACAAGTTGGTTACCAGTTCACAATTTCTCGCTTAGACTCGATTAGTCCGTATGCGTACTGGCACTGTATATTATGGAATAAGGTAGTTAATTTGGTCACTACGAAGTATACGCGAGTATTTGCGTACTACTCTTGTATAGATTGGAAGACCTTAGTAAAAAATGATTTCCAATCTATACGCGATTAGTTTCACACCCTAGCATTCTGGCCTTGTATAGAATGGAAAGACGCAACTCTCACTCATTTACAAATCATTCACGCTTTTATTTTTGTATAATTTTAAGTTGCCCATTTATTTTATTTTTCTGCATGTTTACATTGTGTACTTTCAATTGCATAAGATAATGATAAATGAGTCTCCTAACACAAGCAATTCCTTGCTTAAAAGGTGATCTCCAATAATATTGTATCTAAATGCCTTTTGTAATTGAAATAAACATATTTTTTTTTAGGTATGAGGACCAGGGTGTAAAGTTCACTCATCCTCAAAAGGGACGATCCTCTGACCAGACGGGTGTTGTGTCTGGCGGGCTACTGCCCGACGATAGATATCGGGACGTTGTCTATAAGCTAGTCGCGCGGTAAGCAGGTTTTTGTGTGACGTCAGTGTGATGAGTAGTTCATATGTGGTGATGTAGATGCCGCCACAGTTCAAATTCAGCACATTTATAAGTCCCATGTTATAATAAACATGTCCGCGGTAGATCCTATTGCTATAAATCATGAACAGTTCAGTTTAGTCGCTAGCCAGGGCTGTGACTAATCGCGAAGGAGAAGACGAAACGCGTGAGGGAGAGGCAAATTTCGCGGCCTCACGCCCCTAACCGCCGCAAGAGACACCCTGGGCGTCGGGAGTCGCAGGCCGATTCCCGGCCACCATAGGCGCGGGCTTGCCGACGGTGAGCAATGGGTAGCTCGCCGTCCGATAAGGACCAGGCCCGGGTCGACGGCGCGTTGTGTTCCACGCGCGCCTCAAAGATATGTCAGCAGAACTGACGGGTACTGTCCAAAAGGGTTACCGTGGCCCCTGGCGATATAGGCAACTGAAGGAACACGGGTGGGTTTTAGTCAGTAAGAGTCTGACACGCTCTCCCGCTCCACCCAGATTGGGAGAAGTTATTTGATAATTTCCCACCCAAAAAAAGGAGCTGTGACTAAGAATTTACGACCCAAGAACACTGCCCCAACTATGGACCAAATTTTGGACACTAAGCAGTCAATCAATTACTGACAAATGCTTGCACTGGCTGGACAGGCCCACTCAAATCTGTGTGGTTCTTTCCACAAAAGACCATTTCAGACACTAATCTACATGGTCCTCATGTGGCCTGACCAAGATTATGTCTGGACTTTAAAAGAGACTGCGAACTCTGAGTTTGTTTCGGCCTTTCTTCTCAGAGTAGTCAGATAGGAAACGCCGAACTCATCTAGCTTATTTTTAATATTTTTTATATGACGTGTAAAAGTGATTCCGAGATCCTATTTACAGAATAAACAATTCCATTTCATTTCAATCTGCCTAGCCTTTTCCCAACTAACCAGTCACCCATCCACGGACCAACCCCGGCAAGCGTAGCTTAACCTGATGGATCGACCCGTGCAGCTGTTAGGACGCAGATTTATGACAGTGACCTTGAATGGTTAGCTTGCGTGTTCTGTACTGAGCTCACGCAACGCGTCGTACGTCCAGCCAGTAATAGGACTCCCCCATCAAGGAGCGTTGTCCCAAATTAGACGCATTATTAATTTATTACACGTAAAATAAAAGGTATTTTAATAAAACGCGTATACTAAAAGATCGATAATTTAATTATCTTTAAAATGGTGAAGTTTTCAGAAATACGCTTGATAGATTTTGCGTCATTCTCAGTTTTTTATCCGCGTTAGACATAACTTTACAAATTAATTTCACTTTGTAATAAAAAATATGCACATATTAAAATATTTAAGAAAATGCTCTAATTTAACATATATTTTTCAAATCACTAACACTACTCGTTTAGACGTCATCTTCAGTATAAAATCAGTTATCGTCCCCTTAATACTTAGCCACGAGCTCCTAAGCACTGAGAGCACTAAGCAGTTATGCTTGCAAACACTAGATGACTTATGCTATCGAGGCTGTATCACAATCTCATTAAGTAAATCCGTTGTAAATTACATAAAAAACCGGTCAAGTGCGAGTCGGAATCGCACACGAAGGGTTCTTTACCTTCGTACAATATTTACCAAAAAATGCCGAAAAAAAACCCGTTCCTTGTTTATTTTATTTTAATTATATGTTATTGTTATTTGTTGTCATTTTTTTGTTTGTTTTGTTGCTGTTTGTTATTTAACTAATGTAGGTACCTATACAAACTATTGTAAAACATTTTTAAAAGAGTAACGGTGGAGTTTCTTGGCCATTTTTCTCCATACGAAAACTACCTTTTGGAAGTGGCGACTAGAATCGATTCTATTATTTTATAAATTTTGACGTTCAAAAGTGCCATACTATTTGAAATAAATGATTTGACTTTGACTTTTAATAGCGGAAAATTTCAACTATCTAACTATTACGGTTCATGAGATACAGCCCGCTGACAGACGGACAGCGGAGGCTTAGATATAGAGTTCCGTTTGGCACGCTTCGGGTACGGATCCCTAAAAAAAACATCATTAAAATCATAAACTTCTTTAAATATTAGCTCAAAGTATGTCACAGCACCACGGTTCACGAATCAAAGACCTTGGAGATGCAAAAAACTGTGAATGAGTGAACACAACGGTGATGTGAGGGTCAACCGACCAGCGATTTGAGAGGTTACACAATTTGCAGACCATGAAATAGGTACAGACACCGTAGCATCTTTACTTTCCATTAGTCTGGCGTAGTTCGCGAACGAAGGTCGTAAGAGCGCTACCACAGACAAAAAAAATTTTGCATTTTAAAGATGTTTAACTTTTGGGCATCTACTTAAACAACATGTAAAAAAAAACCTGTCCAATCCGAAATGGGCACAAAGATACTGCAATAACATTAGATACCTACTTACCAAAAAGTAATAAAAAAAACCGGCCAAGTGCATGTCGGACCATGCACAATGTAGGGTTCCGTAGTTGGGATGAATTTATCCCAAGAACAAACTTAACTGTGTAGTTGAAAAAAAAATCTTTCATACAGAATGTATGGGAGAACATGTTTTCACAACCGCAAATCTAAGTTGGTCGATTATTACTCGTTAACTTGTAAAGTCTACTCAGCTGTGATAGTTTTCCTTTTAAATTCGTTATGTAAGCTACTGCCGTGAATTTTTTCACATATCTAAAACCAACCATTTAGCTGGTGGGGGGGGGGACACTTGACTCTAACAAAAATTTGCACTTTAAAGCTTAATATTTCGCAAACGGATCTCTGAATTCAAAAATGGTCTTAACTTAAAATGTTTTTGAAAGGCCTTTCCAACTATACCCCACAACAAGAGATAGAAAAAAAAAATTACATCCCCACTTTACGTGTAGGGGAGGTACACAAAAAAATTTTACCACTTTGTCGGCATGATTAATATGTATACCCATGCCAAATTACAACTTTCTAGTACTAACAGTCTTGGAGCTAGACCGCGGACAGACAGACAGACGGACATGACGAAACTTTAAGAGTTCCTTGTTTACTTCGGAACCCTAAAAACAGTGGCACTCGTGCAGACAGAAGTGAAAACTTGAACAAGATCGCCTTGGTGGAAGAAAAATACTTGTATAGAACATTGATCCGTAACTGAAAATAAATAAAGAGCACAATCGCGTTTACAAAAATGAGGTGTCGATAACGGTGTCGCGAGTTCAATTGTTTTTTTCCATCTCAAAAATGCCCAACGTGTCTAAAGAAGTTTTCACATAAAAAAATATATTATTGAAAATAAAATAAAAATTGGCACCAAAATTACCCCGATTTCATTAAAAATTAGTAAATTTTCAACAGGGGTCATAAGTTATGACTTGAAGACAAATGTTAAACGACGGCCGCCCGCGGGCCTCATGTATTATTATCCCGTTAAAATTCCCCATTGAAAAAAAACGACGAATTTTTTTATTTTCCTTCCTGATAATAACCACACTAACAACCTAACAGACTAAAATATAAACAGACTAACATATACCTAACAACACCCTCACGGATCGGATAGGTTTTTTTTACATGTTGTATACAGTCCTCCAGAAAGAGGTTTTGTCGACGGAAGAATAGACAAAATGACAGATAAACAATCACAATCTGTCATTTTGTCTATTCTTCCGTCGACAAAACCCGTTTCTACGGTGGTCATGCTACGCGTACTGGTGCACTCACTGTCTCTTCATCAAATGTGATGCCAGACACATAGGTATTCCAAAATTCCAATCAATAAAACCAATTGAAACTGCTCTTAGTTTTTGCAAAGAAAGAGCGTATACCTAATATTATTATCTACATCTCTTTTGATTCATAGATCATTTCCCATACAACTTTGCCCAAAGCCCTTGTTGATATTAAATCTTATTTTAACCCCCGATGCAAAAAGAGGGGCGTTGTTATAAGTTTGACCGCTATGTGTGTCTGTCTGTGGCACCGTAGCTCTTAAACAGGTGAACCGTTTTGAATGCAGTTTTTTTTATTTGAAAGCAGGTTTTCCAGCGAGGGTTCTTAGACATGTTTTATCAAAATCGATTCAGCCGTTTGAAGATTATCAGCTCTTTTCGAGTTGATGAATGGATGTGGGTATCTTTCACAGTGTTTGAGCTCATTGGAATGGTCTTAATGAATAGGTTATAAATAGATGGTGGAGGGTCTGGTGAAGAGAAATGAGGAAATGTTTGTGTCGGGGTTTTTTTTAATTTTTACTGTTAAAATTGTACTTGTTCTTTTTGTGTCTTCTGACCGTCTTGTTCTTTGTTTTTCTATTGTTTAAACTACTCACCTTAGGCGGTTAATCCTGGATAGCCTATGTACAGCGAAGGAAACTACAGTAGGAGTTTCCTTCGCAGTGCAGTTCTTCTGCAGTGACCTATTTGGAAAGCAATCAATCGACTGCGGACCCAAGTAGGCCGCTGCGGGCACAATCTAGCAAAATGGGGAATTATAGACCCCACCATCACCCAGTGCGAATGCGGTGCTCCTAACCAAACCATGTCCCATATGCTGGAGTGTCCCAAAAACACACCTGCACTTCTAAGGACCTAAAGAATGCCACTGATGCCGCCATTGGCGTGGCCACCTACTGGACCCAACTTGTTTAACATGTTTTACCTTCGACTCGAAAAAAAAAAGAAGACCCAGTAGGTAGCCACGTTGATTGCAGCATCAGTAGCGGTCTTGAGGTCATCAATTGTGCAAGTGAACGAGCACCTTATAGGCCGTTCACTGCGGTGCGGTGCTTGGTGTGGTGCACTTGTTGGAGTGCCAACAAGTGGGACATGGTCTGATCAGAAGCACCGCACTCGCACTGGGTGTTAGCATAAGAATAATCAGCCTATAATGTGCTGGGACACAGGCCTCCTCTCTGTAAGAAGGAATGGGCCGTAATCTACCACGCGGGCCCAGTGCGGGTTGGTAGATGTCACATGTCTTCGAATTTTTGGTTCTAGAACATGCCGGTTTCCTCACGAAGACCGTTCACCGTTTTGAGAGTCATGGAATAATTTACACAAGTAAACTGCCTGCCTGGGTTTGAACCCACGACATACAACTCGTACGTCGCGGCCGTTACTACTGAGCCACCACTGCTCTGGATGTTAGAAGGGTCAGTAAGTCAGCGTTTCTACCGGAGATGTGCGAGGTAGCTGAGCGATGCGAGGATGCGTAACGAAACTGTGAAATGATTTGAGTGTTTCCACAGAGATGTGTCAGGCTACTGAGCGGTGCGAGGATGCGTAGCAACGCTGTGAAACGGTGCGCAGATGAGCGCTGCGAGGATGTGTAGTGGGCTCTGTTCAGATACGATTTCTCACTCGCGTCCATCCGTAACACACATCCCTCGCACACATCTCTCGCACACATCCCTCACACCCATCCCTCGCTTGTTTTGTACATACAAAAACCTCGCACCGCTAAGCCGTTTCCACCGGAGCTGCGCTGAGCGAGACTAGGTAAATGAAGCGATTCTATTGGTCCTAACAAACACATCCGTAACATAAAATCTACATACTCGTGACGTCATGGCACATTTGAACTCAAAGTATCGCCGTAATCTTTTGATAACGTAAAAAAAGAAAAAATACGTGTCCAATATTTTTTAATAATCTACCTGATAGACAAAAAATATTTACATCATACCTATTACCGGTGTCGCGTTGCGCCAGTCTACACGAGGCTATTAACGCGTTACAAAAACTCGATACATTACAAACAAACGTTGCAAGTCAGTCTCCAGTTTACCTACTATTTTGCTAGATGTTCTTGCTCCCTTAGCACTGCATATCAATCTCTATTCACGCAATGATAAGCCTGCTTACGATATGTGAGAGGTACGCGGAGACTCATGGGCTCAGATATAATGTTAAGAAAAGTGAGGTAGGTACTTAGTCTTAAAGGCGGGCACTAAAACTTGCCCGATTGACCCACAGCTGAAACTTTGCGGAAGTTCCTTGAAATAAGTCACTTCTTTCAAGTATCTGGGCCACTGGATTTCCGAAGACCTAAAAGATAGTCTGGACATTGAGCGTGAGCGCAGGGCGTTGGCTGTCCGCTGCAATATGTTGGCCCGCAGATTTGCAAAGTGCACGACTAAAGAGAAGGCTACACTATTTACAGCGTACTGTCAGTCGATTTATACATGTAGCCTGTGGGTCAACTACACGCAGAGAGCATACAGCGCCCTGTGCGTACAGTATAATAATGCTTTCAGGGTGTTGATGGGGTTGCCGCGCTACTGTAGTGCTTCCGGCATGTTCTCAGAGCCGTGAATCGATGGTTTTCACGCCATCACGGGCAAGCGTTGCGCTTCCATTATGCGCAGGGTACGCGCCAGCCCCAACAGCATCCTGAAAACTATAGCTGATAGGTGGGACAGCCCCATACTGGGACATTGGATACGCCTACATGCCACTGTGGCGTATTAATGTATTGTTTGTGTTGTTTTTTTTTTTGGTAGAATTAAGTAACACTAGTTTATAAGTCGTGTGTATACTAACCAAATCACAATAAAATAAATAAAGAACTCAACATGTACCCGCTCAACAAATCTTTATGTAAGAAGAAGGTTCATAACTACCTAATTGCCCTTTCCTATGAGGAAACAGAAAACTTGTTCACTATTCAGAAGTAGTGATTACTCTTGTCCAATAAAGGATTTAATTTATTTTTTATTTTTCGGTTAAACGTATTTACACTACCCAACACCCCAACACCTTTCA
The DNA here is from genome assembly GCA_949152395.1 of Agrochola litura. NCBI lineage: Eukaryota > Metazoa > Arthropoda > Insecta > Lepidoptera > Noctuidae > Agrochola > Agrochola litura. The sequence continues at coordinate 17,690,882 of OX424513.1, read as the reverse complement.
TTACTCTACACTTACACAAAATCACGCGCATATACACATACACACACACTAAGACACACTAATTTTGTATTTTTTCAGTTATCATGTTTGTTTTAAGATCATTCATTGATGCATCTTTTCGCATGTCTTTTGGGCTAATATATGTATTATTGTCTGTTTTGAGGGGTTTGGCGCTGTATGCAGAGATACAGGACTCGTCCTAGTTCGGTTACAGATGCTCCCATGTTATATACTCCCAAGTACTAGCCTATAAGTATGTGTAATTGTATTATTGTAATTTTATTTTTTGGTGAAATAAATAAACTAAACTAAACTAAAAAAAAAATCGACTACGTTTATGGGTCTGAAATAAAAGATTTTAATTATTTTTTAATTTAATTACCTCTCAGTTATCTTCGGTATTCTTCTCAGATGTAGTCAGATAGGAAATGTTGACTCTATCTTGCAATTTTTTTTTATTTAACTGAAAACTTCTTTAGGCGCGTTTGGCATTTTTGAGATGGGACTAAACCATTGATTTCGCGACACTGTAACGACACCAGCTTTTAACCATTAAAAAGACATCAACGCGTTGATTACAGCGGTGCCGTTTTTTTTTCAAGTTTTCAGTTCTGTCGGCACTCCCGGAGTGCCACTGTTTTTTACTTGTGCCGAAGTGTTTCTGATAACATACATACATAAACTCACGCCTTCTTCCCATGGGGGTAGACAGAAACGCCACCTGCTACGATCCTTTCATGCTCCTTTTGCATCGTTTACGTTCAAACATGGTCATACACGCACGTCGGTTGCGAGTAGGTACTACGCACCTGATCTTTCTTAAGAACATCACCAATTAGGTCACTATATGTCCTTCTAGGGCGTCCTGGCGTTTCCATGCCTTGTAAATACTTTTTGTTAGTCGCCTTTCAATAATTCTCTCATCATGACCAAACCACCTGCTTAGATGATTTGGTCATGTTGAGAGAATGAAAAGTTTCTTTGGTATTCCTCTCTCTTTTACCCATCAAATCGGCTAATTTACTACTAAATATTGGTAGTACCCGCGTTAAAATATGGAACATGGCTCCTCAATCCATACGGACACTCCACATTCACAAGAGCTGTCTCCTACGTGCCAGTAAAGTTTACATGTTTACACATCGAATGGTAAATAAGTAATGTATTTGAGTTAGCGACCTCGATGCAAATGACATGCATATGATACTTGAGTAATTACTTCGCCAAAACTGTATAAACCTACTTAAGTTTAAGCACATAACTTGTGAATGTCACTATCCGAACAGAGTAACATAAATCATACTAGCTGTGCCCACGACTCCACTTGAATGGAGTTATGGACTACTAGCTTCTGCCCGCGACTTCGTCCGCGAACCTATACCCTTCCTCAAGAATAGGGTAGTTGTCTAGGTAAGTCTTTCAGATAATAAAAAAATATTAGACACGTTATTTTTTGCTTTATTATATTAATCAGAAATAACTTTGAAAACACGCATTAAAGTTGGGGAGTGGGGGCTCGCTACGTCACAACGAAGTTTTAAATCTAGCAAGGCGTGACGTCATGCCACATTTTAACTCAATGTATCGTCGTAATCTTTTGATTACGTCAAAAAGAAAAATACGTGTTCAATCTGTGTGTTCAATATTTTTTAATAATATACAAGAGGGGCAAAAAAATTTTTGGGCACAGGCCTTTTGGACTATCCAATGCAAAAATAATTTTTCAAATCCAACTGATAGTTCCAGAGATTACCCCTACATACAAACTTACTAACAAACAAACAAACACATTTTACCTCTTTATAATATTACTAGCGGACGTCACGCGGTTTCACCCGCGTAGTTCCTGTTCCCGTGGGAGTACGGGGATAATAATTATAGCCTATGTTGCTCGCTGATAATGTAGCTATCCATTGCTGAAAGAATTTTTCAAATCGGTCCAGTAGTTTTTAAGTTTATTCGTTACATACAAAAATACAAACATACAAATCTTTCCTCTTTATAATATTAGTATAGATTAGTGTATTAGTATATTAGTATTAGTACCTGTATTAGTATATTAGTATTAGTACCTGTATTAGTATAATAGTATTAGTATATTAGTATTAGTATATTAGTATTAGTATAATAGTATTAGTACCTGTATTAGTATAATAGTATTAGTATATTAGTATTAGTATATTAGTATTAGTATATTAGTATTAGTATAATAGTATTAGTATATTAGTATTAGTATATTAGTATTAGTATATTAGTATTAGTATAATAGTATTAGTATATTAGTATTAGTATATTAGTATTAGTATATTAGTATTAGTATAATAGTATTAGTATATTAGTATTAGTATAATAGTATTAGTATAATAGTATTAGAGTATTAGTATTAGTATAATAGTATTAGAATATTAGTATTAGTATAATAGTATTTGTATAGATAGGTCACCGTACTGTGTGAAAATATCTACTTATACTTAAATGACTAAAACAACACATAAAATCATAACAGTGGTTTTCTAGTTTTACGAGCTGTAACAGACAGACAGACGTTACGTTTGTGTTTGGAGGAGTTAAGATAAGGATAATCAGACAATTAATGAAAATAACAGACACCAATAAATTCGAATAATTTATAGTTAAGTAGTGCAAAAAAAAACAAGATTGCAGCTTCCTGATTAAATCTTAATATGAAGGTTGATTACGATAAGATACTACTTAAACTTATCTAAACCATAAAACAAGCATATTAAACTTTTATTACTTTATTATCTTATACAGGGAAATTTTTTAACCAGTGCGCAAACTTAAACACGTGACTTTACTCATCAGTCAAAATGTAGGGAACAGCTGATTTTTTTTTCGCGTTTTCAGGTTTGGTCCCATAGTAAAAGTTGTTCATAATGATGAGTAAAGTCACATGTTAAAGTTTGCGCTCTGGTTTAATGTGGACCCTAATTATTTTTCTAGTAGCCTAAGTTACTCCTTCACATCAGCTATCTGCCAGTGAAAGTCGCGTCAAAATCGGTCCAGTTGTTTCGGATTAAACGGAAAAAAAAGACGGCCAAAAAAAAAATTTTTTTTAAAGTTCTGTATATAGGTACTTTCATAAAAGTTGTTATTTTGACCAAACAGACACTTCAATTTTATTTATTTGTTTAAGTATGTATAGATAATGATAATGATATCTTCGAAACTACAAAGAAAAATATCCTTTAAAATTAAATGAGATGACTTTGAAGGTGTACTTCCTTCATTATCTTAATCAATCAATTAGGAGCAAATATTCCAAGAACGAATGAGTTTATTCGATAAATATCTTTGTAAGAATAATATTGCAGACAAAAGTTTTTGACGCTTCCTTTACTTTAAAAGTAAATAATAAATTTAATAAAGCTTCAAAGTTATACTCCTTAATGCCCGTTGAGATTTCTCATTGGCAGAAATGACGAGCTTTCATACAAAATTTCATCCCGTATTGGATATATTGGATATATATAGAGCCGTTTATTATGTTATTAAGATGTATGTTGACTTGAAAGAGCATGGCAGTTGAGAGAATGTCATGCTCACTTAAATGTCTCGCTGATGGTGGCGAGTGTGTTGGATCATTCGGTTCCCTACAAAATGGTTGAGCTGGATGGTGCTGATCCACGCGTCATATTCGTGAACGGCGCCGTCAGTTGAGACTGGTCATCTCTTATCTGCCAGGGCTTATTGTTAATCTTATATTTTCAATTGCTTTGATTATTTTTTGTGCATTGTTCTCACAAGCAACAAGAATAATGTACCCAGGATTTTGTAATATCTATATTTAAAAGAGTGTCCTTAGAGTTTCTTCTCCATAGAGATCTACGTTTTGGAATGGGCAACTAGCTTCAACTTTCTGACTAACTGACCGACTCTTTGACAATTCAAAAGTGCCTGTAAATGGTTTATGGAAATAATTGCTTTGAGTTGAGTTTAAACCCATTAGGGCGTGAATTTTTAAAAATCCTTCTTTAATGCCCACTTTCGCTATATAAAGAACTCTTGTGCAAAATTTCATAAACATTTTTAAAAAAACTGTCCGATCGGTGAGGGTTATTATATTTTGTTAAGTATCGTACTGAGAGTCTATTTAGGTGGTAAGGAAACAAGCAAAAAAAATACCCCGCATTTTTTTTCTATAAGAAATTTTACCGGGTTATTTTATTGGCGCGCGGACGGCTGTCGTTTAGCGGGTACCTATCTACTACAAGTCATAACTTATGACCCCTGTTGAAAATTTGCTATTTTTTTTATGGAATTGGGGTAATTTTGGTACAAAAAATGTGAATTTTAAATAGGTAGTAATAACTTGTTATTATCAATAATAATAAGATTTTTTATTACTTTTTGGTTGTTATTGCAGTACCATGTGTTCCTTTCGGATCGGACGGGTTTTTTTTTTTACATTATGTAGATGTCAGTAATAACACTTACCATACCTGTTTTCGGGATCCCGTTCTCTACTCGGTATATAGTCTATTCGTTCAAGTTTTAGGTACACCCAAACAGAGTCAGTGACGGTATAATTTGTTGTCGATGCGGCTTCTTGTGATCTGATGTTCGGCTGCAGTCGCCTCGCCGTAGTTTTCAAAGGACTCCACTATTTAAGCAGATGAACATTTCGGTTCCCTATCCATTTGCATAAAATTTTAAGACCTAATATAACTTGGCATACTTTTGTTTTTCCTAATTATATTTTCGCATAATATTATTTACGCATAACAGCTTACGCATGATTTTTTACGCATAATTTCTCTAATCATAATAATGATTAAGCATAACATTCTAAAGCATAAATTTACTAAGCATAACATTCTAAAGCATAACTTTATTAAGCATAACATTCACAAGCATAAGTTTTTTTCGCTGTAAGAAACATGCAAACAAGCATATACCATGCATGCAGCAAGCATGCAACATGTAAACAAGCATACACCAGGCATGCAAGCAAGCATGCAGCATGCAGCACGCATGGTTTCTGTCACGGCTTCCGCGCTGCGGGCCTCCGGCGGCCCCACGCGCCTACGCGATTTTAAATTACACTCTAGGGGTAGGGCAGACAAGACTACGTGGAGTCGGTTTTTGCAGCGATTCGTTTCTGTCACTAACTTTTGTAGCACAACATAATGATTTTTTAAGACAATACTTTAATTTTATTTTATATGTCATTTGCATGAAAATCCAAAATAAATACGTAAAAATAACTCAAATTTGTTTCCGTTATTTCTATTAATTGTATGCGTAAATATTATTATGCTAATAGTCATTAGGCCTAGTAACGTTATGCGAATTAAATTTATGCCAAAACAAATTAGCCTTCAAGATAATTATGCCAACATAAACTGTATGCCAAAAAAAAATATGGCAAAGTATTATTATGGCAAAACAAATTATATCAAAATCGTTATGCCAAAGTATATTAGGAAAAATAATATTATGCGAAACGAAGGGATCCCGGACTTTTCGAACCACGATTCAGGCATTCGTTTTTTAAAAAGTCAAAGATTCTGATATTTTTTTATTATTTTCCTATATTTTATCCTAGGGATCCTGCCGTTTTGCCGAAAAGATTTTGCCAAATTTTCATTACCCAAACAAATTTTAGCAACCTTTTTTTATACCAATGTAATATTTGGAATAATTTTAGTACGCACATTTTCATTTGGTCAAATGTTTACTTGGCAGATTGTTACCAAGGATAATGTCATTAAGGCTTTTGGTCTTTAATCAAATGATTTATTACAGCAAATAATATTTAGACAATAAACGTTTAGTCAAATGATTTGTTATGACAAAAAATATACAGGCAAAAATATGATTTTTTTGGGAATTTGTTTGTTAAATTTGATGTCATTTGCGTATTTCTTTGTAAGCTTATGTGCTTGAATTTGTCTGAAACAAGTCAAATTTATGGTTACTAGACATTAGGTTATTTATGGAACTAGTTACAGTAGGTGATTAATTTAAAAAAAATGGTTAGGTTAGGTTAGGTTAAAACTGTGACCACCTACGCACGAGCCGAGCGAGCGAAGCGAGCGGTGCCGCGGCAGCGGCCGGCGAGTGCCAGAAACGACTAGATTATATAGAAAAAAATATGGAAAAAGAGATTATTTTTATGAGGCTATCGAGAGAAAAAATATTTGGCTTATTTAATTTTGCGTAAAATATGTTATACCAACTGAAATATTTGACTAGATAAATAATGGTAAAAGTACTAGTTGGTAAACAAGTTTTTGTTCAAACGTTCACTTGCCAAACATAGGTTTTCGTAACAATTATTTGTAAAGAGATTTTTTGGTAAGTAATAATTTGGCAAATGAAATTATGCGAAAATTTGTTTGGGAAGTGATAATTTGGCAATTTCTTTTCGGTAAAACAAGGGAGACCCGGTAAAAATTCCTGAATTAATTATTTATCAATAGCGCTACGCGATGATGTAATTCCCTTTAATTATGCGTCATTATAAATGATTACATAAGTCAAGGTAAATCACGCAATCGAGAATACAATGAACTTTGACTACAGTCCGGCCGTTGAGAAAATGCGTTCCTGACACCATTTAATTAGACAATGTTATCGAAGTAGTCCTCTAAACGCTGTTCACAAATCCGAAACCGGTTTTTTTTTACAGTTTCATCAAAATCAAAATATTTTATTTCACATAAACCTACATGGACACTTATGAAACTACAGAAGCTAGGTGCACGGTTCCAATTGATCGCTTCCTATGGAGAAGAGCCGGCAAGAGACTAGTTTTACTAAAGGGTATCACAATTTCATGTTTGCTACTAGTACTAGTTTAAAAAAACCAATTAGACGATCGGTATTTGGCGAGTTTTCGACCGTTTTTAAACCCCAAATAAATCGTTTTAAACGGTTGAAAACTCGCCTACAAAAATAAAAGAACTGTGTTTTACATTTCACTATGGGCAATTTTTGGTCACCTGACGTCATGTTTCGTTTTAATTAATTTACAGAAAATCAATAGAACCTACGTACATTACCTACTACACAAAAACTTAAGTATGTAGGTATACCTACCTAGTACATATATCAATATCAGTATATCACACATTTAAAAAATCTTTACACAGTTTATAGGTACTCCGTTATATCCCTACCTCGGTAAAATCAAGAAAATTTTGATATATTTAAGAAAAACATAGTCATCAACACCAACCGCATTAAATCGAAAAAAAAATGGTTTATTTCGGTTTTAAACGTTTTTTTTTCGTTTTAAACGGATTGGTTTACATAACATAACATAACATCACGCCTTGTTTCCCCGAAGGGTTGGGCAGAGGTGTCCCTGTAGCAGGTACACCCACATTTCGCCAGTTATGTTTAAGTCCCATGTAATAGGGGGCGAGCCTATTGCCATCAACCGGGCACAAATCCAGACTCCGGGCTGCTACTGAGAAATTCCAAATAGAAAAACCCAATAACACTTTGCCTGACCCGGGAATCGAACCCAGGACCTCAAGCTCAGCAGTAGCGCTTGTGACCACTAGACCAACGAGGCATTTTTTACAGTTTCATCAAAATTAAAATATTTTATTTCACATAAACCTACAAGGGTACTTATGAAACGTCAGAAGCTAGGTGCACGGTTCCAATTGGTCGCTTCCTATGGAGAAGAGTCGGCAAGAGACTTACTAGTTTTTAGTTTTACTAAAGGGTATCACAATTTCATGTTTGCGACTAGTACCTACTAGTTTTAAAAAACCAATTAGACGATCGGTATTTGGCCAGTTTTCAACCGTTTTAAACCCCAAATAAATCGTTTTAAACGGTTGAAAACTCGCCTACAAAAATAAAAGAACTGTGTTTTACATTTCACTATGGGCAATTTTTGGTTACCTGACGTCATGTTTCGTTTTAATTAATTTACAGAAAATCAATAGAACCTACCTACATTACCTACTACACTACACAAAAACTTAAGTATGTAGGTATACCTACCTAGTACATGTATCAATATCAGTATATCACACATTTAAAAAATCTTTACACAGTTTATAGGTACTCCGTTATATCCCTACCTCGGTAAAATCAAGAAAATTTAGTTATAATTAAGAAAAATATAGTCATCAACACCAACCGCTATAAATCGAAAAAAAAAATTGTTTATTTCGGTTTTAAAGTTTTTTTTTTTTTCGTTTTAAACGGATTGGTTTCATTGGTTTTAAACCGGACTCACATCTATAGGTCGGACACTATGCAAATCAGGTAACCGAATATGTCATTTTCGACTCGGAAGCTTGTCGAATAGTTGTGAATAGCCATGCAGGTCAAACGTTGCTTGAAGGTTTATATGTGAAAGAAGTCGCAGGCAAACGCTAGTTAAAATCTTATTTATGTTTGGGTTTGTTAACCTTGTAAGGGAAAACATTAGCATATTATTTAATAGAGTCATTATTATGTATCTGTAGCGTTTGTTCCGCCTGTGTATACATTATAAATAATTTATAAATAGCTGTTCTATTTGTAACAAATTATCTTAATCACATAAAGAGACAAACAAATTATCTTCGGTGCCACTATAAGAATGATTTAATACCACTAACCTTACGCTTATTTTTTTCGTTTTTATTTCCTTTACACACTTGTACATAATATATTATACATATTTTAGTGAAAAAAAAAAAAAATTGGGAATAAAAATTTCCCAGCTTACGCTCAATTCAGTGCAATGACGTAATAAAAACATGATCATCACCTGCCTAGCTTTTTCCAAACAATTTATTTTTATTTTTAACTGACTTCCCAAAAGAAGAAGGATTTATGTTCATAGCGTATGTTTGTTTTGTTTGATTTCTCCGTCAATTGTAGCCCGAATTTGAAAATTCTTTTTTTGTTTGAAAGGGTATACTCTCGAGGTGGTTCCATATAAATTTTATTAACTTTGCTTGGATAGTTTTTGAGTTAGCTTCAATAATACGTGTATTTTTCCCCTTTAGTATGTGGATGATATGATAAGTTCCTGTCACTGTTATTTACATAGCAGTAGTGGTATTCGAATTTTTGTGGGGTAGGTAGGTACCACAAATAAAAAATGAAAAATAAAAACTTTTTACAAAAAAACAACTGACTTCCAAAGAAAACATTTCTCGGAAGTCGATGGCAAAAAACGACAATTCAAAACCAAAGACACCGACTTCCGGAATTAAAGTTATTTTTCGCTTTGTAGTGTATTTTTTTTTTGGAAGTCGTCAGATTTTTTTTTAAATTCAGTAATGGGCCAGCTGTTGACCTCGATCTCGCCTGATGGAAAGCGATGGATGAGGTCTATGATGGCACGTGCGTGCCCAGAAGATGCCTGTTCACTTTTGCTTTGAAGGCAGACGGGTTATATGTGGAAGGGAACACAGCCGCTGGCAGAGAGTTCCACACTTTGGCAGTGCGCATATACAGGGCGTCCCAAAATTATGGGACATGAAGGGAAAGTACCTTAAATATCGTAGATAGGGTATTTTGCTGAAAGAAGACTTTATGTTATTTTTAAAAGTTAGTAATTCTGCATTCAAAGATTTTCTAAAAATTACTTGCCTCGGCTGGGAATCGAACCGACTTAAATGTAAAAAAAAAACACCCCTACTTTTATGATGCCAATCGAAAGAATGACCAAAAAATAATAACTCTTCTTAATAACATAGTATTTTAAAAGAAAATAACAGCGTGAAATTAATCATTTTAATCAAATTAAAAACATACATGAAACTGCCGTAGTCAATTAAGTGGGTTTTTTTTTGTAAATTAATTAATTAAATACTCAAAATCTGATCCAAAACCAACCATTTAGCTGGCAGGGGGGGGCCCCTGCCAGCTAAATGATTGGTTTTGGATGTGTGAAAAAAATCACAGCAGTCGTTTATATAACGAAATTAAAAGGGAAACTATCACAACTAAGTAGGCTTTACAAGTTAACGAGTAATAATCGACCAACTTACATTTGCGGTTGCAAAACCATGTTCAGTTCATGAGAACAGGTCCGACACGCACGTGGCCGGTTTTTTGTGTTCTTTCTTTGCGTCATGTTTACCGCAAATGAAAGTATTTTAGTAACGCTAATTACTAACCTTGTATTAACTTTAGAATAAGTACCTAACTCAATCCTTTCCGATCGTCTGCCGACGATAACGATCAATAACTTATCTATTAATTATTCTGTTAATTAGTAGTGGTCTATAAAAATTTGCTTTAACGATGGAGCGCCTCGTCATCCTTGTACAGTCTTATGTTATCACGGAATCGTGTTAATGGGTCCTTTGAAGCACTATTGAGTTTAAGATGTAGTAAAATACAATATTAATTGTTATCTTTATACTGTACTATAATAAAGTTGAAGTTTGTTTTTTTCTTTTGTTTTTCTGTTTGAACGCGCTAATCTCTGGAACTACTAGTCCAATTTGGAATGGTAGATTATCGCACAAGGGTCGAAAGGAATCAATTCCCATACGAGGTATTAAGACGCCATTTCGAATATATGAAAAGTAAAAAACATTTACGGGCATTTGTTAAATGACCAGAAAAGAAATAAGAAAAAAAACCGGCCAAGTGCGTGGCGGACCACGCACAATGAAGGGTTCCGTAGTTGGGATGAATTTATCCCAAAAACAAACTTAACTTTGTAGTTGAAAAATATGGTCTGCCATACAATACAATAATATGGTACTGTCGAACTGATCTGATGATGGAGCCGGAAGATATGAACTGGAACTTCATGATGAAAAATCGTATCATAGTTGTTTTGGATTTCTTAGAAAAGTCTTGTAATGAACTTTAACCACGATTAGGTTTCAAGGTCTGACGATGAAGCCGGAAGATAGGCACTGGCAATCCATGATGGAATATCGTATCATAGTCGTGTTTGCACTTGTGAGAAAGGCCACGTAAGTGCATTTATAAAAGCGTGTTTTTCTAATGTTTTTTAAACTATTAATTTATACTTACATAGACTTAATGTTTCTATTATTTCAAGCTTTCTTACAATTAGATAAGTTATCGACGAAAAAGGGTTTTTTTCGTGCACGGAGCCTTAAAGTTAACTTAGTTTCTGAGAATGTGAGAATAGTGCCTAATCTTTTTGGATAATTTCCTTCACCTTATCTAATGATAGCCTAGTGGTGTGACCGTCAGACTGCCAAGTCATAGGTCTCGAGTCAGTGGCGTAGCGTGCCTTGAACCCCGTATAAAAATTTGTTCTGGAGCCCTTATGAAGGGTAAAGATTTCTGACAAAAGCAAAAAAAAATGTTTGCATAAAATGTAAAGAAATATTTATTCATCATTATTATCTATCTGTCACTTTTTCCAAAAATTTTACAAACAATTCAAATTAAATATACACTCTCCTTGCCTTTTTTTCGGCAAACTGATTTATTAAATCATTTAGAGCTGATGATGAATTTGGGAAGTTTTTATTAATTTTTGCTTACGCACGTCGGGGGCCGTATAATTGATACGGCAAATACGGCGGTAGCTACGCCCCTGTCTCGAGTTCGAACCCAAGGCACACACCTCTGAATTTTCGGATTTAAGTGCATATTGTATAATTATCACTTGCTTCAAACACGGTGAAGAAAAACACGGTGAAGAAACCGGCATGCCTGAGAGATATTTCTCGACGGCATGCGAAGTCAAGTCAAGCCCAAGTTGGCTTGAAAACTCTGACACCAAGTTAGTCACTTACCACACGAAAAGAAGATTTCCTTCACCTGCACAAAATAAGGCACTCTTCCGGTGTGTCAGCTCGTCCCATCCAGTAATTTTTCTCAAAAACAGTTTGACCTAGAATAATAAATTTTGTCACGTACAGGAAGTGGTGGTCCAATTATAACTACAAGAACTATGTATATTTAAAGTTATATGCGTCAATGTGTGGTATCACATCAATATCATGTAAAACCAGTACTGTTCAAGTACTGCCTACAATAAAAATTACTTGTTTTTTTAACTACATCTCACTTCCTTTTCCGGTTCCGAATTTGGTTAATAAGTTACTAGCTTTTGCCTGCAGCTTCGCCTGCATGTAGATGTCAGAAATTATCCCAAGAGAACGTACTTACTATTGTACACTGCATAAAAAGTATCCTATGTCCTAACCTATTCCTTATTATTCTCTTATTCTAAATGACTAATGTCATCTGAATAAATAAATAAGACTATGTGTGTTATTGTGTTTGATTGTATATTGTTTATTACTGTTACTATTAATTGGAGTGTTACTATTAAATGTCGGTGGCTATAAAACTGCACTATTAAGAAAAAGTGTAATTTGTATGGGACCAATTATATTTAATAAGTTACCGGAATATTTAAAAAATGCCACACTTCAACATTTTAAACACAAACTTAAAGCTTTTCTAGTGAAAAATGTTATTACTCCATTAATGATTTTCTAAATGAACGATTATTATAGACCTTGAAAATATGTGAATTACTAAAAAAAATTGAATTTTGAACATTTTAATTATATCGACTAAAATGACTTTTTTATTGTATTTTGATTGACATTTTAATTGTATTTTAAACTCATTTAAAAGGTGCAGGCTATTTTGAAAGTCATTCCAGGCATATTGAATATGCGTGGGAACAAGCTCATCCCAAGAACATTTAGTCAGCCACAGATGTTGCATGATAATTTTGGCTTCCACTATGCATGGAACGATGGGATCAAAGATCTGTGCTATGGTTGACAAAATATGACGCTTAGTTGCCATGTCAGTGGAGTTTAAGTTTATGGAAAAAGAAAATGTGTCACTCAAGCTCTTCCAAAGAAGCCCCAGAGTCTTCAACTGCTCGCTGACGCTGAGGTCAACAACATCAGAAACGTCGTGTTCACCGCTAAGCGCCTGCAGCACCTGACTGGAGTTGGACCGCCATTTTCGAAGATTGTACTTTGCTGACCGAAGAACATCGTCAACGCAGCGACTTTTTTCCAAAGTATCTGAAACAGATGATCCACCGGACAAGTAATCGTCCACATAGAAGTCACGTGATATCGAAAACTTTGTTGACGAATCTGAGCACTCTTCAGCCAGTTGAAGTAAACACCTGGTAGCTAAAAATGGTGCTGATGCCGTGCCATATGTCACGGTATTAAGTGTGTACTCCTTTAACGGATGAGTTGGTTCTGCCCTCCAAATATTTTTTTGTAAAGGACGATGACTGTCGTGAACAAGAGTTTGTCGATACATTTTTTCAATGTCCGCGCTTATGACAATTTTATGCTGACGGAACCGAAGCAATATTGACAACAAATCATCTTGGATAGGGGGTCCAACCATCTGTATTTCATTGAAAGACTTACCTGATGCAGTTCTGGCGGAAGCGTCAAAAACCACCCTTAGTTTGGTGGTACTTCTTGACTCCTTCAGAACACCATGATGTGGTAAATAGTTTGAACATGTTGAGTCGAGTGGGCGCCTAGTAGATTCAGACATGTGTCCCAGCTCTATGTACTCATTAATAAAGTCAACATATAGGCTTTTAAGGCGAGGATCTCTATCCAAACGACGTTCAAGAGATAGGAATCGCTGCTTAGCCATCATGTATGAATCACCCAATACGTCCAGTGACTCTTTGAAAGGAATGCTTACCACAAATCGCCCATCAGAACTACGATATGTGGTATCTATGAAATGCTGTTCACAGGATCTCTCTTCACCAGAGTGTTTATGTATGGACGATACAGAATCTAACTCCCAAAACCGATTTAAATCTACTTGTAAGTTATTAGTATGCATACAAACATGTGAAGAGGAATCCGACTGATGATATGAACCCGAAATGAGCCAACCAAATTTTGACTCAAGCAATGTGGGCATATGGGTACCTAATGCGATACGGCCAGTGCCTATGATACCCCAAAAGACTTCCGCACCGACAAGGACGTCGATCGAAGACGGAATAAAATAAGTGGGGTCGGCAAGACGCACGTTCGTAGGTATACGTATGTATCAACATAAGTATTGGGAACTGATGCTGATACTTTTGGCAATACGAGGCAATTAATATTAAGTTCGTACTCACTGTCATCAATTGATGTTAATGACACTGAGCACCCCTGAGTACAACTAGATGTTTGAACATTGATACCCGTTACCTTGGACTTGGTAATATAGGTAGAAATATGTAGCTTACGAACAAAGTCTTCTGAGATGAAGTTTGTTGTACTTCCACTGTCCAGCAAGACTCGTGCTGTATGGTGATTACCGTCAGCGTCGGTCACCCTCACGAGCGCTGTGGAAAGTAAAATTACTCTAGATGTAAATGTTTGACAAGCTGATAATGCAGTGTTGTGTGCACTAGGAAGAACATTGTCACTATCGATGTGTAACAGAGTGTTGTGTTTTTGACGACAATATTTACAATGACCTAATTTGCATTTGGAGACGTCATGACCTGGACGAAGACAATTCATGCATACATTTGAACCCTGTGCCTTTTTAATACGAGCCTGAACTGAGAGACTTTTAAACTGCTCGCATGCAAAAATAAAATGATCCTGACGACACATGGGACATGACAAATGTTTTAATTGTTTCTCATGTAGCACAACACTGCTCTTAGGTTTGGTCGCAGGTGTGATGGGTTCACACTTAGCCATTGCTATAGGCTTAGACTCCTCAAGTGTCTCCAGTAAGTCAGCCCTGCTACTAATGAAATTAGTGAATGCAGATAATGTAGGTGGTTCGGAAATAGTATTTCTGTGCTCTTCCCACTGACGATTTGTGATGTGGTCGAGCTTACTGGTCATTATATAAATAATAAGAACATCGACGAAGGCGTTTTGAACTGGTTGACCAAGGGTTGCGAACGCTCTAAGGTTTTTATTAGTAGTGTCAATTATGTAACGTAACGACTTACTTGACTCTCTATCTATGGGTTGAACATGAAAGAGTGCTTGCACATGATTGTTGACAAGCAATCTTTTGTTGTCATACCTCTCACATAGTAACTTCCAGGCACCGTCGTAGTTTTCTGACCTGAAGTCAAGGTTATCAACAACAAGAGAAGCACTACCCTTTAAGGAAGCACGCAGATAGTGTAATTTGTTGATTTTATCTAAGGTGTTGTTGCTATGTACTATAGAAACAAAGGTACGAGTATCTCTAAATTCCAGCCAATCATGATAGTTGCCTGAAAACTTGGGTAAATCAATTTTGGGTAAACGAATTGAATTGTGTTTGTGTGTGCTAGCAATACAAGAATCCACCTCGGTTGCGGAGTCCCCCTCAAGAAGCTTCCTTGCGCTGCTGATCAGCTGGCGTGCAGAAGCCACCAAGCCGTAGTACAGCTTCTCAAACTCCTCGCGTTCCGCATATTGCTCGCTGGGGTCATCCACCAACGCTTCCAATTCATCCTGTAATTTGTCATATTTCTCATATAAACTTTCAAATATATTTAGACGGTACTCGATTTCGATGACTTGTACCTCACTCAACTTTTCGCAAGACTTAGTAATATTTAAATAAGAAGTAAATTGCGTAAGCTTGGCTTTAATTGAAGCTCGCTTCTTAATATAGCCTTTCATGTCAGCCATGGCAATGAAAATTTAGAAGCATAAATAACGTGTTATGCAAAAAGTCATACATAACCATTGCATGCATAGTTTGGAAAACGTAAGCCTGATGAATGATGATATAAGAAAGAATTTCTTCACATCCAAAAACACAATATTTCAAAAACAAAATCCTGACTAATATTTTAAATGCCACAGTGAGTTTATTACGCTTACACGGTAAAACGGCTGAATGGATTTGGATTAAATTTGGCACATGTATAGATCAAGACCTGGGAAGAATTTATTTATTTATTTGCTCTCATGCACATCACAGATTTTACAATATTTTATTGTCGGTTTTTGTACATGAACCCTGTCAGGGCACTGCAAAGAACAAGTTGGTTTGCTGTTGAGTTGTGAACATTAAAGTTGTCATAAATTCAGTCAAAACTTATGAAAATACAATGAAATACATTTCAGAAATAAAAATAAAAATACATGTCAAGACGTCGAAATGATCTCCAAATTGCTTTTGCTTCCCGTGGCATGTCACATATTTTTGCAATATGAGGGGCACTGATTGGCGGGAATCGCGAGCCGATTTCCGGCCACCGTAGGCGCGGGCTTGTGGACGGTGAGCAATGGGTAGCTCGCCGTTCGATAAAGACCAGGCCCGGGTCGACGGCGCGTTGTGTTCCACGCGCGCCTCAAAGAGATGTCAGCAGAATTGACGGGGTCCGCTAGGGCCAATGCCTGCCGGGGGTTCGAAGAAAACCGATAGGGAAATCGTGGCCCCCGGCAATAGGGTAACCGAAGGAACACGGGTGGGTTTTAGTCAGTAAAAGTCTGACACGCCCTCCCGCTCCACCCAGAGCGGGAGAAGTTATTTGATAATTGCGGTATATAGAAGAAAACTCGAAACATTATATACTGTTAGGTTTCTATGCTGCCAAAGTGATGTCAGATATTTTTAATATTTTTTTATCTCTTCGTGGTATCACATTCTACTGAACTTAAATGAATAAACGGATATTTATAACGCAAGACATGTCCGATATTATTGCATAGAGGTGACACATCTTTTTGAAGCCGTTGCAGCATCTTTATTTTAACATTGCTTGTCTCGTCAGATGACTTTGGTGTTCCTTCGATGTCATATACTTGTGCTACCATTTGAATATATGCATTCCACAAATTATCACATATATTTGCCGTCATCTTGACGACAGATATTAATGGAAGAATCATGATATCAGATATTATTGCCGAACTGTCCATAGTAATATTTATGCTCGTGACTACCTAAATCTAGGTCAAAGTTTCATCTCTAGAATTTTTTAACGTGACTTTATAGACAAGGGGTCATCAAGGACATTGACAAACGACCCACATCCTCATTACAGCACAATTATATCGTTCATCCAATCACGGCAATTGCTTAATTCTAGATCAATCTTTATATTGTTGTCCTTTTCTGGTGAACTATGGAAGAGGAGGATGGAAGATGCTGTTGATTCTGGAGGATTGATTTGAAGAGGGAACTAGAGAATTTGTGTTTTAGGGCCAATTTCCGTGAGCATTTTGAGCGATGAGTACTTACCTACGAGTACCTTTCAAGAATTCTAACCATCTTAAAATTTCCAAACAAAATATTTTAAGTGAGTTTGTTTGTTATGCTTTCAAGCTAAGACGGCTGAACGGATATGGATGAAATTAGGCACATGGGTAGACCATAACCTGGGTAAGGACATGGGCTACTTTATATCCTAGATCGCACACGAAATCGCAGGCAACATCTATTAAGTATATTATTTACTAGCGGACGTCACGCGGTTTCACCCGCGTAGTTCCCGTTCCCGTGGGAGTACGGGGATAAAATATAGCTTATGTTACTCGCTGATAATGTAGCTATCCATTGCTGAAATAATTTTTCAAATCGGTCCAGAAGTTTTTAAGTTTATTCGTTACATACAAAAATTCAAAAATACAAAAGCGGAATATTTATAATATTAGTATAGAAGTATAGATTAGTATAGATAATCACATCGTCACCATTAATGTAGACCTATAACCAAGCCATTTAGCAGATATAACTATTATTTTAGAAACTATGAAGATGAAGCATCTCGTTTCAAAACTGGCAGATTTTACACGAAATTCTAATAAAAACTTGTTTGAAATCGAAAATCTTTTTTTTTTTTTGATTATCCTATACTGTCCAACTCTTGGGCAAAGGCCTCCCTCCACTCCTTCCATCTTTCGCGAGCCCGCGCGTCCCCCTTCCAGTTTTAACGAAACCTATCCAGCTTGTCCCGCCATCTCCTACGTGGTCTACCGCGACCCCGCCTCACTGTCTTAAGGCATCAGTTCTGTGCTATTTGGGCCCACAGTTTGCCATACGACAGATATATCCTGCCCAGTCCCATTAAAGTTGGGCAGCCTTTTGAGCCACGTCAGCTATTTTTGTTTTGGAGCACAGTATTGTGTTCCGAGCAGTGGTGGCCCAGTGGTAACGGCCGCGACTTACGAGTAGGTCGTGGGTTTGAACCCAGACAGGCGCTTTACTTTGTGTAAATTATTTCATTACCACTGCTCTCAAAACGGTGAAGGAAAACATCGTGAGGAAACCGGCATGTCCTAGAACCGAAAATTAGAAGACATGTGACATCTACCAACCCGCAGTGGGTCCGCGTGGTGGATTACGGCCCACTCCCTCTCACAGAGAGGAGGCCTGTGTCCCAGCAGTGGGAACATTATATAGGCTGATGATGATGATGATGATGATTGTGTTCCGTTAATTTATCGCCTAGTACTTAGGTAATAAATTATAACATAAACATATCATTACGCCTTATTTCCCCGAAGGGTTGGACAGAAGTGTACCCATTTCGCCAGTTATATTTAAGTCCCATGTAACAGGGGGCGAGCCTATTGCCATCAACCGGGCACAAATCCAGAGTCTGGGCTCCTGAGAAATACTAATGGAAAAACCCAATAACACTTTGCCCGACCCGGGAATCGAACCTAGGACCGCAGCTCAGCAGTAGCCAACGAGGCAACCAATATATTACTAACCAAATTCACATCCGTGTCCTTTAATTGTCCTGTTAGTTATTTTAGTAGGTTAGGTTTAAAACGCAGATATATGCCAGTGACCTTGAGTGGTTTCCTTGCGTGTTCTGTACTGAACTCACGCAACGCGTCGTACGTCCAGCCAGTAATAGGACTCGTCCATCTAGGAGCGCTGTCCCAAATTAGACGCATTATTAATTTATTATACATAAAACAAAAGGTATTTTAATAAAAAACGTATGCTCAAAGATCAATAATTAAATTGTCTTTAAAATGGTGAAAGTTTTAAAAAAATACGCTCGTCAGATTTTGCGTGATTCTCAGTTTTTTATCCGCTTTACAAATTAATTTTACATGTAAAATTATAAACATAATCTAAAATATTCCTATAGTAATTGAGAAAATGCTCTAATTTAACATTATTTTTTTCCAAATCATTAACACTACTCGTTTAGACGTGATCTTTATAAAATCATTAAAAGTCGGTTATCGTCGCCCTAAGTCTAAGCTTTTTCCCCAATTTCAGTTTGGCTTTATAAAAATCTGTGTTAACAAAACAAACTAAAATAATGCTTCTGCTTTGGCTTGCCCCATGGCAAAAACCTCGACCTTAAATTAATATCGGATCCAAAAAGAAAACACCAAATCCATAGAGAAAACTTAAAAAGCTCTATGGTTACATTATTTTCATTTTCCACATGCCAACGACGCCGTTGCCAAGGAAACAAAATAAACAGCGGTGCACCGAAACCGAACGCGATTTTACAAAGATTTTTTACCTGTTTTGTTTTAGTATTGTTTGTTATTAATATTTTTAGTGTCATTTCTGTAAGTTTTAGTGCTACTTTCGAAAATGGATGACGAGGAAGACTTCAGCATGGCCGCTACGATCGGCTCGGAGACTACCGAAGCTGAGAAGGAATTTGCTAAAGTAATTTTCTTTGTCTTTCTAGATATACAGGGTGACTGGTAATTTGACGTATTCCTTCCAGGACGTGATAGTGTGACCCATTTGCAACAATTAAGCACCCCATAAAGCCTAGGCGAAAATTCACGGGATTCGAGAAAACCCAATTTTTATGTTATTTTGAAAAATTTCCAGAATTCGTCACTAAATATTACTTTTCTCTAAACTCTCAAATTGAATGGCCTTCATTGATTTTCCATGGGTTACCTAATACTTTAATAAACCTTTTGATGTAACCAAATTTTCTAAAACATCAAACAGGTAAAAGTTAAAGGAAGAAGTTTACTAACCATTTTCAAAAATCATTTAAGTATATGAACTTTGACACCAGTTTTCTCGAAATTTTACTGAAGTATTAAACGTACAAATTACGGAGAAGACATCTTCATTTAATCAGCTACCTCACGAGGTACAAATGTTAAAAAAATATTTAGAGGTGCCGATGAAAAGATTGATAGTGCTGGCAAAAGTCGAATTTGCTACATGCAAGCCTGATTAACACGGTGCGATGTAATTGCCTATGACATAATATTATAAGTTGAAGCAACAAAAAGTTGCTCCGTTGCAGTGTTTTGAAGATGAGCTCTTCGTGTGCGAGGCCGACTCGCACTTGGCCACTTTTTTATCTATTCCCGTTATCAAAGTACGCACGCACAGACGCGGTGGGGGGACTTTGATAACGGGTTAGTTTTTGAGTTTATCGCGTTCAGACAGACAGACAGCTGTCTGTCTGAACGCGATAAACTCAAAAACTACCCAACAGATTTTCATACGGTTGTCACCAATGGACGGAGTGATTCAGGAGGAAGATTTTAGTGTATAATTAATTAAAGTTCTGTGTAAATTAGCTGAAATATGACGATGATGGAAAAAAACATGCCGGCTGGGAGCTTTACTAGCGTGTGCTGCGTAAACCAATCCTTCTAATATTATAAATGGGAAAGTTTGTGTGTTTAGATATTTGTTACTTAATCACGCAAAAACGGCTGAACAGATTTGGAGGAAATTTGGCACACAGATAGTTTATTACCTGGATTGATACTTCATTCCCGTGGCGTATTTTCAATCTATACAAGGCCAGAACGCAGCCATAGGAAACTGCTCGCGTATACATTGTAATGCTACTTTTAAATCTGTGATTACAATGTATACACGAATTTTGCGTATTGCTGGTGTATAGTTTGTAACGTGGACGAGCGCGTCCTGGTTTCAAACTGTACTACATCACTTACGCCTGATAAGAGTTTTAAAGATAAAGTCTATAAAAAAAAGAAAAGAACAAAAGTGTGAACAGGGTGAAATGGCTTAGGTTAGGTTAGGTTAGAACTGCGACAAACCGCGCGCGAGCCGAGCGAGCGAAGCGAGCGGTGCCGCGGCAGCGGCCGGCGAGTGCTACTTCCAAGTAATTTGGTCACTACGAAGTATACGCAAGTATTTGCGTACTACTCTTGTATAGATTGGAAGACTTTAGTAAAAAAGTGATTTCCAATCTATACGCGAGCAGTTTCCTATGGCTGCGTTCTAGCCTTGTATAGAGTGGAAAGACGCATTCCCGTGGGATAATTTTCGACATCCTCGCGGGCGAAAGCTAATAGAGCTAAGTATATGAAAACAATGTATTACTAAATGATTCCTCTCGTGGGATATTTTCCGACGTTCACGCAGGCGAAGCCACGGGAAAAAGCTAGTTTGAGATAAAAATGGCAACCAGTGGCGGGGCAAGATCAAAATATGATGTGGGCGAGGTACATTTCGCGAGGCCCTCTAGGGGCGCAAGAAAACAAAAACAAAAAAACAGTTGAACAGTTGCCAAATTTTTAGAGGTTATAGGTCGAGTTATAGGATAGGCCGTTCAAAAATATTGCGGGTCTATGAAAACCATTTTTCTATTCAGGGATCCGTTTGCGTATTAAGCTTTAACACGTTCAGTGCTGGGAACCCTCCTGGAAGGCTCGTGTTAGTATATTTATCGTTTTAGGACGAGTAAGATTTTTTTTTCGACGCGTTCTTTTCTTTTATGTAAAGCACCTTCGAGGTCCCTCAGACCGCGAGGCCGTACGCGGTGGTCCACGTCGCCCACGCCTTACGCCGCCTCTGATGGCAACGCTTCTCCTCCACATTTATAAAATTACGCGCACAGACATAGTATGGATCTCTCTGGCCTCGTCTGTGTTCCCTAGTCAACCCTCAAAGCAAGTGTAGCCAAGCATCTTCTAGTAGACCTCATCCATCACTTTCCATCAGCCGAGAGAAAGGTTAAGACTTCAAGAGCAGGCCCATTTAATTTGTTGACGATGATCTTTCTTTCATATCTTTTGCATTTGTAATTAAATATGATTTGCATTATATGCCCATGAGACGGTAGAAGATGGAAGAATTTATTATTCAAATTCAAATTGTTTTATTGCGGACACAGAATATCCATATAGTGTTAGTAACATACAAAAAATAACTTATTGCCTAGTGTTAGTAAAAATCAACCTCCGTACAAACTGCTGGACAATCGGAGAGCCGAAGCTCTCGGCTACAGTTTTCAGGATGCTGTTTTGACTGCCCCTCACTCTCTTTAGTAGCGACGCCGTTTTTTTGCGTATAATTGCATTAAAGCCGTCGGTGCGGGCTTGCGCAAACATTTCTGATGCGCTACAGTAACGAGGCAGCCTCAACAACATCCTGAAAGCATTGTTATACTGGACTCGCAGGACATCCAGCGATCTCTTAGTATAATTGACCTATAGACTGCCCGTGTACAAACTTTGGCAATAAGCCTTGAAAAGTGTTACTTTCACTTGGTCTGTACACCGCGCAAATCTACGAGACAACATATTATTACTCCGGACCGCTAGAGTCCTGCGCTCCCTCTCAATGTCCACTTCGTCCTTGAGGTCAGCGGCAAGACAATGCCCTAGGTATTTAAAAGTTGACACCCTATTAATTGGTGACCCGTTCAAAAGCAACTCGGGTCCTTCTCCACGGCGTTTGCCGCTGACCTCAAAGACCATGTATTCACATTTCTTTACATTATATTTTAATCCATGTGCGGCAGCGCAGGTCTCACATGTTATTAAAAATTAAAAGGTTTTAAAACTAAAACCCAACTACGACAAAAACGACAACTCAGAAGGTATAAAATCGACGCGAAAACTGTTTACTATGAAACAGTTTTTTTAAATAACCGACGAAAAATTTCAACGCAGGGATGTTCAGAATCATGTAAGTACTGAATGAATCCAAGATAAAAGTTTTCGTGTCGATGTCCCTGCCACCCTGTTACAAGACATCACAGACAGACAAATTAAAAATCCGGAGTCACACGTCGTGTTCGTAAATCGAACAGACTACATACCGGTCAAAATCATAACCATCCTTTTTGCTTCGCTATAGTCGGGTAATAAACATCTTTTTGCCTATTACCAATTTTTGCAAAGTAATAAATAATAATTTTTCATTCCTCTTGCTCAAAAAGTCCGTCATTGTAGCGTACAGAGCGGGGAAAAAATAGCATATCTTGCTCTAGGGGAAAAAGTCATTTTTGTCTGTAACCATCGAGCCTACAAAAACGAAAACGTCTTTATTCTTATGTAAAACTAACGTTTTACTACCGCATACCGGGATAAAAAGTTTCCTTAATCTAAATCTGATTGAAAAAACAGTGTATTTAAAAAAAACGATTTAATATTGTATTGGATTATTTTATTTTCTCGCAATCGTAGTGAAAAGTAGAGTGTGAAAACACATGACGCTAAAACGCATCATAACTCGGTTGGTTTCTAAAAAAACTACCTCGATAGAATGGCTTATTTTAGCCCCTCGTATAACAATCTACTATAATTCGATTCTTCATTTGCTCCAGTTCACAAACTGCTTTTATACATACCTCCACACAATCCAAGGGTCATAATATGTCGATTTCAATGTTCATTATTGTATACGTCCAGGTCCTTGACCAGCTTCGTGAGACAGAAGGCATGAAGTTTATATCAGATGTCTACACCAAGCTTTACGACACCTACTATAAACTCAAAGAGGAAAACCATCAACATTGTGAAGACAAACGAGGACTTCAGGTAAGTACTGACGAATACACTAAAATCAAGCGCAAATTACAGCCACAATGGGCCGCAGTGTATCGCATTTCATTATAAATCATTTTATTTATTCAAGAAGAATGAATAAGGAAGGAAGGAGCTCGTGGCCAAGTAATAACAGCCGCACAGGTCGATTCACCTGGTTAAGGCTCCGTGCACGAAAAAAACCCTTTTTCGTCAATAACTTATCTAATTGTAAGAAAGCTTGAAATAATTGAAATATTAATGCCCGTTTTCACCTTTACTGAGTGACACTTAGATGAATCCCTAAATAAAAGTGTATTGTTGGATTTTCAACTTTCAGCGCTAAAGCATAGCGTTGAAAATCCAACAATGCACTTTTATTTAGAGATTCATAAGTCATAAGTCTGTGTAAGCATAGTACAATTTTCGTGGTGCTAAACCATTCGTGTCAGTCACAGCACCAGTTAATAGTTGCATCACTTTTGCGCTCTCTAAAATATGGTTTATTTCGCTTTTGATTTACTTAATGAAGATATGGTATAATCATAAAAAAATGATTTTATTTCAAGGATAGCTGAAGACTAATGTGTGACTTTTAAATTTCTTGATATGGTTTGCTAAATAATAGGAAAAAATACATTAAAGACAGGGTTTAAAAAAAAGTTTAAAAAAAAATCTGCTATATTTTGTATGAAAGTTGAAAAAATTGGTTCCCTATGTACAAGTAGACCATATTATAATGATGATAAAATTTTTAATTTTCAAAATCAAAAGTAGTTTCTTCTAACGAAACGATCAAACATCAGTCTCGCGTCAATTTTTGGAAAACTTGCTGCGAATTTTAGTGATTTTCCACGAATCCTTAAATTATTTGAAAAATCCCTTTCTGCAGTACCTATACAAGACAAATATTCAACTTTTCAAATAACAAATAATTTTGTTTAAATTCTGTTTCCCTTTCTCACAACTAATGAACAAAATTGATCAAAACCGGTAGATTTCGTGCACGGAGCCTTAAGCTATGCTTGCCGTGGATGGGTGACCATCTTTACATACCGAGACTCCTCCGTGCTTCGGAAAGCACGTTAAGCCGTTGGTCCCGGCTGTCATTCGTGGATCTTTGACAGTCGTTACGGGTAGTCAGAAGCCCGAAAGTCTGACAACCAGTCTTACCAAGGGGTATCGTATTCCCCAGTTACTGAGTTGTGGAGGTCAGATAGGCAGTCGCTCCATGTAAAATACTGGTATTCAGCTGCATCCGGTTAGACTAGAAGCCGACCCCAATATAGTTGGGAAAAGGCTAGGCAGATTAATTGATTTAAGTATTCAAAATCTGTATTATCTGTGTAAACTAATAATAAAAAGAGAAAAGATTCGATTTTTTGTGTGATTGTATGTTTATTTGTTTATTACGCTTTCACGCTAAAACGGCTGAATGGATTTGGATAAAATTTGACACATAGGTAGACCATAACCTAGGTTAGGACATAGAATACTTTTTATTCTGATATTTCTACGGAATCGAGATTTATGCAGGTGAAACCGTGGAGCATAGCTAATCTAAAGTAATATTATCACAAGATAAAATTGTTTGTTTGTTAGAGGAATAAGTACTGATCCGATTACAAAAGAAAGCTACACTATTATCATAATGGTAGGCATAATAACAGAAGCTAAGTACAGTCGGACTATTTTCTTATTAATGTCCCTCGGGAAAAAATACGTGTTCAATATTTTTTTATTTTCTGAAAGACGGACTAAAAATAAAAAATTTGGACACAGGCCTATTCTGCATAGCATTTTGGCGATTTGGCGATAGTAAAAAAAAGTTACTTTGACACATTGCTCGATCCCCACTTCATTCTAAAATGATTACATCGAATTCTAATGCTCGTAATATTTATTCTAGAGCAAACTAAATCGTTTCGACGATACCGTTACCGAATACATCACTGAAATAACCAGCGATAAAAAATATATTCAAAGCCTACGCCAGGATATCAGTAAGTAAAATACTGTTTAAATTATATTATTGCTTTAGGCTTACCAACGAGTATCATAATTTTATCGCGCACTGGATTTTCAATTCTCGGTGTTAAGCCAAGCGTTGAGAATCCAAAGCGCTGGGACGCACTCTCGTCCCAGCGCGTTGAAAAAACACTGTTGGATTTTCAACTCTCAGCGCTAAGCAGAGCGTTGAAAATCCAGTGGACGAAAAAAAATCGCCGTGATTTTATTACGTCCGTGCGTACGTCGGCTGAGTTGCAGGTCAGCTATGCAGTCGCTCCTTGTAAAATACTGGTATTCAGTTGCATTCGGTTAAGCTACGGTTTCCTAGGCGAGCGGTGGCCAACACATAACGGCCGTAGTGACGAATGTCATGAAAATTATTGCAGCGACAAAGATTTAAATCGTTAGATTCGTCCTACCTGTGCAGTGCTTGGAACATACAACATGTCAGGCAAACCTGCACCGGCGCGTTGTGTTCCACGCGCGCCTCAAAGAGATGTCAGCACAACTGACGGGGTCCGCTAGGGCCGATGCCTGCCGGGGTCACGGGAAAGTCCGAAAGGGATACAGTGGCCCATGGCAACATACAGGCAACTGAAGGAACACGAGTGGGTTTTAAGTCAGTAAGAGTCTGACACGCCCTTCCGGCCCTGAACGGGAAAAGCTTTTTTTATCCAACCCAAAAAAAAAGCAAACCTGCACAAGTAGACCGTAGCTTGTATGACCTATTTTAGACTTTGCCCGACCTGGGTATCGAACCGAGGACCTCATTCATGCTCAGTAGTAGAGCTTGCGACCACTGGACCAACGAGATCTTTGCTAATATTCTTCATTATTCTGGTAGAGGACGCCCAGGATCTAGCAGACGCCATGCATGCTCGCGAGCTAAGCACCGTGGAGAGCCTGGAGACCACGAAGAGACAACTCGCCAAGCTAGAGAAGGAACTCGACGCGAGGAAACGAGCTGGCGATGATGATGCGTAAGTATTTAATGACGAAAGGATCAGGGGGCCTACCACCAGCTCATAAGCAGTATTATTTTAATGGGAAAGAGATGAAGTAATATCAAAATAATAGGTACCGCTTTATTAGCTGGTGGTAGGCCCCAGGACTTGATCGCAGACCAAATAAAATACCAAGAGAGAGCGCTGCGAACAATAACACAAAAAAACACAAACACACACACAAAAGCACACACACATTCGCAAAAATACACAACACACACACATCACGAAAACACTTTTCTTTTTTTATGAAGTGAAGCATGCCAAAACTTCACCTCCACTGTGTGCATACACGCTCATACGCACACATTTACAAACATTTACAATCAAACTACACCTCACTAAGTGCACACATGTTTACGAAACCGGCCTCACGTCACTGTTAACAGCGCTCTGTCTTGAATTTTTATTTGGTCTGAGGACTTGATGTTTAAAGATTAACATGTAACAAAATGTCGTGATCACCCAGTGGTTAAGGCCTCACCTCTCATGAACAAGGGTTCAAAGGGCAAGTACCAGTATGATTTTTTTTCAATTCATATGTACTTTACGAGTTTATCTAGGACATTACTGACATCGGTGAAGAAAAACATTGTGAAGAAACTGGTTCACTAATGTTTCACCAAAACACTATTGACAAATTTTTAATTTACAACCAACGTTTCGTATACTATTTGTTTTACAAACAACTTATTCCGCAAATGTTTTAGTTTATAATCACTCGTTTTACAAACATTTATTTAACAAATGCTTCTCTTTACAAATGTTTCGCATGATATTTAATAATTTATACATTTTTCATTTAATATTTAGATTCTTTTGGAAAAATCACGTTTAATCACTTTTTTTTTAAACCAATCACAAAGTGATCATGGTTGCAATTTCCATTTGGGTCAAATAATTTATAGGCAAGTACTGAAGTTCTTTAAGCCTAATAAAGTATTTTTTTCTATAAATTCTAGTAGTTTTTGGCACTCGCCGGCCGCTGCCGCGGCACCGCTCGCTTCGCTCGCTCGGCTCGTGCGGTCACAGTTCTAACCTAATCTAACTACATAGTTCGGTTCCGGGTAGCTTTTTTAGGGTTCCGTACCTCAAAAGGAAAAAACGGAACCCTTATAGGATCACTCGTGTGTCTGTCTGTCTGTCTGTCCGTCTGTCACAGCCAATTTACTCTGGATCTAATGGACCGATTAAGTTTAAATTTGGTACACATATGTATTTCTGTAACCCAAACACGAATGCGTAACGTAAATTAATTAATTTTGAATTTAGAGGTCACTTTTGGGGAGCAAACAAGAAAATTAAAAAAAAAAGTTTTGCTAACAGTACCATGTGACATATCAAATGAAAGGACTTGTTATGTGGATTTTAAATATATTTTTTATATAATTTTAAAATAAACACTTTTAAAGATATTTAATAAATTCAATGAAAATTTACCATTCCCCCCCCCCCCTTATCTCCGAAACTACTGGACCAAAAATTTTGAAAAAAATATATAGTATGGCTCTTTACTCATAGATTACAGGAAAACCTATAAGACGTCTATGGTCTGAAAATAACATGGTAAATCTCTCAATATTGTGCGTAAAAACTTACATTTCGTCGCTCAGCATTCAATAGGCCCATCTCTCTAGCTATTATAAATCAAAATATCAAAAGTGTTTGACCGTCTGCTTAATACACAAGTAAATAAAACTGTAAATGTTTATGACAACCAATTCTGGTTTCGCTGTAATTTAAAAAAAAAACTTAATAAATGTTACATTCGCGGTATTGGATGCCGAGCGACGATTTGCAGTTGGAACGTATGAGAGAACATGTTTTTCAACTACAATGTTAAGTTTGTTCTTGGGATAAATAAATTCATCTCAACTACGGAACCCTTCATTGTGCGTAGTCCAACACGCACTTGGCTGGTTTTTTTTTTTCTTTTAGCTCAAGTCGTTTCTGGCATTTAATTTTTATTGTTGATTTTTAAATTAAAATTACCCTTTTGACTATTTAATGAGTTTAATTTTTAGGAAATTGCGTAATGCAATATGTAAAACGTTTTTATTCCAATCGTTGTTTTAAACATAACTGGCGAAATGTGGGTGTACCTGCTACAGGGACACCTCTGCCCAACCCTTCGGGGAAACAAGGCGTGATGTTATGTTATGTTATGTTGTTTTATGAGATAACATGAATTAAAAATGATTTATTTGTCAAGTAATTATTAAAACAAAGTATATCGGAAAATTAATTTCTTAAGTGAATTATTTGGCAAACTTGTTGTTGTATAATGATGAAATAACAAATCATATTTTTGCCAATCGTTATTTTCAAGTGAAAATTTGTAAATTAAGTTTTGGTGAAATTACTGGACACCGAAGAAACTTCATGAATATAGTTAGTATAAGTCTGAAACCGCCAAACCGTCTTGAGCAAGCGTAGTGATCAATACTCGTGCCTTCTCTGTATGAGAAGAGGCCTTTGCTCTGCAGAAGGACAATAATAGGCTATTAATATTATTATTGTTTATTTATGTATCAAAATGACATTAAAGAAAATTCAAACCCACATTATTATTCTGCTAAATTTAATTAACCCTGCGCGTATGAGTGAGGCCTCATTAGTGCGTTGCGTTGCGTCGTCGCAACGGATCGACGCATTGTATGCCACACCTGCGTTGCGACGACGCACGACGTCGCAACGCAAGAGGCGTTTGATTGTTTGTCCTAGTTTACCCCACTAGCAGTGGAACACTTCGTCGTCGACGCACCGGAGCTCCGACAGCGCAGCGCATCACCCTCCCCCCGCTTCGTCTCTCGTTCGTCAATCCGTTGAAACTTCGCGTGTGACGACGCAACGCATAATGTGGCATGTCACAAAAAAACAGTGGCATTCCGGGAGTGCAGACAGAATTGAAAACTTGAAAAAAAATTGGCACTGCGGTAATCAACGCGTTGATGTCTTTTACTCCACGGTGTCGGTAAATTCCGTTACATTGTCGCGAAATCAATGGTTTAGCCCCATCTCAAAAATGTCCAACGCGCCTAAAGAAGATTTCACTTCAAAAATATATGTAAAACGACGCAGCGTAGACGCTGCGATGACGCAACGCAACGCACTAATGAGGCCTCACTCTATGAGCGATGCCACACGAGCGCTGCCAATACGTTGTGTTAGCACTGTGACGCCTAAGCGGTGACGTTCCGTAGTTCTACATATAAATCTGACCGTAATGCCACACAGTGCGTTAAAACGACGTGCGGTGACGGAACGCGTGCGCATCGGACAAGGGGCCAGGAAGACGAAGCAGAAGGAGCGACAACGCAGCGCAGTGCAGTATTTTTTAGAATATTGAAGGTGGCAGTACCTACACTGACGCTGCGACGTCGGGATAAGCTGCGTTGCGTTGCGACATTGCAGCGTTCATGTGGCACTCACTGCGTCGAAATCACTGCGCTGCGACGACGCAACGCATTGGCAACGTCCGTGTGGCATCGCTCTCTCATCATTCTCACATAACGGCGACGCGACAACGTCCTCTTTACATAGGCTTAACTCAGGTCTTGTGCTGCCAATCTACATATCCTGCGAATTTCCTCAACCACACACAAGTCTGTACATCCTAAAGAACTATATTTCTCATCGATCGCATCACAAAGGTACCATTCCGTAGCCGACCGCAAACGGCAACTGCAAGGTAACATAGAAACCAGTCGTGTCGCAGCGACACGTTGCCTACGGTTGCCGCCTGCGGTCGGCTACGGAATTGTACCTTTAGGCTTTTAGTTTCAGGGCTGATTTTTCCAACGCCAGATATCTTTATCCGAGGAATAATTTTGAATTTCTGGTATATTTTCTATTCAAAAACTGTCACACATCAATTTTACATACATACACTAACGCCTTCTTCCCATGGAGGTAGGCAAAAACTACAGAACGCCACCTGCTACGATCCTCACATACTCCTTTTGCTTCGTTTACGTTCATACATCTGGTCATACACACACGCCGCTTGCGAGTACAACGCACCTGACTCTTCTGAAGAATAACACCAATAAAGTCACTATATATGTACATAAATTTTATTTCGCTGATAAAAGATATCTGACGAAGGAAGAAAGAAAATGCGTTTATTTGCGGTAAAAATGACGAAAAATTTGCCCTTATTTACCCAAAACAGTTCCATATAAAAACGTTGGGGTACGCCAAATTCCAGGAGTATACAACATTCATATTATAATCATAAACGGATGTGTCAAACTACAGGCCAATCTCACTAGCCACCGTCATAGCAAGGTACTCGACAGCGTGCTCAACTCGCATCTAAATAGGCATGTCAAGATTCATGATGCCCAGATCGGTTTTCGGGCAGGTCTGTCAACGGAGACGGCCATTCTTAGTCTGAAGCACGCTGTTAAGTATTACACGGATAGACAGACACCACTTTACGCCGTTTTCCTGGACCTATCCAAGGCCTTTGATCTAGTCTCTTACGATTTACTCTGGCAGAAGCTAGGAGACACAACACTGCCGCCAGAGATCCGCATGTCTCCTCAAATACTGGTATCTACACCAAGAGACTCGGGTGAAATGGGTAGGGGCGCTTTCGGAGTCATGCAGGCTGGAGTATGGGGTGAGACAGGGGGGACTGTCCTCGCCCTTGCTCTTCGGTCTCTACGTGAATGCCTTGGTCGAGCGACTCAGCA
Source organism: Agrochola litura (assembly GCA_949152395.1). NCBI lineage: Eukaryota > Metazoa > Arthropoda > Insecta > Lepidoptera > Noctuidae > Agrochola > Agrochola litura. The sequence continues at coordinate 17,659,547 of OX424513.1, read as the reverse complement.
GCATGCGTGTCGGCTGCTCTGTGGATAGTGTTTGTTTTAATAATCTGAGCTACGCGGACGACATGGAGCTGCTGGCTCCCTCAATCAATGCTCTCTGAAAGTTACTAGCTGTGTGTGAGTCGTTCGCGGAGTCTCATAGGTTGATATACAACACCAAAAAGACAGAGTATATCGTCTTCGGGTCTGGTGTCAGATGTCCATCTACGGTCCCTCCTCTGTTACTTAAAGGTCACCCAATAAACAGGGTGTATACATATAAATACTTGGGTCATCTGGTAACAGTTTCCCTGAAAGACGATTCAGATTTGGAGAGGGAGAGCAGAGCGTTGTCAGTCCGGGCGAACATGCTGGCCCGCAGGTTCTCTCGATGTACAGTCGCAGTTAAATAGCCCTTTTTAACGCGTATTGCACAACACTGTACTCGGGGCCCTGTGGTCCAGATATACCCAAAGGGCTTGCAATGCTCTGCGTATCCAATATAACAATACGTTCAGGGTACTGTTGCGACTGCCACGCTTTTGCAGAGCGTTGGCGATGTTTGCCGACGCGCGCACTGACAGCTTTGACGCAGTATGGCGCAAGAAATCTGCCTCGTTACTGCGCAGGTTGCGTGACAGTCCCAACATCATTTTGCACTCGATAGCCGCCCGGGCAGATAGTCCGCTTGTGTGGGCGTTAGCCGATCGAACAGGTTTATTTTTAGTTATTAAGTACTAACGCAGGCTAGGTAAGATTGTTACTAACATAATGGACCTCATTTTGTAGTCTGAAAAAATAAATAAACAATAATAACCTCAACTTTTCTAAAGCGGTGCAACGTCAGCTGCCAAGGAGAAAGAGAAGTTCGAGAAGGAAAGGTCTCGACTCCAGAACGAACTGGATGGAGCGAAGCTTCGGCTGTCGAACTTGCAGGGTTACATCGATGAATTGGAGGCGAAGGCCGTTACTAGTGATGGCACCATTTCGAAGCTTGAGGAGCAGATTGAGGTGAGTTCTTTAGAAAACGGTGCCGTGTTATGGTGTCTTTATAACGATTCCTATTATCTTGCAACTTTACAGAAGAGGAATTTAAATTATAATTATGTATTATCAAATTACATATATTATGATTAGAAGACAGGAAATTATATTTTACAGTGTGGCAGGGACGTCGACGCGAAAACTGTTACCATGGATTCAGTACATGGTTCTGAACCGATGAAATGAAAGCGTTGAAATTCTTCGTCGTATTTAAAAAAAAATCTGCTGCTCCATTTTAACCGCGTAGCTGTTGCATTTTTCTATGAAACAGCAGATTTTTGAAGTGAAAACTTCTTTGGGCGCGTTGGGCATTTTTGAGATGGAACTAAACCATTGATTTCGCGACACCACAATGACACCACATTTTCGTGCTCTTTATTTATATTAGGTTACGGATCAATGTTCTATGCAAGTATTTTTGCTTTAAAGGTTTTGTAAACGCGATTGTTTTCTTTATTAATATTAGGTTACGGATCAATGTTCTATGTAAGTATTTTTACTTTAAAGGTTTTGGAAGTATTTTTTTTTGTAAATGCGATTGTGCTCTTTATTTAGATAAGGTTACGGACCAATGTTCTATACAAGTATTTTTCTTCCACCAAGGCGATCTTGTTCAAGTTTTCACTTCTGTCAGCACTCCCGGAGTGCCATTTTTAAATGAGCCGATGGTAAATTTCAACGCATGGGTTTCAGAATCATTTACTGAATCCATGGTAACATTTTTCGCGTCGATGTCCCTGCCACCCTGTAAGTATTTTTTATATTTGTACTTAACTATCGTATTAGGACAACCTGTAAAGATAGATAGATGTTGTAGAATAAAAAATAAAAATAAACACATTGGGGCGGAATCGTGAGCATAATTGTCCTATAATGTTCCCACTCGTAGGAGTGCTGGGACACAGGCCTTCTTTATTTGAGAGAGTCCCAGCCCAGTGTAGATCGATGGATGTTACTTGTCTTCGAGATTTTGAGCCTTCGAGCTGTTTCCTCAAAATGTTTTCTTGCACGGTTTTATAAAGCAGAATATCAATGTGAATTCATAAAGACAATTATGTACAGACGCCAGCACATCAAGCTAGTCAAAACTGTCAAATTTTCCAATCAACTTTGAACCTTATGCTTCAACGATAAAGTTGAAAATCTATTAAATAAATTTGACAGATTGTAGTAGCTTGAAGTGCTGGCGTCTATACATTTACTCCACGGAAAAACAGATACTCCTAATCCAACGAACTGTTCCATCTTTTTGCTCCGATAAACTATAAGTAGCCGTCACAGGAGTCAGATTGTTCGCCGTTCTTCGGAGTCAAACCGTCGCCGTCGCTCGAGCCCAGTCTCAGTCCCTCGCACATTCAGCGCTCAACGCTGTCTTAGACGCTAAGCCTGATTTTGATGTGTTCGCGGATGAATGGAAGAAGATCTTATCAGTATGCCTGGAGTATTGTGAGATAAGCATATGTCGAGTAGTTGTATATTTTTGTTATTGTACTTAACTCATGTGTTTGAATTAATTAATTAAATGCACCGACCTCAGCGTGGTTTAACTATACTCGAAAAATCAAATGAACCCCGAGATTTGCACTAGCCGCTGGAGCCTCATGCTTCATGGGGTTACAGAGGTCATTGCATATCAAGGAGTAGACCGGGGGGCGCGGTAATGGTAGGGAAGACGTGCCCTTGGGATAAGGAGGGATTTGCGATTTACTTATGTGTTTGTGTCTTTAACTAATGTAATTGACCTAGGCCGTTTTATCCTTATCCTTACATATTATAAAACAAAGTCCCCCGCCGCGTCTGTCTGTCTGTCTGAACGCGATAAACTCAAAAACTGCCGAACGGATTTTCAAACGGTTTTCACCAATGGACGGAGTGATTCATGCGGAAGGTTTTAATGTATAATTCATTAAAAGTTTGGTGTAAATTGGCTGAAATTGTACGATTATTGTTGAAGAAGTCGGAAAAAATCATGCCGACTAGGAGCTTTAAGGCTCGTGCAGACCAGCGCGACACGCGACGCGACACAAAGGCACCGCTCGTCGCGCGACGAGCGGTGTCTTTGTGTCGCGTTGTGCCTGTTTGAAGGAGCCTTTACTGGCGTGCGCTGCGTTAACCGAAAAAGATACATCAAATTTATGTTCTACGGTATTGTTCATCGTAAAAAGTTCAACAAAAAAGTTCGCGATGGCATATGTCTTCTAAGGATGACCCACAGTTACCATTATTATTTTCTCAGAATTTGATAAAAAATGAATTGTTATTTCCCATGCTTTTTTGACCGGTATAGTATTAATCCTTATTCAAAAAAATATGTTATTTAAATTAGGTGTTTAATTTAGATTAAAATATGCCTTTAAATCATATCATTTAAACGAATAGTTTAAAAGTTATCACAGTTTCAAAATTACGCGTAGCAACGCGGGCGCAGTGGTAGGTAAATGACCTTTTCTTCTGTTATTATTAGGTATGAAATCTCGGTAGTACGTTCCCGTGGGATATTTTCCGACATCCACGCGGGCGAAGCCGCGGGCAAAAGCTAGTGTTAAAATAAATAAGTTACCAATATTATCAGAAAATAAAAAATGAGTACATAAGAGGAAGTCTGAAAGTGGCACTAATGACTTAACAGTTGTGCGGAAATCGGTTGTTGTATGTATGGGCATGTGATGCGGAGGATTGAGGAAAATGTCGTGAGGAATGTTTTGAGTATGAATGTGGATGGCTATAAGAGTAGGGGAAGACCAAAGAAACGATGGATGGACTGTGTGGAAGATAGAGGCTAGAAAGGGGGTGACTACCGAGATGTCGAGTAATAGAGAAGTATGGAAGAGGGGACATGACGCATCGACACTAAATAAATAAAAAAAGCGGCCAACATTGAATGAAAGATAAATTGCGGTTTAATATTTATGACGTATTAAAAAAAAACTACTTGCTAGATCTCGTTCAAACCTATTTTCGGTGGAAGTTTACATGGTAATGTACATCATATATTTTTTTTTAGTTTTATCATTCTCTTATTTTAGAAGTTACAGGGGGGGAGTTTTTACCACTTTGGAAGTGTCTCTCGCGGATACTATTCAGTTTAGAAAAAAATGATGTTAGAAACTTTAATATCATTTTTAAAGACCTATCCATAAATACCCCACAAGTACGGGTTTGATGAAAAAAATTTTTTTGAGTTTCAGTTCTAAGTATGCCCCCCAAAATTATTTGTTTTTTTTTCTATTTTTGTGTGAAAATCTTAATGCGGTTCACAGAATACATCTACTTATCAAGTTTCAACAGCATAGCTCTTATAGTTTCGGAAAATTGTGGCTGTGACATACGGACGGACAGACAGACATGACGAATCTATAAGGGTTCCGTTTTTTGCCATTTGGCAACGGAACCCTAAAAACCGGCCAAGTGCGTGTCGAACTACGCACAATGAAGGTTTCCGTAGTTGAAATGAATTTATTTATCCCAAGTACAAACTTAGCATTGCAGTTGAAAAACATGTTCTCCCATACATTCCAACTGCAAATGTAAGTTTGTACGCACAATATTGAGAGATTTACATCACAGAATCACAGTTCTAATCTAAGTACCTAACCTAACCTAAACAACCTTTTTTGCGAGTAAAAATATTTAACCTAATCTAACTAATTCGGTTCCGGGTACTTAGTTCTTGATTACTGGAATATGGAAATCATTGAAAAAAGAATGCTTTATTATTTACATATTTTTTTTATTTATGCCTGCCCCGCCTATCTACATCAAATTTCCAACCCCGTTTTCAGCTTTGAATTTTTTTTCTATGAGAAAATTATTAATAAAAAAATAAAAAATTATTTATTATGTTTAGTGGTATGAGGAACAGGGTGTAAAGTTCACTCATAGAAAAGGGAGGATCCTCCGACCAGACGGGTGTTGTGTCTGGCGGGCAACTACCCAACGATTTAAAGTTAAATTCTTGTATATATTATATCGATCGCTCGGTAAACTCTAATTTCGCGATGCAGGATTTGTGTGACGTCATGTCTATGTACTCATTCACGTTGAATCGCGGGCGCGGTGGCGGACGCGGTTACGGAATATCAAACATATGGCGTAATATCCAAGTGTTCACGTACGGGGCTGAGAATATGGGCCGATAGGGATATCGTGGCCCCCCGGCAACATGGCAACGGAAGGAACACGGGTGGGTTTTAGTCAGTAAGAGTCTGACGCGCCCTCCCGCTCCACCCAGAGCGGGAGAAGTTATTTGATAATTTCCCAACCAAAAAAAAAAAAAAAAGTGTTCACGTACGAAACGCACGTGCGGTCTAAGTAGCGGGCAAGGTAGCGACAGGCGCGCGCGGCGCGCTCGCGGCAATATTAATCGCGTGAGCTGTTTGTGTGTGTTTACGTCGAACTAGCGGCGAAGCGCGCGATTCACTCGCGACGTCAGGTAAGTTCAACCAGTATGAACTTATCGCTAGAAACGGTAGCACGTTTTCATCAAGTCTTTCAATACAGAAAAGTTTATTAGTGCTGTTCAGGCTAGAACTCCGATTTGGAAAATTATCACTCGCGCAAACGCCTGGCGGCCAATGTGAACACGAACTCGCCACGTCTACGCGCCCGCGCCCGCCACCACGCCCGCGCGTTCCTACGTGAACAAGTATTTAGATGCGTAGTTCAGCGGTATGTGGCGGTGTAACCGCTACATATGAAATCGTGTTTTCGTCTGACATTCATCCTGAATTTTAACATATACAGGGTTACAGGGAAAGTCGTACTGAATATTTAAGGAGGTTATTATTCAGGTCATTTCTGATGATTTTGATTCTGAAATAATATGTCCGAAACTTAACCGGTATGGAGATATTAAATTTTAAAGGTTATTTATTTTAAAGAAAAAAATCGCATGAGCAGACTAAACAAACACCACGATCCACGATTTGACAATTCAGACATTCAAAATGACATAAATACCTGTCACCACACGTCTCCCGGGCACAAACAATGTCTACCCAAACCTTTTTTCATTGTTTAAAAGTGCCAGGTAGTAAGCCGGATTCTTTTGTATCGAAATTCTGTTATGTTTTACTACCAGATGGGCCTATTCTAATAACATTATTTTAAGATTTTATGAACAAACCTAGTAGATGATATACCTTTTTGAATAGCTAAAGAGACGTAGAACTTTATAAAATTATTTGCAGAATAAGTTCCATACAATTTTTTTTATTAAAAGCCTGTTAAAGTTAAGAACACTCTATTAGAAAATTCATAATGCTAACCGTTGTCGAGCAGTTTTTTAAGCTGTTAGTAGTAGGTTCAGTTTCTGTTGATCATTATTATTAATGGACATGTCCTCTAACTAGATACATCAAAAAAACCGACTCTAGGAGCTCTAATCCCAAAGAAAACGACTAAAAGCCAAAAAATAAAGGATTTTTAAAAATAATCTTTAAAGTTTAATATCTCCATAACGGTTAAGTTTCGGACATTTTATTTCAGAATGAAATTCATCGGAAATTACCTGAATAATAACATCCTTTAATATTCAGTACGACTTTCCCTGTAACCCTGTATATATAATTAAAAATTAATGCTGCAGGATTTACGATATAACGGATGATCATGCTAAGCAATTTGAGGTATTATAGACTCTTAATATTTTGAAGAGACTCATGGCTAGGTAATAACAGCTGCACGGGTAAATCGTTAAGCTACGCTTGCCGCGGTTGGTCCGTGGATGGGTGACCTTCTTTACATACAAAGACCCCTCCGTGCCTCTGAAAGTACGTTAAACCGTTGGCCCCGGCTGTTATAAGTACATCTTTGACAGTCGTTATGGGTAGTTAAAAGCCCAAAAGTCTGACAACCAGTCTTACCAAGGGGTATCGTGTTACCTAGTAACTAGGTTGTGGAGGTCAGACAGGCAGTCGTTCCATGTAAAATACTGGTATTCAGTTGCATCCGGTTAGACTGGAAGCCGATCAACATAGTTGGGAAAAGGCTAGACAGATAGATGAGACTCTTAATATTTAACTTAGATATGGCACAGAAATCATTGTTTTGACCTGTCGCCACATTACTTCAGTAGACCGAAGTGCTAAGCAAAGGCTGATGGTCGCTGGTTGCTGAAGGGCTGGACAATATTAATGCGGTTTCATTTGTTTATTTCAGGAAGCTGAAAACAACGCCGTGCGGCAGAACCGCCTGGTCGAACACTTGAAGGGAGAGAGTGAACAGCTGAAGACTGAGCTGGATGTACGGGGAAACAACATCTCCAACCTCCTTGATAAAGTAAGTTGTATCTCTTCTCTACATACAGTGTGAGTCTTTATGTCAACGAATTATACCTACCGTTGCAAAAAAAATTACGTAAGGCGAAAATTATCAGATCTTGTGTTTGTTTTCAAGATTGCCAATGGAACAACTGATGTTACAGAGTTGTTACACAGAATCGAGCTGCGAGTGCCGTCTGTGTTCTTGCGTAGACCTCATTTATTGCACACCCCAGTGGTAGCCACTACGTACAGACGGAACTCGTACATGATGAGAGCCAGTCGCATGTACAACGCAACCTGCCAGGAAGCTGATATCGACATTTTCAATACTAGAAAAAAAAAAAAAAAAAAAAAAATTAGTTAAAGATAAAAATTAGTCCATTATTCAAAGCAATTAACATATTAAATTAAAACATAATCAATCAAATTATAATAAATATACTACAGAATAGTGTCATCAACTCGTCATAGAAATTTATAATAAAACAAGAATTAGGCAGTCAAAAGTCAAAGTAATTAGGAATAAAAATCTACATATTATGTCACACAAGTCAGATTAATTAAATAACACTAGTAATGAACAAAACAAACAACAAAAAATAAAACTATATCAATACTTTGTCTGTCAAAAACTCGGAAATACTATAATATGCTTTTTGAATTAGAAAATTCTTTAATGTTTTCTTAAATAGATTAAAATTTAAGTCTTTTATGTGTGGCTAAATTGAAAAAAAAAAATATCTAATGCTTCGAGCGTAAATAGTCTTTTTTTTCTGTTTTTGTTCTGTATTGTCTTATTTTCTTGTCGTGTTCATATGATTTAAGTGATTAAACTGCATGTGGAAACTTGTAATTGGCCATATTTTGTTAGGCCGCTTTCACATTAGGACGTTAGCAGCGCGACAGTAGCGCGGCAGAAGCACATGCCTTCACATTATAAGAACAGCCGCGCGTTCGCACCGCGACAGTTGCGCGACAGATGCGCGACCGTTGCGCAGTCAGAATTTCATATCATAAACAAAAGCGCGGCGGTCGCCGCTTTCGCTCAATCGGCGATGAGCCAGTGTTGCAAGTGTCGAATTACAAACTCAATTTGATTTGATTGTCTATGCGACTATTGTCTATTGACATTGTCGATGTTCTTTTTATTAATAAATAAATAATAAATAAAATTCATTTATTTCGGGTAACTGGGCCCATAGAAGTCAATTTTATAAAACATATCACACTAATAATTAATACAATAGAATAAAATAATAGCAATAAAATTCATATTAAATGTCAAAAATTCAAAATAAAATAAGAAATTATTACAATTAAAATTATAAAATTAAAATAATACAATCAAAATAATACATACAGAGACACACAAGGATTAATAATGCCTGACAAACGGCCTTGCCGGAACATGCCTGCTGCAGCAATGCAGCATGTAGGGGCAGTCCAGCCTGTCAGCAATCATCGCCAGGACTGTGTTGGAGCTGGCCCGTACTCTGCGTACCAGAGAGATGCTCCGCCTGCGCATAGTCGCATAAAAACAGGCGGTACGCTCCTCCGCGAACATACCCGAGGCGCTGCAGAACCGAGGCAGCCCCATCACAATCCTAAACGCATTATTATAGAGAACGCGTAGGTAACGCGTTAATACTTGTAATTTTTGGTTAATTAATTTAAACATACTGATTTTTGAACCAATCGGTAATTCAAGAAAACACAATTGACATCAAATTCGAATTCAAATTGATTTATTAATTTTGTGAGCGCAGCGTACATACCTACAGTTTGTGTCAAATAACTTTGCCGCTCTAAAGTAGGCTATAAATGACTGCGCGCATGCGCAGCCTAGCTAAGAATGCTATATATGGTTATGGTGAGAATATGAAAATGTTATTATAAAAATGTCAAAACAACAACCCTTTTCTTCATACAGCTGGCAAAAGCAGAGAAGTCGATAGAGCGTCGAGACCGTCAGCTCAATAATATGGCGGTAAAAGTGGAAATGGCACAAGGTGAGCAGGAGGCCGCGATCCAGAAGAGCATACATCTGAAAGAAGTACTGAAGGCGACCAACGCGGAGTTCGACAGAACTAAGTTAACTCTCACTAATACCAGCAAGGAACTGAAGGTAAATCATTTCTTGGCCTTAAGGCTTTTTTTTTTTGGGTGGGAAATTGTCAAATAACTTCTCCCGCTCTGGGTGGAGCGGGAGGGCGTGTCAGACTCTTACTGACTAAAACCCACCCGTGTTCCTTCAGTTGCCATGTTGCCGGGGACCACGATTTCCTTTTCAGCCCATATTCGCAGCCCCGGCAGGCATCGGCCCTAGCGGACCCCGTCAATTCTGCTGAAATCTCTTTGAGGCGCGCGTGGAACACAACGCGCCGTTGACCCAGGCCTGGTCCTTATCGGACGGCGAGCTACCCATTGCTCACCGTCCGCAAGCCCGCGCCTACGGTGGCCGAAAATCTGCCTGTGATTCCCGACGCCCAGGGCGTCTCCTCCTGCGGCGGTTAGGGGCGCGAGGGCGCGAAATTTGCCTCTCCCTCACGCGCTCCGCCAGCCTTAAGGCTTGAACAGAGCAGCGCAACACGCGACGCGACACAGACACCGCTCGTCGCGCGACGAGCGGTGCCTTTGTGTCGCATCGCGTGTCGCGCCTGTTTGAAAGAGCCTACACCATTACAAAGTGAGGTGGTTGAGCTGAATGGTGCTAATACAAGTACATGCGCCATGTTCTTGAACGGGCGCCGACAGTAGGAACTGGTCATCTTTTAGCTGCCACGGCTTATTTTAATTTAATTTTTGAATTGTGTTTCTTTTTTATTACGGACGCTTTTAACGTTCTGCATCGTTCTCACGTGCATAATTTCAACATGAATGATGTAACCAATATTTTGTAACCATATTTTGATTTAAAAGAGTGTCCGTGGAGTTTCTTGCCCGTTCTTCTCCATAGGAACCTACTACGCTTTGGAATGGGCAACTAGCTTCATCTTTCTGACTGACCAACCCCTTGACAATTCAAAAGTACTTAATTGTTTATTTAAAATAAATGCTTTGAGTTTTTAAGTCACAGTCAAATCATTTATCTATTCTATACCTACCCAATTGAAGTAATACCACAGTAACAGAGTGCAGTGTATTATGTCTTGTGTGGTCGACATTAAAATTTGTGATTTTCTTAATGTCCCTCGGGTATCATCGCATTTCCGAGTACAAACGAATGCTAATTTCCATGTCCATCAATTATTAGATTTATCGTGTTTATTAATTTAAATTCAGAACTAAGTACTTTATTGTTGTTTTGTTTTGATTTCCGTGTGAACTATATAGAGCTGTAAAACTATTTTCCTATTTGTCGTGTCTGCGACTTTAGCATGTTGTTTCCTTTCATTTTTTGATAAATTAAATTAAGTTAAAAGAGTATTAACATCTCTGTATACTTCCAAGTCGATTGAGAGCGTCCGGTTTGCACCAAGTGCAAAGGGCAACTGATAGAAATCCAACAACCGACGAAACACGAAGTTTTCCGAGGGACATTAAGAAAACATCAGCTATCTGCCAGTGAAAGTCCTGTCAAAATCGGTCTAACCGTTTCGGAGATTAGCCGGAACAAACAGATAGACAAAAAAAAGCTGATATTAGCGCCATCTAGATTCTATAGTACAGTACTACGGCGCGAGCATATCGGTAACGCGAATTCATAAGTTTATCCCGTACGAAAAATCGCTCAACGCGTCTAAAGTGTTCAATTCAATATTTTTTTTATTTTTATGTACCATTTTGTATACTTTCATATGCATTTAGTAAACAGCTGTTATTTTGACATTACAAACGGACACTTCAATTTTATTTACTGAAGTGGAAACTTCTTTAGGCGCATTGGGCATTTTTGAAATGGGGAAAAAACAATTTAACTCGCGACACCGTTACCGACACCTCATTTTTGTAAACGTGATATTTATATTACGTTACGGATCAATGTTCTATGCAAGTATTTTTACTTTAAAGGTTTTGGAAGTTTTTTTTTAATTGTTCAAGTCCCACTGTTTTTTTTTTAAGTAGATTTATAGATGTTGCCAATGAATTATAAAAATTATATTTCTTTCTTTAAAATGTATGTTTTTCTTCCAGAACACGATCGCTGACGGCAACAAATTACGTAACGAAGGATTGAAGCTGACGAAGCAGATTGTCCAGCTAACCAAGAAGTACCAACTTATGGAGCAAAGCAAAGCTACCATCGATTCTGATCGGTGCGTACTGAGACTTACTTATTTATGTATTAGTTAAGATACAGGGTGACTGGATCTGGACCCGCCATAGCAAATTCGCATATAGAGGAGGTCATTTACTAATCATTGAACTATACTTTCCCTAGTTAAAGTTTTATAGTTTGGGAGATATGTCAATTTTTATACTTTATTGAGATTTTTCAAAAAAAATTCTTTAACCTTATTTTAGTAGTTTTTTTTATTATTTGTTGGTAGTCATAAACATTAGTGATTAAAATACCTCGGAACTTCCCTCAAACTAGGGTTAAAAAATAAGATAGTAGGTAAGTTTTTTTTTTACTAGGTATAAAAAATCTTATGATCAAGGGAAATTAAGGTCTAATAATTAGCAAATGACCTCCTCTATATGCGAATTTGCTATGGCGGGTCAAAATTCAAATTCAAATTCAGAAGTCATTTATTCAAACTAGGCTGAGAATCAGCACTTTTCGAACGTCAAAATTACATAAGACAGTCCCCCAAAAACGCCCACCCTTCACCACTTCCTAGTGCCTTTCGCTGGGAAGAAGAAGTGGCGCAACAAACTCCCCAGCAGCGCAACAAACTCCCCAGCAGATCTAGTCACCCTGTATAAACGCACTTTAAAAATAATGTTTCACACTTTAAAATGTTTAGCTTTAAAATTAATTGAATGAACTGTAAAAATAATGGTTTCCACTATAAATAGGTGTAAATCATTAACGCTACTCGTTTAGACGTGATCTTCAGTAGAAAATCATTAAAAGTCGGTTATCGCCGCCTTAAATGTATTTAAAACATAATTCCGTCTTGTGTCATCTTCAAACAAATAGAACGGTGTTTTTCGTATGTGTGAGATCGTTTTATTTAGTGGTTTGTGGGCCATAGGTGTTTTTCGTTCTTATACCTTAATAAACGCATCTTTTTTTCTGCCTCGTAAGTCTACTGGTTGCAAGCGTTACTGCTGAGCATGAGGTCCTGGGTTCGATTCCCGAGTCGGGCAAAGTGTTATTGGGGTTTACTATGTGGAATTTCTTATTTCATTTCATTTATTCATAAACAATATACATTGTGTTGAATCCAGGCATAACATGCAATTTACATACAAATACAAAAAACAAAATACAACTACTTATAATTAATTATTAGTTAACATTCAAATAAAGTGTCAAAAAGTTTCAAATGTAATGTCAAACAGTTTATAATATTACAATGACAAAGATATTAAATGTCGGCAAATGATTCTAAATTATATAATACCAAATTTAAAAAACAGAAAAAAATATATATATATAATTCATTTATTATTGTGTGACATTAATTCCGATATGTTATATAGACATCTGTCCAATAAAAAGCCGGAGTCTGGATTTGTGCCGGGCGCCTCCTGTTACATGGGAATTAAACATAATGTGGATGTGCTTATACAGTATTCCCCGAAGAGTTAGGTAGAGGTGCACCTTCGAAGAATGCTGTCGTGATGTTATGTTATTTTTGTTATGCTGCTGGGGAGTTTATTGCGCCACTTCTTCCCAGATAAAGGCACTAGAAGTGGTGTAGGGTGGGCGTTTTTAGGGGACTGTCTTATGTAATTTTGACGTTCGAAAAGTGCTGATTCTCGGCCTAGTTTGAAAAAAGACTTTTAAATTTCGAATTTTATGTTTTTCGTTTGTTTCTATTGGCCCCCAGCGAGCGCCTTCGTCAGCAAGTGTCGGTGATGGAGCGCGACCTCATGCTGGGCAAGAAGCAAGCCGAGTTCGACAAGAGGGAAACGGAGAACCTGAAGAGGGAGAAGGACATATTCTTGAAGAACATGCAAAAGATACAGAGTTCGTACATGCACTTGCATACCTTTCTGCTCATGTATCACATCACCCGCCCGCGTTTTATTTTTGCGCCGCTCCTTACGCTGCCTGTCCACTGGAAGAAAATTCACAGTAGTAGTATACAGGGTGACTGGATCTGGACCCGCCATAGCAAATTCGCATAAAGAGGAGGTCATTTGCTATGGCGGGTCCAGATCCAGTCACCCTGTATGTAACAAAATTAAAAGGAAATCTATCACAGCTAAGTAGGCTCTACAAGTTAACGAGTAATCGGCCAACTTACATTTGCAGTTGAAAAAACATGTTCTCCCATACATTCCGTATGAGAGAACATGTTTTTCATGATCTACAATAGTAAGTTTGTTCTTGGGATAAATTCATCCCATCCACGGAACCCTTCATTGTGCATGGTCCGACACGCATTTGGCCGGTTTTTTTTCTAATAAATCCTCGTTTTCCTTCAGATGAGGCGCTCGAGAACCTGGTCATGCTGGACCTCCAGGAGCAAAGACGAAAGCAACTGGAACATGAGCTGGAAGTCAACGCCATGCAGATCAACAAGCAAAGGCTCATGATACGGACCTTTGAGAAGGAGAAGGACAGGTGAGAGTTAAAGAGAGATGGGTAGATGAGTTGCAAAGGAAGTTGACAGAGATGAAAGGAGCTGAAACATGAACTGGAGAAGTCAACTCCATGCAGATCAACAAGCAAAGGCTCATGATAAAGAATTTTGAGAAGGAAAAAGACAGGTGAGAGATAGATAAGAGATGAGTTGCAAAAAAAGTTGATAGAGATGAAAGCAGCTGGAGGTCAACTCCATGCAGATCCACAAGCAACGCCTCATGCTAAAAAACTGAGAAGGAGAAGGACAGGTGAGAGATAGAGAGAGATGAGTTGCAAAGAAAGTTGATAGAGATGAAAGCAGCTGGAGGTCAACTCCATGCAGATCAACAAGCAACGCATCATGATACAAAACTTTGAGACGGAGAAGGACAGGTGAGATATAGAGGGAGATGAGTTGCAAGAGAAGTTGATAGAGATGAAAGCAGCTGGAGGTCATCTTCATGCAGATCCACAAGCAACGCCTCATGCTAAAAAACTGAGAAGGAGAAGGACAGGTGAGAGATAGAGAGAGATGAGTTGCAAAGAAAGTTGATAGAGATGAAAGCAGCTGGAGGTCAACTCCATGCAGATCAACAAGCAACGCATCATGATACGGAACTTTGAGAAGGAGAAGGAAAGGTGAAATTCAAAAGTCATTTATTCAAACTAGGCTGAGAATCTGAACGTCAAAATTACATAAGACAGTCCCCCAAAAACGCCCACCCTTCACCACTTCCTAGTGCTTTAGCTGGGAAGGAAAAGTGGCGCAACAAACTCCCCAGCAGCACAGCTGTCTGTTCAAGTTAGAAAAAAATGATTCTATACAATAGTATGCAAAATAATTTACATTATGCAACACAAAGCATAATTTAAATGATAAATTATTATTGGCCATATGTTAGCTAGCACACGCCAATATACCAACCAAAAACATCGAGGACTATACTCAAGCAGAAATAAAAACTAAACGTAAACAGAACTTAATATCTAAATAAACCCTCCAGGCATAAAGGGCGTGCCCGCTTACATGATGCTGTTTAAAGCTGTAATTGGAAGTTATAAATGATAAACTAGGAGACAGAGATAACTAGAAGAGATAGAGAGACAAGAGTAGATGAGTTGCAAGGGAAGTTGATAGAAATGAAAGTAGCTACAGATGAACGAGGTTCACCAAGGGCTAGTAGAGTTTTTGAAAATAAGAACGGTACTATACCTAATTATGACCGTTAAAAAAACAGGAAAGATATGTTGCTGCAATGTTTAAAATGTCTTCTATATATAATTAAAACCCATCTGTAAAGTAGTAAAAAAAGGGTTTAAGTTGGGGAGTGCCTCCGCAGCCGGCGCCGGCACCCAAAAATAACGCCGTTAGGAACCGGAAGTAATTACTGCCGGCAGCCGAGGTTAAAGACATCGGCTGCCGGCTTCGCTGGCTCCTATGTTGGACACCGGCGGCGTTATGGTGTTTATGGAAACCCTTCCAACATTCAAAACCCCAACTAACTAACCTTAACTAAAGTATTTCTATAAATTCTAGTCGTTTTTGGCCGTCGACGTCGACAGTTCGTAGGAGTCACAATTCTAACCTAACCTAAACTTTTTTTGGGATTAAAAATATTTAACCTAATCTGACTAGTCCGGTTCCGGGTAGTACCTACTTGATTACTGGAATATGAAAATTATTGTTTATGGAAATATATTAATGGAAAAAAATTATGCCTACCCCGCCTATCCAAATTGCCAACCCCATTTTCGGCTTTTTTTTCAAAGTCAGCGCCGGCAGCCAATTCAGCAACTGGCGCTGACAGCCAATTCGGGACACGGTGGCGGCAGCTGAGGTTAATACTAAACTATCCCATGATTCAAAAGTAAGTTCAAAAACTAAAACCCGACTAGTGAAAAATCACGCTCTAAAAAGTATGAAACAAGAAAATATTTCAGACAGAAATCAAGACATGGGTACAAAAATGGTCAAGGTAAAGCCGTGATCGTATGCCATTATAATTTTGTAGATGTACAGGCATGCGACCACGGCTTTACCTTGACCATTTTGCTTCGCCGTAGTCGGGTAAAAATGACTAATATATGTAGAGAGATCTTAATCATAAGTTGCTTGCTAATTGATGAAAAATAAATCTTTCTTCCAGGATGTTGGAGGAGACGATCGCTCTTAACGAGAAAATTGATGAAATATCAGGCAAGTTGTTCACGATCATTCATTTTTCGCTGGTCTTTAATTCAAATGAATTGTTTCAGGGAAATTAATTGTTAAGCAATTGATAGCACTAAATTTTGCAGTCTTAGTTTAAATACTTATAAAGTTCTAAATGGCAACTGACGGAACCGTACTCCCAAACACATGACTGCAAAATTCACTGCTACCAATCTCGTCACCATCGTCGTCAGGAGCAGTGGTGGCCCAGTGGTAACGGCCACGACTTACGAGTTGTAGGTCGTAGGTTCGAACCCAGACAGGCGCTTTACTTTGTGTAAATTACTTCACCACCACTGCTGTCAAAACGGTGAAGGAAAACATCGTGAGGAAACCGACATGTCCTAGAACCGAAAATTCGAAGACAAGTCAATGGTCTAGAAGACAAACGTGCAAATTGCAAAATTTTGAGTTTTTAAATTTCATCTCTTTCAGCCTAAATTGTGAGTGTACATTTGTATTAAATGACATCTGTAATTAATACGTTTGTCTTCTAGACGATCGATGTAACATCTATCAACCCGCACTGGGCCCGCGTGGTGGATTACGGCCCACTCCCTCTCACAGAGAGGAGGCCTGTGTCTCAGCAGTGGGAACATTATAGGATGATGATGAATCTCGTCACACGTCAAGTTATAATACTACGGCGAACTATACTTCGCGCGCTCTCTTGCACTCCGCTCGACGTCTCGCTGTACAACAGACAGCGCGCGAAGTGTCGTTGTTCGCGTTATCGCTACAATGTAGCCGTATAATTAACGCACTGTACTGTACGTTGATTTGCCGTGATAGAGCCGTTTCATACAACTGTCAAAGAATGAGCATTGTGATTTTAGGTAAAAGAAAGAGATATGTCGCAGCGATATTGTCAAAGCAGTGATATTATAATTCCACTAGTGAAATTATAATTGCACGAAACTTTGTCAACCGCCTCCATTTCTCACAATTTAACGGACTTTTTTTTTGTGTTATTGTAATTTCACAGGAACCCTGTAGTGATTTTATAGGAACGCTGTAGTGATTTTAAAATAACCCTAGGTATATTATGAGTCAAGTTAATAGTGGGGTCTTCGTGCGTTTTGATTGGTCAACTCTTCTTCATCCGCCTTTAAGATCTGCATAATAACGTGTAGAAGTTTATTCATTTTATCATATCAGTAAGGCATGACATTGGAAACGGACAATCATTGACCGTCGCACAATTTAGCGCACTGCACATACAGTGAAATTGTCAAAATATTACTGCCTTGCAATATCACTGCGTGCGTCCAGTGGAATTATAATTTCACTGAAATGAGCCCGTTAAATTGTGAGAAATGGAGGCGGTTGACAAAGTTTCGTGCAATTATAATTTCACTAGTGAAATTACAATATCACTGATTTTACAATATCCCTGCGACAGATACAAGGATCTTTTGGCTCTCGACCGAAGTTGACAGGAAGACGCCATGGATAAACATCTGTGATATTGTTTTGTGGAATGTTTAAAAATAAAACAAGATGGCACCGTTTATTCTGATTTTGGCTGAACTGAAAGATTCTTGTACAGCTACACGGACAGTTTAAGTTGATATTCAATTTGCTTGACAATAAATTTCCCTGAATGTACTGCAAAATACCATTTTTGGTTTCTTTTTTAATGTACTGTAAAAAAAAATTGATAATAGGCTGACTGTTATCTTGTTCCCACTGCTGGGACATAGGACTCCTCTCTTCGAGAGGGAGTAGGCTGAAATCTCCACGCGGGCCCAGTGCGGGTTGGTAGATGTCACATGTCTTGGAATTTTTGGTTCTAGGACATGTCGGTTTCCGGGTTTCCTCACGGTGTATTCCTTCACCGTTTTGAGAGCAGTGGTGATGAAATTAAATTCACAAAGTAAAGCGCCTGCCCGGGTTCAAACCCTTCAAGACCATCTGGGTTACCAACGCTCTCTAAAAAATAATGAGAACCTTTATCCGCACAGAGGAGGTCCGCCTCCGCACGGCCGACATCTTGGACCTCAAGAAGGCTCTCCATGAGGAGAAGATCAATTCGCGCAAACTGTCCGTCGCGCTCGATGCCACGCGTGCTGAGAGGAACATGCTGCACAAGAACTATACTGAAGCCCTAGATGAGATACAGGACTTGAAACAGAAGATGAAAGTAAGTTTAGTTCGTGGCGCCATCTATAACGCCACATACGAACTACGCATTTCATCTGACGTCGATGATGATGTGTAACATCTTTCCTCTCGCTTCTCTGCAATCTTTGGGAGTGATTTCGTGAAAAGGGACGGAAGTGTGTAACAGGATGCCGGGGAAGTGCGCACTGTTTGATTTGACCAATGAGCGCGCGCGGTGCTAGAGTTGTCAGTCAGATGGCACCAACCCGTTTTCCGAGAGGTTGTAAAAATCCTTTTTACAACCTCTCGGAAAACGGGTGATGATGATGATGATGACGAAGACTGTTTATGTCATGTATACGTCAGCCAAGATGTCAGATGTTACACATCATAAGCGATTACTGTAGGTAAGGCTGGCTCGTTTTCTTAAATTAACATTTTACTAAATAAATCTTAATGTCTCAAATACAGTAAATTACTTTACCTCACAGCCCCTATAAACCTACTGTTTGAAGTATTCCCCTGTAAACAGCTCTTCTAGAAATAATTTAATTTAAAAAATAGTCGCTTTTCGAGTGTGTGTGTGTGTGTGTTCGCGTTATTCTCCTAAACTCCGCAACGGATTTTGATGAGGTTTTCACCATAATTTTGAGAATTTATCGCCTTATTTTGACGTGAATACGTCTTCCATAGTGGGAGGTTATTCAAAAAACGGATGATAACAAAATCGAGGGATTCAGTGTGATGCTGCAGCTACGTATCTATCATCTACATCCAAAATTTAATTACACCAGTCGATAGCTAAAGGATTAGAGCGACACCCCTTTTTTTTGGGGTGTCGCTTAAAGGTTAATGCGTCGACTTAGAAGCTTGATTTTTTTTAGTACTCCAAGGGACCGTAGTCCTACGTATTTGATGTTCATATCAACTTAATACCTCCACGCGTTCTTGAGAAAAAGGGTCTCGACAGACTGATAGACGCACAACGAAATGATCTTATAAGAGTTCCGTTTTTTTCCTTTTGAGGTACGGTAACTCAAATTTTTACTTCTACCACAGATGCTAGCATACCAAATAGAACAGCTAAAAGAAGACATAAGCGGCAAAGAGACAGGGCTCAAAACCTGCGAGGGCGTTCTCGCCAAGTGCAACAAGAAGAACGAACAGCTGCGCATGGAGATACAGGCGGGCCTTGTCAAGCTGTCCGAGGCACGCGCGGACATCACCGCCTTGAGGCAGGAAGAGGCGAGGCTTAATAGGATCGTGCAGGTTAGTGAAATTGTTTGTTAAATCTGCCTAGCCTTAGGGTGCGGGCAGCGTTCGATTTGACCGGACAAGTCCTTTAAGAGGCCTGCGAACACGGCTGGCAACTACAAATCGAGATGTTTGCAAAATTCAATTCCAAGCACGTTGCGCTAGTGTGAGTGCCTGTCGGAGCGATATACGCCTACAGTGAGCAATACTACCACGCACACATTGACAATTATTGACAACAATTATATACCACGCGCACGATAGTACTACTAGCTTTCGAAAATGTATGATAAATTTGGATGTGTTCCGTAATACCAAAAATTATGAATGAAAACTTAATATTTTTCTATATTTTTACTTCAAGACACAAAATGTTGGACGATAAATAAACTATCTTCTTCTTCTCGTATGGTTAGTGACTAACCTGGTGTCAGAGTTTTTAATCCGCTCATGGGCCTCTGACTTGACTTCACACGCCGTCGAGAAATATCTCTCAGGCATGCCGTTATCCTCACGATGTTTTCCTTCACCGTTTTTGAAGCAAGTGATAATTATACAATACACACATGAATCCGAAAAGTCAGAGGTGCGTGCCTTCAGTTCGAACTCGAGACCTATGACTTGGCAGTCTGACAGTCACACCACTAGGCTATCACTGCTCAATAAACTATTACAAACTAACTCAGTGTTTTTCAACCATTTTCATAACGCGACCCCCTTAGTACGAAATTTTTTTCGCGACCCCCTACCCTCCACTGTTTATTATCTTTATTTTATTATAATACAAATATCAAATACGTACAACATTTTTATAATTACATATCGGCTAATTACATAATTAACGGACATATTACATCGCCAAACGCCTCCACGGAAAAGCAAGCACTTGCCTCCTAATGAAATCCTAAGTATATTTTAGGGTAATTACCAGTAGAGTAATTAAATTTTTAAATGCAGCTATAGATGAGTCAAGTTTCAGAACCAACCTAAAAGAAAATCTGCTGGAATTATCAAAAGCAACAAAACTTTTTTTTTTTTCCTGAGGCCCCCCGACCCCCAAGAGGCGTTGCGACCCCCTGGGGGGTCGCGACCCACACGTTGAAAAACACTGATCTAACTGATCCAATTTTTGGTCTCTTAAGACAATCATCTATAAACCTTCATACATTTTTAGGAAGGCGACTCAGCCCGCGCCAAGCTGATGAAAGAGCTGGAAGGACTGATGAACGAGCGCGACGTGGTGGGCGCGCAGCTGGTGAGGAGGAACGACGAGGTCTCGTTGCTGTACGAGAAGATACGGATACTGGAAGTCACGCTGCAGAGAGGTGAGTGAATGAGGCTGATTCTTGGGTAGGCAAGGTCATGGTAGATAAGAGCTTCTTGATAAGTGAACTCGAGACTAGCTAAAGACCTGTGTCAGCGTTTGGAAAGACAATAGACACTGGACAGTTTGTTTCCAGATAAATTTGTTTATTTATTATGGCACTCCAACGACTAGATCACAAAAACATTCACAGAGAGCATGTCATATTATAACTTACAAACTACAGCGAACTTGTCACTTAAAGGTGTGCACAGCACTGACATAGTTTGCCTATTAATAATTAAAGTGATAATAAAAATAACAATCTCTCGAGGCTTTCGTTAGGCGGTTGGATCAAGCGCCTGATTCAGAAAGCAGTACTCCTCGATGCTCGCATTGTGAGGAGGTTCCTGTCTCTCCAGCCCTAACCACCGGTAGCTTGGACCCTGCTCCCGACACCGGCGGACCTCTATTTTTTATATTTTTAAATGTTATTTTAATTCTTTTATTTTAAGAAATATTTAAAAATGTAATTTAATACGAACCAAAATGAATAAAGGATAATAACAATAATAAAAAAATTACAGTTTTTGTATGAAACTAACTGCCACGTAATTTAACCAGAACTTATCTGGGGAACAGTTACCTATCTATCTATACCTTGGCTAAAAAAGTATTCAAGCAAATAAAAAGCAAAAATGTAAAATACAAATTAGGTTCAGTATTTCAATTTTCTTAATGTCCCTCGGCAAACTTCGTGTTTCGTCAGTCGTCAGATTTCTATCAGTTGCCCTTTGCACTTGGTGCAGACCGGATGCTTTCAATCGACTTGGAAGTTTAAATATAGTTGCTAATACTCTTTAAACTTAATGTAATTTATTTAAAAAAAAATGGAAGGAGAGCTGGTCAAGTCGCAGGCACGACAGATAAAAAATAAAGTTTTATAGTTCACACGGAAATCAAAACAAAACAACAATAAAGTACTTAGTTCTGAATTCAAATTATTATACACTATAAATCTAATAATTGATGGACATGGAAATTAGCATTCGTTTGTATTCGGAAATGCGATGATTCCCGAGGGACATTAAGAAAATATAAATACTGTATCTAAAGAAACTATATAGACCCGAGATCAACATTTTTTTTTATTTTTATTAGCAATCTAAGCCCATCTATATACTGTGCTTAAGGATGGTCTGTACCTACCTATCGGTAAATCCAAATTCCTATAATTATCTTCAAAGGTGAGCGCCAGTACGAACAGCGTGTGGAAGACATCAGACTCCTGCGACTGGAGATCATCAGACTGCGCAAGGAGAAGAACTTGCTCTCCAAAGGAATTGAGAACATGACTGATTTGAGACTTGAAGTAAGTTGTGATTTTTGCTACGGTATCTATCACACAATAAAAGGCCTGTGTCTACATTTTTTTTTTGTCCGTCTTGTAGTTTATTAAAAAATATTAAACACATATTTTTGCTTTTTTGACGTAATCAAAAGATTACGGCGATACATTGAGTTAAAATGTGGCATGACGTCACGCCTTGCTAGATTTAATACTGAGTTGTGACGTACCGAGCCCCCACTGCCCAACTTTAATTACTTGTTTTCCAAGTTATTTTTGATTAATATGATAAAACAAAAAATACGTGTCTAAAATTTTTTTATTATCTGAAAGATGGACGTATTTTTTGAATTTGAATCAGTCGATAAATCTTTGACCAGATATTTATCCATTTAATTCCTACTTTAGTAAGTCAGTTCACAGTTGAGTAATTAATACCTACTCTGTTTGATAAGCTAGCTCTAGAAGGCTGGAGACCGTATTAATATTAAAAATAATTGACAACATTATCGTAGAGGAACTCGTGGCTTAGTAATAACAGCCGCACGGGTCGATCCATCAGGTTTACGCTTACGGGGGTTGGTCCGTGGATGGGTGACCATCTTTACATATCGAGACTCCTCCGTGCGTCGGAAAGCACGTTAATCTGTTGGTCCTGGCTGTCATAAGTGGATCTTTGACAACCAGTTTTACCAAGGGGTATCGTATTACCCAGTTACTGGGTTGTGGAGGTCAGACAGGCAGTCGCTCCATGTAAAATACTGGTATTCAGCTGCATCCGGTTAGACTGGAAGCCGATCCCAACATAGTTGAGAAAAGGCAAGGCAGATTGATTTATTGATTAACACCTTTTACCTCAAATTCGGTTTGCTATTCATTCGAGCGTACAAACGTTTATACTTACGCACTTAGGGTGCAGATTTTCTATCATCGATAAATGATAAATGATTTTATTTCTGTAAGTAGGTTTGTACAAACACTTTTACACGTCAATCATATTTTAAAACTAGATGAGGTCGGCGTTTCCTATCTGACTACTCTGAGAAGAAAGGCCGAAACAAACTCAGAGGTCTCAGTCTCTTTTAAAGTCCAGACATAATCTTGGTCAGATCATGTGAAGGCCATGTGGATTGGTGTCTGAAGTGGTCTTTTGAGGAAAGCACCACACAGATTGAGAGGGCCTGTCCAGTCAGTGCACGCATTTGTCAGTTATCGTGCAGCTCAACTCAGAATTTAAGGAGCTCAACGATTCGACGAACAATACCAAAAACAGGACATTTGGGTAGGCCACTTAAATTACTCAAACTGTCAGACCATGATTAGAAGTAACTGAGAAAATATTAAAAACAAAACAAAAAGGAATGACCCACAGAGTCTTCACATTCACAATAATTAAAATAATAAAATACTTTAAAAGTAAATATTCATGTCATTGTTTATATAAAATTCATTAATGTCAATGTGTATATAAAAACCCAGAAATAATCTTGGTCAGAGAATCCTTATTTAGACTTCCTCTCTCCTCAGGTATTTAACCTAGAACGCGAATTAGGCCGGGAGCGCCTTCGAGTGAGGGCCCTCGAGGAGGCGCTGGAGACTCCTCTGAACGTGCACCGCTGGCGCAAGCTGCAGGGCACCGACCCGGAGAGCGTGCGCCTCACGCAGAAACTAAGACTGACGCAGAAGTAAGTGGCTTTGTGTTCGTTGAAGTAAGTAATATCTGTTCCAAAAGTGTCTGATTAAAGAATTCTTACGCAATCACTGAAGGAAACTAACTAGTAAAGTAGTAACATATTCGTTTGTATTTAGAAAGTTTGAACTTTATATCTCAATATTTTTCCAGAAATAATTATTTGAATGACATGATTAAATTGTAATTGAAAAATTACCGATCAAAAATTTTTTGAAATTAGAATTTTGGGTTAAAGTATTCAAACAATGAAATCAAAGTACATTTTTTAAGTGGAACTACGAATTGGCATCCACAGGAAGTTTCAGATCAATCTGTTTACGTTTTCACCGGATAGGTTTTGGAGCAGTTCAGCATCAGCTGGGTAATTGCGGCGTAACACACTTACAGTATCAATGGCTTTCATTTTGACGGTTCAACAACATTCATTGCGTTATTTCTTAGATATTTACTCTAATCGTTATTTACGTTGTTGAGCAATATCCTTCAAAATCATTCAGATTGTGATTGAAAGTGTGTTACGCAATTAGGGTGCTGGGGGTACCTAATCGTTTTGGAAAAAATCGACTTTGTAGGGACTGACACACAAATCACATAAGAATGTGTGACATTATGTTTCTAATGCTCGATGATTCATAGGTACGAGGGTGAATCAAAAAATTCTTGGAATCAATATAAAAAAATGCAAAGATTTAAACAAAAATATTTTATTTTTCTACATAATCTCCCTCCAATGCAATGCATTTAGAATAACGCGTTTCTAATAACTTTCTCATTTCTTGTGAAAAAAAAATGTTTTTCTTGACTCTCGAAAAACTACTCTACGGCAGCCATAACCGCGTCATTATCGAGAAGTTTTGTTCCACGAATTTTCTCTTTTAATTTTGGGAATAATTGAAAATCATTTGAAGAAACAACACGCCCAACGACAGTTTTCCACGACGTTTTTCTTTAATCGCTTCACGCACTTTCGGAATTAAATTTCCATAATAGGGTCCAGTAATCGTCTGGCCTTTTGGCATGTAATCAATAAAAAGGATTCCTTTACTATCCCAGAACACTGAGGCCATAACTTTGCCAGCGGTAAGAGCACCTCGAAATTTCTTAATGGATGGAGAGGATGGTCGTTTCCAAGACATGCTTTGTCTCTTAGTTTCAGGATCGAAATGGTGGACCCACGTTTCATCCATGATGACAAGGCGATGGCAAAAATTATCCGAATCACGCTGGAATATTTCGAGATTACGCTTAGAAATTTCCAAACGTCGCTTTTTGTTTTCGTCGGTTAACATTCGTGGCACCCATCTTGCCGACCCTTTTTTGAACCCCAGTGAATCAATTAAAATGGATTGACCGCTACCAAATGATATCTTTAGGATCTCAGCTAATGTTTTATAGTTATTTTTCTGTCTTCTAAAACCAGATTCTCAACCTTTTTGACATTTTCTTCCGTAACGGAGGTTGAAGGCCGCCCAGAACGCGGGTCATCTTTACAGCTTGATCTACCTCTTTTAAATTCAGCCACCCGGTACGCAACCGTAGAATAGGGTACAGCATCATCCCCTAATGTCTGCTGAATGTCCGAAAAAATTTCCTTCGTAGACATTTTTTTCAAACAGATATTTTATAAGCGCACGTAGCTCACTTTTATCCATAATTATGGGTTTTTGCGCAACTCGTTGCACAAAACAATTTATAACGTACGAACGAACTGAGAAAAACGAGTGACAGTTTGCATAAATGTTGTGTGATTGACACTCTTTAATTTGTATATCGAACTTCTCCCAAGCAAGTTTTATATATATATATGTGTCACGGCTAAAACCCGAAGTGCGGCTACACCTAGTTTTAGCCGGCTAGAACTAGGTGCGGCCGGTAGCAGTTGGTTAAAGTTAGTTGTAGCAAAGGAAAATGGCTGAAAGGTAGGTTAGGTTAGAACTGTGACCACATAACACACCGCACGAGCCGAGCGAGCGAAGCGAGCGGTGCCGCGGCAGCGGCCGGCGAGTGCCAGGATCCATTTAGGCAAGTTTAACCAACTGCTACCGGCCGCACCTAGTTCTAGCCGGCTAAAACTAGGTGTAGCCGCACTTCGGGTTTTAGCCGTAACATATGCACTTCTAAGAACTTTTTATTGACCCTCGTATACTCATATCATACGGGTTCTGTACCTATGTTGTCTGTTAATTATACAAACGGTTAGTCAGACACGGAACTGTTATACTTACTTAGTTATGTTTATAATAGAAAAGTTTTAGAAAACATTCCTAAGATGCCTTTTTTTTTGTTTCCGTACATGTACCCTACCAACTATTTTTATTTTTAGGGACGTTAGGCTTTAACTCGCTGGTGGTGAGAAGAGGTCTTGATCAGCTCACGGTAGCCTGTAAGACCTTACGGGGACGTATCGACTGCCCAGAGCTCCATGGCCTTTTCTGCCGATTATTTGTGCCCGACAAATACATTGGACACAGTCAGAGCCGCCGACACAATCTGTTTGCGCAACTGTCATGCAAAATTGTAGCCAGAGCCGAATCCCCAGTCTGTCGTACCCTTAAGATGCTAAATGCCCTTCTGACTGCCAATCCTGAATGTGATGTGTTTGCGGATGAATGGAGTAAAATTATGCGTATATGTCTGGTGTTCTGTGAGAGAAAGTATGCTCCACTAAGCTGTTCCGAGTTAGGTTTAAATTAAATTATTGTCAAAGTTATAATTGTTTCTATGTTAATTAATGTAATTGGTGTTGTACCGTTTTAATTAACTATAAATAAATAAAATAAAGAGTTACGCGATAGAAAAACAGGCAACTTCTAGGTGAAATTTATCTGTAGATTTAGCGCTGTGCGACCTGAATTACACTTTATTGTGTCATAGCAAGAGTCGCTTTTTATTTAAATAATTTTGCGGAGTTAACCATCTGTATTCATCTGTCCCATTACCTTGACTTTTTACCGAAATCCTCGTACGTCGTGCTAATGTCCAACAGTAATTAATCAGTATAACTCAGTAAGAAATCACAAGCAAATAAGTTCTATTAATAAGTCATTAGTAATTGTCATTAGTAAATGTTTTGTGGGAATTCCAAACGAATGCTTTTGTTTTATTAATTTTAAAATTAGCACATTTTCTTTAAACGTTGCTGGGAACACTATGACTTTCTCGTGTATCGTAAGCATTCGTGGGTGTAATTTACACCCTTCGTAAATTTTCTGTGTTCACATTTTATTACAGAATATGTTTATAGTTTCACTAGCTGCACCCCGCGGTTTCACCCGCATAAGTCTCGATTACGTTGGAATACCGGGATAAAAAGTATCCTGTCCTGCTCCGAGTCATGGTCTACCCGTGTGCCAAATTTCATCCAAATTTGTTCAGCCGTTTTAGCGTTAAAGCGTAACAAACAAACAAACTCACTTTCGCATATTAGTTAGGATGGAGGAGGCTATCTATTTCATAAAACGATCAAAGATTGAGTTTGTAATTTGAATATACGGATAAAAATATACGGATAAGTCGATTTTCCTGACTCGACTATTAATTTCGTTGGCTTGACACACATAAGCATCCTTTTTTTTTTTTTTTTTTGGGTGGGAAATTATCAAATAACTTCTCCCGCTCTGGGTGGAGCGGGAGGGCGTGTCAGACTCTTATTGACTAAAACCCACCCGTGTTCCTTCAGTTGCCATGTTGCCGGGGGGCCACGATTTCCCTTTCGGCCCGTATTCGCAGCCCCGGCAGGCATTGGCCCTAGCGGACCCCGTCAATTCTGCTGACATCTCTTTCAGGCGCGCGTGGAACACAACGCGCCGTCGACCCGGGCTTGGTCCTTATCGGACGGCGAGCTACCCATTGCTCACCGTCCGCAAGCCCGCGCCTACGGTGACCGGAAATCTGCCTGTGATTCCCGACGCCCATGGCGTCTCCTCCTGCGGCGGTTAGGGGCGCGAGGGCGCGAAGTTTGCCTCTCCCTCACGCGTTCCGCCTCCTCCTTCGCGAGCATTACTGTTTCGCAGAAGGAGGTGACGGCCTCCCATTTCCTCTCGCTACGTACAGTCAGCGTCAAATAGTTAGTGACACTCAGGGTATTCAAATAAATAGACGCAACCAAAAAGTCAATAATATCGGTACAAACTAAGTTGTCTTATTGTTGTCAACAATATAGTCGCTCAAAAGGTCGAGACGTTTAAAACGTCATATAGATCGGTTCAGTCAAACCGCCATAAATATGGTTACAGTCATCCCGCCAATGGTATCCAAGCATTATAAGTATTCAAAAATATGGAACACATTAGAAAAATAAACTTTACGGCTTTAAATATTGAATATTATTTCTCACGTCAACATTTCACAAAATCAAATGGATAGAAACTTCTGCTGTCCTTTTCATTTTAAGCATGACGTCTATGACGCAATTTCTATGTAGCGGTGCACACATTCAGTTCGCACGTACGGTTTTGTCTCCAGAAGTCCAGTTAGCCATCGTGCGGTGCGGAAGAACGTGGTGCTGATTAATTGTCGAAAAGTATCCCGTATGTTTATGGAACATACGTCATGACGACTTAAACGATAGAATTGACTTTGTACAATCTCTGCATATACCCAATAGCATCGCTTTCTTTTCTTTCATTCTTTTGACAAAAGAATTGCTAATAGAAATTCGTCATCTCCATTCTTTTTTAAAATATTTTTTAATTTCATAAGCGTTCTTCGATACAATCGCCACAAGCTCTGGCACACGACTGGAGAGCGTAGATAGAAACCGAATACAATCAATCGCCTGTATGCGGTACTCGTCCGATCGGGTTTCCGAATTGGAGAATCGGATCAGGTACCTGACATGTGCGGCCACCCTTACATGCTAGTTTATTTTTCTAATTTGTTCCATATTTTTGAACACCTATAATGCTTGGATACCATTGGTGGGATGACTGTAACCATATTTATGACGGTTTGACTGAACCGATCTATATGACATTTTAAACGTCTCGACCTTTTGAGCAAGTACATTGTTGACAACAATAAGGAAACTTTGTTTGTACCGATATTATTGACTTTTTGGTTGCGTCTATTTATTTGAATACCCTGAGTGTCACTAACTATTTGACGCTGACTGTACCATGGCCCGAATCAGTGCCGGACGCGAGAGATCACCGCCGCCGATCGCCTCCACGAGGACACGGCGATGCCCCGCCCAAATACACATAAGCAGCCTGACCTTTAACAATCATCTATCGGTAGTAGGCCATTCAAAATTACAAATATTTTTTTCCGTGCGGGAATCGAATCGGCGGGCGCGGCGACACAACGCAACAGCCATTCGCTCAACCACTGCGCCAACAGTGACGTCAATGCTTTATCAATTTGCCACTCTAGCCATTTCGTAAATTTTATGTATACTGCGTTCGTGATTCAGTTTTCAAACATGTAAACAAATATAGCTGTCCCCGGCGAATAAAATGGTAATGTGCTACTACGATAGTTTTAAGTTTATTGCATATTCGATATTTAGAGGTCCGATTACACTCTGTCAATATTTTTTATTCATTTCCAACGGTTATTTCAGAAGTTACGAGATTTTAAGGTGTATTGTAATGAATGTAAAAATCACGTTTCTTTTGATAGTTGAACAATTCCGCTATGTAGTATATAAATTTTTTTTCAGTATGTAGTTAATAAGAGTTTCACAAAAAACTGTTTTTTTATTTTTCCTGTAAAATTTGGTTTTTACGATTACCATTTCATTCGCCGGGGACAGCGATTATATCTTTTTGAAAAAACTACTATTATAACCATACATTAAGTTCAGTTTGCGTTACAATTTCAAACATTTTAGTGACTTTTTATCCAAATTTATCGACCTAATTAATATAAATTCGATAACTAACCAATTACTTACATAAATTATGATAAATAATAATATTGTTATAGTAAAGTCAACAAGGATTTGATTAGACTTTAGAGACATGACTTTTTAAAGAAAAGGTACAAAGGGATCATCAAGGGGTATACTTACTGAGTACAAAATTTGCCCTTCACACCATTTGATCTTCAGCGGGCTTATGTCATTAGGCAATTATATCTATAATCGTTTAAAAAAAAACATTCATGTCTCAACGCAATTCTAAAACAAATTAATTTAAGGCCAACTTTTATTAATGAGCAGATCTATGCTAGAACGCTGCACCGGATTGATGGAGACTTGTCACGCGTCCTGCCGTGTCTTAACAATCATTATCGCAGTGATTAGTCAATTTAGTCGATATCTGCTTTCGATGAAATTTCATTAGAATAAGTATAAAGATCTCCTCTGATTACAATGACATGTTGAAGAGATTAGGTCACTCTAAATGACTGCATACCTATACATAAATATATTATTGTCATCCTGCAATGGTGCAAAAACAATAAAATTAATTTCATTTCACACCAATAACAGCAGTTTATGCTGTTCATTTTCCGTTAAAGAATAAAATAATAAGAGGTACCGACTCATAAAAAGTATAAAATTAGCACTACCCCCAAACTTGGCAAGACAATAATATTAAAACTAAATGATCGATCGATCGCACATGCCCTTGGTTTAAAAACCACGGTTAAATTAATTGTATAAAACAATAGCGTGACGACATTTATTATCTGTTAGACAACCATAAACAAACATTGACACGAATAAAAGTAATTCAATAAAGTCATTGAATGAAGTCCAAAAACGTAAACAGATTAGGTTAGTTTACTATAGAATGAGGTTTCATTAAGAGTAATTGCAACAATCGGTCAATGTAATACCTATCTTTAACTTTTGATTAAGAATGTCGTAATGTTACAAAAAGTGCGGGACTCCGAACAGACCATAGAGCACGGAATTTCCGATCTCTAGAGATGGCAATACCTACCTACCAGCTAAACGGGTTTTGTCGACGGAAGAATAGACAAAATTACAGATTGTGATTGTTTATCTATCATTTTGGCTATTCTTCCGTCGACAAAACCCGTCTCTGTTGTGGTCAAACGAATCGTGCTGCTGTTCTAACTTAACAGACAGCTGTGCTGCTAAAAAAACGTGTTTATTTTCAATTTAGGGCAGCTTTTTTTCCACAATTTTCATTGTATGAGGACGCCTAATTACTTCCAATCATTATGGAGTTTATTTCATCGCGATAGATGATTTAGTTTAAAAGTTAAGTACACCGTTCGGTTACATTTTTTTTTATTCCTTAAAAACTATAATAATATTTTTTCACCTCTGCTTCTTGCATTGCAGGCTCATGTTATGATATGATGTCATGATGTTATGCATGACCAGTATTTCCTAGTTTGACCAGTTATTGTGTAAGTAGTACCTATGTAGAAAATGAACAAGCTTTTTGGTACCTACCTACATCTTCACTATCTCAACTTGATTCCGGTCGACCCGAGAATTTTCTCCGGATTCATTATAACTTGTTACCATTAAACATAGGTACCTATAGTGTTTATATTTTTGTAATGTCCTTCGGGATTGATCGCATTTCTGAATACAAACGAATGCTAATTTCCATGTCCATCAATTATTAGATTTATCGGTGTATAATAGTTTGAATTTAGAACGAAGTATCTACTTTATTGTTGTTTTGTTTTGATTTCCGTGTGAACTATAAAACTATATTTTCTATCTGTCGTGCCTGTGACTTTAGCAGCTTTCCTCCCATTTTTTAAATAAATTATATTAAGTTAAAAGAGTATTAATAACTCTATATACTTCCAAGTCGATTGAGAGCGTCCGGTCTGCACCTAGTGCAAAGGGCAACTGATAGAAATTCGACGACTAACGAAACACAAAGTTTACCGAGGGAAATTAAGAAAATAGAAAAACTGTACATTTACTTTTACAGAAAAGTGCTGGCTCAGAGCGAAATGATTGTCCTAAAGGATCGCCAGTTGAAAGAAACCCGTAACCTGTACACCGCCGTCAAAGACATGCTGGCGTTGCAGCCCAGTCCTGAGATACAGGTGATTATTAATTTATTATGATGTAACAGTACATATAGCTACATATTTTCTAGGATGATTGTACAATCATCAATTAGGTACATGTTTTCTAGCATTTCATAAGTGTGTTTCGGTTCTGTTTCTTTTAATCTTTAGATGTGTAACATTGAGATCGCGGTCGGTCGCTTTTTCGTAGCCTCCGTAATTAAGTCAGATTTTAGGAGAATTGCTGACACTTTCTTGTTTTTTGAATAACTTTTATTCCATCCAGGATTTAAAGCTGAAACTTTCACGGGTGTTTTATAATAAAATGAACAAATTTGTTATCTATTGTCCATCGTTTTGTATTCAGAGGGAGCTGTGTATTCGATCGCCAAAGAAACACCGCTTGAAATTTGATGAAATCTCAAAGTCAAATCATTTATTTCAAATAGGCCTATGTATGTCACTTTTGAACGTCAAAATTTACAAAATAATAAAATTGATTCTAGTCGCCCCTTCCAAAATGTAGTTTTCGTATGGAGAAGAATGGACAAGAAACCTCTTTATATCTTCATATCGCGTAAAGTTTTTTATCCAGATTTGTACACTTTATAAGGGTTTATGATAGGTATATATGGCTGCTTTTTATTTGTTTGTAAATGTACGAGTAAATCGATTTTTTCTGATTCTTAAAAACAATTAATTACATCGATATTTGTTGATGAATCGAAATACTTATGTTTGAACAAATTAAGGCCTATAACTGGTATTTTTTTTAAACTTCTGCGACGAACAGTTTTCGAGATTTTGAAAATCCCAAAACGTTACCCCAGCAAAATCTTGAATATCTCAAAAACTATAAGATGAACAAATTTTGCTATTGGTATAAATTTACAAGTCATCAAAAGCTATCTTTTCATGTACTTGGTTCCAGGCTAAATGCCTTTTTTGAAAAACATTTTGCTGGGGTAACGTTACTCTAGCAAAATCAGTTTTTCTCGAATATCTTCGAAAACACAACTTGAACAAATTTTGCTATACTTGAACAAATTGCAACTAACTATGAACTAATTATCTGTACTACTCTCATTTCTCTAAGGCGCAACATTTTGCTGGAGTTACGCATACATGATAACTTGCCAATATAGGTACTGCCTTTTTATACAGGGTTATAGGCGATCCATGGATGTAGGAGAGCTCATTTACAACAAAATATTATACGCAAATGTCAACATTTTTGAGTCATTTGACATTTTATATTTTTATTTCATGCATTTTAAAATATAACAAATAGCCCTGTATACTCTACTAACTTTTTTTCGTACGTTTTGTTCTGCAGACCACGCTAACTCGTACGCAACGTGCATTGACACAAAGGACCACCAAGATGAAGTGTTTAATTGCCGGTATGTGATTTTATTTAAGTATATCCAATTTATAGTTTAATTGCCAAATTAATAAAAAATCTAACAACCTAAGGAACTAGCGTACCTGCGCGACACATCGTCAAAATTTCCAAGGTCTAAAGGTTGAGCGGAAAATAAACGTTACATAGACTCTTGGATCATAATTTTTGGAATAAAAAAAAGATGTCAGGTCAAAACCTATTCAATGGATATGACACGATAAAGGTATTGTTACTTGTTTTACCCCTTCTAGAATTAGTTAGGTTCATTAATATAAAAGAAATAATGTCGTAACTTGCATAATAATCGACACGAATATTTGCAAGCCTGCTATCCAATTGACAACAGGACACTAAAGAATAAATAATCACCGATATCGTTACGGGTAGTCAGTGGCGGGGCAAGATCAAAGTTTGATGTGGGCGAGGTACATTTCGCGAGGCCCTCTGGTGCCGCAAGAAGAGGAAAAAAAATCTGTTGAACAGTTGTCAAATTTTTAGGTAGGAATAGGTCGAGTTATAGGATAGGCCATTCAAAAATATTGCGGGTATGTGAACAACATTTTTCTATTCAGGGATCCGTTTGCGTAATATTAAACTTTTAATACGTTCAGTGCCGGGAATCCTCATGTCAATATATTTATCGTTTTAGGACTAGATTTTTTTTTTCGACGCGTTCTCGGCTTTTATGTAATGTATAAACCTTCGAGGTGCGAGGCCCCTCGGACCGCGAGGCCGTAGGCGGTGGCCCACGTCGCCCACGTCTTACGCCGCCTCTGCGGGTAGTCTCAAGCCCGACCCAAGACACCGCCTGACCAGTATTACCAAGGAGTATTGTGTTACCCAGTTACTGGTTTGTAGAGGTCAGATAGGCAGTCGCTCCATGAAATTCCAAAATACTGGTATTTAACTGCATCCGATTAGACTGGAAGCCGACCACAACATAGTCGGAAAAGGCCAGGGAAATAATAATGATGAAATTACCGATGACCATGATTACAAGGTACTTCTGTCTTTCAGAACTAAACATGCGTGAAAACCAAGTAAACGACCAGCGCTTGGAACTGGACCGAGTCACCAATGACCTGCATTCGTTCAAACAGAGATACTATGAGATGAAGCGAGCGTTGGATGCGGAGGAAACGAGAAGACTCAAGGTGGTCACGCCTTGCACACCATGCTCGCAGAAAATACAGTAATGACTAAGGTTATGTGGATTTTATTGTTAATTGTTGAAGATTGTAAATCTAGTTTACATGATTTATAATCGAGGGTGAGCTGTTAGCTGTTAGGGCAAGAATCAAAGACACTTTGAATTTACTAAGTCACAATAACGTTATTTGCAACATTTTAATGTATATTCATATTCTTATGAAACGCTCACGTTCGTTTAAACGAATAGAAACATTAATTGAATAAGAATAAGGTTCATAATTATCTGTATCAAACGCTTATTTAAAAAAAATCAAAGTGTGTGTCTGTGAAACTTGCCCTTAGACTTTTAGCTACGTTTTTGATCATACTTACCCCAGGTTGCAGAATTGTGGTTGTTTTTGTCAACCAATCACAATAGCTCACAAGACTGATTAGCAACTTGGGAGTAAACTACAGACCGTTCATTATAACTTGTCCCTTGCCGTCATGTTGGTACCATTGCTTGTCAAGCTTAGTTTCAATACTATAGAGTTCAAAATGGCGACTGACAGAACAGTGCTACCAATCGCGTCACGGTTCAAGTTAAAATGAACGTACTGTCTGCTGCAAGGGTTTTTCCAGTGCACTTTAAGACATTGGCAGAATAGTCGACATCGGCTTTGCTTGCCATTTAATAAAAATAGAATATAATGCTGCAAGGATATTTTGGTGCCTGAATGATGTTGACAGGGTTGTTGGTAAACATTTGTGAAATTATGTCACAGAAATTGTATTGAAACAATATGGCGACGTTACTTCCGATTTTGACCAGGCGCCAACATAACCTTGTAGCGTTTGGACCTACAAACTGACAAATCAAATATTTCTTCAGTTTTTTATACAGACCGTTCACTATAACTCGTCCCTTGCCGTCATGTTGGCACCATTCATGGCGACTGACAGAACAGTACTACTAATCGCGTCACGGGTCAAGTTTTAATGAACGCACTGTAGTCCTTTCATAGTTTTGTACCTCTGATTTTGCATCACTGCCAAAATCAGTTATTTTCATTCTCGTTTTAGAGCGGTTTCGCACTACGTCAGATCCGAATCCAAATTGGGAATGTTCTAAATTCGGACGGAGAAAGATCGGATCTAGTGCACAACCCCTCATACAAATAGTACTGTGGCTACTTAAAGGTAAGGAGGTAAAAATAACTGTGAAAGGGCAGCAACAAAAATATCCTTTAAATTTTCTAAAGAGTTTTACTATCTACCATTACTAACGTTTTTGCATTAGTAATAATAATTATTATAACCCTGAAGTGTTGATTTATTTATTAGGAATAATATACGTGCCAATTTGTACTAATGATCTCATTACTGCATGAAATGTTATATTTGTAAAACTTATGTTTTGAAAGTTGCAAATGTGAAATATAATGCAATTGTATTTTATTATAGTAGACCTTTTTCTAACTAAAAAAATGTGCTAGATAAGTATAGAAAGCAGTGGTCGAGATATATCTCAATAGTTTTATTATGTATTAGTAATTTGTTGTAATGTAGTGGTCAATCAGAACTGAAGATGGACGAGGTTGACATTTTTTTGATAATAAATAAAACACTCAGGTAATTAATCCGAAAACAATAGTTTTATTTAAGAACTTTTCACTTTCTCATAAAATATACACATTGTTTTTGTCATTAAACTAAACTGTAAGTAAATACTAATTTTTAAATACCAATTCTCACGATTGTCAAACGGGTGCTCGGCAGGGCGAAGCCCCTCTATTGCGTTTCGGTTCTAAATTTTATATCATGGTGTTCTTTCATGTACAAATTCGTCACTTAAACTCTATTTAAAAAAAATATTCAAATGAAGGATGATTTTGTACATTTTCAAAGTAAAAAAAAAAAAAGAAACACGAAGACATCCGTTTTTCTCGTTAATAAAGTGTGATGATAGAATTCTACAGTCCTTTTGTTGATTACTTAAAAATAACAGTTCGCATGCATGCGCTCGGGCCGGGCCGGGCCGGTGTGGGTACAAACAAATGCGATCAAATGCTTAGACCAGCTGGGACCATGCATCGAACGTATGCTAGTACACAGTATACTCCAGCGCTTTGATACAACACACACACGTATGTACGTCTGAATAACGCGATAATATCTAACTGTGCGGCCACTCTTCTGAGGCTACGGTTGAGACTGACAATTTAATTTGCATACAACATTAGCGTTTCTTCGATTTGTACATTTTAGCTCAGCATTATAAGCTATTCTGTCATTGACAAGATCAGGACAAGCGAAGAAGCGTGCCTTATTCAAGTTTACATGAATCCTATTAACATTGATGGGAGCTGTATATTCCATCATAAGTTTTCACAACTTACTATTTGCTCGACTGTAGTAAGTGTTCCTGTAAACCTCTGATTCTACTTTACAAGTTTAATATGCAAATATAACTTATCAATCGACTAACTTTGACTGACCATTGAATACACACGACGTATTTAATCACCCTTGAGCAAAGACTTTCCATTATAAAAAAGCTGGTTCCAAATTCTGCCGCGAACTCTGCGCTAAAAATATGACGAGGGTAAAGCCTGTTCATAGACACGTAAACTATCTGTATTTTATTTATTTTCATTTGCTATGGTTTCGCAATTCGAATATACCTTCAACAGTCCAAAAGAAAAACAATAGAATTTTAATTGTTATCGATCTCCAGGAGAGCACCGGACTGTCAAGAGGATATGGAACCATAAACTATTGACACGGTGAAAATATCTACTCCAAACAGTGGGTCATCGCCTTTGTTATTGGCAGATTTAAGACAGTTAATACTTTGCCTCACCTCCCCGCACAAACGCCGCGATGCTCGACTGTGTGGAGTAGAGTTCTGACATGTTATCGCATTATTTACACGTACACGTACACTCTGAACATACATGCTTCGGCCCGCGATCAAAACACGCATTTTACCATAACAGTATCTATATATAGCTGTCCCAACTTACCAAATACAAACACAGAATCAACTATTCGCTCATATCGCGCGACGTTTGCATCGAGACGGGCGTGCGTTTCACAAGGAATCTCATAATCACACTGAAATAAAACTGTGTACATTCA
The DNA here is from genome assembly GCA_949152395.1 of Agrochola litura. Lineage (NCBI taxonomy): Eukaryota > Metazoa > Arthropoda > Insecta > Lepidoptera > Noctuidae > Agrochola > Agrochola litura. The sequence goes on along the minus strand of OX424513.1, from coordinate 17,622,039 downwards.
CACACAAGCCGTATGCACTAATTATATTATTTGTCTCATTTATCAGACGTATATAAAACATTTTCGAGAATGGAGGTGTCCCGACTCACTATATACTTCAAAAGTTTCGTTTTATCACCGGTGCTTTCATATTCAGACACTCTGATAGTGTCGAAATCTTTTCCATCGTAATTTTTATTGTCAGTTAACATGAAATCGACTATGAAAATCGAGGAGCAGAAAACAAATGGAGTGCCAATCCTGATAGTTTTCCCTATAATCAAATTCGGCTATTTAGTGAGGTGCCAGGAGGAGAGAAGTCTTGTCGTTACGTACACACTCCATTTGTCCTAAACCCCGCGATAGGAACGTATTACACTATAAAACAAAATGGAAGAGGACAGACAGACTCACTCGCCGCGGATCGTACCGACGCCGACGCACTAAGACTCACTAATTTACTATTTTATAATATAAAGCGTTGTGTCGCCTCTATGCAAACGCCGCGACTACATATTATATCACTCGTTGGCTTACGACATAGGTACTTATGACATAATTGCGATGGAATCAATAAAACTATTGTTTGTTTGTATGTTTGTTTAGTCGCTCGGCGTGATGACGGTACTGTAACGTAGCGCATCCTCGTCGCCTAATGGACGTCGGAGCTCTCCTGCTTGTTCAACTGATGGTTGGCCGGATCCGACGTGTTGATTGGCTGCAACACAGGGAAGATACCCGTTATTCGATGATCTTAAATACCAAGCAATTTCTATAAAAGTATAAACTAATAAAGGGGCTTTTTGAATTATTTGGCAGATATGATAGGTGAAACTATTTAATGCCAATAAAAAAATGGGTCAACGACCTCGTGTTGTTACTAATAGCTGATTATATTATACAGTAAAAAAAAATAAAAATAAAGCATGCACTAGCTATAGGATTGGATTTATTTTAGGATAATGTAGGAATTGATAATATTGAGCTACTTAGGTCACGTTTTTGTGATCATGTAGCATGTGTCGTGGGAATCACGACCCTCAGTAATGAGGAATACGACGCAAGGATGAGCGTGTGACGGCGTCGTTTAGTTAAGGAAGCATGCGTGGGCGTCAGGGGGCAGGGTGTCAGGCAGATAGTATCAGCTCGCATTACCGCTGGCACTGACCAGGGAGATGGGCGGCTGCGGCGCGTGCGGCGTGTGCGGCGTGTGCGGCGCGTGCGGCGCGTGGCTGGCGGGCGCGGGCGCGGGCGCGGGCGCGGGCGCGTCGTGCACGGCCGTGGTGGAGTGCGCGGCCTGCGCGGCGGCGTAGTACCCGCCGTTGATGCCCTCGGGGTAGGGCGCGGGCGGCGCGGCCGGCGCGGCCAGCGGCGCGCCCTGCATGACGCCGGCGCCGCCCAGGAAGTAGTCCTTGTTGACGCAGTTGCGCAGGCAGTCGGGGATGCGGCCCACGATGGCGCGCCGGATCTCGGACGCGGCCATCTCGCGCAGCTCCTGCGCCGACGCGTCCGAGTAGAACGCCGCGTGGGGCGTGCACAGCACGTTCGGCGCGTCCTTCAGCGGGCCCTGCCACGAACATGCCAATGAATGTCTCTTAATATATAATATCCACTAACTGACACTAACACAAGGTATATACAGCTTGTGACGTAAATAGTCCAACGTTAAGGATTCGAAACACCGCATATTCAACTATCACATACCACAATTTTTTACCATAGATCTATCTCTCATTCGCCAAATGTGCAAAAATGAAAGAATGTCCCATGACATCTCTCGTCATTTTTATTATTTTACAAAAAAATTACACCGTGCTTTACTAATTTGCACTAATATTTTTTTTTTTTTTTTTTAACTATGGCCTCTCGCAGTTTTTACCACTAAGGTCTTGGCTACTTAACCGAACTTTCCTGTGGTGGCCTTAAGCTTCTACACTTAGAGCCTCCAGCCAGGAGCTTTTAAACTATACTAAATTAAAATTAAGCGAGTGCTCGCTAAGGGCACCCCCTGTGGAGTACTAACCTCGGCTTAGGGCATCGCTGAGGGGAGGACAGCAAGAAGGGACAGGCTGGATCAAAGTTAGATTTTCATCATGATTATTATGCGGGGTATTTAAAGCTACGTGCTCAGCTGCAACAACTGCTGGCACCTCGTTTTCGAGCAAGGGTCGGGGAGGAGTTTCATTGACTCGGGGACGCGGTCGCGATCGCAAAGGACCTCGGCGGCGAGGTCGGAATGACGGGAGGCGTCTGTTTTTGTATACTGTACTGGTGGCCCTATTCTGCTCCTGGAGGAGTGTAATGGGGTCATCTGGGTCGGAAAGAGTATGCCTCGGTCGGCGAATCTGACTGATACGGGATGGGATGTAGTCGGCTGATTCGACAATCAGAGGGTTGCGATGTTTGGGAGCGGAGTCAAAGTAACTCTTGGACATGCGTTTTAGGAATTGGCGGATCGTTGGGATCTTACAGTCGAGATGGAGGATCTCGTTTCTGACATAAAAGGGGGCTCCCGTGGCCTTACGAAGGAAACGGTTCTGTAGGGTCTGCATCCTATGGATGGAATGGGGTTTTGCGTGAGCAAAGACTGATCCCGCATAGGTCATGATGGGGCGAATGCACGCTGTGTAGGTTCGCAATTTGCACTTTAGTGACAATTTGCTGCGTGCATTAAGAATGAAATGAAGTCTACCGAGAGCGAAAGCGGCTCGCGAGCGAACCGACTTTATGTGCTCTGAAAAGGAGAGGTGGTGGTCGAGGATAACACCGAGGTACTTGGCTCGCTTCTCCCAAGGGATCGGCTTGCCGAACAAGGTGATGGGTCGGGGGAGGGGGGCTTTGGATTTCGGTTTTGTGAATAAAACCGCTTGACTTTTGTCGGGATTTACCTCGATTCTCCATTTTCTGAACCAGGCGCCAAGGTTATTGACAGCCCTTTGCAGATTTAGGAGCATCGTTTTGGTATTGCCTTTACAGATGATCGCAGTATCGTCTGCGAACAGAGCCAAGTGCGTCCATCTGTGTTTGGGAATATCGCTAGTGAATAGCGTGAATGCGAGGGGAGCTATCACGGAGCCCTGAGGGACTCCAGCCCTTATGGGGCGGGGAGAGGATAGGGCTCCTTCGATACGGAAGCGGAAGGTGCGGTTCGACAAGTAGTCTCGAATGATGAGCACGAGACGATCTGGCACACCGAGTTTGTAAAGCTTATATATTAAGCCGTTGTGCCAGACTTTGTCAAACGCTTTCGCAATATCGAAGAAGACCGCACCTGTCTGTCGGCCTTGGGTGAGAGCACCGCTGACCAGCTCGACAATACGGTGGACCTGATGCACGCTAGAGTGCTGAGTTCGAAAGCCGAACTGCTCGTTGGGGATGAGGCCCTTGGTCTCTGCGTAGTCTCTGAGACGCTTATAAATAAGCCTCTCATAGATTTTGCCGAGGACTTTGAGCAAACTGATGGGGCGGTAGCTAGAGGGCTCGCTTTTAGGCTTGCCTGACTGTGGCCTCTTTCCACGTCTGGGGGAAGATGTTATTGCTTAATGCACCATTGAAGATGGTGGTAAGTAGCATGATTAAGTGGGCTGGGAAGAGCTGGACCACCCTATTGGTGAGTCCGTCTGAACCGGGGGCTTTACGAATATGGAGACCCTTGATAATCTCGTGTACCTCATCTGGTTCGATGGGGGGCAGAGGGAAATCAGGGTCTTCAACGGGAGGGAGGGAGGTTCTACGTTCGACTTCGGCGTCGACCTCATCGAGGTGAGCTTTGTCTACAGGTAGGGAGCTGGGTTGCACTAATATTTACACCCTACACTATATATCATCACCCTCCCCGCTATCTGTCGTATCTCACAAACTACCGTACCTGCACTGACATCCTACGTGTTCAGAACTTTGTTTCGAAAAAATTCTCTCTAATCATCATGTCTGTGTCGTTTACCGTTTAGAAGATAATCACGTATTTTGTTTTACATAAGTGCAAAAGAAGGGAAAAATATTCTCACCACCTTGTCGTATATACACAAATCTACAGTTAGTGAGTTAAAGATTAAGTCAAAAGTTATTTATAAAGAGTTATTAATTCATTAACATAGCCACAGCTAACGCAACTATATTAACATGATTGTAGCGCTCGATCGAAAAACTGTTGCCCTGGAAAAATATCAATTGCTAGTAACGACAGTTAGCGGGAAGGGCGACGATATGTCGAGCTATGACTCAAATAAACCTGTAGGACTATTCTTTAAAAATCGCATTGTGAAAAATTGATGAAGTAAGCTTGAAGTAATACTGGTATTCAGCTGAATCCAGTTAGCCTGGAAGAAGACCTCAACATAGTTGAAAAAATGCTAGGCAGATTGATTTAAACTGTAGAATAGGCACGGTATGACGTACTTGGAACACGTTGAAGGGCTCGTTCTCGTGCACGTCGAGCGCGGCGGCGCGGATGCGGCCCTGCTTGAGCGCGGCCGCCAACCCCTCGTCGTCCACCAGCCCGCCGCGCGCCGTGTTCACCAGGAACGCGCCTGCAACGGAATACACCACCTTATTCTATGCACCCCACACCAACCGACGACTTACATCATATTTTGGATGCAAAAGCGTGTTTGTTGCTTTGGCTTTCTATGGCCCCCTTTGGAAGTCTTTCACGCAACAACGCGCAACGGCTAAACGGATTTTTTTTTTTGATCGAGGAATGCTGTACCCTCCCAAAAGTTTGTAGAAATTTACTTATAAATTGAAATCAAAAAATGTTGTAACTCAAGGACACCCAAGTCGAGGTCTCACTGCTTAAAATAAAAAAAAAAGAGTAAGTGAAAGGAGTTCTACACTCAAGTGCTTTTATATTAATTTTCGTACGAGGCTTTCAAACTATTTTCCTAGAGCACCACCTAACTTTTAAAGGGCACTGTAGTTTATAGCCCGAGGAGTGACATAGGCCACTACTTATCTAAGAAACATCTCCCGCACGGGAACGAAGCCGCGGACAAAAGTTAATGGTCGCACACACACACTAAGGCTGATTTTAGTCTCACGCTGACCGCTCGCTGACGGTCGGCGCTGATGTAATATGTATGTAGTTTAAGCGCGTATGTACTAAAATCAGCCTAACTGAGAGTGAAGATTGAATTGAAAATTCTTTACAACAATTACGCTCAAAAGAGTTTACGCAGTCACGATATAATTAACTATCGATATTTTCGTATACAACATTAAAAAATGACAGCTACAAATTGCCTAACGTGATTAACACAAGTAATTAGACATTTTCTTGAAAGATGTGTTAATTATGATAAAAAGCACTAAAGTTATTAATTTTATACTTTTTTATTAGATTTTGATGGGCTACATAATTTTTTTATTGCGGAATAAGGCATTTTCGAGCACGAGAATGCTGATTTACTTCTCTAATCATCTGTTTCAGACTAACAGCAGATATCTTTTCAGAAATCAGAATCCTTCGTCCTTTCTGTTTTTATTTTAATTTTACTTTGTTTTTTTTAAATGTTTCTATGAGTATATTTAGTTCGTGTAATAATTTTTCTTACTTTAATTGTCAATTATTAACTTTTCTATAATCAGCATCATTCATCATTATCTTGTTTCCATACTTCTCTTTTAGCTTTCGTAACTGTTCTATTATAACATAATCAGCCTATAATGTTCCCACTGCTGGGACACAGGCCTCCTCTCTGTGAGATGGAGAGAATGGGCTGTAATCTACCACGCGGGCCCAGTGTGGGTTGGTAGAAGCCATTTTTCTAAGACATGCCGGTTTCCTCACGATGTTTTCCTTCACCGTTTTCAGAGCAGTAGTGTATGAAATACACAAAGTAAAGTGCCTGCTTGTAAGTCGTGGCTGATACCACTGGGCTGCTCAATAATAACAAAGGTATAAATGAACGGTGTTCACCTGGGCGCATCTGTTTGATAGTGAACTCGTTGATGAGGTGGTGATTGTGTTCGTTTAAGCTGCAGTGCAATGATACACAATCACTCTGGAATAGGAGGTCCTGGAAACGACAAACATACATTGCATTAACACACAATATTATTTTATCTAATCCAGTTTACAGCTGACAATAGCTCGCAAAAGTTATATGGATATCTTTTACAAACACTAGTGTGCTTTTAAAAGTTTTTTAAGAGAAGTAACTGCCTCTGCCCTGTATGTAGTGCTTGTGCTAGAAATTCCACGTCCCGAGTGCAATAGTGGTCAAAATCGCGCCACTATTCCTGTTGCCAGTCTACGTTTCAGCCTCTTTTAAAACGCTCCGGCTGCAGCTGGATAGTTGACGGCAGGTACCCGAAAAGGGTCTACTGTAGATTTCATCTATTACGTAGTATGTATTCACCTGAAGCGTGTAGACCCTGGTGAGCCCGAGCGACTTCTCGATGCCGTCGGGCAGGTAGGGGTCGTAGAAGATGACGTTGAAGCCGAAGGCCTTGGCGCGCAACGCGACGGCCGAGCCGATGCGGCCCAGCCCCACGATGCCCAGCGTGTCACCGCGGATGCGCGCGCAGCCGGTCGCCGCCTCGCGCACCTGCTCCGGACCTGAAGTGCAAACACGTCAACATCAGCATTTTGACAAAGATGACGGAGTTATCTAGTAAATAAAGACTGATGCGCTACCGAGATTAGAGGATCATCATTGAACAGCAAGCACCCTGAATATAGGAACCGTAGTCGCTTAGATTATATGTTTATGGCCCTGGCTGGAGGCCTTAATTTATTAAGGCATCCACAGGATGGCCCTGCCGACTACCTCCTAGGTTTAACTGTGAAAAGCAATTCAAAGGAAAAAAAAAAAGCAGGATGAGGACTTGTGGGCTCAAGCAACAGGTTGTTTATTTTATTTCTAGTGCAAGTTTTTGAGATAAGATTTGTGCAGACTGGCGCGACGTGACACCGGTAAGGGGTCGTTCATTAACTACGTGAGGCGATTTTTCGAAGGGAGGCCCTTAGTAAGATGTCGTGAGATTTGGTTCGACCCCCTCCCCCCGCCCTAATATCACGTGAGATTTTTCAATAAGCGTAGTTTTTGTGTAAATACGTTAGTCTGTGCTTGATTGCGTTGGATTTATTTAAAAATCTAACATTATTATTTTATTATTTTAAGACTAATTTCTCTTTCTCTCTGTCTCTTTGTATTACATACGTGTGTGTGTGCGTGCGAGTATTTTATTACCATTCCTTCATATTTTTTTCATTTAGTTACTCTCAAACGATGTTAATTTATTTAATTGTGCTTGTTATTTAATACTTAATATGCACTGAGTTAGGAACTTCGTTCCAACCGGGTGTCCTCATGACACCTCTCGTTTTTGAGTAGGATTTAGCCATATTTCACAATATTACACTATTCTTGCGGAGAAAAATATTACGTGATATTTGCCGAGAACCCCCCTCTCCCCCACGTGAGATTGGGAGAGATTCGGCTCGACCCCCCAAAACGCCTCACGTAATTAATGAACGACCCTTTGTTCTACCGTGTAGTTTTCTTAGAAATCGTTTTAAATAGAGTCGCGTCGCGCCAGTCTGCACGAGGCTTTATGCAGTTAAAAACAACTATAACTTTGTTGTTAAGCGTAAAACATTGTAACAACATTATCAGTGTGCATTAATACGTAAATACGATTAAAAATAGCTTCAAGAATGGCTATATTTATCGCCTGCACGTGTCGTGAGCGTAGTAAAGTAATTCATTACATTACCGCCGAGTTTTAGTACCTACATCTCAAGGGCGAACTTCTCGTCATATCATTACGTTAACATCAATTTTATGAATATGAATAACGACAGCCAATTTTTTTGGGTGTTGCTATTAAAAACTAGACAAGTTAAAATGTATGTGAATGTTTGGGAGATAGAATTTCATTTCAGAGTAAGATATGATATAATTTATCAAAAATTTTGCAATAAAACATCGCAATCTACAAATAAAAAAGTGAGGGCTTTTGAAATAATATTCCAATCGGCGTAATTGTGCATTTTGTTGACAAAGCGGTTTTAGTATGAGAGGTAGCAAAACCCTCCAAATTGGACAACCTGTGATTGACTGTGAGTTACAGCAAATGTGGATGTGGGAAAATACAATCAAATCTATTTATAAAACTTAGAACTGAGCCAAGCGCAATGCCATCTTTGTTTAGAGTTTTGAATGTACGCTACTCGAATGACTGAACTGATTTGGGTTATAAATTTTGGCGCTCAGAATGCCTGAAAGTTTGTGTTCATGTCCTGGATTAAGACATAGAAGATAGGCAGGTAACTTGCAACTACTCAACGTTGTGTGTGCTAAATATTGAATTCTTTACATCAGCCTTAAGCTATTGTGCCTCTGACTTGACTTCACATGCCGTCGAGAGATATCTTTCAGACATGCCGGTTTCCTCACAATGTTTTCCTTCACCGTTTTTGAAGCAAGTGATAATTATACAACAAGCACATCAATCCGAAAAGTCAGAAGCCTATGACTTGGCAGTGTGACGGTCACACCACTACGCTAATATTGGCAGTGTAGTCTGAACATGAATATTTTTTCCTGTATACTAACAAGCCTGATCGACTTTACAATGTACCTACACGACCTAATTACCTGGGATGAGAAAGAAACCCCAGGAAACAAGTAAAGAAACGAAAGAAAAAATGAGTTTATTGGCAATAGATAGTGTTATAGACACCTGTTGTAAATTTTGAGTGAAACCCCCAGGGGTTTCACTCAAAATTTAACAAGTGTTGATGCCGGTATACCTGTGAATTTTTTTCCTTCCCGCACCATGTTGGCGAGCCAGTACGTCCGCCGGTACAGGTTCAGTATGAGACACATCGTGGTGTCCGCTACCTCTTCCACGCCGTAGCCTGGCACATTACATACCGCTATGCCTGGAACATTTACAAATCATACATTTACAAGTCAACATTCAAATTATTTAGGGTTTTTAAATTCGAGTCTCATTAGCTGAGGTTTGATAGGTCAAGAACGAATACAAATGAATCTTATGATTGCTCAGCTCATCACATTTATTTGCAACCAACAGCATCATCAGATTTGAGCATTATCCACCAGATTTTAACTTGTTATGTTAAACTATATGGAATTAAGCTGTCACTTACAGCATCCATGGCCAAGGCAAGCCTGTTCTGTGTATTCAGATCCCAAATCACAGTCCCGTTTGTCAACCTCTTTCAAAAACGAGTCGCTACACTGGGCATGCAAATCGGCCCCGTCTTGTAAATTTTAATTTCGTGTCTATCAACTCAAATTTTGTCTTCACTCTGACATTTTGTCTGGGAAGGGTCGACGGTCAATTGGCCAGATTGTATCTACAGCGGCCAATCTAGGCCCGCAATCAGTTAACAGATTTCTAGATTGGCCACTGTATTTCGTACCCGGCTTTCGGACAGATGATCTGCCGGAGTGACGGAGTGTGTTTTTCCACCTGTTTTAATAATTAATTCTACTTTAAAAGATAAATGACACTCACCTAGTTCCCCAGCCGCTTTAACATCAATATTATCAACGCCGGAGCCAATACGGACTATAATCCTTAACGCCTTGAACTTTTCAAGGTCTTCCTTGGTCAGTATAATGGTGTGCCACATGAGCGCGCCCACGGCCTCGTTCAGCACCTTCTCGTGAATCTCTGAGGTGGACTGTGCGTCGCAGAACGCGACTGTCGCGACGTCTTTCAGTATCGGCATCTCGACCGTACAGTCCCGTCCGTCTAATAACGCCACCAGGGGCCTGGAATCATATAATTACTCATCATTAATAAAGGACGTTCACTGTCTTATGTTTAATCCTGAAGTCAGACAACTGATTGAATCAAAAACATACATAGGTCATCATCATAATTTATCATTTCAACCGAAAGATGCGTCGCCTAAAAGGTCCGGTAGAGAAGAATATCAGTAGGTATTGTCTAATAATTGAGTGGCAATGGTAGTCGCGCCTTGAGGAAAACACATCGCCTGCTGCTGCTGTCTGCAGTCGGCTACGGAATTGTACCTAAATGTACAAGTCCGTAGCCGACTGCAAGCAGTAGCAGGCGTCTCGCCGCGGCACTCTGGTTTCTATCATATTTCTATAAAATCGAATTAAACTTCTATGAAGTCGCCTGCTACCGCTGCCTGCAGACGGCCACCGACTTGTACCTTTAACCTCTCGAATGCCGTAATTATAGACACAATTAAAAAACCATTGTGTCTCGTGTAGATCTACGTTCCGGCATACCAAGGGTTAAGGTACAATTCCGTGACGTGTTCCCGCGTTATGTCGCGGCAACACGTATATATTCAGATGCAGTCATATCGGTTACACTGGAAGTCAACTTAGTTAAGTAAGCGATATCAGATATTCATTTATCCTTTTCCTACAGTTTCCACATAATGTGGGAATGAATAATAAAGTGGCAACACAAGATATGAGGGGATGTTATAAGATGGATATGACAACACTGTGAGAGAGAGAAAGAAGAGAGACAAGATGGATGACGGTTAAATAAGACGAACGTGTGTGCGACTAAAAAACTATTTAAAAAATATAAATAGTTTAACAAGTTTGTTCGCTTTTTATTTACAACAATCCCTACATAAATTCTGTATTTAAAAGGTGTTGGACCATTTGTAAAGTGATTATATTTAATTGTCTATTATATTTTATAATCTTTTTATTTTGTTAATTATGATTTCAATCATTACATTTTAACATCAAGCCATATCAGACTCCATCTTAAATTCAAAACTAGTTAACAATTTGAACATTATACAAACTTAGTTCAGTCTTGAAGCATGTTCAAAGATAACATAACATTCTTGGAACGTTATAGTTGTATAAAGTTTCATAGTTTGCTCAACTTCGAAAGCTTTTAGTTATAAAAGTTAAAAAATATGGGAGAACTTAATACATTTATTATGCGAACCAAAAAGATTCACAAAACAAAATGACCTATCCTTACTAGGGCCACTTGCACCACGAATCACTAATGCTCGGTTCCTATAAACAAAAACGAATCGTTTCGCTTAACAATGGCAGCATTTTTTATTGCCAAACTGCACCCTAATTCGCAACACACAATCAACAACATTAATTGCATTATTTACGTTACTGAGCAGACAAATTTTTCGAACATTATGAAGCAGTGGATTAACAATATCCTTCAAAATGTTTCAAATATAACTGATCGTGTATTACGCAATTAGGGTGCAGGACATATAAATAGATTCGTGTGCTAATTTTACCTGTGATAGCTACTTCTATTTGGGAGGGTCTACTATACAAAGCTTGGTCTTTGCTTCATTATTGGTAGAAATACAAGATAAACGGTCCGTAAATTATAGGAATCAGCCATAAATGCAGTAAACGCTAAACGTTTTTAAAACATCATTCTGACATCTCCAAACGATTGACAGAAACGAACTGATGTCTTAAATACGTTAAGCGTTAAATGCATTTAGTGATTTGTGCTGCAAGTAGACATTATTTTAATATAGGTAATACACAGATATTGAGTATTTATTTTAGTTTCTCAGTAATTACAACACAACGCGCACACACATGTATGTCACAACATTTTATTTGATTTAGTATGAGCTTTTTTATATTATCCTATTTTATGTTACCTTTAATTTATTTATTAAAGCGGACAGACACTTCCCTATTTGTGTTTATTATTGTAGCGTATGACGCTGAAAATCAGCGTCAGTTGGTACACTTTGTGTTGCCATCTGACATTATGCTGAGCTGAGGCCCTTATGGCATTATAATCATTGTTTTCTGTTTTTATAGTTAGTTTTAAGGTGCATTTTTCTGTGGTAATGTCAATAAACGCATTTTTTTCTTTCTTTCTTTAGCTTCAAAGATTTGAAGATGTGTCCAAACTTTGAACAGGCAAACATGCTCAAATTACACATTTTGACTAAGTAGTAGGGATATTTACGTATTTCAAGTTATGCCGTTAAGTTAGCAGTGGTGGCCCAGTCGTAACAGCCGCGACTTACGAGTTGTAGGTCGTAAGTTCGAACCCAGACACGCGCTTTACTTTATGTAAATTATTTCATCACCACTGCTCTCAAAACGGTGAAGTAAAACATTGTGAGGAAACCCGCATGTCCTAGAACCGAAAATTCAAAGACATGTGACATCTACCAACCCGCACTGGGCCCGCGTGGTGGATTACGGCCCACTCCCCGTGGAGGCCTGTGTCCCAGCAGTGGGAACATTTATAGGCTAATGATGAAGTAATGCCTAGTGCTGTTTTAATATTAGTAAATTATACTAACATACCGTGCAAAGAGAGAAAGCACTTTCATATCAACTCATACATTAACACTAAGTGGTAATAAATAACATCGTAAATGTTCGTCAGTATAATGACGCAAACGTTACATAAAACGTAAGTGATAAAGAATGTGTAACAGCGAGTTATCAAACGACGATAATATTGGCGACATAACTGGCATACTACTGGAACAACGCGATATATCGACCGACCATTCATAATAACAATAATACTAGCCTTCTGTACTATGTGGAGACAACAATACGACAATAAATTAAAACACTGGCAATACTAATGCATAAGAGGATTTTGGAACCATCAAATAAATCCTAGCATCGAAATTAAAAAAGTGATTTTTTCAAGCAAACTAAATAGTAGTGATGCGCCGACTATGGGTTTTGCCAATCTTTGACTAGCTATAGCGTCTAAACTATTGGATATTTTTTATTAAATTTTCGTATGCGGACTAAGAACGTCATTAGATATACGTTGTTTAATTTACTGTCGTAAGGACGACATTACGACAGTAAATTAACGAGATGACTCCACCTTGTATATCCCACCGAAGCAAAGGCCTCTTGTCATATAGAAGACATGATTCACCACACTTGCTTAAGTGGGCCCTTCCCGATCCGTCTATCGTCAACGCGAGCATGGTCGAAAAGCTTGTTGTTTCATCCAGCGCAAGTGAGAACTGCTAACAAGCAAGTGAGAACGCGATAACATTTTACGAAAAATAACTGGTTTCAGGAAATACGTGTTTTTCAATACGCCTTACAAGTTTGTAAAATATTTTTTTGTAATTTAGAATCTCCATTACATGTGCGAGGTTTCTATACCGACGTTTTCTTTACTTTTACAATTTATAAGTACATTATGAACGGTCAAAGTTGAGATAAAATTTGTGCAAAAAAGCAGATTTTTGGAGGCTTATATTGAATTTGTTTCGCCAAATTTGTATTTTTTTATTTAATAGAAACCTAGATATAGTGCATAAGATACCCATTAGTTTAAAAGATGTGTTACAACCCCATAATCACGTACGAGCGTTTGTATGAAAAGTATGACGTGTTGGCCGCTCTTAAGGCGGATAGGCGATTAATATTAAAAAATACAATAGACGTTGTTATATTTAGTAACCTGTTCCGCTTAACTATGCCTAAAGAACCATAAAAAGCCTATAAGAAATCGACACGTTTCACCTCTCAACGAGGCATCCTCAGGATGACGATTGACTTGTCGCGAGCTCGAACATGGCGTGTTGCAACACCGAGCGTTGGTCGCTGGAGGTGGTGGTTATTTAAATTAACTATAACACCGATCGTCCACCGCGAGCTAAACAAACTAAGTTAGTTTGCAGTTAGTTTAGTTAGTATAGTTTAGTTTGTTTGTGATCTTGATTGTATTTTGTGATTGTACCTATACATTTTGCATGCCTTACGGTAGAATCACTTGGAACTTGTAAATTTTTATAACACCATTGTAACAGTGTTTTTCTGCAAAAATAAAATGATTTGATTTGATTTTAGCTTGCCAGTTTTTCATAAATGTGCGTCCACCCACATGTATGAAAAATTGGTGAACTAAACTAAACTTACTTAGACCCAATGCTCGTCCATGGATTAGCTAAATAACTCGGAGTTAACAGCTAACTCAGGGTTAATCAAAAATAATTATTGGATTAACCCTGAGTTACCTGTTAACGCGCAAATGGGCCTTAGTTTAGCTGGCGGTGGACGATCGGTGTAACTCCAGGTTACCTCACGATGTTTTCCTTCACCAATGCCAATCACGTCCAAGTTAAACTTAGAAAGTACATAATGAATTGAAGAAGTTACATTGACACATGACAGGCGAGACCTGAACCATCAAATCACGACATTCATAGAATAATAGGTTTTTTTTTTTTTACAATAAACAATCAGACAGACGCAAACAAAATGTTTTTAATTTCCTCTATATTGGTTGGCCGTCAATTTCAGGAACACGCTGCAATAAATGGAACAGGCGACGCGACGCAACGCGACGATGCGTGTCAGCGACATAACAAACATAACGTCTTTTTATGTTGTCAGAAAGAATTGTATTTTTATTCTTTATTTAATAAACTAGAAAACAGGTGTCTAGCGGCTGCATAGACAAAACCTGAGCGTCGCCAAATAATGATGTGGCTATTTATTATCCCGCCATCTATATAGAAATCCACGACTATCTACAAATGCCATCAGTAAACTCTGAAATCGAGCGGTACAAAAGACAACACAAGGCACGCCTAACCTTGCATCCAAACCCACTAGTAGCTGAACTGTTAAACCCGACAGCGGTGGTAAAAAGGCTGAAGAGGAACCACCTTCTATAAGTGAGAGGCGCAGCACTGGCTGCTCCACCACAACGCCACTTATCATGCAGCGAATTCGCTCATGGTCTGACGAACGATTGCAAATTGAAATAAAAGAAAAAAATCAATATGGAAAAACTTTCCTAATTCCAAATCATTGTTTATTCACTTTTGATGGGTTTTATCTTTCCCTAAGTAATAATTCCATAATAAAGTGTTTACGAGTGTGACGTTATTACATAAGTCCCGTACATATTAATAAAAAAATCCCAGATCTTGTCAGCTTTTTTGAGCCAAATCCAAAACGTTACTATTCATACAATACACCCCCAGCTTTTTATGCAACACTAAATCTTCTCCAAGAATTTCTATATATTTTATGAAGAAAATCGCAGATAAGAAATACAAAGCAAACAGAGACAATCGACTGTGATAATACCCGAGTTCATGAAAATATGTTTATTATTGGAACATATCAATCATCCCACACGAAAACGGGTTTACAAGCACGTGTACGGGTGGTACTTTTCTATTTTTATCTCTCCCTCTTGCCCGTCAATTTCACCAACTTTTGCCGGTCGCTCGCAAAAACAAACGCAGCTGACTCTACACACGACACGACGGTTTTAAACACCGGATTACGTGATGTTGTGCTTGTGTTTGGTATTAGGTGAATAGGTTAAATAACTTCCTGTGAAAACTTCGTATGAATTGAGTATGAATTTTTGGATGATGAAATGAAATCAAGTCACATTTTTGCTTTTGCATACATATCGACGCCCTCTAACAGGTATATCTTTTCTTTTGACGTAGGTATCTTCAATCCATCAAAAAACCTTTCTGACTGATTAATGGATTATTTAAAACTTCGAATCTAACGCATGCTTTCCTGATACACGAACATAATATAATATTCGCCGTTAAGGGGGATGCGCTAAGCATTTTGCAGGTCACTGTCAGGTTGTATCTTGATTAAAATATGATTCGCGACCGTAACAAATATTGCTTTACAGAATTATAATCATTAAAATCAGCAATATAATTTCTTATCCTTACATATTATAAAACAAAGTCCCCCGCCGTGTCTGTCTGTCTGAACGCGATAAACTCAAAAACTACCGAACGGATTTTCAAACGGTTTTCACCAATGGACGGAGTGATTCATGCGGAAGGTTTTAGTGCATAATTCACTAAGGTTTTGTGTAAATTGGCTGAAATTTGACGAGTATTGTTGAAGATGTCGGAAAAAATCATGCCGTCTGGGAACTTTAAGGCTTGTGCAGACCAGCGCGACACGCGATGCGACATAAAGGCACCGCTCGTCGATGAGCGGTGCCTTTGTGTCGCGTCGCGTGTCGCGCTGGTCTGCACGAGCCTTTAAGCGAAACTAAACCTTACATAAAAAAACTTTTGAATGCAAAACAATGCCAACCATCACACTAACTATTTTTACTTAATTCATTGATTATAAGCTTGTATTGATAACATTTTAAGGTCGGGGTAAAATCAGTTTTCCTAATAGGTCACAGGGGTAACAATATTGAAAAGGTTAGGAACCACTGACTTAGAGAGTTGTATTGATGATTGTTATGATTATAATTCTATAAATAAATATTTGATACCGCCGCGAATCATATTTAGATCAACATACAACCTGATAGTGACTTACAATTGCAAAAAACTTAAGAAAATTTGATTTTCGCGAGCTGACTACCCTAACGCTTTCGCCTTAACCTATTCTAATTTCGAATGTGATATTCAAAGACGTTACAAGTAAGTACAACCGAACTGAAAAAAAGAAAAAAAAAAAAAAATAAAATAAAAAAAATTAAAAATATAAATAGAAAAATAAAAAAATAAAATTAATTAAATTAAATAAATATAAATAAATATATATATATAAATATTAATATTAAAATATTAGTTTATTTATTTTCCATGCCGCTGGATATGGGTTAGCCGCCATATTTGGATATCCGAAATACGTCCGATTACAATATTAATACGCTAGTTTGTTTACCATGTATTGAAACAATATGGGGCGTAGATTTAAATGCGCATAAGACTGGTTACACAATGAATGAAGCGATATGGAACGGTACAGCTATTTTATTAGTAATTAGTTAATTACAGTCATTCATTACTCGGTAAAGTACAATTAAGAAACTTCGCTGTGATTCATAGTTGTTTAACATTGTTAAAACCAGTAACTGTTTCTTTTTCCTTCATGCGTGTTCATTTCTGCGAATGTCCAAAATACGCAGTTTTTTTTTAAGACAATGAAATGAACTTTGTATAATAATATATAACTGCCTCGTTGGTCCAGTGGTCGCAAGCGCTACTGCTGAGCATGAAGTCATGGGTTCGATTCCCGGGTCGGGCAAAGAGTTATTGGGTTTTTCTATCTGGAATTTCTCAGTAGCTTGGAGTCTGGATTTGTGCCCGGTTGATGGCAATAGGCTCGCCCCCTATTACATGGGACTTAAAAACATAACTGGCGAAATGCGGGTGTACCTGCTACAGGGATACCTCTGCCCAACCCTTCGGGGAAACAAGGCGTGATGTTATGTTATGTGTTATGAAATGAAAGGACGTCATATATTTAAAAAGTCGCTTGTTTTTTCAAACTCAAAGCATTTATTTCAATTAACCATTTACAGGCACTTTTGAATTGTCAAGGAGTCGGTCAGTCAGAAAGATGAAGCTAGTTGCCCATTCCAAAGCGTAGTTGGTTTCTATGGCGAAGAACGGGCAAGAAACTCCACGGACACTCTTTTAAATAAAAAAAATCGTTACAAAACGAAACGACTGCAGCTTGACATTGTCATTGCATTATTTATTGGTGTTTTTTACCTAGCGCAGGAGTCAGGGCTTCACTTTGTTTGTTCACATTTTTTATGCCAATAAAGAATTTTATTAATTTATTTGAAGATAAAAGATAAACTATGTGTTAATCCAGGTTATAAAGTATACGGGTGCCAAATTTCATACAAATCTGTTCAGCCGTTTTTGCGTGATTGAGTATCAAACATACAAACTTTCACATTTATAATACAGGGTGGCAGGGACATCGACGCGAAAACTGAAACCATGGATTCAGGTACCTACATGATTCTGAACAAAAATTTTTCGTCGGTTATTTAAAAAAAAAATCTGCTGTTCCATACATTTTAACCGCGTAGGTATTGTACTTTTCTATGAAACAGCTGATTTATTTTTTAAATAACCGACGAAAAATTTCAACACAGGGGGGTTTAGAATCATGTACTGAATCCATAGTTTCAGTTTTCGCGTCGATGTCCCTGCCACCATGTATAAAATAATGAGAGTAGGATAAATTCTGGTCCAATATTTCCAATATATGGCTATTCAAAACTTTTAATGTTTTGTGACTTTGATCAATGCAAATCTTGAATGCCAATTATGTCCAAATCTGGGGCTGGTATCAAAAGTTGTCAATAAAAAAATATTTGCATGTAAATAGCTTCGCTATTATCCGTCACATAAGAATGCAAATTGCAAACTGCTTTTTATACGTAATTGATATTCTGATATCGTTTGTCTAATAACTGCGACGTCTGATTGACGCACGTCGACTGATGAGGTCACTCTCTCTTGCTATCACATAGTTTGATTTGAATCGTAGTAGACTATTTTCGGATGGAGCAAATTCTAAACTTGCAATGAAATTTTACAATTTAGATGCCTGCTGACCTCAGACCAAATAAAAAACCGAGACATTGCGCTGCGACCAATGAAGTGAAGCATGCCAAAACTTACACCTCCGCTTTGAGTTTACACGCTGACACGCACACATTTACAATCAAACTACACCTCACTAAGTGCACACATGTTTACGAAACCGGCTTCACGGCACTGTTGACAGCGCTTTGTCTTGGTTTTTATTTGGTCTGAGGCTGTAACGTGACAGGACGTTACCATTTCCATGCAAAGAAAATGCTTTAACCCATAAATTAATAATTAAGTTAGACACAACACAATAAATTGTTAAGTAACTTGCGAGAATCGCTGCAACACTAAAGGCATTCAAGTTTAGTACTAAATAACTTGGGTACTCCAATTTAGATTAAGAGATACGCCGAACAGCAAAATTACAAGTTTGTAACTGCCAATTAGCTTTGGTAATAGACAAACCAAAATTAATGGACAAATTAAATTTCTAAGCAAACCGACAAATATTGGAAACTAGGAGAGATTGGGGATAGCAGTTCGGGGACAAGTTAGCTAATCACGAAGAGAGGACGTGCCCCGAACATCCCCGCCGCGAATAATTAAAGCACACCAGTACGATTAAACTAATAATTTAAACTTTCGTCATAGCGGAGCGGAATTATTATTATTGCCGGGGAAAGTTTCGGGCGGCGAAACGGGAAAGTAATTCCGGGCGGGTAAGGAGGGAGTTTTCAGAATTCCAACAAACTTTTCCGGGGGCAGACGAAAACAGATTTTGGTGGCAAACAAAGAGGCCGGGGGCAATGGTGTGGGACGCGGGGAGGGCAACCCTTCGGCCAAGTTTTGATGGAAACCAAATAGGATTAGCGCGAGAAAAGAATAAGTGGAGTGAGCCCAATAGACGGCGGACGACGCTTTGTTAACTTGCCACCCGCGCCCGCGCTCACTCGCGACCAGCTTACGAATTAGACGAACGACTCCGCTAGATTCGATCTTTGCTAAACTGTTGGAGTTCCTGATTGTGAATTGTGATTGAATTAAATCAGTGGCGGCTTGTATAATTATGTGATTTAATTACAAGGAGTTAGTTCGCATACTAATTGTTTAGTAATAATTCTACTATGTAAACAAAGCCTCGATTTGATCTATAATCAATTTGTGGTCTAAACATGTTTTGTAGGTCTCAATTTATAGTGTCTTCTAAGCTTTAACTCCTGTCATAATTTTATAAATGTTCATAATAATCACCTCGACTGCAAGGGTCCGTTGGCGATGGGACCCCGCATGCTATCCATACGCGCTCTCTTTGGCAGCATCTTGCGTTTGTCCATTTAAAGCGGCAGAGCCGCTTTAACCACCGCTACGCAGCGCGTCACCTGGAAACACACAAGAACACAATGAGAAAAGCTGCATAAATACCAATATTTATAAATGGCAAACAAAGACGGTCCACCAGATGCATCGCCGCCTATAAACATCTGCAATACCAGAGGCATCTCAGATGCGTTACCATGCCATAGACAATGCCGAAATGTTTTATGGGCAGTGGCCCATAAGAATTTCGGCTTTGTCTATGGAAGCGCGCCCTAAGCTCGAAATCCATAGTTTCGGTTGAAGTTACGGGCGTTTACTACTTCGTATCACTTATGCTGGGGCCGCATCTGCGTCTATTGTGACGAAGCTTCGCACTATGATACGATACATGCAGATGTGACCAACCATTATCGGTTATCGTCCTGATAATTCGGGCTGTGTAACACTTATCGCCCGGGTGGCGGTACATAATAACCGTGGCGCGTTGTCGGACCAGCGTTGGTAATTTTAACTGTTATTAACGGACTGCGTAGACGCTCTGTCGAAATAATGGAGAGCCATCTTAGATTATTGCACGATAATTCGTTAAAATTATGAAGCCGCTTATGTGACCACCGCATTAGTGTGATAAGTTTTTAGCGAGCAAAACATACGAAGCTTCGGCACGCATTGCTTTGTCACGTTAGACGCAAATGTGGCCCCAGCATTCCGAACATTTGATAATTTCGGTGCCTGAACTAAGAATGAATGACATTACGATTTGACATCGATTTGAATCCCTAGTCCTGTTATGTATTTGCCTGTCCGAAATATTTAACTTGACACTTGTTTTGACAGATCAACTACTTTCGGACGGACCCGAGACTTCGAGACTTCAGAGAGTTGACCACATCATACCCTTCAAACCGAAATCCAGCAAAGCTGCTTTGCGACTTTAGTAATGGTGGAGTTCCTACACAGCTTTCCTACTACTACATGAAAATCTGTCCCTCGGGCGTTTCTTTGTAAATGGAAAACCCCTA
The DNA here is from genome assembly GCA_949152395.1 of Agrochola litura. Classification (NCBI taxonomy): domain Eukaryota; kingdom Metazoa; phylum Arthropoda; class Insecta; order Lepidoptera; family Noctuidae; genus Agrochola; species Agrochola litura. The sequence continues at coordinate 17,601,405 of OX424513.1, read as the reverse complement.
AGGTACAATATCATGTTTATTTTGTTAGTGGATTCACCCACGTCTTTGCGGTGGGCTCAAATAGGAAAAGCCGGGTGTTGTGAAAACTTTGGCTTTCATATCGATGAGAGAAACCAATCTTAACTCTAATCAAAATAAGCAAAGTTGATGAGGATTAAAAAAGGGACGTTGCTTCGAAATAACGCCAAGAAAATCTTTTAAAAGAAAATTGTTTTTCATTTAAGTAAGTAATTACTTGAGTACTTTACCTACATCAAATGGTTTAAAAAAGAAGAGTTTTAATACTAGTCAAAATTATAATAGGTGCATTATTGATTACATTATTTATACGGAAATTACATTCATGAATTATTATCATTAAACTTCAATACGTAGAAGGAAAAGCCCCAAAAAACAATGAATCATCATAACACGTGCGTAGGCTGGATAAAAATAGATATACAGGCAAAGTTTGAGTTATAAATATAATATCAACTTGTTATAACATGGCAACCTATATATTAGCCTAAAAGAACATTTCAGCTATCATAATTAAGTGTCATAATTTATTCTTCTATTTTAATCAGATTAAATTATACTTCAATAGCATTTAACTAAACTAGCCACGTTCCAGTCATTGAACTGTTATGAATATGAAAATCGATATTACCACAGCACGTGTAAATAATATTTAAATAAATAACTAACACATAAATACGCGTTTATGGCTTATGCGCGCAATTCTGATAGTGCATACGTCAACTAGGATTTTGTTATTATTCTTTACATTTTCTGTTAAATACTTTTTCTCATACATGTCTCATACATGCTTGGAAATTCGAGAATTATTTTGACAACCTTCGAGGAAAATCGAAATTTTTGCACTGGCCGAATACAGGCGAGCGCCCGGCCGGTAATGTTTGTATGAAAATCCATACCTGTCGTGTGTCGTGTTTAGCGGCCAAATAAATTACTATGCAAACTCATATCTGTCGTGTTATTTAAATACGGAACGAACTTTTTACTTCGACACATGACAACCAAGGCGTTAAAGTAAATAAGAAACAAAAGAACAGAAACAAAAGAACATATTGGCTCGTGAAAAATTATCGTTGAAAATTAATTTACTCAATTTCAACTTCCTTGCCTTGGCCGCAACTAGGCATTGATTGGACTCACGTATGTGTGCCTCAGTTTCGCTTCGGCCCACATTTTCAGGATCGTCCATCAATGCCCGCCCCAGTTGCAGGCCGCGACAGTAATGTACTATTCAAATAGCCGAGATAAGAATTTTGAATGGAGTGACAAGACTGGATAAAGTAAGAAATGAGTACTCAATATCTTTATTGCTTTACCATAATGTGTACTTAGGTGGTAATTATATAATTTAGATCATTATGGACCTGGTAGGGCGCAGCAAAAAGGGTAGGAGAGAGGAAGGCCTGTTTTAGGAGATCATTGTTTTTGTGGGAACAAGTTTTAACTTACATATAATCAAAGTCAGAAGATTGCGAATAAGATACCTACTAAAATTTCGCTTAACTATTATTATTTATGTTTTATCTGTAAAAAGTATTTAAATTTAGATGATTTTTATATGCCTTTTATTTTTTATATATTATAATTCTGTTTATTCATATAAATAAATTATTTTCTTTTGAATAATTAGAGGATGGAGTACATTAGAGGATGTTTGAAAATGGCGCTAGTTATAGAAAAGTTTAAAGGGAATCCTTCGTCTTTGTATTGGTATACGATGAAGAGAGATGAAACGCACCATATAACTAAAAGAGTAATGAATGTAAATACATGTTGATGAATGGAGAGGTAGAGGAAGACCAAAGAAATGGATTGAGTGATATAATATAAAATAAAAAGTTGTGAATGATCATACGACTGAGCTGACAGGAGAGAATGGAAGAAAAGAACATGTTCCGCCGACTTCAAGTAACATTCCACAAGGGCAGAAAGATGTCTTTACAAACAAAACAGTGGCCACTCCGGGAATGCCGACAGAAGTGAAAACTTGAACAATTTAAAAAATACTTCCAAAACCTTTAAAGTAAAATACTTGTATATAATACTGATCCGTAACGTAATATAAATAAAGAGCACATTCGCGTTTACAAAAATGAGGTGTCGGTAACGGTGTCACGAGTTCAATTGTTTTTTCTTATCTCAAGAATGCCCAACGCGCCTAAAGAAGTTATCACTTCAAAAATTTTAAGAACTTGGAGTTTTTCTCTCCAGCATTGTTACCACGACGATTGAAAAACCAATTTTAGCACAGTTTGAATAAATTACGAATGAGTTTGCAAACATTAAATTGCCACTTGCATCGTAAACTACGAATCTTATCGCATTAGCTTTCATTTTCGCAGTTCTTTGACAGTTGGCTGTTTGAAAAATACGCATTTTTACAATTAATAAGTAGTCTATTATTAAATTACAATAAACTAAACCAATTTATTTGACTGTGGATAAATTAAGTTCGAATAAACGACGCGTAACTGAGTCAAGGCTTTCAGCCAATTAATTATTTACATTGGCATTTGGCAATAACCTTGTTCTCCAAACAAATGTCATTTGAAAAAAAAAGAACACCGCATCCGGTAAAAAAAAATTGCCAAGGTTCACTTATTTATTCGTCTAGCATAGTAAAAGCCCTAATCTCAGCAGAACTTAAGAATTCATGGACTTAGGATTTTTCGGACAAAATAAACAGAACTGATTGAGGATACACTACTCAGTTGGCAAATAATTTTTTTTAAATGAATCTTTTAAATATCTAACTTACTGACATTCTTAATCATCAGTATTATTTAACTAATAAAGTAACGAATCAACTAAAGTTATTTTACACGATAATCAAGTCAACAAAACAGTAAAATAAAAGGAACCCATCAACTGTTTATAAACACGAAGTAAATACAAGCACGCAACGTTATGTTACTTCAAGGGAGCGAGCGAAACTTATCCCCTTCCAAGCAGATTATTTCAATGGGGTAAACATGATTTCAATAACAACAAGATGAGCGATAGACCTGTCTCTCTATCTTAAAGAAAATGTTACAACTCAACAATGTACAAGGTCAGGGGTAACGTAGCAGGTACTCTGAAACCGGTGTGCTTGCATGAAAAGACGTATACAAGGATACAGGGTTATTGGATATACGTCGGCAATCTTTAGGGGACTATACCAATGTCAGCCATTTTCGAGGAATTTGACATTTTATATTATTTATTTATTTATTTAATACTTCAAGCACACAAATGTACAGAGGCGGACTTAATGCCAAAGGCATTTTCTACCAGCCAACCTTTGGGTGATGTAGAGACAAACAGTGGTAGGTGCAATAGCGAGAATTGAGGAATAAATATTTATTTAAATATAAAGATATACATAAATATATATTTCCAATTATATATAAATATAAACAAAAATAAATACACATAAAATACTACTAAAGCAAATAAGACAAACAATGGGAAATCATTACCGCTGTGATGATACTGCCAGCTTCTTGCGAATGTGCTCGCGAACTTTGACTTTAAAAGATTATATTTTAAAATGTATGAAAATGACTCGAAAATTTTTGACATTTGCACAGGAGTCAAAAGGGGTCATTTGGTTGCAAATGACCTCTCCTACATCCCCTTAATGGATTGCCGAGATATAACTAATAATCCTGTATATATACATGCGGAAGAAGCTAGAAGGGATTTTATAGATCGTAGCACATGTGCTACGATCTATAAAATCCCTTCTAGCTTCTTGGCGTTCCGTTGTGTCTGTCTACCTCTTGACATTGGCATTGTGTTTATTTATATATTCAAGTTATGTAACACTGTGTAATATTTTACTGTTCAAGCTTGCGCTGAAATGGGGTCCATTTTTGGCTTCGTATTGCTCGTTTATATTGGGATTTTACTTTTTAGTTCGTTAAATATACCTAGTCATTTTTTGCTGTGTAGAAACATATTCTGGATCACAACTGTGTTTCCTTATACACTTTGTTTAAATGTTTATGCTATTTCAAGCCATGTGCACGATGAAATTCCCCAACGGCAAAAATGATTTCCATACAAACTTTCATCCCCTGCTTAACCCCGGTTAACAGGGGATGAATTTTCAAATATCATCCTTAGTGTAATTTTTATTAAGTAGATGTTACAATAAACCCATACTAAACAATTTAGTGCTATTTCTCACCACTACTAAAGTCTGAACCAAGTTACATAAACAGTCTGAAAGTCTTAGTTCAAGCCTAGACTAATAAATTAATCTTTAACAAAAACACTTTGGTTTCGGTAAATAACTTGGCTAAACATCAAACTGCTTTAGATAGCATTATTAATTGGAGTGAATGAAGAGATTCCACGAGTAACTTTTACTAACACGATCTTGTCTATGGAATAGTATAGGAATTCAACCATAGAGAGATACCTAATCCATACTACAGTGCGAGTCTTTATAATGTGCATATTTCGAAATGAGGGAATCCATGCTTAATTTTATCGACGGAAAATATATTTAATTAAATCAAAAAAACAGATTTTTGCTATAAAAAAAAAACATATTTGTTTTCAATTGAGGGTAGTCTTTTTTCAACAATTTTCATTTTATGTGAACGCCTAATTACTTCCAATCATTATGGAGTTAGATCATTTAGTTTAAAAGTTTACACCATTTTGTTTAAAAAAATATAAAAAAATATTTAGATTTTTTTAAATATTTTTTTCGTCGATAAAATTAAGCAGGGATTCCGTCATTTCCATATGTGCACATTATAAAGACTCGCACTGTATACTTATCAAGGCGAAAGTAAATGAGTAAAAGTTACCTTTTCACGCCGTCACGGCTGAACGGATTTCGATGAAATTCGGCACACCACACCGGTAGACCATGACGTGGGTTAGGTCATAGGATACAGGACATAGGGAGGAGGATTTTTATTCCGTTAGTACGTCCCCGTGGGATAATTTCCGACCTCCACCCGGGTGAAGCCGAGGGCAGAAGCTTTTTGGCAACATTTTTACCAGGGCGCAAGTAATTCTTGGATAAGAAAAAAGTACAATGATAACACGTATTACTTAGCATACGTGTAATACATCTATGAAACTTTTTGAGTAGTAAATTAATAATAAATAGGCAACCTGTCAAATAACTACCATGATTTTGAATGATAAACGTATCTAATGATAGGTTTAACGATGAGAATCATAGTGCTCGTGCGTTACGTGGTTGTTAAGTGCTATTCGGAGTGCATTTAATGATAGGTATGTTGTTAATAATAGTGTATCATTCTATTTTAGGAGCTTGATGGCTCCTGAATTGTAACAAGGTGGGCTAAAATAAAGTTCACCGTTCAGTTTACGTGTAGAATAGACAGTGGTAGTCTTTGAAAATGACGTAAAATTTAAATATACGGTTAAATGTACACGGAATCTTTTTACAAATTAAGAAAGTTTGAATCAAATTTTTGTATGGGCTGATAAACAAACAATGTTGAACCTAACAGCACAAAAAAAAAAACTATTCTGCGCTAACAGTCAGACAGATAAATAATACTAAATTACTGACTGACATACATTCCAAATAGTTTCAATAACTTGCATAATATCTTCAATAGCAACAAAAGCATCTTAACCACGTTGAAAGGCTCGTTTGTATTGTGAATACAATACATTATTGGCAGCCGTTTGGCGTATGCGTTTTGTTTTATCATGAATGCCTGACATTAGAATATAAAGATACTATGTACTGCGTTAAAAACCAGTATAATGAGAACATTATGACATGTTTCTCAATGTTTTATGTGTAAACTGTACAGTCGTTGAATATTTTCTATCGTAGATGTGGTGATAGCAACTATTTGATTGCCAGAATTAAATATTACTATGAGAGTTGTACAATCGAAGAAATGCATATCTATGCACCGTAAGGACTATTTCTGCTTGCAGCGCTCGGCCGCACAGTGGGCTGGGATTACAAGGTTGGGTCTTAAGAGATCAAATGTATTTTTTTGGTATCTAGGCATAAATTTAAAACGTTTTTATTCTTTGACTTTTTTTAATTTAACGAGTACTTTCGGAAATATAGCCATATCAAATTTGTATGAAGAGTCATGTTATTTTAGTTAAGCAATTTATTCAAATTAAATTGAAATTGAAAATAATGTATACTAAACGGCCTGAAAACCTCAATACCTACTTAGTTCTTTAAAAAAAAAACAATGTTCGACATTTTCCACCACCATAGGTAGGTATGACGTGTTAGTGAAGAATTAATAAGGCGATTTGCAATCATTTTAGAGGCAATTTCATCAGGTTACCACATTGACACAGCGAAATTTCACGAATATGCTCAAGTGACCATGCAACTGTACTTGGAATTATATAGCTGGTATTATATGCCTTCAAGTGTTCATAAAGTTCTTATGCATGGTGCAGCTATTATAGAAAGTTTTGGTCTAATACCAATTGGACAGCTATCTGAAGAAGCTGCTGAAGCTAGAAATAAAGACTTTTGTAGGTACCGCCAACACCATTCCAGGAAATGCAGTAGAAAAACTACAAATGAAGACATTTTAAATAATTTATTGACCAGCTCTGATCCACTCATCTCAGCGAAACGTCACAAACTTCGCAGAAAACATAAAACTTTGTCAGTAGAAGCACAAAGTTTATTAGTAATTGAACAAGCGGAAACATTTGATGATGACGAATACGAAAATTTTGCATTCGTTAATGTGGATACCCTTGACAGTGATTAAATTAAAACAGAGCAGTGGCCAGTAGTGATTGTGATTTTTACTTATTTATTTATTTATTTTATTAGTCCTTAGTGGATTAGGCCTAAAGGGGAGACCTTACATAAAAAAAAAACGCGCCTAGTTCTTAACCTCTATGGTGGTGTGGAATAGAGAACAAAATTTGAAATTGCGACCAAATCGCAGAAAATCGCAATCCGAGAATAGGCGCTAAAATAGGACAAATATACGTACAATGCATACGTAGAGTCAATTCTTTGAGAAAATTTGAGAATTTCGAGATTTTCACATTTTTTTCTTTTGCTTCATACAAAAATTACTTTGGATATTTATAACTCCGAAAATACTAAGTTATCTGAACGACCCTCATAGAAATAATTACTTATAATCGATAGATAAATCCAACACAATATTTAAAATTTCAGAAAAAGAAACTTTTTTTTTTTAAATGCTAAGTCCTTTACCGGCCCGTTTCAGCCCACTGTGGGCCGTGACAGATGTGGTCATCGTGTTCACGGGATTTTGTTTTCAAACTGCTTAGATATGCGCTTCTTCGATAGTACGATTTATCTTCATCAAAATCTTTATTATCAGCCTGTAATAGTCCACTGGACATTAGTCCCCAAATTGCAAATTACCATTTAGCTCAATCCTTGGTCGCTCTCATCCCGATACATTAATTTGCCATTTCATACTACAAGTTCAAATGTACCATCGCGGAAAGTCATTACTAACCACCGTAAGGACTATTCTTGCTTGCAGCACTCGGCCGCTGTAGCGGTAACAGATGTAGTCATCGTGTGCACGGGGGATTTTGTTTTCAAAATGGTTAGTTATGGGCTTCCGCGATAGTACCTGGTGAATTCTTTTAACGCAGCTGCGAGTTCTAATGAGGACGCCCCAATAGTACTGTGTGAAAGTGTGATGTGAATAATTAAGCACAACATTAAATACCCGATTAGCACAGTGGCTAAGTGCTTGATCGTCTGTACTAACGGTTGCGGTATAAATACCCTCTTAACCCCGATGACATACGCTTCTAATTCAGTAAGATACACAAAACTACAAAACTTGGCAAGAATGTTGACTGAAATCGATTGACCTACCTATATTAAAATGGCCAGAGTTCTAGAGTTTCGACTGAAGAATAGAAGATAAGAAAAATCTATCGTAAATATCTAAAGATAAACAATATTACTACTATAGTTACTGCCTCGTTTCTGCAACTGCCGACTGTGATCACGAGGTCCAGGGTTGGAGTCTCAGGATAAGCAGTAATATTGAATTTATCAGTAACAATCCAAAGTTCGAAACTGCGTAACCCGTAAATTGGCAATAGATAGGCTGGTCATATTTTAAAACTTGACTATATCTGACAAAACGCGTATATAATAAAGTAATACGTGTCTGGCAATCCCCCCCCTCGACGGAAAGGTGTGATGTTAACATGCAGTAAAACTAAAAAACAAAACATTCAACGGATAGAACCCCATCAAAATGCGGAAGGTGATCTGAATGCCAAAGGAATGGAACGAGTTTGTTTAGTATACAAAACAGCTGTTTACGTTTTGTATCTATACAGCATCGTTGTTGCTGATAAATATATTATGTTGTTGGCATTACATAACCGTTGTTACTGCATTGAATAAACGATTGTTTAATGCCGTCCCATTGGTGTAGCGGTCGTGACCTCGGTGGATTATCGTGAGATGATCAACACAACAGAAGAAGCCACTAATTGTTACATGTTCAGCACCTGGGTAGGTGCGGAAAATGTATGAATTGTACTAATTAGCGACTTCTGTGTTCATCATCGTCGAAATGGCATAATCTAATCAACATTGGCCACATTATGTACACTTCTTGAGATACAATTCCGTAGCCGACCGTCGGCGGCAACTGCAGGCGACACGGCAATGTGTCGCCGCGACACGACTAGTTTCTATGTATTTAAGAAATGTCGCTACTCGCTAGCTACGGAAGGTATTTCATAGAAACCAGTCGTGTCCCGGCGATACGTCGCCTGCAGTTGCTGCTTGCGGTCGGCTACGGAACCGGACCTTTACCCTTTCTCAGGTTACAAAGTTGATTATTTACATTGTTTACAATGACAACCTATTTGCCCAGTATTCCGGTAGCACAAACGGATTTAGGAACCTCGCGCAGTAGACGACCACGACCGCGAGATACCTTACTCATTAATGTATTCTTTACTTAAATCTAGGCCCATTATTCTAGTGCAAATCTCATTACAATCCATCAACAACGATCGACTCCCAACCACACGCGTTTCGGCACGTTCCCGGCCTGCGTAACAACAATAATGTAACATAAACTAAAGGAAAACTATCGTATATCCTGGCACAAGGTTAGTTGATCTCCGAGCCGCCCGCTAAGTGCTCCCAGCCGCTCGGGGAGTCGGGGGCTCGGGGGCTTGAGGCCACGCCACATACGGCAATAAGTTACATTTAACGATCGCTATACCACATTTGTACATGTGGTAGCTGGATAGCCTGGCTATGTGAGAGCAAGCACTGTAGCTAGGTTGCCTGGATTGATTTTATTACACGAATGAGATGGTCGAGATGATTCGTTGCAGGGTGCTTGCGGAAACTTTAGTTTGATACGTTTAATTGTATGTATACTTGCAACATGGATGATGTAACTAATATTTTGTAATACTATTTTGTTTTAAAAGAGTGTCCGTGGAGTTTCTTGCCCGTTCTTCTCCATAGGAACCTACTACGCTTTGGAATGGGCAACTAACTTCATCTTTCGAACTGACCGAACCCTTGACAATTCAAAAGTGTCTGTAATTGGAAAGCTTTGATTGGCAAATTTAATACTTACAGCCTAGCAGACTGTTATCCCAGGAATACCGTGCCCCTGGCAACATACAGGCAACTGAAGGAACACAGGTGAGTTTTGTGGATTTTAGTCAGTAGGAGTCCGACACTGCTCCGCCCAAAGCGGGAGAAGGTACAGAACAAAAAAAAAAGGCTGTTCAAAAATCCCAGACTTTCGAGAATTTTCATGTGAATGGAAATTCTACTCCCAAGCCTAATATGAGAACTCTTTAACGGTGCATCAAATTACTTGCCTTGGCTCGCCCTTGACATCTATTACGGCATCTTACAATCTACATCTTCATTCATTAAATAAAACTAAGTAGTCGCTGCATAAACAACACTCATATTTTCCTTAACAAACAAGATATGCAGATGGTAACATCTTACTTATATAAAGTTATATATTATATATACTTTATTACGTGTAATCTCTGTCTTCTTGAAATGGAAACAACATGACAGTAACAAGTGAGACTAATCTATGGTTTAATAATAGCAACATAAGTAGCTGCGTAGTAAATTTTGTTATGTCAACATATATAACCATTAATCTTCACTTGGCCGACCTTTAAGGTCACAATAAGATTAATTGTAAATAATTTATGATGAGTATGCAAGCTCAGTCGTATGATACGCAAATATTAGTCGACTCAGATACTAATTAGCTGGTTATCTGACAAGTCTAGTCTAGAACGTCGCACGAACTAATAATAGTTAGTTGGAAGTTTGATTACAGAGTTTGAGCTCAATTGATTAACTAGAAGTCCTTTACATGTTAGTGTTTTAAATCTATCTAATATTTACATGCCTTTGCGGGGCCTATGCTAACGCTTTTGACGTTGTTGAGCTTTGGTCGAAACTTATTTTTAAATATTTTGAATCATCGATACGACGAAGATAGAGCTATAAGATATTAAATATATCCAACGTTATTATTGATATGACAGTCTACCCTTGGGTTTCAACGTTTGGTCCTGGTCCTCTCTAAGCGACCCATCTAACGCAAACACCCTAAAAACGCCGTAGACAAAATTCAAGTCCCAAAATATCTTAGAAATTTTACTAGCCGTAAGACAAAACTTATCACAAGACATACAGCAACTACTACTTTATTATTGTAAGTATTTGTCTAGTGTAGATGGATTCGTAACCCGTAGTGCTCTCTCATGTCGTGTGTAGTTCGACCTTCGACGTAATTGCGTAAATCGATGCGTGGCTAATGCACTGAACGACACGACTTTTGAATGTGATTTAGAGTAATAAGAAATCTCTTGCTAAGCTAAGGAGAATTAATGACAACTATGAGAAGACAAGGAAGATAAGGTGCTGCAACTTTTAAAAGCCAGTAGAGGTTTTGGCGAAGATGCAGAGACGAAACTTAGCGCTAACTGATGCTTCGATTTGTCAAAATGCACTGATTGTCCGTGCTAAGAATATTATCTATCTATTTTGATAGATATTTTTATTATTATTTTTATATGTTTAAATATCTCGGGACCCTGGGGTCCCGGACCTTTGGAAGGCATACGAGGGGCCGAAGCCAACTCGCAGAGGCCCCTTAGACGTTTTTTAAAATGAAATGAGGCACCAACCGACGATTATCCCTGTTCGCACTATGCTAGTACACCCAAGGACAACCTCCGGTTGGTGCAGGACTATTGCAGGATATGGAAACAAAGATATTGGATTATGGGTTTCGGTGGTTAGAAGTGAACAGGTTATCTAGAACTATGGAAAGACTGGCCCCTGCCTGACCAATATTTTATATGAAATACACAGGAAAATACCAGGGGGTGACTTGCACACTCAATAATGGGCCCCCGAAAACGGTCGCTAGCACAGTGTCGTAGCGACAAGGGGGTAACATGTCCTGAGGTACTTATAAGGAGTGGAGAGGTATTCCACGGCTATCAGGACAATAACGGAAGTACGATCAAGATCCCTACCAGCATCTTACTGGAATGATTCCTACCTCCGAGCACATTTGCTCTTGCGAATCTCCACTCAAACCGGCCAATAAAGGCAAGAAAGAGGTGGGAGCTCTGTTCCTCGTCAGTGTTCACTTCAACCGGCCAATAAAGGCAAGCCAGAGGTTGATAAACAAAATTTGTGCCCGATGGTGGCAATAGGCTCGTCCTCCGTTCGTCCTTACAAGGGACTTAAACATAACTGGCGAAATGTAGGCGTTACTATGGTATATTTACACCTCTGCCTAACTCTTCTGAGAAACAAGGCGTGATGTTATGTAATTTTGACAGATCGAAGCGTAAGTTTACGCTCAGTTTCGTCTCTATATCTTACCCTAATAGTCCTGGAAATGCTGGAATTATGGGACTTAGGAGCTATCACTTATGAAGTTACATATGCGTGAATCTTTTATAGCAGCTTAAGTAAAGATAAAGCAAGACTATCATGCCATTATACGGTGCATTATCATCAACGAATAAACGACGATGAGTCACTTATCGGTAATCGAGTCTTCGGAGAAACCGGCATGACGTGTGTTCGATGTAAAAATTAAGGATTGAAATGAGCTTGAGTTGTCTACACTAATATTATAAAGAGAAAAGGTTTGTAAGGAATAAACTCAAAAACTACTGGATCGATTTTAATTATACTAATAAAATGCTATAATTATCTTTATCACTGAGTAACTTCTACGCTATAATTAACAAAGATGTAACGCGGGCGAAGTTAGTGTTGGATACACCACGTGGATTAGTCTAGTATGTGGTACTTTTTTATTTTACTTACATAAAGAGAATATCCGAATATGAATCTGAATAGGCACATAACATTTATAGATTTTTTTATTTATGACTAAGCTGCGCCCGCATGGAGATTCCCACAGGAACCGTGCATTTTTCTGCCATAAAAAGTATCTTATTACATGACTAGCGACCTACTTTGGACGGTTTTTACGACTTTTCAAAACACCAATATTTCTTATTTACATATTAATGTATTATACACATAAATATTCCGGAATAAATTCTCTAAATGATGGTGAAAACTATATCAAAATCCGTTATGCAGTTTAGGAGAACAACGCGGTGGGACACAGGCAGACCCGAAAAGCGACTTAATTTATAATTTGTTAAGATAATCGAGAATAGTGTAGCTTTCTATCAGAGAAAGATATTTTGTAATCCGATCAGTATTTCATGTCTAGAGATCACCTTTTACAAACACAAACTCACAATAAATCTTATCTAATGCCAAGAATTGTAACGCTCTACAGCTTACTAGGTAAATTTAACGTGCCCATACGTCCCGTTTTGAACGGGACCGTCCCTTTTTTTGGTTCTTCGTCCCGGCGCAAAATTATCCCGTTTTCAGAAACTGTCGATGGGTGAAAATGTTGAAACACTTTCCACACCAACAACTTAACCATAAAAACTTTTGTATTTTAATTGATATATTTTATGTCCGCCAATGCACGAAAAGAAAGAGTGTTTAATTAATTGTGGACGTCTAAAAAACTCAAGTTACAGGTTCCGGCTCATAAGACGATGTTGATATCGAAGGTGAATATTAAAAAAAAACGTGGCAAGAATTTTATTCTTACAAAATCATCACCAGCTTTCAGTATTAAATAATTAGGATACAAAAAAACAAAATATGGGTTTTTTTTTCATTGGGAGCCTAGGCTGGTATTGTCTAAATTGAGTTTCCTTTGTGAATCTGCCCTACAAAATCGGAGATAAATAAACTGATGTCCCAATGGTCACGTTAGGTTTACTACAGTTCTCGAACCGACAACGTATTCATATCGGAACAGTATCAGCATTATGTGTAAACAATGCCAGAGAACACACGGCGGCACATTTTCATGTCAATAAGGAAGTGTTGGAAGGCTTCCCTATTGCCATGGGAAAGATAGAAATTGTGTCAGCTGCTTTTTCCTCCCGAGTTGTGAACAAAGGAAATAGATTGGATTAGTTACTTTGTTTGTTGAAGGTATGATGTTATGCGGTAATATTATTGTAAGAATTTGCAACAAATTGTCATTGAAAATAAAATCTTCTAAGTCGCTGGATCATTTCAGTAGTTCAACGTGTAGTTTCCGTGTAGCGGTAAACTATGGCGTTAGAAGACGTAATTGCAAGAAAACTAGTAAATTCTCTTGCTACTTAAAACCAGGCACTCCAAAGACAATTTCTACGCAAACTCCGCCCCCATGCATCCCACCACTCCACTATGTGCTACTCGCTAACACATCAGTAATAAAGTTGAATATCGCGTGCGCTCTTTAGTCATGTTCGAGCACGGAACTAAATGTCGTAAGTCTCAATTCTTATTTCGATTAAACTAAAGTAATAATTGATCTAGACAAAAATATCTTATAATTGGATAGTAAACTACATTTTCTTACTGTCAATCATTATTTTAGACATAAAAGCCGAGTAATCTTGTTTTTGTTTCAAATAATCTTTACAAAAAACATGATTTTCGAATAAAAAATGAATCGAGCGAAAATTTTCCAATTACGTAACTGTCTTATACATGGAAAGAAAAATATCCAATAAATCATATACTAAAGTTCCATTTTGATAGTAAGTATGCGTGACTTTTCCAGAATATTAATGCAAATTAACATATAATTTAGGGAGCCTTCTCTTATTAAACAGTGCAATCTTTACTACAAGTTATGTATGTATATAGGTCAAGGTCACTAAGTTGCATTTTTAAATAATTCAGCCCTTTGACTACCTCTGTTTCATCTGGGGTAGGTACTAGGTAGTACTAAAGTGGGTCAAGGTCATACAAATGCATTTTTAAAAAGGTATGAACAGCAACGTTACCTGTGTAATAATAATAATGCTTTCTCCACTGCGCGAGTTGTTAAGGGGTCAAGGCGAACTAGATGCATTGAAAAAAAAACTGCTTTGAAAAACATCTGTACCATTCTCTTTTACACACGCTATCTTAAAGACTACGTGTAATATGTCTACGTTATCAACGTGGTGCAGATATTCGTTCGCTATAAGAATTGATTTCGTAAAAGTAACATACAACGCGATATTAATGAAAAAATATAAATTGAGATTACATTTATTACGCGACATTTAAATCCCACAACATTTTCAAAGCACCAAAATCGTGATTAACAGCTTTTTCATTGCTAGGTAGCTTCGGCCTTGGGAAATACTAAAACTATAAATACCACCTCACAAAAAATATATGAAACATAGCAATTTGACGTTTTTATAGTCACCGTGAACTCGACCTTAACAGTTGAGCCAACTGATCGAATCGTTCTACAATTAAGAAAATTAGCAATTCCCACGCAAGTGTTTCTTCGAATTTCTCGTGGCTTTTACTCACGTTTCGAATAATCAGTCCAAGCTCTAAATGAATATGTAGGTCAACAAATATTTGTCCCGATGGCGGGCGGACGAAACGGAATAGAATGCGAACGTTTAAAACTAGTTCAAGTAGTCGAACAAACTTTATATTCGTACCATTTTTAGTCAGGATGTCTGAATTCCGACCCAAAGTTGGGACAAATGGAATAACTAATTTAGGTTTATTTATTTTAGAGTTGGTTTGTTTTGTTGGGGCGAAATTAAAGTGGAATAGTGTTTACAAAAAAGGAAATAGTGAAATGAATTGACATAGTTTCGGGATCAATCGTTTTAAATGTTATAGAAGTGGCTTTTTCTCCAGTGTGTCTTATTTGACCAAGCTCTATCATATCGACCTACTTTTAAAACTATTTTCCCCGCGAATGGTGCTCAATATTCTGTCATACATAAACGTAACAGGAATTCTTTGGTGCTTGACTATCAAAAATATAAAATACTCTTTGAACGTTAAGTATTTTTATATAAAAGACTAGCCAAAGGCTCTTTGATGGTTTATACTGGCGATATTTTATCCCCCGCGGTCAAGAACGCCGTATCGCCGAGATTTTTCTCTTGTATCTCGTAAAGAACGCTGTCCTTGTATGTGAAATATTTAGAGAGCGTGGAACTCGAATAAATTCTGGAGAAGCGAATATGGACGGCGAAATGTGTCCTGTAGATACACGATATAAGTTGGCAGGATATTTTATTTGAAAAAAGAAATAATTTATTTGTCACAGGGACATGTGCATCTTGAATACCTAATTAGTACTTAAAATTTTAATTAAAAGTACGAAACAAAAGTAGCCGGCAGCAGCATGATGCTGTGCTGCGGTGGAACCCACACACAGCACGCCGCTGATTTGCAGTTGTGGCATAAGAAACGACGATTTGCTTTTGATTTGCTACTTTATTTACGAAATGCGATTTTAGATTGTGCTTATCAATTACCTATAGTACAGTAGTTGATAAGACGTGTCATGAATTAAATGAATGTTACTTTATTAATAACGATATTTATACGAGCATTAATTAACCAGCAGCTTAATTATTTTGCCAAACTAGATTGACTGACATAGATAAAGTCGTATTTAATGTAAATATATAGACATTACATTTCTCCATACTCCAAAACGGCTTGATCGATTTTTATGAAATTTTATATGTACATTCGGTAGGTCTGAGAATCGGTCGGGGTGAAAATATTACATACCCCTAAGTGATAAGGGTGGTCCACCCCAAACATTTATATGGCAAAACAACGTTTGCCGGGTCAGCTAGTTTTATAAGTCATTATAGAACTGCAAGACCGGCCACAGCACAGGTGCAAAAGGTGTTACTATATTGTCAGTGTGTAGTTGTGACTGCCTGATTGGTCTACTGATCGTAAACGCTGAGCATGAGCTGCTGTGTTCGATTCCAAGATCGGGCAGTGTTATTGGATTTTCAGGAATTTCACATTAGCAGCCCAGAGCCTGGATTTGTGCCCGGTTGATGGCAATAGGCTCGCGCCCTATTACATGGGACTTAAATATAACAGGTGAAATGTGTGTTATTATGGGTACACCTCTGTCCCCTTCTGGAATTACAGTTGTGATGTTATGTTACTATTTACATATACAGTCAAACCTGGATAAGTGAGAACTGGTGAAACGAGAAAACTCATGATAAATGAGAGTAATTGCCAGGTCCCGTCATTTCAACCCTCTTAGGCCTCAATAAGTAAGTAACAGAAACCTCTATAAGAAAAAGTAGTTTTTGTCGACCTCTATAACTGAGACTGCTACTTGCCTATTACCTCTAATAAGCAACAGTCGAGCGTAATTTAACATCTGCTATTTATGACTCGTTCTTAAACTTTGTGGAAGTAACATTGTTTTTGTTCAGCTCAACCTTTCCCAACCAGCCTCAACCTCTCTATAAGTGAGAAAGGTCACTTCTGTACCTCTATAAGCTAGAAACTCGAGTAAGTGAGAAACTTCTATAAGCGTTAAAGAGATCGCAGTCCCTTGAACTTTGGCTTATCCAGGTCCGACGGTTTTGTCTAAAAGGCGCGGCGCCCACTATCGGTGGGCATCGGTGCGGCTCGGTACAGCTAAGGCGCCTTACGGCGCCTGAGGGCTGCTTCGGGCGTCTGAGAGCTGCCTCGGCAGTCGTAAGCATACCTCAGGATGCCGAGGCTGGTTTCGGGTTGCTCGAGTGGCATTTGCGTGGCAGACACGTCGCAAAAAAAAAAAACGTTCACCGCGCGCGCCTCCGTTAGCTTGGCAACACCCAGAGTAAAATAAAAGGCAACAGCCTCATTAATTACACGTATAGGTTCATTTTATTTATTTATCGTAAATCATTAAACAAGTTATGAAATTCACCGAAAGTACATCTTTGCTTCCAAAGCTTATTCACCCAAAATCTTCTTTTTTGCCTTAAGGCTCCAAATTTCTCTTCTTCTTCAGCAAGATGAACTAAGTTCCAATCCACCATTATAAATACACACTGCTCTGCGACGTGTCTGCCACCCGTTTTGCCGAAGCTACCCGAAACTAGCCTCGGCGTCCTTAGGTATGCTTACGACTGCCGAGGCAGCACTCAGGCGCCCGAAGCCGCCCGAAGCAGCCCGAAGACGCCCGAAGTAGCCCGAAGCCACCCGAAGCAGCCCTCAGGCTCCCGAAGCCACCCGAGCTGTACCGAGCCGCACCGATGCGCACCGATGCCCACCGATAGTGGACGCCGCGCCTAAGGGGTATGACGATTTACAAGGAATACAATCATAATAATCCGAGATGAAAGTGAAAACGTGTCTATCAGCCGCATGCGCTTCAACGATTTGAATGAGAGCTGCCAAGTCGTATTTGGCACGTGCTGTATAATAACGGTAATTGGTATTTAATGAACTTAATAACGCAGCACTATTTGGGGGTGTGATATTATAATAAATACTTATAATGCAGCCATGCATGGCTTTCGTCACCGCACCTTATTATTAGTTATTTTTATGAAATCAGAAATAATTTATTCATATTTATGTATAGTTCATCTTTTAATTACTTAGCCATGCTAAGGTTGAATGACACTTTTTCAAGACCCATGTGACAGTTAGATGGCTCAACTTTAGTGATTTTAACAAGTGTGAAAAGCGATTACGAGGTCGACCTAAAAGTAAAGATTAATCCTCGAAATCAGGGATGTTACGGAGCTTGGGTTCCGGTTCCGAAAGGTCGGAACTTCCGATTAATTTTACACCTTCGATTCCGATAATTTAGAATCGGAGTTATACCGAAGTTCGAAACTCAGCGATGCACGTGACTAGAGCGCGTACTGACAAGTTTTAACTCGTCGCCAGTGTAATTTAGTTTATTTTATACACTCTCGCGCTCGAATTCTCAGTTTATTGCCTTGTGTTTGTGGATGTTATCGCTAATATTTGACTGCTTTTTTGAATTATATTTCAATTGTTTCATTAAGACTTCCCATAACACATCTTTCTTCTACTTCCACCTTCGACTCCGGTTCCGATCGATCAGATTTAAAACCTCCGATTACGGTTCCGGTAAAACGACTTCCGTAACATCCCTGCTCGAAATGTTATTGCAAGTTATAGGTACTTTCCAATTGCAATGGAATCGATGAAATACTTTACAAGGCGACTTATTCCTAATAATATTGTGACAGAATGGAACAAAAATAAAAGTAAGTGTATTATCTTAAGTTCACCGTTCATAGGAGACTACTATAGGTACTGTAAATTGTAGACGAATTGTATGTAGCTATCTTATCTTGACCCCATATTTATAGAGCGCGCCAACGCTCGTTAAATTGCACCTGTGTCTGTACAAACGAGACATTTAATATTTATTGTGGAAAGGTCTAGTGGCAGTAGTAGTGAGGTGTCTTTGTAACAAAATGACACGTTTAATATTGTTATGGAAACTTGGAAACTCATTTTCCTTATAAAGCGCTACGTCAGACCGTTGGTACGCCAATTTATTTTAAATAAAAAATGAGCAATATAATAACAAACATAACTAGAGAAATGTACCCTGTACAATAGGTAGACCTCTGCCTAAATCCACGAGGCATAAAGGCGTGATTTTATAAGAGAAATACAAGATGCCATTTTCATGTTCTTTTTTTTTAATATGACTTTGTATTGAGGCCGCGAAAGTCAATTTTTTTTACATTTTTTGCAATTTGTAGGTCAGTAATCAGGTTATATGTTGATATAATATAATAAATATGATTTGGGGTCGTATCAAATATTTATTTATAGAATTATTTATTATAATCATAAAAATCATCAATTAAGTTGTAATTCTTAGTTCCTATTACTCTATTTCATGAGATCATGACATCTAAGGCAAATTCTTACTTGGAGTTGTAGGTATTGCTAATTCGAATAGTAATAATTCTGTAGTCATATTTGTTACGGTCGTATTTTAATCAACATACAACCTGACACTGACCGACAAATTGCAAAAAACGTAAAAAAAAAAGAATTTTGCGGCTTCACCTGACGCTTTCGCCTTAACCAATACAAAGTCATATATATATTTAAAAAAAAAACCCGAGATAGCTTTGCGCATCCTTAAGGCGAGCAGAGGTGAGGGCTTGGCACAACTAAGGTTTAATTAAGCATATAAATAATAGTTTAGCTAAACTCAGCGATCATCTACATGAAACATCTGGTATTTGTTACTTGAGGATTAGATCAGCTTATGTAGGTACTCTGTTCTCATGTGAGTTGCATCCCAGAGTTATAACTACCACATAAATAGTAATAGACCTGCATCGCATTATCCCAAACGACTCGGCAGTGACTACGACGAACATAGCACGTATACCCGTACTAATTAATACAATTATCACTAACAGAACTTCAAAGATAAGACGGATACAATGTATTCTGCATTTACACAGAAAATAGATAACAAGCTCATAGCAGCATTGACAGAATATAAAAAAAGGTTTATAATGTAAAATACATAATGAATAATAACAAGTTTTTTTATCGTCTGTGGTGAGCAATTGCTTCATTCAATATTTATTATCTTCGAGTTCGTACCTTGTACCTATAAGTTTATCTTTATTGGTGAGTTTGTGAACGAGGAGCTCACACCGGGTTTGCCAGGTGCAGATTCATAACTGGACAGGCCTGTTTCACAGGACGTGTGTCCGTGTAAAGAATGTGGGGATTATGGAAATTGTATTTCTAAGCGTATGTCTTTAAACACACTGAGGAATTTATGATGTCCTGAATATCACAAAGCTTCTTTAATATTGCATACTAATCATGTTATTAAATAAAACATATTACTGACAAAGTATTGCAAAGTTATTATTATAAGACATTGTCACTGCGGTTTATTTCGAAGAATTTAATACCATGCTAAAATTACCATTTAAAGTGTTGACATAACTACAAACATTACCATCTTTAATAACATAACACCACGCCTGTTTTTCGTGAAGGGTTAGGTAGAGGTGACTTAATAGTACACCCACATTTTAAGTTAAAGGAGGCGAGCCTATTGTCATCAACCGGGCACAAATCCAGACTCCGGGCTGCTACTGAGAAATTCCTGATTGAAAAACCCAACTGTCTATTTGCCTTTAGAAGTCAATAACAATAAAAATTCAAATGTATTATTGTCTGTTTTGAGGGGTTTGGCGCTGTATGCCGAGATACAGGACTCGTCCTAGTTCGGTTACAGATGCTCCCATGTTATATACTCCCAAGTACTAGCCTATAAGTATGTGTAATTGTATTATTGTAATTTTTTTTGGTGAAATAAATAAAATAAACTAAAAAAAAAAAAATCTACGTGTCTCGTTAGTGACAGTTAAACTCTTATCATTTGATTTGCCTGACCTGGGAATTGAACCCAAGAGCTTATACTCAGCAGTAGTGCTTGCGACCACTAGATCAACGAACAAACAACTAACCAACAAATACTAAAGAAATTTAGGCTCGCTAACTGCTAAGAAACCTAGGTTGAACTTAAGTCCTTCAAGCCATTGCCATCCAATTTAAGAGGACCGGTCCAATCTAAACTAAAGCGGTCGAACCCTAGCATTAGACCGTGGGACAGACTAGAAAGCTCGCCGATCTAAAATACTGCCTTTCGAACGTAAACTGTTCTACATGGTCTAAAAAGCTAGCACTTTAAGGCGATACTGAAGATCACGTCTAAACGAGTACTGTTAATGATTTGGTAAAAATATATGTTGAATTAGAGCATTTTCTTAAGAACTTACTATAGGAATATTTTAGATTATGTAATATTAGGTACATAGAGAAATTAATTTGTAAAGTTATGTCTAACGCGGATATTAAACTGATATTCACGCAAAATCTATCAAACGTATTTTTCTGAAACCTTCATCATTTTAAAGATAATTTAATTATTGATCTTTTAGTATAAGTGTTTGATTAAAATACCTTTTGTTTTATTTATAATAAATTAATAATGCATCTAATTTGGGACAGCGCTCCTTGATGGGCAAGTCCTATTACAGGCTGGACGTACGACGCTTTGCGTGAGCTCAGTACAGAACACGCAAGCTAACCACTGAAGGTCACTGGCATATATCTGCGTCTTAACATCCTATTTATCTCAATGGACTGTCACAACTCGTGTTGGTTGATAAACAAGAACATGATATTTTTTTTCTGGGATTCGTTTATAACTTGTATCTAAAGGCCACCATATGGTGAGATAGATCTGAACAGACGAACCTACGTCAGATTGGTCCGACAGGATGCGTGCACATATACGAATCAATCTAATCACAGTCGCTCCATGTAAAAAAACTTAAGACTGGTATTGGCGCCATCTATATTCTATAGTACAGCACTACGGCGCAAGCATGTCGGTGACGCGAATCCATAAGTTTACCCCCTACCAAAAATCGCTCAACGCGCCTTAAGAAGTTTTCACTTCAAAAACTGATATTTAGCTGCACCCAGTTAGACTGGAAGGAAGCCGACCCCAACATAGTTGAGAAAAAGCTAGACAGATGATGGTACAAAACAATTTCATCAAGCAGCAAACAATTGTTTTAATGAATAAATAAATAAATCAAATAATATGTAATCAATTATTCGTTTTAAAGAGTGGTCACTCCGGTAATCGTCGTATGTGCTTAAATCTTGAGGGCGTAACAGCCACACATGGTGCGAATTTTGAAGGCCCGTGCAGACCAGCGAGCGGTGCCTTTGTAAGAGCCGCCTTGATGGGGTCAGACGGGTCTGAAGTTAGAAAAGCTGACCATGTATGAAGCCTTTACGGAGTAGCATGAAGGAACTTGTTTTAGCGTAACTAATCTTTTAGCAGTTTTTTTAATTTTTTTTTAGACATTATTTATGATCGATACAGGCGCCTTCCGTTATCATGGCGTAATGTGTCAATTACCAGTGATTGAACGCCTACATCCCTAATCTGTCTCAAATACGAGTTTTGTTTTTTTGTTAAGTTATTAAGTTGTAGAACGATTTGCAGTAGGTATAATCGAGGGTAATAACAGCCTCTTAACTTTTTAGTTAGAACTATTTATTATTCAGTATTATTATGTAGAGATCAACTTATGATAGAAGTATCAAGACGTGTTGGTATATCTACTTTTTTAATTGACGGATTGCCTATGTATAATCAGATTAAAATTACGTAAAGGGTTTTAGTCATAGTATAAGAATATACACGTGCTATTGATAAAGAAGATACACGTGCCAAAGCATTATTACCAGCAAATTATTAATTGATTGCAGACTTTAATACCGTCGTGACCCAATTAGATATTAAGTTTTATTTCTCTCAATCGCCTCATAACGATCCAATAGGTTTGATCATGAAACTGGGCTATTCAGTTAACCCATGAACTACTCAAATCTTCGGAGTCTTTAAAAAGTTCGTTCACTAGTATTATCAATTCCCTATGTAAGCTATGCCTGTTTCAACATTGGGCACGGACAAGGCAAAGATGGATTTCTCACTAGTAATTTTTGTCTTCTGCATGACATTTAGTTGTAATTTGTGATGTATGTAACGGGATTCAGCCCAACCAAGACGCTCATTTGTTTTTTGACTACTTTTGGAAGTGTCTGACGCTGTTTTTAAACCCTCAGGCTGCTGGATGCCTTTTTTTTTTTTTTTTTTTGGGTGGGAAATCATCAAATAACTTCTCCCGCTCTGGGTGGAGCGGGAGGGCGTGTCAGACTCTTACTGACTAAAACCCACCCGTGTTCCTTCCGTTGCCATGTTGCCGGGGGGCCACGATATCCCTATCGGCCCATATTCGCAGCCCCGGCAGGAGGCTGCTGGATGCCTGGCTAACGAGACTGTAGAGTAAACCATCATATGTTTACAAAGTGTCAACTAACCAGCGCTGCTCTTGTGATGTAGTCAGTCCGCGATCACCGCTCCATCGGCACACCGGCATTGACTTGACGCCGGCGTCGGCGCCACTGCGGACGCACACACGCACACACACACACTGGCACTGTCACTGGCACTATGCAGCCAACACTAGCACTCGCGCACCACACTGTATGGACACACGACACGACGTACGGCGGCGTTGCCGTCCGAAACTTCACTGATCACTGCGTCCGAATGCTTTCACTGCACCTGTAACAAGTGAAGAGCTGATGTTAGATTATATTCTGGAAAATGATTTGAGACAGCTGAAAATTGTATCGTATTATCAGGTTTAAATTGGAACTAATTATTCTGGGCACAATGAAGAAGACTGTCCTGCTGTGGATGTCATTGCAGGATTACATTATAAATGTAGTGGGTGACATTTATAAACTCTCGTAAGATTGAATAAAACAATCTGTCAGATTGTTCCCGCAATGCAGCCTCAGATTTTGGTAAAGTTTTAATCAAATTGCATCACTAAAGTTGTTGCAGATGGTTCTACAACCCTTCGCTTTAGCAAACTCCCTCTATAATAAAGACAAAACGCTTTTATAAAATAACACCATAACCGTCGGTGCTTATAAAAGGAGTTTTCATGCGTCGCTTCATCTCCCTAGATTACAACAGGTTGCAAAGGGTCAAAGTTCTTCGACCCCTCTGAAAGAAGTTTGTGCCAATCTGGACAAACCTGTTTCTATGGATGGGTATAGCACAATACATCACCTGCAAAATTGTTTACAAAACTGAGATGTGGTAGTAAGTAGTTAAAAAATCCATCTTGTAATAGGAAGTACAGATATATCTCGTCGTAAAAGGGTATATACAATGATACATAAATATAACATTAGCTACATCTCGGTGGTCTAAAGTCGTTATTTAGTTTAACGTGGCTACGTCTGGTCGTAGCGTCGACGTAATATTTTACGGTCTATAAACGGGCGGAATAACATTGTTGCTTTAGAGCCGTGGGGCATTACCTGCATTGTTTTCTTACAAACTAACACGTACGATACTACGGTATGAATGCAAGTATGTAAACAAGGTAAGCGATTTTGTGTGCTATTGATGTTCACCGGCAAACGGGCTAGAGGAAACGCTTTGTCATTAAAATAAGTCCTTTCAGATGTGCCGTCTTCAAAGTTTATGTTGATACTTCTACTGTAGCAGTTACTGAGGGATCTGGTAGTTCTACATAAAGTATTAACAGGTTATAGGATATGTCAGTTACTCTTGAGTACTCTTGAGTCTTGTCACCACTGTACAATGCATTAGTTTACCTCCTACATTCTCTGGAAAGTCATAAACATTCATATGTGGCAGCAAAATAACACACAGACATCGTTTAAACTTTCCAAATAAGGTGTCACTCGTTGAAGATTGGTATCTGAACCTTTGACAGTTATTTCAATTGATATTTGGTTCACAAACATCGTTCACTTACAAAATTAAAAACCTACGCTTCGTCAATTTCGAAATTGAGTGTATATTTGAAGAGTAACATAAACAAAATTATTGATAAATACCAGTGCCATATGCAAACATAAACCGACCACAAACTACAAAATTAATCAGGTCAGAAAACCAATCAAAGAGATCACTTCCTCTATAATCCCTTTTAAACTTCCTACCAACTTTGCTGTGGAACTAAAAGTTGTGAGCGCGACAGCAAACTTACAGAGCCGTTGTAACTTTGTAAGCTGAAGTAATATGCTTAAACAGCATCCGTGTGTAGTCTACCATATGCAAACAAGTAAAAACTACTAGACTAAGCAGGTCAGACGAGCAAGCAAAGTAAGCAAGCTGCAAACAGATCACCGATTCATATAATCCCTTGTGAAGTTCGCATCAACTTCGTCGCAACTAAAAGTTGTGAGCGCAAGTGTACAGCTACAGAGGCGTGCAGATCCGCGCCAAGTGTGCCGTAGTAATTTCCGTAAAAAGCATCTGTCGAGACGGGGAACAACTCGGCCGAACACTGCAGGCACAACTATACGAGAAACTTTTAATTGAAAGGAGCATTGATCGTGTCCGGTGAGACAAGACAGCTGCGACAAATCATAACGTTTAATTAGTGAGAATTGTGATGATAAGAGCTGAATTATAGACTAAACAAACGTGGTATTACTACGTCGTGAGCACAGAAAGTAATTTAATTGATTCATCGTATTACAAATAAACTTTATCAGGTTATGAAATAAAGAAAATATAATTGTCTGAAGCACATCTAGGTCACTACGTAGGTATATAGAATTAATAGAATTGGCTCATTTGGAATTCCGAATTCAGCGTTGTCTAAACGCGTATCGATTCCAGATGAAAATAAAATGGAATCTAGTGTAAAAGTTGAGAGTTTTATGGCCTTTTTATTCAGTCTGATGTTATCTTCAATGAAAAGTGCTTTAGTAGCACTTACAAACGCCATTTGTAGTTTCGCAAACAATAGGAGTATTTCAGCATCTTCAGTGCATTAGCATACAGGCACAAAAGCATCGTAGGTACTATCATTGGAAAAAACTGGAGTTTATAAAAAAAGTAATTTTGACCACTCATCTCAAAAATCGTTTTCTAAAAGAAATCGATGTAAAAACTGACAGCGTCAGTTCCATAGAAACAACTAATCCTACTTTTATAGCAACTCATGTTAGCTATAGTCATTAGTCGAACATGACAAGTCTCCGCGGGCTACAAAGTTGATCAATCAGAAACCGTTCCATATGGCCAACCCTGGGCCATATGCGGAATATTGCGGTGTAATTGTACGTTCCGTTCCCAAGATTTCAACAGTTACAAGTCTGTTAACTGTAAAAACATTTCGTTCAATTATAAAGATAAGTGCTATTGATAATGATATTGAGCTGACAGTAAAGCCAGCTGGTTGAGTAATGGCGGCGGTTATTTTCCAATTTTACAATGAATCAGTTTGAGTGGCCACTTCTTTGTTAGATGCGAAGATAATGTTACTTCCGTGTGTCGGTCGTAAGAGACTGGTTTTCTCAATTTCCGTATTGTAATCGTACTTTCAAATCTTTCAATTATAGCGATAATTGTTGCGTTTGAAGCTACTTTCTTTTCTTGTCCGAATGGGTGTATAAAAGTATAAAATAAAAATAATGCTTCTTTGTTACGATATAACTACGATATAACTGGAGTGAGATCGCGAGTGGTTTTATTTCAGCTCGCCGCTTTTTGCTTCAATTTACGTTTACTTTGAATCCATTTATAAACTTTCACGTGTCTTTGTAAAAACCGCATCGTGAGAGTTCTAAATGTTAACCGACTTATTCCAATGCAATTGGGAATGTAGTTCGAATTTAAAGTGAACTCAAAGCAGCCACTTTTAATTCCTTACGGCGGCGTGCCTGCCGGTTCAGAGTGGGGCGGTCGCATAAAGAACACTGAGTATATCTCAAACTGTGGAATCCAGTATCCAGTTCGGCCGAATTGCCGTTCCGACAGATAGATGTGTGTGCAATCCACATCGCTATCTGTTTAATTAACGTTCGGGAAACGTTTTCTTATCGACGAATGGCGATGGTTACTTGAAACCGATAAATTGTTATTGCACCTCGGGTCGTTGGACTATCGATTGCCGAGGTTGGCTCTGTGAACTTACTGTTCCAAGGAGACAACGGAGACTGGTTTTGGCAAGGCTTTCTCTGCCACTTACTGGTTGTTTTTCGGTATCAAGCTCAAATTATCTCTGACGTTGAAGTCTTCACATTAAAAATAAAATTTCAAGAAAACAATACGGGATTCTGTAGATTAGATGCCAAATAATAAAAAACTTGATTAAAATTGTTACTATTAAACACGAAACCCAAACTAAAAGTAAATTAAATAAGACAAAAAACCCTAAACAAATGGTTCACTGAGCAGCACCAAAGCTCAAATTCACAACGCTTTCAAAATCGATCATTTCAAACGAACCCAGTTCCCCATACACGTCAAATAGAACCCCTTTCACCGCCAACACAAGAGATATAGGACCGCTTTGTACGACCGCAGAACTAGTCGCCGATATTATCAGATGAGAGAGACACAGACCCGTTTCCGAAGTAGACACACTGATTCACCGTGTACAAAACTGATAGCATTTCGAGGGTACACCGTACGCCTCAGTTCGTTAATTGGAAAGCGATGTTTAATTACAGATATCTATGTTCGTCCTTCCGAGGGTAGTTGCACAAACATGATAATTTACTGGCACACGATAATCTTTGACAAGCGATCCCTTTGAGGCGATATTGATTGCTTTGCTCCCAGGAGTAATGTCTGCGGATAAGACAATGAGCAATTACCATTTGATTAATTACGCTAGACAAGCCTACGTGCTGGGGTTTTATTGATTCTCTACACAAGAGGTGATTGACTGTACTCATGAAAATGTACGCTTTTTCTTGGAAATTCGCGCATAATTTTAATGTACAAACATTGTATTAATTATGTACGTTAGTGGAATGGTAACCAAATGAAACGATTTCATGGAAATCCTTAATTACATTACAAAATATCGTAGAGCGAGTGTTCGTTCTGAATTACACGGTTTAATGAGTACAATCATACTCCACTTTGGCCACAGACAGTTTACAACTAAACGAATTACTTATACGCTTCACAATATTCCAAAATTGTTCGCTATATAGGTCTCTCTTTGGAAGATCACTTCGACAAAACTGGTTCAATAAAATTCTCGGAATCAGCACATGGTTTCCATTGACACAAAAACATGACAGCCCAAAAGTAGGACAAACTCTATCGCCCAAAACAGAAATAAGTTTGTCTTGTAAGAAATCAAGAGTGGCAGCTTCCAAAATGTTATGCTGTTCTTCCTTAGATTTGTAATTTCTAATATACCTACACGTAGAAAACTTTTCGACATGATTAAGTTAGTACGTTTTTACTTGGTGCAGAAACCCGTGTGTGTTAATGAGTAAGATTCGGAATGCACGAACGAGATCTCCTCACAAACTTCATCAAAATTCAAAAGTCATTTATTCAAACTAGGCTGAGAATCAGCACTTTTCGAACGTCAAAATTACATGTCCCCCAAAAACGCCCACCCTTCACCACTTCCTTGTGCATCACATCAGTATTCCGCACAGCATCAAGTTTACAAACTGAACACACACAAAATACTTTGATTACTGATCCAAACAGTTTCGTATAACACACCTCCTTTGATGAATGAAACATAATTTCTCACGACAGAAGATTAGACTGCGAGTCTGCGACCTATTTCCGAACTCCCATCCGAATTTCACTCCATCACGGTAGGAGGATACAAGACGGATCAATTTGAATATTCAACGGTTGCTGAACAAGAGTTTGATAGTCTGGAAGCTTTCTGCTTTAGACCAAGCAAAGATACAGGCGAACTTTCGCCTTGGCTTGTTAGTGGGTGCAGACGAGGTAATTTTAGTTTGGCAGTTTGCGGCGTGCATTCTTGAGATTAATGAAGTTAGATATTGATGCATTGAGCTTGATTGTGAAAAGTTGGAATAGTTTTGTGTTCCCTACACGTCGATTCCTGTTATGTGATACTTTTGAGTTCGGCCCAGGGGTTCACTGTCTTGTAAGGAACGGAATTCAGTTACGTTAAATAGAAACAACAAGTTAAATACTTGTAAGTTGAAAGAACAGTGGAAAGTTACGTCGATTGATGTTGGTTAAGTCTTTTGACTGATTGTATTGTATCAAAGTAAACAACATTTCTAAAGAGAGAAGCCCGAAAAATGTTTTAAAAGTATCAAATCGAAATGAAAAAAAAAAAAAAAAAAAACTTTTTCCTTTGACGATCTGAACAAGAAAAAGTTAGAACAATACGAATTAATTACAATAATCATTCATAATGAACAAAAACCTCGGAACAAAACTAAAGTACCGCCAACTTTTCGTTTACCGAGACGTAACAAGAAAAAAGTTGTTTACTCTCTTGTTTGTGTAGGTCCGAAAGTCTCGAAACTTGAGGGTAGTCGGACCAAAAGTCGACACGCGGGGCGATAACATTATTTCCCCTTTACATTTACCATTCGCCTCCACGAGTTGAAACGGTAGTTCGATAGTTACACAGCGACCGACTAAGTTGAACGAGACTATGAATAAAAAAATTGTGCTAGAAGCGTCAATACACGAGCGTTTTTTGTGAACTTTTTTCCTGGCATAAAACCCGATCTATTATTTTTTGTGCTCAAGATCGTATCAACTAAACACTAATTCATTAAATGATTTAGAAATTAAAGTTTATAAACATCTAAAAATAATTTGAGTTGTAACACCATTTTGTTGGGATTTCTAATTTGCGGAGGCCGTATGTTTCCTGCCATAGAATCTGCCAACTCATCTCTTTCGGAAAAGTGAAAATGGTCTAAGAAACAGTTGCAAAGCTGATCCTTTCAATTGTCATTAATGAGACACAATAGAATTTTAATTGTTATCGATCTCAATGAGTCCTCGTGACAGTTGAACTCATAATGATAAATTATCTGAAACAATTTCCATTCAAAAAGCAGTTCCTTTCTAAACGAACAACCCCTCAATACCAACAAAGCAATGAACCATGTATCTCATCCAGCAACACAACATCACAGAATCTAGTTTGCCGAGTACGGGGCGGACGAACTTGCAAACTGCGCAGACTGTAGGGCGGTGGGGGAGGCGAGAGAGAACAAACTCGCCCGAGTAAACTTTCTCCTCGAGGCCAACGGGTAACTTGTGACGTGTCATAATCTTACTGCTACTTCCATACCGCGTCCGTTGCTCGGAGATAGTGGAAAAACTGGGCATTTCCATCTCTGAATGCTGTGATGTTGTTATTAAGTCTTTATATTTTGCTGTTGCATTTTGTTAGTTTAAAGTTGGACTTTCTGAACAGTCGTTTCGTATACAGTCAGCCGAACATCAGTGGTTACAATTTGACATTGACAGCGCCTTTATGTCTTTGCAGTGTCTTGTCTTTATGTTTTTTTGACTTTCATAGTAGTGCAAGTTGTTCTCAAAGCATTTATTTCAGTAATTAATTAAACCATTTACAGGCACTTTTGCATTGTCATAGGAGTCGGTCAGTCAGGAACAAGAAGTCCATTCCAAAATGTAATATGTTCCTATGGATAAGAACGATCAAGAAACTACATTGACTTTTAAATTATATTATGTTACCACTGATTTGCGGTTGACTATAATAGAACACGTTAATGATAAATACGAACTTGGGAAGGATCTAAATGGAGGAGAACTTGGGAACTAATATTATAAAAGAATGACCAACTTCGTAAAAGAAGCTAACGTCACTTATAGAAACCTAAGTAAAAACGAATCGTATATACTGCTGATCGCAGTGTTACCCTCAACAGGGACATTGAAGACAATTTTTTTATCAGGAACCAATTGAGTAGATGGTCCAATGGCATCGGGAAGAGCTCTTAGATTTGGCCCCGATCCAGAAACACTTAAACCCTAGATGGAAGTGAGACCATGGACAAAACTAGACCAGATTAAGTCCACAACGACTGAGGGACATATAACTTGGTTGATTGGCTTTGTAGATTCTCTTTAATTACCTTTGTCCTTGTCATCGCTATACGCTGATGCGCCTCGACGATTCTCTTGATAGAACTGTCAAATGTACAGTTGAGTGGAATCAAAGGCCAAATTGGAAATACAATATTGATATGAAGCTAAAGGTATATTTTCGTACGGGTACGAGTATTGATTTAAGCTCGGTTTCGTCGTTTGCCGTTCTGAAGGGATGTTCCGATTTTATTTTATACCCACTCGCTACATTCTGTAAAATTCAAAGGTGCATAGTCAACATCCAAGAAACTTTTTAAATGCTCAGCTTTTATTCTATAACTGTTCGGAGGAACTATTGGAGAATTGCAAATACATTTCACATTTGTAACAAATTGTAGTTCGCAACTCCAAGACGGTTTAACTTTCAAGTGTTCTTACAAGGAAGGAAGCGGGCAATAAATTCTCTATATTCTTGTTAGCCGTATGAATGGTGACATCAGTCGTGTCACACGTTCATATTATGTGCATGTGCCGCTCGATAATGCGACTGAATAAAAAGCCAAGTCATTCCAGATACTGTATGATTCACGGTGCGATTATGCTAATTTTGCTCTCAAATGGCCTCCTCAATGGGTCTTTTATGTCTGTGAAGTTCATGTGAAGAATGAGGTGATTTTGAGAAACTTGAACACAATATTGTATTAGGACTGAGTATTATGCGTCGTTATGATACTCATTGACAGCAAGTTTTCCGAACCACTGATTCAAATAACAGAATCGTGAACATTGGACATAATGAATGGAACTTATCATTCACATTTTACCCGCTCCAACGGTTGTCCATTCACGTGTAAGTAAGGTGACATTTTTCTCGACGAGTTTTGAAAAAGGAAAACAAAATCCAGAAGCCCCGATGGCTTTTACGAGATGCTCAAACCAGCGAGCGTTCAATTCAAACACTTCTATCTAAAATTTGAATTTTTGAAGTATGGGACGACAACCTTGCTTGATTTTCTATCTCCATACATACCGCACCTATAGACAATCAAATTATATAACAAACATAAGCATAGCACACATGTACGTGTTCTCAAAACATCTAAGTCTGAGTCCCGTGAGGAAAATTCGACATAATTCGTACAAATTAGACAACAATCCTCGTTTAAAGGCATTAAGAGAAGAGAGAGCTTCGCAAAGTTATAATGAAATTCACGAGCAATAAAACTTCCCTTTTGACTAACCCCTAGATATACATTTGAGGGCAGGGTTGCCGCTTGATAAAAGATATCGCTAATTTACTTTAACATCATTAATTTTGCTGTTGAAATGAAATTGTAACAAGACAGATACCTAAATTAAAAGCACATTTAAAAGACGAAATCGTTAACAATCACACTATAAAAAAAATTACACAAAAGACATTGCATAACGCAAACCAAACAGCAGCCAAAACTCGTGAATTTGCACATCCAACATGAAACATTGCAGTGAACAAAAACAAATATTACAAAAGAGAAGTACCTATTATGTATTGTCTTGTCCAGCAACCCTGAATCTGCGTCGAGTTATGAAACGGGAGCGGGGCTACCAGACGAGTGCCAAACTTAGACAAAGACAGACTAACTTCCATTAAATCTTTTGCAACAAAGTTTACCGTCCCCGCTGACTCCTGTATGTACCCTACCTTATCTATGTACTAACTAATAACATATAATACAGAAATTTCATGAACTTTCCAGTAGTTAAGAACAAGTTTCTCATAAGGTTTCTAACAAACTTTGTGTGTTTTCATATGTATTATTTAGTAGTTTAAATGTGAGGATAACTGGAAAGTAACCCTTTTGAACATTATTAGGTATTATGCTGTCACGAAAGGTTTTATTATTGCCAATTTCGATATCTAAATTGGAACAGTAAGGGGTTAAATGGTTTAACATTTGCATATTTCAGCGGCCATTTATGCCGCGTCCTGAATCATTGGTACTGTTGATAAGTAATTGATAGGAATGGTTAACCCGGAATTCGTGGAAAGTATGTGGTGCAGGCATAGTCCAGTTAATTTTAATAACCAATTATTTAGTTGACCGAGATTAATAACGGTAGACTTCCTCTTTCGTCTAGTGGTCGCAAGCGCTACTGCTGAGCATGAGGTCCTGGTTTCGATTCCCAGGTCGGGCAAAGTGTTATTGGGTTTTTCCATCAGAAATTTCTCAGTAGCAGCCCGGAGTCTAGATTTGTGTCAGGTTGATGGCAATAGGCTCGCCCGCTATTACATGGGACTTAAACATAACTGGCGAAATGTGGGTGTTCTATGCGTACACCTCTGCCTAACCCTTCGAGGAGGGATTATAGGCGTGAGTTAATAATATTATAAATTAAGGCCAGTAACTGTTGACGAAAGTTTTTTTTAACGTAATAAAACGGTAATATCAACTTACCGCCATCCACGGGGAGTAGTTATCTTTTTCATAGATTCTTGTATCCATTCAAATGATTAAGAAAGATGATAACTACTAAATACTTCGTAGCATAAAACAATGAAACGATAATTCTATGTTAGAAAACGTCTATAGTATAATATACGAGAATTAATAATGTAATTCAATTTACAAGCTGCTGATAAAGTGCGATAAAGCGGATGATTGGGTTACTGTCAGCCTTAAGCAAACGCTTCAATATAAAGTGTTTATCTATTTATATATATGACGTACATAAAACATTAAGGAAAATAGGGGGAGCCCCTTCAATATTAGCAGTCACGTACAATTGTAGGTAGTCAATAAGCGTTATTAAAATATTGATTTTGCATGTGCTTAGGCAAATGTACACACATGAATTAAATGCCAAGGCGAATTTATTGTACACTGCAATTTAATGCTTCAGAAGTCGTTTATAGTAAGTGGAATAGTATTATTCATGTGAGTTGATTTTTTGAGTACCACACAAATGTAATACCTACATTACTATGTCCGTATGAGTATTGGATTTTATTGCAGACATTTGACATGTCCTCATAGATGGACAAATTCATCCAAAATAAGCTGGTGGATAGTGCTAAGGCCGATTCCTATAATTTACGGACCGTGATTGATTGAAATTAAGACTCTTGTATCTTTACAAATAATGAAGCAAAGACCAAGATTTGCATAGTAAAAAATACAATAAACGTGTTGCCAAATTTCAACCCCGCAACGCAGAGCGTTCAGCGCTCGGTGTGGCCATACGCCGTATTCGGGTTCAAGTCAATCGTCATCCTGATGATATACATCATCCTGTTGAGAAATGAAACACGTGTTGATTTCTTTCAGGGGCTTTTTATGGCTCTTTAGAAATAGCTAAGCGGAACAGGTTACTAAATATATCCACGTCTATTGTATTTTATAATGGATTTCCGCAAGGTCACGCCTGAATCAATTAACTATGTTTGCATAGTAGACCCTCCCATATGGAAGTAGCTCTCACAGGTAAAATAAGCTTACGAATCTATTAATATGCCCCAGCTTGGCTGTAAAAACATGCTACCGTTGGTATATAAACGATTCCTTTTTGTTTATAGGAAGTCAATTTATAACTACTACACTTCCAATACTTGATCCGCAAACTTCATGAATATTTCACTTTACAAACAGAGAAACAGCATTACCAAAACCCGTATGTGTATATGTAAACTTTGCATACAAATTTAGTGCGAAGACTTAGCCGTAGCAGGAACGGGCGGGGGAGTCCGGGGTTGAAATTTGGCCAAAACTAAAGTAGTTTAAGTTAGTTAAAACTGTTGGATACGTGTACCATGTTTTTGACGGATTACTTGTTCGCTGGAGTTTCATAAAGTCGACTTTGAGCCGGCGAAGTTGGGTAGTTGACGGTGTAGTAAAACTGTGTATGTGCATTCTTTGTGGTTTGATAATACAGCTTTTTGTATGTTGATCGTGTTTGATTAAAGGTAAATGACTAACAAAGAACAGAAGTGTGTGGAATAGGGAGAGGGAGGGCTTTTCCCCTGCCGTAGCTACATAGAAAGATCTCACTACAAAATGCACTGTATTCAGCGTTCCATCTTTTTTCAATTGATACGTTTCATTGCCGCTTAAGGCCAACTGGTTCCGACCCTGCCTGGTGAACGATTGAAAAATTCATGGTCACCTAGATATTGTGTGGAAAACAAGTGTGCTTGTTTCAAATAATTTCATTACAGTGTCACTTCCATCATATAGCCCAGCATAGACCCACAAATGGTGTATGAAATGTGTACAAAAGCTTTTCATAAAAGGAGAACAACCATTTACTGCTACACAATTACTTGAACAATACACAACAAATCGTCGAAACGAGTTCAATACTCTGTGTACACGTTCCGAATGAGAAGTATAGCGTATATATTTATTACGTCGTTAGTACTAGCGAAGCAGTACTCTTCAGATACCGACCAACTGTCTGGCTCGGTTATCATACCATATGTTACGAGATGGAGCGAATTATTCTCTCTGTGTTTGTCAAAAAGGATTAAGGTCTAGCTTTGCATTAAAAGGGTTTATCATAAAGTTGGCAACGTCGTAAATAGCTGTCAAATATTTACCTGTTTTGATTAATTTGGCAATATTACTGAATGGAATTAAGAAATGTGGTTAACTAGGGAACTAAAACATTGATTATGAAATGCAATAACTATATCGTCAACAATTACAACATCAAATTCAGTGTTATAATTGCAATTCATTATTAATATTCTAGTTCCCTAGTTAATATTTGACATCTAT
Source organism: Agrochola litura (assembly GCA_949152395.1). Lineage (NCBI taxonomy): Eukaryota > Metazoa > Arthropoda > Insecta > Lepidoptera > Noctuidae > Agrochola > Agrochola litura. The sequence continues at coordinate 17,565,776 of OX424513.1, read as the reverse complement.
TTGCGACGTTGCCCACTTACAGAATAAATGCTCTTAAGGTCTACCGCTAGAGCAGAACTATTTTACTTGGATGAAGTACTTACTTTTTGGGAGAAAAGGCGAACGTTTAGTTCAGATATGCAAGACGACATGCAGGAAAAAAAACCATTAAGGATCGTGCAACTTGAATCTCGGAAGAACCTGAGAAAATATATTGGAACAAATTGGCACCTAATTGATAGTTTCACCCACCGTACATCTTCCCTTCCAAGGTTTTGCATTACAAATTACAAGTCACTCGAGACAACGCTTCCAAAATCACCTTTAAAACATTTAGCAAACATTTAACACGCGACAAAACTGCACTGACACCACGAATAAATAGTTTGCACAAACTTTACAGCGCAGTTTTGATTAATGAATTCGAAATATTTCGCACGAATTTATGCGGTGCAGTTTCCCGGTAATTTTACTTTTTTAGCTTGGATGCGAGTCAAAATTGCGATCTAGTTGTGTTTTTACCAAGATTTATTTCGGGGAAGTGTTGCCAGTTCGCTGTGCAAAGTTTTATTGCCATTCAAGTTCCTAAACGGTTGTTTTCGTGTCAACTTTGACAACAATGGACTTGGGTTCTCGGTAATTTTTTGAAAGTTGACGAAAAAAAAATGTAATTACGGTAAAAAGTGGTGTAACAATCGTTGTATTTGCGCGAGTCGAGTCGGGTACAGTAATTTGTCGTGTAAAGTGGGACAGGGCGCTGGGCGATTCGAGCGGTGGCGTGGCGAGCGGTGAGCGTTCGATCGCGGGGACGCGCTGAGGTCGTTCACCCCGCACGCTCGGACCCGACGGCCACGTTGCCGGTTGCACTGCATTTTAAACGCGCTTCATTACTTTCCGATCTGTACGGCCAAACGAACCACTATTGATCAGCACTTGTTTAAGTAAGCTAGTATTGTTATCATTATCACCTCGACTCGCCACCCACTATGGTAGTAAAGTAGGTATGTATTTGATAAAGCGCTTGTGTAAGGTATGTTACGAGCGAATTATCATATTAACGACCTTTGTAGTCGGTTATTCCACCTATATTTTACCGCGTAGCCAGCAGAAATAGCACGTATAAAGTATGATTAAAATAGCCATCTATTTTAAAATGTGCGCAAAATATCATATTATATTTTTAGCTTGAAAAAAAAAAGGAACGTGTGGAAAACTCTTGATAAAATTAAAAACTGCAAAAGGTACGTACACACGAGCGACTTTGATAAACTATTCAAGCGTAACTTTCATCTGTACACAAAACTACAAATACGTTTTGCGCGTGTCATGTCACAAGGGTCACATTCACATAATAAGCTGTGATAAAAACCGTTCGCTAACGATTTTTCCTCATGGTCTGTTTGCACGTGGAGCCAATTATTGTTGAGGATTTAATTGTAAGGCAAGCGAGTAGAAGCGTTACGGTGATATGAAAATTAATGTTTGCGTAAATATGTCCCTCCTACTTTGAGGGGAGCGAGTGGAGGATTCGGCTCAATATTCACGTGGATGACTCTGAAAGTTGATGCGATAAGATGGATAACTTCTGTAGCTTCTTACAAATTAAGATGCGTGAACGTACTGTTAAATAAAATGTTTAAACATTCTGAAATTACAGACCATTTTTACGTATAAAACACAAAGCAAATAGCTGTATAATTTTATTTTAATTTGGACCAATATTTTTATTTAATTTATTTGATTGTTAAGTCTACGACATGTATTAATTCATCTAACAGTTTTTATTTTTAAATCTTTGACATTTGTAGTATTCTGAATTTATTTTATTTTTAAATGTATTTTTTTTTGTATAATAATTTTGTAACGTTATTTTAATAATTATTTAATTAGATTAACAATAACATACATATTTGCACACCGAACTTGGTAATGATACAGAGTACTTTGTATTTATTTGTAACATCTGTTTTTACCTACCTGTATTAAGCAAATAAATGATGTGATTTCGAAACGATCCTAATAACCACCACTGTTAAGAAATTCGATCAATTCCCCACCCTTTCTATTATCGAGCACAGAAACAGAACATTTAATACATAAAGGCTCCACAAACCCATTGATTCTGTAAACAATAGGCAATAATGAAAAGCGGGTCAGAGTCAGACAGGTGGGCGAGGCGAGGGGGTGATCTCTTCCCCATCGATCCCCGAAGAACGCACGTGTACCCTTCGCCCTATTTCAACTCCCGAGAACTTGAATGAACAGATAGATATATGTATTTTCATTTACTTATATTTGATATGTATTTAAGTGACGTATATGCTTTGTATGTTTTACAATCATGATTTGCTTTTTTTTTTTTAAATAAAATTGTGTTTGGTTGAATGCTTTTCAATGGTAATTTCTTATTATTCAATGTACAAGTTGCACTATGCTAAACACACCAACCTACGCACTTATTATTGTCATAGGTCTTCTTGACATTCTGGACATGCTCTTGGTCATAGAAAGGCTTTGCATACAATTTACAGCAACAAGTACTTATCATGCGTAAAACATATTAACATTATCTGAGTCAACAGCGCAAAAACAGAAATGAGTTTTTGGCTAGCAACAACACCTGCCAATATTGTATACCTTGCTAGTTAAATAACGTGTCCAATTTAACGCAATCAATGAGTCAATTGGAAATACGTTCGTTCGTTCGTGCCTATCGATAGCCACTAGCCCCGTTCAAAAGGCTTCGTGATGGCGTAAAACTTTTTTACTTTTTAGATCGGCGCGTGAAAGCAGCCGACCTGTTATTAAGGGCCCACTAACGCAGAGATGAATGGACCGGAAGGGGGACGTGCAAAAAATCTACCAATAGAAACGGTTAATCGATATTAAACCGCTGACACTTTTTCGCTTGGCTTGTTATGCGTTTTTTGAGACGTTCTTTGGTAACCTATCATAACGTAACTGATCAGTAGGTTTGACATCAATATCAACTAAATGATTGATGACCGATAGTGTAAAAGAAAAATCTTTTCAAAACATTTAGCTACCACCAAAACAACTAAACGAAGAAAAATTAACATCTACTGTTCAAAATACCAACTAAACTAAAATTAACATTTAAAACGTCAAAATAATATGCAAAACGGAACTCAAAAACATACCAAAAAATAACATTTTTAAACCGCATCCGTATCTATACGTACAGCGCGAGCTGACACGGTCTCGTGCGTTTTTTTTTCTGACGTGCAGTGTTGCGGCCAAACAAAACGAAGCCAGTGAATCCGGTGATTCCGTCCGCACGTTGGACCGCACAAAGGAGGCACTAGGCAACGCTCCACCATTGTTTGAAATTGACCAATTTTTTGTATCGCCGATTAGAGATAAATTCTGTGCTTCTGTGTTCTGTCTAATGGCACAATAAATTCGTGGCTAACAATTGCGTTGTATATTGTGGAGCTGTGGGATACATAGAGGTGTCCCTTTGTTCATTCCGTAAGAGGAGCGATACGCAAGTTAGTATCAAACGGTTATTATGGGAAATCCTACCTAACATAAAAATACTGAAAACTGTGAATTTAGTAAATGAAATAATTTTCAGCAGGGCGTAACATCTACCAAGGTGATAATTATGATAATAGCTCCGATGCTTTCTAAACAATAAAATGGATATCTTTCGATCTGTATATTTGTTGGATGGATTATTGTATTATTGCGTTAATCACTTTTTTATTGTAATTTATTCTGTTACATGCATGATTTTAGACCTCGAGTTTTTTTAGCGTGCGGGGTGGAAGCGTGGTGGCTCTGACCAAGAACGGGCGCGCAGTAATTAAAAAAAAATGTAAAGTGTATACGTTATCAAAAACATATGTTTCGTTATTATTTTTAAAAAAACCGAATGACCGTCCGTGAAGTATTTACGACGTACTAAAGGTTTATTTTGTTTTTAGAGATATCTTACATATTAATTGCATAACTAAAGGATAAGTAATAATAATAACTAATAACGATGGAGCAAGGGATCAGACGGACACAATTATTTCGCAATACGCTCGGTGCGCTCTTAAATGGCCGTGATAGTTCTACAATGTACGTTGCATTAAAGTCTATTCGTAAGTCTATTTATACAGAATATTCGCCATAAACGACACAATACCTTCGAAGTGATCCTGTTTTGCCAGTCATACTAGCTTTTTGCACTAATTGCCAATGTTTACTACATAAAAGGCGTTGTAATGACATGCCTGAGAATCTTTTGTCTCCATGTATAATTCTCACGTTTGCTATAGATCTCAGCGTGCAGCAAATTTAAGTGTACCGATATAGTTACAGTTACATATAAAAGTTAATCTTGTTATGTTCGGTGTAAGGTTCCAAATTGGATGATAATGAATTTTGAGCGGTACGAAAGCGTGCGTGTTAGCAGAATTCGTTGGAAACGTATTTTTAAATGGCTACGTGGACATGAATGCTGGCTCAGCTTATGGCGGGTGTAAAGTAAACAGTTATTGCCCTATCGGTTGCAAGGCCGGTTTTAGGGCTCACGTACACGTTCAATCTTATGGCCGTGGCGTCACATCAATATTATGTTATTGCACCCGTGGGTGCGATCTAGTTTGGACGCTGTGCTGCTCGTAAAAAGTGTAACTGTCTTTGTTTCCATGCAGGCGAATGGAAAGTTTTAGACAAACTGCGTGTTGTAGCACAGTTTGGAAATAGCTAGAACGAGTCAATACTGATACATTAATATTGTGACGGAATATTATGCTTCACATTTCCTAACAATCAATAACTGCAGCTGATTAAATTTTAACCGACCGAGCTGCAGAGAAAATGTCAACGTAAATGGATTTAGATTGCATTGGGTCAAAGAGTAATCAGATCTATAATCTATTACAGAGATTAATTGCTACATTAATATTACGCATTTCCAGTTATTTGCAATTTCTTACCTATTTCAGTATTTCTGAATCCTCGTCTCTTAACTACAAAGTATTAAGTTTTATTGCGGAAGGCAGCTATTCACCTATTTCGTCCAACTTTACTGGCATCAGCGTAAAATGAGCGTGTGTAAGTGTCCTAAGGAGAGTTTTATGCCCGCGGGATATATCAGCATTCCTCCCGACCGAGCTAAGCGGAAGCAGGCGGGCTGTCTTTCAATATTATTATTGCTTGGAAACTGACTGCGTTCGAGCCGTACTATGAATAGCTGAACGATTTGCAACGCAACTGAAATATGGGTAAAATGTATCGCCGTTATGCGGACTGCGCGTTTTTATTGATAGTTTGCAATAATGTACGTCCGAGCTGGAAGAAATGTTCTTTTCATTTAACATAACAATGTATTGTTACAGCGAAGCATATTTCTAACCTTTTTGCGTGAAAGGAGGGTTTTCTTTTTCAACGTCAGTAATTTGTAAAGTGTTGCGTAAGTATACGAGTGTTTTTCATGATAATAAATACAAGTGGGCGACACGGGAAGCCTTCTAAAGGCGTTCGATCAAACACGCTTTCTTTTTGAAAGTACGAAATAATCACTTTCTAGTTGACAACGTATTTTTGAGTTACACAAGTTGATATCGCACTTTCGTAAATTGGCGTTTAAGATTACAGTATCAGTAAACGGTTTAGACGTAAATACTGTTTGAACACTTATCGTGAATTACCTTTAGAGCCGCGAGTAAATGCGTTATTGGCGACTTGTCTCCGGTCATCTACCTCTGACCTACTTATTTTTAGTTATTAAAACTGTAAAAATATTAACACTGATAGTAACTACGTCATTCGTTGCTGAAGCTAACAAGAATATCTTTTTCCTGTCGGAGAAACTTCGTCGACCCCGATCCGATGAAGCGTCTGCGTTTCCGAGCAAAGGTCATGATCACGGGCACCACGGCCCACGAAATAGCGTAGGTAGGACTATCGTGTAGAAGCAATTATTTCATCTTTTTTTTCTGGCTATGAAGTTCTTTACACGTAATTTTGATGTATACCGAGGTATTTGGTCGATCCATCAAGTTTAGTTGGTCCGTGGATAGGTGACCATTTCTACATACCGAGACTCCTCCGTGCCTCGAAAAGCCCGTAAGCCGTTGGTCCCGGCAGTCATTCGTGGATCTTTGACAGTCGTTACGGGTCGTCAAAAGCCCGGAGTCTGACAACCAGTCTTACCAAGGGGTATCGTATTATCCAGTTACTGGGTTGTGGAGGTCAGATAGGCAGTCGATCCATATAAAATGCTTGTATTCAGCTGCATCCGGTTAGACTGGAAGCCGACCCCAGCATAGAGGTATTTGTGTATTGATTTATTGAACCAACAGACTTATGTGTATTTATTCTAGATGCTATGAACTATTTGCAAATAAGTTATTTTGCACTTTAATTTCGCAACAATTCAATTACTACAACACGTAGGTTTTGTAGACGGCCGGCGTCTGCGCTCCTTCCATTCATCACTCGCATGTATCAACATTGTATCAGGGGTTCATAGTCCGTGATCTCATTTCATACACACACACCCATGCATAATGTTGTTGTGATTATGACACACACACACTCGGTAAATCACGTGGTATAAGTGGCGTGAATTATTATACAAGGCGCATTTATCACTGGGAGTGTGTGAGTGAGTGAACTTGTGTGGAAGATCAAAGGAGGCTAGTTAACGTACTTGCAGGTTGCGATGTGGGATTTTATTGAAGTGCAAAGTGTGAATAAAAGGCACACTAGATGCTTCAATGATAAACACTATAATACTTTCCTCTGCGCAATTCTTTAAAATATATTCCTTTATAACTCTGAGAACCGAGTCAAACACTGATTTATGTTCACCTCTCAAAACTTGAAAGTTAACCCAGTTTTGCGTGAAAATTAACCATTCAATGCTAGTGTCATACTCATAATCATAAGATAAACAAGTGCAAAAGTCGCATTACAAGTTACAACACAGAAACACCACCAACGCTTTCTACCTTTTAAATATAACCAGTTCCACCCCTAATAAAACACACCCATACTTCCATCTCTCTTAGTAACACACAGTAACAAGTACACAAATTGTATAGCAACATACAATATACACACCACCAAATTAAACAACACAACACTATGTACCTATAAAGTACTTGCGCTCTTGTTCTTTTAAATATCAATTTCACCGCAAAATTAACCCAGTTCTACACCCAATAATGAACCCTCATACTTCCATACACTTCTAATATTACAGTATAACACAAGTGCTGAGTGCAAAGATCGCATTGGAGGCACCGGCGCCGGCAGAGGGCGCGACTACGGGTCAACGCACAGGTCACGCAAACACCATCTAGTGCTACGAGGAAATAAGATGAAAGTACTGCAACACGCTGAGAATGTACGCTCGTTATTTTTTACTACTATTGTGGATTTCAAGTAGAGTTTTTTTTTAAACTGAATTTTATTTTATTGATACAACAAACACATATAGGACTTTTGAATTTTTGGAGTTTCAAAATAACTTGATATATTTCATTTACTTGATCATCAAAACATAAACGCAAATTTTGCGCAAGCGAAGAAACTAATTGTATTGTCGTTATCACCAAAACTAACTGCTCCTGATAAAACTCTGACGCAAAAGCAAAACCTCCACAAAATTTACCATTTTACAAAAAACTTCGTAATCGCATTTTAAAACCGTCTGATGTACAGGAAATGACTAATAACTTAATGACAGCCAGTGGTGTCGCAACAACTTGCCTGCCGTCTTGCGGTACTGTCGGAATTCGACCAATGGTGTGCGTCCACGGTCGTCGAGTGTCGCTAGCGGTTGCTAGGCGAGTCTGTTCGCTCATATGAGAAAGCAAATGAAAGCGGATCGCTTTCCAGCTGCGTTTGTTTGTGATATAGCGGCATTAGGTTGTTGGTGGTCCGTTGTAAAAGGAAGCAAAGTGTACTCAACACTTATTTGTGCTGAGCAACACGTAAGTATGACACTATTTATGCACGACATTGAAATGCGATAAGCCGATTTGATCAATTAGTTGACGACAAGTATTTCTGTTATGATTTATGTATCTATTCATATTTTATTTTACCTTTATGTTTAACTTAACAGGACTTATTAAACACCTGGCAACAATGACGTAATCTTTCTTCGAAAACTACATTCGGAATAAGGAAAACAAACATTATAACCCCCCTCACGCTACGGACTAACAAGTCATTACTATTCAGTATACGGTGTTAATGTTTAATGGCTTACAAGCACACGTGGCTACGACTACCAAAGGCGTCGACGCCGCTTGGGATTTACCTAATACTCATTATAAAAATACGATCAGTAACAAAGATCATTAATTCATCTTAGTTATAACAAAGTCTCTTTTGTGTTACAAAAAATGTGTTAAAATATGCTAAGCCTTTATTTACCGATGACATTACTCACAATAATCCTACGTTTATAAATGGTGTCCGAAAAATTAAAGCCCAATTTGAGTTTTCGATTGACGTCAATGGTCCAAGTAGAAGCGTACAAAGAACAATACACATTGTGATTGTGATACATTTAAAAAACTAATATTTAACTGCCAGAACATATGTTTAATTCTAACATTATGCATAATTCATTAGCTGATCGATTGCTTAGTAGAATATAATTTATTCATGTTTTGTTTCTTTTATTTAGAAATCAGGTATTATATTATGCTGTCTGTCCATGATATCTCGACTAAAAACTGTTAGCTTCTCGCCAGTTACTTGGTAACGACCCATTACACTACAATTATACTAAAAAGCGGAATGAAATAGGTTAGTATTAATTTGATAAAGTCATTCAGAGTTCACGAAACCCGGAAATGCGGAAGCTTTTAATGCAAGTAAAATGTTACAAAGACGCTCGGGTAACACGGTTTTCCGTTCAAATATTCGCGTCTTCAACAAAAGCCACTTCAAATAAACCCGAAATATTCCATTCAACGTGCTACCTCTGTAAGCTGGGTCAGTTTCAGCATAATCTCATCGCAAAGGTAAACGGCCCCAGCGAGCTCTCGGCAAGGCGAATTATTTTACATATTCCAATCCGACGTGTCCCGGGCGCAGGCGACGCGTAGTCGTGTTCAATCGCAAGGAAAGCCGGCGCAAACGACCGGCAATTGGACTCGTTCGCGTTTTAGGGTTATGTCAAAATTTAAACCCCATTAGTGAGGGCCTTTTCCGCGATTCAAGCATCACTCCAACTACTGAAACGTTATGAGCTTTGAGCATTACAACGAAATTTGTGCAGGGGCACGTGAATTGTGATACGAGTGTGCCGACACAGTAATTGCCAATTTCTCTGCCCGTACCATAAAAATCGGGTGAATTTATGACTGAACGTAACAATTTTGTAGTTGAGTCGATGGAAAAGTCACGGATTGTTTCAATTTCAGAGTAACATTTTATGCAATGATAAATTCTCAGACTGGTTGTCGCCAGCGTACATTTCCAACGGCAAGACGTAACCGACGTTGCTGAGCTCGTAAACTGGGTTTATCCAAGGCGACCGTCGGAATATACAATGCGGACACACCTCGTGGCCAGAAATCGTTCAGACAAACATCTGCTTGCGTAATGTTCAATATGTAAAGAGAATATAAGAACGCGTTTAGCGTGAACTCTAGATAATTAAGTTAGCACCGTTCTGTTACAAGGTGACTCAAGATTGGCGACTTGAATTGATAATCAGGGATGTATCGGGAACAGATTGTATGGACAGACGTCGCAATTAAAGCCCAGTTAGGAAAACGAACGGCGTGCGTCGAGGAAAACCCTTTGATCCTTGTGAATACAAAATGTTCGTCCAATCAGTTCATAGAGGTGATTTGTAAGACCTGGCTCAACGTTTGGATAATTTATGATCGCTTTGTTAGCTCCCTTAAAGTTTTTGATGTGAAAACTTCTTAAAGCGCGTTGGGCATTTTTGAGATGGGACTAAACCATTGGATTTCGCGACACCATGACGACACCTCATTTTTGTAAACGTGATTGTGCTCTTTATTTATATTATGTTACGGATCAATGTTCTATGCAAGTATTTTTACTATAAAGGTTTTGTAAACGCGATTGTGCTCTTTATTTATGTTAAATTACGGATCAATGTTCTATGCAAGTATTTCTACTTTAAAGGTTTCGGAAGTATTTTTTTTGTAAACGCGATTGTGCTCTTTATTTCAATAAGATTACGGAACAATGTTCAAGTATTTTTTTTTCACGTCTGTCGGCACTCTGGAGTGCCATCACTTTTTTTTGGTCGTTGAAGAGATTGACAATTAATGTGTATAATTTATGGAATTTATTAACGCACACAAGACCTCAAGCTGTGAACCGCTGAATTTATTAGTTTCTGGCTTGTAAATTAGGATGACGAATGTTCAAACGGTGTTGGAAGCTCTGTCCAAGCGTGTTCCTACGTACAATCACCCCGGCGAGCGTTCGTGAAAGAGGCCATGACATGTAATGATAAGTAGTCTGATTCTTCTTGTGAAAACTGGTTTTGGCGGGTGTGTTTAATCAAAAATCGTCTAATCTGGGTGCTACGATAACAGATAGATACATCCGTACATACCACGTCAATTTCTCAGAAATCACGTGTTCACGACGGGAGCTGGGCAAACATTTTAATGGGCACGCCATTTTGCGTTCGATATAAAAATGTCGAAAATATCGGTCGTAGTTACAAAATGGAGTTTAAATATTGTTCATTCATATCCATTGTGACAGATTTTAATAAAACGAAATCCAATTTATACGACATACGTTGCATAAATATTCATTGAGTTTTTTCCTTGAAACGAACCGGCAAGCGGACAGGAAAACATCAACATACGCTGGTAAAACTTCCTCCAGTACTAGTCAGTTTGCCAACATCCGTCAGAGAATATTATGATTATGAGTTACATATTATTATCGTGCGGATAACGACCTTACAAGTAGGTGGTAAACACCTGCATGCTTAGCATGACCAAAACGGGTTTTGTCGACGGAAGAATAGACAAAATACACAATCTGTCATTTTATCTATTCTACCGTCGACATGACCCGTAGAAAACCCGTTTCTAAGGTTGTCATGCTACGCGTGCTGTAGAAGGTGAAGATACAGCGGTTTGAGAACAATTTAGATAACTCTTTGAAGCAGCAGAAAAAACTTATTATTTCAATGAAACCAATTATAGGCTCTTTTGAATAAGGAGTCTGGCTGTCAGTCAAAAAGATAAAGCTAGTTGCCCATTCCAAAGCGTAGTAAGTTCATACAGCACGCTTAGCATGACCACAATAGAAACGGGTTTTGTCGATGGAAGAATAGACGAAATGACAGATTAACAATCACAATCTGTCATTTTGTCTATTCTTCAGTACAAAACTTAATATACAAAAACATGATAGGTAGGTATATAAAAACATGGTCGCAACCTTGGAAACTCATCCTTGCTGAATGGCAATGTTTTGACATCCAAAAGCCTTGAAGGTCCTTGAATCCAAGAATATCTTTTTCCGTTTTGATCCATCCACGTGTAGCAGATGTTTTTCAAGAAAATTCTCTTATTATAATGCAAATAGTAACGCCAGTTATTATCTGTATATTTAAAGCGCTTGTCTGCTAAACGACGTAAAAAGATTTTCTGAGAAGATTCAGCCGTAGTTTTTACAGCAATCTAAAGAAAATGCTCTCTCTTTAGAAAAAGTTTCCTAAAGAATGATTTCTAAGAAATACAATTTAGAAAGAAGCTTAAGAAATACACGTGCTTGAACATTACATAACGTGTTATAAGTTTTATTTATTTTATTTAACCATTTATTTACCTTATTTTTTGGCCAAAGAATCAGCATTGCCAAACAACGTGGCAATGTTGCCAGCCTTTTGGACATTTTTCCTGTTGACAGTGATGCCGACGAAATTTTGATGCCCTATGATTCTTTCCCCTCTCTTTTTAATAATTTAAAATATTTTATATTAACTAAAAAAAAATATGTAAATATATCATTGGATAAATAAACATTTTCATTTTTACTAAACCATTTACATTTACACGTTGAAACAGACAAGAAGAAAAGAACAGAAAAATACGTACAATACAAAGGTGATGCTTATTTTTTGTAACTATACTGGCAAATAATAATTTATTCAATGTTTTTACACAGCAACAACAAGTAGGTACTGCATGGCAAATAAACAGCTTTACACTTTACCTCTTAGATTAGGAAATTTAAATTAGAAACGCTAATTTATTTTCCGAGAATGAGTTTATAATACATGAAATATGGACATGTATTTGAGGAACGTATACGAACTTAATAATAATAATTGTTGCATAAATACCTTCGTACAGTATTAATTAAATTATTAACACATTGCCTGTGGCATTTATTTATTGGCTTCGGGAACATAACGATTTAATATTTCTAATTTTCTATTGCCTGTCGCTAACGTATGTTTCATTACTAGGTATATAGATCAGAAGAGTAATTCCCGTATTTTTAAGGAACGTTCGTATTCTAATCTCAGTTAAAAATACCTCTAATTTCTCCACATTTTTGACATTATTTGTCGCCGAGATGAGATTGAGGTCAGATTTTGAATGTTTTTTTGGCTTTCTATAAACATTTCTCCTGTATCCTTTATGGTGGTCGCAAGCGCTACTGCTGAGCATGAGGTTCTGGCCTCGAGTTCGTGGTCGGGCAAAGTGTTATTGGGTATTTCCATCTGGAATTCCTCAGTAGCAGCACGGAGTCTGCACGCTTAACATGACCATAATAGAAACGGGGTTTTGTCGACGGAAGAATAGACAAAATTACAGATAAACAATCACAATCTGTCATTTTGTCTATTCTTCCGTCGACATTGCGGCTGGATTTGTGCCCGGTTGATGGCAATAGGCTCGCTCCTAGGCGAAATGTGGATGTACTATAGGTGCACCGCTGCCTAACCTTACAGGCGTGATGTTATGATGATAATGTTCACCATTCGTTATATAAACAATTACTCACACCTTTCTTCTGTTACCAACAAGCGACAGGTAATTACATTTCGCACAATCGGCCAGTGACGTCCGAGTATGACATGAACACCGTTTAGAAAGTCCGGTCTGACACGTTTTGATCGAAATGCGATAGTAAATCGCGTTGTTTAAACAAAGGTTTATTGAATTATGTTGACGGGCTACAAACAATGAATGGTAAGACGTGTGAAAGTTAGTAAAACGTTTGACTTTTTGAGGTGCCGAGCAATTCTGCAAAAATCTCACTAAGAACATTTTGATGAAGTGTGCTGCCAATAGTGTCAAACCCTAGCATCGGGTGTAGTGACAGGTCACTTCACCAAAGATTTCACGGTGAGGTTTTTGCAGAATGGACCGGCTGTTGTGTATGATGTGAACAACACATAAACTTAAATAAAAGCTTTCGAAAATGGACTCTCAAACTACTACAATAAGGTTATTAATGCGTTAGTACTGTCAGTAATTAACTATGCTTAGCAACTGTAGTTAAAAGAAAACCTCAAGGAAAAACTGCAATGAATCAGGTGTTATTTTCCTGAACAAGCCGTGAGTCAATGCCGAGAAAGTAGTTTACTGTGATTCATTGTACACAACCACTTTTGTTGCTACTTGGACTTATCTCTAAGATTTAATGTACTTCTGAGCCGATACATACTTAGTTTCTCTATTACGGCCAGCAAGGAAAGTCGATTAGCATGGCTATACACAACACCCAAATTGACACAATGATACGAAAATCTGCTTTTTATAATTTTATAATTACAATAGTTAATATTATTCAAATGTTATTTCTGTACCAATCAATCCGCCTAGCCTTTTCCCAACTATGTTGGGGTTGGCTTCCAGTCTAACCGGATGCAGCTGAATACCAGTATTTTACATGAAGCGACTGCCTAGCTTCGCCAAGCGTAGCTTAACCTGATGGATTGATCCGTGCGGCTGTTATTACTTAGCCACGAGCTCCTTCCTTCAAATTTTATTTCTGTACCGATTTCAATTAATTAAATATTTTATTAAATAATTAAGATTTAGAAAACTGATTTGTTAATAATACTTTTGATGTTGACTATACCTAATGTTGAGTACCTATTGGGCGCAGTTTTAGTTACTGACTCAGTTTTAATTAAGCTAGAATTACAAACATTGAATTCTATTAATCTAGAACTTAGATAAAGGGTACGTTTCACATATACCCGCCGGATATACATTTTCTACCAGATAAATTAATTAATGGAATAGCAATAATAAATCTCTGTTTTATTTATTTAATTTTAGCCTATGTTGTCGCACGACGCACTGCAGGACAAAAGTTCTCCCTTTCTCCTTTCCACTCCTCTGTCTGTTTTAATGTGTACATAAATAAATAAGTTAGCCACCAGAGGTGGTGAAATAAATCTAAGTCTGCATTCAGTGCCATCATGTAAAATTACTGCAAACATTTGCCTCGTCTGCAAAACGTCCGCCCTCACAAGATGCATTGCATCTACTTCAAAAAGCATAAATGCTTCACTAAGTGGTAGAAAATGTTTTTTTTCTATATAAGTGTAGGTACGTCACAAGCACGATGGTATCATCAAGAGAACTCATTTACATGCGTTCCCGCCCGTCGCCGGGACACGGTCATTCACTCTGCAACGCTCCAAGCGCCGCAGTGTAATTAATAAAATATTAACCAGTAGTGCAATATAAAATGGCGATTTTATATTTAAATATGTTTAAGTGCTACGTAAGCATTTATTATTTATTATCCTGATCCTGATGTATCAGCAGCTTATGCCTCTCAATTTAATTTCCAGATTTAATAAAATAGTCAGACTTTCTGCTAATTTGATGTCATCCAATATTTAAAGAAGTTGCGTTAGCTTTGCTAATACACCGTTTAAATAAAATATGGCAATTGAATGGCAACAAAACTGATTTATTTGAAAACAAGATTAATATTTTGACTACTTAATTAAAGTTTGACTCGATTATAATAACCGATGCTTTCCAAAAATTGGATATCTATTTAAATTTGCGCGGATAACGGTTGGTACAAAAAATATGCCTATTAGCTAGTCTGACGAATGGTTACTATGCAAAAATGTACAATCACAGCGACGCTAATTGACTTTTACTAAAACATCATAAAGGTCAACACTTCACTGTTTTACGCATCGCAGGCGTATCAATCGATTTGCTTGACGACGCATAGCGAGAGTACCGTTAGTCTAGACTTTTTGTTCCGACTCGCACTACCGTGTTCTCTTTGTGCTGTGTCAGTGAACCACAGCTATACTATTTCGCTAGAGCTAGTTCGTATATCAATCGGTATGACCTCGTTTCAAATACACATGTATGTGTGTAGCCATTTGCTTCAAAACTATTTAGTGCCAAAGTGCCAAAGAACGGGAAAACCCGCATCAAACAGAAGGTTTAATAACAAAAACAATTTGGACATCTCATTATTATGGAAACAAGTCGTTGTAAAAGTATTAAAACAAAGTGAAAGCTAATTAAAAGTTATAAATTCTTTATAACAAGAACATAAATTGTGGTGTACTTTTTGTTATTTAATTTAGATTTTATACTTGTTTTTTATTTTGTAAAATAATGATCATGTTTGAGGTACATTCTCTTAACTGAAACTTCCATCTGAATCACGAAGTGAAGACCTAAAAAACCGTTGAAAGAAAAAGTTACTGCACAGTGGGCATAAGTGTAGTTTGTTTTTTTTTTTTACTTACGAAGAAAACATTTAGAACTACACATAAGCAAAATTAAAACTCTACACGACCTTTAAACATTACAATGGAGTGCTGACGCAGGTCATATCAATAAAAATCAATAGGACCACAAAAGGTCGGTCTTCACACATCGTTAAACAAGTGATCAACGCTCACACAGCGTCATACACATAATTGTATAGAATATTCATTTTGTGTTTATCATACTGAGTAAAATACTTTTTATACAGGAAACGTATTTTACAAAAGCCGCCGCACGGTTTGTATAATTTATGTAACAACAAGATGATGAAAGATATTAATGATCTCCTCAAATTAATAGTTAACGTAATATATGCGCACTCATTAAGTAATTATTATCGGAACTTGTAACCCTTGGGGAAATCAGCCTGATTAGAGATATATGTAATAAACATTGCTGACATGTGGCTATTATAATATTTATATAATTTATTTTAATTATGTTTATAATTACCTTATGGACGGCATTATTATTCAGTGCAGGAATTTTATACGCGTATGACTTAAAGATATACATACAGACCGTTCAATATAATTTGTCCCTTGCCGTCATGTTGGCACCATTGCTTGTCAAGCTTAGTGAGTTCAAAATGGCGACTGACAAAACCAGTGCTACCAATCGCGAAACGGGACAAGTTATAATGAATGCACTATAGATAATATCGACGTATCAGCCGCGTATGCATAAATATTTTTATGTCAAGGTAATCGGTCTGCGATGAAACATGGCTTACTATTGAATGTTCAATTACTAACTTAGATTACTAAGATGGATCTCTCGTATACCAAGGAGTCAATGAACGTAATTTTCTACGTGTGGCGGCATTTGCAGACCAACTTCTGCAGAGTTTAATAGAACGGATTCCGATATCGTGGCTCGAGATCACTAATATAACTTTTCGAAATAGAAACTATATGCATCAGTTTATCTAGATAGGTTGGACAGAGTCTAGAAACCTACACACAAATACTAAAAGAAATAAAACATCGATAAAACGTATGAACTAGAATACATGAACAGTTTCAAAAGATACCGAAAACACGCCATTTTGGATTCTTATTCAAATCATCCCTACAGTAGAAATATCAGTATTTTTCGAATATAGACGTCGAGTATACTATAAAAGTAGAAAATAAATGGAGATGTTATCTTCAAGGTACGCCGAAGCACGTGTAACATCAATAATACGTCACTGAAGGACGTGAACAGCAATTTACCTGACAACTCTCACACTGACACACAGTGTACACATGCTCGTCATAAATAGACGCTTTCGCGATATTTCACTCTATAATTTACAACTCACATATTAGATGAACGGCTTTTCAGCATTTGAAATCCGATTATGTGATTTGGGAATACAAGACGTTTGAAATATCTTGTATATTCGCGTCGTGATACATAGGCTGATCGTCCTTCGGATATAAATCACTTGAGAAACTCAGCAGGGATTTGGTAAAAATATTTTTTTTTCATATATGATATCAGATACGAGTAATATTTTATTACAAACTAGAGACCATCCGCAGATTGTGGGGAAGAGATAACGAATCCCAACCTCTCACGATTACTTTGGCAAATATTAACGACATAATGAAATTATGTCCGAAAAAATAGCGCCCATTAAATCTCGCCTGTCATTACATTTTTCTTTAGAAAACGAGTCTACATTTTCAGCTCCAGGCTTGAAAGAAAACAACTCGGAGCTATATTTTTTAATTACGAAAATGTAGGTCGGCTACATTTAACAGAATCCGAACTGTCCTACTACATTTAGTAAGCGAAAGACAAAATGTACAGAAAGTTTATACACGCAGTGCCGCAAAACAACGCAATTTTGTAACACCTCTACGCGCGTAAATCACACAGCCTGTAGACGGGGACCGGGCAAAACTTTACTTGGAGAGTTTTTAATTGATTCGCTGTTATTACATCCAGTTTGAAACTGGGAGTTGGCCCACAGTGCGGCGTCGCCTTGAGTTTGTACGGCTTGATATTATTTATTCGATGGAGTTTTTGTTTCGTGATTTGGTTATTTGTTCCGAATCCCATTCATATAGAATTGTTGCGATAAATTGGTTTTGGTTAGTTAAAAACTGTGAACTTTTGCCATTTGCGGAAACTGGTATCAAACTTACTTGCAACTACACTGTGTAACTTCCTTGTTAGCTTTATCGTTTTAAATGTATTTTGGAAACTGAATACATTTCAATTCGATTGTGTCTTAACCCTTAAACCCTACCCGGGGGTCCAGCAAACCCCAGTGTTTATTTTTTTTTAAATATTTTTGCGGAAACGAAACGCACGGTCACGTGACTCAAGCTAATCTTCGATGACGCCGTCGGCCATCTTCTCGTCAGTAGTGCGTTAGCACTGGTGCACTCAAAACGTAGTTATCGCTATTTTGGGGTTCATCAGACCCCAGGGTAGGAATAGAGTAATATTAGTAATATTTCTGCTGCTGTTTGTACACTGGTTTATGCTGTTGTTTTGGATAAAAAAATAAAAAAGGTAATTAGATTTGTTGATTTTTGTTATTAAAGTAATAGTATGAGTTCACTTTACAAAGTGAAAACGCAATTTTGAAGTTTTTTTGACAGTTTATTTATTATTGTGTTTGATGTAATTGTTTTAGCTAAACCACAAGAATGGATGATCAGATTATTCGATGGATGCACAGTGATCTCTCTGACGAGGAAGAGGCGGGTGATGTTGTGGTTCCTGACCTTGAAAGTGATGTTGAAGAAGACGGAATTATTGAAGACTTTCGGGCAGAACAACACACTAATAGTTCAGATGATTCTTCATCAGAAGACGACGTTGCTTTATCAAATTTCGCTTCAGGTAATTTTCTTCGTGTTTTACCAATGCCTAAAAGTTTGAAAGGTAAAGACGGCTTTAGATGGACAGGAGAAAAACCGTCAAGATCTAGGACTCCCCGTAGAAACATAGTGCTTCATCCTCCAGGGCCTAAAGCTGCAGCTCGAGAAATAACAACAGAGTTAGAAGCATGGAGTCTTTTCTTCTCTGATGAAAAGCTAGAAGAAATTGCCAAAAATACGAATTTTGAGATTAGTAAGCAACGAGAAAAATATAAGAGCGACAGAGCCGTACCAAATACCGAAGATGAAAGCGCAGATGCGTCGAGTTCTGTAAATGTACGTCCATCTTTTGCTAAGGATGTAAATGTGGTGGAATTGAAGGCTTTATTTGGTCTTTACTATTTAGCAGGGGTTTTCAACATGAACCATGTCACTACAAAGGACTTGTTTGATAAAAACGCAGGAGTCGGTTATTTCCGTGCCACCATGAGCCAAGCTAGATTTGAGTTCCTAACAAACTGTTTACGCTTTGATGACCGCTCTTCTCGAGAAGAAAGACGACAAAACGACAGATTAGCGCCAATAAGAAATATTTTTGATCACGTTGTCAAAGTGTCAAGTGAATTATACAGCCCTTCAGATTGCTGTACGTTAGACGAAATGTTATTGGGTTTTAGAGGCAGGTGTATGTTTAAAATGTACATTCCTAGTAAACCAGACAAGTATGGCATAAAAATATTGATGACCTGCGATGCCAAAACAGCCTATATGTTAGATGCTTATGTATATTTGGGCAAAGGTTCATGTTCTACGAATTTACCCTCTGCACATTTATTTACTTTGAAATTGACTGAGTCAATTCATGGCACAAACCGTAACCTCACCTGTGATAACTGGTTCACTTCGATTCCAGTTGCAAAAGAATTGTTGCAAAAGCAAGTTACACTTGTAGGTACCCTACGTAGAAACAAAAGAGAAATCCCTCCTTCTTTTCTTGAGGTCAAAGACCGTGATCGCAACACTGCAAAGTTTGCCTATTCAGAGGAACTTACTCTTTTATCTTATTGTCCACCAAAGTCCAAACAAAAAAAAATTGTTCCCATGTTGTCGACAATGCATGCAACAGCAGATCCTGATGCAAAGAATCGACTACCGGAGATAGTAGAGTTCTATAATAAGACAAAAATTGGCGTCGATTTGATGGACCAGTTATGTCACAAGTACAGTGTGTCTAGGAGGACAAAGAGATGGCCAATGGCAATTTTTTTCGGCCTTATGAATATAGTGGGTGTTAACTCATATGTGTTGCTAAAAATGGCCACAAAAAAAGCTATGAAAAGACGTCTTTTCCTAAGAAAACTTGCCTTGGACTTGATCACCCCTCAAATGGAAGAAAGATTAACATGGCCTTCTTTGCCCACAAATCTCCAAGACCTCATAAGAGGAATTTTACAAAAAAAGCGTCCTTTAGTCGAAGCAAATCCTGCTCCTATGGCAAAAAAAAGATGTGCTGTCTGCCCAAGGGGGAAGGATCGTAAAACGAAGATTTTCTGTGGCATGTGCCGTAAACCTCTCTGCGGTGAACATACTGTACCAAGATGTGATGAATGTGTCACCCAAGAATAATAAATATTTTGTTGTAATGTTAGTTAAGCTTTCTTTCTAAATAAATAATATTTTCATTAAATTTGTGTTTAATTTATTTAGTATTAATGATTTAAATATTGGGGTCTATGAAACCCCTGGGTAGGAATAATGTTTCTCCTAGGATGGGTAGGATTTGAGGGTTAACGATATGTTGAAACTCCGAATCGAAGCAATTCCGTCTTTGTTTCCCAAGTACTTAAGAAACCATCTAATAAATATGAACTAATCAAAAATGTAGATAAGAAATTGGAAATGCGGAAACATTTACAATAAGAACGCCGCAGGAAAACAAATTAATTCTCGAAATAAGGAAAGCCCAAGTTCTCTATTCTGTTAAATGTAATTCCGCTTTGAAACCGGCGTCGAAAGCTTCTTGCTTAGACGTCAAAAATCAAACGATTCCGCAAACGCCCTCGAATTATTTCTCGCAATTTCGTACAGAGTAGGTATCAAACGGTAATTTATATGACTGGCTAGAAATGGACGCGTCATCTGCGTTCGTAATAGAAATTAATTCCGTCGACATAAAGTTTAAATTCCAATATTGAGTGTTATCGTGGGTAGGAAGGTAGAGGTAGCCCTGAGCATTTTCCTGTTTATCACATTTCTGTCTCACAAAGGGCCCTTGGTAACACGACACCGCGTGAATCGAGGCGTAAGGGCGTGAGACATCCCACCCAGCACCCTATGTGTTACTATATAATACTATAAGGGACTACGCTCCAATAAAACTGCCGTGAATATTGGAGGTTTGCTCAGAAGGAAAGCGTGGTTATTTTTTATGGGCTCGTAAATGATTCCAAGTGGCTTAGTTCGCTGTTTTGACACAGAAGATTTAGAAGTTTGAAGCTGTAGGAACTTGAGGTGCTTATAGATAGACGTGGTTGGGTGTTTCTCTATGTCAATGGGACACTTGAGTTGGCTTCAATGCATATTTTAATTGAATGATAGTTAGTAGCACACTTGAAATGGAAGTCAAATAACCGAAGTGCGCCGGAGTGAGTCATTGGAGGGAGGCGGCACGTGCATTGAAAAGTGACATTCTAATAACATGCTATAAGTTAGACAGAACATGTTTTTTGAAGTGAAAACTTCTTGAGGCGCGTTGGACATTTTTGAGATGGGACTAAATCATTGATTTCGCGACACCATGACGACACCTTATTTTTGTAAACGCGATTGTGCTCTTTATTTATATTACGTTACGGATCAATGTTCTATGCAAGTATTTTTACTTTAAAGGTTTTGTAAACGCGATTGTACTCTTTATTTATATTACGTTACGGATCAATTTTCTATGCAAGTATTTTTACTTTAAAGATTTGGGAAGTGTTTTGTTTTTGTAAACGGTATTGTGCTATTCATTTAGATAAGGTTACAGACCAATGTTCTATACAAGTATTTTTCTTCCACCAAGGCGATCTTGTTCAAGTTTTCACTTCTGTCGGCACTCCCGGAGTACGACCGCTTTTTTTATTTTAAATCATTCACTACAGTTTGGACAGACAGAAAGATCTAAGGCGTTATTTGGGTTAACTAACTATTTTGTACACACATAACATAACGAAGGATTGTAGGTAAATAAGGTTCCTATTTATTATCACCTCATGTATTTGTGAAATTAACGCTATGTCCTGAACACCGAATAATTTACACAAGTCAAATCGGCAATGTTCGTAATTACGCGAGGAAAACCGATTCTCCGCGAACGACCTATTTCCCTGGTCATTTACACATGGTGCGTCATTAGAATTAGACGAGAACCGATATGAAGCCTTTTACATACAAAATCCAACGTCCGATTAATGGTTTTAGTGTTCGTAATTTAATTCTATTCAAACTAAATTGGATTGGATTAGATTTTGTTGAAAGGCGAAGTTTGACGTGGCTTTTGATAAAGAAATAAATTTTCTGGTGAATTTGTGTTAGAAACTTAGGAGACTTTTGAATAAAAACAACAGTTGAGTTCGTAAACTAAGAAAGAATACGTGGTTAGGGTGTTACAAGCCAGAAAAAAAACCGTTTGCACATTTTCTGGGGAATTTGTGTTAGAAACTTAGGAGACTTTTGAATAAAAACAACAGTTGAGTTCGTAAACTAAGGAAGAATACGTGGTTAGGGTGTTAAAGCCAGAAAAAAAAACCGTTTACTTTTAATTAAATAAAACTGAGATAACAAGCGTTTTGACCCTCAAATGACATGTTTTGAAAGACATAAAACTGAACGAAAGCCGCTCCCAAAACTTTTCACGTCAATAGAACTAATAGCATCAAACGATTACAAGCAATCAACGAGCTGATAAGCTATCAACAAAAACTAACCCAGTCTTGCGAACGACCATTAGATAAATCGATGAAACAAGTGACACGTCGTGTCATATCGATAGTCTGACTCGATAACAATAAAGACTCGAATTCCTTTAGCCTTGCTAAGCGTTATCGACTTGCGCATAACGATATTAGTGCCCATTTAGTCGGCAGACGACACTTGGACATAAAGCTCAGGGTGCATCGGAATTTAGAGGAATCGGTTTCAAGTGTTTCAAAGAACGTCTGCATAGTTGAAATGTAAGCAGTGAGTTTCGGCTTTAGATGTTTGATCACCTTTGATCATTTATACTACTAGCTTTTGCCCGCGGCTTGGCCCGCGTGGATGTCGGAAAATATCCCACGGGAACGTACTACCGGGCAGTACCGGGATTACATACCTAACTAATAGTCCAGAAAACGGTTATTGGCTCCTACCGCTGCGCTCCAACAATAATTATTTTGTTACGCGTAATTTTGAATCTGTGTTATCTTTTAAACCATTCATTTAAATGATATGATGTGTGTGTTGATATTTTAATCTTTAAATGCCCAATTTAAATAACATAATATTTTATTGGATAAGGATTAATATGATACTGGTCAATATAGCTTCGGAGCTTCGGAAATAACAATGGAATTTTTATCAAATTCTGAAAGATAATAATGGTTACTGTGGGTCATCCTTAGAAGATATATGCCATCGTGGACTTTTTATGGTCTTCAATACCGTAGAACATCAATTTGATGTATCTCTAACGGTTTACGCGGCGCACGCCAGTAAAGCTACCAGTCGGAACCTTAATTAATTATATACCAAAACCTTCAGCAAGAATCACTCCGTCCATTGGTGAAAACCGTTTGAAAATCCGTTCGGTAGTTTTTGAGTTTATCACGTTAAGGATGTATATACTATAAAGCACTGAAAATAACGTGTGTTAAGTATTTTTGAATTGCCGACTACCACCCACCCGCAGGCAAACGTAACATCAAGGTATTTTCTTGTTGCTAACTGCATTTAGCTACAGTAGACATAAAAACAGTCGCCTGTGATTTTATGCGGGGAGGTGTTATGCAATGCAATCGATGCACTTAATAAATACATTTGACAACAACATGGCAATCCTGTGACCGTGCACTTTGCAGTCAACAAATATTACATAACACGAGGTTACAAAGTCAAAGCGATATCTTGTTACATTTTGCATCGTCTATAACTCGAACAATATTCTTACAAGTACATCTTCACAAGTGCAATTTTGTGCAGAGATGTTTGTCGAAAATATTGATACAAGGAAACAGCAGACGGGTCACCCAGACAGGCGGTGACGTAACTGCATTCACAACACAACGAACTGGATGGAAAATTTTCGCATTATCACAAAGAAATTGCGAATTTTGAACAAATACTTGTGGCGAATTAAGAATGCTTTGTTACTGTTTTATCTGCACAAGTGCACAATATTAAAAAAATAACTGTGCTTAATATTTTCTTTCCTTGACAACATAATAATATCACGCCTTGTTTCCCCAAAGGATTGGGCAGAGGTGTATCGAAGACACGCATATATGTACACTGTAAGGACTATTCTTGCTTGCAGCGCTCGGCCGCTATAGTAACTCTTACCTACGAAAAAAAAGGGTCGTGTGCACGGGATTTTGTTTTTAAAGTGGTTAGTTAGGTATGCATTACCGCGATGGTACCCAAGTCCCATGTACGAGTAATAGGAGGCGAGGCTAATGCCACCAACCGGGCACGAATCCAGACTCCTGGCTGCTACTGAGAAATTCCAGATAGAAAAACCCAATAACACTTGGGCCGACCTGGGAATCGAAACTAGGACCTCATGTTCAGCAGTAGCGCTTCCGAGTCTTGCAAACACTAGACACATATAATATGATACGGCCGTGGGTGATCATATTATTATATGGTACCTGGGCGACCGAGCTCTGCTCTGGTGAAAATAGAGAATGCTCATTTAATAGTAAGGGATAGTACCTACTAATTCCATACTGCCATGATCATTATTCTAATGCCAATAATGTCATGTCATTATTCATTATCTTGTTCTAAACTTTGGGCAATCGCTCGGGTGAAAATACGGAGAAAACAAATTTTTCCAGATATGAGACCTAGCTAGATAAATTTTTCGCCTCCGTAAACCCCTATTGCAACTTTTATCGAAATCGCTAGAGCCGATTTCAAGAACGTAAGTAGAAATCTATATACAAACAAATATATCAATCAATCTTGCCTAGCCTTTTCCCAACTATGTTGGAGTCGGCTTCCAGTCTAACCGGATGCATCTGAATACCAGTATTTTACATGGAGCAACTGCCTATCTGACCTCCACAACCCAGTAACTAGGTAATACGATACCCCTTGGTAAGACTGGTTGTCAGACTTTCGGGCTTCTGACGACCCGTAACGACAGTCAAAGATCCACAAATGACAGCCGGGACCAACGGCTTTTAACGTGCTTTACCGAGGCACGGACGAGTCTCGGTATGTAAAGATGGTCACCCATCCACGAACCAACCGGTGAAGGGTGGGCGTTTTGGGGGACTGTCTTATGTAATTTTGACGTTCGAAAAGTGCTGATTCTCAGCCTAATTTGAATAAATGACATTTGAATTTGAGTTTGAACCCCGGCAACCGTAGCTTAACCTGTCGGATCGACCCTGTGCGGCTGTTATTACTTGGCCACGAGCTCCGTACAAACAAATATTCCTCGTTTAATAGTATAGGACATAGTCATACTTCCTTTACAGGGTTCGTCGGGAAGTATCATGAACTCGAAGTGCATTGACACCGAAGTACTAAGCTTCGAAAGTCGCAACGGTGCATGAGTAATGGCAAATAGTTAACCTATTGTGAATACCCATGTTGAAACTCGTTTGGTTAAGCCTGTGTGGGCTATCATTCCCTAAGGCATTAATACTTATCGTATTTAAATATCTTCTCGCTCTGTCAAAATATAACATGGTATAAAATCTACAGTTACGTGTTTCCGAGGGGATTTTAAATGGGATTTTAAATAATAAACGTGGGTATTTAATTAAAAGTACTGGTAATCGATTATGTTTGGAAGTCAATGCGTAATGTAATCAATAAAAAGCTGCTAATTCACTGTGGAGAATTGTTTCCCGTATCTTAAAAAATTAATTGGTTGCAAATCTGTTTAAAGCCTCGTGCAGACCGGCGCGATGCGACACCGGTAATTGTTCTACCGCGCAGTTTTCTTAAAAAATATTTTGTTAGTGTCGCGTCGCGCTAGTCTGCACGAGGCTTTATGCGTATACAGGGTTAAATTAACTGGCCAAACTTCCCAAAAACGAAGGTGAAAAAAAAAGAGTGAGTTTACCACAAACTCAAGATTTTTATGACAAATAAGTTTGGAAATAGTATATTACTGTCGCGGCCAGCAATTAGGGCATTGATGGACGACACACATACGTGAGAATGTATGCAAAAAATTCTCACACGCTAATAATTATGTTCATTTGTTTCTTCTTTACTTTAAACAGCTCTATTTGCTAAGCCAGTTCGAAATTTAAATAAAATCTTTGATAAGTTACCTCCTTGGTTGCCATGGGTCGAAGTAAAAAGTAAGTTCCATTTTTAAATAACACGACGGTTATAGAGTTTTCATAGTAATTTATTTGGCCGCTAAACACGACGGTTATGGATTTTCATAAAAGTAACTTTTCATACCAAAAACCGACTAAAGACCCTTCAAAAACCGCCAAGCAAGGCTGCATTTCTCTCACGTTCCACACAATACGTTATCAAAGTAACGAAGAACATTTTTCTTCTCACACAGTCATGTACAGCATGTATCTACACATACACGTATGTACCTACAGCAGTTATTAGCGAGTCGGGGAGCGTCGCAGGAGATCACGTAGGGACCGGTCGTGAGAGCCCGACGGGCTTCGGGCTCCGCTGTGTTAAACTACCGCCCGAGCCGCATCGAGATCGTAAAAATGTGCAAGCTAACGGAAAAACTGTAACATGTGCTTTATAATGCCTCGTAAAGTGCTGGCATCTGAATTATTGGGTATAAAAGGTGGAAATTGTAGGCTAGTGTCCAAATGGTCTGCGAATCGTTCGTGTTTTCCTTTTAGTACCTTTAAACAAAAAATCTTATTGTTTTCCTGGCGGTGTTACGCAGAATTGCGGTTTTGCAAAACAACTACTTGGAACCACATGGTTATGATAGAATTATTCTAAGCTTACTCTCGTAGCGAAAGATAAACATTGGCGGTTTTACTTAGCGGCTTAGGATTTCATGTATCTTTTAATTCGGTTTAGGGAAAAGAAAACAAAAAACATTACGAAAAAAAAACTTGCTTCTCTTTTGTTTTATCATGATTTGATATCGATACCCATTATTTTTGGGCATTTTATTTGACCCTGGATACAATGGTAAACAGGCACAAAATAACAAAAAAAAAACGTAAATTAAAAAGAAAACTTTTTTTTTCAGTACTTAGTGAGTCAAAAACTGAATCAAGAAACAAAACAATTTCGAAGAAAAGTTTACGGTAGAACAATTACCGGTGCCGCGTCGCTCCAGTCTGCACGAGGGTTTAGGTCAATAAAACTTATTAACATGACAAAGATGTTTAAAATTGGCGTCCTCATGTCAAGGGTTACCTAATGTCAATTCAGTATGTTCGATTAAGAGAATAAAAAAATAAACGATAAGCATTTTAACATAATGCTCAATTAAATCATTTGCGATTTTGTATAGCTGTATGGCAAATGGCAATAATCTGTTTGGTTTTACGATAACATGTTTTTTTGGCAGGGTCACCACGGCCATACTTCGGGCATGTTATACGTAGGTATATTGAGAACTTGTGATAGTGGATTTGTAAGATTTTTGTCTATGCCTCAACAGAATTGAATATAGAATATCACATTCAGACTACGAGCGTCTAACGACGTTTTTATAGTCATGTGAAAATTCATCACGGATAGTTTAATGCATGTATTCATACATTCAATACACACACGTATTCGCGAAACCGGGCGCCCATTCAACCGTCACAAAACGAAACTGAATGCCATTTCATCTCAAGATGCGCCGCTCGCCGCAGATCTGAGGGGTCGGCGGTGGGTGACTGTGGTGGCGGGGGGAAGGGGGGGGGGGGACTCGCAAACCGCCCGGCAACTGCGCCATAACTCGGTGCGCACGTACAACCAGACAATCGCAATTATTATTAACAGATATACGTTTAATGATCGTGTGTGCCGCGCACAACGGCCCAATGTAAGTTGAACATCGGCTGGCGGCTGGCGCACGCGACTATGGAGTTTACGTCATTGCGGAATTCGTGTGATATTCGTCCGGTGCGCGGCGGTGAATGTATCGTTTCGGGGTGAGAATTTGTGGGAAGACGTCGCCGAGGTCGGCGGGCGTCGCGGGGGCCGGGGCGACGTTCTTGCGGAGTGAGTTAGCAGAGCCGATGATTTGTGGTGCGGTTAGCGTTCATCTAGCGGACGGGGCGGCGCGGCGGACCGGCGGGACACAGGGCATAATTCATCGGAACAAAGACAGATCGGCATGTCATGCGATATGAAAGCTATGTGTCACTCCGCGTGTGACACGAAGCGTTTGCATTTTACGACCCGGCTTGACGCGCGCGCCACCCGCGCAAGAGTCAACGGACGCAGGAATTCTCGAGTTGAAATTCCGCAAACAGGCTCAAACGAGGATAAAATTAGAAATACGGAGAATTTTTGGATCTGCACAATTTGGCCTTCCTGGCATTTGCGATAGCGCGAAGAATATTCGAATTCGAATTGGAATCTAAAGTGGGAAAGTAAATTAAACAAACGTCAGAGATTTTGAAAAGCTCATAACGTTATTAAGTACGTGTTATCGTAAAATTCACGGTTTCCTTAGCGCGACGAATTATTATTAGTAATTCGCAAAAATTCTAGTTTGACGTCGAAGACAGAACAAATGACGTGGGCGCTGACTGCTGTTGAACATTAAAATTATTACTAGTCAATATTTGAATTTCGCAGACACGTAAATTGTTCGAGTACAGAATACGAAATCGGGCCATTGCATAACAGCAAAGCTCAAAGAATAATACAACAGGTGTTCATTACTTTGCACGCCACTCTTGATTTAATAAAATATGTACACTGAATGTGTACGTGCACTTTGTAAATTAGAATGACAAGGTTCAAACTTCACAAAGTTAAATTCGGTGTAGCCGATAACAACGAAATTCAAACAAATAGTCCATTTATATTGTCTTAACGAGACCACGTATCAAGACAGTAGAACAAAAGTCTGAGTAGTATGTAAACCTGTTTAACAATTTATATCGCAAAATAATATTGTATAATAATATTTAAAAAAAAATATAATTAATATTTTTAACGCAAAATTAAAAGAAAACATGCTAGACTCTCTAGAAGTCTAGAACTTGCGATAAAATGAAACACTTTCAATACCCACAACTTGGCTTAGCTGTTCCTACATTATCCTATCCATATACCCTTACAAATTGCTAAAACAAACTTACTTTTATTGTATAAAGTAGTTAGCTAGGTGATCTGGCAGTCCACACAGTTTACAATCTGAAACAAAAAAAAAAAAACATGACATTAGCATGACATCGATATTATATTAAAGGAAGTAAGGAACATTCGTACTTTTGTCGACGCTGACGTGACGGTGCAAAACTTCCATGTTTATTGAACTAAAGTAGAACAAACTTGTGCTACATTGTTAGTTTAGCAAGTTCATCAATTCTAGTAATCATTATTGAGGTCTTCTGTATAAATAATAACCATGATTCGACGATTACCAATTCTTATAGTGAAAACAAGTTAATTAATAATTACACACATTATGAATCGGGTATTATACGGGTTTAATTAACAGACACTTTCAAAGCTTCGTCAATCAGTAACCGTGAAAATAACTGTTTTATCATAGTAATAACATATCTGAAGATAAAGGAACAGCATAATCTGAAGGTCTCCTTTTGACTTTTCGTCTAAAGTTTTTACGAGTGGAACCGAAGTCGTAAACGATTTCCCCAGTTCTAGTAGAAGTAATATAACTACACAACGCATACACTACGCCACGGTTTAGCTACGCCCCCGACGACGCCAATATGAGAAAACATAAGTAGGTTAACGCAGACAGTTTAATGATAACACAACAACTATAAAACTTTGTCGTTTTTGTTTCCCCTTAGCACATAAATGGGTAATGTTATACGCGTATTGTGAACAAAGCATTTCATAATCGCGTGTTTGTGAAAGCAAAGCGCTTGATATAAAGAGAGTTCATAACGTGTTCTACTAACGGTCCAATCATAAGATATGTAACCGGCATTGTAATTAGAGTGACAAATAAAGCGATCGCAATTCGTCGCTGTTGTGGCCCAGAGTGAGCGGGCGCCAGGCGGGGGCGTAGGTACGAACGAAATGGACAATGCGTATAAAAAATCAATAAAAGCCGGGCACGGCCTTCGTGGAGGTCGAGTGACGCTCACGGATCACCGGCCGGCCTCTCGCCACATTATAAAATATTGAACGACGAGATGTAACTAACTTACCAACTCGATTCCACTTCCAAAACTTCGCCAAAGAGGATTTTTCAAGTCCTCGTTTAATTTTAAAGGGATTTTAGGGGAGTGAGAAGCGGTACGCGGTAGTTTGCTCCTTCAAACTTTTGTCAAAGGACAGACACGATTACGTTTTGGACAATTCAAGAATTGTACTTTCCAAGAAATTTGATTTTGAAAGTGGACGTAAAATAAAATAAATAAATGTCAAAGAAAGATCTGGTTCACGAAACAAAATTGAAGATTGGTTGGCCTGCTATTCAATCATGCTTCGACAACCGAAGCAGTGGAGCATCAATTTTACCTACGTACAGCTAACCCCGGACCATTTAGTCTACTTTTTTGCTCGAACTAGGAAAACGTAGGTATCGAGTTCTAAAAATTTAGAAAACAAACATGTTGGGACAAAAAAGAAAATGGAATAATTTAATTAATTTCTGTGGCTTAGAAACAAGAAAAAGTAGGGAAAAATGAACGTGTTGTTAGCGACCGACTATCAAAAACTGCAAAACACTCTCTATCAACGATACGTTATCTAAGTAAATACACCGTATCACCCTCTGATAATGCTGTACAATTACAACTAAAAGTATTACAGGTTGGCCATAGTTCAAAGAGTTAACGCCGTTTATTTCAGAGCCAAGTACAATATTTTTAGATGGCGAGTGACAGGGTGAGTTTTGAAAAGCGTAATCACTGAAATCCGGCTTCAAATGTAAATGCTTTCAGAATAAACAAAAACTATTAAATTATCGCATTGATATTTGATTGCGTCAACGATTTGGCATGCTTTGTTCAAGATTATGACGTGGACTATGCAAGAGGCCTAGAGGTTATTTAGAAACTGTTTATAATGATGCATCAGTTACTTATTACGCCTCGTTAATTGGCAACGCTTAGGAATTGTCACCTCGATAGCAAGCCTGGTACTCCCACCAGCCTACGTCTTTGTTATTTGTTTTACAATTCCGCCTAAAATACACCTTGGAAACACACTCAGTCCCGGCTTTTTGTCGTATTACGGAGTGCCAAAAATAGAGAACTTTCATCGTCTCATTAAACGTGTGAAAACGATTGGCTAACAGCAGTTTAGGGCCACGTCCTCGCGACATTTCTCGTGAACGCATGAAAGCGTCAAATCATTTGGAAGTCGGCCACAACTGCTTGCGTTTCGTCAAAAGAGAGACAACTTTGGCCATTTGTTATTCTGACAACTGACGTGTAACTAAGTGGGTTGGAGTATTGAACGGTTCACAATAACCGTTTGCGGAAACGTACAACCTTTGTATGTATTGTAGACATGGATACTGTTAAGAGTCTCATTTGGAAAGTTCTCCGGGTTATTAACTATGCGAAGCAGCTGCTTTCCGACTTCTAGATATCGACAGATTAATTGGTATGTATATTTATATAAATAAACGTCAAATTTTTATTCTAAAATATGATTATTAAAAAACTGAAAACTGACAAAAAAACGTAAAAGAGTAATATTACATCCATCATTCTTGTATATTTATGTAATCTGAATCTCGGAAACGGCTCCAACGATATTCATGAAATTTAGTGTTCAGGGGGTTTCGGGGGCGATAAATCGATCTAGCTAGGTTTCATTTTTTGAAAAACGTCGTTCATAAAAAAAAGAGGAACAAGTGCATGTCGGACCACGCACAATGTAGGGTTCCGTAGTTGGGATGACTTTAAAAAAAAAAAACATTCCCACTACGTGTAGTCCAGGTACCCTAAAAAATATTTATCAGAATTTTCTTTTACCACTTTGTCGGCATGATTAATATGTATACCCGTGCCAAATTAAAACTTTCTAGTACTAACAGTCTCGAAGCTAGACCGCGGACAGACAGACAGACGGACATGGCGAAACTATAAGGGTTCCTTGTTGACTACGGAATCCCAAAAAAAAACGAGCCAAGCTCGGTCATCCAGATATTTTATCTTTATGCGAATAATTTATTGGACATTTATTCACATAAAGATTGACAAATGTATTAACAAATTCCAGTCATTATCATAATGATCGATTGCCGATCTTCCCCAAATAAATAAATAGAACAATAAAAGTAATGTACAATCAGGAAAACAGATTGCTTAGCAAACTGACAATCAACTAAAATTGTCCGTGGATTCAAAACACTCTCATTATTTATCAGTCGTATGGAATAACACGGATAATTTACGTAGTATGCAAATCTGCTAAATCCTACTAATATTTTAAATGTGAAAGTTTGTGTGTTTGGATGTTTGTTACTCAATCACACAAAAACGGCTGAATGGATTTGGATGAAATTTGGCACACAGATAGCTTATAACCTGGATTAATATATAGGATATTTTTTATCCCGGTAGTACGTTCCAGTGGGATTATTTCCAGCATCCATGCGGGCGAAAGTTAGTAATTAATATCTCTAACTGTGTTGTTTCTTTTATTGCAAGATTTTTGGGCTCTATACAGACGTCCCTTTCCCATTAGTGTGTGTTCAGTGGTAAGATTACCAACAGTTCTACCATGCGTAACCATAGTCGACGTGGACCGTAGGCCCGTGTCACTATTAATCATTGCCGGGCCTTTTCCCATGGACAGAAAAATATATTTGTGATGGGATTATTGTTTTGGGGCAAGTCGTAATATTTCATGTGTATTTGTGGGAGTTAATGTGGATGGATTGTTTTTGTATTATTGATGAAGATTTTGTAATAGGTATAAATACTTTAATAGTAAGGTTTGGGATGGAAATTCACTACTTACTCGTCCTTTTAAATTCACACGGCGAAAGTCACTCTACGAATTGAACAGACACAAGTGTTAAGATAAAAATCTGCCCTTACCAGCATACAAAACTGCCCTAATAACCATTAGGTACCTACTACTAAATAATAACAACGTTTTACACAAATAGTCTCTCCGAAATTCCCATATTTTTACCAGTAAAATAAAAGTTAGATAATGGCCAAACGTGAGTCTATCAATACCTAATTAATAATAATAAAAAATATATATATTTTAATTTTTTCAATGTTTAAAAAAATTTAATTATATCCAAATATTTAAAAATGTAATTAATATGTATAAAAATGCAATAAAGGAAATATAAAAAATGCAGTGATTACTGCAGTGATGCAGTCGCCTAGAGAAACTTCACCAGTACAAATGGTTGAACAAAACAACATTATAATGTAGGTGAGTCTTTCCGAAATTTCCACATTTTGACCAGTAAAATAAAAGTGAGATAATGGCCAAACGTGAGTCTATCAATACCTAATTAATAATAAAAATAAAAAAAATCATAACATATAAAACGAAATGTAATTATATCAAAATATTTAAAAATGTAATCAATAAATATGTATAAAAATGCAATAAAAGAAATAATAAAAATACGCAGTGATTACTGCAGTGATGCAGTCGCTTAAAAGAAACTTCGCTAGTACAAATGGTTTAACAAAACAACATTATAATGTAAGTACTAAGTTACTAAGCCACAATCACTTTCCCACGTAGAATCTTCTCAGAGTAAAAGCTACTAGATTCAGTACATCGAAATGTCACAAGGCCATAGGTTAACTGCGTCTAGTGTTTACCTTGCGCAAGTCTAGGAAGTATGTAGGAATTAATGTTCAAGTAGTATACTTTGGATCTGACTAAGTTTTATGTGTGTCGTCTGTTCATCATCTCTAAAACGCTACCTACGGACAACTCAGCTTTAAAAACAATCAGGGTTCTGAATTTACATGACTTATAACAATGAGAATTTAGAATTGTTGAATGACTGATTCATTGTTATCAAGTATGCAAGATATTCCAGATATGCGGCTCTTTTCGTAGTCTGCCCAAGCCCATGAAGTCATAATAATTATCCTATCCTAGCAATAATGTGAATAATATGAAACCATCATTATTTTTGGAAACCAATGTATTATTAAAGTAGGAAAATATTATAAGTTATGCAGCATCAACATCCCTAATATTTGAGAGGCCTATTTTACAAGGCAGTTTTCTTATACAAAATGTAAAAAGAAACCTGTTCGATCCGAAAGGGGCTCATAAGTACTGTAACTAATAACATTACCTTAAGGTGGAAAAAAAAAATCTAATTATTATTGAAAATTAAAAAAATTATTGCTATTTAAAATCACATATTTAGTACCAAAATTACCCCAGATTCAATAAAAAAAAAGAACCGAGGTCATAAGTGACACCCGGTAAAATTCCTCACTGAAAAAAAATTTGACCGTTAATTTTTTTCTATTTTCCTGAAAGTTACCACATAAATAGACTCTCATACCTAACAACACCCTCACGGATCGGACAGTTTTTTTTACATGTTGTATAATAATACATAGCTTAACGTTATAACAGTTTTACACCTATGCAATATTTGCAGTCATAAATTCAACATAATACGGAGTGTATTGAGAGCGAGGCGTTGCGATGCAGTGCGGAAGCAAACGTTACTGCATGCGATCTAATTTTATCCATTTCCGTAGACGACATCACACATACAATATGATACGACAGCAAACTGACTTATACTCTGTAAATAGCTGCACAACTGTAATTAATTTTGAAGACTCGCCATACTACAATTAACACTACTATTAAACAAGCATATTATTACAAATTAGATGATTATATCCAAGATAAGAGTGCTTGGAAACATGCTGGTCCTGCTCCATAGGACAATTTAGAATCAAGACAAAATCAAACTGGTTGCTAATTTAATTGTAAAATTTATTATTTGGTGTTACACGACATTGATTTTACATTCTGTAATTACTTCCTCACACACTGACTTATTAATTGTAAAATTTTAGGAAAATCGTTTACTTTTACAATGTTTGTAAATATGTGAGCACCATGTATCTATCACATAATTAAATTATCTATCGTTGCTTCATTTTTAATTATTTTTACCTATTGTGGTACAGTAATTTTATTCTAGGTGCATCGTCTTCACGTATAATTATTTAACTAATGTACCTATACAAACTATTGTAAAACATTTTAAAAGAGTAACGGTGGAGTTTCTTGCCCATTCTTCTCCATACGAAAACTACCTTTTGGAAGGGGAGACTAGAATCAATTTTATTATTTTGTAAATTTTGACGTTAAAAGTGCCATATATGGGCCTATTTGAAATAAATTATTTGACTTTACTACGGGACCAGAACCATAAATGGGATGTGGTGCTTTGGGACCTGAAGGACCAAGTTTTACATGTTGGAAGACTTGTCATGTCGAGAGAGTACATTATTGTATTTCGTAATCACGATTCCGTGACAAAACAATTTCGGCAATAAAACCAACAGCGACAAGTCGGCTATAAAAATAAGGCATATAATCCAAACAACAATAAACTTATTTCTGACACGAGACCTAAAGTAACAGGACCATAAAATATTTCGCTACAAACGACTTGTAGGAAAGTGAACCGTATTTTTTTTTCTTTTGGGCCGACTTGGTGCCTACTTGGAATGGAAACCGGTTGGCCTGCCCACAGCCTAACCAAACAAGTCTAGAAACTGCTATAGGATATAGATAGGAGTGTGTACGGTCGGAGTTTAAAGAAAGTTGCAGTGGTGTAGGTCGAGATGAACGCCAGGCAGTTACAAAAGAATGAAATAGTTTAGTCAACAAACGCAGAGTTGTCGCGAATAAATTTGCACATTTTTATTTAAGTTTTGATTCGTTTAGACGTTCTGTGAGAAAAGTTATTTGTAGATGTGATCAACTTTCGCAACAGAGTTCGTTTCTATTGTGTACAACTTGCTGACACATAAGTGACGCTTTCGGATATTAACTTCCACTGTTATTTTATTTGTAACTTTGTATTCAATGTTCTTGATTACATACTAAATTGATAAATAAACAGTAGGCTTAATAAAACAATGTTGTATACTGTAACTAGACGATTGTCGAAAGTTAAGGCTCGTGCAGACTGGCGACGCGACACCGGTAATTGTTCTACTGGGTTTAAAAAATATTGTTTTATTAGTCGCGTCACGCCCGTTTGTGGGATCCTTTATTCATAATATCAATCAACGCAACAGATTGACTCCCATCTTCGCATAACATTACCTACTCTTAGACAGTACGAGTTTTCAGGATAATATTTCCTTTTCAGCTTCCACCTTTGCTTCAGTAAACAAATGAGGTCATCATCAGCTGCCTAGCCTTTGGTTTCCGCACTTAGTCAGTCAGGTGGACCATTGTGCGTGGGCCATGGCGGCCGTTTGGTGGTTATTCCAACCAGCCCACCTCCCTCCAGAAGCTAATTAAATCTCCCGGTCTGTTCAGAATATCTGTGAAAGATCTGGGTGACCCGAAGGTTTCTGTTCTAATCTGGGTGACGCCTGTGTATTCAAAGAGCACGTGCGCTACGGTTTCCTCAGCCTCCATGCACGCCCTGCACAGAGGACTGTCCGTTATTCCTATTGTGTGGAAGTGTTTGTTTAGCGAGCAGAGTCCCGTGATGGTGGTCACCAGGCGCTAGCCGTTCCTGTCCAGGCGTAGCAATCCAAGTTTCCTTTGCCTAACCTTTTCCCAACTATGTTGTGTTCAGCTTGTAGTCTAACCGGATGCAGCTGAGTACTAGTATTTGACATAGAGCGACATGGGTACCACTATACTGAAGACTGGTTGTCAGACGTTCGGGCTTAACTACCCGAAACAACCACCAAAGATCTGCAAATGACACCCGAACCAACGGCAAGTGCTTTCCAAAGCACACCGAGGTCTCATTAAGTAATAATTAATAAATAAGGAATAATCACGTATAAAGGTTCCCGCAGACAGGCGCAACGCGACACCGGTAGAATAATTTCCGTGAAGTTTTCACATAAAGTGTTCCACCAGAGTCGTGTTGCGTCAGCGCGTCGCGCCTATCTGTGACAGCCTTTAACGTTAGGCTTACATACATAGCGATTAATGCCCCTGTCGCTACAGTGCTCTGACATTTTCACTCATTAAGCCGATTGCGGCTGCACTGATTAGCCAATCGGCCGTATGTTGACATTAAGCGAATAATAAATTACGGAATTTGAGCGCATGGAATATGTAATAATGTGTGCTATGTATTGTATATCATTAGGAACTCGTTCGGAAATTGAAACATTATTTTATAGTACACGTGAGTTATAGATTAATATTACTGTTATTAACTCATAATTAATTATATTTGTCATTCTTATTACTAAGGCTTTCAACCATTGTAAACTCCGGACCAAATATAATTATAAAAATATTTGTTTTATAAAATAAATATTTTTATTATTATTATTAAATAACAATATGTGTTTTAGGATTATCTCCTGATTAGACAGACGATATTAGAAAAAAAAAATCCTTTAGAACAATTCTCTTAATTAACTAATCCAAAAATACACTAGGAACTGCTTGCCGTACCCAGTCAAAGCCGTTGCAATTGCAATACATCAGACATATTTATAGCAAACCATTAAAAACTCCCGCAGATAGGCGCGACGCGACGAGACACCGGTAGAACAATTTCTGTAAACTTTTCATAGAAACGTGCCTGTCTGCGGAAGCCTTAAAGTGTGTAGCAAACATCAAAATAATGCCGCAGCGAAATTATATTTATTAGTTGCCATTCTGTGATAAAATATTTATGCAAAAAAAAAAAACAGACTGCTTTCGCAAATAAAACCGCACACGACATGCTATGACATCAGCGTTGAAATATGCACGATTACATTATGAGCACGTCCACGTCCGCAGATTAATTGTAATAAGAATCACGTTTCGAAATAGTAATTTTCACACAGTGTAAGCATTATTCCAACCATTGCTTTTCCGCATACCGCTCTGTTTTACTTAACTTTCTTTGAATTATAGCGTTGCAATTTTCGGTTCTGTTGTTACTATGTGCTTCGCTGTGAAAGTTATTCTTGTTACGATTACGTTTTTGCTAACGAGGTCAGTACAGACTACCTGTTTTGAATTAAATGTAATGTGACATTGAAACGGGATTTTATTTCTGAGATGGCAGCAATGTGGGTTAATGTGAGTAGATAGAATAGATAGGTATGCTGTAATAATATAATACCAGCCAATTATTGGCCCTCTGCTGCACGCGTAGTATGACAACCATAGAAACGGGTTTTCTACGGGTTTTGTCGACGGAAGAATAGACAAAATGACAGATTGTGATTGTTTATCTGCAGGGTTGGAAAAAATCCTAATTAATCATGATTTTTTTTTATTTCTTCTTTTAACATACAGTAACTATATTTCTGCGTAAAACGGAATGCGCCTTTTGGGTGTCAGAGAAAAGGGAGAATCCCCGCGCAGTGTTTTGTAAACTTCGCATGCAAATTACCAATTATGAAACCGACTGGGAGTTGAAAAGGCTGGAAAACTAGTATTTTTGTTCAAGCATTATAATAATGTTAATTACATTGATTTTTCAGATGTAAAAAACCCTAGTCTTTAATATATAATTTCTAAATCTGTTTTTATGTTGATTTCTGTGAAAGAAAGTAAAATTAATCATTTGATTTAAATCAAAATGATTTAATCGTGCCAACCCTGTTTATCTGTCATTTTGTCTATTCTTCCGTCGACAAAACCCGTTTCTATTGTGGTCATCCTAAGCGTGCTGGGCAAAGGCCTCTTCTCATAGAGAGAAGGCACGACGCATTGATCACCACGCTTGCTCAAGACGGGTTAGCGATTTCAGTCTTATATTAACTATAAGTCCAGGTTTCCTCACAATGTTTTTCCTTCACCGATGCATAAAGGAATAGGCATACTAGATAAAAAAAATATTTACAGCAAAATTTTATGAACATAATTACAAAGCTGCATCCATCATTCAGATAAGACCGTTTACGAACGTGAGGAAATGTCTATGATTGTAATTGTTATTCGGTTTGATAACAACGATTGAATTAAGCAAATGTGACTAATTTAATAGATACGATACGTAGGTATATAGTGAACAAACGAACCAATAGAATAGAAACAGTCATACATCCTAAACTACACACAGCTAGGTTCAGAAGCACTATCACAAAGAGCGGTTTCATAAATTGCGTTCAGTTTAGTTCAGACGGACGTTTTTATTCCGCGCGGTTAGGGTTACCATTTCGAAATTTGGAAAGTCCTGACAAAAAGCCGAACATAAAAATCCGGATTTTTAAAAAAATATTTATTTTCTGTTATCAATTTACTTTTTAATTTCTAAATAAAACCCTATGGTGAGGTCCTGTGGAGTAATTGCGTTACAATTTCAGTGGCAATGCTTTTCATTTAGGCAGTTCAACAACATTAATTGCGTTATTTACGTTGTTGAGCAAACTAATGTTTCAAAATTATGAAGTAATAAGTTAGCAATTTCCTTCAAAATCTTTGTTTGTTTCTGATTATGACTGAAAGTGCGGTACGCAATTAGGGCCAGGCCGCACAAAGTTTAGACAAGAGGCCAAAAAGTCAGACAAATCCGGACGCTTGGTAACCCTAGTACAGACGGACGTTTTTATTCCGCGCGGTGGCTAGGGTTACATCCGTCAGGATTCCCGGAGCGATCAGCCACATCAATCGTGGACGTGAGCCGCACGTTAGGCGTGACGGTATTTATATTAATGTACACTTGCACTTAAGAAGTCAGGTTGGTGAGGGAGAGTATTTTAAATTGAATTTATAGTTATTTTGTAGCTAGACGCTCAAAGGTGGAGACTGTCCACAAGTTGAATTTGTTGCTCTGAAGGTACATTTATCAACAAAATTACTCTGGAATTCAAACTATCTGCAAGTCCCTAATTTTGGGGACACAGCAATAGCAACATGTTTCGTATCTCTTTCTCAACTTTTGCTTTTGAACACGATGGATTTTGGATTTCCTATAAGAATTTAACCTAATATGAGCAGCACATGACCGTAAACGAAGCAAAAGGAATATGTAAGGACCGAAGCAAGGTGGCGTTCTTTGGTTTCTGCCTATCCCTATGAGAAGGCGTGAGTTTATGTATTTACTGAGGGTTTCGCAATTTTTTAATTTTGTTCTTAATATAATAAAAATAATCTGCATTCCTGACAGCCCTGATCCGTTCCCAGATTTACGTTAGTCGCGTATCTGGATGCACCGCATCGATCACGAAGCTCCGCACGTGCATCGCATTCGATATCCGTTCGGGAGCACATTTTAAACTTGCCATTTGATAAAGTAAACCAACAATGCGGCCGCATACTTCGTGAACTGCTTCGTGATTCTAATGTGAAATAAAAATGCTTGCAAAAAGATGGCGGAGGTGGAGTTTTTCGTTGTCGTATCGATGATTCCATTTCCGTATTTTAAATAAGCTTTGACCAGAAAGAAGTCAGTTGAGACTGGTCATCTCTTATCTGCCAGGGCTGATTTTTATACATATTTTCAATTGGTTATGATTATTTAATGTACACTGTTCTCACATACAGAAGCAACAAGAATAATGTACCCAGGATTTTGTAATAGCTATATTTAAAAGAGTATCCTTGGAGATTCTTGCCCGTTTTTCTCTATAGAGATAAACGTTTTGGAATGGCAACTAGCTTCAACTTTCTGACTAACTGACCGACTCTTTCTTTGACAATTCAAAATTGCCTGTAAATGGTTTAATTGAAATAAATGCTCTGAGTTTGAGAATTCAGGTCAAAGTTCTTGCATAGTGCAGGTATACAGAAGAGCACGAAAAAAGGCGAGGGATCGTTTGTGATGTGGCTCCACAGTCGCACTGTGGCTCATGCTGCATGAGTCATGCATGAATGATGAACCAAAGATTCACAGCAACTATTAATAAGATTGTCTTTCAAAGGAGACAGTACAATTCAAAAGCCATAGACATAAACATTTGTTTAATAATACCTACAGTCCAACCTATGCAGAGGTTGGCAACTTTTCGCATAGCAACAGTTACCCTTTCATTCTCTCCATCTGATAAGGATCTATGTTTGTCTTCCACGTCTGCGCGTATAATCTGTCTCACAGACTACTAATTAAAGCGGGTACTGTTATGAACCAAAATGTTAAACATGCCAACGAAACAATCCGGAATTAATGTTAATATGAATAGAAAATGGCGACCGATTAGATAACGCCACCAAAATATTTTATTCAGCTGATAAACGGCTTTGTTGTGTCAAAACTTATCTGACTAACGTAAGCAAAGGCTATAATTTGTCGGTAAATAATTGTGTTTGACTTCGACGTTGAACATTAGCATAATATATTTAGAACGAAACTGAACCCATACTGGGCCACACAGGGGGTAAATATAACATGCTATTGAAACACAAAATATTGTCCACACTAAGTTTTTTAATTAAAATCTTGAAATAACGGACAGGAGTTACAAAATAATTAGAAAACAATCTAGAATGAGGTTATTAGAGAATCTTAAAACCACAAGTCGAATTAAGTCCAAAATTAAACCTACCTACATCACGAAATTCCGGAAATTAATGTGTCTTATATCATAATTTCATAATCATAAAAACAACAAATTTGTCATCCATAGCAAAAATAATGGTGGCTTCTAAATGAAAAGTTAAATAGAAATTGCGGAACGTCACTCAACATGTTTTTGAAACAAGATTGGCTAGTAACAACACGCTATTAGTGTTCCGTTTACTTTCAATAACCTCCTACTGAGCGGCCAAATGTAACACAAACATCAAGTCGCGTGTAGCGTCCTCCGTCACAAGGTCACTGAACGAACGCTTCGCCCTACAAACCCTCTGGAGACGGCCACTCCGCTCCGCGCAGCCGGCTTTGTATACACGGTGAACAGAAATCGCGTCCATTGTTTACGATACAAGTGAAGTTTACACTGCAAACGTACCTGATAGAACGGTCCGGTGGTGTCGAGTCAAACAATCCGGTAGCCAGGTAGTAGGTACACAGAACAACACAAAGGGGACTACTTCTCCTTGTCCGGCGACAATGGCAACAATGGGTACGAACACGGCGCGAGAATCGAACGCGGCGTCTGGTCGCGCGCAGCGGTTATCTGTCGGTGACAGCGAGCGCCGTCGCCTCCAATAACAATAATGAGGCGGCTAATTATTATTATTACCGCTGAGCGGACGCACTCGCGCTCGCTGCCTGTACGTAGGTAGGTGGCGTAATCGCTGAATTCCATATAACCGTGTGGCGCACACACACAGGCGCACGTCCCCGCCGCGCCACGTGTGGTGACGTCGTCGGCTAGGCGCAGGTCTTGTATACAGAGCGCGTTGGCGGGTATGCGCGCGTATCGATCTCGCGATAAATTCGATACGGTGAGCGGTGAATGCACCGGCCGGCTGGCAACGGCGGCGGTCGCCTTTCACGCCGGCGAAAACGCAATTTACGATCGGTGCACGCCGCTATGAGTCTCGACTCTCGACCGCCAATATACGAAACGTGTCGAGCTCAGTTCGCCAGAGTCGCTAGTACTATCGGGCGCGGGCGCAATGCCACGCGGACGCACGAACATTCTCGAACACCGAGATAACACGTGTATTTATTAATGGCGCGAATTGCGCAACAAAATTGTATAGTGATAAAGCGCAACGCCTAACCTCGTGTCCGTTATACCTTAGCGGAGATGACATGAGGTCGCATGTCGAGGGACCATAGCGTTTCACGAGCACATAATCCAATTTGGCGTCGACCGCGCCATTTCTAATCGCCCTAATTGGGGAACGCCCCAGCTCCAATTACCGCTATCGTCACTTGTTTTGCCAACCCACGCATAGTAGTAAAACAAACAATTAAACGACAAGATAATCACACCACTTCAACATAATTGACCAAAAGCAAATGACTCATGACTCGGCTTACGCAAGAAAACAGCAACAAACGATTTACAAACTCAAACGACCGGAAACTTCTCACTAGTTCTCGTTATAGAAGCGAAAATTGAACGACTTGTCTAAATTGGCTCTCGTCTGAGGACG
This sequence comes from Agrochola litura, assembly GCA_949152395.1. Lineage (NCBI taxonomy): Eukaryota > Metazoa > Arthropoda > Insecta > Lepidoptera > Noctuidae > Agrochola > Agrochola litura. Next base: position 17,522,713 of record OX424513.1, on the reverse strand, counting down.
CCGAGAGCGGCTGTCATCTCGTACGCAACATGAATAGGCAAACCATTAAACTGTAACGTGAGGAAACAACGTGATTGAGAGTCGCGACGAGTATCCCACCTAGCGCGGAACAACGCGGCGCCTTTACGACACAATATACAGTTTAGAGCTCGAAACAGACTGGGAAATTAGCAATTTCACTTGATAAGGGAAAAATAACGCTTCCATTTACGTAGTAAACGCGCAAACGAGTGTTCAACATTTGATTGGCTTGATTTTTTTTTTTTTTTATAGTTTGGGCAGCGGGCTGTAATTAGCGTGGAAATTTTAGTGGCCGCTCAAAAATGACAAAGCGTCTGGCTATATCAAACAGAGAGAGGCACAAAAACGTCAACGTCAACAGAACAAACCAACTGTCGAACGCTAGCACTCGGTGCAAAAAGTGAATAATGGCGAACGTCGGCGAGCTAGTCGAGAGTCGCACAATTGTGCTATTTCGAGATGTTTTCCTCTTAGCAATAATACCTACGGTTATTAATAATAATACGAACCGACAGTCCTGTACAAACAACTACATAATAATGATTGCTCTGCAAAAAACGGCTCTAGATCCAAACAAGCGCGATCTCTGAGATAAAATTTATTGAAGAAGCGACACGTGGCACCTCCGGCGCGCAAGGTGAACGACTCACCGTGCTAATGTGGGGGACTAGCAAACAAAAAGCTCGCAGCGAAATATGAAAACACACAAAAGGCGAGGGTGTAACGCAAATTAGAGCGGCATTAGCGACAACTCCAAGTGACATTAAAGGAGTTTCTGTTATTACCGCACGCGACAGTGTGAGCGACTCGATGGTCCAACTTAGAGAGTTGGGAAAGCGCGGAAGATTACATAATACACCCGACTTCGGAACGCGAGTTAACGCGAACTTGTGTTTTATGTGCACACATGCATACTGTTTGATGTACGTTGTTATGAGAACTGTTCTAAACTAGAGTGGGTGGGGGCTCAAGTTGTGCGTCAACTTTCCGGGAGCAATTCGCCCGAGTGTGCACTAAAATATAGTTCAAAGTAAGTTGAAACGAGAGGAACAGAGATGCAACTACCAGCTGTGCGGGACTAGCCATGAAACTTGTATTAATCCGGGAACTTTTTATATCGAAACTAGCTTCTTAGAAAATTAATCATTGGCAATTAAATACTTTTAATGTTTTAAGAATTTATATGCCGACTTTAGATAACCTGTACCTATAATGAATACGAACGAGCTACAGAAAGGATGAGCATACAAAGATATAAATGAGATGTATATGTATCACTTTTATAGTATTCTATGCTATATTTGTAAGAAAAAACTGTACTCATATACTCTATTCATGAAACCTTGAGACTTGGTAAGTAAGAGTATATTAAACATCTATTCGGATACGGACCCAGCAATTCTCACACAGGATTCGTGTCTTAATAAAATATGATGTGACCACGTAAACTTGGTTAATATTTCGTGATATTCACAAATGATTAAACTAAGTGCAATCAAATCTATAAGTTTAGTTACTTGTACGGCTGTTGGTAACGCGGCTTTGCGGAAGATTACATAATTACAGCAGCGAGCTAGGACCTACATGCAGCGCAATCATACAAATTGCAGCGGATTGAATGGGATTGTGTGAAAATTAACCGAAAATTGTAATTAAGCATTGTTTTCTATTATAAACTCGTGTTTCTGTGTGAATTGGATATTTTAATGAGACAGCATACGTTTGTACGTATTTTATCTCATTAAAACATGATGATGATGCAGTGCATAAGTGTGAGAAATATTCTGGAAATCTAGACAGCAGTTTTATTTACTACATGAAAAACATGGCTGTAATAAATTGTAGCTATCCGAAGCATTAAAATCACAAAGAATATATTGTCTACAAATAAAACGAAGATCAATTTACTAAAACGTTATACAAAAAGTACAAATAAAATGTTTACAGATTTCGATACAAAATGAACTTTAACCCTATTCTATTAGATTTCAAAGTAGCATATTATGATATCAATCTCATGGAATAATACATTTAAAATTCGTGGGTTTGAATCTAATGGACCATTATTAATGTAGACTCTATCAGATAATCTTATTTGGTAAGATTAGTCGACGAAGTTTGAACAATACAGTTAATTAAGATCTTTTAAAAATTAAATGAGGCTTTTTGCTCAACGTGGGCTTCTTTATGGAGTTTTTTTTTTTTTTAAATCACTTGTCACCGACAAATGGATTGATGATTCCTTTATATTTCTCTATTGGCCTTAACGAAGCTGCAACTGCCCATATCGTTGACATGCTCCCCCAGAGCCTTTAAAATAACTTCAATAAAAATAAGATCAAAATGTCAAGTCACTGCATTGACTGTATCATTGAATTGATTGACCGTTGGGGCGTACTAACAAAACTTAACTATACCATTAAAAAACCGGCCAACTGTGTGTCGGAACATGCATAATGAAGGGTTCCGTAGTTGGAAAGAATTTATTCCAAGAAAAACTTAACATTGTAGTTGTAAAACATGTTCCCCCGTTCATTCCAACTGCAAATGTAAGTTTGTACGCACAATATTGAGAGATTTACCATGTTATTTTAAGACCATAGACTTCTTATAGGTTTTCCTGTAATATATGAGTAAAGAACCATTCTAAGTATTTTTTTCAAAATTTTAGTCCCAGTAGTTTCGGAGATACGGGGGAATGGTCAATTTTCATCGATTTTCTTAAATAGCTTTAAAAGTATTTATTTTAAATTTATATAAAAAATATATTTTAAATCCTCAAAACAAGTCAAGTCATTTGATATGTCACACGATACTGTTTGCAAAACTTTTATTTTTAAATTCTTGTTTCCCCCCAAAAAGTGACCCCCATATTCAAAATTCATTTATATACGTTACACGTTCGTGTTTGGGTCACTGAAATACATAATTATGTGCACCAAATTTCAACTTAATCGGTCCATTCGATTCGGAGCAAGTGAGAGACAGACAGGCAGACACACGAGTGATCCTATAAGGGTTTCGTATTTTTCCTTTTGAGGTACGGAACCCTAAAAAAACTGTTTCATTACTTTCATACGTCAAAATGAGTCTGCGGTTTGAGGCGAAGTATATATTTGAATTGGTAAGCGAGTCGGTTTGCACGATTTCTTTACTGCCTAACCATTCCAAGTATCATTTTTGATGTCTGGTGATAAGTCTAAAGGCTTGTGCAGACCAGCGCGACACAAAGACACCGCTCGTCGCGCGACGAGCGGAGCCTTTGTGTCGCGTCGCGTGTCGCGCTGGTCTGCACAAGCCTTAACGAGAGCACAAACTCTTTATAAAACAAAAGGTATTTTTGAATTAAAATGGTTCTAAAAAACTTGAATAATTCAAGAACAGGCTTGCTCTTGGCATTTATGTATTGCGTAGACGGTAATGATTGCTCAAAGCTCTTACAAAAGGATTCCCCGAATAGGCGGAGCCGTTACTTACACCAAAACACTTATGTACTGACATACAATATAAAATTCATACTTATATTTATATCTAAAGGAGTATCTTACGTGATTATAAATTAATGTGCACATATCGAAATGAGGAAATCTATGCTTATTTTATCAACGGAAAAAATATTTTTAAACAAAACGGTGTAACTTATGAACTAAATGATCTATCGCGATGAAACAAACTCCATAATCATCATCATCATCATCATCAGCCTATAAATGTTCCCACTGCTGGGACACAGGCCTCCTCTCTGTGAGAGGGAGTGGGCCGTAATCCACCACTCGGGCCCAGTGCGGGTTGGTAGATGTCACATGTCTTCGAATTTTCGGTTCTAGGACATGCCGGTTTCCTCACGATGTTTTCCTTCACCGTTTTGAGAGACTCAAAACAGTAACTCCATAATGATTGGAAGTAATTAAGATTCTCCATAAAATAAAAAAATGTGGAAAAAAAAACTACCCTCATTTGAAAATAAACATGTTTTTTTTTTGCAAAAATCTGATTTTTTTTCATCTTTTTTTACAACAATCGTAAAATAACTTAATAATAAGACCCCGATAAGAATCTTTAAAAAAAAATTTGGATTTTTAAAATAATTTTTCCGTCGTTAAAATCCGTCAGCACAAAAAACAATGACGCAAACACGCATCCATCATCAAGAAAAAATAATATCTACCAGTCACGTATTTCTAAACTCTTGTAAGTGTATCTAGACATAACATTTGCATAGATGGAAAAACAGGGGAGTAAATACCTACCTAAGCTCTTAACTCAGTCCACCTACTTTGAAAAATACGTAATCCGAGCCATGTAAATGAATGAATCACTTACAGTATTAGCATTCTGCTCTTGTGCGATGAGTTTTAATTAATTTATGCTCAATATATGGTCCTTGGATAATACTAGGTCAGTTCATCTTCATTCGTGAGCAGTTTCGGAAGACAGAGTAGAATCTCCACGGAATTCCTATTTTTGAGGAATGTTAGTAGAGAATTTCCTTTGCTGAACACGTGGTGGAAATATTCTGGCGTTTAGACGACCTCGCCAAACTTTATGTACTTACGTCAACTCAATAACTGGCACCAACTGATAGAGAAATTCCCCTCACCTGTAATAAAGGAAAACGAGCCATTAGAATCAAGAAAAACATTTCACATCATAACAAAGTCAGCGTTCGTACTATGTAAGTTGAAAAGCGAACCGAAATCTCATCGATTCTTCTAGAACCAATACATGTATAGATGATAGGTACTTGGTAACAGTCAAAGGAGTAGGTTCTCAAAAGTCAGCTCACATCTCGTCCCGGGAGGGTGCACAAGGGTTGTAGGAGGGGGAGGGAAGGCACGCAGGGAAGGGGCGGGGGTGATTCCAAGGTCGGCGCCCTTGTCTACGTAACCTAACTGCGACCTAGCTGTGTCGCCCGGTCTCAATTCGCTCTAACGATTAATATTGAATGATTCCAGAGCTCTTTGTTCGAACGAAAAAAGATTTTATATGAATGAAATAATTTTATACGCAGCTTAGAAATGTTTATTGGTGATTTAGTTTAAGTGTATACGAGTGGGTGTGAATGGAAATAGTTATATAAACGTTTCGATTCACAGTATGAACGCGAACAAGAAGTGTATGTACTACATGAATGTTTCACGGTCCGTAATCAACTAAACTATACAAATAGAATATATGACAGGAATTTTAATAGCATTTCATACACAAAACCAGCCAGAAAGTTTTGAAAAATGTCGGGCTTGTGAAAAATAACAACTAGCAAAGAAAGTTGTCGAAGATGTTTTGCTATTATGTAAAATGAAATAACGGTACATTAAATAGATATAGTGAAGACGGCGCCAAGACACACAGTATATGGACATACGTAGACGTATATGTAATGCATAGAATACACACTACGTACCGCATAGAAATCTGCCAGCTAAGCGAAGCTAATTCCGTTCTTACACGTGTGTTCACGTTATGCATTGATGACATACTTCTTTACATTATGACGATTTCAGTATGTATACGGATGTATTCAGCCCATATAATGATGTGCCTAAAGACAAGTGCAGTTTAATGACAAGCCCACACAGGGGCGGATGAAATACAAGAGTATTTCCCATCTAGTGGCCATTGTAAATTTTATAATTGGCATGGGAATGAGGGAAGTAATAAAAGCACTTACAGGTCAATGAGGGGATCCCTGGCTCTACTGATCCTTTAGAAATACGTATAGAATTGACCATTGGACCAACGAATGCTCTGCAAAGGCGTGCGGAAAATCGAATCGACGCATAACTAAAGAAACTTGCCGTTGCCACCTAAGCGTATCTAAACACGTTCAAATATACACGTGTGTGAATAAATAATGACTCATTTCCTCAACAATACTATAAACTAGTATTAAAGGTACCTAACTTCTAACCGAATCTAATCAACACGAGTTAAAAATTCAAATGAAATAACAATATCTACGTAATAATCCTTATCGTAAACGTTATCAAACTTGTATTATATGTGTGTATAAATATAAACCGAATGACGATTGTTATGTCGGGTAGGCAACAACCCACAATGGTGCACAAGGCTACACATCAAGCTATACATTTCCAGTATAAGCTGACCTCGCATTGTACGGAAATACTATACGATGTGAGATCAGCATAAACTGGAATTGTATAGCTTGATGTGTAGCCGTGTGTACTTTCATTTTGACGTGTTAACAGCGTTTACAGAAAGTGGGCAACGTCGCAAATAGCTGTCAAATATTTCACTGTTTTGATTAATTGGGCAATATTACTATGGAAATAAGAAATATGGCTAACTAGTGAACTAGAATATTAATAATGATTTTTGAAGTGAAAACTTCTCTAGGCGCGTTGGGCATTTTTGAACTCGCGACACTTACCGACACCAGCTTTTGACCATTAAAAAAACATCAACGCGCGATCCATTTTCTTTGGGATTGACATTCCAAACATTGAGACAACGATTTGATTGACATTTCCCTTTTTTACCGACTCCAAAAAGAAAAGTATTTCCTGCACAATAAAATTGTTCAAGTTTTAACTTCTATCGGCATTCCCGGAGTGCCACTGTTTTTTCTTTTTTAAACATTGCATATTAATTATGCTCCAATTGAAATATATTTTCAAGGAGAACCTTTGCTACTAACTCGACTTTTTCCAATTGTTAGTCAATTCGAAGTTAATGACCTAAATAGGTGACTACTTGCAGACCTAAGTTTAGGAATGTTCTTGGCGCCCAATAGCCATGTGATATATCAACGGATAGTGCTTTTTAAGAGAAACATTTGTTACCAAGTCATTTTTGAACTTTTAATTAATCATAGTCTGGCCAGGAATTCTTTTGCCAACCCACTCGCGATATATTTACATACTAAATTCGATATAAATACTTTTTAGTTTTTATACATTAAACAGATGGGTGAAGGTCATCTCTAGATCGGATCTTAGGCCACTAGTAAACTTGATTAATTAGGTAAGATTAGGTAAGTAGGCAATCAATCTGCCCAGCCTTTTCTTTAGAAAAGCCGACCCCAACATAGTTTACTATGTTGGGGTCGGCTTCCAGTCTAACCGGATCAGTATTTTACATGGAGCGACTGCCTATCTGACCTCTACAACCCAGTAACTGGGTAGTACGATACCCCTTGGGAAGACTGGTTGTCAGATTTTCGAGCTTCTGACGACCCGTAATGACTGTCAAAGAGCCACGAATGACAGCCGGGACCAACGGCTTAACGTGCTTTCCGAGGCCCGGAGGAGTCTCGGTATTTAAAGATGGTTACCCATCCACGGACCAACCCCGGCAAGCGTAGCTTAACCTGATGGATCGACCCGTGCGGCTGTTATTACTTAGCCAGGAGATGTAAGTAAACATAGTAGATTAATTAAATCAAACAAGTCAATTTGGACCAAATTGCCAACTGAATATTGAATATCGATATTTCATCAAAGTTGAAAGTATTTCATAATTATTGCGTCGAGCTGTCTGACCTCTGCGAAGTCGCCACCTGTTTTCAAACTTCTAAGATAAATCAATTTAATACTAAAACTACTTACATTCAATGATAGTTTGAGTTAGTCTAAATAAACACTTGTTTGAATTTTGTTGCTTATGCACATAGCTTACATTTTGTAAATACAGTTAAAATAAACAGTTCCAACATACAATTTTCAAATACTCTTTGGCAACAGAAATTGTAACCAAATAGCAATTTCATTCGTAGAACATAAATGTCACACTTACTTTAACTGAGAAAATAACTCGATTTCGCTAGCAAACTACTAATATCCGCCGCTAATCTAGAGTAAACGCAGCTGATGATCCATGCCTAATTAAATACAAAACTAACGCAACAATTCGTGGGATACCAGTTTTTTAAAGCGACTATAAAACAAGTAAAATTCTTCAACTAACAGAGGATGCGACTGCTTCATTCGCGAGTCTCATGACTGGTTTCCAGCCAGGTGGTTTTATAATTACCGTCCGTGGCTCTCGTCAATGTCAGTCGCGAGAAAAAGTCTAGCACTGAGAATTAATTAGCATAGTTAATATAATTTATACGGCTTTATATACTTTGAGATTAAACTGTACAGCTAGGAATGCTGAAAATGTTTTTTGAAGCTCATGTGCGGTAAACTAAATTGTATGTTTTTGCTTTTCTGTTTCAACGGTTTTTCGTAACTTGATATATTCATTTGGGTGTTTTAAATAAAACTTTGAATTTGTTTGTATCGCAAATTAATTAGGATGTAAATTACTTTAAATTAGACATCATGTTAATTCAACATTCGGACTGAGTTTAATATAAATCGAGTTATCTATTCTATACCTACATTTAAAAAAATCGATGAATCATCCCAATTGTAAGCTTGACGACATAATTTATGAATACGAAAAAACAAGTTTTTTATCTAACTTTAAAACAGGTAAATCTAAATGGCCACGTATTCGAATGAATAATTGCCAACTCGCGTTGCTTATGCTCGATTAACATAAGTATGGTTCTAAAACGGAGTCATTAATTACCGACATCTCACATAGCCAATCTATATACACAGTTACACATGCGAATTTTTTGCCGACGCGACGCTAGTAAACCGGATCGGTTCAGTCAGCTACTTTTTACTGTCGCGCCGAGGCACGATCTTCCACAGTTCCACATAAAAGAAACGCCATCTTAGCGAGATTTCAGATGACGCCGCAACTCTGTTTTATCGGCTTTCAGACGTTTTAATTTTCCAATATTAGCAACGGATATTTTTGTCGACGTGAACTGGAAGAAGAAATTAGTGTCAGTTTAACGTATCTTTCTGGAAAAATAGAACTGTCGATTAAGAACTAGGTTGCTGTAGATAGATAGAAAGAATACTCTTTAATATGTACTTTTTTTGGGTGGGAAATTATCAAATAACTTCTCTCGCTCTGGGTGGAGCGGGAGGGCGTGTCAGACTCTTACTGACTAAAACCCACCCGTGTTCCTTCAGTTGCCATGTTGCTGGGGCGCCACGATTTCCCTTTCGGCCTTATTCGCAACCCCGGCAGGCATTGGCCCTAACGGACCCCGTCAATTCTGCTGACATCTCTTTGAGGCGCGCGTGGAACACAACGCGCCGTCGACCCGGGCTTGGTCCTTATCGGACGGCGAGCGGTGGCCGGAAATCTGCCTGTGATTCCCGACGCCCAAGGCGTCTTCTCCTCCTGCGGCGGTTACGGGCGCGAGGGCACGGTTTTTGCCTCTCCCTCACGCGTTCCGCCTCCTCCTTCGCGAGCATTACTGCTTCGCAGAAGGAGGTGACGGCTTCCCATTTCCTCTCGCTCCGTACCATGGCCTAATTACCGATTTAATGTAGAAATTTTACAAGGGATGACCCAATGGGCGGCCTTGTAGCTTAAAAAAGCGATCTTTTAATGACAACCTTTTGGATGGATTAAGGGAAAAAGATAGACAATACAATGTATACATACATACTTAAGACATAAACCATGAAACAAGTGCACAGAACATAAAAATTATGAATCTTTGTTTAGTTGTGTTATTAGAAATTAACCAAGCAGGTTTAGCACACGTAATGCATTTACCTAATTATGCGAATAATTAATTAGTTATATTATTAGCTCAGTTTAATCAGAAATTCGTTTAAACAATACTTAGCTACCGTAACATAAAAGATTAGGATCGAACGTGAGAAAACGCCATTTGCGTACAAAACCACGCCAAAGGTCACCCGGAAATTGAACGTGTTATTTCTGACAACTTCGCCTTTTTCCCGTTGCTACTCAATTTATTTTATTTATAATACAACAAAAGTTTATTACAAATTTACATAAGACCCAATTAAAATAGAAAATCGAACTCCATCCGCAGAAAGGAAGACCCTTAATGAATTTGAAAGACCAAAAATGTGATTTTCGCTAGAACAATTCGAGGACCACTTTGGAAAACAATCTCCGGTGGAGAAACCGTGTTATTTAGTTTACGTCAGCAAGAGATGGGGAAGCTACTGGGCCCCTCGAACACGTAAGCAGAATAAAACACGACTTATTTATCTGGGCCATAAATACACGTGACAGCGAGAATAGAATATTAATTGTTATGAATCTTCGGGAGAAACTAGTTATACGACAAAGTCACGATTGTAGGCAATAAATAAAATTTGTGTTCGAGCAATCTAACATTAAACTTAGGTTATCAGAGTTAGAATCGTGAGTACGTCGCATTTAGTTAGTATTATTACTAGCTAACATTAAAATGTCTGATACATATTTTAATTGTCCGATAAAGTGGTTATGATAACAATTTAATCAAAGGGGCCGTCGTTTTGTAAATGACTACACGAAAACAAAGAGAATCTTGTTTGAGGACTCGAATTTTTAAATTGCATTGTCAAAGTCGCCAATTGCATACGTCGGATGATCTTCGGTAAAAAGAGGCATTTGAGAGTGAGTGATAAGAGTGATGGCTGACTTTACAGCCTACAGGAGTGATTCATGATTGAAAACTTTGGTGATTTTGATGCAACAACGGAAAGACAGATCAGGCCTGTGTCCAAAAATTGTATTTTTTGTCTGTCTTGTAGATTTAAAAAAAATATTGAACACGTATTTTTTCTTTTTTGATTTAATCAAAAGATTACGGCGATACATTAAGTTAAAATGTGGCATGACGTCACGCCTTGCTAGATTTTATACGACGTTGTGACGTAACGAGCCCCCACTCCCCAACTTTAATGCGTGTTTTCTAAGTTATTTTTTTTAATATGATAAAGCAAAAAATACGTGTCTAGTATTTTTTTATTATCTGAAAGACGGACTAAATAGAATTTCTTTTATTTTACCTAGGCAACTACCCATTTGTACGTGTACTAAATGTTAAGGCTAAAATCCGAAATGCGGCTATTCCTAGTTTTAGCCGGCTACAACTAGGTGCAGGCGGTAGCAGTTGGTTAAACTTAGGTGTAGCCTATTAATTCACGGCTGGAACTAGGTGTAACCGGTTGCATTGTGCTAAAACTAGATGTAGCCAATGGCTGAAAGGTAGGTTAGGTTAGGTTAGAACTGTGACCACACAACGGTGCCGCGGCAGCGGCCGGCGAGTACCAGGGTCCGTTTAGGCACAAGAGTTACATTCTTTAGTGTCAGGGTGTAAGTATATAACTCTTGTGCCTAAACTGACCCTGGCACTCGCCGGCCACTGCCGCGGCACTGCTCGACTCGTGCGGTGTCTTATGTGGTCACAATTCTAACCTAACCTACCTTTCCACCATTTTCATTTGCTACAGCTAAATATAACCAACTGCTACCTGCCGCACCTAGATGTAGCCGGCTAAAACTAGGTATAGCCACACTTCGGGTTGTAGCCGTGACATATATACGATCTAATCTATCATCAATCGGTCTATAAAATCGGTCGCCGACAAAATAACGTCCGTCGTCGTCCGGCCTTAAAAGTATATGATTAATTTAATTTTCATCTGACAAATACAATGTTATAAATATTCAAGAATGAAGGCGTGAGAACAGTCAGAGTTGTGACATTTAACTCTAATCAAGTTCAATTTATACACAACGCAATAAAATGATTTACATATCTCTGTATAAAAACTCTCGCGTTTACGTAAGAAAATTATGCCATTAAAGCATGGATTTTTATAACGACGTAATATTTCAAAACTAATTAATTGTGTACAATGTGTGTATCAAAGTACCTATTATAATTATATGATAAGTTTTATAACGGCGTATGTTATCAACGTCGGCTTTAAGTTTATTTTTCTCTCAGCAATACCATTTGAACAATGATAACCCGGTGATATCAATTGCCAGTACATACTGGTCTTGTAATTTTATCTGCATTCTGTGAAAACATGAATAGTAATATAAATACAATTGCGGTATTCTGTGCTTGTGCTAACTAATTAAATACACAAATTATGTTGCTGACTAATTTAATGTTAGAATCACAAATGTTACCCCGTTGGGAGTAGGCGGTTTCAGAATTGCAAATAATGGTCATTAGTAAATTGGCGAAATACGTATTCATTGCAGACTTGTTTAAATAGTTGACGTTCAAACATTATAAATAAACATAAAAAGGATTTTCCAGCTGACAACGTAATGTAAACATAATAATTATTTGCTGAATCATGGTTTCAAACGAAGACGCAGGAAAATTTAATACAAAAGTATAGGACTACAAAAAAGTTATGGCTAAGCAAAATATTTGCACAAAAATTCATTAAAAGAAACGCAAAGTGAAGCAAAGTAAAGGAAGACGTCGATAAGCACAAAGTAGCGACTAAAAAGGAAAGTGCAAACAAATAAAACAAAATGTAATTCAGCACAACAAACAGTAGCAAAATATAAAAGAAACAAATGTTAGCGAGAACGATGGAAATAAAAATTGTCCAAACAATCGGCAACAACCCCCAGTCGAGTCGTAGAGTCGTGGCAACTTGCGGACTAAGTAATTGCCATTTACAGTTCGTCGCGAGAAAACTTACCAACTGACTCATTTCGCATCTTTCAAAACGACTCTTCTCCACCTTACTAATAATAAAATTTACGCCCGATGTTGTTTAATTAATTAACGTCTGCTTTTTTCATTTCTACATTGCATTGAACGGATCCAGAGTTTATAAAAAAAAACATCTCCACGCTCGTTGTTAGAAGTGTTCCAATATTTTTCCTTCCTTTTTTCCTTTTGAGAGGACGAGAGCTCTCAAAAGACAGTCTTTGTAAACGGAGTCATATTAATTATGAAATCTATTTCGCTAGCTACGGCGTGTTGTTTTCTATGTGCCGTTATTTCTTAGCTCGGGGCTTGGGGTCGTTTTGAAACCTTATAGTTCTAGACAAAAGCGAACATCGTTCACTTGCAGAATGTCATCAACAAAGCGACCGCATAAATTGTCTAGCTAGAAGACCTTTTGAAACGAGTTGCGTTCTCGTTCAAGCCTAGTTCGCCACGGCCACGTCGGCTTACGTCCTGTCGCTGACACACCACTCTCCGCAAAAACAACGTGCCTCCACAATACTACAATAGGTGGCTGAGCTGAGCGGTTTCCTCTCCCCCTCCCAAACACCGCCCTACCCCCGACAGTCGCCACTTATATGACTCAGCAGCAAGCCTTAGATCAAATTCGACGTCGCACGATTCTAGTGGCATGTTTTTCGCTGTAAATACCCGTTTTTTTGTCGATAAAGCATCGGTAACTGCGATACCGGCGAAGATAAAGGTGAGAGGCGCTTGAGAATAAATTATAGACGAGTAGCTGGGGAAAGTTATTTTATTGTTTTAATAAAAGTTAGGGAAAGACTCCGAGGAATGCTCTCGGAATTCACGGGAAAGTTTCCTGAGGTTTCGTCCGAACGTATCCATCCGAGAATTGTTTCACAAAGTATATAAAAACGGTGGATTGCTATAAGTTAAAAGGAAGGTAAGGTTTGCCAGTCAAAATAAAACTTGATAAAGAAATAAAATGGTAAAACTGCGGCGGAGTCCATCTATTCGATTGCCGCTAAAGCGTGTCATTTTGTTTCTAAAAAATTACCATGACAAAGAACACGAAAGGTGAATAACACCGCTCGGAACGGAAACGCAGCCGCGCCGCTGGCTTCCGATACAAAACGGAATCCAATTAGCCATCCCATCTCGTCGGCTTTCATTAACCGGCCGAATAACCGGGCACTGCGAAAAAAACACCCGGGGAATGTGCTTTGCGAAAACAGCTTACACAAGACGCCATTAAATACATTTTAATGATCACCATGCGGTGTAAACCGTGTGTTTAATTACGTAAAGTGTACGATAAAACACGTATAAAGCCAAGCTGAAAATGGTTGTATCCAACAGTGAGAAAAGTGGCAAACGGACGGGGTAGGAATTTTAGTGCTCGGGTCGGCTTTGACGTTTAATTCTTATTTTTAATGGCTTTCTTGTAATTAAACGTTTACTTCTAAGCTTAGGAAGAGTGTTAATGTTAGCCACGAAAGTAAAAACATCGATTAGTTTAGATTACCGTTAGTAATAAGTGTGAAAAGTGGTTCATCGCTAATGTCCGCGGTTGTACATTCTGTCATAATAAGCGGCGCGGCGGCGTCATCCCAGTTAAATATTTGCCCAGCCGTGAATGTATAGCAACAGCTATCTATGTATAGAATTCGCAATATCGGAACAATATAAAGTACTGTAACCTTCAGTTTCGCACGTGTAACGTTTTTATTTGTCGATTACATAATGGCTTTACGTGTTAGCGGAGAATTTAAGCTTTTCATCCGCGTAGATACGTTTTTAAATGAATTTGTGAATACTCGTTAGAGCGGTTTCACACTACGTCCGATTCGTATCCGATCCGAATCCGAGAAATGTCGGTCCGAAGTAGCCATAGTACTATTTGTATGAGGGGTTTCGCACTAGATGCGATCTTTGTCCGTCCGAATTTAGAGCATTCCCAAATCGGATCGTATGCAGTGCTCTTAATCCGGCTTCGTTAGGAATGTTACAAAAAGAATTGATAAAGAAGGGCACAGTACATTGAACATAAAACTGCGAGGTATGGGAACAGTAAATTGAGCTATAAATCCAGCATTATGGGAGCGCGTTCAGTTGCAATAAACAACGGTATGATCGTGTCCAAATGGATAATACTCAATGTTTATATATCGCGCTGGGAACACCTATCATATTGTTCGTGTAGACTGCTCAACGCCCACGGCATTTTTTTGGTGCAGACGTAATGCGTCAGAATTTGATAGCTCTTGTAAGAGCCAATCATTCAAAGCGCTAATTTGCGAATAGAAAGGAGACTGACAATCAAATTTTCTTTGCATATTTGAGCAGATTGGCAGGCTAGGTTGTGAAAATAGCAATTAATAATGTTCTCGTAAGACGTTACCAACTTAGCAAAGATATAACCAATTATTTTATTATAAACTCGAAAGAATCCACTTTACTTTTCAAGATCCTGAACATACATTAAGCCCAAATGACAATTTGTTTATGACATGACGTGGCGGAATTAAAACCAAGATGTTTTCATCAGCTCCAGTTACATTTTATACCATACCAAGTAATTCTGGTGTCGTGCAAAAATCTGTTCATACGTATATTCACGCAATAATATATTTTTAGATGTGTTTAAATGTACCACTCGCGCCCACGACCAGCGAAGCGGCGAATAGAACATGCTGTAAATACATTTTTATACTATACTTTACCGAGCAACTAATATAAATATTCTGTTGGTAAAGACTTGTTTTTTTTTTCACTTTCGTAGACGTCATGAGTAAAGATTGTAAGAACTTGTATTTGAAAGATGATGAAATCGATCACGGAGAGTCGGAATTTATTTATTCAAGACTTGATATGAATTTGTTTGACAGATAGAAATTTAATGCGTGCGTGGTTCTCATAATACGCATGTATTACCATGTATTTGAATAGGTAAAGCGGTATTAATATCAAGGGTGTCAAACACGAAATTCTCCAATACAACATACATACGCCACAATACATTAGAAAGGTAGCCAATATTTCGTAAAACACATCAAACCTTCGTCAAAGAAGCTCCAAGACGGAAACCCAACAACGAAATGAATGACAGCGCCTCAATTTTCTCGAACACTCACATCAAACTTCCACGAATAAACATATTTTTGCTCGAGAATGTAATCAAACTCAGTTAAAATTCTGTGATATCATATTTGCGACTTCAATTTGGGGCACTCGTGTACTCGCAATAACATCAAAGCGACGCCACAAAGAATAAAGAGGCCTTGATAAGTGAGTTACTATCGGAGGGGACACGACAAGGTCATATCTCAAATCTTGGGATGTGCCACAGAGTCGGAGGGAAGCGTCCCTCGGACGAGCTCCCCTCGCCTTTGTGTCAAAATCACATTAACTATTGTTCGACAAAGCTTTGTCGACGTTGTATGCGAAATTAACTGTACTGTACTCTGATATTAAGTGAATTATTATATTATGTTAAGGTATCACGTTTGGCACGTTTATAAATTTGTGGTTTACTATAAGGAAATACACTTATCCTCTTTCTTTATGTGGATCTTGAAAACGGTAACTGAAGGAATAAGAGATGTCGAGAATGTCATTTTTGACAAGGCATCCTTTCCTATTTCATCATCATGCCAAAACCTCCTTGTTTTTATGTCATTTTTGGCTATATGCTGGCTCGTCTCGAACGTCATATGCGACTATAATAACCACGTATAGTTCTGAGCTTGATATTACTCGACTAACTAGTTTGAAAAGCTATAGCCGTTTCCTGTGTACATTAAAACTTTTTTATCTGCTCGAGTCCTTTTGTAAAGTTTTCGAGTATGAATGAAGTTATTATTTGCTAAGTTTTTGAAGATAAGCCAAAACTACTTCAGGCATACGTTTTGTCTATTTGGCACATCGTTGGATCTGGATCGGTTTTTTGTAAGGCTGCAAAAACACTTTTGGAAAAGCAAATGGCCGTTGGAACAAAGACTGTCTAGCGTTAGGTTTTTTATATTCATAAGTCTATAGAGGAACAGGGTGTAAAGTTCACTCATCCTCCATAGAAAAAGAAGCATCCTCCGACTAGACGGGTATCGTGGGCTACTGCCCAACGATTGATGTCAGGACGTTGTATATATACTCGTCGGAAAGCTCTACTTGCGCGATGCAGGAGTTTGTGCGATGTCAGGTCTTTGATTTTTTTATGCGTAGTTCGCATATGGCGTTGTAGTTGCCACAAATCAATCGGAAGTACAGAATGTAATTACAAAGTTTCTCTGACCAACCATTTCCTCAAATAATAAAATTCGAATTATCATCTTGATAAAATCGCTTGCTTCATTAATATTATCATCGTTACCGCATAAGGACCCACGTTTCATGGAATCAATATGACGTCTTTTCGGCAATAACACACAAAGCCGGTTGGTAATTACAAATTTTAATAGGTCGGTCAACGAATGGGGGGGTCCACACCCCGCCTCGCCCGGGGGGATGAGGGAGGTAGAATTAACGACCCGTTGTACAATAGAACTGTACGTAAGTTAAATTATACAGTTTTTGACAATGCTACTGAACGAATGTTTTAATTTATCTTGTGGGGAGTTGGGTTTAGTCGTAGTAGCTAACTTTTTGTGGATAATTATACTAATTGAACCCATACAGACTAACAGTTGGGACTTTTACTGCTATAATATCGATAATTTGATACCGTAGACTCTTTGGGAGCCTACGGTACCGGTTATATATCAAATAAATGGCTTCTTGCAGTAAAACCGATAATTATAATTGTGTTTAAGAATTCAATCATACATTTTTATATTCTGATCGGCCCGCTCTAACAAGCCGGGGGCCGACCGTCTAAATTTTTCTCCTATCTAGGTATATAAATAAAAATCAATTGCTGTTCGTTAGTCTCGCTAAAACTCGAGAACAGCTGGGCCGATTTAGCTGATTTTGATTTTGAAATGTTTGTCGTAGTCCAGGGAAGGTTTAAACGGTGAGAAAATATGAAAAAGCAAACAAAAAAAAAAATATGAAGACAATTCACGTTCTCATACATTTTGTGTGGATGTGTTTTTTTGATATCTCGGTAGGTAGGTAGGGTAGGTTGGGTAGGAATTTTAAAATCCTTAACATACACATTCATTGACTGTTAGGCGGAACGAAGTTTGCCGGGTCAGCTAGTTCTTAATATAAATTAAATGTCTTGACTTGCATTCATGCCATCTACTTCAATACACTGAGGTTTTATTCTGTAACCATATCATAATTATAATTGTGTTTAAGAATTCAATCATACATTTTTATATTCTGATCGGCCCGCTCTAACAAGCCGGGGGCCGACCGTCTAAATTTTTCTCCTATCTAGGTATATATAAATAAAAATCAATTGCTGTTCGTTAGTCTCGCTAAAACTCGAGAACAGCTGGGCCGATTTAGCTGATTTTGATTTTGAAATGTTTGTCGTAGTCCAGGGAAGGTTTAAACGGTGAGAAAATATGAAAAAGCAAACAAAAAAAAAAATATGAAGACAATTCACGTTCTCATACATTTTGTGTGGATGTGTTTTTTTGATATCTCGGTAGGTAGGTAGGGTAGGTTGGGTAGGAATTTTAAAATCCTTAACATACACATTCATTGACTGTTAGGCGGAACGAAGTTTGCCGGGTCAGCTAGTTCTTAATATAAATTAAATGTCTTGACTTGCATTCATGCCATCTACTTCAATACACTGAGGTTTTATTCTGTAACCATATCGACACTGGAAAGGCAAACGGCAGGGTTGTATGGGAGTTTCGTACACCTAATAAAATATCGTGTTTTGGGATATTTTTTGTTTTAATTGGTAGTCAATACGATAGGCAAGCTCTTTTAAAATTCTTAGATTTTTAGAAGTTGGGACCTAAAAGTTATAACCAGTTTTATTTTTGAGGTTATGTCAAAATAAATATCATTACGCGTAGGCACATAAACATTGTTTTGGTGAAAAAGGATATGTACTAGATAGCTGGTGCTATATTTGTAGTGTTTTACTTATCATTAAGTTGGCAAATTGATATGAGAATTGTACCTATTCACTAGGGTGCTTTAAGAGAGACCTACGTCCAGCAGCGGTCTGCAATAGTTTGATGATGATGAATGATGAAGTGCTGATGAAGTTTTGAGTGTGGGTAAATAAAACAACTTTGTTTTTGAAGGAACTTACATTTATTTTATTGTTCTTATAATTACCTGATAGATTATTAATATTATTTCATCTAAGAAAGGGGCAGGTCGGGTCATACCTTCATGGCGAGCGTAACTAAGGTACCAAATAATTCTCATAACATCTGAGCAGCAACCCACTGTTCTTAAACCTACAATGCAATTACAGCAATAACTTTTGATATTACTATACTCAGCAGTATACAGGTTTTCATAATTAGCGTCCTGTCTATGTAAGGAGCAAATACGAGCTCCTCTTGGTATAAAATATTGATACCTAACCAATACATCTTGCCTGGTTTTTTCAAGCACAATATTTCGCTCTGGTTCCATGCACTCTTGGAAAATGCAGTGTCTTGGTGTTTCAGCCGCTCTTCTTATATTGGGCAACACAATATGTTGGGGTCTTTCTTGTGGTCCTTCTGGAACATAGAAGCTCAAATCTCGAGCTTGGCCCCAGCAAACTCCACAAACTTCATTCATGGATGACATCTGTAAATAAATAACATTGATGAAATACAAATTAAACACTAAGTTTAATAGACATAAATTGCGCCCAACATGACCAAGCTACAGAATAGTTCTTGACATTGGTTTTCACCTTACAGAAAACCTTTACCAAAAATATCTATGTTCTGTTAATATGAGAGAGAAGCCCTTCTCTCATGTGACAATGGAAAAACCAGTATCCTTTTGTTGTTAGTAGAGTAACATCATGACTGTCCTAGATTTAGCAACATAAAATAGTAATTGCCCTTTGCATGACACGTTTTTATAAGCTAATTACTATAAATATATTATTTCATATATACCTGCTGGTGCTCCAACAAACGAGCAGTGTTGTCGGGATTCCACTCTTGATCTGATCTTGGGGTGGATAGACTCTGACCACATACAGCACACATCAAATCAGAATGATCACCCTCCAGATGATCAGGTACAATGGGTTGAATATCTTCATTTGGTGAAACAACCCCAGTTCTTCTAGCTCTTAGCCAACACGGCACACAAGCTTCATCTTTAGAACGAAGCTAAAATAAAAAATATAAATAAAGAAACGCTTGCATTTAAAAATGCATGGTATTAGTGGGAAATAATTTACATTGTTTTAACACATACATCAAATCAAGATACCTAATTGATAAAAGTTATAATAGGTACGAGTACATGTTGTTATACCTCTCGTGGTTGGATCCAAGTAGCAACTGTGTTAGCCATTCTTTGTTCTTCTTCATTTGCACCTTCAATCAAAATCCTGCATCGACTGATTCTTAGTATGGATAGTCCGCATACAACACAAACACTTTGATGGCCTATGCGTCTCCTCGGCATATTATCAGAAGAACATGGATGAGTAGCTAGCTGCCAGCATGCATGGCAAACATGGTCAGCAGGTGGTATCTGGAAATAATGCAGTGATTTTGAGTACGGCTCAACATTGCTTTATATGACTATGACACTATGACAGTCGTACTAACAGAGTAATAACTATTATAACAGTGTTAGGCAAACCAAGTGTTAAGCAAGTAAACAATACACGTAAACGATCACTTATGTGTTTGTACATTATATAGGACAAATTGTAAATATTTATGCAACCACAACCGTGTTTGTTATTTTTTCAAATAATGTTTAGATTAGTTTTAGTACACACATATTATTTTAGTACGATATCGTGTAGTTTAAATGGTAAGGACTACTTTTTAACACGTAAAAGTTATCACTTCGTAACTGGCACACTCGTACACAAAATGTTATTTGGAAACTACTTACATCTCTAGGATATGTCCACAGCCGAATGGTATTGACGATATCTTCACTCTCATCGGATAAAGCGTGCCTTCTTATTCGGGACAAGCGAACGTTGCAATTGATGTATTGCAAACTCGTCGTTTTAATTAAAGCACGTACACACACAGCACAATTAATAAAGCGTCCTTTCGCGAAAGTACTATCAACAGATAGAGTACTGAGGAGCAGTAGCTCAACTCAACGTAAAAATGGCCAGATAATTTGCTAAATTGCTCAGATGCAGTTACAATCCACAATTCAAAACAACAGCAAAAACCTGAACAGAGACTCGATTTTCCTAACCTGTCAATAAAATAATTGCCAATACAAAAAAAAAACATTGATGGCGAAAATAATTCCTATCATTAAAATAGTTAATTATTAAGATTGTATGCAATAATTATTCATTGTAAGGTATAATGTGTAATTGGTTAATTATATTTACTGTTATTTCGATTTTTAAATAATTATTTATCATTTTGAGCCTCGTGATATTTTACAAATGGCAACTTCTAAAAACATAACTACGTTTAGTTGCGTTTAGTTTAAGATTATATTACGTTTAATTACTTAAATCTTTTAATTGATATAATTAATTAATCCGGACTTCTAAAAATACATAAGTTACATGAAAATGAATGGTTTAGTTGCCTTAATAAGTGGTACAAATTCTATCACAGAACAACAAAAAAAGTATGTTGTACGAATTCTGCCGTTCGCCTTTAAAATGTCGTAAAGGACAGGGAATACAATGTCCTTTACGACAACTGAAATTTCCAGCCTCTACAGTACCTATCCTTAAAACAACTGGGGCCTATCGTATAATTGCTGTTTTTGTTCCAAACGTCTATTAGCATAGTCTTACAGTGGGTTGCCAAATTATTAGGGACAGTCACATTTTTTATCAATTTCTTACTTTGGGCGCACTTGACTGCAGTTTTAAGTGGTACAAGGGTTCCAGAAATGTATTATTTATTTTCGTCATGTGTCTGTATCTCAAATTTGAAGTGGATGTTGAGATTTAAGGGTATATTTTATTTTCTACAAATATTTAAGTTACGTGAGAGCCGTAGTGCAATTTAGACGCTAATCAGTGAAAGACGAACTTGAATATTTTAACAAAGTTATTTTTATATTTGTGTTACAAAATTTTGATAAAATGTAAGTATTGTTATTATATTATTATAAAATTAAATTATTTATCATTATGATAAAATTAATATTTATTATTATTATTTTTTTTGCTTTCAGTATGGGTCGGGGATGCGACTTGACTCCAAAAAAAAAATCTGAAATAAAAACCCAACTCCAGCATACCAGTCATTCCCAAAGGACAATAGCAGACATTGCTGGTGTTTCTAAGTCGGCAGTCAATAAAATAAAAATTAAATTGGATCTTAATCAGCCAATTTCGCCTAAGAAAAAAGGCAACTGCGGCAGAAAACGCATCACTACCCCACATTCAGATAGGAAAATTAGAGACATCTGTTTGCAAAACAGAAAATAAAGTGCTAAACTGTTAACTCAGTTAGTTCAGGAGTCAGGAATACCAGTTTCCAAGAGAACAGTGCAGCGCAGATTGGCAGAGGAAGGCTTGACAGGTCATCGTCCTGTGAAAAAACCACGGTTGACTGATGCAATGAAGAGGAAACGCCTTGCCTGGGCTCGGAAACACCGCCAAAAGACGGTTGAGGACTGGAATAAGGTTAGTTTGCATTATTACTGGTATATTTTACCATAAAAAAAATAAAAAAATAACATAATAAACAACTATCAATTTTTTTCAGGTGTGTTTCTCGGATGAGTCAACATTCGAGATTCTAGCCAACAAGAGCAGCTTCGTCAGGCGACGGCCAGGAGAAAAATACCACCCCGACTGCATCGTGGAGAGGGTGAAACACCCTGTTAAAATAATGGTGTGGTCTGTAATAAGCGCCAAGGGGGTTGGGCGCCTGTACATTGTCCAGGGAACCATGAAACAAGACCAGTACAGACAAGTTTTACAAACTCGCCTGTTACCGACACTTGAAGAATGGTTCCCTGATGGTGAGGAATTGATGTTTATGCATGATTCAGCACCATGCCATAAAGCCAGAAGCGTTACCAAGTTCTTGGCAGACCAAAAAAATCCAGTTTTACCTTGGCCTGATAATTCTCCTGACATGAACCCCATAGAAAATTTATGGGAGATTACCAAGGCCGAAATAGCAAAAGAAATGATAACCACCAAGGTCAGGCTGATAGAAAAGCTCATTAATGTTTGGCATCACAACCCTAAGATAAAAGAAAGTGCCAAAACAGTGCAGAGAAAGCATACCCAGGCGTATAGAAGCACAAATTGAGGCGAATGGAAATGTCACTAAGTACTAATCACTACTAAGTAACACTTATTTTCGCCTATTTATGTACTTAATTATTGTTTTTAATTGTTTTTTTGTTTTTATTTTACTTCGTTAATAACTGTTTTGTGTAATAAAAGCTTTCCTCATTAAAAAAATGTGTTTTTCTAATTAATTTAAGACTCGTACTTCACAAATAAAAATAATTCGTGACTGTCCCTATTAATATGGCAACCCACTGTATATTCGTCTGTTTTGGTTTTGTATTATTAATAAGTGTTGATTAACAAGCAGTGTAGATAATATAAGCGTAGCGTGATCATGTCATGGAAATATCCTAGTCAAGTCCAGTTCAAGGCAGATAAGAAATTAATAGGACACTGAATGCATTAATAAAAAATATTACATCGTGTGTGGTAAGTTAAATGATCTTTTAAATACAGCTAAGTTAAGGTTACTGATATAAGAACTTTGTTTTGTTTTACATTAGGTTTAACTTCGATAGTGCCTAGCCTTTCCCCTTTTGCTGAACTCAGACCAAATAAAAAACAACAGTGTCGTGAGGCCGGTTTCGTAAACATGTTTGCACTTAGTGAGGTGTAGTTTTGGCATGCTTCACTGTATTTTTCGCAGCGCTGTCTTGGTTTTTTTATTTGGCCTGAGTTGCTGGCTTGCATTTTTTCAATATGCACCGAAACTTGAAATTCATATCATTGCTAATTGGTACCGACGTTTTTAGTGCAATTTGCTATAGTAGTAATATGGAAAAGAACGAGAGATCCTTAGCAAGCAATTTTATACTAACACATTACTGCATCTTACAATAATCTGATTTATACCACTCATTCTTCACTCACAATAGATTGCATAGCCAGCTAATAGCCACATTCTCTAGTCGCCTAGCATTATCTGCAATAATGCCTATTACAGACGTTTATTACTCAAGAAACATCACGTGTTTATGATTGTGTCATAAGGAAAATTACGCCACAACATAACACCACGCCTGTGTTCGTGTTTGGCAGAGATGTACGTATAGAAGAGCCACATTTCGCTAGTTATGTTCAAATCCCATGTAATAGGAGGCGAAAATTACTTATTGCTATTCCTATAACGCATAAGGAGAGTTCAAAGACTGAAGTAACTGACGACCCCTCTAACAAAAGTAATTGGACAATAAGATGTTGAAGAGCCATCGAATTATTGAGTGCTCCGCGTCTTAATGTTATTTGCAAAAACATCGGGATTATTACGTAAAGATAACAAGAACGGAAGTAATAAAAGGAAGATTTAATTGATTTTATCTTTGAATGTTTTATGTTTCTCAAACAGAATGTTTTAATACGAATTAATTTGACTTTGAAATAAGGAAAAGGCTACTTAAATAAATGTAGCATTCGGGTATGATACAATCAGGTGGTATATCACACCTGGTTGCTAATCCTAGTAGCATTACATGCATTCAGCAATAAAACTGCAAGTTATAAAAACAATAGCCTAGTATCAAGACTTTATTTACTCGTAATTGTGATCTTGAAACCCAACGCGATACTGCTGCATTCGTAATCCTGCATAAACAGTGACGCATCGTTGGATTATGAGCACCGTGACCTATTTGCCTCATCAAATGGTAAATAGACACGTATCCTATCCAATTTAGTAGTAAAAAGAAGTAAAGGAAAGCCGAAAGTCGTGCTGAGAGGCGAGCGACCAGATGACCTCGATTGGCGAACTATAATATTCGATCGAGTTCTTACAAAGAATGGAATAAAATAAAACTTGCACTACACAAAGTGGAAAGAAAAATACCTGTTTTTAAAAGTGTCAGTTATATCAAGTGTAATTTGGCTTCATTTCATGAATCGCACGCTGAGATTACTTCACACATTACTATAAAAAAAAAATACCTAAGTACATTAGCCGCGTCTGGAAAAACCCAGATGTCATCTTCACAGGAAATGTAAGTCTACAATCGGTAAGTAAAAAAACTGCAAGCTTGAAGTGTATAATTATGCGCATTTATTACTTAGGTGACAAGTCAGCCTTGTTAGGGATACGATGGCGAAGAATGGTGATAAATTGGCTGAATTTGATGAATATTGCAGTACCGTTATATCTATTTTTGTAGGTACTGAGAATAACAGGTTAGGCCGTTTGAATTTACGATATCAATCAATCAACCCAGGTTGAAGCTGTCTCGTGCTGGATATAGTATTTAGACCTTTTTGCAAGAGGTGAAAGTCATTAAAATGACAACTATGCCGCGACTTGTTCCAATTTTTCATTACAGGAAAAGCACAGCTGCCAATTTTTTTGGTCTAATATTTTTATGCCTTTTTATACTCTTCTGTGCAAGTTTAATACCTACTACTAGATAGAAGAAAATGTATTACGTGACAGGGAAAGTGCGTTATGTGGTTTTAGTTCAAGTGATATACGAAATACGATACATTGTATAGAAACCCCTCAATAAATTGTTTGATAGAGGGGACAACGCAGTGCGAAGTAGAAGTGCGGCAGTTTGGTCACCCGCTAGCACATTTTAAGGATTTATTTTTATTTATCTACCCTCGGGATACATTGAAATACATTTTTGGGAAGGTGAATGTTTAGTAGAGGGCGCGTAGTCTGATAAATAGCATTTATAAGTAAATGAAGAACGATGCTCTATTGAGAAATAGGTATGCAAAAATAAATATTATCAGAACATTACCATACATAATTAATACTGATTAACATATTAAAGAGGAACTTGAAAACGCAAGGAATAATTAAGAAAAACTGAGGTACGTAGACAGACAGATATACATTTAAACTCGAATCCTACAAAAAACTAAATGGATACATTATTAAGTAGATAAGTAGCACGTGTAGACACGTCAATTCACATACAGTACCTACAATTATTTCCTATTGTAATACAATTTAATGTTACTAAGGTACATTTTAAACCAATTAGGTAATCAGAAAAGCTTAGCTGGTTCTTACCAGTTTTTTTTATGTTTGACTAGAACTTAACTAAATCAACAGTAATTAAAGATTTTTACGATTACAATTAAACAATTACCAGAGATAAAAATGACTAAAACCGTCCAACGCTATCAAACCAGCCGCAATATAAAGACGAACATCGAGAGAGAAAAAAAAAACACGTTAAACCGCGAAGACACCTTTCCACGGCCTCGAGCATGAAACAAAGCTAAATAAAATCGTGGCGATGATTGTAGGCGAGTATTTAAAAGGAACGCGCAATCGATTGCCGATCGACAACCCGCCTGGCCAGTCGAGATGGCGTGTATGTGTGCGAGCTGTTCACACACGTGCACAGTCACATCGCCACTAACGGATGTGGTCTGTCCGTTCGTCTATTTACCGAGAAGTATCTAAGCGAGCTCCATGGATATCATATAAACGATTTATAATATACGGACGTTGAAAAATGAATGGGAAAAGTCTAGTGTAAACGGTAGGATGGGCACGCGCAAAAGAGCGTGTGATTTTAGCGTTACAACTTATAAATTGTAGGCGTCATTACAGTGTTATCTAAAATGGAATGTTACGAGTAATTAAGGAAATTTTTATGATTCAGTTTTCATTAATCATTAGTCCTCGTAACTTGTCAGGTCAAATTTATTTCTCGATAAGACATTTCTAAAGAAATAATGTGTAATCGACAACCCTAGAGTCGAAGGCAAGCCAAGCGGTGTTACTCTATCGTTATCTGCACTAGCTCGTTAGATATAGACTAGACTCGACTATACCTAGATACTTCTTGACATAGCGTGTAAAGATAGGGTCGAGGCGAACCGATACGCTACACTACACGTCCTTTGTTTACGCCACACTATTTAAGTATAGCTACATGTTGCTAAGCGACATCTATGCAGCTACACACGTCGTTTCGAACAAACGATATTATGCTTACATGTGGTTCAAGAACCGCACATGACTTGAGAGTTCGAAGTCTTAATTTGCGTGTCATTCTTTTGAACGTTTGCACTGTCTTTGTTAGTAAGGAGGTCTATGTTTACTAGAAGATTATAATGTATTCGAAGGAGATTTTAAGAAACACTGTTTTATTTCGTATTGCGTGTCATGTCCGAAGTACATAAATTTTGTTGCTAAGAGCGTTATATACGTGAATATGTATGTATGGGCAACAAGAGCCAACGTTCTAGACAGCGCACATTATTCATTTAGGTATGTCGAGTGGTCGGGTCGAATATAGATGTGTCATTTTTGGGATTCGTCGCTGGGAGCGATAAGGTTATTTTAGATTGCATTGCATCGTCGCTTAAACGTTTCGCGTATTATTGAATATGACGCGTTGATTCCTATATGCCGTGATTTGTTGATGAAACTTGAGAACGATGATTGCTGATTTTAAGAGCGAAAACTAAAAAAACCATGTTTTCTTTTATCGAAGTTTTAGAATGTGAAGGCAGTATTTTAGATGCGTTTGTTATTTCAGTATTGGTATAATAAATACTACGAAATAAAGGTAATTTTAAGGATTACTGTGACTGACGAACGCGTTACGTCTGCTACCAGCAGCCAAACATTTTTATTGGAAACAGCAATAAAACTGAAAACGAAGAAGCAATAAATCGACGAAAAAACTTATTTCATCAAAATTATCAAAACGGGAGCTTATAAAACACGATATGAAAGCATTTCGGCATACTTTTATTAAAAAAAACTTTGGCAAACAAATTAATAAAACTTGTAAAGAATTCAAACAAGAGCAAAACGGAACAAATGAAAAAGCTAAATAGGTAAAATAATGAAAGGTTTCAAATGAAATCCATTGAAACTTAGCTAACAAACTTTTCAGAGAGAATATTCAGGTAGGATTTCTAATAGCTTTAGAGAGGGTTTACAATATCCATTCATTGGTTAACTAACATTTGACTTATCAAACTGCCTATTGTATCAATAAAACATAACATCAGGTTTATGTAACATTTCTTTGATCTTTAGTGAAAATCCTTACTTTGTTTAAATATCAAAATTCTGAGTTTATATAATATTTCTCAATAATGCAAGTGCTGTTAGACTTTTGTATTAATGAATTTGAATAATTTCAAAGAAACTGTGACTTAGTTTTCTAAAGATGTCTAGTTTCTAAATTAAAATTTGCTGTCTTGAGATTAGTGATGCATTAGATTTATATTAGCAGAATGTAAAACTTTTCCATACAACTGAAATTGGTCAAAAAATAATTTAACTAATCAGAAGTGTAAATAATTAATAAATTATAGTCATTGGATCTTCAATAAGTAAAAAGACTTAGACAAGTGTATTCCTTATCACGGTTCAGCTTTTATCTATTGAACAGGTCATCAATATCACACATTTATTTGTCCTTTCAGTTACTGAGGAGTCAATAAAAAGGAAATTACACATAATTATACAATCTAGTTGCATTAAGAACTTTTTTTTTCATAATCTTTACACCTTCAAAGAAACAGGTGGCCAGTTACATTCAACATATTGATTTTTTTTTCAGACTACATTTTGTTTTTATGAGCAAAATAGTATTGTTCTTACCTTATTGTAGAGTTAACAGAAATCCATTTTATTTGGCTCAAAGAAACTCATTGGAACGCACCTCCCACAATTTTACAGAATTAGGGTCATAACCGTTACGAGCACATGTTGGTAACTTTTAAAAAACTCGGAAACTTACGGTCGAAATTATTTTTGCCTAATTTAGGATTAGTCCATAGAGATTTCTAGAAAAACAAATTCACCAGTAACACGTTTTCTCACGCGATCAAGAGGTGACGCGTCGGCGTCGCCGCGAGAATAATGTCGTCGGCCGCCAGCCACCGCCACAGCAAAGCAATCACCGCGCCGCTAGAACCGCATCAATGACGCCAACACATTCTTGCTAATAACTCTCCCACAATACATTTTACATCACTAAAACTTATCCGAGATACTTATAACTCACTGATACTACTTTGTTATTAGTAAATATAAAGAAACTCACCGTAAATAAGCTGATTCCAACAACAAAGAGTCACCAGCCACGCGCTCCAATTATAGGGCACACACAAATCACGAAAGCACAAGAAGTTGAAGCTATGTTACTTCACAAAATTGTTAGTTATATTCACAGTCAGTTTACAAAGTCAAATTGAACAAAGTTTCCCAGTTTTTCGTGGATATAATCACTGAACCGAGAAAGTATACCGTGAAGCACCGCCAGCTACATACAAAATGGCGGATTTGCGTAATGAAAGTGACGCGCTGACGCGCCGAAAACGCATGGACTAAATTGTTGTCTATGCTCAACGTAGAAAATTGTCAATGAGAAACGATTAATAATCGAATACGCGTCATGTGAAGTTATATGGTTTTATTTTATTTTATTTATCGTTTCATTGGCTGATTAAATAAATTCTATGTATAAACATATCATAGTATAACATAATTGTATTGGATAAGACAAGGAATACAATAAAAAAAATTGATGGCATCTTTGTAAATTATAAAAATAAAATTATTCAAAATACTGATCGTTTAAAATATATGATAACCATTGAAATAGAAATAAATGTCTATGATGATAACCAATAAACAAATGAACAGACTATTTACTCATGATTTACTCGAAGACACCTCGAAGCCATAGACAGTAAAAATACATTTTACTATCTATGGCAGCATCTGTTCTAAAACTCTGTTCAAAAGATTGCAAAATCATTTTCTAATAATTTGTAATAAAATTCTATAGAGTAATATAGTCCTTACAGTAAAATAGCTTGTTTGATTGGACTGGTCTTAGGTTACTGATGTATTTTTATAACATAATATATAAAGAAGATTCTGAACGAACTTATATTTATATCTCGCTCTTTTTTTACACAAAGAAACAGAGAGAGACAAAACAATGTTTCGGTTTCTTGAGTTTGTTCTGCCTCGAAGTCGAATCTTGCTTGTATCGAAAATACGTGTTCGTCACAAAAAGGTTTGCATTTTTTTGCTCTTGTATCTTGAAATTATTGTTGCTGATGACATGATTCGATAATCCTATTGTCACTTCTTACAGATTAAATTAAATTTACTAGAAGTTATGGCTCAAACTGAAATTTTGGTTGATTTGTATAGCTACGTATGTTTTGCCTAGTAATCCATTGATCAATCAGCTGAGTTTTGTTTTCATTTCTAAGGTCTCCACAAGAGTTCTTGTGACTACCCTGAAAGAGTTAACGTGTATTTGCGGATAAAATACAAGTTTATTTAACTAATCGAACAACAAGATGAATGAATTAAAGTCTTTGGAGCACGCAACATTGAAGGTAAAGTTAGCCATGTTACTTTTATCATGTTCTACAAGATCATTAAAAAATGGCCATATTCTTTAATGACTAATTAGATACATAATTAATAAAAATTATATTTTTATTTGTGTAGCTTGTTATTTACATTGCAGATTTCTTTCGAAATTTTCTTTGTAACTTAAAAGTTATTCCACAATAATATCCAACATAAACTTGCAAATTGCATAGATATCACCTGTGCTTAAAGCACATTACAAACAAAGTATTAATCAGTTCATCACTCTGTATCTCGAAATTGTTTTTTGGCTTACCATCACATCTTTAAGATAAACCTCATAATATAACGAATGAATTAATGAGACACAATGACATAATTAATTATCTTTTGTTGCGAAGACTCCCAGGAGTCTTGTCTTGCTTTGTACATTAAATTATTCTTCCACCAAAAATCAGTAACAAAAAATTGAATACTTATTATTTTACATTGTTTGAATATTGATCTGTAAACCCATTCAAAATTATTGTACAAATTCTAGGTACCGTATGAGGTATTTAACAAACGCTACCGCAACGCTCAGCGTGTACTGGATGTTGAAGCTCGTCAAGTGGGCAGTGGAGCCAGCGAGCTCGACACGGCTACAAGGAAGCAACCAGTCACTACTGGAGAGATTGATTCTCTGCTTGGAGGAATGGTGAGATACTCATTAATTTGTAATAGAACTTCATACGGGTAACATACAAGTACAGTTGTAAACAGCAATATTACGTAAGAACACAGATAACTACAGATGGTTCAGTCAGCAAACTCATTTAAATAAAAAGCAACTCTTGCTACGACACAATAAAGTGTAATTCAAATTGCACAGTGCTAATTACCTACAGCTATACCTATTCACCAGAAGTTGCATCTCTTTCTATCGCGTAACTCATATTTTCTGACTACGTCACGCTCACTGAAGTGACCCGAGAAGACGCCACTGCGTACTTGCAGCTTTATACTTAAAATGCGGAATGTGCCTTCTGTACTGTACTATTCTGTGGTAAGAAATAAAGAGTTTAGTAAGGAGGGTTTAAAGTTTACCTTTAATTAATTATTTGCCATGACAGAGGCCACAGTTACACTACTACTACTTACTACTAGTTACTACTTTCCTATCGCAGGTATGCTGGAAGAGATTTCTATAGAAATAAGCATCACCTTTGTACGTATTTTTCTGTTCCTTTCTTCTTATCTGTTTATATGTGTGTACATAAATTGTTAAATAAATAAATAATAAAGGTGCTCTGTGAAAAAAACTATCTATTATGGTTTAAAAATCATCTTTATTATTCTGCATTTATCCCAATTTATTTAGGCTTGGTTAAAAAGATAAAGCCCTTTAAAAGACAGACTGTTTTGGCTGTTAGTAATAGGCACCCTTTGAGGGTTTGGGGTACAGAACCCTAAGAAATGGCATGTTGCAGTGGTTCAGAATTGAACAGAAATCCTAAAGAACCAGTACATTTGACAAACTTTAATAGATTTGAATATTGAATACGAGGCTTTTGGCTTATTTGTAAATGTCGACTGTAGCAATTAACATTGTCGGATTTACATTTTTGCCATTTTTTAATTATTGCCATAAAGGTCTTAAAATAAATTATAAATTAAAAAATCGCAGAAATTTAGATCCGACAATGTTAATTGCTACAGTCGATGTGTTGTGTACTAAAAGTTACTTTTTGTAATGTTCATTTAATTTGTGCAGAATAAACAGTATTTCTTTTTTTTTTGTAATTTATGGAAATGGAGAACAAAATGTTATGTTTACATAATTTAATTATAAAAATCTATGTCTGTACTACATTACTTGTTTGTAAAGTACTAAGTGTAGGTCAGTGTTATTCAATCTGCCTATGATTCATTTCCTTGATCAAATTCAAGGTAGACTTAAACTACCCAAGTAACACAGGAAGCATTTAAAGAAACGAATAGTAAACTTATGTAGAACCTAAGGTCCATATAAACTCTTATATAAGTTCACCGAGCATCTTGACGCTGGATATTGGCATTTCAAAACATTATGATACTTTACACTGTAAAACGGTTGGATAATGATTAATGACATATCAAAATGCTTTTGTAAAGCCTTTCGTTTTAGTGCAGCAAACCATAACGCAGCTGTACAACTTTCACCTGTTTTTAGTGCATTTAGATCTACAATAGCATTTTTAAGTAGTAAATAAATGCTTAATGCTGTTTAATAGCATAAACATGAACCATTGTAATGACCCGTAAATCCGCTATACAGCTTTCAGCTGTTTTTAGTGCCTTAGGGTATACAACAGCATTTTTAAGTAGTAAGATAATGCCTAATGCTGCTTAATAGCATAAAATTGTACCATTATAATGCACCGTCAATCCGTTATGCAGCTTTGAGCTGTTTCTAGTGCCTTTTGTTGTCTAATAGCACTTTTAAGTGGTTAGTAACAGCCTAGTACTGCTAAACAGCATAAATGTGAATAAATGTAATGCTTACATTTTTAAAGGTTAACTGAGTTCAGTTGTACAGCTAACAGCTCTTTAACACGTGAGTTATTGTAATGCGTAAAGCTGTATATACATTCATTTTACTGTATTCGTAAAACCATTTGTCGGCCATATTGTGGAAAAGCACTTATTATACGATCAACAAAACAACAGCATTTTTTATGGTGGACGTAGAACTACTTTATAGGCAATGGCACTACAGTGGTTCATCAAAAGTCGTCTCTCTGGCCTCTGGCTTAATAATTGTTCACGCGTGAGTATTTATACTGCTGGCGGCATTAATTGGCCTTTTTAAAGGCTCACCAGGCTGCTATAGACCGACACCATTTTGTAAATATTTTATAACCAAAAAATGTTATCATTCGGATCTATTTATAAAAGCAATAGACCTATTTAATAATTATATAACTTAATTTAATACTGCCCAACAAATACTATTATGTTAATAGGCGAAATTCGTTCTATACTAGGAATACACAATTGTTTTGGTTATTTCACACATATCTATTAATAACATTTTATATCAAAACCACAAAATATCGAAGGCGCGTGAAAATGATCAATGAAACTTATATAGACATTTACAGTAAACTAAATTGCGCAGTAATATTTGAAGCCATACAATAACAAAAGAGTCAAAAACTTAGCCAATATTATAAATTTTGTTTTGATGTAAACAAATATAATGTCACTCACTCAGTTTTGACAGTCTTTTCAAAGTAGTTAAGTTACAACGTTAATTGTATTATAACATTTGTACCGTGGTAATAGAGATGTTTTTGCAATGATTTAGGAATTATTTATGTTCTAACTGTGAACACTTAAATAGCTCCAATAATTCTTTTACTACATTCTAATGCTTTTGTAATGCAATTAACATCTTCAATAATATTGCTAGTATAATGCTTCTGTAATATGATTGGCAACTTCATTGACCGTGATAATGCTTCTTTAATGCGATTGATACCTTATTTGACCACAATAATGCTAATATAATGCGCCTGTAATGCAATTAAACAACTGTTGTGAATTTATTTAGGATCTAAAGCCGTATAATTTGTGCCTAAATAAGCATTACAGTAGCCCTATACACGTTTGTAATGCTACTATAGAACTAACTCAAAATGCGAAAACGGTACTGAAATGCTGTAAGTCGGCCGCTATACTGCTTTGATGTGTTACTGGGGTAGGTTTGTGTAGCATGTAAAGGTAGCAATGTCCTGTACCCTAATTGCGTAACTTATTTTCGTAAACAATTATAATAAATTAGTTTCATTTTGACAGATCAACAACATTCATTGCGTTATTTACGTTTTTGAGCAGATTTATTTTCCCAACTTATAATAATAATAATTTTATTCAATAAATCAAGTAACAAGACTCATAGTGTTAGTAACTTATAAAATACGTTAGTAAAAAATTAACACAGAAACAATTTGTGACAAAACATTAAGACAGAAACAATTAAAACACAGAAACAATTTGTGACATCACTGCTGCAAGGTGACAGGCCCAGCCGATACCTTGCAGCAGTGGTTCACAAACACACAATCTAGCCTGCTTGCTATCATAGACAGGATGCTGTTGGTGCTGCCCCGCACCCTACTAACCAGGGATGCGCACTGCTTCCGCATCACAGTGTAGAAACAGTCAACGCGAGCTTCAGCAAACATCCCTGATGCGCTGCAGTATCGAGGCAACCCCATCAGCACCCTGAATGCGTTATTGTATTGGACGCGAAGGGCGCCGTATGATTTCTGAGTATAATGAGCCCACAGACTGCAAGAGTAAAAAGACGTGCAGTAAGCACTAAATATAGTGCGCCTAACCTCCTTAGAGGCACGCCTGAATCTGCGGGCAATCATGTTAGCAATGGATTAGCAATCTGTTTCAAATCGAAACAAATTGTGATTGATCGTGCATTACGCAATTAGGGTACTGGTCTAAAAAAGATTGATTACTTCTTCTAATCTTTTTTTTATTTTTATTTACTATCAGCCATTGTGTGCCACTGCAGCACAAAGGACTCCTTTCCCTCCTTCAAAAAAGGACCTCAAAAATCCACCAATAAAATTTAAGCTTTCAATTATGGATACAGGTAGAAAAGCTGACAACAATGAAGCGCAAGGCCTCTGAAGCGATCACAGAGGAGGTGCAGGCTGCTTACGTGTGCAAGAAGAGACTGGAGCACCTTAAAGAACAGGCCGCTGCCCTGGCTGAACCCAGCACTCCACAGGTTAAGGTGACAGTTATTAAATGTTCGTTTTGATAAAAACTTGTAGATTACGGGTAAAATGGTAGTAGTCCAAATAACCCTGGATTGTTCTATAGAGGAGTAAAATTTTTTTATTTAAAAGAGTGTCTGTGAGTTTCTTGCCCGTTCTTCTCCATAGGTACCTATTACGCTTTGGAATGGGCAACTAGCTTCATACCTATTTCTGACTGACCGATTCCTTGACAATTCAAAAGTGCCTGTAAATGGTTTAATTGAAATAAATGCTTTGATTTTGAGTTTTTGAGTTTGAATGAGGAACAGGGTGTAAAGTTAACTCATCTTCTATAGAAAAGGGAGGTTCCTCTGACCAGATGGGTGTTGTATCTGGTGGGCAACTGCCCGACGATTGATGTCGGGCCGTTGTATATACAGGACTGGATCTAGACCCGCCATAGCAAATTCGTATTTAGAGGAGGTCATTTGCTAATTATTAGATCTTACTTTCCCTAGCTAAAGTTTTATAGTTTAGGAGATATGTCAATTCAAAAGATAAATGGATATGAAGATAAATGGATTAATTGAAATAAATGCTTTGAGTTTGAGTTTTTTTGTTGGTTGGAAGTTTGATTCAACCGGCTCATTTTATTGTAGTTAAAAAGAAATACAATAGACGTGGATATATTTAGTAACCTGTTCCGCTTAGCTATGTCTAAAGAGCTATAAAAAACCCTGAAAGAAATCGACACGTGTTTCACCTCTCAACGAGGCATCCTCAGGATTACGATTGACTTGTCACGAACCCGAACACGGCGTGTTGCCACACCGAGCGCTGAACGCAGAGAACAATTAACTATCTTATTGAAGTTATTTAACTCTTTTTATTTTCACTCTAAAGGCAATGTCTTACACATCGCAAACCACCCTGAACCAGTGGCGTAAGGTGCGCCTGGACCGCATGCTAGTCGACTACTTCCTGCGTAACGGCTACTATGACTCGGCTAACAAGTTGGCTGATGCTAGGGGGCTACGGGAACTTACTAATGTCGGTAAGTTTTTTATAGGTATAATACGTGTAAATATGTAAAACTAGTAACTACGCACTTTGCGGTTAGACCGCGCGCACTTTGGACTCGAATTTGTATCGTTCGTAAACATGATCGTGGTCGTTCGAATTGTGTGCGCACACTGAATACCCTTTTTTCCGTAAAATAGGTAGTGTTCCGGTGATATCGTATTGAACGCACGAAAAATGCCAATTTCTGTCGCGTAATTTTCGCGGTTATGGTGTGTTATATCAGCCAAATGGCCGAATACGTCGGAACGTAAAATCAGCCGCGGAACTTCGGTCGCGTACCTTCGACATAGTGTGCTTAGACACTCACTGTGTAAGATGATTGAAATGTTTTTTATTTTTTTTATCCACATCTGTGAAGCTCTTGGCCTGATGGTAAGTGATGATTAGCCCGAAGGTGGAAGCGAGCTTCACCCGAAATCCTCAACCACAGAGGAACTGGCTATCTTACCTCTAACTGCCGGAAATAACAATGTTGTTAACATTGTTGTTATGGCGACAGACTTACATAAGATGGTGGTAGCTAGCCAGGTGGACTTAGAACAAGCCCTACCACTAACCAAACCGAGCAGAAAACTTTGCCCCCGCTGGGAATCGAACCCGGGAACCCTGTGGGTCTGAGACAGGTGGTCTTACCACTAGGCCACAGAGGCGATTAACTTTTATTGTTTAATGACCGTTTCGATGGTAGAGCGATGGCCCTAAGCAGCGCTAGTTCCTAGTTCCATGCTGTATCGTTTTGTCGTTGAGTAAATACAACTTGCGTATGTAGGTGTTGTAGCCATCTGCAAGTCGCCAGGCGTCTGTATAGCATAAGCATAATCATCCTATAATGTTCCCACTGCTGGGACGCAGGCCTCCTCTCTTCGAGAGGGAGTGGGCTGTAATCTACCACGCGGGCCCAGTGCGGGTTTGTAGATGTCATATGACTTCGAATTTTAGTTCTAGGACATGCCGGTTTCCTCGCAATATTTTCCTTCACCGTTTTGAGAGCAGTGGTGATGAAATTCACAAAAAAAATACAGAGAGTAAAGCGCCCGCCTGGGTTCGAACCTACGACTTGTAAGGCGGGGCGGTGACTGAGTTCCACTGCACCGACGGCGTCTGTATGCTATGGTTATGTTAGTTAACCAATGGCCTAAATTAGGCAAATAGGGTAGATGCCTAGGAAAAAAAAAAATCTATTTAGTCCGTCTTTCTGATAATAAAAAAAATATTAGACACGTATTTTTTGCTTTATCATATTAATTAAAAATAACTTCGAAAACACGCATTAAAGTTCGAGAGTGGCGGCTCGCTACGTCACAACGCAGTATTAAATCTAGCAAGGCGTGACGTCATGCCACATTTTAACTCAATATATCGCCGTAATCTTTTGATTACGTCAGAAAAGAAAAAATACGTGTTCAATATTTTTTAATAATCTACAAGACGGACAAAAAACATTTTTGGACACAGGCCTATTATTCCTATATAAATATATTAATATTTTACCAATTTTAAAATTGGTATCAAAATAATAATTATTATTGTATTCCAGACATATACGGCGCGGCTGCAGAGGTGGAAGCTGAGTTGTACTCTCAACGTACCGCCCGCTGTCTGCAGTGGTGCGCCGACAACAAGTCCAAGTTGAGGAAACTTAACTCCAACATGGAGTTCAAGATACGGATACAGGTATACTGAATAGGATAATAATAAAGCTTCCGAAAAAAAAACTAACTTCCGAAAATCTGTGGTTGACCGTAATACTAAATTTCCAAAAAAACATACTAAACTTCCGAATAAAAATACTAAGTTTCCGAAAAGTACAAAAGTTAGTGACAGAAACGAATCGCTGTAAAACCGACTCCACGTAGTCTTGTCTGCCCTACCCCTAGAGTGTAATTTAAGCCCGCGTAGGCGTGGAGCGGCGATGCGGCCCGCGAGCTGAGGAGCAGGCGGTCTTATGGTGGTGAGTGTTAAAACCATCTGCGACGATAAGCTCGCGTGGGACCGCTGGAGCCTCGCAGCACCGGAGCCGTGACAGAAACCATGCCTGCTGCATATTGCATGCTCGCTTGCATGGTGTATGCTTGTTTGCATGTTCGAAAAATATTACGTCAGCAAATTCTGTATTGATTTTTCGGAATTTTCTGTATTTTATTCGGTCGTTTCTTTGTTTGTATTCGCATAAAAGTTGTCGAAAAATTAGTATTTATAGTAGTAAATTTCATATTTTGTGTATGCACATATTTTAATTTTTTTCCGGGGCGTTTATTACTACCCTACTGAATATAATACAGCTTAATACCAGCCAGGTATGCACTAGTTAGAGGTTTGGGTTTGACTTTTTGCTCGGCTCCTAGGGGTCGTAGCGTAATGTTAAATAGCCTATAACCTTCCTCAAGAATTGGGCTATGAACTATGCAAAAATATTTTTTCTACTAGTAGTTTCAGAGATTAGCGCGTTCAAAGTTTCAAACAAACAAACTCAGTTCAGCAGTCACTTCAATTTATTATTAGTATAGGTATTCGAATCTAATGTTTAATCTATGTCAGTCTGTCTGCAGGTTATATTTGTATCCGTAGTACACACCGCTACACATCAAGCTATACATTTCCAGTTTATGCTTTTTTTTTTTTTTTTTGGGTGGGAAATTATCAAATAACTTCTCCCGCTCTGGGCGGAGCGGGAGGGCGTGTCAGACTCTTACTGACTAAAACCCACCCGTGTTCCTTCGGTTGCCCTGTTGCCGGGGGCCACGATTTCCCTACCGGTTTTCTTCGAACCCCCGGCAGGCATTGGCCCTAACGGACCCCGTCAATTCTGCTGACATCTCTTTGAGGCGCGCGTGGAACACAACGCGCCGTCGACCCGGGCTTGGTCCTTATCGGACGGCGAGCTACCCATTGCTCACCGTCTGCAATCCCGCGCCTACGGTGGCCGGAAATCGGCTCGCGATTCCCGCTCCGGGCGTCTCCTCCTGCGGCGGTTAGGGGTGTGAGGGCGCGAAATTTGCCTCTCCCTCACGCGTTCCGCCTCCTCCTTCGCGAGCATTACAGCTTCGCAGAAGGAGGTGACGGCCTGCCATTTCCTCTCGCTCCGTACCATGGCCTGAACCAGGGCCGGACGCGAGAGATCACCGCCGCCGATCGCCTCTACGAGGACACGGCGTTGCTCCGCCCAAGCCGGGCAGACCTCCACCGTATGCTCCACCGTGTCCTCTTCCAGTTTATGCTGATCTCGCATTGTATAGGATTTCCGTACAATTAGAGGTCAGCTTATACTGGAAATTTATGGCTTGAAGCCTCGTGCAGACTGGCGCGGTGCGACTCTGGTAATTGTTCTACCATGAAGTTTTCTTAGAGTCGCGTCGCGCCGGTCTGGACGAGGCTTTATATGTAGTCGTGTGTACATAACATCGTTTTAAGATAAAGATAAAGATATATTTATTGCATAACTGTGTACATTAGTTCTTATTTTAAACGTAAACAGGCTCAACAGTCTACCCATGTCGGATATGCAATAGTATTTATTATAAGGCAACAAGATTTCAAATAAATTACAAAAATATTAATAGATTACAAACAAATTACAAATAAATTACATAGGTAAGAACATTATTTTTTCTCAAAAAACTCATTCAGATTATAAAATACATTATCAATTAACATTTTTTTTAATTTTGTTTTAAACATATTTCCATTTAATTGCTTGATAGCTGGCGGTAACTGTTTGTATACACGAATAGCAGTTACATAGGTACTTTTATAATAAATCATATTATTAATAACAGGTAAATTAATGTCATATTTATATTGCTTGCGAATGTTTCTCTTAGAATCAGATTTAAAATTAAAACATTGCATATTATTTTTAATAAATAAACATATTTCGAGTATATAAATACCAGTCAGTGTTAGGAAACCCTTCGTTCTGAAAACTTCTCTTAGCGATTCAGTGCTATGCATGTTATATATTGTCCTAAGCCATTTTTTCTGGAGAATGAATGTGGACTGCACGTTCGTCGAGTTTCCCCTGTATATTATACCATACGTTAGCAGTGGATAAACATTACCAAAATAGGCATTTCTAGTAACACTGGTATTTGCAGTTTCTGCCAGGATTGACAATGCGTAGCAAGCACTGGATATTTTTAGGGTTCCGTACCTCAAAAGGAAAAAACGGAACCCTTATAGGATCACTCGTGTGTCTGTCTGTCTGTCTGTCTGTCTGTCTGTCTGTCTGTCTGTCCGTCTGTCACAGCCAATTTACTCCGAATCTAATAGACCGATTAAGTTGAAATTTGGTACACATATGTATTTCTGTGACCCAAACACGAATGTGTAACTTAAATAAATAAATTTTGAATATAGGGGTCACTTTTGGGGCGCAAACAAGAAAATTAAAAAAAAAAGTTTTGCTATCAGTACCGTGTGACATATCAAATGAAAGGGCTTGTTGCGAGGATCTTAAATATATTTTTTATATAATTTTAAAATAAATACTTTTAAAGATATTTAATAAATTCAATGAAAATTGACCATTCCCCCCCCCTTATCTCCGAAACTGGTGGACCAAAAATTTTGAAAAAAATACATAGTATAGCTCTTTACTCATAGATTACAGGAAAACCTATAAGAAGTCTATGGTCTTAAAATAACATGGTGAATCTATTAATATTGTGCGTACAAACTTACATTTCGTCGCTCGGCATCCAATAGGCCTATATCTCTAGCTAATATAATATCAAAATATCAAAGTGTTTGACCGTCTTCTTAATACACAAATAAATAAAACTGTATATGTTCATGACAACCAATTTGGGTTTCGGCGTGGTTTGTCAACAGAAAATGCAGTGTTGTGTTTTAAGCATACTATCACATACTACTTACTATACACAGCGTGGGACGCCGATTTATGCTAGCTTCCTCGACTTATTCAAGGCTTCTGATCTGGTTGCTTATGACGTATTGTGGAGAAAGATGGAGAAGGATAGGTTGCCAATGGAGCTTATAAACATCTTTAAATAGTGGTATGGTAACCAGATCAATAGTGTACGATGGGCTGGAACTTTTTCCAGGCCATACAGGTTGGAATGCTGGGTGAGGCAGGATTTGGGCTAGATATACCCAAAGGTCGTGCAACGCCCTTCGTGTCCAATACAACAACGCTTTCAGGGTATAGGTGGGGCTGCCCCGTTTTTGTAGCGCATCGGGAATGTTCGCGGACGCACATGGGTGACCACTGAAAATCAGCGCTGTGCTGTGGGTACCCATAGCACAGCATCATGCTGAGTGGAAGCCTTCTTGTCACAGTCATGACGTGCCAGCAGCTACCGCATATTTCTGTTTTGTGCTCGTGATTATATTTAAATCAATTTTTTTATTTTATTTTATTATTCTTTTCTTTTATGCACTTGTTTCTGTGACAATTAAACTTATTTTTCTTTCTTTCTTTCTTTCACATATTAATTGCTTTTACGCAACGATGCGAATGAGGTGTGCATCCCTGGTGCGCAGAGTGCGGGCCAGCTCCAACAATATCCTAAAAAAGATCGCTAGCAGGCTGGATTGCATGTACATCAATCACTGTAGTGCCATCTCCCTTGGGGTGAAATAAATTTAAACTAGATTACTTGGGGCACTCAGAAAGTTTTGTGATACTAGAAAAAAATATAATACAGGTTATAATTTTTTATTATATCTTTTCAAAGAACTCTCCATTGGCGTCTATACACAGTTTTATACGTCTAAACCAATTTTTATAACACATTATCCAGTCCGCATTAGACACCTCTCCAATCTCCTTCTCAAATGCAGCCAGTGCATCTTCAGGTGATGAAAACTGTTTTCCTTTGAGTTGATTTTTTATTTTGGGGAACAAGAAAAAGTCGCACGGAGCCAAATCGGGACTGTAAAGAGGATGACCTATAAATTTGACCGGTGTGCTGTCCAGAAAGTCCCTTGTTTTGAGCGCCGAGTGAGCCAGCGCGTTGTCGTGGTAAAGCAGTAGCCCACGGAGGCCAGTGTTCGGTCGCTTGCTGCTTGCAGTAGTAAAAACTTCTGGCAAACATTTGGTAACATACCATTCAGTATTGATGCTCTTTTGATCTCGTCAGGGTACTGACACCAGATAACCCGGCAAAGAAAAAAAACTTGCGTCAAAATTTTGCCTACACTTCTGGCTCGTTTCACTTTGGTAGGCGTTGGTTCATTTTGAAACAGCCACACGGTCGACTGACGCTTAATTTCTGTATCATATTGATAAATCCAAGATTCATCACCCGTAATGATATCTTAAATGCGCCGAGACGAGCCTGCTACAAATTTTGCTATCATCTCTCGGCACCATTCTACCCGAACCTCCTTCTGAGCCTGCGTTAGATTTTACGGTACCAGCGTGAAACTATCTTCCATAACCGAAGATGCCTGTGTAGAATTTCATTCACACTTCCCGATCCAATCAGCAGTAGGTATATGCTGAACCTCTTCATAATGTAATTCGCCTATTCTCTTGAATTAAAATTTTCACAGCCAGCACGTTTTGTTATGTAACAACCGTCATACTTCTTTCTTTGTCCGCCAAAATTACTCGACCACCCATAAATTCGTTGAACCAGCGGAAAACAGTCACTTTAGCAGGGATTTTTTCTATGAACAACATTCGAAGTCTTTCAAATGATTCTTCTGGTTTTAGTCGACATTTGAAATCGTACAAAATCATCGCGCGAAAATGTTCTCGTTTTAAATCCAGTTTTCAGTAAGACAGAGTATTTTGATTTTGCTCGTAAAAAAATGTGGAGGGAATTTCGAATTTGGAATGTTATGTTTTGTTGTAATAAATAGTCATAGTTTTAATTGACATCAAAGCCAGCCAGTATCCTATAGACAAAAATTGTTAGTCGCAAAACTTTCTGAGTGACCTGGTAAAATAAGCTAACATAGTTCATAAGTTTACAAACAGAATGAGTCCTTTTTACTTGAATAAAGAAAAATATCTGGATGACCATTT
This sequence comes from Agrochola litura, assembly GCA_949152395.1. Lineage (NCBI taxonomy): Eukaryota > Metazoa > Arthropoda > Insecta > Lepidoptera > Noctuidae > Agrochola > Agrochola litura. The sequence continues at coordinate 17,479,735 of OX424513.1, read as the reverse complement.
TTTTTTTAACGACCTTTTCTAAAAATGACACCTAGCTAGATCGATTTATCGCTCCGGAAACCCCCTGCATACTAAATTTAATAAAAATTCTTGGAGCTGTTTCCGAGATTCAGATTATATATACATACATACGAGAATTGCCCGTGTAAAGGTATTAGATTTAGATTATTAAGAAGTAGTGACAAAAATTGAAAAGGGTATGCTGAGTTGGTTTGGGCATGTTGAGAGGATGAATGAAAGGCGACCAACAAAATCATTTACGAGGCTGATGTGAAGGGAACGGCCGGGCGGGGACGCCCTAGGAGGACATATACTGACCTTATTGGTGATGTTCTTCAGAAAGGCCAGGTGCGTAGTACTCGTAACCGGCGTGCGTGTATGACCAGATGTTTGAACGTAAACGAGGCAAAAGGAGTATGTAAGGATCGTAGCAGATAGCGTTCTGTAGTTTCTGCCTACTCCCATGGGAAGAAGGCGTGAGATTATGTATGTATGTATGTATTATTATATTAATACCGCGAATGTGAAATTGTAACGAAAATCAGAGTTTTGTTTTATTTCATTCTACACGTTCAAATAAGTGATCCTGCAATTAAAAAAAAAACATAAAATGTCACATTCGCGGTATTGGATGCCGAACGACGATTTGCAGTTGGAATGTATGGGAGAACATGTTTTTCAACTACAATGTTAAGTTTGTGTTTGGGATAAATAAATTCATCTCAACTACGGAACCCTACATTGTGCGTAGTCCGACACGCACTTGGCCGGTTTTTTTTATTAATCTTTTCAATATTTGCTCTGAAGTTTTTGAGGACTCTGTCAAGATGTTGAGGCTCTACATATAAAAGAGCATCCTGTCTTTGTACAGTAGACTCCAAAAGTAAGTCAGTTTGTTCAGTATCGAGATCCCTCCGTGCCACGGAAAGCTCGTTAAACTTTTGGTCCCGGTTGTCAGTTGTAGATTTTTGATAGTCATTGCTGACAACCAGTCTTACTAAGGCTTATCGTATTATCCAGTGACTGGGTTGTGGAGATCAGATAGGCAGTCGCTCCATGTAAAATACTGGTATTCAGCTGCATCCGGTTAGACTGGAAGCTGACCACAACATAGTTGGGAAAAGGCTAGGTAGATCATGACTTCAAGAAAAAGGTTTTAATTAGTAAATGTCAACAACTTTATTTTTCCACCTACATTCATTGCAAATGAATCATTTTTAATTCTGATTATAGATGTAAGGCCGGTTTAAAACCAATTAAAGCAATACATTTAAAACGAAAAAAAAAACGTTTAAAACAGAAATAAACCATTTTTTTTTCGATTTAAAACGGTTGGTGTTGATGACTACATATCTTTTTCTTAATTATAATTACATTTTCTTGATTTTACCAAGGTAGGGATATAACAGAGTACCTAAAAACTCAGTGTTGGTAAATTTTTTTTTTCTTTTTTTTCAAACGATATAAATAATCAATTTGATTCGGTTTAAAACCAAACTCACACTCTCGTTGACGTCGTCACTCGTGACTCGATGCAACGTTGCCAGCTCGCCTACCCTACACACATGCACATACATAAAATACCGCGTGCGACCGCGGCGTCGGGCACGCATGTACTTTTATTTTTGTGGGCGAGTTTTCAACCGTTTAAAACGATTTATTTGGGGTTTAAAACAAAATTTTATTTAAAACGTTTTAAATCGGTTGTTTGACATCCATAATTCTGATTCAACCCATAAAGGCGAAAGCGTCAGGGAAGTCCGCGAAATATGATTTGCAGCCGTAACAAATATTTATTTATAGAATTATAAATGACGAAATACGTAAGAATCTTAGCGCATCCCTCTTAACAAATCTTACCCAGCAATACTCTTGGTTCCAGGAGTTCATAGAGCTAGTTCGCGAAGACAAACGCTTGGAGGCAGTGCGCTACGCCAAGAAGCACTTCTCGACCTACGAAGAGGATCAACTGAAGGACATACAGCACTGCATGGGCATGCTGGCCTTCCCCAAGGATACAGGTAATGTCACATACTGTTACATTTCACCAGAACCATATAGCGCTAGAACAAATATAGTACGAGTAGGCATATAAATTCATAGTCAGCCCATCGTGAGAAAACTACTAAAAGAACAATAGTACTCACATTTAAAGTCACACACTCGTTTATTTTTCCAAATAGTCACGCTTGGTTTATTATTGGTTATTTCTTAGTAATTATCACTTTAATCGTTATGCACAGATCAATAATTTTGTTCAGTAGGTACATGTAAGTAACACTCGAAGGCTTAGTACGTCCGTACTCGACAAGTGCTCAAGTCAGACTCCCATTCCCCGTTGCTGCAGATAATGTGCACTCTTAATATTTTAAAACACTATTTAATATTACTTTCGGTCTAGCACGGATTCAAATGTTGCCATCAAAACTACTTTTAAAATCAAATTAAATACTAAATAAAATTCTTAAAGAACCTAACAATACGCTGTTTTATTTTTAAGTGAAACTTCTCAGGTGGCGATTCGATAATTGGACGAGAATTGAGAGTAGAATTTCAAGAACGCGCCACGTTTGGACACATTTCTTTACATGAGAGAGAAGAAAGATATATCTCTCCCTCGCTCTGTCTCTCACACTAAATTTCTCTTAATTATTTTCTTGTTGATATATTTTTAGGTTTGAAAGTACACCGTCAAACAGATGAGTAATCAACATACTATGTTTGTATGGATCAATGACTGACTAGTGTACCCTTAAGGTGTATTAAAAAAAAAACTGAAACAGTTGTCAGAATTTCGCAGTTTCGAGCACCATGGGAGTAACAAGGTTTTCAGGGTTGCAAACTACTCTTAGGGACCTAAAAATATATTTAAAAAAAATCGTTGTTACAGTACGACACAACTTAGATGTAGCATGAATTTGAAAATTTGCATTCATTCATTTTAATTTTACAACGTATTTGGTTATAATATATGCTGGTCTAGCTCCATAGGACAATTTAGAGTCTAGACAAAATCAAACTGGTTGCTAATTTAATTGTGTAATTAAATATTATAATTTTTTTTTACATTCTGTGATTATTTGAACTCACACACTGACTAATTAGTATCACTTGTAATTTTTTTAGAAATATCGTATAGGTACCTACTTTTACAATGCTTGTAAATATGTGAACACCATGTATCCATTACATAATTATTTTTACCTATTGTGGTATAGTAATCTTATTCCAGGTGCATCGTCTTCACATATAATTATATAATTAATGTATACAAAATATTGTAAAACATTTTAAAAGAGTAACGGTGGAGTTTCTTGCCCATTCTTCTCCATACGAAAACTACCTTTTGAAAGGGGAAACTAGAATCAATTCTATTTTTTGTTTTTGTCGTTCAAAGGTGCCTTTTTTTACCTAATTGAAATAAATTATTTGACTTTGACTTTGATTTTACAAGTTATTGTGTTTGCGTAAAGATCATTTTCACCTAAAGTTGTAATAAAGATTGTTGATTTTGAAGGCGCATTCAGTTCGGATGTGATCGGTTTTACGAATTTTGCCGATGCTACATCTAAGTTGTGACGTACTGTACATGCGCGTTTGCGACGTTTGCATTTTTTTTGTGTTGATATTGACTGGGCTATTAAGTCAGCTATAGTTTGACCAATACCGCTGTACCGCGCCTTAGGAAGGCGCGCGGCGAGACGGGGGAGCAGTGCAGGCCGCTAATTCGTCTTCGCTCACGGCGCACGGCGTCCCGCCCGCCGCTCATTGGTCAACACTGCCCCCCGCCTCGCCGCGTATTCCTAAGGCGTGGTACAGCGGTATTGGTCAAACTATAGTTAATATAATATACTCGATATGTACATAACGAGTATGTTTTATTACCTAATGTTGTTATTTACATACACATGTGTATGATGACATATATGACGATAGTGTTGGGATATTATGTAGCAATAGTTCTGTTGGAGTACAGTAGCTAACCCCCCACAGAGGTGGAGCCGTACCGCTCGCTGCTGCAGGCGGGCCGCTGGCGCGCGCTGGTGCAGCAGTTCCGCTGGGAGCACGCGCGCCTGCTGCACCCGGCGCGCCTGCCCGCGCTGCCCGTCGCGCTGCAGCTGGGCCTAGCGGCGCTCAACACGCCATATCCTTTTCAATACTACACTTGGGATGTTGGGTGACCGGTGCCAGTAGGACACTTCATGACTTGAATGTGCCCTGGTGGCTGTGAGTATGTCATGCTCACTCAGATGTCTCGCTGATGGTGGCGCGTGTGTTGGATCATTTAGCTCCCTTCAAAATGGTTGAGCTGAATGGTGCCGATCTATGCGTCATGTTCGTGAACGGGCGCCGTCAGTTGGAACTGGTCATCTCTTAGCTGCCATGGCTTATTTAAATTTTTGTTTCGGACGCTTTTAACGTCTTTCTACATTGTACAATTATAGTTTCAACATGAACGATGTAACAATATTTTATTTTAAAAGAGTGTCCGTGGAGTTTCTTGCCCATTCTTCTCCATAGGAACCTACTACGCTTTGGAATGGGCAACTAGTTTTATCTTTCTGACGGACCGACCTTCTAATAATTCAAAAATAACTGTAATTTAATAAATGGTTTAAGTTCTTATAAAACGAAATAAAAAAAAAATATGTAACGGCTTGTTATAAAAATTAGATATTAAAATGAATTAGATTGGCATTCTACATCGTGCTAATGAATATTAAATTAAATCTTTACTCTTCTTGTAGTCGCTACATGAACGAACAAAGCCTTTATTACCAGACTTAACTTAAAAGGCGGATTAAAGTAATCATAATAATCCCACCCACAAAATCTAGTGCTTGTGCTTTCCCAACAAAAAAGTATTTTCAAAGATTGTTGAAAAAAATTTTTAGGCTTCCTTGAACATTAATCCAGTAGAATTTTAGTCTACCACTCAGTAACAGCAACCGGGCATAAATCCAGACTCCGGGCTGCTACTGGGAAGTAATATTTAAACCGGCCATAATAGCATCACCAACAATATATCCGTAACTCAGCCACACTCAGTGCTACTCGGAGAGCACGCGCGTGTCCACGTGCCCCGCGTGTCAGCCGCCGCTCAACGCGCTGGCCGCGACCCTGCCGCACGCGCACGTGTCGCACTCGCGCCTGCTGTGTCGCATCTCGCGCGCGCCGCTCAACGAGCACAACCACCCCATGGTGCTGCCCAACGGACAGGTCTACGGGGAGAAGGTAACACAATCAACAACGCGCTGGCCGCGACCCTGCCGCACGCGCACGTGTCGCACTCGCGCCTGCTGTGTCGCATCTCGCGCGCGCCGCTCAACGAGCACAACCACCCCATGGTGCTGCCCAACGGACAGGTCTACGGGGAGAAGGTAACACAATCAACAACGCGCTGGCCGCGACCCTGCCGCACGCGCACGTGTCGCACTCGCGCCTGCTGTGTCGCATCTCGCGCGCGCCGCTCAACGAGCACAACCACCCCATGGTGCTGCCCAACGGACAGGTCTACGGGGAGAAGGTAACACAATCAACAACGCGCTGGCCGCGACCCTGCCGCACGCGCACGTGTCGCACTCGCGCCTGCTGTGTCGCATCTCGCGCGCGCCGCTCAACGAGCACAACCACCCCATGGTGCTGCCCAACGGACAGGTCTACGGGGAGAAGGTAACACAATCAACAACGCGCTGGCCGCGACCCTGCCGCACGCGCACGTGTCGCACTCGCGCCTGCTGTGTCGCATCTCGCGCGCGCCGCTCAACGAGCACAACCACCCCATGGTGCTGCCCAACGGACAGGTCTACGGGGAGAAGGTAACACAATCAACAACGCGCTGGCCGCGACCCTGCCGCACGCGCACGTGTCGCACTCGCGCCTGCTGTGTCGCATCTCGCGCGCGCCGCTCAACGAGCACAACCACCCCATGGTGCTGCCCAACGGACAGGTCTACGGGGAGAAGGTAACACAATCAACAACGCGCTGGCCGCGACCCTGCCGCACGCGCACGTGTCGCACTCGCGCCTGCTGTGTCGCATCTCGCGCGCGCCGCTCAACGAGCACAACCACCCCATGGTGCTGCCCAACGGACAGGTCTACGGGGAGAAGGTAACACAATCAACAACGCGCTGGCCGCGACCCTGCCGCACGCGCACGTGTCGCACTCGCGCCTGCTGTGTCGCATCTCGCGCGCGCCGCTCAACGAGCACAACCACCCCATGGTGCTGCCCAACGGACAGGTCTACGGGGAGAAGGTAACACAATCAACAACGCGCTGGCCGCGACCCTGCCGCACGCGCACGTGTCGCACTCGCGCCTGCTGTGTCGCATCTCGCGCGCGCCGCTCAACGAGCACAACCACCCCATGGTGCTGCCCAACGGACAGGTCTACGGGGAGAAGGTAACACAATCAACAACGCGCTGGCCGCGACCCTGCCGCACGCGCACGTGTCGCACTCGCGCCTGCTGTGTCGCATCTCGCGCGCGCCGCTCAACGAGCACAACCACCCCATGGTGCTGCCCAACGGACAGGTCTACGGGGAGAAGGTAACACAATCAACAACGCGCTGGCCGCGACCCTGCCGCACGCGCACGTGTCGCACTCGCGCCTGCTGTGTCGCATCTCGCGCGCGCCGCTCAACGAGCACAACCACCCCATGGTGCTGCCCAACGGACAGGTCTACGGGGAGAAGGTAACACAATCAACAACGCGCTGGCCGCGACCCTGCCGCACGCGCACGTGTCGCACTCGCGCCTGCTGTGTCGCATCTCGCGCGCGCCGCTCAACGAGCACAACCACCCCATGGTGCTGCCCAACGGACAGGTCTACGGGGAGAAGGTAACACAATCAACAACGCGCTGGCCGCGACCCTGCCGCACGCGCACGTGTCGCACTCGCGCCTGCTGTGTCGCATCTCGCGCGCGCCGCTCAACGAGCACAACCACCCCATGGTGCTGCCCAACGGACAGGTCTACGGGGAGAAGGTAACACAATCAACAACGCGCTGGCCGCGACCCTGCCGCACGCGCACGTGTCGCACTCGCGCCTGCTGTGTCGCATCTCGCGCGCGCCGCTCAACGAGCACAACCACCCCATGGTGCTGCCCAACGGACAGGTCTACGGGGAGAAGGTAACACAATCAACAACGCGCTGGCCGCGACCCTGCCGCACGCGCACGTGTCGCACTCGCGCCTGCTGTGTCGCATCTCGCGCGCGCCGCTCAACGAGCACAACCACCCCATGGTGCTGCCCAACGGACAGGTCTACGGGGAGAAGGTAACACAATCAACAACGCGCTGGCCGCGACCCTGCCGCACGCGCACGTGTCGCACTCGCGCCTGCTGTGTCGCATCTCGCGCGCGCCGCTCAACGAGCACAACCACCCCATGGTGCTGCCCAACGGACAGGTCTACGGGGAGAAGGTAACACAATCAACAACGCGCTGGCCGCGACCCTGCCGCACGCGCACGTGTCGCACTCGCGCCTGCTGTGTCGCATCTCGCGCGCGCCGCTCAACGAGCACAACCACCCCATGGTGCTGCCCAACGGACAGGTCTACGGGGAGAAGGTAACACAATCAACAACGCGCTGGCCGCGACCCTGCCGCACGCGCACGTGTCGCACTCGCGCCTGCTGTGTCGCATCTCGCGCGCGCCGCTCAACGAGCACAACCACCCCATGGTGCTGCCCAACGGACAGGTCTACGGGGAGAAGGTAACACAATCAACAACGCGCTGGCCGCGACCCTGCCGCACGCGCACGTGTCGCACTCGCGCCTGCTGTGTCGCATCTCGCGCGCGCCGCTCAACGAGCACAACCACCCCATGGTGCTGCCCAACGGACAGGTCTACGGGGAGAAGGTAACACAATCAACAACGCGCTGGCCGCGACCCTGCCGCACGCGCACGTGTCGCACTCGCGCCTGCTGTGTCGCATCTCGCGCGCGCCGCTCAACGAGCACAACCACCCCATGGTGCTGCCCAACGGACAGGTCTACGGGGAGAAGGTAACACAATCAACAACGCGCTGGCCGCGACCCTGCCGCACGCGCACGTGTCGCACTCGCGCCTGCTGTGTCGCATCTCGCGCGCGCCGCTCAACGAGCACAACCACCCCATGGTGCTGCCCAACGGACAGGTCTACGGGGAGAAGGTAACACAATCAACAACGCGCTGGCCGCGACCCTGCCGCACGCGCACGTGTCGCACTCGCGCCTGCTGTGTCGCATCTCGCGCGCGCCGCTCAACGAGCACAACCACCCCATGGTGCTGCCCAACGGACAGGTCTACGGGGAGAAGGTAACACAATCAACAACGCGCTGGCCGCGACCCTGCCGCACGCGCACGTGTCGCACTCGCGCCTGCTGTGTCGCATCTCGCGCGCGCCGCTCAACGAGCACAACCACCCCATGGTGCTGCCCAACGGACAGGTCTACGGGGAGAAGGTAACACAATCAACAACGCGCTGGCCGCGACCCTGCCGCACGCGCACGTGTCGCACTCGCGCCTGCTGTGTCGCATCTCGCGCGCGCCGCTCAACGAGCACAACCACCCCATGGTGCTGCCCAACGGACAGGTCTACGGGGAGAAGGTAACACAATCAACAACGCGCTGGCCGCGACCCTGCCGCACGCGCACGTGTCGCACTCGCGCCTGCTGTGTCGCATCTCGCGCGCGCCGCTCAACGAGCACAACCACCCCATGGTGCTGCCCAACGGACAGGTCTACGGGGAGAAGGTAACACAATCAACAACGCGCTGGCCGCGACCCTGCCGCACGCGCACGTGTCGCACTCGCGCCTGCTGTGTCGCATCTCGCGCGCGCCGCTCAACGAGCACAACCACCCCATGGTGCTGCCCAACGGACAGGTCTACGGGGAGAAGGTAACACAATCAACAACGCGCTGGCCGCGACCCTGCCGCACGCGCACGTGTCGCACTCGCGCCTGCTGTGTCGCATCTCGCGCGCGCCGCTCAACGAGCACAACCACCCCATGGTGCTGCCCAACGGACAGGTCTACGGGGAGAAGGTAACACAATCAACAACGCGCTGGCCGCGACCCTGCCGCACGCGCACGTGTCGCACTCGCGCCTGCTGTGTCGCATCTCGCGCGCGCCGCTCAACGAGCACAACCACCCCATGGTGCTGCCCAACGGACAGGTCTACGGGGAGAAGGTAACACAATCAACAACGCGCTGGCCGCGACCCTGCCGCACGCGCACGTGTCGCACTCGCGCCTGCTGTGTCGCATCTCGCGCGCGCCGCTCAACGAGCACAACCACCCCATGGTGCTGCCCAACGGACAGGTCTACGGGGAGAAGGTAACACAATCAACAACGCGCTGGCCGCGACCCTGCCGCACGCGCACGTGTCGCACTCGCGCCTGCTGTGTCGCATCTCGCGCGCGCCGCTCAACGAGCACAACCACCCCATGGTGCTGCCCAACGGACAGGTCTACGGGGAGAAGGTAACACAATCAACAACGCGCTGGCCGCGACCCTGCCGCACGCGCACGTGTCGCACTCGCGCCTGCTGTGTCGCATCTCGCGCGCGCCGCTCAACGAGCACAACCACCCCATGGTGCTGCCCAACGGACAGGTCTACGGGGAGAAGGTAACACAATCAACAACGCGCTGGCCGCGACCCTGCCGCACGCGCACGTGTCGCACTCGCGCCTGCTGTGTCGCATCTCGCGCGCGCCGCTCAACGAGCACAACCACCCCATGGTGCTGCCCAACGGACAGGTCTACGGGGAGAAGGTAACACAATCAACAACGCGCTGGCCGCGACCCTGCCGCACGCGCACGTGTCGCACTCGCGCCTGCTGTGTCGCATCTCGCGCGCGCCGCTCAACGAGCACAACCACCCCATGGTGCTGCCCAACGGACAGGTCTACGGGGAGAAGGTAACACAATCAACAACGCGCTGGCCGCGACCCTGCCGCACGCGCACGTGTCGCACTCGCGCCTGCTGTGTCGCATCTCGCGCGCGCCGCTCAACGAGCACAACCACCCCATGGTGCTGCCCAACGGACAGGTCTACGGGGAGAAGGTAACACAATCAACAACGCGCTGGCCGCGACCCTGCCGCACGCGCACGTGTCGCACTCGCGCCTGCTGTGTCGCATCTCGCGCGCGCCGCTCAACGAGCACAACCACCCCATGGTGCTGCCCAACGGACAGGTCTACGGGGAGAAGGTGAAACCATCAGCCAGTATTACCTACCATCACCACCAGCCGTCTCTCTAAAGGTGGTATTGTCAACACTTTCCATACAAAGCAAGCATGTCACGGCACTCTCAGTGACATGCTTGCTTTGTATGGAAAGTGGTCCGTGACAGAAATTGTGCGCTCAACGCTGCTCATTCCTGGCTCTATGAAATACAACATGCAGCCACTATAAAGAAAAAATATAATCAAAATTTCTTACAATATTTACAAGAAGTGATCAAACGAAGAAAAACAATATTATTACCTTATTGCACTAACTAGAGTTGCTTATTGAAGCTCATTTATGACAAAGAATCACTTAAACACTTTGGGAAAGATACCTGATGTCAAATCCAATACTTTTGACCTTTTCATCATCGTTATCGCTAAAAAAAATCATATTGTTTAGGCATTAAGTTCAATTTTTGTTTTCAAGACCAAAGTGACAGATAGTTTCAATTTACTGAGAATTGTTGTCATAAGTGGTAAAGTAATTACGTGTTGGACCATTGTGATATTGTTTTACCTTTGAATACTTACAGATTTTCTAATCTGAGACTTGATTAGGCTTTCAGAGATTGTCATAGAAAAAATGCTAAAATCTATTATATTATTTCATCTCATGAAGCGACGCACGCTTTACTTGTAGTTACCAAGTGTACAAACACGCTGTGAATGTGTAAGCGCAGGAGCTCTCGGTACCGTCCGAGACATTGGCGAAGTCAGAAGTGTGTGCGTTAGTACATTTGGTTACCACAAATAAAGCGCGCGTCGCTTCGTAAGATAAAAATATGTATTTATATAATAAATTTGTGTTTACAAAACCCATTTCTCATTCCCCAGGCTCTAAAAGAAATGATGAAGGAACACGGCTCCATCATCTGCCCGAAGACCAAGGAGGTGTTCTGTATGAAACGCGTCGAAAAAGTGTATGTCATGTAACGGGACACTTGTCACTTGTATACGACATGTGTCACACTGTACATACGCTCGCCTATATATACCTACCAGCATTTATCGCGCTCGGATACTTGTCTTATAAAATAAATGATTATAAATTAACTTGTGATTTTTGGCGTAGCTAGGTAAAGTAACACCACAATGTAAGAAAGGTCTTTTTAAATATTTGTATCTGTAAAAACATTACCTTTCTTTTGGGCTCCGCCGCAGTCGGATGAAACCCTTCAAACAATCGCATACTAGAAGCTGTTTGCATGTAAATACTCAACGGTTTTCCAGGTTATATTTATTGTATTTTCGAGTGTATTTTTCTTATGAACAATCGGTAGTTCTTACGACATTTAAATCACAACATTACAACAATTTACAATTTGACATTTAAATTACATTACAATTAAATCTTTGTTTTTTATTATCATCTTTGTCGGAAATTATATATATTTTTTTATTTATCTATATAATGTTTTGTATTTAAAATTCAATGTACGTACGCCAGCACCACAAGCTACTACAATCTGTCAAATTTCTTTAATAGATTTTCAACTTTATCGCTAAAGTATAAGGTTTAAAGTTGATTGGGAAAATTTGACAGTTTCGGGTAGCTTGATGTGCTGGCGTCTGTACGAAAGTCACCTAGCTACGCCTCCTATGTTATTATTTTAGTATTAATTCATTGCTTTCTTTGAAGGGAAAATATATTGTGTGGTTAAAATATACTTATGTAAATCATACAGGGTGTTTTGGCCATGGCAAAATAACTCTATGCCAAGTCATAAATAACTTTTTGACAAGTTATAAAACTTGTCAGAAAGACAAGACATATTCTAACGTGTTTTTAACTTGCCAAGAATATCTTGGTAAAGTGATATTTTATTTACCAAACATCCTTCAGTCTTTGGAATCTCTATCGGTTTGTATGCATGCAATATGGATACTTGAGTATCCAACTTTTATTGATAAGGGATAATCCATTACTTCAATCCATATCTATGTGTTTTTATATAAAAGATTTAAATCACAATAATTATTATTTGTTGAGATGAAGAATTATTAATATAGTTATACATTTATTGCAGGGACCGAAACCGGTATGATCTATACGGGTATTTTTTCGGTTACAACATTTATGTTTTTACTGGTATTTTCAAGGTTACCTTAAATTGAATTCAGCCAGTATAAATACAGGTTACCGAAATAAAAATTACCTCTATCTTACTTACGTCGGTATTAGTCAAAAGGCGCGCATCGCCTGTGTGTAACCGGTATTAAAACGGTAACCTAAATAGAGGTAACATGTTTCTTCTTCTTGATTACTCGTTAACCTCAGTCATAGAAGTAACTAAAATTCTTCGATACCTGTACCGTAATTTAAAAAGGTTTTCGGTCCCTCATTTATTGTTAGTCCTATAAAAAGTGTGTTAATAAATCAGAAAACCATCTCCTTCCATATTACATGTGTCAAAATATCAAACTGTAAATATCGATTATGTAAAACATTTAAAAAATATTTGTGCGGTGATAATATAATAAACGCCATTTTTGTGCCATTTTCTCTATTAACCCGGCGCACTTCATCTCAATAATATCCAAGCACATTTTTACTAACTTTACAAAAAAAGACAGTTTGCGTTGCATTTTGCTTATTAATTACCAAAAAGAAATACAGAATCTGTCCATTTTGTAAAACAAACTTCTGTAGATATTATTATCTTGTAATATTAAGTAACTGTTTAAAATCATCAGCACATATAATTATTTTGTCTATATTACAATTAGTGATGTGCCGGATCGTTAAAAAATGTAATCCGCGGATACGGATCATTGGGGTCTAGATCTGCGAATACGGATACGGATACGGGTCTCAATTTTCTTCAGGTTCAGCAGGAATTATTTATGATCCTCATCGTAACCGACTTTTGGGGGATAAAGCTGCTAAGTACTCCTTTTGAAATACAATTTACCATTACTCAATATTAATTATGACGTTTTTTTTTTTTTATTCTTGAATACAACATAGTTTTAATTGATGTGTTAACTCAAATAATTATTTCAATTAGCATAGCACAAATATTAGAGGTTTGATCTCACTACAAAGATAGTTTAATTACTGCCTTATAACTTAATTACTGGTACTTACTCTACTTGAATTATAATAAATATGGTAAAAAAAAATGTTTACTCATTTGGATTGAAGTTAACAGTACTTCATCACTACATATCTTTAAAATTTCATATACGTAAAGAAAAGTATTAATATAAAAGATCCATTCAAGATCCGCCAAAAAGGAACGGATACGGATACAGATCTTTTTTCTCCCTCGGATATCCGGCACATCACTAATTACAATATGGCTGTGAATCATGGCCAGTCCGAACTTCGCGCAGAAGAATTCGCAATAACATTTTTTAGGAACCAAATGGTAACACATGGTAACATGAGGCAAGTGTGAAGCCTACGTTCAGACCGGCCATAAAATTCAAATTATTCAACGGCCGTATTGTATGTGATTCTCCCTACACGACGTTCGAGCAATACATTCAATATTATAGCGGACTGTGTTATTTAAGTTTTTCGTAGCATGTATAAAATTATATAATACCTCATTGTATCATAAATATCCTTTCTTTGTTACATTGAGAAATAAATGCAAATCAAAATTATGTAGTTTTCATTGAAAAGATTTGGACGGGCCACCTTTTGCCGAATACCGCTACACCCCCACTGTCTGGCACAGGGGGTTATTTGTGGGCGCGGAGCTCTATAAACTCTTTTTGGGTAACTACGTTACTTCTGTTTAGAAGTATCTCCATCGTTCAGAAGCCTCCACACTGCAAATAACTTTAATATTATTTTGCTTTCGGATTACCCCGGCTTGATAGCACGTCGTCACTTTGTGCTTGCCGAAAAAGTTGCGCCTGCGCACAATCTCACAACAACACGCAGGTACGGACTTTAACCAGTTGTTAAGCTTTGATTTACAAGCTGTTAATAACAATGCCTAAAGTGCAACGCACTCCACCGACGACTCCCATACCAGGGCAATCTCAGTCGTTTCCTGATATTGCTTCAGCTTCCAGTAGCAGTGAAGCCAGAAAGAATGTTACCCACAGAAATAAGAAACAATGTATCGATGACTCGTCCAACGAACTGATGATGCATTCCTCTTCCTCCTGCGCATGCAGCGAATTAAAGGAGGAACTTATGCAACTATTGAACTCATGGAAGACTGACAATGACCGAAGGTTCTCTACGTGGAAATCTGAGTATGATGCAATCCTCTCTACACTGGTTAAAGATGTTAACGATCTTAAAAATCTGTGCGCTGGAATTCAAAACTCCGCCACTGAGCTTCAAATTAGCATGAACACCATTAACGTGAATCTCGAGAGAGCAAAAGTCACGGGGTCGGGCCTAGACAGTCAACACGAGGAAATCCCAGAGCTTACCTCTCGTTTTGGCCTAAAAACTACTAACGGCCCCATGAGATTACCACCAAATGTAAGGGACATGAGGCTTCATGTAACGATGGGTTTCGATGAGAGAAAGCAGTGGTTCAGGAAACTTGTCAGCAGAGTGGGCGAGATATACGCATACCGACCAAGCTAGGGACGGCAGCGGCAAGTGCCTAAGCCCCAAATCCTTTTGCCAGTGTCTGCTGCTCCTCCTATTGCTACCGCGAATGTTTCTGTGGGTGGCATGGACTTGAACGGGCAGACGCATGATGACGGTTGGGTTGAAGTTCAACACAGGCGTTCGCTTGGTAATGTTATGCGGGGGACAGCTGCGCCTGGCACCACTAAGTTAGAGGCTTCTGAACGATGGAGATACTTTCACCTTTTTTATGTAAAGCAGGGTACCACTGATAGCCAGGTGCGTGAGCACCTTCTTGCCATCTGTAGAACGGATATCTGCACAGTAGAAGTGCTTAAATCCCGTGGCAACTATGCATCTTTTAAGTTGGGGGTGCCCTCGAAACTAGCCGATCAAGTATCTGCAGTTCATAATTGGGCAGAGGATATTTGTGTAAAACCGTGGCGTCAGAACTTTCGTGTCAGTAGTAGCGAACAATTATCCCACTAATATTCTTGCCACCAGCCCGCCCACCCTCAGTAATCGTAACAACTGCCTACGTGTATTATACCAAAATGTCCGTGGCCTCAAAACAAAATTACCTACATGGAGATCAAGTTTGTTGTTATCTGAGCATGATTTAGTAGCCGTCACAGAAACAAACTAGATAACTCAGTGGAAGACTCAGAATTGACAGACGGAGATTGGCGCATCCTACGTAGAGATAGAGTGACTCTGGGGGCTGGCGTGTTGCTAGCAGCACGCGATGGTGTTACCATGAGCAGACAATATAACCTGGAAACGGATTGCGGTGAAGACCTGTGGGCGCGGATCCAAATACATGGCCGAAATATGTGTGTGTGTTGTCTACATCAAGCCCTCTGCCACTGACGAAGACTACATGACGTGGTTTTGTAAGGTTGAGAGTATTATTCCAAACATGAGTGGAAGAGTTATGATCTTAGGAGACTTTAACTTAAAAAGTGCGTCAGTGAATGTTAACAATTATTACTGTTATTTTTAAAATTTTTGTAATCTGGCAGAGATGAATGAAGTGATGAATATGCGTGGGAGTAAGTTAGATGTTGTGTTGGTTCAGGAGGGTGCCGAAGTAAGCTGCGAGTACGTCGTGGGTTCGGACCTAGCCCCTATCGACCTGTATCATCCTCCCTTAGATATTGCCGTAATAATGTCAAAACATCAGGATAAAGAAATTATATACCCTAGCAATATTGACCGAAGTAGAGACTGGAACTTCAGCAAAGGAGACTATATACACTTAAATGAGCAAATTCGTGCAGTCCCTTGGCAGGATCTCCTGTGCGGCCGGGATGCACGCTTGGCTACTAGTCAGTTTTAAACAATATTTTAGGACCTCTTCGATTCATGTATCCCAAAAAAAAAGAGGAATTTCTGGCAACAGATGATATCCAGTTTGGTTTACCAGAGATTTAGTCATCGACACTGCGTAAGAACAAATTGCATCGCAAATGGAAACTTTCTCGCTGTAACCTTGTATATGCTCAATTTAGTGCTCTACGTTCGGATTTAAAAACCAGAACTCAAGAGGCCTATAAATCATACTGTGGTACTGTAGAGAACAACATAGGAAGTAATCCACGACAGTTCTGGCACCATGTCTCGAGCCTACGATCGAAGGGTGGTTTCGAGCCTGACGTTGTGCTCAACGGTATAGTTTGCTCGGGTATCAAAGCTGTGGAAGCGTTCGCTCAGTACTTTTCCAGCGTTTTTTTAATTGATTCTCCTGAATTAAACCCAAATAATCTCAGGCCGACCCACTTCTCAGGAAATAACATTCCTCTCCCTCTGTTGACCCCACAAGACGTAGTTAAAGGTATTGCTAAACTTAAACCTCATAGCTCGATCGGCCCTGACTCCATCCCTGCTTTTATCCTCAAGGGATGCTACGATATCCTGGCAACTCCTCTCTGCCATATCTTTAATCTAGCTCTTCAGTCCGGCGTATACCCTGAGCAATGGAAAATCTCGCGTGTTATTCCCATTCCAAAAACTAGTGACAAATCATCTGTGGTGGAACACAGGCCTATTGCTGTCCTGCCAACTCTTGCAAAGGTTTTCGAGAACATACTCCACACGTACATCTATAAACGTATAAATGCGTTTCTATCTGATGCCCAGCACGGCTTTCGCCAAGGCCGCTCAGTCAATTCGAGTCTGTTGACTCACGTTGACTATATTTCTGGGGTTTTGGACAGTGGGGGGCAAGTGGATGTCCTCTATTTCGATTTCCGCAAAGCGTTTGATAGGGTTGACAATGACGTGCTTTTAATGAAATTGGAAGCATCAGGTTTCTCGTCTGAGTTTCTGAACTTCTTTGCGGACTATCTGCGAGGCCGCAGGCAATTTGTTAGGCACGGTTGCTTTGAGTCTGAACCTTATAATACCCGTTCAGGCGTGAGTCAGAGATCCGTGCTTGGTCCACTGCTTTTCCGTATCATGATCAATGATCTTATAAATAAGGTTAGGTTCGCTAAATGCTTGCTCTACACCGACGACCTAAAACTAGTAGTTCAAATTGATACGGTCGCGGATTGCATACTCCTACAAAGGGACATTGATGCTATATATGAGTGGAGCATGGTCAATAAACTCTCTTTCAATAAAAGTAAGTGTTACGTCATGACGTACAGTCGAAAACGTCAACCACTCCACTATAACTACAGATTGGGTGGTGAAGTAATAAGTCGTGTCACCAAGATAAGGGACCTGGGCGTAACCTTTGACACTGGTCTGACATTTAGAGATCATGTCTCCACTCTTGCCAAGGAATCTTTTAGGCGTTTGGGTTTTGTTTTGCGAAATGCTTGTGACTTTCAAAACCCAAATGTAGTTAAGCTTCTGTGCACCACTTTGGTTCGTAGCAAACTTGAGGCTGGTGCCTGTATCTGGCATCCCTACACAGCGACTCATACGTTAACGCTGGAAAAGGTACAAAAAACTTTCCTGAGATTTCTATATAAAAAGACGTTTCACTTTTTTCCTTACATGTACCCTACTAATTACCTCCTAGGAGTTTTGGGCTTCAACTCATTGGAGGTTCGACGAGGCTTTCTACAGCTCACAGTAGCTTGCAAAACTCTTAGAGGACGCATTGACAGTCCCGAACTACATGATCTTTTCTGTCGGCTATTCGTTCCCGATAAATACATCGGACATCGCCAAAGCCGTCGACGCCATCTGTTTGCGCCGCCGTTATCTAAAACTGTCGCCCGAGCTGAGTCCCCTGTGTGTCGTACATTAAGGATGCTAAACGCCCTCCTGACCACCAATCCTGAATTTGATTTGTTTGCTGATGAATGGAGCAGAATTATGCGTGTATGTCTGATGTTTTGCGAGAGTAAGTATGCTAGGTTGTCCTCTATTATATGATAATATTTGAAATATTTTTGTTTACCTGTTCATGAATTTCTTTGTTAATTAATGTAATTGGTGTTACCGTTTTAATTAACAATAAACAATAATAATAATAAAAAAAAAATAACACTCGGTTTCTGGAACGCAAATCAAGACAAATCAGGCAACAATTTGTCAACTGATGTGATTGGTTGACTGAATTATTAACCGCCAATCAGATCACTTAAATTGACGGGTGTAAAAATACCCTTAACCCTGCGTCCTATATAAAAGCTTTCGTCACGCGATTTTCGCGTTCTTAAAAAAACTTTTTTTCAAAAAATGCAACCGACTTCCAAACTACAAAGTGAAAAATAACTAAAGTCGGTGGTCTTTGGATCTGTAGGTATTTTAGTTTTTTGCCACCGACTTCCAAAATTAAAGTTATTTTTATGTCCGTGACTACCGCAAGACCACCAACGCCAAACGCCAAACGCTTCCATATTTAGTAAATAATTAGTACCCAATTGGTACTAATTAGTGCTCGAACGACAAAATTGGTACCTTAGTAGTTTTCGAGAAACTCGACTTTGAAGGACGCTCCCTTCAGCAGAACCACCATGAGCGCCGTAAAAGGGGGCATGCTGCAGCTATTCTAACTATACAAATAATTAGTACCCTTAAATGTGATTCATTGCGTTAAAAAAACAGAACTGAAACATTTATATTTATCGAGAAATCAACGATGATAACTTTCGTGCGCTCGTTCAGCAGGACCACGACTTTGAATGTTGATTCCAAGTTTGAGGAACTTGTCGCTTTCCTCAAACCTATATAGAAAATTAGTACCCTGCAAGATAAAATTAGTGCCCAGAATTTAAAATTGGTTCGTCAGTAGTTTACGAGATATACCATGCCATTGGGTGGGGTGGCGGTGGTCATGGTGTAAAATTTTCATTTCAAGATCTCTCTATTAAAAAATCTGTGATTTCTTCCCAAATTTATACAAAAATTAGTGCTCCTAAAGAAGTTATACCGACCAAAAATTCAGATTCCTAAGTGTTGTATAGCGAAATTAGCTTTCATTACTTTTCCATACTAAATCTCCGCTTATAACCCGACCAAATTAAGTTGACAATGGTATTGAGCAGTCTATCTATTCTGTAAAAATCTCACCGTGAAAACTTAGATGAAGTGAGCTCGGAAGTGAGGTGACAATAGTGCTCCGGCCCTGGTTGGGTTGAAAAATGAACGCGACAATCGAGTATTTGCGCCCAGCCCGTCCCATCCTTGATGTCCTCCCTCCGGTTGACGTCCTAAGCCGAGGTTCGTACCCCACAGGGGTCGCCCTTAGCGAGAGCATAACCCCTGGCTGGAGGTTTTAAGTGTAGTAGCTTAAGGCACCCATAGAAAAGGAAAGCCCGGTTAAGTAGTCATGATCTCAGATATCAACTACGAGATGGCATGTCTAAAAAAAAAAGAGGAGTCGCGCGAGGAAGGACCCGGCCTAACAAAGACGAAAGTAACTTGTACCTACTCTTGTACTTCCCGGTCATTGTGATCATTTTTCTTGTACTGGACCATACCTGGAAACCTGGTTACGGAGATATTGTAGGTCAAAGTTTCAACTTATTTGCACGAAAACAAGTAACCTTCTTTCTATACTCCGTGGTTATAACTAAACTTTAAATACTTCCACTATCCATGTACCATTGAATGCACCCATAAGCACAATGTTTTGTATGCGTTATTGCGCACTGTAAACAGCGAATTTTAACACCTAAAATAAAAGTTGTTTCCCAGCAGTTATTTTTGCAGAAAGTTACTCCAGTTTTATGTACAGAATGCGTAGTCGACTGTTTCGTGACAGTTCTTTTTAACCCCCGACGGAAAAAGAGGGGTGTTATAAGTTTAACGTGTTGAGCTCCCAAACGGCTGAACCGATTTTGTTTTTTTGTTCGAAAGGTAACTTGATCGAGTGTTCTTAGCTATGATTCAAGAACATCGGTTCAACCGTTTGAAGATCGCTCTTTTCTAGTTGATGAATGGATGTGAGCATCTTCCACAGGTCTGATCGATTTGAAATTTGGTATTGTTACTTCAATGATATTAGGAGAACATAGTAACCTTGAACTGCAGCATCAACTGGAATTTGCAGGATACCCAACTCCCATACTAACTTACAGCACAGGTATCGTGTTTGGGCTCATTGAAATGGTCAGATAGATGGTGAACAGGGTCTGGTAATGGAAGTAGGAAAGAGAAATCGAAGAAATGTTTGTGTCGAGGGTGTTTCAAATTTGTTTATCTTTGTCGTTTACGTTTTTACGTTTGTCTGTGTCAGTCTGTTTAACATAACAAGTGGTCAGTGCTCAGCTGTTGTAAGGTAAACGAATTGCTTGTGCGGACTGCTAAAATAAACAATACATTGATTCTGATACTTTTTATTGACTTTTAACACTTTTCTCTTAATAATAACGTCGTTGCACACGACTAAAATACTCGTAAATGGCATTATTTATCACATTATATTTTAATGGCTACTCATTGTAGATACATAATTATTTGTTATACTATAACAAGTGCAGTTAGCGACCAAAACTAAAATAAATCTTTCTTACGTATAGCGTACGTACAAAAGACAATAATAATAATCATGATTTAAAAATAGCAGAATTGACAAAGTTTTTTTCATAAAAATTCACCATTTCTAAATGCACTCGCTACAAACATTAAATACTAGCTAAAATGCTTTGTAAGAAACACAAGGTTACGTTTATATTAACATTTTATATTAGAAACTGAAACAGAATAACAAGACCAGTACAAGTTGATAATAACAAAAATATTTGTATCTAGAAAACTATCACAATAATAAAAGTGGAGTTTGTACTATTTGCTAGGGGAACTAATATTATATCTTATTTTATTTAATTTAATCGTGTCACTGGAGACTTGAATGCATTTGTGTTATAATTTCAATATTACTTGTTTGAGCACCTATTGCAAAGTTTTTTTTATAACCATACACGATAAATATGGATTGATTTCAAATTTGTAATGCCAGAATTCTTAACTAGCATTATAAATTCAATAGGGCATTTCATTTGGTTCCTGTTTGACACAGTTGATTAAAATTGACACAAAATGCATTTTTGAAATCTCCGACGTTTACAAGTTCTTAACTTCATAATATTTACAATCATTTACAATCTTTAATCGTTTACGTGATATAGTTACCATTAAATCTAATTTTAAAGTAAAAGGGTCCTGACTTTTTTATTGTATTTTTTTATTTTTTGTACAAATTCGACTTTTTCAAAGTAAGCCGACGTACGCTTGGACGTAATAAAATCGCGGCGGGATTTTATCGCGCACTGGATTTTCAACTTTTCACCGCGCTGGGACGCACTCTCGTCCCAGCGCGGTATAAAAACACACTGTTGGATTTTCAACTCTTGGCGCTAAGCAGAGCGTTGAAAAAATCAAGTGCACGAAAAGAAATCGCCGCGATTTTATTACGTCCGTGCGTACGTCGACTTATATTTTTACGTTTTTTTGGGAATATCAGTAGAGATCGCAAGAGCATATTGTATGTCTTCTAAACCTAGAATCTCCAAAATCCTTCCATTTATTTATTTATTTTCAGACGAAACAGGCCCATAGATTAATACCTGAAGGAGGATCCGCAAAAGTAGCCCGCGAAATTCAATTTTTTTTCGTTTTTTGCAATTAGCAGGTCAGTGTCAGGTTGTATCTTGATCAAAATGTGATTCGCGACCATAACAAATATGTATTGACAAAATTATAATCATTAATACATCTCTCAAGTTAGTATTGGTCTATTAAATTTTCATGAAATCATGAAATTTGAGACATTTCATGAAACCATACTACGGTGGATTCTCCTTAACCTAAACAAACAATACGGCCGATATATTTTGGCAGGTCTGAACACTCTCTGAACATTCGAGCATGTTCTCACTCACACTCGCCTCATGTCTAGGGTTGCACATTACGTAATTTTACTGAAAACGCTGGTAAAATACGGATATTTTACGGTCATTTATATAAATTTTAATTTGTGCTGTTCTCTGCACATAGATGATATTATTATAATCCATGGCATGATTCATATCTTGAATTCTTGACTTGAGAATTAAGTTTTAAGGATTTTTAGTACGCATGAGTCGCACGAGCCCAGTTTTCTGTTTATCCTTTTATCCGTTAATAGTGAAGTAGTGACATAATTATACACACAAACATACCAACTTCCGTATTTATAGTGTTTTAGTGAGTATGACTGTATGAGTACGTTTAATTCGTTTTTTACCGAAAATTATCATATTTTACCGTAAATTACGTAAAGTGTTTTTTTTTACCGTATTATACCAGGGTAATTTTACCATTTTACATCCCTACTCATGTCACCATTTGGATCCTAATAAATATTATTGAGCAGCCTTCTGCGCGAAGTTCGGACTGGCCAAGTTATATCGGCCGTATTGTACATATTTTTATTGTAAATAAAACTTGTGTTAATAAAAAAGAAGTACAGCTTAGAACTACATAACATGTGTGATTTGGTTTAATAAGTGATTACTATAAATAATGTTTGTACATTTATTTAGTGGAGTACATTTGATATTAGCCTGCTATTATCATTATAAGTATCTCGATTTTTATAACTGTGCGCCTGGAGCTGTCAAAGTCGTAGGTAGTTTGAATTCAGCCGCCCGGTTACCTCCTCAGTGCCCCGACGCCTCTTAACTCTCGCGTGTTTATGATGCACACGTGTGCATCATGTTATTTCAATGCCCCAACTGTTTATGATACACCATGTGCATCATGTAAAATACATTTGAATTCCCGCTGTTTTTTGATCATAAAACACATACAGTCTACACGACTCTATTATTCGTTAATTTGTTATTGGTGCCAATTTTCTTGTCACAAATCCCTCTAAACTAGACAATAAATCGCTAAAATTTAGTTTAATCCTGTCAAACGACGATTTCCCATTCTTCAGAATGGGAAATCGTCGTTTATAGTCGTCGTCGTTTATAGACTAAAGTGACACAACTTAAATATATTTGCTATTCTGAATTTGACGTTTTTCACCTAAAATTTTGACTGTCTAACTAAATCTGACTATTTCTAATTCCGATTAAAAACGTGTGGAATAAAATTGGTTGTCATGAACTTAAAATTTCAACACCTCGACTTTAGGTGCAAAAACAGTACTGAATCTTTTGTTTCTTTTGCTTATATCTCGAAAATGGTGTGTCCTATCGCAAAAATAATGAAAATATCGACCCCATTGTTAATATTGAAAACCACTTAAACTGTAATATATTGACTTTGACAGGCGCACAGTTATAAAAATCGGGTTATAGCATTCTTACGACTGCGTCCTATTTAAAAGCGATCGTTGCGCGAATGCTTGTCACTTTTAAAATCCGGACAGCGCCCTCTCTCGGCGCGAGCACGCGCTCAGGTTCACCGAACAAAAAGTTCGAACGATCATGTAAAATAGGACGCGGGGTTATTATATTCGAATAAAACATATATTTTTCTTACATATTGGAATATAAATAAAATAAGTCCCATGTAAATGGGTTTACATAATTACCGCTCAATAATATACCAGAGATTATTGCAAACATAAAAATAAACTCGACAAAAGCGAGCAGCACTGGTAGGGGTTACAATAGTAAAAATATTATTTTTAAAACTTTACGTATCAGTTAGTATACGTTTTCGGAGTATTATTTACTTAACGACCTATTTTAACTTAATTTCGACAAGTTTCTACAGTTCACAGTCTAAGTTTAATTCAAAAATATTAATACTCATTTAATGTCCTTTGCGGACCTTGATTTCATCTTAAGAATATAAAAATATGTGATTCCTAAGTTATAGCCACTGATGAAATTATTTACAGCATAACGAGGGCTTTTGGATAAGACGCCTATTTGGTAAGTATTCTGTAAAGTGTTACCATTTCGTAACGATTTAATTTATCGATAATTCAGAGAGAGTCATAAGCCACAGCACTAGTGTTTTTTTTTAAACTAGCTGTTTCGACAGACTTTGTCTTGTCCAAATTTCAATAAGTCATGCAAAATTGCCATAGAAAATGCACATTCAGTTTTCCCGAATTTAAAAAAAATCTGGGAATCTTTAAAAAAAAATTTATGCTATAAAATTTTCTTTAAAATAAAAAAATGCCAAATCAGTAAGTGATGCGCTTACCAAGTGGACGGCATTTCAATTTTATTTAAATATATAAGGTTCCATTAAAATACATGGACAAATTTTAACACAGCGTTCAGAACATCTAACCAAAGATATCCAAGCAAAAAAAAAAAAGTGATTTTATTTTGACCTAAAATAATTACCTAACCAACATTGATAGCTAACATTTTTAGTGTATTTTCGTTATAGTTTGGCCAATACCGCTGTACCGCGCCTTAGGAATACGCGGCGAGGCGGGGGGCAGTGATGACCAATGAGCGGCGGGCTTTGACGGGTGCTTTGACGAATTAGCGGCCTGCACTGCTCCCCCGTCTCGCCGCGCGCCTTCCTAAGGCGCGGTACAGCGGTATTGGTCAAACTATAGCTGATTTTGTTTCTTCTAAGTATCTAATGCGTTTTTATTATTTATTTTTTCACCATTGTCCTTATTTGGTGGTCTGAATGATTTCTAAAAATTTGTCCATCTATTTTAATGGGACCTTATATATTATGTCAAACCATTCCTTTGCATCTGCCATTAGTTCAGCATTCACAGAACGTATATGCAGTGTAGAAGTTGCGCAAACGCGACGGACAGTATATTAGTTTGTTGGGTGCTCAACTTCTTCAAAACATAGTCATCCATGAAACTCTACGTTTTTTAATATAACACTATTGCTATTGTTATAATCATCTCTTTGTCTCAAACCAAAAGCCCCCATGATATGTTCTAAAAGTATTGAATGAAAATGTAAACAAATTGTTCATGTTGAATTATTACGCAATCTCTCACTGAAGGAAGTAACACATACATTTGTATTTAGAAGGTTTCAACTTTATGACTCACTATTTTTTCCAACAATTATTGTTTGAATAACTTTATTAAAGTGTAATTGTAAAACTTTACTTCCTCCTCACACACTGACTTATTAATTATAAAATTTTAGGAAAATCGTCTACTTTTACAATGTTTATAAATATGTGAGCACCATGTATCTATCACATATTAAATTATCTGTCGTTGCTTCATTTTTAATTCTTTTTACCTATTGTGGTATAGTAATTTTATTCTAGGTGCATCGTCTTCACATATAATTATTTAACTAATGTAGGTACCTATACAAACTATTGTAAAACATTTAAAAGGGTAATGGTGGAGTTACAGTCAATTTATAAGTGGCATTACAAAGTGGCATCCATAACCCGCGGCATCGCCCGCGTGGGTGTCGGAAAATATTCCACGGGAACGTACTACCGAGATTTTGAGAACCCTATGTGTTAATCCAGGTTATAAACTATCTGTGTGCCTTTCATTCAATGTGTACGCGATGCACTAGTAAAGCTCCCGGATGTCGGTATGATTTTTTTCGACATCTTTAACAATCATAATCATATTTCAGCCAATTTAAAACTTTAATGAATTATACACCTGAACCTTCCTCATTAATCATT
Source organism: Agrochola litura (assembly GCA_949152395.1). Taxonomy (NCBI): domain Eukaryota; kingdom Metazoa; phylum Arthropoda; class Insecta; order Lepidoptera; family Noctuidae; genus Agrochola; species Agrochola litura. The sequence goes on along the minus strand of OX424513.1, from coordinate 17,453,929 downwards.
CCGTCCATTAGTGAAAACCGTATGAAAATCGGTTCGGTAGTTTTTGAGTTTATCGCGTTCAGACAGACAGACAGACGCGGCCCCCGACTTTGATTTATAATATGTAGTAAATTGTTTACATTTTCATCTAATACTTTTCGAACAGAGCATACATTAGTACATTCACAATCACATCCTGTCTCCGTTTCTACCCGAAGTAATATGTCATAAATGCCATGATAACGATTCCGGACACGAGTGCCCCGAGGTGCTTCAACGACTGCAGCTTGTCAGGCTCGCGCAGCAGGTCAGGCAGGACTGTGACCAGGGCGATGTGCAGGAAACCGCCCGCAGTGAACGGGACTATCCAGGAAGTTTTCGCCTCTGAAAAGGGTAAAATAATATTTATTAAATCAAATGCGTTTATTTGTACACATCAGTTAAGAGCGTTTCAGAAAGTAGGCAACTTCGCAAATATCTGTCAAATATAACAATAATATTGCCAAATTAATCAAAACAGCGAATGTTTTGATTAATTTGGCAATATTATTGTATGGAAATAAAAAATATGGCTAACTAGTCAACTAAAATATTGATTATGAAATGCAATAATTAATATCGTAACACCGAATATTTAGTTTTAGATGTAAAAAAAGTATTTGGAAACTTTCCAAATGCCTTTTTTACACCTAAAACGGTTACAACATCAAATACAGTGTTATTATAATTGCAATTCATTATTAATATTCTAGTTCACTAGTTAGATTGCCAATTTTAATCAAAACAGTCAAATTCAATCAACAAATAATACAAAATTCAAATCAATCTGTCTAGCCTTTTCCCAACTATGTTGGGATCGAATTCCAGCCTAACCGGATGCAGCTAAATACCAGTATTTTACATGAAGCAACTGCCTATCTGACCTCCACAACCCAGTAACTGAGTAATACGATACCTCGTCAGACTTTCGGGCTTCTGACGACCCGTAACGACTGTCAAAGATCCACGAATGACAGCTGGGACGGAATGCTTTAGAGGCACGGAGGAGTTTCGGTATGTAAAGATGGTCACCCATCCAAAAACCAACCCCGGCAAGCGTAGCTTAACCTAATGGATCAATGCGTACGGCTGTTATTACTTAGCCAAATAATACCAAATTATGAAGATTAAATTGTGACCAAAAATATTAGTAGTAATTGAGGGAAGTGTATGTTTATGTTGGCAGTTTTGAACATTTTGGTAATTCGATGATAAGAACGAACGCTAGTAGCATGGACGCTGCTGAAGGCAAATTCTGAGCAGACTCAATTTAGACTGCCTTCCATAAGAAAAATAGAAATTGGTGCCGATTCCCTTGTTCACAAACTAAACAAAATTTAAGTTCAGTGCATCTTTTTCTTTCTATTTCATTAAGAAAAGGACAGAAGATAAATTTTAGTTTAGTCCTGTCAAATTAATCAGCGCCTGTCACTACTCCATACAAGTTTAGACGTGATTAAAAACTTGCCTACTGAAATTACGTCAATTTACGTCAAGCGCTGATTAATTTGACAGGACTAAACTGAAATTTATCTTGTCCTTTTCTTAATGAAATAGAAAGAAAAAGATGCACTGAACTTAAATTTAGTTTAGTTTGTGAACAAGGGAATCGGCACCATTTTAGATATTTTTGGCAATATTTTTTTACTAACACAGCTGTACCGGTCGATCGAAGGTTAAGCTACGCTTGCCGCGGTTGGTGCGTGGATGGGTGATCATCCATTATATATCGACACCCCTCCGTGCCTTGGAAAGCACGTTAAACGGTTGATCCTGGCTGTCATACGCAGATCTTTGACAGTCGTTATGGGTAGTCAGAAGCCCAAATCTGACAACCAGTCTTACCAAGGGGTGGTGGTAACTGGGTTGAGGAGGTCAGATAGGCAGTCGCTCCATGTAAAATACTGGTATTCAGCTGCATCCGGTTAGACTGGAAGCCGACCCCAACATAGTTGGGAAAGGGGTAGATTGATTGCTTCCCTTATTAACTTTCTTATCAAGATGTGTAAGCTTACGGACAGATATCGTAGGCTAGCCTAAATTGACATTGAAATTGAAAGATTTAGGTAGCTCACCAATAGAGTTCCTTGCTCCGCTGAAAATAACAGCTGTCATGGCGCCGATTAGACCAGCTGCTGCCGTTGCCTGTAAGTAAACATACATAAATGCTAGATTTGTTTCTGCAAATGCACCCTGGCTAAGCTTTTACTAAGCAAATTGGGGTCCAATCCGATGTACTTGTTGAAAGACCTACACTGTCCTCCCATACCTATTTGAAAATATTGTAAAAGCCAATTATTTTTAAAAGAGTAACCGTGGAGTTTCTTGCCGACTCTTCTCCATAGAAAACGACCAATTGGAACCGTGCACCTAGCTTCTGACGTTTCATAAGTGCCCTTGTAGGTTAATGTGAAATAAAATATTTAGAATTTTTAAATTTTGGACCCCGCACAAAATGTTAGGAAAAAGGCGTTCGGCCAATTCGGCTGAAATTTTGGAACAATGTAGAATAGCTTGTAACATGCTGATTGAAAGTCTTTAGGGGAGCAAAAAAAGATGGCCAGTTTTAGACATATAGCCATTTTTGTTAATCTATGACTATGCGGAAAAAATACAGTATAATTTATCAGGGATGCTTAAACTTACCATTTGTGCTTTAGCTGCCTCCCACCGTGAGAATCCGCTCTTGAGCAGGATCGCGAAATCTCCAACCTCGTGAGGAATTTCATGCACTGTAAATGAAAATGAGAATCGTTTTTAAATAAATACCATTTTGTTTTGTAGTCAGAAGCCCAAAAGTCTGACAACCAGTCTTACGGGTATCGTGTTCCCCAATAGATTGTGGAGGTCGGATAGGCAGTCGTTCCATGTAAAATACTGATATTTAGCTGCATCCGGTTAGACTGGAAGCCGACCAACATAGTTGGAAAATAGCTAGGCAGATTGATTGCTAGTTGAGCTTTAGTTTTTGGAGTTTACTCCTTAAGAAACGATTTTCATATTTAGCCCGCGGTATGAAAATTTTATGAGGAGTAAAATCGAGCGTTAACTAAAAGTGAGGCGTTACGTTCCTTTGCGCACCTTTCACTTCGAGATTATGTATGTGTGTATATACAAAGTATACTCAGCTTACTAATACGCATATAAGACACAAATATAAGTTATTTACTTTACACCTTTTTAGAACAAACATTTACAAATTATTAACTAAACAAAATTTCCATACATAAAAATGACCGTATCTTTTGGTTCCGCGAGCCGATTTTCATGAACTAAACGTGACACATGGTTTTAAGTTTAGACCTTTCATTTAAGACCAAAATTAAAGTAATATCTTTACAAACAAAAAGTGAGTTTTCAATTAACGTAATTATGACAACTTCAATTTGCTAAAATTTACTTCTAAATTAACTTTTAACACTGTTAATGGATAAAAATAAGTATTTTTATACGAACCTAATAAGAATCTACCTGAGATCACAACATAATAACAATTTCTTACTGAAATCTAATTAGACATAAAAATTCTTGAGTAAACTCCAGTCGTGCGTCGGAGCTGACACACACACTTTTTTTTTGTTAGTGATGTGTGTCCAAATTATGAATCCACAAAATAATAGACACCTAGCAGCCCAGAGTTTGGATTTATTCAGGCGTTACATTTTGTAATACTAACCTAATATAGCGAATGTGGTGAGCACGCCCACTCGGAACCCGACGAGGAAAGAGCCTCCCACTGCCAGGCCGTGGGTGAAGTTGTCGATGGAGTTCGCCATCAGGTTCAAGTAGCCTGCCACCTGGAATATTAAGAAGTAGAGATGCATAAGTATGATATTTGTGCTATTTCCGCACACATGTGGAAAGAACTAGAGTAATAAATACTCTATATCATTATTCGTTGGATCTGACAAAAATAATCGAATCATTTTGAAGGATATTGCTAATCCATTGCTTTTTTGTTCGAAAAAATTGTGTGCTCAACAACGTTAATAACGCAATGATTGTTTTTAACTGTCAAAATGAATCCGATTGTGATTGATCGTGTGTTACGCAATTAGGGTGCTGAACGTTAAGTAAATGGTGTTATGGGTCTTAAGCAATGCGCAGAATCCTCTCGTAAAAGAAATAATTGAAAAAAAAAAGTCGAAAGGTGTCGTGGGACACCTGTACCCTAATTGCTTTACTTATTTTTGTAAACCATTATGACAAATTTGTTTCATTTTGACAGTTCAAAAACATTAATTGCGCTATTTACGTTGTTGAGCAGATTTTTTTTCCAACTTACGAAGCAATGGATTAGCAATCTGTTTCAAATCGAAAATAACTTGATCGCGTATTACGCGATTAAACAATTAGGGTCCTGGTTGGAATGAAGTTCCTTTCGCTGTATAATTATGTATTAATACAGAGCCATCTAGTATGGTCTCAAGTAAGGTTATACAGCTAAAAACTTATACTAGATGGCTCTGTATTAAAAAACAAAAAATCTACCAGTTTACTCCTACGCAAGCCGCGTTAAAGAACTTCGTTCCAAAAAAAAACACATTTTTTTCGGAGGAGCTAGTGGCTAAGAAATAACAGCCGCACGGTTCGATCCATCAGGTTAAGCAACGCTTGCTGAGGTTCGTCTGTGGATGGATGACCATCTTAATATACCGAGACTCTTCCATGCCTCGGAAAGCACGTTAAGCCGTTGGTCCCGGCTGTCATTCGTGGATCTTTGACAGTCGTTACGGGTCGTCAGAAGCCCGAAAGTCTTACAACCAGTCTTACTAAGGGGTATCGTATTCTCCAGTTACTGGGTTGTGGAGGTCAGATAGGCAGTTGCTCCATGTAAAATACGGTATTCAGCTGCATCCGGTTAGACTGGAAGCCGACCCTAACATAGTTGGGAAAAGGCAGATTGAATGATCTTTTTTGGTCTCAAAGTAAATGCTGTTCATAACGATGAGTACAATGACCCCTTCAGATCATCATCAGCCTATAATGTTCCCACTGCTGGGACACAGACCTCCTCTCTTTGAGAAGGAGTGGGCCTTAATCCACCACGCGAGCCCAGTGCAGGTTGGTAGATGTCACATGTCTTCGAATTTTCGGTTTTAGGACATGCCGGTTTCCTCACGATGTTTTCCTTCACCGTTTTGAGAGCAGTGGTGATGAAATAATTTACACAAAGTAAAGCGCCTGTCTGGGTTCGAACCTACGACCCCTTCAGATGTTTTTAGTTATTTCAATTACCACCTTACGAGTATATTATGGTACAATTACACTTAGTCGTTCTCTCGAATTCGATTGCCTATGGAATTCGGGCAAACGATCAAGTGTAATTGAACGGGGTCGAGTACGCCCGTCTTCGGAAAATCTAGTCCAGCTTCACCTTCCATTGTGATGACCAGTGTAATTATTGCATTGAGTGACCGAATTCGAGTAAAGTCTTTAGAATACCCTAATACGGGCTATCGACCAATAGTATAATTGCGTCTTTAGGACCTATTTTTAATTTTTTGGACTGATGGATTGTTTTTATTGTAACTGCTTCTGTGGTCTAGTGGTAAGACCACCTGTTACAGAACCAGAGGTCCCGGGTTCGATTCCCAGCGGGGGCCAATTTTTTTGCTCGGTTTGGTTGGTGGTAGGGCTTGTTCTAAGTCCGCCTGACTAGCTACCACCATCTTATCTAAATCTGTCGCCATAACAATAATGTTAGCAACATTGTTGTGTTTCAGCAGTTAGAGGTAAGATAGCCAGTTCCTCTGTGGTTGAGGATTCCGGGTGAAGCTCGCTTCCACCTTCGGCCTGATCATCACTTATCATCAGGTGAGATGAAGGCCAAGAGATTACCCATTGTGATTTTTTTTATTTTTTATTATTGCACTTTCTGACTAGTGATGTTCAAATCCGCTAGAAACTATAGACGTGTTATAGACTATGAAATATATTTTTCTAGCGCGTTATTTTATACGCTATCATTATAACACGTTGTTACAAAACTCTTCCGCAGTCTCAACGCAGAGACGTTATCATTTATTTTTTTTGTCAAATTCGATTTGCTTGTATCAAAATTATTTTTAAATTTAGAAATTTATTTTGCAGAATAACAGACGACGCGGGCCGACTGCCGCCTGAGTTCACAAGACGCGCTGTGCCAGTCTATAAAACTTTGTTGCTATCCCGTTCTGGCTCCGCTGTGCACGTTTAGAGTTTTAGACGTTTAGTTTGTTGAAGTAATATATTTCTAGCGCGAAGTCATAGTCGATCTAGCAAACACTAGATGCTTTGTACACATAGCGTGTTATGTTTTGGCGCTATACGTTTTATTAACCACCACTATTTCTGACCAGCCACAGTGTTGCACATAAAAACACTCACGTCTTTCTTGTTGCTCTTCTCCTTGGTGGCCTTGAGCGCCTGCTCCCGCGCCTCCCGCAGCAGACAGCGGCCCATCCACCTGTTGCCCTTGCTGTTGCAGGCTCGGACTGTTCCGTTCTGACTAGCTACCGTATTGCAGCATACACCTGAAATTGTAAGTAGAAAATTAGCATATTATACTATATCTATATTGTCATGGAATGGCGCAGTAGTGATTGAGTTAACTTTCTTTTATATGTTTTTGTTGTCGGTAGTTTTAAGTATTACTAACACTAGTCCATAAGAACAATGGACACATGGTCTGAAATAAAGTCTTTATTATTATTGTTTGCGTTTGTTTTCCACGGCCTAGCCGGATAAAACTGATGGCACGGGCCTAAGCCAAGTGTCCATCAGTGGGGTGTAGTATGAGATACTGCTTGGTCTCCCGTAGTAGACTAAATGGTAGATGAAACTACATTTGAGTGGGAGTATTGGTGCAAGTTGTCCGACTTACACTGAAGAAATTTTCTAACTAGCCTGCATGTGTTAAGAATCACTGCTTTCTGCAGCAGGTGGTAGGTATTAGGTGGCAGGTTGAGGGAACTAAGATACTGATATTATTATACAATTAGCACAGGGACCGTTCAAGTATTACGTAAGCACTATAGAGAGCGGGGGGTCTATGCTTTGCTTATTAATTGTAATAAATCTGCTTACGTAATACTTGAACGGCCCCATATGGAAATAATAGAACAGCCAGTTTATTCTAAAAATCTCACCGAGAAAAATTTTGGTGAAGTTAGCTTGAAAAGAGAAAGAAAGAAATTCATGAATGAAAAGCACCGACCCCAGCTTGGTTTGACCAGACTCGATTAATTGAACACCCAAAGATTTGCACTAGCCCCTGGAGCCTCAAGTTTCATGGTGTTACAGAGGCCATTGCATATCAAGGAGTAGACCAGGGGGCGCGGTAATGGTGGGAAGACGTGCTCTTAGGATAAGGAAGGATTTGCGAGCCATACCGGACATGCATCCTAGAGTAGACAATGGACTAGAGGTGAGCCGGGTGAGAGAAAGAAGGAAGGAAGAAAAATAGATTTATCAAGAGCTGTCATTCCATCTGATGCTAGGGATCAAAGGGATTGACACTGTTGACATCTCACTACAAGGTTAATTCACCTAAATTTTAACGGTGACATTTTTAGAGAATCGACCAGCATGACTGGTGCAATAATTTCTGGCCGGCTTGCACTACAAATCTCACAATACGTTTAACGCTAATCACATTTAAAAAAAAACATTATTCTGTCTCTGTCATCTTTAAGCGATTGGCAGAAACACAACGATGTTTTAAATGCGTTTAGCGCTAAACGTATTGAGATATTTGTGGTGAAAGTGAGTCTAAAATTGTAATTGAACAAACTCCTCTTTAACCAGCTTCTGCCCGCAACTTCGTCTGCGTGAAATTTCTTGTATATCTTATGAAAATACTGTAGTTTCCCATTAGTGAACGAATTTCGGAATCGGTCCGAAGATTACCCCTAAATACAAACTCACAAATACCTCGTTATAATATTAGTAGAGAAGTACTCGTATAGATGAAAAAAAAAACTGATTTAAAGTCGACATGCAACCTTTTCTTTACTCTTTCTTAGAGTTCTTTGACCGATTTCTAAGTTGTATGACGTCAACCCGAACTATTTATGTCCAGTCAACATTAAATCGATGTCTGTTCTATAAATACCAGCATCGATTCTAACAACGCTTACTAAGCCACCCGTAAGGAAAAGACCTTGACCGTAGGCAAAAAATCAATAACTAGGTTAACGGCGACGACTTAAAATTGAGTTGAGTTTGATAAATCGGCTACAAGATTTCTTAAATAACTAAGAAATGTTTGTGTACTAGGGACTCTGTCCTCTGCCTAACCGTACAGAAATTACAGGCATTTATTAAGATAATTATATGCTTTCATTTGTCTTTTCTTCTCCCTTTAATCCATCCAAAGGTTGCCTTTAAAAGATCGCTTTTAGCGGTTCAAGAAAATTTTCTACATTTATATCTGTAATTCATATGGTGTACAGTATAAAGAAATATTATTATATTCTACAGGCGTTATGTTATATTATTTCTTACCTTTAGTATTATTATTGAACACACACGTATCATACAGCTGCTTCGCCGTGACCGTTCGATTCTCGTCACAGATTCCATCGCCAATACTTTTCCCCCTCTGCCTCCTCTCAACTGCGAGAAACTTTTCAATTTCTTCAATTTCTATCTGCTTTATTTTAGGTGAGCCATTCTGTTTGACAACTTCAGGTTCCTCGAGAGTTTCCTCTTCGCTTTCCTCGTGGTCTGAGGCGGCGAATAGTTTTTCTACGACGATGAAGACTAACATGCCGGTGAGACACCATAGGCCGCTTTTTAGGGAGACGTGCTCGCCAGCTGTGGAGAAAGAAAATAAAGTTTATCATTTTGGAACCATAAATTATAATCGACACGATTTTATTTGTAGAGTCATCATTAGAGTAGGGAAAGACCAGAGAATCAATGGATGGATTTGGAGAAAGATACATAAGCATAATCAGCCTATAATGTTGGAACTCCTGGGACACAGGCCTCCTCTCTGTGAGAGGGAGCGGGCCGTAATCCACCACGCGGGCCCAGTGCGAATCGGTGGATATCACGTCTTCGAAATGTTTAGTTCTAGGACATGCCGGTTTTCTCACGATGTTTTCCTTCACCGTTTTGAAAGCAGTGGTGATGAAATTATTAACACAAAGTAAAGTGCCTACCTACAACTCATTACTGCTCACTGAGAAAGATGACTTGGCCAGAAAGGGGGTAAAAACTGAGAGACTGATAGAGATGTTAGGAAAATAAATCAAAGACTCTGTCCTTACATACATTTCTATTAGAGCGGGAGTATAATGAAGAGGAGTCTTTAATCAGTGTCTGTCCCACCTATTAAGCCTGTGGTTCTGTGACAGCCATTCCCTTTTCTTTTCTTTTTTTGGTTGGAAATTATCAAATAACTTCTCCCGCTCTGGGTGGAGCGGGGAGGGCGTGTCAGACTCTTACCGACTAAAACCCACCCGTGTTCCTTCAGTTGCCATGTTGCCAGGGGCCACGGTATTCCTTTCGGACTTTTCCGCAACCCTAGCAGGCATCAGCCCTAGCGGGCCCCGTCAGTTTGAGGCGGGCGTGGAACACAACGCTCCGTCGACCCGGGCCTGGTCCTTATCGGACGGCGAGCTACCCATTGCTCACCATCCGCAAGCCCGCGTCTACGGTGACCGGGAATCGGCCTGCGACTCTCGACGCCCAGGGCGTCTCCTACGGCGGTTAGGGGCGTGAGGGCGCGAAATTTGCCTCTCCCTCACGCGTTCCGCCTCCTCCTTCGCGAGCATTACTGCTTCGCAGAAGAAGGTGACGGCTTCCTATACCCTCTCGCTCCGTACCATGGCCTGGACCAGGGCCGGACGCGAGAGATCACCGCCGCCGATCGCCTCCATGAGGACACGGCGATGCTCCGCCAAGCCGGACAGGCCTCCACCGTGTCCTCCGGGCGATCCACACAATGGTTACACCCGGGCGTTTCCTCCCGCCTTATCCTGAACAAAAACCTCCCGAAACAACCGTGTCCGGTGATGACAGCCATTCCCTGGAAGATTATTATAATGAATAGTTCTCTGGACATGCCCCAGGGAACTCTAAGAATAAGAATGTAGTGTTTGCTTTGCTCTCATTGGAGGATCCAGTGAAATTAAAATTTTCATACGTTTTTTTGCAAATTGCAGGTCAGTGTCAGGTTGTATCTTGATCAAAAAATGATTCGCGACTATAACAAATATGGATTTATAGAATTAGAATTATGAATACATCTCTAAAGTTACATTTGTTCCATAAGAACAAATCTCTTATGTAACAGCAGTATTTTGAGAGCAAATAGAGTAATTCAGTGTTTCTGTTGTCGATGATTTTTAATTGTATTATGGGCAAATTATAATAACATTTATTGACATTTTAATAAATGACGAAGAGTCGTGAGTAAACATTGTGAAATTGTGTGATAAATGAAGGACTACTTCAAGCTTATTAAATGCACGAGCAAACATAGATTAATTTATAATTACTATTGTATTAATATTTACACATTGTTGTCAGCTGGTTATTTATTGATAGTGAATAATTGTTTTTAAATTACCGATTACGTTCACTATGTTACTGTTATTATAAAATGATAAAAAATCATGTACATTGTAGGTAATTATAATAGTGAATATGAATACCGATTGTTCATTCCGCATGTTAATCATAATCATAATCATTTAATCATTTGTTAACATAGGTACAATAAAATAGTTGTTATAAAAAAAAATTACAAGCACGCTATGTTATACCAGAAGGCGTACAAATATTCATAGATGTCATTGATACTAAAAATTGATAACATAATTACATTAATCAAACGATAATTGACTTTCTCAAAATAAATGATAAGAAAAAAATATACATGTCAAAAAGAAAAAATAAGTTTACTACGTCAATATTTAAATAAAGTATAAAGAACAAGAGAGAAAAAGTAATGTAATACCTAATTAAAAGGATACAAAAAATTACACGTGCAATGTTGAGTACCAACTACGGTCAAAAACAGTCATAGCATTTTGGCTACAAGTTCGCGGCGGGTCCGACTTTTTTTTTTTTTTTTTTTTTTGGGTGGGAAATTATCAAATAACTTCTCCCGCTCTGGGTGGAGCGGGAGGGCGTGTCAGACTCTTACTGACTAAAACCCACCCGTGTTCCTTCGGTTGCCCTGTTGCCGGGGGCCACGATGTCCCCATCGGTTTTCTTCGAACCCCCGGCAGGCATTGGCCCTAACGGACCCCGTCAATTCTGCTGACATCTCTTTGAGGCGCGCGTGGAACACAACGCGCCGTCGACCCGGGCTTGGTCCTTATCGGACGGCGAGCTACCCATTGCTCACCGTCCGCAAGCCCGCGCCTACGGTGGCCGGAAATCGGCTCGCGATTCCCGCCCCGGGCGTCTCCTCCTGCGGCGGTTAGGGGCGTGAGGGCGCGAAATTTGCCTTTCCCTCACGCGTTCCGCCTCCTCCTTCGCGAGCATTACCGCTTCGCAGAAGGAGGTGACGGCCTGCCATTTCCTCTCGCTCCGTACCATGGCCTGAACCAGGGCCGGACGCGAGAGATCACCGCCGCCGATCGCCTCTACGAGGACACGGCGTTGCTCCGCCCAAGCCGGGCAGACCTCCACCGTATGCTCCACCGTGTCCTCAGGCCGATCCACACAATGGTGACACCCGGGTGTTTCCTCCCGCCTTATCCTAAACAGGAACCTCCCGAAGCAGCCGTGTCCGGTGAGGACCTGCGTCAGGCGGAAGGTGAGGACGCCGTGGCGTCTCTCAAGCCACTCCTCAAAGAGGGGTCTTATCGCCGCAATTGTGGCGTGCCCAGCGCGGGGTTGCGACAATCGCACTCTCCATGACGCCATGAGATCCCGCCGGAGCTCTGTCCGCTGTGCCGCGATTTCTTGCGGCATCGGAGTTAAGCCCCGGCGTTTCGCCTCCTCGCGCCACTCCCATATGTGCGCGAGGACCTTTGCCTCCAGATCCCATGGCGGTAATCCGGCAAGGAGGCTCGCCGCCTCGCAGGAGACCGTGCGGTATCCTCGGGCCAGCCGGATGGCCATGACCCTCTGGGACGCGTTCAACCGGCGGGCTGGCCGCAGCCTCAATGAACGCGCCCACACCGGTGCCCCGTAAAGGGCCATGGACCGCACGATCCCCGCATAGAGCCTCCGGCAGGAGGCGTTTGGACCTCCCAGATTGGGCAGGAGCCGCTTCAAGGCAGCCCCGGCCCGGTCCAGTCTGGGAGCCAAACGTCGGAAGTGTTCGACGAAATTCCACCGGCTGTCGAGGACGAGTCCCAGATACTTCATCGTCGACTCGACACCGATGTGAACCCCTCCCGCCATTACCTGGGAACCCGACGGTGGCGCATTTCGAGGACCATGAAAACCCATGGCCTCGGACTTGTGCAGGGCCACCTCGAGTCCCAGCTGCCGGATCCTGTCAACGATTGTCGCAACCCCGCGTGTCGCTAAGTTGGCCGCCGCCTGGTACGACCTCCCCTGCGCCAGGACTAGCGTGTCGTCAGCGTAACAAACGACGCTGACACCGCTAGGGAGGTCGGCGCGCAGCACCCAGTCGTATCCGATGTCCCACAGATGCGGCCCCAGGACCGAACCCTGTGGGACACCGCACGACATCTCTTGCCGGTTCCACTCTCCTCGGTGACCGGGGTAGATGACGGCCCTGTCCGTCAGATAGGCCTCGACCACACGACAGAGGTAGGTCGGCATCCGGTGATACCGGAGTGCCTCCCTGATGCAACTCCAGGGCAGGGTGTTGAAGGCATTGGCGATGTCTAGAGACACCGCCAAGACGACCCCACCCCGGGCCACAGCATCCCCCGTCGTGAGGGCCCGCACGCGCATGATGGCGTCCACCGTAGAGCGCCCCCTGCGGAAGCCGAACTGGCTCTCCGCCAGATCCGGCCCCGGCGGGTCCGACTTGTCGGGCCAATTCAATGAGTGTAACGTAGTCTGAAGATCTAAGAGTTGCACGATAGAAACTTCTAGGTGAATATAACTGTAGGTAATTAGCGCTGCGCGACCTGAATTGCACTTTATTGTGTCGTCGCAAGAGCCGCTTTTTATTTAAATGATTTTGCGGAGTGAACCGTGAAGGAAGTATTCATCTATGACTTATGTGCCATGCAGCATTTTTATCCACATTGTTAGACATTGTTCTTGTAATTTTCCTGCTTCTTGTATCAACATCTACCTATATTTTTCCTCGAGAGATTAGCTTAAACTTGGCATTTATTTCTTGTACGTGCTCTATTAGCGTCACACACAACACAAACATATCCGTAAAGCAACATAGTATACAGGGTTTAGGAGAGGTAATTTGCAACCAAATGACCCCTAATATCATTTGCAACCAAATTACCCCTAATTACCCCTATGCAAATGTCAACAATTTTCGAGTAATATGACATTCTAAATTTTAAAATGATTGAAATATAAAATGTCAAATGACTAGAAAATTGTTGGCAATTTCACTCAAGTCATAAGGGATAATTTCATGGTAAATGACCTCTCCTACATCCCCTTCCCGGATTGCAGACATATTACCAATTATCCTGTATGACTTAAGGGTGCCAATTAAATTAAAGACACATTTCTCATTCCGAATTGGGAATGTTCTAAATTCGGACAGACAAAGATCGCATAGTGCGCAACCCCTCATACAAATAGTAACTATGGCTACTTCGGATCGACATTTCTCGGATTCGGATCGGGCGTAGGGCGAAACCGCTCTCATACTTCAAGAACTACAATACCAGCGATCATTGACCCCAAATAAAATATCATTCTCTTTTTAACCGACTTCCAAAAGGAGGAGGTTCTCAATTGGCCTGTTTTTTTTTTTTTTTTGTATGTTTGTTACGCGAGTACTCCGCCAATTATGAATAGATTTTGATGATTCTTTTTTTGTTTGGTAGATCATACTTCAGAGGTGGTCCCATATAAATTTTATTAACTTTGCTTGGGTAGTTTTTGAGTTAGCTTCAATTATACGTATTTTTTCCCACTTAGTATGTAGATGATATGATAACTTCTTGTCACTGTTATTTACATAGCAGGTAGTGGTATTCGAATTTGTGTGGGGTAAGTACCACAACTAAAAAGTGAAAAATAAAAACTTTTTACAAAAAAAAAACAACCGACTTCAAAAAAAAACACTACAAAGTGAAAAATAACTTTAATTTCGGAAGTCGGTGACAAAGAACGAAAATTCAAAACCAAAGACACCGACTTCCGAAATTAAAGTAATTTTTCACTTTGTAGTGTTTTTTTTTTAAGTCGGTTGTTTTTTTTTTGTAAAAAGTTTTTTTTGTTGTAACGTTTTTAACCATACCCATCACCTCAGCGAAGTTTCGCTTACTATTATTTATTTAAATCACAATAGGCAGATTCTAGTCTTGTAGATTATTAAAAAACTATTTTTTTCTTTTTTGACGTAATCAAAAGATTACGACGATACATTGAGTTAAAATGTAGCATGACGTCACGCCTTGCTAGATTTAATACTGTGTTGTGACGTAGCGAGCCCCCACTCCCCAACTTTAATGCGTGTTTTCTAAGTTATTTTTGATTAAATATGATAAAAGCAAAAAATACGTGTCTAATATTTTTTTATTATATGAAAGACGGACTAAATAGAATTTCTTCTTTTTTTTACCCAGGCAACTACCCTATAACAAAGAATTAATTACTAATTTAATTTGACCCAGTATTTCTAGACACCTAAGAATCTCGAAGTCGCATACAAGTCATGCAATACAAACACACAAGTAATAATTACAATCGTAACGCATAGTTACCATGATTGATCGAGCAGTCTGACTCACAATGTTATGTTTACTTTTTACTACCAACTATAAAGCGATACTATCAGTTGGAACACAAAACTTCCTAAGCCTAACACATTCAAGCGATTTTAAACTTTATAACTATGGGGTAGAGTGGGTTTTTGTTTTGGCATTTGTCAGTGTTGACACAAAACCTCAACCTTCCGTTTAAAATGAGTGCTCGTGCGGCGTTTGTCACTATTATATCACAAATTAGTGGAATGTCCACTTTATAATCTGATTATAACGAGTCATCTTCAATTTTATGCACTTTGGTACTTGTATGGGGCTACTGATATAAGGTTCCGTACCCGAAGGATGCCAGACGGAACCCTATCACTAAGCCTCCGTTGTCCGTCCGTCCGTCTGTATGTCAGCGGGATTACAGATTGTGTATTTCTTTCTATTACCGCTATATCAACAAATAATAAATATTAAATCCAGTTAATAATTAATAATTATAGTAACCATACAAGAAACGTGTTTTTCGTTTGATCTTAATACGGTACGGAACCCAGTACCCTAATTGCGTAACTTATTCTCGTAAACGATTATGACTAATTTGTTTCATTTTGACAGTTCAACAATATTCATTGCGTTATTTACGTTGTTGAGCAGATTTTTTTTCCAACTTATGAAGCAATGGATTAGCAATCTGTTTCAAATCGAAACAGATTGTGATTGTGTTGTATTACGCAATTAGGGTACTGGTATTATTATGACGCATTTGCAGTAAGCTCCTTTGTGTTTTCTTATACCAGTGGCGTAGCGTGCCTTGGCAGGGCCCCGTATAAAAATTTGTTTGGGAGCCCTTCAATTTCTCACAAAAGAAAAAAAAAATGTTTGCATAAAATTAAAAGAAATATTTATTCATCATAATTATCTATCTGTCACTTTTTCCAAAATTTTTACAAACAGTTCAAATTAAATATACACTCTCCTTGCCTTTTTTTCGGCAAACTGATTTATTAAATCATTTATAGCTGATGATGAATTTGGGAAGTTTTTATTAATTTTTGCTTACGCACGTCGGGGGCCACGTATAATTGATACGGCAAATACGGCGGTGGCTACGCCCCTGTCTTGTACCAATCAGCTTTTGCTCTTTTAATCTCTTACTAACCCATTTGTAAAGATTTGGAAGTATTACTTTCTGCAATGATATTACTTTTAATATTTTAATTGAGAACATAAAATGCAATGTCGGTAGCAAACAATCTTAGTCTTATTATTCGTTATCCGAAACTTAATTATGAAGTCTATGAGAGGCTGATATCATTTACGAGTTTAAGAGCCTCTTGCAATAAAAATAGCCATATCGAAAACCATTGTAATATGTTGTAATCTTTATTTCAAAACATTGTGTAATAAATTGGCCATAATTGATGTGTGTTTAATAAACATTTTGAATATTTTGATAATATTCATTAATTTTACAACTGGTTCATATTATGAGTGCCTCATTTTTGTATAGGTAGTTATGTATCAGGGGCTTAAAAAATAAGCTCCTTTAAAAGTCCAGACATAATCTTGGTCAGGCCATATGAGGACCATGTAGATTAGTGTCTGATATGGTCTTTTGAGGAAAGAACCACACAGATTTGAGTGGACCTGTCCAGTCAGTGCAAGCATTTGTCAGTAATCGTAGAGCTGAACTCGACGAACAATACCAAAAAAAGGACATTCGGGTAGGCCGCATAAACTGGGTACTCAAACTGCCAGACCATCATTAATACTAGCAGAGAAATAAAAATAATATTAATATCCACATAGTCCTCAAATTCACAATAGTTAAAATAATATACCTAATACTTTACAAAGTAATCATGTCATTTTGAATATAATTTACGAGCGACAATCAAGCGTAAAATTAAATCTCTAAGTAGAAAATAGAATGAAATCTGTCAGAATACGGGCCATTCCTTAATTGACACTATCGAGCCCTATTTATTTATCAACCCACTGTTAAAACTAGAGACTAACCGAAAACTACTGCTTTTTTGTTTATTTGAAAGTATTATAATATTTATAATCATAACTATTAAAAACCGTTTGAACTTACATCACAGGTAGAGCATGCTATCAGGATATCCAGATTATCCGGATATCCCTCGATATATTAACATACATAACATCACGCCTGTAATGGGACCAAGGGTTAGGCAGAGCTGTACCCATAGTACACCCACATTTCGGCAGTTATGTTTAAGTCCCATGTAATAGGGGGCGAGCGTATTGCCACCAACCGGGCACAAATGCAGACTCCGGGCTGCTACTGAGAAATTCCTGATGGAAAACCCAATAATAATTTGCCCGACCCGGAAATCGAACCCATGACCTCATACTTAGCAGTAGCGCTTGCGACTAGACCAACGAGGCAGACGAATATGTTAACCGGATATAATTTGTTTTACTATTCGGATAGTGTTCGGTAAGTATCCGAATTATCTGGATAGTAAAAATGAACTTTCTGCGCGCCAATTTCGGCAATTTTCGATGTTTTATTTTTACTGACAAGTACATAAGATCTAAAGCTAGACAGTCTATTTAGCCAGCATTTCCGTATATTCTAATGCAAGGCGCATTTGACAATCCTCGCTGTGCTAATGAAGACTGACTAACAAGCTGTCGACCTCGTGGTCGCAGGTTGTTGGATTGGCTATGCAGTCCCTCTAGAAATTGTTGTCAACTCACTTCTGCAATTTAGTGTAATTTACAAACATTGAAGCAGCTAACGTGCAGTGATTTCTGCAGAAGACCTGTTTATTTGAAGAGGACTCAAAAATCAGGTGGCAAAAAACTAATATGTACCTCTACAGATTCAACTTCCGCAATTGAAGTAATTTTTTTCACTTTGTAGTGTTTTTTTTTTTTGGAAGCAATTTTTTTTTTAAATCTTTTTTGTTGTGGTACCTACCACACACCAAATCGTATACCAGTACTTGCTATGTAAACAACAGTGACAGGAAGTATTATATCATCATCAAGATACACAAAGTGGATAAAATACGTTTTATCGAAGGTAACTCAAAAACTACTCAAGCAAAGTTAATAAAATTTATATTATAAGGCATCACCGCGCAAGGTTCCTACACCAAATAAAAAAAAAAACAAAATCGGTTCACAATTGACGAAAATATCGATGAAAAAAAAACCATACAGACGAACATAAAATATAACGTTTTCCTTTTTTGAAATCGGTTAATAATACAGGGTGGATTTTTGAGATGGGACAAGTGGCAGGTATCTTAACCGTTGTTGTAGCTATAGGAAAATGTTCTTAGTAGACAGTCCTTAACTTTTGCAGTAATTGAAAACTGCATGCACAGATTTTGGGAAATAATGGTACAGCAGCTGGAAAAACGTTAAGGGTCAACACACACCGAAAGAGCGGCGAAGGGCAGCGAAGCGGAGCGCAGTTTCAGTGTCATATGAGTTTTAACTTTATTTTCATTGCTATAATACTTATTATCGCATGAGAAACTCGAACGAGTCGCGCGGATGCCCGCGGCGCCGCGAGAATTCCGGCGAATTCCATAAACGGGCGCCTTCTCTACCGAGCGGGTCGCTGCCCCTCGCCGCTCTTTCGGTGTGAGTTGACCCTTAGCGTTAATGTATCTTGTTCTTGAATTACATCTAGGCAATACACATTTTCAAACCTGAAAACTGAATCCGTTTCGATACCCGAAACGGTGTCATAATTATCCTGAAATAAATTTGTCCCCATTTGACCCACAACAAAGTGTATGTATTTAAAATACCAACAGACACATTAATTTGTAATTCATAATAGTGTTCGCTTGACCGCAACCGTAACCGCAAAGCAAATGCCAACATAGCGACACGAAACCTCAACATTGTAAACAAACAATTAAAAATAGGACAGCAATGTTTATTACTATAAATGTGCATCCGTATCATGAGGAAAATGACACCATTTTCTTAGTATGATGTCCAATATATCTTGATCTTTCTGGGTGGCGCCACAATCTACGTCGAAAGTCATAATTCCGTACGAATTTGTCTTTAGTTCCCAATTTCGCCGTTTTTAACGAGGCGCTTGGTGTCAATGAATGCACTATTATGCAATAGTAGATTATCGTCGCTATTCGGCGACATTGAATGGCGGTCGTCTTCAAGGAAAGTGTTTTAACGAGCCGGCAAAACAGTAGGAAATGTGTGGTAACGGAAATCGGATCTTCTGGTGTCAGTTTCTTTGTGACTAGAAGCATCGCGGCTTTGTTTTGAACAATACCATTGTAGGTTTTTCTGTCTATAAGACAGGAATAATGAAATGGAGTGCTTACTTGTGTTCGTTGAACAAAATCTAGCGGTTGTTTAGACTGATAACTTGTTTTCGATCATTTTTCTCATTTCCTGCTCCTCTGTTTGTCATTTTATAAACTACTTTTTACATTAGATTCTTTTCTTCTCTCCATAAGTCTCTAGTTATGTTTACCAGGCAAAAAATACGGTAAAAAAAAAGTCATTTAGTCAACTAGGCTGAGAATCAGCACTTTTCGAATGTCAAAATTACCTTAGACAATCCCCCAAAAACGCCCACCCTTCAAGAGAGATAAGATATGTAATAAAATTTCGCATTTGTCTATCTTAATCAACTTCCGATGCTTCTTTGTTCAACTCTGTAACTTCCCCATAGTTTCTTTGTTCATTGATATTGGCCTCAGAAATCACGTCACACGAATTAATTTAAATAAAATTTCATATATTTATAGAATTGGTAATATTTTAAAGATTTTCTCGTTAGAGTTGAAGTTTAGACTAAACTCGCAACAATCTATTAAGAAGTACGATTTGAGAGCTATGAAAATCCTTTGTGTAGTGATCGAAAAAAAAATCGATTGTTTTAAAAACCGATTCTCGAGACATGTCGATATAACATATTGAGAGATTTTGTAACCGATTTATCTACATTGCTTGAAAACTGATTCTCGAGGCATAACGTTATATTTTACGTACGAGTAGGAAACGTCAAATCGGACTTCTTAGATTGTCACGAGTGTACTTTAAAATACATGTGACGTCACGCAGGTTGCATATCTCGTCCCCCACCCTTGTTATACGATGTCACACTTTGTTAACCCTCTCCCTTCCCACGTGTGACGTAATTTATGGATGGCCTCTTTTCGGCTGTCATATATTTTGGTTATCAATAGGGAAAGCCTTCAGCTCCTTTAATTTAATATGTACATACATAGTTACATGTGGCTGTTCGACAGCATTGACAATCTTAACACGCGTTATCTATTTGCATACACAACTACCTACTGTCTACATAACTGTGACAACTATTTATTCCTATTAGCATTTTAAACATTGTTCGTATTAATAGTTTGTTAATGAAAATACTTATGTGGTCCTTAACCTTTCAAGCTATTTTAAATTTCAGGGTCCTTTTTCGGGAACAAGTCTTTTATTAGGCTGACATTATAATTTACTTTTAGACTATAGGGATATCCTCACTCATCGATATTGTCTTGATCCATGGGTCTTCTTCTATATAGCTTTAAAAAAAATCTGTCCCTCTATCCTAATACTAACTAACGGAATCTACATTTTTCATCTATCGCGAAAGAATATGAGATAATCGTTGTATCGAAGTGTGATCTTGACATTGCCCTACGATTACCCGTAGAATTACTCACTATGCCGTAATCTGAGACTAGTATTAAATCCACTACTGTGTGAACATAGAACATAGCAACTAGATGTAGAGTTTATGATAGCAACATTGACAATACTGAAACTCAGCATTGTTTGAAAACTAGGAAGGAAATTACCATGTGGCCATGTCGTCGTTACAAAATCTATTGTTTGTTTGAAGAGCATCAAAGTTTGGCTGTTGTGTTGTATAGACCAGGAAGTCGTTACCTGTTTGCTTCTTGATTCGGCTGTTGTAAAAAAACAGTAAATATAGAGTAGAAAAGTTTTTAGGCATCCAAGGATTAATAAAAAAAAATGTGTAGAATAAATCAATAGCGCCTAAAACACGCGCCAGATTAGATTCAGACAAGGCGATGAAGTGACCTTTTAGCCACTTAGCGCTTTTGAGGCGCTGAGCAGGTTAATAATGGACAATTTGGAATCGTATGGAAATGTAACCATGTAATTATCCTATCTTATATTACCTTTAATTTATTTATTAAAGCGGACAGACACTTCCCTATTTGTGTTTATTATTGTAGCGTATGACTCTGAAAATCAGCGTCAGTTGGTACACTTTGTGTTGTCATCTGACATTATGCTGAGCTGAGGCCCTTTTGGCATTACAATCATTGTTTTCTGTTTTTATAGTTTTTAGGTGTATTTTTCTGTTTTAATGCCAATAAAAGCAATTTTCTTTCTTTCTTTCTAACGCGAACGTAGGACAAAATGCCGGGATTTCCATACGATTCCAAATTGTCCGTTGTCAAATTGTCCATCGTCTGCTCAGCACCTTAAAAACTCATTAGACATATCTTACAATATTGTTGAAATGTTTATATCAAAATGCCAGTAGATACTGTTATAAAACAAGGTCATAACGAGAAGGTAGAAGAATAAATTCGAGTGGGGTTAGCAGGCACAACTGGAAAGAAGCTTATGCGAATTACAAGACAAGACTGACTCATTTGTCAATTTTGTTGACATTCCTTAACAAAGCCAGAATAAAACAGCGAGTTTATAATATTAACAAGCCGTTGATTAAGTTTAGTTTTGAATGAAACTAATTACCACACAGTAGGCCTTTAACATAACCAAAATAACGGTTTGCTACTCATTTATATGCAAATGTTTCATATGATATTTAATTATAACATACATCATCTACGGTCTTATGGAACAAATTAAAAGTTTCTAAGATTTTCAATTAAGAATCAAGTGAAGTTTTTATGTGAAATTATAATTATGATTGTATTTTCAACGATTTGAGTAAAACGAACATTATTTACAGCAGTAATGTCTTACAGACAATGAGTTACTGATTTTATATGACAGAACAATGGTTACGTTATATGTCAGCATTCCATTAAGAGGATGTAGGAGAGGTCATTTGCAACCAAATGACCCCAGATGACCCCTATGCCAATGTCAACCATTTTCGAGTAATTTGACATTTTATATTTTAAAATGTATGAATTAAAAATATAAAATGTCAAATGACTCGAAATTTTTTGTCATTTGCATAGGGGTCTTCAGGGGTCATTTAGTTGCAAATGACCTCTCCTACATCCTCCCCCTTAACGGATTGCAGACTAATTAATAATCCTGTATAATAACAGGATCATTTCATAACGTGGCCAAACTCATTGGTACTAAATCTGCCGTCTATAAACAGCTGTGGCCTTATCTATATAAAGCCCAAACATTCGGCGAAAATTTGGACTTACCTTTAGTATTATTGAGATCATTCTGCCACGCTTCTGGCAGCAGATGTAGGAAAACGTCGCCCAGTAGACCGCCTACTGCGAAGCTCAGCAGTATCCTTAGCATAGACGCTCCAGCTGTAACAAGAAATATTTACAGTTTAATTGAATGTCCAAAACAAAGATTAGATGGTTTCAAAATCAATCAAAAACCAAAAGTCATTTAAGAATTCAAATTATATTGAGAATTGTCACTTTTTGAACGTCGCAATTACCTAACTGTCCCTCAAAATGCCCGCCCTTCACCACTTCCTAGTGCTTTAGCTTAGCTAAGGAAGAAGAAGTGGCCCAACACTCCCCAGCAGCACACATGTCTGTTAAGTTAGATTGTTGGCAATTACTCTTCACAAAAGGGAATTTAATTCCAATCACCATGATAATTCGGATTTATTCGGCGGTTGGTCCGTGGATGGGTGACCACCCTTACATAAAAAGACTCCTCCGTGCCTCGGAAAGCACGTTAAGCCGTTGGTCCCGGCTGTCATTTGTAGATCTTTGACAGTCGTTACGGGTAGTTAGAAGCCCAAAAGTCTGACAACCAGTCTTAACAAGGGGTATCGTGTTACCTAGTAACTGGGTTGTGGAGGTCAGATAGACAGTCGCTTCATGTAAAATACTGGTATTCAGCTGCATCCGGTTAGACTGGAAGTCGACCCCAACATAGTTGGGAAAAGGCTAGATAGATGATGATGATGATACGGATTAATTCGAGGATCAATTTAAATTGTGTATTTGGAGAGACCTTTTCATGTCCAGCAGTGGACTGCTATATCAGACTGATTATTATCATAGCTAGAGATATTAGGCAAAGTTATCCAGTCTAATAGTTGACACTTCCCCTCTTTCATTTGGAGTATTTAGCTGTTGGTCTCCAGTGACTACATCTATGATGTCATATCCACTAAAACAAGTATTTGAAAGCAGTAGGGGGAGTCCCCCTAACGCCGGACGGCACCTAGCGCCGGACACAACTACTATCTCAGCAGGTCGAAACGCGTTCGATACGAAGTTATAGTGAAAGGGGTGCGGGGGCGTAGCAATACACGCACACGGAACGCGGATCGCCAGTCTCACTCAAGGAAAGGCTGGTAGTCGTCGAATGCTGTGTTTGGCGGGGAAACACTGTATCGGATAAAATCAAAGTGAGTGTTACTGCTAAGTTTTTGTGATTAAGTGCTTATTGTAATCGTTGCTTGGTGTCATGTTCCTTATTTTTATAAATATCGAATAATTTTTGTTTGTTGTCTAAGAGGTTTTATAATATAAACATTATATTTTGAGAATCGACTGTCCCCTGGCACCGGACAAAAAGTTGTCCCTTAACACCGGACAGTGAATATGTTGGTTTTTCGTGTCTATTTTATACTTTTTTTTATAATTATTTTAGAGGAAATGGGAGGCCGTTACCTCCTTCTGCGAAGCAGTAATGCTCGCGAAGGAGGAGGCGGAACGCGTGAGGGAGAGGCAAAATTCGCGCCCTCACGCCCCTAACCGCCGCAGGAGGAGGAGACGCCCAGGGCGTTGGGAATCGCGAGCCGATTTCCGGCCACCGTAGGCGCGGACTTGCGGACGGTGAGCAATGGGTAGCTCGCCGCCCGATCAGGACCAGGCCCGGGTCGACGGCGCGTTGTGTTCCACGCGCGCCTCAAAGAGATGTCAGCAGAATTCACGGGGTCCGCTAGGGCCGATGCTTGCCGGGGTTGCGAATAAGGCCGAAAGGGAAATCTTGGCCTCCAGCAACATGGCAACTGAAGGAACACGGGTGGGTTTTAGTCAGTAGGTAAGAGTCTGACACACCCTCCTGGGGGCCTACCACCAGCTCAAAAGCAGTATTATTTTAATATTACTTCAATGGGAGAAAGAGATGGAGCTATACATCCTCATCTCTTTCCCACACTGAAGTAATATTAAAATAATACTGCTTTATGAGCTGGTGGTAGGCTCCTTGCTCCACCCAGAGCGGGAGAAGTTATTCGACCCAAAAAAAAGGGTAGTCAGTAAATACGGCCGATATTCGCGATCTATTATTTTTGAGATTTGCCGCCTTCTCAAAACTCAGGGTTACGTCAAGTTGACAGCTGTCATAATCGTTCTAAAATCAATTACGTAAGTTTGGCGTCGTAAAACCTTTAGACGCGCCGTCATGCTTTTTCTCGAAATTCTTCCGTACTTATCACTAGGCTAGGCTGTAATAATGGCATTCATCTTTACTGCAAAACAGTAAATGAACTCTTTGAAGGTTAACTGATAAACTGTAGTGCTCCTAAGTAACAATACGCTGTCAATATCACGAGATCGTTGCGGTATCTAATCAGTTGGGACTGATACGCTAGGGTCATTGATTATACGATTTGCACTGGCTTCGACCGTGGCCACCTATGTGATTACTAGATCTAGGAATAAATACATCATTGAAGCAGGCTTTATGATTCGTTTTATGTTGCTAGCTAGATGCAATGAGTGCTAAATAAAAAAAAAAACAACCGACTTCCAAAAAACACTACAAAGTGAAAAATAACTTTAATTTCGGAAGTCGGTGTCTTTGGTTTTGAATTTTCGTTTTTTGACACCGACTTCCGAAATTAAAGTTATTTTTCACTTTTCAGTTGTGGTACCTACCCCACACAAATTCGAAAATCACTACCTGTTATGTAAATAACATGCAGTGACAGGAACTTATCATATCATCCACGTACTAAGTGGAAAAAGTACGTAAGCTAACTCAAAAATTATCAAAGCAAAGTTAATAAAATTTATATGGGACCACCTCGAGAGCATACCCTTTCAAACAAAATTAGAATTTTCAAAATCGGTCTACAATTGACGGAGAAATCGGTGGACAAACATAAAAAAATAAAAAAAAAAACTTACGACGAACATATAACCTCCTCCTTTTTGGAAGTCGGTTAAAAATGAGTTTGAAAGAATGGTAAGCTTGAAAGCTGTCTTAATTCCATTTTTTTTTTGCGATCGGCTCAGTAGTCAGTACGTCTTTTTCTTCAACATAAATGTATCAATCGTCATCTTAGGCCCGTATTACAGAACGTCACTCAATACTCAAGCATTACTTCGATCAACAATACCAACATTACTTAAAACTAGTTTCAACCAATCAAATGGCTTGAATCTAGTTTTAAGTAATGCTTGAGTATTGAGTGACGTTCTGTAATACGGGCCTAAGTGTTCATTTCAATCACTTCATTTCCTTACTTTTTATCATCTTTGATCTTACACACAATCCATCTGTATTATTTTTTCGTTGGTCTGCCTCGTTTCGTAAAGCCACATTCAAACTACAGTGTTTCTGATAGCCCGTGGTGCAGTTCCAAACTTGCTCTATTGTCTTAATTGTATTTAATTAAAGTGGCAGATAGTAATAAGTCTGTTTCAAGATGAGGGAAAGGTGCGTGGAGTTCAGAGATTACGAAGTGCATAACAATAAGTGATAACTACTAGACTACTTTTCACCGCTCGTCTACCGGAATAACTGGCTCGAGATAATGACGCCAGTTGCTGATAAATGTATTCATAATTTCAATAAAGGATATGGTAAGAAGGACAGTTTTATTCATTGCAGCCTCTCGGAATATTGCAATGCAAGATATATTGCACGACTATACAAATCTATTTTAAGTACTATGGGGATGAAACATTCTGTTTTATTCTGTGTATTTGATCACAAAATGAATGCTAAGGAATGATGACAAAATAGTCTTAAAAGATATACAAGGATATAGCTTCTTCTAACGCATCGGTTCGAACTATAAGAAAATTGAGTATGCCATGGGTAAAATTATAAGCACGTCAGCAATACGAAGTTAGCTATGCTTATGTAGCTACCGCGTTTTTTCATACTTCGTTTCATATTTCGAAGTATGAAAAGACTCGGTAGCTCCTTATTCCTTCTCTACATTATAAAGAGAACCGCTGTGCAAAATTTCAGCTTAGCCTTGCGGAAATCCATTATAAAACAATAGACATAGATATATTTAGTAACCTATTCCTACTAACTACACCCGAACACGGCGTGTTGCCACGCCAAGACTGTGTCTGGCGCTCGGCGTGGCAACACGCCGTGTTCGGGTTCGCGACCAGTCAATCGTCATCCTGAGGATGCCTCGTTTAGAGGTGAAACACGTGTCGATTTCTACAGGGTTTTTTATGACTCTTTAGGAATAGTTAAGCGGAATAGGTTACTAAATATATCTACGTGTATTGTTTTAAATTTCAGCTTTCTAGGTCCAAGGGTTTGGGCTGGGTGTTCATGAGTCAATCAGTCAGGAGGTCTTCTTTTTATTTATATAGATAGATTAATTGCCACATCAAGAAATCTATATCGTCGGACGATGACGTCGAAATTCTCTGTGTGTCCGATGTGCGTGTACACGATACATGTGCTCCGAGCTAAAATGTAGCGCAGTAATTATGAAGACGCGACGAAGTAAATGACGACGCACGACGGTGTGCGGTCTAACTTAGCGGGTTGACTGGCTAGGGTCTGATCGTTTATGGCACCTACATAAAATCAGCCATCCACCAATTAAGTTCATTGTACCAGAAAACCCATGTTTGACGAAAATATGATTCGATAACTTCAACAATATCAAAAGGATCGAAGGAGGAAGCAAAGAGGAGGAGAAAGCAAAGATCAGATAGCACATAACACGCGCGTTTACTAAGGCACTCGGGACATTAATATAGATACGTTATCAAAGTATGATTAGTTAATTGCTTGTCGATTACCGCTGTGATTGCCGCGATAAAGACGATTGCTTTTATCATTAAATCAAGTTTAATTTTACTAGTGAGTAATGTTAACGCGTGTTGGTTTTTAGGGTTCCGTAGTAAACAAGGAACCCTTATAGTTTCGTCATGTTCGTCTGTCTGTCTGTCCGCGGTCTAGCTCCGAGACCCTTTGTACTAGAAAGCTGTAATTTGGCATAGGTATACATATTAATTACGCCGACAAAGTGGTAAAACAAAATTATGAAAAACATTTTTTTTTTAGGGCACCTCTCCTACACGTAAACTTTGCAGTTGCAAATACATGTTTTCCCATACACTCCGTATGGGAGAACATATTTTTCAACTACAAAGTTAAGTTTGTTTTTGGGATAAATTCATCCCAACTACGGAACCTTTCATTGTGCGTAGTCCGACACGCACTTGGCCGGTTTTTTTTTATCATTACGGAACTTTTGAGTGAAATTTGAAAGCTTTTTCCGCCAAAAGCCTAAATATCACACTATCCTGGATTAACCCAGCCAAAAATTGTATCACGAATCACTTTATCCCTATTTCTCGTCCCTCTTAGTTCACTTGCGCCCGTCATCTCCTTCGAATTTAACCCAGCCATGTGGGGGGGGGGGGGTCATTTACAACCAAATGACCCCTTTTGACTCTTATGCAAATGTCCAAAATTTTCGAGTCATTTGACATTTTATATTTTTATTTCATACATTATAAAATAAAAAATTACTCGCAAATGGTTGACATTGGCATAGGGGTCATCAGAGGTCATTTGATTGCAAATGACCTCACCTACATCCCCTTAGCGGATTGCCAACATATAACCAATAACCCTGTATACATAATGCTATGTAAAATAAAACAAAAGCCTGTATTATTATTGTAAAGAACGGGTTTTCTGAAGAGATGCTTAATTCTAAATGTCTGGATGACCAAGCTTTACTCTTTATTTTTTTTTGAACGAAGTTTTGTAAAAATGAAACCTAGCTAGATCGATTTTTCGCCCCCGAAACCCCCTGCATACAAAGTTTAATGAAAGTCGTTGGATCCGTTTCCGAGATTCAGATCATATTATTACAAGAATTGCTCGTTTAAAGGTATTAGATATAGAAAGATTTGGAAAAAAAACACAAATAGCAGTACTTTTACGGTTTAGAAGCTGCAGCCTTTGAGATAACTTCTTACAACACTCCCTTTTGATAAGACGATAAAAATATTTATGAGACAGATAATCGGGCAACTGTCAGCGTCTAGATAGGTAACCAATGCTACCATAAATTCTCGTTATCGGCCATCTCAGCGATATGTACCTGATAAGTGTTATAAAACAATCACCCGTCGTCAAAAATATCGCGAGATGGATTACGGGGAATTCTGAAGAGGTTTTAGAAGGCATGGCGAACAAAATGCAATATTGTTATAAATGGTTTATGGTTTACGTGCCGCATTGTCTTTATCGGATGATTTTGAAATAGTCGACATATCAGTGACAGGGGAGGGGCGATGATAATAGGATAAACTAGTTTCATTATGACCTAACTTACATAGATGGTGATACTGCCAAGCTCAAATCCATGAACTGCTATTGGGCATACATCGCCCAGTTAATGATCTGTGTTGAGACCTACTTGTTTATTTCTGGCTGCAGTAAACTATGGGACGACGTAGTTCAACACCAATATATGTCACGTAAATAATAGACTACTTATGGCATTTGATCGGATATAATAATTTGCATTTGTTATCATACCTTTTCTCAGCACAAAAGTCAAAATACATGCCTAGACTTTTCCCAACTATGTTGGGGTCAGTTTCCTGTATAACCGGATGCAGCTGGATTCCAGTATTTTACATGGAGCGACTGTCTATCTGACCTCCACAACCCAGTAACTGGGTAATACAATAGCCCTTGGTAAGACTAGTTGTCAGACTTTCGGGCTTCTGACGATCCATAACGACTGTCAAAGATCCACGAATGACAGTCGTGAGCAACGGCTTAACGTGCCTTCCGGGGCACGAAGGTGTCGGTATATATTAAGTTCAACCATCCACGGACCAACCCCGGCAAGTGTAGCTTAACCTGATGGATCGACCCGTGCGGCTGTTATCTTATTAATTAGCCACGATCTCCTCCAGCACAAGTCAATAAAACATTTTTTTGTCCACATGCCTGCTGAGGCGCTGACCTACGACTTAAGAGTGTATCTCCAATTGTCTGTTATCAGTACAAGCAGCTCATCACGTAGCGATAAGGCGGATACACAAGTACGCTGTAAAGACAACCTGCTACTTTGTAGGGCCAATCAACTCTTGTCACCAATACATAATTTTCCGTGCAGCTTCCGTAATCAACTGACCCACTTTGTAATTTGTAAGGAAATCGTTTATAGGTTACTGTTAGCCTTTATCATCCCACTGCTGGGCAGAGGCCTCTCCCCATGACTTCCAGTGCTTGCGATCCAGGACTAATATGGACCACTGATCTTCTAGCTGTCTCAGGGCTCCACATAGTGACTATTTTGGAGGTCAGCTCATTGGGCATGCGGCAGACGTAGTTTGGAATGCCATGGTGGTGGGCCATAAGCCTTTTTTTTTGTCCCCATCCGTGTTTCTTCAGTTGCCTGCATGTTGCCAGGGGCCACGGTAACCCTTTCGGACTTTTCCGCAACCCTGGCATCGGCCCTAGCGGACCCCTTCAGTTGTGCTGACATCTCTTTGAAGCGCGCGTGGAATACAACGCGCCGTCGACCCGGGCCTGGATCCTTGACGATACAATAGGGGTAGATAGTATGGAACAAGAACAATCATTACTGTTCCAAGGGAACAAAGTAACAAACATGGTTCATATTCATATTTATATGTCGCAGTAAGTGTCGGTTAATGACTGTATTACCATCTACAAGAGTTGAAGACGTCAGCAATCCATATAAGACCATAGTCATGCATGATATGTGGTCATGGAAAACCACATTAGTCCGATAAAATAGTACTAACAATAAAAACATTATAAGTTTTCTGAACCGTGTGTGGCTTACTGATACGAATGAATGCAAATCAATTAATAAGAACAATTGACTGGTGGACACATACCATACATTCTATTGTTAATGGTAAGTTTCAAACTATTTATTGCCAAGTATTCCGCGCAAAACTAAAAAACTGCTCCACGAGTCTCGAGTAGTTTTTTTAGATTGCTACAGACTGTTTGGCAATTTTTTATTTTTTGCATCGTCTCGATTACTCACTGACGACTACTATCTGATTTACTTTAATATTTGATTTTCGGTTCTGCAAGCAGATATAAACCTCGATAAATTATAATTAGCGTCAGTAGCTATTTCTAAATTTCTATCCTAAGTACAATTTAAAATAATTTCAACGAGTTTTTTCTTATGCTAATGCTTTGTGTTGAGCATGTTCTCTTTTTGAAATTTTTGTAGGTAGTCGATAAATTACACTGAATTTTAATTTAAATATCGGAAAAAATGCTTATTGTTTCTGAAATAACTTAGTCGCGTTTCCGAGCGGTCGGCAATGTTTGCATAACGTTAAAATTTCACGTTCACCCGAAGGTCGCATACGGAAAGCGATCGATTGTGAAAATGGGAACAAATATTTTTAAAGGAAACTGTCAAACATTTGTGTACTATCCGCTTCGTCATAGAAATTCCTGGCTTACTGCCAAGCCAAGTGTGTTATAATTTTATGATTTACTGGAAAAACTGGACATGCGTTGACTTAGTAACCTAGTATTTACTAACGCAATCTATTCCTGATTTATATTCTACTAATCATGCTTGTGTCTGAAAAAACAGAAGTAATGACCGTTGGTCATTACTTCTGAAACGAAAAACATACCATTACCATGGCGAAACACAAATAAATTATGTGAAGAATACATATACCTGGGACAGCTGATGGCACCAGACACCATAAATAAAGAAATTGAGAGAAAGATAGCAAACAGCTGGAGATACTGGGGCCTGAGAGAGGTAATGAAAGACAAAAACCATCTTATGTCAACAAAAAGTAAACTGCTACCGGTATTAAAGTATGGAAGTCAAACATGGGCTCTAACAAGAAACTCAACAAATAAACTTGCTATATGCCAACGCGCGATGGAGAGAAGCATGTTAGGAGCCAAAAAAGCTGACAAAATAAAAAATAAAACCATCAGACACAAGACCAAGGTTCAGGACATAGCCCTAAAAGTCAGAAGACTAAAGTGGAAATGGTCTGGACACATGATTAGAGTGAAGGACAAATGGAGCAAATTTGTTACCCAGTGGTACCCAAGAAACGGCCAAAGAAAGAGAGGTAGACTACAGAAAAGGTGGGATGATAACATCAGAGAGGTCGCTGGAACGACATGGGACAGAGTGGCCGGAGAGAGACAGGAATGGAGAAGGTTGGAGGATTCCTTTGCCGACGTGCAAACGGACATACAAAATATAAGCAAACGCCAAATACGAGACTGAAGACTACACTTTGTTTGTCCGACTAAAAAAGCTAATAAATAAAGTATGATAGTGCAACCTAAAGTCAATTAATTTGCCTAGCCTTTTCCCTACTATGTCAGGGTCGAATACCCGTATTTTACATGGAGAGACTGCCTATCTGACCTTCACAACCCAATTAATGGGTAACATGATACCCCTTGGTAAGAGTGGTTGTCAGAATTTTTCGCTTCTGATGACCCGTAACGACTTTCCACAATCTACCAATGACAGCCGTTACGAGGCAATAACGTAACAAGACAATAATATTCATTGAATACCAAAACAATAACCCTTTTTGGCAGTTCTTGGCAAAACGTATAATTTTGGCCCAACTACCTGGAACACGAAAAGAATTTAGCTGGACTTATCTGTTAATACCAGCGGGCGTCACGCGGTTTCACCCGCGTAGTTCCCGTTCCCGTGGGAGTACGGGGATAAAATATAGCCTATGTTGCTCGCTGATAATGTAGCTATCCATTGCTGAAAGAATTTTTCAAATCGGTCCAGTAGTTTTTAAGTTTATTCGTTACATACAAAAATACAAATCTTTCCTCTTTATAATATTAGTATAGATAAGTTTGAAATCACCAACCCATCTTGACCAAGCGTGGTGATCAATGCTCGTGCCTTCTCTGTATAAGAAGATGCCCTTGCCCTGAAGTGGGACAATAATACGCTGGTATTATTATATACCTGGTACACTAACTAAACAATATCGGCGAGAGAACAACAAGATACTATTGGACGACTGTCGACTGCCAATTAAAATGACCGCAACAAAAGTGCATATCTGATGGAGGAGCTTAGTCACTTTTCGTCATGTTTAGTGATAAATATTCGACCAAACAATGCAAGTATGCTATGTTTATTTTATTCAGAGATCAATAAACGAATAACCTAGGTTTAAAGCCCGATAAATATGTCAGATACACCCGATAATGTTTACTTGCAAAATAAATCAAACTGCAGGTGGAGACAGATCTGAAGTGTCCAGCTGAATATTTTGTTCAGATTTCGTTTTGCATTAATCTATGATGAAAAAACATTTTTCAAAATCATTTCACCATTAAGAATATCGATCAACATACATACAGACGAACATAGAACCTCCTCCTTTTTTAAATCGGTTTAAAATCAAAACGATCGGATATAATCGTAATGCAAAGGTATCAGTATCAAACTAACTTACATCTTCCGAGATGCTTTCTGTGAAATATTATCATTTTACGTGTAAAGAGCACTGTTATCTAGTTTATCTATTTGCGTGTAGAGTGCAATTTTATCAAGTTCAAGACAAGTCTGAAGTAGTATCTACATTCTACAACGGTAATATTAAATTGGCATTATCTTCTTACGTGCTAACAATGATCCACTGACGAGCTAACATATTATTATCAATTTACGTGTAAAGTGTATTGTGAATCTTATAGTTTATGGAAAAGTGCGACTTGAGGTGCCAATCATCCGGCTTCGTATTTTTATGTCATGACAACGTGGATATATCCGACGACTATCTTGGAATTCAGGAATATGAAAACTACTAGCTTCCGCCCGCGACTTCGTCCGCTCGAAATTTTGTTAGGCCCCCGACTAGCGTTGCCAGACGTCCGTATTTCCCGGGACGTCCCGTATTTCAGGCGTAATTATGAACGTCCCACCGGGACAGACCCTCTCCCGTATTTAAACCTTTCTTATATTTATTATTAAGAAATCTACTCCCTACGGTTGATTGACATTGAGAAGTGGAAGAAAATCATGGAAGGGTTTTCCAAGAATGAAATCCCTAACATTTTTCTAATTACACCCTAGTTTCAAATGTTTTGTGGAAAGGACTTTTTCGCAGATGGACTTGAAATGGACTGATGTGCGCAACAAATGTACTCCCGATTTGGTAAAGAATGAATTAATGACTATTTTCAACTATGACTATAACAATAACTGCATTGAATTTTACAAATATTATGTTAAATCAAATAAAGATATATTGAAACTTACACGATCTTCTTTAAAACTATAAGTAGCAATAAATAATAAGAACGTAAAATACAGGTTTTTATTTGTCCCGGGAAAAATTTGAAATCCCGTTTTTTTTTTGTCAATTTAAGAATTAAAAAACATTGCCAACCCTACCCACCGCGTATTACTTCGTTTTCGCTTAGTTCTTTGATTTTTTTCTTTCTGCTCGGTTCCTAAGGGTTGTAGCATGATGATAAATAGCATATAATCTTCCTCAAGAATTGAGCTATCAAATCCGACCGGTAGTTCCAGAGATTAGTGCGTTAAAACAAACGACAGCTAGGATCAGTGGCGGACTAAGACTGTCAGAGGCCCGGGGCGGCAAAGCTGAATGAGGCCCCCCAGCTTTAAAAAAAAAGTAGTTTTACAAACTTTTTATTCAGTTCACATTTGTATGTGTAGCGGTTACACCGCCACATACGAACTACGCATCATATACATGACGTCACACAACACCCGTCTAGTCGGAGGATCCTCCCTTTTCTATGGTGGATGAGTGAACTTTACACCCTGTTCCTCATACTCCTAAATATGTATAAGTAAGTGTTTATTTCGTTAAAATCTGGCAAGTGAAATTTAAATTAGAATTAAATTATTTAGGCTAAATAAACATACATATCTTCAATATGGAATGGATGGGTGGAGAAAATAACATACGAATCGATCCACAAAAAAAAAAATTGATAAAATAATTTAAAGATAGTTTTTTTTTATTCATTTTAGCGTGTTATATGTGTTTCCGTGCCTGCAATTTACTGAACTCCTCCTATCTTGATGAAATTATGTAGGTATTAAGCACATTTTCAAAGTTTTGTTTAGGATTTG
This sequence comes from Agrochola litura, assembly GCA_949152395.1. NCBI lineage: Eukaryota > Metazoa > Arthropoda > Insecta > Lepidoptera > Noctuidae > Agrochola > Agrochola litura. Next base: position 17,419,540 of record OX424513.1, on the reverse strand, counting down.
ATCAGGGGAACGCGGAGGCATTTGGGGGCCCTCCACGACCGGAGGCCCGGGGCTGGCCGCCCCTTCCGCCCCCCTGTTAGTCCGCCACTGCCTAGGATAGGACTCTGAAGAAGAATGAAGAGGTGTCATAACATAAATGATCATAAGTGTATTGCAAATTATTAAAGGCACTAACGACATTGAATCATCCACAGGATACTCAACAATATAGGGTAAATTACCGCTTATCTCGCGGACGCAGCTGAGACATAAATAAACGTATTGAGCTGTGAAATTGATCAACACTGACATACTAGCTACAACCCCCCCACAAGGGATTTACGAGTATACTAAAAAATAACATTGTTATTATAGTCGAACCTAGATAAGCGACAGTTCAAGGGACCGCGATCACTTTTTCGCTTATAGAAGTTTCTTACTTTCTCGAGTTTCTAGCTTATAGAGGTACAGGAGTGGCCTTTCTCACTTATAGAGGTTCTGGTTGGATCGGCTGGGTTCTGGTTTCTGGTTGGGAAAGGTTGAGAAGAACAAAAACAATGTTAGTTCCACGATATTTAAGAATGAGTCAAAAACTCATAAATACTAGATGTTAAATTAAGGCTCGTGCAGACCAGTGCGACACGCGACGCGACACAAAGGCACCGCTCGTCGCGCGACGAGCGGTGCCTTTGTGTCGCGTCGCGTGTCGCGCCTGTTTGAACGAGCCTTTACGCTCGACTGTCGCCTATACATAGAGGTATAGACAAGTAGCAGTCTCAGTTATAGAGGCCCACGCGTGATAAGCTACTTTCTCTTATAGAGACTTATGTTTCTCACTTATAGAGGTTTAAGAGGGTTAAAATGACGAGACCTGGCAATTACTCTCATTTATAGAGTTTTCTCGCTTACCCAGTTCTCACTTAATCAGGTTTGACCTTAAAATTAATAAGTTAACGTCGCGCATAGGACAAGGTGTTGTGGCGAAGCTTGGGAGAGGCCTATGTCCATCAGTGGACTGTGATAGGTTGAGTTGATTGATACGCCCAAAGCCCAAGCTCAAGTTCATCAGGTCCAATGATTTTAACATGTCTAAGCAATGACGTCATCATCTCCATCATCATTCTGCCCTCATACCAATTTATTTGGAGTTGTCACGTCGTCTTCTTCTTCGATGCATCTCTTCCAGTCGGATCCCTATCAGCCCTGTCTGGCCATATCATCTTCAAACAGTCCATCCATTGTTTCTTTGGTCTCCCCTACTCGATTGCTATGACATTCTTCCGCAGCACATGCCAAGACAACCAATTTCTAAATCTTCGCGATCACCGATACTCATTTCTGATCCGGAAAAAAACATTTTTATGTTTATCCCCTAAGTTCCCTTCTTCATATCTATCACCTATTCTGTAACCACAATTCCAGTTGCATTGTTATCGCACTTGACTGAATCGTTGGTCTAGTGGTCGCAAGCGCTACTGCTGAGCATGAGGTTCTGGGTTCGATTCTCGGGTCGGGCAAAGTGTTATTGGATTAGCAGCCCGGAGTCTGGATTTGTGCCCGGTTGATGGCAATTGGCTCGCCCTCTATTATAACTGGCGAAATGTGGGTGTACCTACTACAGGTACACCTCTGCCCAACCCTTCGGGGAAACAAGGCGTGATGTTATGTTATGTGTATGTTATATTATGTGTTGTTATCGCATATTTTAGTTGGCACTATAATGCTACATGTCCGGGAAGGATTGCAGTATTGTGCATCAACACTAGCAGGTTATTCAACTCGCGTGCCCGTTACAAATTGACCCATATGTCTCGATTCCGGGTGCATAAAATCTGAGATGTATTTCACACTTTTGTATGATTTGCAAGGGTGATTTATGTGCCACATACATCGAAGTGATTGCGGTGAAGATTATGTAAAGGTGAGGAGTAGATGCCAGTTTTTACTAACAATATTGATCTTATCTTATAGGTACTTTATTTAGATATATGAAACAACTGGTTTCAATGCCAACCAGTCTTCTAAGAGGAAATGAAAATAGACACTGGCCACCACCGGTCTTAAATAGTGCACATCATAGGACATATATTTTAATTTTGGCCATTCTTTCTTTCGCCTGATATAGATAATAAGAACTGCGTTTTTGGGTTAACCATTTTTTTACGATTTTGTTCCATTTGCAGAATTGATTTATGGCTTGTGCTAAAATAAAAATCCCTCTTGTCCTCCTCTCAAGGAGCAAAACTTCATTAATGGTTGTTTTCTTTTTTTCAGGAAAGTGAACGCTCCGATTTCGTCAAACATTTTAATCTCGAGTGTTTTTTGCTAACCAGTCGACTGTCAAATATTGCTAAACAGTTTGAAGTTACTTATTTCGTAACATATTGACGAACGTTGCAAGATTGGATGCTTGAGATCTAAAATTCTAAAATAAATCGTGTTATCTTCGCGTGATAACCACGACTCAGATACGAGGGTATCTGAACTATAATCAATTGAGCATCGAAATGAACCTTTATCTCTAGAGAACGAGTGTGAAAAACCGGAGATAATTTTTGGAAAATACCTACTACTGGGCTAAATGATAACAATCGCATGGGTCGATCGAAGCTAGATACGCTTGCACCGGTCGGTTCGTGTATGGGTGACCAATTGACCAACCATTACAATACATATCGAGACCCCCCGTGCCTCGGAAAGCACGCTAAGCCGTTGGTCGCGGCTGTCATTCGCCATTCGTAAATCTGTGACAACCAGTCTTACCAAGGAGTATCGTGATACCCAGTAACTGGGTTGCGGAGGTCAGATAGGCAGTCACTCCATGTAAAATACTGGTATTCAGCTGCGTCCGGTTAGACTGGAAGTCGACCCCAACATACTTGGGAAAAGCCTAGGCAGATGAGAACTGTTGACACTAAGGAAAAATTATGCTAAGTAAATCTAAGAAAACCGGAGGATGTGTGGGTCTTGAATGTGGTTTTATCAGGTTCATACGCAATATTGTAACATGGGCTAACTAATAGGTAGATTTTGATGATACATCAGTAAAGTAAATATCAGTTACTTCAAATACACGGCGAAACGAGGAGTTGCTATGGAATCATAGTACTATTCGAAGAAACAAAAGTGGATACAGCTTTGAATGAAACATCACTGGATGTCTAAAACCGACCCCTGTACAAATGCTGTATCCATTAGCAGGAATAGCCCACCAGAAGTTCGCAGAGCGCTGATAGCTCCAGCGAAAGAGCCGAAATGGTCTCCGACACACGACACCCTTTGCACGACAACATCCTTGTGCCACAAAGGCTGAAAAGCCGAAACAGTTTTTTATAGTGTGCCGTCCCACTCACTGGCGAACGATCAAAAGAAAGACTGAAGCTGTGGCGAGAAAGTACTTCTCCCACCTGGACACGAGTTGTCTTTGCTAACCTGGTCTTGTCAATTCAGTCAAGTCAAGACTTTAAACACACTCCAAACCCTGGTTGGCCGAAGCAAGGAAAACCTGTTCAGGTGGAGATTCATAGACGACTCCGCCTTGGGAGTGTAAATGTGGTGCTATTACACAAACGATCGAACACTTAATATCGTGTCCTGCGTGTCCTGTCGTCTGCACGTTGCAGGAACTGATGGACGCTAGTGATGGCGCCAAACACGTAGCCGAGATCTGGGTCGATTAGATTCGGTCCATTTAGATTGCCATCGCCGCGCTAAGAAGATCGCCATATTTTGTCCTTGCAAAGTCAAGGGCATGACATACACATTTCAATCGGTCACTTATTCGCGATATTGAGTGCAAATAAACATTAGTGCTCATCGTGCTGACGACAGAGGCAATTGCAGCTGTCGACGCGTGTCGACGGCTGCAGTTGCCTCTGCCGTCAGCATTTATTGTGCACACTTGGATAACAATGATGCATTGACGGACGCTTTTGAGTGCTACGCTACTTCTTTTTAAACGACTTCAAAAAACAAGAGGAGGTTCTCAATTCGACGGGATTTTTTTTTTCTCTTTTAAATATTACCACCCGTTGAGGCTATTATTAAACGCTTATAGTTTTACTACGGAGTTCTCTCTTTTTATAAAAATGAACTCCGAAGACCACATAAAAAAAGAGTAGAAACAAAGAGGATCTTAGGGAGATCCGCAGCGATTCAAGTATTGAGTTGAAACTGGACTTCTAAGCTTTTCTGATGCTTGGAAGGACTTAACGAAAAATCGTCAGTTATTGGAGATAGAATTTACGAATGTGCACCTTCTACGGACGAGTGTGTTTTTTATCCTTGCAGATAGACATAGCACCTCTCTGTCATTGACTAACCGATACTATTTTACTGGGTATACTTATTACCATTGCACAGGAAGAGGTCGTTTATCACATTGGCAGGCGGGGTGGTAATGTAGAGTGGCGTGAAGTGTTAGTCTGCTTGCACTTGCAGTTTTTGATTAGAAAATGGGAGCACTATGCTTTGAAATTGAAAGCATAGAAATGATGCAAAATTTGAGTCGCAACTAGGTGCTGTAATTGTTACCAAAGAAATGGCACTTGTTACAATGAACAATTTAACTTTGAAATGAATTGAAAAAAACAATTTAACACGGGAAAACGGTTGAAAGATTCTTAAATTGAATCAGAGCCAATGGAGTGTGCAATTACTGAAAGATGACGCGATCGGGTCAATCAACTCCTAGATAATTAGAGCTCCATGGACCTGTTTTTAGAGAGTAGCAGCATTTAATTTTATATACAGAATAGAATGGAAAAAAAGCGTGTGAAACACGCCAAGCTAAGCTAATTAGCTTTACCTGCTGCCAGATGTTTGTGGTTTTTTTTTTCAGATAATCAACATCCAAATAATTATTCTATTTGATAAGTAAACAAAAATATTTCGAACCTTATTATGTGGCTTCGTCAAACAGCCATATTCTATTTGACCTACAAAACAACCAGTTTAGAGGTTGTACAACCTGCGTAACCACATCTGATACTGTTATTATAATTGGGATCAAATGTTTTTCATTTGATTTTTTTACAATTGACTTGAATGTCGTCTGCATAGCCACAACCTTTGCAGTATCCTCAGATCAAATAAAAAACCAAGCCATAGCTGTCAACAGTGACGTGAGGCCGGTTTCGTCAACATGTGTGCACTTAATGAGGTGTAGTTTGATTGTAAATGTGTGCGTGTGAGCGTGTATGCACAGAGTGGAGGTGTAATTTTGGGATGCTTCACTGTGTTATTCGCAGCGCTATGTCTTGGTTTTTTTATTTGGTCTGATGCCTCAGACCAAATAAAAAAACCAACCTAATAATAGCCAATAAACATATTCTATTTTTGCAGAATGATAATGATACCACCCTTACCCCCGTATCACCGAGTGCTCTCTACTAAACAACCCGGGCGCCAACTTCAGGGGGCGAAAAATTCAAGCGTAGCAGAAAGTGTACCATCCAGCACACCGCAACTTTGCAATAAATGAGACGCGCAGCACATTTATAATCTATCTATTTTTTCTTTTTAACAGACTTCAAAAAAAAAGGAGAAGGTTCTCAATTCGTGGGTTTTTTTTTATGTTTGTTCCCCGATTACTCGAAGACGGCTGGACCGATTTGAAAAATTATTTTTTTGTTTGAAAGGGTATACTTTCAAGTTGGTCCCATTGTCAAATGACAGAATGAATGGGATCTTGGAGAAATCGAGGAAACTCTTCAAATATTAAAGGCACATTTATAGCGATTTGGGTATTTTTGATGAGCAGTTGACATAAGGCTATTGTAACTTAGATAAATTACAAACCAACCCACTAAAAAGTGAAAAAAAAAAAACAAATAGTACAATCAACTTCCAAACTACAAAGTGAAAAATAACTTTAATTTCGGAAGTTGGTGTAATAAAACTAAATACTGATCCAAAGACACCGACTTCCGAAATCAAAGATATTTTTCACTTTGTAGTTTGGAAGTCGGTTATATTTTTTGTAAAAAAGTTTTTTTTTACAACAGTTTTGGCGCCCTTGTTGAATTGGCGCATTATCGATCGATACAATTTGATTAATGTTGCTGTCAAAATATTCATTTTGATAAAAATTTAATTTCACGGGCTAACTTAGCGCATCCCCATAAAATATTGGCGAGAGGCGGCAGACGGCAGTTTTTGCCCTGTCTCAAAAAAAATCTAGATCTGGAGCTATCTAAGCAGAGATGTTGTTGCAATAACCAGCATAAGAGAAGAAACTCATCAACATACTCAAAAGGAAGTTGAAGTTGAATCAACTATTATTAACAAACAAGAAAGCATAGTAGCTATCAGACAGACAAAACAATGGTTCTCACGCAGCGGTGTAAACAAAATAAGTCAATAGCCCCTGTACAGTGAGTGCTGTGTTGTAAACATAGACTGGCTTACTAGTTTGTATGTGTATTGTAATAGTTAGGATATACATATAGTAGTGTATTGTTTATGGTAGTGGGTTATGTGGGCGATTTTATTATTATGTGATTGACCTAGTGTGGATTTTGGATGCAGTTTCAAAGATAAATGATTGATATTATTATAGAATTACTATAGCTGCATATTATATAACAGGAAAATTTCTAAAACTATAAATAAACTGAATATTATCAAATTATACATATTATGTTTGTGTTTTAATCATTTATTTTATTTTTTAAATAAATGCAATCATTACCATTTCATATATAAGCCTAAAAATATTTACAAAAATATTTAATTAAACAATTAAGTACCATCGGGGTAATGCATATCTAAGCATTTTAAAAACAAAATCCCATGCACACAACCCTTTTTTTCCTAGGTAAGCTATACTATAGCGGCCGAGCGCTACAAGCAGAAATAGTCCTTCCGGTGTATAGATATATGTTTCTTCAATAGTACCTACATAAATTAATAAAAACAATAAGTTTGTTGACTCATTGACTCAGTTTTATTATAAAAGTATGACTATTATTATTATTCTGTATGGGTACAGGAAGCTATTTTTATCAACTTCAACTTTTACCTTGAGTTTATGCAGATAACAATGCATACTTTTGATGTACGTAGAGTTGTATGCTACATGGTGTGCCAGTAATCAAGGTATTTATGTAAAAATTAAATGTCTTTGGTACTGCTATATTTTTTTAATGTTTTTATTGTTCGAATTAGGTTTTTATGGAAAGAAAAATTGGAAAAGCTTTCCAGTAAATTTTCAAATTCAGTTAAAACTGAATGTCGTTTTTTCTATGAACCGTTGAAGTCTGGGCAGGACAATGTTTGTCAGGTCAGCTAGTATTATATTTAGGTAGTATATAAAATAAAGGCATGATTTCCTGATTTCGCTGGGCAGGTAATTGAATACTAGCAGATGGCCGGGACTTTTTAAATGAATATTATTTCGAGTGATCTTAAAAGTGTCAACATTAAGGCGGATATTATTATTATCTTTTTAACTAGAAAGATTTCTTAACAATAAAAGTAAATAAGTAATAACAGAACTTGCAAGTCAATTTCACATAAAAATATTCTAGGCTAATAGGTAGCTACGGAAGATAAATAAAATATTGTAAGTTATGTGAGAATTAATAATGGATTTAAAAAAAATCAGTTTGTAATATAAGCATAAAATTATCAGACATTATTAAACTTATTTTAGCAATTTTATGTTTATGGTTTGATCATAACAGTTTTGTTTCTGATTTTGGATTTAAAAAAAACAGGACTTAGCAGTTATATTTGAAGCTTTTACCACATAGTCCTCAATTAAGATTAGATAACTATAAGAATATCAAGTTTCTATAACAAATATTATTTCTTAATATTTTTTTAGAATATACAGATTATTTTTGATGCTGGCTGGTTTTTATTAACAACTGCAAAAATAGTGCCTTTTGTTTTAAACAAATCTTTTTTGTAGGAATGACATCACTTTCTGCTAACTTGTCAGGGCTATAAAATATAATTATATTCTAATTCTTTTGTTTACGAAACATAGTTAATTCATATGCCAGACAGCGCATGCGCTGGCATCACACTACCATGCATAATGACTTGAAACATCTAAAAATAGCAAACACATGGTCGAAAAATTAACGCAAGTAAACAAAAATACTCACGGCCATCGGTGAAGCTGTCTGTCGCGTCCAGTGGAATGATGAGCAGCGGTAAAATACCGCTGAGACCGACCAGGATTGATGCTAGGCCAGCAAAAAGCCATGGATGCTCGTCGAGCTGGTCCACAAGAGTGTACATGTATTCTGGTAAATAGCCCGCCATTGCAACTTTCCGCGGTTAATTATTTTCTGAATAAAAATAGTTCCGTTTTCAAAAGTCCACAAACCCGGTGCAACTTTTTTTTCAATGCTCTATTAACCTGCCAGTACTACCGATGCATCGTCAAAACAACCGGCGGATACTATTTCACGCGATGAACTGAATATAATCAGCACACTGGAGATGTTCGCATTTCCGAGTTCTGAGATAAAGCAAGATGCCCGAGAGCAGACGAACTAATCTACATTGAGACTGAGCACGTCCGACCGATATTGTCCTTATCTGTCTCAGATATTTTTTAAACAAAGGCTTGTAGGTCGCCAAAGTTTCACAAATAATATTTCTATATTATGCGCACTAGAAATATTTTACAAATATCATTGACACCCCGCCAAAGAACATTGCTTGCAAAACAATGCGTTGCGACGAGATTTTATGATGAACGACGAATGACTGGCTAAACGAACGAATGGATGGACGGACCGGTCATCAAACCAATCAGCTGTCAGTTTGACAGAAACAGCCAAGACTGGAGTGAACATATGTCTATGGAGTGAACACAGAACAATAAAGTAGAGTGAATGAATGATTTCTAAGGAGTTGTGTTACCAGCTGTATAAAAATGTTTTATACCCAAGTTCCACGTACCGTTTGTTGTTTTCTACCACATACTATGACAAACTAGGTTTCAAGACTTAATTATAGTGATTTTTTAGCAAGACAGTGGTGCCGATTCCCTTGTTCACAAACTAAACTAAATTTAAGTTCAGTGCATCTTTTTCTTTCTATTTAATTAGGAAAAGGACAGAAGATCAATTTCAGAGTAGTCCTGTCAAATTAATCAGCGCTTGACGTAAATTGACGTAATTTTAGTTGGCAAGTTTTAATCACGTCTAAACTTGTATGGAGTATGACAGGTGCTAATTAATTTGACAGGACTAAACTAAAATTTATCTACTGTCCTTTTCATAATGAAATAGAAAGAAAAAGATGCACTGAACTTAAATTTAGTTTAGTTTGTGAACAAGGGAATCGGCACCAATGTGTTTACGTTTAGTAACTTTGGTTTAGAACTTTTATCTCAATTTTTTTTAACCATAATGATAGATGTAGGTACAGACGCCAGCACAACAAGCTACCCGAAACTGTCAAATTTTCCCAATCAACTTTGAACCTTATACTTCAAAAATAAAGTTGAAAATCTGTTAAATAAATTTGACAGATTGTAGTAGCTTGAAGTGCTGGCGTCTGTACGTTCAGTCATACGAAATAGTATACATAAACAGTGTGTTTTTTTAATGTGCACACATCGAAATGTCCCTCATTTCGATATGTGAACAGTAAAAGGAAAAAAAATAATTGTTCTTTTTAGCGTCTTAAATGAAAGTTTTATGATTATATATTGTAATAATTGATGAATGAAATAAAAACAGGTTTTTGCTAAAAAAACATGTTTATTTTCAAATGAGGGTAGTTTTTTTCCACAATTTTCATGAGGACGCCTAATTATTTTCAATCATTATGGAGTTTGTTTCATCGCGATAGATCGTTTAGTTTAAAAGTTACACCGTTTTGTTACAATATTTTAAAAAAATCCTTAAAAAAATAAATAAAAAAATAAACAGTGGCACTCCGGGAGTGCCGACCGAAGTGAAAACTTGAACAAGATCGCCTTGGTGGAAGAAAACTACTTGTACAGAACATTGGTTCGTAATCGTAAACTTATCTAAATAAAGAGCACAATGGGGATTACAAAAAAAAAAAAAAATACTTCCAAAACCGTAAAAAAGTAAAAATACTTGCATAGCACATTGATCCGTAACATTATATAAATAAAGAGCACAATCGCGTTTACAAAAATGAGGTGTTGGTAATGGTGTCGCGAGTTCAATTGTTTTTTCCCATCTCAAAAATGCCCAACGTGCCTAAAGCATAGATTCCCTCATTTCGATATTTGCATATTTTAAAAACTCACACTGTATTATGCCTATACCTACTTACATGTAACTAGGTTCAAATGCCATTCTACAAACACTTACATAAATGAATCAATAGTTCAATACTAACATAACTCCTAATTATTTGGATATCACCCAACAGCAACATAAAAACTTAATGAAAAATTCAATCTAATTACGGTTTTATATAAAATTGCACAGCAAATTGATAATTATCAGCATTCTTGTTTCAGATTCACGATTTCATGCAAAATGTTCTTAACTAAATAGCGTTGACATAGCATTGAATCAGTCGGCAGCTGATGTTTGACGGTCTCGTACATCTACCGTAGTTACTGTGACACGATTGCAATACGAATCTTCTTGGCAACCGCACCGTCTGACTGCGCCCAGTTGAAGCAAAATGCCGTACTTATTTTGGCCTGCCAATTGAAATATCTGACAGCCTATAGGTAGATCTGCTACATTATAACTTTACACAGCGGTTCGCATTTGTACCAGACGGTTAAGAAGGACAGACAGGCGACATGACGGGAAACTTGTGGAGTTAACTAGTTCAAACTTTGTTAAATGGAATTTTCGCGCCAACTGGATTTGTGAGTGTTTTGAAGGATACAGTGATACGAAGGACTTTTTTGTTTGTGGAGAGTTACTTTGACCAGCAACCATGGATTCGTGGGGGATCTTGAATGTGGACACCGCTGCGATGGCGATCACCAGAGATGACTTTGGGTCCAGTTTTCGCAGGAAACAGATTATGGTAATTATTGTGATAATATAACAGTAATAAATGAATTACTGTTGAGTACCATTAACAATTAGAAAGTCATGTAGGTAAATAAATAAAACCAAATTGCGGTAAAATAAAAGCTATAGGTATTGGTCATTCCCTATTTAGTTAGGACTGTAATTAAAGACGACAGTGAGGAACAGTTTTAAATAATCTCTGACTGGGTGACGGTCACTGATTCATTAGGGTGTAATTAGATTGACTCGTGTTTTAAGTTTTCATATCGTGAATCATATGGATTAACTATTTTCATTCCACTAGTTTGCAAACTTCTAAATCGAATAACGATGGACCTTTTCATCATCAGTCCATGCTATAGGATGTTGTTTCTGCTTTTCTTTTTGTCTTCTTATTTTTACAAACACGCAGAAGGCCACTATTTTGACTCAACAAATATTTCGATGAAACTGTCCTAAGTATATTTATATTTCAATACACGCTCACTTATGGGTCACACTAGTCTGTCATTCTTCCATACAAACGTAGTATGTTGATTACTCGTCTGTTTGACGGTGTACGTTCAAACCTATTAATTATAATTATCGTTTTGACTTGTCATTATCTAGCCCTGTATTGAAGCAGAATTAGGAAAAAAGTATTGGTTTAGAAGTTATGAGCGTTGAAACTTCCATATTTCAACACAAATTTTAGCTCATATTTGGGCGTAAATAAATAACTTATACATAAGTTATTTATTTATATATTTTCATATATTGCATTTTCATACTACATGTAGTATGAAAATGCCAAAATAGAAACCATACAGGGATAAATACATTATTGTAAAGTTCAAATAATTTTATTTTGAGTAGATAAGTCATTTTTCCATAATATCTATACCTACGCCCAAAGGTCTGTTCATGAAATTTTACGCGCTCGTTTTCGTTATAAATCATCGTCTATTTCACTAAAGAAATAAAAAACATATTTAAAAAAAAAAAAAAAACTAGGTAAATAAATACAAAATAAATAAAACTCAATAAATAAATACAAAATAATTAAAACTCAATAAATAAATACAAAATAAATAAAACTCAATAAATAAATAACTTTACTAAACAGCATGCATATTTACTACGCCACCAATAAGTTCGAGTCGTCGACTAGTGGAACTTTAATCCTTGAAATTTTCCATTTCCTCATCATTAATTTTAACCAGAGACTTAAAAGCAGAACTCAAACAGAGCAGATGTTTGATATTGTCCAAAATAAGAAAAAAAAAGACTCTAAACCGCCTTGTGTTTTGATTATGACGACAGCATGTTTTCAGAATCAACATTTTGACTTTAAATGTCCTATTTGTTGCTGAAAATGTAGCTAATATAATACCAACAGAAACAGTGAAATAAATATTAGTTTACACATTAGATTAGACTACGCTGTAATAGAGTTGTCATAATCAGCAGATGCAATGCGTTAGATAGGTAGCTCCTACGAGTATGTATGTGTTCCTTACTTTGATCTATTTCAGCCACAGATCACTATGGCTGTAATTATTGCACGCAAATAAGAATCTTTCGGCTGAAATGATGATGATGATTAATAGGAGGTTTTCTGTTTTATAAGATCAATAATAATTAAAGATCAACTTCTACCTACTTCATTTTCTAGTTTAAACATAAAGAATGTCCATCGCAATAAGAGTCTCCGTTTTTAAAAGTACGTTCTTGACAGATTATTTCGTCGTTAATTAATAAAGTTACAATGTTGATAATTTTGTGCTCCTAAAAGAACTCCTTAATCACCTCGGATGTTCGACGGAAGTCTATTATTAGCTCCGTATCACAGAGTTCCAATTTTTAATTACCATACGCGTTCCATCTCGTTATAAACACCATACCACTCATTATTTAGAATGAAAACCTGATAGAAATACTTAGAAGCCCAGTAATAATAAAAACTTTTTACAAAAAAAACAACCGACTTCCAAAAAAATACACTACAAAGTGAAAAATAACTTTAATTTCGGAAGTCGGTGTCTTGGGTTTTGTGTTTACGTTTTTTGCCACCGACTTCCGAAATTAAAGTTATTTTTCACTTTTTAGTTGTGGTACCTACCCCACACACATTCAAATACCACTACCTGCTACCAGTGACAGGAACTTATCATATCATCTACCTACTAAGTGGGAAAAAAATACGTATTTTGTAGCTAACTCAAAAACTACCCAAGCAAAGTTAATAAAATTTATATGGGACCAATTTGGGAGCCTACCCTTTCAAACAAAAAAAGAATTTTCAAAATCGGTCTACAAATGACGGAGAAATCGGTGGACATACATTAAAAAAAAAAAAAAAAAACAAACATACGCGTCGAACATTATAACCTCCTCCTTTTTGGAAGTCGGTTAATAATATGATCCATGTGAACGCTTTCAATTAAGGTTTAGTTTTTCATGTATAACATAGCTATCACCACTCTTGAATTTCACAAAAGAGTAGTGTAGCTAGGTAGAGAATTGAGTGTCTTTCGCTCGATCTAACGAGTTATCGTAATCTTAAATGCGAAATGAGATAAGGAACATACCTCTGCGTTTAACCAGATGGCTCCATAATGTATCTTTTCTAAATCGTCTTCATAAATCTTTTAGTAAGGCATTGACTAATTGTTATGACTTTGAAATTCTACGTCTGCAAGAATACCTAATAAACAACGGCCAATACAGATACTGTCTGTTAGTTCGTTTACCAGCTGTAGCAATTCAGTACCACTTTGACTTAGGAAGACATTGAATTAATGTTGGTTTGGTTCACTTGCAATTATTTTGCCCGTTCCGCGTTGAGAGCTGAAACCCTATATATTACTTTCCTCTATACCCTATGGGAAAGGATGATAAACTGTCCCTACATAAAATTACCTACATCAAAAATAATTTATTATAGACAATCAAGCTCTTCCTTCGATGACAACTAGCTTTACAAAGGTTGTCTTAAAAAGATCGAGATGGTGTCAAATCAAATTATTTTCTATGCACTTATGAAAAGTAAGAAGCTAGGTGGATGTTTCCAATTGGTCGTTTCTTATGGAAAAGAGCCGGCAAGAAACTCCACGGTTACTGTGTTAAAAATAATTGGCTTTTACAATATTTTCAAATAACAGTGTTAATAGGTATGGGGGGACAGTATAGGCCTTTCAACAAGTACACAAATCTAGAAAAGTGTAAATAATAAAGAGTATTCTATCTATATCTCAGGCTGTTCTTCGAAAGAAAACATTATAAAATCGTTCAAAAGATTAGATATAAAGATTATAATTATGATTCATCGATGAAACTCATGATAACAAATAAGATAAAAAAATACTATCGGGCTATCAGCATAGAAACAAAAACACATTGGTGCCGATTCCCTTGTTCACAAACTAAACTAAATTTAAGTTCAGTGCATCTTTTTCTTTCTATTTCATTAAGAAAAGGACAGAAGATACATTATAGTTTAGTCCTGTCAAATCAATCGGCGCCTGTCACTACTCCATACAAGTTTAGACGTGATTAAAAACTTGCCTACTAAAATTACGTCAATTTACATCAAGCGCTGATTAATTTGACAGGACTAAACTAAAATGTATCTTCTGTGCTTTTTTTAATGAAATAGAAAGAAAAAGATGCACTGAACTTAAATTTAGTTTAGTTTGTGAACAAGGGAATCGGCACCATTGTATCATAAGTCAGTCTATTCTGTAGTACATATAGGGGAATGCCCCATTTCATCATATTAGCGTAGGTATATAACATAAGCTATAGGCAGGTTGACACCCTAAAAATAATCTGAGTAACAATGACGTTAGATTGATTTGTGCCAAACAATTACTTGTTGTGATTATAAGCAGGCTATCAGTCGTGTGCAGGCTATTAAGAAAAGTGCATAAACAATAATTAATATTCGATAATGCAGGATGAGGAAACACAAACGCAAGGTTCCTACGTGCCGAAACCTCCACCTACTCCACCGAGGAGGAAGGTAATGATTGGACCATAAACAAGTTAAGGATGTGCAGTGATTGTGAATCTTTTGACAAGTGCAGAAATTTGAATATGGAAGGCTTTTGTTTTCAAATCATTCCTGAGCTTCATTAGCCATTCAGTATCAATTTTTTTAAGGGAATAGCACAAGATTGCAATAGAGTTGTTTTGTTTATCTTCCATTCACTTACTTGCGTCATCTTCATCTTAGTCTAATAGTAAATGTGGAGACTAATTCTAAATCCGTAGGAATACATCTGTTTATTTCCAAACGGATTAGATTGGCGCCACTTCCATTACACCTTTGGCTTTTCGACGTCACAATATTGACGTACCATGTTCAGATTTGTATCGCAAAATCATATTTAGATCGAGATATGCAATCATTGTTGCATTTGGTGAATTTTGTGTCAGAACTGCAGTATATATCACACAATTATTAGCAGATTTCCCATTTGCTGCCACGTTAAAAATAGTCAAGGTTTTGTATTGTTTTTATTATAAAAGCTTAATTTTTAAACTTCAAACATTTTTGGACGCATTCCTTCTTTGGAAATCATTCGAAGGCAATTTGAAATCCATTCGTTTAGTAGAGTTGTGGAAGCTTCGTGAATGAGACAAGGCATAAATCTTCGTACAAAACTCGTTTTACATCTGTTTCAGATTAGTTATAAGTCTGGCATTATAATTAAAACGTTATTACTGTAGAAATTGATCTGATATACATGATGTTACAACGTGACTGTGACATTTCAAATTAGGAATGGCATGTAATCGTGTTGCCGACAATTTACCGCTAAATTGTTTTAATCAACTTTCGCTCTTAACAGCTAATTAATACAAGTGAAAGTTGTACAAACAGATGATTTATTTTTGTCACAGGAATCAAAACAAATTGTGTCAGTAATAAAATCAACTATACGACTTGATTCTATCTAATAATAATAATGTAACAGAACGATTATTGGAATATAACGATCTATCCACACAACGCGCGATCTTTTGCTCATGAATGACTGAAATTAACACAATGCTCACTTACACGAGCCGAAAAACAATATATTAACAGGAATTATACACAAACAGATCCGCAACTGAGTCACAATCCAGGAAATACCGCCATGCTTGCCAAGTCTGCACAGACATTCAGACAATACATTGTACATAGCTATCACCTCGGCACGGGTATTATATTATCTGTGGCACGGGTATACAGTTGCGTTGACCGAGGACGAAGACTGAAAGACGATTGATTGACTGACAACAAGATTAAAAGATAATTTTGATACATCTCAGATGTGTTGTGTTGATTAATTTGAAAGCGAGCGTCTATGAATAAGGCAGCTGCGATTAGCATTCTTTTTCGCTTCCCCTAAGACATTAGAATTGCCTTTGGGGAGTCCAATTTCTTACGATGATGATTATGAGTTGGGTATCTATCGTCTCTATAATTTTCTATTCATCAGTCAATTTGGACTTTACCCACTAGAACTACAGCTAGAGAGAAAAACAGAAATTGATTTATTCTGCACAAATTAAATGCAAATTCTATAAAAGATTTATGAAATTATTCCTTAGCGATTTAAATTATATCTTACTGGTGCATACAATGTTGGTCGACCAAAGGGCGCGTAGTGACATTTAATGCATCTATGTATATCAATGACTCTATGATGTATATATAAAACTTGGTCTATGGTGTTGACGCACTTGGCTACATAACACAGCAGAAGAAATCCAAATTGGTATCTCCATTAACTATAGCTATTTATAATTATACATTCCTAAGAGAAAGATGTAGAAGTCCGTTTAACTAATCTAAACTACAAAAACTCCTGCCGAAATTTTTTATTATACCTTCAAAGTACATGAGTACAAAGATCTGAATTCCGACTTCGTGCCACGCAGAGCTTTCAAATTTCGCGCTTCTCAAAATTTTATTAAATGAAATAAAATATCAAAAGCCGTCACCATTAATTTTAAAAATTACATCATCATTAGCAGCTGTACGCATTTCTCCAGTCATATCGTGTCATTTTATTTTAAAGAGTAAATAATCAACGAATTGCTGAAATATAAATCGTACACGCTCACTTTCGCCCAATCCCGGATGGTTCCAAAATTAACCTGAGCGTTCCATTTATGCGCTCGACTCGAAGTTTACGTGCGTATCAAGTAAATCTGGAAAGATTTCGGCTAGAAAATCGTATATTTTAATGTATTTTTCGTGATTTATTTAGTGTGTAGTATAAAAATTCGTTATGGATATCCCGACTGATGTTTGGGGGCAGTTGGCTTTGGAAGCCAGTCAAGTTTATTTGACCGAAGGCGGGCAAGTCAGGAGCCCATTCGCTAACACGGTAATTTTATGTAAATGTGTTGTTGTTATTGTTTAGATTATGTTTACATATTTTTAAGGACAGTCCGTGCGTACATTTAACACAAGAGATATCAATACTTTTTCAAATAGGGCGGAATAAGAATGCATTAGGATATATTATTATAACATTAGAAATGACATATAATGACGATAATTTAATTAGACATTACACTTTAAACTACTCCACTCTACTTATGTCTGCAGCTGTGAAAGATAATCATTAATTTCTAATAGTAAGGTGCCAATATGCAGTCACAACGCTAGCCACGAACGAATGACAAATGATTAGAAGTATTATATAACCTAACGTGCTTCCTATTTTGTTTCAGACTATAGAGAAGTTACCTGACAAAGTATTACTGAATATATTTTCGTATCTTACACATCGAGAAATATGTCGAATGGCGACGGTATGCAAAAGATGGCGCATGGTCGCCTACGACACCAAACTTTGGACCCACGTCAGTTTACGACCAGAAATCTCAGGATTACATGTTGGTAGGTTCACAATTTATAAATAGAACCCCTAAAATTAGTAGTTAGACGAGTCTAAAATTAGAACCACTTAGAATTAATAATTTTCTACCATATAAGACATGTTTTGTTACGTTGCAACCCCATCGAATAAGGTTTTATTTTATTTTTTATTATCTGTGATGTTGACATAATACTTTCAAAAGTTACAAATAGATGGCGTTAGTATCACAAATACTGAAATCATTTTTTATGGCGCCAAAATCAACAAAGGGATAAGCAGAGGCATAATAAATTGTTTTAAGAACAGTTCGTCTAATAGTCTAATATGGTATTAAAATCCTAAGTTCAAATAAAATGACTCCAACTCTGTATTTATCTTCTTAGTAAAATATGATTTCTGAGCTACATACAGTCCTTTCACATAATTATAATAATTTACCTCTAACAGCAAGTATAAAGATCACTAGATGTTACGAAATTCAGCCCAAATTTTTCAGGCATAAATTACTTCATGATTAATTAATCAATGAAATTTATTTCGATTTTCAGGATCACTGGAGTCCCTTCTAGCACTAATATCGATTAGGTTTGGGCCTTCTTTGCGGTACATTGAGCTGCCTATAGAACTGATCACGCACACCGTTCTTCACGAGCTTGCTGCGAAATGTCCTAATTTGACGCATATGCTGCTCGATTTTAGTACTGGTAAGTCGGTATTAATACAAAGACCCATACTAATATTATTAATTAGAAATAATTTTATCTCATTATTACCTTCTCACGCCTAAACCACTGAATCGATCGTTAGACAGATAGGTAGTCTATGGGACCAGTACCCTAATTGCGTAATGCACGATCAATCACGATTTAAAACAGATTGCTAATCCATTGCTTCATAAGTTGGAAAAAAAAATCTGCTCAACAACGTAAATAACGCAATGAAATGGACGTAGACTATTTTTCAGTAGCGTAGCTAGTCCTTAATCATGGGCCCTCTATCAAAATTTGTTGGGGGTCCTTTTTACCTGACTGTTATGAAGGTCAAAACTTCAAAAGAAAAGTATTGGTTTTTACAAAATCTTATACTATTAAACGAGCAATATAAGTACCTATATATATTTGTTTGTTTAAATATTTGTCCTCACGTTCTCGAAATCGGCTCTACCGATTTCGATGAAAGTTGCAATATAGGAGTTTACGGGGCGAAAAATCGATCGAGCTAGGTCTCATATCTGGGAAAATTAGTTTTCTTCGTATTTTCATCTGAGCAGAGCTCGGTCGCCCAAAGTCTAGAACAAGATAATGAACAATGACATATTGGCATTATTGACATTAGAATAATGACATGGCAGCATGGAATTAGTAAGTACCTACTATCATGGCAGTATGGAATTAGTAGGTACTATCCTATACTATTAAGTAAATGAGTATTCTCTATTTTCACCAGAGCAGAGCTCGGTCGCTCAGGTACTATTTATAAAAAAATAGCATCCTGACTCAGAAACTTAAGCTGTCATTGTGACTTAACTAAGAGAATGCAAGAGCGAGCTAGAAGAATTGGACCACTCCTGTAGCATGAAACCATTATAAGTCATAAATAAATTACGTAATTTTTTATATTTTCATTAGTTACTCATTCATTATGGGCCTCTTACCTCTTATCAATAAGGATTTGAGGGTTTGGATAATATTTTGCGATTATTTACTTACACACGTCCGGGGGGCCCCTGTAGCTTGAGGGCACCGTGTCATTGATAGGGCGGTAGCTTTTTTTTTTTGAACTGTTTTTGTTTTCTCGCAGTTTTGACCACTAAGGTCTTGGCTGCTTAACCGGACTTTCTTGTGGGTGCCTTAAGCTAGCTACTACACTCGAAGCCTCCAGCCAGGGGCAAAAACTATTCTAAATTAAAATTAAGCGAACGCTCGCTAAGGGCACCCCCTGTGGGATACGAACCTCGGCTTAGGGCGTCGCTGGGGGGAGGACAGCAAGAAGGGACAGGCTGGATCAAAGTTAGATTTTTATCATGATTATTATGCGGGGTATTTAAAGCTACGTGCTCAGCTGCAACAACTGCTGGCACCTCGTTTTCAAACAAGGGTCGGGGGGCGTATTATTTACTCGGGGACGCGGTCGCGATCGCAAAGGACCTTGGCGGCGGGGTCGGAATGACGGGAGGCGTCTGTATTTGTGCACTGTGCTGGTGGCCCTATTCTTCTCCTGGAGGAGTATTATGGTGTCATCTGGGTCGGAAAGGTCGGCGGTAGCTACGCCCCTGCTACTTTTTATCCTGGATCGCAAATGAAGTCACCAGCCAGCAGCTATAGTTTACGATAAATGTACCTACTTATATATTATAGTGTAATAGTTTGCTTACCAAAGGCAGATTAGTTAGCCTGTATCTTTTTTTCTTAAGATTAGACGGCTTGCTGAGCGCAGTAGTTAGTGGTGACTTTTTGCAATACGTGTTGCTTGTTCGATTCCTGCATGAAGCAAAATATTTATAAAGATTATGTTACAATAATTATTTATTTTGGTTATGCATAGGAAATTACGCGTTTTGTATTCAATACTGCATTTACGATAGAAAATAATATATATGACGTACAAGTCTCGAATCAATAAGTAGGTAATGCTTTTGAGAGTTTATCGACATCAACTTTTCTCATTGGTAAAAATACTTATAACTTTCATCCCAAAGGATCTACTTTTATTTTTATTTCTATATTTTCTTTTATTTTATTTAATATTTTTTTAGGATTATTCCCTTATATTTTTACTATTGGGATATAAATTTTCAAAAATTATTTCTTAGTAACCCATATAACCCACCCCCCATGTCATCAAAAATAAGCAAAGCATAGACCCCCCGCCCCCCTATAGTGCTTACGTAACACTTGAACAGTCCCAATATAAGAACCTTTTTTTGAATATAGAACCGTATTTACACCATAGACTAACATAATGGAGATTGAAACCTCATTCTTCCCTCATCTTCCAGCCATGCAGCTGCACGACTTCTCAGAGATGCAAGCGTTTCCCACAAAGCTGCGGTACCTCTGCATCTGTCTGTCTGAGGTCATCTTCATGGAGGGCTTCATGAGGAAGATCTACAACTTTATCAACGGTCTGGAGATTCTGCATCTTATTGGTGAGCTAACTGTGCGACTGTAGCCTTTATTTTGTCATGTTTAGATATAAAAATTAAAAAGTTATTCAAACTAGGCTGAGAATCAGCACTTTTCGAACATCAAAATTACATAAGACAGTCTTCCAAAAACGCCCACCCTTCACCACGTCCTAGTGCTTTAGCTGAGAAGAAGAAGTGGCGCAACAAACTCTCCAGCAGCACCTCTGTAGTAGACCTACCAAAACAAAAAAAGAATCATTAAAATCAATTCATAATTGGCGGAGTAATCGCGTAACAAACATACAAAAAATAAAATAAATCATACAGTTGAATTGAGAACCTCCTCCTTTTGGAAGTCTGTTAAAAATGCGGAGTGAACCGGTAATAGGTCAAAGCATTACCACATTTACCATACACTTTTACAACTCTGTGCTCACAAGGTTGAAGCACGTAAAATCTCATGGATTCACTGGCGTCTGTCGATATCCAAGTTATATTTTGACTAGCGCCTAGTGAATTCCTCCCTATTGCATAGATTACGCTGACAGAACTCTCTCCATCTCTCTCAGGCACATACGAGAAGGTTGAAGAGGAAGAGGAGGAGATATACGAAGTCATCAACGTCCACAAACTCAAGTCTGCCACCCCCAACCTTCGCGTCATCAACCTGTATGGCATCAACTTCGTGGATGACTCCCATATTGATGCGTTCAGCTCTAATTGTATTCAGGTAATGTTAATTAATCAATTTCTAATCATAACGGCTCCCGCAGACAGGCACGACGCGGCTCTAGTAAAACAATTTCTATGAAAATTTCACGGAAATTGTTCTACCGGGTGTTGCGTCGCGCCATCGCGTCAGCCCTGTCTGCGAGAGCGTTAATCAACACTAATATTACAAAAACGCGAAAGGAATTCTGTCTATCTGTTCTGTTACTTTTTACGCCTTAACGGATTTCAAAGTTTGGCATACAGGTAAAGCATGTCCCGGGACAGTGCGTGTCGGACCACGCACAAGGAAGGGTTGCGTAGTTGGGATAAATTTATCCCAAAAACAAACTTAACTTTGTAGTTGAAAAACATGTTCTCTCATACGGAATGTATGGGAGAACATAGTTTATATAAGTTGGTCGATAATGGTGCCGATTCCCTTGTTCACAAACTAAACTAAATTTAAGTTCAGTGCATCTTTTTCTTTCTATTTCATTATGAAAAGGACAGAAGATAAATTTTAGTTTAGTCCTGTCAAATTAATCACCGCCTGTCACTACTCCATACAAGTTTAGACGTAATTAAAAACTTGCCTACTAAAATTACGTCAAGCGCTGATTAATTTGACAGGACTAAACTAAAATTTATCTTCTGTCCTTTTCTTAATGAAATAGAAAGAAAAAGATGCACTGAACTTAAATTTAGTTTAGTTTGTGAACAAGAGAATTGGCACCAATTACTCGTTAACTTACAGAGCCTACTTAGCTGTGATAGTTTTCCTTTTAATTTCGTTATATAAACTACTGCCGTGATTTTTTTCACATATCCAAAACCAACCATTTAGCTGGCAGGGGAGATACTTGACTCTAACAAAAATTAGCACTTTAAAGCTTAATATTTCGCAAACGGATCCCTGAATACAAACATGGCCTTGTCCTTGTTGACTACGGAACCCTTATAGGATCACTTCGCTGTCCGTCCATCAGTCTGTCAAGATCCTTTTTCTCAGGAACGCGTGGAGGTATTAAGTTGAAATTAATTTCAAATACGTAGGTCTCTTGGAACTCTAAAAAAATCAAGTTTCTAAGTCAACGCAATAAAAAAATACGGCCATTTATGCGACATACATTGATACTCGCAAATAAATCAAAACCTACAGGGTACTTCCCGTTGACTTAGAATCATAAAATTTGGCTGGAAGCAAGGTCTCACAATACAAGTAAAGGAAAAAGTCATTTGTAGATATAGCGCGCAAAAAAAAATACAATCTTACATTTGCAGTTGGAGAATAGACCGTGACGTATATCGATGAATGGGAGAACATGTTTTTCAACTACAATGTTAAGTTTGTTTTTGGTATAAATTCATCTCAGCTACGGAAACCTTCATTGTGCCTAGTCCGACACGCACTTGCCCAGTTTTTTTTGTTTCATCGTGTTTGATATCGATTCGATATCAATCTCGTCTACGGAGTTTGGCTAGCTAATTTGATTTGACCCTGTATAGGTATTTACTTTGTTAATCCTACAAATATTGCACTTCTGTTTACAGCTGGAGTGCCTGGCGGTAAACTTCTGCAACAAAGTGACGGGCTCCACCATGAAGACACTGTTCCAACGCTCTAGGAGGCTCACCTGTCTGCTCATGAATGGATGCAGTAAGTTTTACTCACTTATTTTGTAGAAAAAAACCAGTATAGAACCAAGTTTAAGATAATTAATTGATTCAGGCGTAACCTTGCGGAAATCCATTATAAAATACAATAGACGTGGATATATTTAGTAACTTGTTCCGCTTAGCTATTTCTAAAGAGCCATAAAAAACTCCTGAAAGAAATCGACACGTGTTTCACCTCTCAACGAGGCATCCTCAGGATGACGATGGACTTGTTGCGAACTTGAACATGACATGTTGCCACACCGAGCGCTGAGTGCAGATTCTGCACTCAGCGCTCGGTGTAATAATAATATATTATTTTTTGAGATATAAGCAAAAAAAAAAAGATTCAGTACTGTTTTTGCATCTGAGTCGAGGTGTTGGTGTGAATTTAAAGTTCATGACAACCAATTTTATTCCACACGTTTTTAGTCGCGATTAAAAATAGTCAGATTTAGTTAGAAAATCTAAATTTTTGGTGAAAAACGTCAAATTTAGAATAGCAAAATTGCCATTTTCACTAAATTAATATCTCAGTACCATCTTAGTGCTGTCAAACTAAAATATAGTTAAGTTGTACCTATCACTTTAGTCTATTTCAGAATGGGAAATCGTCGTTTGACAGGAATAAATTAAATTTTGGTGATTTTCAAGTTTAGAGGCATTTCTGACAAGAGAATCGGCACCATTCTCAATACTTTTATTGCATGCCACATGTAGGTATTTTTGGGTGGTAAACTTATAATGAGATCATTATGGACCCTGTCGGGCACAGCAAATAAGTGAGTCAGGAGAGAGGAAGCATTTGATAATTATACAAAATTAAGTTAACATTACTTAGCAAAACTACTATATTTTAATAATGATGTAGCTATTGGTGCCGATTCCCTTGTTCACAAACTAAACTAAATTTAAGTTCAGTGCATATTTTTCTTTCTATTTCATTAAGAAAAGGATAGAAGATAAATTTTAGTTTAGTCCTGTCAAATTAATCAGCGCCTGTCACTACTTCATACAAGTTTAGACGTGATTAAAAGCTTGCCTACTAAAATTACGTCAATTTACGTCAAGCGCTGATTAATTTGACAGGACTAAACTAAAATTTATCTTCTGTCCTTTTCTTAATCAAATAGAAAGAAAAAGATGCACTGAACTTAAATTTAGTTTAGTTTGTGAACATGGGAATCGGCACCATTTTCTGAGATGAACTAATAGCTTTAATATAAACAGGTACCTATCTAATAACGCTGGGCTAGGTTTCTCTGCCACTAGTTTTACAGCAACATATGCCAACATCAGTGATCAAAGAGTCACATTCGGTGAAACTTGCTAAAACTCCAACCTCATTTCCGCCAGGTCTCCAATCCGAGCACGTAATGCAAGTGGAATGGGAGAAGTCTTCGATCCAGGAGTTGGACGTGACGGCCACGGACTTGTCGACGGAGTGCCTCATTGACATGCTGACCAGGACACAGAACCTCAGGTTCTTGAGCGCCGGACAGATCAACGGGTTCAATGACTCTGTGCTGAAGGCTTGGGTGGAGGCTGGTACTGCTAGGTAAGGTTTTATTAATGACTTTAGCAGTATTGAATCTACATATTTCAAAGTTTTTCCCCTGAGTGAACTTTCATCCGAGGAAAAAACGAAGCGGTTTTTGATAGATTTAAAGTTATTGTTTTTTTAGGGCATTACAGTTTACTATTTTGTCTTATTGTTGTGCGAATTTCAGAAGAAATGCGTCTTTTTCTTCTGAATCCATATTCTCACTATGGATCAACTATCTTTCTCCTTCAGGAACCTGGTAGGCTTGGATGTGGACTCGTCAGACAACTTGACAGACGAGGCTCTGCACCGCTTCCTGTCGCGTCACGGCAGTCAGCTGCACGGCCTCGTGCTCAGCGGGATGCCGCACATCACTGACCAGCTGTGGCAGAGTGTGCTGCAGCTACTTGTTAACGCCAAGTAAGTGATAAAGGATTCCATGACTTCGCTTAGCCAGGTCTTTACTAAAAAAGTCAGAAGTAAATATAATCTCTAGTGATATAATTTAGTAATATTTCTGTTCCAATAACTGAATTTGAATGAGTGTGGCCTTGTAGATAGCAAAAGAAAATAATATAAAGGAATCAGTCTAAATAGTTCGCGTTTGGTGGTATAGGGCCGAGCAGAGTCCCTTGAAGAAGCCCATTTTAGAATAATATTGTAGTCAGTTTTACCTATTTTGTATTTTCCTAAGATCATAATATGGTCAGCCACCTGCAAGAATTAGCGTTATTTACATGCTATATTATCACGGTAAGATTGCGTAAAGGTGTTAGCATTTAAACGCTAACCTACGCGAATATGTTACTGTTGCAATGTAATGTGAAGCAAACGCTTGAGAGAAGTGACGTTATACAAAATTAATCTTTATAAACGTATTTTGTTTCAGAATTCTTATCATGGGCACACAGGAACGTCTTGGCATCAATATCCACGTTGATCAAGTAAGTTTTCTAATCTACAGCAGATTTACGGTTGCGAGATATTGCTGCTATAATTTCACAAGGAAACGAAATTTTTTAAGAGAAAACTTCTTTAGGCGCGTTGGGCAATTTTGAGATGGGAATGGAACTAAACCATTGATTTCGCGACACTGTTACGACACCAGCTTTTACCATTATAAAGACATCAACGCGTTGATTACCGCGGTGCGTGGAGTATAAGACATCAACGCGTTGATTACCGCAGTGCCGATTTTTTTTCAAGTTTTCACTTCTGCAATGCAATCTTTGAAGAAAGTTTTTGTATGCATTTTAAATGTTATCAAACTGCATCGTTCCCTATTCTAGCTTTTGGAATCAATACACATCCCTTTTATAGCCTTTCGAATTAGTAATTACATAAGATATTCAAAATCATAAATCTGTCTTTTCAGTTGATGGACGGCATAGCAAATAGCTGTCCCAACCTGGAACGTCTGGAACTGCGCTGGGATCCAGAGAACTTGCGTTTTAGCGACAAGAGTCAGAAGGCTATTGATATCCTGCGCGTGAAATGCCTGAAACTGAAGTGTTTAGTGCTCAGGTGAGTAACGTTGCATTCGTTTAGCATTGTATGGAGCCCTTCGTGTGCAATTTAATAATGCGTTCAGAAAACTGATGGGGCTGCCATGGCGTTGCAGTGCGTCAGGGATGTTTGCTGCGGCGCGTGTAGATTGTTTTTATACTATAATGCGCAAGCGCGCTGCATCAATGGTGGCACGAGTCATGGCCAGCCCCAACAGGGTTCTGACAATGATAGCTGACAGAGTGGACTGTCCTTATATAATTAAATGTTGTCAGTTACATGTGTCACCGGATTGTGTTGTTTACTAACACGTAGTTCTAAAGATATTGTTACTAACCCTCTATGAGTCTTGGCTCGAAATAATGTTTTTTAATTTAATTTAATTAATGCAGCATTTTTTAGCCTGTGAATGGAGCATGCAGGATCCGCTTGCTAACGTATACTTTCATCGTTGTCTTTAAGTGAGATCTACATACAACCTGATGAGTTTTAGTCGTCAGGTAGGTACCTACATAAAGCCAAGAAAATCGTTCCGACTTAGAGACAAGTATTTTCGAGTATTATTAGAAACTTCTTGTGTAGTTTTATCAAATGGACGATCTTTGCGGAAGGCTAAGATCATCTTTTTGATAAATATCCTAAACGTTAATAGCACCAGGATGCAATATAAACAAGAGTAGGAGTTCTAGATGCGAGCAATTGTAGAACTCAAAGACTACCTTAGTTCTTTTGGTTGGACTTGCTACAGCTAATCATGCCTGCTACAGCATCCTCGGATATGTATCGTGTGTCAATTTCAAATATGTCTGAATAAGAGATATTTTCTTCTTCCTCAGTGACGGTCGCTACTACGAAATCGTGAAAGCTAACTTCGAGCGCGCTGATCGTACGACCGTAGTTCGCACTTCGACCAACTGCCACGTTTCCAACTACCACCTACTGTGCAACTACAAGGATCTTGTATTCAACTAAAGCGTTCGTATTTGTACATCATGTATTTATATTGTTATTGTTTTTAAATAAATGTCTCTTTACATAGTATTCGTGTGAAATTATTTCTTAGGTAGTTTATAAGATGGTGATAGTGAAAAGTTACTTCTACATGCTACGTGCTATTGTCTTTTCATTAGGCGTTCCGCTAGGTGAATGTCTAGGCCCCTTGCTAATTCAAGTAGGTAATTATTAGTTAAATGCATGTAATATGGAATATGCATTACAATTTTCCGAAAGCACAGGTATTATAAAAGGTAGGTGCTGAAGCTGTAGTTTTCTGATGATAGAGATAAGTAAGCATTCACGTTACGAAACTGGCTACACGAATCGATAAAGCCAAACAAGAGGCTGTTTTAAAATTATGCATAATTTTATTTGTGAGTTCTATGAATCTATATTTATCCTCATTCGGAGGGTTGAACAGGAAAGTCAAATAAATATACAAAGCATTTTTAAATTTCTTAAACAACTTCTTGGTATGCTATAAAAATAGAATATCCAAATAGTCATAGCGACCTTTGAAACTAGATTTAATGCTCTTGCTACAGGCAGGAAATCAAAATTCCATAGCAGTTTTTCATACAATCCAATGTTAGAGACACACGCTCATGCTGTTTGAACTCACCTACCAAACACTACAAACAATTATGTACTTAATCATTTTCAGTCTTACCAAGAGGTATCATGGAACCGAGTAATTGGTGTGGAGGGCAAATAGGCAGTCGCTACATGTAAAATATTGGTATTCTGCTGCACCTGGTAAGAATGGAAGCCCACCCAAATATAGCTGGGAAAAGGCTAGGTAGAAGTGGCAATTACTGTCCAGTGTCGATTATACATTTTCTCGGGACTTGAGGTCAAAAATTCTAAGTAGGTACCGTACCTATGTAGTTAAAAGCTATTTGTATTTCGTTAGGTGTGAAATTGTTAGCAATGATCAATGTACCCACTATTGACTGCTGAACCTATGAGGTAGGTATACAGTGCGAGTCTGCATATCGCATGTGCACATAATTATCGAAATGACCATATTAAGCTTAATTTTATAGACGGAAAAAATATTTAAAAAAACCTTTTTTTTTTGTCCTGTTTGGCGTCTTACAGAGAAATTTTACGATTATTGTAAAATTTTATTTAAAAAAAAACAGTTTTGCTAAAAAAAAAAAAACAATTTTATTTTCAATTGAGGGGTAGTTTCTTTTCCACAATTTTTATTTTACGAGGATGCCTAATTACTTCCAATAATTATGGAGTTTGTTTCATTGCGATAGATCATTTAGTTTAAAAGTTATACGTTCCGCCTGAGCCGAGCATGCAAGCGAGAGCGCGGAACAAGCGATAGAGAGGCACGATCGGCCTAAGCGTTCGGCTTGTGACGTTATCACGTAAAATTATCGTCCGTAAACCGACTTTACAGACAACCAAATTTTTTTTTTAATTTTTTTTCCGTCGATAAAATTAAGCTTAGATTCCCTCATTTCGATATGAGCACATTATAAAGACACACTGTGCTAACTAAGTCCTACCTACTTTCAATCAACTTAGGTATT
Organism: Agrochola litura; assembly: GCA_949152395.1. NCBI lineage: Eukaryota > Metazoa > Arthropoda > Insecta > Lepidoptera > Noctuidae > Agrochola > Agrochola litura. The sequence continues at coordinate 17,390,636 of OX424513.1, read as the reverse complement.
TCGGACCTTGTGGTTGCAGCAAAATATTGGTTGATACAGGGCTTCGTCATTAATTAAATACCTACTTAGTGGGTTTTCTCAATGTTATTATTATGTTGACTATTGACGTACCAAGGAGTTCAATGTTTTTGTTTTGGTAAGCTGGTGCTTCTCCAATATCTTACTGATGATTTTAATATTGTTTATTGAAGATGCGATCAATGTGATGATGCTAACCGACTTCTAAAAGGAGGGATCAATTCGAATGTTTATATTATTGTTTTTTATGTGTTTGGGCATAACTCCGTCATATATCTATGTAGACGAATTTGCAAAATTCTTATTTCGTTTCAAAGGTGACCACATTGTCATCAAGTCAGGATCTGATGATGGGATCGTGGAGAAATCGAGGGAACTCTTCAAATATTATAGGCACACCCATAGCGATTTGGGTATTTTTTATAGTAACTCGTGTAGTTGGTTTCGGAAAGCACCATTTGGTGAAGTGGAACTGATGATGAAGACCACAGATGGCCACCGGAACTACTCAATAATAAGTATTGCACGGGTTGCGATTTGATTACTGTAATATGGTTGCGAAGCAATTTATGCTCGTCACAATGCATATGGAGATAGAGAAGCTGATGGTGGAGTACCAGGAGAACACCTCAACGATTAACGTCCCTGCATCGAGAAAAGCAATATTTTGTAAAAGGTGATGAGCAGTTGACATTAGGCTATTGTAACTTAGATAAATTACAAACTGACCTACTAAAAAGCGAGAAATAAAAACTATTTTACAAAAAAAAAAAACAACCAACTTTCAAAAAGACACTACAAGTGAAAAATAACTTACATTTTCGAAATTCGGTGGCAAATAACGAAAAAACTAAACCAAAGACACCGACTTCCGAAATTAAATTTTTACTTGACTGTGGCAGCGCTTGCTTTAGTGCATGCGCGGTGATGTGCTGGGTTTTGGCGCCATTCATACGTTTTGTAAATTTTTCTTACTCTTTTAACTTTGATCTTTTATTTAGTAGGTAGGTAGGTTCAATCCCAATGTATGAGAATTTGAGAGTAGATAAAGTAAATAGATAGATAAATAGATCACTTTAACTAAATCTAGCACTCCTTGTGATTGTACTTTTACTGTCAAAACAAAAATCTGGCGAAACGAAAATCCGACGAAACAAAAATCTGTCAAAACGGAAACAACCGCGAGAATAGACCGTGCGGTCAGTTTGTTTTCATCGGCTCAACTGAGATGAGCCTTTATTTGTGATTTAAGCTAGTGTTTTATCTCAAAAATAATGACGCTGTCTCTTGCTAACGAGCGTTGGCGCAAAATCGGCGTTGCGTTTCTGTTCACGATAAAATATCAAAGATTTACGATCGTTTGGCATACAGTGTTCAATTTGACAGAATTTTGAATTACGTCGACATTCACGCAAACCAGCGACATATTTCGGCAGGTTTATCGATGCTTACCTTTGTAGATCTTGACTCAGTGTTGCATTGTACCCACCAGTAGGGATATGGTGACGAGGACAACGGGACAGCTTTACGGTTTTGACAGCTGGTTGCCGCGAAAAGAATAAAATAGCCCCCATTTACTCGATGCGAGTTTCTTGTGACAAACAAATGACTTGCTTCGTCTAAACACTATTCAGAGTTCAGACGGTGAAACACTTATTGTGGCTTCAATTTACGGTATGCTACCGGCAATTAAACAATCGCAAGGTTTAAAATCAGGCTGAAGATAAATAAATATTCTATAATATAAATTCAATATGTATATGTATAACAACTTAGCTGTGTTAAGCGATAAAGTTCAATCGGCAAGGTCAACGACTTCTGCTAGAGGTCAACCGTTGACGCCTCTGTTTTGATTTTTATCATTCAAACTATTGACGTTTTTGTACTCATTTTATTTAATAATCTGACAGCTGAGTTAACAGGACCAAGAATAAAAGGTAGGTATTTTATTTACTTTGGTGGGTCGATTTTTTATACTGGCAACCTTTGAAATAAAATGAAATGTTTATTTTATACTAGTAGGTCTTTTAAGACACGTTTGCAAGTCAGTTTGGTAAAAAATTTAAACTAGATGGCACCGGCATTCCTAGCGAAACACTTGTAGTAAGGTCTGGCGATCAAAAGTTTTTACCCCGGCGCGGCAAACTGCAAAATATGAAGTAGTTTCAAAATCATAGGGAAAAACTGAACAGTGTTCTGTATTAGCTCCCACGGAAGAATGATGACAGTGGGAAATGGGAGGACGTTACAATGGAGAAAAGCAACGGTACACATGAAAAAAATGTATCGTATGGATGGCGGGAATAGGATAAATATTTAGAAGGATTCAGAGAGGGAACTGGCGACAATGCCAGCAGGATGTCGTGAAACAAAAGCGATTTCACACACTCATCGACATTTAATGCAATAACCGAGACTTCGTTAAAACTATATTATAGAGAAACAAATAACATATTTAAATGTGTAGTCATTCAAACCAACAGTTGTCCATAATATCATCATCGTGTCGTACCTTGTACAAATAGAAAAAACACACTTACTACTAAAATAATAGTTTATTTACAGTTCATTATGGGAAAAAATTACTATTTTTATATTTTTTCATTACATATTACCTCCAAATATTATAAGCTATTTCTAAATACCTTAACTATTTACAAATAGCTTCATGTTTTTCGTCTAATATTTTCAAAAACAGTTCCAATATTAGGATTTTTATCGAGTACTTGTAATTTTAAAGTCTGGAACGTGTACAAGACAGGAGACATCAACAAAAGTAAGCATCGAGTAACCACTAAGCTTATACTAAGTAACCTCACACAGCATTATTGAGAAAAAAACCATGCATCACAAGACAAAATTTAAACCTTAAATCACAGGTATATCGATCTGATTTAAAATAAAAATAAAAAAAAACAATAACTTACTATACAAATCGAAAAAGTTACCACTCAAATTAGTCTGTTTCCAAATTGATACTGAGTTTAATCTAAGTGGTACGCGCTATGGTCGCCTAGTTTCGAGCGAGTCATCTGACGCCCTCGCCCAGTAGCAGCTCTGGATCTTCCTCGAGCAGCAGGTTCTGGTTGTTAGTGTTTTCCTCGTTGCCCTCATTCTCTTTGTTACCATCCGTTTCTATTTTGTATAGTATGTCGTGACACAGAGGACACCTGTCTTGAACGTACAACCATTTCCGCAAACAGACACCGTGGAAGTAGTGGTTGCAGCGAGTAATCTTCGCCGAGTGCATTTCTTGATAACATATCGCGCAAACGTCATCTAATCTATTCAACTGGTCCGCTGAAGCCTCTCGTAACGAGTTGATCTTATTGACGGCAGTTCGGCGCTTCATGAACACGGACCAGCCGGCTCGCGCCTCGCACCAGATATTAAAGTAGGCGTGTATGCACATCATGACCGCGCGGATAGCTCCCCCAGACTCGAACAACAAGATCCACGCACCGTTGAAGAACAAAAATATACCGAAACAAAACTCTATAGTGTTCCCGAAAGCACGTATGTAATACACATAGTCGTCGAGCTGCTCCCAAAATGTACTTCGATACGCGTCAATTAAAAATAGGGAATAGATCATAAGGCTGACGATCACTTTGACTATAACCTCTATGCTAAACGCGCTCACAGCTAATAGCCACGTGGAAATTGTGTGTTGCGACCACAGGTAAACAAGTAAAGAGATCGGAAACATTATTAGGAATGCACACACGCCCAGAGCTCTGACGTGCCTGTGTGTACTTGGATTGTGCGATGCGCTCAAAGACATCAGCATAGGGTTCACAATGTTGTGCAAAAAGTGCAAGAGAGCTGTAAACAGCAAGCAGAAGTTCCTACACAGTCGTATGAACCTCTTCTCAGGATTCAATGATGTTAATCCTGTCTGCAACGCAAGTATGTAGAACAGGATAGCAGACACTGTTCCTATACTTTTGTCTTCTTCTTCGTCCGTTAACAGAATCCATTGGAAGAAATTACCAATATAGTGGCAAAAGAATGAGATCACAGAAGTCATGCCGAGCACGGCAGTTATTGTCTCGCATCCAGTTACTAGCAGCGATTTGGTCATCGAAGCTAGCGATTGAACAGCAAGTAAAGTAGAAACTTTCAGGCCCTCTTCGGCCTCCTCGTCATAATTGTCCACGAGGAGCATCAGGGCGTGTTCAGCGACACGCAACACCCAGAACACCCGCAACACGCACGGAACATTTAACCGCATCCATTCTGTTTCCACGAGTGCTGACAGTCCGTAGTTGCTGACGAACAACCGACCGTGCTGATAGCCCGCGTACACCACCTGTATCACATTGTACGCTGATGACCACAGCACGTACTTCACCAACAAAAGAGGTAACAGCGTGGAGAATACCGGCGAGTGGAGTAGAAGATTCGGTGGAACCGGCAACATCGCTAGGAACGAGGGTGCCATGAAGCTGATCGGTAAAAGCTTCTGTATGGTCGAATGTCGGGGCCCGAGGTGGACATACTTGAATATAACAGCCAGCAAGAACTGTATAGCGTAGTTTTGTATGACCAAAATACCTGGTCCATCGATGTCGATGAGGTTTTTAACGTTTAAATTTAATATGTCTTCTAGGATGCTGGTGGAATGGTGAGGTGAGTGTTCGACTAGCGTTAAGGCCTGCACCTGTTTGATGGCCGAAACATTGGTCCAATAGGACACAAAGACTAGGCCGACAGACGTCAGGTAGAGGTACACGATGATTAGATGCTTCGTGTACAGTACGAATATGCAGAGTGCTGACATACATCCTGGAAAAGAAGAAAATACCAATGTTAATACTTGGAAAACTAGAACTTTGTGAAGTAGAGTAGATGAATGTTTCCGACTTATGAAGAATCTTAAGACCCTAATCATTGTCAAGTAATTATCTTGTTATGGTGACTATTCACGACACGTAGAATTTATCATAACATGTGAATGAATGACAACAATAAATTACATTATTATTATGATGATTACGTAACAAAGGTATTAGATTTTGGCCATGATTAAGTTAAGTCTATTAAGATTATGCTCCGCGTCACTACTACTACTTTTGAGGTCGTGACCTTATAAATCTACTTAACAGTTGTAAATTCTACAAATTCCGTGTAGGCAGATACTTTTACTACCAAGGTATAAGTGGCAGTTATAAATGTTTTTTATATATTTTTCTGGTCATTATCTCCCTAGCCATGAAGTGGGTCTCTTTGGGGGAATTTCGCCAATGAAACTGCATATCTAAACCACGTTCAGCTACATTGGTTAAATTCGCCTTTAGTTGACTCAGGAAACCAATGGGATGATGACCTGAGCATATCGGGGTTCTATAGTAACTAGGTAGCTGAAGGCAGCTCCCAATCTGTTCATGTCAAATAGAACAAAGCGATAGAATTTGCAAAGCTTATCAATAGAACTAATAATAAGGCAGATTAGAAGACTCCAATCTCCCTGTGTGATGTGCCTCAAGTGAAGATAGGACCTTAACTTGAAAAAAGGATACTTCATGAGTCGTGTCTGTTGTATTATAAATGCAGAATGTTATAATTTTTGTCTTATCGCACATCTGGCAGTGACATAGTTTGGTGTTTCATAATTTGATGTGTTAATGACTGCATTATAAACTTCGGGGTCAAGGTAAGTTATGAAACGTTAACTTTTTGTTATCATTTTAAGAGAATTGTCTGAAACCAGTTCTAAAAAGTTCTAAGTAATACTTTTTGTTACCTACTAAAATGATTGCCAACTAGTTCAAGGGTTGATCGCCAAAAATATTTACGAATCTTAAAAAAGTAACTATCTGTACTGTTGAAAAAAAAAAACGTTCTAAGGAAGCTAATAATTTTAATAACTCTGTTAGTTGGCATGTTAAGGGTTAAATCAATTAAAGGCGGAAGCAAGAAGGTGAAATAAAATACATGACCCTCTAATAGACTATATAGTCTGCTGTTTGCATGATTCAGATCTACACAAATAACGCTTCTTTATCGAGCAGGTAGCAGTAATCTTCGTCTACTATTTTTATCTTTATTGTTTTGTACAAATTAATACAGGTAAATCCAATTTCGATTGCTCATTTTTCGAGCAACGAAATAGATTGCTTACTCATTATTTATCAGTATAGTATTGCTACAGAAGTTTATGGGGCAGCGCATGTTCGGGTTCGGCATAATTCGGCCGCACGAAATATATAATACGATGATGCTCAATCATACCGACCCGAACATATGAGAGAGGCTATAAAATGGAGGAGAGGTACCAAAATTGTGCAGAGAAAACATACACAACAAAACCGCGTAGTTACAGCAGACGGAGCATAGTAGTCGAACATGAAATGAATCAATAGCATCGCGGAGGCATGGAAGACCAAGGTGAAGACGGTGGGACGTTTGATCTTTCAGATAGGAAAGGGCATCACATCTACCACAAGAAGTACCACGTACAATGAAGGGTTCCGTAGTTGGGATGAATTTATCCCAAAAACAAACTTAACTTTGTAGTTGAAAAATATGTTCTCCCATACGGAATGTATGGGATGTTTTTGCAACCGCAAAGTTAAGTTGGTCGATTATTACGCGTTAACTTGTAAAGCCTACTTAGTTGTGATAATTTTCCTTTTAATTTCGTTATATAAACTATTGCTGTGATTTTTTTCACACATCCAAAACCAACCATTTAGCTCGCAGGGGGGGGGACACTTGACTCTAACAAAAATTTGCACTTTAAAGCTTAATATTTCGCAAACGGATCCTTGAATCCAAAAATAGTTTTCACAAACTCACAATATTTTTAAAGGACCTTTCCAATGATACCCCACAACAAGGGTTAAAAAAAAAAAAATCACCACTTTACGTGTAGGAGAGGTACCCTAAAAAAAAATGTTTTTCATAATTTTGTTTTACCACTTTGTCGGCGTAATTAATATGTATACCTATGCCAAATTACAGCTTTCTAGTACTAAGGGTCTCGGAGCTAGACCGCGGACAGACAGACGGACATGACGAAACTATAAGGGTTCCTTGTTTACTACGGAACCCTAAAAAGCAAACAAAGCCTTTGCCTTGCTGTGGGGCAAGGACAACACAAGCTAAAAATAAACAATGTATTATTACCAAAAACATGAAAGTGAAAGCGTTTCGATACAGAAATATCTTTTATTGTTTGCTGAATCAAGGTTCGACTTTAAAAACAGGTTAACTCTTACGGATGTGGTAAATGATAAACGGATAGTCCGTTAACCTTAGCGAATTCGTTTACAAGATATTGGTGCCGATTCCCTTGTTCACAAACTAAACTAAATTTAAGTTCAGTGCATCTTTTTCTTTCTATTTCATTTAGAAAAGGATAGAAGATAAATTTTAGTTTGGTCCTGTCAAATTAATCAGAGCCTGTCACTACTCCATACAAGTTTAGACGTGATTAAAAACTTGCCTACTAAAATTACGTCAATTTACGTCAAGCGCTGATTAATTTGACAGGACTAAACTAAAATTTATCTTATGTCCTTTTCTTAATGAAATAGAAAGAAAAAGATGCACTGAACTTAAATTTAGTTTAGTTTGTGAACAAGGGAATCGGCACCAATGAATGCATATTTTTGTACTCTTTTGATAAGTATTGGAAAACCATACCCATCAATAGTAGTAATAACTCTAAAGAACAGAATTTCTGTTCAAGCTCTATTATAAATACAAAAAATATTAGGCATAATTAATTAAAGAGAATTCTGGATTTTCACAGACAGCAAAGTTATAAACAAATTAATGGTTTTTCTAAAGGGTAAATGTCTGGGGTCTAATAACAAGTCAAAGGCAGCTCGAAGTCTTGAACAGTTAGACGCAAAAATTAAGTACCGTAACGTATGTTGTAAGAGGAACCGTTACTTTGAGCTCATGATATCCAACAGATATAATTACAGAAAGACCACTACATGATCTGCTTGGTGGGTTAATATCATACTTAAGTACACGCCTTCTTGGAAGTAGGCAGAAACTAAAGAACGCCACATGCTACAATTCTTACATATTCTTCTTTTGGTACGATTACGTTCATCTAGGTCACGCCGCGCCGGTTGCGAGTACTACGCACCTGACCTTTCTAAAGAACATCACCAATAAAGTCACTTTGTCCTTCTACGTCCCAGGTACAAATTAAACTAATTACGTAGATTTTAATCTAGATTCTATAACCTGTCGTAATTCCATATGATCATCAGCCTATAGCAGTTCACTGTTAGTCATAGATCTCACTTACGCAGGGCCGCCTCTAAGCGTGTGCCAATACTGCCGTGGCGGCATCCACAACGCCACATCCGCGGGACACAAATCCTGCATCGCGCAAGCAAAGTTATCCGGGCGCCTAGCATTTATACAACTATCCCGATATCAACCGTCGGGCAGTAGCTCACAAGATACAACACCCGTCTTCATCGGAGGATCTTCCCTTTGGTATGGAGTATGAAGAACTTTCCACCCTGGTCCTCATACCTCTACGCTGTCATTCATTTAATCATAGTAAATGTATTATCGCGAGGTATGTAAATATTTGAGTCTTCTGTACTTTACTGTTTTGTGCTTGTATACCAACTTGATTGTTGAATGTTGACTAACGTTTTTGTGGTCAGTTTTTACAATATTGTGCTAAATAGTCCTGATTCGTAGAAAAATTTAAAATTAGGTTTTAGACTTTTTCTTTATTTTTTAACCACAACGGGGAACCTCTTGGCCTGCATCTCATCTAATGGTAAGTGATGATCAGGCCGAAGGTGGAAGCGAGCTTTACCCAGAATCCTCAACCACACAGGAACTGGCTATCTTACCTCTAACTGCCGAAACACAATAATGCTGTTAACATTGTTGTTACGGCGATAGACATAGATAAGATGGTGGTAGCTTGCCAGGCGGACTTAGAACAAGCCCTGCCACCAACCAAACCTGTAAATTTGAAGTAAAACAAAGTAATTCAGGATTGGCAAAAAATATGTTAATTATAATAGGGATGAGGGCAAAAAAAAAATTTTGTCTGTCTTGTAGATTATTAAAAAATATTGGACACGTATTTTTTCTTTTTTTACGTTGTTAAAATATTACGGCGATACATTGAGTTCAAATGTGCCGTGACGTCACTTGTATGTAGATTTTATACTTACTTGTGACGTAGCGACCCCCGCTCCCCAACTTTAATGCGTTTTATCCAAGTCTTTTTTTATTAATATGATAAAGCAAAAAATACGTGTCTAATATTTTTTTATTATCTGACTGACGGACTAAATAGAATTTCTTTTTTTTGACCCAGGCATCATGCCTATTGTAATGGTCACATTGACTTTCGATTGCCAAGTAGAGGACGAATTTCAACTGTGATTTTACCTACAGCCCGAAAATAATGAATAGGTGAATAATTATCAGTATTGTGATTTGATTCTTTAAAAGATTCTTTGGGATGTTTCTGGGCAAATATAATTTGGTGCCAAATTACCGGTTCATCATCAGGTAGTTAAGCTAATGATACCAAAACAATAATATTAGTCATCAACTCATCATACATAATCAACTTATCACAGGCTTCCTCTCTTTGAGAGGGAGTGGGCTGTAATCTACCACGCGGGCCCAGTGCGGGTTGGTAGATGTCACATGTTTTCGAATTTTTGGTTCAAGAGATGACCAGTAAAAAGGCGAAAGTGAGTTTGTTTGTTTGTTATGCTTTGACGCTAAAGTTGATGTAACTCAAACACGCATTAAGGACTTGATGCCCTCCAGCTAAAACTAATCCGTCAATGTACTCATGCGCACTTTGAGGTCATCGATCTGTAGCTCTTCAGGCAAGTGCAATGTGAAATACAAATATTGTTCTCTAACAAGAATCTTGGCAGTTTGTTACTCTTTACGGTTTTAAAGTCACGTAGTAAAATTAGCAAAGTAAAGTGTTTGTAGGCGTGCCTAATTCTATTAGATTTTACCACAAAACTGCGGTTTTGGGTTTAAATAGGAGTAGGTAACATGTTTGGAAGTCTGGAAATTACGCTAGACACAGTTGCATTTGTATGAAAATACTAGACAAGATTGCAAGATTGGCAAAACAGTGAGGTGCCGAAAAACGGAGCTGAACTACCAGTTTCCAGAACGAAAATTATCGACAAGTCATAATTAAACGGAATTCAAATGTGATTGGCTGTTGATATTCCATGCTACTAATCACAGCAGGTTATGCGTGCTTGACCATTTGGTAGTAAATTTTTGTGTTCATTTTTGTTCCAGAAAACGGGTCTTGTAGTTAGTTAAAAATGATTAGCATCTGGTCGACCGAGCTCTGCTCGGGTGAAAATAGATAAACATATCGTCCAGGTATACCAACGTTGTATCACATTCCCGTGGCTGTAAAAATAGAGAAAACTAATTTTCCCAGATATGAGACCCCCTATTTTGCAACTTTCATCGAAATCGTTAGAGCCGTTTTCGAGAACGTGAACTGATTACAAATATATATATATTATACAATATAATAATATATTATACAATATCTATTTATAAAAATATTGTTCATTTTATAGTATTATTTCTGTACACTTAAAAATACAATAAGCATTGTTTAATACCGTAACACAATAGTATTGCAATACTGTTTGCAAACAAAAAAGCCCATACAATAGTTCACATGTGAACTAGTGCTAAAGAAGAGAAAAAAAAAACATAGTCCTCCAGTTTTTTAGAGCTTCAAGGGAACATAGACCTACGTATTTGATATTAATTTCAACTTGATACCTCCACGCGTTCCTGAGCAAATAGGTCTTGGACAGACTGACGGACGGACAACGCAGTGATCCTATAAGTTCCGTTTTTTCCTTTCGAGGTACGGAACCTTAAAAATAATACACCGGTGTAAAACAGGGCTGTCACAAAAAAGGAACTGTCTGTAGATAGAATTTAGTAATAATATTATGCTTGATTGTGCACCAAAAGAGTAGAACAGATAATGCATTGTTTTAATTAAGGGCACAATGGAGGTCTTTATCGATACTACGATATCTACCAGACAACCTTGGGATGAGTAGACGAGACGAATTATTGAAGTGAAAACTTCTTTAGACGCGTTGGGCATTTTTGAGAAGTAAAAAAAACAATTGAAATCGCGACATCGTTACCGACACCTCATTTTTGTAAACGCGCTTGTTTATATTTCATTACGGATCAATGTTCTGTGCAAGTATTTTTAATTTAAAAGGTTTTAGAAGTTTTTTTTTTGTAAACGCGCTTGTGCTCTTTTTTAGATAAGGTTACAGACCAATGTTCTATACAAGTATTTTTCTTCCACCAAGGCGATCTTGTTCAAGTTTTCACTTCTGTCGGCACTCCCGGAGTGCCACTGTTTTTTTTTATAAGGCCCGGACTCCACCAAAGCGGAGACGAGACGAGAGGAGATTTTTTTTTAAACCAATTGAATTTCGTTATTCACCATCTTGTCTCAATTGAGATGTATCATGTTTGTATGGCGCGATCGAAGCGGAGATGAGAGCTGTGCCTCGCCGAGATTGAGATGGGCGGCGGTACAAAGCGGAGATGTGAGCTGTGTCTCGCAAGCTGACGACCGCGCGCAGCGGAGACGAGAACAGAGATGTGAGCGGCGTGCAGTGAGCGGTCAACATCCAGTTCTGCACTAGCCAGCACACATCTCCACTCCAGTCTAGCCAGTAGGTACGCATCAGCTTCGGTGGATACGCCCTAGCTGAAAAACATCTCTTCTCGTCTCCGCTTCGAACATCTCCGCACATCTCACATGGCCGCTTTGGTGGAGTCCGGGCCTAAGGGAAGTCCAACAAAACATAACATCTCGCCTGTAATCCCCGAAAGGTTAAGCAGAGGTGTACCTTAGTACATCCACATTTCGTCAATTGCCATAAACCGGGCACAAATATAAATAATTATAATTATGTTGTATCTAAATGTATTTTACTGTGTGTACATCCTACTCATTTTTCATTTTCAAATATCTTTATTTATCATCATTACAATAAACAAAAAAAACAAAAAAAAATGCACTCATCCTAAGACACATTAACTCATTAAAATTACGACACTTTATGAGGCTAGCGATACACCTTTCAAAGCTTTTAAAGGGATATTTTTATAACTGTTAACAACATAAACATAATACACAGTAATAATGATGACATTTGCGCAAATTATTTAGTTACTTATAATTTACTGATTGCATGTAGGTAAACAAGAAAAAATATTTTTAAATAAATTAGCTGATCGCACGGTGTACGTGTATTATAAATACTAGCAACCGTGCGTCCAGTCAATGATCAGCAGACAGAGCCTCCCTACATACCTGTACATCCTACTAATATAAAGCGAAAGTTTGTGTGTGTGTGTGAATGTTTGTCTCTTCTTCATGCTCAAACGGCTAGACCAATTTGGATGAAATTTGGCACACAGATAGTTTATAACCTGGATTAACACATAGGATACTTTTTATCCCGATATTCACACGGGATCGAGACTTGCGCGGGTGAAACCGCGGGGCGCAGCTAGTAAATAATAAAATAAATAAATTTTATAACTGAAAAAATACACGTATTGATCACAATAAAAAAATAAAACGATTTACAAATAGAATCCGCTTATGATGACGGTAATAAAAAACTTTACGACTTGTAAATTGTTAAAGAATATCTGTTCAGGATTATTTAAGTATCCAGGCGTTCATATGGCACATCTAGTTTCAGAAAGAAAATGCTACACAATAATGTCACGTATAGTAACCTCCAATAACGGCGACCCTCTGAAATGATTATTGAAGAGAAAACTACTTTAGGCGCGTTGGACATTTTTGAGATGGGACTAAACCATTGATTTTATTATTAATTTGTTTTGTATTTAATTTTGTTTCCTTTTATGATTATTTTCGTGTTTTATGTTTTGATTTATTTTATCATTATTATTATTTCACTTTGTCAAGCTTTAATGTTTTTACCTAGATTATAAGAGAATGATGTGGTCTCCCATAATTGGAAGCGCACACTCGTATTTGTCCTCGTATTTGTAATCTTGCATGTAATTGTGTAGCCTCTGTTGGAGATCCAATAAATAAATAAATAAATTGATTTCGCGACACTGTGACGACACCAGCTTTTGACTATTAAAAAGACATCAACGCGTTGATTACCGCGGTGCGTCGAGAAAAAGACATCAACGCGGTAATTTTTTTCAAGTTTTCACTTCTGTATGCACTCCCGGAGTGCCACTGTTTTTTTTCCCTAGCGTGTGCTCTAATATGACTCGCCAGACCGAATACTGAGTAAAGGCTCTTGCAGACTGGCGCGACTTGTAGAGCGACGCGACATCGGTGATTGTTGTACCGTGAAGTGTTCTTAGAAATTGTTTTGTTGAGTCGCGTCGCGCTTGTCCGCATGATGCTTAAATGTATCGTTACTTCGGCGCCACCGTCACCTGGTTCTCGTTGATGTTCCGTTGACAGTGCCGGTTGACAAACAGCCTGACTCTTACGCAAGATCCAAACCCGATTTTCTCCTAAAGTATTGATAGATATTTCATGGTGTTACGTACATAGTATTTTCAAAACCGTACTATACATATTATGAAATAGGTATTTTCTCATAGCTGTACTATTTCACGAGAAAATCGTTCTTTAGTTTAACGTTCCTGACTGTACACTGGGTTGACAGGTAGAGAAAATGCTCTATTAAGGGGGATCGGCTAAGGTAGCCCGCGAAATCCAAATTGTCTAACGTTTTTTTTTGCAATTTGCAGGTTCGTGTCAGGTGTATCTTGATTATAATATGATTCGCGACCGTAACATATGGCTTCACAGAATTATAATCATAAGAATCAGCAATACAACTCCTTATGTTAGCAATAGTTAGAATAATCCAAAATGTCATGATTTCATGAAATAGTCATTTAATAGGATTTGTAATAATTATGAACGTAGAGTGTTGTATTGATAATTTTTATGATTATAATTCTATAAATAAACATTTGATACCGCCGCGAATCATATTTAGATCAACATACAACCTGATACTGACCCGCAAATTGCAAAAAACTTAAAAAAAAAAATGAATTTGCGAGCTACCCTGACGCTTTCGCCTTAAACCAAACTTTTACTAATTCCAATGTACCATTTAACGACCATCTGCCTAGCCTTTTTCCAACTATTTTCGGGTCAGCTTCCAGTCTTGCTGGATGCAGCCGAATACCAGTATTTTAGATGGAGATAATAATATGTACTTTACTGATGTATCATCAAAATCTACCTATTTGTTAGCCCATACAGTATTGCGTATGAACCTGATAAAACCACATTCAAGACTCACACATTCTCCAGTTTTCTTAGATTTACTTAGCATAATTTTTCCTTAGTGCAACAGTCCTCATCTGCCTAGCCTTTTCCCAAGTATGTCGGGGTCGACTTAAAGTCTAACAGGACGCAGCTGAATACAAGTATTTTACATGGAGCGACTGCCTATCTGACCTCCACAACCCAGTTACTGGGTAATACGATACCCTTGGTAAGACTGGTTGTCAGACTTTCGGGCATCTGACTACCCGTATCGACTGTCAAAGATCTACGAATGACAGCCGGGACCAACGGCTTAAAAGGCGAGTCACGGAGGGGTCTTGTTATGTAAAGATGGTCACCCATCCACGGACCAACCTCGGCAAGCGTAGCTTAACCTGATGGATCGACCCGTGCAGCTGTTATTATTTAGTCACTAGCCCACGTGCTTTAATAATATTAAGTGCTTCGTGACAGTAACATAACAACTGACAGGACATTATCTACACGTGTAATCAGGAAAATATCGATATAATTTGTTTTCAAAGGTAACCTTTTATAGTACTACTATTACGTAATTAATTTATCTACACTCATGTTATAAATCCTCTATAATAGTTTCTGAAACAGTAAGCTTATTGCCAACATTAAAACAGCCAGTGTCATAGTAACCATGATATCATCCAAACGAGTGTTAGAATGTTGTACTAAATGTCATTATGCAACTCGAATTTCAAAAAGGGAACATTGTCGTGCACGCGCGTTTCACTACCAAAAGCGCGGTAATTAAAAAAAAAAATAGGTTATTCGAATTCACGTCGTATCCTGCCATTTTTGCTTTATATTCGTATTGCAAAAATTTGTTACTTTGTTGTTTACAAAAATGAGTGATACAAGCTTTGATAACACACCACCAGATATTTCTAATGCAGCAAAGGACATTTCTAACCAATTATTAACAGAAAAGTCGAGAAAACAATATTGTACAACACCTTATGGTTTCAGAACCTTGTATAGAAAATCAAAATCAAAAATCAAATCAAATCATTTGTTTCTTTGCAAAAATGGGTATAGTACATAGGTGTTTTTATAATAAAGTTCTCCATATTTTACCGTCACATGGGCATGCAAAGGTTTACATTTCCAAATAAATAAATAAAAATTAGAGAGATTATCATGGGTGTAGGTCATAGAAATATAAAAAACAGGAGAAGTGGCATGGGGGCGTGTCTGTGTCCGCGCGTAATGATCAAAGTGCTCATTGCATACGAAAATGGCCGTCTCTGCGAACTAGTGTGCTTTCGGCCGTGATCGGGACAATTTATAAGAATGCCGTGTTGTTCAGTGGTTTCTTGTAAAAACCGAAGTCAAAACAAAAACTTTGTGAATCATGGAATCACTTACCATATGTAATTACAAGTATTTTACTATATTTGTCTTTAAAATAATGAAAAACAACAAATCGTAAAATATTTCTTGCTTTTACTACGTTATTTTTGTTTCCAAATATCACAGTGACTGTACTATTTTTGCACTACATACATTGCTCGTTAACCACTACCTAAATATGTCGCTCAGTGACTCAACAAGCAATGTAAACATCACAAAACGATACTGTGGACTGCGGATGCATCGCGCAGTACGGCCGCTGTGTCTGGCGACGAGCTAGTGATGTGGTTGTACAGATCCACTAACGTAGGCTATCGACAACAATGTCGTTTGGCGAATGAATTTATTGCTATTATACTTTATTCTTCAATTTGTCAACTCTTTTACCCGGGTGAAATAATGTGTTTTACTTATTTTGATTATTTTACAGCGTGGTAGAGAAATGCGTAACCAACGGTCGTAAAGTAAGTTAATAAAATTTTAGGTGGAGTGTTTTGGGTTTGAATTATAGCTGGTCTATTATGCCTTATACTCGTGCTATTTCCTTACTTTTTTATGGTTTTGGTATTTTACTTCCGTTAAAGTCTTCAAAAGCTTCGAATGCGTTATAGTAATCGGCATGGTTCAGATAATTACAGTGAGTTTTGCTTAAAATAAGTCAACATATTCATGCTATTTACACTATTTGACAAAAAATGCCACTCCAGTAATATCAAAGCGTCAAGTGCTGCACAAATACCTCCACTTTACAGGTCAGTGAGTAAACATCATAGCAGGGTTCAACAATATCTACTGTTTTAATAAACTATGACAGGTTAAACCAACGTAACTGGATTTTTTAATTGTTTGAATTTTTTGCTTATTATTTATTTTTATTATAATATTTTCTGAACTTATCGTTTTTATTTATTTTATTTTCAGGACACCAAATTTTTTAAAGTATAACGTCGGTGAAGTATCAATATCTAATAAGTACAAAAACATGGTTTTACAGGAGGAGAAAAAAACGTTTAATTTCTATAGTTTTTGACCATTTGAAGTAAACATTAGTAAGTGAAAACCGCCAAAATGTTAGTTATTAGATATTGATACTTCACCGTCGATAATATTAAATGGAAGAATCGATACCTTTCCGATTTAGTCAATCACTAGCGTATATGTAAAATAAATTGTTTCTGTACAGCACAACGATAGAAATGATGTTTTCGTGTGAGTGAGTTGTACGGTGCATGGTAAATGCACGCTGTGTTTGATGGGATAAGGTTTATAATTGGTTATGTAGTACGTTCTGATTTATGAATTGCAAGAGTGAGCGCAGCCTCGTATCTATTTGGTTTACTGATCTGCATGTGTAGTTGTGGCGACTAGTGGCGAGGTAGTGGGGACAAAGTGGAGACATTGGGTTTCGATACATTTTCAACTACCGGGCATATCTCCTTCTTTCCTATATCTATGGTGTAGGTAGATAAAGTTTTGTATGCAACTGTACATAATTAGATATTAAAACACTCATGTGAAACTATTATCATAATCATATTAAAACTCAAATTCCTGTTTTAATACCCCTTATTAAACAACAGTTGCATAAATAACTATAAATATACTGCCTCGTTGGTCTAGTGTTGGCAAGCGCTACTGCTGAGCATGAGATCCAGGGTTCGATTCCCGAAGTGTTATTGAGTTTTCCAACTGGAATTTCTCAGTAGCAGGCAGGAATCTGAATCAGTGCTCGGTTGATGGCAATAGGGTCGCCCCCTATTACATGGGACTTTGGCGGCATGTGGGTGTACTATAGGTGCCCTTCGTGGAATCCAGGCGTGGGGTAATGTTATGTTACTTTAAATATAGGATATTAATGTTATTAATTTAAGTACGCTGTACTGGTACAGCGTCTTAATATTTGTTTGCTGCACCGGTCGACGTCATTACGTCAGCGAAGGCTGTCGCTGAAAACCAGCGCTGGGGCTCTGTCTTGCATAGGGTCGCAGCATAATGCTGAGCGATAGCCGATTTGCGTGGATTTACCGCAAATAAACGTTTTTTCTTTTATTTCTTTCTTTTTAATGCCCGTTTTCACCGACAACTAAGTGACACTTAAATTAATCCCTAAATAAAAGTGCACTGTTAGATTGTCAGCTCTCAGCGCTGAACCTAGCGTTGAAAATCCAACAGTGCACTTTTATTTAGGGATTTATTTAAATGTCATTTAGTGAAGGTGAAAACGGGCATTAATGTAGTATGAATAAGTTACCAACCTGTCCAAGCATTAAGTGCTTTGGCTTATAAAAATTATTGAGTTGATTTCCGAACGAATCTTTTCACATCGCCCGCCATGGCGCCATCTTTTTTTCACTTTGCCGGCGACAATCGTACGTTAAACATTAACAATAAAAACCAGAAATACAGTAATTAAAAACGCCACCCGCATCTTTTATTGGAGAGACCCGCAGCTGTGCCCAATGACAATAAGAAGTACGAACACAACCTTTTAACTCTCGACGGTCAACAATTATCGTACATACATTATCTCACGCCTTTTGCCCATAGGAGTAGGCAGAAAGTACAGAACGCCACCTGCTACGATCCTTACATACTCCTTTTGCTTTGCTTACGTTCACACACGCACGCTGGTTGCGTCATCAATAAGGTCCTATTATGTCCTTCTAGGGCGTCCCCCGCCGGTGTATCCACCCACATCTGCAAATACTTTTTGTTAGTCGCCTTTCATTCATCATATCAACATGACCAACCGTCTAAGTATACTCTTTTAAATTTTTGACAACAATTATCAAGTCACATTTATCTATGCATATAAAACAAAGTCGCTTTTCGCGTTTGTCTGTATGTCCACGTTGTTCTTCTAAAATACGCAATGGATTTTGATGACGTTTTCAACATAATTTAGAGAATGTATTCCGGTAGGTTTACGTATGTGTATAATACATGAATATTAAACTGATAGATAATTAAGAAATCTCGATGTTTTGTAAAGTCGTAAAAACTTTGTGGAGCAGGGGCGGGTCGCTAGTATCTGATAAACAAAGTCATTTCATTTTCCGCACATAACCTCAAGGCCGACAGCGGTCTGTATCTAGTTTTAATTCTTTAATTAATGTATTAAAACTAGATACAGACCGCTGTCGGCCTTAGCAACAGTTTAGCCTTAAATCTAAGAGCAGAGAATCGTGTCCCAGTCTGGGCGCCATTAAGGTTCCACTAGTCAACGGCTCGAACTCGGTGGCGTGGCTAATACTCGTATACATGCTATTAGTAAAGTTATTTATTTATTCAGTTTTATTTATTTATCTAGTTTGTATTTATTAATTTAGTGAAATAGACGCATGGTTTATAACGAAAACGAGCGCGTAAAATTTCATGAACAAACCTTTGGGCGTATTTATATTATGGAAAAACTACTGTATGTTTTTTAAATATTTTTTTCCGTCGATAAAATTAAGCATACTCGTAGATTCCCTCATTTCGATATGTACACGTTATAAAGACTCACACTGTATAAAGTGTAGCAAGTTTGCAAGTTAAAGTGTCGCAGTTACAGCGATCAATACCGAAAAGAGAGAGTGTTTCATCCAAATAATAATAAACAAAGCCATAATGGGGCTAACTGTAGTTTCTTTATTTCTTTTATCTAAGAGTTATCTTGTACCAAGAACAATAGATCAATGTAACGACGTTCTATTTGGCAAGAGAATTTACAGCGTGGTCGATTTATTTCGGTTATTCATGGCGGTAGTCTGGAAAAAGTGTAAATAAGAGTCACATTTTGTGTTTTGATAATAATATTACCTTTGTTCTACAGTGTTCTTTTTGCATTTATTGAGTATTCACGCCCAAAATCATTCAGAGCGTTTATCCTAAAAAACTTTTTACAAAAAAAAAAACAACCGACTTCCAAAAAAAAACACTACAAAGTGAAAAATTACTTTAATTTCGGAAGTCGGTGTCTTGGGTTTTGTGTTTTCGTTTTTTGCCACCGACTTCCGAAATTAAAGTTATTTTTCACTTTGTAGTGTTTTTTTTTTGGAAGTCGGTTGTTTTTTTTTGTAAAAAGTTTTTATTTTTAAATTTTTAGTTGTGGTACCTACCGATTCGAATACCACTACCTGCTACCAGTGTCAAGAACTTATCATATCATCTGCATACTAAGTGGGAAAAAAAATACGTATTTTGTAGCTAACTCAAAAACTATCCAAGCAAAGTTAATAAAATTTATATGGGACCAATTTGGGAGCCTACCCTTTCAAACAAAAAAAGAATTTTTAAAATCGGTCCACAAATGACGGAGAAATCGGTGGACATACATAAAAAAAAAAAAAAAAAAACAAACATACGCGTCGAACATATAACCTCCTCCTTTTTGGAAGTCGGTTAAAAAGTTGGCAACGTCGCAAATAGCTGTCAAATATTTACCTGTTTTGATTTAATTTGGCAATATTACTGAATGGAAATATGAAATGTGGCTAACTAGCGAATAAAATATTGATTATGAAATGCAATAATTAATATCGTAACAACGAATAGGTATTTAGTTTTAGATGTAAAAATACATTTAGAAACTTTTCAAATGTCTTTTTTACACCTAAAACGATTACAACATCAAATTCAGTGTTATAATTGCAATTCATTATTAATATTCTAGTTCGCTAGCAGCCACATTTCATATTTCCATACAGTAATATTGCCAAATTAATCAAAACAGCGAAATATTTGACATCTATTTGCGGCGTTGCCAACTTTCAGAATAAACGCTCTTAAATTTATCCAATTCGACAGTTTATTATTTACCAAAAATGCGGTATTACAGTCGAAACTAGATCGATTACGCGGCTAGTAATTAGATGACGTCACACTCATTGTCTAGCAATCCAAGGCGATTTTCGATCGATAAGTTTGTGAACGCAATCGCCAATCTAGAAACTACACGTCTATAGCGCGAATACTACAATATAGACTGTGTGTAGGACACGTCACACGGGGCGGACGTTGCAGAAACTAGTAAAGGTGTACTTTCACGGGCTAGGACGCATTTTATAAGCTGGTATGAAAAAGTAAATTAGTGTCCGACCGAAACTGGTTTTTACGACCGAAACCGGAACCGAATTTCGGCAACAATCTCAGTTTCGGCCGAAACTGAAACCGAAACTTCCTTACAAGGATCATATTTTGAAAGAAAAATAAAGAAAACGATAATAATCTATGCATTCGTTTGTTATAATGAATTATTTTTTTATGTTTATTACCTACTCTTATGCTATATATCATGTCATAAAACTTACCTAATTCAAATTAATCACTTAAATCACACAACAAACAAAACGAACTGCAAACACAAGCCAGTCACGACATGATTAGGCACGTGGACGCGTAAAATGTCTTCGTCGCTTACTCGCTTAGATGGGATTTAACGCGCCGAACATGACCGATTACAGCGCAAGAACTCCCGAATGCAGTTTCGGCTTCGGTCGTAGTTTCGGCAGGTTTGTCGCCGAAACCGAAACTAAACGGAAACTCGTTTTTGCCGAAACTCGACCGAAACCGAAACCGAACTTTCGGTCGGACACTAAAGTAAATGAATGTTTCGCTTGCTGATTTCAACATAAAAGTAGCTATATATCTAAAACTGGCCATTATTTCTCTTTGCGCCCTTATAGACTTTCAATCAGCATGCTAGCTAACAGCAGGTTATATTGTCCCAAAATTTCTGCCAAATTGGCCGAACGGCTTTACCCTAATATTTTGTGCAGGGTCCTTTTGCCGGGTAGGTTTACGGATGGTAAATCCCAGGGTGTTTGATATGCCCTCTATGTCATTGTTTTTCTTAATACTGCCGGGTGTGATTTCTTGATCACTTTTTTTTTAATATCATGTCATTTTAGAACTTTGACTAAATTGTGTTTAGCCAAAGCCCAACTCTATAAATACCTACCAGACAAAAAAATCTCTCACATTCTGCCCAGATGCATTCTGTCGCATAGAAACAAGCCGTTTCACCAAGTGCACTTTGCCTGTAAGTAGGGTGATTTATTGATCGTTTGCAAATTCGCAATGTGTCTGGTCTGGCTTTAAAGGGACCGGTCTCATTAGTATTCGAGTGATAGTTAATTTTATTTGAATATATCCTTAGAAGCTGTTGGTTTGGATCACATAATGGGATTTCATGAGTTTTTAAGCAGCTGTCCTTTGATGGCGGTTTTATTACAATCCTTAATTTCTTAATTCAGAGATTGGTGTTCAAAAGTTCTTGAGACACTTGGCTGGCGTCAAAATGTGGTTCAGAAATTAGTTTTAATTCAAACTAGCTTTTGCCCGCGGCTTCGCCCGCATGTATGTCGGAAAATATCCCACGGGAACGTACTACCGAGATTTCATACCTAATAAAATAACAGAGGAAACGTCATTGACTCCTACCGCTGCGCCCGCGTTAATCCGCGTAATTTTGAAACTGTGATATATCTTTTAAACTATTCATTTAAATTATATGATTTAAAGGTATATTTTAATTTAAATTAAATGCCCAATTTAAATAACATATATTTTTTTAAAAAGGATTAATACTATACCGGTTAAAAAAGCTTCGGAAATAACAATTAAATTTTTATCAAATTCTGAAAGATAAAAATGGTTATTGTGGGTCATCCTTTGAAGATAGACATATGCCGCGGACTTTTTTTTGAACTTTTTAAGATAAAAAATACCGTAGAACATAAATTTGATGTATCTTTTTCGGTTTAGGCAGCGCACGCCAGTAAAGCTCCCAGTCGGCATGATTTTTTCCGACTTCTTCAACAATAATCGTCTGATTTCAGCAAATTTACACAAAACCTTAATGAATTATACACTAAAACCTTCCGCATGAATCACTCCGTCCATTGGTGAAAACCGTTTGAAAATCCGTTCGGTAGTTTTTGAGTTTATCGCGTTCAGACAGACAGACAGACGCGGCGGGGGACTGTTTTATAATATGTAAGGATTATGTTCCTTAACTTCCTGTATCGTGTCAATGGCGTGATAATTTTCTGTCTAGCACAAAAAGCGTTTTTGTCATTGCTCACGCAAGTCCCAAATCTATACAAATGTACAGTGCTGAGTAAGCATGAATAATTTCAGTTAGTTAACAAGTCTAGTCTGTCTGGCGACCGCCTGCTGCAAAAGCGTGGGATGGCGTTGATAATAATAATGTTGTAAATGGTTTACTATGTACCTGAATTTTGCGTCCGTCATGTTTCCAGTACTAGAATGATAGAATAAAATGCGAGTTAGAAACAATAGGAGCGTCTTATTTCAAGGACACTTCAGCAAAAGATGCGTATTTCCAGATTTAGGCAACATTTTGTGAATGTGTCATGGATTTTGTTCAGAACCTCAAATAAAATTAAACAAACTTTATGGAAAATGGCAAGCTGGAGGGACTGTCCTTCGGCTTGAGGAGAGCGCGATGATATATCGAATCTTTATCCGACTTTATCTGCGCGCCAACATTTCAAAGCCATAACTTCGTCATGAAAAGATTCTTGCTGCGAAAGTTTTTGTCCCAGATGTCTAGACAAGATGATCTCCGGTCGACTTATAGGGCTATAGACCAAATCGTTTAAGATAACAATGATATCACACTCACAGGCTTCGGTTTACTCTACAGACTGTCATGGTCAAAACTGTGACTGTAAGTCTATGATAACCTCGATCGATTTAAACGCTAAAATATGTAAATATTTACGTTAGGTACGTAGGTACACAGTTCAAAGAAGTAAAGTAGTGAATAAATTCCGAGTTAAGACCGTGGAAAAAATGTAGTAAAACAAAGGAACTGAACCATTCATCATTATTATGGATTTAAAGGTATTATTTTTTTAATCAACGTGTATTTCGAAATTGAGCTAAGCAGTGATTTATTAATCCCATCGGAATTATGTTTAAGTATGGATTTTAGGAACTTCATGGCCTTGTTGATTTTGGGTGAGTTGATGAATTTGGGCAAAATAATAACGGTTCGAAATAACCATCTCCATCTTAGACAATCTGCATGGTTTTAAAATGATCTGACCAAGATTTTGTATAGACTTTAAAAGAGACAGTGACCTCTGAGTTTGGGTTGATCTTTCTTCTCAGAGCAATGGGATTAGGGTTGCCAAGTGTCCGGCTGTTGGTCAACCCCGCCCCACCAAAAGATTCCGAAAGAAAGCGCGCGAGCTACTCTCGCGGACACCCATAAAGGCTCTCGCAAACAGGCGCGAAGCGAGTCTAATAAAACAATTTCTTAGAAAACTTCACGGTAGAACAATTACCGATGTCGCGTCGCCCGTTTGCGGGAAGCGGGATGAACTGGACTCCTTTAAGAAATATTGGTCCTTGGAAGCTCTGGACAGAGAGAGGTGGAAAGAGGGTAGGGAGGCTTTTGCCCAGCAGTGGGACAATAAAGGCTAAGAAAAAAAAAAAATCAATACCGGTATTGATGCCCCAATACCGTGATTACGGTATTACAAACATTAGATGTGATATTTGTTACTTGTGTAGTTTTAGATTTTTTTTTGTTTTTATTATTGCATAATTATCAGAATGTTCTGAAAGTCTATGTGAAATGCCTCCCTGCAAAAAAGACTAGATTAAGTTTAAGTTTTAGAAGAAGAAAAAAGAAAATACGTTAATTTGCGATAAACGTGACGCAAAGCTAGATAAAAAAACACGTCAATAACAAATTGAGGGAAAATATGCGTCACATCCACGCAAAACGGACATCGTTTTAATTACGTTCCTAATTCCTAGTCCTACCTAAATAATCAACAAATACCAAATTGTTACATAAGAGAGCATTGTTTATAAGGTATTTATTTTATTATTTTCAATAAATAAGAACAATAAAGATTTATTTGAAAATAAAAACACGTATTTTAATGGTTTTATTAATATCCTAATTGAACTTGCGTTTAATACCGGATTACCGGTATTGATACCGGGGTCTCGGTACCGACTTTTCCAATACCGGTATTAAAAAAATCCGGTATTAGACAGTCCTAGCCTTGACTCGCGATAGTAAGAAAAAAATGTGATTCATAATAAAAATATTATTATAATTAAGCGTAGAGTAGGTTAGGTAAGTCTCAATTGAATAACAGTAATAAATACACAAATAAAAGTATGTTTTTCTCTTTTCTTTGCAAAACCAGTGTTTCAGGGTAAAATGTCCGGCTAAATATGAATCTGTGTCCGGCTTTTCTATTTTTGGGCCTGGCAACCCTAAGTGGAATATGAAACACCGAACTCATTAGTTTTAAAACATAATTAATTTTTGACGTGTTTTTTTAACCAATTTACAGAAATAAATATCATTTATCAACCACACGGTTGATAAAAAGACAACTCAGATCAGAGATAATTATAATCAAGAACTACGTGTTCTCTGTGTTCGTTCTTTTAATTTCTATGTAAGAACTGTCTTGAATAGTACTGTATGACGTCAGTGGTTAAATATATTATTAGTACGTAGTGTCAAACTTCGAGTTTTGATACCAGAGTCCAATACCTAATGGGACTGCGGTGGCCATGTCCAAAATATGACCCTCTTGCACTGTCTATATACCTGTATGTACTATTGAGGATCTAATAAATGCCACTGATGCTACTTATATTTTAACGTGGCCACCATAGAGCACGAAATCGCGAGGTATTCAACCCAGCGCACTGATTTCAACAGCACTTGTGCGAACCGTACCTGAGCACTTCCACTAACCACACTGAAACAAAATTTTGATAAGTGCGGTTCGGTGGGCGGCTGCAGCGGCCACCAAGACGTTTCCTTACTGTGATGGCCTCTTATTGGACGCAACTAATAATTTTTCACACAAGGGTGAAGACACAGACACCTGTAACACAGGTTACCACCTAGCTCAGGAGTCAGGGCTTCAACTGACTGACTGCCGTAGGCGCGGGCTTGCGGACGGTGAGCAATGGGTAGTTCGCCGTCCGATAAGGACCAAGCCCGGGTCGACGGCGCGTTGTGTTCCACGCGCGCCTCAAAGAGATGTCAGCAGAATTGACGGGGTCCGTTAGGGCCAATGCCTGCCGGGGGTTCGAAGAAAACCGATAGGGAAATCGTGGCCCCCGGCAACAGGGCAACCGAAGGAACACGAGTGGGTTTTAGTCAGTAAGAGTCTGACACGCCCTCCCGCTCCACCCAGAGCGGGAGAAGTTATTTGATAATTTCCCACCCAAAAAAAAAAAAACAGGGCTGCAACTGACACCTTTATTTCAATAAAATATTTATTAATTAATCTAATAAGTACCATCGTCTCGAAAAGAGGAAGCTTTGGTTGCAGGAAACTTCTTTCCTAATGCACAGATTGACTCCTCCCGATTTTGCATATCACAAAAAGTTGTGATAAAACTCGAATTGTGGTATCAACGCTTAACGAGCATTGACTTCAGTCATTTAAGAATCACGATGACTAGCAATGTTTTTTCATATAATCTAACGTACCTATTGATAACGGCCTTGCAATGTCATCATTGATATCCAATCAGTTTGCAAGTTTACGATCTGCTTTTTACCTTACCAACAGCTGATGTAATGACCATAGTGTAAATGTGGTGCTGTAACGCTGTAAAACACTTCATTTCCAGTATGTTAAAGGAACTTATAGACACAACTTCTTCTGAGCGTGTCGACGGGAATATAAATTGAGTCGCCCGTTTTTGGGTGGGAAATTATCAAATAACTTTTGCGTGCGTGCTTTGGCGTGTCAGACTCTTACTGACTAAAACTCACCCGTGTTCCTTCGGTTGCCCTGTTGCCGGGGGCCACGATCTCCCTTTCGGTTTTCTTCGCAACCCCGGCAACGATTTGGCGCCTTCAGTAGCGTTTATCAATTCTTGTAACTTGCAGACAGTAGGACACGCAGGTCATGGTATTAGTTGTCCCATAGTTTGTGGATCAGCACCACATTTATAGAGATGATAATGCAATACTGGTAGTCAAGTTCCGGGCTGATACAACTACAAACCGAGTCGATTTTGCCTATCACCACGTAGCACGCTTAGTAGAAGCAAAGCGATCGCGCGTTTATTACGCCTGGACAGGAACGGCCTGCGCCTGGTGACGGGGACCATCACAGGGCACTGCACGTTAAACAAACACTTCCACACAATAGGCATAACGGACAGTACTCTGTGCAGAGCGTGCATGGAGGCTGAGGAAACCGTAGCGCACGTGCTCTTTGAATGCACAGCCGTCACCCAGATTAGAACAGAAACCCTCGGGTCACCCAGATCCTACACAGATGTTCTGAACAGACCGGGAGATTTAATTAGCTTCTGGAGGGAGGTGGGCTGGTTGGAATAACCATCAAACGGCCGCCATGGCCCACGCATAATGGTCCACCTTACGGACTAAGTGCGGAAACCAAACCCTGTAACATAACAACATAGCAAAGCGATCGCAGTTGTATTTATTCGCAAGTAAGAGACATCCTACTGAGTCCTGCTTATTTTCTTACGAAAACGGTATTCCCAGTGACGGATATCACATAGTACTAAAAAACTTTTTACAAAAAAAAAACAACCGACTTCCAAAAACACTACAAAGTAAAAAATAACTTTAATTTCGGAAGTCGGTGGTAAAAAACGAAAACACAAAACCCAAGACACCGACTTCCGAAATTAAAGTTATTTTTTACTTTGTAGTGTTTTTTGGAAGTCGGTTGTTTTTTTTTTGTAAAAAGTTTTTATTTTTCACTTTTTAGTTGTGGTACCTATCCCACACAAATTCGAAAATCACTACCTGCTATGTAAATAACAGTGACAGGAACTTATCATCCACATACTAAGTGGGAAAAAGTACGTATTATTGAAGCTAACTCAAAAACTATCGAAGCAAAGTTAATAAAATTTATATGGGACCATTTCGAGAGCATACCCTTTGAAACAAAAAAAAAAATTTCAAAATCGGTCCACAATTGACGGAGAAATCGGTGGACATACATAAAAAAAAAGAAAAAAAAAACAAACATTCGCGACGAACATATAACCTCCTTTTTGGAAGTCGGTTAAAAACTACGCAATACTTCAAACAAAACTGAGTAATTAGTTTTTTCCGACGTCGGGTTTTAGTATAAACCCTCTTGTTTTCAAGAAGTTTAACGGTACCGAAAATTAGTAAAGACACCACTAAAAGGTTTGGTTTTTAAACTATTGATTTAACTGGTGTTTATGTTATCATCTGGTAAGTTTTTACGACTTAGCAGTATGTTACTAATGGCTGCAACTCATCGAAGTTTGTAACCCAACACACAAGCAGTTAATTATACTTTATTATGTTTTTATGAGTCCAGTACTTTATTTAATGACATCATCAAGTGATGATGTCATCAGGTTATTGATAAAAAAAAACTGAATTAAATGTATAAAATCTATAGCTAGTAGTATATACAGGGTTGTAGCCAGGTATTCACTTCGGGGGGTGTTAGGGTTGCCGATTTTTTTTTTGAAGAAATATATTTCTGATATGAGAGGTAAATAAACGTTATCACATTTCGGGGGGATGATAAACGTTCAGTGACGTCATTCGCCGGTAATTTGCAGACGATGTGTGGCTGTCACCGCTCTTCACCGTAGCTTTAGCAATGATAGCGTTAGCCATTTTAAAGGGAACAAAGTTTTTTACTGACATTTCTGCTCAGGTACTACTGAGTTGTACAGCTCAATAATACCTGCAACGTCCACTTCATAAACCTATTATTTAATACAGCTAACATCCAAGCGGCTACCACTGGCCGGAACCGAGGGGGGAAGTCCAAATTAACACGAACGTCGGTCAAATCGTAAGTAACGCGATATTTCAGGATACGCGGTAATCGACGCAGTTTCTTTGAATTAAAGTTTCAAAATGAAACTGTGTAACCGTTAAAAAAACCGGCCAAGTGCGTGTCGGACCACGCACAATGAAGGGTTCCGTAGTTGGAATGAATTTATCCCAAAAAGAAACTTAATTTTGTAGATGAAAAACATGTTCTCCCGTATGGCAAAAACATGTTTTCCCATACGGAATGTATGGGAAAACATGTTTTTGCAACTGCAAATATAAGTTGGTCAATTATTACTCGGTTAACTTGTACAGCCTACTTAGCTGTGATAGTTTTCCTTTTAATTTCGTTATATAAACTACTGCTGTGATTTTTTCACACATCCAAAACTAACCATTTAGCTGGCAGGGGGGGGACACTTGGATCTAACAAAAATGAGCACTTTAAAGCTACGCAAACGGATCCCTGAATCCAAAATCAATTTTTACGTACTCATAATGTTTTTGAAGGACCTTTCCAATGATACCCCACACTATGGGATAGAAAAAAAAAAATACATCATCACTATACGTATAATTTTGTTTTTCTTTTTTTTTACCACTTTATCGGCGTAATTAATATGTATACCCATGCCAAATTACAGCTTTCTAGTACTAAGAGTGTCGGAGTTAGACCGCCGACAGGCAGACAGACGGACATGACGAAACTATAAGGGTTCCTTGTTTACTACGGAACCCTAAAAATCGTTGGAAAATAAGGCCACCTCGCTTTACTTGAGTGATGCTGAAGAAGAGTATTGAGAAGGGAACGAGGCAACGAGCTTACACTAAAAAGATGAGACCCTTTGTTATTTTCTCAGTTTATGGCTTTTGGATTCTTGCATGGCATGACATGTCCAGCTTCTTCTTTTCGTGTGGTTAGTGAGGAACCTGGTGTCAGAGTTTTAAAGCCGCCCATGGGCCTCTGACTTGACTTCACATGCCGTCGAGAAATATCTCTCAGGCATGCCGGTTTCCTCACGATGTTTTGTTTTCCTTCAACGTTTTTGAAGCAAGTGATAATACGCACATGAATCCGAAAAGTCAGAGGTGCGTGCCTTGGGTTCGAACTCGAGACCTATAACTTGGCAGTCTGACGGTCACATCACTAGGCTATCACTGCTCTCAATGTCCAGCAAAAATGACGTAAGTAATCAGTTTCAACAACATCTTGCCTCGGACCTTATTTCCCAGGGGTTCCCCTGGATAGCATTAACGACGATAAAGAGATTTTGTTTCCGCTTTACGCGTACGAGGTCTGGCACGACACGATTGGCGTAAAATCTTTTTTTCTTTTTCGTGTGGTTAGTGACTAACCTGGTGTCAGACTTTTTATGCCGCCTCTTTGCATTGCATAAACTCAATCTCCTTTGTGTTAATTGCATATCACAGGTGACAGGTGTGAGTACTATGTACTATAGAGCTACCTTTACCGGGTAATATTTCTTTAATTGACTTGAATGTTCCCTAGCGGCTGAGATTATGTCATGCTCAATGAAATGTCTTGCTGATGGTGGCGCGTGTGTTGGATCATTTAGCTCCCTTCGAAATGGTTGAGTAGTGCGGATCCATGCATCATGTTCGTGAACAGGCGGCGTCAGTCGGGACTGGTCATCTCTCAGCTGCCGCGGCTGTTTTACTTTTTTAAATTTTTTATTTGTTTATATTTGCTGTACTCTGGACGCTTTTAACGTGTACCTACGTTTTTTTTATATCGTTCTAAATTCAACATTAATAATTATAATTGTTACAAATATTTTTTGTAACAACATAATTTAAATAAAAGAGTGTCCATGGAGTGTCCTCTGACTTGGCTTCACATGCCGTCGAGAAATATCTCTCAGACACGATGTTTTCCTTCACCGTTTTTGAAGCAAGTGATAATATACAATACCTACGCACATTGTATGAATCCGAAAAGTCAAGAGCGTGCCTTGGGTTCGAACTCGAGACCTATGACTTTAATCTGTTTAACCCTTGGTATCCCGGAACGTAGATCTACACGAGACACAATGGTTTTTTAATTGTTTCTGTAATTACGGCATTCGAGAGGTTAAAATTTAATCCTGTGTAACTTGTTATTATTTTAATTATTTGTGTTTTGTTTTTATTATTTAAATTTTTTGTGTTTCATTGTTATTATTTAAATAATTATTTTTCAATTATCTTAGTAAAACATTCAGACACAATGAAAATTGTTATTGAATAAATGAAATTAAACTAAATTAAACTTGGCAGTCCAACGCCGCGAGACGGTCACACCACTAGGCTATCATTGATGCAAAAAAAGATAATACATATTTAATTTTATTGTTTGGCATTTACTCTATGGTCGGGTCAGTGAACTAATGGCGCGAATGTCGCACGTTTCGGTGGTTTCACTATACCTACCTACACTTAAGTTTTTCCTATTACTCTCGACTTAAGTCATCATTTGAATTACCTAAATGACGATGACGAATGTGTTTTTTATTAGGGTTCCGTACCTCAAAAGGAAACAAACGGAACCCTGATAGTATCACTCGTGTGTCTGTCTGTCCGTCTGTCACAGCCAATTTGCTCCGAATCTAATGGACCGATTAAGTTGAAATTTGGTACACATATGTATTTCTGTGATCCAAACACGAACGTGTAACGTAAATAAATGAATTTTGAATGTAAGGGTCACTTTTGGGGGGCAAACAAGAAAAAAAAAGTTTTGCTAACAGTTACCGTGTGACATATCAAATGAAAGGGCTTGTTGCGAGGATCTTAAACATATTTTTAAAATAAATACTTTTAAAGATATTTAAGAAATTCGATGAAAACTGACCATTATCTCCGAAACTACTGGACCTAAAATTTTGAAAAAATTACATAGTTCTTTACTCATAGATTACAGGAAAGCCTATAAGAAGTCTCTGGTCTTAAAATAACATGATAAATCTCTCAATATTGTGCGTACAAACTTACATTTGCAGTTGGAATGTATGGGAGAACATGTTTTTCAAGATAAATAAAGTCCGACACGCACTTGGCTGTTTTTTTTTTAATAAACTGAATAGTATCTTGCCCTTGCTTCGCACGGGTGCAATTGCAACTTGTCAAAACATCGAGATTTATGTGCTAAATCTAAGTTAATTATGAATACTTATAAACCTTCCGGAATAAATGCTCTAAAATCTAAATGTTAGTGAAAACCACATCAAAATCAAATAAGTAGTTTAGAAGATTTGTGCGGTCACACAGACAGATACGAAACGACTTTGAACTTGACTTACTTTTCTTTGGACTTTGTTTGTGTTTTGTGACTTTGTATAGATTTGAATAATAATAACCGGTATTCTAATCTAATGAAAGCAAGATAGTTAAGGGGCTCAAAAGAGTTGTTAAGAGACAAAGGGGCGACGCTTTTTTGAGCGGCCATCTTGGATTTACATTTCAACCCCACTATCGGCTTTAACACCCTCGAAAATCTTGAAAACGATACCGAGTGGATGTCGAGTTTGCTCAACCTGATGAAGGTACAGTAGACCGCACGCCAGTGGTAACACTTTGACCTTGAGCTGGTCTAGCGTATTTACTGGTTTTATTACGTTGACGTGCGGCCTACCATACAACAGTGACAGAGAAACAGTACAAGTATCTTGGCATTAATATGGCGCATCGAGATTTTTTTTTAAAGAGTGTGGTAACAGAGACAATGCTCTACAAAGCCAAACTTTTTAGGGTTCCGTACCCGAAGGGTGCCAAACGGAACCCTATTACTAAGCCTCCACTGTTCGTCCGCCTGTCTGTCAGCGGGCTGTCTCATGAACAGTAATAGATAGACAGTTGAAATTTTCCCAGATTGTGTATTTCTATTGCCGCCATAACAACAAATAATAAAATTTAATAAGCGCGGCTTTGGACGGTCGAGGGCCATACAAGAAACGTGTTTTTTTCGGAGATTTTTGCCCATACGGAACCCTTAGTGTCCGACTCGTACTTGGCCGGTTTTAATTGCGATTAAAGGCCGTTTTGTTCAATAGTTAAGTTACTAGTTTATAACAGCTTTAGTTTAGTGATACCAATTATGACTTTCATGAGATCAAGATCTGAACATAATACAGATTGAGGCATAGATTTGTACAGATGGGTCAATCTGCAAAATCATTAAACTGAAAGCGACTCTTGCTATGACACAATAAAGCAAGGTTGTAACGGATGAGGATTTCGAGATAGTCGGGTTTGAGGGTGCGGATGAGGACACGGATATTGGAAAATTCCTTATTGAGGATGCGGATGAGAGTGCGGATGCGGATGTCGTATAAAAAATATCCCTTGTTTTTTATAGTATTTGTATTATAGGTTGCAGGTAATCATTTGGTAAGTTACCGTAGCGTAATTCGCCTGCAAAAAACTTCACTTCTACAAGCAACCAAAAAGTAAATAATAACACGCAACCCAGTAACTCAAATTGTGACATGTGGAACCACAGTCGTGCCACCACTGCCACGTGCGGCCGATCGTCTGTCATAGGAGAAGGACATTGCGAATTCAGCCAATAGGAACGCGTAAATCACTTATGGGCCCGCCCATTTAAAAAAAAATTAAAAAATACAAAAATATTTATTTCAACTAAAACATTGTTTCATACATAAATTGAGGCAGCCCCAGTAAGTTACAATAGTACTTGTGTGGGAGCTGTCTCACTCTTCCCTTAAGTGGTAGCTTTACAATGATAAGGTTAAAAATAGAGTTTATAGAAAAATAAAAATAGAAAAATAAAGTAAAATTAAACATTAATTTAGCAGCACTCGGTGTATGTGTGTGTGTATGGAGGTGCGTGTGTGTGGGGTGTGTGTGTGAGGGTGTACATTTTTATTTTTTTAATTTTTTTAGCTTATTCTTGTCAAAATGTTTTCTGTTTCTTCATATGTTAGGGATCTCAACCATTCTGTTATTGTTTTTTTTACAGTCATATAACAACAGGGGATACATATCTAATATACGATTCAGTTTATTATAGATGATAATAATAGTTTAATTTAGATCGGCGCGAGTTTTAAAAAATTCACTAATTGTGCGATCAACGTAGGGTCACATCCCCATAGCATCGCATCCTCATAATTTATGAGGATGCGGAGCTTTTAAAATCAAAAGTTGAGGATGCGGATGTTTTGTGGATATCAAAATTTATGCGGATGCTCCGCAGTTGCGGATGCGGATATCCGTTACATCCCTGCAATAAAGTGCAATTCAGGTCGCACAGCACTTCATTGTTTTTTTTAAGGAGTAGTTATTATTATTATTTATTTATTCATTCAGTAGTATACTTACATCTTTATGCATAATAAGTTGGTGCAAACATAAACTCATTAGAGTTTTACCGTGCACCAAAATCATCGACCACATGACTTAGACAATTAAAACAAACTTAGTTCTTAATTATAAAGTGAAACATTAACAAAAACACAACGAGGGTAATAAGCGAAATATTTATCTATTACTAACGAGCGAACATTGATGACCAATCTACTGACCGTCCTTAAAACAAAAGGTAGTGGAGGTATGTGATTTACATTGATACAGGTTGTTCCTAAAAAGTATGTTATTGTATTAGTAATATGTAGTTAATTTACCTATGATATTGTTGGGTTTTGCACTAAGGTGTAATGTAGCAGTGATGATAAAAACAAATTGTAATTAAGTACTCAAATCAATGTGTAATTATGCATTTCTATACTTCAACATTCCAAAGCAAGCATTCGGTATACATTGTATGTTAATCAAAAGACTATGTTCAAAATGAATTTAAATGTATTGGATAATAGTTTCACATATTCTTATTGTTTCAACACTGTAAACTGTAAGTCCTTAATTACGTAGTTGAGTACGTTATTCGAAACGTGTAGTAACACATAACATCACGCCTGCAATCCCCGAAGGGTTAGGCAAAAGTATATGTGTTATAAAATAATTTGGTTTATGCATAACAGCATTTACTTTTAATGTGCTTCAGCAATTTTTTTGATGCTTAATCCTTGTTATTCTTGAAGTAGTTACGTACCAAAGGTGTTTCAGAAAAGTTTACCGTATTACATGTTGATGTTCAATTGAATTTTTTCTAGGATTGATAAAAATCATAACCTAAAAAAATTATATAATTTGATTTATTGTTAGATTTAAATCAGATTTTTTTAATTTTTTTTATTTGTTCAAATTGTTTTTCATTTGGTAGTTGGTTATTATTAAAAAAAAACATCTTTTTGTTTATTTTAATTATAAAATAAAAAAAGAGTCAACATTGCAGTTCTTTTAAAACTATCAATATTAGTCACATAACGTTAAAACAAAAAATCAACAATGAAAAATTAAGAAAATCAACAAATTAAAATTGACATCAACCATTTGGGTATTGCCACAGTCGCAGTCACTTAACATATTTTGTTGTTTATGTTCTTACTGGTTACCTACATAACCACACAATCACGACATCAATTTGCTGGTTTACATTTCGGGGAATACCCAAACTGTGTAGATAAACATAGCATTGCATGTACGTGCAGTGCCGTAGTTTATGTCAGTCCCTTGACACTTTTTGGTTGCATTCAAAAAGGTATTGCTTTAAATCAATGCTTTTATTTTTAATCACTATAATCGCCATATAATCACTGATTAAAATCGGGTGATTCAAATCATCTCAACCCTGATTTTTCCTACATAATAGGGAATTTGAATTGAGACGTCTTTGCCCTGGCACTGGGACAATAATAGGCTGGCAATACTATTATGTATTTCAATAGAGAATTTCATTTTACTTCATAAAACTATACACTTGTTTTTCCAATGCATTTTAGACATTGGCAGAATAGTTGACATCGGCTTTGTTTGCCATTTAATAAAAATAGAATAGAACATGTTTGTGTTGTTATTCATTATTTGCAAGTAAAGTTTATTGTTGTTTCTGTAACTAACATTGCACTAAACGTTCATAGTTAGTGCCCTCAAACTTCTATACATACACACGGTTGTGGGTTTGCACAGAAATAATAGAATATTGAAATAGTGTGTAAATATGTAGACATTGTAGAAACTGGTAGCAGCTATTCATACTTGTGCTATTGACTATTCAATACAAGGCTGGGAACTACACCAAACAATTTCAACAGATGACTTTTTACTAAGTTAACGTCAGGACTTTAGGAGAGTACAAGTCTAGCCTTGTTACAAGTGGAACAGTACAAAATTAACTAAATATTCTGTACACATTATGACACGACAGAGTAAACAAAAATTTCGAAAGGTACCCACTTGTTTCGAAACTGCTAAAGGCTGAATGTTGAAATGGTAGTGGCTTGTTAAAAACTTTACTCACCTAAACAGCACACGAAGAATTTGACGATTGTGAAGAAGAACGCGTTGTAGAAATTCGCGTCGTAATAATTGACATCTGGGTCCGTCAGGTCAACGGCGCCGCCGTCCACAGTGATGTTGGCGAGCACGGCCTCCTCGCCCGTCGACACCGGCAGTCCCAGGCTGATCTTCAGGAACTCATCCACCACAAACAGAGGCGGCACCCTCAGCAGCACCTCCACTAGTGCCAGTGCCTTCGACCTCAACGACATTATTCATTTATGAAGACCTTTGCACACGTTAACACTGATAATTTAGCACGCACAGCCGAAACGACGGGCTTACACTGTAAACTTTCACGGGATGCTTTTGATTGATTTATTTTGTACCTTTAAAAACTTATTTGATGTCACCAATAATAGTGCGAAAATAATGACTGAAATTTTTGCGACAATAAAAATTTGACATTACAGATCTAGATGTTGCCAGACTAGCAAGATTGCCAGTACATGTTGGAAACCGTTTCTACCAAAAAAAAATTACACAGAATTTTTTAATTTGTTACGTCAATTGCTCAATAAATATATGCAATTAATTAATTACTCGATCAGTCACACAACTCACTGTTCGGATATAAGATGTTCGTAGTATAAGCGGAAGACACCAATTTGGTGTCTTCCGCTTGTATTAATTTTATATTAGTAGGTCCTTATATCTACCTATAAATTGATGAACGTTTTGCGAATTGCGACAAAAAACACATTAGCGAGTCACAGCAGCAATTATTTTGTTGAGATTATTAGAAAGAGCACGGTGACATCTGCCTTTTTTATAATGGAACTATGCAGATCAGTAGCGACATCTGTCTCTCAGTGAAACCATGTGATTCTTGGGACTATAAACAGGGGCAAGTACATAGGTACGACAAAAAGTTACGAACAAAGTTTAGTCCGTCAGAGGTAGCAGTAAGTTAACAGCCAGTTCCACTTTATCATTCGTAGTTGAAAGTAGATGAAAGGTAAATTGAAATGAGGTAGCTATTAAGATGGGTTATCTGAATTCAGCAGGTTTTTATTTTTAAATTTCATAATATCATTTAAGAAATTTAACGAAAATGCATGTTTTTTTTATACGTAACAAACACATTTATCATGAAATGAACAAAAATAACAAAGCAAGTTATTATTATTAATAATGTGAAAATTTTAATTTTTCACTATCTATCTAAAGTCTAAATGCAATTTTAACAAAGTTATTTTTTTATGACGTCGCCATTTGGACACAGGCGCTGGTCCACCGCGACGCACGCTGTGCACGGGCACGCGGCGCATTTTAGCTGCGTGGGTTCGTTTGTTTGACAACGTGGGTCTACGATTCCACTGCAGCACACACTATACACGAATATTAACCCACGACTATGTCACCACGTCCCACCTCCCGCAGTGAAGCTACGTACACGCACGCTTCCGTGTACCGCGTGCATAGCGTTGACAGCGTTGAGCTTTGTGGGCGCCTTATTCAAGCAAGCCACGCGTGTAGCAATGAAAACATTAATCTTGTATTCGTGCGTAGCGTGTTCGGGCGTGTTTGGCGTGGGTTGCAGTGGACGTTATCACATACATTTTCTTGCAAAGCGAAGCTAGACACACGTGCGTAGCCTCTCCGTGCGCAGCGGTGGGGCTCTGCCTTTAATATCATTAGATATATTTATGTACAGACGCCAGCACATCAAGCTACCCGAAACTGTAAAATTTTCCCAATCAACTTTGAACCTTACGCTTCAGCGATAAAGTTGAAAATCTATTAAATAAATTTGACAGATTGTAGTAGCCTGATGTGCTGGCGTCTGTACACTTGACAAATCTTAAATATAATAGGTATTATACAATCTAACACAAAAAACAGGATAGATGGGCAGTAAGGGTAGGTCCTTTTTAGGGTTCCGTAGTAAACAAGGAACCCTTATAGTTTCGCCATGTCCGTCTGTCTGTCTGTCCGTCCGCGGTCTAGCTCCGAGACTCTTACTCTTAGTACCTACTAGAAAGCCGTAATTTGGCATAGGTATACATATTAATTACGCCAACAAAGTGGTCAAAACTATTTTTGGATTCAGGAATCCGTTTGCGAAATATTAAGCTTAAGTGCTCATTTTTGTTAGAGTCAAGTGTCCCCTCCCCTGCCAGCTAAATGATTGGTTTGGATCATCATCATCATCATCATCAGCCTATAAATGTTCCCACTGCTGGGACCACAGATATAATATTTCTATGGCTGGGACACAGGCCTCCTCTCTGTGAGAGGGAGTGGGCCGTAATCCACCACGCGGGCCCAGTGCGGGTTGGTAGATGTCACATGTCTTTGAATTTTCGGTTCTAGGACATGCCGGTTTCCTCACGATGTTTTCCTTCACCATTTTGAGAGCAGTGGTGATGAAATAATTTACACAAAGTAAAGCGCCTGTCTGGGTTCGAACCTACGACCTACAACTCGTAAGTCGCGGCCGTTACCACTGGGCCACCAATGCTCTCAATTGGTTTGGATACGTGAAAAAAATCACAGCAACAGTTTATATAACGAAACTAAAAGGAAAACTATCACAGCTAAGTAGGCTCTACAAGTTAACGAGTAATAGTCGACCAACTTATATTTGCATTGCATAAACATATTTTCCCATACATTCCGAATCGGAGAACATGTTTTTCAACTACAAAGTTAAGATTGTATTTGGGATAAATTTATCCCAACTACGGAAACCTTCATTGTGCGTGGTCCGAGACGCACTTGGCCGGTTTTTAACCGTATTGTAGCTACAGGAAAACGGTCTTAGGAGATAGTCCTTAACTTTAGATAGATAGATAGAATATTCTTTCTCTCTCTCTTTTTCTTTCTCTCTCTTTATTCTTTTTCTTTTTTTTTCTTTTTCTTTCTTTAACTTTTTGTGTCATTTAGATTTGTACCCTAATTGCGTAACTTATTTTCGTAAACAATTAGAATGCCTAATTTGTTTCGTTTTGACAGTTCAACAACATTCATTGCGTTATTTACGTTGTTGAGTAGATTTTTTTTCCAACTTATGAAGCAATGGATTAGCAATCAGTACCCTAATTGCGTAACTTATTTTCGTAAACAATTTTGCCTAATTTGTTTCATTTTGACAGTTCAACAACATTCATTGCGTTATTTACGTTGTTAAGCAGACTTTTTTTCCAACTTATAAAGCAGTGGATTAGCAATCTGTTTCAAATCGAAACAGATTGTGATTGTGTTGTATTACGTAATGAGGGTACTGTTTCAAATCGAAACAAATTGTGATTGTGTTGTGTTACGCAATTAGGGTACTGCATTCACAGATTTTGAATAAATTGTGCAGTCAGCAAGAAAATGGGCAGTTTTCACAAAACCTTTTTTAAAGCCAAGACCGTTTTTTTGTAGCGACAAGGGTTAATTTAACTGTCCTTACTGCCCTATTTAAAAAATCCAGCCTATAATTATAGGTACAAGTATGTATGTAATGTAAAGTATGTGTGAGTGTGTGTGGTATGTGTGTGTGTACTTTAAGGAAAAAAATATAATAAAGAGCTCATTAGGCATAAAAAAAATCGCCCGCATCACTGTCAGTGGGAAAAGTGCCCAAAAGGTTGCCAGCGTTGGCACGTTGGATGTCAATGCTAATTTTTTGACCTTAAAATTGGCCAGCCCTCTGGTCACGTGAAGAGTCGACCAACCGCTTAGCGATGTCCCGAAATACTCGATGAGCACTCGGATCCCATGGCCCTAGTCTTTCAACCCCAAACGTTTCAAACATAAAGCTCCCAATAAGGTTGTTATGTTATATTTGCGCCGTTTGAGGTTTTCTGCACCTGCAGCAGCCGCCCCAGACTGCCCGCCGTGCTAAGAAGATGGGATGGCGCGAAGGTGTTGATGCAGGTTGTA
Source organism: Agrochola litura (assembly GCA_949152395.1). Lineage (NCBI taxonomy): Eukaryota > Metazoa > Arthropoda > Insecta > Lepidoptera > Noctuidae > Agrochola > Agrochola litura. The sequence goes on along the minus strand of OX424513.1, from coordinate 17,350,812 downwards.
TCTAACACCAAAGGCCTACTCAATTTCCAAGGCATTATGGCCATTCCGTCTGGCCTTTTCCCATCGTTTCGTGCCAAGCCATTGGGTTCTAACAGCTGGCACGCCAGCGGTAAGAAGAGCCTGATTGATGATGTCATTAATTCTTGCGTGCCGAGCAGTGTACTTGCTGCAGGAAAGGCCATGGTATCCGAGGCGGTTGACTACTTCACCGCACTGACAGCGATGTGGAGCCCCGCAAGGAGCACCCAGATGCAGAATTTTAGCTAGCCAGAAAGTGGTGTCACTCAGCATAGTGCCCATTTTGTATGCCAGTAGCGCCTGAAGCCAGAGGCCCAACTCATTCTCCCAAAACAAGCAGGCGGGCACGCTCAGCAGTAGGTATTGGTGGACGTACTTATTAATGAAACTCAAACACAAACTCCACGGTTACTCTTTTAAAAATAAATGGTTTTTACAATGTTTTCAAATTTCAGTGTTAATAGGTATGGGAGGACAGTGTAGGCTTATCAAAAAGTACCAGGTACTTACTTGGTAAAATAGAAAATGGTCCACAAGTCTACAGCCTAAAACGAAAAGAAAAGAATCTATATAAAAAAAGATAAATAAAATAATAAAAATAAGGACCTATTTAAACCAAATGACATGATTGCCACTACAGCTGTAACAAATCTAATTTGATAAAAAAATCCTTAAAACTCCCATCCTCTTTCACTCCACAACGCTTCCTAAAATTAACTTGCTAAGAAGTAGGATGCCTTCATCATCATCGTCATTATAGCGGCTGATAATAATGTGATGAAGGCATCTCACTTATTAACAAGTTAACCTTGAAATACTTTGAAAGGTACAGTAAACGATAAATTTTCGATGTCCTGTAAATTTTTGGTGACTTCGGAAATAAATCTTTAAAATATAGTTTGAATTTTGAATAAAGCTTGATATCTTGAGTAATTACCAAAACCCCCGCGCGGTCTACGCTTGCACTCATCGACATTTTGTACAGAGCCGCACTCTTTAGGCCAAAGAGCCGCATGCGGCTCGCAAGCCGCGGTTTGCCGACCACTAGTGCAAAGTAAAAACGGTGCATTACGAGCCACTTTTCGAGCAAGTGTGTAGTAAAGTTACATGCTCTGTGGTGTGTTGAAAAATCTAGGTAAGAAAGTAACCTTGGTAACTTTTGAGTTTTTTAGGGTTCCGTACCTCAAAAGGAAAAACGGAACCCTGATAGGATCACTCGTGTGTCTGTCTGTCCGTCTGTTACAGCCAATTTGCTCCGAATCGAATAGACCGATTAAGTTGAAATTTGGTACAATCCATGTATTTCTGTAACCCAAACACAGACGTGTAACGTAAATAAATGAATTTTGAATATAGGGGTCACTTTTGGGGGCAAACAAGAAAATTTTAAATGAAAGTTTTGCTAACAGTACCGTGTGACCTAACAAACGAAAGGGCTTGTTGCGAGGATCTTAAACGTGTTTTTTATATAATTTTAAAATAAATTTCTGAAGATATTTAAGAAATTCAATGAAAATTTACCATTGGGGCTCTTATCTCCGTAACTACTGGATCTAAAATTTTGAAAAAAATACATAGTATGGCTCTTTACTCATAGATTACAGGAAAACCTATAAGAAGTCTATGGTCTTAAAATAACATGGTAAATCTCTCAATATTGTGCGTACAAACTTACATTTGCAGTTGGAATGTATGGGAGAACATGTTTTTCAACTACAATGTTAAGTTTGTTCTCGGGATAAATAAATTCATCTCAACTACGGAACCCTTCATTGTGCGTAGTCCGACACGCACTTGTTTTTCGTAAAAACTCAACGTTTATATAAGTTTTTTATTAAAAAAATAATATTCTATAGCCGCGGTCCTAACTTCGCGAACCACAAACAATATGCTTTAGAATTTCTCTGCCAAAGCGTACAAACTTTTTAAAAGTTAAACAAAAACCGTAGAGAATAAAAGAAAGCTAACTGGCAAAGTTTGGAAAAGCGGGAGTCGCTGAATCGATATCCGTTATATGGATGCTTGTGGGGCTTCGGCAGTTGCGGGGCAAATTAAAAAGACTCCAACCTATATCGCTGATGTATTGTCGGTATTGTTGGAAGCTTTCGAAGCTTCGCTGAGTTTTCTATATAACGATTGCGAGAGAAGGCAAATAAGATATTTAATGAACTTGATATTTCGTTTGAAATAGGTCTTAGTTGTCAACGAGCTTTCAAGATAAACTCAAACTCAAACTCAAAGCATTTATTTCAAATAAACCAATTACAGGTACTTTTGAATTGTCAAGGGGTCGGTCAGTCAGAAAAATGAAGCTAGTTGCCCATTCCAAAGCGTAGTAGGTACCTATGGAGAAGAACGGGCAAGAAACTCCCCGGACACTCTTTTAAATCAAAATATTGTTACAAAATATTGGTTACATCATTCGTGTTGAACTTATACATGTGAGAACAATGTAGAAAGACGTGCACGTTAAAAGCGTCCGTAATAAAAATATAATATCAATTCAAAAATTTAAATAAATTAAAATAAACCGTGGCAGCTAAGAGATGACCAGTCCCTACTGACGGCGCCCGTTCACGAACATGACGCATGGATCAGCACCATTTAGCTCAACCATTTTGAAGGGAACTTAATGATCCAACACACACGCCACCATCAGCGAGACATTTGAGTGAGCATGACATACTCTCAGCCGCCAGGGCATATTCAAGTCAATGAAAGACGTACCCAGTAAATGGTAGCTTTATGGAATGTACAACATGGTCACAGTGCTCACACATGTGATATGCAATTATACAATACAAAGAGATTGAATTTATACAAAGGAAAGATAGTTTTACAATCTTCAGCAGCTGCAACAATACTTTCGAATGCTAATCAATTAGTTTATGCGCCCTTGTGGAGCTGGACCAGCGCTGAGCCAAGCATTTTTATCAGCGATGTAATCCCCCAACTTATAATATGCTTGGCAGCATAGTGTGCGTTTTATACATGATTTAAATTTCGTTTCGTTCAGTTGGAGTATGTGGGAAGGTATTTTATTATAACATTTTAAACAGCACCCCATGAAGGATGAGTCTACTTTAGCCAGTCTGAAACCCGGTTGAACTAATTGGTCCCTATTTCTAGTCCCATAATTGTGTTTATCACCTCTTTTACTGAAAAGACTTAGATTTTTCCTTACGTACATGATGTTTTCATAGATATATTGACAAGGTACCGTCATGATGTTAATATCTTTAAACAGTTCCCTTTAAATAGTTCCCTTAGAGAATCGCGTCTGCGGAGGCCATATATTGCTCTGATGGCTCTCTTCTGCAGAATAAAAATAAACTCGATATCTGCAGCCCGTCCCCATAGTAAAATACCGTAAGACATGATACTATGAAAGTAACTGAAATAGACTAGCCTCGCGGTATCTACATCGGTAAATTGACGGATTTTTCTCACAGCATATGCTGCTGAACTTAGCAGCTAGATATCTTAGTAGGTAGTTTTCAATTTATTCATAGAATATGTTTTAAACGGTTTTGTTTAACTTCACAGCTAGCTGCCCTGTAGCTACCTAAATACACATAAATATACTAAAACAAATAAGACAAACAATGGGAAAACATTACCGTTGTGATGATACTGCCAGCTTCTTGCGAATGTGCTCGCGAACTTTAACTTTAAACGATAGTTACAACGATAGTTCTTCATTCGGTTATAATCATAAATGGTCTTTCTTTGGACTTCCTTATAATTCTGATAGAGCTGTCTAAGATTGTGTAAGTAAATATAATCAACAACAGGATTCTTAGGAAATTAAACGTCAATTGTTTGCAGAAACTCTGCGCAAGGGTCGACCCTTGACCCTTCACCATTCTCTTCTCTCATCAAACTCCTCCTCCAACCCACTCTGCATTTTATCGTGATCAAACGAAATAAGTACTTAGGTACTTAGCTAAATAGTGCTTTCCCACAAAAACCATATAATTTTCTCACTTCCAAATCCATAAATACACTCGCTAAAAGATTATAAGATCGAAAATTACAATAATTACATTCCAAAGCGGTTTTACCGCCATTCTTGTGTGCGCGCCAAAAAAAACAAAATGGCCGATTATCTGTCAAGGCACGCGCGCGCCACGCGTTGCTCCCCTCAACCGATTAAATGTAAATGAATCGTAAGAATGAATGGAAGATCGGTAGTGAATCCGTAACATATTGAGTTACAAGTTTTATCTTTTATTTACGTTTCCGATTGAGACGTATCATTTTACAGCGACTGATTGCCAGTGGTTGTGGGATTGTTGATTTTACAAATGGGTTTTTATGGGTGCAGTGAAGCTGAAATATATCAGATAAAAGATAATTATAAAGTTTTATTGTTTGTTTTTACAGATGTTGGGCTGAATGAAAACGAACAAAATAGCTGAAAATGAAAATGGTTGACAGACAGAATCTAGGAGGTTCTTCATGCAAGAATGATAGAATAAGTCAACTGGGGCTTTAGCGTAGACCCATAAGATACATCTCAGGTGAACAAAACTGAAATGGTTAAGAAAACAGGAAAGGGAATTCTCTCTTACAAACCAATAAAATGGAACTGCCGGGAAAACACAATAACCAAAAGAAGACCTAATAAATAAAACACATTGCAAACACATCTCCCTACATTATTCAAACTACCCTCCCCGAAAAAACTCAACTACCCACTAAATAAACATGCGTTACCTGTCAGATCAAACAGTAACAATGCTGCCACACTTGCTACTGAGCCTAAGGGCAAATACAGGTGATGGTCTATACTTAATTGTCATGTTTGCACAAGTAAATCATGCATGGTAACTTTGAAGCACTTCACGAGCGCACGCGCATTGTATTAAAAACCTTATGGCAATAGCAATAAAAGTCACATGATGCACGTTCGGGATTTGTGATTACTACATCAATGATCGTTGTTTGTTTGGTTTTATAGAGCGAATAATTAATTTAAGGGTGGAACGGAAGATAGTTGGTGCGTTTGTAGATTTTTATCGTGAGTTTTTGGTGGATAGTTGGTATTTAGATCGAGATAATTTGTGGGAATTTTTTTGATGATTGATGTCGTGGGAAACTTACTCGGGACCAGTGTTCTATGAGACTTGGAGAAGTTATTTCAGAAATGTAAATTATGATTTAGTATTCGTAGGGTTTTATTTAGGTACAATTAATTCTTTGATGTACCTATAACTATATATTGTGCACCTCTAACTTCTACAAAAAAAAATTGGGTGGTTCGGAGCGTAAACAAACGCCACATACGGCTTTTTGGTTTTTTAATTTTTTTGCGAAACCCATTGAGATACAATTATTTTCAATGGAAATACTAAATTAAAAAAATTGGGTACCATCCCCTCGTGAAATTTCAACAACATCGGAGGACTTTTGCCGTCTATAGATGGCGTGTGACGCATTTTTCCTCAAGGCTGTTTGTGGCACGTAAAAACTGCATGAAACTTGTCAGTTATTATTTACCTACCTCGAAAACATTTTCTTTAGGTAGGTACTAATTGAGTAGGATAGAGTATAGAGCATTGTTAGATAGACAATAATGAGGGTGCTTGGTAGACTAAACTAGGTACTCAGCCTCAAAAAGATGACAAGAATTCATTTAATTGCCTACGGATCTGCCCGACAACCCGTCTTCCCAGAGACGATGGGACGTGCCGCTCTGCAGTATTATACGGAATATCCTGTTAAACACGTCACCTAATACTGTTGAGCGTGCCCGTCTGCTGGCTGTGGGAGAATGGGAGTCAGGCTTGTGGCTTCAGGCGCTCCCGTCATCCACCATAGGCACTATGATGGATAACTCATCGTTTCGGTCGCTACGTGTCTCCGCTTGGGTGCACCTTGTGTTGCTCCGCATGGGTGTCACTGCAGTGAAGCTGTCGACAGTCTCGGGCACCATGGCCTGTCCTGCTGCAGGAGCGCAAGTCGCATAGCGCGGCACGCCAGCATCAACGACATTATTCGCGCTATGCGTACCAGCGGTATTAGAATCAAACGGCTTGGTACATGACGATGGGATGAGACCAGACGGGATGATGTTGTTGCCTTGGAAGGTGGGTAGACCTTTGGTGAGAGATGCAACCTGTGTCGACACCCTTGCGCCGGCTCATGTTCTTAGCACGGCGGGCTGTGCTGCTAAGACACTCAAGCGGCGTAAATACTGTAACCTTATGGGTATGGATGGGGTCATGGGCCCGAGTGCGCGTCTCCTTTTTAAGGAAATTTCTAATCGACTGGTCGACACTTCACGTGACCAGAGGGCTGGCTCGTTCTTTGGCCAAAGAATTAGCATTGCCATTCAACGTGGCAATGCTGCCAGTCTTCTGGGCACGTTTCCAGATGACAGCGATGCGGACGAATACTTCGACGCCTAAGTGTCGTATTGTTTAAATTTTTATTTATACAGTTAGTTATACAGTCTTTTAATTTAGTACCTAGTGTAAATAGTTAGCTGTGTTACTAAACTGTAAAGTTATATTATTAATTTAAAATAATAAATGTATAATACACATAAAATTGCCTACAATTTGTTCGTTATATATATTTATTATTATATCAATCTATAAACAAAAAAATTAAAATTAATTAAATATAATATTGTATCAAAAACTTTATTGTTGTATCAATTCGTAGCCACATATTGGTACAGCAGTATTTTATCTCACTTAGAGACGCGCGCTTTACTTGTGGTTACCAAGTGTACAAACACGCTGTGAATGTAAATATGTAAGCGCAGGAGCTCTCCGTACCGTCCAAGACAACGGCGAAGTCAGAAGTGTGTTATATGCTGACTTTACTCGTCTTCAAACAGCGTGTTTGTACACTTGGTTTACACAAGTAAAGCGCGCGTCGCTTCGTGAGATAAAAATGCTGTACAGTATTATGGAAGACACTTATACATCTTTTTGAGGCTGACTGTACTTACTTATCAATATTTTTTCAACCAATCAAATTAAACGTCTACTTATATCCGGTTTAAAATATTCACACAGACCTAGTCATCGGCAGCGGTGTGACGTTATGTCAAAGGGAGTTCATCCTCGGTATCCGGTTACCGGACGACCGGACACGACACCCGACACTTCCCGTTTCCGAACGATCGACTTTCCGACAGGTGAGCAACGCCGGATCGATGGATTTGAATTTTTATTTAGGTGTAGCAATTTATCTACATAGGTAAAATTAAATATTGTTCGTTCGTAAGCGCATAACTTGAGAACGGCTGGACCGATTTAGCTATTTATTGTTTTAAAATGTTTGTAATAGTCCGAATCAGGTTCTTACGGAAAGAAAAAAATTAAAAGATGAAAAGAAGAATTAAAAAAATATAAGATGAAGAAAAAATCAAATTCGGGAAAACTGAACGTCAATTTTTCTATGAGATTTTGACAGGACATAAGTCTGTCAGGTCAGCGAGTAATATTTGTATATTTGTTTGTGCGTATATTAATTATATTTGTCCTCACGTTCTCGAAATCGGCTCTAAAGATTTCGATGAAAGTTGCAATATAGGGGTTTACGGGGCGAAAAATCGATCTAGCTAGGTCTCATATCTGGGAAAATTAGTTTTCTCCGTATTTTCACCAGAGCAGAGCTCGGTCGCCCAGTAGTGCTATTCAGTAAAAATTTCACCGTGATATACTAACCGTGATAACTTCACTTAAGTTATAGTCCGTGCAATCCACGACGACGCGTCCCACTCCGCGATTACTGTACTGTAAGCTGAACTCTAGTACGGCGCGGAGCGGAGTGGGGCGCGTCTTCGTGGATTGTACGGACTATAACTTAAGTGAAGTTATCACGGTTAGTATATCACGGATCATAGGCTGAGGGTGATGACCAGGAATACGCGTTCGCTGCATGCTGGTGGTCTGGATACCCGTTGAAGCCGTGGGTGCTGGCTGTGTGACTCGCCTCACGAAAGCTTGCGGGAGTGATGATGATGATGACGTCACGCCGAAGTAATTGCACGAAGGCTGCGTTGACGTTCATACTCGGGGTCACCAATTTAGCGGTATGAGGAACGAGGAACAGGGTGTAAAGTTCACTCATCCACCATAGAAAAGGGAGGATCCTCCGACCAAACGGGTGTTGTGTCTGGCGGGCAACTGCCCTTCGGTTTGAAGTTGAAATCTTGTATGACCACCTCTTCTCAATCGATAACCCAGCCCTGAATCCTCCAGCAGTGTGCTTAGAGGATTCAAGGCTAGGCAGAACCAAAGAGGACTCAAACTGTCACCCTGGAATATACCTCGCTCGATCCTTATCGGTTCGCTATTCCTCAGGATATGTCGACATCCTGGATAGCGAAGCACCGTCCTCCATTGCCCCATATATGACATCAGGAAGGTGCGTAGAGTTGCATCTACTTTATACAACTCCAGCACCCTCATGAGCCATGTATGTGGCACCGAGTCATAGGCCTTCTTATAATCTATCCAACATGTCGACAGATCCCTTCGGGAACGACGAAACTGCTGGCTAATGGCCATATCGATGAGGAGTAGCTCCTTAGTACCGCGGGACCCGTTCCTACATCCATTTTGAGAGGCAGACATGATGGAGTTGGTTTCTCTATGTCTGTTAATTTTAGCTCTCAAAATGGATGTAAAAACTTTAAAGACCGTCGGTAGACAAGTGATCGGTCTATGATTTTTGGGTTCCGCAGTACTACCTGATTTATGGAGCAGGTGGGTTATTCCTGTCGTTAGGAACTGGGGCAGCGACCCTGACTCTAAAGCTGACTGGAACTGGGATGCCAAACGGGCGTGCGACCTTTGGAACCATTTTATCCAAAAGTTGTGCAGCCCGTCCGGCCCTGGTGATTTCCAGTTAGGTAACGGACGGACTGCACGAGCTACATCTTGGGGGCTGATGGTGAGTGCCCCCATTTCTGGTATTTGCTCGCACGCTCTTTCGATCTTCCTAGTCCAGTCTCCTTCGGTGTGATTGACAGGCGCCGACCAGATGCTTCGCCAGAACGAACACCGATCATCATCCGGCAGGCGCGTGACAATCACACCTTTGTCCGGTCGCTCCCAAGCCCTGTTCCCAAGCCCTGTTCGATTCTGAGTGTACCGCTCCACTCTCCGCCTGTATCGTCGAATACGGTTTGCCCATGCACAGATCTTCTGCTTCAGGAAGTCGATACCCTCTGATTATTATATTAGGAAATGAAAAAAAAAAAAAATATAATTCACATTTTTAGTACCAAAATGATTCCAAATCCAAAAAAATAATTAATTCAAAATAATTAGAATTTTTTTAACAGGGGTCATAAGTTATGACTTAATTGTAGACACCCGCTAAACGACGGCCGCCCGCGCCCCATGTAATAATAACCTGGTAAAATTCCCCATTGAAAATTGCCCTTTTTTCCTGAAATTTACCACATAAATAGACTCTCAGTAGGTACGATACCTAACAACACCCTCACGGATCGGTCAGGGTTTTTTTTACATGTTGTATTTGTCGGGATATCGATCTAAAAACCCGATACTAAAATTGAAACAAGATTTGTGAATTATGGTCGTATAAAATGACAAACTTACTTGCGTATTGATTTTCTTTGCAGGTTCCAAGTCAGGGAAGGAGCAGTGCGGTGCGGCTGCGTCGATACGCGCTTCGAGATTCTTTGCTACAGCCTCCTGAAGCCAGCGCCGGCCCTAGTTGTACACACGGCTACACATCAAGCTATAACTTCCTAACCTTCCAGCATTCCAACAGATGGCAGGCAATCAGGTCGTCATGACTAGATTACAAGTCGCGGAATGACTTTTGGGTTTTTAACACAACTCACGGTCTACTCGCTGGTCACGGTTCACCTGTCGCTTAGTTCGCGTGTTTAAACATAATGCTCGTGTACAGACGCCAGCACATCAAGCTACCCGAAACTGTCAAATTTTCCCATTCAACTTTGAACCTTAACTTTCAGCGATAAAGTTGAAAATCTATTAAATAAATTTGATAGATTGTAGTAGCTTGAAGTGCTGGCGACAATTCCAGTATAAGCTGACCTCGCATTTTACGGAAATCCTATTCAATGCGAGATCAGCATAAACTGGAAATGTATAGCTTGATGTTTAGCCGTGTGTACTTGGTACTGTTGTGATTGGCTGTTGTGGTTGGAATCGCCGGCGGTCGCGGCGCGGTGGCGATACGCGGTCCGCTCCGTTTAGTTTTTATGCTGTTACGAAGCATTACGTTTTGGTTTATTTTATTTTAAATTCTGCAATGCAATATATTATAATAACTTTTATCTACTCTCATTGCGTAATATTCGAATTATAAAATTCAAAACGAGTTTATATTGACATACTTTATGAAGACAATACCGAAATTTAAAAATAGAATCATAATACATTTTTTATCACATCTATTCAAAAAGAGCTAATTGGTTCTTCATAAACAGGGACTAAAATAGCTTTTTAATCCCTAGGGATTAAAAGTGATTTGAATTTGGAATGTGGATATTGTTAGTAAAAGTTCCAATTACCAAAGAGATCAAACACGAACATTGTATGAACAAGTAGCAGGCTGGCAAGAGAGAGAAAGTGTGAATTTGGTCAAAATGAAAATCCAAGATGGCGGCTTAGAAAATTTTCAATTTTTTTGTCTTTGGTGTCGTTTTCATAGTTTTCGAGGGTGCTAAAGCCGATTGTGAGGTCAAAATGTAAATCCAAGATGGCGGCTCCGAAGATTTTCAAATTTATCATCATGGGTATCGTTTTCACGGTTTTTAAGGGTGCTAAAGCCGATGGTGAGGTCAAAATGAAAATCCAAGATGGCGGATGCAAAAATTTTAAAATTTTTCGTCATGGGTATCGTTTTCATGGTTTTTAAGGGTGCTAAAGCCGATGGTGAGGTCAAAATGAAAATCCAAGATGGCGGCGGCAAAAAATTTCAAATTTTTCGTCATGGGTATCGCTTTCATGGTTTTTAGGGGTGCTAAAGCCGATGGTGAGGTCAAAATAAAAATCCAAGAAGGCGGATGCAAAAAAAATCAAATTTTTCGTCATGGGTATCGTTTTCATGGTTTTTAAGGGTGCTAAAGCCGATAGTGAGGTCAAAATGAAAATCCAAGATGGTGGCGGCGAAAAATTTAAAATTTTTCGTCATGGGTATCGTTTTCATGGTTTTTAAGGGTGCTAAAGCCGATGCTGAGGTCAAAATGAAAATCCAAGATGGCAGCTAAGAAAATTTTCAAGTTTTTCGTCATGGGTGTCGTTTTCATAGTTTACGAGGGTGCTAAAACCGATAGTGAGGTGAAAATGTAAATCCAAGATGGCAGCTGCGAATAATTAAAAAAAAATCATCGTGGGTATCGTTTTCATAGTTTTCGAAGGTGCTTAAGTCTATAGTGAGGTCACAATGTAAATCCACGATGGTGGCAGTGATTTTTTTAAAATTTTACTTGCGAAGGAACTTTGTTCCTGACGGGGGTCGGATCATACACGTTTTTTTTTCTCATAGAGGGTGATAAAAAGTAGAGTGTTCACCTCGGGAGCAACACTATTTTAAGCTCGAGTGGCGTACTTTGAATCCCTCGCTGCGCTCAGGATTCTACTTTAGAATCCCTCGCTACGCTCGGGATTCTACTCTAGAATCCTTCGCTCCGCTCTGGATTCAAAGAAACACTCTCGCCTTAAAAATAGTTCTTTGCTCCCTTGGTAAACAATCTACTATTTTCTCTAACAAAATAATGCTATAAAACATTTTTTTTTCTATTACGATACAGGGCTATTCCAAAAAGTTAATATCACCAAGGAGTTTCCATCAACTTTTGCATTGGAACGTTTAAACGGGGGACAGCAGCACCCGCTGTAGCGCATTTGTGCGGTGATGTGCTGGTGCTGACGACATTCATTTGTTTTGTTGTACTGAATTTCGTGGGATTTTTCAAATTTATTCTTGATCTTTAACTTTGATCTTTTATTTAGTATTAGGTTCAATCCCAATCTATGAGAGTAGATAAAGTAGTGTATGAAACTGCACATAACTAGGTATTAAAACATTCGTGTGATACTGTTTCATAAACTACTAGGTACTTATTTCGATTTTTAATTATCCACATATACCCGAATATCTTCGTTTGGATATAGTTTAGAGAAGTTTGTCCATAACAACTTTTAAAGGCTTTATAAAATTTTATAAAATTACATAATATAAAATTATGATTATTGGCCGCAGAACTTCGTAACGACACCAAATTTACTCCAAATCCCTTACTCTTTGGGAAATCCAGCATTTTAAGTTTTCGTCGGTAATTAAAAAAAAATAGGCTATTCCATACATTTTGACATACACTTTTCCATGAAACAGCAGATAAAAAAAAAATCGACTAAAAATTTCAATGCAGGGGATTATGAATCATGTACTGAATCCATGGTAACAGTTTTTGCGTCGATGTCCTTGCCACCCTGTATAGTACTGGTCGACCGAGCTCTGCTTGGGTGAAAATAGATAAACATATCGTCCAGTACCCTAATTGCATAATGCAACACAATCACAATCTGTTTCGATTTGAAACAGATTGCTAATCCATTGCTTCATAGGTTGGAAAAAAAAATTTGCTCAACAACCTAAATAACGCAATGAATGTTGTTGAACTGTCAAAATGAAACAAATTAGGCAAAATTGTTTACGAAAATAAGTTACGCAATTAGGGTCCAGGTATACCAACGTTATATAACATTCCCGATACTGTGAAAATAGAGAAAACGAATTTTCCTAGATATGAGACCTACACTCGTGACAATCTAAGAAGTCCGATTTGACGTTTCCTACTCGTACGTGTAATAAAACGTTATGCCTCGAGAATCAGTTTTCAAGCAATGTAGATAAATCATCGATTACAAAATCTATTAGTATGTTATATCGGCATGTTTCGAGAATCGGTTTTTAAAGCAATCGATTTTTTTTCCATCACTACACAAAGGATTTTATAGCTGTCAAATCGGACTTCTTAGATTGTTGCGAGTTTAGCTAGATAAATTTTTCACCCCCGTAAACCCATATGTTGTAACTTTCATCGAAATCGTTAGAGCCGTTTTCGAGAACGTGATTACAATATATATATATATTCTTAGAAGATTCTTAGAGGATTTGACAGCTGAGAGGGCGGTGACATCACGTCGCTACGATGACGCTGTCAGTGGAAGGGGTGACACACCATGAGCCGTGTACTCACTCGCCTCGATCCTTTTGACTGCGGAGCTCGGATGTGACGGACGCGTACTAGTGATCCCTAAGACGATATTCTTGTAACGGTTTTTCTAAAATTAAATAAATGGCTGTTGACCGCTTCGTGTTTTCTTTAAAAAAAAATAATTAGGCTTCTGATCCCTAAGATCAGAAGTGGGATAGTCTTAAATTACACGCGATTTAGATCGTTCGCCATCTTTTAACGGGAAATAGTGTTTTCGAGACTGTTAAATTTTTTTTTTCTCCACGTGTTGTTGATTTTGTCTGTGTTAGTTTTTGTGAATTTTAACGTGATTCGCCAAGTGTAGTATTATTTCTATTAGATTATAATGTCGTGCGTGTTTTTGAAGTAAACTACCACATGTTAATTATTTTATTTCGCGCCTAGTTCGTTGTTCACGTAGTGGTAATTTACGTTGCCTATAGTTATAATCATGTCGAGTCGTGAATGCACGCCGCGTTAGAATACCTAGGTAGACTCATTGGTCATGGTCAGGTACGGCCGAGCCAAGACTGAAGCTTTAGTTAAGTCTCCTAGGCAACCCATAGAATCTTAGACGAAGCCTGAGATATCCTTTTCAGTGGTTCGCACTGACGTCCTTGGTCCCCTAACGGAATCAAACGGTTTCCGATACATACTCCTCGTGGTAGATGCTTTTACTAAGTACTGTCTGTTGTAGGTACGCCCTGTACAGATAAGAGACCGCCGAGTTAAAACGCGTATTTTCCAAAACCATTTCACTATTTGTACTCCGTCAAAAATTGTGTGTGACCGTGGCAGAATGTTCGAAAGTGCATCCTTTCGAGACTGGGTTACTGAGTTTGGCTGTAACATACATTTTTTCACGCCCGAAATGCACCGTGAAAACGGGCAGGTCAAGCGTTGTTGCAGGACGGTTTTCAACATGTTGCGGATAGGTAGAGGCGAACAACAACGGTGCGCAGTGGTCCGATATGTTGTGGAAGGTGCGGCTCACCTTGAACATAACGAGGCAAGCCACGACCCGCACCTCGCCTCTGCAGCTATTGACTGGCGTTGAAGGGACTACTCCAGTGCTGAGGTCTCTTGTGCGAGACGTCGCGCTGAATGACTCGTATCCTTACCAAAAAGCTCTTCTGACGCTGAGAAGACAGAGGGTGTCTGAGTTGCTCGCTGAAAATCAGCAGCGGCAGGACACGTACGTTAACGAGTGTCGCCGTCAGCCGCGTACATTTGTCATCGGCAGTTTCGTGTTCGTGAGCAAGGGCTCGCAGAGCACGGGGAAGCTGGACTCCGGGATGCGTGGCCCGTGCAAGGTATTACGAGCGCTCCCACATCACCGGTACGAGCTCGAGCTGCTTGCTGGTTCGTAAGGCAAGAAAACCTAGACCGTCGCAGAACATATGGTTCAGTGGCGTGGTGAGTGGACCCCGGATGCTTGCGAAGTATTATTCGATCATCTCGGTGGTGGTAAGTAAAAGCAGCATTGTGGCAGCTTTTACTCATGGCCAAGTGGCAGTGGTCACTGGAACCCAGATAGTGGTTGCCAGGTGATTTTGATTACTGGAACCCAGATAGTGGTTGCCAGGTGATTTTGATTACTGGAACCCCGATAGTGGTTGCCAGGTGATTTTGATTACTGGAACCCCGATAGTGGTTGCCAGGTGATTTTGTTATTGTTTCAGTAATGATTGAGGTCCGGAACTCTTTCATTGGTGTTACGATAACCTATCTGTTACCCATTTTGATGTTAATGCTTGAAGTTGTGGTAAAACGCTGGCAGTTTCATTGCAATGGGTAGCTTCAAGTTAAGCTTTCAGAATGTTGTGTTGATTTTCCTATGTTGTTATGTTTTAGGTGACGAGTCAAATGAAGATGACCAGGCGCAAGGAAGCCTACCATTGGAGAACCCATCCAGTGGTGGCCAGACGGACGAGGAGCTGAAGTCAGGAAGCCAAGCTGACGAGGACGTTCAGCTGTCAGGAGAGGCCGTCTTAGAAGATTCTTAGAGGATTTGACAGCTGAGAGGGCGGTGACATCACGTCGCTACGATGACGCTGTCAGTGGAAGGGGTGACACACCATGAGCCGTGTACTCACTCGCCTCGATCCTTTTGACTGCGGAGCTCGGATGTGACGGACGCGTACTAGTGATCCCTAAGACGATATTCTTGTAACGGTTTTTCTAAAATTAAATAAATGGCTGTTGACCGCTTCGTGTTTTCTTTAAAAAAAAATAATTAGGCTTCTGATCCCTAAGATCAGAAGTGGGATAGTCTTAAATTACACGCGATTTAGATCGTTCGCCATCTTTTAACGGGAAATAGTGTTTTCGAGACTGTTAAATTTTTTTTTTCTCCACGTGTTGTTGATTTTGTCTGTGTTAGTTTTTGTGAATTTTAACGTGATTCGCCAAGTGTAGTATTATTTCTATTAGATTATAATGTCGTGCGTGTTTTTGAAGTAAACTACCACATGTTAATTATTTTATTTCGCGCCTAGTTCGTTGTTCACGTAGTGGTAATTTACGTTGCCTATAGTTATAATCATGTCGAGTCGTGAATGCACGCCGCGTTAGAATACCTAGGTAGACTCATTGGTCATGGTCAGGTACGGCCGAGCCAAGACTGAAGCTTTAGTTAAGTCTCCTAGGCAACCCATAGAATCTTAGACGAAGCCTGAGATATCCTTTTCAGTGGTTCGCACTGACGTCCTTGGTCCCCTAACGGAATCAAACGGTTTCCGATACATACTCCTCGTGGTAGATGCTTTTACTAAGTACTGTCTGTTGTAGGTACGCCCTGTACAGATAAGAGACCGCCGAGTTAAAACGCGTATTTTCCAAAACCATTTCACTATTTGTACTCCGTCAAAAATTGTGTGTGACCGTGGCAGAATGTTCGAAAGTGCATCCTTTCGAGACTGGGTTACTGAGTTTGGCTGTAACATACATTTTTTCACGCCCGAAATGCACCGTGAAAACGGGCAGGTCAAGCGTTGTTGCAGGACGGTTTTCAACATGTTGCGGATAGGTAGAGGCGAACAACAACGGTGCGCAGTGGTCCGATATGTTGTGGAAGGTGCGGCTCACCTTGAACATAACGAGGCAAGCCACGACCCGCACCTCGCCTCTGCAGCTATTGACTGGCGTTGAAGGGACTACTCCAGTGCTGAGGTCTCTTGTGCGAGACGTCGCGCTGAATGACTCGTATCCTTACCAAAAAGCTCTTCTGACGCTGAGAAGACAGAGGGTGTCTGAGTTGCTCGCTGAAAATCAGCAGCGGCAGGACACGTACGTTAACGAGTGTCGCCGTCAGCCGCGTACATTTGTCATCGGCAGTTTCGTGTTCGTGAGCAAGGGCTCGCAGAGCACGGGGAAGCTGGACTCCGGGATGCGTGGCCCGTGCAAGGTATTACGAGCGCTCCCACATCACCGGTACGAGCTCGAGCTGCTTGCTGGTTCGTAAGGCAAGAAAACCTAGACCGTCGCAGAACATATGGTTCAGTGGCGTGGTGAGTGGACCCCGGATGCTTGCGAAGTATTATTCGATCATCTCGGTGGTGGTAAGTAAAAGCAGCATTGTGGCAGCTTTTACTCATGGCCAAGTGGCAGTGGTCACTGGAACCCAGATAGTGGTTGCCAGGTGATTTTGATTACTGGAACCCAGATAGTGGTTGCCAGGTGATTTTGATTACTGGAACCCCGATAGTGGTTGCCAGGTGATTTTGATTACTGGAACCCCGATAGTGGTTGCCAGGTGATTTTGTTATTGTTTCAGTAATGATTGAGGTCCGGAACTCTTTCATTGGTGTTACGATAACCTATCTGTTACCCATTTTGATGTTAATGCTTGAAGTTGTGGTAAAACGCTGGCAGTTTCATTGCAATGGGTAGCTTCAAGTTAAGCTTTCAGAATGTTGTGTTGATTTTCCTATGTTGTTATGTTTTAGGTGACGAGTCAAATGAAGATGACCAGGCGCAAGGAAGCCTACCATTGGAGAACCCATCCAGTGGTGGCCAGACGGACGAGGAGCTGAAGTCAGGAAGCCAAGCTGACGAGGACGTTCAGCTGTCAGGAGAGGCCGTCTTAGAAGATTCTTAGAGGATTTGACAGCTGAGAGGGCGGTGACATCACGTCGCTACGATGACGCTGTCAGTGGAAGGGGTGACACACCATGAGCCGTGTACTCACTCGCCTCGATCCTTTTGACTGCGGAGCTCGGATGTGACGGACGCGTACTAGTGATCCCTAAGACGATATTCTTGTAACGGTTTTTCTAAAATTAAATAAATGGCTGTTGGCCGCTTCGTGTTTTCTTTAAAAAAAAATAATTAGGCTTCTGATCCCTAAGAATATATATATATAGTACCTGGTCGACCGAGCTCTGCTCTGGTGAAAATAGAGAATGCTCATTTAATAGTATAGGATAATTCATACTAATTCCATGTATAGTACAGACGCCAGCACATCAAGCTACCCGAAACTGTCAAATTTTTATTAGAGAATGGGATACGATTGCAGAAAGAAAATACTTATTTGTAGTGCAACAGAAAAATATATTTTAGACTAGAAAATTACTACGGTTGCTAGGACACCATAAACAGTAGACAAGATGCAGTTTATATTAAACTTATAGGTTTACAACCTCTAATACTGCCCCTTAAACTTATCTTGTAAACATACATCGGTAGCCAAACCTAACTCGTTTACAAAATACTTATGTTTCTCTACTGACAAAGGTTTAGTTAAGACATCCGCCGTCATTTTGGACGTTGGCATGTAATTTATTTTTACTGCACCATTGCTGACCGCCTCCCGGACGAAATGATGTCGTACGTCTATATGTTTTGACCTACCATGAAACATACTGCTTTCAGTTAATTTTAAGGCCGACTGATTATCATTGAAAATTGTTATTTCAATGTTACTACCTATACATTCGTGCAAGAAAGTTTTTATAAACAGTGCTTCTTTACAAGCATCGGAGAGCGACATGTACTCCGCCTCAGTACTCGATAACGCAACGGTACGCTGTTTCCTACTTTCCCAACACGTAATAGAATTCCCAATTTTAAAAACATATCCCGTATAAGAACGTCTATCAATTTCATTAGAAGCCCAGTCTGCATCAGCAAAACCCGTCACAGATAAGCCAGTTTTCTTATAGGTAATGCAGTAATCTACTGTACCTTTAAGATAACGCAACACGCGTTTAGCTGCTTTCCAGTGGACATCGGAAAAACAGTTATTAAATTGGCTTAATACGCTTACAGCGTGACATATATCAGGGCGCGAACAGACCGCTACATACATAAGACAACCGATCAATTCTCGATACTCCAAACTGTCATCTTTTTCTTCAGCTTTGTTCAATTTTTGGCACTGCATTGGAGTTTCAACAGATTTGCAGTCTTGCATTTTGTATTTCTCTAATATCTTTTTAATATAGGCACTTTGATCTAGAGTAATCTTGCCATTCTCTTTCCTGATTCTTAATCCTAGAACTCTTTCTACAGGACCAAGATCTTTCATCACGAATTCTTTCATCAGCAATGATTTAGTTTTAGTTTTTTTCGCATTACAATTGCTAAAAATTATTAAATCATCAACATACAATGCAATAATCACAAACTTGTCACCATTTCGCTTTATGTATACACATGGTTCAGAGACCAATCTCTTAAACTTGAGTTTGTTGACAAGAATATGATTTATCTTTTCATTCCATGATTTAGACGCTTGTTTTAGACCATACACAGCTTTGTGTAGTCGATACACCTTATTATTGCCTCTACCTTTTTCAAAACCTTCTGGTATTTCCATAAAAATGGTTTCTTTTAAATCACCGTTTAGAAAGGCTGTTTTTACGTCCATATGGTCAATCTCCATGTCGTACTCCACAGCCAAAGCTAATAACATTCTTATGGTTTCGTATCTCACTACAGGTGAAAAAGTTTCAAAATAATCCACTCCATACTTTTGTGTAAATCCTTTTGCCACTAGACGTGCTTTGTATTGTAATAGTTCACCTTTAAGCCCTCTTTTCCTCTTAAATATCCATTTGGTCTTTATTGGCTTTGCACCTTTCGGCAAATCGGATAAAGTAAAGCACTTATTGTCCAAAAAGGATTGATACTCGTCTTTCATAGCAGCTCGCCACTGCCTGGCTTCAGGACTATTTAACGCTTCTTCAACTGTTCTTGGATCATCACTGCCACACGCTTTCCCCGTCAAAAAACCACACAGGAAGATGTTCTCATCAGCTTCTACGTATTCTGCTCTAGAGTCATCTGTCTCAAATGAAACATCTGGAACATAAGTAGCATCCGAGTGATGATCTGTGACCGAGCTACTGGTCGAAGCCTCGCTATCATTAGCATCATCAGAAGTCACAGAAGTTTGTTCCGACTCTGTTCTGTGCTCGGATACACAAGGAGTTTTAAGTTCTATAACCATATCTGATTCTACTTTAGTGAAGTTCAGATGCTTGAGGAATTGATTCTCAATGAACTTAACATTTCTCGCTATTGTTAGCTTATAGCTCTCAACATCCAAGAGCCTGTATCCTTTTGTGTTCTCACAATATCCCGCGAATATGTAAGGTTTAGATTTGCGATCCAGTTTATTACGATTATTTTGTACAGCATATGCTAAACAACCAAACACACGTAAGTTATCTAAGTTTACCTTATGTCCAGTGTAAATTTCTTCTGGAGTTGCACCTCTAACTGCCTTTGTAGGTGAGCGATTTTTAATGTACACCGCAGTGTTCGCAGCCTCAGCCCAGAACTGTTGATCCAAACCTGCTTCCAGAAGCATACAGCGCACCGCCTCCATAATCGTGCGGTTCGCGCGTTCGGCAACTGCATTTTGCTGTGGACAGTGAGGAACAGTAGTATGATGCCGGATTCCACACTTACTCAAATACTGCTTAAATCTCGTATTGATGTACTCGCCACCATTGTCGCTTCTAAGGATTTTAATCTTTTTATTAGTCTCGTTCTCTACAAGAGCTTTAAAAATCAAAAAACATTCAAAAACTTTGTCTTTCGATTCTATTGAATAACAAAATGTCTTCCTAGAAAAATCGTCAATAAATGTTAGCAAATATCTTGCACCGCCTATAGATTTCACTGGCATAGGGCCGCACACGTCCGTGTGAACCAGTCCTAACACCTCACTTGCACGTGAAAAAGATTTCTTAGGGAAAGGTAAATTAGTAACCTTACCTTCAATACAAGCGATACATTGCTCGTATGTGGAAACATCATAGTCGATACCAGCTGCCATACCACTCTTGAGTAGGTTCATGCTGCGACTATTCAGATGTCCAAGCCGACGATGCCATAAACCCTGAGATTGAACCTCTACCTGGGTATTCAAGGAGACGCTTACTGGCATACTGTGTTCGCGCGAAACGGAATTTATAGACGCATCTCCGGTTTCTAATTTATAAAGACCGCATGCATCCCGTTTTGCTACAGCTACTACCTTTCCGTTTTCGTAAATATTACAAAAACTCGATATAAATTTTACTTCAAAACATTTTTGTGTCAAAATACTGACAGATAACAGATTACATGACAAGTTCGGTATAAAAACTACATTACTGACAGTTATCCATTGGTTTTGTAAAAAGAGTTTCACATTACCACGACCCGATGTAAAAAGTTTTTCACCGTTCGCAACGCTTATTTCTTTTGGCGTATCACACACAAAATCATGCAAAATGTCTCTATTATTGGTCATGTGGCAAGTTGCACCACTGTCGACGTACCACACATTTCGATCCAACTTTACCGTCAGAGCCGACAACACAGTCGTCCTACCAGGAGTTTTCTGAACCTTCTCCTCCTCTTGACAACTGAAACTAGATCGCTTATCCTTATGCGAAGCTTTCTGTTTGCAATCTCTAGCGTAATGACCTAATTTTTTGCATCGAAAGCACTTGGGACGCTTCGAGCTCGAATTCGAAGTCGCAAGGGCATTCTGTTCCGTACCTTCTGCATCACCTCGTCTCTGTGCCTCCTGGAGTAGTTTAGTTTTCACCAGTTCACTTGAGAGAGACAGGCTACTATGCTCTAACGTCATAATGAGTGGGTCAAACTGCTTGGGGAGCCCACTGAGCATTATTATAGCAACGAACTCGTCTTCCAGAGAAGCATTTATGTCTTGCAGTTGTTGGGCTGTATCTAGAATTTTTGTAAGATACGCCTCCATACTCTCAAACTGCGCTAATTTTAAGTTAAATAGCATTCTAAGGAGACCTAACCTTCTACACAGACCTTTGTCCTCGAACGAATTCTGTATATTCTTCCAGGCGTCAAACGCAGTATTGCAGTTTCTGACAACGGAGTAAATAGATGGCTGAACACTGAGGCAGATTCGTGCCAGCGCTTTTTCCTGTTTCTTCTTGTCTTCGCATTCTGGTTTGTTTTTCTTATCGACCTCGTTGACACATTCAAACAAGTCTTCATGAATAAGCAACATCTTCATTTGAAATTTCCAGGTGGTGTAATTATTTACTCCGGAGAGTTTTTCAATTGCGATGGATTGGTTACTCATTTTCGCGATTTCGTAATTATTACTTGATAATGTAATTAATTAACGCGTTCTGCTTCCTCACGCTCTGCTACCATATTAGAGAATGGGATACGATTGCAGAAAGAAAATACTTATTTGTAGTGCAACAGAAAAATATATTTTAGACTAGAAAATTACTACGGTTGCTAGGACACCATAAACAGTAGACAAGATGCAGTTTATATTAAACTTATAGGTTTACAACCTCTTCTGATCCCTAAGAATATATATATATAGTACCTGGTCGACCGAGCTCTGCTCTGGTGAAAATAGAGAATGCTCATTTAATAGTATAGGATAATTCATACTAATTCCATGTATAGTACAGACGCCAGCACATCAAGCTACCCGAAACTGTCAAATTTTCCCAATCAACTTTGAACTTTACTTTTCAGAGATAAAGTTGAAAATCTATTAAATAAATTTGACAGATTGTAGTAGCCTGATGTGCTGGCGTCTGTACATAAATACAAATTCCTTGCTGCCATGATAGTACGTACTTACTAATTCCATGCTGGATGCTGCCATGTCATTATTCTAAGGCATCTTGTTCTAAACTTTGGGCGACCGAGCTCTGGTCGGGTGAAAATATGGAGAAAACTAATTTTCCCAGGTATGAGACCTAGCCAGATCAATTTTTCGCCCCCGTAAACCCCTATAATACAACTTTCATCGAAATCGTTAGAGCCCTTTTCGAGAACGTGATTACAAATATATATATGTAGGTATATACAAATATTGCTCATTAGGATATTTTTGTATTAGATTGTATATTAAGTATATTTAAGTTTTGTCAACCAACGTTGTATGTTAACACAATAAATCAGAATAAATATTATAATTTATTGCAAGTCTTTTTTCCAAAAGTTCATAAAAAAAACCGCCAGTCCTAGATAAGATAAGATAAGTCTTTATTTGCCTTAAACATGGTATTAAGTTGTTACAGTCTGGTTTGATATAATGTCCACATGTTTAGCTATACAGAATAATTGTATCAATTGCATGCAAAATAATTCTAGAACATTCGATCCTACCTTCCAGAACATTATAAAAAAAAAAAAAAAAAAAAAATATTCTATTCGATCTTTGACCTCAGTACTCCTTGTGTGGGCTGGACCACCTCGTCGATCGTCAGCTCGGCATCACTGTTCACTGGGCCGCATGCCCACAGCCTGCATAGCACAACTCGTCCAAAACTCTCACGGTATAACTTTCCTTGAATGCTTTCGCGCGCCAAAAATATGCGCCATTTTTTGTTGATACTGCATCCGTTGATGTGAGGCTTCTTTGATTTTTTGTTAATTTAGGTATCTGTTAGGTCTGGTAGCGGTTTAGAATTTGTATACACGGCTACATATCAAGCTATACATTTCTAGTTTAAAGCTGATCTCGCATTGTACGGAAATCCTATACAATGCGAGATCAGCATGAACTGGAAATATATAGCTTGATGTTTAGCCGTGTGTACTATCATCCTTCTGTCCTTAACCCATAATATACAACTCTTCTGCTTTAGTGAATTGTTTTGTGAATGTGAGAGCGCTGCAGGTTTAGTGAATTGTAGACCTGTAGACCATTTTCTATTTTGTTAAGTAATTAGTACTTATTGAATGACCTACACTGTCCTCCCATACCTAGTAACACTGTTATTTGAAAGTATTGTAAAAGCCAATTATTTTTAAAAGAGTAACCGTGGAGTTTCTTGCCGGCTCTTCTCCATAGGAAACGACCAGTTGGAACCGTGCACCTAGCTTCTGACGTTTCATAAGTGCCCATGTAGGTTTATGTGAAATAAAATATTTTGAATTTGAATTTGAATTTGAGTAAGTTAACGTAGAAAAAACGAATCATTCCACTTTATCCCAGCAGGCCGCCCCACTAGTGGGGCAAAGTGGAATGCCTAAACATTTTCAGTGGAATCTGCCCCACTAGTTTGATTTGGTGGGGCAAATTCCACTGGTCAAATAACTACTATCCTTATACTTACGTATTATAAAACAAATTCCCCCGCCGCGTCTGTCTGTCTGTCTGAAAGCGATAAACTCAAAAACTACCGAACGGATTTTCAAACGGTTTTCACCAATGGACGGAGTGTTTCATGCGGAAGGTTTTAGTATATAATTCATTAAGGTTTTGTGTAAATTGGCTGAAATTTTACGATTATTGTTGATGATGTCGGATAAAATCATGCCGACTGGGAACTTTATTGGCGTGCGCCGCGGAAATCGTAAAAATTACATAAAATTTATGTTCTACAGTATTGTTCATCTTAAAAAATTCAACAAAAAAGCGCCGCGATGGCATATGTCTATTTCCTAAGGATGGCCCACAATAACCATTTTTATCTTTCAGAATTTAATAAAAATTTCACTGTTTTCCTATTTTGTTATTATATTAATCCTTATCCAATAAACTATGTTACATAAATTGAGCATTTAATTTAGATTAAAATATGCCTTAACATCATTTCATTTAAATGAATGGTTAAAAAGATATCACAGATTCAAAATTACGCGGAGCAAAATAATTATGGTTGACGGCTACGCGGGCGCAGCGGTAGGAGTCAATGACCTTTTCCTCGGCTATTAGGTATGTAATCCCAGTATCGGTAGTACGTTCCTGTGGGATATTTTCCGACATACATAAGGGCGAAGCTGCGGGCAAAAGCTAGTAATAAATAAATTCCATTTGTAATAACATATCATACATAACATCATTCGTGTAATCCCCGAAGGTTTAGATAAAGGTGTACCTATAGCACACCCACATTTCGCCAGTTATGTTTTAATCCCATGTAAAAGGGACGAGCCTATTGCCGTCAACCGGGCTCAAATCCAGACTCCGGGCTGCTACTGAGAGTCTGAGAACTTCCTGAAAGAAAAACCCAGTAACACTTTGCTCGAACTAGTACTCGAATCCTCATGCTCAGCGGTAGCGCTTACGACCACTAGACAATATACATTTATTCAATTCTATTCAATTAAATTAAATTAAATTAAATTCTATTCAATTCTATTCTATTCTATTCAATTCTATTCAATTCTATTCTATTCAATTCAATTCTATCCTATTATATTCAGTGCAACTCCAGGGGGCCTACTACCAGCTCATAAACAGTATTATTTTAATATTACTTCAGTGGGAGAAAGAGATGGAGCTATACGACCTGTAGAGCTTCATCTCTTTCACCTAAAATTGTTACAACATCAAATTTAGTGTTATAATTGCAACTGGTTATTAATATTCTAGGTAACTAGTTAGCCACATTTCTTATTTCCATACAGTAATATTGCCAAATTAAATCAAAACAGGTCAATATTTGACCGCTATTTGGGACGTTGCCAACTTTTTGGATGAACCCTCTTAAGGACAAATGAGTTCGTTTTCGAATTGTATGCGCTCACTTGAGTGATGTTCCAAGTGAACTTTACAGAATAGCATTACTATTCACACATCATAAAGCGCACTCAAAACCATAGCTCAAAACAGACGATCCCACGCCAATATGACCCTCAATCTACCTGCAAATAAGCCAAGTTCAATCAATTTGAAACAATGGCATGCGAGACAGGTTGGCTCCGGATGGGCCACGTGACAGCTACCTGGGTGGCCCATGATGGCTGAGCGCACTAATCGGTATTGATATTTGGATCATGTTCGTATTGATAAAGGATGGATATGTCAATAACGATATTGGAAGTGGTAAGTATTTTTGTTATACTTCAGAAAATAGAGGTAGATATAAATATTATACATATTGGAATTAAAAAGATTGCTGTCATGAATTCAAAGGGTTAGAGCAAAGAGCGTAGTAGTAAGCTTAGAAGCATAATCTTTTTTAGCTAGTAAAGCATATTATGATGGGAATGAATTTTTAAGGGAATCATTTTAAATTGACATGCTCTTTTATGTATTAATTTTATCTGAAATGAATGTAATAATAATAATATTGGGCTTGATTCAGAAAGCGGTACTCCTGGACACGGCTCGCATTGTCACGAGGTTCCTCTCTCTGGAGCCCTGACCCTGTTCCCGATACCGGTGGGCTACTATTTTTTTATATTTTTAAATGTTTTTATATTTTCTTTATTCTAATATTTAAAAATATAATTTATAAGTATTTAAATGAAATAAAAGAAAATAATAATATATATTCTTTATTTCGGACTACACCAAAGTACAGACAATCCATATACTTAAATAAAATAATGATAAAAAAATGAAAAAAAAAATGAATGTAATGATGTGATGTTTGATAAATTTTTGATAATGATGTTTGTATTGAATATTTAGGACCTACGTCGACATTATGTTATTTTATTTTTATTACATTAAGTTTTTATTTTTGATAATTTAATATTTGACAATTTTGTGTGTAAGTTCTATCTATTTCTGTATGAATTAATTACGTAATCAATCAATTCAATTTCATTTATTTACTTATGTCAGCATTGTCAAAGTTAATTAATGTTGTAATTTTTTTTTTAAATTCTATATCACCTTGTATTTATATTGTATGTACACACAGTCATGCTTGAGAAAATAAAGTAATCTGAATATCTGAATCAAACGTAGTGAGCAAAAACAAAAAAAAAAACTTGAGTATTATCTATGTTGAAAACAAATGCGAAAGTGGCCACCTTGACTCAACTGAATGGAAATCATAAAACTAGCTAGAGCATACGGTGTATCTATCAAATAACAGTGAAATTCTACATGATTTTATAATCAAGATCATACATTTAATTAGTTGCAAAATAGTTACTGCTAATATGCTTTAGGGCAAGCATTGCCATAGAACATGGCAATGCTGCCAGGGCCTCAAGTCTGCTATTACAATAGTGTCAGAATGGTCTATCATTGATTTCATAATTGTTGATTTTAACAAGTTTGGTAATCTACTAATATAATGGCGTCATTATGACTTTCCAATGGTCAGCCACTGTCACTCCATTGAAAGAAATGGCACTTATTGGTAATCTCGTACATAATGACAAATGAATGACTGACTTAGGCGGTATCATTGGTCGTATTGTACGACAATGCCATTATAACACAATTCTATTACGAGACCATTGACCGACCAATGATCGACCATTATGAATTTAGCAGATTACGAACTTTTAGCAAAATGACAATGGGATCGTGTTGGAATGACGAATTTATAAAAATAGCAGACTTGGGCCCCAGGTCTCTTGGGCACATTACCAGTTGACAGCGATGGGCAGGAATTTTTTGACGCCATTTAATTTGCTGTTAGATGTAGTGTTAGGATATTTTATTGTTTTTACTTTATGTGTATTATTTTATGGTAAGTATCTCACAAAAAAGGCCTGAAACCTTCTGAAAAGTCAACATGTCTATGTGCAAAACACCTACCTAATTGTGTACAATAGCAAATTCTAAAAGCATGCAAAACTAAAAGCTCAATGCTGTGAAGAACTACAAGTTAATTATGTAAATACAATTAATTACCTCATTACTTATCAAAACATCATCGCACTGCTAAACGATTCTCACCACAGAGCCAAAGCTTCCGCACGGCCGGCCATGTTAACCCGATACGATGACAGCCACTTTCCCGCGCACAATATGTCATGTTGTTTTTTTTACAGACGAGGGGTTGGATACAAACAGCCAATTACGGTAGGGGCGGGAGTGCACTTAGCACACTTGGAAGATAGTTTAGTCACCATCAACGTGGTGTAAGGACTCGTCCTCTGTCCTAAACAATATTTAAAAAAAAAAAAAAAATTTTTTAAACGCTCGCTGGTGTTGCCATGGCGCATGCTTCGACCGCTACGTTTAATTTAATTAGTGAAAGGAGGTTTTATGTGAAACTGTGATTTGTGATGTGTTCCGATATATTTTCGTGATATTTGTGCTATTTCAGTGAATTTCTTTGGATATTTCTTTTTTAAAAGGTGTGTATTTTTGTTTTATGAACAAATAATGTGTTGTTGCTTTTTGTTTTGTGCGAAAAGGTAATTTAATTAAAAATGACAGCTTGTAGCACGTAGGTACACAGCAAATATACTTAAAAAATAAATACAGTAATTTACAAAGAAATTTATTTCTTTCTGGATCAGTATTAGAAGTAACATGCCACAGAAATATATAAAGTAATTGGAAACATAAAAGAAGTTCGGAACGGACTCTAAAAAGTGATGGAAGGTATTTAAAACTTATAAGTGTTAAATACTTTGGAATTAAAATAATAATTTAGGTATCTAATAGGAATGACTTTATAATTGGTGGTTTCTTTATCGTGTCCACAAACATATGGAGAAGAATAAATACTAGGTTATGTCATTCGATAGAGTGAAAGACCACTCCTTCTCTTGAAGTGTCATGACTGCAGCATTTTCTCCTTTTTCTTCTATAACAACAGGCTGCGTACAAAACTTTCTTGCAAGATTTTTTTTCCCAACATGTTCCCTCGTATATTCGTGTTCCTCTTGCCTGGTTGTGAAGAGTTTCATATCCAGAAGGTGGAAAGGAAAAATATAAAAAAAAAAAACAAAAAACCCGACTGCAAAAACACATAACTGAAAAGAGAATTTAAACAATCTATTTAGAGAATTTTGGCTTTGCACGACACACAAAAGTTACACCACAATTTCCGGTTATTGGTTTGTCCCTGCAATACCAAAATTCTTTTCAGTTACGTGTTTTTCAGTCGGGTTTTTTGTTTTTTTTAAATAATTTGTTTTATTTCAAACTTTTTAGTTTTATTAATATATATACATATTTCGAATTGCCTCATTACTAGCTTTTATTTGATACCAATAATGTAGTTTTTTATTTATTTATTTATTATTATTAAACCTATTCCTCCCTTTTTTTTTGTATTTGCAGATGCAATATATAAATATTATATAACCTATGACACTCCCACAATTAAGACGAATCTAACGACACCTCACATGTTAAAATCCATCAAGCCGTTTAGGCTACAGAGCGTGCCAAAGAAATAGACATACATATATAAAAACATACTCTCGAAAAACCCTCCTGGGGCAGTCGGGTAATAAAAAGCGATAGGTTTAGTTAGATATTTTCTAAAATGTGGATTTGATTCAAGCCTTATTAAAAGGAGACGGAAATGATTACATACACTCTTGGGCCTGAATGTAACGATGTAGAAATGTAGAGATGTAAATGGTGTGAATTTATAGATTCAATTATATATTAGTGTATTGCAGTGACTAGTTGCTATCCCACAATTCACACAGCGATCCATAGTTTCAACAATATCCAATCCACAAAAATCCAAAATAACAATTCCAAGTCAATCGTGTGAGCGATCTTCGGTGTCCAGTGTGAAAGCAAGGGTCGTACAAGGTAGGCAGGGTCAGAATCCGTAAAAATCAAAGCAGTGATCGTTGAAAATGAAAAATAATTGGGAAAGCACTCAAAACACATCGGAAAACACGAAATAAGTGACAGCTGTCTAGTTCTAGTAGGGATGGGCGTTGCGACAAACAAACCGTTTACAAAGACCGTTTTGTGATGTTGAAACCGTTTTACGTCCTGAGTTCAACTTCAAACAGTCTTCATTACACATACCAGTCTTCGAATGACTTGGTGCGATTTTTACATCTAAGAAAATACAGTCGGGTACAATGATTCAACTATCTATCACACTCGTAAAACAGTCCTTCCAATAAAAAGTGAACTCTTAAAAAGTGAATTCTTTGAAATGAAATACAGTCAGTAATGTATTACCAGTTGTCAATGCTGTCGTTCGTGATGCAAAAAAAAACATTTCATACATTTCAAATCGTTGATAGTTTAAGAAACTGCGCTCGACAAAACGCAATTCTATTCCATGTTGGATAAGTTTCGTCCTTTAACCGTTTTCTGCAACCGTTTTCGTCGTCGGGAAAACGGTTTCGGTTGCCAAAAATTCGAGAATGACCCACCACTAATGTCTAGTGTCAAATTGTCAATGTCAGTCTGCCAGTGCAGAATATGTACTGCCAGTGACATAGACAAAAACATTTTTTTTTGGTTTTTCAGTAAATTAATGATGTTTTATTTAAATTAAATGCATTATATTGTATAAAAGTATATATAGTGCATTTAATTATTTTGAGTTAATTATATTACCTAATGCTAAGTACCTAGTGGGTAGGTTTTCTTTTTGTAGTTGTGTAATCGATTACTTTAATCGATGATCTCACTAAAACTATCTTTATCATATTTCTCCGCTTCCAGGCTGAGAATTGAGCTGATTTTTGATATTCAAGGATAAAAAAAATATGACTAATTTTTAGATCATATCTCAACTTATTACATTTGGGCCCAACATTTTCCATCTCCTTTGCCTTCTTGTCAACTCGTTTTTTTAAGTTAGTAATTGTAGCGGTTAGAAAGACTTGGGAAGCAATTTTACGCTGGTCTATAAGGACTTATAAATAAACATTACTCTGCATGTACAGACGCCAGCACATCAAGCTACCCGAAACGATAAAGTTGAAAATCTATTAAATAAATTTGACAGATTGTAGTAGCTTGAAGTGCTGGCGTATGTACCTATTACTATAATTTAACGAAATTCTGTCTTCTGCGTACTGATAGAAGTCTCTTGGCTATTTCAACAGCTGTATTGTCGCATAAAGGCGCCATTCCGTGGGCGTAGTTATAACCGATAACTGTTAGTTATAAGGATCAGACACATTAGCATAGTAATAATATACTACCTAAATGTTCTGTTGGCTCGGAAGCGCGGAGTAATGTAAATTCGAACGATTTTAATATTGAAAATACTGGTTCCCCACATAATATTTACTCAGTTGTAAGATACTTTATTCATAACTTTGGGTGACACTAAGACCGGTTTCGCACTACGTACGATCCGAATCCGTTCCGAATCAGAGAAATGTCGGTCCAAAGTAGCCATAGTAGGTACTATTTGTATGAGGAGTTGTGCACTAGATCCGATCTTTGTCCGTCCGAATTTAGAACATTCCCAATTCGGATTCGGATCAGCAGAAAATTTAGCTAGTATTGTATAATATTACTATGCGAATGTGTCCGATCCTTATAACTTACAGTTATTGGTTATAACTACGGCATCGTAATGGAAACTTTATGCGACAGTACAGCTGTTGAAATAGTCAAGAGACTTCTATCAGTAGGTAATCAACACACACAGAATCACACAATCACAGAATTTTGCCTGTAGCCGACTATAATGCTGGGTAATTTGTGTTACATTTCACCAAACTGTACCCAGCATTAACTGACTTAAATTGCTATAGGTATTAATAAATAAATATTCAATCCCTTTCTAGACGTTTTACGTAGTACAGCTAGTCTCGTGTAATGTGAAAAAAGTGGGTTATCTTTTATATTTATTTTGATACCAAGAGAAGGACTTATGGTACATTTCAACAACAGAATATTATAAAAGGCATTAGGTATACGCGGGCGAACTCACGATGCACAGCCAGTAATATCGATTACAATAAGACTATTCCATTCTGCATTCATTTGCCGACCAATCCGCTTACTCAGGTGCCCGCTAGACAGGATTACGGGGCTAATTCCTTACTTGCCACATAACGAATAATATTATAAATACGTTCGATACCTAATACATAAAATCCATCGGCTTAAAAAATAAGCACGGTAATTTAAATTAATATTGGATAGAGTATGGCCACGCTAAGTCTGCATGTAAAAAAACGGTGGAATTTGAAAATCTATAGACGGTAACACTATCTGTCCTACGAAAAAAGAATTTGATACTTTGTTTGTTTTTTTGTTTTTGTTAGGTCATTTTGTTTATACTTATTCTGATTTATTCCTGGTAAAGGATAGTCACTTTAGCGCGATGCAGTGTGAATTTGATACAGTTTTGTCATCGTATTGAGGTAGAGCATAGGTACGACATAGTCTATTACTCATAATCTATTATACACCGTGAAATTTGAATCACAGTTTTGCTAGAACAAACCTTATTCAGACCATGGTCTACTACCATTCTAAGTACAAAATCCAATTAAAAAAAAACATAAATAGGTTTTTGAAAAAACACAAAAAGACAAAGTTTAAAATGTCAAGATTATGTACTGCTTACTAAATTTCGTTTATGGAGGTACATTTCCCTGTAGACAATGCTGTGTCCCATGCGTGGTGTCTGTGTTGTAGGGAGTAACGATAATCTTGACATTTCAAACTTTGTTTTTTTTGTGTTTTTTCAAAAACCAATTATGTTTTTTTTTTTATTGGATGCTGTAGAATGGTAGTAGACCATGGTCTGAACAACGTTTGTTCTAGCAAAACTGTGATTCAAATTTCACGGTGTAGTTTGACCAATACCGCTGTACCGCGCGACAAGGCGGGAGAGCAGTGCAGGCCGCTAATTCGTCAAAGCTCTCGGCGCACGGCGTCCCGCCCGCCGCTCATTGGTCAACACTGCCCCCCCGCCTCGCCGCATATTCCTAAGGCGCGGTACAGCGGTATTGGTCAAACTATAGGCAAAAATCAAAAGGCAAAATATCAAAATCATTAGATCTACTTACACGTCAACTTTTCGATATTTTGTAAACATTGTCGTTTTTGGTTAAGGACGACATCGTGCTGTTCCTTCATATCTTGGAATTTACATATCATAAATTATATAATAACTCCCGCACTCTACTTTTAATAGGATGGTATTTAAAAGTACTTCAATTTATTCCCATTTCATTTACCTAATTTTGCCTGTGTTCCACCAAATATACTGAATGTGCACCAAAATATGTTAATTAAAATATGTCATAACGAGCATCTATTTAACAACTGTTGCAAATTTGTAAAAATAGTAATACACCTAATTTTAAAAACAAGCATTTATTTTTTTAGTTTTACTTCAGATAATGCACTGCAAAATGTATTTGAATCAAACACCAATTAATGTCCAATGTAGCTTTATTAATAAAAAAATGAACACATTATAAAATGTAATGCTTACTAAAAATGTTTTTTTAATACTAATCAGTACGAACCATAATAATTCAAAATGTTAACCAAAGTCTTTACTCCTACAATGTTCACATTATCAGTCCACTCAATCTCTGCAGTACTTCTTTAAATTATTGCACCAATAAAGCGCACTTTGACTTTGTAGGACGCCCACGTTTTCGTTTTTGCCAGATAGCTATGTTTTTGGCCTCTACTGGAGGTGTTATGTATTTCAGCCTGATCGCAAGTCCAGTAACATGTTTACATTTATATTTTTTTTTTAAACTCGGGGCAGTTACATTGACCATTTACCCAGTCACTATTTTGGGAAGGCAAGACAACTGTCCAGTGAGTAAAGGCAAATTTCTGAAATTCATCGAATGTCTCCCAACTTTGCCCGTTTGGAACATTATTGGTTGCTGAACCTTCGACTAGATAAGATTTTTGTATCGCTGTTGTTGATATGGTTTTCACTTTTTTGTTCAATTTCGCCCATTGGTATGCTGATGTCCAATCAGATAGTTCTATCAAAGGTGTGCTTGAAAACGAGTCCACTTTATAATTTTCGGACCACTGCTTAACCATGTCAAGAGTAACAGCACGAAACCGGGACAGTGGAATTCGTTCTCTAAGGGTGTGGCTATCTTTTATGCTCCTATTGAAAGCCTCGAGTGCATTATTCGTAGATGGAGATCCGTCCGAAGCGCCTAGGTACCAATTCGGGTTTTGTATTACCCATTCTTCCTTGAAGTATGTAATAAAAGCCTTTTGACTTTTATATTTGTTCAAAAAAGCTGCTAAAGCGGTGTTGAACACGCCCGGTGCTGTGACAGAATGTAAAATGTTGATGCCTTGTAGAAGATCTTTCTGCAGTAGTTTGTCTACTAGTTTAACTACTTGTTTCTGAATATTCTTTTTAGCGTGAGCCCAGCACATTTTGACTGTAGTCTCAACTCCAAATACTTCCATAAACGCATTTTGAATACTTTTGGCTGCATCACAAATTAAAACCTTCGGCTGCATTACATGCGAATACAGAGTGTAAGCGCTATGTTTAAGCTGTTCAAATAACATTTTAAAATCTTCTTTGCGTTCTGAGCTAGAAATGGCCAAACAAAAAGGATATTTTTTTTTGGTTTTATCAGTAGTTCGAACCACTAACACGGGGAATCCTTGCCACACAATCTTATACGTAGCGTCTGCGTGTATGTTGGTTGCCACTGTTGTCAATTTTAGCAAAGACTTTGTACTGACACCAAAACGAAAAACGGGAGACTCACACTCATATACGTAGTAGAAGATAACATACGGTTCATTTTCATCTTCAGGTATCGCAGAATGATCAATTAGCCATTTCTCCAGTTCCCCCAGACTGATAACAGAAGGTCCGTAAACTGCGCGGCGGCGATCGGACAAGTAGTTGTTCAGTTGCTTTATCGTAGGTACTGTGATACCCGGTGTCTGACTTAAACGGTGTAATATAGCCTTCGGTTTTAAATGCAAAGAGAATAACTTGTTTATTTCTTCTTTTGTATCTTGACAATTTTTTATACTCTCGTGATCATGATCAGCGTCTAAGCGATAAATAATAACAGCATCAGAAGTGGCTTCAAAAAGTAAATATAGTTGTGATGCACACTGAGGGCCACGAGCTTTGACTTGGTTACAACGGTAGTACTTTTTTATACCTTCTTTTGTTCTGCAAGTCTTCCTCAATGACCATACTTTCTCATCATATATTGCTTTTTCTGCTTCTTGAACATTTTCGTATCTTGATACCAATACCCAGGTTTTACCTACACTCCTCTTCTTTTTAATAGACGGTTCTTCCGTTTCAGATTCACTTTCCGAACAATACACGGGAATATCATCTTGATTTTCTATATCAAGTGGTAATTGTTCTGGTTCCATACTAAAATACTCGATATATTCAACAACAACTAAAACTAACTATTTGTTTAATACTATTCCTTTTAATTAAAACAAAAGATCCCACATTTAAAATAATAAATCAGAATCTCTTCGCCGCGCACAGGATAAAGGCTCGTGCAGACCAGCGTGACATGCGACGCGACACAAAGGCACCGCTCGTCGCGCGACGAGCGGTGTCTTTGTGTCGCGCGACAAGTCGCGCTGGTCTGCACAAGCCTTAATAGTAAATTAACAAACACTAGAAGCATGCCGGCAACGTCGCACGTGTATCTAACGTCTCGCTTTCTCCTATGATCCTGCAATATCTCTTCTCACTCAACGAACCGCCCCGCCTGCCATCGCCACGCCGCCGCCGCCGCGCCGCCGCCGCGCCGCCGCCGCGCCGCCGCGCGCCGTCTCCGTCGCACAACAGAGAGCAATAGGCAGACATCGCGTCGCAAGCGCGCCAAAACCATTTTCAGTAAAATAAATATAAGTCTTAGAAGTAATGTTTTACGAAATGAATTATTTGTTCTTCAATTATAATTATTTCAGTAACATAAAAGTTGTACAAAACCGTTTTAAATGGGTATACGGTACTAGGATGCATACTAAAAATTTTGTGTAACATTCAGGAATATTTGGTGCACGATCAGTATTTTTCGGGGAAGAATAAAATAGTTATTGTTACAATAGAATATTTGCAGCGCACTACAATAAAAAAGTGTTATATCTTGGTGTTAATTTGGAATTTGTTTGATGTAACATATTTTGTTGGCCGAGTAGTTTAATTATAGTAAAACAATTAAACGGGTTTAAGATCAATATTTTAGAAATGCATACATAGATGTACCTTAAGATTTTTGGTGAACACAAAAATATTATCCCTTTTAATAGATTTAACCATTTTTCTACTTTATTTTATGCAATCTGACATTTCAAGTACCCCGAAACTGACATAACTGACTGATGTAAAAGTTTACCATATGTAAAACTTTTTGGGGTTGCCCATTTATTCCATTGCAGACTTAGCGTGGCCAGACTTTATTCCATTAGGGCCATTTCTATGCGACGTACTTGTCGGTACCTAATTGAAGGGCCAAATAGGTACAGACCTACTACAGTCGCACGAGTTGCAAATGCGCAAGAGTCGTAGATGCGCAAAATGCTTTTAAAATATTAACAGAAAGTACATAAGTACACATCATCACGACTGCGTTTAAAAATAAACAATGGAAATAACCATAGAATAATGACAAGCAATAAAAGTGTACATTTTTTTTCAAACTACTCTCATTACGCCAAAACCGTGCTAAATTACGTGCCCGCGACTATTTGGGTCAGTGACAGCTCGGCCCGAGTCAACTAAACCCGAAAAATTATACCAGATATTTCACTCCCGATTACGGTGATTTGTACGGTGAGGCAGAAAATCGATATTTTAAAATTTTGTAATTTCGTACTTTAGTTACCCACGTTCAAATTAAAATTTACAAATGCAACATTCCATACCTAGTTTTATGCTGTTTTATTCTATATTGCCCCGTTGCTGGGCAAAGGCAAAGGTCTCCCCCATAGACTTCTACATGTCCCTTTGCTGCCTTCTCAGCACGGATAGCATGTCCACCGTAAAATCAGAAGAGAGGCGAAAGACAAGATAGATTGTAGAAAAACTACTGCGAGATGTTAAAAACGAAGCAAAAGTAAAAAAAAACCGCGTTCATTTACCATAAAATTCTACTAAAACAACTCCCCTTCATTCTCACAGATACGAGGCCAGGGGGCCTACCACAAGCTCATAAAGCAGTACCTATTATTTTAATATTACTTCAGTGTGGGAAGAGATGAAGCTCTACAGGACGTACAGCTCCATCTCTTGCTCCCACTGAAGTAATATTAAAATAATACTGCTTTGGAGCTGGTGGTAGGCCCCCTGGGTCCCAGCAGTGGGACCCCTTAAGGCTGATTATGTCTGTTAAGGAACCTAACATTTTGAAAGAGAGAAAGTCGACCCAGGACAACTTCAAGGCGTAAAATTGAGGTTTTATTTAGATTCAGGTTCTGGTTACGGTAGCAATCCTGTGGTAAGAAATATTAAAGAGTAACTCGATACGGTCAGTGATGAGCTCTTATAAAGGTGTTTTAAGTATGAAAGGTATAGGTACCTGCGTGTGTTAAGCTTCATAAATACCCTACAGTTGCAATATAGGTATGTTTCTTCTAGTTTGTCGTGTGTGTACAGCTACAGTAAGATATTCAATTGTCCTACAGCCCTTATCTCAAAGTAATTTAGTGTCACATTATCATTCAGTACCTAGGCGATCTAGCTTTGCTCTGGTGAATATAGAGCATGCTCATTTAATAGTAGGTATAAGAAACTTCATACTAATTCCATGCTGTCATGATAATAGGTACTTACTAATTCCATGCTGCCATGTCATTATTCTAAGGTATCTTGTTCTAAACTTTGGGCGACCGAGCTCTGCTCGGATGAAAATTCGGAGAAAACAAAGTTTTCCAATTATGAGACCTAGCTAGATCGATTTTTTGCCCCCGTAAACCCCTGTATTGCAACTTTCATGGAAATCGTTGGAGCCGTTTTCCAGAACATGATTAAAAATATATAAACATATATATGTCACAGTATAATTATGAACTTCGTTAATTTATAATCTATCGGTATTATTTCCGTTAAATTATAAACTGTCGAAAAATTGTGAACTGCAATGAACCATTTACAATTTAACGCATTATTTTTCGCTAGTTTATAATCTTTCCATGGGAAACCGACAAATTGTGAACTGGTATCAAACTTGCTTGCGACGTAACGCACCTTACACTAATATTAAATAGCCTGCCTGGCTGCGAGAAAAATTGTGAACTGTGTGAAATGGGTTAGGTTAGGTTAGAACTGTGACCAACCGCGCGCGAGCCGAGCGAGCGCTACTTCCAAGTTGCTCGCAGCCACGCAGGCTAATTAATATTAGCGCAAGGTGCATTACGTCGCAAACAAGTTGGTTACCAGTTCACAATTTGACAGTTTTTCATGGATACATTATAAACTATCGAAAAATTATGCGTTAAATTGTAAATGATTTGTCACAGTTCACAATTTTTCGACAGTTTATAATCTAACGGAAATAATACCGATGGATTATAAACTAACGAAGTTTATAATTACACGGTGACATATACAAATATTGCTCGTTTAATTTCGCTTTATTTTTTTTATTTTTTCATTGGTTTGACTCTGTTCTTATAAGGCATATTATATCATCCACATTAGACTTACCTACTGAACTTTTTTATTTTTCCTGCTCCCCTTCCTTCCTATCACATGCCCATACTATTATCAATTGATTAGGTATGTACTCTTCAGCTCTTTACCTTTCTTTCAAACTCCCTCCCTCTCTCTATAAATACTTCTTCCTTATTAAATCACATCCATTCTCATCACACCGGAATCTATCCCATAATATCTGAGTATGCAGCTTTTCATTGATGCCTTAAGTATCCGAAAATTTTGCCAATGCTACCTACAAAAAATTTAAAAAAATCGCTCACAAATCACGATAAGGTTAGATCGACTATTAGGTAGTGCCATCTGATGGCAAATATATAAGAGGATCTATGGTATCTCTACCTTATCATAATAATTATTAATAAACCTTCAGGCGTTATTTTATAACAGAAACAACAGATATAATAATTTACAAATAGGTACAGCTGTGCGCCTTGGACAACAGAAACACGTATGGTTTTTGTAGGTATTTGAGGAGGAGGATGCTACGGGCAATCTCCTCATTATAATCATTATATTATTATAACTTCTATGACACGAAAAGAAGGGTTGGTCTTTTACTCCGGGATAAAGAGAGAAATAAATGAGAGAGAGAAAGAGAATTGTACTTATAATAGACATTAATTCCTAACCACGCTGTTATTATTTGAAGAAGAGAAGGGAACGTTCTGTTACCGCAGGCGGTTGAAAAGCCGTCGGTAAACAGTAAACACTTAACTAAAAATTACTTCATTTTTCTACACAATAATGCACAATCGTGTTTCTTTCAAACTTTTTGTAATCGGTATAACAGGTAACGAGTGGTCAAGCAGTAAATAATAGTGTAAAACATCATTAAATACAAAGATCCAGAAATAATGCTTTCCTTAGACTAATTTCACACGTACCTATGTAAAATCATCACAAAGATTCAGGCCTTTTTGTAACCATAATTAATTAAGCAACCAATACATTTTCATCAGTTTAAGTTGCAGCATTATACTGTTCTAAATGTATACCTCATTCTCAAAACTGTAACTAAACCTAACCTATAACATTCCAGCATGCCAACCCGCGACTACAAGCGACGGAAACTGAGCAACTGATTGTCAAACAATGAGCGAAATCTCCGCCCCTGCGCTATAGAGATGCGCGCAAATAGGCGGGGCGATGGATTGCTACGTACCGAACAACCCGCAGTTCGGGTTGGTCGAGTATTGCCCGGCAGACCACGGGCTTTGCTGCGATCCTCTACAGTGTACCTGCGTGGAGAACCCTTTGAGAGAGTTCCCGGAAGAGTGCTGTCAGGTGTGTTGATAAAAATTCTGGTTACTGTGTGTTTTTTCGTGTAGGTGTTGGATGGTCAAAACTACGAATCTGTGAAGGTTGAAGGTAATGAATAAAAAGTTAAATCTAAATATGAGATCTTAAAAATTCTTAACTAGAATATTCAGATAATATGCTATTGTTATGGAATGTTTAGTGACTATACAACAATGGCGACATTCATTCGTTAATCAAAAATTAAAATTTTCAAACGCTCTCCCTTTCCTTCAATTCGCCTTCTCTTTGGACGTTATTGGTTTTATTTTCATTGATGCGATGTTATTATCCGTGATCCCGGTAAATGACCTCTGCGCTACAGTTGTTAAGTACAGGTTGCACCAAGATGCTATTTTAGAAAATTGAAAATAAATCAATAAATAATAACATAACATAACACATAACATAACATCACGCCTTGTTTCCCCGAAGGGTTGGGCAGAGGTGTCCCTGTAGCAGGTACACCCACATTTCGCCAGTTATGTTTAAGTCCCATGTAATAGGGGGCGAGCCTATTGCCATCAACCGGGCACAAATCCAGACTCCGAGCTGCTACTGAGAAATTTCAGATAGAAAAACCCAATAACACTTTGCCCGACCCGGGAATCGAACCCAGGACCTCATGCTCAGCAGTAGCGCTTGCGACCACTAGACCAACGAGGCAGTCAATAATAACGTTTAATGAAATTAAAATATCTTAATAAAAAGAAACCGCTAATCCGTATACGTGTGTTAAGTTAATGTCACCATTAAAGCTCCACGCTGTATAATCAAATTTATTTATTTTTACGTCTGGTCCCACGCTGGGCGCCACTTTAAAAAAAACGTAATGATACATTATTAATATAATTCAACCGGCAGAACACAATAATCTATTTATTTTGAGAAAATTAAGATGGCAAAGATATTACACTTGTATTATTCGACGACAAATTATTTATAATTGTTCCACGTTGGATGCCAATTTAAAAAATAAT
The DNA here is from genome assembly GCA_949152395.1 of Agrochola litura. Taxonomy (NCBI): domain Eukaryota; kingdom Metazoa; phylum Arthropoda; class Insecta; order Lepidoptera; family Noctuidae; genus Agrochola; species Agrochola litura. The sequence continues at coordinate 17,310,544 of OX424513.1, read as the reverse complement.
AACATCGCAATATATATTTTTTTATGTAAATAGAACACAATGTGCCTTCCTTGTTTGAGATTATATTGACAGATATTTTACAAGTCTTTATCGAAAATCCTGTGTTTCTTAATTTTAAAGTTGAGGTCCCATGTTGGGCGCCAAGTTTAAGGCGATAATTCATAAGATTTTATAAATTATTATCTATGTAAATGTCTTTGATTAAATTTATGTAATAAAGATCAATATGCAGAGACGTTATATTAGTACACATATTTAGATAAACACAAATCAGAAATTGACGAGATGATCGATGTATAGAAAATAGGTTAACATGACTAGAGATGGAAATATAGATAAGGAAAACCAATCAATCTGCCTAGCTTTTTCCCAAATATTTTGGGGTCGGCTTCCAGTCTAACCGGACGCAGGTGAATACCTGTATTTTCCATGAGGCGACTGCCTATCTGACCTCCACAACCCAGTTACTGAATCACACAATACCTCTTGGTAAGCTGGTTGTCAGACTTTTAGGCTTCTGCACCCTCATTGCGTAGCACACGATCAATCATAATCTGAATCATTTTGAAAGAAATTGCTAAACCATTGCTTCATAATTATGTTCAAAAAATTTGTCTGCTCAACAACGTAAATAACGCAATGAATGTTGTTGAACTGTCAAAATGAAACTGATTATGATTGATCGTGTTGTACGCAATTAGGGTGCAGAAGCCCAAAGGTCTGACAACCAGCTTACCAAGGGATATCGTGTGATCCAGTACCCGTAACGACTGTCAAAGATCTACGAATTTCAGCCGGCACCAACGGCTTTTACGTGCTTTCCGAGGCACCCAGGGGCCTCTATATGTAATGAATGGTTATACATTAAATAGATCAAGAAAATATTATCAAAGATGTGATTTAACTACTCATCTTGCCAGAGATTTTGCAACTCACACAGCAAGCATATCACTACATTATACACCTCTGTATTCAAGAAAGATGTTCAAGCATGTTTCGATTTGAAACTAAAAATGAGTATTATCTGTTCCAAATCATTTTAATGATAGAGCAAAGCTTCAGGTATTACAATTCTTACGCGATCACTCACCAAAGGAAATGAGTGTAACACATTATTCAACTTCAAGTATACCACTTATATCACCACTTTTTTAACAATTTTGTTTGAATAACGTTATTAAAATTGTATCTAATTGAAAAATCTAAGTTGACGGAAATTGTGGTTATGAAATAACCTCATTCCTCAAATGTTGAAAAAGACAAAATTTAAGTCAACTTTAAACTGACTCAAAATTTGTATTTAATGATTTAAGGGTTAAAATAATCAAATCAAGTCACTCAAGTCGTAAATGGAATCACAATTTGCCGTCCACACAGGTATGTTTTCCGACCCATTTGCTTACATTTTTACTAAAAATAGTGTTGGAACAGAGTAAAAATAGTACAGAGTAAAAATAGTATTTGCTCTCATGCACATCACACATTTTACAATATTTTACTGTCAGTTTTAGTACGAGTACATGAACCCTGTCAGGGCACGCAAAACACAATGTTGGTTTGCTGTTGAATTTGTGAACATTAAGTTATCATAAACTGAGTCAAAACTTATGAAAATACAATTAAATACATTTCAGAAATAAAAATAAAATAAAATACATGTCAAGACGTCGATATGTTCTCCAATTAATAGTAACAGTATTAAACAATCAAACAAAATAACACACATAGTCATATTTAGTCAGATGACTTTAGAAATGTAGAATAAAATAATAAAAAGAAATAGGTTAATTACAATCAGGAATAGGTAAATTATCATTCTCTTGCCGTTATCCGAATTTATTTGGGGTCGGTGCAACTTGTATTTTTCTTCGATACTTCTTTTTTAGCCGTCATCTCCGTGTCGCTGGTACAAAATTAAGTAAGAATTATTTTAAAACATAATATCCCCTTACAGCAGGAAAACGAGAACTGCTGTCCAGAAAATGGCGAAGAGCTAAACGCTTTAGGCGATACCATCGCTTGCTCAGCGCTGTCCCCGGACGAGCCGTGGCCACCCGAGGACATGGGGTCCTTCTCGCTGCCCCCGCTAGACCTGGAGCCGCTGCCGTCGCTGTTCCCCTTCTCACCATGCTCGGGATACAAGTACGTTAACTGTATGTTAAGAAGAAATGCTGCTGCAACTACTGCTGTATGTCACTACAGCAGTAGCTGCAGCAGCATTTCTTTTTCATCAATAAAGTCTTATAGTGACTTTATTGGTGATGTTCTTCAGAAAGTTCAGGTACGTAGTAATCGAAACCGATGGACTTCTATGACCAGTATCTGCCCTAATTGCGTAACACTTGATCAATCATAATCTGAATCGTTTTGAAAGAGATTACTAATCCATTGCTTCATGTTCGAAAAATTTGTCTGCTCGACAACGTAAATGACGCAATGAATGTTGTTGAACTGTCAAATGAAACAGTTTGTGATTGATCGTATATTTATATATGAACGTAAACGAAGTAAAAGGAGTAGATATGTAAGGATCGTAGCAGGTGGCGTTCTGTAGTTTCTGCCTACCACTTTCGGGAAAAAGGCGATAGGTACTTAGTTCATGTTATTGTGTGTATGTAAATACATAGGTACAATAACATGAACTATCGGCTTTTTCTTTAGCACAAATGCTTAAGAAAGTTTAAATCTGCTTATCAATGAGATTTCTTTTTAACAGACTTCCAAAAAGGAGGTTATTATGTTCGTAGCGTATGTTTTTTTTTAATGTATTTCCACCTATTTCTCCGTCAATTGTGGACCGATTTTGTTTTTTTTTTTTTCGTATGCTCTCGAGGTGATCCCATATAAATTTTATTAACTTTGTTTGAATAGTTTTTGAGTTAGCTTCAATAATACGTGTTTTTTCCCATTTAGTATATGGATGATATACGATAAGTTCCTGTCACTGTTATTTACATAGCAGGTACTTAGTGGTATTCGAATTTGTGTGGGTAACTAAAAATGGAAAAATATAAAATAAAACTACCGACTTCTAAAAAACACTACAAAGTGAAAAATTCGGTGGCAAATTTTTTAAATTTTTGACCAGACGGAAGAAGAATATTAGTTTTTTCAAAAACTGTGAATTCGATACCCATTTAGTTTCCTAATACTGTAACTAAACAGGTTTAGGTAGAGAGAGAGTCTGCAAGAAGATAGTATTAAATAGTCATGAATAGATAGAAAGTTGTCTTTAACGCTTTAGCGGACACTGAACGAAACAATGGATTATTTTGACGTCTATGGGCGTTTACCGTCCGCGAAAGCGTTACGCTTGAGCATCTTCACTAACTGGTCCTTGTACTCTTGGGGTTCTTCTCGCTGCCCCCGCTAGATCTGGAGCTAGAGGCGGACTTGCAGTCTCGACCGCTCTAGGCCGTTTAGTTGAGTAGACGTTAGTAGTTAATACCTATATTACAGCAGGTTTATTTTCGGGGGGATACATCTTCAGCTCCACGAAGCGAGCTCGATAAGTTTTGTACTTCACCTCGTATATGTTAGGTTTTCGCTTGTTAATTCATTCAAGGAATAACTTGTTCAACTTATACAGACAAGCTAATAACCTAATCTAATTAAACTAGAAAGCAAGAGCGACCGAAGCGAGCTCAAACATTTTACATTAATTGTTGGCTATTGGCAACAAGGCAGCCTGGCTGCCGCAGCCAGCCTGCCTTGTGCACGCCTGCCCTAAGTCGTCATAGCTCTATAATTTACTGAGCTGAGATATTGCCAGCCGCAGGCGCAGGTTGGTTGCCCCTTATCTGGCCGCCCTAGGCCCGGGTCTCTTTGGCCTTAGGAAAAATCCGCCACTTCCTGGAGCCGCTGCCGTCGCTGTTCCCCTTCTCACCAAGCTCGAGATATAAGTACGTCAACCGTATTTTAAAAGGAAATACTGCAGTTTTTTAAACATCGAGCATAGCACAAAGGTTTAAGAAAGTTTTGCCAATCAGCACCCTAATTGCGTAAGAGCTATTTAGTGCGTTTTTTAATCAATGACACACAGATATAGCGTTCAATTCCCGAGTACCTAAGTTCACGTTGGAAAATGCTCGTTTCGCATAACATTTATTAAAACTTTACTCATATCTATGGGTCCATAATCCATAACCAGCCTATAATGTTCCCACTGCTGGGACACAGGCCTCCTTTCAGTGAGAGGGCGTGGGCCATAATCCACCACGCGGACGCGATGCTTGTTAGTAGATGTCACAAATGTCTTTGAAATTTAGGTTCTAGGACATGCCGGTTTCCTCACGATGTTTTCCTTCACCGTTTTGAGAATCTCTGGGTAATTAATGTAACTAAGTAATTGTGCTTGTCGCAAAAATTTAAACCATATCTAATGCTAGCTATCTAATAATGGCTGTATTTTCGATAAAAAATCATTTGAATTTACGTTGACATCGCGGTTTCGTGCTAGAAATAGAGAATATAGTTTTCGGCTATGCCTCCATCCCTGTCATCCATGTTTTTGATATGAGTTGATCAGATAATTCACGTAGGGCGGGTGTTCGCTTTAGTTATGCCGTCGGCGGCGGCGACGACGACTTTCTTGATATTTACGATGCGTGCTGTGGCGAGTGAAGCAAATTAAAGCTTCGAGTAAATACTTATGCTCTTGAGAAAGAAAAAATAATACGTTTGTCACTCTGCAATTACTTGTATGTTTGTCTCGGCTTCGCTTCGGCCCACATTTTCACGTTCGTCCGTCAATACCCCTTTTGCAGGCCGCGGCAGTAATGTAGTATTATTAATTAGGTTTTATTTATTGTCTTAAATAAATAAAAAAATTGTCATGCCAAATTGTCAGTTGGTGGCCACGACAGATTTTAGATGACTAATGAAGCTTCAAAGGCTTGGCTTCCCCTCCCTTTAAAGGGGGCAGCGGTCCCCACCTAGAGTTTTTTTTTTTTGTAAACACAAGGCATTTTAATGTAAAGAAACTACATACATTTCCATACAGCCAATTGTTTATTGGGGCGACTTTTATTTGGTTTTTTAAGGTTCCATATCTCCTAAACGGGGTCTAATCCGAGGTCCGGCCCCGGGGACGTAATATTCGTATGTGCTGGTGGTAGGCCGTCATAATACTTAGGTATTATACACCAAGAAATTTAAAATGTCAATATTAAAAAACAAAAAAAAACAAAGTTTAAAATGTCAAGATTATCGTTACTACAACACAGACACCACGTATGGGACACAGCATTGTTTACAAGGAAATGTACCTCCATAAACGAAATTTAGTAAGCAGTAGATAATCTTGACATTTTAAACTTAGTCTTTTTGTGTTTTTTCAAAAACCAATTTATGTTTTTTTTTTTTAAATTTGATTCTGTAGAATGGTAGTAGACCATGGTCTGAATAAAGTTTGTTCTAGCAAAACTGTGATTCAAATTTCACGGTGTATTTCAGCTCTACAGTTTTGAATAGTTCTGGGAAAAATTACCAGAATTTATTTTTCTCAGTTCCTATCGGGACTACCGAGATGGAACTGACTTGTCAAAAATCAAATGTCCACCAGCGTCGATTTTGGCCCCATTGTGCGCCGTAGAGGTTATAAGACTCGCACTACAAGCGTAAAGCTTCATGTGCTCTTGACTTTTGACTGTACCTACAAATCATACTTTTCCCAGCCTCCATATATCAACTTGCCGGGGGGCAAGTTGATAGGACATCGGCTGGTGACGCCCTTGTATGGAGCAGATCTTCTATCTATGACATCTACAAAAAAACATCAACAATAGTAAATTTTTCATGTTAATGCGAATGGTTAGGTAATTAATGTCTCCCTGTAGTTCTGCTTACGATCTAATTAAATACACCTACAGGCTGTAAAATGACCCATCAATGAAGTGACATAATTCAAAATTAATTGCTGAGAAACAATTTTTATTTTTGGTATAAAAATCGCACATGCCGATGGGCGACATTGTATACATAGCATTGTGAATATTTTGATTATGGGTGCATGCAACGGTACAGGAGTGGGGGTATTTAAGTTTAGGTATAACGTTTTAAAACCGAATTTCTTAAGCCCAGGTAAGCACGAGCGATGTTTTCCCGCGGCGGCGGCGATATTTTTCGCGAACTGGATTTTCAACGCTCTGCTTATCGCCGAGAGTTGAAAATCCAACAGTGTGTTTTTTCGACGCGCTGGGATGAACTCTGTTGGAATCAAGTAGTTACTTTGATTTTCAAGTAACCAGTTATTTATTCATAATAAGCACACAAACAGCACAGTCAAGTCAAAAAAAAAGACTATCTATTGGAATTTAGTAACCATACAAGAAACAGATGCATATGACGTGTACGTATGTTAGAAACAAAAGAGAACCATAAAAAATGCCTAGACATAGATCAAGAACACAACATAAACAAACCAATTTGAACTACATATAAGGTCCCATTAAAAAAGATGGACAAATTTAAACACAGCATTCAGTACGTCTAACCAAAGATATCCAAGCAAAAAAAAAACATTAAAGTGATTTTATTTTTACATAATGAACCAACATTAGTAAGTGACCAACAGTTTTAGTGTATTTTCATTAGCAGATTTTTTTGTAAGTATCTAGTACGTTTTTCTTATAGTATATTTTTTACCCTTGTTCTTATTTTGGTGGTCTGAATGATTTCTAAAAGTTTGTCCATCTATTTTAATGGGACCTTATAAACGTGCAGATCGAACGACTCTGAAGCGAAATTCATAGAGAAAATATAGGGTAATCTGTCAGTTTGGACCTTTCATTATGCCCTTTTTTTTTTTTGGGTGGGAAATTTATAAATAACTTCTCCCGCTCTGGGTGAAGCAAGGGCGTGTCAGACTCCTACTGACTAAAACCCACCCGTATTCCTTCAGTTGCCATGTTGCCGGGGGCCACGATCAACCCTTTCGGACTTCTTCACAACCGCGGCAGGCATCGGCCCTTGCGGACCCCGTCAATTCTGCTGACATCTCTTTGAGGCGCGCGTGGAACGCAACGCGCCGTCTACCCGGGCCTGGTCTTTATCGGACGGCGAGCTACCCATTGCTCACCGTCCGCAAGCCCACGCCTACCGTGGCCGGAAATCGGCCTGCGATTCCCGACGCTCAGGGCGTCTCCTGCGATCTTTCATTATGCCCTGCCATACGTGTTAGGGCATTAGATGTGGTAGATAAAGTGGATATAGATTCCGTGCCTCGGAAAGCACGTTAAGCCGTTGGTCCCGGTGTTTAAGGGTCCTCAGAAGCCTGAAAGTCTGACAACCAGTCCTACTCAAGGATATATAACATATATACAAATGAGATTAAAACGCTTATGCAGAAAAAAGTTACGGCAAAGTCTAAATTTAAGCGTAGGGCTAATGACGCTAACAGGGAAAGATATTTCTCCATACGTAATCACTGTAATAAGGTGTGTAGGAATGCTAATCGCCACCACATTCATACTTCTGTCCAAAATGGGGACGCATCCAAAGTTTGGAAATTTCTTAGATCATTGGGGGTCGGTAAAACACGACAAGACACAATTCCAAAAAACATAGACATTGAAGCTATGAATGCTCATTTTACTGCCTCGTCCAATTTTGATAGGACAATAAAATTAAATACACTTAATTTTCTTTCTTCACTTCCGACTCCCAGTTATTCTCCATTTGTTTTTAGTCAGTTCTCCGCATGTGATGTTAAGAAGAGCATACTATCGATTACTTCCAACGCAGTAGGAAGTGACTGTATCAGCCGTAATATGTTAGTACCTGTGCTGGATTTTATCCTTCCCGTCATTTGTCACATCCTCAATTTTTCTGCATCTAGTGGTGTATTTCCATGTTCATGGAAAGATGCTCAAATAATTCCTTTACCTAAAAAGTCCAATCCCTCATCCTTTTCTGAATACCGTCCAATATCCGTCCTACCATTCCTATCCAAAGTCCTTGAACGGTTAATTCACAATCAGATAAGCACTTTCCTCTCCAAAAATAATCTCCTCAACCCCTTCCAGTCTGGCTTCCGTCCTGGTCATAGCACCACCACAGCACTTCTGCACATTACGGATGATATAAGATCAGCCATGGAAAACGGTAATCTAACGGTTTTAGCATTGCTAGATTTTAGTAATGCTTTTAATACCGTTGATTTTGACATTTTGCTTGGTATTTTATGCTCTCTTAACATATCTCCATCGGTAATTGACTGGTTTCGTACTTACCTGTTCGGCCGCCGGCAACGTATTTGCATTGGAGAGACCTTGTCTTCCTGGAGTAATACTTCTGCCGGTGTACCTCAGGGTGGCGTTCTATCTCCTTTACTTTTCGCAGTTTTTATTAACTCAATCTCCGACGAACTAATTTCTTTCTACCATCTTTATGCAGATGATTTACAAATTTACTCGCGAGCTCCTCTTGGAAATCTATCCGAGGCTATCTCAACGATTAATCGTGATCTGGTCCATATATGCGACTGGAGTAAGAGATATGGACTTATGGTCAACCCCATAAAGACGCAGGTTGTGGTGGTAGGCAGTTCTAGGACGGTCTCAAGGATCGACTGGACGACTCTTCCCCAAGTTTCTTTTGACGATTCAGTAGTTCCATTCAGTGAGAAAGTTAAAAACTTGGGGATCTTCATTGATAAAAACTTTTCATGGACTGCCCAGCTACAGGAAGTTAGCCGCAAACTATTTGCATCCGCTGCATCTTTGAGGAGATTACGTAATTTTCTACCGACTGCCACCAAGATTGCGCTTGCACAATCGCTACTTCTTCCCATCCTTGACTATGCTGATGCCAGCTATCTTGACCTTACCCAAGACCAACTCGATAAACTTGAGCGGCTTCAAAATGTTTGTATAAGGTTCATATTCGGTTTGCGCAAATACGACCATGTTTCCGAATTTCGTGTGAAGCTCAAGTGGTTACCAATTCGCCTTCGCCGGAATGTTCATATTCTTTCCCTTTTGTATAATGTGCTTTTTTCCCCTTCCACCCCTCTTTATCTCAAGAAACGTTTCCAGTTTCTTTGCGACTCCCACACAAAATTTTTAAGGTCATCAGATAACTTGAAGCTTAAAATGCCTATGCATTCCACTACTTTCCTCGACAAGTCCTTTACTGTCCAGGCCGCTCGTTTGTGGAATGCATTGCCAGTTCAAATTAAACGTGCGCAATCGTTACCTATATTTAAGAGACTCGTGAAGGAACATTACTTGTCGTTGTGATCTTGTTCTCGTAACTGTAATTATCCATAGTCTTCATTTATTTTTGTTGCTTATATATTTAGTAAGTATGTATAAATTTATGTATCTATTATTTAGGATATGTATATATCTGTGTATCTATTCTTGTATATTGTATATTTATTATTTGCACCAACGACAGCCCCATTTTATGTCCAGGCAAATCACTGTCCATTCCAAGGTTGCCTGGAAGAGATCGCGGAAAGCGATAAGGCCGCCCATTGTATATTTTGTAGTGTTTGATTTGTTTTTTGTTGTGTATTTTTGTGGTGTACAATAAAGTATATATAAATAAATAAATAAATAAATATAACCCAGTTACTGGGTTGTGGAGGTCAGATAGACAGTCGCTCCAGGTAAAATACAGGTACCTACTCAGCTGCATCTGGTTAGATTGGAAGCCAACCCCAACATAGTTGGGAAAAGGCTAGGCAGAACTCAAAAATACGATGATGACGCTTACGTTGCCTAGATCTAACATTAAAATAAATATCTGGATGAAATTTGGCACACAGATAGTTTATAACCTAGATTAACACATACTCGTAGGATACATTTTATCCCGACATCCCCATGGAATCGAGATTTATGCGGGTGAAACCGCGGGGCGCTGCTAGTGTTACTATAATAACGAAACTGTTTCGTCATAAACGGATTATAAAACCAAGTATTATTTTAGCATTGCCACTATACTATCTATATGATCGCGGAAAGATAGCTTAGGTATATCAAAAAGTAGATTACCTACCCCTAGGTCACGGATGACCGACACTCTGCTCAGTACTGGGGCCTACCACCAGCTCATAAGCAGTATTATTTTAATATCACTTCAGTGGGAGAAAGAGATGGAGCTATACGTCCTGTAGAGCTTCATCTCTTTCTCCCACTGAAGTATTAGAATTATTAGAAGTATTAAAATAATACTGCTTATGAGTTGGTGGTAAGCCCCCAGATCCACCAATGTGATAATAAAAGTTAATGGAATTAACTTTATTCGTGAATGTTATAGTCTGGCATTTTTTTTAACAATGTGACATTCTGATATTCAGACACTATTGTTGAAGGACATCAAGATCTCTTTGAACGTTCGTAGAATAGGTAAGAAAAACCCGGTCTGATCTAAAAAGGGCATATTGGTACTGCAATAACATTACCAAAAAGTTATATTATTTTATTATTGAAAATAAAAAAGTTATTATGACATTTTAAGTAGGTACCAAAATTACCCAAATCCATTAAAAATTAAAAAAAAATCAACAGGAGTCATAAGTTCTGACTTGTAGACACCCGCTAAACGACAGCCGTCCGCGCCCTGGAAAGAGGTTTTGTTGACGGAAGAATAGACAAAATGACAGATAAACAATCACAATCTGTCATTTTGTTTATTCTTCCGTCGATAAAACCCGTTTCTACGGTGGTCATGCTACGCGTGCTGTAATGACTCGGTAAAATTCCCCTTTGAAAAAAAATGAGGCGATTATGTTTTTTAATTTTTCCTGAAAATTACCACTTAAATAGACTCTCAGACGATACCTAAAAACACCTTCAAGGATCGGCCAGATTTTTTTTTTACAAGTTGTAGAGTCAGATTCGATATCCTACAGAATATTTTTAAGTCATCAGCGTAGGATAAAAAAATACAATTCATTATATCTAAGAGATCATTTAAAATTACCAAAAGGCTCAACTTAGAGCCTTGTAGAACACCAGAGCCACGATTAAAAGGTACAGATTCATAACCCCCCAAGGCAACTATTTGAGAACGAAAAATTTACTAAGTAACTTTCGAACCACGGCAACACAGAGCCATGAATTCCAGCATTTCCAGCATGATTCAAGTTTCATAGAAATAATTGAGTGATCAACGCAATCGAAAGCTTTAGCAAAATCTGTGTAAACAGCGTCAACCTGACCCCTAAATTCAAAGGAGTGGTTAACAAATGATACAGTACAAAAATTATATATCACATTAATGGGAAGATCGTCTCAGCTTCATTAAGCATCTTTTTACACCCATTCTGATCTGAGACGATGGTGCTTCATAAACGTGTATCTAATCGTTTCAGAAAATGCTGAAAGCTGAAAGCCTATGAACATTGAGATAAATCACTAGACTGAGAATGAAACCGCATGCAACAGCTCAGTATAGCCAGATAGAAAATCTTTTCAGTAATGGTAAAAAAATACAAAACTTATAATGTTGGGTATACTACATATACTTAACTCACCCAACAGCTAAAACCCACATTGAACCATTGTTTTGTATCTACTACATTTATGTTATAAAATTTATAACATAAATTACTTTCTAAGTTTAGTAAAACGATGCAATCCAACACATCTTTTTATTACCAACAGGAGCGGAGCGGGGGAATGCAGGGAAAGAGGAGGGGGAGACGCTGCGGACGTCCTCCTCTCGCTAAAACACGCCGTCGTCCATGGCGACTGCGCCTCCGAGGCCGTACACCCGCAGGTACCACCATCCCTTTCACTCTCACCAACTCCACCACCAGCGAAACAAGGACGGATTTACATCTCTCTGTTCAATTCCAAGGATTGGTCTTACATCTCGCTCTAACATCAAGGACTTTGATTACCCGTTTCTGTCTAACAAAAGGGGTGTTTGGAGGGAAAATGTTGTATGGAAAACCGTGGAAACGGGGTTCCGCCCTTTGAGGGTTTCGATATGAAATAATTGTAATTAATACCGCATCTTGGATTATTAACGGCTTCCCTTTATGAACGTTTCTGTGTGGCTTCACGGGATTTATTGAAATTAGAATGATGATGGATTAGTAATGTTTTAAGTTGATTTGTTATGAGAAACCCACGCCTATTTTTTTGTTACCCGTCAAATATACTTTATGGAATTTGTTTTATCCTTTCTCAACTCACAAGTACTCTACTTCCTGATTATTTACCTCAGGAGCAGTGGTTCAAGTGGCTTAGATTATGGTACAATTCAACAGCATGTCTATGGTAACAATTTGACAGTGACACCTCAGTAACTTAGGGCGATAAAAAAAAACCCTGTAGGTAATGAATGATAGACGTTGATGGATAAATAAATAAAGAGTATAATATATAATGTCAATGAGAGTACGTTTCAATAAATAATTCCTTCCGTACATAGAATTCTAAAATGTGTTGCAAAATTAGTAAGAGTTTGTCTACATTTTGCTATGCTTTACTATCGACGGAGCCCCGCTTTATCGGGTTCCTATTTTGTCTGCATGGTTTAAAAAATCAAACTGAAATCAGATACTTCAACAAATATTATGTCGAGAAATAAAATCGTCTTCCTACGACGAAATAAGACCCAATTAAAATCACGTGATGTAATTTTCTTTAAAATTGAATGGGTTGAATAATACTCATTGAATAGTGTAAAGAAGCGGAAAATTGTACCCTTATTATTGCGTAACTTATTTTCGTAAACGATTATGACAAATTTGTTTCATTTTAACAGTTCAACAACATTCATTGCGTTATTTACGTTGTTGAGCAGATTTTTTTTCCAAATTATGAAGCAATGGATTAGCAATCTGTTTCAAATCGAAACAAATTGTGATTGATCGTGTATTACGCAATTAGGGTACTGATTAACTACGTGAGCTATTGTTGTTTGCGTATAATTGAGTTGAGGACATAGGAAGGTGTCTTGTTTATGCAATGTTTAAGTAACATAAGGAAAACCTGGGTATACAATTCATATTGTTACGCGACTTTTATTTCTTTATTAGTGATCGATGCTCGAGAATGAAGAATTACATAACATAACATCACGCCTTGTTTCCCCGAAGGGTTGGGCAGAGGTGTACCTGTAGCAGGTACACCCACATTTCGCCAGTTATGTTTTAAGTCCCATGTAATAGGGGGCGAGCCTATTGCCATCAACCGGGCACAAATCCAGACTCCGGGCTGCTACTGAGAAATTCCAGATAGAAAAACCCAATAACACTTTGCCCGACCCGGGAATTGAACCCAGGACCTCATGCTCAGCAGTAGCGCTTGCGACCACTAGACCAACGAGGCAGTTAAAAATTGCAATGAAGAATTACTTTTACAACATGTAAAAAAAACGATAACAATAAAAAATGCTTTTTGGCAATAATATAGGTAACCAAAAATATTTTTTTTTAAATTATTATTATTGAAGATAAAAAAGTTATTGCTATTTTAAATTCACATTTTTAGTAGGTACCAAAATTACACCAAATCCATACAACATTCGCTCGCGCCCCATGTATTATCCCGGTAAAATTCCCCATTTAAAAAATGTGGCCTTTTTTTTTTCTTGTAAATTACCACTTAACACTCTCAGTACGATACCTAACAACACCCTCACGGATCGGACAGGGTTTTTTTTACATGTTGTATATATTTATATGATTCTTTCTTCGACGGCAAACACGAGTAGACAAAATACATAGGTAGGTATGGTACATTAATTACTGAAAGCAATATGAACTTAGTGTCGATAAAAACAAATAATAGTGTGTTAGAATTTTGACGTGAAAGTGTTTGTTAAACCAATTTAGAGAATAAACATCAAGGTCAAAGTTAAATCATTTATTTAATTAGGCACTTTTGAATGTCAAAATTTGCTCGTGGCTAAGTAATAACAGCTGCACGGGTCGATCCAACAGGTTAAGCTACGCTTGCCGGGGTTGGTCCGTGGATGGGTGACCATTTTTACGTATCGAGACTCCTCTGTGCCTCGGAAAGCACGTTAAATCATTGCATTGGTCCCGGCTGTCATTCGTGGATCTTTGACAGTCGTTACGGGTCGTCATAAGCTCGAAAGTCTGACAACCAGTCTTACCAAGGGGTATCGTATTACCCAGTTACTGGGTTGTGGAGGTCAGATAGGCAGTCTGGTTAGACTGGACGCCGACCCCAACATAGTTTGGGAAAAGGCTAGGCAGATTGATTTGAATGTCAAAATTTACAAGAAAGTAGAATTGATTCTAGGTGCCGCTTCCAAAAGGTGGTTCCGCTATCATTTTATCATTTATTACTAGCCACCTGACCCTGCTTCGCACGATTTTACCCGACTACGGCAAAGCAAAAAAGAGAGCTTTGATTTTTACGGCTTGACAGAACATTGAGTTTTCTTTATTACATGAAGTAAAATATTAATATATAACCTTCCGGAATAAATTCTTCAAGTGACACCTAATGAAAACCGCATCGAAATCGACGAGCGACTCATTTGTAATATTATTTAAAGTTATAGATTAATTAATTTCATAAACGTGTTTGCTACGTCGTAGAGTGCGTAGCACATCGCGTAGCACATGGCGTAGCGGACGTAGCATTGTAGCGAAGCTTGTCATTTTCGAATGACGCGAGCAGAGAATTTAGTTTCTCACGAAAGTAGTTTTTTATTTTATTTTATTTTAATTATATTTATTAAATTATTGATTTTCATGATGCTGTGATCACATTAATTGCTTTCCCTACATTGAATCCACAAAGTTTAGGATACTTTTAGCACAGGACCTATTTATATACACTCATGGACAAATTTAGAGGAACGCAAAAAAAGAGTTTAATTTCTCCTGTTGTAATTAACGTGTGTACTGGCCACAAACATTAATTAGTAAATGCTATTAAAAAAAACAAAGCATTGGATTTTTTTTTTTCGAATTTCATTTGTTTTATGTAATTATTGCATAATATTGCATTCTTTCATACTGCGAAAAAATTTGCCTACTTTTGAGTTTGAGTTTTAATTTAAGTTTTGTTTAAATTTTTGCTTTGACTGCCCTGTCTGTGTGTGTCTGTATCGTGTTAAGTGTGAATTGTTACTGCAAATAAACTGAGAATGCCAGATCTAAACACCACTCAAGTTGCGAAGGCTGTTACTTTAATTGAAACTGGGAACACCTACAAACATGCCCAAACATTACGAGTTTCAAAATATGTGGTACATCGAGTTGTCAAGAGGTATCGGCAAACCGGACAGTATACGAGACTCGCAAGACAGGGACGTTAACGGAAAACTGGATATGACCGGTTCATTGTATACACACTTTTTTTTGCGTTCCACTAAGTTTGTCCATGAATGTAGTTTGGTATTCTGTAAAATATGTCAAAGTCAAATAATTTATTCCGATTGATACATTAAAGACACTTTTGAACGTCAAAATTTACAATAATTAGAATTGATTCTAGTCGCCCCTTCCAAAAGGTAGTTTTCGTATGGAGAAGAATGGGCAAGAAACTCCACCGTTACTCTTTTAAAATCCTTTACAATATTTTGTATACATTAATTATATAATTATACGTGAAGACGATGCACCTGGAATAAGATTATTATACCACAATAAGTAAAAAGAATTAAAAATTAAGCAACGACAGATAAATTAATTATGTGATGGAAACATGGTGCTTACATATTTACAAACATTGTAAAAGTATACGATATTCCTAAATATTTTACAAGTAATAATAATAAGTCAGTGTGTGAGTTCAAGTAATCACAGAATGTAAAATCAATGTTATAAAAATAAATACAATTAAATTAGCAACCAGTTGATTTTGTCTAGACTAGAAACACTATGGCAGTCAAAACTTTGTATTTATGGGAAAAGTGAATCATAGCCGTCGGGCAGCGTGCGTATTTGCGACTGATGGACAGCGCGGCTCTAACTCGTAGTGATGACAAATATCTCGCCTTTGCTTTTGTAAACCAGTACCATCCATCATCAATGTCAATTTGCTCTTCAGACACCAGCATGTTCGAACTCAAACAAAATCCGTTTCCACACATTATAGTTTCTTACTTTATGGGGCCCTATTCTAAATTTGTTTACGTTATAGCTAACTTATAAATAATTATCCTCTTGCCCTTGGGGCCTAGCACCAGCTCATAAAGCAGTATTATTTTAATATTACTACAGTGTGGGAAAGAGATGAAGCGCTAAAAGACGTATAGCTCCATCTCTTTCTTCCACTGAAGTAATATTAAAATAATACTGCTTTATGCGCTGGTGGTAGGCCCCCTTATCCTAATTTACTTGAGGTTGGCACAGTTAACTTATACTAAAAACTATAACTTCTGTTATACTGGGGCCGTATCTGCGTATATCGTGACGAAGCAATGCGTGCCGAAGGGTCGTATGTTTTGCTCGCTAAAAAGTTATCGCGCTAATGCAGCGGTCACATTAGCGGCTTCATAATTTATTAATTTTAACGAATAATCCAAGATGGCTCTTCATTATTTCGACAGTGCGTCTACGCAGTCCAGAAACCATTCGAAATAACCAACGCTAGTCCAACCATGCGCCACGCTTATTATGTACCGCCACCCGGGCATTAAGTGCTACGCAGCCCGAACTATTGTAACGATAACCGATAATGGTTGGTCACATCTGCGTGTATCGTATCACTGTGCGAAGCTTCGTCATGCTCGGGCCACACCAACGGGAAACGCCGTTAATTATCACGATGATGGACCTTAAACCGTCGGAATAAAGTCTATCATCGCGATAATTATCGGCGTTTCCCGTTGGTGTGGCCCCAGCATCAAGATATACGCAGATGCGGCCCCAGCATTACTGTCAGTACGCCGCGTCTTGTCACGCCAACACTGCCAATGCCAAACCAACGCCAACGCCAATGTTGGCGTCGGTAAACTATCCTTTTATGCATTTTACCTGTAAATTTCGATGTTTCAAATCTGCCAGGCGTCCCGTGACGGTTCATTTTTTTTTTGTCACATGTCTGCTACTATACCTTTGCAGATCACGAGGAAAACTGTTCCACCGTAATAATCTTGATACTTGCACGGGGAACAGGGAGAAGCAGTTCTGTATTAACAACCATAATAAGTACCGAAACATACCGAACTAAATAAGTACCTACCCTCACTTCTTGTTGGCAATTTGAGTTGAACTGTGCAAAGTATTATATCGATTTGCAAAAAAAAATGTTTTATTTTTATCAGACTGCCTCGTTGGTCTAGTGGTCGCAAGCGCTATTGCTGAGCATGAGGTACTTTTTTTTTTGGGTGGGAAATGATCAAATAACTTCTCCCGCTCTGAGCGGAGCGGGAGGGCGTGTCAGACTCTTACTGACTAAAACGCACCCGTGTTCCTTCAGTTGCCTGTATGTTGCCAGGGGCCACGGTAACCCTTTCGGACAAACATCTCTTTGAGGCGCGCGTGGAATACAACGCGCCGTCGACCCGGGCCTGGTTCTTATCGGACGGTGAGCTCACCGTCCGCAAGCTTGCGCCTACGGTGGCCGGGAATCGGCCTGCGATTCCCGACGCCTAGGGCGTATCCTGCGGCGGTTAGGGGCGTGAGGACGCGAAATTTGCCTCTCCCTCACGCGTTCCGCCTCCTCCTTCGCGAGCATGAGGTCCTGGGTTCGAATACCGGGTAAAAAAAAAAATATTTTGTTTTTCCATCTGGAATTTCTTAGTAACAGCCCGGAGTCATGGATTTGTGCCCGGTTGATGGCAATAGGCTCGCCACCTTTTACAGGTGAAATGTGGGTGGAAATTACACCCTCTGTCTAACCCTTCGGAAGAAACAAGTCGTGATGTTTATATCTACTATCTTACCCAGATGATGGTCAACAATGGCGGCTACCCGTACTACGAACACTACGGCGGCGCGCCCCTGTTCCCCACCATGAGCGTCAACGTGTCCATGAACATGACCATGCACGGGTGTCCGCCGGAGCAGCTATGTTCACAGGTTTGTTTCAGATATTTACTAAAGCTTTGCATTCCTAACAAAGTGGTGAAAGGTCACACACAAAAACAGAGCGTTTTTGACAGAGAGGGTTTATCCTAAAAGTTGGCAACGCCGTAAATTAGCTGTCAAATATTTACCTGTTTTGATTAATTTAGCAATGTTACTAGGGAACAAAAATATTGATTATGAAATGCAATAATTAATATCGTAATACCGAATATTTAGTTTTAAAGTATTTGGAAACTTTCTAAAAGCCTTTTTTACACCTAAAATTATAATTGCAATTTATTATTAATATTCTAGAGAACTAGTTAGCCACATTTCTTATTTCCATACAGTAATATTGCCAAATGAATCAAAACAGCGAAATATTTGACATCTATTTGCGACGTTGCCCACTTTCAGAGTAAACGCTCTTAAGTAAATGTCAGATTTTCATGACGGCCATTATAAGATAAGTATTTATTTGCATTAAACATGTTATTAAGTTGTTACAGTCTGGTTTGATATAATGTCCACATGTTTAGCTATACAGAATAATTGTATCAATTGCATGCAAAATAATTAATAACTGGTAATACAATAATAGTCATTCAGATAGATTAATTGGTAATACAATAAAAATATAATATGACGGAACCGCTTTCGTAGGAAACCAAAGGTTTATCCTAGATTTAGGCCCGCTTGCACAAAAAACCGCAAAAATTTAAAAGTCGCTTAGTCCAAAAACCCCGGCAACAGAAACACTTTCAACTAGGTACTAAATTCAAAATGCACACACACTTCTAAAATAATCAACATGCTCTCTTCCCCAGATGCAATGGAACCAAAATGCCGCAACGCCCTCAGTGAACGTGGTCTACCCACAAACTCAAAACGTGATCAGCTCCTCCACCTACCCTTCAGCGACCTACTCCTTCACCGCGGACTTCAGAACACCTAACCAGAGCGACCCCTTGATCACCGCCACGTCAACCTTCAAGCCAATACTGCAAAACCCTCAAAAACCGAACCCAAATTATTCGTTATTCCAGCAGAAGCCTAACTACTCAAATCAGAAGGGTTTAGGTCAGAGTTTGAAGAGGCCACCTTCGAAGCTTTATGCTCCGGAGGTGCAGAAGGAACAGAACATGGGAAATGGGTATATTTTGAACCAGGGACAGATGCATCCGCAAGAGTACGGGTATGCTTCGTGTGTTAATTCTTCCGGAAAAGTGCCGGTGAGTTATTTTGGCAACAACGATGTACGAAACACTTGAAAACTTTGCTTAGCTGTTTACATTGCGTCTTTAGCAGTGGTGGTGGCAGTAATTTTAATCATCCCCGAATTAAAGTTTTGCCTCACTATCAAGTGTCGAATTTAAGTTGTACGTACACGAACTGAAGAACTCTTAGGTAAGAACTCGTAGATTCTTTTTTACCCTAACAAGTAGAAGTACAAACTCATTATTTTTTCTTTGTTTCTTTTTGTATATACCTACAACTTCTATAAAAGTTGTCCATAATTACAAATTAATTAACGTCATTATTATCGTGCTCGTATCCCAATTTTTACTAACTTATCATGAAATACTTAAAAAAAACAACATTCATGTTTAATAGCGCATAAAAAACACCTACCTACAATAAAACTGTTTTTGAGATTTTCTTACTTCATGTAGCTAACTTGTGCCTTTAACGGTCATGAGACACATTAGAATTTTAATTGTTAGGTATCGATCTCATGAGCAATGGGTAGCTCGCCGTCCGATAAGGACCAGGCCCGGGTCGACGGCGCGTTGTGTTCCACGCGCGCCTCAAAGAGATGTCAGCAGAATTGACGGGGTCCGCTAGGGCCGATGCCTGCCGGGGTTGCGAATAATGTCGAAAGGGAAATCGTGGCCCCCCGGCAACATGGCAACTGAAGGAACACGGGTGGGTTTTATTACGGTTGAGTTGCGTCGTAAGCTCTGTTGCGTGTGGACGTGTTTCGAAAAATAAAAATGTATTCTCCTCAAATTAAATAGA
This sequence comes from Agrochola litura, assembly GCA_949152395.1. Taxonomy (NCBI): domain Eukaryota; kingdom Metazoa; phylum Arthropoda; class Insecta; order Lepidoptera; family Noctuidae; genus Agrochola; species Agrochola litura. The sequence continues at coordinate 17,290,569 of OX424513.1, read as the reverse complement.
AACAGTTCACATAATATTGACCCTTACCGGAAAAGAACTAGTGTCAAAGTTCAGTGAATATTCCAACAAGAAAGTTCGTGCCCGGGATCACAGTGCGCTGAGGTAGGCCCCACCACACCTGAGTAAACGAGATGGACTGCGCCGAAAAAAATATCCATCCCTCTCCCACTACCGGGAGATAAGTACTTACTTCTCGCCGCGGCCGTCGCAGGTGCACATGCAGGTGTGCCTAGCTCAGATTCCTAGAATTTTGTGTCACCGATTTAAAAAATTTAATACGTAAATAATAAACAGTAATTATGGTTAACAACTGTGCATCATGTCACAAAGCGCTGAGATCATCGAATATAAAATGCTCAAAATGCGATCTACTGTTTCACATCGTATGTGCTAATACTGGGAATCAGTCCAAGTTAACAGGAGATACGAAATCGAGCTGGATTTGTCCATCCTGTCAAAGCAAGGCTACAAAGAGAGTAACTACCCCCTTGCGCTACTCTGGTCTCGAGATGCCGAAGCCGAATGACGTCGCGACGCCAACGCCTAACCCAACTGATTGTTACCACTCTGCTTCGTCACATGAGAAATCCACCACTGCACTTACTGACTCGGAGATTTTACGCACTCTTAACACCGAAATAAAATTACTTCGAGGTGATGTGGTAGATATAAAGTCACATAATATTACATCCCTGACCGAACATCTAACGCAATGCTACACGCGTCTCGACGACTACGACTCAAGGATAAAATTGCTAGAGAAACGCGAAGAAGAAATAATCTCCCTCAACAATACCATAGGTAATCTACGCGAACAGTTGAACACTCAAGCGCAATCATCACTGAAGAATGAACTAGAGATATCTGGTATCAACGAGTTCAAAAATGAAAACCCGCTTCATATCGTGCGCGTCTTGGCTCACAAAATAGGAGTTTCCATAGAGGAACAAGATTTAGACTACGTGAACAGAGTGGGTCCACGCCGAGAACAATCCAAAGATCCAACTGAAACTCCACCGCGCACACTTGCTGTCCGTTTTGTACGGCGCTACAAGCGTGACGAATTCTTGAAGGCCGCTAGAATTAGAAGGACTCTCACTTCGACTGACATCGAAATAGCTGGTGTAACGAGAAATATTTACATAAATGAGCGCCTCACCCAAGGAAACAGGCAGTTATTTCGTGCAACCAAACTTGCTGCGAAGGAACATAGTTACAAGTTCTGCTGGATTAAACATGGTAACGTTCTCGTTCGGAAGCAAGAAGGCAACCCTTCCATCCATATACGGAATTTTGAAGATCTGGACCGCCATCTGGGTTCTGCGACCCCAGTGTGACGTAACGTACAAACATTTTAGTATTCTTCGATCTCTTATTTTAAGATCTCATCTAACTAGATCGCACAATATTTTTAGATTTTATTTTCTTTTTAAATTTTATTTTACGTTCAAATTTTATTCTGATGTATTTTCTCTGCAATTTATAAACATACTGTGTACCTTAATAATATTATCGCAACATAACAACACTTACATAAACTTTTCCGAAGTTTACGGAACTCCCACTGTAACAAACACACGAACTCTTACACACCTCACGAACACTACCAAAACACACCTATACTCACATTTTCACACGAATGCTTTCCTACATCTTCATGTTTACGAAAATTCTTTAGTAACACTTACAATACACATAGTGACTTCAAAATATAACTTCTTCATCAACTACATCAATGGCTTTACTTGACATCATCCAGGACATTGATGAAAATGTTACTATACATTGTTACACATGTGATCAATTAGAAGAATGTAGGAAACTGCTACCTAACTTTAACAATTTTAAAATCCTTTCGCTTAACATTAGAAGTTATCAACATAATTTTGATAACTTTTATACAGCCTTCCAGCGCCTTGACACCGAATTCGATGCTATAGTTTTGACTGAGTGTTGGTTAAGTGACATGACAATACTTGATCTACTACCAGGGTTTTCCGCATCCCGCACTAATACTCAACAAAATAAAAACGGAGGTGTAGTCATATACACCAAAACCTCTTGGAACACTTCTGTATTAGATACAGAAGTCGCAGAAGCAGACAGTCTTCTTACCATACTAGACGATAAGGTGGCTGTCCTGGGAATTTACCGCTCTCCCTCTTTCCCGAACACTGATAATTTTATGATTTCCTTAGACACAGTCCTTACGCAATTAAAAAGGTACCCAACTGTCATAGTAAGCGGAGACTTTAACATTGATATTTATAATTCTAACAACAATAAGCACACTGAATATCTAAGTCTCATGGCAACGCACGGACTTTTGCCTGCGATTACTGAGCCTACCAGAGGACGCAACTGTCTTGACCACATTTTTGTCAAGTCAAACTTCACATCTGTAGGGATCATAGGGAAATCATCTATAACAGATCATGATATAACCATGGCTGCCATAGCCCAAAAACCCACTCTCACCAAAGCTAAAACCCGGTACAAAATTAAAATTGACGAAGAGGCAGTCGCCGCAGAGATGAAAAACACAGATTGGTCTAATGTATTAACTACCGATTGCACTAACTCCTCCGTAAACTCTCTAGTTGAAACTATTTCTAACTCAATCGCTAAAAATTCACGTAGAATCACCGTCAGTCGAAGTCAATACAATATAAAACCCTGGATAACACCAGGCCTCATGAGATGTATGAGGCATCGTGATAATCTTCACCTAACCTTAAGATCCTATCCAAATGACGAAATGCGACGCCTAGTGTACACCAGGTACAAAAATTTTTGTAATGACTTGCTACATAGACTTAAAACTGATTATAACAATCAACTCATAATCAAAAACCAAGACAACCCGAAAAAGCTCTGGAACACCATCAAATCTATTTACAACCCAAATACCGAAAAAAGTGACTCTTCCCAGTTATTATCTAACACACAGGACCCTGTCGATTCCTTAAATAGTTGTAATGCTTATTTCACTTCCCTAGGCAACAATCTTTCTAATCTCATACTTACGCGACTGTCCGAGACCCAAGCATCCCTTGCAGACAAATATAAACCACATGAAACTCCACCACACTCTTTCTTCTTCCACCCAACGGATGAGGACGAAATAGAAAAACTTATAGATCAACTTAAAATTGACAGCGCTGGCGGACTGGATGAAATTAGTGTCAAACAAATTCTACTTCTTAAAAAAACACTGTTAAAACCACTCACTCACATTTTTAACTTAAGTTTGGAAAACGGTATCTTCCCAGACTGCTGGAAGGTTGCCTGTATCCGACCCATTCATAAAAGTGGTCTTAAAGCACTACCGGAAAACTACCGTCCTATCGCACTTCTGTGTATTCTATCGAAACTTCTTGAAAAAGTTGTAAATAAGCGACTAGTAATTTTTTTGGAACATTACAATCTAATATCTGAAAGACAGTTTGGCTTTAGAAGAGGCAAGTCAACCGAGGACGCTGGTATATTATTGACCAACTCCATAGCTTCTTGCATTGAAAAGGGCGAACACGTCTTGGCAGTTTTCCTTGACTTAGCCAAGGCGTTTGACACCATATCGATAGATCTACTTCTGTCCAAACTAGAGGGTATAGGAATACGAGGAAATGCGCTAGACTGGTTTCGAAGCTATTTAACAAATCGCTGGCAACAAGTAAAAGTAGGTGACTACTCTAGTGGATTACTACCAATCAACTTTGGAATCCCTCAAGGTAGTACTCTCGGTCCGACTCTTTTTGCCTTCTATATGAACGACATCCTTAATGCACCACTTCAAAACGCTGAAATAATTTCTTATGCAGACGACACGGCAATCATATTCCACGCCGAAACTTGGGAACAGGTGTATCATCTTGCCGAAATTGGTCTACTTACTATCTCCGAGACTCTTAGTAGAAATTTACTTACACTTAACGTAAAAAAAACTAAGCTGATCACTTTCTTCAAAACCATAGCTTCCAGTCCTCCTCGCCAATTAACACTCAAATTCCACACATGCCACAACGATCACAATTCACCACTCACAAACTGTATCTGTACTCCTATAGACCGCATTTCCTCCCTTAGATATCTAGGTATTACAATAGACGAAAATTTATCATTTCAACCTCACATACACTTGCTAGCGGGCCGCGTCAGAAAACTAATCTACGTCATAAAAAAACTACGAGACTGCACATCTATTAAAATTCTCCGAACAATATACCTAGGTCTCTGTCAATCAGTACTCCAGTATGGAATCTCCGTCTGGGGCGGAGCCGGGAAAAGCACATTTATTGAAATAGAAAGAGCTCAAAGAGCCGTAATTAAAGTGATGCTTAGAAAGCCCTTTAGGTTCCCGACAGATCTGCTGTACAATCAATTTCCGGTTCTTCGAGTACGTCAACTATACATACTTAGTGCCGCACTGCATGCACACAAATCTATTAAAAACAGACCTGACTACCAAAGCCTGCTTTCAAAACGTATCTTTCACGTCCCTCTCCCTAATGCAAACAGTCTTCTGGCCCGTCGGTGCCCTTTTTACTCACACACGCATATCTACAATAAAATAAGCAAGCGCTGTGACACTAAAGGTCTTAACACTCACTCGTTTAAAAGAATGACAAAAAGTTGGCTTCTCTCCCTGTCATACAACGACACTGAGGATATTGTGAGTTAATAATATAGGTACAAGCAATTTACTCATACAAAACCCACACTTTCAACTCACCACCACGCACACTCAAACACACACTTCACCCACCCCCAGTCCCCACACACCCACTCACCCTCACACATTATATATATTTTTTAGAATTGTTTTATTTTGTTCAATTTATTTTTATTTTGATAGTTCGCTACCCTTATTTTAATTAACTATTCTGTCCATTTCCAAACATCCTAAAATTAAATTTAAGCTAGCGCAAACATGTTTCGAATTAAAATCTAAGATAACGCAACTCAGGCCCCCAAGATACAGGCGCTGCCTAGTTTGGGGACCACTGTTTTAATACTATGGTAAATATTCTAGTTACATTATAAGCTTTCAATATCATTATTTTCTGAAATTGATTTTGTAACAATGGACCAATAAAAATTATTCTTATTCTTATTCTTATTCTTATTCTTATTCAGTAAGAATCTGACACGCCCTCCAAACAAAGGTATCGATCTCATTGCAATGAGTTCTCGTGGCCGATGAACTCATATTAAGATTTTGGAAGTGAAACCTTCTTTAGGCGCGTTGGAAATTTTTCAGATGGGACTAAACAATTGATTTCGCGACATTGTAACGCAATTTACCGACACCGTGGAGTAAAAGACGCGTTGATTACCGCGGTGCGTGGAGTAAAAGACATCAACGCGTTGATTACCGCGGTGCCGATTTTTTTTTCAAGTTGTCACTTCTTTCGGCACTCCCGGTGTCACTGTTTTTTTAAGTTTTTTGGCACTTTGCAAGTGGCTTTTTATATTGCTCGTCAGTGTAATAAGTACCTATGCTGCTATGGTAGGCAATATAATAATGGTAATTATGATTTCTACCCAGGTGGGAGCCCTAAGCACTTGCTCCGAAGATGACGAACAGAAACCCAACCTCTGTCGTATCTGCGGCAAGACCTACGCCAGGCCCAGTACGCTGAAGACGCACCTACGAACACATTCTGGAGAAAGGCCCTACAGATGTGGAGACTGTAATAAAAGCTTCTCGCAAGCAGCTAATTTGACTGCGCATGTTAGGACGCACACCGGTCAGAAACCGTTTAGGTAAGTTACGGAAGTTTGGAAAAGAGGATGTAGATTGGGTCCTCTATACTCCTTTTGCATGAAGATGCCCTGTAAGACCTTAAAGAGCACAGCTAGGCACTTTCCCTCGTTTTGCAGACCCCATTTTCACACGTTACATCTTTAGCATCTAAAATAACCTAACCATTAAAAAAAAAACGAAAACTAGCTATCCGTCAGAAAAATCAAAATGTAACAGGATGTGATTGAAATAATTTACCTGTACTTCCCCATAAGTCTTAACAGAAATATGCCAGATATGGAAAATAAATGAGCAAGAACGAAAAAATATGCGAATTTGTAATGAATATCAATGTCTATAAAATAATTATGTTTTATACTATAAAATTATTATGTTTTTAATTATGTCTATAAAATAATTATGTTTTTAATTATGTCTATAAAATAATTATGTTTTTAATAATGAAATAGATAATAAGTTTACTAACATAGATATAAGTTATCTTTTTGTTTACTAACCCATATATGGATGTCCCTTATCTGAAATAAAGATTATATTATTTTATTTATTTAAACTAATTCAGGTACCTACTTAACTAATGTAATATTTTGTTCCATTCTTTAAGGTGTCCAATATGTGATCGTCGGTTCAGCCAAAGTTCCAGCGTGACCACACACATGAGAACGCATTCTGGAGAACGACCCTATCAGTAAGCGCTTCTTTATTGTCACTGTCCCTCTGCACCTATCATCAAGAGGCAGGCTTAAAGTACCTAAAGTAAAAGAAAACCTTTGTCTTGTTTCGAATAAGTATTAATATTTTATTAAGTAGGTAAGTAGCTACCTACTTTTACAAAGTTCGGACTACCTTCGCTTGTCCCCACAAAATAAACTTGAGAAGACGGGAGTTTATAACTTGAGCTTGATTCTTGATGCTCGGGCCAAACCAACGAGAAACGCCGTTAATTATCACGATGATGGACCTTAACCCGTCGGAATAAAGTATATCATCGCGATAATGAACGGCGTTTTCCGTTGGTGTGGCCCCAGCATCATAACGATAAAAATGTTTTTGGGAGAAATACAGCTGTTGGCTCTGGGCAACAGCTGTTTTTCTCCCAAAAAATGTGTTTCTTGGAATCCCTTCTTCTTCTTGTCGATGTAATCTAAATGGACTCAGCCTAGAATTCAGGGATACCATGCAGACGTACGATACAATATGTACGCAAAAGCACGATAATTTGCAACCCTCCTCCGAAGTGGGATGTAATGACTATTCAGCAAAAATAAATCTCAAATTCTTTATTGCGTAATAATGTGACGAAAATCACAATAAGAAATAAGCTTGTTACAAAAACTGTTACTTTCAGCGTAATGCGTCAAAACTCAACCATAAGAATGCTGTTATGGTTTAAATCTATGTAAATCGATGGTTTAAAAGCAACTGAAAAATGATTTTACTTTTTAAATTTCTTTCGCATTTCACAACTTCCTAAAACTCCTATCCTATTTCTAGTTTTGTGAACTAGCTACGCGTTTTGCATGGCTCTGGCAGTTGTTGTACAGACGCCAGCACATCAAGCTACCCGAAACTGTATACATTTTCCAATCAACTTTGAACCTTACTGTTAAGTGATAAAGTTGAAAATCTATTAAATAAATTTAACAAATTGTAGTAGCTTGATGTGCTGGCGTCTGTACGATAATTTTCGAATTTTGCTACGATAATTCACTAGCACTCGTCTGGCAACCCTGCCTAGCATTCGGTTATAGTTTGGCACCATCGTTAGCGTCAATCAGTTCCTGTAACGTGCAGACGACAGGACACGATATTAACTGTACCATCGCTTGTGGAACAGCACCACTTCTTGGAATTTAAATGTGATAGTAATAAATCGTTGTACTTAATTTTTGTGTATCTCTTTTCTCAGGTGCAGATCTTGCAAGAAAGCTTTCTCAGACAGTTCGACGCTGACGAAACATTTACGTATCCACTCCGGAGAAAAACCTTATCAGTGTAAATTGTGTTTATTGAGGTAAGAGAACTATTTATATCCATTTTTCATCTCAAGTTTCAGAAGCACTTTAAGATGATGCGTTTGAGAGGCTAACGCTCATGCCCCAAAAAAGAGACCCTCTGTAAGCACTTATTTACAGCGCTGAGATAAAACAACTTAATCTCTGACTAAAAATATTGCCAGCACACTTTGAAAATTTGGCTGTCATTCTTAAGCCGTGGTCCCACGGCCTGTCGCGGCCTGGCGCGCGGCCACGCCCTTCGACGCTTGTCGTGGCCCGTGCCCAACATTTCCACCACAGCCACAGGCCTCATCGGATCGACGGTTCACGGGCCAGACCGTGCCAGACCAGGGCCGACAAACCGTGGGAATTGTCGATCCGATGACGCCTGTGGTGGGAATGCTTGACACGGGCCGCAACAGGCTTCGGCAGGCCGCGGGACTGTGCCTTTACTGGGCGTTTTGATAAGTCTCACAGCCCTCAGGTTTCGGTCTTGCTAAAATCATACAGATACCTGGTTAGGTGGTTGCTTGGTTTTAGCAATAAGACCGCCCATTGTGTGTGTCACTCTACGTAAAATTTCTACATTTATATCTGTAATTTACATGGCTCTTTATTACGTAATAAAGAGTATATTCTATCTAGTTAACACCTCTTTAGCAACAACTGTCATACAAAATCACTTCACCGCCATCTTTTTTCTCAGGTTCTCCCAGTCCGGCAACCTGAACCGCCACATGAGGGTTCACGGCAACATGTCAGGTGGAATGCTCGGCTGACACTTGCAGAGGTGCGGCCTTCCCGCCGTCTACTATTGAAATAATTAGAATAAAACTACGAAACAATGAAGTGTCGTTAGAAAAGAAGATAAGAGACTTTAAAATCGTGTTTTTAGTCATGTAATTCTAAAAATACTAAGTCTGTTACCTACGGTGAATGAAAATAAAGGAGATCTGTTAGTCGCAACAATCCGTCGTTCGCAAATTTTATCACCGAGGCATATTTGTCGATCATATTGAAATGTTTTTTCTAATGATACAAATAACTGCTTTCGTACCTTCGTAAATAATACGTCTGTAGGTACTTGCTTGCTTACGGTTTACCTATATATGTAGCCCGTAGGTAAGCTTACTGGTAAAATACTTCTACTACACTTAGCTCTAAGTTTTCTCTTATATTTCCATTTTGAAAATGTTCAATTTATTGTAAATATGAAAAAAATATGTGAAAATGTTTGTACATAACTATAGTAGATTTTTAAGATATAAGTAAATATACCAACATAGTATTCCAATCTAGTCACTAATTAATAGCACTTTCATAATATTAAAATATTCATTGACGAGAATTTTTGAAATTCTTTCTATGATAATGTTCAATCCAACTGGCTCTGTGAATAGAAACGATTAATTTTAGATTTAATGTTGCACTTATCAGTCACCACTATCAGTATTATTATTATAGCATAGCTTTGTAAATGAAATTGTGAAATAAATCAATTCTTCAAATCCATGTTGTTTTTTTTTGTATTAACCGCGCTTTTTTAACTTCCTCATTTTAAAAATGGCGCGATAGTTCAGTGTTGCCAGTCACGTAAGATAGTTTTCTACCCTAAACTTTTATAATGATTTCTAATGTACAAAAAGTAGGTAATCGTTTATTTACACAACTCAGATTAGTTAATTGTATCGCGTACTAGAATATTTGCTTGAGTCGACGAATCCTAGAGTAAATTATGTTCTGTGCGACGAACTAAATATAATTGTGTAACAAGGCTGTTTGTAGCTTAATTTTATTTCAGAACGCATCGCTATCACTCCCAAATAAAAAAAAAGTAATGGGTTTTTTAGGGGTCACGTATCATAACTTCTCTAAAATTGGCTTGTAATTTAGCTAAAAGCCTGAATATGATAACACTAAGATAGAAAAGAACTATCTAATCAAATATTATAAAGTATTTGGATATTTCAAGGCAAATTCTTTAGCGACCGGTTTAATACAGTTTAATGGTGAACTCAAAAAGTAGACAATAAAGAACTCATCAGTTTATTCAGTTTGACACATCATGATATCTTGTAGAGATCTCCTTGTCGGGAATAGAGTAATTCAATAATTTACGCCTGATACGGGTCAACCGGTGCTTTAAAGCTAAGAATTTGATAATACAGTTATTTACACTGCCGCTGTCTTTTAGTGAGGCAGCGTAGATTGTGTAAATATCCTATTACTACTACGTTTATTGCATTGATCGGAATTGTTAATTTTGTGGTGTAATTCGTCAATTTACTTGTAAATATGACTGAAAGTTCACCGGATGAGCCGAATTCTCATCGAAAGGATTTTATTTGCGGGGTTGTTGAAGGTAATTGTTGTTATTTTTATGCGAAAGTTTGTGTTATAGGTTTTTGTAGATATACATCGTCTATCTAAGTTTGTACTAGAGTGAATGACCTATGCTCCACTATTACAGGCTTTTACGGACGGCCGTGGACTACTGAACAAAGGAAAGATTTGTTTCAAAAGTAAGTATTCTTAATATTAATTAACCAAATAGATAAATAGAAAAAAGTTTAGGTAAAAAACAGGTGTTCGTGTTTCCCCTTAGACGACCCACTAACCAATTTATTTAATTCTCTGCAGTGTATGACTTACCTACTGTTTGTTTTCGTAGTTAAAGAGATGTACTTACTTGATATTTACGATTTTGAAGAAGGATTAACATTAAATTAGAGCATTCTCTAACCTAGTAACAGGTAACTGGCCATAAGAACTTTAATAATCGTTTCATAGACCAAATAAACAATATCATATGGCCAGATGTTTCTAGAAATCACATACTTCTGAATCTTTTTTGTACAAACAAGTTAATTCAAAATGAAACTTTCATTCACAGTCACAATGTTCTTAATAAACATCTATCTCTATTCATATTTTGTGATTGTTGTCTTAAAATATATCTATTGGACATGTCTTGTTGTTCTTGTCTTAATTACCAGCTATTCATTTATTCTTCTCCTTTAATGTAGGTCAAAGTTCAATGGACTCTAAAAATCAAAATATTTTATTTCACATAAACCTACATGGGCACTTATGAAACATCAGAAGCTAGGTGCACGGTTCCAATTGGATGTTTCCTATGGGATGAGCCAGCAAGAACTCCACAGTTACTCTTTTATTCTTTAATCTGTATTGTATACAATAACAATTACCGTTATTGAATGAATGCTTAATGTACAAAGACTTGCTCATCTCCGATGTAAATCGATGCTCATCTCTGAATTAAGTTTTCTAACGGCAAACTCAAACAGTGGTAGAGAGAGATAGACATAACACAACGGAACATCACGTCTGTAATCCCCGAAGGGGTGTGATATGGTGTGGTGCTGTGTGATGTAGGTGTGTCTAATGTTAGTGCTCAACTGTCTATTTGCCTTTAGAAGTTGATTACAATAAAAAATATTTTGTGTCACATTCAATGACTAATGTTATTTATCTAAAACAATACAGCTCAATCAATCTGCCTGCCTTTTCCGAACTATGTTGGGGTTTGGCTTCCAGTCTAACCAGATTCAGCGGAATACCATTATTTTACATGGAGTGACTGCCTATCTGACCTACACAACCCAGTAACATGATATCCTTTGATATAACTGATTGTCAGACTTTCGGGCTTCTGAAGACCCATAATGACTCTCAAATAACCAAGAATGAGAGCCAGGATCAATGGCTTAACTTGCTTTCTGGGGCATGGAGGGTCTCGGTATGTTAAGATGGTCACCCATCCAAGGACACCATGACAAGCGTAGCTCAACCTGATCGATCGATGCGTGCGGCTGTTATAACTTAGCCACGAGCCCCTCCATAAACAATACAGCTATGGTCAAGCACTACTTCTTTTTAGATTTAGTCGTAAAATTCAATCTAAAAAAATTGTTATGGCCTTTGTTTCTTCTGTAAGTCCATAGCCTTAATGCCCTTTATTTATGTGTCCTTTATTGTGTATAAACTTTTGTTGAGAGATCCTAAATAAATCCGTAATGAATAAGATGTCACCTACATCATAAATACTTAGATACAATACAAAAGCAGATTTAAGATAATTAATTGATTCAGGCGTGACCTTGCGGAAATCCATTATAAAATACAATAGACGTGGATATATTTAGTAACTTGTTCCGCTTAGCTATTTCTAAAGAGCTTTAAAAAACTCCTGAAAGAAATCGACACGTGTTTCACCTCTCAACGAGGCATCCTCAGGATGACGATGGACTTGTTGCGAACTCGAACACGGCGTGTTGCCACACCAAGCGCTGAGTGCAGACTCCACACTCTGCACTCAGCGCTTGGTGTGGCAACACGCCGTGTTCGAGTTCGCAACAAGTCCATCGTCATCCTGAGGATGCCTCGTTGAGAGGTGAAACACGTGTCGATTTCTTTCAGGAGTTTTTTAAAGCTCTTTAGAAATAGCTAAGCGGAACAAGTTACTAAATATATCCACGTCTATTGTATTTTTTAAAAGCAGATTTATATAATTTAATTAAACAAACATAAATTAATATGAAAATTCACAGGCTAAAAAAATGGGGTATGGATATGTATGTCTACGCACCGAAGGACGATTACAAACATCGAGCGTACTGGAGAGAACTGTACACTGTGGAAGAAGCAGAACACCTGACTTCCCTTATAACGGCTGCCAAGGCTCAAGGCATCATATTCTGTTATGCGTTGTCTCCGGGACTGGATATCACTTACAGCAGTCAGAAGGAGATTACTACATTGAAAAGGAAATTGGAACAGGTATGGAAACAATGTTTTTTTTTTTTTGTGGCTGTGACCGGAACTAGTGGTATTATTACATGCTTCTCGGAGCAGCATTGCTTTCTGAGAAAGCTACTGTAAGATTTTCAATATGCATTTTACTAATTAGAAATTCATTCATTTGTATTTATTTATACTTGACTATTTATAAAAAACATAAATAACTTTCTAAGTATAAATGTATAATTTTTATATTAACAAGCCAATAATATGTTTAATTTACTGCCATTACACTGTGTTGTCAATAGTAAATTAAAAGTTTTTATTAGAAACTTTCTCAATTAATGTGAATTTAAAAGAATAATTTTATTTATTTATTAATTAATTACATCAAACTGCAGACCTGTTTTAGTATTATTAATAAATAAAAGATAATTAATATCTTTTTAGTGACACAATATGTGTTGGCTAAATTGAGTCCATTTTAAAGATATCTATTTTGATTTAGTTATTATTAAAATAGCAAGAGAAAGTGCTAGAGGAGGGCATTGTGTCTCTAAGACATGCTACAAAGAAAACTGCTCTACATTAATATAAAAAAAAAAAAAAAAAAAAATTGTATTATATTGTCTCTTTTCTTTCAAGGTGTCCCAGTTTGGCTGCACATGCTTCGCTCTCCTGTTTGATGACATTGAGCCCGAGATGAGTGAGGCTGACAAACAGATTTTCCAGAGCTTTGCCCATGCACAAGTAAGTATAATACATTGCGTACAGTAAAGTTAATAATCCTGCAACTAACTGAAAACCTATTCAATGAAACAGTTTTGAGATGAAAATGAATATGTATATTCAAAAAAAATATTGATACATGCTGAAAAGTTATTTGAAATAAGAAATGCATTATATTATTGTTTTTTGTAACAATAAATAACTTCGTACTTCAACATCTCATTCCATTCAAATCTTAACAATAAAATTCTGATCTAATATTGATCTTTATTTAATTTATATATTTATGGCGAGAGGTGTAATGGCTGATCTTTACGTTATGCTCGTGAACGGGTGCTGCTTGTGGTGACTGGTCGTCTTGCTAATCATGGTTTTGTTATTGTTACTAGTAATAACCTGTTCATTTATTTTACCTCGATGGTCCTAGTTTATCAATAACTTCCAATTATAGCTTTATGTAAGCAGGCACGCCCTTTATGCCTGGAGGCTTTTATTTAGATATTTAGTTCTGTTTACGTTTAGTTTTTATTTTTTTAAATTCTGCTTGAGTATAGTTCTCGATGTTTTTGGTTGGTATATTGGCGTGTGCTAGCTGACATATGACCAGTAATTTATAATTAAAATAATGTTTTGTGTAGCATAATAATTTTGCATACTATTGTATAGAATCATTTTATTTTTCTAATTTGAACAGACAGCTGTGCTGCTGGGGAGTTTGTTGCGCCACTTCTTCTTCCCAGCTAAAGGCACTAGGAAGTGGTGAAGGGTGGGCGTTTTTGGGGGACTGTCTTATGTAATTTTGACGTTCGAAAAGTGCTGATTCTCAGCCTAGTTTGAATAAATGAATTTTGTTTTTTTTTTAATTTATTTATAGCCTTATTTCAGAGTTACAGTTGTTACAAAACGTTTTATTCTTAGTTCTGAGACTCTCTTTGGCAAAGGCCTCCTCCATCCCCTTCCAATTCTCCCTTTTCCTTTCCTAGTCAATGTCTTGCCCGCCGTCCTCACCAAGTCATCCTGCCATCTTTTCAAAGGTTTCCCTTTCTTTCCCTTCCCCTCCCTAGGATACCATGTCCATAAGGTCACTTTTTGTTCCATTTCTCTTCTCCTCTGACAGTGTGGCCGGCCCATCTCCATTTTAATCTTTTTAGTGGATCTTTATTCGTAGTTTTAAATCAAACTGCTATCTTGCAATAAGTCATGCGTGACTGTAGACATAGCTAAGTGGCTAGCATCGAGGTAACAGCCTTCAAAATTACTAGTTCGCCTGACTGCACAGCCTAGCCGTTTTATACGTTATCTGCAGTTGGATACATTGATTAGAATGTGCAGTTGCTATGGCTACAGATAACTTGGTGATGCATTTATTGTTCTAAGATTTTCAAGTCACCTTTTTGAACAAATCAAACTTTACGAAGTCAAATGCATTACTTGTCTTTGAAGAAAACGTGTATTTTGCCTTTTAATTCATAATTATCTAAGTTGCTAATTTTACCTAGTTTTGGTTACTGCTTGGGTATCTTACATACCACTAAATATTTGGTGTTTTTTCAAGAACTAGCTTTTCTCGCGACTTTGCATACACACTGCAAACCCCGTCAATTTAAAAAAAAAACATTTTTAATGCATCTCTACACTCTCTTTAATATTAAAAATACTTTTTTTTTTAAACAACCGACTTTCAAAAAAAGACTTCAAAGTGAAAATTAACTTTAATTTCGGAAGTCGGTGTCTTTGGTTTAGAATTTTCATTTTTTGCCACAGACTTCCGAAATTAAAGTTATTTTTCACTTTGTAGTGCTTTTTTTGGAAGTCGGTTGTTTTTTTTTAAATAAAAAGTTTTTTTATTATTAAAGAGAGTGTAGAGATGCATTAAAAAGGATTTTTTTTTAATCGAAGGGTCTTGCTGTGTGTATGCAAAGTCGCGAGAAAAGCTTTTTTTTACATAAAAAGTTTTTATTTTTCACTTTTTAGTTGTGGTACCTACCCCACACAAATTCGAATACCACTTACTGCTATGTAATTATCAGTGATACGAAATTATCATATCATCCACATACGAAGTGGAAAAAAAAAACCTATTATTGAAGCTAACTCAAAAACTATCTAAGCAAAGTTAATACAATTTACATAGGACCACCTCGAGAGCATACCCTTTCAAACAAAAAAAAGAATTTTCAAAATCGGTCAACAATTGACGGAGAAATCGGTGGACATACATTAAAAAAAACGAGCATACGCTATGAACATACTCGTACATATAACCTTTTCATATTAAGAAGTCGGTAAAAAAAAATTACATTTTTTTCTGACTATTTTTGTCCATATTTTGATAGTACCAATTACATTATATTAAAACTATATTAGCAATGACGAGATCAATTAATACATTTAGTTAACATAAACTCGAAATAAATAAAACATGAAACATATTTTCAAAATTTAACTATCTGTGGTTTAGGGTAACATGATAATACAGACTCACCAATTTTCTTTCAAATATAATAAAAACCTCTTTTCTTCCAGGTATCAGTAACCAACGAGATCCACCAACACTTAGGCTGTCCTCGCTTCCTCCTGTGCCCCACGCAGTACTGCTCCACGCGCGCCGTGCCCTCCGTCAACAGCTCCGAGTACCTCAACACTCTGGGGACCAAACTATCGCAGCAGATCGATATCATGTGGACTGGTATGTGGTTGTTCTTCTCTAGTATCAGCAACCTCGTTTCCTACTGTGCTCCGCTCAGTACTGTTCTACTCGTGCCGTGCCCTACGTCAACAGCTCAAAGGACACTGAGGATAAAACTGTCGCAGCAGATCGATATGTGGACTGGCATGTGTTTGCTCGTCTCTAGTATTGGCACGGATATTACGACAATAAAAAAAAATTGCCTGTTAACAAGGTGGTTGCGTGTCACAAGGGTGTGCCAGACGAACTTTAAACGAAAAAAGTTCTTAAATATAAATGGTTCCACATATTTTACTTACATTTTGCTTACTTACTTCAGCATGCAAAGTATAATAAAAACGTTAGCTCAAAAGTACTGTGTGTGACCAGCCCTGAAAAATATCTATAAAATGGAGTTGTACACATTCCCCGAGCCAGTTATAGTCATAGTAAACAAATAACTGCAACTAATAACCACGTGGGCGCTAACTGAATGGAAAAGGTCGTCCGCTACATCTACTAACATATTTAGTATACGCTACGTGGGTTGAGGACACGTTATGACGTCATCAGTTATGTTAGTGAGAGAGTGAGTCTGAATTTAATGAAAGATTTTGTTCTGTTCCAAATGAGATCTTAGTTTCCAAATTAGTTGTGTGTACTGACTTATCTTTGCGATGACCAACAGAGTCCGCCGACTATTACTCCCAAGTTTTAAGCCTTGGGAAATAACATCTATGGTACCAGCGCTTGTAGAATGAAAACCATAGGAACGGGTTTTGTCGACGGAAGAATAGACAAATCCCGATCCCCAATCTTCCGTCGACAAAACCCGTGTCTATTTTGGTCATGCTAATCGTGCTGGAGCGAAACATTATTTTATAACAACTCATCTGTATACCTTCATTCTATGCAAATAAACATTTTCTATTTCTGTGCTGTGTCCACTCATTGTCGCCTTTACTGGGACGATTTGTCATCAAATATACAGTGTGATTCTTCATAATGTGCACATATTGAAATGAGGGATCTATGCTTAATTTTACGACAGAAAAAAATTATAATAAAATAAAAAATTATACCTACTTTTATGGAATAAAAAAAAATTGTAACAAAACAAACTAAATCATCTATCGCGATGAAACAAACTCCATAATGATTGGAAGTAATTAGGCGTCCACATAAAATGAAAATTGAGAAAAAACTACCCTCAATTAAAAAATAAACATGTTTTTTTTAACAAAAATCTGTATTTTTTTCATAATTTTTTTACAATAATTGTAAAATTTATACATAAGATGCCAAAGAGATTTTTTTTTAAATTTCTATGTATACTGAAAAATTTAAAAACGAAAAAAAAAAAAAAAAATTTTTCCTTCTCTAAAATTAAGCATAGAATCCCTCATTTCGATATGTGCACATTATGTAGAATCTCACTATAAGAGGTAATCTAATTATGTCTAGGTACTTCAATGACTATCAGCAACCTATAAATGTACAATAAAACACATTAGAGCCTCCATTCTTTTATGAGAACCAGAAACGATAACGTATACTATGTATAAACACCTATAAATGAAAAGTAGGCATGAGCTGTGCGTCAGCCGAGTTTTCCATTGATTACTCATAGTTTGATTACACATAATGTTTACGATATAGTTGACTAGACTTGTGGGTAGTTGCCATGTTGTTTTATATTGTTTTTGTCTTGGGTCATTAAACCTTTGCGGTAGGTTGATGACCTTTTAAATGTCGTTTGATTCATCATCATCATAATCAGCCTATAATGTTCCCACTGCTGGGACACAGGCCTCCTCTCTTTGAGAGGGAGTGGGTTGTAATCTACCACGATTGTTGATAGATGTCACATGTCTTCGAATTTTTGGTTTTAGGACACCGCACGATGTATTCCTTCACCGTTTTTGAAGCAAGTGGTGACTGAAAAGTCGAAGGATTTTTTTTCTAGACTACTCATTGGCGAAAGTATAATCTAGCCTATAACCATCGCGCGACCCAGAAGAGTCAAAAGACACCTCATGTATTCAAATCCATGCAGCCGTTAGGATGCTTCGAGGGTATAAAATATCCAACATACAAAGATACGCGTGAAAAACATAACCGTCTTTACTGTCGCGCTGTCGGGTAAGAAGGAAATATATTAAATGTATTATTTATTTTCTATATTTTTCCAGGTCCAAAGGTGATATCAAAGGTGCTAACGACAGAAGCAATAGAGGAGATAACCCAAGTGCTGCGACGTCCTCCAGTCATATGGGACAACCTTCACGCCAACGATTATGATCAGAAACGAATGTTTTTGGGTGAGTTATCTTAGGCATCTGTTAGCTTAGATCACTCTCCTGATCCGTAGCAGGCGGACCAGACGTCGGCGAAGGGCGGACAACGCCATCTTCCAGCCCCCGTAAACAGGTCCGGAGGAACGGCGGACTCGGGGACGTCCGCCGCCCCCAGCCAGCAGGACCAGAGGTGGCGGCGCGTAGTGTTCCACGCGCGCCCGCGCACACGTCGCGGGGGGAGGCTCCTCACTCCCCCCGCGGGCATGAAGTGGGTCCAGTCGGGGATCATGGAAGGCGCACTAGATCTCATAATCCCCGGTCCAAGTGTGAGAAGGGAACACCGGGGTAGTTTTTAGTCAGTAGGAGACAGACAGACTCCTTCGGAGGACATCCATGAGGATTTCCCACCACGGAACAAAAAAAAAAAAGGCATCTGTTAGCTTGACGGCGGGTAGCGAATGTTAAAAAACCTCTGTGGCAGACGGACATTAAAGCTTGTAAACTTTTTGTTTTACCTTATATAGTGGAAAAAACAAAAAAAAATTAAAATGCCCTTTTTTTGTCTTAAATAGACAAATAGTATTGCAAATTATGCAGACATACTATTCTAATCTAATATTTATAATCTATTAATCAATGTATGGTGGATTCGTTTTTGATTTTTTTTTAGTTTTCTGGAAACTATTTAAAAAGCTTGGTTTCATGTTATGAATACACTCCATTACATATAGTGTCATCCACGAAGACGCGCCCCACTCCGCGATTACTGTACTGTAAGCTGTATTTTAGTACGGCGCGGAGCGGAGTGGGGCGCGTCTTCGTGGATGGCAGGGCACTATCTATAATCATGAATCACTTATGACACCAATGTCAACTGGAAGGCTGGTTAAAATGATACCTTATTTTCATAGTCATAAGATAGAAAAAAAACAGTGGCACTCCGGAAGTGCCGACAAAAGAGAAAACTTGAAAAAAATCGCCACCGCGGTAATCAACGCGTTGATGTCTTTTACTCCACGGTGTCGGTAAATTGCGTCACAGTGTCGCGAAATCAATGGTTTAGTCCCATGTCAAAAATGTCCAACGCGCCTAAAAAGTTTTCACTTCAATAGTCCTAGATACAAACTTTAATAAATAAACCTGTTTTGTTATTTCCCAGGTCCATACTGCGGCCGATCACCGGAACTAATCCCCCTTCTACGAGGAGTACTAACGAACCCCAACTGCGAGTACAACGCGAACATGATACCGATACGGACGCTCGCACACTGGGCGAGTTGTAGCTTAGATGCGCCTGCTCATAGTAAGTACTATAATCATCTGTCGAGCCTTTTCCCAACTATGTTGGGGTCGGCTTTCAATCTAACAGGATGCTGCTGAATACCAGTTTTTTACATGGCTCTTCTCTCCATCTACTATACATTGTAACAGCGAATCAATTTTCACGCCTATCCCTTAGATCTAGGCCAAATATTTTTTGATATACAAGTAGCTCATGACCTGAAGAGGTGCCATAAATTAACAAGAGTTAAAAAACAAATATTTAAATCCGCGAAATATAGCGGGTTAAAACTAGTAAGAAACAACAAATTTGGTACCGTACACATACTTTCTGACGTTTTTTAAGTGCCCATTTGGCTATGTGAATTTATATAGAATTGAATCAGTTGAAAGTTCTGAGAAAATATGATTTTAGCATATTTCTAATACCATATTCTTTTTTGCAGTGGAAGCTGTTTCCTGGGACATAAAGTTAGAGCGAGAGAGCGAGCAGGGCGTGTGTGAAGACGAAGCACCTCTGACCCTTGGGAAACATGTGTATCATCATCGGCAGGCGCTCAGGTAAACTTGTTTGTTTTTTTTTTGTCAGAAATGAGTCTAGAGACTTTATTGGAAGGCCTGAATTAAGAAAGTAGATTAGGACTGTGATTTCATTGTGTCCACTACGAAAGCTAGCTTTGATTTGACAGCAAATTTACTCAGGTTACTAAATATATCCACGTCTATTGTATTCAATAATATCCATCATTTTATTAGCATGGAGTAATAGGATATGCCCAAATTCTCCACTGGCGACTGTCATGAGTACAATATTCAGTAACATTGTTAATTACTTCAATTCCACACATCCCCAAATAAGACACGGAAACGACTCTTCAATGTACTATTTTGTATGTTTTACAGGCAAGCTATCAACGAATGGCTACCAGAGTTTTCCATCCCTAAGAGTGCTCAAGGTCCGGTGATCAAGCCACAACCTACTATCACAGGTAAATAAAACAATAAGAAAGACTTACAATTATTTCTACACGCTACTACAGGCACTATGTATACCGATTTGACTCAAGCTTTTGATAAGGTAAAGCATTATTGGCTAATTCGAAATTTAAACCATCATCTCGGTTTCCCTTTGTTATGCTAAATCTCAATATACTTGAGTCCAAATAATTTTAATTCATTGCAATAGGTAGAAGTGCCAATTATGATATAGTGAATATCAGGAGTTTCACTAGACTCTTATCTAGGTCCTGTAATATTTACAAATCATAAAATATCAAATTTTGTTTGACGCCGTATAGGCCAATTACCTTTTTGGACTTCTTAAAGATATCATCTAACCTTTTTTGTTACAGTACCACCAGTTCCAATAATCCCAATCCTACCGTCAGTGAACACATGCATGTCCCTAATGACAGCCACATCAAACACTTCAACCACAAGTACAGTAGATATGGCGCTCGCCATTCCTACTGTAAACACGTCGCAGTTGCAAGCCTTGGCTGATGGTTGCGCTTCAGGCTCTAATGACCGGCCCATTTTATCTACTAGGGTAAGTATGTCGTGTGGTGAAATAGTGCTTTAAAACGCAAAGAAGTTGAAATAAAAATAATAAAAGCGCAACCAGACCGTGAACTGTCAACGTTGACCGTCATAAAATATGTATAGCAACATAACAAATTTTGTCATATAAATTGTAGATTAATACAGTTATAGTCTGGTCACGTTTAGTCTGCATAAGTAAAAAAAAACGGTGGAATTTGAAAATCTTTAAACGGCAACACCATCTTGACCTACGAAAAAAGAATTTGATACTTTATTTGTCTTTTGTTTTTGATAGGTTATTTTGTTTATATTCTGATTTATTCCTGGTAAAGAATAGTCACTAGCACGTGGATTTGATACAGTTTTGTCATCATGTTGAGGTAGAGCATAGGTACGACATGTCTATAATGCAAAAATCAAAATATCAAAATCATTAGATCTACTACAACCCCGAAATTGAACTGACTGATGTAAAAGTACACCATATATAAAACTTTTTGGGGTTGCCCGTTTATTCCATTGCAGACTTAGCGTGACCAGACTCTATAAACCTCTGATACCCAAGCTAAGATTAAACTTGTTTTATGGGCGCCAGGGCTCTCAAGTTGACACCAGATTGACAATTAAAAATTCGGAATTTCTCTGTGTAGGTACTATCGACAGAAAATAAAGATTGTGAACAGAAACTAAAATAATTAAAAGAAAAACCATTTGTATAGTGTGTTGTATGTGACTGTGTGTGCTGTATGTGTCTGTGTGAGCTGTATGTGTCTGTTGTATGTGACTGTATGTGTTATGTTACGGTGTGTGTGTGTCACGATGTCGTCGATCTACCGCGGTCTGGTTGCTCCCTAAGGCGCTGAGCAGACGATGGACAACTCATCCGCAGACAATTGGGTAGTTGCCTAGGTAAAAAAAAAAGAAATTCTATTTAGTCCGTCTTCAAGATAATAAAAAAAATATTAGACACGTATTTTTTGCTTTATCATATTAATCAAAAATAACTTAGAAAACACGCATTAAAGTTGGGGAGTGCTCGCTACGTCACAACGTCGCGTCGTATTAAATCTAGTACGGCGTGACGTCATGCCACATTTTAACTCAATGAATTGCCGTAATCTTTTGATTACGTCAAAAAAGAAAAATGACGTGTTCAATTTTTTTATAATACACAAGGACAAAAAAAAAATTTAGAACCGTATGGAAATCTAACGCGCACGTAGGACAAAATACTACTGATCGCGTATACGCGCGAAGATCGCTTTAAAATAGGACGTGACCTTAGATTCTGTCATTCAAATCATCAACTAAATAAAACTATATTTTCTGCCCACAGGTATCTCCAATCGAAACACTCAATCCCGTACCGAATCCAGTCATGAACTCGCTAGTCTCCCCCACCAAAGTCATCCTCAACGAATCTATACCTAACCCAATCATTCCCATAGCAAGTTCCAACATATCCCTCCCCACCGAAATGCCCGTGTCAACACTCCCCGTTCCCATTTTAGGATTAAAAGCTTTAGAAGGGAGTTTGAATAAAAATAATCGTGATATGGATAAGTCGGAAAGTGGGGAGTTGATAAGTGATTTGGGGGGGAGTTTTGAAATGAAGAAGGATAAAGAGGGGGAGGATGCTGATCAGATTATAGTGGATGATGTGGAGCCAGCTGTGGAGGAACAGCAGAGGAATGGGGAAATGAGTGTTGGTGGTGAGTTACATTTGAAATTTTTGTCAAATTGTGACTGGCCCTTTTTGCTCTTGTGATTGTGAGTTTTCGGCTTTTGTTTCATGTAAACCGTAATCGAACAATATAAATAAAATGCCAACAAAAAATATTTTCGTTTATTCATATCTGCTAACAAAAATCTGCCTAGCCTTTTGCCAACTATGTTGGGGTCGGCTTCCAGTCTAACCAGATGCAGCTGAATGCCAGTATTTTCCATGGAGCGACTAGCCTATCTGACCTCCACAAACCAGTAACTGGGTAAACGACAGCTGGTATTCAGCTGCATCTGGTTAGACTGAAAGTCGACCTCATCATAGTTGGGAAAAGGCTAGGCAGATTGATTGATACACAAACATGCGGACCGGTGCGACTCCCGGCGTCATGTACAGGAAGCCATAGAGTTCTGTCCAGTTGATAAAGCACACTCCACACTATGAAATATGCTTTATCAAATTTAAATTAATTTTCAATATTGAATCAAAATGATCTTATATTCTGAATTGTTTTTGAATATTTTTGTACCTTGTTCTAACATATAGAAGCAACAGGAGTAATGTACCCAGGATTTTTTAATATCTACGAGTATATTTAAAAGATAGTCCTTGGAGTTTCTTGCCCGTTCTTCTCCATAGAGATCTACGTTTTGGAATGGGCAACTAGCTTCAACTTTCTGACTAACTAACCGACTTTTGGACAATTCAAAAGTGCCTGTAAATGGTTTAACTGGAATAAATGCTTGAGTTTGAACGCGTTTTTAGCCCAGTTTCGATCGCTTAGTTTAGTTTCGCAGCTTAGCCAGTTCGTAATTTAGGGAAGCTTAAGGTGTGACTTGCGCCTAATAAAGCTGTGCCACCAACCACAAAGTATCAGAACAGCCCTATAAAATATAGAATAGAGTATATTTTCTGTTGCCCAGACACGCCACAGACGCTAAGTCCCAGCCGCCCGTCTATTACTGAAGTGGGCGGTGAACCGTTGGATGTGGACCCGCCGTCTACGGCCGCTACTGACCCTGATGTGGTTATGAATGATGGAATGAGTGAGGTAAGTAACTATATAACCGTTACAGTTAATCAAACTTTTTTTTTAAACGTAAACATGTTTGATTAGTCTACAGATACTGTCATTCACGAAGACGCGCCCCACTCCGCGATTACTGTTCTGTATTTCTATTTTCTTAATGTCCCTCGGCAAACTTCGTGTTTTGTCAGCCGTCGGATTTCTATCAGTTGTCCTCTGCACTTGGTGCAGACCGTACGCTCTCAATCGACTTGGAAGTATATAGAGTTGTTAATAATCTTTTAACTTATGTAATTTATATAAAAAAGTGGGAGGAAAGCCGCTAAAGTCGCAGGCACGACAGATAGGAAAATAGTTTTACAGCTCTATATAGTTCACACGGAAATCAAAACAAAACAACAATAAAGTACTTAGTTCTGAATTCAAATTATTATACACGATAAATCTAATAATTGATAGACATGGAAATTAGCATTCCTTTGTATTCGGAAATCCGATGATACCCGAGGGACATTACTGTACTGGGGGCCTACCACCAGCTCAAAAGCAGTATTATTTTAATATTACTTCAGTGGGAGAAAGAGATGGAGCGCGTCCTGTACAGCTTCATCTCTTTCCCACACTGTACTACGGAGCGGAGTGGGTCGCGTCTTCGTGGATGGCACTATCTATATACATAATGAAGTAAACTGTTGTATTGTTTTCGAATATAATTTTGCGTGATTCTTTTCAAATCATCAAGCATTTTAATTTACGGAAACCATTATAGAAATAAAAATAATGTAACAGGAACCACATATGAATAAAGCAAATTGTAACTAAATTTGTAAAACTAAGACGAGTGCTTGTTTCAGAACGGGTCGATGCAAGTAGAGCCAAGTCATAGTCCTCTGAGCACTGATATGATGGTAGAACCAGCGGAATCCACAGAAGTAGTCGACGAGTGAGTATATGATAATCGTGTTTTATTTAACTGGGACAGTATTGTAAAATTCTAAACCCTTAGGAGATATATAATGACTTCACTTTGAGACATCTGCTCAATTCAATGTGTCTTTGTTTGAGATAAAGTCACGTATTTTATATTGCTTTCCGAAAACCAGAAGTTTAACGTTTTTATTAAGTTGAATTCTTGTTTGACATAAAGTCCAATATTGTAATTGATTTTCCTCTCACCTTCCCCCAAATTCCATTTGAGTAAAAACTTTGTAAACACATGCAGTTTCTATGACAATACAATTTTTTTTTTACTTGCCTACGTAATCCCACTCCTGGGCAAAGGCTTCCCTCCACTCCTTCCATCTTTCATGAGCCCGCGCGTCCCCCTTCCAGTTTTGATGGAACCTATCCAGCTCGTTCCACCATCTTCTACGTGGTCTGCCGCAACCCCGTCACACTGCGGTTAAGCGTATGCTGAGAGTCCACGCAGCGCAGGGTAGAGCAGATTTTGTAATACATGAACGTACTGACAGCTGCGTACGCTGCGGCGCAGGCACGTGCGACGCAGACATGTGTCTGTCCTGCTCTGCGTCTCGTTGTAGAGCCGGCACAGATTTCTGCGCGACGCGTGCAGGTCGTCACTTGTTTTTTCCCGCTGATGTTTCAATGACAGATTGTTTGTACTAGCTAGGACGCGAATGTGTCTGTGTAGCTGCGTCGCAGCATGCGCTCGCGGCCTATGTCTGCCTCGCCTGCCCTACCCTGCAAAATATGTACTGTGCTGTGCTGCGTCATCTGTTTTTCAGCATACGCTTAGCCTCACTCAGGGCAACAGTTCTGTGCTATTTGGGTCCATAGTTTGTCCAGAAGAAAATTATGCTATTATATCGCTGTCCCCGGCGAATGAAATGGTAATGAGCTATTACGATAGTTTTAACTTTATTGCATATTCAATATTTAGAGGTCCGATAACACTTTGTCAATTTTTTTCATTCATTTCCTACGGTTATTTCAGAAGTTACGAGATTTTAAGGTGTATGGTAATTAATGTAAAAAATCACTTTTCTTATTTTGGTATTTGAACAATTCCGCGATGTATATTAGTTTATAAGATAATATCCGGATGATTTTTTTTTGAACGTCGTTTTCTAAAAATGAAACCTAGCTAGATCGATTTATCGCCTCCGAAACCCCCTGCATACTAAATTTCATGAAAATCGTTGGAGCAGTTTCCGAGATTCAGATTATATATGTATACAATATACAAGAATTTCTCGTTTAAAGGTCCACAAAAAACTGTTTTTATTTTTCCTGTAAAATTTGGTTTTTACGATTACGATTTTATTCGCCGGGGACAGTGATATTATATCATAGCAGATGTTTTTTTTTGCTTTAGCAGTATTTTTATGACACTTTTTTTCCTACAGGTCCGTAGAAAACGAAGACCCCTCAATAGAGACGAACGAGTTAGTAGCAGATGACCTGCTCCTACTCTGCGATCTGTTTTACTTGCCGTTCGAGCACGGATCGCGCGGTCTGAGGCTGTTACATGACTTCAACTGGCTGACTACGCATGCAGCCAGTTTACTTCCTAGAGGGAATAAGCCTGAGGTATATACAGCAGTACAGCTAATACATGTAAAGTCTAAAGCTTTAATTCAGTTTATGTAAACAAAGAAATGTCAATGTCAAAATGACAGGACAGTGGTACAAAACATTTTTGTACCACAAAATATTTTATCATGAATATTTTTTTAATCGTCTATAAAATTAAAGTTAATAATTATATGAACTATGCAAACAATGTTTTGTGTAGTGTGACGGAGATGCGGCTTATGATTACCATAATCAGCCCTGCTAGACGTAGGCCTCTCAAAATCGATTTTCTCACGGAACAGTTTACAGCCGTTTTCATCCAACGTGACAAAAAATTATCGTTGCATGCAAAATAAGAAACTTCAAATTGAACCTATTTTGATAGTCGTGTGTCTGAGCCAGACTACACATAGCGTCGTGCGGTACCGCGTGGCGTCGCAATGCGCCGTGGGGCATGTCACTGTTATTTTATGTAGGATAACGCTGCGGTACCGCTCAGACGCAATCTTATGGCTTCACTAGCTTCTCTCTTAGATTGTCTCGTGACTGTAGAGTTATCTTCTCCCACAGACAAGTGAATGGCGTCGCCGCCGCAGTCGCTTCGCGTGGTGGATGTGTCGCACGCGGCGCTTAGCTCGCCGGCTCGCCGCCGCCAACAACCAGGAGCTGCACGCCGAGCTGCAGCCCTACGTGTGGGAGCTGTGCGCTGTGCTGGCACTGCTGGACGGCTTCCTGAGGTGGCTAGGTCAGTATCGTTATCATAGGCGTTTTTAACATGATGTCAGTACTAGAACTACTCCGAGACCACGTATTTACCCTATGGCCAAGAGAGCCATGGCCCGGAGCGGCAAATATCGGCGTATATCCCCTCGTTATCTACCGTATTTTATTTAACAAGTATTACTTCTAACTCTTCTAGCCTTTTTTTTTTTTTTTTTTGGTTTGGAAATTATCAAATAACTTGATAATTTATTTGATAATTTCCAAACCAAAAAAAAAAGCGGGAGGGCGTGTCAGACGCTTACTGACTAAAACCCACCCGTGTTCCTTCGGTTGCCCTGTTGCCGGGGGCCGCGATGTCCCTATCGGTTTTCTTCGAAACCCCCGGCAGGCATTGGCCCTAGCAGGCCCCGTCAATTCTGCTGACATCTCTTTGAGGCGCGCGTGGAACACAACGCGCCGTCGACCCGGGCTTGGTCCTTATCGGACGGCGAGCTACCCATTGCTCACCGTCCGCAAGCCCGCGCCTACGGTGGCCGGAAATCGGCTCGCGATTCCCGCCCCGGGCGTCTCCTCCTGCGGCGGTTAGGTGCGTGAGGGCGCGAAATTTGCCTTTCCCTCACGCGTTCCGCCTCCTCCTTCGCGAGCATTACCGCTTCGCAGAAGGAGGTGACGGCGTGCCATTTCCTCTCGCTCCGTACCATGGCCTGAACCAGGGCCGGACGCGAGAGATCACCGCCGCCGATCGCCTCCACGAGGACACGGCGGTGCTCCGCCCAAGCCGGGCAGACCTCCACCGTATGCTCCACCGTGTCCTCAGGCCGATCCACACAATGGTGACACCCGGGTGTTTCCTCCCGCCTTATCCTAAACAGGAACCTCCCGAAGCAGCCGTGTCCGGTGAGGACCTGCGTCAGGCGGAAGGTGAGGACGCCGTGGCGTCTCTCAAGCCACTCCTCAAAGAGGGGTCTTATCGCCGCAATTGTGGCGTGCCCAGCGCGGGGTTCTACTAGCCTCTACAACTCAACTCAACAACAACTACAAACCTGCAACTCTTCTAGCCTGCGCTCCGTATTTTCTGGGTGTAACAATTTTCGAGCTCGCTTCGCTCGCTCTTGCATTATTTTTTCTTAATTTTGGAAATTTTATGTAAGTTGACTAATTATCGGGTGTTCGTCAGTCAAATCTAACCTATCCCAGGCGGGCTGCAAGAATTCCCTTATGTTTAATTAATTACAGTGCGACAAGCAAAAGCAAAATACGCCAATGTCAAAGACAAGTGAATATGCGGTAAGATGTGTCCTTCTGACATATGATAATCTTCGGTCCTATGCGTCGTCAATATCTATCTTTAAGTTCCAAGATTATCTGCCCTCTATAAGACTACACGAATGATGGAGCAGTAAAAAGTAATCATTTATAATCGAGTATTTCTCAGCCGTCTTCGGCGGTTTCCGTCAGCTAACGCTTTATGTGGCAGGCGTTTGCCTACATTCAATTTGTAATACTACGTTTTTGTTTCAGAGCTCGGCAAATACCCACAAAACATAGCAACAAATACACAAGGAAGTTACACGTGTAAGTTTTTTTATTTATTTTCTTATAAACGTTATGTTGACAAACAAAATATAACCAATTTGCCTCGTTGGTCTAGTGGTCGCAAGCGCTACTGCTGAGCATGAGGTCCTGGGTTCGATTCCCGGGTCGGGCAAAGTGTTATTTGGTTTTTCTATCTGGAATTTCTCAGTAGCAGCCCGGAGTCTGGATTTGTGCCCAGTTGATGGCAATAGGCTCGCCCCCTATTACATGGGACTTAAACATAACTGGCGAAATGTGGGTGTACCTACTACAGGTACACCTCTGCCCAACCCTTCGGGGAAACAAGGCGTGATGTTATGTTATGTTCTATTAGAATAAAATTTATTTTGTTATTGTAGTAGCGTTTAACGAGAATATCTGTATAAATACTTGAATTAGAGCATTGCATAAGAAATTGCAATTTTTATTGATTCATGTACTGAATTCATGGTAACAGTTTTCGCGTCGATGTCCCTGCCACCATGTATAAAATGATTATTAAAATTAGAATTATATTAAAGTTCGCCCGCTATTACATGGGACTCAAACATAACTGGCAAAATGTGGGTGTACTGGTACACCTCTGCCTAACCCTTCGGGGAATATATGGGCATGATGTTATGTAATTATTATTACAATTTTATTATAATGCATAGATATTATATATATTACTATTCTATTTTGCCTATTACCCGGTAGTAAACGCATTGTTTCCTCACAGGGTTTTCAAAAGGCTGGCGCGAGGCATTCGAGAGTGGTTCCCAGGAACCCTGGGTGTTCCGAGGAGGTCTTACAGCAGACTTACGAAGATTATTACCGGTAGAATGTAACAGCGACGCGTTGAGAACATTACCACCACCCACCATACTGCCACTTACAATAAGGCCTTATACTACGTCTGATGACGAAGCGGTAAGTTAAAAATCAATAATTTGTTTATTTCTGAACTGTAGGTGATTGGAGCCTCCTTTTAAGAAAAAAATACCTGTATTAGGAGACTCCGCTCTTCCACAGCAAAATCATTTTACATAAAAGAACAGAAATAGGGTTATTCACGTGATAGTAAATATGTGTATGGGGTGGGAATTTGGAGGGTTTGTGTGTATTTTGTGCGTGAGTGTGTGTGTAGAGAGAAATGGGTTAGTATAACCTACGTATTATAATATTATTTGAGGTTAAACTATGTGGTGCATGAGCGCCTCAGTGTCTTCATAAGTAAAAGGTTTTATCCAATTTGTTAGTATTTTTTTACATTAATATGGTAATTTTGTGTATATGTATATCTCCTTGTTTACTCTATTATAAAGCTGAGCAGAACGTGTTTTGTATTGCATAGCAGCGAATTTTGTTTTAGTTTGAGGAATTTGAACAATCATATATTTCCGTCTCTTTGATAATATGTTTGCATTATAAGGAAGTGTCTTATGTTTATTTAGGACTGTATATGTGATGTACAGTTTTCTAACAGAAAGCAGACCACTAATCTGGTAAAGACTGTCAGTGGGGTATCTTATATTTTTAACCCGAGTGCGGCCAATTGGTAACGGTAATTTCCAGTACCGTCATCGGTCATCGGTCAACGGTCGTTCCAAGCGATTTAAAACATTATTTTTAATATAAATAAAGGTTAAAATTGTCTGTGGTCTATTTCACTATCGGGCGGATAAATATTCTTGTCAAATAAATCGACTAAAAGCAAAAATATTAATAGGCAACATTTTAAAAAAATGTTGAAAATTACATTCCCGCGCGGTAAAATGTCAGTCAAACGTCACTCCCGGGACGCGCGCGTTCGCTGTAATAATTCGTTTTTTAATGATTTTTGTGTGTAAATCGTCGGAAAGTGGTGATATTTTCATTTTGAAGTAAATATTACATCGTTGTAGATAATATTCGCACTAAATAACAACATATTATACCTATTTTGACTCAACCTAAAAAGTGTAAACAAACGGATGAGTGAAAGGTGAAAGTGTGGTGAAAGTTGTGATATTTTGTGGTTTTTCTGTATGGATCTGATCCGTAAGTGTTTTATTTCTTTTCTATATTACATGTATCATCGTATTAGACAACATTTAGAACAAAATAATACAAAAAAATATTTTTTTGGGACGGAGAAAGTTACGTAAGCATTAGAAATTCTAGGTCATCTAAAATCTAGATTTTTTGAATTTTTTGTTTTGAATGTTTGTCTCTAAAAACGCTTTTGTTAGATAACTTATCTATCCATAATGTACCCTGCAAAATTTCGTGTGAATTGGTTAGCTAGTTTTATCAGAAATCGTAAAATTAGTGGACAATAGACTCGCGAACAAAAACGCGTAATAAATCTTAGTAAACATTTCTCACGAAAGTTATAAATATTTATGTTGGGTTCCTTATCTATCCGAGAACCGAAAACAATAGGCTTTATCGTTCGACGCCTTCTAGGAAACTTGAGTATTTTGTTTATCTGAAGGTGAGTCATAAATCTTTGGCGTCGTGGGTGGTCGCGGGGCTTGACAGATGATGACTCATCTGTCAAATAGGGACTTTAAAGGTTAAAGTACATTATTTTTATATATAAGTGGTTCGGATATATTCGGCTGTTTCCGTCAGCTGGTGTCTTTTAATATTTTTTTTTCTTTCTGTAAGGAATACCATAAAGCGCAGCAAATAAATATTTATAACGTTAACATTTTGTTTCAGGTTTGCGTGATATGTCACAAGACATGTCGAGACGGCTCCGACTGCAGTGATCTATTTCCTAGCGATCTACAAACGTTACCGGCTGACAGGTATGTCATTTCATCTTCTATTTCTTTATTCTCTATCTCTATCTCTTTTTTTAACAACTTCTTTTAAATAACTTCTCCCGTTCTGGGCGGAGTGGGAGGGCGTGTCAGACTCTTACTGACTAAAACCCACCCGTATTCCTTCGGTTGACATGTTGCCGGGGCCCACGATTTCCCTATCGGTTTTCTTCGAACCCCCCCCCGGCAGGCATTGACCCCCCTAGCGAACCCCGTCAATTCTGCTGACATCTCTTTGAGGCGCGTGCAACACAACTGCTCATCGTCCGCCAGCCCGCGCCTACGGTGGCCGAAAATCGGCTCTCGATTCCCGACGCCCAGGGCGTCTCCTCTTGCGGCGGTTAGATGCGTGAGGGCGCGAAGTTTGCCTCTCCCTCACGCGTTCCGCCTCCTCCTTCGCGAGCATTACCGCTTCGCAGAAGGAGGTGTCGGCTTCCCATTTCCTCTCGCTCCATACAATGGTCTGAACCAGGGCCAGACGCTCAGATCACCGCCGCCGATCGCCTCCACGAGGACACGGCGATGCTCCCCCCAAGCCGGGCAGACTTCCACCGTATGCTCCACCGTGTCCTCCGGGCGATACACAGTGGTGACACCCGGGCGTTTCCTCCCGCCTTTGATTCAGATACCTTGAGGCATCTTCGAAACGAAAATTGTGTTGATCGATCTTTCACCCTTGGTTTCTCATTAATCTACTTTTAGGTTGATTAATCAGAACAGCGTCAATCTTGAACACATCCGACGAAAAGATGAAAAATAATAAGACAATTCAAAAGTCATTTATTCAAACTAGGCTAAGAATCAGCACTTTTCGAACGTCAAAATTACATAAGACAGTCCCCCAAAACGCCCACCCTTTACCACTTCCTAGTGCTTTAGCTGGGAAGAAGTGGCGCAACAAACTCCCCAGCAGCACAGCTGTCTGTTTAGTTAGAAAAAAATTATTCTATACAATAGTATGCAAATTAATTTACATTACGCAATACAACATTTAATTTAAATGATAAATTATTGGCTCTCCCAGGCTAGTAGCTCCATTCCTGACACTAGTTCCTGAACTGTGCATGGTGATAGAAGACGATGAGGAATGTATTCCTCAGGAGGTGGAACCGGCAGGAGACGACGATGACAAGCGGACCATCGAGCCTAGAGTTAACGGTAAGTAATTTTTCTATAGACAACGCTCTAAAATTAAAAAAAAAACTTTTTTACAAAAATACAATCGACTTCCAAACTACAAAGTGAAAAATAACTTTAATTTCGGAAGTCGGTGTCTTTGGATCAGTATTTAGTATTTAGTTTTTTGAGTCCGACTTCCGAAATTAAAGTTATTTTTCACTTTTTAGTTTGGAAGTCGATTATATGTATTGTAAAAAAGTATTTTTTTTCACTTTTTAGTGATTTGGTTTGTAATTTATCTAAGTTACAATAGCCTTATGTTAACTGCTCATCAAAAATACCCAAATCGCTATAGATGTGCCTATAATATTTGAAGAGTTTCCTCGATTTCTCCAAGATCCCATCATCAGATCGTGACCAAATGACAATGAGACCAACTTGAAAGTATACCCTTTCAAACAAAAAAAATATTTTTCAAATCGGTCCAGCGGTCTTCGAGTAATCGGGGAACATAACTAAAAAAAAAAAAAACCCAACGAATTGAGAACCTCCTCCTTTTTTTTGAAGTCGGTTAAAAATATAGTATGATGTGAGTCTCAAGTTTGAACCCAAGGCACGTACCTCTGACTTTTCGTATTCATGTGCGTATTGTATAATATCACTTGCTTCAAAAACGGTGAAGAAAAACATCGTGAGGAAACCGACATGCCTGAGAGATATTTCTCGACGGCATATAAAAGCAAGTCAGAAGCCCATGGGCTGCTTTAAAACTCTGACACCAGGTTAGTCACTAACCACACCAGAAGAAGGAAAATTAATTGCTTCGCAAATTGACTACCAACTTAAATATCCGTAAATTAAAATCGAAACTGTTTTTCTTTTGCAGTTGTAGGAAATGGCTATAATCGTTGTTTGTCTATTTGATAAACAATTAGTTCCCTGACTTTATTTATTAGCTGTCTCACTCACCCTTTATACAAAGGATGACTTAAACAAGCATCATAATGGCAGCCAAAAAAAAAAAAACAGTGGCACTCCGGGAGTGCCGTCTTTAATGATTGAAAACAAATGAAATAATTATTAGTTAAAAAAGTTTTTACTTGATCGAAGAATTTTAAATCTTCAATTTTAATGGTGAATATTACCACCTAGCATAATATCAAGTCAAACTATCGCAGTCTACTGCTGGACATAGGCCTTTCCCAGGCTGCGCCAGGACACCCTGACCTCCGCCTTCCGCACCTAGTTTGTCCCTCTGCGCCAGCTTGTTAAGGTCATCGGTTCATCGTCGCTGGAGGGCTTCCCACAATACGCTTGCTGATACGCAGTCTCCACTCCAGGACTCGTCTGCTCCACCGACCATCGGCCCTTCGACAAACATGGCCAACCCACTGCCACTTCAGCTTACTTACTCTGCAAGCTATGTCGCTTACTTCGGTTTTTTTCCGGATAACTTCGTTTCTGGTTTTATCCTTCAAACTCCGAGCATAGCCCGCTGTATAGTGCGCTGAGCGACCTTGAATTTGTGGACCAGCCCGACTGTCAGTGTCCACGTTTTGGCACCGTATGTCTTTATCAGGCAGACCGCATTGGTTGAAGACCTTAGTCTTCCAACATTGCAGGATTGGCGATGAGAAGACTTGTAGAAGTTTTTTAAACGCTGCCCAACCCAACTATTCTCAAGACCATCTCAAAGTTGTGTCTACCGAGCTGTAGACTGCCATATGCTGTCATTTATTCTATACTATAAATTCATTCAAATTCTGACTATTTTCACCCCTTCTGGCATGATATTGCGCACTCTACATATTTTTTTTTTAAACTTGATTTCCCTGATCCTATGTTATACAAATCAATAAATGACTTATGATTGGCAAAGTTTCCACAGACTTTTTTCAATTACAATCAGGATAGCATTATGATTCTTGTTAAAAATCTAAAAAGTAGTAATAACACAATAAAAATTCTCCCACAGGCATGAAACCGGAAATAGTAGGATATGCGTGCGCAGTACTGAATAGCAAGGAGTTCTACAAACGACAGGAAGTGGCGTGGATACCGGAAATGTGCACTAAGTACCCGGAACAGCTGACCGAGAGACAAGACCTTAGTCAGGCAGCTAAGGTATGTACAGTATTTCTATTTTCTTAATGTCCCTCAGGAATCATCGCTTTTCCGAATACAAACGAATGCTAATTTCCATGTCCATCAATTATTAGATTTATCGTGTATAATAATTTGAATTCAGAACTAAGTACTTTATTGTTGTTTTGTTTTGATTTTCGTGTGAACTATATAGGACTGTAAAACTACTTTTCTATCTGTCGTGCCTGCGACTTTAGCAGCTTTCCTACCATTTTTAAAATAAATTACATTAAGTTAAAAGAGTATTAACAACTCTATATACTTCCAAGTCGATTGGGAGCGTCCGGTCTGCACCAAGTGCAAAGGGCAACTGATAGAAATCCGACGACTGACGAAACACGAGGTTTGCCGAGGGATATTAAGAACATATTTGTACTTTATAACTGTATTTTGTCTAACCCCGTATACCCCATACAAGCGTAAACCTTCGGCACAGCTAGGCGGAAAAACCGAATTCGAGAAAAGGATGGTACGGCTGTGCCTTTGTTTGTTGGTTTTTGCTCGACTTGGCGGGGGCACGGCCCCAAATAGACGCAGATATATATGTTCGGGGAAAAAAACCGCTCGGCTTAGCTTTAATTGTGCCGAGCCGACACGAACATCTCTGTAGCATCCCTTATATAATCTATTAAATTACTGGGTGTTTTTTATTTTTTTAAGAATGTGTTAGGCATTTAGTATACAGTCTTTTCTATCTTCTAGGAATGCGTCCGTCACTTCCATCAGTTCAACGTATGCGAGCGAGCTCCTGAAAGCGTGACACGCTCTCACCCCGCGCTACTGACGTGCTGCGTGCTAGCGGCGTGTCGCGACCCGCTCGCGCCCGCCAGACTGTTGACTTGCGTGCTAGCCGCGCTTAGAGCACACGGTGAGTGTCACGTGATCATACAAATATAGCGTCCGATGACTTTGATTTACCTTTCAAGTAAATCAGTATAATTAGTCTGTGTTTATCTATCAGGATGAGCTCGTGGCTAAGTAATAACACCCGCACGGGTCGATCCATCAGGTTAAGCTACGCTTGCCGGGGTCTGTCCGTGGATGGGTGACCATCTTTACATACCGAGACTCCTCCGTGCATCGGAAAGCACGTTAAGCCGTTGGTCCCGGCTGTCATTCGTGGATCTTTGACAGTTGTTATGGGTCGTCAGAAGCCCGAAAGTCTGACAACCAGTCTTACCAAGGGGTATCGTGTTACCCAGTTACGGGGTTGTGGAGGTTAGATAGGCAGTCGCTCCATGTAAAATACTGGTATTTAGCTGCATTCCGTTAGATTGGAAGCCGACCCCAACATAGTTGGCAAAAGGCAAGGCAGATTGTGTGTTTATCTATCAACTGTTTTTGTATCGCAGTTCCATTTAGCGACACAAAATATCTCGTGCAAAAACACCAAAACCCGAAACCATTACATACGACATATTTCTCTGGTGATAAAAAGACAGAGTAAAACAAAAGGGTTTTAATTCAAGGCACTGCGTCATTTACAGGGGGTTTACACGGGTCGAAATCGACCGTCTAAATGACAATTTTATTAGACTAGGTGACTAAAATTGCAAGCTCCAAAGTTGGGTGTCATCCGAATTTTGCCGTGCGGCGGGTGACTAAAATCTACCGTGTAAATCAGTGGTCGGCAAACCGCGGCTCGCGAGCCACATGCGGCTCTTTGGCCTATAGAGTGCAGCTCTGTACAAATGTCGATGAGTGCGAGCGTAGATACGCGCGGGGGTCGGA
This sequence comes from Agrochola litura, assembly GCA_949152395.1. Classification (NCBI taxonomy): domain Eukaryota; kingdom Metazoa; phylum Arthropoda; class Insecta; order Lepidoptera; family Noctuidae; genus Agrochola; species Agrochola litura. Next base: position 17,254,157 of record OX424513.1, on the reverse strand, counting down.
GTTTAGGTCATTAATTAAGCAAGATATCAAGTTTTATTCAAAATTCAGACTATATAGATAATGCAATCCATGAAGACGCGCCCCACTCTGCTCCGCTCCGTACTAAAGTACAGCTTACAGTACAGTAATCGCGGAGTGGGGCGCGTCTTCGTGGATTGCACAATCTGTATTTATTTTCAAAGACTTATCTCTCAAGTATTTTCACCAAAAATTTACAGGACATCAAAAATTTTTTCAAAGTTTTCCAAGGATAACTTGCTAAGAAGTAGATTAAGAATAACTATCATCATTGTTGTGGAGTGAAAGAGGTTGGGAGTTTTAGGGATTAAGAAAAGTGCATTGAGACAGTTTGGACACAGAAAGGATTGGCTCTCATAAGAATAGTATTGATATTTGGATCTATTGACTAATGAGTTTGCAGACCACTGGTGTAAAAAGGTCAGTTGCAGTCTTTCCTTCTCTCTATGTTTCTCAAGCAACTCTTGAATAATTTTAGAAAATGCCTTTGGCATTAAGTCCGCCTCTGTACATTTGTGTGCTTGAAGTATTAAATCTATAATATAAAAATGAATCGCAAATTGTGTTGGTAAGCGCATAACTCAACAACGCCTAGACCAATTTGGCCAATTCTTTTTTTAAAATGTTCGTTATTTTTAGGACAAGGTTTTAGGGTAGGTAGGGTAGGTAGGATAGGTAGGGTAGGTAATAAATGATAAAGATGGTGCACCCCAAGCATTTATAAGGCAAAACAACGTTTGCAGGGTCAGCTAGTAAATAAATAAATAATTGAACTACGAACTATTTCAATGCCGGCACGTAAAACATCCGCTCTGCTCAACTTTTACTTCGGAAATGAACGAGTCGCATGCGATTTTTGTCGACCGGTGTAAATGGGGTGGCGATTAACAATGCGACTGGTTACTCGACTTGCCGCACGGCGAAAATTGACCCGTGTAAATTTTTTATTTGTTTTTAGAAAACCCTAGCTTATAATAGTTCCTCCTGTTTTAAAATGTTGTCAATCTGCATGGGCAGGTGCAAGCGGCGTGCACGCGTGCATCAACGCGACGGACCACTACCTGCACCAGTTCTACAGCAAGCTGGGCTTCGTGGAGCTAGCGCGCGGTGCGGGCGGGCGCGTGTACCTGGCGCGCTCGTTCTAGCGCCCGCGCGGCCGGCGCGTCGCCCGGGGGGGCAAGTACCCGCTGACGTGGCGGCGGAAGCGTAAGCAGTGAGGTTTTGTAGCTCATTTAATATTAAAAAAAATTAAAGATTCTTCCACAGCATGTAAATCAATTATTTTTTTCAAGCATTTTCTCGCATTAAAGCTGCTACGCTGTATTTACGAGGCCGTAGCACGAACCAATGACCTAAACGTAACGCAAATTCGAATCGAAAATACAATTATCCTATAGCACTTTGGTTCAAAATCTTGCAACAAACAAAGTATCACCCATAGAAATCAATAAAGCCTTAAAACTGTGGCGGCCATCTACATCGCCACATGCGATCACGTCGATAATGACGTCACGCAAAATCCTGCATCGCGCAAGCAGAGAACGTGCGACTAGCATATACAGGGTGCAGGGACATCGAGGCGAAAACTGTAACCATGAATTCAAAACATGATTCTGAATCCCTCTACGTTGAAATTTCTCGTCGGTTATTTAAAAAAAAAAAAACAGTGGCGCTCTGAGAGTGCCGACGGAAGTGAAAACTTGAACAATTTTATTGTGCAGGAAGTAATGTATCGCGCGTTGATATCTTTTTAATGGTCAAAAGCTGGTGTCGTAACAGTGTCGCGAAATCAATTGTTTAGTCCCATCTCAAAAAAGCACAACGCGCCTACAGAAGTTTTCACTTAAAAAACCGAGCCGACGAAAAATTTCAACGCATGGTGTTTCAAAACCATGTACCGAATCCATGGTAACCACAGATATAGATAGATCTAGATAACGCAAGTATCGCGATCTGTATGAAAACCAAGCGTGCCATTTTTTACTACCTACTATGACGTCACAAGCACTAAGAAACGTTTCTCTTATTTTTTCTCCTCACATTTGCTTCGTTTTTACAATTTATAACAGCGTAATTAACCATTTTAAATTTTTTAACTGACTTCCGACAAGCGTGGCACCGATGCAGGCTGAGCGCGAAAGTGGCAGCTTACGATTATTGTACGTAAGCTGGGCACGAAAATGACACGCGAAGTAGTTGCTCTTGCGTTATCTAGGTATATCTATATCTGTGATGGTAACAGTTTTCGCGTCGATGATATCACCCTGTATACAACGTCCCGACATCAATCGCCGGCCAGTAGCCCACCAGATCCTTTTCTAAGGAGGATGAGTGAACTTTACACCCTGGTCCTCATATCTCTATAAAACAAATAAATATCAAGTGCAAAATGAGTATTTTTAAAATTTAAATCGTTCGATTTTACGTTACGTTTACTCCGCGCGGTCGTGCTGCTCTCAGACTTGATTGATAAAAGTTGTTTGAATCTATGAGTATTTTATTAGAGGGTGCCAATGATTGCAATTACTGCCTGTATAATTAAAAATAAGTCGTAGCTCATTTATTATAGAAAGGTATTAATGCAAGAAAACTGCCAATATTATTAATATATGTGTATTTATAATGTCGCGAGCAGTTTGACTCATATGGAAACATAACTAGCGGCCCGCCCCTGCTTCGCGAGGTTTTGAGGGCTTGACAAATCATCGAGATTTCTTTTTATGCAAATTCATTATTAATATATTATACACAAACCTTACAACAACGCGGTCACACAAATAGATATGAAAAGTGACATGTATGATGATTAAAAATTGTTTTTTGTTCGTCAGGTAGATTTTTAAAAAATATTGGACACGTATTTTTTCTTTTTGTATGTTATCAAAAGATCACGGCGATACATTGAGTTAAATGTGCCATGACGTCACGAGTATGTAGATTTTATACTTACTTGTGACGTAGCGACCCTCACTCCCCAACTTTAATGCGTTCTAAGTAATTTTTTTATTAATATGATAAAGCAAAAAATACGTGTCTATTATTTTTTTATTACGTGACTGACGGACTAAATAGAATTTCTTTTTTTGACCCGGTCATTATTATTGGCAACAAAAAAGTAGTGGTGCAAAAAAAATAATGATATTTCTAGTTTTGTTAAGGTTTCCTAAGACTGCGGTGGCCGTTATATTGCGTCCGCAATTTACAAGCCAGAAACGTTATTTATGAAAGTCAAAGTCAAATAATTTATTTCAATTAGGCACATAAAAGGCACTTTTGAACGTCAAAATGTACAAAAAATATAATTGATTCAGGTCGCCCCTTCCAAAAGGTAGTTTTCGTATGGAGAAGAATGGGCAAGAAACTCCACCGCTAACCGACGTTCGCACTGACGTAATAAAATCGCCGCGGGATTTTATTGCGCACTGGATTTTCAACTCTCGGTCAATTAGCCGAGCATTGAGAATCAAGTGCAGGAAAAAAAAAATCGCCGCGATTTTATTACGTCCGTGCGTACGTCGGGTTACTCTTTTAAAATGTTTTACGTAAGTAGTAGAAAGTAAGTGTATTTCCCTAGAAAGCGGTTTATGACACCGTGAAGTCAAACCCCACTTCCATGACGGCCGTTATGTGGCGGCCACCGCTCTTGTAGGTAACGGTAGCGCGTGCAATCTGCTATTCGCTTTGGCGCTTCAACTACTGCCTTAGAGGCATTATTAATAAATAAACATTGGTGCCGATTCCCTTGTTCAGAAACTTTCTATTTCATTAAGAAAAGAACAGAAGATTAATTTTAGTTTAGTCCTGTCAAATTAATCAGCGCCTGTCACTACTCCATACAAGTTTAGACGTGATTAAAAACTTGCCTACTAAAATTACGTCAATTTACGGCAAGCGCTGATTAATTTGACAGGACTAAACTAAAATTTATCTTCTGTACTTTTCTTAATGAAATAGAAAGTTTGTGAACAAAGGAATCGGCACCATTATACCCTCATTTATCACTAAATCGGAAGCAAGAAACTGCCTCACCGTTTAAGTATTTTTAAGTATTGTAACAGCAAAATTGATTATAATATTTCGCTGTGGCAACATTACAGTTTAATTTTTTTTTACATTGCAATGATCTGATGTTCATATCAAACTATTATAACGAATAATGTTCTATTTCTAAGCCGCATTGTATATGTAGAATAATGTGTACTAAAATATAAATAGTAGTATATGAAATGTATATTTAGCTTATGCTTTATATTAAAATAAGTATCACAAGTTCACTATTTGTTTTTAAATAAATCTGTAACTATTGAATTATTTGTTTTATGATTTGAATAAATATAACATAACATCACGCCTGTATTTCCCGAAGGGTTAGACAGAGGTGTACATCCAAAATCTCAGAAAAAAAAATTTCTTTGGCTCTAATTCAATACTTTCATTATCATAAGTCTTAGGGCCTGTAATACAATTTATTTTACCTTTGATTTTGTATCACTGTCAAAATTACAGTGATCTTTAATATTCTCTTTACTATAAAGGTGAGTACCTACCCCTACCTACTATACACTAGCGCATTTTGTCGTGCATTTCTATGTAATTTTTGTCGAGCATTTCCATGTAATGTAAAGTTCCTGCGAATGCTCGATGCTGCTTTCGACGTAATGCTCACGAGTGAGCATTTACCTGTAACATTTCTTTTCTACCTTGCGTTTATCGTAACGACCCTGCCATATTGGATTTTCACTTAACCCACCATCCGCCATCTTGGATTGTAATTAAGCATTTTGAACCGTGTCATCTATACTTGAACTTCACTTTTCTAAATCTTGACTTTTTTGCCAGCATCAACACTGTGAACGAATGGAACCTTTTTTTCCCGATCGTCAGCAGTGTTAACGACAGGGGTGTTACTGATCGGGGAATAATCAAAAACTATTCCCGTTCGTCAACACTGGGAACGAACGGAACTTTTTTTCCCGATCGTCAACAGTGTTGACGACAAGGTGTTACTCATCGGGAATATTCGCTCTCGGCCCACGCACCTCACTCCCCGTCGCCCGCGTTCGTTCCTTTGCTCAATAAAATGTTATACCAATAAGCTCGTTGGTTTTTAATCAGGTTATAGGTAATACTCACCTTTAGGTTGCTTCTGTCTGAGGTCAAATAACTGTGAAAGAACTGTAGTTATTATTTTATCTTAATTTTACTTCCTGAGTGTGGTTATCGAAGAGAGAGTGAGAGTTTCGGTGATGAACTATACTAGGATATTAGTAGAATTAATTAAGCCAAAATATTCTGCCTTCCATTTTAAAAGGCCATTTAGATAGTAGTAAACTAACAAAAGCAATACGACTGATTAATCATGGCCGGTCTGAACATAGGCACTACGAACTTTCGCGCATTTTCTCTCACTCACACTCGCCTGATGCCACCATTTGGTTCCAAAAGAAATGTTAGTGCGCAGCCTTCTGCGCGAAGTTCGGACCGGCCAAGATACATCGGACATATTGTACAGTAATGTTTTTGATAGAACAGTGAGTATTCTGTATTTCGTAAAGATTTGGCAAATAATACAACACATAATGTACGCGGGTGGAGACACACGTCATAAAACATTTTTATAATTTTTCAAGAGGCTAGAAACTTAACAAATGTTTTATTAACGTGTGTTTTTGGATATTTAAATCCTAGTCAAGTGTAGGTAAAGACTGAGTGACTGGTAAATATTAGGGATGATGATAATTATTTTATTTTTAAGCTCAAAAAGAATTTGTTTGCTAATAGTGCAAACAATATTATAAAAATTTCCAATTTGGATTGGAATTTTGGATTGGATTTCCAACTCTCTGTGTTAAGCCGAGCGTTGAGAATCTAACGCGCTGGGATGCACTCTCGTCCTAGCGCCTTGAAAAAACACACTCTTGGATTTTCAACTCTCGGCGCTAAGCAGTGCGTTGAAAATCCAGAGCAAGAAAAAAAATCGCCGCGAATATTATTACTAATATTATTACGTCCGTGCGAACGTTGGCTTACAGTAGTCGCATATTATGTGTAACATCTGACATCTCACCTTGGTAATAAACAACATTAACATTATATCCCGAAAAAATGATTCAAGCATTATTTTAAATGATTTTTCGTCCATTTCGTCCATCTAACGGCTAACTCTAGCACCTCGCGCTTATTGGTCAAATCAAATAGCGCGCACTTCCCCGGCTTCCTGTTACACACTTCCGTCCCTTTTCACAAAATCACTCTCACAGATTGCTCGAAAGCGAGAGGAAAGATTTGCAGGGAAAGATGTTACTTAAAAAACATTCAAGTTATAAACGTTTTAAAATAACTGCTAGATAAAGACGGCACTATTACAGAAATGACGTCTCGACTATGTACAGTACGACACAACTTAGATGTAGCATCGGCAAAATTTGTAAAACCGATCACAAACTTAACTGAGTGCACCTTCAAAATCACCAATGTTCATTACTTGCTGCGCCCCGCGGTTTCACCCGGTCTCGATCCCGTAGGAATATCGAGATAAAAAGTATTCTAGGTGTTATTCCAGGTTATAAACTATATTTGTGCCAAATTTCATCCAAATCCGTTCCGCCGTTTGAGCGTGAAGAAGAGACAAACATACACACACACAAACTTTCGCCTTTATAATATTAGTGTGATTGCTTTAGGTGAAAATTATCTTTACGGAAACCCAATAATTTGCAAGTCATATAACTAAATACATTCGTAAAATTGAAAGGAATGAATGCTGTTGAAATGAATGTTCTTCTCCATAGTTACCTACTACGTTTTGGAATGGGCAACTAGCTTCATCTTTCTGACTGACTGTGACCGACCCCTTGACAATTCAAAAGTGCCTGTAATTGGTTTATTTGAAATAAATGCTTTGAGTTCTTTTTTTTTTTGCAAATTTTCAAATTTGTGCTATATCTAAGTTGTGTCGTACTGTAACTAACATACATTGTCTGTACCACGCGACAAGGACGGGAATAATCCCTTCCAAAAACTTTCAAAGCCTGTAGCTTTTCCAAATTCGAATCGATTTAGTTTTTTTTAGATAATATCATTTCTACTATGCCTTCTTTGGTATTAAATTTTTTCGAACGTCATCGTCCCTATTGGTATGTGCACGTACAATATTATTGTGATAAATATGTAACTGCGTAAGATAGTTTGGTTGTATATGTCTGTGGGTTGTAGTCATCTCGGAAACTAAAGAGGTTGAGGTTATGATTTCTATTTATTTGGTTAGTGATGTGTAAGTCTTGGGATGTAAATGGCTTGTTTTGTAAACTTCGTTCATCATTGTAAAGTAAGAGTCATTAATTTTTAAGAGCGTACATTCAAAAAAATTGGCAACGTCGCAATTAGCTGTCAAATGTTTAATATTTAAAATTTATTTATTAATCAATGTTAATATTACTGTATTGAAATATTAAATGTCGCAAAATAGTAAACTAAAATATTAATAATGAATTGCAATTATATAACATTGAATTTGATGTTGTAACCGTTTTAGGTGTAAATGTGGAATTTGGAAAGTTTTCAAATATTTTTTTTACATCTAAAACTAAATATTCAGTGTAACTATATTAATTAATGCACTTCATAATCAATATTTTAGTTCACTAGTTAGCCATATTTCCATACAGTAATATTGCCAAATTAATCAAAACAGCTAAATATTTGACAGCTATTTGCGTCGTTGCCCACTTTCAGAATGCACGCTCTTAAGTTTGACTACAAACTTAAATTGACCGTATAATCAAATCACAACTGCCATTCTTTGAGTTGTATGAAATAGTAGTAAATTGACGTAGGGTGTCAATTTCCTTAACAATTAATGTCTCTGACTGTGCCTATATTTATTATAATATGTGGGTCGGACTTAGCAACTGTGTTCAAGGTATGGAAGATAATACTTATTAGGATAACTTTGATTTCTTCAAACTTTATTTATCTTTAGTTATCAAAAGTTTGTTACCTAGATCGCTTCTCATTCTGATGGAGTTTTCATTACTTTACAATTATTTCGTTTCAATTGGTAATAACAATAATAACGGAGCATTTTATCTCATATTTCTGTAAATAAATTGAATGTGTTCACTATTATCGATTTGAGTCAATTTTCATTCTTGTATAAAGTTACGGTGAAATCATGAACACAGTTAATTTCTAAGAATAACCAGTCCATGATTCGCTGGTAAAACTTAAGATTAACATTGTAAAACGGTATAAGTTTAGATTTAATAAAGACAAGGCTACATAAAAACAAAAAAAAAAACAAACATACGACTCAAACAACCAAAGAAATCTGAAAATATAATTAAATAACTACCTTGAGCAGAACAGCGTACACAAGAAAAAAAAAAGGCTTCGCCATTCGTATGTAAAAATATAATATAATTATGTATAGGATAAATTCATTAGGTACTGCATATTGGCATACGGCCGCGCGCACTTTGGATGCATTTTCGTACGAATGAAATTCGTACGAACACGCACGAACGATCCCGACCTTCCAAGTACAAAGGGAGCGCGCAGACAGGGTGCTCATTAGTCGTACGTATAGTTCCGACGTCCAAAAGCAGTCCGAACTTGTTGGGATTTCTATTTGACGGAGTAAAACGTAATACAGTGCGCGCACTCAATTCGTACGATCGTGGTCGTACGTGTACGCACGAGTGAAATTCGTACGAAAACGCATGGTAAGTGCGCGCGGGTTAAGGCTTCTATTTGTCAGTAAATATTGCTATATCGCTGCTAGATTTTTACGGATAATGTAATGCATCGTTCACACTGTGTGGTGACAATTTTATTTTTTTCGGTATTCCTGTCGTTTCTAGCTATGTGTCGTCACAACACAGTGTGAACTGACCTTTAATTGCAGATAGGTAAGTAATGTTTTGTATTTATAGTTTTAAGCATGTGAACAATTATTGTATGTAAAGAAATAGTTTCAGTAAATTTAATACTGCATGTGTAGAAATGTTTGAATAAATCGGAGTCAAAATGTGATGAGGTCTACTTTGATTGGTTAACGCGTTTGCTGCAGTCAAGTCAGTTCGAAAGACAACAAATATTTTTTTTAAGTTAATCTTCACTGATTTATGCCTGGACACTTTTTGCGTTTTCAAAGTTTTGAGAATAACGACAATTTATTACATTTCGAGTAGTTTTTGAAGTGAAACTTCTTAGGCGGCGGTTCGTTAATTGGACGAAAATTGCAAGTGACATTTCAAGGACACGTCCCTTTTATGCACATTTAGTTACAGGAGAGAGAAGAAAGATATAATTCTCTCTCTGTCTCTCACACTAAATCTCTCTTATTCTTATTTTTTTTTTACTGGCTTCAAAAAAGGAGGAGGTTCTCAGTTCGTCGGATTTTTTTTATGTATGTTCTCTGATTACTCAAAGACGGCTGACCCATTTGAAAAAATATTTTTTTGTTTAATGGTATACTTTCAAGTTGATCCCATTGTCATTTGGTCACGATCTGATGATGGGATCTTGGAGAAATCGAGGGAACTCTTCAAATATTATTGGCACATCTATAACGATTTGGGTATTTTTGATGAGCAGTTGACATTAAGCTATTGGAACTTAGATAAATTACAAACCAACCCACTAAAAAGTGAAAAAAAAAACGTTTTTAAGTTTTTTTATACGTTTCATTTCTTTCACGTGTACGGCGCTGCACGTTTTCTACAGATCCCACATTCTGAATGTTAGATGAAAAGTTAATCAGTTGTGTAAAAGCAATTAATTGTAATACATTTTATAAATCGAAATAATTTTTAAGTTACAAAGATATTCATTAAATCTTTGGTTTCTTGACAACAATCTCACTTATTGTTTAACTTCACTTTATTTTGTAATCACACATACATAAGTAGTTTTTATTCATAATTATGCAAAATCTATTTAGTTAAAATAGAAGTATCATGTAAGCAAGATGTTTATAGTATTTTATTGCACAATTTTGCATTTAATTTGCTTTCTATAAATGTTTGTATCGTCAATGACGTTCAGTGCTTCAGTATTATGAAAAAAATGATTAAAACCCGATTTTTGTAAATTTTTTGAGAGTTTTTGGTACATTAGATCAAATTGTTCAAAACAAAATGAAAACATAGTAGTTTTTAACAGAATGTGTAGTCACTAATTAAGGTATCAATTTTATAAGTATGTGTAATAAAGTATAAATAATAAAATGATGGATAATTCAATTGTAATGTTCCTTTTATATTATTTTAGTTATTCATGGGTCTTTTTGACAACATTGTCCAAGTTCCAAGTATCTTAACAAAGTTGTCAAAAGGCTGTTACAGTGAGCTTCAAACTTTATGGCGGTTCTGAAGTGGGTTACTCGCTGCGCAGTACCCCACCCCTCACCCCCATCAGGGCAGGGTAGGGCAACAGGGGCTCTGGCCCCAGGCCTCCACAAGGAAGGGGACTCCACAATTTGTATTTTTAGATAAGAAAAAAAAAATACATTCTTTGTGTCAATCAAAGAGAAAAAAGATTACATTCACAAAGTTTCACCTTTTTCATTCATTTTCTTTTATGTCCTACGTTGGTAGTTGGTGATGAAATACGTTGAATTACTGTGGACCCAAAAACCGATTTAAATAGATTTTAGACTGACTTTTCTAGTACCTACACAAACTTCAGTTGGTCCGATAGTTTTTGATCCTTATAAGAAACAGGATCGATTGATATGAAAAAAATATTTTATGAATATTGCCCATTTCTTTGCTGACTGTATATATTTAAAAAAGTTATGCAGTCTCCTACATAGTTTTTCTGTAGGTACAACGGTTAAGGTACAGACGCCAGCACTTTGTCAAATTTATTTAATAGATTTTCAACTTTATCGCTGAAGCATAAGGTTCAAAGTTGATTGGGAAAATTTGACAGTTTCGGGTAGCTTGATGTGCTGGCCTATTTACTACCCGCCTCAAAAGTCCACCCTGCTTATAAATTTATTGATAGCTGTGACCAAAATTCTATCCTAAAAAAAAAATCGGAGCCTTCACTTCTTGGTTACCCCAGGGCCTCGACGCCTTTAAATCCGGCCCTCACCCCCACGGTCACATGAATTTGTTACAGCGCAGCTACACGCATCGTGTTCAGAGCCGCCATAGAGTTTACATCGGGCTGTAATTTTATGTAATGGCTAAGTACTTTTAAAACGGCGTATTGTGTGTAACCATGATTATTTTAACATTAGTATCAGGTATATTTTGTGTTATTTATATGCGTTCTATTATGGTGCCGGCCATTTTGATGATAAATCGGTAATAAAAAGATTAAAAATCAAATTTTGCTTTTTATTTTCCAACTCTCGAGAATTGTTTTCCTAGCAATAATACTAATTATAAATTAAAATATTCGTCATAGTAAAAGAGTTCCTGTAGTCCTTCATTCACGTTCTACAGTTCTAGTGTTGGTTGTAGAAAGCTCCATTAATTTCTGCTTTATTTCGGATATCTAGAACAAAATAATTTAATTAGAACCGACGAGATAGTATTCAAGTAAGTACATAACCATCATATTTTCGTACCAAGAAGCGTAAAATGAAAATGGAAGGAAAAACAAGAGGCGTTTTCTCAACACCAACGAACACGAGACCCATTTTAAGAATGCCAAGAAATAAATTGAATTTGTAATATTATTATGAACCAAAGTTAAGACCTATTGGTTCATAATAATATTAGGGGAAAGGCACCGTATATCGGATAGTTGCGCAAATTCGGATAGTCGACTATCTCGAAATTTTCATAAAGTGACATCTATTTTTAATTTCATAAACTTATTGGTAATCGTAAAACAGCGCCACTGCAGAAAGTGTGACAGTCTAGAAACAAAAATGGCGGAACAGTGAGCCGACGCAACTTTTCTCGTACGTTAAAAAAATAATATTGTGTATAAAAGTGTTGTTTTCATTGAAGTAAGTACAATTTATTTTTGTCATTGCTATGTTTTATCAAGGGTAGCAATTATTCTGTTGTTTAAACGGATTTTATTTCAGAAAATAGCAATGTTTTAAAAGTTGTTGTTGTTCTTATTCAGCCATATTAAATCCCAATATCAGATACCTACGCGTGCCCAATATCGGATATCCGATATAACGAGACTAATTTTTACATATTGTAAAATTTTGGTTAATCATGCCATTACAATGTTTTATGTTTTTCTTTCAGTTTCACCATGTCTTCAAGATTAAATAGAAAAAAATGGGATGGTAAATCCATGAAAATTGCTTACCTTGCTGTGAAAAACAAAGAAATGGGGTATCTTAAGGCTTCGAAATTATATGGTGTTCCCAAAAGCACTTTAGAAGACTATGTTAAGAGTTCCAAGGATATAGATGAGCTCCTGGCAACTAAATTAGGCAGAAAACCTACATTTGACAAAGAAATAGAAGAAGAATTGGTTGAATACTGCCTTGAGATGGTAAAAAAATACTATGGGCTTCGGGCAAATGATATAAAACACATTGCATTTGAGCTTGCTGTAAAAAATAACATTCCGCATCAGTTCTCCCACAAGGGTCAGGCTGGAAAAAAGTGGCTTGCTGGTTTTTTGAAGAGGCACCCACAACTTGCTTTTAGAACACCTGAAGCTACCACAGCTTTAAGAGCAAGGGGTTTTACTATGGAGAAGGTGACACACTTTTTCGATGAAATTTTGGGTCCTGAGATGGAAAAAATTAATTATGATCCAATGCGTATTTTTAATGTAGATGAGACGGGTGTCACTGTTGTGCAAAAGAAAATGGCAAAAGTAATTTGTTTGAAAGGACAAAAGCAAGTCGGTGGAATCACTTCTGCAGAGAGAGGGGCTCTTGTGACTTTAGTATTTTGTATGGGAGCTTCCGGCATATTTGTACCTCCATTGTTTATTTTCCCTCGAGTGAATATGAAGAGAGATTTGGAAGATGGAGCACCACCTGGTTCAAAGTTTGATGTGCATAAATCGGGGTGGATTCAGCTACACATCTTTACAAAATGGTTTCAACATTTTATTGATTGTGTTAAACCCTGCAAGGAAAAACCGGTTATTCTTTTGTTAGATGGACATTATTCGCATACAAGAAACATAGATGTGATAAGCCTGGCTAGAGAACATGGTGTTATCCTCATTTCAATTCCCCCACATACCTCACATAGGTTACAGCCGCTAGATGTGGGATTCATGGGACCGTTTAAGAAGTTCTACCATCAAGAAATAGAATCATGGTTAAGATCTCATCCAGGACGGGTAGTAACAGCATACCAAGTATCAGAGTTAGTCGGCAAAGCATTTTTACGTGCTCAATCAGCTGAGATAGCTGTTAATTCATTCAGAAAGTGTGGAATTATTCCTTTCAATAAAAATGTCTTCAGAGACGAGGATTTCGCCGTCGAGGACTCTCCGGGTGACATAAGCAACGCTTCTGAAGCTACGATGAATGATTCTGCAGTTTGTAGCCGACCATCGACTCCACAACCGAGCACGTCTGGATTGCAGAAATCCACCGGGTCAATTACGCCTTTACTTTTCAAAGAACCTGCGAAAACGATGTCAAAGTTGATGGTGTCACCACAGATAATTAGTCCTATTCCTGCTATTCAAAGAAAACCTAGGATAAACAGCAGAGAGACAAAGCCTACAGTTTTATCAAGCTCGCCATATAAAACAACACTTGAAGCACAAATAGAAAAAAGAGATGGACCTCTTACAAAAAAAAGAACGGCAGCAGTTAAAAAGACCAAGGGGAAAAAGAAAATGGAAAAAAATAAAGTTTTAAAAGTAAACAAGAAAGATGTTTCTGATTCAGAAGATTCAGAAATAAATATGATTTTAGAAAGTGATGGCAGCGAAGCTAACGATGATGATGCCGAATGCACTTATTGCAATATGGCCTTTTCTACTGACAGTCGAGGGGAACGATGGATAAGATGCCTTGCCTGTCGTCGCTGGTGTCACGAAGAATGCGCTGGAGTAGAAGATCATAGTGTTGTAGACTTTGTCTGTGATTTATGTCTAGCTTAGAAAATATCTTCTGAAATTATCTACATCTTCAGAAAAGTTTTGAATGTATAGTTTATGTTTTTTATTTTATTTTATTTGAGATGTTTATTAGCCGTAGTATGATTGACCTGAAAGGTCACCTACCTCAAAGATTATGACTAATTGTATTTTTTTAATTTTAAGTGAGATTTTTGAAGATATGAGGTAATATTCGCCTACCTAATCGAAATAAACATAATTAAGACTGATTTTAATAATTAATAAGACTGATGATTGTTAATAAATTAATACAATGTAAAACATTAAGCATCTAGTTTTATTTGAAAAAGTAGTCGCCTAATACCAGATATGGTAATTGGGCCCTATTATCGGATATCCAGTTAAGGGCAACCTTTTTGAAAACCACAATTTCTACCGATTTTTGTAAAAATAAATATAATTTAAATAAATTAAATGTAATGCGTTAAACAGTTACTGGTTTCTTATAGAATATAAAATGCAGATGGTGAAAATGTCAAGTTTTATGGTCTGAGCCATTGTTTACTATTTTTTTTTAAATTTTGAACAAAAGTATCCGATAATCGGTTCCTCTCCCCTATTCCATAATTGTATTATAAAGCCTCGTGTGGCGCGACGTTCTACCGTGAAGTTTTCTTAGAAATTGTTTTGTTAGTCACGTCGGGCCTGTCTGCACGAGGCATAAAAACTAAACTGTACAGTCAACTGCACATCAGTGTTAACTTGAGATACAAAAATCGACCTTACTGCTAAGACAAAGACGCCTCTGTCAATTTCAAATTATTACGACAGACGTGCTGTTTACAGTACCATTGATTTACAACGAAATATACCTTTTGTATCTCATTTAATAGCATTTTCTGCTCTGTCCTAGGCGTCATATCTTTCCTATTCAAATCGATAGCCTCCAAATTCTCAAACAGCTGTTTTATCTTCAGAGCTAAATGGATATCGTTGTTACTCTTCCTAGGAACCGTTGGCTTGCACCTTCGTATCAAGTTCTTTCTATATTTGTCCGGCAAATCTTTCTCTAAATCATCTCTGCTTAAAACTGTCATGTAATCAGGATCGGTGTCGTAAGGGTAATCCTTTGAGTCCAATTTGAATGAACTGTTGGCATTGTTCTTATTCATGATGTACTCTTTTCGCCAGTTTTTTAGTTGTTCTAGGTTTCTGGAAGATGTACAAATGCTGGGTAATTGTTATTTACAAGTAAACCAGAAAAGGTGTGCGCTTCAGTAATCTTCGAAAGCAAACGTCGCTCCAGAGACAAGGCTTCTAATTTTTGTACTACCGCGCCTTGTACAGTGCATTCATTGTAACTGATCCGTGACGCGATTGGTAGCCCTTAGGTATGGGCGTTATTTAACGTCACTAGTTATGTAACGGAATAACTCGTTTCCGAGTCACACACAAACACGTGATTTTTGTAACTAGTTCCATCACAATGTAGTGATCGAATGAAAAGAGTGAAACGAAACAAAAGTACGTTGCGACGCATGTTGTTTCTTTCGCAAGTAATAACTTTAGTATTACGATAATAATGTAACTGCATTTATGTAGCTATAAAAACTTATTCGTTCCAAAAACTTAAAGCTTGTGATATGTAACGTGTTACGTAGGTAACCATTTATATTTGCGTTTCGCAAATAACAGTAACAGTTCAATGAGAATAGAATTTGAAAAATAACTCGTTTTCAAAACCGGTGACGTCCACAAAGTCACTAGTTACGTTTCACAAAAATCACGTAACGACCCACCCCTAGTAGCCCTGAATTTTGCAGCCATGTGATGTCACACACACTGTTCTGTCAGTCGCCATTTTGAACTTTGTCTTGAATCGTACCGAACTCTAATATTATTGACTGCAAATTCAAAGCTACCAATCGCGTCACAGCTCAAATTATAACGAATGCACTGTAGTAGTACACATAATATTGCGCGTTTAGTAGGCAAGTATGACGTTTTCAGTCTGTCAGGTTCTCCCTAGAGTAAGTATGTTCCATGGTCAGGTTGCCTACTCCGGTCGTAGATCTTCATTTGTGTCTCAAAAGTTTTAAAAGCTTTTTGGAATTGCATAGAGTAGTTGTGTGTTGCCTATTTTATATTATTTTTTTACAAAATTAAATTTTATGTAATATAATTATAGATTAAATATCACTCTGGAATTATGGTAATACAAAAAAGGCAAGTACTTTCATGGACGTAACGGTTAGATCTCGTCAAGGCACGTTCTATTTCCGAATAAAGACGTTGATTCGCGAAACGCATACTTTTCTTGGAATAGCTGTAAGTAGTTTGGGATACATATGCAAAAAAAAAAAAAATTGAAAAAGCTTCAATAAATAATTTAAAAGCAATGTATCTAATTTTTTATGTTTCCTGTTTTATTTACTAGAACTACTTTTAGCCACAGTTTTAATAGACTAGCAACCAAAAACAAAAATCCGACCAGAGTGAAAAACAATTGTGCGAAAAGGGGGTGGGTATATAGAAAATTGTTTAAGAAAAGAACACACTTTCTCCCTTGCAGAATATTGTCTCTCGTCGCTAGTAAATCTTTTTGCTTCTTTATAGCCAAATCTCTCAAATGGCTATGTTTTATTTTAGCCTCAAAAACATTATGCTCATCCGAGCTTGATGGCTTAACATATTTCGAACTTTGGTAATATGTCGGTATGGTATAACGACTCTTTGCTAATTTCGGGCACTTCCCTTTAATTCTCGCATACAAATCTTCGTCTGAATCATCCAAATCTTTCTCATTAAAATGAACCGACATATTTTTTTTCAAACTGGACATATCAAGAACCGAATTGTAGCTCCGGCCTCCTTGACTATAGTTTTCAGGACTAATTCCGCTTGTGCTTACCGTAACTTCAGAAATATCGGAGTGGGAGGCGTTTTCGAACATTTCGTCAATGAATTTGTGGTTTAGAAATTGTTTGACGCTTAAAACTCCCGCGTTTATTACTTCTCTTGGCGGGTACATAAGCGGGTTCCCGCTTAATTGGAGGGCTTTCAAGTTAATGACAGTCCCTAGTTCATTCGGGAGTGATGTTAGTTTGTTGTTTTGTAACAACAGGTGCGTGAGGTTCGGGTGGTGATTGATGGATTTTGGTATATCGGTTATTTGATTGTCTCTCAAATCTAAGTACATGATATACGGTAAAGAGGGAAATAGATCATCTGGTAAAGTTGTAATTTCGTTGTTTTGAAGGTACAGGATCTGTAATACAAAAATGTATGTTGAATTGCAAACTCAAGAGCTCCGGTTCTTATTTTTATTCAGTTAATAGGTATAGGTACCTAATGGTCGTACACTAATAAATAGGTACCTACTAATAATGGTCACTCCTGGCCAAGAAAGAGTACATCAATCTCGACTGAATCATCGCTTACCATCAAGTAAGAATATTCAAGGCAAGGCAATGGCACGTAAAATTTTATCGGAGAGGCAACCGGATGGCTAGTGGTAATCTGGGTCTGAAGTGACCGAATCCCCCCGTACCGTCCGAATGGACCCCAAATAGACGGGGGCGGAGATATGGGGGATGGGGACCTAACATTTTTTTTGACATGGCATTCAAAATTTAAGCTCTGTTATGTGCACGGAATTTGTGTGTATCAATGCCCTCTGGTTTTGATAAAATTTACCCCTTATTTTCGGTGATAAATCATCGGTAAGCAGTTTCAAGAATGATAATATATATTATTTCAATTATAACGATATTGGGGGGTGGCAACCTGGGCACGCCACAATTGCGGCGATAAGACCCCTCTTTGAGGAGTGGCTTGAGAGACGCCACGGCGTCCTCACCTTCCGCCTGACGCAGGTCCTCACCGGACACGGCTGCTTCGGGAGGTTCCTGTTTAGGATAAGGCGGGAGGAAACACCCGGGTGTCACCATTGTGTGGATCGGCCTGAGGACACGGTGGAGCATACAGTGGCGGTCTGCCCGGCTTGGGCGGAGCAACGCCGTGTCCTCGTAGAGGCGATCGGCGGCGGTGATCTCTCGCGTCCGGCCCTGGTTCAGGCCATGGTACGGAGCGAGAGGAAATGGCAGGCCGTCACCTCCTTCTGCGAAGCGGTAATGCTCGCGAAGGAGGAGGTGGAACGCGTGAGGGAGAGGCAAATTTCGCGCCCTCATGCCCCTAACCGCCGCAGGAGGAGACGCCCGGGGCGGGAATCGCGAGCCGATTTCCGGCCACCGTAGGCGCGGGCTTGCGGACGGTGAGCAATGGGTAGCTCGCCGTCCGATAAGGACCAAGCCCGGGTCGACGGCGCGTTGTGTTCCACGCGCGCCTCAAAGAGATGTCAGCAGAATTGACGGGGTCCGTTAGGGCCAATGCCTGCCGGGTGTTCGAAGAAAACCGATAGGGAAATCGTGGCCCCCGGCAACAGGGCAACCGAAGGAACACGGGTGGGTTTTAGTCAGTAAGAGTCTGACACGCCCTCCCGCTCCACCCAGAGCGGGAGAAGTTATTTGATAATTTACCACCCAAAAAAAAAAAAAGGGGGTAGCAACCGGGTGGTATTTGTACACAAATGCCTTGCACATAATAGAGCTTAAATTTAGAACACCAATTTAAAAGAAAATGTTAGGCCCCATCCCCCATATCTCCGCCCCCGTCCATTTGGGGTCCATTCGGACGGTACGGGGGGTTTTGGTATCACTTCGATACCCAGATTATTTACCACCCAGTCGCCATCCGATTGCCCTCTGTTAGAATTTTACGTGCCATTGCTTTAACTAGTATGGTCAAAAGTGAGAATCCCAAATAAATAAAACAAACTACGAAGTAGTAATCGAAACTTACACATAAATGGTGATTTTTTATTTCGGGCACACTGTTCAATCCTTGGGATGAGAGATCCAATGTTGTTTCTTCATTTATTTCTTCTTCATAAATATTCAACGGCACGGTTATCGACGCTTCAGACATTATTTACACGAGTATAAAATTGTAGCTACACATTAAAATAATTAGTAAGTTATTGCTTCAGATTACAGAACAAAATGTTAGAGTATTATAAATAACCAATAAACAGGAGTTTTGTTCTGTAATCTGAGGGTAATGTTTGATCAATAAAAATAATAATACAAAAACAAAAAATTAAATATGGCGCGTACAAATACGTCTCTATTGTCAGTGGTTTGCCAACGTCATATTTGAGAATCAAGTCTTTTGGCAAGTTTATTTATTCAAGAAAAAGAATATTTTTGAAAGTGATTTTTTTTTCAGTTATTTTATTTTCTAAGTTAAAAATAATATCGGCCATTTCTAAATCTCACATCCACCCACAGATTTTCACATAGTGACAAATCGGCAATCAAAGTCTATGTAGACAGATTGTAGTAGCCTGATGTGCTGGCGTCTGTACAGACGCCAGCACATTAGGCTACTACAATCTGTCAAATTTATTTAATAGATTTTCAACTTTATCCCTAAAACCTTAGCTTTTAGGGATAAAGTTGAAAATCTATTAAATAAAGTTCAAAGTTTATTGGGAAAATTTGACAGTTTCGGGTAGCTTGATGTACTGGCGTCTGTACAAAGGTGAGTCGACGTGAGATTTTAAATCGCCAGCGAGTAAGCGGTGGCGGTGACTAAAGTCGCTTCGTCTTTATCTAGCAATAGGTTAAAGTTTTCAAAGAAACTGTACGAAACAGCAACTTGCCACGAATATTTTTTAAGTAAGGATTGTGAGAATATGATCCTACATAGACAAATTGATGAACTTGCTAGTGCTGCTTTTCAAAGTTATGTGGCGTTGTCGATTTTATCGAAATGCCAGCACACTGTTTGAAAAAATTAGCATTCTGAGGCAAAAAATACTCCTTTCATGTTAGTTTCCAGTTTTTAAAACACATAACAAGTATTTCTCAAATATTTATAGCTTTATATAATTAAATAATGATTTTTGAAGAGAATAAATATTTTTATCGATCTTCGTTCAAAGTATGTTCAAAAGACACATGGCGAATACGTCACTATTTCAGTTGCAAGATGGCGAACGTTCGGGATAGTGACACATCTTTGTGGCTCCACAATAAACTCGGTACTTCAAATGATTCGTGGACAAGCGGCTCAATTTGTACGCAATTAAATGCCGAAGTGTTGAAAAACATCAAGGACTGTTTTCCAGATTTGCAAACGCAAGTGAAATTGAAATTATTGCTAAGTTTCTTTCATATCCCGCGCAGAAATGTTGAGGAGGTAACTTTTCTCTTTGATGTTCTATGGTTTTGCGTAACTGTATTGTGTTTTTGTCTCTTTCCTTTCATATTTATAGCTATGAGTGGGAATGAGAAGCAGTATCACGCATGTATGTATTAGATTTATTTGTTGTCATGTATTGAATTTACATGTTAACAAATTTTGTTGAATTTATTATAATTGCATTTTTACAGCCTACCAATTAGAGATAGATTACCTTTTAACACTAGCGGTTAATTTCTGCCTGTTTTAAGGAATAATGAACAGTTACTTACGACCTTAAAAAATACTGACTTGCTATTTACGTTTGGTAAATTACGAAACAATTCAGTTTTATTAGTAAAGTACTATGCTATGAGTGCATAAGAAACCTCAGCTTATGACTGTTTCTATGTTTACACGAAGCCTGCGAAATAGATATAACCTTTACTATCAATATAAGTCTAATGTTGTGACTTGTGAAATGGGTTTTCAAGGACCATTATGTTATATTATTTTATTAGGCAAAGAAACAGCCTATAGCAAACAAGAATTAGATTTCAATAAGATTTTTCTATTGGAATATATTTTCTGGGCAGCACATTGCATATTGATGCTGGTAAAGAGCATTGTTTTTAAAAATATTTAGGCTTACAGTGATGTTAAAATTGATTTGGTTCTCCTTAGTGAATAACATGTTTATAATTATTGATATGCATATGAAAAGACTGCTATGTTACACTAGGTAGACATGGAGTAGTATTGTTTACACTGAAATTATATACATGATTAAAAATATTAAAAAAATAATGATAATGTTTTGTTAGCAAACTTCTAGACACTATCTCACTGTCTGACTTAAAATATCATAGTCATATTATAACAGAATAAAATACAATTATGATCAATCATCACCATCATTGTCCTAAAAAAAAACTAGCCTATTAGTGTCCCACTGCAAGGCAAATGCCTCTTCTCAGACAGAGAAGGCACAAGCATTGATCAACACGTCCACTCAAGATGTGCTAGAAATTTCAGACTTTTATTAACTATAAGTCAAGATGGACCAATGACCTTGTGAAGGCCGCAGGAATCCGCTGGATGCGGAAAGTACAGAATCGGTTGAAGTGGTGGTGCTTGGGGGAGGCCTATGTCCAGCAGTGGACGTCTTTTGGCTGAAATGATGATGAAGATGATTAACTATAAGTCGGAAGTTTCCTCACAATGTTTTCCTTCACCAATGTCAGTAATGTCCAAGATAAGCTCAGAAACTACATATGAATTGAAAAAGTCACATTGGTACTTGTCCGGATTTGAACGCACAAGCTTGTGCATGAGAGCCTTATGATGGCCTTAACTACTGGGCCATCACAACGGTGCATTCATTTGTGAATCAAATGTTGTACCTTATGTTTCGGGTTAATTGCATTGCATTCCAAAGAACCATGTTTAATTTAAAATTCTATAAAATTTTAACCATATTTTGTAGTATTCAATGCTTATGACTGTAATTTGTCAGCATTTAATACTGCAAAAGTACACAAAAGAATTGGCAGAAATTTATACACAGCTTTTCTACAAAGCAAAATTTTTATCTGACATGACATGTAATAGCAGCACAAACAGCTAAATATCTTGCATATTCCAGAGTAGTCAATTAGTTTTTTCTAACAGTTATATTCTCATCATAACATTAAATATATCATAACAATGTTAAGAAGCATAGCAATACCCAATAAGACTTTAATGTTAACATTTCCAAGATCCAACAACAATACAGCATATATTATTTTATTTGCCTTAATTCAACACAATACATGTGACATTGTGAATGAAATTGTCAGCCTGTTGCCCTAATGACCGTGAACTGACAAGCGTGACTGACACCTTGACTTGTAGGTTCTTTTAATTAATAGTGTGTGCTGGTATCATTAGATAATTAGAATAACAGCATAATATATTCATGAGTTAATGTCTCAATATATTCTTTATTGTGTTCTGGGCTGTGTTTATATGCTCAAGAACTTCCAGAACAGGCATTTACGTTGTTTAAAAGTAAAACGCTTGCAAAGAACAAATAAAAATTTAATATGAAATAACATAGCAGCCTGTAATAGCCAATTTTGAGCTTATAAAATTATACAGTGATGGTGGTCACTGTATCATCCACCTGCCAAGCATAGTTATATAATTACTTATGTTAATAAGAAGATCTTTATTGAAAGACACAAGAGACACAGACCACAGTTGTGACAGACAGTCACAGTTTCACAAAATTCAAAACCTGATAATCTTTACTTTTCAGCTAATTTAATAATCACTGTGGGCCCTTTGGCACAGAATTACCAAAGAATGGATGAAATTGTGGCAGTACATACATGCAATCCATTTGCAACTCCCAAACCCCCCTGAAACTTATGGTCAGCACTCAATATTGAATAACATATCTTCAAAAATGATAACGTTTTCCCCTTTTCCAGTGGCGAAATGAACTCGAAGAGATCATCGAAGTGGCAGCAGTGGACTCAGACCTCTGGGTGGCCATGCTGGCAGAGACCCTCAAGACGTTCCCGTCAGCGGGCACCCTCAACACAGAGATTGCAGAGTTTGATGAGACTAGACCGATCTTCAGTGATATGATCAGTGAACTGAGACGAGCATTAGCTAAGCATTCAGATCTAGGACTGTTACCACTAGAGTGCCTGTATTTGAATAAGAATGCTTTAGTTTCTGTGGTGAGTTGATTAGAAGAATTATTTTATCATTGCCATATAATGTGGGGATGACGATACGACTTTAATTTAAACTTTGTATATCTAATGACGTATCCAGTATGCAATACAAATATTATTAATTAATTAGCTTAGTCATTATTGCTAGTCAAAGATTGGCAAAATCCATTGTGGGCACACTTCACAACACTTCTTTTTAGTGTTTTAAAAATCCTTTTTTTAGATTTGATGACAAGTTTTTATGCCAGTATTTTCATTTATTGTTGTCTCCACAGTCCACATTGTAAACAGGTTGGCAGGGACGTCCACGCAAAACCGGTTACCATAGATTCAGTACATGATTCTGAATATTTTCGTCAGTTATAAAAAAAAAAGCTGTTCCATACATTTTGACCACGTAAGTATTGCACTTTTATATGAAACAGCAGATTTAAAAAAAATAACCGATGAGAAATTTCAACACAGGGAGTTCAGAATCATGTACTGAATCCATGGTATCAGTTTTCGCGTCGATGTCCCTGCCACCCTCTATGTTGATTAAAGGAATAACATGGTGATATGATAATATTGAGTATTATCTGATTGTGATTAAACTGGATGCCAAATTGCCGAGTCCAAGGCAACATAAGTGCATAGTTTTTGATGTGCTTTTTCCCCCTAATAATTTGATAAGATTAAAATTATATATTTTTAGTAAAGGATAAAAGAACACTTCATTATTTAATCAATAAATATTTTCTATCCTGTGTAAAAACAAAATGCATTTACTGGCTTTTCAAAAGAACTTTAATAGGTGCCCCAATTTATGGTGCCATCCATTACATAATCTATACATACAAATAAATAAAATCGAAGTGTCTGTTTGTAATGTCAAAAATAACACCTTTTTACTAAGTGCATATGATACACACACAGTACAGTACTTATAACAAAAAAACAAATTTTAAAATGTTGATGTCTGCCTGTCTGTTTGTTCCGGCTAATCTCCGAAACGGCTGGACCGATTTTGACGGGACTTTCACTGGCAGATAGCTGATGTTATATGGAGTAACTTAGGCTATTTTTATTTTAGAAAAATAATTAGTTTCCACGCGGGCAAAGCCGCGGTCAGCAGCTAGTCTTCAAATATAATTAATTTTTGATGCCATAAGAATACAGTTACGTGAACGATGCCACGGTCATAGCTAGTCAATCAATCTGCCTAGCCTTTTCTCAACTTTGTTGTGGTCGGCTTCCAGTCTAACCGGATGCAGCTGAATGCCCGTATTTTACATGGAACGACTGCCTATCTGACCTTCACAACCTAATAACTAGGTAATACGATACCCCTTGGTAAGACTGGTTGTCAGACTTTCGGGCTTCTGACGACCCGTAACGACTATCAAAGGTCCACGAATGACAGCAGGGACCAAACGGCTTAACGTGCTTTCCGAGGCACGGAGGAGTCTCGGTATGTAGAAATAGTCACCCATCCACGGACCAACCCCGGCAAGCGTAGCTTAACCTGATGGATCGACACGTGCGGTTCAAACTCAAACTAAAAGCATTTATTTCAAATAAACCAATTACAGGTACTTTCGAATTGTCAAGAGGTCGGTCAGTCAGAAAATGAAGCTAGTTGCCCATTCCAAAGCGTAGTAGGTTCCTATGGAGAAGAACGGGCAAGAAACTCACGGACACTCTTTTAAATTAAAGTATTGTTACAAAATATTGGTCACATCATTTATGTTGAAATTAATTATACATGATAGAACAATGTAAAAAGACGTGCACGTTAAGGCTTGTGCAGACCAGCGCGACACGCGACGCGCCTTTGTGTCGCGTTGCGTGTCGCGCTGGTCTGCACAAGCCTTTAAAAGCGTTCGTAACAAAAATGAAAACAAAAACAATTCAAAAATTAAAATAAAAAATATTAAAATAAACCGTGGCAGCAGAGATGACCAGCTGCCGGCTGTTAGTATTTAGCCACGAGCTCCACGGGCATTGCTAGTTATCTAATAAAACACCATACATTTTATTTCAGGTGGGCCAACAACCTAATCCAGTAAAGCACTTCACTTTAAAACGCAAGCCGAAATCCGTAGCCCTACGTAGCGAGCTATTGGCTAAGGCGACGGAGGTACAAGCCAATCAGAAGAAGGCTCAGGCGCCGACCGTGCCTGTGCGCAGTAGGGGCATGCCTAGGAAGATGACTGATACTAGTAAGTTATAATTATGTTTTTATATTACACTAGCAGGTCTGACAGACGTTGGCCTGTCCAAATTTAGAAAGAAAGAAAAATTGTTTATTCTGCACAAAATAAACGCACATTACACAAAAAATAATACATAAATTATAAAATATACTATACATTCGCCAAAAGCCAAAAGCCTCGTATTCATATTTGGAAAGTAATAAAAAGTTCGACAAATTTTGTCTATTGCTTATGTCAAAGCCAGACCATAGACATATCAAGTAACAGACACCAAAGACAATTTACAATTTTGTTTTGCATTATCAAATGAAAACAAACAACAAACATTCAAAACATAAACAAAATGTAATAATAAACAAAATTTCAATAATTCATTCAGATTTCCCGCCAACTTTTTTCTTTCCGTAAGAACTTGATTCGGATTATTATAAACATTTTAAATTTAAAAAAATCCAAATCGGTCCAGCCGTACTGAATAAAAATAAAAAAAATTATCATAAAAAATAATCTACAGCTGTAGTATGCTATTGCGAGATTGAAGTTACTTTTGCAATACTGGTTTATTTTTTGTAGTCTGCGATTTTTACAGCTAATAAAATATAGACATGGCGAACATCTATGAGAGTTATAGGACCAGACAGGCGCTTTAAATAACATAAAGCATAATCAGCCTATAATGTTCCCACTGCTGGGACACCAGGCCTCCTCTCTGTGAGAGGCGCTTTACTTTGTGTAAATTATTTCATCACCACTGCTCTCAAAACGGTGAAGGAAAACATCGTGAGGAAACTGGCATGTCCTAGAACCAACAATTCGAAGACATGTGATATCTAATAACCCGCACTAGGCCCGCGTGGTAGATTATGGCCCGCTCCCCCTAACCGAAAGGATGATGATTAATTTGGCAATATTATTGTATGGAAATATGAAATATCGCTCTATAGTGAACTATAATATTTAATATGGAATGTGATAACTAATATCATTGCACTGAATATTTAGTTTTAGATAAAAAACAATAGACGATTTAGTAACCTGTTCCGCTTAACTATTTCTAAAGAGCCATAAAAAACTCCTGAAAGATATCGACACGTGTTTCACCTCTCAACGAGGCATCCTCAGGATGATGATTGACTTGTCGCGAACCAGAACACGGCGTGTTGCCACACCGAGCGCTGAACGCAGAGTGAGCTTTATCGCCCGTCAACAGCCGTTCGCCGGTATATTTATAACCTTGTTTTCAATTGTTATTTCTATTTAAACAAACATAAACTTTATCCTAGTGTAAATAAAGTTGATTTTAGACTGACTAGTACTGTTGAAAAAGTTATAAAAAATATGAAGTTGTAGCGCAAATTTAATCTTATAATAATATGTAGGCATTACTGTTGTTTTTCCTAAAAGTCGTGTTTGTTTACATGTTTGGAACGCAAATTATGTATACTAGCCACAATGTAACACTCCACGTCCCCCCCAGCCCCGCTCAAGGGCCTCCCGTCCCGCTTCGGCGGCGCGCGCGGCGGCACGTGGCGCGGCGCGGTGCGGCCCGCCCCGCGCGCCGGCATCAAGCTGCTGGACATCACGGAGCAGCCGGCCACGCATGCGCAGATCAAGAAGAGGAGGAAACTCGGTATGTACTTAGTTTACCATACTTTATCGCTAAATCGCTATGACAGACCGCAGCGATACGACTTGTTTTTATGGAATTCTATGAAAATGGTGACAGGCGACAGTGTCGCCATCTACGGAAGCGATTTCGTAGCGTAACATTCGTTACCGCGAAGTTCGTGCTCACACGAAGATTACTTGAAGCGTATACCTTTTTTAGTTTCATCATCAGCCTACAGCAGTCCACTGCTGGATTGCCTCTCCAATTGCACGCCATTTAGCTCAATTGTCGGCAACTCTCATCCAGCTGCTACCAGCCACCCTGCGAAGATCCTCGCTCCACCTAGCCTGAGGGCGTCCTACCTTACGTCTGCCGATTCACGGTCTCCACTCAAGAACGTCTACCCCAACGGTCATCGGTTCTACGGCTAATATGGCCGGCCCATTGCCACTTCAGCTTGCTTATTTTTGTTTTAACTGTACTTAAAAAAAAATACAATAGACGTGGATATATTTAGTAACCTGTTCCGCTTAGCTATTTCTAAAAAAGAACAATGACAGAAAAAAAAATATAATCAAAATCAATTGATTTCTTTCAGGGATTTTTTTATGGCTCTTTAGAAATAGCTAAGCGGAACAGGTTACTAAATACATCCACGTCTATTGTATTTTATAATGGATTTCCGCAAGGTCACGCCTGTATCAATTAACTATCTTAACTGTATTTTATTCAAGTACATTAAGATAATGCCAATGATAATATGTAAGTCTCACACACATGCAGAACACAGTGTAATCACATCCCCCGTCTGAACAGAAATGGAGGAAGGAGCTAAGAAGGCCGCAGCGGCCGCCCCGCCGTCTCCTCCGCCGCCCGACTACGCCAAGGGTCTCAACAACTATACCATGCCCAAACCTGACGAGAACACTAATGGTGAGTTTAACTTAGCTCGAAGCATTTGCGAAGAAATTCTTTGAAGCTAGGGGTAAAAATTCATCAAAGAAACAGGTTAAGCTACACTTGCCGCGGTCAGTCCGTGGATGAGTGACCATCTTTATTTATATATACTTTATTGTACACCACAAAAATACATAACAAGAAATAAATCAAACACTACAAAATATACAATGGGCGGCCTTATCGCTTTCCGCGATCTGTTTCAGGCGACCTTGGAATGGATAGTAATTTGCCTAGACATAAAATGGGGCTGTCGTTGGTGCAAATAATAAATATACAATATACTAGAATAGATACACAGATATATACATATCCTAAATTATAGATACATAAATACATACTAAATATATAAGCAACAAAAATAAATGAAGACTATAAGATAATTACAGTTATGATCTTTACATACCGAGACCCCTCCGTGCCTCGGAAAGCACGTTAAGCCGTTGCTCCCGGCTGTCATTTGTGGATCTTTGACAGTCGTTACGAGTCGTCGGAATCCCGAAAGTCTGACAACCAGCCTTAGGCTGCCTGTCCACTGGCTATATCTAAACTCCGCTCCTATTGGGTAATATTGGCACATTTCTCCGCTCCGCTGCCTCGCTCCGCTCCAGTGGACAGGCAGCCTTACCAAGAGGTATCGTATTACCCAGTTACTGGGTTATGGAGGTCAGATAGGCAGTCGCTCCATGTAAAATACTGTCTTAAAATGTACTTAGATTGGAAGCCGACACTAACATAGTTGGGAAAAGGCTAGGCAGATTGACTAGCCAAAAAACACCTAAGAAAGAAATATGTGGTATTTTAGTGGCCTTAGAAACTCTCTGTGCAAGATTAATAGCCGTTTAATGTAGTATTGATGACACGTGTAAACTATGAACCAACCGTGTTTCGTTATCAAATTAATCAAATCAGTCATTGCACTCGACTTAGTATCAGAAATCAGTCTACTGCTTGCTTGAAATGCATTGATAAGCGCGCGTCTACCCACTTTTCGCGACTACCCCATGTTGTACGAATGCTGGTCAGCGAGCGCCGCTCCAGCGATTAGTTAAAACATTCAACAACCATTTTGCCTTGCCTCGTCATAAATTTTAAAAAGCCCAATGTGACTGCCTAAAAATAAGGAATGTTGATGCTGATAGCGGTCTTAGCAATTAATAATAATAATATAATTTAGCTAATTACTAAATTATCTTAATGTTTTATGTGGTTAGTTTTTTTATTTGATTTAAATAATAATTTTTAACATTGGTTCTTTCTACATTTTTAATTTGATTTAGTTAATAATATTGTATCTTCATTGTACCATAATTGAATCTGAATCTAACCAGTTTGAAAACAATATCCCGTGCACACGACCCTTTTTTTTCTTAGGTAAGCGTTACCATAGCGGCCGAGCGCTGCAAGCAAGAATAGTCCTTACAGTGTACTCAAATTCAAATTCAAATATTTTTATTTGTAGAACATAGGTAAACAAAAAAGTACAGATGTTAATAATAATAATATAAATGAACGCTATGTCTTGCCGTCAACGGCGTACAAATATTCTGATTATAAATTAATTAGTAATAAATAATAATCTAGTGGTAGCAAGCGCTACTGCTGAGCATGAGGTCCTGGGTTCGATTCCCGGGTCGGGCAAAGTGTTATTGGGTTTTTCTATCTGAAATTTCTCAGTAGCAGCTCGGAGTCTGGATTAGTGCCCGGTTGATGGCAATAGGCTCGCCCCCTATTACATGGGACTTAAACATAACTGGCGAAATGTGGGTGTACCTGCTACAGGGACACCTCTGCCCAACCCTTCGGGGAAACAAGGCGTGATGTTATGTTATGTTATGTTTTAGTAATAAATGAAACAAAACATTTACATTAACAAATAAAACAAAATTTGAACAATTAAAAACTATAGATAGGTACTTAAAAACATTATTCATTGTTATTTAATTCAATTACCATACAATGCCTTAAATCACATAAAAACATCAACATTAATCTTTCAACAAACATTAAATTTATTAACAAATTAAAAATATCTAACAAAAAAATAAAAATAAGTTAAATGTCAATAAATTATAACTTGTCGTCCAGATACTCATTGATTGTGTAATAAGCTTTTATATTTAATAAATTAAGAACAGCCTTTTTAAAATGGCGTGTACCGACATGCATTTCTTCGAAAGTACACATAACATCACGCCTGTATTCCCAAAAGGGTTAGGCAGAGCTGTACCGATAGTACACCCACATTTCGCCAGTTATGTTTAAGTCCCATGTAATAGAGGGCGAGACTATTGCCATCAACCGGGCACAAATCCAGACTCCGGGCTGCTACTGAGAAATTCTGGATAGAAAAACCCAATAACACTTTGCCCGACCCGGGAATCGAACCAAGGACTTAAGCCGCGTTTCCACTAGGCAACAATTGACGCGCAACATGTTGCACAACAAGTTTCCCAACATGTTGAAAGTCAGCGCGGAACTTTTGTTGAACAACGTTGTCTGTCTACGCATCTCGCAGTCGTCGCCAACATGTCGCCAGAGGAACTTGTGTTGATTTCAGCGGCAGTGGTTATAATTTTATCGAAAAATGCATCAAAAAGAAAAAAACCACGTTGGTGGGTTAGAAAATACCTATAAAATAAAGAAATGTATTCAGTGATCTCCGTGTGGTTGATGGATCTTTTACGAATTTTACCTAAAAACAACAAAGGTTCATATGCAAACCATTTACTGCTAAAAAGAACTTCACTGCCACTTCCTGTTTTATTTGAATATTTAAATTTCTTCCTCTCGCGAGTGAATTGCGATCGAAGAGTATGTATGTACCTTGCTTTCAACCTCTTTCACAGACACATCTAGTGTTTTCGCTATTGAATCCCATGCATCTAGTTTTTTAAATTTATATTTATAGTCTCTGTGAGCAGTATCCCATAAACATTCATAGTTTTGGTACAGTTCGATTAATTTGAGCACTCGTTCGTTACACCACACTACGGACATTGTTGCGCGTCACGTCTTCACTCGACAACAATTGATGCTCAACTAACGATGCTCTTTAAACAAACAACAAGCCGCACGTCATGTTGCGCGCCAGCTGGCAACGTCGCGCGCTGTTGTGCAGCGTTGCCATACATGTTGAGCGTCACGTGTCGCGCGCCAAATGTTGCCTAGTGGAAACGCGGCTTTAATGCTCAGCAATAGCGTTTTCGACCACTAGATCAACAAAGTGGTTAAAATATGTGCTCTATTTGTGTTATACTTTGTCGAGTAGATTAATTCTTCAAATATGAAGCAATGTATTGTGCATCTCCTTCAAAATTAAGGGGATTGTAATTGTATTGAGTAACGCAAGTGGCACCGAAATCTGCATCAAATTGACATCATATAGAGATCTTAAAACATAAATAAATTTTTTTTTTTTTTTTTTTTTTTTTTTTCTTTTCTTTTTTTCAATTTGCAATCGGTCGTCAGACCATAAGCGAATTCGTTGCATGACAAGAAAAACATAAATAAATATAACTGTAACATACGTTCACAACATTTTTATTGGTATTTATAGATTCAGTATCCAATAGGGATTCAGAAATTAGGCTTTGGTTGGCTGATAAATTTGAATTTTTCCACATAAATAACTTTTAACGTTTCTGTTTTGCCGTGGTGTTGCCTACCGTGTAATGGGACTTGATGGGTATTTTAGTTCATGGTTCATCAGAGGGGCAAATAACGTAATAAAAAATAAAAAAAATCGCATTCATATCTCAGTCTGTCAAAAATACCTCTAATTTCCATACATTTTCGACAAGTTTTGACATTGATTGTCGCCAAGATGAGATTTTTTTTTTTTTTTTTTTTGGGTGGGAAATTATCAAATAACTTCTCCCACTCTGGGTGGAGTGGGAGGGCGTGTCAGACTCTTACTGACTAAAACCCACCCGTGTTCCTTCCTATGCCATGTTGCCGGGGGCCACGATTTCCCCATCGGTTTTCTTCGAACCCCCGGCAGGCATCGGCCCTAGCGGACCCCGTCAATTCTGCTGACATCTCTTTGAGGCGCGCGTGGAACACAACGCGCCGTCGACCCGGGCTTGGTCCTTATCGGACGGCGAGCTACCCATTGCTCACCATCCGCAGCCAAGATGAGATTGTGACTAGATTTTAAAAGGCAGACATTTTTGACCCTATGTATTTGCAGTTTTCTGGACATTAGTAACGTGAAGTATTGTGTTCGTACAGCCACCCCCAGCACCACCGACAGCTCGGCGACCCCACCGTCCCCCCCCCCCACGACGCCGGCCGCGCCCGCGCCGCCCGCGCCCAGCACGCCGCCGCTCTCCAGCCCGCTGATAGTACACGTGAGTACAGCCACCCCCAGCACTACAGACAGCTCGCCGGCCGCGCCCGCGCCGCCCGCGCCCAGCACGCCGCCGCTCTCCAGCCCGCTGATAGTACACGTGAGTACAGCCACCCCCAGCACTACAGACAGCTCGCCGGCCGCGCCCGCGCCGCCCGCGCCCAGCACGCCGCCGCTCTCCAGCCCGCTGATAGTACACGTGAGTACAGCCACCCCCAGCACTACAGACAGCTCGCCGGCCGCGCCCGCGCCGCCCGCGCCCAGCACGCCGCCGCTCTCCAGCCCGCTGATAGTACACGTGAGTACAGCCACCCCCAGCACTACAGACAGCTCGCCGGCCGCGCCCGCGCCGCCCGCGCCCAGCACGCCGCCGCTCTCCAGCCCGCTGATAGTACACGTGAGTACAGCCACCCCCAGCACTACAGACAGCTCGCCGGCCGCGCCCGCGCCGCCCGCGCCCAGCACGCCGCCGCTCTCCAGCCCGCTGATAGTACACGTGAGTACAGCCACCCCCAGCACTACAGACAGCTCGCCGGCCGCGCCCGCGCCGCCCGCGCCCAGCACGCCGCCGCTCTCCAGCCCGCTGATAGTACACGTGAGTACAGCCACCCCCAGCACTACAGACAGCTCGCCGGCCGCGCCCGCGCCGCCCGCGCCCAGCACGCCGCCGCTCTCCAGCCCGCTGATAGTACACGTGAGTACAGCCACCCCCAGCACTACAGACAGCTCGCCGGCCGCGCCCGCGCCGCCCGCGCCCAGCACGCCGCCGCTCTCCAGCCCGCTGATAGTACACGTGAGTACAGCCACCCCCAGCACTACAGACAGCTCGCCGGCCGCGCCCGCGCCGCCCGCGCCCAGCACGCCGCCGCTCTCCAGCCCGCTGATAGTACACGTGAGTACAGCCACCCCCAGCACTACAGACAGCTCGCCGGCCGCGCCCGCGCCGCCCGCGCCCAGCACGCCGCCGCTCTCCAGCCCGCTGATAGTACACGTGAGTACAGCCACCCCCAGCACTACAGACAGCTCGCCGGCCGCGCCCGCGCCGCCCGCGCCCAGCACGCCGCCGCTCTCCAGCCCGCTGATAGTACACGTGAGTACAGCCACCCCCAGCACTACAGACAGCTCGCCGGCCGCGCCCGCGCCGCCCGCGCCCAGCACGCCGCCGCTCTCCAGCCCGCTGATAGTACACGTGAGTACAGCCACCCCCAGCACTACAGACAGCTCGCCGGCCGCGCCCGCGCCGCCCGCGCCCAGCACGCCGCCGCTCTCCAGCCCGCTGATAGTACACGTGAGTACAGCCACCCCACTAAATAATTGTTTCAACTATTATTTGTCTTCAAACTATTCCCTCATCTTCAGTAATTTTTTACAAGCAAATGTTCATTTGTAGGTTTTCCACACTAATATTATAAAAAGAAAATATTTGTATTTTTGTTTGTAATGAATAAACTCAAAAACTACTGGACCGATTTAAATAATTCTTTCACTTGTAGAAAGTTATATTTATCACTGAGTAACAGAGGGTATAATTTATAAAGATATATCACGCGGCCGAAGCCCATGGCGGAAGTTAGTCGTTCATAAATATCTTCTGAAAAAATGATGGCTCATGTCGCTGACGGTATAGTCAACGAATTACTTGAATTGTGATTCAAGTAATCCGATGGTAAGATAGTTTAAGCAATGGCACGTAAAATTTAATCGGAGAGGCAACCGGATGGCGAGTGGTAATCTGGGTCTTGAAGTGATACCGAACTCCCCCGTACCGTCCAAATGGACCCCAAATGGACGGGGGCGGAGATATCTGAGCCATCTGATTTTGATAAAATTCACCCTAATTTTCGGTGAATAATCATCGGTAAGGAGTTTCAAGAATTATATACGTTACTAGCTGACCCAGCAAACTTCGTTCCGCCTAACAGTCAATGAATGTGCATGTTTAGGATTTTAAAATTTCTATCCTACCTACCCTACCTACCTTACCAACCCTTACCTAGATATCAAAAAAGCCGATCCACACAAAATGTATGAGAACGTGAATTTTCTTCATATTTTTTATTTTGTGAGTTTTTCCATATTTTCTCATCGTTTAAACCTTCCCTAGACTACGACAAACATTTCAAAACCAAAATCAGCTAAATCGGCCCAGCCAATTGAGTTTTATATAATTATATAGATAGATTTCAATTATAACGATGTTGGAGGGTGGCAATCGGAAGGCATTGATACACATAAATTCCTTGCACTTATTAGAGCTTAAATTTTGAATGTCATGTCAAATATTTTTTTGGGCCCCCATCCCCCATATCTCCGCCTCCGTCCATTTGGGGCGCCTTCGGACGGTACGGGGGGTTCGGTATCACTGCAAGACCCAGATTACCACTCGCCATCCGGTTGCCTCTACGATTAAATTTTACGTGCCATTGCCTTGAATAAGAAGGCTCTTAAGGGAAATCCAATTGATTTCGCTCTGTACTAGTACTACACTAATCAACAAGCAATCCATTGATTCGGTTCGTTAGACACGGTCGTCACTGACGATCTTACAATCAGTACCTACTTGTTCAATCTCGACTTACGTGCAATTTAAATCACACGCTAATCCATCATTTTAATAGAAAATACATTTTAGTTCCAATTGACAAACAATAATGTATTTTTTCGTAATAACAAGAAAACTCATAACATTTCGAACTACAGTGTGTTTTGTCAGCTATTATTGTAAATTATTATTTTTTTAGGGTGGTTCAGCTGTTCCATACATTTAGACCGCGTAGGTATTGCACTTTTCTATGAAACAGCAGATTTTTTTGAAGCAACCGACGAAAATTTTCAACGCAGGGGTTTCAGAATCATGTACTGAATCCATGGTTTCAGTTTTCACGTCGATGTCCCTGCCACCCTGTATATTTTCGCAAATGAATGCCTGGTTCCATTATTTATTGCGATGTTCACAATACTTAGTTAACTTCTTTCAACTTTAATAAATAATACTTTACGTAAACGAAGCAAAATGAGTATGTAAGGATTGTTGGAGATGGCGTTCTGTAGTTTCTGCCTAGCCCCATAGGAAAAGGGCGTGAATTTATGCAAGTATGTAATATTTACTTAATTCTAAATCAATTTTCTATTCTACAGGGCACCGGCGCAAAACCAATAGTAATAGGTCAACAGCCGAAGCTCTTGATAGCCGGCCCGGCGGGCGGGAAACCTCTGCTACTGTCCACACAGAATTTACTGAACACCTCCACTGTCATACTGCAGCCGGGCGGCAAGGCAGTGCTTCTGCAGAATATCAAACCCGTGAGTATGATACAAAAAAATATTTTGGACACATTTTGGCCAGTGTATGGCTAATAGTGGTCACACTCTGGCCAAATTGTGGTCACACTCTGACCAAATTATAGTCACACTCCGAAATTAATATTTTGTTTACTGTCTGGTCAAGTTTGGACACCATCGGGCTAGTGCATAGTGAAGTGCTACTAATATAGTCTAAGCCTTATTTATTATTAACACAAGTTTTGTTTTTATTAAGATTACGTATGTTTAGGTTAAGGTATTTTTCTATGGGCCTGTGTCGCCTGCAATAAATGGTATTATTATTATTAAATTGTGGTCATTATCTTGCCATGCTGTGGTCACACTCAGTTTAAATTATGATTACGCTCTTATCACACTTTGGTGCCACTGTGACCACACTGGTTTATAAATTTATTCAAAACCAGTAATAAAACATACAGTTTGCCAAACTGCATAACGATTTGTTGGTAGTTGTTCTCGTTTAACAATAGATTAAAATGTTCGATATTGTATAAATTAACTATGCTGAGTAAACTACCAATAATAAATTTACGTTTGAAATTTCACATTGTACAAAAGGCTTTTTCGCGAAATGTGTGTTTGTTACAAACATAGCTATGGACACAATAAGAGATGTTTTTATTTAATAGAACTCTTTTAAGTTGGTCTTTAGATTTGACTTGCGATATCAATTTTGGGGGTTGCTCTTCACTAACGCTGACCGACTGAAACCGCTGTTTCGCGCCTTAGATATGTGCGCGTCTCACGGGGGGCAGTGCCGACCGCTCATTCTTCAACGCTCACGCCATCCCGCCGCTCATTGGTCAACGCTGCCCCCCGCCTCGCCGTGCATTCCTAAAGCGCGGAACAATGCGTAGTGGTCTCGGTCAAACTATAGTAGTTTGCTACTTTCGGGACAGCAAGTGACATCTTTTTAGACAAACGTGCCAATATCTTTTTGCGCAATGTGGATATCGATGAACGTCACCAGCATGTAACCCTGGCCCGCAGATGCCCACGACGGTCGTGCAGCAGGCGGCGCGCGCGGTGGTGCCGGCCGTGCACACACAACCTCCACTACAACACCAGATCGCACAGCCGGTATGTTGCTCATGTTGTTTGTGAAAAAAAGACGGAAAAAGCTGTTCCAATGAAATATCCTATATTTAAGATATTGCTTATGTATTAACGTAAATAGGGCAAAAGGAGTATGTAAGGATTGGCGGCGTTCTGTAGTTTCTGCCTCTGTATGTATGTTTGTCTATATATTGATTTTGTAATGTGTATTGTATTACAAAACTGAATTGGTTTTACAATATATTTCCTTTTAACAGGTACAACTAGCGCAAACGGTGCAACCAACTCAAGTTGTCCAGGCGGCCACTCCCGTGCAAACAACGCAAACCGTACAGGCGCAAGCGCAACAGAACGTACAACAAACGCAGCAAACACCGCTGTTGCCGCGTAGAGGACTTTCACTCACGGTACGCTTAGTTTGCTATTTACTTTATGCTGTGGCGGCATCTACATCGCCACATGCAAACTACGCATCAAAGAACTGACGTCACACAAATCCAATTAGAGTTTACCGCGCGAACAGCATATACAATGTCGCCCATGGGCATGTGCCCGCCCGCATTTTTCTGAATATTCAAACTCAAACTCAAACTCAAAGCATTTATTTCAATTAAACCATTTACAGGCACTTTTGAATTGTCAAAGAATCGGTCAGTTAGTCAGAAAGTTGAAGCTAGTTGCCCATTCCAAAACGTAGATCTCTATGGAGAAGAACGGGCAAGAAACTCCAAGGCCACTCTTTTAAATAAAGATATTACAAAATTCTGGGTACATTATTCTTGTTGCTTCTATATGTGAGAACAATGTACAAAAAATAATCAAAGCAGTTGCAAATATATGATTAAAAATAAGCCCTGGCAGATAAGAGATGACCAGTCTCAACTGACGGCGCCCGTTCACGAACATGACGCGTGGATCAGCACCATCCAGCTCAACCATTTTGTAGGGAACCGAATGATCCAACACACTCGCCAC
This sequence comes from Agrochola litura, assembly GCA_949152395.1. Lineage (NCBI taxonomy): Eukaryota > Metazoa > Arthropoda > Insecta > Lepidoptera > Noctuidae > Agrochola > Agrochola litura. The sequence goes on along the minus strand of OX424513.1, from coordinate 17,216,687 downwards.
CATCAGCGAGACATTTAAGTGAGCTTGACATTCTCTCAACTGCCATGCTCTTTCAAGTCAACATACATCTTAATAACATAATAAACGGCTCCATGGTACTCACATTTACAAAAATCTAAAAATGCTTCTAAATTATACAAAACTATAGTTTGCAATGAATTTAAGAAATTAATAGAATTTTACTACCAAAAAGTAAGAAAATCATTATTATCTAATTTGAGCATTGAACAATTTACTTGGTAAAATAAAAAATAAACATTAAGTTTGTAATGTCAAAAACAGAATTTAAAAAAGGGAAAGCAACTCTTCCAAATATTAAAATTTTAACTAGTGAGCCCAAGTGGCTGTGGAGCAGGACCAGCATTAAGCCAAGCATTTTTATCTACTATATAATCATCCAACTTATAATATGCTTGTCTACATAGTGTGCGTTTAATGCATGTTTTAAATTTCTTCTCATTTAGTTGAAGAAGTGTGAACTTTAGACAATCTAAAACGTGGTTGATCTAATTTATTCCTATTTCTAGTGTTAAGATTATGCCTGTCACTTATCTTACTAAAAAGGTGTAGATTTTTTCGAACATACATAATGTTTTCATATATATACTGACAAGGTACCGTCATGATGTTAATTTTCTTGAACAGTTCCCTTAGAGATTCGCATCTGCGGAGGTTGTAGATGGCTCTGACGGCCCTTTTTTGCAGAATAAAGACAGAATCAATATCTGCAGCCCGTCCCCACAGCAAAATACCGTAAGACATGATGCTATGAAAATAACTAAAATAGACCAGTCTCGCGGTATCCACGTCTGTTAGTTGGCGGATTTTCCAAACAGCGTAAGCCGCTGAACTTAGCCGCCCTGCAAGTGATGTTATGTGAGGACCCCACTGTAGTTTGGAGTCAAGCGTTATCCCCAGGAAAACCGTCTTTTCGACGAATTCTAGTGTCTCCTTATTCAATACAACTTGACATTCACTACTTCTAACATTCGGTAACGCGAATCTTATGCATTTAGTTTTCTTCTCATTTAATACCAAATTATTTACAGTAAACCAATTATGGACCGTAAGCATAGCGTTATTTACGTCGTCAAGCTCCTGTGCATGTCTGTCTACTTTAAAAATCAGTGATGTGTCATCAGCAAATAACACCATTTGTGGTCGATTTTTCAGTAAATTTGGTAAATCATTTATATATACTAAAAAGAGGAATGGACCCAATATCGAGCCCTGAGGTACACCCATTTTGACTTTTAAACCCAATGAATTTACACCGTTTATTTGAACTTGCTGCAGTCTATCATTCAAATATGATTTTACTAAGCTCAGCGCAAGTTTATCCAGACCGTAATGCTCAAGTTTCAAGAGCAGTGTTTCGTGATCCACGCAATCAAATGCCTTGGATAGGTCGCAAAAGATGCCTACTGCATCTCGTGCCTCTTCCCATGCATTAAAGATGTGTTTCAATAAGGTGACACCGGCGTCGGTTGTGCAACGTCCTTTGGTGAAACCATACTGTTGATCGTGTAGGATGTTATTACGATTAAAATGATTGAGCATTTGATTTAACATTACTTTTTCAAATACCTTGCTGAAAACCGGCAAAACTGATACGGGTCTATAATTATTAGTATCTTTTCTGTCCCCGGATTTGAAAAGTGGAATAACTTTACTGTATTTCATTAAATCCGGGAATATCCCTTGATCAACACACAAATTAAATATTAAAGCTAAATAGGGTGCAATTGTCTCAATAATTGATTGACAAACTTTAGTAGACATGCCCCACAGATCTTCGGTAATTTTGATCTTAAGTTGCTTAAAAGCCTTTATAACGACCACAGGGTTTATATGTTTAAATTCCACAGGGCAGGCTGAAACATTCGCTTTTAATAAATCAATCGCAAGTGAGGGGGAGGAATTTAAAGTTTCTGTAGTTTTAATTGGAATATTGGTAAAGAAAGTTGCAAATTCCTGAGCAACATTGATGTTATCGCTAATAAGACCGCCGGAAGTGTCTAGTGTGTAATCTGTATTATGTCTTTTGTTCTTGTTTGTTTCATTGTTGATAATTTTCCAAACTGTCTTTATTTTATTGTCTGCCGATTTAACCTTGTTGCTAATGAAAGAAGCTTTAGCTGCTTTGCAGATATTTTTAAAAGTTTTAGAGTAAGTATTCATGAAAAAATATCGAAAAATAAATTTAAAAGGGGGTCTATCTTGAGGTTTCTTTTTTTTTCGAAATCAAATTTTATGGACTTTTTAAATAAATCAAGTGTAACTTGTGATTTATTTAAAAATACTGCTTAAAAAAATATCCCCTCCTTTTTTTTTGCATAATCGACAAATTTTAATTAAAACGTTAGTTAATCCGATAAAATAACTCATAAGCTTTTAGAAATACTAAACAGAATCAAAATCGAGCCAATAACATCGGAGATATGGCAAACGCTACCCAAAACATAAAAAAAAATTAATAACATGAAAAATATTAAAGATAGACCTTTATACCTCCTTTTAAAGTTAATTTTCGATAATTTTTCATGAATATTCAAAAAAGTATGGGCGGGCACATGCCGATGGGCGACATTGTATATAACTTCCCCAACATCAATCGTTGGGCAGTTGCCCGCTAGACACGACACCCGTCAGGTCGGAGGATCCTCTCTAAGCTATAGAGGATGAGTAAACTTTATACCCTGTTCCTCATAACTCTAAAATGCTATTCAGGTTCTTAACCCCCTTCATTCCGGTCTGGATGGGGTGAACAAATAAAAAAATGGTTATGTGAATATTTTACCGACATAGTATGGCCGCATTCTCAAACGCAACTCTTGAAAGTCTTGCTGTCTCTAGACTTTTAGGGAACTCGCGCACTAGACGGCCACGACCACGGCCGAGACCAGGTAAACTATAGAAACCGATACGAATCGTGCACTTGGTCGCAACAGCCAACTAGCCGCAGATAGGGACACGGTATCGAATAAAAAGTATCGAAACTATACTCATGAGTAGTATCGAAAAAAATATATCGTACTCATAAAAATATCGAAACAAAAGTATCGATACTTTATGGTATCGAGTACTTTTCTTAGGGCCGTACGCGCATAGAGAATAGGTCAATATCAGTCAGTAAATAACGTCAGTTTAACTTCAGTAGGGCTGGACATGAAAAAACAAATGACAACGGTGAACGAGTGAGTGAATAAGTGATTGATTAGTGTAGTAAATGAATGAAGGAAAAGTTAGGAATTTAACTGAATGGTAGGAACGATTTCAAGCAAAGATCGATGTAATGTTTTAGAAGGTTCAAAACGAGTGAACTAGATGGCGTTGCCATAACCATTAACATATTAAGCCGTAAGGTCGCAAAAAATATTCGTTTTTATAATCTAGTACAGTCTATTTTCTTAATGTCCCTCGGGTATCATCGGTTTTCAGCGGCGAGCGTTGCATAAAGACAAAAAGACACTGCCTACCCTACCTAAATCAGATAATATAAATATTTCTAATCTTGTTCTGTTATCAAATATTATTTTATCTACGAGTACTTACTACTCGTATCAACAAAAAAATCTTTAATCATAATTCAGCTCCACCTATCGCGTAAAATTTGAAGCAACTTCACATTGCGCTGCACTAGCGCCGCTGAGTGTCTCGGGAAAGACACAAACTATTCGCGTCTAAATGTTTATATGTGTGCTCGCGTGGCTATGCGGATTTAATGGGTGTGCATTCCTTTATATACGTGACACACAATATCACAAATAACTCACACAACCGCACAGAGTAGACACTGTCTTTTGATTTCCGAGTTCGATCCTTGCCGTGCCGACAAGTCTAGATAATAAATGATTTCGTTTTTTATTTACTTTTTATTTTATTTTACACTGTAGACCATATAACGTTGATGATATTTTTTAATTTTTAAAATCAGAAGTAGTTTCTTATAACGAAACGATCAAACGTCAGACTCGCGTCAATTTTTGGAAATCTTGTTCCGAATTTTAGTGTCTTTCCACGAATGCTTAATTTATTTGAAAAATCCCTTTTCACTACAAAACACAGAATTCGACTTTTCAAATCACAAATAATTTTGTTTAAACTCTGTTTGAATTTTTGTATGTTTGAATGTATGTTTGAATGTTTGAATGAATGTTTGAATGAATGTTTGTATGTTTGTATGTTTGCATGTTTGCATGTCTGAATGTTTGAATGTTTATATGTTTGAATGAATGTTTGTATGTTTGCATGTTTGAATGAATGTTTGTATGTTTGCATGTTTGAATGAATGTTTGTATGTTTCATGTTTGAATGAATGTTTGAATGTTTGTATGTTTGTATGTATGAATGTTTGTATGTTTGCATGTTTGAATGAATGTTTGAATGTTTGTATGTTTGAATGTTTGAATGAATGTTTGTATGTTTGCATGTTTGTATGTTTGAATGAATGTTTGCATGTTTGTATGTTTGCATGTTTGTATGTTTGCATGTTTGTATGTTTGCATGTTTGAATGAATGTTTGTATGTTTGAATGAATGTTTGTATGTTTCATGTTTGAAAGAATGTTTGAATGTTTGTATGTTTGTATGTATGAATGTTTTATGTTTGTATGTTTGAATGTATGTTTGAATGTTTGAATGAATGTTTGTATGTTTGAATGTTTGAATGAATGTTTGTATGTTTGCATGTTTGTATGTTTGAATGAATGTTTGTATGTTTAAATGTTTGTATGTTTGAATGTTAGAATGTTTGCATGTTTGTATGTTTGAATGAATGTTTGAATGTTTGTATGAATGTTTGAATGTTTGTATGTTTCAATGTTTGTATGTTTGTAAGTGTTTGAATGTGTGAATGAATGTTTGTATGTTTGTTGTATGTATGAATGTTTGTATGTTTGTATATTTGAATGTTTGAATATTTGAATGTTTCAATGTTTGAATGCTTGTATGTTTGTATGTTTGTATGTTTGAATGTATGTTTGTATGTTCGTATGTTTGTATATTTGAATGTATGTTTGAATGAATGTTTGTATGTTTGCATGTTTGAATGTTTGAATGTTTGTGTTTGTATGTTTGAATATATGTTTGAATGTATGTTTGAATGAATGTTTGAATGTTTGTATGTTTGAATGAATGTTTGTATGTTTGAATATTTGAATGTTTGTATGTTTGTATGTTTGTATGTTTGCATGTTTGAATGTTTGTATGTTTGAATGTTTGTATGTTTGAATGTATGTTTGTATACAAACATACAAACATATATTCAAACATGCAAACAAACAAACATACAAACATTCATTCATTCAAACATTCAAACATACAAACATACAAACATGCAAACATACAAACATACAAACATTCATTCAAACATGAAACATATAAACATTCAAACATTCATTCAAACATTCATACATACAAACATTCAAACATGCAAACATACACACATACAAACATACAAACATACAAACATTCAAACATGCAAACATGCAAACATACAAACATTCAAACATACAAACATACAAACATGAATTATATGACTCGATATCGCAGACATTCTGACTGAAAGATTGACGTGTAGATTTAATTAAAAAAACTTAAAATAACTACAGATCCGATCAACCAAAACAAACATGGTTTTTGGTTAGGTAATAGCTTTATTAAAAAAATCTGCCTACCCTGTCTAAAAATTCTGTGCACGCCGCTGTCGGTTTTCCGAATACAAACGAATGCTAATTTTCATGTCCATCAATTGTGAGATATATCGTGTATAATAATTTGAATTCAGAACCAAGTACTTTATTGTTGTTTTGTTTTGATTTCCGTGTGAAATATATAGAGCTGTAAAACTATTTTCCTATCTGTCGTGCCTGCGACTTTAGCGGCTTTCCTCCCATTTTTAAAATAAATTACATTAATTTAAAAGAGTATTAACAATTCTTTATAAGTACTTCCAAGTCGATTGAGAGCGTCCGGTCTGCACCAAGTGCAAAGGGCAACTGAAATAAATCCGACGACTGACGAAACATGAGGTTTGCCGAGGGACATTAAGAACATATTTGGTACTGTACCTGTTATTGTTTCAGCGTGAACAAATGTTGGAAGCGCAAGACATGTTCCGCAACGCGAATCGCGTCACGAGACCAGAGAAGGCGCTTATACTTGGTTTCATGGCCGGCTCCAGAGGTAAGCATTATAGCCTTATTTAACAGCATTGTTGTGTTTCGGCAGTTGAGGTAAGGTAGCCAGTTCCTCTGTGGTTGAGGATTCTGGGTGAAGCTCGCTTCTACCTTCGACCTGATCATCACTTACCAGCAGGTGAGATGCAGGCCAAGAGCTACACCAAGGTGGTAAAAAAATAAAAATTTAGGAATGAATAAATTACTTAGTTCTAACGTCATTATAACACCTAACATCACGCCTTGTTTCCCCGAAGGGTTGGGCAGAGGTGTCCCTGAAGCAGGTACACCCACATTTCGCCAGTTATATTTAAGTCCCATGTAATAGGGGGCGAGCCTATTGCCATCAACCGGGCACAAATCCAGACTCCGAGCTGCTACTGAGAAATTTCAGGTAGAAAAACCCAATAACACTGCCCAACCCGGGAATTGAACCCAGGACCTCATGCTCAGCAGTAGCGCTTGCGACCACTAGGAAAAAAATACTTCGTACATGGAGCGTACCATACGCCTGAGGTTGTGAGATGAAAAATATTGAATTATTTATTATTAATTTTTCTTTAGGACTTTCAAGTTCCATCTTGAAAGGCTCAAGAGTCTAAACAATCACATTTTTCTTCCAGAAAACCCCTGTCCGAACCTAGGCAACATAGTTACAATAAAACTATCAGAAAACATCGAGAATGTTCTACAATCTGACGACACATACCTCACGATGCTCTCAGAGATGCATTTCCAAATGAATTATAACAATGGCCAGTGGACACGACTCAAGAAATACAGGCATATAGACGGCATGGTCCCGCAGAAAATACCCCCCGGCTCCACAGTCATATCCACCAATAATCAGCAACCTATAGTGTCGATAGCCAATCAGAGCGTTAGTTAACTCAGTGTGACAGTGACGTGCAGTGTTCGAAGTTTAAGAGGTATGCGCTCAGGTAGCCCGCGAAATTCGAAATTTCTTACGTTTTTTTTTGCAATTTTCAGGTCAGTGGTCAGGTCGCGACCGCAGCAAATGTGGCTTTACAGAATTAGAATCAGCAATACAACTCACTTAAGAGCGTTAATTCTGAAAGTTGGCAACGTCGCAAATTGCTGTCAAATATTTACCTGTTTTGATTAATTTGGCAATATTATTAAAGCGACTACAACATCAAATTCAGTGTTATAATTGCAATTCATTTATAATATTCTAGTTCCTTAGTTAGCTACATTTCTTATTTCCATACAGTAATATTGCCAAATTAATCAAATTAGTTCGATATTTGACATCTATTTGCGACGTTGCCAACTTTCAGAATAAAAGCTCATGGATTTCGAGAGTTGTATTGATGATTTTTAATATTATAATTCTATTAATAAATATTTGATACAGCCGCGGATCATAATATTTAGATCAACATACAACATGATACTGACCTGCAAATTGCAGAAAACGTAAGAACATTTGAATTTCGCGGGCTACCCTGACGCTTTCGCCTTATACAACGGAATATTGAAAAGTTCGAGTTTTGTTTCGAAGTAAGTCTGATTTCTGTTTTTTGTTGGTTTCTGAAATGTGTCAATTAGTTTTTCTTTGATGTTTTGGGGCGAATTTCCGATTTGCTTGTCCGATGTTCGGATCGAAAGACACAACTTCAGATTTGTTTATTAGCTTTCGTTAGATATTTGTTGCATAATAATTAAAATTATTAATCTGTCTTAGACTTTAAGTTACAAATGATCTGATCGGTCAGTTGGACGAGCAAATCGGAAGTGTGTCCTCAGAAAGAATAATATTAATGATATCTATTTAACAAAAAAAATTATAAAGCACGTGTCAGATGAGTTTTGGCGGCATGTCATATTAGATTTGGGATTAGGACAGAACCGTATTGGAAACCAGCTTGTCTGATGATTTAAAAAAAATCTAATTTATTACAATTATTATAATTAATTGATTCAGGCGTGACCTTGCGGAAATCCATTATAAAATACAATAGACGTGGATATATTTAGTAACTTGTTCCGCTTAGCCATAAAAAACTCCTGAAAGAATTTTTTTTCTTTCAGGAGTTTTTTATGGCTCTTTAGAAATAGCTAAGCGGAACAAGTTACTAAATATATCCACGTCTATTGTATTTTACAATTATTATGCTCAAGTTGTAATTTCAACATTTTTTATCAGGAATTGGTTCGCTACTTGCCTCAGTGCTGGGTTCTAGTATCTTATTTATTGGGTGATAATTTTTTAAATCAATCAGGACTATTTCAACTGGATAGGTTTATTACCCTTGTAGGAAATTATCGGAAGAAATATCTTCTTTAAAATTTATTATAAATACTATTTTCTTATCGTCATAGTAAAACTCAGAATGATCTTGCCATTGACCATTTTAATGCAATAATGGTGGGCTAGAATGGTTTTACCGTTCTTTTTTTTACAATTGTATACTGTAAAGAAATGAAATGAAATTGTTTATTCTGTAAATAGGATTTCGGAATCACTTTTACACGTCATATAAAAAATAAGCTAGATTAGTTCGGCGTTTCCTATCTGACTACTCGTGAGACACACAACAACAAACTCAGAGGTCGCAGTCTCTTTTAAAGTCCAGACATAATCTTGGTCAGGCCATACGAAGACCATGTAGATTAGTGTCTGAAATGGTCTTTTGAGGAAAGAACCACACAGATTTGAGTGGACCTGTCCAAAGACGAAGGGATAAGGTCCAAAATTGCTAGGTGTAATTAAAAATGCACGTCAGGTGGAAGACGCGGCTGAGGCTTTTTAAGGCGTTCCTTACTATCTTTTTCCGTGAAGACATTCGAATGTTTTGTAGAAAAAAAAAAACATCATTGCTACTGCCAATAACTTTCTGACGCGCGCACAAAGACGTGAAAAATAAATCTTTCTGTTTACAATTTTGTTTAATGTTAGTAAGAAAACGGCTTGAAATGGCGATTAGCATAAAACAAAAAAATCGACTGACTTCGAATAAAAAAGTGTCGATTATAAGAAAATCGTGTTCCTTCTCTGATGGCGTCAAACTATTTCGCGCGTAAAAGTTTAATGTCGTCGCAATACGCAAATTATTCTAAGTGATATTTACGCGATTTAGTAGAGTCACAGAATAAAACAGAAGGCACACTCCGCATTTTAGGTGTGACTTGTCGAGCCAATTCAGTGAGTGTAACGTAGTCAGAAGATATAAGAGTTACGCGATAGAAAGAGAGGCACCTTCTAGGTGAATATAACGGTAAGTAATTAGCGACTTGCGACCTGAATTGCACTTTATTGTATCCTAGCAAGAGTCGCTTTTTATTTAAATGATTTTGCGGAGTGAACCATCTGTATTAATTCTGTGGTAGAGTCAAAATATTTGGAAGAAAACTTTCTTTTAAGTTGTGATCTCAAAGGGATTTGACATAGAAATTGGACATTTTTACTCTTCAGTATAATTTCTAGTGCCAAAATAAGTTTCGGAAACGAAAATCTTGAGTAACATAACGTTTTGTGAATTAGTTTGTATGAAACCTTTTATGTATATTAGATTAGATTTCGTTTTCAGTAGATTTGAATATAATATAAATAAATATATGCCTACAGAGCCTTTCTATGTAACTAAGGGTAGTTATATCAATATAACTTGCACGTTTTTGATAGAGTGGTCAGCAAACGATGGAATGATCCAGAAAAATGTACGCGAAATTGAGCCTAGAGATTATTTTATTTTAAAAAGTGTCTTGAAAATGTGTTTGTAATGTATTCACAAAATATTATCACTATAATATTGACTGGTATTTTAATTCGCATATTAAAAGGTGGAATAAAATTTAAATAAGAAAGAAAGAAAAAACATTTATTTGCGGTAAACATAACGCGAAGAAAAACCGCAAACACAATATACCGGCCAATTGCGAGTCATACTCGTACACAAAGGGCGTAAAAACCGGCAAAAATACCACGTTTCTTGAATGGGGATCCCCTTGAATTTTTAACTTTATTTTATTTTTATTATTTGTTGTAATAGCGGCAATAGAAATACACAATATGTGACAATTTCAACTCTCTACCTATTATAGTTCATGAGTTTACAAAAATGAGGTGTCGGTAACGGTGTTGCGAGTTCAATTGTTTTTTCCCATCTCATTAATGCCCAATGCGCCTAAAGAAGTTTTCTCCTCAAAAGTTCTGCAAGGAGAAAATTGGAATACTAGTAATTTACCACTAAATCTCTTTTACCAATGGTAGACATATCTTTTTTCATGGGTCACTGTAAAAGTCGCACACATTTTTTTATCGATTAATTTTAATTTTTAATTGAAACTTAACAACAGAAACAAATCAATGACACCTTAATGACAGTAAGTAACATCACAACAGTGCTGCCATCGTACGGACGAGCTTTCAGTTTTTAAAACCCTATTCAAGTTTAAAAAACCGGCCAAGTGCGCGTCGGACTCGCGCACGAAGGGTTCCGCACCATTATCTATAAAAACGGTAAAAAATCTTGTCTGTTATATGGGAGCCCCCTTAAATATTTATTTTATTCTGTTTTTTTTATTAGTATTTATTGTTATAGCGGCAACAGAAATACATCATCTGTGAAAATTTCAACTGTCTAACTATCACGGTTCATGAGATACAGCCTGGTGACAGACGGACAGACAGACAGACGGACGCACAGCGGAGTCTTAGTAATAGGGTCCCATTTTACCCTTTGGGTACGGAACCTTAAAAACGAACAGTCGAAATTGGCGCGTGGTCATAAGAAGTTCGGGGTTTAGTAGTAATAATTTCTATAAAGCAGCCCAAGCCTAGAAAAACCTTCCAATAGACTATGTACAATATTTATATTTCCTTATGTCCTTTGGGTATCATCGGATTTCCGAATACAAACGAATGCTAATTTCCATGTCCATCAATTATTAGATTTATCATGTATAATAATTTGAATTCAAAACTAAGTACTTTATTGTTGTTTTGATTTCCGTGTGAACTATATAGAGCTACAAAAATAAATTCCTATCTGTCGTGCCTGCGACTTTAGCGGCTTTCCTCCCATTTTTTAAAATAAATTACATTAAGTTAAAAAAGTGTATTAACAACTCTATATACTTCCAAGTCGATTGAGAGCGTCCGGTCTGCACCAAGTGCAAAGGGCAACGGATAGAAATCCGACAACTGACGAAACACGAAGTTTGCCGAGGGACATTAAGAAAATACAAATACAGTATTTTCATCATTCTCTATTAAAAATGTGCAAGCGGTATAAGAATGCGAGATGGCATGAATCTGTTTACTCAGTGTGTAACATGCTTTAGGTGTTATCCTTCATAAATGACCAATGTGCGAAGTAAGATTGTTAACGTTTTATTGTAACATAACTTTATCGACGCGTCAATTTACGCTATTTTCAAAGAAAGTGTTCTTTTGCTTATAAGTAGTTCAATGAAAATCATGCCTTGTATGCCTCGGAGAGTCATAAAATAATCGTATATTCCCCGAAATGAAAAAACGAATATTATCAACTTTTTTTTTGACGAACGCCTTTGTTTATTTTATTCATTTCGTGGAACCAACAATCAATAGTGAATAATTAATTTGTAAAGATTTTTAAACAATGTCAAAAGTACTTTAGAGATATGTAGTGGAGATGTTTGGATCCGATTTTGTAAATACCAATTGTTAATATTGATATAGTGAAACTGGGTTGGAGGTTTTCGGATGCGAGCACGGTGCCTTTGATAAGCCTTATAGATAGATGCTGGTTGACAACATAATTATTTTATATGTTTGACAACATGCAAGATTTAAGGTATGATTCCGATTCTCGCTGCACGTGGCAGTGCTGCCGCATCACTACAGTGGGTACCCTAATTGCGTAATACAAAACAATCTGTTTCGGTTTGAAACAGATTGCTAATCCATTACTTCATAAGTAAAAAAATAATCTGCTCAACAACGTAAATAACGCAATGAATGTTGAACTGTCAAAATGAAACAAATTAGGCATAATTGTTTGCGAAAATAAGTTACGCAATTAGGGTACTGGTTCCCATACATTTTACATAGGTTTTTATGAAATTACGTGCCTGCAACGTTGTTCGGAATCATACCTTTTAAAGCTCTGAAGATAAGGAATAATCGTGTTTTTAACTACTAGTCCATTTATTGAAATTATGTTTATTACAAATTTCGGAAAGGGCCTGAGTAAGCATTGACGCGTTAATTTTAAAATGAATTCCGGGGTTTTTTTTTTGCAAATATAATCGCATCGAAATTGAATTTCCATCCAGTTTCACACACTTCTTTTGTTCCATATTATTTTGGGAGCTATTCCATCTTGAAGAATTTTCCTTACAGCATTTAAATTTCATACTATCAGAAGAAACAAACGTTATTTTCTCATAGGTACCTACAGCTTGTCCACTGAAATGACGCGCCCCACGAGCCGCACACGGTAATACGGATTCTATGGATAATGCGATAGTGGGGCGCTTCATTTCAGAGCGGACAAGCTTTACTCTGAGAAGTATCTTAAGAAAAGGCATTTGTATTGAATCGAACCTCTAATTATTGAACACTAATACAATGATAGCTTGAACCTCAAATAATTCCTAATTTGGGGTTCTAAAAATACAAAATAGCTAAGTAACTGCGACCAACGCGAGGTTGGTCACAGTTCTAATCCAACCTATTTGGTCCGGGTCCCTTTTTTTTTTTTTTTTTTTGGGGTGGGAAATTATCAAATAACTTCTCTCGCTCTGGGTGGAGCGGGAGGGCGTGTCAGACTCTTACTGACTAAAACCCACCCGTGTTCCTTCCGTTGCTATGTTGCCGGGGGGCCACGATATCCCTATCGGCCCATATTCGCAGCCCCGGCAGGCATTGGCCCTAGCGGACCCCGTCAATTCTGCTGACATCTCTTTGAGGCGCGCGTGGAACACAACGCGCCGTCGACCCGGGCTTGGTCCTTATCGGACGGCGAGCTACCCATTGCTCACCGTCCGCAAGCCCGCGCCTACGGTGGCCGGAAATCTTCCTGTGATTCCCGACGCCCAGGGCGTCTCCTCCTGCGGCGGTTAGGGGCGCGAGGGCGCGAAATTTGCCTCTCCCTCACTGGTCCGGGTCCCTAGCTTAGTTACTGCGAGCAAATTTGAGAAAAGGCCAGAAAGTTAAAAAGAGGCTCGTCATCATCAATTATTAAAAACAGTGTGCGTTATTAGAAGCGCAAACAGTTTCACAGGTTCATTAATTTAATAAAAGTGTCTATCATTAGAAATGGATGACTCTAAAAACAAGTTTTGTTATATTCGAAAAATTACATTTCATAACATATAAGCTCATTTATCTATCGCGATTTATTGCAATCGACGTCTTCTCAGTTCATCGGCCAGATGTATATTAGTTTTGTCTTGGTAGGGCTACTCCATCGTCGAAGCCGATCTATCATTAGAAGGAATAAGATTTTAGAGGCTCAGTTTAATATTTCCCTAAAAAAAAATATCATAATGAAATATAGCTCTCATCATATTTTGGACTAAAGGAGACTAAAAAATTTAAGTTTTTTTATATTCATAAGCAAATGTGTGTATGAGTTCAGCGGGAACCGTGTTATTTTAGTATTCGCGTTAATTCTAAGTTTTGTTGTATGATGTTTTTTTCTATAGATATTTAATATCCACATTGTATATAGTAGATAGTACAAAAATATAAAATGAAAAAGTTAAAAATTATTTTGTGATTTTTATTTTTCTTAACAAACACTATTTACATGTTATGAGGTTATGGAAGATTCGCCGCCGATGTGTTTTCTGTAAGTGTCCACTAGCGGTAAGCATCGGGATATAGCTGTACGAGGAGAAACAAATGATTGAAGATTTGTTAATAATATCGACACAGTAGAGTAACGAGTTATTTTCTGCTCGGATTGGTTTTTCGCCGTCCGCCTGGCTATCTTACCACCATCTTATCCAAGTCTGTCGCCATAACAATGTTTAGAGGTAAGATAGCCAGTTCCTCTGTGGTTGATTCCGGGTGAAGCTCGCTTCCACCTTCGGCCTGATCATCACTTACCATCAGGTGAGATGCAGGCCAAGAGCATTCACGTTGTGGCAAAAAAAAAATAACTTGCGAAATGCACCTTCACGTTCTTAAGAAAGAGTTTTGTTCACAGTTAACTTGGAATATCTTAAAATAAGGCCCTTTGTACACACACGTTTTTCTTATTCGCCATGTGTTGGCAAGGTCGTCAGTGTTACATGGATCACTATGGAAGCTTGTTGACAGACACGTTTTTATCTACGGCGTGGTTTATACGCCGTACCGTAAGGAAATCGTGCCGTGTACGGTACAAAAAACCTTAGACGATCACAGCCGAACTATGCACTGCACTAAAGTGTATCTTTGAAAAATTGCATTTAGCTTATTTTGCTTACTCTATATATTTATAAATAGAGATGAAACGGATATCCGGTAGATAACCGGTATCCGGCCTAAATTTAATATCTGCCGGATACCGGATAATAAGCGAGTATCCGGCCGGATACCGGATAATAAGCGAGTATCCGGCCGGATACCGGATAAAAAAAACAATATAACACGTAGATGTACTTTAATCCACATCACAAACAAAAAAAAATGTAAGTAGGTACTCTTACTGCACTAAGGGTAAATAATGGTAAATGAATACCAATTTCTCTGCATTATGAGATAACAAACGGTTTTACTTGTCTTCATAGCCGCCAGCTTCAGATAAGTCTTCCTGTAAACGCTGCTGCATGGTACTGAAAGGTAAATTCTGGCAAACTTTGTTAAGTTCGGGTACCTATAGCTTAATCTTTTTAGAATATATAAAAACTTTGATTAAACTATAATAGCACGTTTTTAATAAACTCAATGATCGTGTTTGCAATCAATTCAACAAGTCAATGAAAAACTGGCTAACTTCGGCCATGGTCATGAACGAAAAGACCAGAATTCATCCGAGTCCGCCTGACCGTCCATGCGCCACCTACGCTAGGTCGCTCATTACGATGCGCCAATCGGCGATGTTCAGCCACCGGCTTCATGGTTGGCCGGATATCCAGTATCCGACGAAACAGCTATCCGTTTCATCTCTACTTATAAAGCCTTAAATAAAAATCCACTGCTGAATATGGGACTCGCAATGGTTTCTTGAATGAACAACCAAACAATAAATAATGGAAAAAACTCAAAATAATACCAACCTATTATATTATTGTCCCATTGCAGGGCAGTCTTCTGCAGAGAAGGACGAGCATTGATCACGCTTGCTCAAGATGGGTTGGCGATTTTAGACTTAACTACTAGCTGCGCCCCGCGGTTTCACCCGCAGAAGTCTCGATCCCGTGGGAATATCGGGATAAAAAGTATTCATGTGTTAATCCTGGTTATAAACTATCTGTGTACCAAATTTCATCCAAATCCGTTCAGCCGTTTGAGCGTGAAGAAGAGACACCTACACACACTCACAAACTTTCGCCTTTATAATATTAGTGTGATAAGTCCAGGTTTCCTCACGATCTTTCCTTTACCGATGCCAGTAACTTTCAAGATAAACTCGGAAATACATGAAAAAGTCACATTGGTACTTACCCGGATTTAAACCCAAAACGTGCATGTGAGGCGACGCCTTAACCAATGAGCCATCATGACATTTTTATTTTAAACCAAGGCTAACCGCACATACTAAGAAAATTATTAAAGAATCTCACCAAATAAGAAGCAAACTTCAGTAATGAAACCGATCAGGCACGAGGTACCTTCCAATTTGTATTTGAAGAGGAAGTCGAGAATGTTCACGATGAGCCCCAGCACGACAAACGCTAGGGTGTACCACACGTAAAGTTGTACTAGGATTGCACTCTCCTGTGAGTCAATAGAACACAGACTTATTAAATCTAGGTATACAACGTGTAACGTTAAATGCGCAAAACTTGAAAATAGTTTGATCAGAATAACGAGCAGAATCAATTAAACGACTTTTTAAAGGTCACATTTTTCAAAAAATCTTTATTAAAAACGTTGCCGTGTCTATTTATTAATAGGTCAAGCCAGCACATGCGCAAACCCGCCAAAATAGGTAAACAAACACAAATTGTTGTCGACCAATAAATTTTTTTTTCTCATACGCGGGATAATAATAGCTTTTATTTCAATGCAAATACGAATCTTACGAACTAAAACAGCACTTATAACCTTTACAATTTTTTAAAATGATTTTTGAATTAAAAATCAGTTGGGATGTCTGAGGTTTTGCGCATTTAACGTTACACATTGTATATACCTAGGGAGTTCGCCGCTTTATTTTCTCTGAAGCTGCGAAGAGTGAACATTTTGGAAGTTTATTTATCTCAATCCTATCTACAACCCTGAACGGTCGAAAACAATAGAGCAGTAATTATTAAACAGTTATCTATACTAGTAATATAATAATATATAAAATAGTAGGGGCTAATCTCCGGAACTTCTTCTTGTATTGGATAGCCCAATTCTCGATGAAGGTTATAGGCTATGTAACATCACTCTACGATCATTAAATCATTAGGAGCCGAGAAAAAAAAAATCAAAGAACACTAAGCAAAAACGAAGTAATAGCTCAGGCGGGCGATAGGATGCGACGCGGTGAGTCGGGGGCCGAAATTTCACACGGACGAAGTTAGTACACACGGCTACACATCAAGTTATACATTTCCAGTTTATGCTGATCTCCCATCGTATAGGATTTCCGTACAATGCGAGGTCAGCTTATACTGGAAATATATAGCTTAATGTGTAGCCGTGTGTAGGTACACTATAATATCAAAATTCCGATTTACTTTTTCGACACCCAGATTTGAAAGGGTGTTGCTTTTACGATATTCACAATTGCTGAGCAAGCGTTTGGTGCGGCTTCGTTTTCTGCAAAGATTTTTTAGGGTAGGTATATAGATAGTTTTGCGTTCAATTTAAATGTTGTAAACGTGTGAAATGACAACCTTCCTGTTACATCGGTACAGTATTTTTATCTGACGAAGCGACGCACGCTTTACTTGTGGTTACCAAGTGTACAAACACGCTGTGAATGTGTGTAAGCGCAGGAGTTCTCGGTTCCGTCCGAGACAATGGCGAAGTCAAAAATGTGTGCGAGTGTTTTATGTGCAGACGCTATTCGTCTTCACGCACTCATTCACAGCGTGTTTGTACACTTGGCTACAACAAGTAAAGCACGCGTCGCTTCGTGAGATATTCACTCCCAATTCTTGTCCAATTATTGAATCGGTGCCTAAAAAGTAGTTCACTTCAAAAATAATTTATGTAGGTATCCGTTTTTGACTGGTACTTACAACAATAGAAGCGAGCAATAACAGCAGGTTTGCCATTTGAAATAATGTGATTAGGAGCTGTTTCGCGCAGTCTACTTGTGCGCATAACAATGTCAAGTTTTCGGGACACTGGGTAGGGCTTCCATTCGTTGTTATCATGTCCAGGATACATGCTACCTGTGAAAAACATGATATTAGTCATTTAAGTACATATAAATAATGTTGTTACAAGTTTGAGGTAATTATTCGGTAGACAAAAAACTATAAAACCATATATCTTTCATAGGTATGTATGACCAAATAAAAAACCAAGACTAGCGCTATCAACAGTGAAGCCGGTTTCGTAAACATGTGTGCACTAAGTGAGGTGTAGTTTAATTGTAGTGTCATTGTAAATGGTTGTAAATGTGTGCGTGTGAGCGTGTATGCTCAGAGCGGAGGTGTCGTTTTGGCATGCTTCACTGTATTGTTCGCAGCGCTCTGTCTTGGATTTTATTTGGTCTGAGATGTATCAGTTTAGCAGTTATTTTACTCCCTTTACCAATGATTTCTCCTGTAGGTGGTCTATGGCTATATTAACATGGACCAGAGGGCTTAATTATGTTATAGGGCTCCGTGGAATGAGCGGTCAGAGCAATAATATGGTATACCAGTGATCACAGATTCGGGCTCGTGTTTGAAAAGCTTAAAATGATATTTATAGCAATATACATAGGTAGGTAACTAAGCCTTTTTTTTATTTATTTTTTTGGGTGGGAAATGATCAAATAACTTCTCCCGCTCTGGGTGGAGCGGGAGGGCGTGTCAGACTTTTACTGACTAAAACCTACCAGTGTTCCTTCGGTTGCCCTGTTGCCGGGGGCCACGATTTCCCTATCGGTTTTCTTCGAACCCCCGGCAGGCATTGGCCCTAGCGGACCCCGTCAATTCTGCTGACATCTCTTTGAGGCGCGCGTGGAACACAACGCGCCGTCGACCCGGGCTTGGTCCTTATCGGACGGCGAGCTACCCATTGCTCACCGTCCGCAAGCCCGCGCCTGCGGTGGCCGGAAATCGGCTCGCGATTCCCGCCCCGGGCGTCTCCTCCTGCGGCGGTTAGGGGCGTAAGAGCGCGAAATTTGCCTCTCCCTCACGCGTTCCGCCTCCTCCTTCGCGAGCATTACCGCTTCGCAGAAGGAGGTGACTACCTGCCATTTCCTCTCGCTCCGTACCATGGCTTGAACCAGGGCCGGACGCGAGAGATCACCGCCGCCGATCGCCTCTACGAGGACACAGCGTTGCTCCGCCCAAGCCGGGCAGACCTCCACCGTATGCTCCACCATGTCCTCAGGCCGATCCACACAATGGTGACACCCGGGTGTTTCCTCGCGCCTTATCCTGAACAGGAACCTCTCGAAGCAGCCTTGTCCGGTGAGGACCTGCGTCAGGCGGAAGGTGAGGACGCCGTGGCGCCTCTCAAGCCACTTCTCAAAGAGGGGTTTTATCGCCGCAATTGTGGCGTGCCCAAGGTAACTAAGCCTGTAATCATTATGTTCAATTTATTGTAAGAAATGAATTACGATAGTGTGTATTACTAGTGTATTGTATGTGTTGCTAGTGTAGGGTAATATATTATTTGTAAAATTCGTTGTGGGTTTCCCAAACTCGACAAAATTATCCTCATCAAAAGGCGAACGGTTTAGCCCACCATAGAAGAGCACCGAAGTGTGTGGAAAAGAGAACCTTTTGCCCTGCAGTGGGACAATCGAGGCCAGCCAAAAATATAGGAGCTGTACGAGTCATGTGACGCGCGCATTGCATCATAGATCAGGGGGCCTACCACCAGCTCATAAAGCAGTATTATTTTAACATTACTTCAGTGTGAGAAAAAAAAAGTGTGAGAAAGAGATAAAGCTTGCTTTTTCCAAAGGGAAAAACAAGCAGCTGCCCTCCTATGTGTCCCGTCTGAAAACTTTCAAGATGATCTCATTATCGACCAGAAGAGAAGTTATGGATGCCCTGTTTCTGTACAAACTCCTCAGAAAGCAAATAGACTGTCCACAGCTACTAAGTCTCATCAAATTTCGTGCCCCAACCCGCTGTCCTCGAAAACCCATCACTCCGCTCCACCCGCCCTTGCGTAAAACTGTCCTAGGTGCTAACTCACCTATACCGCGAATGTGCAAAATCATAAATAGCTGTAGTGACCTGATCGACGTACACCATGATAGCAAAGGGAAATTTTGTAAATTAATTATTGAATACCTACTACTCGACTAAGGCATAATTTGAATTATGCCTTACTATTTATTTTAAAACAACCAATATTATCAATTAATTGCAGTAATATAAATGTAAAAATATGATGTCCAAATATGTAGTGCATGTGGTGTTAGCCTTTAAGTAATTGTTGCACTTATAAATGTATATTGTGTACTTTTAATAGACATGAAATGTGTAAACAATTGTAGGTTAACCTATTAATAAATAAATAAATAAAATAATAAATAAAGCTCTAGGTACAGGACGTATAGCTCCATCTCTTTCTCCCACTGAAGTAATATTAAAATAATACTGCTTTTGAGCTGGTGGTAGGCCCCCTGCACTTTTCTGTCGCCGTTCACAAACTATAGTGTACATAGTCAGCTGTACCATTCACACAACATTCATATAGCATTAGTTACGTGGTAAAGTAGTTAAATATATTCAATAAACCATAATCTTTGGCTATCCGTGACTTATCATTCAAGCTAACATCCAAGGTGTGTGCGACCCATTCAGCAGCGCGTACAGAGGGGTATTCTTTTTACAAATTGATGAGAATTGTAAGTTTACGAACCAAACTGATAATAGATATGAGAGCAATCATGCTCCTTTGAGGAATAAAACAGCAACTGCCGTCTCCACACCGGGATATGACCGTCAGCGTCTCCATACAATAGTCACATATTAAATTCCATTATTATTTGATTATTGTTAATAATATTCCTCTGTTTATAAACTATAAAAGTATGAAACCACTATTTGACGAAGCGTATTATCTATGGTGACAATGACAGAAAAACAGAAGGAAATCTTGACACAGAAGTTTTCTTCAGCTTTGTTGTAATCTATGACTAACTTCTGACCGCGACTTCGTTCGCGTGGAAGTCGTAAGACACTACTAAAACTGTCCTCAGTCTACGTTTGTAGTTTTGGTCTCAACAGCCAAAATATGAGGATAGTCTGGGACTGGTGACGCGGGTGGCAAGCGACGTACAGTTGTCCGTGTGAGAAGCAGCTCGTCCTGAGGTCGACACGCAGCCTTCACTAGCAATTTCCCATTGCTGCCGAAGTTTTTAGTGAATTAATGAATGTCTGCGTTCCTGCATAAATACTATAATGGCAAAACACTGCTACACTAACTGATGCATTCTTCAAGATTGTTCCTGACGAACAGCTCCGGCTTCTCACCTTGTAAGAGCCACGAATAGCCATTAAGTTTCTCGAAACCGACCATAAAACATTATTTTTTTGCCTTCATTTATTAGATTATTTGGAATGGACATTTACTTATGCATCACCAGTCATAACGTTGATCATACAGTGTGATCTAAATATAAAAAAAGATAAAAAGATCTAAATATTTTTTTAATTGATACTTGGAATTAAAAAAAACTTTTAAACCAAATCATCTACCGTGATGAAACAAACTCCATAATGATTGGAAGTAATTAGGCGTCCTCATAAAATTAAAATTGTGAAAAAAAACTACCCTTAATTGAAAATAAACATGTTTTTTTTTAGCAAAAATCTGTATTTTTTTCATCATTTTTTACAATAATTGTAAAATTTATCAATAAGATGCCAAAGAGAAAAAATAATTAAAAAAAGTAAAAACATTTTTTTTTTTTTTCGGTCGATGAATTTAAGCATAGATTATCATTTCGATAAATGAACATTATACAGAATCACACTGTATATTAGACTAGCGATGTGATGAATGGTGGTGTACCTTTTGGCGGTTGCCATGTCATGCGATGGGATTGGTGCTGTTCTGGCTCCATATCCAACTACCTCTATATGCTAGCTAGACGCGGATCGGTAAGCACTATTTATTCCTATATGCCTCTAACATTAGTAATAAAAACAGTGCTTTACATTTCCAGTCTACATTATTAGATAGGTTTATATTTTTTAAATAAGCCGCAAAGGAAGTACTTTGCTAATGAACTCCACACCACACTAGGACGAGCCTGTCTCGTGGAGTCTTTGGTATTGCCATATGAAAATGGATGCCTTAGTTATAAAGTCACTAAATCCATTTTTATAAAGTTCAAAAAAAAATTTTTTTGTCCATAAGTTGGTCTCTTCCTTTTTAGGGTTCCGTACCAAAATGGTAAAAAGGAACCCTTATGGTGAGACTCAGTCTGTCTGTCCGTCTGTCTGTCACAGCTAGATATCTCAAGAACTACTAAAGGCTTGTGCAGACCAGCGCGACACGCGACGCGACACAAAGGCACCGCTCGTTGCGCGACGAGCGGTGCCTTCGTGTCGCGTCGCGTGTCGCGCTGGTCTGCACAAGCCTACTTGAAATTTGGAATAGTTCTAGATGACG
The DNA here is from genome assembly GCA_949152395.1 of Agrochola litura. Taxonomy (NCBI): domain Eukaryota; kingdom Metazoa; phylum Arthropoda; class Insecta; order Lepidoptera; family Noctuidae; genus Agrochola; species Agrochola litura. The sequence continues at coordinate 17,194,617 of OX424513.1, read as the reverse complement.
TTTGCCCAACTATTTTGCAAATAAGAGAGAAATAAAAATACATGTAGGTAATTTTTTTTGCAACAGTGACTGAACGGTTCTTAAAAATTCAAAGTGGGGCTTAGAGGGCATGTATTCAGGCAGGTATATCATATGAAAGAGCGCTATATGCACATTCTCAAACATTTTTCTTTTTTTACTTTTCTACTTTTGACGAAAAATGTAAAAAAAATAGAAAGAAAGAAGAAAGAAAGAAAATTGCGTTTATTGGCATTAAAACAGAAAAATACACCTTAAAACTATAAAAACAGAAAACAATGATTATAATGCCAAAAGGGCCTCAGCTCAGCATAATGTCAGATGGCAACACAAAGTGTACCACCTGACGTTGATTTTCAGCTGCAACCCACGAGTGTCATACGCTAGAATAATAATAAACGAAGTGTAAAAAATACCGTTCAAAATGCAAAATTCGGAGATAAGGGGGGCGCCCCTTATCTCCGAAGTTTGCATAGAGAAAAATCTGAAATTATTCTATGTGATAGAAGTTTATGTAAAGATTACAGGAAAAATAAAACGATGTCTCTAAATAACACAATTTTTTTAAATCATCAACAAAAATGACATTAGTTCCACTATCGGTCAAGAGATGGCGCTGACCTAAAAGTGCAATATTCTACACCGCAGTGTGCAGTATTAATATTCTCTGATGAATATAGGCCTTGCCGATGAAAATTTCAGATGGTACGGAACCCTCGGTGCGCGAGTCCGACTCGCTCTTGACCGGTTTTTTTAAATTAAATGTCAGTAAGTCGTTTTTTTCCAATTCCTTAAATCACAAAATCCTCTAAACTGAATTCAAAAAGTCACTAAATCCATCCAATTTAAGCAAAAAAACCCAAATTGATGTGACTTATCACATCAATTTGGGTATTTTTTGCTTAAATTGGATTGGAGTTTAAAAATGCATGGATTTAGTGACTTATCACTAAATCCATGCATTTTTAAACTGGTCACACAGGCGGTCGTTAATTTTCACAGTTTTGAATTACTAATTAGAAGATTCGAAGTAAGGTTTACTATTGTGTTAAAATTAACAGCTAATACTAATGATAAAAAGAAGCTTATAATTTTGTTATTGTTTGGTTGTTTGTTGTTTGGTCATTAGTGATAATATGTCCATAACTCTACTCTACTACTAATTTTGCGTTAAGTCCTGCGTGTTAAGTATTTATAATATTTATTTTATATTATAATAATAATTATATTTCTTTTTTAAGAACATCATATTAAAGCCTATCCGTTGAACTATTGTATAATTTTTTTATACGGCCATTTTCTTAAAACATTATTTTTTTGCACTTTAAATGATCTTATCTCAAAACAAGGAAAATGGATTTAGTGACTTTTGGAACTAAGGCATCCAAATACTAAATGGATTGTTCGGATTGTCGTTATACATTAGGTACACTGCTGCAAGGATTTTTTGGCGCTCGAATGACGTTGACAAGGGGGCGGGTTATGAGAAATGTATTGAAAAAACAAGATGGTGGTTGGTGTTAGTTCTGATTTTGGCCACGCGTCAAAAGAACGCGCTGCGTAGTGCTATACTTTAGTTAGGAAATTACCTACTTGAGTTTGTGTTGTCGCGTGGGGCTCGGTTGATACGATAACCATTATCTAAGTACTTATTCTCAATTGGTTACAATATTTATTTGTACGTGTGCAACTCGTGCAACTAAACAGTACATTATTTTTTACAATTTATCTTACTGCAGTTGGCCAATGAGGCGAATTGCTCAAAGAAGAGGACGTCCATTCGTAACGTTGTTTCTGCTTTTTTTTCATAAATGAAGTTCTTTTTTTTGACTTTTTCTACAATCTTCTGTCAAAACATGTTCATGGTGAATGCAAAAATGTCGCGAATTTTAAGTTTAATATATGTAACCGTGCTACTATTGGACAATGCCAGCGGAGAAGAAATAATAGGAGCAGGTAAGTTTTCAATTATTTAGTAAATATTATTCAAATAGTCAATACATACAAGACATAGTCCGAAGAATTGCTAAACTTAAGTGGCAATGGGCAGGGCACATTGCTCGCAGAACGAATGGCTGATGGGGTCGAAAGGCTCTGGAGTGGCGACCACGTACCGGAAGACGTAGCGTTGGAACGCCTTCCACAAGATCGACCGATGACCTTGTGAAGGCCGCAGGAATCCGCTGGATGCGGAAAGCACAGAATCGGTCGAAGTGGCGGTGCTTGGGGGAGGCTATGTCCAGCAGTGGACGTCTTTCGTCTGAAATGATGATGATGATGATGATTCAAATAGTCGTGTGAGGATTCTACATAGCTCTGGCCGTGGGCATCATAGAAGGTGTGAATGCATAGCTGTGTTTTCCAACCACCTAGCGATTATTATATCTAGGCACATTATATCTTCAATGACCATTTATTGTGAGACTTCGTTCAGCAGTGGGCGTTTACAAGCTGTCCCTACTTTTAAGAGTCACCTTCTTTCTCGTCTACCATAAATACCGCGCATTGAGTACCTAACAGATGGGTATCTTTTTCTGGAGAATAGTGGATTCCCATGTCTATTGTTTTGCTTACCCATTCCTTACATGTTCTCAAAGTCCAACTTGCTTTTGTGCTAACTGCCTCTCCTCGATAGTAAATATGCATAGTTGTTCCTGGCCCTATTTGCTGCTGCCCTATCCGTCTTATCTGATGGCCGTCTCACTCGGTCTGTTTTCTGCAATTCCATTAGGTTGTTAGTTAATTAAATATTACTCAATTTATAATTCCAGTTGAAGCTCCTGGCTTGATGGCTGACCAAGAGTTCGACCTCATCAACCCTGACATGGAAAAAATATTACAGAAACTAGAAGACCTGTCTAGTACTGCTAATAAACTAAACGAAGTCGACGCTGATGTTATAATGACGGAAGATCCAAGGAGCATCTATGATGAGATGATAAGCATAATCAATGATATCACAGAGGCTGTAAAAAATTCCAACAACGCGTACAAGTTCTTAAAAGCTAATGGTTTGGACAGAATCGTCCAGCAGAATCTAAGAATAGATAACGATAAGCTCAAAACTCACATACTCATACTTCTTAAAGTCCTATTTGATGTTGCACCGACAACAACCACCGCGGTCATACCCATAACTATAGTCGATAGAGTTCTAGATATTTTCGAGAGAGATAATCTAGCTTTAAAGGCTCATTCTTTAGATGTTATGTATGTTTGGCTGCCTGGTAATCCGAAGGTGCAAGCTAGAGTGATGAAAATGAAAGGCTTAGAACCATTCTATGATCAAGTAGCAAAACTAGAAACGTCGGTGATAAAGACTCTTTTAGATCTATTCAATACAATACTAAAGGAGCATATTGACGCAAGGAACGAAGTGCAGAGGACTATCGTCGATAATGACCAACTGAAGTTCTACAAAAGAATAGGTTTACTCGAACACATGGCTACTCCAGTAGTCTGTAATGGCCTGCTGAACATATTTAGGAAGACCTGGTCTTACAGCACGAATGAAAATAACATTCTTATAACAGTTTTCGAAATGCTGAAGAATGTTAAAAAGTTTTGTTTGATGAATTACCGCGGGAAGGATGACGCTAAGAAACTGTTCATTGCGATACAGAAATTTATTAAAGAGCCTGACAATTTTGAGTACTTCGAGTCAAACAGGTTGAATATGACCGAGATCTCGCAAGTGATTGATGAGTACGTCGAAAAATTGAAGTATTCTGTTAAAGATGAAATGTAAGGTTTATTTGTGCTTATAATTTGTTAATACAGTCATAAATATGTCATAAAAAGCTTGTTTGTTTATATTTTTCTGAACTTCCTGCAACTCATCTTAAAATTAATAAAATAGAACCAGTACCTTAGTTGCGTAATACATGACCAATCACAATTTGTTTCGATTTGAAACAGATTGCCAATCCATTGCTTCATAAGTTGGAAAAAAAATCTGCTCAACAACGTAATGTTGAAAAATTGAAATTAGTGAATTGTTTTTTATTTTCTCTTATACGGTTACACACGTTGTCTACATCTCTTTTTGTATACTTTCCTATCGCAGGTATGCTGGAAGAGATTTCTTTAGAAATAAGCATTGCCTTTGTACGTATTTTTCTGTTCCTTTCTTCTTGTCTGTTTATATGTGTGTGCATAAATGGTTAAATAAATAAATAAATAAATAACGCAATGAATATTGTTGAACTAAACAAATTAGTCATAATCATTTACGAAAATAAGTTAAGGTAAACGTACCAATGCTCGTCGGGTTTTGAAATTCACTGAATAAAGAGCTGCTGTGTGAAAAGTATAATTTCATTTAGAATGAAACTTTTTGCATGACTAAATAGGAAATGTATCCATTATTCTAAGTAGTTCATTTACATAATTATGAGTGCTAATAAATAATTAAGCAAATGTAAAAAACCGGCCAAGTGCGTGTCGGATCACACACAATGAAGGGTTCCGTAGTTAGGATGAATTTATCCCAAAAACAAACTTAGCTTTGTAGTTGAAAAACATTTTCTCCCATACGGAATGTATGGGAAAACATGTTTTTGCAACTGCAAATATAAGTTGGTCGATTATTACTCGTTAACTTGTAGAGCCTACTTAGCTGTGATAGTTTTCCTTTTAATTTCGTTATATAAAATACTGCTGTGATTTTTTCACACATCCAAAACCAACCATTTAGCTGGTAGTGGACACACTTGACTCTAACAAAAATGAGCACTTAAGCTTAATATTTAGCAAACGGATTCCTGAATCCAAAAATAGTTTTGACCACTTTGTTGGCGTAATTAATATGTATACCTATGCCAAATTACAGCTTTCTAGTACTAAGAGTCTTGGAGCTAGACCGCAGACGGACACGTCGAAACTATAAGGGTTCCTTGTTTACTACGGAACCCTAAAAAAGGGCGATTTGTACCAATAGTCGTCAGATTTATACTATTACTCATCAAAAAGACCCAGTAGTCGTCAATGTCTGATGCTAATTTGAACTCTCGGGTCTTGAACATAAACATCAAAAAAATTGTGATTGTTTTTGATATTAGTGGCAAATCTAAGAAATAAAGGTGGTTAGAAGACCAAATCCCAAGAAATGGCTAAAACTGTTAGCAGAGCAGATAGGTAATAAAAACAGCAAGTTCTAATGTGTGTTTAAAAAATTAAGAGATCAGAATCACAGAATCAGATTTATTTCAGTAAATTTTGACGTGAAAACGTGTTTTCGCTCAGTGTACAGGTGGTAAATCAAAATTCAATATTTCTGACCGTCAAAAACATATAAGATTTGAATCGCTAATAACTACGAGAATTTGAATACTAGAATAATGGTTGAGCATTCAAAAGATAGGTTATATTTGTAAAAATTTTGGGGCAAGATGTAATTTGCCTATGGCGTCACATCGTGAATGCTCGCTACCCTCTATTTTAACTATGTGTCGCAATTCCAATTCAAGTAGCGCAAAAACATGTTTAGTCAGAACGATGATTCTAGTGCCATTGTCAATATTTGAAAAAGCACTACCACTTCAAGAGAAACAACAGAAATCTTGACCAAAATAGGGTTAAAGATGTATTTGAAGTTGACAATATCAAAATGATATTTCAGATGTCGTTTTATATCGGCCGTAAATCTAGCCAGAAATGAAAAAAGTCTCAAAGTAAGCGTGCATCATAAGGAACGCAATGAGCCTCAAAAGTTTAGTGACAAATAAAATAGCATCGGCAGTATCAGAAACCGAAAGAAAATCTGCCGCAAGGAGCAAAAAAGTTCAAGGTGTCTTCTCATATCGAGTTATTTATTAGGAATGTCCAGGGTCGAGCAAATACAATGACTATACGGCACTATTGAAATCAGTAGGATTTTTTTTAAAGACTAATGTAAAAAAGATTTCGCCTCATATCGTCTGTTTTGCTCAATAAGCCTAAAAAATCTAGTTGTGAGCGAATATAAAAGCTAGGGTAATACCTGAAAAGTCATTGACAATCGTCTTTTTATTAATAGGTGGCGCCGTGTCATCGTGTAAGTATGCGTGAAGATTAGGAGGTTTCAGCGGCAGAAGCCTAAGTAAGAAGACACCTCTTTTTTTTTGGGTGGGAATTTATCAAATAACTTCTCCCTCTCTGGGTGGAGCGGGAGGGCGTGTCAGACTCTTACTGACTAAAACCCACCTTGTTCCTTTAGTTGCCTGTGTGTTGTCAGGGGGCCACGGTACCCTATCGGACTTTCCCGCGACCCCGGCAGGCATCGGCCCTAGCGGACCCTGTCAGTTATGTTGATATCTTTGGAGGCGCGCGTGGAACACAATGCGCCATCGACCCAAGCCTGGTCCTTTTTGGACGGCGAGCTACCCATTGCTCACCATCCGCAAGCTGATACGGTGGTTACGGACGTCTACGGTGACCGGAAATCGGCCTGGGATTCCCAACGCCCAAGGCGTCTCCTGCGGCAACTTGTGAGGGCGCGAAATATGCCTCTCCCTCACGCGTTCCGTCTCCTTTTTCGCGAGCATTACTACTGTGCAGAAGGAGGTGACGGCTTCCCTTGCCCTCTCGCGCCGTACCATGGCCTGGACCAGGGCCGAACACGAAAGATCACCGCCACCAATTTAAAAAAAAAAACCACGAGAACACGGCGGTGCTCCGCCCAAGCGGGGCAGACCTCCACCGTATGCTCCACCGTATCCACCGGGCGATTCACACAACGGTGACACCCGAGTGTTTCCTCCCACCTTATCAGGAACAGGAACCCCCCGAAGTAACCGTGTCCGGTGAGGACCTGCGTCATTCGAAAGGTGAGGATGCCGTAGCGCCTCTCTAGCCACTCTTCAAAAGGGGACTTATCACCTCAATTGTGGCGTGCTCAGCACTGGATTGTGACAATCGCACTCTCCATATCGCCAAGAGATGCCGCCGGAGTTCTGTCCGCTGTGCCTTGATTTCTTGCGGCAGCGGAGTTACGCCCCGGCATCGGCCTCCCCGCGCCACTCCCATATGTGCGCGAGGAATTTTGACTCCATATCCCATGGCGGCAATCCGGCAAGGAGGCTCGCCGCGTCACCGAATACCGTGCAGTATCTTAGGACCAGCCGGATGGCTATGAACCTTTGGGACGACTTCAATGGCGGGCTGACCGCCGCCTCAAAGAACGGGCCCACACCAGTGCCACGTAAAGGGTCATGGACCGCACGACCCCCGTGTAGAGCATCCGGCAGGAGGCGTTTGGACCCCCCCCCCAGATTGGGCAGGAGCCGCTTCAAGTCAGTCCCGGCCTGCTCCAGTCTGGGAGCCAAATGTCGGAAATGCTCCACGAAGTTCCACTAGCTGGCGAGGACGAGTCTCAAGTACTTCATGGTCGACGCAACACCGATGTGAACTCCTACTGTTATTTGGGAACCCGACGATGGCGCTTTCCGAGAATCATGAAAACATATGGCCTCGGACTTGTACAGGGCCACCTCGAGTCCGAATTGCCGGATCCTGTCGACAATTGTCGCAACCCCGTGTGCCGCTAGTTCGGCCGCCACCTGGTGCGACCTGCACTGCGCCAGGACCATCGCGTCGTCAGCTTAGCCACGCTGACGCTGCTAAAGAAGACACCTCTAGATAAGGGTTTTATTGGAACTGTAACATCCGCACTCGATCTGAGTGAGTGAAGCGAGCATACCGCGGCAGTTACTGGTGGAAAGCGAACTCTATCACAAGAAAAGCGTGAGCACAGTTTCGTGCCGAGTGAGCGAAGCGAGCCCAATGACGCTACGACTGAGCAGAGCGCGTTTACTCAAGCAATGAGCGAGCGAAGCCAAAACAGCTTAAGAGAAACCTAGTATTGTTGTCAAATGTAGTCCAAACCTTATAATATGTTTGTGCAAGAGAGTTAACAACTATATAACGGTCCCGATAATAGTTATTATTCGCATTTTGTGTCATTAAACACAAAAATATCTACATATGGCGAGTTTAGAAGCAACTATTAAGGTTGTACTAGTAATCGTCACAATTGTACTTAAAATGACGAGTTCTGGGTCAAGTAGTAATTTTAATGTACCAATAAATGTCACATTCGAAAAAAAATACATATAAGATAAAAGTGTTCCAAACAAGTTATACCTATCGTTAGGTAATTAACTCAATTAATTCATGAAACAATCGGATTTACCATAGACCCCACAGAAATTTCACAAATCAAACCATAAAATTACGTGCCGAGTTTCACATTTGAGCAGCTAAACTTGCAAAAAAATTAAATTTTTGTGAGACACATCTTTCAAGTAAAATATTTCAGACCCCATTACAGTTAAAACTCAGGGTTGTTATTTTAATTGTGCAATATGTTATCTTAAATAAAAATCGGCCAGTTTAAATGTTGAGTAGAAAAAGATATTGATGTTTTTAGACAATTTGACGAATTCTGGGTCACTGTCGATTTCACCCGCGTTTACCTTACGCAATTAGGGTACTGAACTCCTTAATTAAACCACATCTCCAAAACACAACACCACTCAGAGTCCTGCTCACCCCAAATCGTAGCTCAATATAAAGTCCAACCCCACGTGTGGTCTAACCGCAAGTACCATGACACTTTCAGCACTATTGTACCGTCCCTACACGTAGGGGACGAGACGTACGCGCAACAATGGCGACCGGAGTTGAAAGAGATACGTCCTACGATTGTTGGCGCGAAATTTATAGCCCTTCATGTTGATAGGATGTTTTATTTAATTCATTTAATGGGCTTTGGTGAGTTATCCCTAATATTATAAAGGGAAAATGTGTTATAAAAGTTCGTAAGTTACGTTCGCTTATGCAGTTCTTGCAGAGTACCTTTGTTATTTTTCTTGAGTTCTGTTCCTCATGGATGACATTGCAGACTTTTTTTTTATATCAGCTCACAGCTGTGAGGGGCTTGTGGCTAAGTAATAAAAAAAAAATAGTAGATCCTAGCTCGAGAGATACCAACCAAGTTCGGATTGAGATATGCTGAATGGAGAATCTTCAAAATCATATTTAAATTTCGACAGCTTCAGGAAAGGTCAAATAGATTGAACGAGGATCTTCAATTGATGAACCATTAACATTCACGCAATTATAAAACCAATTTTATTTTAAACCAAATAGGACGCGTCTATTTCGAATACTAGCGAAATAACAATGCGATCTATACGCAAGTTGTGCCATCATTACCACAATGACAAATCACGCGCCATGGGTGGCCGCCATGACAGTTTGTTGCGTTTTCCCGCGCTTCCGTTTGAGCGGGAAGTTGTCATTAGCAATATTTTTTATTATTACTTTTGTGGTTGGGTACAGAATAATTTGGATTTGATTTATCGCATCGCAAATAATTCTGTGCAGGTATTTCGTATTGACTTATTTCCTTGTTATTATTCAACAGTACCTACCTTAAGCGAAAGTTCATGAATGCTTTCCAACTTTAAAATCATCAAAGGTTTTTTAACATCTCCGTTGAGACTTGTGACTGTTGAAGAACACACAAATACATACCCTCTTTCTGATGCAGTCGGTTAAAACAACAGCCCTCCATAAAATATTGCGTGGGAGTCTCAAAAAGGTGTCACAAGTGTCAAAATTTACACTCACAGTCGACAAAACAAACTCAAAAATCGAATCGAATCGATCATCGTATTTAAAAAAGGCATCCATTCATGACCCGTCAAATTCATAGAGGTAACCATAGTGCAACCTGATGGATTCCGGAGCGAATTTGCGCAAAAGTCAAGTACTTCGTGGGAATAACAAACTTTTACTTTTTTTGCACAAAAATGTATGAATGAGCATTGTAGTGTAATGGACGCGGTAAATAATCCTATTTGTATTGTTGGTGCAATCTTTAGCGAATTGTAGGAGTAGTGTAGGGTGACCGTAAGTTGAAACCTTGATTTTTTTGATGACCAGTAAGTAGGTAGTAACATCATCAGTAGCCCCGATTTCCCTTATTTTGAACTTAGCTTGCATGACACATAATTAATGATATTACTACATAATTATTATAAAACACAGCTCCCCCCCGCCGCGTCTGCCTGGCTGTCTGAACGAACTCGAAAACTATCTCAAACGGATTTTCATACGGTTTTCACCAATGGACGGAGTGATTAATGAGGAAGGTGTTGTATAATTCATAAGGGTTTTTTGTAAATTAGCTGAAATATGACGATGATTATTGAAGATGTCGGAAGAATCATGCCGACTGGGAGCTTGGCGTGGTTTTACTGGCGTGCTCCGCTTAAACCAATAGTTATTGTTGTATATTAACACAGCCGCGGGTAAAAGCTAGTTTAATTAATATTCTATTTATTTTGTCAACGGATTATTTGAGAAGGTTAGGTGAGTTGTAGCTATGCAGCAGTAGCCCACGATTAGACTTCGGCACAAAAAATATATTTTCTTTCAAAACTTTCCTATTAACTTCTTCTTCTTTACTCTCCCCTTTTCCCATTATTTCTTCACTTTTCTGCACCAAGACAATCTGGTTACGAGTATTTTCTTACGCCTCTATTTTTAACCGACTTCCAAAAAGGAGGAGGTTATATGTTCGTCGCGTATGTTTGTTTTTTTTTTTATGTATGTCCACCGATTTCTCCGTCAATTGTAGACCGATTTTGAAAATAATTTTTTTGTTTGAAAGGGTATGCTCTTGAGGTGGTCCCATATAAATTTTATTAACTTTGCTTTGATAGTTTTTGAGTTACCTTCAATAATACGTACTTTTTCCCACTTAGTATGTGGATGATATGATAAGTTCCTGTCACTGTTATTTACATAGCAGGTAGTGGTTTTCGAATTTGTGTGGGGTAGGTACCACAACTAAAAAGTGAAAAATAAAAACTTTTTACAAAAAAAAAAAACAACCGACTTCCAAAAAACACTACAAAGTGAAAAATAACTTTAATTTCGGAAGTCGGTGACAAAAAACGAAAATTCTAAACCACAGACACCGACATCCGAAATTAAAGTTTTTTTTACTAAAACTCCTCCATCAGATTTAATTATTTCTTAAATCTTCGTCTTTTCTATTCCGGACTGTCCTAACCTGACCCAACTTCATGGCCCCAATCCAGGGGTATTAGCTACTTACTTCAGGTAGCAATAGCCGTACTAAAAAGTTTATTCTGTAGGCGTGACACGGCCCAAAGGTCCACCTGACCGATATTCCCATGGACCGTACTATTGTACTGTAGCCAGTGTAAGACTAATTTATTGCGCTGGGTAAAGAGTCAATTATCCACAATTATCCCTTTGAAATAGTTTATTAGTTTCTGTGTGAAAGAAAATAGATTTTATTTTTCTACTGAGATATGTATGCGAATTAAATCATTATTACAGTTTTCGTGCATAGCAATATGAGATATATGTTGTGATATTCTTGTCAGCTTTTTAATAATGCAAGAGGTGTTTATTAAACTCACGACCTTTAACTAATAATTATGTCTAAGCCTAAAGCGTTGCGATATTTAGTTAAGAATATTATAGTTTTGTAGTTTTTCTTTAATTTAATTTATATTTAGTGACTAGTGAGTATATAAATTTATATGTAGACTTAACTATCGCATTAGGGCAACCTGTAAAGATAGGTTTAAGGTGTTGTAAAATAAATAAATAAATAAATTATTACGATTCCCGATATTTTAGTGAGATTATTTAGATATATATTTTAGTAAGTAAGTTTATTTAGTAATATTTTAATAAGTTTATTTATTCATATTTTAGTAAGTTTATTTAGTGATATTTTAGTAAGTTTATTTACTTAATAATATTTTAGTAGGTAAGTAGCTTATGGCTCCGCTGCTTAATTTATTATTCCGTCTCAAGTTAAATTTTATTTCGCTACGGTCCATCCAACAAAAAAGTTGTTTTTTCCGTATAATAAATTAACCTTTTCTTAGATATTTTGCATGGCAGGGTTTAATCGGTAACTCCCTCATTTGTCGAATAAAACTCACGATGAAGTATAACAAAACCAATTCATTCACAAACAAAAAATGTTTACACAAATTCTATCATTAATTTCCTAAGCTTTGTCACGAAGGTTTCATTCAGGCTGTATCAAATACCACCTGTGCCTAAAAAAAGTAATATCGATTTTTTACTCTAGCAACACACACTGACCGTAAACGGCCAATAAATTATCTATTCAGCGAATTTGTTCGGATTGTAGGCGGGTTGTTATAAATAACTTGGGATTCCTTCTGTTTGTCGAAAGAATTAAAAAGATTATGCTCTATGGTTAAAAAGTAGGGTCACACCTACGCTGGCGATGTTGGCCAGTTTTTTGGACGTGGGAACTATCGAAATATTAATAAAAGGTCGCGAAATAATATCTACACGGGTTAGGGATACCATTGAATGGATATTTTTTTATCATCGTTGTCTAATTTATCTTGAAATTATTACAAGGTTATAAGACTTCTTATTTTTCTATTTCTACACTAAAAGCCCATCGAACAGTAATTTCAAAGCTTGGTTCCTTTTGCTTCACAACTTATCTTTAGTCAATTGCTCCAATTACAATAACGGAAGTCAAAATTCAACAAAAGAACTCACGCAGCGCGCAATGACAACACTTCATTCTTCCAATTAAATCAGTGTGCCCAGTGTAAAAATATCTCAATTTCTTGTTAAGTATCCTGCTGGGTAAACGGACGTCCTAAGTATGTCTTTTAATATTATTTAGGGACTATTTGGAGCAAATGTAAGTGAACGTGGGAAACTAGCTAATTTGTCTGTTACTTTGACGCGAAATGGGCTGCAATCGTCAATTTATTGCGTGTTTATTGTGCATTCGATATTTGTTAATAAAACCATATTTAGTATCTATAAGATTAAATATTTTTTAGAACTGCGTTTAGTAAAATTTTATTTGATTACAGTGTCTTTAGCTGAATAGTTTGTCAATTACAAAAGTTGGCCTTTACGACAGATGCAAGAACTAATGTACTTTTCACTAGGTTGCACGATTACCTGTTACATTACACTTGTCCCTTATCCTCGTGGCCAAAAGCAGCGATCAATCATCGACATAGCGAAATAAACCCTGATCAACCCTTTACTTACTAGTTTAAATTTTATTGATTGACAAATTGAGATGAATCAGTAGTGTATTGTGGCAACCCCGGTTGCTCTAAGATCCATCGATGTAGGTATACTGACAGACTATAAAACTATTCTCACAAGTGAGTTTTTAAATACTGACATAGAAATCTATGTATTTCAAAACAGACTTTAATTCGATAACTGGTTGTTGAGCTGAGCACTTTTAGCAACGAACGCTCTATTTAAAAGATTCTTCTCATTATAACTATGCTGAAAATATATAAATATATAGTCATTAACGCTAGGGCTTGTAACTTAGCCATATGTGTAGTCTTCTCAGCAGTTTCTCTTCTTCTTCTCTCTCTTCAGGTCCACTCAAATCTGTGTGGTTCTTTCCTTAAAAGACCATTTCAGACACTAATCTACATGGTCCTCATATGGCCTGACCAAGATTATTTCTGGACTTTAAAAGAGACTGCGACCTCTGAGTTTGTTTCAGCCTTTCTTCTCAGAGTAGTCAGATAGGAAACGCCGAACTCATCTAGCTTATCTTTTTAATATGACGTGTAAAAGTGATTCCGATGTCCTATTTACAGAATACTTAAACAATTTCATTTCATAATTTCAAATTAATTTTTCGGTAGTTTTGCTATATATATTCAAAAGCAATATAACTCAAACCTTCCTTTGGCAGCAATGATTACATATCGAGTATTTCTCGAAAATCTTTTATCGGCCCAAGTGTGCATCTTTTTTTCTTTCTTTGACGCAAAAGTCAAAATATTTGGAGAATAACAAATTATATTACAGTAGGTATGTCCATTCATGTATTCTTATAACCGGAAGTCCGTACTCTATCGCTCGAATATTTTACTTGCACAAGTATTTTTTTTTTTTAATCGTTACGATTTGTATGAATTGGGTGATGAATCGATTTTATAATACTTTTGAAGGCGATTCGAAGTTCTTTTGCTTTATATTTGTGTTTCTAGAGGCTCGATTGTGATTGTGAAATATTTTTGTGCCGTGTCCCGATAAGTTTTTGCTGGCTTTATTACATCTTTCTTAACTTACCTACCTACGTAACTGTTATAAAACGCAACGTCTTTACGATATGAGACGGCAGTATCTATTTTTATTTTGTTTTATAGTGTAAATAATATTTTTACCATAACCTGCCAATTTTAGTTAGGTTCTTTTTCTATCTGCGAGGTTTTGCAGAGCTGTGAACGATTGCAGTGATCGGATCGATCTGCATTTTGATAGTTTAGGCAAATTGAAAGCCAGCTTTTATAAGTATCTCCCCGAAAATTAAGTTTCTTAGCCGTGCGTTATCTCGCTGGGTGGTATTTAGGCTACTTATTTTTTGTATTACCAACTTTAGTTTATTTTGCTTTGCTTTGTTTTAATTTAGTTTAATTAACTTATTAAGTTCTATTTAGTGCAACTCTATAAATAGTATTATAGTATTTTATTCATATTTTTTTTTTTGTAAGTTCAACATTTTGTGTGCATGCTGAGTTTACCTACTTATAAGTGATTGTTACACTTTATTTTGATTTGTTGCTTCTGTTTTCATTTTCTTGTACCAGTATATACAATTGTTGGTGAACCAAATAAAATAAATAAATAAATCTTTTATCGTGGTTGTTTTATGTTATTGGAAAATCTATACATAATTAATTATAATAAAATGAGTTCTTCCAGTGACGAAAATGAGATACTAACTTCGGAATCATTTCGTTCTAAAGCAGCAATTCAATCAATCTGCCTAGCCTTTTCCCAACTATGTTGGGGTCGGCTTCCAGTCTAACCAGATGCAGCTGAATACCGCTATTTTATATGGAGCAAATGCCTGTCTAACTTCCACAACTCAGTAACTGAGTATTAGGATACCCCTTGGTAAGACTGGTTGTCAGACTTTCGTGTTTCTGACGACCCGTAACGACTGTTAAAGATCCACGAATGACAGCTGGGACCAACGACTAAATACGTTTTTCGAGGCGCGGAGGAGTCTCAGTATGTAAAGATGGTCACCCATCCACGGACCAACCCCGACAAGCGTAGCTTAACCTGATGGATCGACCCGTGCGGTTGTTATTACTTAGCCACGAGATCCTCTAAAGCAGCAATTATAGTAGATAATTTTGTCGTTGCCAAAAATGTGATTATAAAATACCTACTACTTATTTATTTATTATTTCGCAGTCAATGGTAAAAAGCAGAGTACACAACTCGTGAAAAAAAAATTTACTCGGTCCTTGTATCCCTCGCTCCGCTCAGGATTCTAATCTAGAATCAATCGCTACGCTCGTGATTCTACTCTAGAATCCTTCGCTGCTCACGGGATCCAACTTAGTCCCTCGAATTAAATTCCCTTTTTTTTCACTTGTTGTATAATCTACTATTAACTTCTACTTTATGATTTTTCACCTAGTAGATAATACGAAAATACTGTATTTACCTATAAGTACCTGGTCGACCGAGCTCTGCTCGGGTGAAAATAGATAAACCATATCGTCCAGGTATTCCAACGTTGTATCACATTCCCGAGGCTGTGAAAATAGAAAATACCCCAGGTATGAGATCTAGCTAGATCGATTTTTCACCCCGTATTATATTGCAACTTTCATCGAAATTGTTAGAGCCGTTTTCGAGAACGTGATTACAAATATTTTAAATAAATATACAGTACCTGGGCGACCGAGTACTGGTGAAAATAGAGAATACTCATTTAATAGTATAGGAAAGTACATACTAATTCGATAGTAGGTACTTACTAATTCCATGCTGCCATGTCATTATTCTAAGGTAGCCATCTTGTTCTAAACTGTGGGCGACCGAACTCTGCTCGGGTGAAAATGAATTTTCTCAGATATGAGACCTAGCTAGATCGATTTTTCGTCCCGAAAAACCCTTATATTGCAACTTTCATCGAAATCGTTAGAGCCATTTTCGAGAACGTGATTACAAATGTATATATATGTCGGAGACGGGTCTGTGACTCTTTCGTTATTTTTTAACTACTGTGGGCGTAGTGTGGGTAGTGTTGGTTAATGCGCAATAGAAAAACCGTTTGCAGTTCAGATCACATAATAATTTACTATCAAATTAATAACAATGGCTAAATTATACACACACTGGGTGCGACGGCGTTTATTATAATCACAAATTAACACAATGATCCCAAATTACAATTAACACTATAACTGAGCACACGAATCGAGAACAGTTCCGCGACGTCTTAACTCCAATGCTATCCGAGACTGAATCCCCTCCTCGCCGTGGCCTTAAAACATCACGACTCTGTAGAAGCGCGCGCTTTAGGTGTGGGTAGATCACGTTCTCTCGCCAGCGGCGCGCTTGCGATTCGTTTCGTGTTCGTACTAATGACCGGGTCCGACATATATATATACAAATATTGCTCATTTAAGGCGAAAGCGTCAGGGTAGCCCGCGAAATTCAATTTTTTTATGTTTTTTGCAATTTTCAGGTTAGTATCATGTTGTATGTTGATCTAAATATGATTCGCGGTCGTAACAAATATGGTTTTACTCAATTATAATCATTACAATCAGCAATAGTGATTAAGAAGAAGATAAAGGTGTCAAATGTCATGATTTCATGAAATCATGACATTTGATACCTTTGCTAACTTATGGAGTTGTATTGCTGATTGTAATGATTATAATTGAGTAAAGCCATATTTGTTACGACCGCGTATCATATTTTAATCAATATAAAACCTGACACTGACCTGCAAAATGCAAAAAACGTAAGAAAATTTGAATTTCGCGGGCTACCCTGACGCTTCCCCCTTAATAGTATAGGATAGGATTGTTTGTTACATTTAGACATTTAGTTCTTTATTTTCTGTTGCTTCCTGTAATGTCTAAAGTGTTGGTATAGTAACGTTGGTAGATCTAAATAAATAAATAAATGTAATAGAATGGTAGCCGGAGAAAATGGATTGTGGCCGGTTTTTCAAATGGGCTGAAAATCGTTTTTCAAACGAAGGATCTATCACCATATTTTTTTCTTTCTCTGGAGGCTTATTAACTACTACTCATAACCTCATTCATCTATACTATCTTCTATAATATAAAAATGAATCGCAAAATATGTTGGTAAGCGGTAGGTAGGGTAGTTAGGGTAGGTAGGGTAGGTAGGGTAGGTAGGGTAGGTAGGGTAGGTAGGGTAGGTAGGGTAGGTAGGGTAGGTAGGGTAGGTAGGGTAGGTAGGGTAGGTAGGGTAGGTAGGGTAGGTAGGGTAGGTAGGGTAGGTAGGGTAGGTAGGGTAGGTAGGGTAGGTAGGGTAGGTAGGGTAGGTAGGGTAGGTAGGGTAGGTAGGGTAGGTAGGGTAGGTAGGGTAGGTAGGGTAGGTAGGGTAGGTAGGGTAGGTAGGGTAGGTAGGGTAGGTAGGGTAGGTAGGGTAGGTAGGGTAGGTAGGGTAGGTAGGGTAGGTAGGGTAGGTAGGGTAGGTAGGGTAGGTAGGGTAGGTAGGGTAGGTAGGGTAGGTAGGGTAGGTAGGGTAGGTAGGGTAGGTAGGGTAGGTAGGGTAGGTAGGGTAGGTAGGGTAGGTAGGGTAGGTAGGGTAGGTAGGGTAGGTAGGGTAGGTAGGGTAGGTAGGGTAGGTAGGGTAGGTAGGGTAGGTAGGGTAGGTAGGGTAGGTAGGGTAGGTAGGGTAGGTAGGGTAGGTAGGGTAGGTAGGGTAGGTAGGGTAGGTAGGGTAGGTAGGGTAGGTAGGGTAGGTAGGGTAGGTAGGGTAGGTAGGGTAGGTAGGGTAGGTAATAAATGATAAAGATGGTGCACCCCAAGCATTTATAAGGCAAAACAACGTTTGCAGGGTCAGCTAGTAATAACATAATATTAGAGGAAAGATTTGTATTTTTGTATGTAACGAATAAACTTAAAAACTACTGGACCGATTTGAAAAATTCTTTCAGCAATGGATAGCTACATTATCAGCGAGTAACATAGGCTATATTTTATTCCCGTACTCCCACGGGAACGGGAACTACGCGGGTGAAACCGCGTGACGTCCGCTAGTAGTGTGTAAGTAAAAGCGCAATAAAAGCGAAAAATAAATTATTCGCCTCGTTTGGACGACCGCGACCCTGCTTGACACCGATTCGGTCGTACTGAGTTTCCGATCGCCGCCGAAGTGACCGAAGTTTGGTGATACGTGATAGGCTCAAGCCTTCCGCGTCGATAAGTGTGGTCATTCCCTAAATCATCTCAATTCAAGATTAAGTAAGAGGCAGTGAACAGTTTGCCTAATATCAATGTTTTATGTAGGGAACTCCGGGTTTTTGTTCTTCAAGAGTAAATGAAAGTTTTTCTGAAAAGTGCGGTGCCTTATAAAGTTCGTGAAACCTCTCAGGTCAGGAAAGCTACTTTTAGAAGCGCTACTGCTGAGCATGAGGTCCTGGGTTTGATTCCCGGGTCGGGCACAGTGTTATTGCATGGGTTTTTATATCTGGAATTTCTCAGTAGCAGCCAGCAGTCTGGATTTGTGCCCGGTTGATGGCAATAGGCTCGCCCCCTATTACATGGGACTTAAACATAACTGGCGAAATGTGGGTGTACCTGCTAGAGGTACACCTCTGCCCAACCCTTTGGGGAAACAAGGCGTGATGTTATGTTATGTTATGTAGGAAAGCTATTTTAAGCCATTTTTTTTTCATAATTTTATAAACTTGTTTCTTAAATGGCTGTGTGTAATAAAGGTACCACATAAGTATTCTGAAAACTAAAAAACTTAACAAGCGAGGGTAAGAAAAACAATTAATTTAAGTAAAATTCGAAAAATATATTTATTTATATGTCTTACAACTACATATTATATTCACAACCATTTTACACATTCTAATTGACTGGAAGTCGTGGAAAATAATTATTATGTACAAACTGTATTTATTTACTAGTAATATTTACCACTAAAATATATTTCTTTATAAACTTTTTATTATTTACAACTTTCAAATATATAAGTATCTACACTAAATCCTGCATCACATCGTATTAAAACATAGGTTTATTTATTAAAATAAAAGTTCGAACTGCTGTAAAACACGTCATGAATTTCAAAGAATACATTTTCTTAATTACAGAATGGAGACAAATCAATTTTCTTTTTAACAGTTCCAGATTTTAAAACCTAATCACAGAAAACTTCATCATAAACTTTCAGTAACTTTTCCTATATCTTCTGAATTTCTTCAGAAAATTTTCACAATTTTCTCGAACCTCAATATCCGTATAAATACGGAAAGCCGGACATATGAGGAACTGCTGAGAGCGGCACGAAAACTGGCATCATCCGCTCCACCTGAACAAAATGGGTCCGCGTATGTTTCTTCAAATGATCTCGTCTCCCAAATTTCTTTCCACATGTGGAACAAGGGAACGGACGCACCCCAGAATGGATCCTTTTATGTCTCGTCAGCTCTTCGTTTCTCGTAAAAGTCTTTCCACAATTCTTCTCATCACATTTATAAGGTCTTTCTCCAGTGTGGATCCTGATGTGGCCTTTCAGTTGTCCGTTGTTTGAGAACCCAACGTGGCAGTGCGGGCATTTGTATTTCTTCGGTCTTTGCTTTTTCGCGTTTATTTTTGCTTCATTCTCTTGGTGCAGGATTCTTGCGTATTCCAGCTCCATAGCGTATCCTTGTGCAAGGGATTCCAGGAGTAACGGGTCGGTTGGTGGTACTCCCAATGCGTGGGCTATGTCGGCAGTCGGTAAGTAGTCTGGCATAAATGTCCCGTTATACGGCATCTGTGGTAGTTGCGGGTAAGGTTGAGGTTTTAAGTCAACCTCCGTCGTCTTTTCTATTTTTTCCTTTTTTGTTGAAGGAGGTTCTTGAAGCAGCCTGTCACAGCATAATGTTAGTTTTTCAACAGGTGAATTTATTTTAGTGATATTAACAGGCTTTGTATCTTCATCACCATCTCTAGTAGTAGTGGAAACAGTAGCGTCTTGATGACTCGGGTCAGACTTTTTAAAAGTCCCGCGAATTTTCCGTAAACGACTCTCCCTTTTAGTTTCGTCGATTTTCCTTTTCTTAATCTTTTTTTCTGTTTTGGTACTAATATCACAGTTAGTCTGTCCATCATTTTTACTCTCACTCACATCCCAAGGTCTGAAAAGCCTCGAGTAACTTTGTTCGGAAAACATATTGGAACACTGGTATCACTCACGGTCGAAATGGAACTGGGACCCTTTTTCATTTCAACAACTTTTATATACATTCCTTTAACAATAAATTTAATAAAAGCGCCCAAAAATAGAGGGACTGTATCTATTGAATGGACGAAAGAGACGAAATATTTTTCAATTGTTGCACACTTGACGTTGACTTAACTTTTTTCGGGAATGGCGCATTCGTTTTCGCGCCAACTTGAGTTCTGCGTTCGGATACACAAGGGAGGGTTTGGTTTATGGTTCAGTTGGTCGTTAGACCTTTTTTGTTGTTGAAGGTGTCATAGTGTCTGAGATAGGGGTGTGTATTGTTATTTATGTTGATTTTTGTGCGTGCTCGGGGGGCGGGCCCGGGGGCCGAGCGTTACGCTCGAGTGGTCGCCGCTCGCAGCTGCAATCCTGTTTGTTTTAATGGTTTCTGCAGTTGTTGCGGTTCCCGATTTATATTAATGTTATATACGCACGCATGTGTTATGTATGTAGAGATATTGTTAGCGGTTTATGGGAGACTTTAATTTTAGCGAGTTGTTCCGTTGGGACTAATCCATTTACAAGGTCTATTGCTCACATAAGTTTAAATAAAATAAGACTTTACTAGAACTAACTTGTCCGAAGAGCGCTGTCTATTAGGCTTTAAAGTAGTATCAGAATTGCGAAATACCTTAAAGCTTGCATTTAAAACATTTAAAACTTCGTATTACGGACTAATCAAGATCAGGAATAAAGATCCAGTAATAGGCTGGTTTAGGGTTGCCAACATTTCTTCGGCGAAATGTAGTATTTTTCTAAATAAACTATAAAAAATATAGTAAACTTCAAAAAAATACAGTATTTAATGGAAAACCCTAAAATAGACAAAGATATGTTTTATAAAAATTATATTTTTTTGCACTTCTTGCATATTTTTTTTTTCTAAAATTCTAGTGTCGTAATGCTTTATTACATAAATTAATGTAAATCAAAAGCAATTTTTTTATTAATGAGATACGATTCTGTTTTTTTCTTCTCGCCATTTCGAATTCATAACCGAAAAAATATCCTTTCTGTGAATGCCGAAGTAGCGGAAAAACATAATAACATATTTTCAGTATTTTTTCAAATATGCTGCCATTTTTAGCCTGTAGTTTTGTCAGCAGACTCACTACATTCTTTTACTTCTGCAAAGATTTCATTTAATATTGTTATTTCAGAGTAGTTGAGTAGCGTTCACTTTTTTATGAAGGATTTGTTTATTAGATTTCAATGTTGAAAATATAGTATTTTTGCGTACCTACTATATATTCCTTCAACAGTATATAGTACGCAGACTCGAAATATAGTACAATACTATATACAGGGTGATTGGAAGATGGGTGCAAAGCTTTAAGGTGAAGATTGTATAGACAATTTAGAACCATTTAAGCCATGGTTGTCTTAGACGAAGTCTTACCAAATTTTTTAATTTTTAATAAGGTTTAAAAGACGTATTGTACAAATTTTTTATTTTTTCTGAGCTTTAAATGTCTGTAAAAAAAATGTCTAATGACACAGAAGCCTAAAACATGTTTTGCTTGATTGCTTATATTTTACTTTAATTAAATAAATAAAAAATGAATTCATTTATCATTCAATTTGGCCATAATTATGCAGTTTACATAAAATTTTGAGAATTTCCGAAAAAAAAACTAAAAAATTTGGTTAAAAATATTTGGTAAGACTTCGTCTAAGACAACCATGGCTTAAATGGTTCTAAATTGTCTGTACTATCTTCGCCTTAAAGATTTGCACCCATCTTCCAATCACCCTGTATATTATAGTACGGTTGGCAATCCTAGGCTGGTTGCATGTTAATTCCCGCCTTATCCTGAACAGGAACCTCCCGAAGCAGCCGTGTCCGGTGAGAACCAAAAATCGACATGCCTGAGAGATATTTCTCGACGGCATAAAAGCCAAGTTAGAGACCCATGGGCGGCTATAAAACTCTGACACCCGGTTAGTCACTAACCACACGAAAAGAATAATTCAGAAATAATAATAGCAAGAACAAAATCATCGTTTCCTGGATTCCATATAAAAAGCTAACTGTCCGCGACCACAGAATGGATGGGTCGGATCAATCTAAACAAATCAAGTTACATCAATTCAAATACAATAGACTTGATTGGGCTGCTTTTGATGCATTTACGAAGATATCCGAACTTATTTTGAAAATGGCGCGATCTGTCAGAATTGGCGCGTATGATCGATTGGCCGCGTTCATATTTTTATTAGATTGTACAAAATTGTGTTTACGTAAAAAGTTGTTGTTTTTTTTTCGAAAATAATATTTATATTTTATATTGAATGAAATTTAATCGTGAGAATTTATGGTAGGAAATAAAATTCGTACGTACAAATACAGGTGCACAACCCAAGAGGTAATACAAACTTTATCAAATAGGTACTCTTTAGTATACACTAAATTGGAATGTGAAATAACTAATAAATACAGTACTAACTATAATATATATATAACACAAAAGATTTGTCATCTATTCATTTAATACAAAATAAGCAATCAAGCCACTTTCCGGAGGTGAGCATCAACGGTTTTTATGTTTTTCGCTTAGTTTCCTTATTTTCATCAAATTACGGTCTATATAGAGCATACAGAATGCAGTGCACGATGCTGTGTGCCTATAATTTTAATAAAATAAAAAACTAGTCTATGCAGTATCTTCCTTCACTATTTTAGTATCGTTGGTTTCTTGGCACACTCCTTCCATATTTCTGTTACCTACCTACAAAACGACGAAGTCCGTTGTAATCACAAAGAGGCTCGATTCGTCAAGATTGTGACAAGGAATCCATCGTATCTATCAAGGAGAATTCGTGTTATTTTGATGTTTTGTTACGACGCGCCTTTAAGACGTACCTACCTACTACAGTTGATCGATGTGCCGTTATGTATGCCCAAATATCGCTAACTTTTGAAGAAGGCAAGATTACTGTGAATAAACGCAATAATATGGACTTTTACGTACTTCTTTTTTTAAAGTCGAGTCCATTTCTGGACCTTCAAACTTTTTATTTTTACTGTTATTATGACGTTAGACGCTCCCCACTACCGCATTTATGTAGTGTATGTATACTAATTAAGTAATAGGGCGCGTTATTTCAGCTTAGATGAGCTCTACCAGGTAGTTTCGTTGACACTTGTAGATACACCATGCGATACTGTCTTCGTAAAATCAGAATGTGGCAAAATATACTAGAACCTTTATCTTGTTCTAATTTTTCAATTGCTTTGCTGTCTTCTAAAATGTCTACCAGGTAGGTAGTCATTAAAAAATAATACCTTTATAATATCTCTTGAACGCGACAAATATGATAGCTATTCCAATTTTGAAAACCATATCAATGAATGGACTTCTTTGAATGAAAATCGAATTATACCATACATTCGACATATTTAGTTCAATAATAAATCTTCTACAATAATAGTAATAAAGTTCGTGGTTTTGCCTCTATGTCTTTATAAAATTCATATAAATCTCTCTAAGAATGCGTTGGTATAATATTCGAGTATCGTTTAGTAGAATTTCTCGAGAACCGTGACGAGTTAATAACGATTTTTTGTGAGTTTTGTGCCAGTCTTTCGATGGACACTCATTGTGGTCAATTACTACGGGTGTCGTAAAATGTAGCAAGACTTGTGAATGGGGAACCGTGTAGGTGTAAATGGGGTGTCCAAAATATCAGCACTTTTAATTTTCTTTACGTTTACGGGAAGTTTGATGGGGAATAATATTGCCATCTTTCAAAAGGAGTTTTTATCCCACCCAACTAGATAAATGCTCAGTAGAATAATAATGAATTCTATTTAGTAAAAGTAGTCGATTTTAAATCATTTTAATTGTTTGGTTTTTTTACTGTGTGTAACGCTTGTCGGAGTTGCTCCATGTATGAGTGACCATATTTACTTACCGAGACTCCTCCGTGCTTCGGAAAGCACGTTAAACCGTTGGTCTCGGCTGTCTTTCGTGGATCTTTGACAGTCGTTACGGGTCGTCAGAAGCCCGAAAGTCTGACAATCAGTTTTACCATGAAGTATCTTGTTACCCTGTTGCTGGGTTGTGTACTCCATGTAAAATACTGATATTCAGCTGCATCTGGTTAGACTGGAAGCCGACCCCAACATAGTTGGGGAAAAGGCTAGGCAGATTGACAGTGTGTAACGTTTCTGTTTTTTTTTTACTATAATTTCTACCTTTTATTTATTGATAGATTTCATAACAATCTTCTATAGCTCCGTTTTCCCGAATAAAATAATTGAAGTCCCTTTTTTAACCAGCCTGTATCACAATATTTGCACCTTCCGTGTGGTCCGACACCTATGGCGCAACTATAGCGAAACCTCATAATCGTGACGCAAAACAAAAAGCGCCATAAATCGCTCGTCGCCATTGTGGCGCTGCGACCCATTCATACCGACGCAGACGCAATGACGCCATGAAGTCTCTATGTCTACGGTGTGGTTTGTGTTAGAAGAATTAAACAGAAAAGCTTCAATTGAAGATCTATCGGTTTAAAATAAAGTTGTCACTTCAAACTTGACTGCAGTCCAAAGAATCCTGAATTAAGTTCTATTGAGTATAATATGGATGGATTAGATTAATGTTTGTTTAGATGAGGTAACTTAGCAAGGACTGTCATGTCATTTGGTTTAAATAGGTCTTTATTTTTATTATTTTGTTTATTTTTTTCTTCGATCAATAAATCTTATTAAAGACTTTTAGATTTTGTAAATGTGAGCACGTTATAGGCTGTAAATTTGTACTGTAGATTTGTGGACGATTTTATATTTTTTGATAGGCCTACACTGTCCTCTCATACCTATTAACACTGTAATTTAAAAACATTGTAAAAACCATTTATTTTCAAAAGAGTAACCGTGGAGTTTCTTGCCGGCTCTTCTCCATATAAGGAAATGACCAACTGGAACCGTGCACCTAGCTTCTGACGTTTCATAAGTGCCCTTGTAGGTTTATGTGAAATAAAACATTTTGAATTGAATTGAATTTTGAATTGAATTCACTGACATATCGTATCGTCGATATGTCACGGATTGTCTCACATCACACTTGCATTCATATTGCACTATCTGAGATGATTGAGGCTAAGCATTTCGTCCTCAACCATTTGGAGAACGTGAAAAACTTTGATTGGGATGCCTGTATAATTATAATCAGTACCTATCAAAAAGTCTAAGAAAGGTCGGAAAGTAAAATTACCCTGGTATAAAAAGGTAAAAAATAATATTTTACGTAATTTACGGTATTTTACGGTAAAATATGGTAATTTTCGGTAAAAAACGTATTAACGCACTCATACAGTCATACCCACTAAACACTACAAATACGGAAGTGAGTATGTTTGTGTGTATCATGTGTAGGTATGTCACTACTTCACTATTAACGAATAAATGGATTTGAATGAAATTTGCCAGAGATATAAGCAGTATTGGAACTTTAAAAAAAAAACACTACAAAGTGAAAAATTACTTTAATTTCGGAAGTCGGTGTCTTGGGTTTTGTGTTTTCGTTTTTTGCCACCGACTTCCGAAATTAAAGTTATTTTTCGTTTTGTAGTGTTTTTTTTGGAAGTCGGTAGTTTTTTTTTTGTAAAAAGTTTTTATTTTTCACTTTTTAGTTGTGGTACCTACCCCACACTCATTCGAATACCACTACCTACTACTACCAGTGTCAGGAACTTATCATATCATCTACATACTAAGTGGGAAAAAAGTACAAAAAATACGTATTTTGTAGCTAACTCAAAAACTACCCAAGCAAAGTTAATAAAATTTATATGACGGAGAAATCGGGGAATATACATAAAAAAAAAAAATAGAAAAAAAACAAACATACGCGTCGAACATATAACCTCCTCCTTTTTGGAAGTCGGTTAAAAAACAGAAATCTGGGCTCGTGCCACTTATGCGTACTAAAAATCCCTAAAACTTAATTCTCAAGTCAAGAATTCAAGATATGAATCACACCATGTCATGGATTATAATAGTAGGTATCATCTATGTGCAGAGGCACAGCAGAGGACAGCACAAATTAAAATTTAAATCTTCATAAGTTGCCGGTAATTTTACTGTAATTTAGATAAATGACCGTAAAATACCCGTTTTTTACCAGCGTTTTGCGTAAAATTACGTAATTTTGCAACCCTATCTATGAGCCTGATACATTTAAATACGAGTAGGTATGTCCTTTAAACAGGGTGGCATCGAAACGCAAACTATAACCATGAATTCAGCACACGATTCTAGACCCCCATAGCGTAGAAATGTTTCGTTGGTTGTCAAAAAATAATCAGCTGTTTTATAGAAAAGTGCAGATTTTTTTTTTACCGAATAAAAGTTTCAACGCCCCCTGCGTTGAAACATGTTCAGAATCATGTACCTACCTACTGAATCCATGGTAACAGGTTGCGCGTCGATGCCCTGCCACCCTACTACGTACCTATCTCTCCGTCAATATGCTCATATCTCGAAAACCACTTATAAATACGATAATCTACATGAGATTATTGAAACAATTATTTACTGTTCGAATCAGATTATCCATAAAAATACTGAAAGAAAACCGAAACATTTAATAATTAAATAACCAACGTGTTTATATTTGTACGCCGTTAAGGCAAAACATGACTATGCTTTAATTTTATGTAACATCTTGCATGCCATGTGTGTATATACTTATGTTTTGGACAAATAAATGATCTTATCTTATTTTACCTTATATTTTATTTATTTAATTTTTTAGATTTAGATTTAGGTTAGGTTTAATTTGTAAAACAATCTAGAAAAATAAACTTCATTTTTTTTATTTTTTTCTTCTTTTCCTAGATCAAAATGGAAGTCGTTCCCACAACATTTTCATTTACAATTTTAATTCCCTACGCTAACCGCAAAACGATCTCATCACGACCCCACCACGCCACGATACAACTATGGTGTTTTTAAACGAGGGTCAGTCAGTAGGGAGGAGCCTCGCCCCACAGGGGGACCTCCTGGTTTGATATGTAGGGTTAGTTTGTGATATTATTACTTTAACTTTGACTTATCAACTTGTAGGGTAAATGGTAATGGTATAAGTCTGAAAGTTTTAGGATGGGCTTCGATCCACTTAATATGTGATGTTTACGGGTTTATCCCTTTCAGTTTAAGGCGACGATAACCGACTTTCAATGATTTTATACTGAAGATCACGTCTAAACGAGTAGTGTTAATGATTTGGAAAAAATATGAGTTAAATTAGAGCATTTTCTTAATAACTTAATATAGGAACATTTTAGATTATATTTACTTATATTATACTAAAATTAATTTATAAAGTTGTCTAATGTGGAGAAAAAACTGAGAATCACGCCAAATCTATTTGGCGTATGTTTCTGAAACCTTAACCATTTTAATGATAATTTAATTATTGACTGCCTCGTTGGTCTAGTGGTCGCAAGCGCTACTGCTGAGCATGAGGTCCTGGGTTCGATTCCCGGGTCGGGCAAAGTGTTATTGGGTTTTTCTATCTGAAATTTCTCAGTAGCAGCTTGGAGTCTGGATTTGTGCCCGGTTGATGGCAATAGGCTCGCCTCCTATTACATGGGACTTAAACATAACTGGCGAAATGTGGGTGTACCTGCTACAGGGACACCTCTGCCCAACCCTTCGGGGAAACAAGGCGTGATGTTATGTTATGTTAATTATTGATCTTTTAGTATACTTACGTGTTTTATTAAAATACCTTTTGTTTTATGTATAATAAACTAATAATGCGTCTAATTTGGGGCGAGTCCTATTACTGGCTGGACGTACGACGCGTTGCGTGAGCTCAGTACAGAACACGCAAGCTAACCACTCAAGGTCACTGTCATATATATCTGCGTCTTAAGGGAAAATTACATAAAAACTAGGGAATTTAACTCTATCTGATTCATTTATGTTAAAAAAATCGCGTGATAATAAGGTTATTTGTTATTTTAACACATAATCATATTCAATCACGCCTTTTTTCCGAAGGGTTAGGAATAGGTGTACCCACATATAATAACACCCACATCCTTGACCACAACAAGTTCCGATTAAATAAACAACTTTACTGAAATCAGAAAAACATTAAAAAAATTAATGTAAAATACTGCCCCCGATGGAAAAAAAGACGCATCTAACATTTTTTCCAGATTTGAGTTGTATATCAGGCAGATGCGCCTTTTTTTTCTGATTCCAGCAATGTATATAACTCAAATCTGGAAAAAATGTTAGATGCGTCTTTTTTTCTATCGGGGGCAGAATATGTCTAGTTATACATGTGAACTCGTCGAAAAAAAAGCGTCCAACTGTTGGCCGCTAAATGCACGCACACTAGAAAAGCACAATGACAGCACAATGACGTGGCGCAAGTGTAAGACGTAGCTGTCAC
Source organism: Agrochola litura (assembly GCA_949152395.1). NCBI lineage: Eukaryota > Metazoa > Arthropoda > Insecta > Lepidoptera > Noctuidae > Agrochola > Agrochola litura. Next base: position 17,165,890 of record OX424513.1, on the reverse strand, counting down.
GCACACAAGCATAACAAAGTTGGCTTGTTTGTTTATGGTATGATTCCGATCCTTGGTACACGCGGCAGTGCAGCCGCAGTTTCGGAATCATACATTTCGCTGTCCCCGGCGAATGAAATGGTAAAGTGCTACAACGATAGTTTTAAATTTATTGCATAATCGATATTTAGAGGTCCGATTACACTCTGTCAATTTTTTTAATTAATTTCCTACGGTTATTTCAGAAGTTACGAGATTTTAAGGTGTATTGTAATGAATGTAAAAAATCGCTTTTCTTTTAGTATTTGAACAATTCCGCTATATATATTAGTTAATAAGATATTCACAAAAAACAGATTTTTATTTTTCCTGAAAAATTTGATTTTAACGGTTACGGTTTTATTCGCCGGGTATAGCATTTATTGCCACGACATTGCTGTCGTGCTCGGAATATAATCTCATATAAACCAATAGAAAATGTATGGGGACCAGTAGTTATGCAGCAGAACTGCTGCAGCAGTACTGCCGCGTGCAGCGAGGATCAGAATCATACCATTAGTTCTTTTGCAGCGCGACACTCTATCTAGACATATAAATAATTAAAGTTTATGATATAAGTACGTATGTACAACAGATCGAAATCCTTCCTATGTTGTGAATATCATGGGATAACTGCGTGAACCACATTCTTAACACGTTCAGTGCCGGGAGCCCTCCTCGAGGGTTCACTTAGTCGCATATGGGATGTCAGGAGCCCTCACGGAGGGCTCATTTTAATTGTAGGTTTTTCTTAGCTAATACAGCATTATAAACCGTGAAAATAAAATCAGATGTATATTTTAACATGATTTATTTATAGTAGGTATATGCGTTGGTTTTCAAATCCAAGCATTTTTAGGGTTCCGTTGCCAAATGGCAAAAAACGGAACCCTTATAGATTCGTCATGTCTGTCTGTCTGTCTGTCCGTCCGTATGTCACAGCCATTTTTTTCCGAAACTATAAGAGCTATGCTGTTGAAACTGGGTAAGTAGATGTATTCTGTGAACCGCATTAAGATTTTCACACAAAAATAGAAAAAAAAACTTAAAACTGAAACTCACAAATTTTTTTTTCATCAATCCCATACGTGTGGAGTATTTATCGATAGGTCTTTAAAAATGATATTGAGGTTTCTAATATAATTTTTATCTAAACTGAATAGTTTGCGCGAGAGACACTTCCAAAGTGGTAAAATGTGTGTCCCCCCCCCTGTAATATCTAAAATAAGAGAATGATAAAACTAAAAAAATTTAAGATGTACATTACCATGTAAACTTCCACCGAAAATTGGTTTGAACGAGATTTAGCAAGTAGTTTTTTTTTAAATACGTCATAAATCGTAAACCGCAATTTACCTTTCATTCAATGTTACTTGCTGCTACGGAACCCTTCATGGGCGAGTCTGACTCGCACTTGGCCGCTTTTTTTGTTCACGTTTACAAAAATTCACAAAAAAATTAAAAGGTTGGAAACTACTTATAGCGACAAGACCCCCTAAAAACACCATTTTACTTTGTTTTACGGTGTTTTTATAACACGGTTTTAAACCTAATGCCGTTCACCGTCCGCGATGCGATGGTTAGCTTTAGCGCAAACGTAATGCTGGTAACCCTCCCGGAGGGTTCATTTGCAATATGTATGGTGGCATGGCGAGATCTATGAAAATTGAGTGGAGTCGAAAGTATTTAAAAAATTTAAATTGCGCTTATAGTTTTAGTCAGCGCAGTTTTTAGGTAACAAATTCCACAGGTGTCTGACCAGTCTTAGTGGCATTAAAAGGATTTTTCACTCGCAAAGTGATGCATCTCAATTTGACATCAAACATTGTAAATAAAGGGTTGTTCATCTCGTGATGAAGATGATTGATTACTGGAATTTTACAGTGACACGACCAACTTAGACATCTCATAATAATTGAAACGGACCTTTCGGTTCTCACCAAAGTTGTTGCAAATTCTAATAGTAGATTGTTATAAGATGGGCTAAAATAACCCATTTTATCGAGGTAGTTTTACTTCCGAGCTTTAGCGAGGGAGTAAAAAGAAACCGAGTTAAAATAGGTTTAGCGCCATGTGTTAGACTCTACTTTTCACTACGATTGCGAAAGAATAAAGTAATCCATTACAATATGAAATAGTTTATTTTGTTTAAAAAAAAAATATTTTGAGGAAACTTTTTATCCCGGTATGCGGTAATAAACAGCTAGTTTTACATAAGGATAAAGACTTTTTTCGTTTTTGTAGCCTCGTTGGTTACAGACAAAAATTACTTTTTCCCCTAGAGCAAGATATGCTATTTTTCCCCGCTCTGGTACGCTACAATGTTGGACTTTTTGAGCAAGAGGAGTAAAAAAATTACATGCAACTGTAAAGTAGGAAGGTAGGTATGAGTCTAGGAATGCATTTCCATAGATATGACAACCGATTATTGGTATTCCTAAATATGAATACTTACTTTATTCACAGGATATACTTATGGCACTTATATGGAAGTTGCAAATATTTTTGAATTCTTTTCTCACCAGTCTTTTCCATGACTTCTGTAGCAACAATAACAATATTCATCACCATCATCATCATTTCAGCCGAAAGACGTCCACTGCTGAACATAGGCCTCCCCAAAAGCACCGCCATTTCGACGGGTTCTGTGCTTCTCGCATCCAGCGGATTCCTGCGGCCTTCACCAGGTATCGGTCCTCCTTGTGGGGGCCTTCCAACGCTACGTCTTCCAGTACGCGGTCGCCACTCCAGAACCTTTCGGCCCCACCGGCTAACAATATTATTATTTAGGCCAGTGGTCGGCAAACTCAGTGTCAATAGACCCAAATATCAAAACTATAACGACTAAGATTTCTTATAAGAGCCAATCCCTTGTGTGTCCAAAAGTCCAAACTGCATCAATATACTTTTCTTAATCTTTAAAACACCCATCCTCTTTTTTCACTACACAACGCTTCCTAAAATTAACTTGCTAAGAAGTAGGATACCTTCATCATAATTATCATATCTTCTGATAATAATATGATGAAGGCATCTTACTTATTAACAAGTAAACCTTTTCGGTACAGAAAATGATAAATTTTCGATATATATAGCCTGTTAATTTTTGGTGAAAATACTCCGGAAATAAATCTTTGAAATATAGTTTGAATTTGAAATAAAACTTGATATCTTGCTCAATGACCGAAACCCCGACCCCCGCGCGTATTCATCGAAATTTGTAGAGAGCCGCACTCTAAATGCCAAAGAGTCGCATGCGGCTTGCGAGCCGCGGTTTGCCGACCCCTGCCCTAGGCCTATATCCGATCGGCGGCGGTGATCTCTCGCGTCCCGCCCTGGTCCAGGCCATGGTACGGAGCGAGAGGGCATGGGAAGCCATCACCTCCTTCTACGAAGCAGTCATGCTCGCGATAGAGGAGGCGGAATGCGTGAGGAAGAGGCAAATTTCGCGCCCTCAGGCCCCTAACCGCCGCCAGGCTTGCAGACGGTGAGTAATGGGTAGCTCGCCGTCCGATAAGGACCAGGCCCGGGTCGACGGCGCGTTGTGTTCCACGCGCGCCTCAAAGAGATGTCAGCAGAACTGACGGGGTCCGCTAGGGCCGATGCCTGCCGGGGTTGCGGGTTTGTCCGAAAGGTTTACCGTGGCCCCTGGCAACATACAGGCAACTGAAGGAACACGGGTGGGTTTAAATCAGTGAGAGTTTGACACGCCCTCCCGCTCCGCCCAGAGCGGGAGAAGTTATTTGATAATTTCCACCCAAAAAAAGGCCTATATCCGTAAGTAGATGTGTATAAACTGCCTACTTACTGTTTTCATGTTACATCACAACATTATTACTTGTTTCCTTGAGTGTGCCCTAATATGACTTGCCAGACCGAACTTAGTTTTAAATCATCATCATCATTTCAGCCGAAAGACGTCCACTGCTGGACATAAGCCTCCCTCAAGCACCGCCACTTCAACCGATTCTGTGCTTTCCGCATCCAGCGGATTCCTGCGGCCTTCGGGCCTTCACAAGATCATCGGTCCATCTTGTGTTCGTTAGTTTTAAATACCCGGTCACAACTAATGTAATTCAGAGTTGTCCGGCAGAGTTAAAGGTTATGCATAGAAGAGCTTAGGTCTCTCCTTACGTATTTTATGTTATCTTCGAAACTATGTATTTTGGAAGACTTGTTCTAGGACTTTCTGTATTATTTTTGCTTATAACAAATAACCTTAGAGGAAAGGAACACGATGTAAATATGGGTACATCATAACATAAACAGAGAGCAGCGAGCCTAGCACGAATGCGCGGACGTTACGGGAATTCGAACGATTTTAAAGTTGAAAATAATGGTTTCGCACATAATATTTATTTAGTTTTAAGACTTTATTAATATTTATGGGTGATACAAATTGTGGTTATCGCAAAAATTAAATGAGCAGTCGCATTCAATTAAGGAGCAGTGGTGGCTCATTGGTAACGGCCCCGACCTACGAGTTGTAAGTCGGGAGTTCGAAACCCGCGCAGGAGCTTTACTTTATATAAATTATCTCATCACCACTGTTCTCAAAACGATGAAGGAAAACATCGTGAGGAAACCGGCATGTCCTAGAACCAAAAATTCGAAGACATGTGACATCTACCAACCCGCACAGGGCCCGCGTGGTAGATTACGGCGCACTCCCTCTCACCGAGAGGAGGCCTGTGTCCCAGCAGTGGAAACATTATTGGCTGATTATGTTCGTGTGTGTGCAAAAAATAAAACCGATGCGAAAAATCTTTCGAATTTGCGTTACGTTTACGTCGCGCGTTCGTGCTAGAGACTCAGAACATTCACAACTTTTCCCAAAGTGTCACTGTATGTATAAAAACGATTCTACCTCAATCCTTCTCAAACAACATCTGTACAAGGTGCCCTGACGCCGACAAACAAACAAACAGACAAACATATCGTTGACATGACAGAGGCCGCCGCTCCGCCCACCGCGGTGACTTTGAAGCGGCGGCCATCATTGTTTGATTGAGCCGTCTTCGTACTTGAAGGTGTTGAAATTGTTGTAAGGGGTATGTGGGGCGTATACTGAAAGTTGTAATTGAAGAATCAAAAGACAAATCAGTACTTATTGGTAAGTCCAGCTAATATAGGCCCAATCCAGTATTCTAACGCAATGCTTTGAGGAGCAATTCCCGTATTTTTAAGACATTGGTGCTGATTCCCTTGTTCACAAACTAAACTAAATTTAAGTTCAGTGCATCTTTTTCTTTCTATTTCATTAAGAAAAGGACAGAAGATACATTTTAGTTTAGTCCTGTCAAATTAATCAGCGCCTGTCACTACTCCATACAAGTTTAGACGTGATTAAAAACTTGCCCACTAAAATTACGTCAATTTACGTCAAGCGCTGATTAATTTGACAGGACTAAACTAAAATTTATCTTCTGTCCTTTTCTTAATGAAATAGAAAGAAAAAGATGCACTGAACTTAAATTTAGTTTAGTTTGTGAACAAGGGAATCGGCACCATTGTCGCTGAGATGAGATTGAGACTTAATTTTGAACGTTTCGTACGCTCATCGCAATTTTAACTTCAGGAAAAGTCTGATGCCTTTTCAAAATCCACTTTTAAATCGAGAATGATAACTCATCATTTAAAAATTCGTGCATTAGACAACAGATTCTAACTTAAGTTATATAAGCCTACTGCAATCGTAATAATGTCTTTAAGGCAGTTGTCCCCGGCGAGGAAGCGACTAACTATCGGCTATTTTCTCGCTCAAGAAACGTATGCATGCCGTGTAAACAAAAGAGATGCATATATTAACAGTTGATCGCTGACTGTTCACACCGCCGGCGAGGATTCGCTCCACTAGTATGTCGCTGAGCGACAAGAGCTATCAAAGATAATACTAGCTCAGCGATACTTGCTCAGCGAAGCTCGCTTGGCGGTCAGAACTCACGCCGAGAGACCAAACAGCGGTAGTTTCGCCCCGAGCGACTGGTGCGAAAATCGCCCGTCGCACTCGGACACTCGCTGATAGCCCAGCGACAATACTATCGGAACTACAAACTCACTGCTCGCCAACTACTCGCTACTCAATCGCCGGCGGTGGGACAACTGCCTAATAAATAGGTTCTGTATTGCTTCTGTAATAGTGTTTCTATAATGTGGTGTAACAAAACAATGGAATAACTTATCATCACGCCTGTGTTCCCCGAAGTCTTAGGCACACCTATAGTACACCCAAATTTCGCCAGTTATGTTAGGAATACTATAAATATAACATTTCTGTGCATACGGCGTAGCACCCGCTACTATAACGCTACGTTGTTGCTACGCTCCAGCTAATTATATTTTTCACTCCTCTTGCTCAAAAAGGCCGTCATTGTAGAGTACCAGAGCGGGGAAAAAATAGCATTTCTTGCTCTAGGGGAAAAGTAGTTTCTTTTTAATTTTTTCTGTTCCAACGAGCCTTGAAAAACGAAGAAGTTTTTATTCTTATGTAGAATAATCATGATTATGGACTCGACTTAAAAAAAGAACAACATTTATTTTTGAAAATGGAACTAAATGCTGCTATCTCTTCGGTAGAATGCGTGCATTGCGTTGCGGCTACAGAAGAAATAAAAAAGACATTGGCGCGAAACCTTTAGAATTTTTCTCTAATTACGAATTTAATTGGTGATCGTAATACAATTTACAACAGTGAAAATGTCATCATCTAGTGAGAACATCTTCACAGAGTACTGAAATTAAGTTGCCGGATAAAAACATCTCATTAAATATATTCAGAATTGTACAAATTGTACATTTAAATAAAATAAACTAGCTATTTAATATTTTATTGGATTATTTTATTTTCTCGCAATCGTAGTGAAAAGTAGAGTGTAACACACGGCGCTAAAACCCATTATAACTCGGTTTCTATTTACTCCCTCGCTAAAGCTCGGGAGTAAAACTACCTCGTTACAATGGGTTATTTTAACCCCTCGTATAACAATCTACTATTACTTGCCCTAATGATGTCTCATTGCCTCATATATGTAGAATACTAAACAAAACTCCAAAATCAACCGAGCCCATAAATAAACGCAACATCGTTCCGCTACATTGAGCTACTTATCCTCACACCTGAACCAAAATGTCACCTAAAAACCAAACAAAAATTCGCCACATCAAACTGCCCGACAGCTTTTAATTTAATTTACAATCACAGTAAGAATCCTACAGTTTGACACAATAAAAGTCATTGTGACTTGTATAGAATGACAGTTGAGGGCGGAGCGCGGTGACTTTGTCGCAGCGTTCGAGCGGCTTCTTCAAAACTTAGCCGGTCCAGTAATCGTTAGTCAATACCTTTATTGGATGACATATATGTTTGTTAAGTGTAAAGGCTCTTTATTCCATGCATGTTTAAATGCTTTCAACATACCGACTCCGGTGAGATGAAATGGATTTGCAAGTGGCGAAATATTTTGAATGAAATTGATGTCAGCAAGTTTCTTTTTGTTGTGAATTGTGTTAAGAGGTTTACTTTGGTGTTGTATTCTTTTGTTATCTAAATTAGGTGTCGGGTGCTTTCTTATAATTTTTGTTTTTTTTTTAAATTAACTTGTTTTTGATCATTTTATGCGACGGGATGGGATGGTATAGATGGATGTGGTAACCTATGTACTGCAATGCCATGTTACTTAAATCTTTTGTAGGTAATTCCTAAACTGTATTCTGCGTTTGTACGTTCACAATTACCTAGGTATACCATACCAACCATTTTCGAGCACAAAAATGCTGGGTCGTAGCAATTATGCTGAGCGATGGCCGTTTTGCGTGGAAGTAACACATATTTTCCCCCAAATTGTTATTTTCGTGTTTTTGTTCTTTTTTTGCATCATGTTTACCTCAAAGAAACATGTTTTATTTATTTATAAATAAAGTGAGGCTTTACTCGGATAAAATTAAAATCAACTTAAGTATTTACCTTCACTTTTAAAGGGTACAACTTAATTTACGCAACCTTTTGGCCGAACACTGTGTCTCAAGATAAAGGCCTCCTAGTTTGAGAGACAGGGTTTCTATTTTTGTCATATAGATTTTTGTAGCATTTTAACTTCTGTACAAACAATTATGTATAATTTTTAATATAACTACTACTGTGCTCAACCTATGTCTATGTATTATTTTGGATGAATAAACATTAGGTATTATTATTAAATTTGTTCGGCGTTTGCAAAATGTAGTTTCGACTTTCTCATCGAGATCGAGGCATGGTTACCTACTTGAAATGACTTTGATCAGACGACTGCAGAAATATGAGAAACTAGCGGACGTCACGCGGTTTCACCCGCGTAGTTCCCGTTCCCGTGGGAGTACGGGGATAAAATATAGCCTATGTTACTCGCTGATAATGTAGATATCCATTGCTGAAAGAATTTTTCAAATCGGTTCAGTAGTTTTTAAGTTTATTCGTTACATATAAAAATTCAAATCTTTCCTCTTTATAATATTATTACTATAGATACCAATAGATAACGACTACTCCACCTCATTTTTCTTCGAAGACACCGTTTTCCATGCACGGCAGTAAAATGCTTTTATGTTTTGCCCGTAACCCTAGACTATCGGCAATTTTCTTTAATTTATTACAAAATTTTATTTCTAAACTTTTCCCCTACATAGTCAATCAAGAACAAATGTGTCCCCTCGATGCGGTCAGCCCTCTTGTCACAAACCCATGCCGAATTCACGCGCGACTTCACCGCGACTATAGCGAATACAAATCATTTGTTATCTGTTGTTGCTTATATACTTCACGTTGTGTTTGAGCATCAGTGTGCGGCGCCTTTGTCAGTTGGTGCACAAAAACATATTATTATTTATGAATTGTATTCAGGTAATACAGTTGCAATGAAGCTGTAGATCTTATTTTAATATCATATAAAAAATAAGAGATTGCTCTAGAATTTGTTACAAAAATACCTACCTGAGCTAGTCAATATGATTAGATACTTATCCACTCAGCAGTGACATAAAATTTTGGCTTGTGTAGTCTTCTAGTTGAACTTAATAGCAAGTTTAAACTAAATCGCTCGAGCTTATTACCCGACTGAGCAACAGCAAAGACAGGGGTGTTTTTATTAATTAATAAAGTTCTTCAACAATGAGTATCTACACTATTACTTGACAATTTTTACATGGCAAACCTAAGTCTAAGGCCCCATTACTTATAACCCTTACTAAAGCTAGCTTGTTTCAGATAACTGTGGTTGGTTATATGTTGCTATTACTCAGCAATAAACTGTTTATGTAAAAATTAATTTAAAAATTAATAAAATAAAGGACGTTATTTGTTTGAAATTGAACCTAAATTTTATACGAAAAGGCTTTAATTTTTTAAATGCACGAACGTTTACCGTTAGAGCAGACCATTAGAACCACATAGTCGCCATATAACTGCTAACGGATGGCAACGATCGTCGGCGAGTGTCACATGTGGCCACAAACACAATACGATATGAGATATTGGCTTTTCAACGCACAGCTGCCATTCCGCGGCAAAAAATATTATATAAAATGACTTTGACACGGGCCAAATTATAATAACTGCAGCCAAGATTGTTGACTTGTAAGTTAGGGACCCAATAAGAAAGAGAAACAAAAATGAGGTTTGTGGCAAAAATGCTTTCGATAGCTTTCAATATTGTTTTCGTTTTATTTATTTATTTTATATAAGGTAGCTTCACAGCTGACAATAGGTATAACATTATTCTAAACATTACACCAATAATGAAGTACACAAGAAAATAGAGATGACTAAGAGTGAAATTTTAATAGATTACTAATAAAAAGAAATTATGTTCGTTGGTAAGCGCATAACTTGATAACGGCTGGACCGATTTCGTTAATTTTTTTTTTGCAGATGCATGACTTTGATCTTTCTCTAGTCTATTGCTACATTACTTTTTAGAAACTGCGACCGTTTCAAAATTAAAAGTTTCTTCATATTTTGCTTTTCATGCATGTTTTTGATGTAATCTTAAGATTAGTAGTAGATTTTTAATATCCAGGAGATACCTATTATTTAATTTATGATATTCCTTGCATGCCCCGGCTGTGTCATTTTCGTTCACTATAAAACCTTCTTATATGAAGTTATTTACGTATTTACTTACCTTTTTGTCACTGAACGATGTAAGTAATTTTCAAAAACACAAAATAAATATTATAACCATTTAAACTTAATACAGTTCAATCCTATTCAAAATCAACACCTGTTGATCCCAAACGAAGTCAAGCACTCGATACTAAACGAAAAAAACAACAAACATTACTAATCCGATTACAAACAATAAGCTCTAAACACTCAAAACCCATGAATTGAAGTGTCAAATATAAGTTTTAACCCAATTTACTGAACGCAAACCGAAAAAAATCTATACAAACCATTCTTATTATTTACCAACTTACAAAGTTCATTTCATGTAACCCCTATTGGTATTTATTTAAAGTTTGCATTCCTGTAAATGTATGCCACAATAATTTTGTAGTCCCTTTAGTACCGTTGACGTATATCATAGAAGATATCCCTTTGTGTCGCCACAATGGCTAATGCACTCATGATCCTTTCAACATTGTCATCTATACTAAGTACTTCAACCAACATACATTATTTGCAATACTATACTTACCTACTAGCTTATAACATAAAGCAATAAGGTCGAGGATCGAATGGCTGATGTTAAAATTAAGGTGAGGTAAGGTTGGTGTAAGTGCGTAATTGAAATTTTGACTTTGGTAAATCGTGTGACGGGGCTGTGGTGTGTGTCGAAACGGCGAACATTTTAATTGACAGCTCAGCTTGACACCGGAGAAAGTTGTGAAAAGTGTCACAGAATTTGTAACAGATAGTTATTAGTACAGATTATTGTTGAAGCTTTTTGCTGTAATGTATTCTGAGCCAATATTGTGAATGGATTTATTATCTTTTCATGACTTGATTTGATTTGATAGGAGATTTGTTCACGTGTTTTTATCAGAAACCTGTAGAAGGCTATAGACTTAGCAATCGCTGTTTTTATCACTGCTTGCTAAAAAATTAATATAATCAAAGTTATTTAAAAATCTGTTTTAATCCTTTTAAGTATCTTATTCTAATCAATTCCCCCGAATACAAAGTAACCTAATGTTCTATCAATATTCTAAAATCACGAACGTTGTCATAATTTTAAGTTCCATAAACAAACAGTCGCCCCGTTCATGGGACTTAAAATTTCAAACGAAAAATCGCAAATACTTAAAATACAAATAAAATCTACAATTACCACAAAGCACAGCACATCTGTTCCGCCACACCCATACATTTATCTATTGATATTAAATCGTCACCCCGCTACAAGGTTACGGCGCGCAGACAATTGTTGCGCTAACCGCGATGTGGGAATTCAATGGTGGTCTTGTAATAGATTAATAGAGGGATTTTATTATTAGTTATATTAATATATAGCTACTGTCCGCGACTTCGTTTGCGTGAAGCTTCTTGTTTTTAAATAAAATATATCCTGTGACACTCGGCAATACTTTAGCATCCCATTGGTGAAAGAATTTTCGGAATCTGCTCACTAGTTCCGAAATTTGTGAGTTTATCTGTAGGACCCCCTACAGACAAACTCACAAATTTCTCTCTTTATCACTCTCTTTATAATATTGTTATAAGTGTAGATTATTATTTATATCTACCTAGATCATCATCATCTTCAGCGTATAGATGTTCCCACTGCTGGGACTGCGGCCTCCCCTCTGTGAGAGGGAGTGGGCCGTAATCAACCACGCGGGCCCAGTGCGGGTTGGTAGATGTCACATGTCTTCGAATTTTCGGTTCTAGGACATGCCGGTTGGTTTCCTCACGATGTTTTCCTTCACTGTTTTGAGAGCAGTGGTGATGAAATAATTTACACAAAGTAAAGCGCCTGTTTGGGTTCGAACCTACGACCTACAACTCGTAAGTCGCGGCCGTTACCACTGGGCCACCGCTGCTCTTACACCTAGATCATAAAATAAATAAATCTCCAAAATAGATTTTCCTTCTCTGGTGACCCTTTATTTATTAGTAGAAAAAACACGCGCCTTGTTCTCACCTTGTATTATTTAGGTAGCCTGAGTACCTTCACCTACCTACAAATTCAATATGAGGACCGCAACATGTCTTATTTCTAAGCCCGTTGGGTTTCCTTACTATTGGGTCGAGACCGAATTTTTTTACGTCAGTAAATTTTTCACTTAAAAACATAAAATACTTACTTACTCACTTATTTTTTCGCTGTGTTATTTTTGTGTTTTGTGTTTCACGAACTGTGTCCAAATAAATGTTTTTCTTATTAAAAAATTACAACAACAACAAAATAAAGCGTGCTCTTAGGTTTTATAACTTTATATGTGGCGAAACAAATTCAATATAAGCCTGCAAAAATCATCACAAATTTTACCTCAACTTTGACCGTTCATAATGTACTTATAAATTGTAAAAGTAACGAAAACAACAAGTATAGAAACCTCGCACATGTAATGGAGATTCTAAATTACAAAAAAATATTTTACAAACTTGTAAGGCGTATTCAAAAACACGTATTTCCTGAAACCAGTTATTTTTCGTACGTTTTCGCGTTCTCACTTGCTTGTTAGCAGTTCTCACTTGCGCTAGATGAAACAACAAGCTTTTCGACCATGCTCGAGTTGACGATAGACAGATCGGGAAGGGCCCTCTTAAGTGTCTAACTCTATGATTGTATCAAGCAACTATTCATATTAATCGTCCGTCCCCCGACTGTGTACTGCCATCTATACTCTATCTTTTGAAACGATAGCGAACAACCACTTACAACTTGCTTACTCCACTTCACGAACAAAGAAAGTTGTAAGTTTGCTACCCGCTCACAGATGGCGTTGCTATAAGTTTAATAAAAAATAGCTCCTAATATAAAAACCCTGTGACCGGTGGTGTATCACAGAAAGATCCAAAAATATGGTTACTATTAGGGAGCGTTTGTGCAAATAGGAAAATACCAGAATCTCTGGCATACTATAGACGAGTAGGTAGTAATGTGGGCTCAGGAAGACATTACTGGCAATCCTTTTGATATAATGAAAATACGTAGATAATTTCTTATTATCTACTGCATCCCGGGTAATGGTGACCTTTTCGTTTTACCTCTATAATATTTATATATTGCATCTGCAAATACAAAAAAAAGGGAGGGGTAGGTTTAAAAAAAAACTACATTATTGGTACCAAATAAAAGCTAGTAATGAGTCAATATATAATTATTTAATAAAAATAAAAAGGTGGAAAAAAAAAACATAAAACACGACTGCAAAAACACATAACTGAAAAGAGAAAAATAAGCATTATAATCTATACAATTTTGGTATTACTTGATATGTCTATGTGCAGGCGGGACAAACCAATAACCTGAAATGATGGTGTAAATTATTTTTATTTTGAAATGTTAGTAAAAGTCCAAATAAGGTTTTAATGGAAAAAAAATGTGGAAACGTTTCTCGGAAATATTTCAAACTCGAGAAAAACTAAACGGCCTTTTATCTATGGTATTTTTAGGTGGGAGATAAACCTGTATCTCAGGTATTTCACTCAAGTACTTATACATAAATTAGTAAGTAGGTGATAGAATAGAATAAGTAGTTAATAGAAGTCCAGGTTCTTGAGCGTGGTGATCAATGCTCGCGCCTTCTCTGTATGGGAAGAGGCATTTTCCCTGCAGTGGAACAATAATAGGCTGGTTTAATAATAATTATTATTTTTTAACCGACTTCCAAAAGGAGGAGGTTCTCAATTCGTCTGTATGTTTTTTTTTTTTTTTTTGTATGTTTTTTACGCGATTACTCCGCCAATTATGAATAGATTTTGATGATTCTTTTTTTGTTTGGTAGATCATACTTCAGAGGTGGTCCCATATAAATTGTATTAACTTTGTTTGGGTACTTTTTGAGTTAGCTTCAATTATACGTATTTTTTCCCACTTACTATGTAGATGATATGATAACTTCTTGTCACTGTTATTTACATAACAGGTAGTGGTATTCGAATTTGTGTGTGGTAGGTACCACAACTAAAAAGTGAAAAATAAAAACTTTTTCCAAAAAAAAAAACAACCGACTTCAAAAAAAAAACACTACAAAGTGAAAAATAACTTTAATTTCGGAAGTCGGTGACAAAGAACGAAAATTCAAAACCAAAGACACCGACTTCCGAAATTAAAGTTATTTTTCACTTTGTAGTGTTTTTTTTTTGAAGTCGGTTGTTTTTTTGTTTGGAAAAAGTTTTTTAGATTCTGACGTTTCATAAGTGCCCATGTGAAATAAAATATTTTTATTTGGTTTAAAATATTTTTCATAAAACCTCTACAATTCCAACATGTCACAAACATCCTTACATCTTTATCCTTACCATGTTATATTATAAAACAAAGTCCACCGCCGCATCTGCCTGTCTAAATGCAATAAACTCAAAAACTACCGAACGGATTTTGAAACGGTTTTCACCAGTGGACGGAGTCATTCATGAGGAAGGTTTAAGTGTATAATTCATTAGGGTTTGTGTAAATTGGCTGAAATATGACGATTATTGTTGAAGATGTCGGAAAAAATCATGCCGACTGGAAGCTTTACTGGCGTGCGCCGCGTAAACCGTGAGAGATAAATAAAAAGTATTTTCTACAGAATTGTTATCTTAAAAAGTTCAACATAAAAGTCCGATATGTCTATCTTCTAGATGACCCACGATAACCATTTTTATCTTTCAGAATTTGATAAATATTTCTTTGTTATTTCCGAAGCTATTTTGACCGGTATTATATTAATTCTTATCCAATAAAATATGTTATTTAAATTGAGCATTTAATTTAAATTCAAATATGCCTCGATATCATATCATTTATAAGAATAGTTTAAAAGATATCACGGATTCAAAATTACGCGTAACAAAGTAATTATGGTTGACGGCAACGCGGGCGCAGCAGAGTCAACGACCTTTTCCTCGGCTATTAGGTATGAAATCCCGGTAGTTCGTTCCCGTGGGATATTTTCATACATCCACACGGGCGAAGCCGCGGCCAAAAGCTAATACAACTATAATACTTCAAGGATTGCATTTTCAAGTTTACAAGTTAAACAATAAATTCCACTGCAGTCGTTTGGCGCCGTGCCAGCTTCAAGTAATAACAAACAATGATTTGAAATATAAAATACCAGTTTTTTACTACTTTGCGATCCATGCTTCTAATAAGTAAGGAATGTGTTAAATATTTCTTAGTTTCAATTAAAAAAACACAATAGACGTGAATATATTTAGTAACTTGTTCCGCTTAGCTATTTCTAAAGAGCCATAAAAACTCCTGAAAGAAATCGACACGTGTTTCACCTCTCAACGAGGCATCCTCAGGATGACGATGGACTTGTTGCGAACTCGAACACGGCGTGTTGCCACACCGAGCGCTGAGTGCAGCGCTGAGTGCTGAGTGTGCTGAGTCTGAGATGCCTCGTTGAGAGGTGAAACACGTGTCGATTTCTTTCAAGAGTTTTTTAAGGCTCTAGAAATAGCCAAGCGAAACAAGTTACTAAATATATTCACGTCTATTGTGTTTTATAATGGATTTCCGCAAGGTCACGCCTGAATCAATTAATTATCTTAGTTTCAATTCTTTAATAAGGTATTTAAGGAAATATAAATCTCTTGCACTTCATTACTAAGTACAGTATTTATTATGTGATTAAATAATAACAGTCGCACGGGTCGACTTGCCGAGATCGGTCCGTGGACGATCATCCATTACATATCGAGTCCACTCCATGCCTCGGAAAGCACATAAGCCGTTGGTCCCAGCTGACACTTGTAGATCTTTGACAGTTGCTAAAAGTCGTGAGAATCCCGGAAGTCTGATAACCAGTCTTACCAAGGGGTATCGTTTTACCCAATGACTGCGTTGTGAAGGTCAGATAGGCAGTCGCTCCATGTAAAATACTGGTATTCAGCTGCATCCCGTTAAGACTGGAAGCCAACCCCAACATAGTTGGGAATTGGCAGGTAGATTGATTGATGTATGTTTCTTTTATTTTCTTTTCTATTAAATATTATGAGACCATAGCAATAAGAGATTCAGAGATTCCAAATAGTTTATGAAAAATTAAAACCTATTAGAATTAAAATCCATCAACGGTATAATAAGGGACTCTTATAGGTTTTTTAACCAACAAGCCGTGAATTTGATGAAAGAAAAAAAAGAAAGAAAGAAAATATATTTATTTAGCACAGACAAAAAGGCTCACAAAAGTGTAAAATAATAATTTAACAAGAAAGTGTGCCTGTGTGCCTGTGTGTAAGGGTGTGTGTGTGTGTGTGTGATGACATGTGACTCCAACATACCTGGCGAAATGTGGGTGTACTATTACACCTCTGCCTAACCCTTCAGGGAGTACAGGCATGATGTTATGTTATGTATGTTAATATTACTGCAATGAATACTAGCTACTGGTACAGACGACATCAAGTCAGTGGCAAAGCTTTCACCTAGTAGAGTTTGTCTAGCGTAGTACGGAGTTTCAATATTATAAGAGGACTGCTTAAACTGGTTTTACCACTGACGCACGGCCTACCATACACACAGGTACCTACAATAATTTTCTCATTAGTACGACATACTCACGAAAGCTATCATCAAAGAAAATGAGATGAGGGGGTGTGTCTGCGTGTGTGTGGTGTGTGTATGTGGTGTGTGTGTGTGTGTGTGGTGTGTGTGTGATGCATTTTTTCTTTCTTTCAAAGGAAGTTCCTTTTAGCCAGTTGCCAAGCAGTGTTGAAACTTTATTTGTTACTGAAATAGAAACCAAACAAAATAGTAACCTTCAGAAGTAAATCGGAAGTGTTTACGGGAAGTTACTGAACTAATACCGTATAAAACAAAAATAACGGGTAATAAAATATACTTAATATGTAACCGTCGTCACCGAGGCAGGCCTAAGAGATGCTGACGTGACGAACTAGACTCTTTTTTGACTGATTGGCCGGAAAAGGCAGTAGACAAAGACAAATGGCGAACAGTATAGAAAAAAAGTACATAGCAACTATTCAATAATTGGTTTTGACATGATGATAGTGGGGGATTTCAGGATTTTTTGCAAAGAGACAGTCGCTCCTTGTAATATACTGGTATTCAGTTGCATCCAGTTAGTGTTGGCGGGAATAGTTTTTTATGTTGTTTTTTTTACGATATTTTCTATGGTCTGATCAAACACTTCTGTAATTTTAAACACCACATCATTCGGTCCTTACCTTTCGACATCGGATGAATGTACAAAAATCTTTTGGCGCGTGGCAAAAATCGGAACTAACGCCGCGCCACCATTTTGTAAAAACTCCTTGTAGCATTCTAGGTACCCAAGCTGCCTTAGCAGTTTGTCAGCCGTCTGTGTATGTACTTCATTACCAATGGCAAGTCTTTACAATCGCCAACAGATTTTATTATTGTGGCCCAATCTTTATCTACACCACAGACATACCTACTTTACATGTCTGTGATCTACACCTCGTTATCATCATCTTTTTTATCCGACTTCCAAAAAGGAAGAGGTTATTATGTTCGTAGCGTTTTTTTTTATGTATGTCCACCGATTTCTCCGTCAATTATGGCCCTATTTTTTTCTACTCTTTATATGTCTGTGTTTTTTTATTGTTTTTTGTTTGAAAGGAAATGCTCTCAAGGTGTTCCCATATAATTTTTATTAACTTTGCTTGAATGGTTTTTGTTTTTGAGTTGGGTTCAATAATACGTATTTTTTATCACTTAGTGCATGGTTGTATGGGGTAGGTACCACAAATAAAAACTGAAACATAAAAACATTTTACAAAAAAAAAACAACCGATTTCCAAAAAAAAAAAACAATACAAAGCGAAAAATAAACTTTAACTTCGGAAGTCGGTGGCAAAAAACGAAAATTCAAAACCAAAGTAAAAAGTTTTTATTTCTTAGTATCGTCATAAAAAAGCACGTTTCGAAAACCTTTTATTTAAAAAAACAACACAAATACAAGCTACACTGTAACCATATTATTTACTTATTCCGACTGAAACTCAATTTATTCAGCTTTACTATAAAAATACTGGCAAATTCAGCAGCGTACTTAATATTCCCAGAGGTCCTTCTCCTAATTAAGTGCGAGTCCTTCACAAGGGAGGTTAGGCGGCTTCGTCGGGCCGGCTCTAACGTCACGGAGCTCGTTATAGGCTGGGTTTAGGCTGAGCTTGAGCTTAATTTAGTGTTCGCTTTAGATAGTTTGCTAGTTTATCAAAGTCGTCTATTTCAAGTAAGCAATTAAAAGGCACTTTCGAACGTCAAAATTTACATAAAAATTTAATTGCAAAAAATGTAATTGATTTGTTCGTGTCGTGCTAAATACAGGCCATATGTTTTAAAGAAAATGTCGCCCTCAATTTTACATAGCACACATTTGTGAATTTCAACTTTAACTTCGTCGAAATAGAGATATAAATAATAAAAAACTGACTGCAACTGAAGTTCTAAACAAGGTCACTTTTCAAGCAATCTGATGCAATTGGGGGCAATTATTTTAGTTCAATGTCAGATGTGACGATTTTTATTTGTATCCATCTATGCATTAAGATGCTTCGAGGGTATAAAGGGAACATACTAGTTATTTATGTAACTGTTGTATAATAATGGGTATTAAAACCCACATACGACGGGATACGACGTGAATTCGAATAACCTATAAGTTTTTTTTTATTACGGCGCTGTGTTAGTGAAACGCGCGTGCATGACAATGTTCTTTTTTTGAAATTCGAGTTGCATAATGAAATTTAGTACAACATTATAACACTCATTTAGACAATATTATGGTTACAATGACACTGGCTGTTTTAATGTTGGTAATAAGCTAACTGTTTTAGAAACTTTTATGGAGGATTTATAGCATGCGACCTCAGAGTTTGTTTCGGCCTTTCTTCTCAGAGTAGTCAGATAGGAAACGCCGAACTCATCTAGCTTATTTTTAATATTTTTTTATATGACGTGTAAATGTGATTCTAATATCATATTTACAGAATAAACAATTTCATTTCATTTCATTTCATGGGTGTTGATAAAATATATACATAGATACTCGTGAACAACATAACCCTGTCATTGCTGTCGCGCAGTCGGGTAACAATAACATAATGTAGCGACTTTGTTTAAATGCGTTTGGTTAATTACTGATTACTGTCAACCTTTTGTATGTGTCTTTATTGACCGTGTGGTGGCCCAGTGGTAACGGCCCTGACTTACGAGTTTGTAGGTCCTGAGTTCGGACCCAAGCAGGCGCTTTACTTTGTGTAAACAATTTCATCAGCACTGTTCTCAAAACGGTGAAGAAAAACATCTTGAGGAACCAAAAATTCGAAGACATGTGACATGTACCAACCCGCACTGGCCCCGCGATGTAGATTACAGCCCAAATCCTCTTTATTTAGATTATCCTTACTGACCGTTATTAAAATGTCACATTTGTAACTTAACTAATATCAAAACGTAGGTACTTCTCGATCTACGTTTTGGAATGGGTAACTAGCTTCAACTTTCTGACTAACTGACCGACTCTTTGACAATTCAAAAGTGCCTGTAAATGGTTTAATTGAAATAAATGCTTTGAGTTTGAGTTTGATGTTTAGTATAACAACTTTTACTTACTTAACTTTGATCAGTATTAAGCATTCTTAGTTCAAAAGTTTTCTGAACCATTTCAAAGAACCAGTACTTAAATTCAATTCAACATATTTTATTTCACATAAACCTACAAGGGCACTTATGAAAACTTACTAGTACTTACCTACTTAGTAGGTACAAGAAGTAGGTACCTTGAGTATTTGATAGGTAAAAGGGTTATTGAACATAGGAACCAGGTATAAGAAAAAAACCGGCCAAGTGCATGTCGGACCACGCACAATGAAGGGTTCCTTAGTTGGGATGAATTTATCCCAAGAACAAACTTAACTTTGTAGTTGACAAACTTGACCATAACCTTGACCATGTTCACCCATACATTCTGTATGGGTGAACATGTTTTTGCAACCGCAAATGTAAGTTGGGCGATTATTACTCGTTAACTTGTAAAGCCTACTTAGCTGTGATAGTTTTCCTTTTAAGTTCGTTATATATGCTATTGCCGTGAATTTTTTCACATACCCAAAACCAACCATTAAGCTTGCAGGGGGGGACACACTTGACTCTAACAAAAATTAGCACTTTAAAGCTTAATATTTCGAAAACGGATCCCTAAATCCAAACATAGTCTTTGCAAACTCACAATATTTTTAAACGACCTTTTCAACGACACCCCACACTATGGAATTATTGAGAGAAAAAAATCATCCTCACTTTACGACTAGGGGAGGTACCTGAAAAAATAAATTATCATGATTTATTTTACCACTTTGTCGGCGTGATTAATATGTACACCCATGCCAAATTACAGCTTTTTAGTACTAAGCGTCTCTGAGCTAAGCCGCGGACAGACAGACAGACAGACGGACAGACGGACAGACAGACAGACAGACATGACGAAACTATAAGGGTTCCTTGTTTACTACGGAACCCTAAAAAATGTTACTCATATGATTGAACAGTCCAATATGTGGCCTCATGTAAGGCGCGTAAGGAACACTTAACCCACTAAATTCCTTTAGATTACTCTCTGCTACTCTTATTGGTATAGCCTGAAGAATTACTAAACTTAAGTGGCAGTCACAGTTAGGTTACATTGCTCACGAAACGGATGGTTTATGAGGCCGAAAGGACCTGGAGTGGCTACCGCGTACCGGAAAGCGCTTCGTTCAAATTCCTCACACAAAAGTGGACTGATGAACTTGTGAAGGCCGCGGGAATCCGCTGGACGCGAGAAGCACATAGCCGGTGGATGTGGCGACGCTTGGGGGAGGCCTATGTCGAGCTGTGGACGTCTTTTGGCCGTGAAGATGAAAATGATGATGATTCTCAGCTCGTTAGGTGGAGTGCACTAAATGAAGCCTTAAGGGCGCAACACTGACTCTGTTTAAAAACTGACCAAGTGCATATCGGACTACGCATAATGAAGGGTTCCGTAGTTGAAATGAATTTATTTATTCCAAGAACAAACTTTACATACATTCCAACTGCAAATGTAAGTTTGTACGCACAATATTGAGAGATAAACCATGTTATTTTAAGACCATAGACTCTCAAGGTTTTCCTGTAATGTATGAGTAAAGAGCCATACTATGTATTTTTTTTAAGATTTTAGGTCCAGTAGTTTCGGAGATAAGGGGGAATGGTCAATTTTCATAGTATTTCTAAAATATCTTTAAAAGTTTAAAATGATTTAAAACATGATTTTAAGATCCTCGCAACAAGCCCTTTTATTTGATATGTCACACGGTACCCACTGTTAGCAAAACATTTTTTTTTCTTGTTTGCCCCCCAAAAAGGACCCCTATATTAAAAATTCATTTCTTTACGTTACACGTTCGTGTTTGGATCACAGAAATACATATGTGCACCAAATTTCAACTTAATCGGCCAATTAAATTTGGAGCAAATTGGCTGTGACAGACGGACAGACAGACAGACACACGAGTGATCCTATAAGGGTTCCGTTTTTTCCCTTTGAGGTACGGAACCCTAAAAACGACCATAATGCCTGTTTAAAAAGTTTTCGGAATAATTTTGTAATTAAGCTGAAGTTCGACTGAAGTTTTTTAAAGTTTTGTTGGGTGACTTCGACTTTTTGTTTGTGTTAGTTTTATTTTAAATTCGACCTAGTTCATCAGCTGTGTTCTCTTTAATCTGTGATTTTCTACTGACTTAATTTATGGTTTACTGTGATGATTCTTCTAGGAGGAGGAGCTCGTGGCTAAATAATAACAGCCGCATGGGTCGACACAACAGATTAAGCTACGCTTGCCGGGGTTGGTCCGTGGATGGGTGACCATCTTTACATATCGAGACTCCTCCATGCCTCGGAAAGCACGTTAGGCCGTTGGTCCCGGCTGTCATTTGTAGATCTTTGACAGTTGTTACGGGTCGTCAGAAGCCCGAAAGTCTGACAACCAGTCTTACCAAGGGGTATCGTGTTATCTACCTAACTGGGTTGTGGAGGTCAGATAGGCAGTCGCTCCAAGTAAAATACTGGTATTCAGCTGCATCCGGTTAGACTAGAAGCCGACCCCAACAGAGTTGGGAAAAGACTAGGCAGATGATTCTTTTAACTGAACTGACAGCTGTGCTGCTGGGGAGTTTGTTGCGCCACTTCTTTTTCCCAGCTAAAGCACTAGGAAGTGGTGAAGGGTGGGCGTTTTGGGGGACTGTCTTATGTAATTTTGACGTTTAAAAAGTGCTGATTCTCAGCCTAGTTTGAGGACTTTTGATTTTGGTATATTTCATCATCAGCCTATAAGCAGTCCACTGCTGGACATAGGCCTCTCCAATTGCACGCCATTCAGCTCTATTCTCGGCAACTCTCATCCAGCTGCCACCAGCCATCTTGCGAAGATCGTCACTCCACCTAGCATGAGGGCGTCCTACCTTACGTTTGCCGATTCACGGTCTCCACTCAAGAACACGTGTACCCCAACGGTCATCGGTTCTACGGCTGATATGGCCGGCCCACTGCCACTGTTAGTGTGAGTCAGTTAGCTAATTCTGTGAGCTATGTCGATAACTTTGGTTCTCTGCCGGATCACTTCGTTCCGGATTCGATCCCTCAGAGAGACTCCAAGCATAGCCCGCTCCATGGCTCGCTGAGCAACCTTAAATTTATGGACCAGCCGTACCGTGAGTGTCCATGTTTCGGCTCCGTAGGTCATAACAGGCAGGACGCACTGATTGAAGACCTTCGTCTTTAGGCTCTGTGGAATACGCGACGAGAAGACTCGATGAAGTTTCCCAAACGCTGCCCAGCCCAGCTGAATTCTTCTGTTAGCCTCCCTCTCAAAGTTGTTCTTACCAAACTGCAGAGTTTGCCCGAGGTAAACGTATTCTCGAACAACCTCGAGAGCACCGCCATTAACAGCAATCAGCCCCGGAGTGACGTGTTCGTTGAACATAACCTGGGTTTTGTCCAAGTTCATCCGGAGACATCTGTTGTAAGTCATGCAGCAATTCGGCCAGTATGACGATGTCATCTGCAAATCTCAAGTGTGAAATGTACTCGCCGTTGATGTTAATGTATATTTGGTAAGCGAAAATCAGTCTTGGCTTAGATAATTATTATCCCTCATTCACCCCACACCCTATAATAAAGATATCATGTGATAGAATAAAGAAGGACATTATTATTCTTATAACAGTACATAATTCTGGAAGTAAAACGTGTATGCAATATTATCGTACTTGAATTTAATAATATTGTACATCTATTAAAAAAAATTAAATGTCATAACCAGTGATCGGAGTAGGTAGAGTGATTTTACGTACTCGAATAGTCATAAAAATCATAACATGGAGAAGCCTTTTTTCCGGGATTTCATTTTGGTACTTACGGAATTGAATCAAATATTGTTAAAGTAAGGATTTTTAAACTACTACATTAGAAATTTATAGAATGCGATAGATAAACATTTAAAATATATTATATCATTATATTGTTTTTATAGTATACCTATCCTTTTCTTTGAGTCCGATGTATTCTTTATTCTACACATTACAACATTTAAAATTCCTTAAAAAAATCTTAATAATTTCAAAATCCCGGAATCCCGGGAGCATATCCATACTAATATATACGTGCCAGTGCATTGACCCCAAATCACTACCTACTCCGATCACTGGTCATAACGGTAGCATATAGCAAATTAAATATCTAAATGAAAACGGATTTCATGACCTGTACTTAATTGATTTAACTAGGTTACGTAAAAGCTACGCTTCGTAGCATACGGCCTACGAGGGTCTACGAAGTCTACGAAAGCGTAGCAAATGTTATTCAGTGAAGCAGAAATTCGCTGTTTTATGTTGGTTATTATTTTGCTGTCAGCGTTATAATGTGATTTGCTGTTAACCCTCACTGTTATAATGTTGTAATAAAATGTTGATGTTATCTAAAATAATTAAAAAAACAGATTTCTTTAAGATAATTAATTAATTTAGGTCTACAATTTAATTTTTGGAAGAACTTTCTGTCAGGGTTAATCACAATCCCAACGGTTTTTTTAAATAATAACAAGAATATGGAACTAAACAAAAGCAAGCTGAATTAATTTAATCAAATGAATGAAAAATAGGCGCCATCATGTCTATTCTTCCGTCAATGCTGAAACAATGCTCATCAAGAACACAAAAGCATATAACACCACGTCTAACAAAAACCAACCTTAGTTGTAGATGAATAAGGGCGATAGATACTGAAAGAAAATGTCGTCCTCAATTTTACACTACACTCAAGTAAATTTCAACTTTATGGCCGTGGATATAAAGGTTAAACAATAACACAATGTAGCGACTTTGTTTGTATGCGTGAAGCGCGCAGTCGCCCTTTGGAACCGGCAGTTAGCTCGGGGGCGCCACTGAGCACGGTTGTATCAAACCTCCGCGGAGCCTGCACCACAACGGCATCACAGCCAAAAACTGTGAACAAAAAAAAAAAAGAAAAAGCCCATAGTCAATTCCCGCCTTCCATTTTCAAAAAAGACAATTCCACTTTTCTTTAGACACAAGTGTGAACGCTTTCAGCCCAGTGTTATTCCTTTTTTGACTTTAAAATAAATCTGGCAAGTTATTTTTATTGGTTTTAGAGTAAAATGTGCGTTTTATGAGTGTAACAGTCGGAGGCGGCAAACGTTTTGGCTGTGTCGTGTATTACGTAACGGTTCCGGGGAAAATCGATATCCTGGGCGTATAAATAGCGGCGTACGCTTGAAACAGCTGGCCGATCGCCAGTATGCAGCCTACGGTGAGAACTTGCCTTATTTTATATTATCTGTGGTCTGGGAGAGCGTCAGCGGGACGGAATGATGATTGATGAAGCGCGTGAGAGAGACTTTTTAGTTTAGAACCTTTTTGGTGACTTTTTTTTTCAGGCTGTTTTTTAAGCTTTTTAGATTTGAAGTTATTTATTTAAATGAATAAGAGGCAAAGGTCTGGTATTAAAAAATAAAACATTTTAAACTTTAAAATCAATTAAAATTTTTTCTCACCTCTGTGAAATTAATTTTAAGTTGGCAGGTCACTAATGAGGTTGTATAATAATTATTGGTGATCAATTAACTAACTCTCCTATAACACCCACTAAAGCTATTATTTTAAACCATACAATAGTTTATTCACTATAAATAGCAAACTTTACTCCTGGTCATTTGCCTTTTTCCAACTATGTTGGGGTCGGCTTCCAGTCTAACCGAATGCAGCTGAATACCAGTATTTTACATGGAGCGACTGCCTATCTGACCTCCACAACCTAGTTACTAGGTAACACGATACCCCTTGATAAGACTGGTTGTCAGATTTTTTTTGGGCTTCTGACTAACCGTAACGACTGTCAAAGATCTACAAATGACAGCCGGGACCAACGGCTTAACGTGCTTTCCGAGGCACGGAGAAGTCTCCGTATGTAAAGATGGTCACCCATCCACAGAACAACCGCGTCAAGCGTAGCTTAACCTGATCGATCGACCCGTGCAGCTGTTGTTACTTAGCCACAATCCCCTTTACTCCTTCTCCCAAGCAAACTTTACTCCTGGAAAATACCAAATAATAAGAAACGGCGAGTATTAAAACATGTACAACAATGGCTGACAATGACAAATACATAATTATAATCTGTCAAGTCTTTTTACTTTTCTTGAAGTCTCGTAGTAGGGAGCTACGAATTTCGTAAGATCTTTACACAAATCTCGATAAGTCAATCGGTGTCTCAGGGATATTTCTTTGATTTCATTTATGAAGGTAAGGCTTTTTGAACATAGTTAATAGAATAATGGATAGAATCTGGAACGAGGTGAGAAACAATGTCGACATAGCTCACAGAATAAGCAAGCTGAATTGGCAATGGGTTGGCCATATTAGCCATAGAACTGATGACCGTTGGGGTAGACGTGTTCTTGAGTGGAGACCGCGAATCGGCAAACGTAAGGTAGGACGCCCTCAGGCTAGGTGGAGCGACGATCTTCGCAGGGTGGCTGGTAGCGGGCGGATGAGAGGTGCCGAGAATCGAGCCGAATGGCGTGCAATTAGAGAGGCCTATGTCCAGCAGTGGACTACTGAAGGCTGATGATGATACTGTTAATAACTGAATAGCGGTTACGGCATTTATGGAAACTGCTTAGTGACCTTTAGGTCAAAATTAAAATGGCTTCTTATGTCAGTGCGGCAAAAGATGACACTTTTGTTCTTCCCACTTTGATTTCTTCAGTCTTGACCACATATTCCGAAAGACCATCCAATTTATTGAAGTGAGAACTTCTTTAGGCGCGTTGGATATTTTTGAGATGGGACTAAACCATTGATTTCGCGACACCATGACGACACCTCAATTTTGTAAACGCGATTGTGCTCTTTATTTATATTACGTTACGGATTAGTGTTCTATGCAGGCATTTTACTTTAAAGGTTTTGTAAACGCGATTGTGCTCTTTATTTATATTATGTTACGGATCAATGTTCTATGCAAGTATTTTACTTTAAAGGTTTTGTAAACGCGATTGTGCTTTTTATTAAGATAAGGTTACGGACCAATGTTCTATACAAGTACTTTTCTTCTACCAAGGCGATCTTTTCAAGTTTTCACTTCTCTCGGCACTCCCGGAGTGCCACTTTTTTATCTTGTCAAACTCCGTGTCACCTTTATGAATTCTATTCTATTTTTCTCTATGGCAATAGTGAACCTTTATGTAGGTTTTCTTGAAAATTTACGCCACCAGTTGGCGTCACTTTGACAAGAGGTCTTCCATTTCGACAATGAATATAAAATATATGATGTCGTTCATCATTCGTTTCAATCATTCGTTCATCAATCAATCACGACTAAGAGCTTAACTGTCACTTACGAGACACAATAGAATTTTTATTGTTATCGACTTCTAAAGGCAAATTGACAGTTGGAAAATATGGGCGCTTTGACACTTTTGACAGTTGCCAGGACCTAACGTCTAAGTGTTGCCAGAAAACCCTCAATTACTTAATCTTGTGATTGAACAGAACAGATTTACTGCACAGAGTTTGATCAGGTTTTTAGAAACCATGGACCCTGGTAATAAATAATAAAACTCCTATGCAATCTACTTATTAAAAATCTTAAATTTATTCAATCGTTCATTCACTGACAGATAACGCGTAGCCAAAACTAAAGCATGAAATGCACAAGAGTTCTTTAGATTACAAAATTAATTAAGTTCTTTATATATTACAAAATTTATTAAGTTCTTTATATTACAAAATTAATTAAGTTTAATTAATGTATGGTTTATGAATAGTTAATCAATTTGAAAATTTAACTGTGGAGGGTTCTAAATGGCTTGTCGTCAATTAACTCAATGTTACTTCTGTATTGACAGCTGTAAGCCACCCAAATACAATAAAATAAATAAAAGGTGAGTGGACTAAGGATAGATTTTTGGAAATTCATCCCCTAAGAAATTAAATAGTTGATGAAATATTGTACGGAAGTTCGTAATTTTTGCCAATGGGAGATCCCATCAGCTTGTATACAGCTTGTGTGCAATAAATACAAAATATGACGATTACCAATCTTTTTACTTAACATGGTGATGGACTACTTTCGCTGCATTTATTTGCTATGCGATAAATGATTAAACGTTTACAGACATTACATAATGACCAAACTTTAGGTAGGTATTAATTACTATAGATTTTTCGAATAGTTTTTTTCTTCTATTTGCAAAGTAACATACATGTCGAAGAATATCTCTTTGACGTTATTTTTCCAGCACTTTACGTTTTAAGCAGCCCTCGAGGCAACTTTGAGACTGAGACAGGCACTGAGAGGTACCTTTGATCCCCAAAACCCTTTGCGGGATCAAAGGTACCTCTCAAACCCATCACGTTATTAACATTTGTATATTTAGGCTAAACATACACCACTTCTTTATTTTATTTTATTAAAATAATTATTTATTTATTTAACTTCTTTTCTCAATATTCTAATTTTTATTAACATAATAAGTTAGTGAGCTGAAAATTGAGGCTGAAATGGGACTGGGCGGGTCACACCTATAGGATGCATCAAAACAGATGGGCCAGGATCGCCACACAGTAGGTGCCTGATGACGGGCGCCGCCACCGGGGCAGGCCTAAGCGCTGGCGTGATGATCTGGACTCGTTCCTGACCGATTGACCGGAGAAGGCACAACATAAGAAAGACTGGAAAAGTATGGGGAGACCTTTGCCCAGCAGTGGGACAAAATAAGTTAAGTTAGCAAAAAAAATAATGAAATTGTACGTAAATAACAACTTATACCGAATTCATTAATAAAAATAACGAAATTATATTCTATCTTAACTAAAACTAGAATACTTTATTTAACCGTCTATGTACCTACACACATATATACAGACAAGCAGAAAAGAACAGAAAAATACGTACAAAAGTAATGCTTATTTCTAAAGAAATCTCTTCCAGCATACCTGCGATCTTCTTCTTTTCGTGTGGTTAGTGACTAACCTGGTGTCAGAGTTTTAAAGCCACCCATGGACCTCTGACTTGGCTTCACATACCGTCGATAACTATCTCTCAGGCATGCCGGTTTCCTCACGATGTTTTCCTTCACCGTTTTTGAAGCAAATGATAATTATACAATACGCACATGAATCCGAAAAGTCAGAGGTGCGTGGTTCGAACTCGAGACCCATGACTTGGCAGTCTGACGGTCACACCACTAGGGTATATAAAAATATATTTAGACACCGTGACTACTTATTAGTAGAAAAAAGGATGAAGTAATAGTTAGGTTGGGTTGTAACTTGGTCATTGGAAGGTACAGTTTTGATTGATTCCAAACAACCAATTAGCCACCGATAATTGAGGAGGTCATCTATGTATATTCAGATAACCTATTAGGTTATCTCTATTCATCCCATATATATTTGTACAGATAACATCAGAGGGTATCTATTTTTGGACCGAATAGCATCGCTTACGACTTAATAAAATTACAACAATCACATGAAATGTGTTATCGCAAGGTTCTGAACTCAGGGTCAGACTTTGCTTCAACGTTTTTGTAAAACAAATGATCAAATGGTTTCATCAAATGTTGTTACGCAAGTCAGGTCAAGTCAGGCAAATAATAATCACTGCCTCGTTGGTCTAGTGGTCGCAAGTGCTACTGCTGAGCATGAGGTCCTGGGTTCGATTCCCGGGTCGGGCATGTGTTCTTGAATTTTTCTATCTGAAATTTCTCAGTAGCAGCTCGGAGTCTGGATTTGTGCCCGGTTGATGGCAATAGACTCGCCCCCTATTACATGGGACTTTAACATAACTGGCTAAATGTGGGTGTACCTGTTACAGGCACACCTCTGCCCAACCCTTCGGGGAAACAAGGCGTGATGTTATGTTATGGCAAATAATAATAATAATTTTTATTGTTCCAAAAACAATGTTATAAGATAAGCAGAAACTGTGCAATACAATACAGTACTTATTACTTTATTGGAAAAGATCACCTGTATGACCTGTATCCTATATTAGTTAAAAAAATGTATCACAGGAGACAAGGCCTTCCATTTAAAATTAATCAGCTTATTAACAATGTATAAGTCGATGTTTGTTGGAAAAAAAACGAATAGGTAATAAAAGGATACATGAAAAAGTAGAAATACGTTGGTAATTAAAAGAAAGTAACTGTAGGTGTGTGTGTTGTGTGGTGTGACTAAGTTGGTGCAGTGTGTGTTGTGTAAGTATGTTGTGTGGTGTGACTAAGTTGGTGCAGTGTGTGTGTGTGTGTGTGAGTGTGTTTGCGATTGTGAAATGATAAATGAAATATGATTTTACAAACAAAAAATTAATGATGTATTTAAAAACCAGATTAGTTCGGAGTTTCCTATCTGACTACTCTGCAAAGAAAGGTCGAAACAAACTCAGAGGTCGCAGTCTCTTTTAAAGTCCAGACATAATCTTGGTCAGATCATGTCAGGACCATGTAAATTTGTGTCTGAAATGGATTTAGTGCTGTTTGCATTGCCCGTTCAAGATTACTGGGCAAACCAATATCCAAATTTCTGCAGATTCGGAAGACTCTATATGTGCACGTTATGAAAAATCACACTGTATACTAGTGTGATTTTTCATAATGTGCACATATCGAAATGAAGGAATCTATGCTTAATTTTATCGACGGAAAAAAAAAAATTGTTTCTTTACATTTAAATTTTTTTTTTCTCTTTGGCGGCTTATTTCTAAATTTTACAATTATTGTAAAAATTGATGAAAAAAACAGATTTTTGCTTAAAAAACATGTTTATTTTCTATTGAGGGTAGTTTTTTTCTCAATTTTCATTTTATGTGGACGCCTAATTACTTGCAATCATTATGGAGTTAGTTTCATCGCGATAGATGATTTAGTTTAAAAGTTACACAGTTTTGTTACAATTTTTTTTTATTCCATAAAAAATATAAAAAAAATTTTGGATTTAAAAAAAAAATCTGTCGTTGAAATTAAGCATAGATATAATAATCACACTGTAAAGTCTTTGCATACTGGTCAAATCGTTACCATCAAGTATTTTACCGGTAATTTTGCTGTTTCCTATCACGGGTTGAAGGTTGTACGTTTGAACAAAATCGTGGCTACTCATGAATAAAAATCAAATCACCTGAAAATGTTAAAGACTTACAACACGCACGATTTGGAAAGCAATCAATAAGGCGAAGTTCAGAGCTTTACCTTCGTGTCATGACGGTCAAGAGTCAAGTGTAGTTATCGACCTAATCGGATCTCGTGGCCTTTGTGCCTTGGGCTACTTTGTGGGATTTCCTACTATTCGTTTTTATAACAGTTTTGTTTTGGTGTGTACACTGCGAGAAATACTCCCAAATTACGATGATTATTTTATTTTACTTTTTTTACATACATCCTTGACATAATCTTTTCATTATTTGACATTATATACCTAAAATTTTCTATATTTTTTTAACAAATTAGGTTTGTTACAGCTGTAGTGGCAATCATGTCATTTGGTTTAAATAGGTCCTTATTTTGTTTTTCTTTTATATAGATTCTTTTCTTTTAGATTTTGTGAACGTGAGAACGTTGTAGACTTGTGGACCATTTTCTATTTTACTAAGTACCTGGTTGATAGGCCTACACTGTCCTCTCATACCTATTAACACTGTAATTTGAAAACATTGTAGAAACCATTTATTCAAAAAAAGTAACTGTGGAGTTTCTTGCCGGCTCTTCTCCATAGGAAGCGACCAATTGGATCCGTGCACCTAGCTTCTGACGTTTCATAAGTGCCATTGTAGGTTTATGTGAAATCAAATATTTTGATTTTGATTTTAGAACTGAAAAAACAGTCTTTAAAAGCAGTGATAGCCTAGTGGTGTGACCGTCGGATTGCCAAGTCAGTCTCGAGTTCGAATCCAAAGCAAGCACCTCTGACTTTTCGGATTCATGTGCGTATTGTATAATTATCCACTTGCTTCAAAAACGGAAATGAAGGAAAACATCGTGAGGAAACCGGCATGCCTGAGAGATATTTCTCGACGGCATGTGAAGCCAAGTTAGAGGCCCATGGGCGGCATAAAAACTCTGACACCAGTTTAGTCAATTACCACACGAAAAAGAAATAAAGTTTTAACGCTGATGTTTTTTTATTCTCAAACCTAGTCTAGAGGACTCATGGCTAAGTAATAATGGTGGTCGATTGATCAGGTTAATCTACACTTCCCTCGGTTGGTCCGTGGATGACTACCCATCTTTACATTCCGAGACCCCTCCATGCTTTGAAAGCACGTTAATCCGTTGGTCCCGGTAATCATTCGTGGATCTTTGACAGTAGTTACGGGTCAGCAGCCCGAAAGTTTGCAAACCAGTCTCATCAAGGGGTATCGTATTACCCAGTTGCTGGGTTGTGGAGGTCCGATAGGCAGTAGCTCCATGTGAAATATTGGTATTCAGCTGCATCCGATTAGACTGGAAGCCGACCCCAACATAGTTGAGAAAAAACTTTTTACAAAAATAAAACAACCGTCTTCCAAAAACAAACACTACAAAGTGAAAAATAACTTTAATTTCGGAAGTCGGTGTCTTGGGTTTTGTGTTTTCGTTTTTTGCCACCGACTTCCGAAATTAAAGTTATTTTTCACTTTGTAGTGTTTTTTTTTTTGTAAAAAGTTTTTATTTTTCACTTTTTAGTTGTGGTACCTACCCCACACACATTCGAATACCACTACCTGCTACCAGTGTCAAGAACTTATCATATCATCTACATACTAAGTGGGAAAAAAAATACGTATTTTGTAGCTAACTCAAAAACTACCCAAGAAAAGTTAATAAAATTTATATGGGACCAATTTGGGAGCCTACCCTTTCAAACGAAAAAAGAATTTTCAAAATCGGTCCACAAATGACGGAGAAATCGGTGGACATACATAAAAAAACAAAAAAAAAAAACTCCTCCTTTTTGGAAGTCGGTTAAAAAGGCAGATGAGATGACGTAGTCTAAAATTGTCTATGAAACGAATGGGGACTTTTTCTATGCTTCATTCTTGGTCCCGTCTAAGTTTAAACCAAAAATATAATCATGCGATTCATTCTGGTAATAAAGTTCACTAGAAATCGGCCATCGGTGTCATAAACACTAGTTTATCACTAATGCAAATGGTTCAAGTAATTTGAACACTGCTTGAACTCAAACGGAGTCAAATGGCATACCATAAAAATGCAGCAACTGTAGGTAATTTTCAATCTAAAAGAGCGAATTTAAACCTGGCGCCAGCCCAACTATTTTAATTTCGACTCATATCTCCACAACGTGCATCGTTCCGTAGCTCACCAATTTTATGGGCCACTGTACAATATTGAATCCGTCTTAAGGTAGTTGCGCTAAGGTAGCTCGCAAATTTCAGATTTTCTTGCGTTTTTGCAATTTGCAGGTCACTGTCAGGTTTTATGTTGATCAAAATAAGATTGGTGACCGTGACACAGATGTATTTACAAAATTAATATTTATTTATGCGACTGTTGTATAATAAGGCGTATTAAAACACGAATGTGGGTTTATCACATTCATGAGTGTTTTAATACCTAATTATATACAGTTGTATACAAGACTTTATCTACACCCATGATATGAATCCTCTATAAAAGGTTTTGAAACCATTGGGTGTTTGTAATTCAAGATCAAGAATTAAAAAAATCCCACGAATTTCAGTACAACTGCACATATGTATGTCGCCTGCAGCAGCACATCACCACACATGCGTGCAGCGGGTGCTGCTGTCCCCCGCTTAAACGTTGAAACGAGTTGCATAATCAAATTTAGTACAACATTATAACACTCATTTGGATGATATTATGGTTACAATGATACTGGTTGTTTTAATGTTGATAATAAGCTAACTGTTCCAGAAACCTTTATAGATGATTTATAGCATAGGTGTACATAAAATCATTAATACAACTCACAAATTACTCTATTGAATGACTATTTCATGAAATCATGACATTTGAGCTCAATTCTGTGTAGCATGTAAGGTAGGTATAGATAAGTATATTTTAAGTTACTTTGTCGCATTAGATTTATTATTATCTGTAATGGCAAAGGAAACATGGCATGTAATTAAATTAAATAAATTAATTTAAATTCTAACTTAGAAAGTTGTATATGATGAGTCTAATATCTTAATATATATAAATCTCGTGTCACAATGTTTGTCCTCAATGGACTCCTAAACCACTTAACCGATTATAATAAAATTTGCACACCATGTGCAGTTCGATCCAACTTGAGAGATAGGATAGGTAGGGTAGGTAGGGTAGGTAGGGTAGGTAGGGTAGGTAGGGTAGGTAGGGTAGGTAGGGTAGGTAGGGTAGGTAGGGTAGGTAGGGTAGGTAGGGTAGGTAGGGTAGGTAGGGTAGGTAGGGTAGGTAGGGTAGGTAGGGTAGGTAGGGTAGGTAGGGTAGGTAGGGTAGGTAGGGTAGGTAGGGTAGGTAGGGTAGGTAGGGTAGGTAGGGTAGGTAGGGTAGGTAGGGTAGGTAGGGTAGGTAGGGTAGGTAGGGTAGGTAGGGTAGGTAGGGTAGGTAGGGTAGGTAGGGTAGGTAGGGTAGGTAGGGTAGGTAGGGTAGGTAGGGTAGGTAGGGTAGGTAGGGTAGGTAGGGTAGGTAGGGTAGGTAGGGTAGGTAGGGTAGGTAGGGTAGGTAGGTAGGGTAGGTAGTTAAGAAAAGTACTAAGTGCTACCCGTGTGAAACCGGGGCGGGCAGCTAGTTATTATATAATTCTGTAAATATTATATTTTTGGTACAGTCGCGAATTATATTTTAATCAACATACAATGTAAAGTACAAGTCGCCCCATGTAAAATACGGTATTGAGCTGAATCCGTTAAGACTGGAAGCCATTCCCAACATAGTTGGGAAAAAGCTAGGCAGACAGACATACAATATGATACAGGCCAGCTTAAAAAAATTGGTTGTCTGTAAAGTCGGTTTACGGACGATAATTTTACGTGATAACGTCACAAGCGAACGCTTAGGCCGATCGTGCCTCTCTATCGCTTGTTCCGCGCTCTCGCTTGCACGCTCGGCTCAGGCGGAACGTGACACTTTTTCGTGCGTGCAGCCGGCGTTCATCGATTTATAAG
The DNA here is from genome assembly GCA_949152395.1 of Agrochola litura. Classification (NCBI taxonomy): domain Eukaryota; kingdom Metazoa; phylum Arthropoda; class Insecta; order Lepidoptera; family Noctuidae; genus Agrochola; species Agrochola litura. The sequence continues at coordinate 17,131,036 of OX424513.1, read as the reverse complement.
ACGTTATCACGCCAAAAACGTAAGAAAAATTTAATTCGCGGGCTACCCTGACGCTTTCGCCTTAAACCGTGTTTAGTTAGGCTATGTTCAAACGGCGTTGTACTGCAAGTTTTTGCAGTGTAAAGGCTAGGTTCACACTTCAACATCCCAATATTATTCGGTTTGAATTAAAACCAAATACTGTCAGAAGCGTGCCGGTATATACGAAGTAGCAAGTGGAACTCAAAAGTGATTGAGTGTTGATATATAATGACGATAAGACGATAAAACATCTGCGGAATTTTGCTATCTAAGTTTATTTGACCGTGTATAGTGCTGTGCAATCCCAGAGCTTGTCGTGCCATACCATGTAAATGACCAGCAACTCTTGGTACAAACTGCATTCCAGTACACATTTTTATAGAAAACTAATACTATAAAGAGAAAATTTACCTTATCAAAAAGCAGTGATAGCCTAGCGGTGTGACCGTCGGACAGCCAAGTCATAGGTCTCGAGTTCGAACCTAAGGCATGGACCTCTGACTTTTCGGATTCATGTGCGTATTGTTTAATTATCACTTGCTTCAAAAACAGTGAAGGAAAATATTGTGAGGAAACCGGTATGCCTGAGAGATATTTCTCGACGGCATGTGAACCCAAGTCAGAGGCCCATGGGCGGCTATAAAACTTTGTCACCAGGTTAGTCACTAACCACACGAAAAGAAGAAGAACCGTTGAACCGTATCATAGCAGAAAACTGCAAAAGAAATTCTTCTATTATGTCGTGTGAACGCAGCGTTTAGTAGGCGTGGGCAAACTGTCCCAAGAGTGCACTGCGGTCTATAAACTCAATAAACGGATGGACGTGTTCCCAGTAGTGACAACGTACTTAGTTTCACAAACATCTAGATAAATAGTATAGGTATCTAGGTATAGTACTAGTGCAACAAGGGTAGGTAATCGATTTTAGTTCAAACAACAATTAGTTGGTATCCAATGTGGCAACATTGCCAGCTTTCTGAGCATTTTTCCCAGCGACAGCAATGTAGACGAATTTTTTGATGCCCTATGAGCTCTTCCCCCTTTTCTATATACTTGTATATAATGAAAGTACAATGTCTTAATTAAAGTTTTATTATAACCATAAATGACAAATCTTATCTATACTAATATTATAAAGAGGAAATATTTGTATTTTTGTATGTAACGAATAAACTTAAAAACTACTGGACCGATTTGAAAAATTCTTTCAGCAATGTATAGCTACATTATCAGCGAGTAACATAAGCTATATTTTACCCCCGTACTCCCACGGGAACGGGAACTACGTGGGTGAAACTGCGTGACGTCCGCTAGTACAATATACAATCTAACACTAAATTAAATGACTAACAAAGTAACTAAAATATAAATACAAAAAGAAAAGGACATTTCGTCTTCGAAGTACTCGTCCGCTGTCATCCGAAAACGCAATGCTAACTCTTTGGCCAAAGAACGAGCCAGCCCTTTAGTCACGTGAAGTGTACATAAATGTATATGGGGTTTATTTATAAACGTTGCTTGTTAAGTTTGAACTTTACTTAACATTAAGCAACATTTATAAATAAATCCCATATAGTTTAGTGTTAGCTTGTATATCTCCTATACCTACTATTAAACGAGGAATATTTGTATATATATTTATTTGTTTGTATATAGATTTCTACTCATGTTCTCGAAATCGGCTCTAACGATTTCAATGAAAGTTGCAATATAGGGGTTTACGGAGGCGAAAAATCGATCTAGCTAGATCGATTTTTTATAGAAATAACGAATTTTCACAGTCACGGGAATGTGATACAACGTTGGAATACCTGAACGATATGTTTATCTATTTTCACCCGAGCAGAGCTCGGTCGACCAGGTACTTGTATTTCAAATTAGTCAATTTCATAAGTAAATAAATACAATTAGTTGGTAGGTTAAATTAAAAATGGAGACTGAGATAATTAAAGGCTTATTTATAAATAAAACATTAATGGTACAAAAACGTTCCTATTATAAAAGTCTTTTATTTCGAAAATTCATATTCAAGGATTTTGTTTAGCTATTAATCTTTTTGTAAACGTGACGCCAAGATGACAAAATCCTCAATTTGTTTTACATTACCCTAATGACATGTGTTTCGAATTTAATTTGACATGTGTCTATTTGACAAGGACCTCACGTAATAAACGGCTCATTACTCCTTATAGAAACATGTTTTTTCATCCATTATCCTAAACGGATGATCAATCTTTGGGCTGTTTCCCTTCTAGGGGAAAAATTACTGATTCATGCGTAAACCGTGAATTATGTCATGTATATTTAACATCACATGAGGACGTGCGGAGGTCGTGGCTAAGTAATAACAGCCGCAAGGATCGATCCAACAGGTTAAGCTACGCTTGCCGGGGTTGGCCCGTGGATGGGTGACCATCTTTACATACCGAGACTCCTCCGTGCTTCGGAAAGCACGTTAAGCCCGTCCCAGGTGTCATTTGTGGATCTTTGACAGTCGTACCGGGTCGTCTGAAGTCCGAAAGTCTGTCAACCTAAGACAGGTTGACAGACTTTCGGACCAAGGGACCAAGGGATATCGAATTACCCAGTTACGGTATTGTAGACGTCAGATCAGAGTCGCTCCATGTAAAATATTGGTATTCAGCTACATCCGGCTAGACTGGAAGTCGACCCCAACATAGTTGGGAAAATGCTAGGCAGACACATCATAACTTATAGAAACAAAAATTGTTTATTCTGCAACTATTACTTCATTGACATAATCTTTTCAGTATTTGACATTATATACCTACAATTTTCTATTTTTTTTTTTAAATCAAATTAGGTTTGTTACAGCTGTAGTGGCAATCATGTCATTTGGTTTAAATAGGTTCTTATTTTTTATTATTTTGTTTATCTTTTATATAGATTATTTTAGATTTTGTGAATGTGAGAACGTTGTAGGCTGTAAACTTGTGGACCATTTTCTATTTTACTAAGTACCTGGTACTTGTTGATAGGCCTACACTGTCCTCCCATACCTATTAACACTGTAATTTGAAAACATTGTAGAAACAGTTTATTTTGAAAAGAGTAACCGTGGAGTTTCTTGCCGGCTCTTCTCCATAGGAAGCGACCAATTGGAACCATGCACCTAGCTTCTGACGTTTCATAAGTGCCCTTGTAGGTTTATGTGAAATAAAATATTTTGATTTTGATTTTTTGAGTTTTTTGTTTCGTCGGTAATTTTTTTTTGTAAAAAAGTTTTTTTATTTTTTATCGGTAACGGACGTGGAATGAGACAAAAATATCGGCTTTGACTTTGTTTTCTGCTCAGTTTTATGAAAACGTATTGAATGATTATGTTATTTCCATACAGGAAAATGCATTGAAACAGTCAGTACACTTAATTTAAGTACCTAGGTATGTCCGGCGCGCCCCTTGCTTTTAATTCCGCTACCAACCTACTAACGAGCAACCTTCTTACCTTAACTGGTCTAATTACTGCCGTAATAAGTACAGTTTTGTTATAAATGAGAAAAAGGATGTTGCTTTTCCTTGGTGTATTATTAAAAACGTAAACCATAAAACAAAGTGCCCTTTTTTAACCCAGAAACCTGACCTGAAGATCAGAGATTGAATTGAGGTTATTTTTACGTCAAAACATTTTTTTTACGTAAAATTAAATTTTGGAAAGCATCATTTTTACCTTTCCCTAATTGTAAGCAATTTTCAGCAAAAATAGAACAAAGACGACGTTCTAAAAATATTTAAGCAATATTCCCGTCCTTTGAACACTTGTATTTTGTTTAAAAATAAAGAGCTCTTCATTTCTATTTTTAACCGAATAAAAAAAGGCTTTCAACTCAACGCTTGTGTATTTTATCGGCGATAGTACTTCCTACCTTCAGCAAAAAACCGATATTCATTATATAATAAGCAGAGATAGCCTAGTGGTGTGACCGTCGGATTGCCAAGTCATAGGTCTCGAGTTCAAACCCAAGGCACGCACCTCTGACTTTTCGGATTCACGTGTGCATTGTACAATTTTCACTTGCTTCAAAAACCACACACACAATCGAAACCACACACAGTTCACTTCGTGGGGACCGATGACCTTGTGAAGGCTCCAGGAATCCGCTGGATGCGGGAAGGAAGTGGCGATGCTTGGGGGAGGGCTATGTCCAGCAGTTTACGTCTTTCGGCTGAAATGATGATATTATGGTTCACATCAAAAGAGCAACGAATGAGGATTAAACTCACGACTTCTCGCTCGCCATTCTGCACCATTACCTATCACAGCAAATGTTCATTAAATCTCTCCACTGTTATACATAAATAACACAGCTGAACGTTCTGTGAACCTCGTTACAGATTCTAGAGAACTTTGGTTTCCGGCTTTAGTCGGTACTAATAAGTTTAGTGAAGGGAATTATTAATTCTCCTATAGTTTCCCTGAAGACGTCTCCTTAAGTTCTAGCGTAGTACCATTAAGTGAGGCTTTGATCTGTAATTCTGTACTGGCTGGTTTGTGGCTGCAGTACTTTGAAAATTAAAAAACAAGATGTTATAGTTACCTTACCTTTTAACGCTCGAGATTTTAATAGAATTTTCCTGGAAATATAATATATTTCCAGGAAAATTCTATTAAAATCGTTTTTAGTATATTTAGGAAAGATATGAAAAATCTATTGAGACATTCATAGAGGTAACGTTGAATTAGCTTGTTTGTATTTTGTCTGTTAAAACCCTGGAAAATATCGAGATTTTTTAGTTACTCTAGTTTTGCAGCTGTAAGCAAATTAAGTAAAGCTGCGTTTAGCGCTATCTTTTAACAGCAGTTGAAGGTATTGTAACGCAAGTTGTATCTATGTGTAGGTATTCGAGTCAGGAATTCGAAACCGCCACTAACTTGAAATGCGTACTTTTTGAGTTACCGGAGTCTTCATCTAGCGGTGCGATATGTAAACTAAGTAAGAGCAATGGTGGCCCAGTGGTAGCAGCCAGACTTACGACTTACTCTACAGCATATTCAGCCTATAATGTTCCCACTGCTGGGACACAGGCCTCCTCTCTGTGAGAGGGAGTGGACCGTAATCCACCACGCGGGCCCAGTGCGGGTTGGTAGATGTCACATGTCTTCGAAGTTTTAGTTCAAGGACATGCTGGTTTTCTCATGATGTTTTCCTTCACAGTTTTGAGAGCAGTGGTGATGAAATAATTAAGGTAAGTATTATAAGCAGATAATACTAGCACAACTCAAATCTGCCTGCAAATTGGGGTCAGCTTCCAATTTACTCGAATGCAGCTGAATACCAAAATATTCTAATGGTGTACGTAATAAAGAGTATTCTATTCTACCAGTATTATACCTGGCGACCGCTTATCTGACCTCCACAACCCAGTTACTGGGTAAAATGATACCCCTTAAGGCTGGTGGTCAGACTTTTGAGCTTCGGACTATCCGTAACGATTGTCAAAGATCTTCGAATCACAGCCGGGACCAATGGCTTAACACGTACAGTGCCGGGAGCCCTTCACCTTGTCGCATATGGGATGCCGGGAGCCCTCGCGGAAGGCTCATTTTAAACATAGGTTTTTCTTAGCGCGGCAAGCGTAGCTTGCGATTAAAGTCGATTATTAATGCGCCTTTTATTATTGGAATCGGAACGTTCTCATCGTTTCTATCGACGCGACGGTTTCACAGGTGAGATTTTGCCTTGACTATCCCATTCTGTAAATCTTCAATACGGGTGGAAAATGGAAATACGGCCTTTTGAAAAACACTCCTCAAATATGGTCCTATTGTCGTCCCCAAATGGTATGAGAGGATGCTTTTACTATTTATGAACCGGCTTAATGGTTACATGTGGTTAAATGAAACGAATTTGTTTATTCAGTAAATACGATATTATCAGAATCACTTTCACAAGTCACATTAAAAAAAAATTGGTTGTCTGTAAAGTCGGTTTACGGACGATAATTTGACGTGATAACGTCACAAGCCGAACGCTTAGGCCGATCGTGCCTCTCTATCGCTTGTTCCGCTCTCTCGCTTGCACGCTCGGCTCAGGCGGAACGTGGCACTTTTTCGTGCGTGCAGCCGGCGTTTATCGATTTATAAGACGTTATCACGTCAAAAATAAGCTAGATGAAGTCGACATTTCCTGTCTCCGACTGAGAAGAAATGGCGAAACAAACTAGTGTCTGAAATGGTCTTTTAAACAAAGAACCACACAGATTTGAGTGGACCTGTCCAGTTAGTGCAAGAATTTGTCAGTAATCGTGTAGCTCAACTTAGAACTTCAGAGGCTCAACAATTAGTGACGACACAATAAGTGTACGACAACCACTGCTAGGCAAAAGCCTCCTAGGAGCACGTCCGTATTTATTTTTAAATAGCCTAGCTCCGTCTCGTAATTTCAGCCAGTTTATTATGAAGGCCGAAACCCACCTTATGCCCCCGGGATAATACCTAAAATATATCGAAGAAACCAAAAAAAAAGGCCTTCGGGGAATGTAATAGAAGCCAAATCTATTGTTATGGAAGGAATTATCCAGACTCTGTCTAGACACGTACAATGGAGTGCTTGCCAAACTGTTTTGAAAGATGGTGATGAAGCTTGCCACTGAGTGGTACTAAATCTCTTTACGTAATTACAATGGGAGGTGTTTTAACCAACCTTAAATCAAAGGCCCTGGAGGCTATGCATCTAAATTGAAATCTCCAATAACCTGATCTATCATGAATGTAGCAGTTATAAAATCTTGTCCAACTTAAATCCAAAAATACCAAGATTAATCGCCCGCAAACAAAGGCATAATATCAATCTTTTATTTAACTACTAAGTAATTGTTGCCCGCAGTTTTGCCCGCATGGGCCCTAAAAATAAAAGTAAATTACTCCTTATAACATCAGCTATCTGCCAGTTAAAGTCCTGTTGAAATCAGCCCAGCCTTTTCGGAAATTAGCCGGAACAAACAGAGAGACATATTTTTTTTTTGTGAAACCTTCTCTAGTTGCGTTGGACATTTTAGAGATAGGAAAAAACAACTGAACTCGCGACACTGTTACCGTTACCGACACCTCATTAAAAGTATTTCCTGTACACTAAAATTGTTCAAGTTTTCACTACTGTCTGCACTCCCGGAGTGCCGCTTAATTGATTTTTATTATAAATACCATATATATTTTCATATACATTTAGTAAAAAGCTGCTATTTTAACATTAGAAATAGATAGATTCTTCAATTTTAACACTTTTGTATGTGTCCTTATTACTTCTGTAAATGACTGTAAAATATCTGTCTTATCAAGAATCTGCCAAAAGAAGAATCTGCCGTAACCAGAATCTGCCCAAAACCAAATAATCAGTATAGATGTATAACTAGTAGGTACTGACCCGACAATCTGACAGTCAAATGTAAAATACCTCAACAACTCCAAGTAAAATACCTACTGGTACTCAGTTTCATCCGGTTAGACTGGAAACTGACCCCAATATAGTTGGGAAAAGGCAGATGATGATAATGATTTTCAACTTACATACTATGTTCAACCATTTAATGGTCAAAATGTAATTTTACTGCAGTTACAACCATAACTCTGGCCACAAAACAATTTATAGTGGATCAAGATTTATGAGCAAGTAATAAAGCTCACACGTCAGAGCTCCAACATTAATCAGGACAGTATGCTGGCATCCATTTTTTTGCTATACTAGCTTGCGCCAGCGGCTTCGTCCGCGTGATACCAGGTAAAAGAGACTGCGATCTCTGAGTTTGTTTCGGCCTTTCTTCTCAGAGTAGTCAGATAGGAAACGCCGACCTCATGTAGTTTTTTTTTTTAAATATTATTGACGTGTAAAAGTGTTTAAACAAATCTGTTTACAGAAAATAAAATCATTTCATGTCATTTTATTTGATATCTTAATAAACTATGAGGAGCTCGTGGCTAAGTAATAACAGCCGCATGGGTCGATCCGACAGGTAAAGCTACGCTTGCCGGGGTTGGCCCGTGGATAGGTGATCATCTTTACATACCGAGACTCCTCCGTGCCTCGGAAAGCACGTTAAGCCGTTGGTCCCGGCTGTCATTCGTGGATCTTTGACAGTCGTTACGGGCCGTCAGAAGCCTGAAAGTCTGAAAACCAGTCTTATCAAAGGGGTATCGTATTACCCAGTTACTGGCTTGTGGAGGTCAGATAGGCAGTCGCTCCATGTAAAATACTGGTATTCAGCTGCATCCGGTTAGTCTGGAAGCCGACCCCAACATAGTTGGGAAAAGGCTAGGCAGATTGATTGAACTTAATAAATTATAGCCTTTGTTACGTATTGATAATATAGCATTCTACAGGTGAAAGATTTTTTTTAAATCGTTTTTGAGTTTTTTCATTTCAAACAAAGATACAAATGTTTTCTCATTATTTAGTGTAGACAAGACAATGTAAGTATGATGTTTTATGTAATATCATAATACAAACTACGTAATTATAAATTAAACAAATCTTTAAACAAAAGTTTGTGAGGATGGATGGATGTTTGTTACCCTTTCACGCAAAAACAACTTAATGGATTTGTATAAAATTTGGCACACAGATAGTTTATAATCTGGATTAACACATAGGATACTTTTTATCCCGATATTCCCACGGGATCGAGACTTATGCGGGTGAAACCGCGGGGCGCAGCTAGTAAACTATACAATAAAATATCGTAACACTAAACCTACCTACAAACTACTTAGATGCCGTCGAAAAATATTTTAATTTTGAGCTGAACTCCATAAAATTTGAGGACTATGTAATAACATCGTAAATAACAAGTTCTAATATTCCATTTCCAGCAAATGATTGGCTCAGAATATGGGAACGAAGTACCAAATCCACGACAGAAAGAAATGTAACGGTGGAGTAGGTTCGATAGGTAACACGATTCGTTTTGGCCTCCACTTTTAAAAATGAATCGTGTTACCAAAGTATTTTCAAGTGGTGTAAATCTTTACATTATTTTTGAACCAGTTTTCCTTACGAATACTTCGCTACGTCTTTCTGTGAAGAGTTATGTCGTGCGATCACCATTTCATCCCCCAAACGAGGTTGTTATGACTGCCCCACTTTCCTACCATTTAATAAGTAAGACGTCTAGTCATAAGTTCTGATAATGGCATGACAGGTCGTGCATTCACTTCTAGCGCAAAGGAAGGAAATTTTATGTTGAAGTTATCCCTAGAGTCTGGCCACACTAAGTCTGCATAAGTAAAAAAACGGTGGAATTTTAAAATCAATAGACGGCAACACTATCTGTCCTACGAAAAAAGAATTTGATACTTTGTTTGCCTTTTTTGTTTTTGATAGGTTATTTTGTTTACATTCTTATTTATTGCTGGTAAAGAATAGTCACTGTAGCAAGATGCAGTTTGGATTTGATACAGTTTTGTCATCGTATGGAGGTAGAGCAAAGGTACGACATAGTCTATTACACATAATCTATTATGCAAAAATCAATATCAATATCAAAATCATTATATCTACTTACAACCCCGAAACTGGCATAACTGACTGATGTAAAAGTATACCATATTTAAAACTTTTTTGGGGTTGCCCAATTAATCCATTGCAGAATCTACCATAAATTAATTGGAAAAGCATGAGAAGAAGAATAAGACTGTCATAAACCCATAAACATTTAACCTAATTTAACAATCCTCCACGACCTTACATTAACCATTTTAACATAATGTATCAACCCATATTTCGCTCGTATTTACTCTATTACCATAGACAAGTAATGTGGTTACTGTATTTTTTTTGGCAAGCGTCCGCGACCTAGTATTCCTCTAGTGTCAACTCGCCGCCGAAGAGACGCCATATTATATCATAGCTGACGTCATGATGACGTACATAATGGAGGGATGTACTAGATTTGGAAGCGTTATGCAGTCTGCAATAAAATTGTATTGACAAGAATTAGGTTATGGCATGTCGTTAGTTAAGTTTGGGTTTTAAATGGATAGGAGTTTGATGTTTTTATACTTGGATAGATACTTATTAATGGTTTAAGAACATGATAGGTACAAAAGAAACAAACATTTTAACAACATGGAATCTTCCCAACCACCTTTTTTCAAGTGTTAATTATTTAATGTCAGTTTTCTTTTACAATATAAGAATGTAAAAATAAAACTTTAACAATTTTTAAACTTACTTTAGTTAACATTTGCCTGATCAAGATATTAAGGCTTTTGCGAAATCCATCACCGCGTTTCCCAAACAAATTGGTGATTGCAATAATTTGATGTTGTTGAAAACATACTCTTCAGAAATAATCCCACACTTGCTTTTAACGACACCCACGATAAAAAAGGTAGCCCCTTAAATTATTTCTGCCCTTGCCAAAAAATACACAATACACACACTCATAAATATAAAAAGTATATTAACAAGTGCGAGGCGGACTCACACACGAAGGGTTCCGTACCACCGTACAATATTTAAAACTAATTTATTTTATTTGTAGTGCCTTCCCTTTATTTTTATTTTTGAAGTGAAAACTTCATCAGGCGCGTTGGGCTTTTTTGAGATGGGACTAAATCATTGATTTCGCGACACAGTAACGCAATTTACCGACACCGTGGAGTAAAAGACATCAATGCGTTGATTACCGCGGTGCAGATTTGTTTTCAAGTTTTCACTTCTGTCGGCACTCCCGGAGTGCCACTGTTTTAATTATTGTTATAGCGGTCATAGTAGTACAGACTCTGTGAAAATTTCAATTGTCTATTCAAAAGATACATCCCTGTGACGACGAAGGGACAGCGGTGCCTTAGTCGGAACGGAACCCTAATAAAAAAGTTAACACATCACTCAGCGCAAATCCACTTTATTTCAACCCTCTGTCGCAAATTCAGCTGTCAAAGCAGTACAGCAGGTACGCGGACGTTATATGACATATCGAGCTTCAGAAAGAGACACAGGTATGAGTGACAAGGACGACGCTATAAAGCTGAACGTTTTTTAAAACCCTATGTGCCAGATTTAAGGTTCATGCACACACGCCAGGCACGTCAACGTCAAGTCGCCGATCAGTCACGTCAATTTCAGGGACGTGTGTAAACAGATAGTCAGTCAGTCATAGCAACGCCTTCTATATCCATCTTTCGTTCGTAGCTATACTAGTTTTGACCTGCCGGTGACGCGACGTCGAGTCAGACGCGTCGGTAGTGACGTGGTTAATGTGTGTAGCTAACGTCCTACAACTTCTACGTAACATTTTTAGACGTGACTGATCTGACTTGACGTTGACGAGTGAGCATGAACCTTTAAGCTTGGAATACAAAATTCAAAAGTCATTTATTCAAACTAGGCTGAAAATCAGCACTTTTCGAACGTAAAAATTACATAAGAAAGTCCCCCAAAAACGCCCACCTTTCACCCCTTCCTAGTGCCTTTAGCTCGGAAGAAGAAGTGGTGCAACAAACTCCTCAGCAACACAGCTGTCTGTTCAAGTTAGAAAAAATTACTCTACACAATAGTATGCAAAATAATTTACATTACGCAACACAAAACGTAATGTAAATGATAAATTATTGGCCATAATATGTCAGCTAGCACACGCCAATATACCAACCAAAAACATCGAGAACTATATTCAAGCAGAAATAAAAAATAATAAAAACTAAACTTAAACAGAACTAAATATCTAAATAAAAGCCTCCAGGCATAAAAGGGCGTGCCCGCTTACATGAAGCTATTTAAAGCTGTAATTGGAAGTTATAAATGATAAACTAGGACCATCGAGGTAAAATAAATAAACAATTAATTACTAGTAACTAGTACTAAACAAACTAGTACACATCCAGTAACTTATACAATGCAAGAAGCTTACCCATGCCATTGCGCCATAACCACTTCTGATTGGTTTCATTTTTAATGATATTTTTTGAATATTTTTTACTGTTTTACTACTTGTTTATTTTTATTTTTTTGTATATGGGTAATTTGCCTGAATTAAAACACCATTTATTTATTTATTTAATTTTAGCACAATAGTATGCAAGTAGAATACTCTTGTGCAAGTTAGTGGCATATGTATTCCGGGCTTAACGGCCGGGTACTGTACGGCACAAACACTAAATATTTACGCCTCGTAATGGACGGGGGCGATACGGCAGCCATGTCCGATGTTGTCTCTTCGTCCGGAAATAAACCGATTTGGCGTTCGCCGTGTCAATAATATGTTTGTGGAAAGTTGAGATCGATGTGGGATAGACTGTTATGTTCTGTATGAGGCTTGGTTTATTTCTAGGTGGTTTCGGGTTCTATATCTTATCATATATTGGTTGTTCAGGCTGAGTGCTAGGCCTATCCTCGCGGGTCGATTTGATAGTAGGTACTCTTACTGTCAGAAATGCCAATCTTCGAGTATGTGTAAATCAGGGGCGTAGCTACCGCCATATCAGCTGTATCAATGATACGGGGCTCCCAAGCTACAGTCATCCCCAAGTGTTTAGGCAAAAATTCGTACAATATTATCCAAAACCTAATTCTTATTGATGAGGAGCCCGTAATGAATGAATACCTAATGAAAATTAACAATATTTGTTTATGGCTTCAAGTTAAAGGCACGATCCAACTCTCAAGCTCTTACATTCATTGAGTAAAATCACACAGAAAATCTAACCTATTAGTCAGGATGCTCCAATTTTCGAGTTCGCTTGGGTCGCTCTTACATTCTCTTAGTTAAATGACAATGACAGCTAACCTATCCGAGTCAGGATTCTCCAAATTTCTAGCTAGCTTCGCTCGCTCTTTAATGAAAACTTAAAGTATCCGTGTCAGTTTTCTAGCTCGCCTCGTTCGCTCTTGGATTATCTTAGTAAGGTTACAAAGACAGCTTAAGCTCCCGACTCAGGATGCTATTTTATTTATTTTGTAAAAAATAAAAAACATCTTTTTGAGGTTCGCTACAGTCAGATAAAAAGCGGCCTAGTGCGAGTCGGACTCGCCCATGAAGGGTTCCGTAGCAGCAAGTAACATTGAATGAAAGGTAAATTGCGGTTTATGATTTATGACGTATTAAAAAAAAACTACTTGCTAGATCTCATTCAAACCAATTTTCGGTGAAAGTTTATATATTTTTTTAGTTTTATCATTCTCTTATTTTAGAAGTTACAGGGCACACACATTTTACCATTTTGGAAGTGTCTCTCGCGCAAAATATTCAGTTTAGAAAAAAATGATATTAGAATCCTCAATATCATTTTTAAAGACCTATCCATAAATACCCCGTATGGGTATGGGTTTGATGAAATTTTTTTTTGAGTTTCATTTCTAAGTATGGGGAACCCCAAAATTATTTGTTTTTTTTCTATTTTTGTGTGAAAATCTTAATGCGGTTCACAGAATACATCTACTTACCAAGTTTCAACAGCATAGCTCTTATAGTTTTGGAAAAAAGTGGCTGTGACATACGGACGGACAAACAGACAGACATGACGAATCTATAAGGGTTCCATTTTTTGCCATTTGGCAACGGAACCCTAAAAAGGGCCCCGACATATTTTGACATAGAACGCTTTTCTATTAGCTACGCCGTTGGCGAACAGCAGTGGAAACCAATGCTCAAAACTCAAACTCAAAGCATTTATTCCAGTTAAACCATTTACAGGCACTTTTGAATTGTCAAGGAGTCGGTCAGTCATAAATATGAAGCTAGTTAGAAGCTAGCACAAAATGCATTTGTAAAATTCCCTGTCGAGAGTTTAAAGACTCCACAGATGACAGCGGCAGCTCCGAACTCGTCAACATAGTCAACATAATTTTAACGATGTCAAAATCGTGAAAAAAGTGCTTGACACAGTTTTGGCACTCACTCGTTTGAGCTTCCTTTCAATTCGCTCCCATTTTGGCACGCGTGTTAAAAAGAATCTTAAGTTTCTCGGCGCAGGTTATAGGCACACCAACATCAACCCTATTTCCCCGAAGGGTTAGGCAGAGGTGTACCCATAGAACACCCACATTTCGCCAGTTATGTTTAAGTCCCATGTAACAGGGGGCGAACCTATTGCCATCAACCGGGCACAAATCCAGACTCCGGGCTGCTACTGAGAAATTCCAGATATAAAAACCCAATAACACTTTGCCCGACCCGGGAATCGAACCCAGGACCTCATGATCAGCAGTTGCGCTTGCGACCAAGTGACCAACTTCACCCCCTGCGGCGTTCGAGCCTCGGCTTAGGGCGTTATCCGGGGGGAGGACATCAAAAGATGGGACCAACGAGGCAGTCATACTATGTATGTATAGTCCGCGCAATCCACGAAGACGCGCCCCACTCCGCTCCGCGCCGTATTAGAGTTCAGCTTACAGTACAGTAATCGCGGAGTGGGGTGCGTCGTCGTGGATTGCACGGACTATATACATAAAGTACATGCCAATTCTATATGTGGAATATATCTATATTTCTATACTAATTACTAATATTGCTTTACTAATAATATTATAAAGAGGAATATGTTTGTTTGTTTGTATCTTTTTTCGTGTGGTTAGTGGCTAACCTAGTGTCAGAGTTTTAAAGCCACCCATGGGCCTCTGACTTGTAGTAGTAGTGTTTGTAAGTTTGTATGTAGGCGGTAATATCTGGAACTACCAGTTGGCTTTGAAAAATTATTTTTGCCTTGGATAGCCCAATTCTTGGGGAAGGTTATAGGCTCGCGGACGAAGTCGTGGGCAGAAGCTAGTCTAAATGTATAAAAATACAGGCCACAGATCAAAAAACTGAACAAATTTCTCCATGAGACCAACATCGTAATCACGATAAAAATATCAACCGTCTCATATATTTCGGTCGATTATTTTCTCGCGCTTATGACATATTTAAAGGTGTGATACAGACTCTGTCAGGGGGCTTGTGGCTAAGTAGCAACAGCTGCATGGGTCGATCAATCAGGTTAAGCTACGCTTGCCGCGGTTGGTCTGTGGATGGGTGGCCATTTTAACATACCAAGACCCCTCCGTGCCTCGGAAAGCAAGTTAAGCTGTTGGTCCCGGCTGTCATTTGTAGATCTTTGACAGTCGTTACGGGTAGTCAGAAGCCCAATAAATCTGACAACCAGTCCTACCAAGGGGTATCGTGTTATCTAGTAACTAGGTTGTGGAGGTCAGATAGGCAGTCGCTCCATGTAAAATACTGGTATTCAGCTGCATCCGGTTAGACTGGAAGCCGACCTCAACATGGGAAAAGGCTAAGCAGATGATGATACAGACTCTGTCTTTAATTAAATATAACCAGACCTTTCTGATACTATGCTGAAAACATTGACAGCTCTCGAACACGGTTTAGATGTAGTGATCGCGTTCATTTTAATCGGTGTAATAGATCTGTGTCCAATTTATTTTTGGCCGTCAGTTAGATTAATAAAAAATATTGGACACGTATTTTTTTCTTTTTTGACGTAATCAAAAGATTACGGCGATACATTGAGTTGAAATTTGGCATGACGTCACGCCTTGCTAGATTTTATACTGAATTATGACGTAACGACCCCCACACCCCAACTTTAATGCGTGCTTTCTAAGTTATTTTTGATTAATATGATAAAGCAAAAAGTACGTGTCTAATTTTTTTTATTATCTAAAAGACTGACTAAATAGAATTTCTTTTTTTTTTACCTAGGCATCATCTCTATTCGCTTTAGAAACCACAAGGCGTTATTATTTTCAAATAAGGAACATGGCGTGTAATCCGCCATCTTGTTCGATCGCTCGGAACCTCCCGGACGTCCGTTGTCTGACACAACAATACCTTCTCACAAAGGTGCGGTAGGATTTCAGGTATATTGAAACGCTACAGAGAAAGTAGGTTTATTATTTTGTTGAATATTGTCTCTAACATCGATACTGTAATTATTTTCTTCTTAGGTTTGAATACCTTGAACATTTTCAATAAAAATAATAGAGAAACGTTTTTTCTAGCAGCGAGACAGTTTGGGCTGATGTTACTTATTCATATTTGTTGTTATCTCAAACATTTATGACTCGCCCAATAGATTCATCCCCTATTACATGGGACCGCCTTGTGGTCTAGCCTGTCCGCCTGGCTAGCTACCGCCATCTTATTTAAGTCTGTCGCCATAACAACAATGTTATTTATTGGAATGGTTGTTGATGTTATGAAACGGTGAAGGAAAACATCGTGAGGAAACCGGCATGCCTAAGAGATATTTCTCGACGGCATGTTAAGCCAAGTCAGAGGCCCATGGGCGACTTTAAAACTCTGACACCAGGTTAGTCACTAACCACACAAAAATAAAAAGAAGAACAATGTTACAGCATTGTATTTCGGCAGTTAGAGGTAAGATAGCCAATTCGAGGATTATTTGAGGATTCCGGGTGAAGCTCGCTTTTACCTTCAGCCTGATCATCATTTACCATCAGGTGAGATGCAGGCCAAGAGCTTCCCAAATAACGTAAAAAAAAAAACAGTTGCACTCCGGGAATGCAAATGGCAAGGCAATTTAAAAAAAGACTTCCAAAATTTAAAGTAAAAATACTTGCATAGAACATTGATCCGTAACGTAATATAAATAAAGAGCGCAATCGCGTTTACAAAAATGAGGTGTCGGTAACGGTATCGCGAGTTCAATTGTTTTTTCTCATCTCAAAAATGCCCAACGCGCCTAATGAAGAATTCTCTTCAAAAAAAAAAACTGGCACTATGTAGGTGTTCTTTAGGTACACCTCTGCCTAACCTTTTGGGGAATTCAGACTTGATGGTGATGGTAACATCCACGACGAAATATATTTAATTTTGATCATTTTATGGTTTGCAAATTTTTTTTGTCCCTGTGTTTAGGCAGTTGTCCCGCCGCCGGCGAGGAAGCGACTAACTACCTATCGCCTATTTTCTCGCTCAAGAAACGAACAATAGATATTCATTCCGTGTAAACAAAAGTGATGCATTTATTAATAGTTGATCGCTGACTGTTCACGCCACCGGCGAGGACTCGCTCCACTAGTTTGTCACTGAGCGACAAAATTATTTAAAATTGTTTATTGGTAATTAAAACGGTAACACCAATTACATTAATTAACATATAAATTGAAACAGTGAACAAAATATTTAGAAAGAAAGAAAGAAAAAGTATTTATTGAGACTCGCACAGGGAATCACAAAATTAAACTAAACACCTTCACCTTAAAACATTAATAAAAAACAAAATAAAAAACAATAAAAAATATTTCAAATACTAACATATAATAGAGGACAACCTAGCATACTTACTCTCACAAAACATCAGACACACACGCATAATTCTGCTCCATTCATCAGCAAACAGATCACATTCAGGATTGGTGGTCAGGAGGGCGTTAAGCATCATTAAAGCACGACACACGAGGGCTTAGCTCTGGCGACAGTTTTAGGTAACGGCGGCGCAAACAGATTGCATCGACGGCTTTGACAAGAGCTATGAAAGATAATACTTGCTCAGCGATACTTGCTCAGCGATTAGCGTTGCTCGCTTGGCGGTCAGAATTCACGCCGAGACACCAAACAGCCGTCATCTAACCACCCCGAGCAAGTGGTACGAGTAATCGCCCGTCGCACTCGGACACTCGCTGATAGCCCAGCGACAAAACTGTCGGAACTACACACTCGCTGCTCGCTGCTCGCCAACTCGTTTTCAGTTGCTAGCTCAAGCTCTACTTGCTACTCGTTAATCGAAGGCGGTGGGACAACTGCCTTTCTTTGTAAAAAACGTCTTAAGTCGGTGTCTTTGGATCAGTATTTTAGTTTTTTGACACCGACTTCTGAAATTAAAGTTATTTTTCACTTTGTAGTTAGGAAGTCGGTTGTATTTTTTGTAAAAAAGTTTTTTTTCTTCACTTTTTAGTGGGTTGGTTTGTAATTTATCTAAGTTACAATAGCCTCATGTCAACTGCTCATCAAAAATACCCAAATCGCTATAGATGTGCCTATAATATTTGAAGAGTTCCCTCGATTTCTCCAAGATCCCATCATGAGATCGTGACCAAATGACAATGGGACCAACTTGAAAGTACACCTTTTCTAACAAAAAAATAATTTATCAAATCGGTCCAACCGTCTTCTAGTAATCGGGGAACATACATAAAAAATAAAAAAATCCTCCTTTTTTTAAATCGGTTAAAAAGAAACTCACACCAATCACCAAACCTTTCTAAGAAAAGAATCCGTAATCATTATGGAAATTATGTAAATATTTCAGGATTGTATATTTCATTGTTGCTTTTTATGGAGTGTATTCTACGAAGGACATTTAAAGCCCGTGATAAATATTTTCAAACAAAAAAGGGTGAGGTCATTTGTACCTGTCAGACCTGCCATCTGGGCTAGTTAATTACAACTTGTTTTTTATTAGGTTAATCCCTATATGAAAAGTGCCAAAATTTCGCTACTTTGCATTGAATTATTTTTTTATAATGGACTGACTCGATACATTTTTGTATTGCTTAATTCTGTTTTTAACCCCCGACGCAAAAAGAGGGGTGTTATAAGTTTGACAGCTATGTGTGTCTGTGGCAGCGTAGCTCTTAAACGGATGAACCGATTTGAATGCGGTTTTTTTATTATTTTAAAGCAGGTTTTTTACCGATGGACTGGTTGTGGATGTCACATCCACCAACCAGTTGTAAGAACCATTTATTTTTAAAAGAGTAACCGTGGAATTTCTTACCAACTCTTCTCCATAGGAACCGACCAATTGGAACCGTGCACCTAGCTTCTGACGTTTTATAAGTTTAGTGCCCTTGTAGGTTTACGTGTTTTTTAAAATTATTTTTTAACATATCTTCGATATTTTTGCTTCTAGCACATGCCGGTTTCCTCACGACGTTTTCGTTCACGATTTTGAGAGCAGTGGTGATGAAATAATTTACACAAAGTAAAGCGCCGTCAGGGTTCGAACCCACGACCTACAACTCGTAAGTCGATGCCATTACCACTGGGCTACCACTGCTCCAGCTGCAGCTCTACTAGCATCTCGTTAAACGCCAGCGGTGGGACATGTGCCGAAACCGGACTTTTTACAATAAAAAACGTTTAAAAAGTTTTTATTTTTCACTTTTTAGTTGTGGTCTCCCCCACAAAAATTCGAATACCACTACCTGCTATGTAAATAACAGTGACAGGAACTTAAGATATCATCCACAATCTAAGTAGGAAAAAATATATATTATAGTATAGTATTATTAAAGCTAACTCAAAAACTATTCAAGGAAAGTTAGTAAAATTAATATGGGACCACCTCGAGAGTATACACTTCCAAACAAAAAAAAAATACGTGTGGCACTCGGGGACTGCCGCGGTAAAGCTATTGCATAGCATTTGTAACCTCCATACTTCCTATTTGTCAACGCTACACTTGGGATGATGACGTGATGACATAAAACAAAAATTACGTTCCCATGACAACATCACGTTGTCATGGGAACCGTCATTACATGGTAGGCAGAGTGGGGGGTGTTCGGTTTTATTTTCGTTACGTTATGGAATTTCTTGATTCGGTTGCCGCGCTCAAAGCCCGCGATAAAAGCTATGCAATAGCTTAAAAAGAATTTTCAAAATCGGTCCACAATTGAAGGAGAAATCGGCGGACATACATAAAAAAAACATACAAACGCTACGAACATATAACCTCCTCTTTTTTGGAAAGTCAGTTAAAAAGTAATGTTTAACGCATTATTCACTAAATATTGATCAATCTCACTAATTAAAATGTATGTGTGTATGTGTGTGCCTTTATGTAGTCAATCAAACAACTGCCTATTTCAATAAATTTGGTTTGTGGGTCAACAATCGATCGCTTCCGCTGTAAAGTTTGATCAACTAATAAACAATTTTAATCAACGACAAAACTGTTGTTTATTTCTGTGTTAAATATTCATTCGTGGTTTTATTATAGGCAGACTTCCGTTGAAACTATGTTATTAGTAATTGTCATTTATTTTAAATGAACGTAAACGAGGCAAAAGGAGTATGTAAGGATCGTAGCAGGTGGCGTTCTGTAGTTTCTGCCTACCCCTATGGAAAGGAGGCGTGAGTTTATGTATGTATGTTTATCATTTTATGTATTTCAAATACCTTGAATTTACATTAGAATTTAGTGGCATGAGGAACAGGGTGTAAAGTTCACTCATCCACCATAGAAAAGGGAGGATTCTCCGACCAGACGGGTGTTGTGTCTGGCGGGCAACTGCCCGTCGGTTTGAAGTTGAAATCTTGTATGTATGTCGATCGCTCGGTAAACTCTAACTGTGCGATGCAGGATTTGTATGACGTCATGTCTTTGATGCGTAGTTTGTATGTGGCGGTGTAACCGCTACAAGAAGATTCTCAATACAGTAGCAGCCTAGAGTCTGGATGTCAACCCCTTTGAAAGGATGAAAATAAATTAATTTGTCCCAGGTATAGGGTGGTGTGGTGGGGGTGGGTATAGGTTTATTTGTTTTGGTATGGGTATTTGACCCTTTCTCATTACGCAGAGTACAGGCGATCAGCACTTTGCTGTCAACAGAGGCAACTGCAGCTGCCGCCATTGGTCGGCGTTTGCCGTCGACACGTGGACAGCAAACGCCGAACAAACGTGACAGCTACAGTATGAGCGCACCGCGCGCTGCCTTGTCAGTCGACTAGCGGCGCGCTACAACAATGCTGACAACATTGTGGGCAGCAGTCGGGGTGTCGAATACTGCAACAGTTGCTTTTGTCGACACTAGCAGTTGCCTCCATCGACAGCTGAAGTTGCCTCCGTCGACAGCTGAAGTTGCCTCTGTCGACAGGTGAAGTTGGCTCTGTCGACAGCTGAAGTCGGCTCTGTCGACAGCAAAGTGCTACTCGCCTATTTGACGCCTTACATGCAACTGATGACATAACTATCGAAATCTGGAAGAACACAGGAATCTGGGTCACACCTCTGCCCAGCCCTTCGGGTAATAAATGTGTGATATTTTATATTAAATAGATCAAATAAAAAAACATAGTAACACTATCAAGATTTTCAAGGAATGAATGCAGGAGGCGTCGTCGCTCCAGTGAGATATACTCGGCTACGTGCGCGTAGCGACGTGCTACGAGCGCTACGAGATGTATTTAAATCGTAGCAAGGGTCTACGTGAACCAATTTATACGATATCATTTTATTTTGATGTGTATTTTTACTAACTGTCCAGCTAGTGTTTTCGTTTTTAAGATTTCTGAAAATTAATTACTTTTTAACGGAAACAGAACAGAACTGTCATTTGTAGATCTTTGACAGTCGTTACGGTTTGTTAGGAGCCCAAAAGTCTGACAACTAGTCTTACCAAGTCTTACCTAGTAACTAGGTTGTGGAGGTCAGATAGGCAATCGCTCCATGTAAAATACTGGTATTCAGCTGCATCCGGTTAGACTGGAAGCCGACCCCAACATAGTTGGGAAAAGACTAGGCAGATGACAATGAAATACTTTTTAAACAGTTTAATAAAAAAATTAAAAAGGCTTTTTTTTTGTATGAATGATAGTATAATACAGTCTATTATTGTCGCACTGCAGAGAAAAAGCATCTTCTCATAGAGAGAAGACACGAGCATCGATCACCACGCTTGCACAAGACGGATTGGCGATTTCAGACTCATATTAACGATAAGTCCAGGTTTCCTCACGATGTTTGCCGTCATAGATATCAGTAATGTCCAAGATAAACTCAGAAAGTACATATGAATTGATAAAGTCACATTGGTACTTGCCCGAATTTGAATCCACAACCTCGTGCATGACAAGCGACGCCTTAAGAAAAACACTGCTGTAATAAAATTCCTTGTTTTCATAACAATTATTAATGAAGCTCTCCTATATTAAAACTGTCTCTCAAAGCATCAAAATTACCTTGAAAAACTAAAAAAAAGCAACGAAATATATTTATGGTTACTGGACAATCTATGTAAGCTCCTGTTTATTTTATCCTCGGACCCTTTACAATGAACGCAAAACTACCCTACTACTGTATAAAAAAGAGCAAAAGGGTAACTAGGTTTTCAGTCTGGAATATATTGTCTCAGGCTATGGTTATCAACATGAATGATAAAACCAATATTTTGTAGCAATTTTTATTTAAAACAGTGTCCGTGGAGTTTCTTGCCCGTTCTTCTCCATAGGTATTTAGAGGTATGAGGAACAGGGTGTAAATTTCACTCATCCACCATAGAAAAGGGAGGATCCTCCGACCAGACGGGTGTTATGTCTGGCGGGCAACTGCCCAACGTTTTGAAGTTGAAATCTTGTAACTATGTCGATCGCTCGGTAAACTCTAATTGCGTGATGCAGGATTTGTGTGACGTCATGCCTATGATACGTAGTTCATATGTGGCGGTGTAACCGCTACAGGTACCTACTACACTTTGGAATGGGCAACTAGCTTCATCTTTCTGACTGACCGACTCCTTGACAGTTCAAAAGTGCCTGTAAATGGTTTAATTGAAATAAATGCTTTGAGTTGAGTTGAGTATAGAAGGCTACTTTTTCAGTTCGTAGATTAATTAAATTGAGATTAAAAAAATGGTCTACTGTTACTCATTTAGTTCCAATCATTATTCAACGAGAACTTTCCTAGCAACCTTATTCTTTAGGGTTTCATACTTGAAGGTTAAGGTTCCGTGTGGCAAACGGAACCATATTACTAAGCCTCCGCTGTCCGTCTGTCTGTCAGCGGGCTGTATCTCATGAACCGAAATAGACAGTTGAAATTTTCACAGATTGTGTATTTCTATTGCCGCTATAAAAAAATTAAAGGGAGCCTCCATACAAGAAACGTGTTAGTTTCCGGCGTTTTTTGCTCGATCTTAATTAGGTATGGAACCCTTCGTGTGCGAGTCCAACTCGCACTTGGTTGGTTTTTTTTTAATAATGCCAAACAACCTTACCGTTACACACAAGTCAATAGCATAGTGTATGTAGTATGGATATTTTTTTTATTTTTTATTCGCAGGAATAATTATTTTTAAACTCTACCAAACTGCACAGCAGTTTGTTGGCAGACGTAGCTCCTTTGTAGCACATGTTAACATAGTTTTAACACTTTTTCACCTATTGGTAGGTACGCTAAACTATTCATGCAATTCTTAAATTAAACAAACATACGAGTTTTTCAAATATTCACTACATTTAGGCTTTGACTAAACACATTTATGAGGTACTTATTATTTTATTTTTAAAAGAGATTTTTATGATAGAACTGTCTATATCGACTGGAAGGTTATTAAAAATACTTGGAACTAAAAAAAGTCTATTAAGTAAGTATAAAGTATTTGATCTGAAATAAAAATATATTATTATTATAAGTCTACATTACTTGTCTAAAATTCAAAAAAATTCAAAATTCAAAAGTCATTTATTCAAACTAGGCTGAAATCAGCACTTTTCGAACGTCAAAATTACATAAGACAGTCCCCCAAAAACGACCACCCTTCACCACTTCCTAGTGCCTTTAGCTGGGAAGAAGAAGTGGCGCAACAAACTCCCCAGCAGCACAGCTGTCTGTTCAAGTTAGAGAATGATTCTATACAATAGTATACAAAATAACCTACATTATGCAACACAAAACATAATTCAAATGATAAATTATAGGCCATATGTCAGCTAGCACACGCCAATATACCAACCAAAAAAAATCTATGGTAATAGAGTAAATACGAGCGAAATATGGGTTGAAACATTATGTTAAAATGGTTAATGTAGGTTGTGGAGGATTGATAAATTAGGTTAAATGTTTATGGGTATATGACAGTCTTAATCTTCTTCTCTTGCTTTTTCAATTAATTTATGGTGGAGTCTGCCATGGAATAAATGGGCAACCCCAAAATGTTTAAATTTGGTATACTTTTACATCAGCCCGTTATGTCAGTTTTGGGGTTGTAAATAGATCAAATGATTTTGATATTTTGACTTTTGATTTTTGCATAATAGATTATGTGTGATAGACTATGTCGTACCTATGCTCTACCTCCATATGATGACAAAACTGTATCAAATCCAAAATGCATCGTGCTAAAGTGACTATTCTTTACCAGGAATAAATAAGAATGTAAACAAAATAACTTATCAAAAACAAAAAAGACAAACAAAGTATCAAATTCTTTTTTCGTAGGACAAGATGGTGTTGCCGTCTATTGATTTTAAAATTCTACCGTTTTTTTACTTATGCAGACTTAGCGTGGCCAGACTTTAGCGAGAACTTCAACATAAATTTTCCTTCTGTCGCGCTAGAGGTGAATGCACG
Source organism: Agrochola litura (assembly GCA_949152395.1). Taxonomy (NCBI): domain Eukaryota; kingdom Metazoa; phylum Arthropoda; class Insecta; order Lepidoptera; family Noctuidae; genus Agrochola; species Agrochola litura. The sequence continues at coordinate 17,106,744 of OX424513.1, read as the reverse complement.
ACCTGTCATGCCATTATCAGAACTTATGACTAGACCTCTATACTTATTAAATGGTAGAAAAGTGGGGCAGTCATAACAACCTCGTTTGGGGGATGAAATGGTGATCGCACGACATAACTCCTTACAGAAAGACCTACCGAAGTATTCGTGAGGAAAACTGATTCAAAAATAATGTAAAGATTTACAATGTCTAGATAAGAAGGTGTGTCTAACAGACAGGCAAAATAACGGTTCACAAACAACAGAACATCCTGTTTCTGAAATGTGGGTGTACTTTAGACAAAATTGTGCCTAAAGTACACCCACATTTCGCCAGTTATATGTAAGTCCCATGTAATAGGGGCGTGCCTATTTTTCAGAAACGTAGCAAAAATATACGAAATACTCCGTTTCATTTCAGTAGGCACCTACATAATACGACCTTTCCTACAACTGACCCTTATAATCTACAACGGAATGAAAGTAGCTGATACATTACTTTTACAATGAAGAGAAATTGGGAAGATGGTAAATTACACGGCCGTAGGGGTACTTTTTACCATTCTGTTGCGGAACCTAAAAATAGTAGAGTAAAATAAATAAAAATAACCCATTCTATCGAGGTAGTTTTACTCCCGAGAAACCGAGTTATAATGGGTTTTAGCGCCGTGTGTTACACTCTACTTTTCACTGCGATTGCGAGAAAATAAAATAATCTAATATATTAAATAGTTTACTTATTATTTTTTTTTATTACAATTTGTTCAATCTGAATTTTTAACGATTCTTTTTATCCCAATATTAATTTTATTTTATTTACATGAGAATAAAAACTTTTTCGTTTTTGTAGGCTCGTTGGTTACAGACAAAAAATATTTTTTCCCCTAGAGCAAGAAATGCTATTTTTTCCCCGCTCTGGTACGCTTCAATGACGGCATTTTGAGCAAGAGAAGTGAAAAAAATCTTTTAGAATTGATTTTCGAATCTCCACCCCTAAGCAGGTCAATCGGAAAGTTTGATACGAAATCGTGGCTTTTAGCTAATCTAAATATAGAATACCTTGCTCTCGTAAGCAATTTAGCCTCCTACGCTTCAGACTATTCAGTATCTCATCCATATAATATTCAAAGAGCCGCATTTAGAGTGGCCTAGACATGTCTAAATCTGGCGTTATTTACGTTCTTCAACGTTTACGTTACATTCTATCTGATATGATACTAACGTTTTAGCCAAACTCGACCCAAGATGAGTCAACTCAAATTAAAAAATATATTTTCTAGGTTCATTTTGATCTACGCAATTTACTTACGCTGGGATACGGTCGTCTGGCCTGACGTTTAATTAAACGGCTCCAAAGATAAGGCATAGATATTATCATCATTGTCTTGCCCGTGTCCCAACTTATTTGGGATCGGGTAGTAAGTCTTTTTCTTCCACATTTTTTTAATATCTGGATGACCGAGCTTAGATCAGTTTTTTTTTTTGAATGACGTTTTCTAAAAATGAAACCTAGCTATATCAATTTATCGCCCCCGAAACCCCCTACATACATGAAAATCGTTGGAGCCGTTTCCGAGATTCAGATTATATATATATATACGAGTATTTCAGAAATACGTTACTGAATTTACTAATCGGGACGACAACGCCGCCTAGCGACCTTCGACAAGGTCTGAACATAACGCTCGAACCGGCCAGACTGGAGCTGAGCAGAGTTCATCGGTGGCGGTCAAGCAATGAAGACGTTTAGAAACTGTCACGCATTCCGAATAGTCGTGTCGTGTACCTACAGTATGTGTATTGCTAGTGTGATTAGTTTGATAGTAAATTGAACTGTAAGCGGTTTTTCTATTGCGCAATAACCAACACTACCCACAGTAGTTAAAATATTGCTGATAGTAATGAAAGAGACACCTACCGTCCTTCGTCAAACCTATACACCGTGAAATTTGAATCACAGTTTTGCTAGAACAAACGTTGTTCAGACCATGGTCTACTACCATCCTACAGCATCCAATAAAATAAAAAAACATATTTGGTTTTAGAAAAAACACAAAAAAGACAAAGTTTAAAATGTCAAGATTATCGTTACTCCCTACAACACAGACACCACGCACGGGACACAGCATTGTCTACAGGGAAATGTACCTCCATAAACGAAATTTAGTAAGCAGTAGATAATCTTGACATTTTAAACTTAGTCTTTTTGTGTTTTTTCAAAAACCAATTATGTTTCTTTTTTATTGGATGCTGTAGAATGGTTGTAGACCATGGTCTGAATAACGTTTGTTCTAGCAAAACTGTGATTCAAATTTCACGGTGTATGCAAGAATTGCACGTTTAAAGGTTAGTCATCATCTCGTTAGTCACTTCCTTTCTAGCCATATTTTTCACACAGTCCATCTATCGTTTCTTTGGTCTTCCCCTACTCTTATAGCCATCCGCATTCATACTCAAAACTTTCCTCACGACATTTTCCTCATTCCTCCGAATCACATATCTATCCATACCATGACAACCAATTTCCACACAACTTTTCAATCACCGGTGACACTTTAAGACTTCCTCTCATATCTATACTCATTTTTAGGGTTCCGTACCTCAAAAGGAAAAAACGGAAACCTTTTAAGATCACTTCGTTGTCTGTCCGTCAGTCTGACAATACCCATTTTCTCAGGAACGCCTGGAGGTATCAATTTGAAATTAATATCAAATACGTAGAGCTATGTTCCCATAGAGCTCTAAAAAAATCTAGCTTCTAAGTCGAGGCAGTAAAAAATACGGTAATTTATGCGACATATTTGATACTCGCAAATAAATCAAAACCTACAGGGTAGGTACTTCCAATTGACCTAGAATCTTGAAATTTGGCAGGAAGCAAGATCTCACAGCACAAGTAAAGGAAAAAGTCCGAAAATTGAGAATTTGTAGATATGTCAAAATTCAAAAAAAATGCGATTACAAACTTACATTTGCAGTTAGAGAATTGGGAAAACATGTTTCTGAACTACAACGTTAAGTTTGTTTTTATGATAAATTCATCTCAACTACACGCACTTGAGGACCCCACGCGTCTCTACGTGATCGAATCAGAAATGAAGAGATCCGCAGGAGAACCAAGGTAACCGACATAGCCCGAAGAATTGCCAAACTTAAGTGGCAATGGGCAGGACAAATTGCTCGCAGAACGGATGGCTGATGGGGCCGAAAGGTTTTGGAGTGCCGACCGCGTACCGGAAGACGTAGCTTTGGAAGGCCTCCCACAAGATGCACCAATGACCTTGTGAAGGCCGCAGGAATCCGCTGGATGCGGAAAGCACAGAATCGGTCGAAGTGGAGGTGCTTGGGGGAGGCTTATGTCCAGCAGTGGACGTATTTCGGTTGAAATGATGATGATGACACGCATTTAGCTGGTTTTTTTCATTCTATCCATTCGCATCCATTTTAGCAATCTTAGCTGCGTCCAATTGCCTTCATTCATCCCTTTGTGGCCCTACATTGTGAGTCAAGCAAAAATAAATCAGTCTCTTGCCGAACTGTAACGCAATGTTTTAGTCCCTAAAATATCGCATTACAGTTCCCGCGACCGCCAATCCAATAAGACTGCGTTTCCAGAGATTTGCGAGGATGCGTAGCGAAGGATGTGCTTGTTAAGAACCAATAGAATCGCTTCATTTACCTAGCCTCGCTCAGCGCAGCTCCGGTGGAAACGGCTTAGCGGTGCGAGGTTTTTGTACGTACAAAACAAGTGAGGGATGGGTGCGAGGGATGTGTTCGAAAGATGTGTGCGAGGGATGTGTTCGAAAGATGTGTGCGAGGGATGTGTGTTAGGGATGGACGTGAGTGAGAAATCGTATCTGAAAAGAACCCGCTACACATCCTCGCAGCGCTCATCTGCGCACCGTTTCACAGCGTCGCTACGCATCCTCGCACCGCTCAGTAGCCTGACACATCTCTGGTGGAAACACTCACATCGTTTCACAGCTTTGTTACGCGTCCACGCACCGCTCAGTAGCCTGACACATCTCTGGTGGAAACACTCACATCGTTTCACAGCTTTGTTACGCGTCCACGCACCGCTCAGTAGCCTGACACATCTCTGGTGGAAATACTCACATCGTTTCACAGCTTTGTTACGCGTCCACGCACCGCTCAGTAGCCTGACACATCTCTGGTGGAAACACTCACATCGTTTCACAGCTTTGTTACGCGTCCACGCACCGCTCAGTAGCCTGACACATCTCTGGTGGAAATACTCACATCGTTTCACAGCTTTGTTACGCGTCCACGCACCGCTCAGTAGCCTGACACATCTCTGGTGGAAACACTCACATCGTTTCACAGCTTCGTTACGCATCCTCGTACCGCTCAGCTACCTCGCACATCTCTGGTGGGAAGTATCCAATTGCCTAATTGTTTCGGTGGTCACAAGCGCTACTTCTGATCATGAGGTCCTGGGTTCGATTTTCAGGGCGGGCAAAGTGTTATTGGGTGTTTCCATCAGGAATTTCTCAGTAGCAGCCCAGAGTCTGGATTTGTGCCAGGTTGATGGCAATAGGCTCGCCCCCTATTACATGGGACTTAAACATAACTGGCGAATGTGGGTGTACTATAGGTACACCTCTGTGTAACACTTTGGAGAAAGTATGTTACCAGAATACCCGCGAAATTTCTCATTTTTTATTCATATTCTTTATGGCACCTATTTAGATCATGAACTATCCGAATATCAAAATACATTTGGCCGAGGTCTAACAGGGAAGGCGTGAAAATTGATTCGCTGTCTGTTACAATATATAATGGAGGTTTTATATCGATATTTCCAACTCCAACGCACTTTCCATACACACAGTACGATAAAATCACACAAGTGTTACGTGGGCGTTAGGTTAACTAAATCTGCTTATCACAAATTCTTCAAAGTGGGGCTTTTGTGTGCATGGAGCTTTTATATTGAAGTTCACCCACGCTTCACCCACGCGAGTACCAAAAATACTGTCAAGTACAGGGGTAGGTTGGAATTATCTGTCCACTAAAAGGTGAGTAGGTAATATTTCAGCTATTGCAAGAACAGAAATGAAATTATTAATCTTTTATTTCATTTAAGTACTTATAAATTATATTTTTAAATATTAGAATAAAGAAAATTTAAAAACATTTAAAAATATAAAAAATAGCCCACCGGTATCGGGAACAGGGTCCAAGCTACCGGCGGTCAGGGCTCTAGAGAGAGGAACCTCCTGACAGTGCGAGCCGTGTCCAGGAGTACCGCTTTCTGAATCAAGCCCTTGATCCAGCTGCCCAACGCGAGCCTCCTTAGGTGTTGATCGAGGCTCTTGGCAATTAAGCCATTGGCTGATACGACTATCGGCACAATAATCGCTGAGTCCACATCCCACATGTCGACAATCTCGCGAGCCAAGTCAAGATACTTGATTTGTTTGTCTTTCTCGGCTTTCACGAGGTTCCCGTCATGTGGGACTGTTATGTCATCATTGTGCGCCGCTCTACTCGATCCACCACCACTATATCAGGTTTATTGGCAACAATAGTCCTGTCAGTGATGATGGATCGATACCAGTACAATGTGATATTTCCATATTCATGAACTGGGTCGGGCACATACCTGTACTATGGCACTTTAGATTCTACAAGGCTGTATTTCAGAGCAAGTTGCTGATGGATAATCCTGGCTACAAGGTTGTGTCTATGCAAGTACTCTTCGTTAGCTAGACGAGAACACCCGGAGATAATGTGTCGGATTGATTCTCCCGGACGGTGGCATGCCCGACAGATGTCAACCGTGCCATCCTTCACAATGAATCTCCGGTAATTGTTTGTCATCATAACTTTGTCCATAATTGCACAGACAAAACCTTCGGTTTCCCCAAAGAAGTCACCAAAACGCAGCCAGGCTACGGACGCTAGTAAATCTACATCGGGCCCATGTAGTGCCCGGAAGTAGCGCCCGTGAAGCTCCTTACTCTGCCATATCTCCATGCGCTCGTTAGTGTCAAGCACTATAGGCTTGCACCAGTTCTCTTTAGCCAGGGAGAGCGGAGTGAGACCCTTGTCCACCGCGACCACATCTCGATGCATCCCCACGTCGGCTTCTAGGAAATATTCCCTGAGACTGCATATCTCGCGATTGTGATAGCGTTTAAAAAGCCTCGACCTCCACACACTTCCGAAATTAAAATTATTTTTCACTTTGTAGTTTGAAAGTCGGTTGTATTTTTTGTAAAACAAAAAACAAAATACTTTTTAGTGGGTTGGTTATTTTTTTTATTTGCATTCATTTTAAAATATCAAATATCAAATTACTCGAAAGTGGTTGACATTGGCATAGGGGTCATGAGGGGTCATTTGGTTGCAAATGACCCCTCCTACATCCCCTTAACGGATTGCCGATATATAACAAATAACCCAGTATATATACCTACAAATATTGCTCATTTAATAGTACAGAATATTTGCATTGTAGGTATTGAATAACGAAAGACATTTTCATTAATATACAACGACTGCAGTTATTAAATACAGCTCGTCTTTAAAAATACCTTCTACATTTACAAACATAATATTGTTCGTATTTATGAAACTCATTTACATTTTTGTCGTACGTGATTCGAGAGCTTCGCACTGTGTCCTTTGTCTGAAGTGCAAAGCACTTTACAACTTACCTATGTACACTTACTATATTGGATTACAATTGTAATTATAAGTCTTCGTTACCCCTATCTCATTTCGCATTCAGGGTTAAGGCACACCCCTGACCCTCTATAAACAGGTTGTCTGCCAATTAATGGCTAACCTTTAAATAGATTAAAGAAGAACTTATGGCAGTTCAAAAAAAAAACCGCCCAATTGCGAATTGGACTCGCACACGAAGGGTTCCGTACCACACCGTCATGCTCACTCAAATGTCTCGCTGGTGGTGGCGTGTGTGTTAGATCATTAAGTTCCCTTCAAAATATTTGAGCTGAATGGTGCCGATCCATGCGTCATGTTCGTAAACGGGCGCCGTCAGTAGGGACTGGTCATCTCTCAGCTGCCACAGCTTATTTTAATTTTTGAATTGTTTTTGTTCATATATTTTTATTACGAACACTTTTAACATGCACGTCTTTCTACATTGTTCTCACAGGTATAATATCAACAATATTTTGATTTAAAAGAGTGTTCGTGGAGTTTCTTGCCCGTTCCTGTAATTGGTTTATTTGAAAAAAATGCTTTGAATTTTTTTTTTTTCTTAAATCTGCAATTGAAATACACAACCTGTGAAAATGTGCTACTGTGCTAATGTACTGCAACTGTCTACCTATTATGGTTCATGACAGACAGACGGACGGACAGCAGAGGCTTAATAGGGTTCCATTTTGAGTACGAAACCCTAAAAATATATTTCAAGTAGGATTAACAGAAACGTTTTTATAAATAGACAATTTATTACTTTATTTTAAATTCTTGTACCTACGCCGCACAACAAAAAACACCGCAAATGAACGTATTTTCTTTCTTTTATTTTTTTACGCCACACGGAGCGAAGTCAGTCTAGAGTGTCGCTTGAACTTAATGAAGTATTATAGTTATTATTCTGTGCAAAGCTAAGGCGAAGTACATCGGAATGTTAAGCACAGAATTAACGCTGAATGGATGAAATGGTGGGTCACGGGAAAAATCTGCGACCCCCGCATTCCCCTTAAACTTAAAGGGAAGATTTACAAAAACGGTTAAGCCGGTTGCAGACCAAGAGCTAAGCTAAGTTAGTTTAGCTTAGCTCGTATAGCTGACGCAGTTTTCCATACATGAGTCATAGTTTGCGGTCTGCACACAAGTATGAAAAACTGCGTCAACTATGCGAACTAAGCTAAACTAACTTAACTTAGCTCTTGGTCTGCAACCGGCTTTAGACCTGCTGTTTTGTATGGATCAAAATTTTGGACCACAAAAGATGAATGAAGGGAAATTACATGCAGCTGAGATGAGATTGCTAAGAGGGAAAACGCGAAAGGATTAAATAATAAATAAGTACATAAGAGGAAGTTTGAAAGTGGCACCGGTGACGGAAACTTTGTGTGAGAATCGGTTGTTATGGCATAGGCATGTGATGCGGAGGAGTGAGGAAAATGTCGTGAGGAAAGTTTTGAGTATGAATGTGGATGGCTATACGAGTAGGGGAAGACCAAAGAAATGATGGATGGACTTTGTGGAAGATAATATGGCTAGAAAGGAACTACCGAGATGACGACTGATAGAGAAGTATGAAAGGAAATGACATGTTGCGCAAGGAGAATGTTGAAGTGAAAACTTCTTTAGGCGCGTTGGGTATTTTTGAGATGGGAAAAAACAATTGAAATCGTGACATCGTTACCGGCACCATGACGACACCTCATTTTTGTAAACGCGATTGTGCTCTTTGTTTCTATAAAATTACGGATCAATGTTCTATGCAAGTATTTTTCCTTTGAAGGTTTTGTAAACGCGATTATGCTCTTTATTTATATTACGTTACAGATCAATGTTCTATGCAAGTATTTTTACTTTAAAGGTTTTGGATGTATTTTTTTTTGTAAGCGCGATTGTGCTCTTTATTTTGATAAGGTTACAGACCAATGTTCTATACAAGTATTGTTCTTCCACCAAGGCGATCTTGTTCAAGTTTTCACTTCTGTTGGCACTCCCGGACGGCCACTGCTTTTTTTTGGGGTCGATGACCGCTGAGTGTGAGTTGATAAAATCTGTATCATCGTATTGAAATATTGATATCTATTACGTCTGTGAAAGGAATTATATAATTTCCGACCTCTTTTCCACCAAGGCGATCTTGTTCAAGTTTTCACTTCTGTAGGCACTCCCGGAGTGCCACTGTTTTTTATTCTGATTCAAAGATGCGCGAGCCTTCTTTTCAGTAGCGAGAATCTTTAAGTATTTCCTGGTGGGTACTGGGGTTTGTTACTTCCTTTCAATGGCGATCTTAAGTGTCGCTCGGATCTTTAAAACGCCCTGTGTCCTGCCCTAAGCACATAGCCCTTAGTCAATATTTTGTTTCCTGTATATAGTGCCCTGTTTAACACAACTGTCCTCTTTAAACTATTTGTATAAACGATGTATGTATTTAGGACAAATCCCACGCTCCGTTTGCCTTTTTACATACCAATCAAGCTTTAAAACAATTAAGTGATTAATCAATAAGACACTAGCGGACGTCACGCGGTTTCACCCGCGTAGTTCCCGTTCCCGTGGGAGTACGGGGATAAAATATAGCCTATGTTACTCGCTGATAATGTAGCTATCCATTGCTGAAAGAATTTTTCAAATCGGTTTAGTAGTTTTTAAATTTATTCGTTACATGCAAAAAACAAATCTTTCCTCTTTATAATATTAGGATAGATTAGTATAGATAGATAACTGCCGCTGCCTGCAAAAAGGGCATTGATGAACGATACGTTTGTCCATCAATGTCTGGTTGCGGCCAAGGCGTGTTTTCTCATGCTAGGAAATTCCAACTAAATAAATTAATTGTAAATTCCAGAATCAATGACGAACAACAATAAATTATTCACGCGCCAATATGTTCATTTGTTTCTTTTTTACTATCAGCTCTATTTGCAAGCCAAATCGAAATTTAAATCTTTGAATAGGTTACCTCCTTGGTCGCCATTTGTCGAAGCAAAAAGTTCGTTCCGTTTTTAAATTACACGACAGATATGAGTATTCGGCCAGTACAGCATTTTCGATTTATCTCGAAGGAGGTTGTCAAAATAATGCTCGAATTTCCAAGCATGTATGAGAAAACATTTTAACTAAATTGGTAGACCAATTAAGTATTGTGTACTTAGGTATATGCTCGGCTATGGCTCGGGCTATGTCGTATAATAAAACAAAGTCACTTTTGGTGTCTGTCCATGTAACTGCTTAAATCTTCTTATCTATACAATGAATTTGGATGTTGTTTTCATCTTCATTTAGAGCATTTATTCCAGAATGTTTATGTGTATCATACATTAAATTTATTAGGTATTTATACTTGACAAATCTTAAATATAATATCAACCAGTCGGTTATCTTTCAAAGTGAAGACACGTGAATATATTCGAGAAAAGTTGGCAAATGTTTGCAGCGCTGATTTGCTGGATTTATTTTCTCCTCTACCTATCGTTATTTCTCCTGACAAAGTTTATTTATATGTATGTATATATCTATGTATTAGTATGTATTCATTTTCAAGTTATCTATCACTTATGTTGCATCTGCCATGTTTTGTCTCTTTATCACCCTAAGGTTGACTGGTAGAAAATGCCTTAGGCATTAGGTCCGCCTTTTTACAGTATTTTTTACTTGTGCTTAAAGTTTTAATAAATAAATAATATACAATCTATCACTAAAATGTTAAAAAAACAAGTAAAAAGGAAAATAAATTACAAGTTTAAAAAGGCAAAAAAAAGAGCTCATTGGGCATCAAAAAATTCGTCAGCATCTCTGTCAGTGAGAAAAATGCCTAGCGTCGCCACATTAGATGACAATGCTAATTCTTAGACCTAAAAATTGGCCAACCCTCTGGTCGACCAACCGCTACATTACACATCATACATTCATAATAATTATAAGCCGACCGCTTAACTAAGTCCGTGCCTGTGGTAGCTGCGCGGTGCAGGAGGGGTGTGGGTGTCATGATGCGAGAGCTCAGTGATTCGTCAATTTGTGACAACTGTCACCCCTCCCGCACCGCACAGCTATCTCAGGAACTGACTCAGTTAAGCGGACAGCCTATAGCTTAGATTTAGCGAAGAAATCTTAACTTTTTGATATGTCGCCATTGCACCCGTGCGAAGCAAGGGCTGTCGCTGGTTATCTATACAGCGTGTGTCAGAAATGTGTGTTCATATTTAAGGGCATGGTATAGATAGAGTATCAAATTCAATATAATTCAATGCCTGCTCGACCCAAATGTATGGGACGGATGATTATTTTTTCACGATTACAATGTTGGACCCATGGAGAAAATTGTTCAGTTGGATGGTTTGTACAAATAAATTGTCCCTTAAATATGACCACACATTTTTTTATATCAATCAATCTGCCTAGCCTTTTCCCAACTATATTGGGGTCGGCTTCCGGTCTAACCGGGTAACTGGGTAATACGATACCCCTTGGTAAGACTGGTTGTCAGACTTTCGGGCTTCTGACGACCCGTAACGACTGTCAAAAATCCACGAATGACAGCCGGAACAAACGGCTTAACGTGCTTTCCGAGGCACGGAGGAGTCTCGGTATGTAAAGATGGTCACCCATCCACCGACCAACCCCGGCAAGCGTAGCTTAACCTGTCGGATCGACTCGTGCGGCTGTTATTACTTAGCCACGAGCTCCTTAGCATTTTTTTACACACTATTTATAATGGGCTTTATTAATATCCAACAATCAGCCTTGAATTTGAAGAAGTTCCTAAGTTTAAATTATATGAATATTGCTTATTGTTGCCATGGCGATTATGTTGAACAATGCTATAAATATTCGTGAACTCTAGATATGTTTCGTGATAAGAAGTTGCAAGGATAACGATGAACATGTCGTAATTCTTAAATACTGTGATTTAATTTTAGAAATTCACTATATTGTTTAGTAAGCAGATGTATTGTTTAGATGACTAAGCATTTGCCCGCACCTACGCCCGCCCGCATGGAGGTCGGAAATTATATAATTCCTTTCACAGACGTAATGCGTATCGATGTTTCAACACGATGAAACAGATTTTATCAACTCACACTTCAAGTAACAACACTACCAGCGGTGATCGACCCCAAAAAAAAAGCAGTAGCAGTCCGGGAGTGCCGACAGAAGTGAAAACTTGAACAAGATATCCTTGGTGGAAGAAAAATACTTGTATAGAACATTGCTCCGTAACCTTATCTAAATAAAAATCCTATCTAATAAAAAAACCATATCTAATAAATTTATTAATTTTATTTTGTTTTGTTTTGCAGTGCCCTTACAGGGTGCATGTTTGAAACCAATTAATCTTATTCCAACCTCTGTACAACATGTTTGCAATAAACTGATTTGACCTGACCTTTAAAGTAAAAATATAAAGAGCACAATCGCGTTTACAAAAATGAGGTGTCGGTAAGGGTGTCGTGAGTTCAATGGTTTTTCCCATCTCAAAAATGCCCAACGCGCCTAAAGAAGTTTTCACTTCAAAAATCTTTTTAGTTTTATTTTGTTTTAAATACTATACAGGGTGGCAAGGAAATCGACGCGAAAACTGTTACCATGGATTCAGTACATGATTCTAAACCTGCGTGGAAATGATTCGAAGGTTATTTAAAAAAAAATCTGCTGTTTTATAGAAAAGTGCAATCAATACCTACGAAATCAAAATGTATGGAACAGCAGATTTTTTTTAAATAATCGATGAAAAATTCCAACGTAGGCGGGTTCAGAATCATGTACTGAATCCATGGTAATAGTTTTCGCGTCGATGTCCCTGCCACCCTGTATAAGCATGGATTTTTCATTGAGTATCATTTTTTCTTTTTCTGGTAGCAGCTAGATGAGAGTCGCCGAGAATCGGATTTGAGAGGCCTATGTCACCCTATGACCAGCAGTGGGCTGCTGTAGACTCATGACAATATCTGCGAGTAAAAAATAGATAGTTATACATCCAGCAAGGAAAGAAAAGGAAACAGCATAAGTTACTATCGTTTCTATCCCAATTCTGTCTTCCGTTACAGTCAGTAGTAAAGAGTACCCACGATTAAATTTCAAGCGCGCCTAACATGAGAAAATATTAAATCAAGTACTTAAAAAATACAAACTTAACCTCAAGGGTAGTGGTAAAAGCGGACCTACCCTGACATATCCAAGGTTTAATTTTAAAAAACTTTGTTACCGGGTATTCGTAAAGGAGAGGAACACACAATACAAGCCAATTACTGTCAGAATTACAGCACTAACAAGCAGCTATGAAAAAAGTATCCGTAAAATACAAAATACGATCCCTACCCTACCCTACCCTTACACAAATCAAATATCAGCTTTTTATACTTTTTGAATCCACTCGAGTATTTATCAAATGATTCCTATCCCATTCAGATGAAGAGGAGTTTATCTTCACAAGGAAAATCTCCATAATTTTCGTTTTTCCTCATTCGTGTTGTATTTTTAACAAAGATTTTTTTTTTAACTTGTGGCTCGGTTTGATTGATTGAATAGATTTTACGAGGGTGTTTGAGCATGGTTTTATTGAGTTCTATAAATGTTCGTGATACTTAGGACGAATTTCACCAATAAGATTGAACGCTATCAGCACATCTAAAACGCATTCAAGACCTGTCAGTGTCAATATTCCACAACAATGATGACACTGACAGCTGTTGAACGCGGTTTAGATGTGCTGTTCGTTGGTGAAATTCGCACTTAGGGCAGATTTCACCAATAAAACTGAACGCGATCTAATCCACGTTCAAGAGCTGTCAGTGTCATCATTGTTGTGAAATATTGACACTGACGGGTCTTGAACACAGTTCAGATGTGTTGATCGCGTTCAGTTTCATTGGTGAATTTGGCACTTAGTGTGGATTTTTTCCAATTAAATTCAATCTTCAAGAGCTGTCAATGTACAATATTCCATAACAATTCTGACACTGAAAGCTCTTAAACGCGTTTTAGAAAACACTTTCTCTCTCCTTAAACATCATTACATATAGTTCCTTGTTCTTGTTTCATGTTTATAATTTTATGTATATCTGTTATTTATCTAATATATATTTATATAGGTAAATATATGCTTTATGTATCTGTTGTATATGTAAATGGTACACCACTGACTACACCACACTGCAGTATTGTCTCTCCTTTTCCATTTAAATTCATTCAAAGGTTGTCTGTAAAAGATCGCTTTTAGCGATAAGACCGCCCATTGTGTCACTCAATGTAAATTTTCTAAATTTATGTCTGTAATTTTTATGGTGTACATAATAGAGAATATTCTATCTATCTATCTATCTATCGTGTTTAGTTTAATTGGTGAAATCAGCCCTCAGTCGCATAAAAACAATGCATCAATAGGTGAAGTAAGCTGTCAATTGTGTCACTCTAGCATCAGCTGAAATGACGACGCAGTTCAAGCTCAATTCACCTAAGTTTCCACGGTGAGATTTTTACCAGTACTTATTCGACATGAAGTGACTGCCAAATATGCAGACAAGGACACACACTTCCCTATTTGTGTTTATTATTCTAGCGTATGACACTCATGGGTTGCAGCTGAAAATCAGCGTCAGGTGGTACACTTTGTGTTGTCACCTGACATTATGCTGAGCTGAGGCACTTTTGGCATTAATATTTCATTTATTTCAGACAAAGTCCATAAAAAACATTACATACACTACAATCATTGTTTTCTGTTTTTATAAATTTAAGGTGTATTTTTCTGTTGTAATGCCAATAAACGCATTTTTCTTTCTTTCTTATATAATATCTGTAGTGCTATTCTGTAAAAATCTCACCGTGATAACTTAGGTGAAGTGAGCTGCCAATAGTGTCAATCCTTAGCAACTGACAGCTCACTCCACGCTCACTTCACTTAAGATAACACGGTGAGATGTTGAGAATAGCACTACTGACGTCGACAAACGAGTTACTGAGTAACACGATACCCCTTGGTAAGACTGGTGTGTTAGTTATAAATACACGACCAAATAATACAGTATTAAGAACACAAAAGTATCTGTCGACTTCTGTGCGACACATGTAATTTACCATTTTCCCTTTACTAAAAAAGTAATGTATCAGCTACTTTCATTCCGTCGTAGATTATACGGGTCAGTCGTAAGAAAGGTCATAGTATATACTGATAAAAAGAAACGGCCCATTTCGTATATTTTTGCTACGTTACTGAAAAATAGGCTCGCCCATATTACGTCCTATCCTATACCATTAAACGAGAAATATTTGTATATATATTTGTTTGTATATAGATTTTTACTCACGTTCTCGAAATCGGCTCTAACGATTTCGATGAAAGTTGCAATATAGGGGTTTACGGGGCGAAAAATCGATCTCGAGCAGAGCTCGGTCGCCCAAAGTTTAAAACAAGATATCAAATAATGACATGAGAATAATGACATGGCCGCATGGAATTAGTAAGTACCTACTATCATGGCAGCATGGAATAAGTAGGTACTATACATGGATAAGTATAAACTTTCCTATACTATTAAATGAGCATTCTCTATTTTCACCAGAACAGAGCTCGGTCGCCCAGGTACTTGGACTTAAATATAACATGGCAAAATGTGGGTGTACTATATTAACACCTCTACCTTAACCTTCGGGGATTACTAGCGTGATGTTATGAATGTGTGTGTGTGTTTCTGAATGTTATAGCAAATAAGTGACCTGAAGCCTATAGACATCTACGACACCAAAGACATTGCAGCACGCGTAGCGCGATGACCATAAAAACGGATTGTGACTGTTTATCTGTCATTTTGTCTATTCTTCCGTCGACAATACCCATCTGCACCTACATGAGACATATCGTCTCTCTACGTCATACTTACGTCTCATGCATAATCATCCTATAATGTTCCCACTGCTGGGACACAGGCCTCCTATCAATGAGAGGGAGTGGGCTGTAATCCACCACGCGGGCCCAGTGCGGGTTGGTAGATTTCACATGTCTTTGAATTTTTGATTCTAGGATATGCCGGTTTGCTCACGATGTTTTCCTTCACCGTTTTGAGAGCAGTGGTGTTGAAATTATTTACACAAAGTAAAGCGCCTGCCTGGGTTCGAACCACGACCTACAACTCGTAAGTCGGCCCGCATAATATCACAAAGAGCTCTATAACTTAACTGGGTTAATCTTACGATGGAACTCGATATACTTTTTGCTGTAAGTGCTGATCATCATTGAGGTCAAGTACCTAATGTTTATTGGTTCCACTTCCAAATACATTGTGAGAAATTTTTCTCATATCGGAAAAATAATGTTAAGAGGGTAGTGCTTTTCGTACACTTGGCACCCAAGTACCTAAGTACTTGTGAAAGTCAGAAATGTATGAAAGAATTTCAACGCTCAATCATTTATTATTATTTGGTAAGATACACTAGGAGCTCCTGGCTAAGTAATAACAGCCGCAGGGGTTGATCCATCAGGTTAAGCTACGCTTGCTGGGGTTGGTCCGTGGATTGGTTCATCTTTACATACCGAGACTCCTCCGTGCCTCGGAAAGCACGTTAAGCCGTTGGTCCCGGCTGTCATTCGTAGATCTTTGACAGTCGTTACGGGTCGTCAGAAGCCCGAAATTCTGACAACCAGTCTTACCAAGGGGTATCGTATTACCCATTTACTGGGTTGTGGAGATTAGATAGGCAGTCGCTCCATGTAAAATACTGGTATTCAGCTGCATCCGGTTAGACTGAAAGTTGACCCCAACATAGTTGGGAAAACGCTAGGCAGATTGATTTTGGTAAGACACACTAGCAGCCAAAGCTGATGCGAGTATTTCAAATAGCTTGGAGATATTTAATCTGTCAAATCGGTTCTAAAACAGTTCAGTCTGGTAGCCGTCACAATATTTTCCGGGAGCTTATTCAATACTGTCACAACTTGGTTAGGCAAGAATTGCTTCAAAGGCTTTTTCTTTGACGAATTTTCCCATAGCTTTAGGAAATGTCCACGGAAATTATATGTTTGTTGGTATTTAGTGTGTAAAGGTGTTGAAGGCTGGGCATTTTGTAGTGTTCCTTAAGTATTTTGTACGTCTCAGTGAGCCTACCCATTTGTCTACTCTGTTGCAGGCATTCCACAATGTGTTAATGCGATCATTATGGACCCTGTCGGGCACAGCAAATAAGAAGGAGAGAGAAAGCTTTAGAACTTAACTTATCAGTCTTCTTAACTAGTTCCTGGGCGACCGATCTCTGCTCTGGGTAAAATAGAGAATGGATAGTACCTACTAATTCCATACTGCCATGAGAGTAGGTACTTACTAATTCTATACTGCCATGATCATTATTCTAATGTCATTAATTAATTATTGTCATGTCATTATTCATTATCTTGTTCTAAACTTTGGGCGACCGAGCTCTGCTTGGGTGAAAATACGGAGAAAACTATTTTTTCTCAGATATGAGACCTAGCTAGATCGATTTTTCGCCCCCGTAAACCCCTATATTGCAATTTCATCGAAATCGTTAGAACCAATTTCGAGAACGTGTGTACAAATCTATATACAAACAAATATATATACAAATATTGCTCGTTTAATAGTATAGGATATCTAATTTTATTAGGGTTTTATCCACGTTATCAAACCAACTTACAACGTTTAAAATTAAATTAAAATTCATTTACTTTGGACAACAATAACCCAAAATGGGTTATTGTTGTCCGAAGTAAATGAATTTAGTTAGTATAAAACAACTTACATTCTAGTGTTAGTAAAACTGATTGATTTTAATCATTTATTTAAAATAATGAGCACTCCACAAGAAAACATGTTTCCTATCTGAGCAGCCCAGCCTCTGTTTCATATTTGGTGTATATAGCTCACCGCCACAGCTCTCAGGATATAGTTGCGACTACTTCGCTTAAGCGAATTATTGCTTCTAACTTAGTATCTCATATTACACTATAGACAATTCTTCCACAACAAAACTCCAAACAAATAACTCCATCGTTATCAAACTCCATTCAACGCAAAGAGGAAAAATTGCTGTCATATCTACCCCTTCAATAAAATCCTTGAAGCATTCAATATTTTTCATCTTCACTCCACAAATCGTTCAATCCTCATTCCTTCCATTCGATGATGGCCGCCGAAGCGAACAACGCATTCATTCCTTTTGAAGTGCAGTGTAAAGGAGTACGTCAGAGTATTGATCGAACCAGCCGCCTATGTGTGTGTTCACCATCAGCGTAAGTACTGTGTACCGACGTAACTTGAGCCGTCAATGTGTGCAACATTCAGTTTGTGTTAACAGATTTTAATACGCCGGGAAGGACGGGGGAGGTCAGGTTAAAATGGTTTATTTCAGATTAATGTTCCTATGTCTAGTTAGTATGAATGTGGAGACGTTATCGCGTGGTTTAATTTGTTTTATAAATTTGGATTATGTTGGGGTATCGTATTTTTAGGTTAAGAGCGTTTATTCTAAAAGTTGGCAACGTTGAAAATAGCTGTCAAATATTTACCTGTTTTGATTATTTTGGCAATATTACTGTATGGAAATATGAAATATAGCTAACTAGTGAACTAAAATATTGATTATAAAATGCAATAATTAATATCGTAATACTGAATATTTAGTTTTAGATGTAAAAAAAGTATTTGGAAACTATCCAAATACTTTTTTTACACCTAAAACGGTCACAATATCAAATTCAGTGTTCGCTAGTTAGCCACATTTCTTATTTCCATACAGTAATATTGCCAAATTAATGAAAACAACGAATTGTCTGACATCAATTTGCAACGTTGCTCAATTTCAGAATAAACGCTCTTAACGTATTTCGAATGGATGGATATTATTAATTGGTGGGATTTTAAAGTATATTTAGGGTAAAGAAGATATTTCAACTATGAAATAATTTGGCGACTAGGAAGGTTTTTTGGACCCTAGTTTTTTGGACCCTAGTTTTCAAGGTCCTGATGGTAATACAAAAGTAAATACCACTTGGAAACAAAACGTATGGGTTTGGACTTAGGAATAATTCCTTATATCCTATACTAATAAACGAGCAATATTTGTATATATATATGTCGGATCCGGTCATTAGTACGGACACGAAACGAATCGCAAGCGCGCCGCTGGCGACAGGACGTGACTACCCACACCAGAAAGCGCGCACTACAGAGTTGTGATGTTTTAAGGCCACGGCGAGGAGGGATTCAGCCTCTGATCCCATTGGAGTTAAGACGTCGTCGTGGAACTGTTCTCGATTCGTGGTGCTCAGTTATTGTGTTAGTTGTAATTTGTGATCATTGTGTTAATTGGTGATTTTAATAAACGCCGTCGCACCCTGTGTGTTTATAATTTAGCTAGTGTGATTAATTTGATAGTAAATTATAATGTGATCTGAACTGCAAACGGTTTTTCTATTCGCATTAACCAACACTACCCACACTACGCCCACAGTAGTTAAACTATCGCTGATAATAACGAAAGAGTCACAGACCCGTCTCCGACATATATTTGTACTCACGTTCTCGAAATCTGTTCTCACGATTTCGATTAAAGTTGCAATGTAGAGGTTTACGGGGCGGAAAATCGATCTAGCTAGGTCTCATATCTAGGAAAATTCGTTTTCTCCGTATTTTCACCCGAACAGAGCTCGGTTGCCCAAAGTTTAGAACAATATAATGACATGAGAATTATGACATGGCAGCATGGAATTAGTAAGTACTATAAATGGATTAGTATGAACTTTCCTATACTATTAAATGAGCATTCTCTATTTTCACCAGAGCAGAGCTCGGCCGCCCAGGTACTTAGATATTCCGGTCTTATCTACACAAAAATCACCTGCACGAATTGGGTAAATATATCTGTGTAAACTAACACTGTCAAATACCTAGTAATCTAAAAACAGACATGGCAACGAAACCAAAAAAGCTCGACCATTTCAATTCGGATGGATTAAACAAATCCTGGAATCGTATCAATACCTCTGTTTTATGTGTTCTCGTCGCGATTGCGTGGCTTCCCATTTGTTACACGAATCGATTGGAGGACCTACAATATGATAGGGTAACTTCTTATCCTGTCGACTGTTGGTCGAAGGAATTGCTCGGGACTGGGGAAGTAATTTTCTCGGGATGTTATATTAAATTGGATCTCACATTCGAGTTTTATATTGTAATAACTTTTGTGAGCCTTCGCTTTACGTATTTTTATTATTCATGTTTACCTGGGCTTCGTCATGGGTGTAGTAATTGAGGGTACCTTAGTACATGCTATAATCACTGAGTGATGTAAAGAAAGAAAGCAAGAAAAAAAAATTGGGACAAAATACAAACCGTTGAGCACTTAAAAGTAACAAAATAACATTTACTTTTTTAAATAAAAAACAATCAAAACTAATAACGACCTGTGCGAGGCCAAAAAGGCTCTAACCTCGGCATAATGGTGCGATATTTAAAAAAATAAATACCACAGCGCTAGTATTCTGATAGGGCCCGCTGAGATGCCATAGACACACATACGCTAAGTAGGATGTGTACCGATAATGATTATGTACCGCTGTGCCGTGTACAAACTATTGAGTATTAGCCGTGTGCTCCATGGGATCCAATCGGTAAAAAATGATGAACTTCCATACAAACTTTCATCCCCTTTAGGGAATTAATTTTTAAAATTCCTTTCTTACTGCTCACTTTCATTAAATAAGGAACTTTTGTGCAAAATTAGATGCTTCCAGACCCAGCGGTTTAGGCTGTGCTAGGCTAGGCGCACTCAACATTTTAGGTAAGAAGCTACAAGTACGCGGCGGGCCCGTCTTGTCGGGCCAATTCAGTGAGTGTGACGTAGTCAGAAGATATAAGAGTTACGCGATAGAAAGAGAGGCAACTCCTAGGTGAATATAACTGTAGGTAATTAGCGCTGCGTGATCTGAATTGCACTTTATTGTGTCATAGCAGGAGTCGCAATTTATATAAATGATTTTTTCGTATTTATATTTAATATTGGGCAGGATATTAAAGGATAGCACGTATTACTAAATATGCTAATTATAACTCACACACTACATACCCTCACTGTTCACACTCTCACCCATACTCACACATAATCACACGTAAACGCGCGACTTGGCCATTTTCTATGCATAACGCTCGTTCATTTACAAATCATTCACTCTTTAATTTTTGTATAATTTTAAGTTACCCATTTATAAAAAAAATCTGCATGTTTACATTGTCTACATTCAATTGCATAAGATAATGATTAAGTGGAAGCGCAGAGTCTCCTATCACAAGCAATTCCTAGCTTAAAAGGTCCAATAGGTGCTTCCAATATTATTGTGTCTTTTGTAATTGAAACAATAGTAGTTTATGAAACTGTTGCATAGGCGAGGTTTTTAATAGTATCACACGAATGTTTTAATACCTAGTTATGTGCAGTTTCATACACCACTTTATCTACTCTCATACATTGGGCTTGAACCTAATACTAAATAAAAGATCAAAGTTAAAGATCAAGAATAAATTTGAAAAATCCCACGAAATTCAGTACAACTGCACAAATGAATGTCGTCTGCACCAGCACATCACCGCACAAATGCGCTACAGCGGGTGCTGCTGTCCCCCGTTTAAACGTTCCAATGCAAAAGTTGATGGAAACTCCTTGTTGATATTAACTTCTTGGAATAGCCCTGTATCGTAATAGAAAAAAAATGTTTTATAGCATTATTTTGTTAGAGAAAAAATGTTATAATATGATTCTATTTTTAAATTTCGGTATTGCGTTCATAAAGTATGTCAATATAAACTCGTTTTGAATTTTATAATTCAAATATTACGCTATGAGAGTAGATAAACATTTTTGTTTTATTTTTATTTATTTTTTATTTTGCGGGGTGAGTCTTCTGTACTTGTACTATTATGTATTCTGTGGCTATGCCTTGTCTGTCCGTGAAAGAATGAATTGAACATATTATCCAACAACGCTAAGTAGGTTCATACCTACTTAGAGGAAAATACGTTTTACTCGTACATTATATCATAATTAACGGAAAATTCCCTACGTTTTAACATACTACAAAAAATATTCAAATTGTAGCTCGTCTATTAAAATAATCGACCATAGATATTATCACCACAGTTTTACCGGTCGTAAAACAATATCAAGGCTGCTCAAACAATTAATTTGAATAAAAAAGTGGCCAAGTGCGAGTCGGGCTCCGCCCACGAATGGTTCCGTACCACCGTACAATATTTAACACAATATATTTAAAAACGCCGAAAAACAACAAAGCTGCAAAAAACGCCAAAAATTCTCGTTTCTTGTATGGGACCCACAATTTTTTTTTATTATTTGTTGTTATAGCGGCTATAGACACTCTGTAAAAAATTCAAGTGTCTACCTATTACGGCTTAAAAGATACAGCCTTGTGACAGACTGACAGACGGACGGACAGTGGAGCCTTAGCAATAGGGTCCCGTTGTCACCCTTTGAGTACGGAACCCTAAAAGGAAGCTTCACGTTATTATGTATGTAAACCAGAAACAAATTATCGATGGTAGCGAGTACAAAGGCGGCCATTTTGTATTGACAAATAAGATAGGTGCGAAAATAGTTAATTAATCTAAAGTTTAAGATAGTTAATTGATTCAGGCGTGACCTTGCGGAAATCGATTTGGGACGCTCTGCGTTCAGCGCACCGAGTTCTGTTCGGGTTCGCGACAAGTCAATCGTCATCCTGAGGATGCCTCGTTGAGAGGTGAAACACGTGTCGATTTCTTTCAAGAGTTTTTTATTACTCTTTAGAAATAGCTAAGCGGAACAGGACACTAAATATATCCATGTCTATTGTATTTTATAATCTACAGTTATTAATAAAATAAAGCTGAAGAGTTTGTTAGTTTGAACGCGCTAATCTCTGGAACCACCAGTCGGAATTGAAACATTATTTTTGCATTTGATAACCCAATTCTTGAGGAAGGATAAATAGGCTTTTTAACATCACCCTACAATCTTCAGGAGCCGAGCAAAAATAAAACAGTAAAAGGAAACCAGTGGCACTCCGGACGTGCCGACAGAAGTGAAAACTTGAACAAGATCGCCTTGGTGGAAGAACAATACTTGTATAGAACATTGGTCCGTAACCTTATCTAAATAAAGAGCAGAATCGCGTTTAAAAAAAAAACTTTCAAAACCTTTAAAGTAAAAATACTTGCATAGAACATTGATCCGTAACATAACATAAATAAAGAGCATAATCGCGTTTACAAAACCTTTAAAGTAAAAATACTTGCATAGAACATTGATTCGTAATCGCCTTGGTGGAAGAAAAATACTTGTATAGAACATTGGTCCGTAACCTTATCTAAATAAAGAGCACAATCGCGTTTACAAAAAAAAACTTTCAAAACCTTTAAAGTAAAAATACTTGCATAGAACATTGATTCGTAATCTATACATATAAAATGCTTTGTCCTGAATGACTGACTGACGGATCAACGCACAGCCTAAACCGCTGATCGTAGAGACCTGAAACTTGGAGGGTGTGTTCTTTGTATGACGTAGGCATCCGATAAGAAAGGATTTTCCAAAATTCTACCCTTAAGAGGGTGAAAAAGGGGGGCAAAGTTTGTATGGGACAACGTGATTCCTTGGTCCAATGTACTTAAAATTTTGCAAAAACATTATTTAACAAAATTGATGGAAGACGTGTTTTGTATTTTATTGAAATTCATCCTCTAACGGGGTTAAAAAGGGGTAGAAAGTTATTTTGGCGGTGATTTGCTTCGAAGTTGATATCAATACTCCTTAGTGCTTTTGACTTATATTACATTTTATTTTGACACATGTTTGAAAACTCAATCCGATTTTATTCAAAAAAAGTTGAACTCACTTAAAAACATAAGCAAATACTCTTTTTTAGTTTTAATTGTAAAAATATCTGTGTTTGATTTGTTGTGTATAAATTAAATACTCATGGTCTTCTTTTAGTTTTTCTTGAAAGTCTAATAGTGTAGTTTATAACCTGGATTAACACATAGGATACTTTTTATTCCGGTATTACGTTTCCGACTTCCACGTGAGCGAAGCCGCGGGAAAAAGCTAGTTTAATATAAATAAAGAGCACAATCGCGTTTACAAAAATGAGGCGTCGGTAACGGTGTCGCGAGTTCAATTGTTTTTTCCCATCTCAAAAATGCCCAACGCGCTTAAAGAAGTTTTCTCTTCAAAAATAAGTTTAATAAACATTACGGCTGTATAATGCGACAATAATACAGTGAATAGTAGAATGAAGTGTTTTGTGGTAGTCAGTTAACTAGACGTCATATTTTAGAACTAGCTTCTGCCTGCGACTTCGTCCGCGTGGAATAGTTACTTTGGGCGTATTTATTTGGATAAGGATTAATAACACCTTCGCAAATAATGCATTATTTTAGAACAAATTTGGTTAGCATAAAAAAGGTCAAGCTTAAAAGATAGACATAATGCTGTCGCGGACTTTTTTTTGGAACTTTTAAAGAGGAAATATTCTGTCAAACATGATTTTTGCGAAACTTTAACCGTTTACGCAGCGCACGGAGCGGAAGCTCTCAAAAGAAAAAAATACACCCGATTTTGAAACATTCTTCATTGGTGCTTCGCTCCTATTGGTCTTAGCGTGATGATATATACCCACCCTTTTTCGATAAATGGGCTATACATATAATACTGAATTTTTTTTTAAATCGGATCAGTAGTTTCTGACATTAGCGCGTTCAAGCAAACAAACAAACTTTTCAGCTTTATTATTAGTAGTATAGATATATAGATTATTTCATTGTGAAAAGAGCAACGTAAATTTTAAAGTTCATTTATCATATCATAACGTCACGCCTTTATTCCGGAGGGGTTAGGCAGAGGTGCAACTATAGCACACCCATATTTCGCCAGTTATGTTTAAGCCCCATGTAATAAGGGGCGAGCCTATTGCCATCAACCGGGCACAAATCCAGACTCCGAGCTGCTACTGAAAAATCCCTGATGGAAAAAGCCTAATAACACTTTGCCTGACCGGGGAATCGAACCCAGGACCTCATGCTCAGCAGTAGCGCTTGCGACCACTAGACTAACGAGGCAATCGAGATTAAGTTCAGAAGAACTTAATCTCGACTGCCTCGTTGCCTCGTTGCAAATATAACTCAAAACACTTCCTGAAAATAAAACACGAGTTACAGTATGCATTCAATATTTACACAAATAAACTCCCAATCCATAAAAACAAACACTTTGATACAAGTCAGGCCAAAAAAAAAGGGAACAACAAAAAATCTTAATACGAAGTACGTGAACATGCTCAATAAACCCGACAATTGCAAATATACCGTGAAAGTGGCACAGTTCGTGTTTGTACTGTCGGTATTGGGTGGGTGGATTTTCGGCACTCCAGTACACTTGCGGGTCGAATGAGGTGAACGTGAATTTTTAATGTGCACACGTAACGTTTCGTTAACGTGCTGACATGTCGCTTTTTTTGGGTGTTTGTTTGAATTGAAATACGTGTAGAGAGATTTGCGTTTTATTATTCATCTACATGAATGTTGAACTCAATAGATAAAATTACGGTGAATTCCCTATTCATTTTTCTATTAGTGATTGGCCCTAACGGCCGCGACTTACGGGTTGTATGTCGTGGGCTTGAACCCAGCCAAGCACTTTCATCATCATCATCAGCCTATAAATGTTCCCACTGCTGGGACACAGGCCTCCTCTCTGTGAGAGGGAGTGGGCCGTAATCCACCACGCGGGCCCAGTGCAAAAAATTGAAAGACATATGTATGTGACATCTACCAACCCGCACTGGGCCCGCGTGGTGGATTACAGTCCACTCCCTCTCACAGAGAGGAGGCCTGTGTCCCAGCAGTGGGAACACTTAGGCTGGCTATTATCAGTATCTTTTTAACCTGTAAAATATTTATTTTACCGTTTTCTACTACTTTTCCTAAAAAGAGCTTAAAGCTGCCACTACTTTACGTCAGTTAAGTAAATCTTAAGTACAGTTAGTTATTATTTTTTATTGATAGTAGGAGGGGAAACTGTTACCATTAACTCAGTCCATATCCAGTTAATACCATTATAAAAGTCAAGGCCAAAAGTCGCAAACAAAACTATATTTCGCCCTCCTTTATTCAACCCAACCGAATTCCCAGCCAGAACTAAACAATCGTGACACATACACGTATTCTTCCACGAGAAACAGATTCTCGTAAACCAAAAGATTAATATATATCTATGACATAATATAAAACTAAAATAAAAATAAAATAAAATCATTTATTTGCATAAAACATGGTATACAAAAATGTTAAAATATAATTATAATGGCCCAAACATGTTTAGCCAGGGTAAAACATAGCATGCAAAATTAGAGGGTATTTGAAAAATGCAAAATTTTACGGTTAGTATTTGAAAATGTCACGTCAACGTTTTTTATTCCTAATTTTTTAAACAATAGAAGCTGCACTCATTCAACCCCTTGTGAAACTTTATCTTAAATAATCAAGAATTTAATGTTTTAAATTGACTTGGTATCTTATTATAAATACGCACGCACATTGCTAGGCAGTTTTTATTGTATTTGGCAAGTCTTGGCAAGTCATTCAGCACTAATTTATGTGGATCTCGTCTCTTCCGAGGATTTACATCATTTGCTGTCTTAAATAATGTTTTGTTCTTAGCTACGAAAACACATATTAGCTGAGCTATGAGCTGGCTATGAGCTAAATGGTGCTAATCCATACGTCATGTTCGTGAACGGGCGACGTCAGTTGGGACTGGTCATCTCTTAGCTGCCACGGCTTATTTTTAATTTATTTAAATTTTTTAATTGTACTTTTTTTTTCTTTTTATTACAGGCGCTGCTAACATGCACGTCTTTCTACGTTATTCTCACATGTATAATTTCGACTTGAGTGAATTTTTTATTTAAAAGAGTGTCCGTGGAGTTTCTTGCCCGTTCTTCTCCATATCTACCTACTACGCTTTGGAATGGGCAACTAGCTTCATGTTTCTGACTGACCGACTCCTTTAATTGAAATAAATGCTTTGAGTTTGAGTTATGCTACGGATTTTGATATAGTTTTCACCAAGTTTTAGACAAAATATTTCGAAAGGCTTATGTGTATAACTAGGTTCCGCTAGCGGCTTTGCCCGTGGCTTCGTCCGCGTAATATATTTATATATAGCCTCTGTTACTCAGTGACAATATCTACTTTCAAATGGTGTTTTTTTTTTTAATCTGTCCTGTAGTTTTTGAGCTTATTTATTACAAACCAAAACAAGACAGAAAAATATTTTATTTGGGACACACAAGAAATACAAACAGCATAAAAATAAAAAGCAGCATTTACAAAATAAATCAAAAACACAAATTACAACAAAACAATCATTACAATTTATTACAATTAAATTCATTTTGCAAAAAATCTTCTCTCTTCATAATATTGGTGTAGATACATTTATATTAAACTTACAGATAATAACGCAATCTCCATATTTTGCCAAATCGTACGAAGCAGGGGCGGGTCGCTTGTAACGTAATAAAATAACAATGCTTACCTAACGATGCTCTCAAGTGTACAGCCACGCGATGAGCACAATCTGCCTCAGGGGACGTGTTGAGATGCTCGCGTGTTCTCAACGATAACATGTTCTTATCCTGAGGGCAAGCGATGACTTGTTATCTTACAAGTGAACATTGGTGGAATGAATCTCTGAAAATATGACTTCCATTTTCTTGAAGGAAATGGGTTATGTTAGAGAAATCATTGTTGTAGTTGAAAAAAAAAATCTTTCATACGGAATGTATGAGAGAACTTGTTTTTACAACCGCAAATCTAAGTTGGTCGATTATTACTCGTTAACTTGTTGCTGTGATAGTTTTCCTTTTAAATTCGTGATATAAGCTACTGCCGTGAATTTTTTCACATATCTAAAACCAACCATTTAACTGGCAGGGGCTCTCTCTATTTAACTGGCAGGGGGACTCTTGACTCTAACAAAAATTTCCACTTTAAAGCTTAATATTTCGCAAACGGATCTCTGAATTAAGAAATGGTTTCAACATACTCACAATGTTTTTGAAAGACCTTTTCAACGATACCCCACACTAAAGGATAAAAAAAAAACATCCCCACTTTACGCGTAGGGGAGGTACCCTAAAAAAAAAATATTTACATAATTTTATTCTGCCACTTTGTCGGCATGATTAATATGTATACCCATACCAAAGTATAACTTTCTAGTACTAACAGTCTTGGAGCTAGACCGCGGACAGACAGACAGACAGACGGACATGACGAAACTATAAGGGTGCCTTGTTTACTACGGAACCCTAAAAAATTATCTTTTTGTCTTTACTCCATCATCTTGAAATAGGGCTGTAAGAACGATAAAAAAATAAATATAGGACTATTTCAAGTTCCACAACTATTTATCACAAAAGTCGTGTTTTCGTAGAAAGTTTACTTAGTATGAAATCAATTTCGGAAAAAAAAACTTGTTTAAAAAGCTCGTTTCATCCCGGAAATAAGAAACTGGTAGTACTGGAAAACTTGGAAAACGTATTACGATTCTTTTCAGCCTGTCCGTTGCTGCCCTCCCCAGCGACGCCCTAAACCGAGGTCCGTACCCCACAGGGGGTGCCGCTAGCGTTTATTGGCTTCGTTTTTAAGTTTTTTGCTCTTACTGGAGGAATCCACAAGGTAGCCTGGTTAAGCAACCGACAACCTCCTAGGTTGACCTGCGAAATACCATGCACAAAAAAGGGAAAGGTAATATTTAAAAGTTTCACAAAATGATGCCAAAGGTCCCAGCTCTACTTTGGTCCAGCCTAAATTCACAGTAAAATAACCAGCACCCCAAACGAGTAACACACCTACAATGACAATCCAAAGGATTTAGAAAGAAATTCATAATCCATTGCTTGAATTTTTCAAACGTATGACTGCTCAGCAACATAACAGATCCGTCTCGTTCTCTCGTTGCATACATCTGTTGTATAGTTGTATACTTCATAATTCTAGTATCTATATTTATCTTTAATACTATTGGCCCAAGAGCCCGCGACGATCAGACCTTCGTTATTTCATAAAAGCTGAAAATTTATCTGTGTATGTCCCTAATACAGGTAAGAACGATCCCCGAATATGAAGTTTGGATCATGGTGGCTTTGGCAGCTATCGTGTGGCAAAGGTGTATAAAATTGCACTGAAATTACGTTATAGTATAAAAGCTGAATCAAAAGATGGTTCCTCAATAGTCAGACAGTTTCGATAGTTCTTACATCTTGTCAGACACATTGCAAGTCTGGCGTAGGTAAATTATTGCGCATGTGTAAATTATTTAATCACCACTGCTCTCAAAATGGTGAAGGAAAACATCGTGAGGAAACCGGCATGTCCTTGAACTAAAACTTCGAAGACATGTGACATCTACCAACCCGCACTAGACCCGCGTGGTGGATTACGGCCCACTCCCTCTCAAAGAGAGGAGGCCTGTGTCCCAGCAGTGGGAACATTTAAAGGCTGAATATGCTGTAAAGTAAGTCGTAAGTCCGGCTGCTACCACTGGGTCACCATTGCTCTTACTTAGTTTACATATTATTTCCAGGAAAATTCTATTAAAATCTCGAGCGTTAAAAGGTAAGGTAACTATAACATCTTGTTTTTTAATTTTCAAAGTACTGCAGCCACAAACCAGCCAGTACAGAATTACAGATCAAAGCCTCACTTAATGGAACTACGCTAGAAGTATGTCCTAAAACCGAAAATTCGAAGATGTGTGACATCTACCAACCCGCACTGGGCCCGCGTGGTGGATTACGGTCCACTCCCTCTC
This sequence comes from Agrochola litura, assembly GCA_949152395.1. Classification (NCBI taxonomy): domain Eukaryota; kingdom Metazoa; phylum Arthropoda; class Insecta; order Lepidoptera; family Noctuidae; genus Agrochola; species Agrochola litura. Next base: position 17,077,200 of record OX424513.1, on the reverse strand, counting down.
ACAGAGAAGAGGCCTGTGTCCCAGCAGTGGGAACATTATAGGCTGATTATGGATTTTGGAATATTATTAAGAGAATTTTTTTTTTAAATTCTATGTTTGTTTGTAATGAATAAACTACTGGACCGATTTCAAAAATTCTTTCCCCAGTAGAATGCTATATTGTCACTGAGTAACATAGTCTATAATTTATAAAGATATCACGTGGGCAAAGCCACTGGTGGAAGCCAGTCAATAATATTTTAAAAAGCTATCTGAGATAAGTATCGACAAACCTAAATATCCTCCAACCCACTTAGAGACATCATAATACATCCATCCCTTTACAAAATCAGGACGCGTGTCGACCCACAAAACCCTCCAAATCGTCACGGCTTGACTGGACAAAAATATGTAAAACGACTTATCACTATAACACATACAGCCATAGCCAACAGGATTACCGGGATTACCGAGTCCTTTTGATGGTAACTATCGTAAGGGACATTTACCACCCCATCATTCATATTTAAAAAGATAGACAAGATTATTTTGTACGAACATGTCCACTCGTAGCAAGCTGCTACGGCGCTCGTAGCAAGCTGCTACGGCGTAGACCGGCCTACGAGGCTGCAATACGATGCATATTCTTATGAAAATAATTTTTTTTTTCAAACATGCTTGGAAATTCGAACATTGTTTTGACAACCTTCTTCGAGATAAATCGAAATTGCTGTACTGGTAAAAAACAAGCAAGTTGGCGGCCGGCAATGTTACTATAAAAATCCATAACCGTCGTGTTTAGCGGCTAAATAAATTACAATAAAAACTCATATCTGTCTTGTTATTTAAAATGGAACTAGCTTTTTACTTCGACCCATGGCAACCAAGGAGGCAACTTATAAAACATTTTATTTAAACATCTCAATTTATACACACAATATTTAACTAAACAATAGGAGAACACTAATTTACTTTACTTATTAAAAACTTAAAACTCACGTTCTACAATGCACGGGCACCCATGTCACATAAACACGCGCGCGACGTATAGCGTCGTCTGTACGCACACTATTAATATTACCGTCGCCTGCGCAGCTACTCAGTACGTATTTGCTTTCGAAGCTGGTATGTCGTCTGTTCGCGCGGCGAATTTTTATGCGGGCGCTGGTGTAAGTATGTAGATACGTGAGTCCCACACATTTTTAATTAACTTCACTCGTAACTAACAAACAATGTAATAAAATCTTGGAAATCAATTTTAACCTACTTCTATTATCGTGTCGAAATTAAACTTTATATATATATGTAGTTCAGATGACAATAATATAACTTGGTATCTTGGAGCTGATCTGATGATGGAGCCAGGAGGTGGACAATGGAACTCTTCAGTGGCTACTAATTAAACCCCTCGAGTTTGGGCTCATGTAATTCGTTTTGTAGAGTCCAATAGATTGGGCTTAGTGTCGAGGGTCTGATGATGGTGACAGGAGATGGATAGTGGAACACTTCAGTGGCTACTGGTAAACCGCTCGTATCTGGGTTTTTTTGACTTGCTGTGGAGCTCGAAATATCATACCCAACCCAAGGTCAGAAACAATGAAAGAATGATAAGAGGGTGGTTAAAAATATCATATCATAAGAGCCACTTCAGGGTATACATGTGTCGTACTTGCAAAATCAAGTACCAGGGTTTCCAAGTAAGCTCGAGATACATTCAAGTAATTTCTTTCTGCGTCGAAAATTGACCCGTTATTTCATACAAATAAGGAGTACAATCGCGTATGCAAAAAAGGATACTTACAACTTCTAAGCCTTGTTGGAAGAAAAATACTTGCATACAACATTAATCCGTAACTTTATACTAATAAAAAACAAAAGAGCGTTTACCTTTAAAGTAAAAAAATAAGGCATAGAAAATTGATCCGTAACTTAATATAAATAAGGAGCAAACTCGCGTCGAGCGTCGATTGAGCGAGTAGCCAAGTAAAATAATGAAATACTTTGAAGTCTTGCGAGTATTTCGGGTCGGCACCCGTACTTGCAAATAAATACCTGGTACAAAAACCTGGCATATTTATATTTGTATTCACGTTCTCGAAAACGGCTCTAACGATTTCGATAAAAGTTGCAGTATAGGGGTTTACGAGGGCGAAAATCGATCTAGCTAGGTCTGATATCGGGGAAAATTCGTTTTCTCCGTATTTTCACCCGAGCAGAGCTCGGTCGCCCAAAGCTTAGAACAAAATGGCTACCTTACAATAATGAAATGGCAGTATGGAATTAGTATGTACTATCATGGCAGCATGAATTAGTATGTACTATTATGGAATTAGTATGAACTTTCCTATAATAAATAAATGAGCATTCTCTATTTTCACCAGAGCAGAGCTCGGTCGCACAGATACAATTTATTTTAAACTATATATTTTTATTTGTTATAAACGCGGTGTTATTTCTATATTCATAAATAGAACAAGATCTACTGAAAATATTACATCGATGTTTGTATACTTTAATTTCCTTTTAAAAACAACTTTCTAAAAAGTAATCAGATTTCAACACCGCCATCTAATTAGAACGCATTCTCCTAAATCGATTTCCAATCACAACTTTTTTGTTACAAAAACCAAGTTACACTCAGCGACAGTAAGTATGGCCCAAGCCTTAAGAGCATTTATTCTTAAAATTAACAACGTCGCAAATAACTGTCAAATATTTACCTGTTTTAATTAATTTTGCCTCATTGAATTTGGCAATATTACTGTATGGAAATATGAAATATCGCCGCCTAGTGAAATAGAATATTAATAAATGAATTGCAATTATAACACTGAATTCGATGTTGAAACCATTTTAGGTGCAAAAAAGGCATTTGGAAAGTTTCCAAATACTTGTATTACATAAAAAACTAAATATTTGGTGTTACGATATATTGCATTTCATAAATACCGACAACCTTAATGACCAAGTAGATATTGAGAGGGAACGTAGGGCGCTGGCGGTCCGATGTAACATGTTGAAATCTCTAGTTCCTGTCAAACATGATACTAAAATAGCATATTGCCATATAGAAAAATAGAATGATGTGCATGTGAATTCAGCGATGCCTGACGCACAATAATTATCGATGTACAGACGCCAGCACATCAAGCTACCCGAAACTGTCAAATTTTCCCAATCAACTTTGAACCATATACTTCAGCGATAAAGTTGAAAATCTATTAAATAAACTTGACAGATTGTAGTAGCCTGGTGTGCTAGCGTCTGTACTTACGATGTACGATACAATAGGTATTATCGTACGCAAGAGTACGATAATTTGCAACCCTCCTACGAAGTGGGATGAAACGACTATTATAACGTCGTCGGTTTGCACGCTGTAGCAGGGCAGTCAAAATAACGCTTTTTAAAGCTTATTGTCAAGTGTTCTACACGAGCACCCCGTGGACCAACTATACTCAGCGGGCTATCAGCGCCCTACGGGTCCAATATAATAACGCGTTCAGGATGTTGTTGGGGCTGCCCCGTTTCTGCAGTGCATCAGGTATGTTCATACAAGCACACGTCGATGGCTTCCAAGCCATCGTCGGACGGAAATCTGCCTCTTTGCTCTGCAGAGTGCGGGAAAGCTCCAACTCCATCCTGAAGACCATAGCGTTGAGGTACGATTCTCCTTTGTTAGGTGATGTTGTTCGAAGATGCATATCGAACAACAGCCTTGTTTCGAAATAGATAATAAGTTTACTAACAATAGAAGTTATCTTTTTGTTTACTAACCCATATATGGTTGTCCCTTATCCGAAATAAAGATTATTTTATTTTATTATTGATTTTATAGTCAATATTTTAGTTATTAATTAGCCATATTTCATATTTGCATACAGTACATACATTGTCAATTTAATCAAAATAACGAAATATTTGAATTTGAATTTTTAAACATAATCGCGTGTTTTAAATGAGAAAGATTGCCAAGTTGCTTCTTAGGTTGATTTTAGTGAATAATTTCACATTAAGTTAGTATAAAAATTACTTTTGTAAAAAATTATGCCAAAAAGTTTCCCAGAAATGTAACTTAAAATATTTTTTACCTTCATAAAATAATACTAAATAGTCTTCATATATTATATTAAATAGCGGAGTTGTAAATAATAATAACAATGAATAAATAATTAATAATTTACTAACATAGTTATAAATCTGTTTACTTACAATGTATGGAATGTTTTATTCTGAAATAAATGATTAATAATTAATAAAATGAAAATAAGAAGCTACTTGGCATCCATTTTCATTAAAAATCTCAATGAATAAGTTTAGTTTGTTCACAAATTCGCGTTTAGGGCTTGGGTCACATTTACTGCCGGTGAGTGTATTTCAGACAACTCGACAAGTCTTGTCAATCGATGTTCTACGTCAGACACGACGATCAATAACACGTCTCGGAGTCAAGAAATCGCGTCGTCTGTTCCCCGCCCTTAATCGTCTATCAGCCACATTGCGCTGACGTCACTCCTTAGTGATTGATCGCGGCAAAGGAAACGCTGCGTCATTCCTGTGTCTACATTTTTATAGACGGAGGAAGTCTGTACATGGCTTTATTTTGTACAGTAATTAAATGGGTACTGACTGAAACGATAAAGATTTTAATTTAACGGTTTTTAGGGTTCCGTACCTCAAAAGGAAAAAACGGAACCCTTATAGGATCACTCGTGTGTCTGTCTGTCTGTCTGTCTGTCTGTCTGTCTGTCTGTCTGTCTGTCTGTCTGTCCGTCTGTCACAGCCAATTTACTCCGAATCTAATAGACCGATTAAGTTGAAATTTGGTACACATATGTATTTCTGTGACCCAAACACGAATGTGTAACGTAAATAAATAAATTTTGAATATAGGGGTCACTTTTGGGGCGCAAACAAGAAAATTTTAAAAAAAAGTTTTGCTAACAGTACCGTGTGACATATCAAATGAAAGGGCTTGTTGCGAGGATCTTAAATATATTTTTTATATAATTTTAAAATAAATACTTTTAAAGATATTTAATAAATTCAATGAAAATTGACCATTCCCCCCCCCTTATCTCCGAAACTACTGGACCAAAAATTTTGAAAAAAATACATAGTATGGCTCTTTACTCATAGATTACAGGAAAACCTATAAGAAGTCTATGGTCTTAAAATAACATGGTGAATCTATCAATATTGTGCGTAGAAACTTACATTTCGTCGCTCGGCATCCAATAGGCCTATCTCTCTAGCTAATATAATATCAAAAAAATATCAAAAGTGTTTGACCGTCTGCTTATTACACAAATAAATAAAACTGTATATGTTCATGACAACCAATTTGGGTTTCGGCGTGGTTTGTCAACAGAAAATGCAGTGTTGTGTCTTAAGCATATTATCACATACTTACTATACACAGCGTGGGACGCCGATTTATGCTAGCTTCCTCGACTTATTCAAGGCTTCTGATCTGGTTACTTATGACGTATTGTGGAGAAAGATGGAGAAGGATAGGTTGCCAATGGAGCTTATAAACATCTTTAAATAGTGGTATGGTAACCAGATCAATAGTGTACGATGGGCTGGAACTTTTTCCAGGCCATACAGGTTGGAATGCGGGGTGAGGCAGGATTTGGGCTAGATATACCCAAAGGTCGTGCAACGCCCTTCGTGTCCAATACAACAACGCTTTCAGGGTATAGGTGGGGCTGCCCCGTTTTTGTAGCGCATCGGGAATGTTCGCAGACGCACATGGGTGACCACTGAAAATCAGCGCTGTGCTGTGGGTACCCATAGCACAGCATCATGCTGAGTGGAAGCCTTCTTGTCACAGTCATGACGTGCCAGCAGCTGCCGCATATTTCTGTTTTGTGCTCGTGATTATATTTAAATCTATTTTTTATTTTATTTTATTATTCTTTTCTTTTATGCACTTGTTTCTGTGACAATTAAACTTATTTTTCTTTCTTTCTTTCTTTCACATATTAATTGCTTTTACGCAACGATGCGATGAGGTGTACATCCCTGGTGCGCAGAGTGCGGGCCAGCTCCAACAATATCCTAAAAAAGATCGCTAGCAGGCTGGATTGCATGTACATCAATCACTGTAGTGCCATCTCCCATGGGGTGAAATAAATTTAAACTAGATTACGTGGGGCACTCAGAAAGTTTTGTGATACTAGAAAAAAATATAATACAGGTTATAATTTTTTTATTATATCTTTTCAAAGAACTCTCCATTGGCGTCTATACACAGTTTTATACGTCTAAACCAATTTTTATAACACATTATCCAGTCCGCATTAGACACCTCTCCAATCTCCTTCTCAAATGCAGCCAGTGCATCTTCAGATGATGAAAACTGTTTTCCTTTGAGTTGATTTTTTATTTTGGGGAACAAGAAAAAGTCGCACGGAGCCAAATCGGGACTGTAAAGAGGATGACCTATAAATTTGACCGGTGTGCTGTCCAGAAAGTCCCTTGTTTTGAGCGCCGAGTGAGCCAGCGCGTTGTCGTAGTAAAGCAGTAGCCCACGGAGGCCAGTGTTCGGTCGGTTGCTGCTTGCAGTAGTAAAAACTTCTGGCAAACATTTGGTAACATACCATTCAGTATTGATGCTCTTTTGATCTCGTCAGGGTACTGACACCAGATAACCCGGCAAAGAAAAAAAACTTGCGTCAAAATTTTGCCTGCACTTCTGGCTCGTTTCACTTTGGTAGGCGTTGGTTCATTTTGAAACAGCCACACGGTCGACTGACGCTTCATTTCTGTATCATATTGATAAATCCAAGATTCATCACCCGTAATGATATCTTAAACGCGCCGAGACGAGCCTGCTACAAATTTTGCTATCATGTCTCGGCACCATTCTACCCGAACCTCCTTCTGAGCCTGCGTTAGATTTTACGGTACCAGCGTGAAACTATCTTCCATAACCGAAGATGCCTGTGTAGAATTTCATACACACTTCCCGATCCAATCAGCAGTATATGCTGAACCTCTTCATATGTAATTCGCCTATTCTCTTGAACAAAAATTTTCACAGCCAGCACGTTTTGTTATGTAACAACCGTCATACTTCTTTCTTTGTCCGCCAAAATTATTCGACCACCCATAAATTCGTTGAACCAGCGGAAAACAGTTGCTATAGCAGGGCTTTTTTCTATGAACACCATTCGAAGTCTTTCAAACGATTCTTCTGGTTTTAGTCGACATTTGAAATCGTACAAAATCATCGCGCGAAAATGTTCTCGTTTTAAATCCAGTTTTCAGTAAGACAGAGTATTTTGATTTTGCTCGTAAACAAATGTGAAGGGAATTTCGAATTTGGAATGTTATGTTTTTTTGTAATAAATAGTCATAGTTTAAATTGACATCAAAGCCAGCCAGTATCTTATAGACAAAAACTGTTAGTCGCAAAACTTTCTGAGTGACCTAGTAAAATAAGCTAACATAGTTCATAAGTTTACAAACAAAATGAGTCCTTTTTACTTGAATAAAGAAAAATATCTGGATGACCACTTTTTTTTAACGACGTTTTCTAAAAATGACACCTAGCTAGATCGATTTATCGCTCCCGAAACCCCCTGCATACTAAATTTAATAAAAATTCTTGGAGCTGTTTCCGAGATTCAGATTATATATACATACATACGAGAATTGCCCGTTTAAAGGTATTAGATTTAGATTATTAAGAAGTAGTGACAAAAATTGAAAAGGTATGCTGAGATGGTTTGGGCATGTTGAGAGGATGAATGAAAGGCGACCAACAAAATGTATTTACGAGGCTGATGTGAAGGGAACGGCCGGGCGGGGACGCCCTAGGAGGACATATACTGACCTTATTGGTGATGTTCTTCAGAAAGGCCAGGTGCGTAGTACTCGCAACCGGCGTGCGTGTATGACCAGATGTATGAACGTAAACGAGGCAAAAGGAGTATGTAAGGATCGTAGCAGGTGGCGTTCTGTAGTTTCTGCCTACTCCCATGGGAAGAAGGCGTGAGATTATGTATGTATGTATTATTATATTAATACCGCGAATGTGAAATTTTTAACGAAAATTAGATTTTTGTTTTATTTCATTCTACACGTTCAAGTGATCCTGCAATTAAAAAAAAAACGTAAAAATGTCACATTCGCGGTATTGGATGCCGAGTGACGATTTGCAGTTGGAATGTATGGGAGAACATGTTTTTCAACTACAATTTTAAGTTTGTTCTTGGGATAAATAAATTCATCTCAACTACGGAACCCTTCATTGTGCGTAGTCCGACACGCACTTGGCCGGTTTTTTAAGACATATTTTGGGCTCATTCGACTAGTTTCGACCTCGAAAGACGCGCATCACGCGGCAAAGTCACGGTCGCTAAGTTCGATTACTCAGACGCCCTAGCACAAACGCGAGACGTAAACGTCGAACGATTTTTTAATCGAACATACAACACCATTCCATAGATTTTTTTTTTTCGTCAGGCTGATTTATTACCTATCACCCATAAATATGAATAAAGTCTTACAAAAAACTAAGTTAGTATTATTGAAAATACTCGTTTCACACATAATATTTTTCACTCCTCTTGCTCAAAAAGGCCGTCATTGTAGATTACCAGAGCGGAGAAAAAATTGCATTTCTTGCTCTAGGGGAAAAAGTTTTTTTTTTTTTTTAATTTTTGTCTGTTCCAACGAGCCTTGAAAAACGAAAAAGGCTTTATTCTTATGTAGAATAATCATGATTATGGACTCGACTTATTACTGGTTCACAAAAAAAAGAAGAACATTTTATTTTTGAAAATGGAACTAAATGCGGCTATCTCTTCGGTAGAATGCGTACATTGCGTTGTGGCTACAGAAGAAATAAAAAAGGCATAGGCGCGAAATCTTTAGATTTTTTTTCTAATTACGAATTGAATTGGTGACCGTAATATAATTTACAACAGTGAAAATGTCGTTATCTAGTGAGAACATCTTCACAGAGGACTGAAATTAAGTTCCCGGAAAAAACATCTCGTTAAATATCCAGAATTGTACAAATTGTACATTTAAATAAAATAAACAATTTAATATTGTATTGGATTATTTTATTTTCTCGCAATCGTAGTGAAAAGTAGAGTGTAACACACGGCGCTAAAACCCATTATAACTCGGTTTCTATTTACTCCCTCGCTGAAGCTCGGGAGTAAAACTACCTCGTTACAATGGGTTATTTTAGCCCCTCGTATAACAATCTACTATTAAGACTTATGCATGTTTTTTCTCAAACTCATAGCAGTTATTTCAATCAAACCATTTACAGGCACTTTTGAATTGTCAAGGAGTCGGTCAGTCAGAAATATGAAGCTAGTTGCCCATTCCAAAGCGTAGTAGGTACCTACTACTACCCAGTAAACGAATAAATAAAAGAAAATTATATTTCCGATCATAATGCGGCAGTTGATAACACAATAGAATGGTTACAAAGCGGTTAACAACTAAGCCATTACATTAAACGATAATATTTAATTAACTGATTGGCATTTACCTTTCTTATCGATATTACGTTTATAACAACTTGAAGTAATTTTTATGTGTCAAGCATGAAAATATAACTTTAATGATACGTTTATCATTACAAAACATCATGCCTGTAATCCCCAAAGGGTCTGGCAGAGGTGTACACCCACATTTCGCCAGTTATGTTTAAGTCCCATGTAATAGGGGGCGAGCCTATTGCCTACAAGCAATTCCGACATTCTAACTCATTCATACACACACACACACACACACCCCCCCACACAAATACATACACACTTTCACTGACAAACATCCTTTCGCGCAATACGCATAACGCGTACCGTGTTGTATATGTTATATAAAAATATATATTTTTTTTGTTTATTTTTGTTTTAACTTTAAAAAAAATCTTGTATAATTCTAGATTTAACCCTTGGTATGCGGTACGTGGATCCACGCGAGACACAATGGTTTTTAATTGTTTCTGTAATTATGGCATTCGAGAGGTTAAACATCACTTTTAAAAGTGAAACGTCTCTTTTGTTTCCTCTTTATTTTATTTGATTTTTTGTGTAGTCATAAAACAAAAAAAAAATTGTGTCCTGGCTCCTGCAACATAGTTATTACTAGCGCAGGAGTCAGAGAATTCTTATATTGGGCTTTAAAAATTGTTTTATGTCAATAAATATTTTTTCTTCTTTTTCTCTCTTCTTTAACAACCGGGCACAAATCTAAACTCCGAGCTGCTACTGAGAAATTCCAGATGGAAAAACCCAATAACACTTTGCCATGCTCAGCATTGGCGCTAGCGATCACTTACGAGGCAGTATGTTTATTTTAGGCCGAGAATCAGCATTGTTTGAACGTCAACATTATATAAGACAGTCCACCAAACGCCCACCCTTCACCACTTCCTTCGCTTCAGCTGGGAAGGAAAAGTAGGATAACAAAAATGCCAGCAATGGGCATCGATAGCTGAGTTGATTAAAAACATGACCTTTTATCAAAAATATTTTCGTATTCCTCGACCAAAAAGCAAATATTCCAGCCTTTACGGCTCTTTTAATAATTTTATCAAAGAGTTTTTCGCATTCATGTGAAAAATAATGCAAAGTAACCGTTGGCCTGTGTACCACGCGTCACCACCGTTATTTTTGCTACAACCGTAATTCCGCTCCGTATTTTCAATTTTATTTGCTGTACTACCATAAATATACATTTATCTGTTATTTCAGTTACGGCGCTTACATGCAATTCAACGGTTTCAGATGGGAAAATAACGTTATTTTTCCTTTGCACTTTCGACAACAATTCTCCTAAATTTTTTACTAAGTGGAACCATGGACCGACATTATGGACTTAGCCTCACAAAAGTGACCACTCTCTGAAAAGAGACAAAGTGACTGTGCGGCCAATACCTGTCTCTTTTCTGCAACCCTGTAAAAGGCGAAAAAAAAAAACAGTGACACTCCGGGAGTGCCGACAGAAGTGAAAACTTGAACAAGATCGCCTTGGTGGAAGAAAAATCCGTAATTTTATCTAAATAAAGAGCACAATCGAGTTTTAAAAAAAAACTTCCAAAACCTTTAAAGTAAAAGTACTTGCATAGAACATTGATCCGTAACGTAATATAAATAAAGTGCAGAATCGCGTTTACAAAAATGTGGTGTTGGTAATGGTGTCGCGAGTTCAATTGTTTTTTTCCCATCTCAAAAATGCCCAACGCGCCTAAAGAAGTTTTCACTGCAAAAAACAACTACTGGCCGCATATTCGCTTTGTCTCTCTCGTACCGAAAAGTATGAAAGAGAGAAAGCGAATGTGCGGTCTATATTCACTGCGTAACTGAATACAGAACGCTTAGTCCATTCTCAATGTTTATGATTGGAACTAGCTAACTGTCACATAGACAAATAGTACTTGTCCTTGTATGACATGCAAGCGATATTCAAGCTTAGGGTGATAAAGCAATTACGATGTCGACCCTCGATTAACTGACCCTCTAAAAATGTATTGACTTTTTAAATAAATGAGTCTCTTTTTAACTTTCCGGCCTTTTCTTACAGTTGGTCGCAGTAAATAAGTTAGGATACCCCGACCAAACGAGTTAGATTAGGTTAGAAATATGATCAACCTCGCGCGAGCCGAATTGGTCGCAGTAACTAAGCTAGAGCACCGGGACCAAATAGGTTAGATTAGAACTGTGACAAGTTCACTACACCCAAGTCGGTAGCAGTTACTCAGCTATTTAGTATTTTCAAGACCCCAAAATCGGAATTATAATAAATAAATTCATTTAATTCAGACTAATTGATATGTCCATAAATTGTTAGGTAGTTACAAAGGTCTTAAAACTATGTTAGTGATCATTGATAATTAAATAAAAAAACATAAAATTCAGCTGAATAGTGCTAATCCATGCGTCATGTTCGTGAACGGGCGCTGTCAGTAGGGACTGGTCATCTCTTAGCTGCCATGGCTTATTTTAATTTAATTTTTGAATTGTATTATTTGTTTTATTTTCTATTACGGACGCTTTTAACATTCTGCATCGTTCTCACATGTATGACTTCAACATGAATGATGTAACCAATATTTTTGTAACCATATTCTGATTTAAAAGAGTGTCCGTGGAGTTGCTTGCCCGTTCTTCTCCATAGGTACCTACTACGCTTTGGAATGGGCAACTAGCTTCTTGTTTCTGACTGACCGACCCCTTGACAGTTCAAAAGTGCCTGTAATTGGTTTATTTGAAATAAATGCTTTGAGTTTGAGTTCAAAATACAAATAATAAAATCACTCAAGTCAAAAAAAAACATCATCTCGCCACGTGAAGCTGAATGAATGTACCCAGCACTGCAGACTCTGGCCACTCAGAGATCATCCTTATTATTACAAGTCCACAAAAAGAGGCGCATTCATTATATTAGAGTCTTTAATCATGTTTTTAGGAAAGCAAAATTAGAATTATTTGAGGTTTGCTTAAATAAATGCCATTCATATTATGTAGTTATTGTGTAGATGTTGATGTTAACGAGGCTTGTAATTAAAATCAGTCACGCAAATCGATCAATCTGCAAAGTTAAGCTACACTTGCCACGGTCAATTTATGGATGGGTGACCATTCTTTAAAACTACATCAACGTTGAGGCCATGACTTCTAGGAGAGATAGATTAAACTGTCGATGTGTAATATCTCCAATAATTGCCATGACACGCAGGTCTTCGCCTCCCCTACCCAATTTACTCAAACTGCCTTCTGACCTTCATATGTATTCAATAAAATCAATATACAACATAAAAACAACGATAATTTGCCACTCCATAAACTACAAACTTTATTACGGTTATATTTTTTGGGACAGATATAATAAAACGATGTTTATCGCTTTAAGAAGTGCTCTTTGCTGTGAGAAGCGATTTCGATTTAATATCAATAAAGAGGGGCTCGTGGCTACATAATAACAGTCGCTCGGGTCGATCTTCAGGGTTAAACAACGCTTGCTGAGGTCAGTCCGTGGATGGGTGACCATCTATTACATATCGAGACTCCTCCGTGCCTCGAAGAGTACGTTAAGCCGTTGGCTTTTTCATAGATATTTGACAGTCGTTACGGGTCTTCAGAAGCCCAAAAGTCTGACAACCAGTCTTACCAGGGGGTATCGTGCTACCCAGTAAATGGGTTGTGGATGTCCGATAGACAGTCACTCCATGTAAAATACTGGTATTCAGCTGCATCTGGTTAGACTAGAACCCCAACATAGTTGAGAAAAGGCTCTGTGGAAAAGTCTAGGCAGATGATAGTGAAAGAGGTTTTATTCCGGCTGAATGACGTGTTTCCTTCGTCATTATGTTAAAATATAAAAAAATGGTAATGTCATCATGGATAATACGTGCAAATTTTGAAAGGTTGATTGGTTGATTATTTCATGAAAGAAAATGTAAAAAGGCATTTACAAAACCGATTAGGGAGTTTTTCATGCGCATTATAAATAGTTTGATTTTGTATGTTTAAAGAATAATCACTAAGTACACTTATGTGACTATCAACCCGCACTGTTAACATTTTTGAGGTAAGCAGACTCGTTTGGACTTCACGAATTTTCGTTACCATTGCGAATGCATTTAAATTTCCATCATTTCAGAAAGTACTTACGTTTAATAAAAGCTGATTGGCAGTAGGGTGTTTGGGGGAAGCCTGTGTCCAGCAGTGGTCGTCTTTCGGCTGAAATGATGATGATGATTGACAGTAGGTACTAAATTAGGAAACGAGCTATACTTAATTGTTACTGGGAAAAGTTTCAGTTACGTTTTGAATCATCATTTAATGAAAAAAGAAAAATTCAAAGTCAAATCATTTATTTCAAACTAGCTTCTGCCCGCGACTTCGTTCGCGTGGAAGTCGTAAGACACCACAATAAACTACAGTAACAGCCACATTTTTATAAAACTTCCCTGTATACTACGTTTGTAGTTTTATTCTCAGCAGCCAAAATAAACAGAGAGTCAGGAATGGTGACTCGGGAGCAAGCGACGTATTTATTTCAAATAGGCCCATGTATGGCACTTTTGAACGTCAAAAATTCAAAAGATATCGGGAATTGATGAAAAAATAAAGCCATTGGGCTACACGATCATTGATTTAACGTGAAAATGCGGATTGTAATGAAAGCTTTATTCTCAGACCAAATAAACAACCAAAACATAGTGCTGCTAACAATATAATGATGCATGCCAAAACTACACCTCTGCTCTGTGCATACACGGTCACACGAACACATTTACAATCAAACTACACCTCACTAAGTGCACACGTGTTTACGAAACCGGCTTCATGTCACTGTTGACAGCGCTCTGTCTTGGATTTTTATTTGGTCTGTGGCCTATATAGACTAAACTTTTTCATTATTACCCATCTTTGTGTCCTAGTACGTACCCGTGTGTTTCATTGTGACTATAATGTTCGGGTCACACCAACGGGAAACGCCGTTAATTATCGCGATGATGGACGTTAACCCGTTGGAATAAAGTCCATCATCGCGATAATCAACGGTGTTTCCCGTTGGTGTGGCCCCGGCATAACGATATCATCAAAATCCCTCATCTTTTTTTAATTAATAATAATAATAAAAATATTTATTTTATCAACTTATGTAAATTACATTGTTAAGTTTGGAGTCACCTTTTAAGCAAAGATTTGCTTGTATTAGGTGGTTCCGCTCTCCCAGTTTACATTGACTATACATATGTGTGAGAGAATAAACAATAGATCTATCAATAGATCTCATCTAGCTTATTTTTAATACAATTTTTTATATGACGTGTAAAAGTGATTTCGATATCCTATTTACAGAATAAACAATTTCATTTCATTTCAGATGATTTTGAAAGCATGCCAAAGGTTTTTAACAATACAAAAAGTGAAAAAATAAATAAGGAATGCGCATAGTGTTATATGTGTGTGTGGGAGTAGTATGTGTGAGGTGGCGGTGTGTGTGATGTAGTGGGTGTGAATGTTGGTGTGGAAGGTGCGATTTGTGTACTTTTTGTTTTAGTCAACGACAAATTCTATCTATAGATTATATGTAGTTTGGGAATGGTGTGATTGTACGGAGTATAGCCTCGATTTCTTCGTAACCTTTGCTCTTCAACCATTCAGTGAGAGTCTTTTTGCAGTCGCGGTATGTCATAGGGTATATGGTGAGAATTGGCCAATATGTCAAAACGTCAAGCAAACATTTTTTGACAGCTGCTCTACGCGCACAGATTGTAATAAGTCTGCGGCGCGTGAGTCGCCGACGGCAAGAAATGTTGCCATTTTAAATATTATATTTGTATAAACATTTAGGACTAGTTTTGTATTTATTTTATTTTGATTTGTTATTTCACTATATGCTGCACCGGTTGACGTCATCACGTCAGCGCCGGCTATCGTTGAAAACCAGCGCTGGGGCTCTGTTTCGCATGGGGTCGCAGCTTTATGCTGAGCGATGGCCGTTTTGCATGGATGTGACGCATATTTTCCCCCAATTTGTTATTTACGTGTTTTTTTTTAAATCTTTCTTTGCGTCATGTTTACCGCAAATAAATTTTCTTTCTTTCTTTCTAATTTAACTACCTCTATCTAAATTTTCTCTTTCTCTTTCAGAGGATGAGAAGACCTCGTCGGCACCGATGGCTGACCGTCTCCGTCTTCTTCATCGCCTACTCAGTGTTCCAAGCTGTGTACAAACCGTCCAACGCTTCGGAACCAATCGACAAACCGGCAGAAGAAACCGGTCCGGTCTTCGGACCTACCAATAAGCCTGAAGTTACTGCCAAACAAGAAACGATTGCGGGTAAGATATTTATAACACAAGGTGTTATTGAAATCACTGAAATTCTGAATAGGGATCATTCAACTTATATACATGATAAAATTCTTGAATTTATTCCTTCACTGACAGACCACGCACAGCCTAAACTGCTGGATTAAGGAGGTTTCTCATTAACTCGAGTTTTTAGCTTATAGAGGAACAGGAGTGGCCTTTCTCAGTCATAGAGGTTTATAAAAAATATACATCTGGCCATTCGAATAGAATACGATACAAAAGCAATGTTAGTTAGTTCCTCGAAATTTAAGAAAACAAAAAGCAATGTTCGTTCAACGAAATTTAAGAATGAGTCGAAATAAATCGAATATTTCTATATGTTTTGCTTTTCGTTGGTCTAGTGGTCGCAAGCGCTACTGCTGAGCGTGAGGTCCTGGGCTCGATTCCCGGGTCGGGCAAAGTGTTATTGGGTTTTTCTATCTGGAATTTCTCAGTAGCAGCCCGGAGTATGAATTTGTGCCCGGTTGATGGCAATAGGCTCGCCCCCTATTACATGGGACTTAAACATAACTGGCGAAATGTGGGTGTACCTAATACAGGTACACCTCTGCCCAACCCTTCGGGGAAACAAGGCGAGATGTTATGTTATGTTTTACTACAGCTCTAAACTGACAATTTAGTATGTCTCTTATGAATATTATTTTTTAAATTTGAATGCTATTAGGTATGTGTAATCTTGTATGTTGTCTTATACGTCGTATCTAAATCTATTTTACTGTGTGTACATAAATAATAAAAAATAATGTTCATAAATAGAGAAAACGAATTTTCGCAGATATGAGACCTAGCTAGATTGATTTTTTGCCCCCGTAAACCCCTATATTGCAACTTTCATCAAAATCGTTAGAGCCGATTTCGAGAACGTGAGTACAAATATATATACAAACAAATATTGCTCATTTCATAATATAGGATTATTAGTCAAAACTCCAAGTAACATCGAGAGTACACAAAGCAAAGCAATACAACCTACCTGAAACATCGATTTAAATTGGACTCCTAGCTTTGTGAGGCCACGCTTGAAATTCAGAAATCGTAAAACGAGATATTAAATTCTTACTACATATTACATACTTCGGAATTTGGGATCGTCTACTAATGGATTATGTTACGACGATATTAAATTGTCGGGAATCCTTCGAGATTGCGAAATAGCAGACAAAGCCAATATGCAATATTTGAGATCATTTACTTAATAAAAATCTTAAATTCACTGACAAACCACGCACAGCCTTTCCGCTGGATCTAGAAGCATACAATTTTGCAAAAGAGTTCCATAAACAAAAAAAAAACAAGTGAAAACTTAACAAGATCGCCTTTGTGAAAGAAAAATACTTGTATAGAACATTGGTCCGTAAATCTATCTAAATAAAGAGCACAATCGTGTTTACAAAAAATAATAATTCCGAAACCTTTAGAGTAAAAGTATTTGCATAGAACATTGATCCGTAACTTAATATAAATAAAGAGCATAATTGCGTTTACAAAACCTTTAAAGTAAAAATACTTGCATAGAACTTTGATTCGTAATTTAATACAAATAAAGAGCACAATCGCATTTACAAAAATGAGGTGTCATCATGATGTCGCGAAATCAATGGTTTAGTCCCATCTCAAAAATGCCCAACGTGCCTAAAGAAGTTTTCTTCAAAAAAGTGAGCACTGAGGAAGGATTTTTGAAAATTCATCCACTAAAGGGGTTAAAGCTATCAGGGATGAAATTTTGTATGGAAGATCATCATTTGTGCCGATGGGAAATCACACCGAGCAGGCTTGTTATTTTATAATTTACTAGTGATCCGCCCTTACTTTAATACACATAAACCTTCCAGAATAAATTCATTAAAGGGGGATGCGCTAAGTTAGCCCGTGAAATTCAAATTTTCTTTAGTTTTTTGCAATTTGCAGGTCAGTGTCATGTTGTATGTTGATTAAAATATGATTTGCGACCGTAACAAATATGGCTTTACAGAATTATAATAATAATAATAAATTCATTTATTTCAGGTAAAAAATAGCACCCAAAGCCAAGCACAAATTAATAAATAAGATCAATAAAATAAAATACATCAAAATCCATAAAATAATAAATAATACTTAATCTAATCGATCTTAATCTTTTCTTTTCTTTTTAAATCTATTTAGTATAATGCATCTTAATTATATATATATACATTTTAATTATAATAAATTATTTTTCTTTATGTACGCTATACTGGTACAGCGTCTTAATATTTGTTTGCTGCACCGGCCGACGTCATTACGTCGGCGCCGGCTGTCGCTGAAAACCAGCGCTGAGGCTCTGTCTTGCATAGGGTCCTAGTATAATGCTGAGCGATAGCCGATTTGCGTGGATGTGACGCATGCTTCCCCCAACCTTTTCTCATTTTTGTGTTGAAGCTCTTTTTTGTAAACATTTTTTCTTTCTTTATTTTTTTTCTTTCTATACAACTCCTTAAGTTAGCATAATCCTCAAATGTCACGATTTCATGAAATATTCAATGTGATTACATGAACTTAGAGTTGTATTGATAATTTTTATGATTATAATTCTATAAATAAACATTTGATACGGCCGCGAATCATATGAAGCCGTGTACGCACGTACGAACACGAACATAGCGAACACAAACATCAAATCTGAACATTTGGTTCGTACGTATGGACGGCATGTTTTAACACGAATGCGAACATAGTTCGAGTCGAGTTCGCGCACAACAGTCGTGAACTCTATCTTAATAGCCATGACGGCGCCGTTGGAACATTTATTAAAGCTCTTCGAACACTGTCCATACAGAACATACTAAAAGGATCGCCGCAAACATGTTTGACGAACAGAGTATTCGATGTTCGTTAGTGGTACGCATGTGCGAACCAAGTTGTTGCGTATCATGCAACGCAACAAATTTGTTCGTACGTCTTTAAGATCAACATACAACCTGATACTGACTTGCAAATTGCAAAAAAACGTAAGAAAATTTGTATTTCGTAAGCTAACCTGAAGCTTTCGCCTTAAATGATAGTGAAAACTACATCTAAATCCATTGTGTAGTTTGGAATAATTAAGCGGTCACACTGACAGACTGGAAAAGCGACTTTAATTTACAATATGAGATTTATTATAGAGCAGTGGTGGCCCAGTGATATTGGTTTTCTTCGAACCCCCGGCAGGCATTGGCCCTAGCGGACCCCGTCAATTCTGCTGACATCTCTTTGAGGCGCACATGGAACGCAACGCGCCGTCGACCTTGGCCTGGTCCTTATCGGACGGCGAGCTACCCATTGCTCACCGTCCGCAAGCCCGCGCCTACGGTGGCCGGAAATCGGCTCACGATTCCCTACGCCCTGGGCGTCTCCTCCTGCGGCGTAGGTTCGAACCCTGACGCTTTACTTTTGTAAATTATTTTATCATTACTGATTTCAAAACGGTGAAGGAAAACATCGTGAGGAAAACGGCATGTCATCCTACAACCAAAAATTCGAAGACATGTGACATCTACCAACCCGCACTGAGTCTGCGTGGTTGATTACGGCCCACTCCTTCTCACAAAGGCCTGTGTCCCAGCAGTGGGAACATTATAGGCTGATTATAAATGCTATAGATTTATTTGTGAGCTGTGGGCAGGACACCTTACTCGCAAAACCGATGGCCAATGGGGCTGAAAGGTTCTGGAGTGGCAACCGCGTACCGGATGACGTAGCATTTTGAATACCGTTAAAGACACTGTTATTGTGCTATACTATGTATTGTGTATGTGTTTGTATTTAGAACCTAGAATAATAAAGTATTCTTCACAATTTACAGAAGAAAAAGAAAACTCCATTGCTGCAGTCCCAATCACTCCGGCGACCGACAAAGAGAAAGAAGAGGAAGGTCCTCCGGAAGGCAAGAAGGAAATGAAAGGTCTTCCAGAAGATGACGAGCCCGACAAGAAGGGGCAGAAGGATGCGGGATATGTTGAGGTATGTGGGATTATCTTTCTTAAATATGTTGAACATTTTAACCTAAACTTCACTTAGCCTAGCCTAGCTTTTGCCAAACCGAAAATATTTTCAATTATGAGCAAAGAATAGGTATTTTGGCGAAGTTTTTAATTGATGTTTTCAATGACCTTTGGTGATGACTGCGAAACTAAGTCAAATCGTATGTAGGTCACTTAACACGTTCAGTGCCGGGAGCCCTCCTGGAGGGTTCACCTAATCGCATCTGGGATGCCGGGAACCCTCGCGGAGGGCTCATTTTAAATGCAAGTTTTTCTAAGCGAATACAGCATTATAAACAGCGAAAACAAAATCTGATGTATATTTTAACAAGATTTATTAGTATATGCGTTGGTTTTAAAATCAATGCATTTTTTTACTTTTTTTTTGTTCACGGTTTTAAATATTCACAAAAAATTTGAAGGTTGGAAACTACGTACCTATAGCGAAAATACCCCTGAAAACTCTATTTTACAGTGTTTTATAGTACGGTTTTAAACCTAATACCGTTGACCGTCCGCGATGGTTAACTTTAGCGCAAACGTAATGCCGGTAACCCTCCCGGAGGGTTCACTTCCAATATGTACACATGGCGGCATGGCGTATAAGTTCTATGAAAAGTGGGTGGAGTCGAAAGTGTTTGAAAACATTAAACTGTGTCACTATGTAACCCAAACTTAACTGAATCGCCAATCCTCTTAGCAACCCCATTTTCAATTTACATTTCAATTACACTGTCGTATTTCAATCATTACTTCGTTGGAAGTCAAACGTACTGAAAGTTTGAACGAACTCATATCCCCAGGTGTTCAGAAGATCGAGGTCCCGACGGAAGTTGTCGTTTGTACTCAATCGATGGGCCAGTTGTGAGGTATAACGAGTTATTTTCGAAGTATATAGTAATTTAAAAGTTGAATAGGAAGTAAAAGTTGTAAAATTGGTTTGTATTTGTTAATAATTCAACGATATTTGTAATTTAAAAGTTGTTTTGTGCGTAATCTAACGTATTATTAAAGTATATAAGTTAGATACGGAAAATCGAGTAACGACGCTAGGAAAATCAATAGTTATGTTTAGTTACAAAATGATATTTTTTTTTTATTTCTGTAAGTAGGTTTGTATTCTAGGAGGAGTTTGTGGCTACATAATAACAGCCCCACGAGCCAATCGATCAGGTTAACCTACGCTTGCCGAGGTTTGTCTGTGGATAGGTGACCATCTTAACATACCGAAACCTCTCCGGGCCTCAGAAAGCACGTTAAGCCGTTAGTCTCAGCTGTCTTTCTTGGATCTTTGACAGTCGTTACGGGTCCTCAGAAGTCTGAAAGTCTGACAACCAGTCTTATACCAAGGGGTATCGTGTTATCCAGTAACTGGATTGTGGAAGTCAGATAGGCATTCGCTCCATGTAAAATACTGACATTGAGCTGCATCCGGTTAGACTAGAAGCCGACCTCAACGTGGGAAAAGGCTAGGCAGATTTGATTTGAAGTATCTGTAAATAGGTAGGTACAGTAGACTGCACGTCTATGGTACTTTGTCACTTTGATCTGGAGTTCGCCTGACGTAGTACTACGAGTACGAAGTTTCAATAGACTTCCCTGACTTGACAATATTTTCCTGACTTGACAATGTTTTTACCATTGACTTGCGCAAGCTTAATAAAATGTTTGTTTTACAGGAAAGTGAAACAGATGAGGCTCGCGAGGAGGAGAGGGCAAACTGGAGTGAAAACCCCACCGTGAAACCTTTGCGGGTCAACTGCTCCCCACCAGCGATCGAACAGGTGAGCTAAGATATCGATATCCTCGATACGGACTATATTTGGGCCATTTAACCTGAACAGACTCTTCACATTATCATGATATGATTGAGACAAAATGTTATACAATGTGCCTAAAGTTCGTTTTTTAATCCCAGAGACTAATTTGACATTTGAAGTGATTGTTGTTTGTTTTTATCAATTTGGAGTTTGACATTTGCACCTGTCAAATTAGTCTCTGTGATTAAAAAACGAACTGTAAATTAAGTCTGTTCAACCTCAAGAGTTCTAATTGTGTGAGTTGATATTTATAATGATTTAGCGCAAGAATAGTTTTTTTTTTTTGCTTTTGAACATGGTACAATAATGATCTTATATAATACTAGCACCCTGCCCCTGCTTCGCTCGGGTGCAATGTACTGATGCACACGTCAACATTCTAATTTTCATACAGTTAAAAACAAAATAAGTAGGAAACTGCCAAGAAACTGCCGAGTGATCCCAAATTATACAGTAGCCCGTTCACACGGCGATGATCAGGAATATTTTGATATTTCTGTTCATCGCCATGTGAACGGGCCTTACAATTAAAAAAAACAAACGTGGTCTATTGTCTATGGATGATCCCACTATTTCGTTGAACAGGTTATATAAAAAAATGGTGGTCCTTCTCCATTTGTGGAGATTGGACGTCCAAATTACGACCATACTTAATTATTAATGTTTTTCAGCCTCAATCACCACCACGACTTTAATTTATAATAATTAGAGCTTAGGGTTATGTAGTCATGATCTACATGTCACTTTTGAAGAAAACAAGTTCCTTATAATTATGCACGTAGAATCAATACCTAATAAGCTACATTTCCCTCTTTTTTCTCCTTCTAGTTCCCAAAACCCCTGCTGGGTCAGTCAGCACGCAAGCACGGCGGTCTGATCGTCCACGTACTGGTGGCGATGTTCACGTTCATCGGCCTCGCCATCGTGTGTGACGAGTACTTCGTCTCCAGTCTTGATAGGATCTGTGAGGGTGAGTCTATACGTATAGCGCTACAAGGCTATTGTGGAGCGTGGCCAAAATCGGAGCTCGGAAAGCCGCGATCTGGTTTTTTTAATACATTTCAACTTACGTGGAAACGCCGGGATAGGGGGACACGCCCTAGGAGGACATATCTATACCTTTAAACGAGCAATTATTGTATTATATATCATCTGAATCTCGGAAACGTTTTGTATGTTTGAATGTTTGAATGAATGTTTGTATGTTTGTATGTTTGAATGTTTGTATGTTTGCATGTTTGTATGTTTGAATGTTTGTATGTTTGCATGTTTGCATGTTTGAATGTTTGTAAGTTTGAATGTTTGTATGTTTCATGTTTGAATGAATGTTTGAATGTTTGTATGTTTGAATGTTTGAATGTTTGAATGTTTGAATGAATGTTTGTATGTTTGAATGTTTGAATGTTTGTATGTTTGAATGTTTGTATGTTTGAATGTTTGAATGAATGTTTAAATGTTTGTATGTTTGAATGTTTGTATGTTTGAATGTTTGAATGAATGTTTGAATGTTTGAATGTTTGTATGTTTGCATGTTTGAATGTTTGAATGAATGTTTGAATGAATGTTTGTATGTTTGAATGTATGTTTGAATGTATGTTTGCATGTTTGTATGTTTGTATGTTTGAATGTATGTTTGAATGTTTGAATGAATGTTTGTATGTTTGTATGTTTGAATGTTTGTATGTTTGTATGTTTGAATGTTTGAATGTTTGTATGTTTGCATGTTTGTATGTTTGCATGTTTGTATGTTTGTATGTTTGTATGTTTGCATGTTTGTATGTTTGTATGTTTGTATGTTTGAATGTTTGAATGTTTGAATGTTTGAATGAATGTTTGTATGTTTGTATGTTTGCATGTTTGTATGTTTGTATGTTTGTATGTTTGCATGTTTGTATGTTTGTATGTTTGTATGTTTGCATGTTTGCATGTTTGAATGAATGTTTGAATGAATCTTTGAATGCTTGTATGTTTGTATGTTTGTATGTATGAATGTTTGTATGTTTGAATGTATGTTTGAATGTTTGAATGAATGTTTGTATGTTTGCATGTTTGCATGTTTGTATGTTTGCATGTTTGCATGTTTAAATGAATGTTTGAATGTTTGCATGTTTGAATGAATGTTTGTATGTTTGAATGTTTAAATGTTTGTATGTTCTTATGTTTGTATGTTTGTATGTATGAATGTTTGAATGTATGTTTGAATGTTTGAATGAATGTTTGAATGTTTGTATGTTTGAATGTTTGAATGTTTGAATGTTTGAATGTTTGTATGTTTGAATGTTTGTATGTTTGAATGTTTGAATGAATGTTTGTATGTTTGTATGTTTGCATGTTTGCATGTTTGCATGTTTGTATGTTTGCATGTTTGCATGTTTGAATGAATGTTTGAATGTTTTTATGTTTGAATGAATGTTTGTATGTTTGTATGTTTGAATGTTTGAATGTTTAAATGTTTGTATGTTCGTATGTTTGTATGTTTGTATGTATGAATGTTTGAATGTATGTTTGAATGTTTGAATGAATGTTTGAATGTTTGTATGTTTGAATGTTTGAATGTCTGAATGTTTGTATGTTTGAATGTTTGTATGTTTGAATGAATGTTTGTATGTTTGAATGTTTGAATATTTGTATGTTTGAATGTTTGAATGAATGTTTGTATGTTTGCATGTTTGAATGTTTAAATGTTTGTATGTTCGTATGTTTGTATGTTTGTATGTATGAATGTTTGAATGTATGTTTGAATGTTTGAATGAATGTTTGAATGTTTGTATGTTTGAATGAATTTGAATGTTCATTTGTTTAAACATTCAAACATTCAAACATTCAAACATACAAACTTACAAACATACAAACATGCAAACATGCAAACATACAAACTTACAAACATACAAACATGCAAACATGCAAACATACAAACATACAATATACGACTCCATATTGCAGACATTCTGACTGAAAGATTGACGTGTAGATTTAATTAAAAAAACTTAAAATAACTACAGATCCGATCAACCAAAACAAACATGATTTTTGGTTAGGTAATAGCTTTATTAAAAAAATCTGCCTACCCTGTCTAAAAATTCTGTGCACGTCGCTGATTATGTATATATTGCATATTATTAGGTTTGTGTATGTAGGTATAAGTATATTAGGGATTTTAATTTTATGTATTGCATAAGAATAATTTAGGTAATTATTATTTAAATTCTTAGAAGTATTTTCATTATTAATAAATTATGTTATTATTTATGTATTAATATTTATATTTGATTTCCTATAATCCTTATTATATTATATTTCATAATGTTAGGTGTATGAGAGAAAGAATAATTTTATTTTGCACCCGATTTGTCATCTAAAAACTCCTTTACTGAGTAGTATGACTTGGATTCCAGAAATTGTTTCAATTTATTAATAAATATATTTGTTTTGCTTACTTCTCTAATGTCATTTTGCAATTTACTATACATTTTTATAGACATAACTAAAGTGCTGGTTGAGTGCATTTTGAGACGGGATTGAGGTATGTTTATTTTACTCGCAACCGGCGTGCGTGTATGGCCAGATGTATGAACCTAAACGAGGCAAAAGAAGTATGTGAGAATGCAAGGTGCGTTCTGTAGTTTCTGACTACCCCCGTGGAAAGAAGCCGTGGGTTTATGTATGTATTTGAACCTACATTTCATGAAACAATCAATCTGCCTAGCCTTTTCCCAACTATATTGGGGTCGGCTTCCAGTCTAACCAGATACAGCGAATACCAGTATTTTACATGGAGCGACTGCCTATCTGACCTCCACAAACCAGTAACTGGGTAATACTTTTGGGCTTCTGACGACCCGTAACGACTGTCAAAGATCCACGAATGACAGCCGGGACCAACGGCTTAACGTGCTTTCCGAGGCACGGAGGAGTCTCGGTATGTGAAGATGGTCACCCATCCACAGACCAACCCCGGCAAGCGTAGCTTAACTGGATGAATCAACCCGTGCGGCTGTTATTACTTAGCCACGAGCTCCTCTTACATTTCATGAAACAATTGAACAAATATTAACCAACAGCGCCCGCCTGTCCAGAGCATTCGAGCGCCGTAATATCCTTGTAGCAGGCAGTGTAGTTTTAACCACCTATGTGGTCTAGTGGTAAGACTACCTATCAAAGAAAGAAAGAAAGAAAAAATGCGTTTATTGACATTACAACAGAAAAATACACCTTATCTAACTACAAAAACAGAAAACAATGATTGTAATGCCAAAAGGGCCTCAGCTCAGCATAATGTCAGATGACAACACAAAGTGACGCTGATTTCCAGCTGCAACCCACGAGTGCCATACGCAGTGTCGCAGTGTATACGCGGTGTCTCAGACCCAGTGGTCCCAGGTTCGATTCCCAGCGGGTACAAAATTTTCTGCTCGGTTTGGATGGAGGTAGGGCTTGTTCTAAGTCGGCCTGGCTAGCTACCACCATCTTATCTAAGTCTGTCGCCATAGCAACAATGTTAGCAGCATTGTTGTGTTTCGGCAGTTAGAGGTAAGGTAGCCAGTTCCTCTGTGGTTGAAGATTCCGGGTGCAGCTTACTTCCACCTTCGGCCTGATCATCACTTACCATTAGGTGAGATGAAGGCCATGACCTAGTGGTTAAAAAAAATGGGTTGTCTGTAAAGTCGATTTACGGACGATAATAACAATTGAGATAATTTTTTAAATAGCTGCAGTGCTCTTTTTTAATGTATACATTTTTTCTTTCGTCAATAAGGTACAAATTTTAGAAGAATCCGTAGAATAAATATCTATTTGGCAGATAACAAGAAATGCTAATAGAATGTTGTGGTAACCAAAAACCATGATGATGATAACGATTTGAGCAATAGTATCCATAATAGTGATACTGTAAAAGCTGTTTGTTATTTAAAAGAGATTTAAGATTCCGTATTTAATCTAAGAGCAAAACGGTCGATAAACAACAATCTGAAAATATAAAATTTAGATAAAATATATAGATTACTATAGTTGCGCCCCGCGGTTTTACTCTCATAAGTCTCGAACCCGTGGGAATATCGGAATGAAAAGTATCTTTTGTCCTAACCCAGGTCATGGTCTATCCATGTGCCAAATTTAATCCAAATCTGTTCTACCGTTTTAGCGTGCAAGCGTAACAAACAAATTAACTTTCGCATTTATAATATTAATTAGGATTTTCAGCTTGTTGTACTTGTGATAAAAAAGGCAATTAATGGTGAAGATGAAAACAAAATTCCAATAAGAAATAAATCTGCAGATGAGATTTTTGTAGGGACTGCGGAAACTATATACTTTTTCTTATCTAATCGTCGTAACAGAATACCTTCTAACACTTCCTTATAATTAATATCGTAAGAAATTCGGTTTTCACTGACTGTTGTATGCATTATTAATTTTTATTTTTTTTACTCTATTGGGATTTTATTTTGTGTCCGTAGGTGTGTCCGTGGTATTACAGCGGGCCCTATCAGAATACCAGCACTGCGGTATTTGTTTTTTCAAATATCGTAGCATTATGCTGAGCCTTTTTTGACTTGGCACAGGTCTTCTTTTTTGGTTAACAATTTTTGTTTTTTCATTTTAGTATTCTTTTCTGAAATTGTTTTTATAATTTTCTCAGTTTTAATGTTGTATTTCATGAGCGAGTCCCAAATAAAAGAAATAACTTTATTTCTAACACTACATAATCTAATGTCCGCAGAGTTGAAGCTGGCTCCCGATGTAGCGGGTGCGACGTTCATGGCAGCCGGCAGCTCCGCGCCTGAGCTCGCCACCGTCGTCATCGGAGTCTTCTGCGCACAGGACGATATTGGTAAGGAATCAAGTTTATAAGTTATTCAGTACTTAAAGTTACACAAAACTGCTACATGATGAATAAGGTTGAGGATTTGTTGGAAACTGTATTAGAGTAATTAGTGTTAAGCTGACAGTGAATTAGAATTTATAACAGTTCGATGCATTGTTTTAAAGATTCGCTATGATGTCATGACGTGACATGGATATTTAAGGCGATGGACCACAGTCTGGGGTGCATTTAACAAATGTGTCATTATTATTTATAAACGTAAAGAATACTTACCTTTGCAAATCAGCGATGCTGCGGATTTTTTACATCCGCGGTCGTTGATGCGGATGTGGATCTCAAGTTTTTTTAAGGGATCTGTCCAAGCGGCAAGACGAAATTCAAAATTTCTTAAGTGTTATTGCTAATTGTTGCACTGTTTCGTTGTATGTTGATCATAATTCAATTCACGGCAATAAAAATAAAATAATTACTAAATTAAAATCATTTAAAAATCAGCTTAGCTCTCGAAATCATGTGTGTTTAATGGATATAATAAGAATATTTCGTGAAAATGGGACGATTTAGAGCTGTATTGACGATTTCGAACTCCACCGTTACTCTTTTAAAATGTTTTACAATATTTTGTATACATTAATTATAATTAATGTATACAAAATATTCACATATAATTATATGTGAAGACGATGCACCTGGAATAAGATTACTATACCACAATAGGTAAAAATAATTAAAAATGAAGCAATGACAGAAAAATAATTATGTAATGGATACATGGTGTTCACATATTTACAAGCATAGTAAAAGTAGGTACCTATACGATATTCCTAAAAAATTACAAGTGATACTAATTAGTCAGTGTGTGAGTTCAAGTTATCACAGAATGTAAAAAAAAATGTTAAATATTTAATTACACAATTAAATTAGCAACCAGTTTGATTTTGTCTAGACTCTAAATTGTCCTATGGAGCTAGACCAGCATGCTTCCAAGCATTCTTATCTAGGATATAATCCTCTAATTTGTAATATGCTTGTTTACAAAGAGTAGTTTTAATATGCGTTTTAAATTTTCTTTCAGTTAACTGTAATATATCACAAGGTATTTTGTTGTAAAATTTAACACAGTATCACATAAAAGATGTTTGTACTTTGGATAATCTGAAAAATGTTTGATCTATTTTATCTTTATTTCTAGTATTAAAATTATGTCTTTCACTTATTTTCTTAAAAAGATGCAGATTTTTCCTTACATACATAATATTTTCATAGATGAATTGGCAAGGTACCGTCATAATATTAATCTTTTTAAATAGTTCCCTGAGAGATTCGCGACGACATAGATTATAAATGGCTCTGACAGCCCTCTTTTATCAAAAGATTACGGCGATATATTGAGCTAAAATTTGCCATAACGTCACGAGCATGTTATACTTATTTGTGACGTAGCAACCCCCACTCCCCAACTTTAATGATTTTTATCTAAGTAATTTTTTATTAATATGATGAAGCAAAAAAATATAGAATAGAATAGAATATTCTTTATTATGTACACCAAAAAAATAAAAAAAATAAAAAATATGTCTTATGTTTTATTATTTGACTGACGGACTAAATAGAATTTCTTTTTTTTTACCCAGGCATGATCCCTATTACGGATGCGGATGCGAATATCCGCAACATCCCTGCTGCAAATTAACCTAGAGTATAATTATATGTTCTGTGGAATTAACAGTGGGACAGTATGATCGGAAGACACAGTTTTAAACCAAAGATACGAAACTTACTTATTTCATTCACATTCTCTCCCCAGGAGTATCAGGCGTCATCGGCTCGGCAGTGTTCAACATAATGTTCGTGATCTCGGTGTGTGCGCTGTGTGCGGGCACAGTGTCGCATCTCAACTGGTGGCCTCTCTGTAGGGACTGCTTCTTCTACGCCATCTCCATTCTCGTGATGCTGTGTACGATTGCTAATTCTATCGTGTCTTGGTGAGTTCTTTTTACTCTTTTTTAACCTCTTGCAGTTTTCTGGTCTCAAGACGACATATACCGTAATTTGTATGGTGTGCTTGTACAGTAAGCGTTCAAAAGTGCATAAGCACGCTAAGAGTCGTTTTGCTGTGAACACGCGGTATAGTCCGTACATTTGTATGTGTAAACAGTCAGACGTCTGTGGTGTGTGTGGCGTACACACACCACAGAAAACGCAGTTTTGCACTACACACTGTCGTATCGTCGCGGTTCGCGAGCGCCGCACTTTATTGTTAGACACGCATCATACGCGTGACCTTGGCCAGTGTATGGCATTGCTAAAATTCAAAAGTAAATTATATGTGCAGATAGCAGAAGGCGTTAAGCGTTGGTCTTAGATTCAAGATGGCTATGGTTCTAATCTCGTAAATCACAGCGCTGTTTTTGCAAATATTATTATTTTTGTTTGCAATAATAATATTTTTTTTAAATATTGCTGCCTTTTTATTAACTGTTGTTATTGTAATAAAGGGTTTAGAATAAAAAATGCGTGATATGTGATAATAAAATTAAAAAATATTTATTCGTTATATTTTATTTTAATTAAGTGTAGTTAACAAACTGCTACAATTATTTATCATTACTTCAGCTGAATAAGATGTGAAATAGATGTCTACAAACTTAGAAGCAATTTGTATTATTTTGACATATTAAAATTTTGAAATGTTTTAAATTTGAAAAGGATTTTTTTCACCATAAATATAAAGCTTTGATCATGGTCGAAGTAATTAAGCTATAAATAAGAATATTAGGCTACTTAAAATGTAAAAAAAAAAAACTACTGACAAAATAGTTGATTTTAAGGTTAAGTATGCCTATACCTACTTAACCTTAAAATCAACTATTTTGTCACAGTTTCGTTTACATTAATTATTTTAAATTTTATTTGGCTTTAGTAAATATTGGTTGGTATTGAGGTTATAGCTCAAGTATTCATTTTCTTTACGAAAAGAAGATTGAAACTAAACCTCAAATTTTAATCCTAAAATAATATTAAACATTTTCGGTCTATATGCAAGAAATACGACAAACACCATATTGAAACGTGTTTAAAAAATTACCATAAATTCATGCAATAACGAATCTGTTGTTTATTAAGTTGGTACGGTCAATATTTTAAGGTCAAAAACGGTTTTCTAGCTGGTCTTCAGTGATGCATGCCTTCAGAGTGCACGGCGACGTGTTTTTAATAATTCAGCAAAATATCTCGTTGGTATGAAACCATTTGTTTCATATTCATTCACCATTTGACGTCGCTGCTACTCGATAATAAGCCCCTTCCTCATATCTCTTAACCCTCACAGTATTTCTCTAGAACAAAGAATAACATTGTATTTATTACACAAAATACCTAATTATTTATTATTCACTAATCGAATTAAACCTCATAATGAGTTTAAAACTTTAAAGGCATCTTCTGTCTCAACAATACCCTTGATTAAGATTTATGTTTAGTAAAATATGAAATATTTAAATGATAACACTCACACTTAGTCCGGTTTCATTAGATATAGCACTATAAATGCTATTTACACAAATAACATTCACTTTTACGCAACGCAATAATAATTTTGATATCCGTTCAACATTTGCTTTTTGAAAATAATAACCACAACACTGCGCTAAATACTCGTCACCAACATTATCTACGAACCAACAAAGTTCTATTAAGAATACTCGTAACGAACTGAATCTGTCTACCCCACAGAAATCGAAATAATTTAGTTAGTTTTATGTGGTCTACCTGCTTAACTTTAATTTTTATGTGAACAAGATGAATGAAACAAAAAACGAATGATTATCGAACTAGTCATTGGTTGCAGACAAAGTGAGTGTGTGTGTGTGTGTACTGTGCGTGTCTATAGTATTGTAACAACTTATAGAAGAAGGTCGTTAGTCAAACCGAAGCGTCAGTCTATTGCTTTGTGAGATTGCTTATGGACTTTTGGTCGGTACTGTACATAATAAAGAATTTTCCATTCTATCCTATTCTCTCCGTTTCTTAAGAAAAAAGGAGAATTTGAAATGCTTCAATATTTCTTAACGAGAGACAAAAGTGTTTGACTCAAATTCACTGCGATAAACAAGATAACACTTAGTATAAAGACTTTTGGACTCACTAGTCCAAAAGGCTTTATGCTAAGTATCTGCCCGAAGCTGAACACCTGTATTCCAGCTTAAATTCGTTTGTGAACGGTATTTTCCATAACTCCACAGAATTATGAAATTTCAATTTGAATTAACCCAATTTTTTGTGTTTAACTCGAACCTGTTTTTAAAACAGGTGGTTCGTTCTATAAAATCATTTAAATGAAATGCTACTCTTGCTATGACACATTGAAGTGCAATTCAGGTCACGCTTTGCTAATTACCTACAGTTATATTCACCTAGAAGTTGCCTCTCTTTCTATCGCGTAACTCTTATATCTTCTGACTACGTCACACTCACTGAATTGGCCCGACAAGACGAGCCCGCTGCGTACTTGTAGCTAAAATGCGGAGCGCGCCTTCTGTACTATTCTGTGCTAATATCCGTGTTTTTTTCTGCAGGCCAGAAGCACTCTTCATGTTGATAATGTACGGGGTCTACTGCGTTGCGTTGCGATTCAACACCACTCTCGAGCGCTGGGCCATGACGCTTCCGCTGCCTTTCAAACTGCCTACCAGGGAAGAACAAGCGGCCTTGGTTACATACAGGTATTTATTTAGATTTTAATTACTTCTAGTAATTAAAATCTCAACTTTGAGTTTTAAACTAGTGTAAATATAGTGAAACAGCCGAGGCAGCTTGGTACGCCCAGCTTGGGCGCCAAACAGCTAACTTGGCGCCCAGCGTGGGACCATTTGAGAAATAGTTAAACGTTTAATATTCTTACGGCGAACCGGTTAAGCACATTTTACACCAGTCAGGCTGCGACGGAACGGTGCGTTGTAGCGGATACGCGCGGACGCAGTGACACTCCATCAATCTATCATGACTAGAGCTACCGCAGTAGCGAGCGCACGTGGCCGTAGCCGAACGGAGCCGACCAAACGCAGCCGTTCGCGTAAACGAGGAGCCGACCGGCTACCGCGGCGTGTGCATGAATCCAACCGCGTTCCAAACTGTGTAAATTCCCTGCAAATATGCCATTTAATTACTTTTTAATTTACTTTAATTTTGATAGAATTATGTCAATGAAAGAAAATTGCTGAACAATGCCCTTATCAATGCTACCCAGGAGTGCGCCGGGCGGCCAGCCCCCCGCGCCTGCGTCAGGCGACAGTGCGTACGCGCAGATGGACGGACAGACCAAGGAGACGCCGCTGGGAGACTCGCGTCAGTACACTTTTACTATTATTCGCAGAACATTCAATAAAATGGAAAGTTTGATTGTAACTGACGTTGCGAACTGTTTTGTTTTTTAAATTGAAAACAATCTTTTTGTCCAATTTACCTCTCATTTCACATTTTAAATATTTTTGGTGATTTAAAAAAATATTTTAAATACCGGCGGCATAATACTCCATTCATGATTCGGTCTTCCAATTTTTTTTTTTAACTCTCTCGAAAGATAAATCTTTAGTTGTGACTTCTAAACGTAACAAAAGATAATTCGTCCGCAGCATCTTACAACCCGGACGGCGCGTACGACAACGCGGCCTACAACGCCGAGCCCACGCCCGCCTGGGCCGCGCCCGCGCACGACTGGGACCCCAACCGCGCCTGGGACGATACGGTACGGAGATAACGGAGCTGCACGATTACTGACAAATGCGTGCACTGACTGGACAAGTCCACTCAATCTCAAACTCAAAGCATTTATTTCAATTAAACCGTTTACAGGAACTATTGAAAAGGGATGAAGACTAAAAAAAAAACGGTTGTACCTCATGTAGATAATTAAAAAATAATAAACACGTATTTTTTCTTTTTTTGGCAATACATTGAGTTAAAATGTGCCATGACGTCACGAGTATGTAGATTTTATACTTGTGACGTAGCGACCCTCACTCCCCAACTTTAATGCGTTTTATCTAAGTATTTTTTTATCAATATGATAAAGCAAAAAAACGTGTCTAATTTTTTTTTATTATCTGACTAACGGACTTAATAGAATTTCTTTTTTGACCCAGGAATCATCCTTATTGTCAAAGAGTCGGTCAGTTAGTCAGAAAGTTGAAGCTAGTTGCCCATTCCAAAACAGATCTCTATGGAGAAGAACGGTCAAGAATCTCCAAGGACACTCTTTTAAATATAGATATTACAAGATCCTGGGTACATTATTCTTGTTGCTCCTACATACTATTTGTAAAAACAATGTAAAAAAAAACATTCTAAAGATAAGCAGTTAATAAGCGATGACCAGTCTCACCTGACGGCGCCCGTTCAAGAACATAACGGACGCATGGTTTTTAAAGTTTAATGTGTCATAAATATAGCCGTGTACTGTACCTTCATAATATGTATATAAGTCAGGGCTCGGATAACTGTATATTTTTCGAAACGGTTTCGTCTTAAAACCTTAGAAACGATTTGTTTCGGTTACGTTCGAACAGAACGATACCAAAACGTTTCTGAAGAACAAAATTTAAATTGTTTTCGGTTAATATACGTTTGTAACCATTTTTTCATTTAATTTTTGATTTAATCGATAGGAAACTCGCAACACAATCTTTACGGCAAGCGCATTGGAATCAATGATGTAATGAAATAAAGATAAGGTACAATTTAACTAAACAAGTTCATGCTTGTCGGCGCATGCCCGTGCGCGGCTGCGTCCTGCGGAATAAATCGGTTTTTGTTTTGCGGAATAAACGTTCTCATTTCGTTTTCGTTCCGAACAAAATGTTGTACAAAGAACTGTTCGAAACGTTTTAAAAACGTTATTATATAGAGCCCTGATACCAGTGACCTCGTTCATATATTCATCAAGGCTCCATTAAATCAACTCAAGAAAAATATTATCATGTCTTCAAAAATCTAAGTTCCTCTAGTCGATAATTTTTGTGGTGCGTTGTCTGTCTGCAATATTCTGTGAATCTGTTGTTAATCATTTTCAGCCATCATAATTCATGTTCAAAATAATATCCCTATAGATGTCGGCCCCAATCTACAACGCTCAGATGACCGGGCAGCAGTACTCGCAGCAGCCGCAGCAACAACAACAACAACAGCAACAGTCGACAACAGGCCAGCAACAACAACAACAACTAGATCAGCCACAGCAGCCACCACAGGTGAAGAACTTTATTTACTTATCGCTAAAGCCTGTGAAGCTATAATAGATACCTATTTTATCTTTCACTACTTGGTATACTTACTCTCATGCACATTTATTCTAGGACTAGTTTCTGCACGCGAGTTCGTCTGCGTTTATCGGGATAACAAAATATATTATGTCCTAAGCCCTAACCCAGGTCATGATCTACCCATGTGCCAAAATTTATCCAAATCCATTCAGCCGTTTTAGCGTAAAAGCGTAACAAACAAACTCATTTTCGCATTTTATATAATAAGTTATGATTGTCACAAAATTCGCAATTGATCCCCTTCTTTCGCATTGCACATTTTGTAATAATCTCTTAAATATAATAAAAATAAAATAAAAAGCTATAATTCATTCCACACATTTAAATAACAAGTAAAATTGTGAATACCATTAAATAATAAATTCAACAAAATAAAACTTAATATTATTCTTATTATTTTTTGATTTCATATTACTTACAATTTTGATTTCAATTAAAATTATGCTTTAAAATAAATTGATTAATTTCGATTAAAATAAACAAATTGATTTATGGATATTAAAATAAAATAATTATGATTAAAATAGAATAACATTAGTGTGGGTCCTTTGGGTAAACGCTTCCTCCAAAGAATTCCACAATGATCTCTTAGTTTTGATAAATGTTTCATATTTCAGCCAGCGGCTCCTGCGTATTACAAGGCTAAAGAATACAACCCAGAGACTGCTATTGATCCTCTCGTCAAACCCATCGGAGCCAGTAAGTTTTTAAAGACTGTCTTATTCATTTCTCCCGTTAGTCATCATCTCTCTAGCCTTTTCTCAACTATGTTGAGGTCGGCTTCCAGTCTAACCAGATGCAGCTGAATACCAGTATTTTACATGTAGCGACTGCCTATCGGAACTCCACAAACCAGTAACTGGGTAATACGATACCCTTTGGTAAGACTTGTTGTCACTTTCGGGCTTCTGACGACCCGTAACAACTGTCAAAGATCTACAAATGACAGCCGGGACCAACGGCTTAGCGTGCTTTCCGAGGCACGGAGGGGTCTTGGTATGGTCACCCATCCATGGACCAGCCGCAGCAAGATCGATCCGTGTGGCTGTTATTACTTAACCACAAGCCCCCGATCTCTCCGATTTCTCCCGATCGTATTCTAGGATTATAGAAAATCTGATTGAAAATCATAGGATAATTAATAAATCCGTAATGGACCGCAGCGCAGCTATTTCAATTCAGGTTTGACTCAGTATAAGATCTATATGTTCTTATCTACAGTAGTCAAGCATATGTATGTACGTAAAACGAACATTATATACGGTAGTTGCCTAGGTAAAAAAAAAACTATTTAGTCCGTCTTTCAGATAATAAAAAAAATTAGACATGTATTTTTTCCTTTATCATATGAATCAAAAATAACTTTGAAAACACGCATTAAAGTTGGGGAGTGGGGGCTCGCTACGTCACAACTCAGTATCAAATCTAGCAAGGCGTGACGTCATGCCATATTTTAACTCGATATATCGCCGTAATCTTTTGATTACGTCAAAAAAGAAAAAATACGTGTTCAATATTTTTTAATATTCTAAAAGAAGGACAAAAACAAATTTTGGACACAGGCCTAGTATTGTAAATGTGAGGACTATGTGGGTCATTGTTTTTTTTTCTCAGTTAGTTTTAATCATGGTCTAGCATTTTGAGTAATTTACGCGGCCTACCTAAATGTCTTTTCTTTTATTTGGTATTGTTCGTCGATCGTTGAGCTCCTTAAATTCTGAGTTAAACTGAACGATTGCTGACAAATTCGTCCACTGACTCGACAGGTCCACTCGATCTGTGTGGTGGTTTCCTCAAAAGACCATTTCAGACACCAATCGACATGGTCTTCATATGATCTGATCAAGATTATGTCTGGACTTTAAAAGTGACTGTGACCTCTGAGTTTGTTTCGGCCTTTCTTCTCAGAGTAGTCAGGATACGCCGAACTCATCTAGTTTTTAAAATATGATTGACGTGTAAAAGTGTTTGTACAAACCTACTTACAGAAATAAAATCTTTTATCAGTGTAATCCATTACACCCTGACGTCATTGACTTTGTTCCTGCCCTATTCCTCTTATGCTGCGACCGCATCTGCGTCTATCGTGACGAAGCAATGCGTGCCGAAGCTTCGTATGTTTTGCTCGCTAAAAAGTTATCGCACTAATGCGGTGGTCACATTGCGACTTCATAATTTTAACGAATTACAATATAGATAGCTCTCCATTGTTTCAACCGAGCGTCTACGCAATCCGGAGACAACAGTCTAAATTAACAACGATAGTCAAACCACGCGCCACGCTAATTAGCGCGCTAAAACCTTTTGATGGACCCGGGCGATAAGTGCTACGCAGCCCGAACTATCACGACGATAGCCGATAATGGTTGGTCACATCTGCGTCACGATAGACGCAGATGTGACCACTGTACCACGCTTAGTAAACAGATTTAGTATCGCAGTATGTTGCACAAAAGACGTTAATAACGCATTCTTTTGATAGGATTCCTGCTCATTGACTTCGTTTGAACTTAGACTGATGCTAAATTCTGACCATGATTATGTTCGCAGACCACCTGCAGCTGGCGTGGTGGTACCTGGTGTTCCCGATCCACTGGTCGTGTCGCCACACGATGCCGGACTGCCGCGGTCGCTGGTATCCCGTCACCTTCATGATCAGCATGCTGTGGATCTCGTTCTACTCCTACTTCATGGTCTGGATGATCACTATTATTGGTAAGTCAGTTTTTATTCATTTTGGAGTAGATTCATTTAATGTTTATCATCGATAGCTCACTCTAAATAAATCTTTGTATTTTAAAGAGCACTACATTTTGTACTTACAGTATTTTTGAAATGGTAAAACTTAGATCCAAATGTTCGACTATTATTTTATCAGACACGCAGATAATAAGGATAATGCCAGGGTCAAAATATATATTTATATATATTTAGTCCATCAGTCAGACAATAAAAGAATATTAAACACTTACTTTTTATTTGATCAAATTAATAAAAAATTACTTAGATAAAAACGCTTTAAAGTTGGGGAGTGGGGGTCGCTACGTCACAAGTAAGTATAAAATCTACATGACATACTCGTGACGTCATGGCACATTTTAACTCAATGTATCGCCGTAATCTTTTGATTACGTAAAAGAAGAAAAAATACGTGTCCAATATTTTTTTATAATCTATCAGACGGATAAAATAAAAATTTTGAGTCATCCCTCCCTAGCGTGTAGTAGGTCGTGACATCACAGAGGGCAAAATAAACCCGTGTACCAAGGTCTCAAATTCAAAAATAAATTAAATATTGTAAAGGTGGAAATGACTACGGCAACCAGGAACCGCGGAAGTGGGGGGCAACGGGGGCCAAATGCTCCCCCTAAAATCAACAGGGGGACCGCGCCCCCTCCAATTTTACTATTTGGTAAAGAAGTTTTGTGTGTGCTATCCTTCATAGAGCTTTGTTTTTTCTTAAATGAAGAAGTGCATGTACAATGGGTTTGCATCAATTGGGGTACCACAGTTGTATTAAAATTTTAATACAGCTGGGGTACCCAATTGATGCAGCCCACCGTACATAAGAAAAAGATTAACTTTTTGTTTTGACGGAATCTTTTCCGTAAACTTCCCCGTTCCAAATCGTTTTTGGAAGGGACTGACCAAAGAAGTTTGCTCTTGCCCGTCTTGGAGTACTTCGTTTTTGGAAGGGGATAACCTAAGAAGTTAGCCTCCCCCCCGTCATAGCGTACTTCCGGGGACCCTGACGACAACAGTCATGCATGATTTACTTACATTACATCTGCTGCGAAAAACTTACGATTTACTTTTTAAACGTTTCTTTGCAGCTGCTTCTCTAAAACGCATCTTCACAATTCGACTGACCCTAATTCTTTTTCCCCAGGCTACACGCTGGGCATCCCGGACACAGTGATGGGCCTGACGTTCGTGGCAGCCGGTGTGTCTGTGCCTGATGCGCTCTCTTCACTCGCTGTCATCAAGGAGGGGTAAGTACACCTCAAAATTCTGTCAACAAAGGATATGTGGCGGCATCTACATCGCCACATACGAACTACGCATCAAACATTTGACGTCACACAAATCCTGCATCGCGCAATTAAAGTTTACCGCGCGAACAGCATATAGGTATATAACTTCCCCGACATCAATCGTTGGGCAGTTGCCCGCCAGAAAAAACACCCGTCTGGTCTGAGGATCCTCCCTTTTCTATAGAGGATGAGTAAACTTTACACCCTGTTCCTCATACCTAAAGATATATAAAAATTTCCCGACTCGAACAGCTTTGTGACGAGAAGGCCTAGGTAATATGAACGCTGATTACTTTGGACCTTATCACATTGAACTCGTACGTGAATGCGTTACGTTTTTTGAAGTCTCCATTTGCATTGCATAATATGACAAGGCTCTAAGTATGGTTAAGGTTTTAGTAAGTCGACCGTCCCTATCTCCTTCTTAAGGTATATGGCCATGAGCCATCATCCGCCGCCTAACTTTTTCCCAACTATGTTGGGGTCGGCTTCCAGTCTACCCGGATGCAGCTGAATACCAGTATTTTACATGGAGCGACTGCATATCTGACATCCACAACATAGTTAGGTAACACGATACCCTTTGGTAAGACTGGTTGTCAGACTTTTGGGTTTCTAACTGCTCGTAACGACAGTCAAAGATCTACAAATGACAGCCGGACCAACGGCTTAACGTGCTTTCCGAAGCACGGAGGAGTCTTGGTGTTTAAAGATAGTCACCCATACATGGACCAACCGCGGCAAGCATAGCAAAACCTGATCGATCGACCCGTGCGGCTGTTATTACTTTACCACAAGCCCCCGATCTCTCCGATTTCTCCCGATCGTATTCTAGGTTAATAGCCAATCTGATCGAAAAATAAAGGATAATCAAGAAATCCGTAAAGGACCGTAGCGTAGCTCTTCATATGGCTAAGAATCGCGATACTGAAATGCATTAAACCATTGAAGTCCCTTCATCAGTAGCAAAACTTATGTTTGTTCAGCGCATTTTGGTCAATCAGCCACGCTACCAACTCTTCTGACTAACGTTTCTGCACGCCGCGCCATGCGCTAATCTCGTGCAGGCCGGATGAAGCCAAGCCAAAGTTATTAACACTTTCGACTCCACCCACTTTTCATAAAACTCATACGCCATGCCGCCATACATATTGGAAGTGAACCCTCCGGGAGGGTTACCGGCATTACGTTTGCGCGAAAGTTAACCATCGCGGACGGTCAACGGCATTAGGTTTAAAACCGTGTTATTAAACACTGTAAAACGAAGTACGTAGTTTCCAACCTTTTATTTTTTTTTATAAATATTTGTAACCGTGAACGAAGAATATTTTTGAAATAAAAATGCTTGGATTTTAAAACCAACGCGCATACTATAATAAATCTTGTTAAAATATAGCTACATCAGATTTTATTTTCACGGTTTGGAATGCTGTATTTACCAAGAAAAACTTACATTTAAAATGAGCCCTCCGCGAGGGCTAGCCACTGAACGAACGTGTTAAAAGATCCAATTCCTAAGAAGGTATTGGATCTTTTAATAACTTTCAAACATTTCCACAGTTACGGTGACATGGCGGTTTCCAACGCAGTCGGCTCCAACGTGTTCGACATCCTGGTGTGCCTCGGTCTGCCGTGGTTCATCCAGACCGCCATCATCCACCCGGGCTCGCATGTCAACGTCTACCATAAAGGTAAGATAATAATATATAGTATTCTTATGTGTATTTATTTTTGTTTATACAATTGGGAGTATATATGTATATCTTTATATTTAAATAATTATTTATTCCTCAATTCTCGCTATTGCACCTACCACTGGTTGTCTCTACATCACCCAAAGATTGACTGGTAAAAAATGTCTTTGGCATTAAGTCCGCCTCTGTACATTTCTGTGCTTGAAGTAGTAAATAAATAAATAACATAATAAATATGGGTAAGATGCATGTCACTATTAATTAATAAATCATGCATGTTATTATTAAATGTACAGACGCCAGCACATCAAGCTACCCGAAACTGTCAAATTTTCCCCATCAACTTTGAACCTTATTCATCAGCGATAAAGTTGAAAATCTATTAAATAAATTTGACAGATTGTAGTAGCTTGATGTGCTGGCGTCTGTACCCTTACTGTTTCACGTTTTATTTTGTTGTCCTTTATATGATTTTCGTGTAATGCATTTTGATTTATTTTAATTTTTTCATCCTTGTCAAAATAATTATAACATAAATATAAATTTAGAAGTGAATGATGTAGTCTCCTAGTTATCATACTTTTGAAAAATTTCAATACCTCTGTCTCTACTTTCTTTTGGCATTTAATTTCAGAATCATCTCTAACGTCCATTCTCTCTAATGACCAAAAATCTTGAACGTCAAATATACTTGTATGAAATAATGTACAAGACTTACTTTATTTAAGTACTGTTTAGAGACAGCATGCTCAGTTTGTTTGTCAATTAATATAAATTCCTATTTAACTCATTAGGGCTGAAAACAATGTGGGAAGAAATAAAGTGAATTAAAAACAGATAAACTTCTATAACTGCCTCGTTGGTCTAGTGGTCGCAAGCGCTACTGCTGAGCATGAGGTCCTGGGTTCGATTCTCAGATCGGGCAAAGTGTTATTGTGTTTTTCTATCTGAAATTTCTCAGTAGCAGACCGGAATTTGGATTTGGGCCCGGTTTTTGGCAATAGGCTCGCCCCCTATTACATGAGACTTAAACATAACTGGCGAAATGTGGGTGTACTATAGGTACACCTCTGCCTAAACCTTCGGAGAATACTGACATGATGTTGTGTATGTAAACTTCCGTTAGCAGAATTTTAATTTTAAAACAAATGTTTTATTTCCAGGTCTGATCTACTCAACGCTCTCATTATTCTCCACGGTAATCTTCCTGGTCGTCGCCACACACGCTAACGGCTGGAAGCTGGACCGCAAGTACGGCGCAGTACTGATGGTATGGTACATCCTCTTCATAACCCTCGCCAGTCTCTACGAA
Source organism: Agrochola litura (assembly GCA_949152395.1). NCBI lineage: Eukaryota > Metazoa > Arthropoda > Insecta > Lepidoptera > Noctuidae > Agrochola > Agrochola litura. Next base: position 17,035,371 of record OX424513.1, on the reverse strand, counting down.
CTCAACGTCTTCGGATACTACACCCACCCCGACTGCATCTCTAGCTATTAATTTTTCACACTAGCAACACTTTTTATTTTGTTAAGTTGGCACGCTTGGCTGTCAACTGTCAAATGTGACGGATGTTTTTTTTGTATTTGGAACAGACGTAAGGAAAATATGGATAGGACTTGTGTATTTAAAATGCACTTTTAATGCCATTTACAGCACATTCCAATGATTAGTTACAAGATTCGTTATTAAGATTTATATTTATTAGTAAAGAAGTCATTAATTAGTACTTCGTCTGTAGTACCCATTTATCAGAAGTTTACAAGTTAACTATTTTTTATTTTTCATTATTTAATAGCAATACCTACTTACAAATTGTGCAAAAAAATATTTACTTTATAGTTTAAACTTGAATCAATTGCCGGCCTATGTTTTATTAATAACTAAACAATTTTATTTTAAATATTACAAACACTAGTTAAGTTTTGTAAAAACGCTATTGTCTTATGAATAAAGAAGCATCGATGTTAGTTTCAGTATATCTTTTATAATATAAGTAATTTTAACATTACCGTGAAGGACTATAGCGGTCCAAATTAATATGGTATTTCTACACACTTCCACAATAGAAATGCTAGTGTTGATTTATTAATAATAATAAGCGGTTAAGTAGTTTGGGTCGAGTGGATATTTTAGTTATTGCTTGCCTCAATTGTTAGCAAGGAATTGTAAAATTTAATTATGTATATGGCGAGTTTGCGCGTTATTCGGCAGTAATTTTTACCATGTGTCATATGAAATAAATTTAAAGTCGCCAGCAAAATTATGGTTGAGATAAAATGGCTGCCTAATGTCGCTTTAAAATGGACAAGAAACGTGGAAAATGAAGTAGATTACCTTATTGTAAATAGCTTTGTGGAGCACTGGTGTTGCTTACGCACAAATTGCTGTTCTCTAACCAAAGTTCTCGTGAGAATCTCATATAAAGTGGGATCTTAGCTAATGAAAGGTAGAATCTCTTTATAAGTACCTACTAGGGCTACTAAAAAAATTTATTAATGGATCAAAATTCACCGTAAAACACACCACCCGATACAAAATTCACGGTTCAAGAGATTGTAGCAAATGCGAATCCTTTTATCTACCTTTCTAAACTAAGTTTCTGTAGATATTGTAACTATAACCTGTTAATTTTGTTGGCGTGTTGTCTATGTATATGTGACTTGAAGCAAAAAAGAATAATTCGCTTTAATGTATAAATATCTTATGAATATTTGCATAGTTTTAGTGAAATGACATTTTGAAAACGTATCTAGTCGCGAATATCGTAATGTGTACTATATTAAGATGTTTTTGTTTGTGATATTATGTTTAAAACCAAAAGGACTTAGTCACTTTTCAGAATAATGTATATTTTAGTCTAAATTATTAGTTATAGTGTGAATATAATTTTGTAAATTATATTTTTATCACAAAACATCGATGTTTGACGAATTACTACAATATTTATGTGAGAAAAAATTATTTTTTATTACATTTTGTACTTTTACTACAGTTATTCAAAAAAGTAGCAGCAACTGTAGTTATTTTTATGTAAATAGTACTTGAGCTTAAGTTTCAAACTTCTGTTTCTCCACATAAATTTTTATTTTCACATATTCCTACGTACTATTTATTTTATATAGAATATTGTATATAGACTTTCCAAATAGTGAATGCCTAAATAAATATATCCTAATTAAATTAAATGTACGTACCCCGAGTAATGTAGTACCTAAATATAATAATAGGTATATGAATTAGCTTAAAGCCTTACTCTTGTTAGTCGTTACCCTTTGGCTGAAATCACTCATCTTCCAAAAACCTGTTTTCCATGATGACCCAAATATACCTCAGCGTCCCTCTTCCTGACATACTAACTTATTAAAGCACTCTCCCTTTCCAATTCTGTGATCTATTTAGCTGTAATATTATAAAGTTAACGTGTGTGTGTCTATTATAAGAAAAAAACTTTAACCAAAAGATAATTAGCTGATTTTTTTAGGTTAGGTTTTTTCTTGCACTATGTCTGATACTCATAATTAAACCGAAGGATAACTGGACTATTACTAAACAGTAAATAATCAAGATAAAAGTACCAATTTACCTTCTAGCCCGTGAAACATAGCTTAATCTGGTCATCTTAGCATAATGTGTAATTTACTCGTGTAAAGCTTAATTTAGACCAAAAAGAGCCTTAACATCGCTCAAAGTAACGGTCGTGACAAAACCCTACCGTATATGCCTAGTCCATGTTTAAATAAGTCATAATTTTAGAATATGCTAATAGTAAAATAATATAGTCTATTAGAAGGGATTTTGGACGTAAAAATGCTTTCAACTCAATCTTAATGTGACAAGTGGGCGCTCTCCAGCTTGTCTTTAAGAAACGTCTGTATTTATCGAGCCCTACCACATAACAAGCTAAATTTGACTCACTATAACTCTATTCTACGAATAATTAATAGATAATGTGAATCTCTGACGTGTAGTTATCTGCCGTTTAAAATCAGCAAATATAGGTATTTATCATTTAAATTGTAAATGTTCATGATTTCACATCAACATTACTCAATGAAAAAAATGTCGATGTTATAAAATTATGGTTTAAAGTTATTCCAAACAGTCATACGTAAAAAGTATACATAATTCGTCCCTATTCTTTATTAATATCATAGTGTTATTGCAATGGCGTATCCTCTTTATGACCAACGTTGCTCCTCATTCCAAAATAATGATAACATAACATGTATCAGACCTACTTAGTGATCGTCAATTAAAAATATCTATGTGTTGTATGTATTGGTATATCCTTTCGACAATAATCGCTAAATGTGGCTACACTTAATATTGGGTGTGTTGCCAGTGTAAAATAACAAGGCTGTATAAGAATCGCTTGTGACAATGCTGGTGTTAAAAAATTTGGTGATGTTCCTAATTTGAAATAACGGAATGTATCATTCAAATCACTTGTTAAAAAAAAAGAAGTGCTAGTTTATTAAAACGTCACAGTACTTGATAGATTGTGCTTATTATTAAAGCTATGTATGGGAAGAAAAGCTTGATTCAGCCAATGACTTTTGAATGCAGTGGGTTCTGCTTGCTTTGCAATGTTTTTTTAGTTCCAAAATCGCTCTAACTTAACTAACCAACCTAATAAAAAAATACTGTTCTAAATATTAAAGAACGCATCAATTATAAATGTCAATTTGATGTTGAATTCAATTAAATAGATAGTAAGATTAAAATTAATTGTATAAATATCCAATTTCAATTAATGTTTTTGAACATTGATGAAACAATCGAATGTAACGCTATATTTAAATGTTTAAAAATGCCTGTACCTAGGTATGTAAACCTAGACTACTTAGACTCAATTTAAAAAATAAAATATTATTAAATATGGCAACATCTGAAACGAAATGAGTATAAAAATAAACGTTATTTAAATTCACGTATTATGTGTAAATAGTAGAGGACCATTATAGAACATGTATTTTTAAAACCTATTTATAAAATATTATAATGCTGCCACGTTTCATTATGTTCTTTAAGTTCCGTATATTAAAGCTAAATTGTATGATATGTTTGTGTAGTTGCAGAAGCTTTATTCATATCAGTAGGTACGTAGAATTTGCAAGGTTATCTTGTGCACCTAATAGGTTTTCTTAAAACGGTAATTTTGCAGCACACACTGGTTTTAATGAAAAAAACTTATAATGTAAACACGTTTAAACTTCACCTGCTGAACTAAACAGGATGTGTTTTGACGACGGGCAATGAAAGATGGTAGTAGTCTTTAAACTTGTAATTATCAAAGTACTAAAAATCGCTTTTCCAAAGTGAATTAAAATCAAAAGCACGAAATATACTACGGCGTAGCTAGGTCAGTGCTACACTTAGCTTGCTACGCCGTAGCACAGCACGTAGCAAACGAATATCTGTAGCACCGACTGGACCTATAGTTTGACCGAGACCGCTGTCCTGCGCTTTAGGATTGCGCGGCGGGGCGGGGGACGAGGGGCCGTGAGCATTGATGAATGAGCAGCCTGCACTGCCCCTCCGTGAACCGCGAACATACCTAAGGCGCGGTACAGCGGTTTCGGTCAAACTATAACTAAGATCTATTTATTATAACCTTGTTTCCAATTGATGTTATTTCCACTTAAACAAACATCAACTTATTCAAGTGTAAATAAAGTTGATTTTAGACTGACTAGTACTGTTGAAAAAGTCATCAAAAATATGAAGTTGTAGCGCAAACTGAATCTTATGTGTAGGCATTAAAGTTGTTTTTACTAAAACTCGTGTTTGTTTACATGTTTGACAATTAAATTGGCACAGTTTTTTTTTTGGATTTAATTTTACTTTGAAATTTGAAATAAGTTTAAAATAACTTGCTTATTTCTTGAATTTGTCCGAAAGTTAAAATACATCTTGTATTCAAATAATAATATAATTCTGAATAACGCACATCAAATAAAATTGACACACTTTCAAAACTTTAGGACCGTACTTGAGTAAAAGTAATTTAATACTAGCACTGATAACGTAATTAATACGGTAGTTAGCAACGTAACAAGCTAGATTGCCACAGCAAGACTTAATCGGGCCCTAGGCCTTAGGGTAAATTTAAGAACACAAGGATTATCCTCTGATAGCCACTCAATTGTCATTTGAACTGTCAGAGTGACAGCTTGCCAGCAAAAATTATAATTAGAGTTTAGATGAACGCTCTAGAAATGCTATAGTTCACTCGATAGTACACACGGCTACACATCAAACTATACGTTTCCAGTATAAGCTGACCTCGCATTGAACGGAAATCCTATACAATGCGAGATCAGCATAAACTGGCTTGATGTGTAGCCGTATGTACAGTGCGAATAAGGAATCTCGCGCACTACGACCACAACCACGAAATGTCGCACGACTGGCCACAATCTTGGCCGCAGAAATTCCGACCAAGACGAAAGTCGGTCCCACTACCGGTCTTCCGACTACTTTTGTTCAAAATTGCAGCCAGTCGTACGACAAGTCGTGGTCGTGGCTGCGCATTGCGGAGATCCTTAAATTAAATTTTAAAAAAATTCAATGCGTAATGCAGTGTTAGTGGCATTTTTATGGCACCAATCAATATGCAGGACACGAAAATAACTAATTTTATTCAATAAGTACCCGTCTATTTTGGTGAACACAGACCCGGATCTAGAATGTATTTGAAGTGGGGCAAAAACTGCCGTCTGCCGCCCCCCGCCAATCTTTTATGGGGATGCGCAAAGTTAGCCCGCGAAATTAAAATTTTCTCAAAATTAAAATTTTTCCAGCAACATATTAATCAAATTTTATCGATCGATAATGCGCCAATCCAACAGGGGCGCCAAAACTGCTGTAAAAAAGAAAAATAGAAAGATTATAAATGTGCTGCGCGTCTCATTTATTGCAATGTTGCGGTGTGCTGGGTGATGCACTTGTCTGCTACGCTTGAATTTGTCGCCCCCTGAAGTTGGCGCCCGGGGCACATGCCCCGGTTCGCCCCTCCTAGATCCGGGGCTGGGTGTCCAATTAAAGTCTATCCACACATATCAGGACCGTGCCCGGGACGTGACAGGGCTGTGTCACACACTGGGCAGGCACTGAAGTTCTGTCGCCGGCCCGGACACGGACGTATATGAACGAGTTCAAATGTACACACCGATATTGTTTTGACCCCCTGACGGAGTACGGTCCATCCACGTCCCTGATATGTGTCATAATATATCTATTAAAATGCCATGTTTTTTTATAAAATTTGTTTTTTCCGGATTAGGGGTTAGTTTTTCCACTGGGTATAGTTGAAGATGTAGGTAAAGAGTGAACTATTTCCACATTTTCTGCTAAGGTTTTTTATCAATGTAATTTTCAAACACCGCGTATTTTTTTACTTATAAGTAAATCAATCAGATTGGTACCATAGTTCATCACTTTGCTAGTAATTTATACTCTAGAATAATCTAGATAGTTAATCATAGCCTTTTCACCTGTTAATCTTTTCAAAAATTGTGAGTAGACTTTTTTATAAATTGTTCTGATGTTCCTTTGTCCATAAAAAAGTTTCTACGTGATATTTGGTAGAATTCTGGCTGAAAATTTAATTATTTGTTTCAATTAAATCATCAGTCCAAGATAATAATAATCCATACCAAATAACATCGATTTTAATCAATGTAATGTGAACCTACTCTACTAACAATCTTTTTGATGTCTATATTATTTGTCGTTATAAGATTAATATATAAGGGTAGTTTGCATCTGTAATATTAAGAGGGCTTATAGGTACTAAAAGTTGGCAACGTCGTAAATAGCTGTCAAATTGATTAATTTGGCAATATTACTGTATGGAATTAAGAAATGTGGCTAGTGGCTAACTAGGAAACGAAAATATTGATTATGAAATGCAATAATTAATATCGTAACACCGAATATTTAATTTTAGATGCAAAAAAGTATTTGGAATCAATCCAAATGTCTTTTTTACACCTAAAACGGTTACAACATCAAATTCAGTGTTATAATTGTAATTCATTATTAATATTCTAGTTCGCTAGTTAGCCACATTTCTTATTTCCATACAGCAATATTGCCAAATTAATCAAAACAGCGAAATGTGTGACATCTATTTTGCGACGTTGCCCACTTTCAGAATAAACGCTCTTAAACGCTCTCTGTTTTTCCAAATTGTATACTTAATACATTTTAGCATAATTAACAAGAAAACCGTAACCGTAACCGGACATGGCTAAGTAGAAAATATTAATTTTCTACTTAGAATTTCATGAACTTTTAATGTAGGCATAGCATGTTTATTGTGTGTGTACCTATAGCACATTTCATATATTTAGCTAAGTTGCGTTTCCCTATAATCGTGTATATTTTGACGGTGCAAATGAACCTTTGGTGTTACTACTCTCAGTATTAGATACCACCTACGTACCTTTCCTCGTTATGCTGTTTAAATCGGTGTTTTTCTCGAATGTTGCGACTTAGTCTAGGTGTTCTGTACATAGCCCGCGAGGGCTAATAACAATTATGTGAAAATTTATTGTTAATTACTGTAAGTTATATGACAATGTTAAATAAAGTGTAAAATGTAATGTGTTGTATTCTTTTCCCTGGTCATAGAATTATTTTTACCCGACTACGGTGAAGCAAAATTGAAGGTTATGTTTTTGACCAGTAGGTATTGTATGAATGTGTGTTCATCTGTTCCCCCATACGTCCGTGTTGTTTTTTTTTTCGATTGAGCATCTCATAGCTGGTCTCTAACGACCGTGGCTATTAAACCGGTCAATCCTGTGGATGCATCAAGCTGCTACACTCAAAGCCTCCAGCCAGGGCACACATAAACTAAGCTAAAAAGCTTAGGATAAACGATCGCTAAGGGCACCCCCTGTGGGGTACGAGCCTCGGCGTGGGGCGTTATCCGGAGGGACGACATCAAAAGATGAGACGGGCTGGATCAAAAGGTTTTGATCATGATCACTAATCGGGGAATTTAAAGCTACGTGCACAGCTGCAACAACTACTGCACCTCGTTTTTGAGCAAGGGTCGGGGGGAGTATTATTTACTCAGGGGCGCGGCGGTCGCGATCGCACAGGACCTCGGCGGCGAGGACGGAATGACGGGAGGCGTCTGGTTTTGTGCAGGGTCCCCGTTTCCCTATTGCTCTCCTGGAGGAGGGTTATGGGGTCATTGGGGTCTGAGAGAATATGCCTTGGACGGCGAACATGACTGAATTTAAACTACTAATCATAATTTTGCAAATGAGGTATCGTTGGAAGCGTCATGATCTGGTTATAGGCTATGTGACGTCACATTAAATTGAATATGGCACCCTCTAGAGCAAGTGGTTCCCAATCTATGGGTCGCGAGCGAATATTGGGTGGGCCGTGAAAAAAATATATTTTCAGCTACGTCACTTTAACAGCCGATCACGTACTCTTTAAATGTCTGTGCCGATCACGTACTGGGTACGGGTAGGTAAGTAAATACCGAAATAAACTGGACGTCTCAAACTCATTGCGTTTAAAAGTAACTAAAATTGAAGTTGATGCTAAAGCTATAATGACAAAATATAGGAAACAAATATATTCTTCTCATTGAAATAGTCCTTGCATTTTAAGTATTCAAATTTTCCATTTGTCCTCAATTGGTCAGAGAAGAAAAAACTATTCAGTTACAATCGATTGTAACTGAATAGTTTTTTCTTATTTGAACCTTCATTCATATTGTTAATTAATTTAAGTAGGTATGCCCCTTTTTCACCAAATGGCAGCCAAGAGGCGAGTCCCGAATTTGGAAGTTTTTGTTAGGTGGGTCGCGGTCCAGTCAACTTTGGGAACCACTGCTCTAGAGGATATAGTCATGAACTAAAAAAAAATTATGCCATGTTAGGTATCAAATGAAATGGTCATTAATACCTATGTCCCCAAAATAATTTAAATAAAAATAAAAGGTGTATACAAGACATCACAGACAGACGAACAAAAAATCCGGAGTCACACGTATTAGCCCATAAATCGACCAATGTAACTGCGGATTTTTTGTTCGTCTGACTGACTTTTTCGTCGTAGTTGGGTTTTAGTATTATAATTTAAATTTTTTACCCATTATTACATCCACGCGGGGGAAGCCGCTGGCAAAAAATAGTTTAGAATATAATTTTCCTGTGTTTTTAGTCTTTTAGCGTCCATCAGTAGGTACCTGTAACGTGCATTTGGCAGGACACACAGGACACGTGGAACAGCACCACATTTACTCTCCAAGTCGGAGTCGTCTATGAATCTCCATCTGAACAGATTTTCCTTGCTTCGGCCAACCTGGGTCTAGTCTGTTTAAATACTTCCAGGTTACCCAAGGCAACTCATGTGCAGTTGCAATCTTCAGCTGGTGGAACGAATGGTTTGGGTAAGGAAGCACTATCTCGCCCAGGCGCGGTCCGAGGGGGAGGGGTCCTGGGGGTCATGACCCCCCCAAAATCTTTCACGCTGTCGGGAGCCTGAATTATTTACTTGTATTACTAACTTTCAAAACTGTACTACAGCCACGGGTTACCGTGTCTCAAGTACCTGCAGTTACGATGCATATTATACAAAAACATTTAGAAAAAAATAGGCAGTCATGGGGACTGCCGACTGAAGTGAAAACTTAAAACTATGAAATAACAGTGTTATTTTTAAATTTTCCAATTATTTGTAGGATCAAATATGAAAATTTCACAATTTGTAAATTAGTATTATTAACGTTAGTCTGGTTTTGACATGTATCGGCACTCCCGAGCAACAACAAGCGCAACACGTCATACTCATAGGTGCTGCGCTGATCATTAGCATGTCGGTGATGCGAACCCCTATGATTTCCCCTACCCAAAATCGCTCAATGCGCCTGAAGAAATTTTCACTTCAAAAAGTAAATTATAAAAATAGAGTATCTTGGCATGCAAGAGCGAGCGACGCAAGTTCGGAAATTTGGACACCCCGCTCGTACGTAAGGTTTGAAAGCCAGATTCCAAAACCTAAACTACTTATTGTAAAACATTTCTGTTTAGTGGTCAAAAGAAAACAGAAGCTTTTCAGGATGGAGTGCTAAAATTTTCAGGCTCGTTTCGCTCGCTCTTGCCTTCTACATTCTCTTAATTCTTGAGCTTTTCTTCATAAGTCGACAAAGCAACTAATTCCTAGTTCTTTTGACATGATCCAAAGAAAATCTAACCTATCCGAGTGTGTGCAAATTTTTGAGCTCGCTTCGCTCGCTCTTGTATTCTGCATTAAGTTTAAAAGAGTTCTTAGAATTGAAAATATCTAACAAAACCTAACCTATCCAAGGCTGGTTGTAAAAATTTTCAAGCTATCTATATATCAAAAAGTGCTGCGACTAGTTTGCCCACAACTACCCCCCCCCCCCCCCCCCCCCGCATGTAAAAGCTGCGTCCCTGAATAGCATAAGTAATGTGGAGCTGGAGATATTTGCACATAATCATTCTTGATGGAAAAGCCCAATGACACTTTACCCGGCAGTAGCGCTTTCGACCACAAGACGAACAAGATGTAGGTACCTTCCTAAAAATATTCCTCGGCACCCATGGTGACCACCCCCAAAATCTTGGGCTGCGACCGCGCCTGGTCTCGCCACAGCTTCAGTCTAGATTGCCATCGACACGCCAAGAAAACAGTATTTTAGAAACATTCGTTGATAGGGATCATAAGCTACACACATCTTGGAATTTACATATCATATACTTAATAACTCCCGCACTCTACTTTTAATAGGTTTAACCATTTATTTCTACTTTATTACCGACTTCATTTTGTAAAAACTACTTTATTCAAAGCAATGGCACGTAAAATTTAATCGGAGAGGCAACCGGATGGCGAGTGGTAATCTGGGTCTTGACGTGATACCGAACCCCCCGTACCATCCGAATGGATCCCAAATGGACGGGGACGGAGATATGGGGGATGGGAACAAAACCTTGTATTTTTTTGACATGGCATTCATTTAAGCTCTATTTTAAGCACGGAATTTGTGTGTATCAATGCCATCATCCGGTTGCCACCCCAACATCGTTATAGGTAATTGAAATAATGTCTTACGTTGTGTATAATTCTTGAGGGTGAATTTTATCAAAACCAGATGGCATTGATACACACAAATTACTTGCACTAGAGCTTTATTTTGAAAGCCATGTAAAAAAAAACCGCCTCTATCCCCCATATCTCCGCCCCGTCCATTTGGGATCCATTCGGATGGTACGGGGGGTTCGGTAAAGAATAGGCCAGCCCTCTGGTCACGTGAAGAGTCGACCAGCCGCTTGGCGATGTCTTGAAAAACTAGGTGGGCAGGTGGGCACTCGGACCCCATGGCCCTAGTGTTTCAACCCCAAACGGCTCAAACATATAAGTCCCAATAAGATTGGAGTATTTGCGCCGTTTGAGGTTTTCCGCACCTGCAGCAGCAGCCCCAGCACAGCACGCCGTGCTAGGATCCCACACCAAAGGCCTACCTACCTTCCGAGGCATTATGGTCATTTCGTCTGGTCTCTTCCCATCGTCGCGTGCCAAGCCATTGGGTTCTAAAAATGATTATCCCCCCTTTATTATATACTTGTACATATTATTATTATTAAGTCTGTTAGTTTGTAAATAATGTAAATACGTGTTTAAATAAAAAGTACATGATTTTGTGATACCTATTTTGCCTTTTGATATTTGCATAATAGATTGTCATACCTATGCTCTACCTCCATAGGATGACAAAACTGTATCAAATACAGACATTGTTGCCGTCCATATATTTTCAAATTCCATTTTTAGGGTTCCGTACCTCGAAAGGAAAAAACGGAACCCTTATAGGATCACTCGCGTCTGTCTGTCACAGCCAATTTGCTCCGAACCGATTAAGTTGAAATTTGGTACACATGTATTTCTGTGACCCAAACACGGAACGTGTAACGTAAATAAATGAATTTTGAATATGGGGTCCCTTTTGGGGGCAAATAAGAAAATTAAAAAAAAAAGTTTTGCTAACAGTACCGTGTGACATATCAAATGAAAGGGCTTGTTGCGAGGATCTTAAAACACATTTTTTATATAATTTTAAAATAAATACTTTTAAAGATATTTAAGAAATTCGATGAAAATTGAGCATTCCCCCCCTTATCTCCGAAACTACTGGACCTACAATTTTGAAAAAAAAAACAGGAAAACCTATAAGATGTCTATGGTCTTAAAATAACATGGTAAATCTCTCAATGTATGGGAGAACGTTATTCAACTACAATGTTGTTAGTTCTTGGGATAAATAATTCATCTCAACTACGGAACCCTTTGTTTGTGCGTAGTCCGACACGCACTTGACCGGTTTTTTACATAGGCAGAGTTAGCATGGCCAGGCTATTGAGCTATCTTATCTGCACTACGATCTAATCGTGTCAGATTGTGCAGGTCTATGGGATATATTATATCGATATCCCAAAGGATATCAAAAGAAAACAAAAGAATAGTTTATTACTGTTTATTAATTTATAGAGTGTTGACACACTGAGTATAGACACAACTGGAGACAAAATGCGTGTCCTGAACCAGCGTCACTGAGTCTCGAAATAAAACCGAATTTGAAAGGAATGAGATCCATAATATCACTCACAGTGGTCAAACATACCAACATTGTAACTGTACATGGTATTCAAACGTTATTTATTTTGTCTCCATTTGTTCACTCACACTTCGTTCGCACTAATCATTCCGGAAACTTATAGTTATACCTTAGAAATAACAAATGGTGTATTATGATACTTCTAGCATTCAAACTATGGAAGCATTGTTTAGTGATCCTTTAATATAAAAATATTACACACGGCGTCGACTGTCACGCCGAGACTACACAAGTCCGAGTTTCCTGCTAACGGGAATCACTTCATTAACATTCATTCATAGATTATATGCAAAGGAAGGTTGTATAAAAACATGAATATTACTGAATAGTTCCGTTCAAAGTCTATTCATTGATAGCTTGAATTGTAAATGGAATGTTTTTCATTCGAAAAACTGAGGCGTATGTAACCTCAAATGAAACTCATTCCAGTTACGAGTCAAGTTTCAGAGTTTTTGGAAACCTTATGAAGACTGTAGCCCCGGTTTGGCCTCTGTGAGGGAACTGTCGAGAAACATCATGAGCTGAGCGTCTGAGCTGTCCGTTAGAAGTAGTTACTCGCGACAGTATCCGTAACCATCCGACAGGGTGATGTTTCTCGAACTACCCGCGAGAGCCCCACTCAGAACAAATCTTGCAGTATCACAATACGCCACAAATCAAACGCAATTAGTGCTTTCTTAAAAAAATATGTAGTGATTAAAACAAGTTTACTAGCTTATATATTTACAATTTTATAATCTTCAAATAAGATATACCGCCATACCAACGTCCTTTTGAAACGCGCCCTGCCCATGTCTATGTACAATTTATAAGTGAAATATGCCAAAATAAAAGCAAAAAGTTAAAAATAATCTTAAAACTATGTCTGTTTAGTTCGACAGGGCACGTTTCAAATGGCAGGAAATCAATTCACTTAGGTACTACCACATGTTCGTTTTTTTTTTTTAATTTTTCCCGTTTTTTCACCTTTTGTTATAGACTACTTTATTCATTAGAAATCTGCAAATTTTAATGAACAATTCTAGCCAATATTGTGTTACGCGTCGATTCGCCGGCGGTATTCCGAACACAATTCGCATATGTACAGAGAACAGATTGAAATACCACCGGCAGTAACAAGAAAATGTGAACACTAGCTATAATTAGAAAACTAACATCGAAAACTAAACAATCATCGAGTTACATAACTACAAACTGAATTAATAATGAATATTTTCCTAGTGTAAATTGTATCAACATCTGTAATGTAATTTACAGTTAAATTTATACAGTAAAAAAAGACGATTGGAACTGTGCCCAAACAGTAAGATCATTATAATGTACCACTGTGACAGTAGTTCTCGATAGTACAACCACAGTGAAGCTATCTATTCCATACTGTCGCTGCCTTTGCTAGACCTTCGTCTTTACGTGTCCGGATAATAAATTAAAACGCCGATTTGATCAGTCGACTGTCGACAAAACGAACTGTCATATGATGTCGCTATCCGCAATAGGGCAGTAGGGACATAAGCAGGCCGAAGCGTGCGACTGTATGGAGGTGTTAGATAGACTGTGATATAACGCAAGGCCTCGTCTAGTCGAGAGAAAGCAAGTCCGTTGTCATGAACGCGTTCGGCGCCCGTCGGAGAGCATCGTGGCGTGGCCGCATCTCATGCACACGTACACACTAACACACACTCGCACACTACATATGCTATCGCGCTCTCTTCTTCATCGGACCACCCGGGGCTGCCGAACGACGGGTTCTCTTTCACTGTGGAACAAACAAGGTTTCATTAGTTTTATCACATTATCTGAAAAAAATATTGTTTAACTTGTATTCATAATCTTAGATAATATAAACACACAAACTTAATGTCATATGTGACAAAGTTTAAATTCCATTGCAGCCAAAATTATAGTTTGGCCGAGACGTATGTGCGCGTCTCACGAGGGGCAGTGCAGGTCGCTCATTGGTCAACGCTGCCCCCCGCTTCGCCGCGTGTTCCCAAGACTCGGAACAGTGGTCTCGGTCAAACTATAGGATGATTATTGAGAACACAAAAATCAACTTAAACTAGATATGTCGGTGGCAATTAATATAAGTTATCTAAGATTCTAAATGGCAGGGCAATTTGACTAGCATATTCTAAAGCGTTAAAAGGACCGCGTTATCCAACAAAATACGTGGCACAAATACACAAATGGACCTTTCGGTTATATTGACTAAATACTAATGTGCATTTATAACGAATCCGTATTAATAGGTATACTAACATTTACACTGAAAATATTAACATGGCTGGATATCAATCGAGTTTATTGTAAAATGATTTGATACTAATGAGTAAATAGGACGTTTCGTTTATCAACTAACTAATGATTCAATAGTAAATGTTTGTTAACTACATAAAAATAAGTACGTAGCATTACCGCAAAAATCTCGCGTCTTCCGGGTTTACTTGTACAAATCACACACAAGTACTACTTGAAGGTTTTTTATTCAAATTATACAAAATTCACACCATACCCTGTCGTTATGTTGTACCTTATTTCAAACATTACAGTATTTTTAGTGTTGGCAACACTCATTTTATAATTTATACAATTTTTAAACAATTAATTAAAAATATAAAAATTTGCGACGCAATGTATCGAAAGTGTTTTTATTTCGTAACAATCAGTTGTGTACCGTTAGCAGCAATATGATTGCACAAAACTGAAAAAGGAATCGTTTGAACACGTTGCTAACTGTACGCAGCTGGCGAATGTATTAATAATACTATCAATAATGTTTTTAAACCTTATAAAGTAAAAATTTACAGTGAACAAAACGCACACACACATTCACACCACGTTACGTTCAATCACAGTTGTACACAAGTAAGTTCTAAGGAACGCGACAATTTGATGAACGATGAGGAGTTTCCGAAAACGTCCGTTGTGACGACAACGGCGCGAGTGGGCGTAGAGGTCAATCAGCGAATTCACCGCTGATATAGTAAAAAGTCTAAAATTACATATAAGTATATCCTCTCTATTGCCCTTCGCGTTAAAGTTAGTAAACATAGTTCCTCAAAGCCTAAAATAAAGGTTTGATTGTCAAACATTTATTTTTATGTATAAAACTAATTATCGCATCTACAAAAATTTACTAGGATATGTTACATGAATATGCACCCGTTTTCTTGTCAATCGACTCAACTCTAAGAAGAAAAATAAACTCGAATTTTCGAATCTCATTTTACATTATTTTGTGGCATATTTATAAGGACATTAAAGTTACAAGAAAATCCTTTGTTTTTGTGAGTATTTTTCTTAAAGGCTCTTACAAACAGGCGCGACACGCGACGCGACACAAAGGCACCGCTCGTTGCGCGACGGGCGGTGTCTTTGTGTCGCGTCGCGTGTCGCGCCTGTTTGTAAGAGCCTTAATAATGAATAAAGTATGTGCATACGTGACTGTTGTATGGATCACATCACGTAAAACTGGTAAAACGAACAATTTGTAATTAAAGTTCGACTAATCAATTGCAAATATACTGCTTGATAGGTGTTTACAAACACATTACATTCATTTCATACATTTTGTGACAATTTATGCATTAAAAATTACATTATGGTATAATTTGAAATCTAAGCCTCCTTACATTAACAGACGACACAAAACATTACCTACAACACATTCGTAGCTTCAGAAAGCTGTAAAAAACTTTTTATCTACACCCATGCTATAAAACCTCTATAAAAGTTTCTGAAACAGTTACTTTATTAACAGCCAGTGTCACAGTAACCATAATATCATCCAAATGAGTGTTATAATGTTGTACAAAATTACAGTATGCAACTCGAATTTCAAAAAAAGAACATTGTCATGCACGCGCGTTTCACAACCACAGCGACGTAATAAAAAAAAACTTATAGGTTATTCGAATTCACATCGTATCCCGCCATTTTCCTTCGATAATAGTATAGCAAAATTTTGTTACTTTGTTGTTTACAAAAATGAGTGATACAAGCTTTGATAACACACCACCAGATATTTCTAATGCAGCAAAGGAAATTTCTAACCAATTATTAACAGAAAAGTCGAGAAAACAATATTGTATTGTGTTTTTTGGGTGGGAAATTATCAAATAACTTCTCCTGCTCTGGGTGGAGCAGGAGGGCGTGTCAGACTCTTACTGACTAAAACCCACCCGTGTTCCTTCAGTTGCCATGTTGCCGGAGGCCACGATTTCCCTTTCGGCCTTATTCGCAAGTATGGTTTCTGAACCTTTTATAGAGGATTCATATCATGTGTGTAGATAGTCTTGTATGCAACTGTTCATAATTAGGTATTAAAACACTTGTGATACTATTTTATTTTATACTAAACCCACATTCGTGTTTTAATACCCCTTATTATACAACAGTTGCATAAATAACTATTAATACACCAATAGCGTATTTTTAGAAGAAAATAACCCTTCTGTGCACGTAAGTATTATAGAACCATGCGGTGCATATTCAAGTAACATATATTATAAGATGGGAATAGAGTGGCCTGGCTATATTTATGATATCGCAGTGAGTTTCTTCTTGAGTTGACTGACGGACTGATGTCCCTTCACTGGCTGCTTATTAGCGGCCGAATCGTTTGTGGCGTGGACGGATTTGACCTAGGAAACGAGGTTAGGTTAGGAAGAGGATGGATAATTATTGGGGGATACGTAGACATTTTTGTGTACTTTTAGGTAGATCGCAGTAGAAAATCAATCGGTCGCTATAGTAATCAAAATTATCGGAAATTTACTATTTGCAAACACAAAATAAAACGGTTTCCAGTCTGTCGTCTGCGATCGCCCTTAAGTATAGAAACAATTGAAAGATAATCGGGTATAACGATAGTATAGATTGATAATATATTTTTTAACTTTAACCAGAAACCAATTAATACTGATCATGACTAGCTTAAAGGAGAAAACACTGCTATTTTGTCTACTTGATGACTCCAATTATCTTTAAATTGTAGGATATGCAAAGCGGATTACATAAAAGGAAAGAGTGGTACCCGGAAACGTTATGTGGCGCGCGGTAATTTTGGAAACCATGAGAAACTCCTTTATTTGTTCACAAAAGCAGTAGCATTGTTAGTTTTAACATGATGAAGTACCGGAAAGTCCTTTTTGTAAAGTGTTTTATAAGTTGCTGCTATTTTATCCAGTGTAGATTTGGTTTTTTCACAATGATAGGGCTTTGATGACTTTATTACAATTTAAGTATTAACTTTTTTATTTAGCACAGATCGCATTACACAAGACGCTTGAACTATCTCAATTTAAACCTTATTATATGCACGTAAAATGCCACATGCTGTTCTATATTACGAATGGGATCAAAATAGAATTTCATTTACATATTCGCTTCGATATTTAAAACTGTTTGTTGCCACATTCTAAACGTGAGTGTCGACACGTAAATAATACGTACATGAACATGCTAGCGATAGTTGGTAATAGTAGATGTTGTTTCGCCTATGGGTTTATGCAGACGGTATGCATTGAAACTGCTGACTGACTGTGTAGTCTTCGTGCAGGTTTACGTCAATGGAAAAAAACCGCATCTTAATTGCCTTTTGCAGCTTGTTGTTTAAATGCATACCGTCTGCAAGGCCCAATGGTCAGTCCAGTTGCAGATCTGCATATGCCTTACAACAGCCGGGTCTGGTCTACCGAGCTTTCTCATGACGCCACCTCGCCGTTAAAGTAAGTGAAAAAACGACGGGAGTCGCGCGAGCCGCGTCTACACCGACCCTAAAGTGTTGTCCGCTCGACCGGTCGGGAGCTGGCTTCTAAGTAAGCAGTCAGGCCAGCAGTACGCACCTCGTTGCGCCCGCCTCCATGTGCTGCTTGCGTCGCGTCTACACCTCGCCGCTCATGTTAGTACGCACCTCGTTGTTGGGCGGCGGCTGCGAGGGCTGCTGCTGCGCGCGCCGCTGCACGGAGGGCGAGCGCCGGTCGGCCGGCGCGGCGCCGCCTCCATGTGCTGCTTGCGTCGCGTCTACACCTCGCCGCTCATGTTAGTACGCACCTCGTTGTTGGGCGGCGGCTGCGAGGGCTGCTGCTGCGCGCGCCGCTGCACGGAGGGCGAGCGCCGGTCGGCCGGCGCGGCGCCGCCTCCATGTGCTGCTTGCGTCGCGTCTACACCTCGCCGCTCATGTTAGTACGCACCTCGTTGTTGGGCGGCGGCTGCGAGGGCTGCTGCTGCGCGCGCCGCTGCACGGAGGGCGAGCGCCGGTCGGCCGGCGCGGCGCCCGCCTCCATGTGCTGCTTGCGTCGCGTCTACACCTCGCCGCTCATGTTAGTACGCACCTCGTTGTTGGGCGGCGGCTGCGAGGGCTGCTGCTGCGCGCGCCGCTGCACGGAGGGCGAGCGCCGGTCGGCCGGCGCGGCGCCGCCTCCATGTGCTGCTTGCGTCGCGTCTACACCTCGCCGCTCATGTTAGTACGCACCTCGTTGTTGGGCGGCGGCTGCGAGGGCTGCTGCTGCGCGCGCCGCTGCACGGAGGGCGAGCGCCGGTCGGCCGGCGCGGCGCCGCCTCCATGTGCTGCTTGCGTCGCGTCTACACCTCGCCGCTCATGTTAGTACGCACCTCGTTGTTGGGCGGCGGCTGCGAGGGCTGCTGCTGCGCGCGCCGCTGCACGGAGGGCGAGCGCCGGTCGGCCGGCGCGGCGCCGCCTCCATGTGCTGCTTGCGTCGCGTCTACACCTCGCCGCTCATGTTAGTACGCACCTCGTTGTTGGGCGGCGGCTGCGAGGGCTGCTGCTGCGCGCGCCGCTGCACGGAGGGCGAGCGCCGGTCGGCCGGCGCGGCGCCGCCTCCATGTGCTGCTTGCGTCGCGTCTACACCTCGCCGCTCATGTTAGTACGCACCTCGTTGTTGGGCGGCGGCTGCGAGGGCTGCTGCTGCGCGCGCCGCTGCACGGAGGGCGAGCGCCGGTCGGCCGGCGCGGCGCCGCCTCCATGTGCTGCTTGCGTCGCGTCTACACCTCGCCGCTCATGTTAGTACGCACCTCGTTGTTGGGCGGCGGCTGCGAGGGCTGCTGCTGCGCGCGCCGCTGCACGGAGGGCGAGCGCCGGTCGGCCGGCGCGGCGCCGCCTCCATGTGCTGCTTGCGTCGCGTCTACACCTCGCCGCTCATGTTAGTACGCACCTCGTTGTTGGGCGGCGGCTGCGAGGGCTGCTGCTGCGCGCGCCGCTGCACGGAGGGCGAGCGCCGGTCGGCCGGCGCGGCGCCGCCTCCATGTGCTGCTTGCGTCGCGTCTACACCTCGCCGCTCATGTTAGTACGCACCTCGTTGTTGGGCGGCGGCTGCGAGGGCTGCTGCTGCGCGCGCCGCTGCACGGAGGGCGAGCGCCGGTCGGCCGGCGCGGCGCCGCCTCCATGTGCTGCTTGCGTCGCGTCTACACCTCGCCGCTCATGTTAGTACGCACCTCGTTGTTGGGCGGCGGCTGCGAGGGCTGCTGCTGCGCGCGCCGCTGCACGGAGGGCGAGCGCCGGTCGGCCGGCGCGGCGCCGCCTCCATGTGCTGCTTGCGTCGCGTCTACACCTCGCCGCTCATGTTAGTACGCACCTCGTTGTTGGGCGGCGGCTGCGAGGGCTGCTGCTGCGCGCGCCGCTGCACGGAGGGCGAGCGCCGGTCGGCCGGCGCGGCGCCGCCTCCATGTGCTGCTTGCGTCGCGTCTACACCTCGCCGCTCATGTTAGTACGCACCTCGTTGTTGGGCGGCGGCTGCGAGGGCTGCTGCTGCGCGCGCCGCTGCACGGAGGGCGAGCGCCGGTCGGCCGGCGCGGCGCCGCCTCCATGTGCTGCTTGCGTCGCGTCTACACCTCGCCGCTCATGTTAGTACGCACCTCGTTGTTGGGCGGCGGCTGCGAGGGCTGCTGCTGCGCGCGCCGCTGCACGGAGGGCGAGCGCCGGTCGGCCGGCGCGGCGCCGCCTCCATGTGCTGCTTGCGTCGCGTCTACACCTCGCCGCTCATGTTAGTACGCACCTCGTTGTTGGGCGGCGGCTGCGAGGGCTGCTGCTGCGCGCGCCGCTGCACGGAGGGCGAGCGCCGGTCGGCCGGCGCGGCGCCCGCCTCCATGTGCTGCTTGCGCTGTCGCAGGATCGTCCAGTCGAACGTGTAGTCATACTGGTAGTTCATCGTGCGGAATAGAATGCGGAACAGCTGAGGAAACAAGATGCAAGGTTCAATTACATCGTCATATAGGTACCTAGTTGTGCATGGTTTTCAAGAGTGTTAAGCCGATAGTGACGGCATAAAAATGTTTTTTTTTTTTTACCAATTTAGAGAAATAGTAGTAGGTTGTTTGCCAAGGGAGCAAACAATTATTTTTAAGGCGAGTGTTTCTTTGGATTCAAAGTACGTCACTCGAGCTTAAAATACTGTTGCTCCCGAGGTGAACACTACTTTTTATCACCCTCTAAGAGGAAAAAAAAAGTCTGTCCGAACCCCGTCAGAAACGAAGTTCCTTCTCACATATGACTTAAAAACAAAATTTTCGCAGCCGACATCTTGGATTTACATTTTGACCTCACTATCGGTTTTAGCACCCTCAAAAACTATGAAAACGACACCCATGATGAACAATTTGAAAATGCCCACAGCCGCCATCTTGGATTTACATTTTGACCTCACTATCGGCTTTAGCACCCTTGAAAACTATGAAAACGACACCCCATGATGAAAAATTTGAAAATTTTCATAACCGCCATTTTGATTTTCATTGTGACCAAATTCACACTCTCTTTTGTTGCTTGTTCATACAATGTTCGTGTTTGATCTCTTTGCTAATTGGAACTTTTACTAACAATATACACATTCCAAATTCAAATCACTTTTAATCCCTAGGGATTAAAAAGATATTTTAGTCCCTGTTTACGAAGAATAAACTAGCTCTTTTTGAATAGATGTGATAAAAATATAATTTATCATCATTTAGCTTCTTATATATCTTCAATTTATAAGATAGCGCGGCTGCTCCGCCACGAAAGTTTGCAAAAAGCAGACGGACCTTTGTTTTTGTACTTCTTCGAGTACATTCTGATATTATTTCAGTGGAGAGGCAACTATAATTCGAGTTTTAGTACACCTACTGTGAGGCCAAATTAATGATAAGTTTTTAATTTTGATTTGAAAATATCAGATTTCGTTCTACTCTCAATTATTGTGACATACATAGACCACATGTCATTATTATTTGAGATAATTTGTAGCCTTATAGTTTTTGCATCAGTTAAAGGTCATTTCGAATGGCTCACTAAGATGATAAAATCCTCTGTAAGAACAGCTGCATTATATTATTTTAAAGCCATTTAATTTATTACGTAAGGGGTACCCAATTAACACAGTTTACTTCTTCGAATTGGCTGCTTCAATAAACTAATTACCAAAGCTAATTAGAACAAGTATCAAACGTGACACATTGTATACGGAATATAAATGTGTATATGACTCACCTGTCTAAGATACATGTAATCAGGAGCCTCGTCGAAGGTCAGTCCGCGGCAGTAATTTAAATACATCGCAAACTCAGCCGGGAATCCCTGCGCAAATAATAACGTATTTTAATAATAATTTAAATTATAATGAAAGGTAAGCTTACATTTTAAGAGATTTAGCTACGAAATTATATATGGAATTGTTAATTCCAATTTCCGTGGTCAAACATAGCATAGTCTGCAAGGAAGAAAGCGTACGTTAAATTCCACTGCTAAATCTATTAACCTTATAAGCTTCTCATTATGATGAAGATGAATATGAATTGTTTTTTTTTATAATAATTGTGTTAAAATTTTCGTATTTTTTTTTTTTCGCGTTAAAAAGCATCTACTTCCACGTGACGTTCTTTTATTGATAACGAAGAGTTTATTCAAACATTTAAGCTTAGTACGTGATTCATCTCCATCATTAATTATGGAGTTTACAGTTAATTATTATATTAGTATGTATAATGTTTACTTCAAGTCGCTGATGGTCGCTTTTAGCGATACCAATATGTATGGTACCGCTTCAAGCAAGTTGACCCCGTTACGGGATAAAGCGTGTCATGTCAAATCATCATTTTACTAAATCTGTGAGCATTAAAGGAAACACTTTATCTTTATAGTACAATCATGTTTGTAGAATGTAACAGGATGGTTGGGGGTACGTCACACATTGGGAACCGGAAAAATTTCGTCGTCAAGGCATGCCTGAAAACGCTTCCCTAACTGCCGCAGGAAACGCGCCCTGGACGTCGGGAATTACAGGCCGATTTCCGGCCACCGTAGGCGCGGGCTTGCGAACGGTGAGCAATGGGTAGCTCGCCGTCCGATAAGGACCAGGCCCGAGTCGACGGCGCAATGTGTTCCACGCGCGCCTCAAAGAGATATCAGCACAACTGACGGGGTCCGCTAAGGCCAATGCCTGCCGGGGTTGTGAAGAAGTCCGAAAAGGAAATCGTGGCCCCCGGCAACTGAAGGAACACGGGTGGGTTTTAGTCAGTAAGAATCTGACACACCCTCCCGCTCCGCCCAGAGCGGGAGAAGTTATTTGATAATTTCCCACCCAAAAAAAAAGGCCTGGAAACGCTTGCGCTATGACTTAGATATGTTTATGGCAGATTAGCCAGAAAAGGAAACGAAAGATTTGTTGAAAACTGAGTAATACCTTTTTGCCCAACAGTGGACCCCGCGTCCTATTTATAAGCGATCGTCGCGCGAATACACGATCGTTCGAACTTTTTGTTCGGTAAACTTAAACGCGTGTTCGCGCCGACAGAGGGCGTTATCCGGTTTTCCGAACAAAAAGTGACATTGCACGCAAGGGTTGAAAATAACATGTATTGCTACTTTACAAAATCTTATCATACTAATCATTCAGAGCAAGTTCCAATACCAAATAATGTCAAATAAATCAGTCTGCGTTAAATAAATAAGAAAAAAATAAATGTAATTTCCGTCTTTCTTTTATTCTATACTTAACTATGTTCGCAAAATCACAAGGAAGAATAATTCAATTTAATTAACCTAACCGACTGGTGTCCTAAAGACCTTCGTACTTATACAGGGTGATTGGAAGATGGGTGCAAAGCTTTAAGTTGAAGATAGTATAGACAATTTAGAACCATTTAAGCCATGGTTGTCTTAGACGAAGTCTTACCAAATTTTTTAATTTTTAATAAGGTTTAAAAGACGTATTGTACAATTTTTTTATTTTTTCTGAGCTTTAAATGTCTGTAAAAAAAATGTCTAATGACACAGAAGCCTAAAACATGTTTTGCTTGATTGCTTACACATTACTTTAATTAAATAAATAAAAAATGAATTCATTTATCATTCAATTTGGCCATAATTATGCAGTTTACATTAAATTTTGAGAATTTCCGAAAAAAAACTTAAAAATTTGGTTAAAAATATTTGGTAAGACTTCGTCTAAGACAACCATGGCTTAAATAGATCTAAATTGTCTGTACTATCTTCGCCTTAAAGCTTTGCACCCATCTTCCAATCACCCTGTATATTCAAGTCTCACCATCCGGCGTAATGGATTTCTGATTTTAATTAATTCGCTATACACGAGCGTTAACGCTCATAATTATGATCAGTTAATTGGATAAAGAATCCTCTACGAAATTATACTACTTTCCCTTTCTATACAGGTTTAAAAATCTAGTTTTAATTTCTCCATGCAAGCTGCAAAGTTTGCAAGTTTACCTAGATATTATGGCCAGTTTCTGAGGTCGTCAGACAAATTCATAAACAGCTATTGATTCTACAAAGTTATCTAGTATAGACAAGTTCACCCGATAATCAACACCTGTTGTGAACCTATCAAGAAAGTGCTTCCCCCTTCCTGACTGTTCAAGAACACTTTGTAGCCTTTGCACAGAATAGTGCAGAAGGCGCACTCCGTATTTTAGGTATGAAACTACAAAGTACGAGGTGGGCTCGTCTTGTCGGGCCAATCCAGTGAGAGTAATGAGTTACGCGATAGTAAGAGAGGCAACTTTAGGCGAATATTTACTGTAGGTAATTAGCGTTGTGAGACCTGAATTGCACTTTATTGTGTGGTAGCAAGAGTCGCTTTTTATTTAAATGATTTTGCGGAGTGCACCGTCTATCTAAGTGTGCCTAAAGTCTGATTTACACAGTGTGATTTAATTGCCTATGGCATACTGTGTTGGAAGCAACAATAAAACTTACACCGTCTAAACAGTGTTTAGGCGATGCAAGTTATTCAATGCCTCAATTTTATTGCATGCCATAGGCTAAAATCTTGCATCGTGTAAATGGGGCATCATACCGAACTAATAGGACTATCGAATAGATAAACTCCTATTAAAATACTCTAAGCCAACGAGTTGAGAGATTTAAATCGGCGACCTTCTTCGCGAGGTCGCAGGTTAAAATTCATTACCGCTCACGCGTATGCAGACGTCAGCTGAGTTACTGAGCTATGCACAACGCTTATTCAATTAATGGGACTATGGTAAGATACTTGGTATGGTTTACCTTGTGTCGAATCTACCCACACGTAGACGTGATATTAAATAAATTATTTTTTAAATTCTCTAGGAAATATTATTTCTTAGACTATTTAAATAAATATTCCTTACTATTTCAGTGTAAGCGGCCTGCCCTGATATTACTCGAGCCATTGAATATTAATTTATTATAAACCTATATTATCTTCCTAGAGAAATGATCTACATGATTGTAAAAACAGCATCAAAATCTATCAAGTAGTTTAGAAGCACTAAGCTAATACTTAAACAAACGCGGAAAAGCGGTTTTTACTGTTTAGAAACTAGTGAGAATTGATTACCAGTACATTATGTTAAATGTTTAATACATACTTTATAGGTTAACTGATCTCTGTGAGTACAAATTCTAATCTTGTTTACTAGCTATACATTTCCAGTATAAAGGCTTCTCGTCAGCCTCAAAAAAAAGTATACATCGACAAGAATTAATTTAATTCTACAATCTTTGTTCTATAATTTTATATGTGTAGCCACAGAACATTGTCACAGATTGGGTACTTAATTGTAGCTACCAAGCTACACACACTACGCCAGTCCATACTGGAAATATGTACACACGGCTATACATTTCCAGTTTATGCTGATCTCGCAATGTATAGGATTTCCATACAATATGAGGTCAGCTTATACTGGAATTGTATAGCTTGATGTGTAGCAGTGTGTACCTATCTTGATGTGTCACCGTGTGTACTACCGACAGTTTTGCAGATTCTTGGGCCACCCTATGTCCAGAAGCGGACTTGTGTTTTTGATGAATTTTCGACATAAGGTCCTTCACAAACCTATGAAACTGACACTTACTATAAGGTTGCCTGGAAGAGATCGTGGATAGCGATAAGGCCGCCCATTGTATGTTATTTTTTTGTTATATATTTTCTGGTGTACAATAAAGTATATACATAAGTAAGTCACATCACACGCGTACAAGCTACTTACTACATTTCCATAAACTTTATATGATTATGAGCATGCTGTTATTTTAATTTGTTCTGCTTACCTTACAGAGCACCTCAACGGGCGTCGACATCTTTTTCTCACTGATCCGTTCGTACTTCTGCTTTTTGGTGATCGCCTTCAGACCTTGCCACGGCAGCGAGCCTCTGTTAAACAAAAGAGAAAATTTAATCTACAGATAAGCATTAAGTTAGGTAATGGGGAGTTTGTGTTATAGCCATTTCGGTGGATAGGACCTCAAATGACGTGACAGCTCTATGAAACCTTAATGAGTCACGTCGTTACGTTTTCAAACAAAGTATTATGGTTTTGTAGAATCTAAAAATTCAAAAATTTTGCCTCCTAGACTACACTCTTAGCATTCGTCTGTCGCACCATATGAGAGTTAGCCGACGTTCGCACGGACGTAATAAAATCGCGGCGATT
Organism: Agrochola litura; assembly: GCA_949152395.1. Taxonomy (NCBI): domain Eukaryota; kingdom Metazoa; phylum Arthropoda; class Insecta; order Lepidoptera; family Noctuidae; genus Agrochola; species Agrochola litura. Next base: position 17,009,216 of record OX424513.1, on the reverse strand, counting down.
TTTTTTTCGTGCACTCAATTTTCAACGCTCTGCTTAGCGCCGAGAGTTGAAAATCCAACTGTGTTTTTTCAACGCGCTGGGACGAGAGTGAGTCCCAGCACGTTGGATTCTCAACGGTCGGCTTAACACCGAGAGTTGAAAATCCAGTGCGCGATAAAATCCCGCCGCCCGCGCCGCCGCGCTGTCAACCTGTTTCACTACAGGTTTATCTTTTAACCACGGCATGAGTTATCATTCTAGTAAAGCTCACGAAAGAACAGTAAAGAAAGGTAAAGAATGGTACGGAGTCTTATCTAAATCCGAATAGGCAAGCGAGGTTTTTATAACTGCCACAAAACCCAAGTCCACCAATACAATATAATAAATTAATAATCCATACTAATATACAGTGTGTCCGGACATGGACTAGCGACATTCTAAATACTTAAATATAAACTATTTTAAAGTACAATTACACTCTAAGCTTGGGTCCAATACACTCTCCGTTTTTGTGGTAATTAACAAATTATTGGTTGAATTGCATAATTTTTTGATTTTTATTTTCGACTTTCACATTTTTTTTCAAAAGTTTTGGAATAGTGATTAGGTACATTGTTTTGTAATGCAGAGGGTAGACAATATTATTGCTTTTCGAATAAGCCTATTTTTATCTCAGTATGACTAAAACTTTGAGAGATATTTTTTTTTGTACTCGCATAGAGAATATTTCAACAAAAAAAAACAAAATGGCTGCTACATAGCGGGGAAGTTTATTGGACCCAAACTTAGAGTGTAATTGTACTTGTAAATAGTTTATATTTAACTATTTAGAATATCGCTAGTCCATGTCCGGACACATTGTATAATATTATAAGTGCGAAAGTAGCTCTGTCTGTCGTCACCTTTTTACGCTTTAATGGCAAAATTTCTATGAAATTTAGCACACAAATAGACCATGACCTGGGTTAGGACAAAGGATTATTTTTATCCCGATAATTTCCGACCTCCACGCGCGCTAAGCCACGGGCAAAAGCTAGTTTACTCATAATATGAAACTACTTATCTCGACGAGTCAAAATCATAAGCCTTGCTAACAGTAATCCATACTTAAAATTGCGCAACTCCCGGACACATTTAAAATTAACAGCCTTATTCCGTAGGCTGTAACGGGTCGAAACGGGTCTTCGCGTGAGTCACTTGCAACAAGTTGGGACTTGCACAGCGGATCAACTGGCAGCCTCAAACCGGAATACGTACAGTATCGAGTGGTTTTGTGAACGGTAATCATAATGATTCTTTACTTTTATGGATGTTTCGGCACCTTATAAGTTTTTCTTATTTTGTCGTTTATGTTAACATATTTGACAGATAATTTTATACAAATTGCATTTCAATTTAAATGTTTCAAGTGCCTATATCCACACACATTTAAGGGGGATACGCTAAGGTAGCCCGTGAAATTCAAATTTTCTTTAGTTTTTTGCATTTTGCAGGTCAGTGGTGCTGATTCCCTAGTTCACAAACTAAACTAAATTTAAGTTCAGTGCATCTTTTTCTTTCTATTTCATTAAGAAAAGGACAGAAGATAACTTTTAGTTTAGTCCTGTCAAATTAATCAGCGCTTGACGTAAATTGACGTAATTTTAGTAGGCAAGTTTTTAACCGCGTCTAAACTTGTATGGAAGCGCAGTTTGCGAACAAGGGAATCGGCACCATTGTCAGGTTGTATGTTGATTAAAATATGATTCGTGATCGTAACTAATATGACATAACATAACATCACGCCTTGTTTCCCCGAAGGGTTGGGCAGAGGTGTCCCTGTAGCAGGTACACCCACATTTCGCCAGTTATGTTTTAAGTCCCATGTAATAGGGGGCGAGCCTATTGCCATCAACCGGGCACAAATCCAGACTCCGAGCTGCTACTGAGAAATTTCAGATAGAAAAACCCAATAACACTTTGCCCGACCCGGGAATCGAACCCAGGACCTAACTAATATGACTTTACAGAATTATAATCATTAGAATCAGCCAAACAACTCCTTAAGTTAGCATAATCCGCAAATGTCATAATTTCATGAAATAGTCATTCAATAGGATTAAATGAACTTAGAGAGTTGTATTGATGATGTTTATAATTCCATAAATAAACATTAGGTACGGCCGCGAATCATGTTTAGATCAACATACAACCTAATACTGACCTGCAAATTGCGAAAACGTAAGAATATTTGAATTTCGCGAGCTACCTTGACGCTTTCGCCTTAAGTGGGCCCTTCCCGATCCGTCTATCGTCAACGCGAGCATGGTCGAAAAGCTTGTTGTTTCATCCAGCGCAAGTGAGAACTGCTAACAAGCAAGTGAGAACGCGATAACATTTTACGAAAAATAACTGGTTTCAGGAAATACGTGTTTTTCAATACGCCTTACAAGTTTGTAAAATATTTTTTTGTAATTTAGAATCTCCATTACATGTGAGAGGTTTCTATACAGATGTTTTCTTTACTTTTGCAATTTATAAGTACATTATGAACGGTCAAAGTTGAGGTAAAATTTGTGCAAAAAAGCAGATTTTTGAAGGCTTGTATTGAATTTGTTTCGCCAAATTTGTATTTTTTGATTTCATAGAAACCTAGATATAGTGCACAAGAAACCCATTAATTTAAAAGAATTAAAGAAAGATGTGTTACAACCCCATAATCACGTACGAGCGTTTGTATGAAAAGTATGACGGGTTGGCCGCTCTTAAGCCCTAAAATGCAGTTGTTGGAAAATTAATATCGGCGAACTTTATAAATGGTACAATATGTACCCTAAATACTTAAATATCTACGATCGTTTTAATTTTAATATCAAAGCTAAATGCAATTTCGCGCATGGGTGAGTGTTCAAAACTGCAATGTCACGGATAAAGAAAGGTCCTGTACTTATTAGAAACGCACATTGGCAACATGCCCAAAGACTCAACTGCGAAAACAATGTTGTTTATTTTTCTGACCTAAGCATTTTCGGAAAAACCAAGGCACCAAACGGTAGAAGTTATTATGTTTTTGAAAGATACATAAACTTACACGCCTTTTTCCCAAGGGGGTTTAGAAAGATCCTGATCAAAATAATTAGAAGTCAAAAGGAAGGTCTTTGCCCAGCACAGGAATGATGCAGGCTGAAAGAAACCAGTAAAGCCGATATCAGACCGTTCACTGTTTGTTCATTTTTGCCTTTCATTCAGCATATTTCACTCGGAGTGAAAGAAAAACGTCTGAACCCAAAATTAATTCATTAGTAAACCGATCTAAGGATGTTGGATTTCAGCACTCTGTTCACTCGCCTACCGAAGCTTCGAAAAATTTAATGAAAGGAGCAGATGAACGTTCATTCCTTTATAATTTAGTCGATGTCGTATAAAGGTGGAATGAAGCAAAAATTACCTTAAATCGAATAAAACGTCTAATATCGGCGTAAACTGACTCATAGAATTTCTACAAGTTTATGCATATGATGCGCAAAAGATACCAGGATAATAATTATCATTATTTTATTCAAGTTATTTTACACGCGGTTTCAAAAGATCCGTGATTCAAGTTACAATGAATCACAATACTCGGAATCGATATCACCTCAGATATTGAACAGGAGCTACGATAGATTCCGTGACGTCACGCCATTAACAATTGAAACACGCACGACTACGGTGAAAATAAATGTACGGCGTGATGTCTGTCACAGTGTTGTATAGTTTTCTCATATAAATATTCCATGTCAGTCCAGTATAATAGAAAAGCGTACTTTACCGACTGCATGTTCACTAAGAGAAACTAGAAACATATTCAACCAATTATGTGTCTATTAACTGCTCCCAAATTACCATTTGTATGATTTTTTTACATTTTCATCCTATTATTTGACATTGGTGCCGATTCTCTTGTACACCGAATTAAACTAACTAAAACTATCACTCTATGAAAATTGCAAAGCTATTTGCAAAATAAATTCTCTAAATTTAAAAATAATTTTGACACATCTAAATCGAATTTGACAATCCTCCAATGACAATCCTCCAATGACTCCACACGTGATACCTAACCACGTGAATCTTTTTAGAGCCGGAGGCGCGCAGGAGGGGCAGCCTCGACGTGTTTTATATGGAATTTTTCACTTTTTGTATGGAAAATAAAATGATTACCTACATGTAGTGTTAGCGGTTTAATGGTTTATAAAGGGGGTCGAAATTTTCATTATTTTTGCAATTGGACACACCGTTTTCGAGATATAAGCAAAAGAAAAAAAAAGATTCAGTACTGTTTTTGCATCTGAAGTCGAGGTGTTGGTATGAATTTAAAGTTCATGACAACCAATTTTATTCCACACGTTTTTAGTCGCGATTAAAAATAGTCAGATTTAGTTAGAAAATCTAAATTTTAGGTGAAAAACGTCAAATTCAGAATAGCAAATTTGCCATTTTCACTAAATTAATATCTCAGTACCATCTTAGTCAAACTAAAATATAATTAAGTTGTCAGTTTAGTCTATTTCAGAATGGGAAATCTTTGTTAGACAGGAATAAACTAAAATTTGGTCTTTTAAGGAGGCATTTGTGACAAGAGAATCGGCACCAATATATACCTACGATTTAATTTCAACTCTTTATTAGTGACTTTTGTGGACATGATAATTATTCAGATTTATTACAGTTGCAATAGCAATCATGTTATTGCGTTTAATTAAAATAGGTTTTTATTTTTATTAATTTATTTATCTTTTATTTAGATTATTTTCTATTTTGTGAATGTGAGAACGCTGTAAGCTTAAGTGGACTGTAGATCTGTTGACCATTTTCTATTTTTGAAAATATTGTAAAAGCCAATTATTTTTAAAAGAGTAACCGTGGAGTTTCTTGCCGGCTCTTCTCCATAGGAAACGACCAATTGGAACCGTGCACCTAGCTTCTGACGTTTCATAAATGCCCATGTAGGTTCAGGTGCATTTTTTTTTAAACTATTTTGGGCGAATCGAAAATATGAATGTCGAATTTTCGCTTAGCTATGTTTGATCTGGTCAGGAATAAACCTCGCATCATTTTTCAGGTTCCATCAGGGAGAACTCAAATAATATTGTAAGGGGACTGCGATTTGTTAGACTGTATGCACGACTATTCATTGTAGTGGTAAATGAGGTCAAGTTGACGCCAGATATCATGACGTACTTGTGTTGCGTCGGCAGTTCGGCACGAGCTTCGAAACTGACTGCCCGTGGTGCGCCGTCAGGATGAAATATCGCAAAAATAAATCTGCCTAGCCTTTTGCTAACTATGTTGGGGTCGGCTTCCAGTCTAACCAAATGCAACTGAATACCAGTATTTTTCAGGAGCGATTGCCTATCTGACTTCCACAACCCAGTAACTGGGTAATAAATACTCCTTGCTAAGATTGGTTGTCAGACTTTCCGGCTTCTGACGACCCGTAACGACTGTTAAAGATCCATGAATGACAGCCGGGACCAACGTCTTAACGTGCTTTCTGAGGCACGGAGGAGTCTCGGTATGTAAAGACCCGTGCGGCTGTAGAAGCTCTACTAACCCATCCTAATACTGTTTAGGTTGAGTTGTGTGCGTTGATATTTAACGAAATAATTAACAGAACTCCTTTCCAGATTCGTATTGACTGCTCATTTGCTCAATTCTCAATCATTTATTGCATTCCACAATGTGGACTGTGGTCATTGTGGAAACTTGAAATTTAATTAGATCATTGTGGACGCTGTCGCGCACAGCAAAATAGGAGAGAGGAAGCTTTAAAAACTTTACTTATCAGTCTTCTATTAACTATTTTACCTTCAAAGACCACTAAAATAGTCATCTTGAACAAAATAAGGTGACTTACCTGTTGAAATACATAAGTACGTATCCGAGTGACTCCATGTCGTCTCGCCGCGACTGCTCGATGCCAAGGTGGGCGTTTATCGACGCGTACCGAGCCGTACCTGATACAAACAATGCGTTATTTAGAAAACAACATGTCTATTACTAAGCAACTTTGGTGAAGAAGAACAAATCGTTATTAAGACCTGCATAGCTGTTCACAAACATTCAATACGCTTCCGTGCTGAATCGAACATCAATCAATATTATCGCAAGAGTCCTCTCAGCCATAACTAATTTATCCGTCATTGGTGCCGATTCCCTTGATACAAACTAAACTAAATTTAAGTTCAGTGCATCTTTTTCCTTCTATTTCATTAAGAAAAGGACAGAAGATAAATTTTAGTTTAGTCCTGTCAAATTAATCAGCGCTTGACGTAAATTGACGTAATTTTAGTAGACAAGTTTTTAATCACATCTAAACTTGTATGGAGTAGTGACAGGCGCTGATTAATTTGACAGGACTAAACTAAAATTTATCTTCTGTCCTTTTCTTAATGAAATAGAAAGAAAAAGATGCACTGAACTTTAATTTAGTTTAGTTTGTGAACAAGGGAATCGGCACCATTACTTCATTATTAATTATTTTTACCTACTGTCATGTAGTAATTTTATTCAAGGTGCATCGTCTTCACATATAATTATATAGGTAATTAATATTAACAAAACATTGTTAAACATTTTTAAAAGAGTAAGAGGAAAGGTGGAGATTCTTGCCCATACAAACTACTTTTTGGACCTCTCCAAAACCACAACTAAAATCAATTACATTTTTTTTGTAAATTTTGACGTTCATAAGTGTTTTTTATGTTGACTTTGAAGCGCTGTTCACAAATCCAAGGAGATGACCGTTATTTTTCAGCTATTTTCTGTCGGGGGCAACGCAAATCAGGTAAACGAAAATGTGTCATTTCCGACACGACAGCCTGTCGAATGGTTGTGAACAGCTGAAAATACAATTTCGTCTATCACATTAGGTAGTATTTGAAGTGTCTCTGGTTTTAGGACCGCCCTTTGGCCCTAATACTCCTAACAGTGGTTGTTATGAGATCTTGATTTAAGTAGAAGTCGAGAAAGCCTTATAATTTTCTTTAGATTATTCGTTTGTTGCGCTACTTCTTTCCAGCTAAAGCACTAGGAAGTGGTGAAGGGTGGGCGTTTTTGGGGGACTGTCTTATGTAATTTTGACGTTCGAAAAGTGCTGATTCTCAGCCTAGTTTGAATAAACGACTTTTTTTTTTAAATTAACAGGCCCGCTCACAACACCGTAAATGTGCATACCACCTATAGCTTATTTCGGATAGTACTTAATTTAAAACAGCGTCATTTATTACTGACGCTGATGATATTGCGAAATGCACAATTGCATGATGTTTACCTGATGCTTTATCGGTGACAAACTGTTTTATTTGTCGTCATAAAGTAATTGTTATCTTTAAATTAAATTGCGCATTTTTATACGTTTGTTTGCATCGTTATCATTCATACAAAATGATAAGACGTAAATAAATGATAAGTCTATTGATACTATAACTTTGTCACGTGACATCACACAACAGTTCCTGCCCGGTGGAATTTAATGTTATCGTTAAGTGCTTAATTTGATCATACATGAACATTTAATGACTGAGTCAGCAAATGAAGTTCGACCACTTTACTTCATTATTTTTGCCATCGACACGCTAAAGCCTTGTGCAGACTAGCGCGACGTGACTAACAAAACAATTTGTAAGAAAACTTCACAGTAGAACTATCACCGGTGTCGCGTCGTGCTAGTCTTGCACGTGGCTTAAATCGAAACGAAGCTAAATTCGTTTAGCTTTCCTCTGCGTCTTTTCATACTTCGGTTCACACCGCGTACTAAGCAAAACGAAAACGTAAGTATCAAAAGACGCGCATGTAAGCTAAACGAACATAGCTTCGTTTCGCTTCTTTCCCAGTGTGGTCTGCGCTTAAGAATATCGTGAATGCATTATATTTCTCAATGCTCTGAAAAAATTTTAACACTACAATAGTGTTCTAAAACCAGTCCCTCAAGGTATAGATTGCACCAAAAAACCAGTCTACAGTTAATCGGTATCAGCCATCGTTGGGTAACTATGGCTACGACGCGCATGCTTGGAATACCGAGCACCCGGTGTGAGTCACTCCTTTATCAAGTTAACTGTATTTACGAGGGAACGTGGCGAACTTTGCTGTACGGGACGCGTTTGTCTTGTGAGCTATTTATGTTTTACAGTTGAAAAGACTTTCGAGACAAAAAGGGGCTTGGATCTTGACGGGAGTTTTGTTAACGAGCAGTTGCGTCTACAGTGCTTGATTAAAACGTGTTCGAATGAATTGGGAAGCATTTCTATATTTCTGTTTGAACTTGTTGGCCCGTGTTTTTAATCTTACTTAAGGTACAATACTGCTTGAAATTCAGGATTGCCTTTTTTTGGGTGGGAAATTATCAAATAACTTCTCCCGCTCTGGGCGGACTGGGAGGGCGTGTCAGATTCCTACTGACTAAACCCACGTGTTCCTTCAGTTGCCTGTATGTTGCCAGAGGCCACGGTATCCCTTTCGGTCTTTCCCGCGACCCCGTCAGTTCTGCTGACATCTCTGAGGCGCGCGTGGAACACAACGCGCCGTCGACCCGGGCCTGGGCCTTATCGGACGGCGAGCTACCCATTGCTTAACGTCCGCAAGCCCGCGCCTACGGAGGCCGGGAATCGGCCTGCGATTCCCGACGCCCAGGGCGTCTCCTGTGGCGGTTAGGGGCGTGAGGGCATACAAAATAGAAAATCTCTCACTTAGCAACCACTACATAACAAGTTATCATCATCTGAACATGATACATTTTCTCTCGTGTTGAAAACACGTACTCATACTATCAGCTGATTTATATCGCCACGCGAACGGCCATTTTGACAAATGTACTGATATGGTATCTTTGAAACGCTCACAGCAGCTTAAAAAATCCCAGACGTTTACGCTTGCGCCAGACATCACCGATAGCGTTTAATAGGGTGAACCTTTACACAGATAATTTTGCTGTTTTATAAAGTGTAAGCAACTCACCGGTGGCATCTATACTAAATCTGTTTATACAATATGTAAAAAAAACCTGTCCAATCCATGAGGGTGTTGTTAGGTATGGTACTGTATATTTATGTGGTAATTTTCAGGAAAAAAAAAAAAAAAAAACATCGCCACATTTTTTTCAATGGGGAATTTTACCGGGTCGTTTAGCGGATGTCTACAAGTCGTAACTTATGATTACGACCCCAGTTGGAATTGGATTTGGGGTAATTTTGTTACTAAAAATGGGAATTTGAAATAGCAATACGTCGCTCGGCATCGAAATCCGCGAATGTGACATTTTTGACGAAAATCTGATTTTTGTTTTATTTTATTCTACACGTTCAAATACGTGATCCTGTGATTTAAAAATGATTTCCGTCAAAAATGTCACATTCACGGTATTGGATGCCGAGCGACGAATAACTTTTTTTATGTTCAATAATAATAAAACAAAACATTTTGGCAATGTTCTTGCAGTACTTATGTGCCCCTTTGGGATCGGCAATGTTTTTTTTTTACATATTGTATTAGTGTCGAAGGCACGTTTTCCTTCTTATCAGCTCAGTGAACCTATTACCAAACAGACGACACTTTCGTCAGCATTCATTTGTTTCTCCTTAGTGCAGGTGTCAGGGCATTACATTACCAGCAACATTAAAATACATCTCACAGGAAGTCGCACATCCGTGTTAACAATTTTGCAATGACAGCGCCTTTTTTTCCAAAGCAATAAGGTTGCCACTTAAGGTGGTTGCAAAGATAGCCCGCGGAATTCAAATTTGCATACGTTATTTGCAATTTGCAGGTCAGTGTCAGGTTGTATGTTGATCAAAATATGATTCATGACAGTAACAAAATGTATTTACAGAATTATAACAATTAGATTTATTAATACAACTCGTATAAGTTAGAATTGGCCTCGAATGTCATGATATTATCATCATGAAATAGTAATTCAATGGGCTAATTTGAACATTAAGATAATTGTATTGATATGATTTTAAAGATTATAATTCTGTAAGTACATATTTATTGCGGTCACGAATCATATTTTGATTAACATACAACCTGATACAGACCTGCAAATTGTAAGAAAAACGTAAGGAAATTAAAACTTTCTTAAATAGTTTTTTTTTTTGGTGCATTCGCCTTAATAATAAAATGTTCTTACAAAATATATGAAAAACCAAAGATATAAATATATCTAGATAGACAGTCAAAGCTGTGAACTCATCGAAAAACTAGCGTCCAACTGTTGGCCGCTAAATGCACGCACACTAGAAAAGAACAACGACGTGGCGCGAGCGTAAGACGTAGCTGTCACGCACACCAGCATAAAAAAGTTGCCCTGTTTGTTTGAATTCTTTTGCTGCACCATATTCTATCTAGACATATAAAATAGTAATCAAAGAAAAAAACTCACCAGTAAGATTCTTATCCTCGCGATACGAGATGTGTGCACGCGTACGCAGGTCCCGGAACTTCTTGGCGAGCCCGAAGTCGATCATGTAAAGCTTATTGCAATGGCGGCCGATCCCCATGAGGAAATTGTCCGGCTTTATATCACGGTGGATGAAACACTTGCAGTGGATGAATTCTACGCGGCCCAGCATTTGATCTGTGGGCAAAGGGACGGGTCTAAAATGCTGTAAAACAACAACAAATTTTCAGTGAAAGGCTTTAAATACTATAAAAAAAAATACATACATGAATAAATACTTATTTTAAAGATGTGGCAAAAAAAAGAGAATTAGTGAAAAAATTAATAAAATTGGTGGAAAATTACACGATTCTGAATTCTTGTCACACTAATCGATCATTGTACTGAATGGCGCGAAGTTAGTCGACGTTCGCACGGACGTAATTAAATCGCGGCGGGATTTTATCGCGAACTGCATTTTCAACTCTCGGTGTTAAGCCGAGCGTTGAGAATCCAACGCGCTGGGACGCACTCTCGTTCCAGCGCGTCGAAAAAAACACACTCTTGGATTTTCAACTCTCGGCGCTAAGCAGAGCGTTGAAAATCCAGTGCACGACAAAACATCGCCGCGATTTTATTACGTCCGTGCGAACGTCGGCTTACTATGGCGTTCCTGTGTTGTGACGTCAGATCACAGCAGTGCTGTCTCTGTCTAACATAGACTTTAAAATGCATACAACTTCGCATTTTTTTTAAATATTTGACTTTTGTGAAGTTGTGTAGTATTTATTAATGTTAATGCATTAGTTGTAGTTGCTAATTAGTTTGAGAAAAACAAGTAATAAATCTGACGCAATTACTCCTAAAACAAATTATAATTGTTAACAATACAACAAATGAGAGTAATGTATGAAAAGAAATCTAAGTGAACATAAACATTAACATAAGAGTGGCTACTTTACATGCTAAGTAGGTATTTCCTCTCTTGTATAATGTTCGTTATGTTATTAATTACCTACTAAATAATATACAACTCTTCACAATTATAAAAGTTTCTTTGAAAGGCAAAAACGTTTCCCCGCGGTTTTTAAGGCCGGACATTCACGACAGACGTAAAACCATTAGTAAATCATTTTTCAAGTTTCTATAAGATAAGGTATATTTGAATGTTGTGTGTTGTTGCATTAGAGTTGTTGAATTAGATTGATTGTCGTCAGTTTTATAAAACTGTCGGTTTTATAAAACTCACGGCAATCAATCTAATTTATACTTTATTACAATGTATTAAGAGTTACATTGCAATGACTTACTAATGGTTTTACACATTCAAATTTGATCGTGAATGTGTAATGCTTAAGTCTGACCAAAACTGTGTTCAGGGTCCTTATTATGAAGTATTAATGCCATCATGATTCCATTGCGAAAAAGGGATAGGTGAATAGGTCGTGTATAGCTCAGTCTCTCTCTGACACTGGAAAAATGATAGCATTAATTCTTCAGTAAATCTGTTGTCAAGTCGCATGTTACATAATATGACGGAGGTTACATACCCACTTACTCGGGATTGACGAAAATTTATCGCGCATTGCACGGTGTATCGTTAATCTGACCAAAGTATCCAATTGATCATAAGACTCATGTTACACCATTAACATAGTGGTTAATTATTGATGATGTAACCAGAGTTTTATGATCTGGTTTACCGAAACAGTAAAAAATAATTTTAAATGAGATTCGACAACAGATTAAATTGAAAATGCTTTCAAAAGAAAGGAAATAAAATGTATTTGATTTGACCCAGGTCAAAGCACACAATATAACAGAAAAGAAATAACTTATAAGCAAAGATTTAAATCGTAGTTTCGCCCTCAGCGTACTATGTCGTAAAAAGTGGCCATACTGAGAAGAATCAGCTCGCACAATAATAATGGCATTTCCATGACAATCAAGTCTGCGACTTTGAGTCAGAGGTGTCAAAACGAAAAAAAAAAACCCAACCATCTTATGACGCGACAGGGCCAATCCTCAATTGAAATCTTTGGTCAACAACTGACATGAGGTAATAATTCTCACATCGACAGTCAATAACTTTTCAGGGGTCAAATCCCCGAAAGCCGAGCAGAACATCTCTCAAATCAACAAAAACATAAGTAATACAGACCTGCCAGCATAAGAACAGTCTTGATGGTGAACTGACGCGAACAGAAGTTGAAGAGGTCCTCCAGTGACGGACCAAGAAGGTCCATCACCAGGATATTGTGGTCCTTTTCGTAGCCGTACCATCTGGAACAATGGAAAGCTGCTATGAGATGATGTTGGTGAAGGAGGTGCTAGTACACACGAGTAGTTTTTCAAACGTTGAAAGGCGAAAATGTCCTAGCGAGACTCGGTAGGCGATTGTCAGCGCTTGACGGTCGAAAATCTCTCCTCGTGTAAAAGTGCCTTTTTTTTTTGAGTGGGAAATTATCAAATACTAAAACCCACCCGTGTTCCTTCGGTTGCCCTGTTGCCGGGGGCCACAATTTCCCTATCGGTTTTCTTCGTACCCCCGGCAGGCATTGGCCCTAGCGGACCCCGTCAATTCTGCTGACATCTCTTTGCGGCGCGCGTGGAACACAACGCGCCGTCGACCCGGGCTTGGTCCTTATCGGACGGCGAGCTACCCATTGCTCACCGTCCGCAAGCCCGCGCCTACTGTGGCCGGAAATCGGCTCGCGATTCCCGCCTGAATTCATTATTTCGAAAAGTGCCTGAATTCATTATTTCGATTTTATTTTCTGTAAGGAAATTAATTCTCAGTACTTATCAACCCCGAATTTGAAGCCGTTTCCCCTAAAATGGCAAAAGCTCGCTCCTATTACATAACTGACGAAACTTGTGGTTATCCTCTGCCAAAAAGCTTGATTTTAGGGTGCCGACTGCTGATTATATAAAGAAGTTTTAGATCATCAGAAAAAATCACGATATTAACCTAGATTAGCTATGTTTTGCTATCAACCCATGAACCCAGTCTTCGATCAAAATGAACAGCGCCACGCAGTAAGTTTAAAATCTAGGAAAATACCTCAGTCAAATATTAGCATGTTTGTTTTCGCTAGAGAAGTTAATGTAAATGAGGGTACGAACATAGGTCGGTGCAAGGTTATCGTACGTACCTACTCAAAATTGTTACGAATAAATAAAAAATGCTTTTATGGAACACGAAATGTTTTTGTTCTGTGCGAGAAACCAGCATTACTGACTAATCTGATATGCCTCCAACCTTGTGTTTGATTCACTGAAAGTAAACCACCTAAACTACTGAAAATAAACATGAATCTAGAGTCCCGTAGAGGGCGCAGAGATGTTACCAAGAAAGAAGTTTTCGAAACTCATCTCACGTGGGTTGTTATGCGGACGAATTTGCAAACAACAGCCACGTTTTTATAAAAATTACGACAAAAAATACGGAAAGTTTCAATTAAACAATATTACTTTATAGGATCATTTTCAGGGCTTCTTTTGTAAGTTTTCGAATTGCGTAAAAGAAAAAGCCTAAAACGTGAGAGAAGGGTTTTGTCCGTCAACGTGCCGAATTGCGCAAAAGGAAGCAAGGTGTTTTTACCTAAAACATAAGGACGTTACAAAATGAAAGGGGCCCAACCTAGCAACAGTGCGAAATGAAACCAAATATGGTTACCAAACTACAAGTCATAACAATTTAGAAAGCGTAGGCTGCAGTCTAGAAATTTATACAAATGCATAAGCAGAAATGATCTTGAAACTCGAACGCTAGTCTGCGGTTAAGACGGTGGCATTAGTGAAGATAAGAACGTTTTATTACATACTGGAATCAGAACAGTGGTCGATTACTTTTGATGAACCAGTCCCTTTAATACTTTTGGGAGTAATATCGACCGACAACGGCCAATCGCATGCACGACACTAATCCTACCTTTCAAACTGTCGTCGGGGGATCCCTTTCAGGGATTCCCGTTACAATTTTCAGGGTTTTAATCAACGTTTCACGCGACTGGGTCCTCCATAGTGATTCTAACAAAAACGTGCAGATTTCATGTGCACAATTTCATGGTAGGTGTGACGGGGTGCGGCGATGCGTAACGAACGTTTAGGCGGATGTAGAACTTTTCTCCGCAAACAATGTAATGCTAGCCTAGGCTGCGTTCCATTGTAGGCAGACGGTGAATAACAACGCGCTGTTTCCCCCTATTCCGTTGTTTATTTTAAGAAGCAATGTGTTGAAGGATAATATTATTACGAATTACGCTAGCTGATACGTAAACAAAGCATTGTACCTATTTGATTCAAAAGAACTGCGCTCTATGAGCAGATATTATGAAATCAATTACGTTTTAAAGACAGGGTTTTCTTGTCATCGGATCGAAACCAAAATCACTTATAAGGAGATTTACCTAGTACTAAGACAGCCACTACTATCAGATCCACGAGACCACGAGTAAAAATTTAGTATATAGTGTGGCAAGGTTCAAAGATCGTTACAGATCATCATATCACGTGAATGTCACTGTGAACCCAAGGAAGTCAAAATATTGAGATAATTATTATTTCATTTTGCTGCAAGATATTTTGTTTGTTTACTTTGTGAACTTAAAATTTCACTAACGAATCTTTTTTACTGCGAAATATGACATTTTAATATTCAACACACGAGTAGTCTTTTTTTTTTCACTTTATTTGATCAAATTCGATGTAGAACATAAAGCATATTAATGCATGAAGTGTTTTTAATGATAAGGAAGTACCGAAATTTAATACAGGAAGCGGAAAACCTTATGGTAATCGTACGCAATGAAATCAAGTACAGATTTTATTATTTAAATCGAACCGGACGGACATCCAAGCTCTTGAGTACGAGACAAAAACTGTAAATTCATCCCATCTTTAGAAAAAATCTAGTAAAACAATCCCTGATAAGTTGTTCAAACAATTCCTTTCTGATAATGGCATTATGCAGACGCATAGAACCAAAATGTAGCAGTAGATTTGGCAGTCGCGTGTAGGCCGACCAAACCTGTTGTAACTCAAATCGCTGCAACTGAAGGTTATAATATAATCATGTACAAACTAAATAAGATAATAAGCACTTACACTGTACTCTTAACAATGATGTGACATTCGCTGAGTGAGTTGAGAACATGTATTCATTTGATTCAGACCTTGAGTTATTATATGAAGATACTGTTATAGCAAGATTGGCCTTCAAAACGTCTGGATTAATAGTCTCGTCGCAAATCTTGTAGCAAAAAATCATGTCAAGTATGTTTGTACGATAGTAAGTATAATGCTTTAAATGAGTTTGTATTTTTTGTGCTGCGCTCTCGGTGCGAAATCCTGAGCTGACCTGACGTTTTACGTTGTTGATCATCACGAAAAAACGAACATACCTTTTTTTTTTTTTTTTTTTTTTTTTTGGGTGGGAAATTATCAAATAACTTCTCCCGCTCTGGGTGGAGCGGGAGGGCGTGTCAGACTCTTACTGACTAAAACCCACCCGTGTTCCTTCGGTTGCCCTGTTGCCGGGGGCCACGATTTCCCTATCGGTTTTCTTCGAACCCCCGGCGGGCATTGGCCCTAACGGACCCCGTCAATTCTGCTGACATCTCTTTGAGGCGCGCGTGGAACACAACGCGCCGTCGACCCGGGCTTGGTCCTTATCGGACGGCGAGCTACCCATTGCTCACCGTCCGCAAGCCCGCGCCTACGGTGGCCGGAAATCGGCTCGCGATTCCCGCCCCGGGCGTCTCCTCCTGCGGCGGTTAGGGGCGTGAGGGCGCGAAATTTGCCTCTCCCTCACGCGTTCCGCCTCCTCCTTCGCGAGCATTACTGCTTCGCAGAAGGAGGTGACGGCCTGCCATTTCCTCTCGCTCCGTACCATGGCCTGAACCAGGGCCGGACGCGAGAGATCACCGCCGCCGATCGCCTCCACGAGGACACGGCGTTGCTCCGCCCAAGCCGGGCAGACCTCCACCGTATGCTCCACCGTGTCCTCAGGCCGATCCACACAATGGTGACACCCGGGTGTTTCCTCCCGCCTTATCCTGAACAGGTACCTCCCGAAGCACCCGTGTCCGGTGAGGACCTGCGTCAGGCGGAAGGTGAGGACGCCGTGACGTCTCTCTAGCCACTCCTCAAAGAGGGGTCTTATCGCCGCAATTGTGGCGTGCCCAGCGCGGGGTTGCGACAATCGCACCCTCCATGACGCCATGAGATCCCGCCGGAGCTCTGTCCGCTGTGCCGCGATTTCGTGCGGCATCGGAGTTAAGCCCCGGCGTTTCGCCTCCTCGCGCCACTCCCAGATGTGCGCGAGGACCTTTGCCTCCAGATCCCATGGCGGTAATCCGGCAAGGAGGCTCGCCGCCTCGCAGGAGACCGTGCGGTATCCTCGGGCCAGCCGGATGGCCATGACCCTCTGGGACGCGTTCAACCGGCGGGCTGGCCGCAGCCTCAATGAACGCGCCCACACCGGTGCCCCGTAAAGGGCCATGGACCGCACGATCCCCGCATAGAGCCTCCGGCAGGAGGCGTTTGGACCTCCCAGATTGGGCAGGAGCCGCTTCAAGGCAGCCCCGGCCCGGTCCAGTCTGGGAGCCAAACGTCGGAAGTGTTCTACGAAATTCCACCGGCTGTCGAGGACGAGTCCCAGATACTTCATCGTCGACTCGACACCGATGTGAACCCCTCCCGCCATTACCTGGGAACCCGACGGTGGCGCATTCCGAGGACCATGAAAACCCATGGCCTCAGACTTGTGCAGGGCCACCTCGAGTCCCAGCTGCCGGATCCTGTCAACGATTGTCGCAACCCCGCGTGTCGCTAAATCGGCCGCCGCCTGGTACGACCTCCCCTGCGCCAGGACTAGCGTGTCGTCAGCGTAACAAACGACGCTGACGCCGCTAGGGAGGTCGGCGCGCAGCACCCAGTCGTATCCGATGTCCCACAGATGAAACGAACATACCTGGGCCACAAAAACAAACTATATTTCATGTCCCACTGCTGAGCCACGGAAAGGAAAAGATTAAAACATAAACAATGAAGAGACGTGAATACAGTTAGCGTTAATTAATTTATGCACATATTTTTGCGGTATCATTATAAATAACACAAATATATGCATTGGAGTCACTGTCACTTCCAAATACAGATTCAACCTTAAGTTTTTCGCCGCGAATCATTAAGAATGTTTTGAACAAATCGTATATTTAGAAGTTTCTCAATTGCGAAACATAACGTCGAAGTTTTGTAGGCCGAAGAACGTCGAACATCGAACAACGCCCGCGCAACAGAAATGACGTATTTTATCGACCAAAACAGCGACCTTAAGGTCTGGTTTATACACTTGTCCACACAGACGTAATTATCACAGCGGTCGTAAGACGATAGCCTTTATTGCCTTGAGCAGACAATATTCGTGACGTACGATCTCGCCATTAACAGAAATCTGGCAGCTGCCGATATTCGAAGTGCTCCAATTGATTACCGTAAGACGCGGAGCAGACGATGGACAATTTGTCCGCGACGATAGAACGTACAGGAATCTATGCAATGGAGGACAAATACACTATCGGGATTTATGTACGTTCTATCGTCGCCGACAAATTTTCCATCGCCTGCTCAACGCCTTATAAATCTAAAGACTGCATAATGTATGGGTGTTTAGGCGTAGTTATTGGGCCGTGGAGATTGAGAAGTCGGATTCCGTAACGCGTTAACTGGTGGCCTCAACATAATACTAGTAGGCGTTGGTCAGGCCATGTTTGTTTACAGTTTGGGTAGAACGATATCCTAAACAAAGTTTCAAGAGTTTGAAGATTGCCATAAATTGTGGCGTGGTAACTAAGCGACGGACAAAACAACTCGTGATAGTAGACAGATTTGAAATAACTTGTTTTTGGCTACGAACTGAACCATACTGTAGAGATCGACTCGAATTGACTCATAAACTCGCAAAAGGCCTTCAGACTGTTGCTATGCAGCTTTTTTTGTGTCCAACGAAATCACGGCTAACATCAATGAGCTATGAATCATAAAACAGAACTGTAATTACATCTTCGACGGGTTAACAAGCGCCAGATATTCTTTTTAAAACTTCTAAAATAGGCTATGAGGGCCTTCAAAATACAGCCTCGCTGTAACTAAAACAAAAAACCAAGACTTTCAAAAATCAAAATGGTTGCCAAGCCACATAAATCGTATTTGCGTTCACAGAGTTCGCACGTCACACAAAATTGCAAGTTAGGTAACGCACTTTCTATGGTTTCAGTTATAAACTAAAACTACTGTTATAGCTGTTGTTTCATATCGAAATCTGATAAACCTTGTAACGATTTAACATTGGATTCAGGTCAGGCAGTTTGATTCGATGAAGGTCCTATCGATTCAAGGACTTGTTACCTGTAGTCGAGAACATTTAATAAGTGAAATGATTAACACTAATTGGAAAGATGGAGCTGTGCCAGTATTGGTGATAACAGGTGGCGACAAAGTATGATGATAGACGACTTGTTGATGCTTGCTAAAGGTGTCAAGAGTACAAAAATAGGTTGTTTGTTTATTTTGGTCAGGCATAGTATAATTTTATGGCCGCCTGATCAAACCTTAGCTTCCAGCTACATTCATTTTGGCCCATGCCTCAATACGGGCGGTTTTTTAGGTCAATCGGACGCTTCAGTCCAGTTTTGGCATTCACTTTCGTAATACGAAAACGTACTAACACACAGACTAGTACACGTGGACTGCTTCAAGCCACCACAAACAATACAACGGATGGACCGATTTCATGAGACCCGCTGTAAAAATACATGCGTTTACAGTAAAAACCGTTCATTCGGGCTTGGTAACTAAAACTCAATTTGACGCACGGAAATACAGTTGTGACAATCGTGTTTCGTGCTGCGGTTCGCCGCGTCCGGGTGACGTTTCAACTACACAACACACGGGCGTTAGTTATTTACCTATGTATCTATAAAGACTTATTTACTAACAGCGCTCGATAGATACGCTGTATTCCTGAATATTTGGCTGGTACTTTAAAACGGTAATGTGGTCACTGAATTACTGGTTTTTTAAGTTCTAAATAAATGACTTATATTGTTAACGCCTGTATTCCCTGCAGGGATAGGCAGAGGCACACCTCTGCAAATTTGGTACTACTGAGGTTTCGTTAGTTAAGTTTAAGTCCCATGTAATAGGGGGCGAGCGTCCTAATGATACTGATGATTCTTGAATAAGGATAACTAGCGCAGATTAGTTCTACTATAGATACTTACCTTATGTGTGGTATGCCGATGCCCCCTTGGAGCATCTTATACACTCGGCTCTCATAGAGAAGTTGGGGGTGCCGCGCCTTTATAGATTCAACCTTTACTGCTACCTCCTGTAACAATAGAGAATTACATTGGTAAAAGTATTCTTGGAAGTTTGAGCTTCAAGAGCTTAAGAACACATTGAACACGGCATTGTTTATACGCACGTTCCCATCGACCGCGTGTTTTATGCCTTGAAAGTAGCGTTTGCAGTGCGTATACGCAAGGCGACGCACGGCGCGTAAAAATTCGCCGTGTTAGTGAGTCCTTAGACTCAAGAGTCGTGAATTTGGACCATTGAAGCAGGGCCGCGCCGCCCGTATGTGCGAAGTGTGCGGCGCACACAGGCGCCAGGGCACTAGGGGCGCCGGAAATTGCCCATGCCCTTAATTAAATATCAGCGTCAATTATTGTTTTTTTTTACACTAGCTCTTCCGAGAAAAAAAGACATTGTAAATATCTTGATTATAGAATGTAATTAACTTAATTCGCGTTTTCCTTTTCTCAGTAATTGCCAAGCGGTAGCGAACAGTTTTTTTTTTAAATTTATTTACGAAAATAATAAAAACTAGAGAAAAAATATAAACAAAAAAAAAAATTACGCTGCGAAACAGGACGACAAAAAGAGGCGCTTTATAGGTTTCGCACACAGGCGCTGCAGAGGGTCGGCGCGGCCCTGCATTGAAGAAACGTTTTATGTCAAAGAAATTAACCTGAGCTAATTAAAAAGTTATTTTGACTAGTTCTTATGCATTTTGTAGTTCGTAGGCCATTCTGTGGTGGCGATTTTCGCCTCCTAAAAGAGCAATATAGGGCAATGAAAAACGTAAATAGATCAGAAATCTGTACCATATTTACAAATAAGTAATATTGAACTTGTTTGAAGTGGACTGCAATGGTGCTAGTAAATGATCAGACCAATTACGAACAAAGTAGGCCGCGGCGAACTGTATGATGTAATGAAGTATTATCAAACTCAATACAGTTACATGTTAAAGTAGCTAGCTTACTACAATTTTCACATCAGACTGGAACCATACTATCCATACATTTTTAATATTCTTTTAACTTTCGTGGAACATTAAGGCCACCCCGTCGTGAGTGACTTTCATCATAATACTGGTTACTTTGTTTTAACTTTTGCGAGGCACTTTTATTATCATTTTCATCTTGCGACCTTACTGCGTGAGAATCTAGTGACAAAAAACTCCCTTCGAGCTTGAAACTAGCCGGGCAAGCCCGAAATTACAGTTAAACATTGACAGCTAAACATGATTTCTACATTATGCAAGTAAAAGCAACTGAAGATGCATCTGGACCACCTATTGAGTATAAAGTCTACAGACGATGAACTAAGTAGGAATGCAACCCCTTAGTTCCCATGGGGTTTGTTAAAGAACCAACAAAGGGTTATTATCAGAGGACATCCCTATGAAAGCTAATAATATCTTACGATCGAATCGCTAGGGCAGGATAACAGCTGTTTAGAATTAAGATTGATGTTGCTAAAGGGATTTTGAAGTTTGATGAATTAGAAACAAAATACGTATTGAATATTTTGTAAATTCTTCACATTATGTCATTATTATTTGATGTGTAATGGACTCATGAACAATTGCAGTGAAACGCACACTGGCGATGTGTTAACGAGGCTAGGCCTTATAAATGATAAATGGTTTTATTTCTGTACGTAAGTTTTTAAAACACTTTTATTACACGTCAATCATATTTCAAAAACTAGATGAGATCGGAGTTTCCTATCTGACGAATCTGGGGGATGTAGACTTAAGTATTGCAACAAAAGTTATCGGTCAAAGTTTTGTTGACATGCTGGGTTAGATTACACGATATGTCCATATAGCGCCAATGTTTCGTGCAAATGCAACATGTCAGAGCATTACACACATTGCATAATGGACATCTGGGCTAACTCATATTGTTACTACTTAGACAATGGAGATAAAACCAGTGAGGGTTTAGTCAAAATACTTCAAGGCTCCCGCAGACAAACACGACGCGATTCTGGTGGAACAATTTCTAAGAAAACTTCACGGAAATTGTTCTACCGGTGTCGCGTCGCGCATGTCTGTGGAAGCCTTCGTGCAATTTTTATATTCGTGGGAAAGCAAAGAGCGGTTTCACAGAAGGAAGAGGGCACTTCATGATTATATCCCTGGATCGTATTTCGATCACGGCTGCAGTGCATGCAGCAGGCTTGTAAGTAATAAAACCGTATGTGTAACGTGAGAAGTCAATCCGAGATGGGGACTTTGTTGCCCCACTTCTTCCAATCTAAAGCACTAGGAAGTGGTGAAGGGTGGGCGTTTTGAGGAAGTGGTGAAGGGTGGGCGTTTTGGGGAAGTGGTAGAGGGTGGGCGTTTTGGGGTGTTGTCTTATGTAATTTTGATCTTTAAAAAGTGCTGATTCTCTGGCTCAAACTTCTCATTGAATAAATTACTTTTGATTTTGATTTCAAATGCAAGCAAAGTGCAGTCGCGTCCATCTGCACACACACCATGGATAATGGATATGCACGTTTCTGTATCCATTTAGGTAAGAAAAATACTACTGTTATTAAACTAAAACTTTGGCCCAAATTTAATAGCCAAAATAATAATCGAAGAGTCAAGTTAATTACTGCAGTGACCTGGGTATGTTTTCGTGCAGTCTGATACTTTTAAAAACAGACATACTGAGAAGATATTGTTAAAAATACGCAATTATGTCGACTCATCATCAGCTGATAAACATCCTGCTTCTGGATTTTCGTGTCCGTCTGTATGACTGCTAAGTTTCTCTAAACTACATGATAGATTTTAATGTAGCTTTCACTAAGTTTATGTGCATAATACATTAATCTATAACAGATATAGAACAGAAATCCTGATGTTTTGTGACATGTCGCCACATCAGTGCATTGCACCTGTGCAAAACAGGGGCGGGTGCCCCTGGTTCTATAATTAAATGTAGTGATAGTAATCACGAGGATGAGGAAAAAACCGATTTGTATTTTGTACTAAAAATAATATTTATGCTATTATTGTTCTACAGGAAGATAAATACAGTCCTATGGTTGCCTTTTATACCCACAGTCAGATAACTAGTTGGTTGGCTTTTTAGAGGTATGAGGAACAGGGTGTAAAGTTCACACATCCTCTATAGAAAAGGGAGGATCCTCCGACCAGATGGGTGTCGTCTGGCGGGTAACTGCCATTTTGTGTGACGTCAGGTCTTTGATGCGTAGTTCGTATGATGCCGCCACAACTACACCTTGGTAAGACACCTTCATGAAAAGATGTGAAGCTGACTGTTTGTTGACAACTTTGTTTGTTGACTGGGTAAATATCAACAAAACAATTTTTGGCAGTTATTTTGTAATCTATATATATAAAAATCAATTGCTGTTCGTTAGTCTCACTAAAACTCGAGAACGACTGGGCCGATTTAGCTGATTTTGGTTTTGAAATGTTTGTCGTAGTCCAGGGAAGGTTTAAACGGTGAGAAAATATGGAAAAACTAACGAAAAAAAAAAAATATGAAGAAAATTCACGTTCTCATACGTTTTGTGTGGATCGGCTTTTTTGATATCTCGGTAGGTAGGTAGGGTAGGTAGGTAGGGTAGGTAGGTAGGGTAGGTAGGTAGGGTAGGTAGGTAGGGTAGGTAGGTAGGGTAGGTAGGTAGGGTAGGTAGGTAGGGTAGGTAGGTAGGGTAGGTAGGTAGGGTAGGTAGGTAGGGTAGGTAGGTAGGGTAGGTAGGTAGGGTAGGTAGGTAGGGTAGGTAGGTAGGGTAGGTAGGTAGGGTAGGTAGGTAGGGTAGGTAGGTAGGGTAGGTAGGTAGGGTAGGTAGGTAGGGTAGGTAGGTAGGGTAGGTAGGTAGGGTAGGTAGGTAGGGTAGGTAGGTAGGGTAGGTAGGTAGGGTAGGTAGGTAGGGTAGGTAGGTAGGGTAGGTAGGTAGGGTAGGTAGGTAGGGTAGGTAGGTAGGGTAGGTAGGTAGGGTAGGTAGGTAGGGTAGGTAGGTAGGGTAGGTAGGTAGGGTAGGTAGGTAGGGTAGGTAGGTAGGGTAGGTAGGTAGGGTAGGTAGGTAGGGTAGGTAGGTAGGGTAGGTAGGTAGGGTAGGTAGGTAGGGTAGGTAGGTAGGGTAGGTAGGTAGGGTAGGTAGGTAGGGTAGGTAGGTAGGGTAGGTAGGTAGGGTAGGTAGGTAGGGTAGGTAGGTAGGGTAGGTAGGTAGGGTAGGTAGGTAGGGTAGGTAGGTAGGGTAGGTAGGTAGGGTAGGTAGGTAGGGTAGGTAGGTAGGGTAGGTAGGGTAGAAATTTTAAAATCCTAACAATGAATGTGTTCATTGACTGTTAGGCGGAACGAAGTTTGCTGGGTCAGCTAGTTCAGTATAATTTAAATTATTTAAAAATGTAAGGCAATGAACAAAGGGTTAATTTATATCTAAGTCAAGAGGTTATGGTTAGATCCTAACTATTATAAAACTTCTTTAAAGGAAGTACAATTAAAACCTCAGCCATAAGCATTTTTTGTTTAAAAATTAATGTTAATGAAAATTAGGTCAAGATTTTTATCAAAACAATATGATACTGACAACATGACTGGACAAATGAAATGATAAAACCCTATCTTTTTTGTGTAATCCATGCATGCAAGACAAATGCATTTCCTAAATGAAAACATACAATTTCTTAGAATGTTTGCATTATGTTATTTATTCAATGTTCTACAACAAGCCTTGTTTTGCTTTGTTGGTGATCTGTGTAAATAGTCACAATAATAATATGCATCGTACATATAATCAAAGGTCATTATAAATATGTATAATTTAACTCAAGTTTCATATCATAATATAAACATTGATAACAGGAATGAATACCTATTAGTTTTATGAGAAAGATAATTATTGTATCTTTGGAGACCATGAATCATTCTGAAACTGTACCAAATTGAGTTTTTATTATCAAACCATATGACATGGAATTCCTGTTTTAAACAATTGAGTATTTTCAAGTTGAAAATTTTACATAAAAGAGATTTTAAATTTACAAATTAGACTTGTAAACTGCAAGACTAACAAATAGATCCATAAAACAGGAACATAAACTTGAAATCGGTTGATTTGGAGTACCTTTTGTCTAGACAATGACAAAGAAGTGGTTCAAACTAAAAGTAAGTAACATAAGCCTGAATTTATGACCTCTACTAAGTCAGATTGTGATTTTTATTGTTTGTCAAATATGGGTGATATTGGTGTAGTATTTTCCAAACAATACAGAGAAAGTACTGACCACAGAAATAACAACCTTTCTATCTAGATAGAAAATAGATTTGTTTTAGTTCTATTACTTGTTACTTTTTGTTTTATTAACACTTTGGAGTGTGTGTTATATGTCATTGTTTTAATGAGGACTATCCTTGAGGTCAGAGTGTAAACTTAACGTAAACTTTGTGCAAGGATTTGTGGAACTTGATACTTGGCTTAATAGTGAAAAGATAATTTAAAGTTTATAAATAGTATTTGATTGAGTGATTTAAACAAATTTTTGTTACTCAATATGAAAACAAAGAGCCAAATGGATGCATATAAAAACACATATAGATAGGTTTTTCTTGTACATAAACTATCTAACATTTGAATACACACAAATAATTAAGGATATTGGTTTTTCATATATGGAAACTTGTTTGGGAAAATGCCTACCTACCAATGAGTCATACAGAGCCCTAAATATCAAGATATGGCAATGACATGGCAATCTATTACATTTTTAGACTTGTAACTATATAAATATTTAACATGGAAATTGTACAATTTTGATTATTGAGCAGTGAAGATAGAGTTTTGTTTTTAGCAGAGAAACATAAATAATAAAAATGTGAACGATTTTGTAACATTAAAGCTGTAAAATGGTACTAAACAATAATCTATTGTTAGCCAACAGC
This sequence comes from Agrochola litura, assembly GCA_949152395.1. Classification (NCBI taxonomy): domain Eukaryota; kingdom Metazoa; phylum Arthropoda; class Insecta; order Lepidoptera; family Noctuidae; genus Agrochola; species Agrochola litura. The sequence continues at coordinate 16,983,572 of OX424513.1, read as the reverse complement.
TGGTTCCTAAATGGCAAATTACAAGTCTGTAGACATGATATGAAACTCATCAGTCATATTTCACAACCACCACTCAAAAGCCATTGTTACAACGGAATATTGCGAAACATAACAGTTCTGTGACTGCAAAAATAACGAATTAGCATACGGATAAAATATCACAAGATCCTTGCAATAGTGACCTCTCATCACACATTTTGAACAAGGCGTATTTTTCAAACTGCCCTAATTACGTAAATCGTGAAACACTTGGGAAATATCTGCTAAAATTCAAAACTCTAGTCTGTGCTGATTACAATCAAAAATACGCCCAGACCGCCATTTTCAAGAACAAAAACCCCGAAATACACGGCCGTCTTGACACAAGAAATCGTTCCTTAGAAATTGTCCAATGAAAAATCAATCTCAGAATGTTATTTACCTCTCCATCGTTGACATTTATTCCTAAAAAGATATCTCCGAAGCTGCCACCGCCGATTTTGCGAATAACGTTGTATCTTTCATTTATAATTACATGTTTCCTGGCTAACAACATGCGTTCAAAGGTAGCCATTTTCTTTTTCCTTCATCACTCGTTGTCACTAAAATTATTGGTGGCCCATCGCACCGAGTGAAATTTTAACACAACACTTAGTTAATTTATCGTTTATAATACTTCAAAAACACTATAAACCGTAGAAACACTTCGAAAAACCACTGAAAATCATTTTATTACGAAGTCTAAAAAGGTGTCGTCAGCCTATTTCATGTGACGTCACAATGGCAGTGTTGCCAGCGTTTCGAATGATTCAAATCTACCATGATCGAATGCGCTGATGTTGCCAACACGTTTCAATTAATATTACTTGGTAGTTTTTTATTATTATTTTGCACAGGCATTTCGATTACTTATTTCAGAGTAGTATAGTTCTTTTTCATAAATTTTGTTTTGTATTTTCTTAGATTACTTTTCTTAATCTGGATACGGATGAGCTAGGCTCACCAGCAATGGTGTGGTGGACAGGCACCAAAACTCTAGTGACTAAATACATATAGTAACTGGAGGACATGGAGGGAGGCCATTGCCGATCATTGAAATTGAGGACTCAAAATAACAGTATACTACTATATTTGAGGTAAAAAAATGTTTACGAAAATATGTGGTTGGGAAAATTACACATTTGTTAAAGATAATATACCTATTTTAATTTCACATAAACAAGCAGAAATTTATCAAAACTGCTCTAAAACTTATCTACAAAAATCACACATTGCAGTGTTTTTGGCATGAAAAGAGATAAGGAATGCTATCAGTAATATCCAGTGATAATGCTACTTTAGATTGGCAGGTAGCTGATTATAATGTGATATTTTTAATTTGTTGTACTATCAAAAAAATACATTTTTACTAAGAATTTTAAGACATGTGAGCATAGTTTTGGTAATCTACGGTAGTTTTGAATTCTGAACTACTAATAATATTTTTCTACTATAATCATGATTTATCTCTAATGAAATTCACGCATAACAACAACAAACATGATAAACTGTAAGGAGCAGAGACTAAAACCTTTTTGTGATTGGATGTCCAAGTTGGACCAGCTCAGACTGTGAAACACTGGGGAATCAGAATACAGAAATGTCACTCTTCAGCCTATTATTGTCCTAAGAGCCAACTGAACATTATTATACTCAATTAATTGCAATGGGTTTTTCTTCAAAAGGCCTTTCCAGAGATGGCACTGCATTGTTAGACTCACATAATAATAAAATCTTAATAATAAAATGTTTGGACTTTAAAAAAGACCATGACCTCTGAGTTTGTTTCTGCATTTCTTCTCAGGCATCAGTCAGCTAGGAAATGCTGGGTCTGTCTATTTTTTAAATATTAACCAAAAAATTGTTGTATAAAAGTGTATTAAAATATAACATCACTCCTGCAACCCCTAAAGGTTTAGGCAGAGGTGTACTTAAAGTAAGGTATACCCACATATCTTAAAAGATCTACATGCAGAAATAAATATCATTTCAATCACTATTATTTTATTGGAATTGTTGTGCCATGAGGGTGGGTAGCTGTTGAGGGTTTGGTAAAAATGAATCTTGACTAATGAATGAGACTTTCCAGCCAGAATATTTAACAATACTTGAAATAGGTGTACCTTTTACCTTGAGCAAAACGAATAAGCTCCCATACTTGTTGATTTGAATATGCAAAAAAATATCGAATTTACCTGATGTGAGGCCAGCTGATCATAATCAATCAACTCCATCTATCATACTATTATAATAATTATTCAATGATATTTTGGCTGTTTATTTTTATCAATAAGATATTTGTTTTTGTGAACTGGGAATTTACAGGAATAGGCAATGCCAGGGCTGTTCTATGTTATAGATTCAAGATTATTTATTTGTGGAAACATGAGTACACATACAGAGCATGCAAGTTATTAAATTACATTATAGTTTAAGATCAGTCATGTTTGGCCTTAGTGGCGTACAAATATTTAAATGTCAGTAATAAAAGTTATTGCATAAAGTATTAGATTATATAAAAACAAAAATAGTAAATGTCAATTTTGAAAACAAATTAATTAAATATATGGTCATAGTTACGTAATAATTATTAAATGTCAATTAAAATTATCATCATAGTAATAATATGTTGCTTTATGTAGATTATGTCGTAGTGTATAGGGTTTGGTTTCCACACTTAGTCCTTCAGGTGGACCATTTTGTGTGGACCATGGCAGGGCTGTTTGGATGCCAATAGATTTGACATCCCTGCGTATATATACATTTTAACTATAGTATTATGGCAAAATTCTAAATTAAACACAAATTTCAAACATGTGGGTTTCTATTTAAATTTTACAGCATTTGTTTAATATACAATTTTCCCGTTTATTAGTTAATTGTAAAAATGTTTTAGTTTGAATTGTTGAAATGAGTCATTTTAACAAGAAATATCCTGTGTTATGGGTTTCCCAGTATACCTATGGCAATAACATCAATTTACTTTAAAGTTGTTTATGTAAGTCTTGTAAATTGTTTCCTGTACCAATTTGATATGTCTAGTACGTACATTGATTGATATCAAATCAACATTTGTTATATTTTAAAATGTTATTGAGACAATGGCTCTCTGTTATGAAATAGGTACTAGCCACGAAATTCATTAGAATGATAAATATGACTAACAATGTTTACATCATTAAGGATTTTTGTTTACACATTTGTAGGGTTTATTTTACATTTGGTTGAGCAATAATATCTTGAAATCATTCATCATGGAGTGACTTCTTAAAAATCTGTTACCATGGTCCACAATCATCATGATATGTGTTCAGGCAAAGGGACAAAATAGCTGCTAACTTTGCAGTTACACAAAGAACTGTTTATTTTCAATATCCATAGCAATAGACATGTGGAGAAGATAATAATAAAGGTAGAAATGAGTAAAAATATTTGTTAAGTCTAAAATATTTTGAACTTCCTATCTATGCTAGCCAGTGACCCATTAATCTAGTTTAACCAAGGTCAAAGCTAGAGTTATTTCTGTGCAGCTATAAAATCAAATTCTATGCGAGTTTTTCTGTTTTTGTATGAAGTCTTGAGCATAAAGGTTCCATAGAATAAGTTCTATGATGTAATGGTTATGCAGACCCCATGATCCACTGACCCAGTAACAATATTACAATTAGCATACAAACATTAAGATTTTACTGCAGAAAAGTGTTAAAAATACACCAAATTGCTCAGATTGAGCTCGAGGAGGTCATCTTTGAACAATAAAAGAGCATAATGAGGTGAAAGCTAACACAGACGCGATTTATGGTAGAAAATGTAAAACATAGCACGTCAATACGTATTTTGGGAATACATCAAGAAATATTAATTTGATTTGACTGTAGATTAGTCATGCAATCTACGACGACCCTGGAAATATCACAACGTCCAATCTTCATTTCCCTACATAGTACGTCATAGAAAATAATCAACATGCACCCCTCTCCCCGCCATAACGTGCCATCGGTGACGCGTGGGCCTTCACAATGTTACGAAAGCAATTAATTAAGCAGAACATATCAAATACATGGTATAAATCACGTTACCTCGCCACTCGCGATGTTGATCGCTAAATAAATATCACCAAACGATCCTCCGCCGATTTTTTTCAACACCTTATATTTTCCAGTAATCAATAATTCCTTCCGTGAACTCATAAAAGTCGACATGGTTGCAGATTATTTATAATCGTCCCGGTATTTGTAAAATATAACTCGAAAGCACTAATTACGCACTTTTAGAATAAAAACAATAATAAATTCACGGCTACATTTTACGAAACTGTGACTGAATGGAGGACGTAATGCGTTCGAAAAGTAGGCCACGCGTATATCTCAGTACTTTCTTCCGATTAGAATTTTAAAAAATATTTGTGTCTCAAAGGTAATTAAATAACACAACAAATATTTTTAAAATTATTGTGTAACTTTTGAAGTGCAAATATGCGTTTGATACTGATGTATGGTGTTTTCTATTTTTAAATTATCATAAAAATCAATAAAATATCGAGCAAAGAGGTAACATCATCTAGTTTCTAAACGTAGCCATTTACGTTTAATGTTGCCAGTTTACAACGATTTAGCTTTTTTCCGTATGGTAGAATTCTCAAATAGTTGGAATAAAATATAAACTTGACGGCATATGAGAACTAGGCCTAGAACTTATGTGAGATAATGTGGTTTAGTCTTATTTTAATACAGGAAAAGTGTCAAAATCTTTCATAAACCATGCTTACAACCTTTAAAATATACAAGTGAAAAATATGTACGTACATAAATGAATAAGTAAGTAATGCAATTATAATTGAATACTTAAATAAAGTTTTGATACTTCAAATCTTGCTTTTTATTAAAACTGTTAGTCTGGCAGTAGTTCGCATCACAGAACATTTACCCGTCCCTGACGGGTTCCCATGACGCGACGCAATCAAACGCGCGGTTCCGAACCGTTCGTTCGGTTTCCGGTAACCATTCAAATTAGCGCGCGTTTACGCACGCTTTGAAAACAAGGCATAGTCCTTAACATTCATAAGTGTGGCGCGTTAAAATGGACACGGCCTAAACGGCTATAAAGAGTTACAGTTCTTGCTGATGATTACTAGCAAGATGATTGAAAAATACTCACATACTGTTCAATGTTTGGTACTTGTAAATAATTTAAAAATACTCACATACTGTTTAATGATTAGTTATTAGAAGTCATGATTATTCATTTTAAAGTTTTATGGCAGAACTACAACTACTAAGAAATGTCTGTTATCATGTGGAATTACTGTAGATAATGAGTCATTAAATTGGTAATGGTATCTTTTATCTAGAACTTGAACAGAAACCACTTCAAAAGTTTCCATACATTAGTTATTTATAATTTGAATCTTGTAAAAACATTGTAACAAAATGATCAATTGATCAGAAACAAATTCTTGATTAGGTACTATAACTAATATTTTGAAAATAAATAATGAATACCTACTTAAATGAAAAAAATAAAAGTTTTTTAGATTCAATAAAGATATAAACTCTACCTATTATTATTCAATATTTACCTTTATGACATATATTTCACAAAATTCAATTACAAAGGTATTTACATTATTTAAAAACTATTTACCTATTATGTTTGTTTACTTATTTTAAAAACTTCTTCAATAAACTTGTCCAAGAAAATAATCATTTTGAAGTAGTTTGGAGATAGTTTCAAAGTATGATTCAGTTATCATTGTGAACTTAAACATGCATAGGTACTAGGTTCAAAAGTTTTAAAACTAAAACTTTGACTGGTGCTAAACCGCAAAGTTCGCAATAAATACGTCTTCTGGCAACTAATAATCACTGCCACGGTCGACCGTCTTAACAATCAACGACGTCTTCGTGATGTAACTAAGAATAAATTGATAATAGACCCATCTACACGTATGTAGGTTAACATTCAGATGCCCTTTGCAGACCAATACTTTTACTATTTTTTGACCACTTTCGCACTTTGAAAACACCGAAAACTCGCTGTATATACAGCCCGATAGTTTAGTTGTTGATTAAATAGCAAATTAAAGCCACTTACCTCACCATTTGAAATGTTTATGCCTAAATAAATATCACCAAACGAACCGCCACCTATTCTTCTGATTATTCTGTATTTACCGGCAATTAATAACTCTTTCCTAAACGCTAGAGCATGTTCAAACGAATTCATGGTGAGTCTGTGTTCGTCAGTTTAATTTCTATAATAAGTTTTGAACAAAATAACACTAAAATACTTCAAATAAACACTCCAACACGTTAACAGCTGCGATCAGAGTTGCCAATTTATTGCAAGATAAGACCAATGTTCAATGACATAATGACATTAGTTATTTATAGTTTCTGAACGGAGCAAAACATATTCGTTGTTTACATTTTTGGTGATAACTACGATAGATTTTTAGTTATTATCAACATCCAATAAAATAAATACATAGATTTTTCACTGTAGTGTAACCTCATAACTTTGTCAACCCAAAATCACGCACTGTAGGGTGTAGACCTCCTTTCTTTTCTGCCAGTCTCCATGGATTTTCCTTGTCCTTTTTGTTTTTACCCGAATGCGCTGCATCCGAAAAGGAGGGTAATGTTTTTAAACCAAGCTTGTAATTTTATAAGAAAGAATACTTACCTAACCAATCACAACCTATACCCACCTAGCAATGATGACCATTCCACCGAGTTGGCCGTACTGCCCCTGATAGACAAAAAGACGCATCTAACATTTTTTCCAGATTTGAGTAATCGATTAATTGCGGCTACTGTTTTACGTTGCGAAGCGGCCCGCCTGTAGTGTGCGATGGTTCATACAAAATGTATTAAAGTAATCTAGGATTTTTTGCAATGCGTCACGTTGCGGCGCGGCCCACCGGTTGTGTGCGAGCCTCACTGCAGTAGAGTGGAAACACGTCAAATTCGAAATTTGAATCTGTCTGAAACAATTAGTGCGTTGCGGGCCCTTGATGTTATTTGGCGCATTTTTGCAATGCGGCGCGCTGCGGCTATTGTGCGTAGATTGTGTCGTGCTTAGCTTTAAAGGTACCTCTAGGTAGGTTTTTTTACGATCTGGAATTATGCAGTTATTTTGCGGATTTGAAGTAGCACGCTTAGCATGACCACAATAGAAACGGGTTTTGTCGACGGAAGAATAGATATAATGATAGATAAACAATCACAATATGTCATTTTGTCTATTCGTCCGTCGACAAAACCCGTTTCTATGGTGGTCATGCAACGCGTGCTGGTCAGACAGCTACAAAGGCGCGGGATGGAACATGATCAAACACATGAATTCTTCTAATAAACATGTTCTTTATTCAGTAATAACGTACAATATTACAGTGTCGTGTTGTATAAACTAACAAACTTGCACAATAAATACGTAACACTTAAAATGATAAAAAATTCTAAAATGGTTCTTGTCTATAAATTCGACTAAAATCGACGTAAAATAAAAATGTTTTTTATACCTAGTAAAATGAGTAAAAAGATTTCTTACTATATCTATATGTTAATTATTTGTTTGCATGCTATTATGACTTTCTTTTCTACCAAAACTATTATATCAGTTTGGCATTCATCTAAATTTTCTAGCAACATGAGTGAAAACCCTAATTAACAGTCTACATCAGCAATAATCCTTTGTGCCTAAAATCTGAGGCTAAAACTACAGATTTCAGTTCCAAATTACAGTAATATCTCAAAATAGTACAGAAGGCGCACTCCGCATTTTGGGTATGAAGCTACAAGTACGCGGCAGGCTCGTCTTGTCGGGCCAATTCAGTGAGTGTGACGTAGTCAGAAGATCTATGAGTTACGCGATAGAAAGAGAGGCAACTTCTAGGTGAATATAACTGTAGGTAATTAGCGCTGTGCGACATGAATTGCACTTTATTGTGTCGTAGCAAGAGTCGCTTTTATTTAAATGATTTTGCGGATTGAACCATCTGTATTAATTGTGGCGTTTGCATCACCAAGCTGATGAAACCTACCTGGTGGTTTCGGAATACCATTGGTGGATGGTACAATACTGCGTATTTCTAATCGGCTTTAGTTCAGGGTTTCGTTCGAAAACATGAACCATCAGTCAATAGGCAGTATTTATTGTTAAATGCCTTCTAAACTCTAAATAAGTAAATATTAGTAGTAATTTTATATGATTGATCAGTCTATAAATAAAAATTATAGGCCTTATTTGCGTACATACAATGCGGCCGATGAATTATAGCCCGTCCGAAATATGCGCAGAAGGGTGCGCAATAAAAAAATACGTGTGCGGTCGGGGAACCCCAGTCAGGAACGAAGTGGCGGCGGTGGTGGTGGTGTTTGACCTCACTATCAGCTTATACACCCTCGAAAACTATGAAAACGACACCCATGACGAAAATTTGAAAATTTTCAGAGCCGCCACCTTGTTTTTACATTTCGACCCCACTATCGGCTTTAACACCCTTGAAAACCATGAAAACGATACCCATTATGAAACATTTGAAAATTTTCAGCGCCGCCATCTTGGATTTTCATTTTGACCAAATTCACTTTTTCTCTCTCTCTCATGCAGTGTACTCGGGCCGATGTGTACAATTTTATCCCACGACACTGTAATCACTTTACTCTTTTCTGCCAGCGTTCTCTCTCTCTCTCTCTTTATTTCTCTTTGAATTAGAAGAAGACAGTCGCAAGTATTAACACTTTTTAGCGTGACGATTTCTGAAAGTTTACAAGTCGCGTTCAAGAACTTCGTTCCAAAAAATTGGGAGCAAATGATAACATGAGGCGAGTGTGTGTACTCACATACATGCGCGAAAGTTCGGAGAGCCTATGTTCAGACAGGCCATGATTGATCGGCCGTATTATACGCGAGTTTATATTTGTGTATTATAAATCCATTTAATTTCAATATTTTATTTGTAAAGATCGACGGCCCAATGTCCATAACCTATTAAAACACGCTTGGATTTCCACAGAATAAAAATATTTTTATTGCACAGCAAATAAAAAGCACTTACTTACATACTATAATAGATGACGTTCGGTACAGTTTCGATTGATTCTTAAAATGTTATAACAAATAAAATGGTTATAAATAATACAATTTCCAAATCCATTAAAAATCTTGTGGATAGGCTTCAGACACCTTGATGACCCGAATGAAATGTGACCAAAATATTGGTAACGGTTCTGTAGCCAATTTGCTACAGAACCTATATAGAAATTAATTGTCCGACTGTATTTCATCATCATAATTATGTTCATTTGGACTACTGCAACAAGATTCGAGATGGTCAGAAAGAAAAATTTGAATAAAATAATACGGAGGATTAAATAAAAAGTTTTGGTAGACTTCTTCGTGTCCCTATCGATGGATAGGTTTTTATAACACACACGAAAGTTCCTGAATAACTTTTTTATTACGTCTCCCTCCAACTTTCCTACCGTGTCAACAATCTGATTAATTTTAATAATAATGTAGGTATATCAGCTAAGTGATAAAGAAAAACTTGCTTGCTACTTAGTAGTCACTAGAGTACCTGCTACTGAACCCTACAAAGTGGGCTTTGCCGATAAAAAAATATATACAAACGCAATAAAATTTAAAAAATCATTTGTAAATAACCACGATTCATTCAGGCCAGCCAGTTTCCACTACGTTTTAACTGTGTATAAATATTTATTTATTTCGATTTTTTCTTAAGGTGCAGGCATGCACTTGAGGCGTTCAAATGCAGCCTTTTCTAACGCCTGGCGATGGTCGGGATGGGCTATTTTGATCAGTTCGTATGCTCTCTGCCGGAGCGTCTTGCCGAATAAGTTGGCGATGCCTTGCTCAGTCACCACCCACTGTACGTGCGCGCGACTCGACACGACACCAGCACCTGCAAGTTACAAAATGATTACTTTTTAGTAGGAGCCAAGGTACACCCCATTTTTTTTTACGTTTTTTGGAATTTGCAACTTAGTGTCAGGTTGTATGTTTTTTTTAAATTAAGTTTCGTGACCGTAACAAATATGTATTTACTTATCTATAATAATCATTAGAATCATCTAAACAACTCTCTAAGTTACAATTGGTCTCAATTGTCATGGCTTCATCAATTAATAGTCATAATGATGTTGTATCCATACCTAGCCGCAAAGTTCACATGTTTCGCGTACCTAGACGGAATAATAAACTATTTTCTAATAATGTATTTTGTATGGCGACCAAATTTTTTAATAAACTACCAGATTGTTTTAAAACTTTAAACTTTAGGACATTTAAATGTAAATTATTCAATTACCTCTTAAGCGTCAGGGTAGCCCGCGAAATTAAAATTTTCTTCCGTTTTTGCATTTGCAGGTCAGTGTCAGGTAAAAATCGTAAGAAAATTTTGAATTTCGCGGGCTTACCTGACGCTTTCGCCTTAAGTAAATGCTACTACTCGATTCATGATTTTATGAATGAAAAGTTGACGTAAATATTATTAGGAAATGAAAATGATATTATTCTCTTCTTAATATCTCTTTGACTTATTTAATTCTTTTTGACATTTCCATAGCTTAATATATTTGACTAATGTAATTTGAATGTTATCCTAATTTATTTAATTCAATAACAATTAGTGTTTAACCAAAACCCTTACAATGTATTTGTATGCCGAAAACGGCAGAATATTATGAACTATAAACATCATGTAACATCTCTGTAACAATATTCTCACAAATAAATGGACTATTACTATTCAATAATAGGATAATAATTTAATGTTTTTTTTATAAAAATGGTGCGCCTGTATTTCAACTTGTTCCTTAAACATGGATAATTTTCAAGTATTTACGCGTGACATGGGGGTTTTGACCCGCTAATCAGCTGTTCAATTAAAATTATGTTTAAAAAAAAACATTGGGAAATCGTTTTTTTTTTTTGTTTATTTGGTGTTTGGACCCAATTTTCATCACGTCTGTGAAGTTTAGTAAACTAATTTAAAAAAAAATTAAGATAGAATAACATTTATTGGGACTCACAGAAAGAAAATAAAAAACAAATGATCTTATATGCCTACTCAAAAATTAAAAAAAGACTTTTTGGTCTAACTAAGCTCATAAATAAACGTGAATTTAAGTACTAATTTTGAGTCGGCGCCAGACAAACAAAATTTAATGAAGATCAATCAAGCTGCCACCATTTTACCAACCGTGTTTTTTTTTCGTGTGGTTAGAGTCTAACCTGGTGTTAGTTTTTAAAACCGCCATGGGCCTCTGACTTGGCTTCACATACCGTCGAGAAATATCTCTCAGACATGCCGGTTTCCTCACGACGTTTTCCTTCACCGATTTTGAAGCAAGTGATAATTATACAATACGCACATGAATCCGAAAAGTCAGAGGTGCGTGCCTTGGGTTCGAACTCGAGACCTATGACTTGGCAGTCTGACGGTCACACCCACAGATATAGATAGACCTAGATAACGCAAGTATCACGATCTGTATGAAAACCAAGCGTGCCATTTTTTGACTACCTACTATGACGTCACAAGCACTAGGAAACGTTTCTTTTATTTTTTCTCTTCGCATTTGCACAGTTTTTACAACTTATAACAGCGTAATTAACCATTTTCAATTTTTTAACTGACTTCCGACAAGCGTGGCACCGATGCAGACTGAGCGCGAAAGTGGCAGCTTACGATTATTGTACGTAAGCTGGGCACGAAAATGGCACGCGAAGTAGTTGCTCTTGCGTTATCTAGGTATATCTATATCTATGGTCACAATACTATCACTGCCCACCAAAAAAAAAGAACCAGGCGTCAACATGAGAACCTCCTCCTTTTTTTGTCGGTTAAAAAATAGCCAACAAACTGCAATATACTGACCAACTTTAAGCGTAGGCACAATCTTGGACTCTCCCTTCTTTGTGACAGACACGAGCGCGATGATGGGCTTGCCTCGCCCGTCCACGCCCTCTGCCGAGCCGCGGATAAAGTCTACTTGACCACCGAAACCGGAGAACATGCGGGTACCTGGAACGAGAAATTGATATTTAACATAACATAACACCACGCCTACCTTTACGAGTAGAACATCTACATTTTGCCAGTTATGTTTAAGTCCTATGTAATAGAGGGCAAGCCTATTGCCATCAACCGGGTACAAATCCAGACCCCGGGAAATTGATTGGTATAGTTATTTTAGTGTAGTAAAACGTAGGGCTATAGTTTGACCAATCCCGCGGTACCGCGCTTTAGGAATACGCGGCGAGGCGAGGGGCAGTGTTGACCAATGAGCGGCGGGCGGGACGCCGTGCGCCGAGAGCGAAGACGAATTAGCGGCCTGCACTGCTCCCCCGTCACGCCGCGCGCCTTCCTAAGGCGCGGTACAGCGGTATTGGTCAAACTATAGTTACAATATTAGTGGTTAGTAATATCATCACTAGATGGCGCGGATCTTAATTAAAAAAATCTGAAAGAGGTGGGTCACTAACCGGAAAGAGTTAAGTCAAGAAAATCAATTATTTCTTGAAATTTCGGCGCAATCGCGGCAAAATCTTCGTCCATTATTCGTTATACATTCAGTAAGAGCATACAACACTACAAAGTTATTTAAATCGGAGCTAAAGCCGCCATCTTGTTTTGTCAATACAATTTCTGTGATAAATTTAGGTTTAAAGAATTTATTTCTCATAAATGAACTTAGATAACAGTTCACTTAAAATGAGATAGATATAAACTGCGTACTATCGAAGAAACGCATCTGTAAGGACAATGTTAATTTAAAAAAAACAGTGGCACTCCGGGAGTGCCAACAGAAGTGAAAACTTGAACAAGATCGTCTTGGTGGAAGAAAAATACTTGTATAGAACATTGGTCCATAACCTTATCTAAATAAAGAGCACAATCGCGTTTACAAAAAAAAAAAACTTCCAAAACCTTTAAAGTAAAAATACTTGCATACAACATGGATCCGTAACGTAATATAAATAAAGAGCACAATCACGTTTACAAAAATGAGGTGTCGGTAACGGTGTCGCGAGTTCAATTGTTTTTTCCAATCTCAAAAATGCCCAACGCGCCTAAAGAAGTTTTTGCTTCAATAATAATCATCATATTTGCTTCTGGGGTGTTGGTGACGTTACAGGGTACATACATGTTTCTAAATTTTGTTTTAAATATGTTTAAACTACCACACTTCTTTAAATCCTCCGGTAAATTATTGAACAGCTGTACACCCTCAACTAGTATTGTTTTTTGCCGTAATTGGTTCGTGCCCGTGCAGTCATTAGTTAAAACTTAATTTTATCAGACCGCAAAATATCCTGTCACATATTCAATCTCCAATATTTGTTTATGTGAACAAGTAACTTACCAATAGAGTCAGCGCACACTTGTCCCGTGAGGTCGACCTCGATGCACGAGTTGATGGCCGTCATGCGCGGCTGTAGCGATACTATGTGGGTGTTGTTCACGTAGTCAATCTCCAACATTTCTGTAACATTGATTCATTAATAACCAACTTATATTTACAGTTTGCACAACACATATAAGCTATCGGTCAATATTTATATATTAGTTACACACACAATCATAGAGTTAGGTTAAATTACATAGCACTAGACAAAATTTACTAAAAAAACAACCGACTTCCAAAAAAAAACACTACAAAGTGAAAAATAACTTTAATTTCGGAAGTCGGTGTCTTGGGTTTTGTATTTTCGTTTTTTGCCAACGACTTCCGAAATTAAAGTTATTTTTCACTTTGTAGTGTTTTTTTTGGAAGTCGGTTGTTTTTTTTGTGAAAAGTTTTTATTTTTCACTTTTTAGTTGTGGTACCTACCCCACACACATTCGAATACCACTACCTGCTACCAGTGACAGGAACTTATCATATCATCTACATACTAAGTGGGAAAAAAATACGTATTTTGTAACCAACTCAAAAACTACTCAAGCAAAGTTAATCAAATTTATATGGGACCAATTTGAGAGCATACCCTTTCAAACAAAAAAAGAATTTTCAAAATCGGTCCACAAATGACGGAGAAATCGGACGACATAAATAAAAAAAAAAAAAAAAAAGACAAACATACGCTACGAACATATAACTTCCTCCTTTTTGGAAGTCGGTTAAAAAATTTAAAACCTAGCCACACAACATTATTATATCTAACTATCTTTCCGAGACTTCGCTCGTGTGGAGATCGAAAATTATTATAAAAACAAAGGATCCATGCCATTATAGCCATAGTTAGGGTGACAAATCAACATCGAGCTATGCTGCGCTGTACTGCGCTGTGCTGTGTTTCTTAAGCTACGTTTTTTTGGGTGTATCCCATCTGGCCCGGTGACTTGGCCCGGCACCGGGCCACATGGGACAAAAAAGTTTTAACTGGCCCGGTGATATGTTTACCGGGCCAGATGACACAAATCAAGTGCCATCGTCCCCGGAAAGGGGAGAAAAGAGGATACGCCTCGTAATTTGTGAAATACTAACTATATGCATCTATGAAAGGGATTATATAATATGATTATAGGATATGAATGGTAGGTTAGGTTAGGTTAGAACTGTGACCACACACCGCACGAGCCGAGCGAGCGAAGCGAGCGGTGCCGCGGTAGCGGCCGGCGAGTGCCAGAAACCATTTAGGCAAGTTTATCCCACTGCTACCGGCCGCACCTAGTTTTAGCCGGCTAAAACTAGGTGTAGCCGCACTTCGGGTTTTAGCCGTAACATATCGACCACACAAGAATTACGTTTGCCTGACAACTTTTCAGCAAATGTTTCAGCTATTTGCATCTATGAAAGGGATTGAACTTATAAATCAATATAAGTTCAATCCCTTTCATAGATGCATATAGTTAGTATTTCACAAATTACGAGGCGTATCCTCTTTTCTCCCCTTTCCGGGGACGATGGCACTTGATTTGTGTCATCTGGCCCGGTAAACATATCACCGGGCCAGTTAAAACTTTTTTGTCCCATGTGGCCCGGTGCCGGGCCAAGTCACCGGGCCAGATGGGATACACTCGTTTTTTTAACAATCAACATCAAGCTGTGCTGCGCTTTGCTTAGCTCAGTATTAAAAGTAATCAGCAGCTCGTGTAGTCGTTTATCTCGTCAAAAATGACTTTATTTAAAAAAAAAAACACGTAAACATTACGACATAGTTGAATCCAATGAAGATGAAAGTTTTATGTGTTATTTTGTCGTTAAAAGAGTCCAGTCCCGGTAGCTTGTTACCACACACCATACGTGAAAAATACGGAGAATTTAATTTTCTAAAGAATGCCACTGAAGACGATTTTTTTAAATATTTGCGAATGACTAAAAATCATTTTAATTATTAATTATTACAGAGCTCCATAAAAAACATAGCACAGTTCGGCACAGCGCGGCTCAGCACGGCGGGTAGCGCGCCTCGCTCGAGACTGCTGCGTTTTTAAACAGAGCGTAGCCTCACACAGCGCAGCACAGCATGGTTTGTTTGTATCCTCATTAAAATATTAGACGAGCGAGTTGACCAAACATAGCACAGCGCAGCATAGCTCGATGTTGATTTGTCACCCTAAGGCTAAACGTATGCTGAGACGCAGATGACGCAGCACAGCACAGTACAGATTTTGCAGGGTAGGGCAGGCGAGGCAGACATAGGCCGCGAGCGCATGCTGCGACAGCTACACAGACACATTCGCGTCCTAGCTAGTACAAACAATTGGAGTCAGTGGTAAAAAACAAGTGACGACCTGCACGCGTCGCGCAGAAATCTGTGCCGGCTCTACAACGAGACGCAGAGCAGGACAGACACATGTCTGCGTCGCACGTGCCTGCGCCGCTGCGTACGCAGCTGTCAGTACGTTCATGCATTACAAAATCTGTGCTGCGTGGACCTGCGTCACCTGCGTCTCAGCATACGCTTAGCCTAAGCCACGAGCGCAAGTCAAGTAAATTTTAGATAATTGACATAAGGTATAAATAACAATGAGGATGAAAACGTGCGCTTGTAAAATGCAATAACTATAATAATCAGTAACTCTAACATGAATATTTTGAAGTATGGCAACGTAAGTGAACTTTGGAACGAAAAAATGTCCCATAACATGGTATTGTGAAATTAATATTTCCCATTCAAAATTCACTATGTTGTTATTATACGTCAAAACATTCGTCCAAGACCTGCTGATAAAGAGTATAAAATAATAATACTGACCAATGAAGGGGTTGTTGTCGACGAAGTCATACAGTTCCTTGTTCCCGACAAGGAAACTGCCTACCATACGGCCTTTGTGCATCTTCTTCCTGGAAAAGAAATAATAATCATTACTTACTACATTATACAGGGTGAAAGGGATAAAAAAAAACTGCTGTTCCATACATTTTGACCGCGTAGGTATTGCACTTTTGTATGAAAAAGCAGATAAAAAAAAAATACCAACGAAATATTTCAACGGGGTTTCAGAATTATGTACTGAATCCATGGAAACAGTTTTCGGGTCGAAGTCGATGAAAAAAAAAATTACAGTTTCATAGAAAAGTGCAATACTTATGCGGTCAACATGTATGGAACAGCAGATTTTTTTTTTATAACCGACGAAAAATTTCAACCCAGTGGTGTTCAGAATCATGTACTGAATCCATGGTAACAGTTTTCACGTCGATGTCCCTGCCACCCTGTATATTATGTACAAGTATTGCCATCTAACGTGGCGACGCTGGCAGCCTTTTGGACACTTTTCCCGGTGACAGCGATGCGGACGAATTTTTGACGCACAATGAGCTTTTCCCTTTATTTTTATTTTTTCCTTTACATTTTATAATCTCAAACTGAAACTCTTTATTGCATTCATGTGCACATTTAGTTGTTACATTTAAGTAAGTAAGTTCCAACATGAAACCCGGTTAGGGCACGGCAACATTTGGTAATAAATTGGAACAAAACAAGCATCCAGTCAGTAGGCACCATCGGGGTAACGCATATCTAAGCATTGAAACGCATATCTAAGCATTGAAAACAAAATCCCGTGCACACGACCCTTTTATTTCGTAGGTAAACGATACTATAGCGGCCGAGCGCTGCAAGCAAGAGTAGTCCTTACAGTGTATAGGTATGCGTTTCTTCGATAGTAATTTGTTAAACAAATATAATTATTTTCGACGATATTACTAATATTGGGTTTATGTAATGATGTTGAAATAAAAGTGACATACTTGTTGTTGGTAATGCATCCGCGCTTCACGAGGTCGATGACCCCGACGCTGAACATCTCCGAGTGCACGCCCAGGTCCTTGTGGTCCTTCAGAGCCGACAGCACCGCGTCCGGAATGCTGCCGATACCTGGTAGTAGGAAAGTTATAATTAAGGTTTGTTTGTTTACTTATTTCAAATATAGGCCCTGGGCGACCGACCGAGCTCTGCTCTGGTGAAAATTGAGAATGCTCATTTAATAGTACCTACTAATTCCATACTGCCATGTGATCATTATTCTAATGTCAATAATGTCGTGTCATTATTCATTATTTTGTTCTAAACTTTGGGCGACCGATCTCTGCTCGGGTGAAAATACGGAGGAAACTAATTTTCCCAGATATGCTCAATACTCAAACTTTATTTGCATTCCACAATGTGTACTTAGGTGGTAAATTAAAAATGAGATCATTATGGACCCTGTCGGGCACAGCAAAAGACAAAGATATAGTAGGAGAGAGGAAGCTTTAAAAATACAACAAAAAAAAAAATGAAAAATAATAATATATCTAAAATAAATCCAATAATACCATAATAAGAATTCTTTATAAATACACATAGAAATTTTATATATTATTAAATTATATTTTATCGTTTAAATATTCATTAATGTTATAATAGCATTTTTCTGTTAAAAATTGTTTTCGTTTTTTTATAAACATGTTTAATTTTTTTTCTTTTTTTATTATTTCAGGTAGTTTATTATATATTTTTATAGACATTACATAGGGGCTTGTTGAGTGTATTTTTAGTCGAGATTGCGGAATGTTTAATCTTGATTTGTGTCGGAGTATGAAACGTGATTGTATATCTTCGCGCTTTGTGTAAAACTCTTGATATTTATGAACAAATTTGCAGGTTTCTAATATGTATATACTGGGGAGTGTTAAGATATTATAATTTTGGAAGTGAGGTTTGCAGCTGTCGGTTTGATTAATATTTGCCAGAATTCTAACTAATTTTTTTTGAAGGATAAATAGTGAGGGTGCATCTGTGCTATTTCCCCAAAGGGTAACACCATAGCTTAGCCATGCATAAGCATATGCATAGTAGGTTGTGAGCGCTGTTTGAAGATTGGTGGTTTTCTTTATTTCACGTAGAGCATATGAAAAACTAGAAATTTTTGATCTAAGTTTTTGTATGTGGGATTTCCAATTTATATGAGTATCCAAATTAAGACCAAGTAGCGTAAATTCTTTAACAGTTTCTATTTTTTGGTTATTAAAAGTAAAATCAGTATTTAATGGTGTTTTTTGGTGGGGATGAAAGGTTATAAGTTTAGTTTTGGAATAATTTATTTCGAGGTTGTGTGCGTTCATCCAAGTGATGGTTTTAGTGAGGATTGAATTTAGTTCTTCGTTTAGATTTAAATTGTTTTTACATGAGACTAATAGAGAAATGTCATCCGCAAATAAAACACATGGCCCTTCTATGATTTATATGAGACCTAGCTAGATCGATTTTTCGCCCCCGTAAACCCCTATATTACAACTTTCATCGAAATCGTTAGAGCCGATTGCGAGAACGTGAGTAGGTACGAATATATATATATAGAAACAAATATATATATAGAAACAAATATATAGGTATATAGAAACAAATATATAGGTATATAGAAACAAATATATATATATAAACAAATATATATATAGAAACAAATATATATTTAACAAATTTTGCTCGTTTAATAGTATAGGATACAGACACTTTCGAATTTGTGAAGGATTCGGTCAGTCAGAAAATTATTTAATATTTTAATGATACTACATGAGGTTAAAAGTCAAAATCAAACTAATTAAAGTATCTAAAGTACAAGATACTAATTCCTCTACAGCACGCGTAGTACGGGTTTTGTCGACGGAAAAATAGACCAAATGACAGATAAACAATCACAATCTGTCATTTTGTCTATTCTTCCGTCGACAAAACCCGTTTCTATGGTGGTCATGCAAAGCGTGCAGGAGAGCCTAATTATTATTTAAATATTTAGGATATAAATGCTGCTGCCATTTTGTTTCTCCATTTTTTTTTCTATGGTACTATACGTTCTATAGCATTTTCGAGCACCAAAACCTCACCATCCTTGTTTGTGGCAGTGTACAAGAATCTTGTAGCGCTAAAATGACAGTAAAGCTGTTGAAAGGGGGGCGCTGTTGGTAAACTTTTGTGCAATTGTTTAGTGAAATGTCACTTGAAATGTATTGAAAAACAAGATGGCAGCGTTAGTTCCAATTTTGATCACTCGCCGATATTACCTTGTAGCGCTATAGTAGTATACCATCGCGGTTACGCATATCTAACCACTTTAAAAACAAAATCCCGTGCATACGACCTATTTTTTCGTAGGTAAGCGATACTATAGCGGCCGAGCGCTGCAAGCAAGAATAGTCGTTACAGTTTACAGATTAGCGTTTCTTCGATAGTACAGTCAACTGCAGAGAAATCTCACCCCCTAGCAATGTTAAATACATGGCTAGGGGGTGAGATTTCTGTGCAGCTGACTGTACATACCCCATGAATTTGTATGTACTATAGTTTGACCGAGACCTCTGTTCTGAGTCTTAGAAACACGCGGCGAGGTGGGGGGCAGCGTTGACAAATGAGCGGCGGGACGGTGTGAGCATTGACGAAAGAGAAGCCTGCACGGCCCCCTCGTGAGCCACTTACTTACTTACTATAGTGCTATAGTTTGACCGAGACCTCTGTTCCGAGTCTTAGGAACACGCGGCGAGGTGGGGGGCAGCGTTGACAAATGAGCGGCGGGATGGTGTGAGCATTGACGAAAGAGCAGCCTGCACGGCCCCCTCGTGAGCCACTTACTTACTTACTATACCTATGTTCTTTATTTAAGTTTCTTGACATACCCATCTGCAGTGTGGCGCCATCTTCAACCAGATTCTGACCAATGAGTTTGCCGATCTGTGTCTCCTCGGGACTGGCGTCTTTCCCGACGCCATGTTCAGGCAAAGGCGTGTTGTCTTCAACCGCCATGTCGATGTGAGACATGTGGATGATCGCGTCGCCGAATGTTCGCGGCATGTTTACGTTTACTTGAGCTGTAAAGGAAAATAAAATAACATAATATTAGTAATATTGTACATAGTAGGTAAAGGTATATATTACACGGTTATAATACACCCAAATTTCACTAGCTTTTATTTTGAATTTCCATGTAAGTAATAACAAAAAATTACCGACGAAGACCGACCGAAGTCATAGGTCTCGAGTTCGTCGAACCTAAGGCACGCACCTCTGACTTTTCGGACTTATGTGCGTATTGTATAATTTTATCACTTGCTTCAAAAACGGTGCCTGAGCGATATTTCTCGACGGCATGTGAAGCCAAGTCAGAAACCCATGGGCGGCTTTAAAACTCTGACACCAGGTTAGTCACTGACCACACGAAAAGAAGACCGACTTCCGAAAAAACACTATAAAGTGAAAAATAACTTTAATTTCGGAAGTCGGTGTCTTTGGTTTAGAATTTTCGTTTTTGCCACCGACTTCCGAAATTAAAGTTATTTTTCAGCGGGTTAAGTTATTTTTGTAAACAGCGGGGACTGTTATATACATGAATGCAAAACAACCGATTTAAAACGTTTTAAATCAAATGTTGCGGTTTTAAACCCCAAATAAATCGTTTTAAACGGTTGAAAACTCGCCTACAAAAATAAAAGAACTGTGTTTTACACTTCATTACGGGCAATTTTTCGTTTATAGAAAATCAATAGAAAGTACCTACCTACATTACCTACTATACGAAAACTTAAATATGTAATAGGTATACCTACCTTATTTTTGGGTAGTTTATGTATATTACACATTTAAAAATCTTTACACAGTTTATAGGTACTCCGTTATATCCCTACCTCGGTAAAATTAAGAAAATGTAATTATAATTTAGAAAAACATAGTCATCAACACCAACCGTTTTAAATCGAAAAAAGTGGTTTATTTCGGTTTTAAACGGGTTTTTTCGTTTTAAACTGATTGGTTTAATTGGTCTTAAACCGGCCTTACATCTATAGTAACAACTCTTACAATGGAAATCCATAATATTTTGACGGTTCAATTACATTTATTGCGTGATTTAAGGTACGTTGTCGAGCTGACGAATTTATCAAACATTTGAATCAATAGATTAGTAATTTTCTTCGAATTGTTTTGGAAACTGTGTAACGCAATTGGGTATAAGCAGAGAAAAACCGGTTTAAAAAAGAAATATTTTGATTTTATGTATATTTGTTTATTACGCTTCCACCCTAAAACGGCTAAACAGATTTGGATGAAATTTGGCACACAGGTAGACTATGGTCTGGGTTAGGACATAGGATACTTTTTATCCCGATATTCCCAATGAATCGAAACTTATGCGGGTGAAACCGCGGGGCGCAGCTAGTTATCAATAAATATAAAAAAAAAATATATTAAATATTAAAATAAATATAACAAAGGACAAATAAAACAATGTTCGAATCACGTGCACTTAGAATCTGTGATCTAAGTTTTATATCACAGATGACAAGGTGAGTAGTCGATACGATCTGTTCTATAGATTACTTTACCTATCTAATCAAATTACAAGGCGCCTCAGGGAGCAAGTTGAATAAATAACTATCACTAAACGTTCGTAGAGCAGTAGTCGTGGGTACGAACCCAGGTAGGCGCTTTACTTTGTGTAAATAATTTCAACACCACTGTAGCGGTTACACCGCCACATACAAACTACGCATCATAGACATGACGTCACACAAATCCTGCATCGCGCAATTAGAGTTTTCCGAGCGATCGCCATAGATTTCAACTTCAAACCGTTGGGTAGTTGCCCACCAGACACAACACCCGTCTGGTCGGAGGATCCTCCCTTTTCTATGGTGGATGAGTGAACTTTACACCCTGTTCCTCATACCACTAAATTGGTGACCCCGACGTGATACGTCAACGCAGCCTTCGTGCAAATACTTCGGGTTGACGTCATCATCATCATCAGCCAGCCAGCACCCACGGCTTCAACGGGTATCCTGACCATCAGCATGCAGTGAACGCGCATTACTGGTCATCACCCTCAGCCTCATCACCCCGACTCACTGGGGAATCAACGCTGTCAGCCTCATCACCCCGACTCACTGGGGAATCAACGCTGTCAGCCTCATCACCCCGACTCACTGGGGAATCAACGCTGTCAGCCTCATCACCCCGACTCACTGGGGAATCAACGCTGTCAGCCTCATCACCCCGACTCACTGGGGAATCAACGCTGTCAGCCTCATCACCCCGACTCACTGGGGAATCAACGCTGTCAGCCTCATCACCCCGACTCACTGGGGAATCAACGCTATCAGCCTCATCACCCCGACTCACTGGGGAATCAACGCTGTCAGCCTCATCACCCCGACTCACTGGGGAATCAACGCTGTCAGCCTCATCACCCCGACTCACTGGGGAATCAACGCTGTCAGCCTCATCACCCCGACTCACTGGGGAATCAACGCTGTCAGCCTCATCACCCCGACTCACTGGGGAATCAACGCTGTCAGCCTCATCACCCCGACTCACTGGGGAATCAACGCTGTCAGCCTCATCACCCCGACTCACTGGGGAATCAACGCTATCAGCCTCATCACCCCGACTCACTGGGGAATCAACGCTGTCAGCCTCATCACCCCGACTCACTGGGGAATCAACGCTGTCAGCCTCATCAACCCGACTCACTGGGGAATCAACGCTGTCAGCCTCATCACCCCGACTCACTGGGGAATCAACGCTGTCAGCCTCATCACCCCGACTCACTGGGGAATCAACGCTGTCAGCCTCATCACCCCGACTCACTGGGGAATCAACGCTGTCAGCCTCATCACCCCGACTCACTGGGGAATCAACGCTATCAGCCTCATCATGAATTCATGAGGAAACCGGCATGTCCTAGAACTAAAAATTCGAAGACATGTGACATCTACCAACCCGCACTGGGCCCGCGTGGTGGATTACAGCCCACTCCCTCTCGAAGAGAGGAGGCCTGTGTCCCAGCAGTGGGAACATGATAGGCTTTTTACCTACTTGTGTGCCAACGAACAAAAGCCATTTTGGACAAAAAAAAAAAAATTGTTACTGTGATGTGACTCTTGTGTTTTTTCACACTCTTTATTGTTTTGTGTTTATCAGTTGTCTACATAATTATCAAGTCAAACACATCTTAATTTAAAATGCCACAGATTTACAATATATCACATAAACATTTTTTTTTTTTTTTTGGTTGGGTAATTATCAAATAACTTCTCCCGCTCTGGGTGGAGCAGGAGGGCGTGTCAGACTCTTACTAACTAAAACCCACCCGTGTTCCTTCGGTTGCCCTGTTGCCGGGGGTCACAATCTCCCTTTCGGTTTTATTCGCAACCCCGGCAGGCATCGGCCCTAGCGGACCCCGTCAATTCTGCTGACATCTCTTTGAGGCGCGCGTGGAACACAACGCGCCGTCGACCCGGGATACCACATAACCCCAATGAACATTTTGTGTAATTACTTTATACACCGTAAGTACTTAAAAAAAAAATTGTATGCCATACACATTTATAAATAAATGGGCAAATGAAAAGAAATTATGTATCTATGCCGTACTAATATCACCCGTCTCTCCACTATTCTATTGCCTACTCTAGGATGCATATCCGGTACGGCTTGCAAATCCTTCCATATTCTAAGGGCACGTCTTCCCTACCATTACCGCGCCCCCCGGTCTACTCCTTGATTTGCAATGGCCTCTGTAGCCCCAGAAATAGCTGTAGCTCCAGGGGCTAGTGCAAATCTTAGGGTTCATTCGATATAGCGAGTCTGGTTAAACCACGCTGTGGTCCGTGCATTTAATTAATTCAATTGAAACGACTTATTATGTATCATCAAGTTACGTTTTATACGATTTTTCTAATCCAAGCATGTTAGGAGATTGGCCATTGTTCTTTCATTGTAATCCGATCATATTATTAAAGGAAATAGAAAATTATAATTTTTAATTAATTTTAACACTCTGACTGCCATGGGAACCGCCGGCGACCCCCAAAAAATTTTGTTCAGCAGGCCAAAGCACATACGCAAGAGAAGTATCACATTTTCCATAACAGCACGCCAGTAGTTGTAAAAAATATTTGAATTCGGGGGATCAGGGGGGATCCCACGGCGTCCTATAAGATTTTTTTTTGGACCCGCCGGCGTTTCCCACGGCCTCTTGTAATAATTTTGGCTTTTGACTCACGGCGTCTACAAGCAGAAACTTTGGGACCCGCCGGCGGCCTCCTGAACTCAAAAAGTTTTAAAAAGTTTTATTGTCGGCAGGGAGAGTGTTAATCCCGGGTCGACGGCGCGTTGTGTTCGCGCCTCAAAGAGATGTCAGCAGTATTGACGGGGTCCGCTAGAGCCAATGCCTGCCGGGGCTGCGAATAAGGGCCGAAGGGACATCGTGGCCCCCCGGCAACAGGGCAACCGAAGAAATACGGATGGGTTTTAGTCAGTAACAGTCTGACACGCCCTCCCGCTCCACCCAGAGCGGGAGAAGTTATTTGATAATATCCAACACAAAAGAAAAAAGGGAGAGTTAATAATTTAATTAATTAAATGAATTGTATGTAAGTATTTGTGATTTGTAATATTGGGACTTGATGCATTGCTAAATAAATCAAATAAATAATACATATTTTACCTATAATAACCTTGGAGTTGACTAGCGCAGCCCTGACGCAATCGACGGACGTTCCCAAACTGCAGTATCCATGCGCATCGGGGGGAGAAACCTGCAATGTGTGAAGGAACATTATTAGTCAATAGTTATGTATTATCTGTTCTGTTCGGGAAGCTACGCAATATCTTATCGTCCCACATACCAAAGTGTCTCAAGACGAAAGTCTTTGACCAGTGCGTGTTGCCAGTGATGACCTATGGTACTGAAAGTGGTCGCTCACAATGGGCCTTATCAGAAGGCTAAAAGTCACCCAAGGGGCAATGGAGAGGGCTATGCTTGGAGTTCCTACGTGATCGAATCAGAAATGAAGAGATCCGCAGGAGAACCAAGGTAACCGACATAGCCCGAAGAATTGCCAAACTTAAATGGCAATGGGCAGGGCACATTGCTCGCAGAACGGATGGCCGATGGGGTCGAAAGGTTCTGGAGTGGCTACCACGTACCGGAAGACGTAGCGTTGGAAGGCCTCCCACAAGATGGACCGATGACCTTGTGAAGGCCGCAGGAATCCGCTGGATGCGGAAAGCACAGAATCGGTCGAAGTGGCGGTGTTTGGGAGAGGCCTATGTCCAGCAGTGGACGTCTTTCGGCTGAAATGATGATGATCTGTTCCAAAAGTATCTAACAAAGTGTAAACAAACACACAAATGCTTACGCGATCACTCACTAAAGGGAATTAGTTAGTAACATATTCGTCTCTATTTAGAATTAAGAAAGTGTCAACTTAGTATCTCACCGTTTTTCCAACAAATTCTTTGACGAAAATGGAGGTTATAAAATTAACATTTTATGTAGCTTGTTTTAAAAGCCCACAAACGCACGCACGCTTTTTGAAGTGAAAACTTCTTTAGCCGCGTTAAACATTTTTGAGATGGGAAAAAACAATTCTCGCGACACCGTTACCGACACCTCATTATTGTAAACGCGATTGTGCTCTTTATTTAGATAAGGCTACGGACCAATGTTCTATAACAAGTATTTTTCTTCTACTAAGGCGATCTGGTTCAAGTTTTCACTTCTGTCGGCACTCCCGGAGTGCCACTGTTTTTTTAACGCGAAGTTTTTGACCGTGATCTGGATTTTCAACCCGAGCGCTGACAATCCAACAGAGTGCAAGCCTAGCGCGTTGAAAAAGTGCACAGATAGATTTTCGCAAGTTGTCAAGAAACGTCACGTTAATAAGAGCGTCCGTGCGAACGTATAGATAGTGCAATCCACGAAGACGCGCCCCACTCCGCTCCGCGCCGTACTAGAGTTCAGCTTACAGTACAGTAATCGCGGAATGGGGCGCGTCTTCGTGGATTGCACTATCTGTGTAGGGTTACAATTTATTTGACTATAGTATCAACAGACCTGAATAACAGCAATGTCGGGCTGGATGATTTTCCTGTGGAACAGCTTAGGGATGTCTTGCAGGAATATTGGGATGGCATCCGAGCGGCCCTCGGCGACTGACTTGCGGACGTTCGCGGCCATGAACAGAGAACACGATCTGGGGGTGAGAACACAATATTATTAGGATATACAATCTATACTTTTTTTATTTAATATATAAAGCTGAAGAGTTTGTTTGTTTGCTTGAACGCGCTAATCTCAGGAACTACTGGTCCGATTTTAACAATTCTTTCAGTGTTAGATAGCCCATTTATCGAGAAAGGCAACAAGAGCGGAGCACCAATGAAGAATATTTCACAATCGGGGATTTTTTTTTTTCTTTTGAGAGCTTCCGCTGCGTGCGCTGCGTAAACGGTTAAAGTTTCGCAAAAATTATGTATGACAGAATAATTCCCCTTAAAAGTTAAAAAAAAAAGTCCGGGACAGCATATGTCTATGTTTTAAGGTTGGCTCATATAACCTTTTTTATGCTAACCAAATTTGTTCTAAAATAAAGCATTATTTGCGAAGGTGTTTTTATAAACATGATATTAAACCTTATCCAAATAAATACGCCCAAAGTAACCACGCGGCCGAAGTCGCGGGCAGAAGCTAGTTATACCATAATATGCCAATTTATTTGTGGTTGGCCTAAATGTCTTTTCTTCCATGCTTTTCCATTAGTCATCATTTCAGTAGTCACTCCATTTCTAACCTTATCATAGTTATCATCTTCACACTCCAGTCCATCCATCGTTTTTTTGGTCTTTCTTACCATCAGCCATTCACATTCATACTCAAAACTTTCCTCACGACATTTTCCTCATGCCTCCGCATCACATGCCCATACGACAACCGATTTCCACAAAACTTTTCAATCACTGGTGCATGGCTGTATCTTTAAAAATTCTAGTTCAGCTTCTAATGGAGTATCAAAGACCTATCTAAAACACACGTTGAGGGTGAACTTGATATGTCGCATCTCTATTACTGCCCGTCATCATGCACAACTACTACTCATACATGATAGCTTGGAGGGTTCCAGGGTTTTTATGAGGTAAATGACAGAGCCACCTGGGCTGCACGTGCACCCAGGTTGCTAGAGTTTGGTTGGGGAAAAAATGAAATGGTCTATTGCTACGAGAAGATCTCCGGTAAACGGGCGGCCTATCCTTACATATTATAAAACAAAGTCCCCCGCCGCGTCTGTCTGTCTGTCTGAACGCGATAAACTCAAAAACTACCAAACGGTTTTCACCAATGGACGGAGTGATTCATGCGGAAGGTTTTAGTGTATAATTGATTAAGGTTTTGTGTAAAAAATCATACCGACTGGGAGGTTTACTGGCGTGGGCTGTATTAACGGAAAAAGATACATCAAATTCATCTTAAAATGTTCAACAAAAAAGTCCGCGATGGCATATGTCTATCTTCTAAGGATGACCCACAATAACCATTTTTATCTTTCAGAATTTGATAAAAATTTAATTGTTATTTCCGAAGCTTTTTTGACCGGTATAGTATTAATCCTTATCCAAAAAAATATGGGCATTTAATTTAGATTAAAATATGCCTTTCAATCATATCATTTAAATGAATAGTTTAAAAAAATACCACAGTTTCAAAATTACGCGAAGCAACACGGGCGTAGCGGTAGGAGTCAATGGCCTTTTCCTCTGATATTAGACTTATTAAGTATGAAATCTCGGTACGTTCCCGTGGGATATTTTCGGACAACCACGCGGGCGAAGCCGCGGGCAAAAGCTAGTATTATATAATTTTTAATTTTGAACTGTCAAACAGTGAAGTAAACGTCAGTCATTCTTTCATACTAACCATACGACGTTAGTATGGAAGAATGACTGACTAGGGTGACCTTAATGTGAAACACTGGTGATAATGGCAGATTATCATGGCGGCCGTTATATGTATATAGTAAATCGGGCCCGCTTTCCTAAGAAACCCAAGACACTTAACGGACAGACTCCTTAACAGTGCCAAAGTGCCAGTAAATGGTTTAATTAGATGAATTCAAAGTCAAAGAGTATACACCGTGAAATTCGAATCACAGTTTTGCTAGAACAAACGTTGTTCAGACCATGGTCTACTACCATTCTACAGCATCCAATAAAAAAAAACATAATTGGTTTTTGAAAAAAGACAAAGTTTAAAATGTCAAGATTATCGTTACTCCCTACAACACAGACACCACGCACGGGACACAGCATTGTCTAAACGGAAATGTACCTCCATAAACGAAATTTAGTATTCACGCCACCGGCACGCGTAGCATGAAAACCTTAGAAACGGGTTTTGTCGACGGAAGAATAGACAAAATGACAGATTGTGATTGTTTACCTGCCATTTTGTCTATTCTTCCGTCGACAAAACATATTTCTATTGTGGTCATGCTAAGCGCGCAGTTGGCGCCACTTTGACAAGAGGTCTTCCATTTCGACAATGAATATAAAATATATGATGACGTTCATCATTCGTTTCATTCATTCAGTCACAACTAAAGAAAATATCGACGCTCAGACACTTTTAACAGGTGCCCGACCTGACGTATCAGTGCTGCCACCTAGTGAAAGTCATTTCAGAAAACCCTCATTATTGTGAAGGTAACTTGCCTGTGCTTTTGTATCAAGAAAACGTCCCCAAAACCAGTACCCTAATTGCGTAATACAATACAATCACAATTTGTTTCGATTTGAAACAGATTGCTAATCCATTGCTTCATAAATTGAAAAAAAAAAATCTGCTCAACAACGTAAATAACGCAATGAATGTTGTTGAACTGTCAAAATGAAACAAATTAGGCATAATTGTTTACGAAAATAAGTTACGCAATTAGATTACTGTATTTAGCTTATCTAATATTTTTTCGATGCACTATCTAACATTTTATCGTTTAATAGCATGTCATAACTAGATAATCGCTTGTTTCGACGTTATCAATCACAATTAATGCCTAATCCGTTTGTGATTAGCTTATCAATTATATCAGTCTTCGGTAAGGAAAGGAGGAAGGTGTGTCAATGTAAAATGTTTGTAGGAATGCGCTTGCGCTGCGGTCTGTGTAACATAGATTTTATTTTTATCCACCTTAAAGGCTTTAAAGGCTCGCGCAGACAGGCGTGACGCGAATTTAGTAGAATAATTTCTATGAAATTTTCATGGAAATTGCGTCACACCGTCGCGTCTCGCGTCTAGGGGAGCCGTCACAGATTATTAATCTGTGCTGCAGTCCTATTGCTGTCGTTTTTAATTGAATAGTACTGTCCACTGTTTCACCCTATATAAAATGTCTACATTTATATCTGTAATTTTAATTTTAAGGCCGCGTACCAACATTCTCGTTTTATGCGCGCGCGGATTCGGCGTGCGTCGCGTGTACTCCTAAAGGTTATTGCAATTTTGAGTCCTATGCTAATTACATGAAGGTCATTTTGAAATCCTCGTACAAAAATTGCGTACGCGAAGACACCGAGCAGCAACCGCGCAGTCACCGAACAGCGACCGCGTAGCCTCCGCTCAGTATACGCTCTGCACCCGCGCCCCCTCCAAATCATTAGGGTGTCCTTCCATTTCGTTTGAAGCCGCGCTGCGACACGGACGAGACGGATGCGATTTACCAAATGTGTTCATTTTCAAACGAAATTATTTTTCAAACTCCTTTTCCGTCGTCTGGAAGTTCTTCATGTAACATGTGAAATTCACCACATTCTTTTCGACGAGCTAAAATTGGATGCACCTAAAGTTTTCTTCCATATATCCATTTTTTATAAAAATTATAGGCAAATAGGAATTTCCTTTTAGGGTTCCGTAGCAAACAAGGAACCCATATAGTTTCGTCATGTCCGTCTGTCTGTCTGTTCGCGGTCTAGCTCCGAGACCCCTAGTACTAGAAAGCTGTAATTTGGCATAGGTATACATAATTACGCCGACAAAGTGGGAAAACAAAGTTATAAAAAACATTCATTTTTAGGGTACCTGCTACACGTAAAGTGGTGATGTTATTTTTTTTATCTCATGGTGTGGGGTATCATTGGAAATGTCCTTCAAAAACATTGTGACTTTGTGAAAACCATTTTTAGATTCAGGGATCCGTTTGCAAAACATTAAGCTTTAAAGTGCTAATTTTTGCTATTTTTTGTTTGTTAGAGTCAAGTGTCCCCCCCCCCCTTGCTAGATATATGGTTGGTTTTGGATGTGTGAAAAAAATCACAGCAGTAGTTTATAACGAAATTAAAAGGAAAACTATCACAGCTAAGTAGGCTCTACAAGTTAACGAGTAATAAATTAATAATCGACCAACTTTGCAGTTGCAAAAACATGTTTTCCCATACATTCCGTATGGGAGAACATGTTTATCAACTTCAAAGTTACGTTTATTTTTGGGTTAAATTCATCCCAACTAAGGAACCCTTCATTTTGCGTGGTCCGACACGCACTTGGCCGGTTTTTTTATTCACGGAGTACATGCTAAACACGTCTGAATGCTGCACTGAAAACAGATGAACTGAGGACTGCAGAGTGGGAAACCCTAGCAGCTGAGTAAGAACTACGTGCTGCGTAGTAGCTGCGCAGCAGCTTCTCGGTGGCTGCGCGTTCGTGGTGAGATACCAGTTGCGGCGTGTACGCGTTTTCATCAAAACGGACTCATAGGGTATACATAATAAAGAGTAAGTACTTATTCTATCTATCTATACACCGTGAAATTTGAATCACAGTTTTGCTAGAACAAACGTTATTCAGACCATGGTCTACTACCATACTACAGCATCCAATTAAAAAAAAACATAAATTGGTTTTTGAAAAAACACAAAAAGACAAAGTTTAAAATGTCAAGATTATCTACTGCTTACTAAATTTCGTTTATGGAGGTACATTTCCCTGTAAAAAATGCTGTGTCCCATGCGTGGTGTCTGTGTTGTACGGAGTAACGATAATCTTGACATTTTAAACTTTGTTTTTTTTTGTGTTTTTTCAAAAACCAATTATGTTCTTTTTTTAATTGGATGCTGTAGTATGGTAGTAGACCATGGTCTGAACAACGTTTGTTCTAGCAAAACTGTGATTCAAATTTCACGGTGTACAGCTTAATTCTTAAAAAAAAAACTTAAAGCTTCTTTTAAACAGGCAGCTATTAAACAATTTACAGTGAATTGCGTTCAATTAGAATGGATTACGAAACAAACAATACACATTCGTTACTGATTGATTAATGAAGAGGAAACAACGTAAGGCACCCAATATGTCTGTCGAGTGAGTCTTCTCGGCAGAGTAGAAGAACAACGATACAGTAAAAATTACATCTTTGTGATTGTTTTCCAAATTGACTACTTACAAACTAAAATTGTCCATATATTCAAATCAAAACTGTTATTCTGTATCCGTTGTAAAGCTTGTCCACTCTGAAATGACGCGCCCCAGTACCGCATTTGCTTAGGGCTTGTACATAAAACTGCGATGCGACGTCGCCATTGCATCGTAAAAATCTGCGAGCTCGGCCTAGGCCGTGCGCACTGCGAGCTCGCACATTTCTGCAATGCGATGCGAATTCGCAGTTTTTTGTACAAGTCCGTACACGGTAATGCGAATTTCTATAGGTAAGGGCTTGTACACAAAACTGCGATGCGACGTCGCATCGTAAAAATCTGCGAGCTTGGTCTAGGCCACGCGTACTGCAAGCTCGCAGATTTTTACGATGCGACGTCGCATCGCAGTTTTGTGTACAAGCCCTAATGCGGCAGTGGGACGCCTCATTTCAGAGTGTGCCTGTCGTGGCCATATCTTAGAATTGATCATTTTATGAAAAAAATGATCGACCATTTCATGAAATGGTTGCATTTCATGAAATAGAACATCGACCGCTGGCATGATGTGGTCTGGCCAAATCATTGAATGTTCAACGTTTCACGATATGAATAGTTAAACGCACGACTACTTCATGATGTGGCCAAATATTAGTGATCATATCGTAAAATAGTTAGGTTATCCACCGGTAGAGGCGTTGATGTCGCTTTGTTTTTATTGTGCATCATGGCGGCGAACGATAATTCGATTGGAAAAGCAATTATAAATATGCAAATGGAAGATAAAAGTGCAGTGAAGTATCGTTATTATACCAAGCCACGTGACTTTTATGAAATTCACTCGAAAAACGAGCGCAACCTTAATAAAAAACCATGGAATTTGGAACGTATTTCACAGGTTATAGTCCGTGCAATCCACGAAGACGCGCCCCACTCCGCTCCGCGCCGTAGGTACTAGAGTTCAGCTTACAGTACAGTAATCGCGTAGTGGGGCGCGTCTTCGTGGATTGCACGGACTATATAGTATTTAACTATTCAAATCTTATTAATTATTATTTTTCTTCCGGAATGAGAGCTTTTTAAAATGTTTTATTTATCCACTGACCCAGATTACTAAAAGTTAATGAATGCTAGTAATATTTACATGGATACCCTACTTAATGATATGGCCAAACGTCGACTGACATATCATTAAACGTTGACGTTTGAACGATATGGTCAATTTTGGCTGGCCATTTCATGAAACACAATCATTTCATGAAATGGTCGAACATTTCATGAAATGATCAATTCTAAGATCTAGCCACGACATATCCACTCTGAAATGACGCGCCCCACTCACTACCGCTAGCTATACGTATGGAATAGCTATAATATAGCACGGCTTGTGTCAAAATTGTAACCAGCTTTTTCCCTGACAGTATCCAATCCATAACCATTTGAGTCATTTATAACCCTAGCAACACCCAGTCAACTCAAGATAAAGTAGTATCTGACAATATCCAAGTGGATACCTTCGTGGATTCTTACATCATCTTATATCTTATCAATTAACAACAAGTGTTGATAATTGATAAGATATAAGATGATGTTGATTATTTGGATATCACCGACAACTAACTTCCTTTCTAGCTTTCGTGCCACGTTAGGTTTTACCCGACTACGGCAGAGGGTTATGATTTTGACCGGTATGTATGTTCATGTTTCCTCATAACTTCTAAACTTCTCATCATAATAAATGGCAAATGAGGTATCGTTGGAACCGCCTTGATCGCAGGCGCGGTCCGAGGGGGGGGGTCCTGGGGGTCATGACCCCCCAAAATCTATCACGCTGTCGGCAGCCTTAATGAGAATTCTTGAGCTTTTCTTCATAAGTCGACATAGCAACTAATTCCTAGTTCTTTTTGAATAATCAAAAGAAAATCTAACCTATCCGAGTGTGTGCAAAATTTTCGAGCTCACTTCGCTCGCTTTTGCATTCTGCATTCAGTTCAAAAGTTCTTAGAATTGAAAATATCTAACACAACCTAACCTAACCAAGGCTGGTTGATCAAAAAGTGCTGCTACTGCGACTAATTTGCCCGCAACTACAGCCCCCCCTCCCCATGTAAAAACTGCGTCCCTGAATAGCATAAGTAATGTGGACCTGGAGATATTATTATATGCACAAAAATATTCCTCGGCACCCATGGTGACCCCCCCCAAAATCTTCGGCTGCGACCGCGCCTGCTTGATCGTCCGCTGGTTGGTTATAGGCCATTATAGTCATATATTATTCTATAAGGTACCATTAAAATAGATAGACAAATTTTGACACAGCGTCCAGTACAGTACGTCTAACCAAACATATCCAAACAAAAAAAAAAAAAAAAACACTGATAAAAGTGATTTTATTTTGACCTAAAATAATTAACCAACATTTTTGTGTATTTTCGTTTGCAATTTTTTTATCTTGTAAGTATCTAATGCGTTTTTCTTATAATTTTTTTTACCATTGTCTTTATTTTGGTGGTCTTGGTCTGAATGATTTCTAAAAGTTTGTCCATCTATTTTAATGGAACCTTATATACAGGGTTTTAGGGGCATCGACGCGAAAACCGAAACCTTTAATTCAGTACATGATTCTGAACTGTCCTGCGTTGAAATTTTTCGTCGGTTATTAAAAAAAAATCTGCTGTTCCGTACATTTTGCACTTTTCTATGAAACAGCAGATTTTTTTTTTGCCGTGTTTCAATACTTCACAGAAATTGCCCGATGGATAAAAAAAAAGAAATGGCTGATCTACCATAATAATATTACCATGAAAAGAAAATAACTTGTTTTGTTAGTTTTGTACTATTGAAAGCAAATAAAACAGTAGTGACTAAAGTGGAATATCCTTGGTGCTAATTTGATTATCATTATTTCATGAATTTTATTGTAATACAATAAGATTTGTTTATAAATTAAAACAAAACAGTATTCTTTAAAACCTGACAAAAAACGCTAAGGTGTGTCTTATAAAACCATGAAAAACGGTTAGTCAAAGTTAACGACAGGAGGTGTGACACGCTAAAATTGCCTGTTTTGCTTCTTATTTTTAATTATTAATCTGTTAAATTAGCAACAATTGACTCCGTCATAATTTTTTTTTTAAAGCATAAGAACTAAACAGTACATTAAAAAAAAACTGCGTTCAACAGAGAATAAGAATGTCTTGTAAATTGTTTGCTAATGTTTGTGACAATAATTTTTCCTTAGATACAATTTTTCACGGAATGGCTCAACTACAACCGAATAGAAAATTTTACTGTTTCATAATTATTAACATAACATTACATCACGCCTGTAATCCCCGAAGGGTTAGGCAAAGGTGCGGTACCAAATAGTACACCCACATGTCACCAGTTATAATTATTTAAGTCCCATGTAATAGGGCACGAACCTGTAGCCATCAACCGGGCACAAATCAAGACTCCAGGCTGCTACTGAGAAATTCCAGATGGAAAAACCCAATAATACTTTGCCCCACCCGGGAATCGAAACCAGGACCTCATGCTCAGCAGTAGCTTGCGACCACTAGACCAACGAGTCAGTCACTGTTTCAGTACACGTAAATATAGAGCCGCGCACAGCATGACACGGATTTTGTCAACGGAAGAATAGACAAAATGACAGATAAACAATCACAATCTGTCATTTTGTCTATTCTTCCGTCGACAAAACCCGTTTCTATTGTGCTCATGCTAAGCGTGCTGGTGAAAGTTTTATCACAAGTACAGTAATCCTTGATATCTTATCTACGTGAACATCTCTTAATTTCTGGTAATACATATTGCATTAATAGCTTTTTTTAATCAAGCATTTATTATGATAACCTACTTGCTGTGTTAGCAATTTCAGATAGAAGTAAAATGTCGTCTAGTATAACTCAATCAACAAACACTCAACTCAACTCATGTGCTTGAAATTACACCGGCACACATACTCGTACATTTAATACCGGAATACAGAAACCAGCCGCGTATTCAGACAGATGAATACAGATGGGACACTCCGCATTTTTGTATAATTTGTATGAAGCTACAACTAGATACGCGGCGGGCTCGACTTGTCGAATTCAGTGGGCGTAACGTAGTCAGAAGATATGAGTTCGCGACAGAGAGGCAACTTCTAGGTGAATATAACTGTAAGTAATTAGCACTAACTACTAACACTTAACTGAATTGCACTTTATTGTGTCGTAGCAAGAGCCGTTTTTTAGGGTTCCGTACCCAAAGGGTAAAACGGGACTTATTACTAAGACTCCGCTGTCCGTCCGTCTGTCCGTCTGTCCGTCTGTCACCAGGCTGTATCTCATGAACCGTAATATGTTTTAGAAAATTTGGTTACATCGAAATGTTTGTTAAAGTATTAGGTATCCAATGGAATAGCAATGAAGGCCATTCAATTTGAGAGTTTGGAGAAAACTGATATTTAGTGACGAATTCTGGGAAATTTTCAAAAATTCATAAAGTTTACAATTTCTCGAATGCCATGTATTTTTGCCTAGGCTTTATGGGGTGCTTAATTGTTGCAAATAAGTCACACTTTCACATCCTGTAAGGAATACGTTAAATTACAAGTCACTCTGTAGATCACGATGAACTTTCTTATTAGCTTAATGTTTTATTCTAAAAAAAACCCTCTCGTCGACTGAGGCTCGGGCCTTGTGCCTTGTTGACTAGGCATACCTCCCGGCCAAGACACTGAGTGGGCCCCCAAATATCGCAGGCCCTGCTGCCCCACACCACTTTGCAGCTAATTCTAGTTACGGCTCTGACAGCAACACTGCTTAGTAGAGACGAGACGTTTTAGCAATCGAGAGTCGAAGAAGTCGAAAATCGATTAAATCGATATCTGAACCTGGATCTGGTGCACTCACCGCACTGATTTCATTCACTCTTCCTTCTTCGTTCAGTCTATCTCTCTGTGGAATGCGCTCCCCCAAGAAATCAGGATGGCAACTAACAGATTGTCCTTTAAAGTTAAAGTTCGCGAGCATATTCGTAAGAAGCTGGCAGTATCATCACAGCGGTAATGTTTTCCCATTGTTTGTCTTATTTGTTTTATAAATATATTCGTGTATTTATGTGTATTTATTTGTTCTTATATTTATATATATAGTTATATTATATATTTTGTTTTGATAGGTATATATATATCCTTATATTTAAATAAATATTTATTCCACAATTTTCAATATTGCACCTACCACTGTTTGTCTCTGCATCACCCAAAGGTTGACTGGTAGAAAATGCCTTTGGCATTAAGTCCGCCTCT
Source organism: Agrochola litura (assembly GCA_949152395.1). Classification (NCBI taxonomy): domain Eukaryota; kingdom Metazoa; phylum Arthropoda; class Insecta; order Lepidoptera; family Noctuidae; genus Agrochola; species Agrochola litura. The sequence goes on along the minus strand of OX424513.1, from coordinate 16,946,563 downwards.
GTACATTTGTGTGCTTAAAGTGTTAAATAAATAAATAAGAGACTAACCTGAAGACATCTTTGCATTCAGGAGCGACGTATTTAGCTTCTTTTTCAGTGTGCATATGAACGACCTGGATGTCTTTCATGCTGCCTTGCATGCCGACGCCTGTCATGGCATCGACCAGAGGCACTGGGGTCGCAGCCGCGCCCTGTACGAACACCGTTTGTCCTGAAAAGATAGAGAGCATATTTGAAACATATGTGAAACAATGCCAAGATATTATGTACAGACGCCAGCACATCAAGCTACCCGAAACTGTCAAATTTTCTCAATCAACTTTGAACCTCATGCTTCAGCGATAAAGTTGAAAATCTATTAAATAAATTTGACAGATTGTAGTAGCCTGATGTGCTGGCGTCTGTACAAGCCATGTGCCCGATGGGATCTCTCATCGGCAAAAGTGACGAACTTCCATCACCGTCACACTTTCGTTTTACAAGGAATTTTTGAGCAAAATATCATGTTTCTAGACAAGCGGTTTAGGCTGTGTGTTGTCTCATTGTCTGACAGTGAATAGATGAACATGGACGGAAAAAAAGTATACAACATGTAAAAAATACCCTGTCCGATCCGTGAAGGCTCGTACTGACCAGCGCCATATCGCGGGCCGTGTCGCGCTGCTTGTCGCGCCCGCGATATCGCGCTGGTCTGCACGAGCCTTGAGGGTGGTGTTAGGGGTTGTGCGAATATGGGCCGAAAGGGAAATCGTGGCCCCCCGGCAACATGGCAACTGAAGGAACACGGGTGGGTTTTAGTCAGTAAGAGTCTGACACGCCCTCCCGCTCCACCCAGAGCGGGAGAAGTTATTTGATAATTTCCCACCAAAAAAAAGTGTACACAAAACTGCGATGCGACGTCGCATCGTAAAAATCTGCGAGCTCGCAGTTATGTGTGAGAGCCCCCTTAGGTATCGTATTGAGAGTCTATTAATGAGGTAATTTTCAGGAAAATCGAAAAAATAAAAAATTGCCTCTTTTTTTTCAATGGGGAATTTTACCGCGTTATAACATGGGGCGCGGGCGGCCGTCGTTTAGCGGGTGTCTACAAGTAATAACTTATGACCCCTGTTGAAAATTTGCTCATTTTTAATGAATTTGGGGTAACATTGGTACTAAAAATGTAATTTTTAAATTGCAATAACTTTTTATTTTTAGTAATAATAATTAGAGTTTTTGTTACTTTTAGGTACTTAATGTTATTGTAGTACCTATGCATAGTATAAAGAGAGGTAGTAAGCTATCTTCATTGAAACGCACCGCGCGCGGCTTGCATGTGTGGGGCCATAGTATCTATGCGTCGCCGCACGCACTTTTAACAAAATCTCGGCTGATTTCTCACGAGAAACGGGTCGAGATTTTGTTAAGAGTGCGTTTCTATGAAGATAGCTTACTACCTCTCTTTATACTATGACCTATGTGCCCCTTGCGGATCGGACGAGGTTTTTTTTCATATTTTAGACTATGCTATACTGAGTTTCAATCTTAGAAAAAGGAAACTTCTAGACGGAAAACATTCTCTACGAACGTGTTCAACGTCACTCCGGGCGCGATACGCCCAATATTACTTCTTTATCGAGATTTCTTTATCTTGCCTTCAGAAATGAGAAAACGGGCGAGTTTATCAATGTATTCTTGAATCGGTCAAATCCCGCTGACATCACCAACGGACTAAACCTCTCCTAAGCTATGATGATTGATTTGCTTTTCAGATAAAGGTACAGTTTTGATTGAAGCTGTAAATTGACTGTTTGAAAGAAAAAACAACCGACTTCCAAAAAACCACTACAAAGTGAAAAATTACTTAAATTTCGGAAGTCGGTGTCTGCTTTTGCACTTTCGTTATTTGCCTCCGACTTCCGAAATTTAAGTTATTTTTCACTTTGTAGTGGTTTTTTGGAAGTCAGTTGTTATTTTTGTAATGTTTTTATTTCTCGCTTTTTTAGTGGGTCAATTTGTAATTTATCTAAGTTACATTAGCCTAATGCCAACTGCTCATCACCTTTTACAAAATATTGTTTTTCCCGATGCAGGGACGTTCATCGTTGAGGAGTTCTCCTGGTACTTCACCATCAGCTCCACTTCTCCATATGCATTGTGACGAGCATAAATTGCATTGCAACGCAACCATATTAAAGTAACCGAATCGCAACCCGTGAAATACTTATTATTGAGTAGTTCCAGTGGCTATTTGTGGTCTTCATCATCAGTTCCACTTAACCAAATGGTGCTTTCCAAGAGCAACTGCACGAGTAACTATAAAAATACCCAAATCGCTATAGCTTTGCCTATAATATTTGAAGAGTTCCCTCGATTTCTCTGGGATGCCATCATCAGATCCTGGTTTCCTTATCATGGTACCACCCTTGGGATATCTCCTTTTTAACAAAAAAAGAATCATCAAAATCGGTTCAAAAATGACGAAGTTATCCGCGAAAACACATAAAAAAATATATATACGGTCGAATTGAGAAACCTCCTTTTTTGAAGTCGGTTAAAAAAAAACCTAGCTTATGATGTGTAGCATCTGACATCTCACCTTGGTAATAAGCAACATTAAGGTAAGTACCTAATAACCAACATTAAAGGTCGTTTCTGATGGCCAACTCTAGCACAGCGCGCGCTCATTGGTCAAATCAAATAGCGCGCACTTCCCCGGCTTCCTGTGACACACTTCCATCTTTCCAGCCTTGACACTGAACGGACGCATCGTTGTGGTTCGAACAATGGGCGAAAATTACGACATTTAACGGCATATAGTAGCCATTGAAAAACGTGTTTGCCTGTGGGACTCAGGCAGGCTATCGGATCCGACTATCTGATGAAAAAATCTGACGTGTATTCCCAGCCTAAGCCGTTAAATATTGTAATTTTTGCACATTTTCCGAAAGTCCGAACCACAATGATGTGTTCGTTCAGTGTCAACACTAGAATCAACTCGCAAGTCGGAGGGAGCGATCGGACGTCTATTTTGACTCTGTCCAGAAGTATGCAGACCGCGCCTTCAGACAATCGGACCGACTATAAAATCGTAAACGCCTCGCGCCAGTTTCCGACTTGGACGTATGTTGAATGTTCAAACAAAATAATGGCTCCAACGCCTCGGAAGGCGTTCACCGGATCAGACTATCTGATGAAAAAATCGGACGTGTATACCCAGCCTTAGGAGACGAAGTATCGGTCGTCCGGTTTTATTGACCCGCGTCGTCAAAGGACTAGGGTCCTTGGACAACACCACTCGGGTCAATATAATTTGCTTTGAAAATCATTACCAATTTAATACCGACACTGACCTCTGATCACACAAAAATACAAAATAAAGTCATTTAAAAATAGTTTTCTACACATTTTCAGTTTCAATAACGTTTGACTTTACCCCTGGAGCCAAGTGGTAAAATCAAGTTCCGTATTTTAACATAACATCACTCCTGAAGGGATAAGCAGAGGTGTAGGTAGGTATCTATAGTACACACGGCTACACATCAAGTTTATGCTGATCTCGCATTGTATAAGATTTCCGTACAATGCGAGATCAGCTTATACTGGAAATGTATAGCTTGATGTGTAGCCGTGTACATCCACATTTCGCCAGTTATGTATGAACCTATTACAATCAAACATCGCATTTAACTTTCAGAGAAATGCCAGATCTACTTGGGGTACAAAGTGCAAATAAACGAGATAAGCTGTTGCCTCGTAAACACTTAGAAATCATTATCATTTTCTTATGACCTACAAAACATTATTGCATACGTAACTAGTTTTGTATCACTGTGTAATACATAGCTGTTTTATGTATCTAGCGCATTATGAAGTCAGGGAGATAAACGGATTGTTTCATGACGGTGATTGTGTAATGTGCGCGAGCGCCGCCGCCGAAGCGATTCACATCTAGCGGATTGTTTCTCTGTATTACTCGTTTTTGTAGAGAAAACTTCTTTATACTGAATCTGTCTCTAAACCGCACGTCGCCCGTCGCCGTGTCGGTGACTGAATCGGGTATACTCGGCATCAATCGGTCGGTGACGCTGAATCGCGTATACTCGGATGGATTTCGGATTTTCCCGTACTAATTTCAACACTGCAAGCACAGTATACATAGGTAACAGTATTATGTCTTCATGGAAAACGGCCGAAACGACGTGCTTCGAAATCTCAGTGTATATGAGTACGCAACAGTATCGAATGCGCGGCAGGTACGCACGGTCGCGGAAGGTTTATCTACCGAGCGACCGTATACATATATGTAATAATTTCAAGGTCACTGGTATGATATGCTAGTGACCTAATAATACTGTTACTTTATTATGTCAGTTTTTCATACATGTGCGTCCAGTAATATTTGGTATTACTTAAATAAGTTTTATTACTCATCTAAGCCAAAAATCCGGACAAATTAAAGAGCCGGACAAAGTTCGGACAAAAGTCTAGAAGTCCGGACAAATCCGGACGGATGGTAACCCTAATTACGTGGGACTTAAAACATAACTGGCGAAATGTGGGTATATTGAGCATAGATACACCACTGCCTAACCCTTCGGGGATTACACGTGATGCTATGTCTAATGTCATAAGCAGAAGGCGATCAAGATCCACGCCATTAAGGGGGAAGCGTCAGGGTAGCCCGCGAAATTCAAATTCTATTTTATTTCATTACAACCAGCAATAGTGATTAAGAAGATAAAGGTGTCAAATGTCACGATTTCATGAAATCATGACATTTGACACCTTTGCTAAATTATGGAGTTGTATTGCTGATTGTAATGATTATAATTCAGTTAAGCCATATTTGTTTCAACGGCGAATCATATTTTTATCCGACTTCCAAAAGGAGGAGGTTCTCAATTCGTCTGTATGTTTTTTTTTTTGTTTTTTTTTTTTTTTTGTATGTTTGTTACGCGATTACTCCGCCAATTATGAATAGATTTTGATGATTTTTTTTTGTTTGGTAGATCATACTTCAGAGGTGGTCCCATATAAATTTTATTAACTTTGCTTGGGTAGTTCTTGAGTTAGCTTCAATTATACGTATTTTTTCCCACTTAGTATGTAGATGATATGATAACTTCTTGTCACTGTTATTTACATAGCAGGTAGTGGTATCGAATTTGTGTGGGGTAGGTACCACAACTAAAAAGTGAAAAATAAAAACTTTTTACAAAAAAAAAAACAACCGACTTAAAAAAAAAACACTACAAAGTGAAAAATAACTTTAATTTCGGAAGTCGGTGACAAACGAAAATTCAAAACCAAAGACACCGACTTCCGAAATTAAAGTTATTTTTCACTTTGTAGTGTTTTTTTTTGAAGTCGGTTGTTTTTTTTTTGTAAAAAGTTTTTATAAGTAATCAACATTAAACCTGACACTGATTTGCAAAATGCAAAAAACGTAAGAAAATTTAATGTGCTATTAATTAACCGGAAGAAGCCGTTAATAATAAACTACATTTACGTCACTAGTTGATATCGTTATCTGTTTGCTTACTATTAGGTATATAGTTATTAATACGTTGACCCGGCTATTATCGCCATAACGCCATTTCATTATTATTAAGTGCACTCGAGGAAAAATTATGTGTGGAAGCTTTGTAACTACGCTTGAGTATGTCATAAATTGATTTCGTTTATCAGAAATATGTAACATCTCTCTTCTCGGTTTCCTAAAAATCTTTTCTCTCGCTTTCCTGCAATCTGTAGGAGTGATTTCGTGAAAAGGGACGGAAGTGTGTTCCGGGAAGCCGGGGAAGCGCGCGCTATTTGATTTGACCAATGAGCGCGCGTGGTGCTAGAGTTGTCAGTCAGGAACGACCTTGACGAGACTCCGCCCCTTTAATGTTGCTTATTGGTTATTACAGAGTAATACAGAGTTATTACCTTAATGTTGTTAATTACCAAGGTGAGATGTCGGATGTTACAAAAAATAGAGTGCATCTGGGATGCTCCGCAAAACATCAAGGAGCTTCAAAATGTGATTGCCGCGGCGTGGGCCCGAGAAACCATCTTCGAAAGCATGCCCAGACGAATGCAAGCTGTCATTTCAGCAAGAAGGGGGCCAAACCACACGTGAAATTAAAAAAAAAATGTGTTTACTTTATTTAAAAAATACATAATAACTATTGTATGTTTTTACTTACAGAGTAGGTACACTTACGTCATGATAAATGATGTCAAAGTCCAAACAGTCAGTACGTTTGGACTTTAACATCATTTATCACTAAATTAATCGAAATTTCATGATGAAATAGACATACACTTTTCTCTGCTTCTGATTCTGAAGATACAGGCTACCTATTTAGAATAATCAAATTAACTGAAGGCACACACGGCTACACATCAAGCTATATGTTTCCAGTTTATGCTGATCTCGCATTGTATAGGATTTCCGTACAATGTGAGGTCAGCTTATACTGGAAATATATAGCTTGATGTGTTGCCGTGTGTACCGATGCAATAGGTTATATGCCAATCCCCACGCTCCAGTGCCAGCCTCATCCAATACCCTAATTTCGTAATACAACACAATCTGTTTCGATTTGAAACAGATTGCTAATCCATTGTTTCAATTTGGAAAAAAAATATGCTCAACAACGTAAATAACGCAGTGAATGTTGTTGAACTGTCAAAATGAAACTTTGGCAAAACTGTTTACGAAAATAAGTGACGAATTAGGGTACAGGTTTGGCCCGCGATGGCAACAATATCGTCCGCTCACCTTGCCGTCGGACGACCAACACCTCGTCGTCCAGTCGCTTTTGCCAAAGACTTTATAATTTCTGAAGTCTGAGGCAAAAAACGAGTATTCAAAACCAAAGCCACCGAATTCCGAAATTAGTTATTTTTCACTTTGTAGTGTGTTTTTAGGGTTCCGTTGCCAAATGGCAAAAAACGGAACCCTTATAGATTCGTCATGTCTGTCTGTCTGTCCGTCCGTATGTCACAGCCACTTTTTTCCGAAACTATAAGAGCTATGCTGTTGAAACTTGGTAAGTAGATGTATTCTGTGAACCGCATTAAGATTTTCACACAAAAATAGAAAAAAACAAATAATTTTGGGGTTCCCCGTACTTAGAACTGAAACTCAACATTTTTTTTTCATCAAACCCATAAGTGTGGGGTATCTATGGATCGGTCTTTAAAAAATGATATTGAAGTTTCTAGTATAATTTTTTTCTAAACTGAATAGTTTGCGCGAGAGACACTTCCAAAGTGGTAAAATGTGTGTCCCCCCCCCCCCCTGTAACTTCTAAAATAAGAGAATGATAAAACTAAAAAAAATATATTATGTACAGTAAGCGCTCAAAAGTGCATGAGCACGCTAAGAGTCATATTGCTGTGAACACGCGGTATAGCTCGTACATTTGTATGTGTAAGCAACACGATACACACACCACAGATAACGCAGTTTTGTTCTACACGAAACAACAATATATTTCCGTCGCTTTAAACATGCTAGCACACACGCACTATGCGCGTGAACTTGACCAGTTAATGGCATTGCTAAAATTCGATAGTAACTTAACAAGTGCAGATAGTAGAAAGCGTTAAGCGTTGGTATGGAATTCAAACTGCCTCAGGTTCTAATCTCGTAAAACACAGTGCGGTTTTTTGCAAATATTATTATTTTTGTTTTCGATAATAATATTTTTTAAATATTGCTGCTTTTTTATGTTGTTATTGCAATAAAGGTTTCAGAATAAAAAATGCGTGATAAATGATAACAAAATTAAAAAAATATGTTTATTCGTTATATTTATTTTACATAAGTTAACACACTGCTACAATTATTTATCATTACTTCAGCTGAATAAGATGTGAAATAGATGTCAAGAAACTAGAAGCAGTTTGTATTATTTTGACATATTTAAATTATGAAATATTTTAAATTTTTAATGGATTTTTTCACCATAAATATTAAGCTTTGATCATGGTCGAAGTAATTAAGTAATAAATAAGAATATTAGACTACTTAAAATGTAAAAAACTACTTACAGAATAGGTAATTTTAAGGTTAAATATGGGCAGTTTGTTTATATTTTATTTGTATTAATTATTTTTCCTTTTTTTTGACTTTAGTAAATATTGGTTGTTATTGAGGTTAAAGCTTAAGTATTCATTTTCTTTACGAAAAGAAGATTGAAACTAAACCTCAAATTTTAATCCTAAAATAATACTATTACTAAAATAATATTAAACAATTTCGGTATATCTGCAAGAAATACGACAAACACCCTATTGAAACGTGCTTAAAAAATTCGTTACCATAAATTCATGCAATAACGAATCTGTTGTTTATTAAGTTGGTGCGGTCAATATTTTAAGGTCAAAAACGGTTTTCTAGCTGGTCTTCAGTGATGCAAGCCTTCAGAGTGCACGGCGAACGGTTCATAATGACGTGTTTTTAATAATTCAGCAAAATATCTCGTTGGTATGAAACCATTTGTTTCATTCACCATTTGACGTCGCTGCTACTCGATAATAAGCCCTTTCCTCATATCTCTTAACCCTCACAGTATTTCTCTAGAACAAAGAAAAACATTGTTTTTATTACACATAATACCTTATTATTTATTATTCACTAATCGAATTAAACCTCACAATGAATTTAAAACTTTAAAGGCATCTTCTGTCTCGACAATACCTCTGTTCTATCAACAATACCCTTGATTAAGATTTATGTTTAGTAAAATATGAAATATATAAATGATAACACACACTTAGTCCGGTTTTATTAGATATTCACTTCACTTTTACGCAGCGCAATAATATTCTCTGATCTGATCTGATCTCTTCAATATATTTTATGCCTGCTTTTTGATAATAATAACACTGCGCTAAATACTCGTCACCAACATTATCCACGAACCAAAAAAGTTCTATTAATTAAATACTCGTAACAAACTGCATCTACCCCACAGAAATCGAAATAATTTACTTAGTTTTTTGTGGTCTACCTGCTAAACTTTAATATTTATGTGAACAAGACGAATGAAACTAAAAACGAATGATGATTATTGAACTAGTCATTGGTTGCAGAGAAAGTGAGTGTGTGTGTGTAATGTGCGTGTCTACAGTATTGTAACAACTTATAGAAGAAGGTCGTAAGTCAAACCGAAGCGTCAGTCTATTGCTTTGTGAGATTGCTCATGAACTTTTGGTCGGTACTGTACATAGGGTTGCCACCCGTACTTTATAATAAAGTATTGTACGTTATTTCAGGTAATTGTACTCTATACTTTATGAGAACAATAAAGTACACGAAAATACTTTATTTCATATGAAGAGAAAGTGCTTTTTCGTTAAACGAAATTTTTCGATTGGTGTTGAATGGATTTCGCCACTCGACAGCGCCACATCACTTAATCACCGTTTTTAACAATTTCTGAACGCAACCTAACCTCAAATGTCAACAATGTCAGTGTCATTGTCATAATGGTTTTTTTTGTGCATCGTTTTGTGCGAAGCGGTTTAGTGCAATAAGAATACGATTTAAAGTTTTACAGATTCATATTATAATAGTACATCATGGATAAGAATACTCCACATACACCTATAAAACGTAATTTTAATAGTGAAACGGATCAAATAGATAGTGAATATGTTACACCAAAAAAATGTTTAAAAACAAAAGATACGACAAAACAGAAAAATAAACGAATGCAGAAGTATAAAAGTCAGTGGGAAATCGAACATGGTGATTGGTTAATTAATGATCCACAAAACGAATATAATGGAAAATGCAAATTGTGTGGAATTACATTTACAATTGCTTCAGCAGGTATAGGACAAGTAAGAAAAAAAACTTATTTTTCAGTGTGTGTGTGTGTGTTGGTATGGTTGCATGAAATATGCAAACTATAGGTACTATGCTATAAAATGATTAGATTTTATTTAAGATATAAATGTGCACTTTTTCCCAATAACTTTGAAAGTATAATTATTTTATGGTGACTGGAGGTGATGGGTAAGGTGACGGGATTAATCTTATTATTTTCAGGTTAAACAACACCTGCAAACAAAACAACACAAATCAAAATATGAAACTAGGAGAACATCTGGACTACTTGAGAAATTCCTTGACTCTTCTTCTGCTTCCACATCGTCTAGATGCAGTGATAAAGAAAATGTTGTTGCATCTGAGTTAGCCCTGACATATCACACAGTAAAACATAATTTGTCTTACAATAGCATGGATTGTACTATAAAATTGAATAAAATTATTTATGCCAATTCACCTACAGCTAATGCAATTCATGTAGCTAGAACAAAAATGGAAGCACTAGTTACAGAAGTGTTGGGCCCATATTCTTTACAAAATGTAATAGATGCTGTTAATACAGATAATTTGTTTTACTGTTTACAAACAGATGCTTCTAACAAGAAAAATATAAAACTCTTTCCATTAGTGATACAATATTTTACAGCCAAAAATGGTATTGAAAACAAATTAATAGATTTTTATGAAAATAGTAATGAATCTGCTGATGGTATGTTTGAAGCAATTCAAAAGTCATTAGAGCAATACAAATTATCTTTTCATAATGTATCGGGGTTAAGTGCAGATAATACAAATGCAAATTTTGGTGTTAATCATTCTTTATTCACCAATATGAATAATTTGGTACCAGGTTTGATTAAAGGAAATTGTCACGCACATATAGTGCATAATTGCGTCAGACATGCCATGAGCTTTTTATCACATGACATAGAAAATGTTATTTTAAAAATTTATGCTCATTTTTCACATTCTGCTGTAAGAAGAGAGGAACTAAAAAAATTTGTAGCATCAGTAGATGGAGACTTTCACGAAATCAAACGCCATGTGGGAACAAGATGGCTCTCTCTTTTGCCATGTATTGATACTTTATTATTAAATTGGTCACCTATAAGAAGCTACTTTTTAAGTTTAGACTACTGTCCAATGGTTTTACAAAATTTATTGATGCTCAATGAAACTGAGAATGATGTGATTGAAATTTATTTGCATTTTTGTAGTCACTTATTAAATTTATTTAATAAAGCTGTTAAATGTCTAGAAGGCAACAGCATAACAATTTTAGACATTTATGGGATTATGGATAATCTTAGAAACGGATTAACACAAAGAAAACAAGATATTTTCTTTGGCTATGAAACAGGCAAAAAAATTAAACAGACTTCACCGGAACTGACTAGAAAAATTCACACGAATTTTTTATTATTTATTGACAAAGCCTTAGAATATCTGAATAAATGGTTTGATTTCAATAACACAAACTGGTTATTTACACTTGGATATATAAATTTAAAGAGCAAAATTGAATTTAATAATATTGTTAACATAATTGAAAATTTAAATCTTCAAAAACTTAATGTAGATATGGATGATCTATATGGAGAAATTGCTTTACTAAACCAACTTTATAATCAGATAAGTACTTCTAAGAGTTTTGCAGAACTATCAACTGCACAAAAATGGCAGCAAGTATTTAAGAGTGATGATAATTTTTTAAACTTGTATAAAGTAATTTCATTTTTATTGTCTATTCCCGCCACGTCAGCATTCACAGAAAGAGTTTTTTCTGTGATGAACAGCAAATGGCGAGACGAAAGAAACAAAGCGTCTCTAAATTTGATAAAAAATGAATTACTTATTTATTTTAATTTAAATTTAGATTGTAAAGATGCTGTGCAATTTTTTAGTAAAGATAGTAATTTGATACAAATTGCAAAAAGCAATAAAAAATATGTTTTTAAATATAATAATAAAGAAAAATAAATTGTACTTTATTTTGAACCTATGTACTTTTTTTTTCTTACCTTTAATAACCAATGTACTTTAATTGCAAAAAAAAAAGGTGGCAACCCTAACTGTACAGTACCATGTAAACTTCCACCGAAAATTGGTTTGAACGAGATCTAGCAAGTAGTTTTTTTTTTAATACGTCATAAATCGTAAACCACAATTTACCTTTCATTCAATGTTACTGGCTGGTGGCTGCTACGGAACCCTTCATGGGCGAGTCCGACTCGCACTTGGCCGCTTTTTTGGAACTTGATTGATTTACAGAACTCTGATGGGTTTTACACTTCACAATACAGACCTACGATATTTTCACCTTCATAAACAACATTGTTTATCAATAATAAAAGCGCAACCTCATTGCCATGCATGAGGACAATATTAATTTATTGATAACCGCTGAACTTGAACTAGATACAGAAACTATATTCTAGTCAATGATCGTCAATCGTATGCATTGATAATGAATTGGTTTTTGATTGTTTATTCCTTTAGCCAGATTATGCAGTCTGAGTCAGTCTTGCATTTGTCCCGGAATGCGCGAAATACACAAAAGTGCAGTCAGGGAAATGTCATGTTGCGCTTGCGCAGATTGTGGCATAGTCATTACTTCGCCATTTTGATTTTTCTTCTAAGTTGCGGTACTAATAAACTCAGGACACTAATGAAACCAAACAAAAAACAGTCGAGAGGTGTCGTGTCGTGGGACACCTGGCTGGAATGAACTTCCTTTCGATTTTGCAGACTTGGCTAATGAGAGCTAGATTAACGATGTGTAACATTTGACATCTTGGCTGACAGTACCAATCTCTCGGAAAATGGGTTGGTACTTGATACCATCTGACGGCCAACTCAGCACCGCGCGCGCTCATCGGTCAAATCCATTTGTTTTCACTTAGTGGGGTTCGCAAGAAAGCGAGAGGAAAGATTATACACATAAAAAATTATTACACTTTTTTCGGTCTAGATCTCATGTTCAATTTTGCAATCACAATGGCGAAGTAATAATGACTATGCCACTTAAGAGGGCAGCGTCAGATTAGCTCGCGAAATTCAAATTTTCTTACGGTTTTTGCATTTTGCAGGTCAATGTCAGGTTTTATGTTGATTAAAATATGATTCGCGGTCGTAAATATGGCTTTACTCAATTATAATCATTACAATTAGCAATACAACTCCTTAAGTTAGCAAAGGTGTCAAATGTTATGATTTCATGAAATCATGACATTTTTTGGACTTAAACGTAAATTGTATGACAGTAAAAAATATGTATAATTATTAATGTAAAATGAGGTTGAGTGTAATTGTAATAATTATTTTTAACATAGCCAATAATATTGACATACATAATAACATATATATTGTACACCCCATGGGTATGTTACAGTGATACAATAATATTAACTGTAAGAACTGTCTTTTCACCTGTGACGAATATGAATAGACACCTTTATCTTCTTCTTAACCACTATTGCTAATTGTAATGATTATAATCGAGACGAGAGATTATAACCACTATTGCTAATTGTAATGATTACAATTCATCTATGAAAATATTATGTATGTAAGGAAAAATCTGCATCTTTTTAAGAAAATAAGTGATAGACATAATTTTAATACTAGAAATAAAGATAAAATAGATCAACCATTTTTCAGATTATCCAAAGTACAAACATCTTTTATGGGGTACTGTGTTAAATGTTATAACAAAATACCTTGTGATATATTACAATTAACTGAAAGAAAATTTAAAACGCATATTAAAAGTACTCTTTGTAAACAAGCATATTACAAATTAGAGGATTATATCCTAGATAAGAATGCTTGGGAACATGCTGGTCTAGCTCCATAGGACAATTTTGAGTCTAGACAAAATCAAACTGGTTGCTAATTTAATTGTGTAATTAAATATTACAACATTTTTTTTACATTATGTGATTACTTGAACTCACACACTGACGAATTAGTATCACTTGTAATTTTTTTAGGAATATCGTATAGGTTTTACAATGCTTGTAAATATGTGAACACCATGTATCCATTACATAATTATTTTTTCTATCATTGCTTCATTTTTATTTTTACCTATTGTGGTATATAAATCTTATTCCAGGTGCATCGTTTTCACATATAATTATATAATTAATGTATACAAAATATTGTAAAACATTTTAAAAGAGTAACGGTGGAGTTTCTTGCCCATTCTTCTCCATACGAAAACTACCCTTTGGAAGGGGCGACTAGAATCAATTCTATTTTTTGTTTTTGACGTTCAAAAGTGCCTTTTTGTGCCTAATTGAAATAAATTATTTGACTTTGACTTTGACTTTGAGTAAAGCCATATTTGTTACGACCGCGAATCATTTTTTAATCAACATAAAACCTAAAACTGACCTGCCAAATGAGCCCTGACGCTTCCTCCTTAAGTTCCGAAATATTTGATGTTATGATCGAGATCAGAACAAGGCCTTTTGAAACAGACTTTGTTGTTTGCAAAACTTTTTTGCTCTCCTGTGTCTGATCGAGCCATGAATAATGAGCTTGTTCATAAACAATTTCCGAATGAAAATGATTTATTTATGGCATTTTATACATCAATGATTTATGGTAGGTATATAATTTGTACACAGAATATTAATTTGGTATCACTTCTCACCTCACAGTTACCTACCAATGGGGATTTAAAATCGATTCGCTAATCAAGGATTATTAGGTTTATCACTGGATTTGCTAACGATATTAATGCAAAAAAATCAATCTGCCTAGCCTTTTCCCATCTATGTCGGGATCGGCTCCCAGTCTAACCGGATGCAGCTGAATACCAGTATTTCACATGGAGCGACTGCCTATCTGACCTCCACACTGGGTAATACGATACCCCTTGGTAAGACTGTTTGTCAGACTCGGGTTTCTGACGATCCGTAACGACTATCAAAGATCCACGAATGACAGCCTGGACCCGAGGCACGAAGGAGTCTCGGTATGTAGAATTGGTCACCCATCCACTGACTAACCCCGGCAAGCGTAGCTTAACCTGATAGATATACCCATGCGGCTGTTAGTACTTAGCCACGAGCTCCTAACGATATTAATTAATACATACAATTAATTTTGAACATTTTACCATTGCACATTTTCATGCAAAAAACTTTTTACAAAAAAAAACCAACTGACTTCAAAAAAAAACACTACAAAGTGAAAAATAACTTTAATTTCGGAAGTCGGTGTCTTTAGTTTTGAATTTTCGTTTGTCACCGACTTCCGAAATTAAAGTTATTTTTCACTTTGTAGTGTTTTTTTTTGAAGTCGGTTGTTTTTTTTTTGTAAAAAGTTTTTATTTTTCACTTTTTAGTTGTGGTACCTACCCCACACAAATTCGAATACCACTACCTGCTATGTAAATAACAGTGACAAGAAGTTATCATATCATCTACATACTAAGTGGGAAAAATACGTATAATTGAAGCTAACTCAAGAACTACCCAAGCAAAGTTAATAAAATTTATATGGGACCACCTCTGAAGTATGATCTACCAAACAAAAAAGAATCATCAAAATCTATTCATAATTGGCGGAGTAATCGCGTAACAAACATACAAAAAAAAAAAATACAAAAAAAAAAAAAACATACAGACGAATTGAGAACCTCCTCCTTTTGGAAGTCGGTTAAAAATACCTTTTCGATAGAAGCTTGACCTCTCCAGCCAGTGACGCTCTAATGATAGCCTACGTTACGTAATCGAGTCAATGACCTTACGCTTCCCTAGAGCCCATCCACACAGCTGTTAAAGAACGACCTAGATAGGTATAAAGGATTTTTTTTAACCGGCAAAGTGCGTGTCGGACCACGCACAATGAAGGGTTCCGTAGTTGGGATGAGTTTATCCCAAGAATAAACTTAACATTGTAGTTGAAAAACATGTTCTCCATTAAGGCTCGTGCAGACCAGCGCGACACGCGACGCGACACAAAGGCACCGCTCGTCGCGCGACGAGCGGTATCTTTGTGTCGCGCGACAAGTCGCGCTGGTCTGCACAAGCCTTTACATTCCAACTGAAAATGTAAGTTTGTACGCACAATATTGAGAAATTTACCATGTTATTTTAAGACTCCTTATAGGCTTTCCTGTAATGTATGAGTAAAGAACCATTCTCTGTAAATTTTTTTTAATGTTTGTCTCGGTAGTTTCGGAGATAAAGGGGAAAATGGTAAATTTTCATCAAATTTTCTTAAATATCGTTAAAGTATTTATTTTTTAAAAATATTGAGATCCTCGCAACAAGCTCTTTCATTTGATATGTCACACGGTACAGTTAGCCGAACATTTTTGTTTCTTATTTGGCCCCCAAACGTGACCCCATATTAAAATTAATTTATTTATGTTACACGTCCGTGTTTGGGTCACAGAAATACATATGTGTGTGCACCAAATTTCAACTTAATCGGACCATTCGATTCGGAGCAAATTGGCTGTGACGTCGCGCGACGAGCGGTATCTTTGTGTCGCGCGACAAGTCGCGCTGGTCTGCACAAGCCTTTACATTCCAACTGAAAATGTAAGTTTGTACGCACAATATTGAGAAATTTACCATGTTATTTTAAGACTCCTTATAGGCTTTCCTGTAATGTATGAGTAAAGAACCATTCTCTGTAAATTTTTTTTAATGTTTGTCTCGGTAGTTTCGGAGATAAAGGGGAAAATGGTAAATTTTCATCAAATTTTCTTAAATATCGTTAAAGTATTTATTTTTTAAAAATATTGAGATCCTCGCAACAAGCTCTTTCATTTGATATGTCACACGGTACAGTTAGCCGAACATTTTTGTTTCTTATTTGGCCCCCAAACGTGACCCCATATTAAAATTTATTTATTTATGTTACACGTCCGTGTTTGGGTCACAGAAATACATATGTGTGTGCACCAAATTTCAACTTAATCGGACCATTCGATTCGGAGCAAATTGGCTGTGACAGACGGACAGACAGACAGACACACGAGTGATCCTATACCTATGGGTTCCCTTTTTAGGGTTCCGTAGTAAACAAGGAACCCTTATAGTTTCGTCATGTCCGTCTGTCTGTCTGTCCGCGGTCTAGCTCTAAGACTGTTAGTACTAGAAAGTTGTAATTTGGCATGGGTATACATATTAATCATGCCGACAAAGTGGTAAAATAAAATTATGAAAAATATTTTTTTTAGGGTACCTCCCCTACAAGTAAAGTGGGGATGTTTTTTTTTTATTTTTATCCCTTGGTGTGGGGTATCGTTGGAAAGGTCTTTCAAAAACATTGTGAGTATGTTAAAACCATTTTTGAATGCAGAGATCCGTTTGCGAAATATTAAGCTTTAAAGTGCAAATTTTTGTTAGAGTCAAGTGTCCCCCCCCCCCCCTGGTTGGTTTTAGGTATGTGAAAAAATTCACGGCAGTAGCTTATATAACGAATTTAAAAGGAAAACTATCACAGCTGAGTAGGCTTTACAAGTTAACGAGTAATAATCGACAAACTTAAATTTGCGGTTGTAAAAACATGTTCACCCATACATTTTGTATGAAAGATTTTTTTTTTCAACTACAAAGTTAAGTTTGTTCTTGGGATAAATTCATCCCATCTACGGAACCCTACATTGTGCGTAGTCCGACATGCACTTGGCCGGTTTTTTTCGTTTTGAGGTACGGAACTCTAAAACCTGTATTTCTCATTAAATGTTTATCAGACGTAAACTATAAATAATGTCGGGTTTTTTCCCCGCGATTGTTTAATTTGTTACTTACAAAGATTACGAAAACGACAATAAATAACATTACATTTATAATAATATTATACAATCGCAGCCACTCCTCCGCTTAAATTATACCTATTTGTCGACGATATACTTAAATAAGTGTAGAATTGGCTTTCGACGATAAAGGCCCCGCGGACAAGCGCGACGCGACTTCTATGAAAACTTCATGGAAATTGTTCTACCAGAATCGCGTCGCACAGTCGCGCGTCACGTCGCGCCTGCCATGTTCTGTTTACCTACTTTGTCTGACCTTTCCAACGACATTATCTATTTCTGCTGTGCTCGCATCGTTTATTACATAATAGATTTTATTACTACATCAAATTAAAAGAAAAAAAAAAATTAATTAAGTATTTATTTGAGTCGCATACCGGAAGAGCCATCGACATCATCATCTTCTGTTTAGCATTTTTCCAACTATGTTGGGATCGACTGGAAGTCTACCAGGATGCAGCTGAATACCAGCATTTTACATGGAGCGATAGCCCATCTGGAGGAGTAATCTACATCATCATCATCTGCTTAGCATTTTCCCAACTACGTTGGGGTCGGCTTCCAGTCTTACCGGATGCAGCTGAACTGCTGAATACCAGGAGCAATCTACATAATAGTAGAAAAAAACAACCATGCACGCAGTAGAGAACAAAAGGCAACACAACAGCGACAGAAAGAGGGCGGGATGAGCCAGACTCCAGTACCCTAATTGCGTAATACACGATCAATCATAATTTGTTTCGATTTGAAACAGATTGCTAATCCATTGCTTCATAAGTTGGAAAAAAAATCTGCTCAACAAAGTAAATAACGCAATGAATGTTGTTGAACTGTCAAAGTGAAACAAATTAGTCATAATCGTTTACGAAAATAAATTACGCAATTAGAGAACAGGTTTTTTAAAAGATTGACCCAAAATCGCGGTTCCCAAGTCCCAACGACTCATCATCTCTCTATATTGCAGTATTTTACTTAGCGACTGCCTATCTGACCTCCACAACCCAGGTACTGGGTAACACGATACCCCTTGATAAGACTAGTTGTCAGCCTTTCGGGCTCCAGGCTGACAACCAGTCTGAAGCCAGAAGTTCTAACAACTGTCAAAGATCTACAAATGACAGGCGGGACCAACGGCTTAGCGGGCTTTCTGAGGCACGGAGGCGTCTTGGTATGTAAAGATGGTCACCCATCAACGGACCAAAGTCTCAATGAATGTAGTCCGAAAAAAGAAGAATGAGGGAAGGGCCTCCCTTCCCTCTCCCCTCTTTTATCCTACAATGGGATAGTGTAGGCTTGAAATCCTAATGGCGAGTTAGAACATCAATTCTGCAATTATAATTATTTAGTTAAGTCGAAAGAAGTGACAGTGAGTAACCTTCACTAATTAACTTCTGTGCAAAATGCAAACAAGGTGATATTTAATTTTAAATGATTTTGACAATTATGATTGCTTAACGCAATAACATCGCGGTGATCGCGGGCAGTCTTCAGGATATAAAATATTAAAATTTTCCATTAGAGATTTGGTCTGGAACACATCTATTTTAGAGAGATGTATTAATGATTATAATTCTGTAAATACATATCTATTATAGTCGCGAATCATATTTTGATCAAGATACAATCTGACACTGACCTGCAAAAACGTAAGAAAATTTGAATTTTGCTACAACTGCGGATCCATCTAGACAAGTCATACAGACAGACTATTAAATAAGACCTAAAAAGATTACTTATTTCCGAAAGAAAAATGCATAAGGAATAAAAAATTAACGTGTCATAATCATATCTTCGAAATATAATTATGTAATGCTAATCCTAGATCCTAATCAAACCAATTTCCTCTTCCTGAAATTCGATAGAAGGAGGGTGAATTAATTAGAGCTAGCAACAGCGCAGGTCTGGAAGTAGGCCAAGATAATCGATTGTTAGGAGCAACGACTTGTTATCATCCGGTACTCCGGGAGGGTCGGTGCGGGCCTTTGAGCTATTGAGATGTAAAGAGGTAATCTGCCATAACTAGGTACTACTTTAGTCAGGAACTCAGGACCCCAGGAGAACGAGATACACATTTGTCCAAAACCGCAATAAAATGGAATCAGAAGTATGTGTGGTGTTCACTTAGATCACTTGTTATAGGCTTTGGGTTTAGAGTAAAACCACCAAATTATCAGTGAGTACACATCAACTCAAAGGGAATGTCTAGTCGGCACCGGGATACAGTGGGACTCAGCGGGGCGCACTTGAGGCGCTACCTTTTGAGTTGTGTGCTACATTTAATTGTATATCACAGTACGGATCGAAAAACATGGTTTCCAGAAAGATAAAAGGTTTTACGGTAACGATGATAACTATCGAAATTTGGGTGTAGTAAACCCACCTCTGCCCAACCCTTCGACCAAGCTTCTGGTATACAGCCGTGACATTGATAAGTTCTAAAAATAGGTTTTGATTTTTCATCATAATTATCCCGTACGGTTTCGCATGGTAGATTACAGCCTGCTCTCTTTGGCCTGACACACTGGCAGATTATTTATGGTAAAGAACTGGAAAGAAACTTCTTGGTTTAATTTGAATTTGGAATTCCCGCGTTACAGTTCATTTTGCATTTGGACTCGTGCCAAATTATTCCGAATCAACTGCCCACGCATCTCAATTCGCTGGTGTACTGTTGTTGTCTCCAACTCAGCTTTCGTATATCTACCTAAATAATTATGATGTTACAAAAACAAAAAACGTTCGATCTACGGATCCTACTGTTTAGCGCTGTTTTACTCTTCTAGTCGTCTACACTAATCTAAACTTTTAAACTAATATCATGAAGAGGAAAGATTCGATTTTTTGAATGTTTGTATGTTTGTTTGTTACGCTAAAACGGCTGAACGGATTTAGATGAAATTTGGCACATAGGTAAACTATGACCTGGGTTAGGACATAGGCTCAGACCAACAAAAAAAGAAAGACGGCGCGCCGCGAACATTAAAAGTGAAGCCACAAAACCGTGCTCCTGCAAGTAAATACACCCGCTCACGCACACACCTACACTAAAACCATGCTCATCGCTCTTAGTACGTCATGAGTCGTCGTCTAGTTAACATTGATTAAAAAAATATAATTATGCTTTCCTGTGTAGTGAAAACTTATAAAAACAATAGCAAATCACAAAAAAAGTCTCACGGAATCACTTTTCACCCCTAAGCATTGATGTACTTGAAATAACATCGTTTTTTATTAAACGAATTTTAGGTTACTTGGAACAAATAACCTCAACAAACGAAAGCAGTGACTTAAAGTGCGAGGGTTGCCATAATATGATTTAAATCTTTCCCATTCGATTCAACAAATTTAAATGTGATTTCTTACTTCGAGTTATATTCATGTTCTCTTTTTTATTTATTTAATATTTTAGATTTCTAATTAATACTGAATTAAAAAGTAAATGGATAGTAGATATAAGATAAAGTCGGAATGATCCAGAATGGCTGCCGTCGAAAACCAGCGTGGTTTGTTCCGATCATTTTGATAATAACGACCTTTATTCAACTAATCGTGGACCAAAGGCTATATTATGGTTAAAAAAACTTTTTGTTTGTTACGATTTATCTTGATATTACTTTTTCTTCAGAGTCAGTGATTTTGTTGTTGTGATCTTTTTGTATTTAATAAAGGTAATTGACAATATAATTACCTATATTATTTCAAAGTAATTTACATAATGACTTCATACATACCTACGACAATGTTATGATTTACGCTTCAACAAACTTATAATTGAATTTCTATGTGCATGGTTATCGAAAGAAGCTGTATTTCACTTCTTTCAATCCCAAGACACTGTCGCGGGTAGGGTTAACTTACACCTAAAGATATACCCTATAGTAGAACTAAATATATGCAAATTTTAATCCTTACACCGTAGACAGAGAATGCTACACACTTCACACTCTCGTACTAGCGCACTCTCACCCACACTCGCACACGTCACACAATTAGGCGCATTTTTGCCTTTTTCTCTGTATTAAGCTCGTTCATTTATACAAAGTTATTTGATTTTTCTATAGTTTAAAACTAACCTATTTATTTATATTTGTACTAGCTGCCCGCCCCGGTTTCACACGGGTAGCACTTAGTACTTTTCTTAACTACCTACCCTACCTACCCTACCTACCCTACCTATCCTATCTCTCAAATTGGATCGAACCGCACATGGTGTGCAAATTTTATTATATTCGGTTAAGTGGTTTAGGAGTCCATTGAGGACAAACATTGTGACACGAGATTTATATATATTAAGATTTTGAATTTTTTACATTAAATTGCAAATTAATGAATATTTCTAAGGCCCGTATTACAGAACCACACTCAAAACTCAAGCATTACATAAAACTCGTTTAAAGCCTTGTGATTGGTTAAAACTAGCTTTAAGTAATGCTTGAGTCTTGAGTGAGGTTCTGTAACACGGGCCTAAGTGGAACAGCGGAGTCTTCCAAGGCCCAACACAACAATTCTTGCTTTAAAGGTGCACTTTATAATTGTTTTTTTTTTTCTGATGTAATTTTTTTTGTTTTGTTCGGAATAGAGGTCCTTCTAAACAATTGAGGTATAATGCCATACTTAACAATATCTTACTTGTACAATATTAGCCTACCCATAAAATATTATTACCCAAGTTATGGGGTATTTTTTATAAAAATGGCAACCCTTCGACTCACACATAGATAAAAAGGTGGCTTCAGTTTTGATGTTCGCAGCGCGCCGTCTTTCTTTTTTTGTTGGTCTGAGGGACATAGGATACTTTTTATCCCGATATTCCCACGGGATCGAGATATTATCTTAAAGAGAAAATATTACTATTTTTGTTTGTAATGAATAAATTCAAAAACTACTGGACCGATTTAAAAGAATATTTCACCAGTAGAATGCTATATTATCATCACTGAGTAACATCTAGGCTATAATTTATAAAGATACCACGCGGACGAAGCCGCTGGCGGAAGCTAGTAATAAATATTTTGGTGTTCATTGACACGAAAATCCTTGATTTACATAAAAACGAGTTATCTCCAAAATAACTGACTTTGTTGTTGCTATGTAGGCAAGCTACAAACATTTGCATTAAGGAAAAACTGCTTCAAAATCCTCAAGAACGTTGTAATACATGTATGCTATGTATAGTAAACGCACGAATATCAATTTGTAAGCAACTCACACATTACCGTTTACGGTCTGCACTCGCTAAAAACCTGTGTTATGCAAGCCTGGCTCATAAAATGTCACATGATCTTGTTTTGCGCTCAGTGTAGTTTTCTATAGTACTGATTAGAGAAATAAGTTGATCGTACCTAGGGTTACCATCCGTCCGGATATGTCCGAATTTTTGGTCCCCATTTTTCCGGACATTTTGATTTAAGGGGATTTTCTTTAACAAGATAAATGATTACTAAAAAAATGTAGATTAAAAAGTTAAATATCCGGACTTTTTTGCAAATGTCAGGCAATTTTTTTAATTTCGAAATGGTAACCCTAATCGTACCAAAAAATGGGAAAAAGTGTCGGTCGGTACTACAGAAAGAGCAATTGGAACCTGAAATTTAGTTTCAGGTGATGGGCTATGTTGCCTATGTTAGGCAAAGCTGAATAAACATATTTTCACACCACCTGCTCGATACTTTAATTAGATGTCATGAAAAGTTGGAAACCGTTGAACTCATTATCCCGCAGAAGTTGTGAAAAGTAAAGTATTCTCCTCGCGATAAAGGTGTCTTTACCTTGGGCGAGCTTGAATCCCTCGATTCTGGCTTCGCTCAGGAGTTAACTCTGAACTTCTCGATGCGCTTAGGAGATAGCCTTAGGATCTTCGTTTTGCTCTGGAATCTGCTATCTAATTGCGTACTTAACACATTTTCGTAAATGATTAAGACTGATCTGTTTCATTTTGATAGTTCAACAACATTCATTGCATTATTTACGTTGTTGAGCAGATTTTTTTTTCTAACTTATGAATCAATGGATTAGCAATCTCTTTCAAAATGATTTAGATTGTAATTGATCGTGTAGGTATTACACAATTAGAGTGCTGGATTCAATACAGCGTCCGTGACTTATGAGACTGCTTTATCCCCTTGGTGAATAAACTATTATTAAATCTGTTTTCTCTGAACGATTGTAATGAACAAAATATCTTCCGTATTATTACAACAAAGTAACACCAAAAGTGTCATCAAAAATCAAAACGAATTGAATATTCATTGAATCAGTTCTGTAGAAAAATAATCAAAAAATTTGGCAGCAGCATTTAGTAGCAAAAGACGACCGTGACCTGTGCCAAGGTGGACCTAAAAGAAAATTAGATTAAATTGTGTAAGTGTGGCTTTAAGCCTCGTATCCGCTAGACAACAATTGACGCGCAACACGTGACGCTCAACATGTTCGGCAACGTTGCACAACAGCGCGATGTTGTTAGCTAGCGCCATCGATCACTAATAAAGAATTAGTGATCGATGGCTAGCGCGCAATATGAAGCCGTGTACGCACGTACGACCACGAACATAGCGAACACAAACATCAAATCTGAACATTTGGTTCGTACGTATGGACGGCATATTCGAACACGAATGCGAACATAGTTCGAGTCGAGTTCGCGCACAACAGTCGTGAACTCTATCTTAATAGCCATGACGGCGCCGTTGGAACATTTATTAAAGCTCTTCGATCACCGTCCATTCAGAACATACTAAAAGGATCGCCGCAAACATGTTTGACGAACAGAGTATTCGATGTTCGTTAGTGGTACGCACGTGCGAACCAAGTTGTTGCGTATCATGCAACGGAACAAATTTGTTCGTACGTGCGTACACGGCTTTACGCACGGCTTGTCGTTTGTTTCCGTGCAAAATGCAGTTGAGCAACAAATCCAACAACCACACGGAGATCACAGAATACATTTTCTTTGTTTTGTAAGTAATTTCTAACCCACCAACGTAGTTTTCTTTTTGATGCATTTTTCGATAAAATTACAACCACCGCCGCTGAAATCAACACTAGTTCCTCTGGCGACATGTTGTCGACCACTGATCATGCGTAGACAGACAACGTTGCTAAACAAAACTTACGCGCTAACTTTCAACATGTTGAGCAACATGTCGCGCGCCAAATGTTCCCTAGTGGATACGAGGCTTTATTAGTTTCCGTCGAGACGTTTATACAACCAACAGACACGTTCCTAATGGGCGTGTATATTTGACACGGCAAATATTTGCACATGTTATCGACTGAGCAGAAGTAAAATAGAATGTTATCAATTCTGTCGCTTTTTTGCTATTTTCCCACGGAATAACATGAGTTTTCAATGAATTAAGAATTCTATTTCGATTCTTTTTGTTTTGATTTATATGAATAATAGAATATGTATATTTGATTCATGAACATGTATTTTGGGATACAATTAGGGTATTACTAAGCCTCGGAATCTGCAACTGCCAGTAACAGGGTTAATTTGGCAGCACTGTGTGTGCCCGGTTTTACGATAGCATTTACCTACCGAAAGGAAAGATTTTGACAGTGCAGCAGTGTGGTGTGGAGCCGAAAGCATCTACGATATAATTTTTCTTCTTCAGTCTGGTTACATGTTCCTTGGGGTTTTTTGAAAATGTTTTTATAGACTCTTTTATAGTAGGTTTTAAAAAAATAACAGTTCGGAGTCTGGATTTGTGCCCGGTTGATGGCAATTAGCTCGCCCCCTATTACATGAGACTTAATATAACTGGCAAAATGTGGGTGTACTATAGGTACACTTTTGCCTAACCCTTCGAGGATCACAGGCGTGATGTTGTGTTCTTTTACATCGCGGTTGCAAAAATAACTGTTTTTATCGTGCATGTGCTGTCAACTTCGTGCTTATTTTTTTGCATCTGCTCGGTAAACGGGTATTTTTTTGGAGATTAAAATAACATATACGTGACCTCATGAAGGGTTAACAACACTTGGAACAGTTGCAATAAAAATATACGGGACTGTTGCATACAATTATACCGTAATTATTTTGTAAGTAGGTGGGTATTTGTTTTTTTTATAATTTGTACCTTTTTTTACTCTTTTAGGGTTCCGTACCTCCGAATGAAATCCGTTCGCACGGACGTAATAAAATCGCTGTGATTTTTTTTCGTGCACTGGATTTTCAACGCTCTGCTTAGCGCCGAGAGTTGAAAATCCAAGTGTGTTTTTCAACGCGCTGGGACGAGAGTGCATTTTCAACGCTCTGCTTAGCACCGAGTGTTGAAAATCCAAGTGTGTTTTTCAACGCGCTGGGACGAGAGTGCGTCCCAGCGCGTTGGATTCTCAACGCTCGGCTTAACACCGAGAGTTGATGTTCTAGTGCGCGATAAAATCCCGCCACGATTTTATTACGTCCGTGGGAACGTCGGCTAAATGAGTATTCAATAATTTGGTATACAAGCAGCTTACTTGCCACTACATTTAACACTTTCGACTCCATCCACTATTCATAGAGCTCTTCTTGTCACAGACATGTCGTTCAGCTGCAGACTAATTTCTGTTTTATGCTCGTGCTTTTTGTTGTTTTCGTTTACTCTTGTCTTTTATGTATACACGTGTTTCTGTGGCAAATAAACCTATTTAGCTTGCTTTCTTTCTTTCTTCATACGCTATGCTGCCATACATTGTGGAAGTGAACCCTCCGGGAGGGTCACTGGCATTACGTTTGCGCTAAAGTTAACCATCGCGGACGGTTAACGGCATTAAACCATACTATAAAACACTGTAAAATACGTAGTTTCCAACCTTTTACATTTTTTGTGAATATTTGTAACCATGCACATTTTTTTTTTTTAAATAAATATTCTTGCATTTTAAAACCAACGCATATATACCTACTAATAAATCTTGTTAAAAATATAGGTACATCAGATTTTATTTTCACAGTTTATGATGCTGTATTCGCTAAGAAAAACCTACATTTAAAATGAGCCCTCCGCGAGGGCTCCCGTCATTCCATATGCGACTAGATGAGCCCTCCTGGAGGGCTCTCGGCACTGAACGTGGTAAACAATGTTATTAGTGTTATATGTATGTACCTACCTACAGTGCTAGTTAAAAGCAACGATATAGAAAATAAGCAGGCACTAAATTGGATAGCATAAGTACTATTTGATTACACAGCAGGTTCAAACAACAATTTGCTTCAATCATGCCTACTTTAATCATAATGTAACTGTCAAAACATATAACTATTGAAACAAGTACCTATCAAGAATGTAATAATTTAATGTATTAAGAGGAGGCTCCCTAAATTGTATGTTAATTTGCTTAATATTCTGAAAAAGTTACACATACAATCAAAATGGAACTTTAGAATATGATTTATTACATCTTTTTCGATCCAAATATAAGACAGTCACATAATTGGAACATTTTCGTTCGATTAATTTTTTATTCGAAAATCATGTCTTTTTTAAAGATTATTTGAAACAAAAACAAGATTACTTGGCTTTTATATTTAAAATAATTATTGACAGTAAGAAAATCTAGTTAATTATCCAAATATAAGATATTTTTCTCTAGATCAATTATTACTTTAGTTATGAACGAAATAAGAATCGAGACATTTAGTTCCGTGCTTGAACACGAGCAAAGGGCGCACGCGATATTCAACTTTATTACTGATGTGTTAGCGTTTAGTACATAGTGGAGTGATGGGGTGCATGGGGGCGGAGTTTGCGTGGAAATTGTCCTTGAGTGCCTGGTCTTAATTACACAAAAACACTGGACTGGTGTAGCGGTTACAAGCGCTACTGCTGAGTATGAGGTCCTGGATTATTTTCCAAGGTAGGGCAAAATTTGTGCCCAGTTGATGGCAATAGGCTGGAATGTGGGTGTACACCTTTGCCTAACCCTTCGAGGAAACAAGGCTTGATTTTATGTAATGTTACGAAAACAGCTGAACAGATTTGGATCAAATATGGTACACAGATTAACCATATCCTGGACTAGTTTCCGCCAGCGGCTTCGCCTGCGTGACATCTTTATTAATTACTGCCTATGTTCCTAAGTGATAATATAGCATTCTACTGATGAAAGAATTATTAAAATCAGTCCAGTAGTTTTAAGTTTATTCATTAAAAACAAACAAATATACAAAAAATCCAATCTTAGATATTACATCTAATACTTTTAAACCAGGGTTCCATATGATCAAGCGAAACCAGACACAACAGCTAGTTAATTTGCATATAAAAATACTAACAGTATAAAACAGACCAATAAAAACAAGTTCACAGTAAATTGTATGTTAATGCTGAAGATTTATGGTTCAAAGTAGCATATAACATGATTCATAATGTACTTTGTACTTGAGTTTGCTACTTGTTGATTCCCTTCTATTAAATAATAGACTAATAATAATTCATACATAGGCCCCTACTATCTAGAGATACAACATACAACTGAGTTTGGATATGGTTAACTTGTTTATCATAATAGGTCCCTTTTTTTAACCGACTTCCAAAAGGAGGAGGTTCTCAATTGGACTGTGTTTTGTTTTTTTTTTTTTGTATGTTTGTTACGCGATTACTCCGCCAATTATGAATTGATTTTTTGATGATTCTTTTTTGTTTGGTAGATCATACTTCAGAGGTGGTCCCATATAAATTTTATTAGCTTTGCTTGGGAAGTTTTTGAGTTAGCTTTAATAATACGTATTTTTTCCCAATTAGTATGTGGATGATATGATAACTTCCTGTCACTGTTATTTACATAGCAGGTAGTGGTATTCGAATTTGTGTGGGGTAGGTACCACAACACTAAAAAGTGAAAAATAAAAACTTTTTACAAAAAAAAAACAACCGACTTAAAAAAAAAAACATAGACTGGAAGCCGACCCTAATGTAGTTGGGAAAAAGCTAGGCAGATTTTGAGTCTTTATAAATGTGATCAAAGACAAGAAAATACTGTTTAATTTCGGAAGTCGGTGACAAAGAACGAATTCAAAACCAAAGACACCGACTTCCGAAATTAAAGTTATTTTTCACTTTGTAGTGTTTTTTTTTAACTCGGTTGTTTTTTTTTTGTATTAATGAATACTTCAAGAAATGTACAGAGGTCGACTTAATGCCATTCATTGAGTTTAAAACACAAGGAGGCTGCAACAGTATTTTCTTGTCTTTGATCACATTTATAAAGACTCAAAATCTGCCTAGCTTTTTCCCAACTACATTAGGGTCGGCTTCCAGTCTAATCGGATGCAACTGAATACCAGTATTTTACATGGAGTCTATATGGCCTCTGCAACCCATTTGCTAAGTTTTCTGACAACCCGTAACAACTGTCAAAGATCCACAAATGACAGCCGGGATCAACAGCATAACGTGCTTTTCAAGGCACAGAGAGGTCATGGTATGTAAAGATGGTCACTCCTCTACGGCAAGCGAAGCTTAACCTGATTGATTGACCCGTGCGGCTGTTATTACTTAGCCAGAAGCCCCACATTTATAGACTATGGTTATAAAATCAACCACTGGGTCAAGAGCCTGATGAGGAAGGTTCAGGACGAAACTGTGGTGGTTAGCTGGGTGTCTGACTACTGTCAGCTTGGGTATTGCAACCTTACAAGCAGGGCAGTGCTTTTGGACAATTTTGCTAAAGCTAAGGTGGGGTCTCTGACCCCAAATTATATTTTAATGTTTTTAGAAGATAATTATAATATAATAATAATAATTTTATATTATATTTAATGTAACATGGAAAATAATAATTTTATGGATGATTATTCCACTTCTTTACTATTTATTTTGACTAAGATGTATACTCCAGCAATGATTACAAATAAAATTTTCAATGCTGCTTGCTTTCTCTATCTTTCAGAGTTATTTTCTACTTTACCAGTATTGGTCAGTGGGTCGTCTTAAGGGGCAAGCGTCAGGGTAGCCCGCGAAATTCAAATTTTCTTACGTTTTTCGCATTTTGCAGGTCAGTGTCAGGTTTTATATTGATTAAAATATGATTCGCGGTTGTAACAAATATGGCTTTACTCAATTATAATCATTACAATCAGCAATACAACTCCTTAAGTTAGCAAAGGTGTCAAATGTCATGATTTCATTAAATCATGACACCTTTATCTTCTTCTTATCCCTTCAACAGTCATTAACGAGACACAATAGAATTTTAATTGTTATCCGCCTTTATAAGGCTGCTTAACAGGTGATGAGTTAATCACTATTGCTGATTGTAATGATTATAATTGAGTAAAGCCATATTTGTTACGACCGCGAATCATATTTTAATCAACATAAAACCTGACACTGACCTGCAAAATGCAAATAACGTAAGAAAATTTGCATTTCGCGGGCTACCCTGACGCTTCCCCCTTAAGTTAGGAGCGGTTGTCTTTTGTTTTACTGTAATTCGAACGATTTGACATTAATTTATAACTATGTATTGTTATAATTTCCTAATTGTTATTTAAAATTTAATTTTGGGGCAATGAGGACTTGTCACAGAACGCCGCCGCGTCGAATGTCGATCGTAAATATAATGAAACGTTTCGCTCCAAAGCAATTAATTAATTAGCATAATTCTGTGCTGAACACGTAAAAAATTCATTTACTTAGGTAATTTGTGCAGGTGGACATCGAGAAACAATATTATATAGGTATTAAATATTTACTTACCGGATTTTAAATATTTCTCAAACGCCTCTTTGGCAGTCCCATAGTCAGGCTTCCTATCCAGGGGCTGCGACAATGATTGGGTGTACGTAAAATAACTTCTGTTCAACTTTGCACTACTCAGTACGCCACCTAATCTACCGAAATTTCGGATTGCCACATTGGGCACGTATTTACACACAGACATTTCGAGGAAGCTTATAAAAAGACTTAGTTTATTTTAATCTTAACCGCCTAGTTGTCCAGGCCGTGTTGTTTTTGTCTGATTTGATTAAAATTTTAATGAACGTCCGAATCGCACCCACTCAATCACGAAGTACTACAGTGAGTACTGTGTGTGTGTATAGTGCAGATAGTGCTGTATACGTAGGTTCACTACCTATACCAGCAGACAGCCGACCACAGAGTACTTTACACTATAAACTGACAGCAAACATTCTTAACAGGCAACTCAGACCCGCGACGGCCGTGATGGCAAGCAAGCTGCAGTAATCAGGGACGGGACAAGGTGAAACGATCATTTTCATTTGAAATATCGATATATTTTTTGACCATTATAAAATGTGTCAGCTTTTGCTCGCGGTTTTGCCCGCGCGGATATTGGAAAAAACTTCTTAAAATTCTTCTCCATGCAAACATACATATAATATATGGTAATTTTCATGGTGATTGATCAAACGGTGTTGGAAATTATCAATATACCTATATCTATTTTAAATTTTAATTAGATACAATTTTCATGTTTCGATATATCGATATTATATAACATTATAACCATTATTATGATATCGAAATCTCTCTCTATCTCGATATGAACAAAAGAATATCCAAAACATTTTAGTTGCCGTGGTTTGTAAATCACTTTTGGACAATCAATAAAATGTAATGGTACAGTTTTGTTTGGAAATGATTAAGCGTTGATTCTAAAAGTTGGCAACGTCGCATATAGCTGTCAAATATTTTGATTAATTTGGCAATATTACTATATGGAAATAAGAAATATCGCTAACGAGTGAACTAGAAATAAAACTGAATTTGATGTAACCGTTTTAGGTGTAAAAAAGGCATTTGGAAAGTTTCCAAATACTTTTTAAAATCTAAAACTAAATATTAGGTGTTACGATATTAATTATTACATTTCTCAATGAATATTTTTGTTCACTAGTTAGCCATATTTCTATACAGTAATATTGCCAAATTAATCAAAACAGCGAAATATTTGACATTTATTTGCGACGTTGCCCACTTTCTGAATAAACGCTCTGAATGTTTCTTCTCCCTTATTTTTTTCAAGTCATATCAAATTGAGAACTTCTTCCTTTTTAGAAGTCTGTACAAAACAGCAATAATCTCATAAATTAACACATATAATATTGATATTTTAAATTAGCGATATCAATACATTCTAAAAATATCGATAGACTATATCGATACTTTTTGACACTTCAACATCCGTGTAAACCATACTAAAATGCGACATCTAGTGTCCGCATCCTAAAACAATAAGTTACTTTGGTCACTGCAGATGGCGACCTATAAAATTCAGTAATATTTGTGTTACATACTGAATAATTTCAGTTATGCATTTAATAATATGAAACAGTAATATTAAAATATTACAAGCCGAGCGCCCTCCAGATCGGCACCTTAATTGCGTAATACAAGAAAATCACAATTTGTTTCGATTTGAAACAGATTTCTAATCCATTGCTTCATAAGTTGGAAAAAAAATCTGTTCAACAACGTAAATAACGCAATGAATGTTGTTGAAATGTCAAAATGAAACAAATTTCGCGAAATTGTTTACGAAAATGAGTTACGCAATTAGGGTACAGTTCTCCCATCGGCAAAAATTAAGAAAATTACTCAACTCTCGAACGATAAAGGTCATGTCACCGTCAGCCGCCGCGCATTGTGTGTGAAAAACCTTTTTTCAAATGATCTAAGTAATCGTTTTATCTTTTTAACCGACTTCCAAAAGGAGGAGGTTCTCAATTCGTCTGTATGTTTTTTTTTTTTCTTTTTTTTTTTTTTTTTTGTATGTTTGTTACGCGATTACTCCGCCAATTATGAATAGATTTTGATGATTCTTTTTTTGTTTGGTAGATCATACTTCAGAGGTGGTCCCATATAAATTTTATTAACTTTGCTGGGGCAGTTTTTGAGTTAGCTTCAATTATACGTATTTTTTCCCACTTAATAGGTAGATGATATGATAACTTCTTGTCACTGCTATTTACATAGCAGGTAGTGGTATTCGAATTTGTGTGGGGTAGGTACCACAACTAAAAAGTGAAAAATAAAAACTTTTTACAAAAAAAAACAACCGACTTCAAAAAAAAAACACTACAAAGTGAAAAATAACTTTAATTTCGGAAGTCGGTGACAAAGAACGAAAATTCAAAACCAAAGACACCGACTTCCGAAATTAAAGTTATTTTTCACTTTGTAGTGTTTTTTTTTTGAAGTCGGTTGTTTTTTTTTGTAAAAAGTTTTTAATTCATACATAAATAATAAGGTTACATTTTGGTTACTTATTTTCTACTATAAATCCAAAACTCCGAAACTAGGTACTGTGTCCAAAATTTTGAAAAAATATACAGAGAATGGTTAATCATAGATTACAGGAAAACCTATAAAAGTCTGTGGTCTTAAAATAACCTGGTAAATTTCTCAATATTGTGACTACAAACTTTTGAAGCTGGAATGTATGGCAGAATATGTTTTTCAACTATTATGTTAAGTTTGTATAATAAATTCATCCTAACTACGGAACCCTTCATTGTGCGTGGTCCGAAACGCACTTAGCCGGTTTTTGAGTGACGGAAGACCACGTAACCCGTACCGAACGACGACTAAACAGTTTTTTCATGCGAGAAGCCTGCGCAGGCCTAACTGTGGTGAAGCTTGAGCGTGTGGTAGGCCTATAAGGGCCGAAAGGGAAATTGTGGCCCCCCGGCAACATGGCAACTGAAGGAACACGAGTGGGTTTTGCAAGACTGCGGCTTGTACACTGAACGCCCAACCTCACGCACAGGCAAGTACGCGCAGGCCGGGCTTGCGCAGGCAAAATTTCAAACAAATCGAAAAGTGCGCAGGCCGCGCCGTGGGGTTTGCGCGTCGTACAGTTTTACCAACCACACGCTCAGTGTTCCGTGTACAAGCCAGCCTGCGCAGGCAAAACTGTGGTGAAGCACGAGCGTGTGGAGCAAATTGGCTGTGACAGACGGGCAGACAGACACACGAGAGATCGTATAAGGGTTCCGTTTTTTGCTTTTGGGGTACGGAACCCTAAATATGGCCGATTTGCGTACGCACAATCGCGAGTTCATGTCTAGGTTAATAAGTCTTTACAAATCTCTGCCTGCACTCTGGAAAATTAAATCGAAAGAAAATTAAAAGAACTATGCCTACGAAAAAATGATAAATAAAATGAAAGAGGTAAGAACATAGTTTATTAGAGGAGAAAGAAGAAGTAGACAAGTAGTTCTTCTAATGAAGAACTACTTCAACATTGTTTCCACGCCGACGATTTCGACAAGAATGTGGCTTGCGCGTATTAACTGTGCCATGTGGTAACGCCGCCGCCATCTGTGTTCAGTTTTTTCATGCGAGAAGCCTGTGCAGGCAAAACTGTGGTGAAGCTTGAGCGTGTGGTAGGCCCATAAGTAAAAAAAACCGGCCAAGTGAGAGTCGCACGAAGGGTTCTTCCGTACCACCGACCACCGTACACTAATTACCAAAAAACGCCGAAAGAAACACGTTTCTTGTATGAGGAATTGAGGACCCCCTTTACGTAATTATTAACTTTATTTCATTTAAAAATATGTAGTGTTAAATATTGTACGCTAGTACGGAACTCAACCCTTCGTTTGCGAGTCCGACTTGCACTTTTAGTTCAGATAAATGAAAATACTAAATGTTTTAATTTTAAACTTTAAAAATCGCAAAGATAAATTTGTATTTCATACTGATATGATACTATGTGAATTATAACAATATATTTACATATTGTACAGACGCCAGCACATCACGCTACTACAATCTGTCAAATTTATTTAATAGATTTTCAACTTTATTACTGAAGGTTAAGGTTCAAAGTTGATTGGGAAAATTTGACAGTTTCGGGTAGCTTGATGTGCTGGCGTCTGTACTTTCTATTGATTTGATTTTCTATAAACTAAAAATTGCCCATAATGAAGTGTTTATTTTCGTAGGCGAGTTTTCAACCATTTAAACGATTTATTTGGGGTTTAAAACCGCAACATTTGATTTAAAATGTTTTAAATCGGTTGTTTTACATCTATAGCCGCGACGTTGATAGTGGCGTCACTTTCTTCACGACACCTCGGCGGCGGCGCGCGGTCCATTCCTACTGAATGAGACCCCCAGTTTCCTGGGGGAGGCCCAGCAGGAGACGACCAGCGGTGAGGGTGCCGACTCTGCGCGCCTACGGGAAGGTATATAGCTCCCCCCCGCCCCGCCCCGCTCACAGATCTAGCCGTTTACGGATTGGGGGGGGGGGGGGGGACCGTCGCGTGTGTGTGAGCAGCTAGTGTTGTGACGATCCTTCAAACAGTACAAGGATCTTTTGGCGCGTGGCAAAAATCACAACTAACACCACCATCTTTATTTTTTCCAATGACGCCATCTTGTTCGTTCAAGTACCAACATCTATTGTGAGAAGCTAGAAGCTATTACAAACAAAATATGTCATTGTGTCCCCGGTCCCCGTCCCCGCGGATGTCAAACGTGACAACCGCAGTTTAGGCGTATTCAAGATAGAGTCAAGACCTACTGAGACGTTTGTTGTCCTGGACAATAAAAGGTTGCGCAAAAATTTTGTTCACGGTGTCTGCTCAGTTTACATCACAGACTAAGTAGGTTTACATTGAACCTAAATGTTCTAGCACTGCAAATTAATTTTTCGGAAACCATAAAATGAGATTCAGAGTGAGTTTGGAGCGAGTTAACGTAGTTACAAAAAACATAGACAAAATAGATGGATTAAAAGTAATTTTTTAATTGGGTTGCCATTAAAAATTGCTTTCCCTTTTTAGTGGTAAGTCAGTCATTTATAAAATAGATCAGTCTGGACAATTTGTTTTATACATTTATTCTTTGTTTCACTCACAGATATAGATATACCTAGATAACGCTAAAGCAACTACTTCGCGTGCCATTTTCGTGCCCAGCTTACGTACAATAATAGTAAGCTGCCACTTTCGCGCTCAGTCTGCATCGGTGCCACGCTTGTCGGAAGTCAGTAAAAAAATTGAAAATGGTTAATTACGTTGTTATAAATTGTAAAAACTGTGCAAATGCGAAGAGAAAAAATAAAAGAAACGTTTCCTAGTGCTTGTGACGTCATAGTAGGTAGTCAAAAAATGGCACGCTTGGTTTTCATACAGATCGTGATACTTGTGTTATCTAGGTCTATCTATATCTGTGGTTTCACTGGTATCAGCGGAGACTTGGTGTTATCTACTTGGGTAACGCTTAAACGCATAGCCTATTGGCATTTTCTGGGCACAAATCCCGACTACGAGCTATTATTGAGTAAATTCCAAACAGAAAAATCTAAAACTCTTTGCCCAATCTAACCCCTAAGTAAGAAACTGAAGACTACCAACTCAGCCGACGCGCTTTCCGTCAATAGACCAGAAATTGCGTAACTTATTTTCGTAGTAAACGATTATGACTAATTTGTTTAATTTTGACAGTTCAACAACATTCGTTGCGTTATTTACGTTGTTGAGCAGACAAATTTTTCTAACGCAAACAACTAAAAACTAAAGCAAACTATCAGAACTATAGAAACGGGAGTGGGTATTTAGGAAACTGCTTTGATAAGGTATTACTGTAATCTGTGGTATTACCTAAACAGGCTTTGGGTAAGGCCCTAAAAAGTCAATTTTGGTCGGTGTTTTTTATTTTAAATTGATTTCTTTGACAGAAAGCCTACACTAGCACGGAAGTAAAAATATTAGGGCGGGATGTTATTGCGCACTGGATTTTCAATTTTCGGTGTTGAACCGAGCATTGAGAATCCAACAGAGTGCAACTCAGCGCGGCGAAAAAACACTCTATTTGATTTTCAACTCTTGGGAATTAGCAGAGCGTAGAAAATCCATTGTGTGAAAAAAATCGCTGCGGGAAAAATCGTCCGTGCGAACCTGGGCTGAGACGAAACAAAACCTTTGGGCGTATCAATCGAGCAACATTATGGAAATTACAGCTACAATTTTGATGATAATTAATACATCCAATGAGATGTATTAATTATTATCAAAATTAAAGCATTTTTTGGGGGAAAATTCAAAAGACTATCGATTTTAGGGGAAATAATACTACCATAGAGCAATTTTTGCCTTGTGATAGGTCACGTGACGGCACGTGAAGTAACATAGACAATACATCCATTCGTCAGTTTTCGGGCGAGGAGGCAGCGCAGTTTGCTGTTTTATTGAGCGGACTGCCAAAAAGTGAAAACTGCAAAATGGCAACGACCCTTTCGGCTGACCAAGCAGCTAAGCAGCATGTCCTTGCTGTATCCCGGGACTTCATATCCCAGCCCCGTCTGAGTAAGTACCCAAATTTTGATCATCTATTTCGGCTAATGTCGTATGACATGTCATTGAAAATATCGATTTTACTTCTGAGTTTCTATGTTACGCCGTTTTGATGTCGCCTTTCAGCCCTATTTACAACAACAAGGGTTGTGGTTTGGTGGTGGGTGTGATTTTATAAGAATGGATGGTCTGAACTTGTGTTATCGGCAAACCAAAAGATATTTAAGTGCCTGACGATGTTCCCGAGAGCCCCATTTTCTTTGATCGTAGACTATGTGACACCTAAATAACCGCATATATGCTATACTATAGTCTTTAACTCGAAAATCATGATAATGTTGTAATTCGTTTTAACGGAAATGAACATTGTCGTCATGGCATGTCCTTAATTTTTGTCACCTGATCATAGGTACTTACCTTTTTACTACACTATGAAACAGCCTTCATATGTATTTTCTATGGTATTTATTGGCATTACTACATTAAACTAGTACTAATGGTGGTCAATAAAAAAGTTAGTGACCAAAAAAAACAGCATATTGCCCAGTTAGTAGAATGCATCTG
Organism: Agrochola litura; assembly: GCA_949152395.1. Lineage (NCBI taxonomy): Eukaryota > Metazoa > Arthropoda > Insecta > Lepidoptera > Noctuidae > Agrochola > Agrochola litura. Next base: position 16,909,148 of record OX424513.1, on the reverse strand, counting down.
ATTGGATTCTATTTACCCAGGAAGATATTGTAAACTGAAAAATATGATATAATCAAGAGGAAGGAGACCATTTTCTCATAAGATTATAAGAAAAAGTATTGTTACCCTTTTATTTAGCGTATCTTATATTATTTTTGTGACAAGACTGAAATGATTGCAGAACTGAATCTTATAGCAATAGCTATATAAAATCAATGAATTAATGGAAGAAAATATCATAAAGATACTTCCTCTTTTATAGTCTAGTCTAGAAATCGTACATACAATATGTTCAAATAGATAATTCTACCAAACGATGCTAATGCATGAGAGGGTTATATCAATCTTGAACAGTCATGTGATCATAATCTTACTCAATACTCTAATGATATCATAATCTACCTAGCCTTTTCCCAACTATTTTGGGGTCTGCTTCTAGTCTAACCGATGCAACTGAATACCAGTATTCTACATGGAGCGATTGCCTATCTTCTGACCTCCATAACTCAATATTTAACTGGGTAATACGATCATTTGCAGTTATCTCAAAATAATAAAAAAAATGGTGATCAGCTGATCTTGTTTATGGAAAAAAAGGTCATTGCCAATCTCTAATTGTGTGCAGGACCTATTGATTTCTTAACTCTTTCTAAACTGCAATGAAGAATAACAGGTTTTTCTCCTAAATCTTGATAAAGAAATTGTTAATAATTAACAAATTCATAGTACAGGCTGACATAAAAGAGTCTGACGTGGTGACATTTGGAACAAAATATTTTACTTAAGTAATGCAGACCTATGATGGTGGCACTATTTTCCCGACAAGTGCTAGTAGGTTTTGAGTCACCTACAAGCAGTGTTTTTGACAATTTGCTTAAATTCTTTTACTCATTTGCCATTCGAAGTGACCTAAGTGTGATAGTGGCGCCCTAATATTTTCTAGACTCTTTTTTGCCAAGCTATACCATTTTATTATAAATAAAGCAAGAATCGGACAGTCACTTTTTTGAATATTTTATGGTAATGTCATCACTCACAAACATCCACTGCTGGACAAAGGCTAAATATCTGTGTTGTTTGAGAATATTTCATGTTGATCTGTTGTGGAGGTCAGATAGGTGGTCGCTCCATGTAAAAAACTGGTCTTCAGCTGCATCCGGTTAAACTGGAAACCGACCCCAACATAGTTGGGTAAAGGCTAGGCAGATTGATTTTTCTTCTAGACCAATACTCATAGCTAAAAACATTGAAATTCTAGTCACAATCTCATTTCAGCCACAATCTATGTCAAAAATCGAGTAATATTCAATGTTTTTGACAGATTGAGACCAAGATTAGAACGCAAACATAAAAAAAAAATATGTGAAATGCCCCTCTGAGCAGCTGATTATAACCATTGTTTTACTTCAGACATAGTATGTTATAGTGCTGCTACCTTAGTCCAGGTTATTTGTCATGGTGCTGCTTGCAATGGCAAATATTATATTGACAGACCTGGGAACAATGAATTCAATCAGCTGTTTAAAATCAATCAACTTCAACACAACTGAGGCCATAGTGTGATAAGATAATAGTTGCTAACACTTACTTACATTATTTGATATAAAGAAAAATTATTATTTGGCACAGTACCTGCACGGATCACATTTGAACAAAATTAAAAACAAATACAAAGTAAAAAATATAGGTTATGGACAGATTTTTATCAATACATGAAAACAAAACGATCCATTATGTATTTTTTTAAAAATCTTAGTTTCATTTGACTGTGAGTTTATATGTACAGCATAATATGAGACCATAAGTCAAATTTCGCACTTCCCTTCTGCACAATTAACAATATGCGCACATCATCTTAATGGCAAAAGTGTTTCAAGACTGCAAGACTTTAATATTCGATGACAATAAGTCCCATGTAGTAGGGGGCGAGCCTATTGCCATCAACCGGGCACAAACACAACTGGCAGGCTGGCAGGGACTTGACATAACTGGCAAAATGTGGGTGTACTAGGTCACTTCTTCATGTAATTGTCTTAATAAACATGAAAGCTCAAAAATCATGTGACATAGACCTTTTCCCTTATCCGGCAAGCACTGGAATAGCAATGTTATATTTTATACATTGAACCGTCTAAAACTCGTCTCATCTCGTTTTGAGCAAACGTGGTGATCAATGCTCGTGCCTCCACTGTATGAGAAGAGGTCTTTTCCCTGCTGTGGGACAATAATCGGCTGGTATTATTTATTAATAGTCATTAGGGCCATATGCACACATCATTATGTTCATTAATTCCAGCTCCATATGATCATCTTCATCACACGAACAGTGTACAGCTATCAGCCAACATTCTCCAAAGAGGTGGTTTTAAATACTCTACAGGGAATGCTGGCTGCTTAGCTGTTCACATATAATTCACCACATCTGTGATCACTTACATCAAAAGGAAATTAAGATATGTACAAAATTATTGATCTTGTTCAGAGTAGATGTTTTAATTTTGTAGTTTAAAATTGCATTCTGTGACCATCTTTGTTCTAATGTACTAGATCAGGGATTGCCAAATAGGTTAATAGGGGGTCAATTTAAAAAAAAAAACGACTGTTCGGTCCATTTGGTAGATGATTACTCAAACATTGTACAAAGTTTCAAAGGTAAATTCTTATTTCTTGGTTCTTAATTTTCTTAGTTCTGGGTATTTAATATCACACAAATTTTATCCAAAATTCTTGGCAAGAAACTTCCGTAATTTTGTGTTTTAAACAGTATTTTTTTGAAAATCGATAATTTTCATCAGTAAAGTAGCTTTGTTAAATGCGATAAATTACAAAAAAATATATTTTAATGTTCAGTTTTAGTTATAAGTTTTACTATTTAGGTCCGCACAAAATAGGTCAGCGGTCCGGATCCGGACCGCGATCCGCCATTTGGTGACTCCTGTACTAGAACATATCTTTATAAAACTTTCTCTAGTACATTACTACATAGATGAGATTATTATTTGTTTTTTTTTTCCTTTAAATTAGCCCATGTACGCACGAGCGCTTTTTTAACGCGAAGTTTTGTTACCGCGCACTAGATTTTCATCTCTCGGCGTTGAGAATCCTACAGAGCGCATACATGCGCGTTAAAAAGCGGCAGTGTAAACTTGTAGTAGAAAAGTCATGAAGTAGTAAGTAAGAAATATAGCAACATCTGCAGAATCCAATGAAGAATAAGCCAATCAAATTGAAGTTACAGATTGTCCGATGACGTTTGTCCATTAAGGGGGAAGCGTCAGGGTAGCCCGCGAAATTCAAATTTTTTTACGTTTTTTGCATTTTGCAGGTCAGTGTCAGGTTTTATGTTGATTAAAATATGATTTGCGGTCGCAAAAAATATGGCTTTACTCAATTATAATCATTACAATCAGCAATACAACTCCATAAGTTAGCAAAGGTGTCAAATGTCATGATTTCATGAAATCATGACATTCGACACCTTTATCTTCTTCTTAATCACTATTGCTGATTGTAATGATTATAATTGAGTGAAGCCATATTTGTTACGACCGCGAATCATATTTTAATCAACAAAACCTGACACTTGACCTGCAAAATGCAAAAAAACGTAAGAAAATTTGAATTTCGCGGGCTACCCTGACGCTTCCCCCTTAATTAAGGCTCACTTGCACCACAAATATCGAAATGCATGTAACGCATTTAAAACATCGTTCTATTTCTGTCAGTTGTTTGAAGATGACAGAGACAGAATGATTTTTTTGATTAAATATGTTTAGCGTTAAATGCATGTAGTGACTTGTGGCGCTAGTGGGCCTTAAGCCAGGGGCTCCTGCGCGTGTTTTTTTCAAAACATTACACAAACATTTGCTTTCATATAAATCATCGTGTTTGCATACACAAATGTGCATGGCCACGCCTCTTAATTGCGATGTTTATGTGTAAAAACACGCGCAGGAGACCCGGCTTTACAGTGCGTTTGTACTTGCGAAACATTCACATAAAAACATGTTGAAATATCTATTTTCTGCCAATGTTTGAAACAATGTTTGACAGAAAATTAATAGAGCAACATGCATAGAGCAACAGCAACATGTTTCTGTGTCAATGTTTCGCCAGTGCAAACGCACAGTAAAGTAAACTTCCATTATTTATATTGCATGCATAGATTCAATGTACTGTCATCTTTTCACTTACTCTGATTATTAACCAGTTCAATAAAGTCTGATCAGCCTACAAAGAATACAATAGAAGATGTACCTACTGAATCATATAAAGTTGGTACTTTCAACTACTATTATCGACTTAAGAAAGTAGGTCATCTTCCGTCTCAACTTTTAAATGCTTCCGCAGTCCGCGACGCAACGATGCGATTCTAGTAGAACAATTCCCATAAAGATCGAAATATTGATCTATTAGTGTCTCGCCTGTCTGTGGGAGCCTTAGCTGGCGATCGTCCAACAAAGGACTTCCCTACACTCTGTTCATTATTGTAAGCTTAATAGGATACAATAATTTATCTCAAATGTATGTACTTAACATGTTTATTTTAGAGTCGATTATTTGGTTATTGTTTTTAAAATTAATCATTATAGTTTTCTTAAAAAAAAGCATGACTTTCTTGATCATAAACACAGTATAATTCAGTTCACACAGAAAGAACTCCATCCATCTTATTACAAAACGAGTTCTAACTTTAGACCCTAGTTATAACAGGCGCCCGAAGCGCGCGTCTTGTACGCTGCGTTTTGGGCGCTCAATAAAATTTTATGAATTTCTAGGTAACGAATTACATCAAGTCAAGTGTGCTGTGTACCTAGCATTAGACTCGGGTTTGACGTCATTTTTTGTAATTACAACTTTAACTTTGTAAGAATAGAGTTCTAAATTAAAAAATGGATCAATGGTTAAAACCTTGTTAAAAATAAACCTCGTTTTGTAATAAGGCCGCATAAATTCTATCCAATACATAACAAAATTTACCCCTGTAACTAAAATAAATATTACTTGTCTAGCCTACAAGACGGTGTCTGGTGTGAACGGGCCGCTGGTCATCTTGGACGAGGTGAAGTTCCCCAAGTTCTCCGAGATCGTACAGCTGAGGCTCGCTGATGGCACCCTTCGCTCCGGTCAGGTATGTTGTGGATAACTTTTAAGATTTTTATTGAAATTAATAATACTGCTAAAGACCCTACTGTAAGGGGCCATCCATAAATTACCTTACACACACTAATTTAATGATTTTTGGGAGACAACCCCTTTTTTTGGGTCGGAAATTATCAAATAACTTCTCCCGCTCATAGCGGAACGGGAGGGCGTATCAGACTCTTGCTGACTAAAACCCACCCGTGTTCCTTCAGTTGCCATGTTGCCAGGGGCCACAGTATCCCTTTCGGACTTTCCAGACAACCCCTGGTGTGACGTCAAAGAAAATTAAAGCTGAATACAACAGTCGTAATTTTCACTCGATTTTCTTATTTCTTTGTAACAACCGGAAGTTTGGATTTGTGTCCAGTTGATGGCAATAGGGTCGTCCCCTATTACATGGGACTTAAACTTAACTGGCGAAATGTGTACTAAAGGTATACCTCTGCATTACGTTATATTATGTGTTATTATATTTTGAACTATGTGTATCTCCCCAGGTGCTCGAGGTCAGCGGCACCAAGGCCGTTGTCCAGGTGTTCGAGGGCACATCAGGTATTGACGCCAAGAACACTCTCTGCGAGTTCACCGGCGATATCCTGCGTACACCCGTGTCTGAAGATATGTTGGGTAAGTAAATCAACTGCTGCTAGGGTAATCTTTGTTTGTGTTTATCACAGAACAACGAATCGTCGTACGAGTCGAGACGGCAGTGCTAATAAAATTGATGGCGCGAAATTCAAAGTTTCAACTTTAACATTGCGGGAATTAAGTTCGTAATTCAAAGTTACATTATCATTGTGGGAATTAAGTTCGTAATTCAAAGTTACAACTTTAACATTGTGGGAATTAAGTTCGTAATTCAAAGTTACATATCATTGTGGGAATTAAGTTCGTAATTCAAAGTTACAACTTTAACATTGCGGGAATTAAGTTCGTAATTCAAAGTTACATTATTATCATTGTGGGAATTAAGTTCGTAATTCAAAGTTACAACTTTAACATTGCAGGAATTAAGTTCGTAATTAAAAAATTGCTCAGTGGTTCAAATCTGGGATCTTAAAAGATAAATCTTTCGTAACAAGACCGAGAGTTTCGATGGCCTTGCACTAGTTATGTGACTAGGCGTCATGCATTATCACATCATTGTTTAAAAAATAGTTGAAGCGTTTCGTACTTGTCAATATTTCACTTAGAAAAGTAATGTGGAGTTTGTTGCGCCACTTCTTCCCAGCTAAAGCACTAAGAAGTGAAGGGCGGGCGTTTTGGGAGACAGTCTTAAATAATTTTGACGTTCGAAAAGTGCTGATTCTGAGCCTAGTTTGAATAAATCACATTTGATTTTGAATGGCCATCAATACATCATTGATAAAATATGTACCGAAGTCGTTGCTTAAAAGCTTATTTTTATCAATTATTAATATTGGCCTATAAAAAGTAGCTTAAAATATCCGATTTCAACAAGAAATACGAAATAAACACGGTTTCGGAAATTCCCTATTTATTTTATAACTAACTAGCTGACCCAGCAAACTTCGTTCCGCCTAACAGTCAATGAATGTGCATGTTTAGGATTTTAACATTTCTACCCTACCTACCCTACCTATATATCAAAAAAGCCGATCCACACAAAATGTATGAGAACGTTACGAATTTTCTTCATAATTTTTTTTTTCGTGAATTTTTCCATATTTTAGACTACGACAAACATTTCAAACCTAAAATCAGCCAAATCGGTCCACCCGTTCTCGAGTTTTAGCGAGACTAACGAACAGCAATTGATTTTTATAGATATAGATATTCAAGGCAATGGCACGTAAAATTTAATCGGAGAGGCTACCGTATGGCGAGTGGTAATCTGGGTCTTGAAGTGATACCGAACTCCCCCGTACCGTCCGAATGCACCCCAAATGGACGGGGGCGGGGGCAATATAGGGGGATGGGGGCAAAACATTTCTGTTTGACATGGCATTCGAAATTTAAGCTCTAATAAGTGCACGGAATTTATGTGTATCAATGCCATCTGGTTTTGATAAAATTCACCCTCATCGGTGATAAATCATCGGTAAGGAGTTTCAAGAATAATAGTATACAGCGTAAGACATTATTTCAATTATAACGATGTTGGGGGGTGGCAATTTTTTTAAATTATATAAATAGGAAATAAACTTCAAAGCATTTCCATCCCCATATCTCCGTCCCCATCCATTTGGGGTCCATTCGGACGGTACGGGGGGTTCGGTATCACTTCCAGACCCACACTCGCCATCCGGTTGCCTCTCCGATAAAATTTTACGTGCTATTGCTTTAACTAAAACTTAGCGAGCCTAAATAAGTTATAAAATACTTGCTTCGCACGGTGATGATAAAACATCGAGAATTCATTATCATAATATGGAAGTTAAGTATGGAAGTTAAGCTAAGTGTCATGGTGAAAACCACATCAAAATCCGTTGCCTAGTTTAGATTATATGGATTCACAAAACACTTAACAATGATCACACGTTATCAGGTGATTACTATCAAGCTGTTTGCTTTATTACGTAACGTGGTCGTCAATAAGTTCCTCTATCGTATGTGATAATATTATTTAAGGGGGAAGCGTCAGAGTAGCCCGCGAAAATCAAATTTTCTTACGTTTTTTGCATTTTGCAGGTCAGTGTCAGGTTTTATGTTGATTAAAATATGATTCGCGCTCGTAACAAATATGGCTTTACTCAATTATAATCATTACAATCAGCAATAGTGATTAAGAAGAAGATTGCTAACTTATGGAGTTGTATTGCTGATGATGATGGAGAAGAGCCGGTAAGAAACTCCACTCCACATTAGCAGCTCGGAGTCTGGATTTGTGCCCGGTTGATGGCAATAGGCTCGCCTCCTATTACATGGGACTTAAACATAACTGGCGAAATGTGGGTGGACGGAAGGTAGCCTAACGAAGGTCGGGAATACAAGCTTATTGTCGTATAAAACTAAATAAATGAAATTCTTATCACCAGGACGTGTATTCAACGGTTCCGGCAAGCCCATTGACAAGGGACCTCCCATCCTGGCTGAGGCCTTCTTGGACATCCAGGGTCAGCCCATCAACCCCTGGTCTCGTATCTACCCTGAGGAGATGATCCAGACTGGTAAGCATTTAATTTTGTTGCATTTTAAAGACAAACAAATAAAAAAAAGAACAACAATTGGGCATTTCCCTTATTTTTAGGAGCGTTTGTATTTCTAATCTAAGTATGTTAAAAATACTTTTTTTTGTTATTGTCTCCGAGATGAGATTGCGACTTGACTTTGAACGTTTTTAAAAACGAGAATTGGCCTACAGTTATGTTGTAGTTAAATCATCTTTTATTTGAGTAAAAAACCCTTGTGATAGAGCTTGTCTTGTGTTCAGCTTGATCTCGATGACAGCGAATCGAGAATAGAAAAATAAAATAAAACAGTATATAAAATAATGTGTTGAGAGGGCTGGCTTAGTAATAACAGCCGCACGGGTCGATCGATCAGGTTAAGCTAGGCTTGCCGCAGTTGGTCCGTGGATGGGTGACCATCTTTACATACCGAGACCCCTCCGTGCCTCGGAAAGCACGTTAAGCTGTTGGTCCCGGCTATCATTTGTGGATCTTTGACAGTCGTTACGGTCGTCAGAAGCCCGAAATTCTGACAACCAGTCTTACCAAGGGGTATCTTAAATACAGTAACTGGGTTGTGGAGTTCAGATAGGCATTCGCTCCATGAAAAATACTGGTATTCAGCTGCATCCGGTTAGAGTGGAAGCCAACCCCGACATAGTTGGGAAAAGTCTAGATGATGATTAAATAATGTGTTGTTTTCAGGTATCTCCGCTATCGACGTGATGAACTCCATCGCCCGTGGTCAGAAGATCCCCATCTTCTCAGCCGCCGGTTTACCCCACAACGAAATTGCTGCCCAGATCTGTAGACAGGCTGGTCTGGTCAAGGTAATTAAGAAAAGATAGAAAGAACATACATTTAGCACAGACCAAAAAGCACATAGTATAATTAAGAGCAGATAACAAATTAAAAATGTAAATCAAATAAAAATTGTAAAATGGGATGTAAGCAGGGGAGTGTGCCTCACGGCTGCGCCAAAAAGGCCCAGTTCAGCAAAAATGCCAGACAACTATAAGTGCCTGACACTGGTTTTCATCTGGACCTGCCAAAATATGCAAATAAGCATCTTTCTTCTCAAAATGTTTTTTTTTTTTGTTTGTCGATAGTTTAAGTTAAGATTTTAATCATTGAATTAAACCGTTTAAATTTAAATCACACGAAATTTAACTCTGACATTTTTTTCAAAGGCATATATGCGAGAAAAAGCAATTTTTCTGCATTTTCTCAGTAATTACGCTTTTATTTGTTGTGACGATGGATTTCCCAGAAAAAATAAAATATCTTGTGCCGGAAATAATAAATAAAAAAATCGGCTTAAATATGATATAGCCTAAAATTTAAATTTCTGCCGAATTTTGCTGAAACCGAAATTCGGTCGGACTCTTCAAATTACCTACCCCAATTTACCACAACCATCTCTCTTACAGCAAACCGGAAAATCCGTATTGGACGATCACACGGACAACTTCGCCATCGTGTTCGCCGCTATGGGTGTGAACATGGAAACCGCTCGGTTCTTCAAGCAGGACTTCGAAGAGAACGGTTCCATGGAGAACGTGTGCCTGTTCTTGAACTTGGCTAACGACCCGACCATTGAGAGAATTATTACACCCCGATTGGCTCTGACTGCCGCCGAGTTCTTGGCGTATCAGTGCGAGGTAAGATATCTAAAACTCATTCAATTCTATGTTACTTACCTACAAATTTTCGATTTGGGTTTTTCATGTAAAAGTAGTAGATATACATATGGATGTTTAATCATCGAAAATACCACAAATTGAAAACTTTTCTTCGCATTGATCTAGTGGTCGTAAGCGCTACTGCTAAGCATGAAATCCTGGGTTAGATTCCAAGATCAGGCAACATGTTATTGGGTTTTTCTATCAGGAATTTCTCAGTGGCAGCTCAGTCTTGATATTGCCATGAACTGGGCACAACCAGTTGATGGCAATATGCTCGTCCCCCTATTACATGGGACTTAAACAAAACTGGCGAAATGTGGGTGTACTACAGGTTCACCTGTGCCTAAGTCTTCAGAGATAACAGGATTGATGTTGAATTATGTTATTTAAAGGAAAATATTACTTAATTTACAGTTATGTTATAACTTGTAAGCTAGCTAACTTATAAGCTTTCTGTTTGACCACAAGTTTTTGGATACGAATGAATATCGCACATTCGTCGCACTGGAACCGCGTGTACACTGACATTGAAGCGTAAAGCTACGATCACAAGTCAGTAAAGCATTGCCAACGAAACATGCGGCTCTGGTGTCATTTACAGAAAGCCTAATAGAATAAATAATGTACAGAATCCGCTTTAGTGAATAGCTGTCAAATATTTCACAGTTTTGATTAATTTGGCAATATTACTGTATGGAATTAAGAAATGTGGCTAACTAGGGAACTAAAATATTGATTATGAAATGCAATAATTAATATCGTAACACCAAATATTTAGTTTTAGATGTAAAAAAAGTGTTTTGAAACTTTCCAAATGCCTTTTTTACAGCTAAAATGGTTACAACATTAAATTCAGTGTTATAATTGCAATTCATTATTAATATTCTAGTTCGCTAGTTAGCCACATTTCTTATTTCCATACAGTTATATTGCCAAATTAATCAAAACAGCGAAATATTTGACATCTATTTGCGACGTTGCCAACTCTTAGAATAAACGCTCTTAAAGGCAACGGCAAAGGTACGGTAGTAGTAAAAGTCAATGGTAACATCGGTCAGCTAATAATTCTCTGGTTTGGCTACCACTTAAGTGCAGCCTACCATACTATGCTCTTGTGCTTACCCACTTGAAGGAATACAGGTTGATGATATTTAATGTTTGCACAGAAACACGTGCTGGTCATCCTGACCGACATGTCCTCGTACGCCGAGGCTCTGCGTGAGGTGTCTGCCGCCCGTGAGGAGGTGCCCGGACGTCGTGGTTTCCCAGGTACGAATAACAAAAAGTATTTCTGTAAAGTTCGTTTTATAATGCCAAAAAACGAACTTTACAGAAATACTTTTAGCCCACGTTCGCACGGACGTAAAAATATCGCAGCGGGATTTTTTCGCACACTGGATTTTCAACGCTCTGCTTAGCGCCGACAGTTGAAAATCCAATAGTGTGTTTTTTGACGCGCTGGGACGCACTCCGTTGAATTCTCAACGATTGGCTTAACACCGAGATTTGAAAATCCAGTGCGCGATAAAATCCCGCCGCGATATTTTTACGTCCGTGCGGACGTGGGCTTACTGTCTTTGTAGCAGCCACAATATTCCAATCACATAGTACTGTAGAGCTCCTACGAGCTCTGGTACCAGAATAAATACGGCGTTGCCGTTTAATAAGAAGCAATATTGAATTTTAGCTATTTATTTCAAGAGACAAAAAAACATCTTATTCTAAAGCAAACGCTTTGAATTTTGAAACATCAACATGCATGCAACCAGAATCATTTTTGTGCCGGTTTGTATGATTTGTAAGGCAGGATCTAGATTTTTTTTTAGTTGGGGCAAAAAGTGCCGTCTACCGCCCCCGCCCAATCTTTTATGGGGATGTGCTAAGTTAGCCCCCGCGAAATAATTTTTTTCTTAACAAAAGAAAAAAAATTCCGATGAACTGAGAACCTCCTCTTTTTTTAAAATCGGTTAAAAATGAAAATGTTGGCAGCAACATTCATTAAATCGTATCAATCGGAAATGCGCCAATTCAACAGGGGCGCCAAACTGTTGCAAAAAAGAAAAAAACAGAAAGATTATAAATGTGCTGCCCGTCTCATTTGTTGCAAAGTTGCTGTGTGCTGGGTGATGCACTTGTCTGCTACGCTTGAATTTGTCGCCCCCTGAAGTTGGCGCCCGGGCATGGGCCCCGGCTTGTCCCCCCCCCAGATCCGGGGCTGTTGTAAAGTTCCCTTTTTACCTTTACACATGTCATTTCGAACTTCAATTATCAATTAATTCTCCCCAGGTTACATGTACACCGATTTGGCCACGATCTACGAGCGCGCCGGGCGTGTGGAAGGCAGAAACGGCTCCATCACTCAGATCCCCATTCTGACTATGCCCAACGACGACATCACCCATCCTATTCCTGACTTGACAGGTTATATTACTGAGGGACAGGTGAGAGATATTTTATTAATACTGATTTATTGTGTTTAAAGTGGATCCGCAAAGGTGGCCCGCAAAATTCAAATTTTCTTATGTTTTTTTGCAATTTGCAGGTCAGTGTCAGGTTGTATCTTGATCAAAATATTGGTCCATTGAATGACTTTTTCATGAAATCATGACATTTGAGACCAATTCTAACTTAGAGAGATGTATTAATGATTCTAATTCTGTAAATACAGATTTACTATGGTCGCAAAACATATTTTGATCAAGATACGACCAGACACTGACCTGCAAATTGCAAAAAAAAACGTAAGAAAATTTGAATTTCGTCGGCTACCACTGCGCATCCATCTTTAAGGTTATTTACATGACGAATGTGTAAAATCTTTTTTTTTTTTTGGTTGGGAATTCTATCAGATATCTCCCGCTCTGGGCGGAGCGGGAGGGCGTGTCAGACTCTTGCCATTGCCGTTGCCATGTTGCCGGGGGCCACGATTTCCCTTTCGGTATTCTTTGCAACCCCGGCAGAATGTGTACACCCCTGCCAACCCCTTCGGGGAATACAGGTGTGACTTAAGGGGGAAGCGTCAGGGTAGCCCGCAAAATTCAAATATATTTGTTACGACCGTGAATCATATTTTAATCAACATAAAACCTGACACTGACCTGCAAAATGCAAAAAACGTAAGAAAATTTGAATTTCGCGGGCTACCCTGACGCTTCCCCCTTAAGTTATAGCTTTTCTACTCTGAAATGACGCGCCCCACTACCGCATTTAACGTACACGGCGCCGCGGCTTATAAGTTAAATGCGGTAGTGGGGCGCGTATTTCATAGTAGACAAGCTATACCAAGCAGCCATTACCAAAATGGAAACAAACACATTTCAATGGCGCTTAAAAGTTACTCTAGGTTGAGCTCACGATGTCCATGCGTGCCGTCTGTTAGGACATGTTTACTTAAACTGTTTCTGGTATGTTCCTCAAACGGCCAGTCCGGATGATGGACTTCCTTGACCCCTCAGAGGTTGTAAGATAGGAAATTTCGACTCCGGGGTTGTCAGATAGGAACTCAACTCCGGGGTTGTCAGATAGGAAATGTCGACTCCGGGATAGATTTATTTTATTTTATTTATTTGAAAGATATGCGATACATACAAGAAACTTATAAACTAGTGTACCAATTTCTTACAGGTAAGCACATCATGCATTACTTATTTGTTATTTAGTGCCCTGCCTACTTAAAATTAGATGAGTTCTTATACTCACCGAACATAATTATTATTTCAGCAAAATTCCAACTTAAAATCTATAATTGAATTTAAAACAAAAATTAAAATCACATAAAATTTTAATCAATACTAAAAATAAAATCTAAATCAAAACAAAAATTAAAATCAAAATTTCCACACTTATTTTACTAATTTTTGGATATAATGCTTCAGAACTTACCAAGTTAGATGGGAATTGTTGACTTCAACAAGGTATTTTTTTTAAACATGTCGCTAAGTGATTATAGATATCGGTCCTATTAACAGAATAAATAATTCTATCTGAAGAAGATCTAATCGAAAGACATTTTTCCTGCCACATTCAAAAACTAAGAAAATAACAAAATTTCAAACCATGCCTCATCTCCTCCACAGATCTACGTAGACCGTCAGCTCCACAACAGACAGATCTACCCGCCAGTCAACGTGCTGCCGTCGCTGTCGCGTCTCATGAAGTCCGCCATCGGAGAGGGCATGACCCGCAAGGACCATTCTGATGTGTCCAACCAGCTGGTAAGATACTGTTTATTTTTTTTAAGGGGTGTTATGTTCGTGTATTTCGCATTCGATGCGGTAGTGTTTCTTGAATAAAAAGCCGACCCAGCAGTTTTTTTTTGTCCGTCTTGTAGTTTGTTAAAAAATATTGAACACGTATTTTTTCTTTTTTGACGTAATCAAAAGATTACGGTGATATATTGAGTTAAAGTTTGGCATGACGTCACGCCTTGCTAGATTTAATACTGATTTGTGACGTAGCAAGCCCCCACTCCCCAACTTTAATGTGTGTTTTCTAAGTTATTTTTGATTAATATGATAAAGCAGAAAATACGTGTCTAATATTTTTTTATTATTTAGAATTTCTTTTTTTTTACCTAAGCAACTACCGTATTACTAGGATATTCGGCTTATGTTCGCCGCGTGCCGAACAGCAAATTTTGTTCGGTATCTACCCTCGCTTAATCATGTTTGGGTCGGCTCGACAGAATTTGAGCTAAGGCGAGCGGCTGTTTCCCGAAAAAATAACCACATACATTCGATTTTGGCGCTCAATTTTGCTGAATCATGCCGAACATGTACGAGTTTGGAAACTCTTGGACTTCTTTTGCCACAGATGCAAAGATGTATTGTCTATAACTCTATACTAATATTATAAAGAGGAAAGATTTGTATTTTTGTATGTAACGAATAAACATAAAAACTACTGGACCGATTTGAAAAATTCTTTCAGTAATGGATAGCTACATTATCAGCGAGCAACATAGGCTATATTTTATCCCCGTACTCCCACGGGAATGGGAACTACGCGGGTGAAACCGCGTGACGTCCGCTAGTTTTATATAAATTTGCTTGCATTTATGTACGGCGTGATCGCAATTCGGTCAGGAGAACATATTACTAACGCATTTTTCCCTTCCAGTACGCTTGCTACGCCATCGGTAAGGACGTGCAGGCGATGAAGGCCGTCGTAGGAGAGGAGGCGCTGACACCAGACGATCTGCTGTACCTCGAGTTCCTCGTCAAGTTCGAGAAGAACTTCATCTCGCAGGTATGTCTAATCCTTACTTACATAAACGCGAAAGTTTGTGAGGATGAATTGATGGATGTTTGTTACTCTTTCACGTAAAAACTACTGAATGGATTTAGATGAAATTTGGCACATAGATAGTTTATAACCTGGATTAACACATAGGATACTTTTTATCCCGATATTCTCATGGGTACGGGACTTATGCGGGTGAAACCGCGGGGCGCTGCTAGTTTATTATATTATTGTCGTAATGGCCCACCTCTCATGCACGAGGTTGTGGATTCAAATCCAATCAAGTACCAATGTGACTTTTTCAATTCCTATGTACTTTCTAAATTTATCTTGGATATTAATGACATCGGTAAAACAACATGTTGAAGAAACTAGTACCCTAATTGCGTAATACAACACAATCAGAATCTGTTTCGATTTGAAACAGATTGCTAATCCATTGCTTGCATTGCTTCCCTGTTTATTATTCTAGCGTATGGCACTCGTGGGTTGCAGCTGAAAATCAGCGTCAGGTGGTACACTTTGTGTTGTCATCTGACAATATGCTGAGCTGAGGCCCTTTTGGCATTATAATCATTGTTTTCTGTTTTTATAGTTATAAGGTGTATTTTTTCTGCAGTAATGCCAATAAACGCATTTTTCTTTCATTCATAAGTCGGAAAAAAATCTGCTCAACAACGTACTAAAATAACGCAATGAATGTTGTTGAACTGTCAAAATGAAACAAATTAGGCAAAATTGTTTACGAAAATAAGTTACGCAATTAGGGTACTGGACTTTTAGTATATATTTGTTTTTTTTTTAACCAGTGCGCGAACTTAAACACGTTACTTTACTCACCAAGTCATCATTATGAACAACATTTTAACAAAAAGAAATCAGCTGTTCCCTAATTTTGACGAGTTATGCGAACATAAATGTAGGGAACAGCGGATTTTTTTTTCGCGGTTTCAGGTTTGGTCCCATAGTAAAAGTTGTTCATAATTATGAGTGAAGTCACGTGTTTAAGTTTGCGCACTGGTTAAAAACTTACCCTATATAAGTCTGTCATCGGTAGGTACGCCTCTGCCAATACAAGCGGACAATATAAGCGTGATATTATGTTATTATTAACACATAAACGTTTAACATCTGCAGGGTAACTACGAGAACCGCACAGTGTTCGAATCCCTGGACATCGGCTGGCAGCTGCTGCGTATCTTCCCCAAGGAGATGTTGAAGCGTATCCCCGCAGCCATCCTCGCAGAGTACTACCCACGAGACTCCCGCCACTAAGCGATCCCGTACCGTGGTCGACAGTACTAGCGTCACGATTAGAAGCGTTTATACGAGCAACTTTGGGCAATTTTCGGCAATTCTGGGCAATATTGGTCACGAACGACCACATCAAACGTTACATTGGCTGCTTTAGTATATACGGGCAATATAGGTCAAATGTGACGTCATAACATCAAGCTATTTGCTGCAATGCAATATTGTTGAGCGATATGGAGCAAGTTAATAAACTTATTCATAATACATGGGGTAATTAGCGGTAATAAAAGCTAGATTGCTCCAATGCCCCCAGCAACAGTTGCCGAGCAATAATTGTTGAAAAAAGTGCCTCTGTAAGCGCAGCTACACGATCATCGTGCCAGAAATGTCTAATGAATTTAATCCCGGGCTAGCACTCCGACCATGATATTCTTGTAAGATAAAATACTGTTTAATAGTAAGTTGTTAATAGTTTATTATAACGTATTACATACATGTATTATGATCATGTGCAAAATTATATAAACGCGTTTAAATCATGAGTAACAGCGTAATTATGAGAACGACCGACTTGTGTATATATTTTCATCGTTAATATTCTAGACTTGAGCGGTTAAATTATTATATTTTGAATAGACGCCATTAATTATTTTTTTCGGTGCTTTGGACACAGTATAAACAATATTAAATTTAAAGCTTAAAAAAAAAAGTTTTATGTGTGCACAAATTGTTGACATGTGTTCCAATTATTATGTAATAATCAAAATCTGTTGTAAATCAAGATGTTACTATTTATTATGTGATACCGCTTAAACTTCCGCCGTTTGTGATGTGACAGATATTTATGTAAATAGAACAATAGCCCAGTAACGACACGTTACATTCCAAATTAAGTTTTCCTGTTCACTCCAGCTAGATTCTGTATTCAGCTAATAAAAGTGAATTAGGATACTGTTGTTTTCAATGGAAATAAAAATATAGAAAGTTTAAAATGTTTGTTTCTTTTTTTAACGTCTATAAGTGTTTTATTATGTTCGCATCATTGACATATACTCGGAGACGGGTACGTGACACTCGTTATTATCAGCGATAAACTACTTTGGGCGTAGTGTGGGTAGTGTTGGTTAATGCGCAATAGAAAAACAGTTTGCAGTTCAGATCACATTATAATTTACTATCAAATGAATCACACTAGCTAAATTATACACAAACTGGGTGCGACGGCGTTTATTAAAATCACCAAAATGATCACAAATTACAACTAACACTATAACTGAGCACCACGAATCGAGAACAGTTCCATGACGTCGTCTCTCCGATGCGATCAGAGGCTCAATGCCCTCCTCGCCTTGGCCTTAAAACATCACGACTCTGTAGAAGCGCGCATTTTTTGGTGTAGATAGATCACCCTTGATGTCGCCAGTGGCGCGCTTGCGATTCGTTTCGTGTCCGTACTAATGACCGGATCCGACATACATAATATATATTACTTTAGACAGAACTACAAAATGCTCGACCGTGTTGTATTACTGACACTGGCATGGCCACCATCAGGGATTTTAGTGATATCACAAAAAAATTGTCGCTAATTAGTCGAAGTTTGTCGTCAAATATCAGAATTTGTCGATCACTGGTTCTAAAGTTCTAAGGGTTTATTATAGGTGGACGACCTGGGAAGCATCTCCCCAGCTTGGCCCAATTTAATCTCAAAAGCTATAGGGCACCTAGCGAAGATCTGTTTTCTCCCAAATTTTGTCGCTAATTAGTCGCAATTTTTCTCAAAGTACCAGATGTAGTCGGGTCTTAGTTTAGAAGATGAGTTCTATTTTTATGTATAGTCCAAGAGCTAGATCAAAGTGTTTACGAAAAATCTTCGGTCTAGCTCTTAGACTACACTTAAAAATTTAAATCGAAATATGGTATGGCCTATATGGAAAGCTGAGAGCTTTCATTAAAGGCCATCGATTACGTACCCAAGTAGGCCGCTGCAGACACAATTTGTCGAAATGGGGATCACTGACCCATCCAACACCCAGTGCGAGTGCGGTGCTTCTGATCAGACCATGCCCCACTTGCTGGAGTGTCTTAAGCAGGTATGTTGCGGATGCAGGTTTTTTAAACGTTTAGGGATCCGTCAAGGTGGCAAGGCCAAAATTCAAAATTTATTACGTTTCTTGAAAATTGCATTGCTGTTTCGTTGGATGTTGATCATAATTCAATTCGCGGCAGTTATAATAAAATAATTACCAAATTATAATCATTTAAACATTTATTTAGCTCTCGAAACTTTATATGTTTGAGGTGCAGCGCAGACGGCACACTTTTTGTGCGATCGAGTCTGTGGCGCACATTCAAATTCCTATCTTATTCGTAATGTGAGCTACGGAATGGTTCCTAAATTAAATTTCAAATTGACAGAACTTACTATCGAGCGACACATCCTATAAGTACCTATAGAATAACCTGCATTCGGAAAAACATCGGGGACAAATAAGACATTTTCGTGCGCCACAGACTTCGAGAGCTAAATAAATTTTGAAATGATTATAATTTGGTAATTATTTTATTATAACTGCCGCAAATTTTGAATGTATTGCGACACATACCTATCATACTATCAGTAATTATCGCACTTATCATTATTAATGATCGTTTTATAACATCATGTATGCATCTGTAGGGGTACTTGGGGAAAAAATAATCTAGATAGCGTATGCGTTAGGAACCTCTGCGATTGCATGCTATTGGGAATTTTGTGATAGGTACCTTATGAATGATTATAGGGCTTATTTCTAAGCTACTCCAAGCACATTAATTTACCGTATATTTGGTAAAGTTTGAGGAAAGAAATAATAGGTACCTACCAATTTCTTGAAGAACTTTTCTAATTTAAATATAAGAAAAATTAAATATAAACTGAGTGACTTTGGTCAAACGAAAATGCAACTTACACATTAAAAAAAATTTAATGACATACCTACCATTGAAATTACTTTTACAAAAATAGTAGATTGTTATACAAAAAAACCCACTTAAACTAAAATAACCCATTTTATCGAGGTAGTTTTACTCCCGAGCTTTAGTAAATAGAAACCGAGATATAATGGGTTTTAGCGCCGTGTGTTTCACTACGATTGCGAGAAAATAAAATAATCCAACACAATATTAAAAATATTTTATTTTATTTAAAAAAATGTACAATTTGTTCAATCTGAATTTTGAAGGAAACTTTTTATCCCGGTATGCAGTAGAAAAAGTTAGTTTTACATAAGAATAAGACTTTTTCGTTTTTGTAGGCTCGTTGGTTACAGACAAAAATTACTTTTCCCTTAGAGCAAGAAATGCTATTTTATCCCCGTTCTGGTACGCTACAATGACAGAGCAAAAGGAGTGAAAAACATTTTAGAAGAAAATAAAAAAAGAAGTACCTACCTACTTAGTAAGTTTACAAAAAAAATTAGAAGGCTAAGGCTAGGTATGTCTTATAATAACAATAAAAAACGACTAAACAAACACACTTATTTATAATCAGTATCTGAGAAAGTCTTTACGAACTACAACTTCTTTAAAAATATTTTGGCTTCGTTTTTTCTGGTTCAACTTTTTTCAAGTTGACTTTACGTTCCTCTTTGCAAAGAAACTCCTTAATTTTATCATCACTTTCAAAGTTCACCTTATTCTCACCTTTAACCCTATCTAACCGGCCCACAAACTTGTCACTCGCATTAACAAAGTCTTTGACACTTACACCCTTGATGACGCTCTGATAATTCACAAATATTTCCTGAATGTCGTGACAAACATCCACTGGGAAAATGGTCACTAAATCGTCCTTGTATTTTTTCTTTTTCAAAATATACTCCCTATATTCGTCCAACGTAGGAAACTTATCGTTATCCTTAACACAATGTAAATACAAATTATATAAAGACAAAATTTTACTGAATTCTAATTGATTAATTGGTTCGTATGTCAGCACGATCTCGCCTTCAATATTATTAACTACAACTTGGTTAGCAGCGCTGTACAATTTGCTGTAGTAAGATTCGTTTTCATCGATCATAAAAAAGGGGCGATATGTTTTTTCGCAAATATGAACCACTGTATCACTAGATCGATGTAAGAAGTGAACGTAATCCTCCAATTTCACTTCCTCTGTGATGACGTCGTCTCTCAGCATTTCTTTGTGGTTCAATTTCAAATAATTGAGCTTTTTCACATTCACCACATTTTCAATTTCACTAACTAGAAAACCGTTTACGTTTTTGAAAATCTTCTCTACCATATACAAAACTTTTTTCCTTCGCGATGGGATTTTCTTCAGAATAACGACATGCCTCATTAAATCCTTTCGCTTATTGATGGTCTCTAAATCTAACTTGTAGTTCAAATAGATCAGAATTTCGATCATAGCATGTGCGACTCCGCAATACATTCGCATGCGTTCGTGCGCAAAACGTTCAGGATCGTCTTTGAAGATGATCGTGGACATTTCGACGCAGTACCACAGTGCAGTCGGTAGTGAAGAATTCACTTGAGGATCTAGTGGCAAAGATGACAGTCCAATCTTACACTTCGTTGTACTGATACGTCTCAACGCGTACTTTTTGAACTGTGCAACTACGTTTTCGTCCATCCACTGTTTCTTTTCACAAATCTTCCATAACACGAAGTAAAACAAACCGATGTTGTATTTTACTTTTTTGAAGTTGAAGTACGTGGCAGACAAAATGTAGTCGTTGTATCTATCGAAGTCGTCGGTATCCACTAGCACCAGACCGCCGTGGTATGGTCGCCGTGAGCGAGGCTCAAATTTTGGCTGCTCTAATAACTGTTTGTAGACAGTTAAGGTATAGAAGTAACCCATTGAGTCATTGAGATCAGGATCCTCCAACAAAAATAATGGACATTCCATCGTGGTATTGAATTTTGAGAAACTTGCTGTAGATTCCGAATTATTAAAAATAAGCTTTTCCAGCAAATTCAATTCTGTGCATAAGATCACAGGAATCCCTGTCTCGTTTGCCAAAATGATGTCAGGAAACTTGATTTCTTGGTCAGCTGTAAAATTGATATCCTCGATCGGTTCTTCGGGAACTTCATTGCTAAATGTGGTCTCGAACTTCAAAGCGTCGAAGTCATAAGATTTTTTTTCACTGACGATGTAGTTAATTAATGTTGAAATCGAGCACTCAATGTCTACTTTCATATTGTATGATGGATTGCTGAAACTTTTATACCAGTTAGTATTCTTGAATTCACGTAAAAATGTATTTTTGTCCATCGTATCTGGAAAGTTTTCTGTCGACACACTGTTCAATCTATTCTTCAATTTTTTCAGTTTATCAATTTCGGCGAGAGATTTAGCATTATTTTTCGCTGAAGTAAGGAACTTGAATTTAATGTAAGACTTCAGATTCTCTTTTTCAGTAGCAAAGTTGTCGACGGTTATTTTATCGTAATCAAACTCCTTAGAAATATCAGTTTCATCGAACAGCTCATTGTTGCGGTAAATAGTACATTGGCTTTTGATAAATGACGCAGTGACCGATAAGTCAATACAGCTCAAGTCTTCACTTAGCGCATGAAAAACTACCTTTTCATAATCAATATTTTCATTCAGTGCTAAACATTTGTCAAAGCTTCTCTTGTTGATCTGACCGTCAGTAATGATGTACAACAATTTAATTTTGTCGCTGCTCTCAATATTCTCTTTTACCCACTCAATAATAGTCTCCGGCAACGTATTTGTACCTCTACCATCCTGATCCCTATATGCCTTACGAGCTGTCGTTTCGTTGACTTCCTCGCACCTGTTTCCCCAATGTAAATAAACAATTTGTGATTCTTCATCTGCTGAAGCACTATTAATTTCGTTCACGTCACTTTTAAATTGTTCGAGAGTTGTTAGTCCATTCTTGTGATAATACATCACTCCATCCGTCGAGATGGAGTAATCTTTCGCGTAAATGAAATAATTAACCATCTTGAACTGTGAATATAAATACTTGGGTCACAGATAATATAGCTTGGGTAAACGATAAACTTGACCCAAAGTGAACCGCAGAACACTCGACTCTCTGGCGAGAGGAGCGGACCGTACACTCGTCAGTCGCAAACTGATAAATATTTCGCAAACTCCGCCTTTTAACCGATCGTACATGGAAGTACACACGGCTACACATCAAGCTATACATTTCCAGAATAAGCTGACCTCGCATTGTACGGAAATCCTATACAATGCGATATCACCATAAACTGGAAATGTATAGCTTGATGTGTAGCGTGTCTAACGGGAAGGCGAACCTGCTAGCTGGCTTGCTGTCAGTTTGGCCTGACCGATTGCGAACTTATCAGACCGGTACCCTAATTGCGTAATACAACACAAAGCCAAAAACAACTAGAATATATAGAAAAAAATACTTTAGTTAGGGTTAGTTAATTGATGTTCTGAATACCTACTGGAAGGGTTTCCATAAACACCGCACCGCCGGTGTCCATTATTGAAGCCGGCGATACCGGTCACAGAGTGTGTAATGTGCGCCCAGTAATGTCATGCCGGTTCCCAATGGCGTTATTTTTGGGAGCCGGCGCCGGCAGCGTAGGCACTCCCTTGGATTTATCATTATCATATGAGTAAATAATAAATTTTTAATATAAAAAGTTTTTTAATGTAAAATTAATTAAAAATAACTTTATGTTAAGTAGATTTAAGTCGCGCGCACTTTGATCATAGGCACTAGGGCTTCCAATACCGGGATCCCGGGAATGTTTTACCTTTTTCAATACCGGTATTAGTGATTTTATTTTATTATCAGTAGACACTACAGTGAAACAATTTCTTTTTATTACACATTATATTTCCAATCCATATTTTTATCTGGGTAAGTTTTAAAAACTGCGTATTTTAATGATCGCGTGGTTTATTTAGACAGTTAGTTATTTCATCGGTTACATATTTGTGCAACCGTTTAAGAAGCTCGCTCTCAGATAAAAATTAAGTTAAAATCATTTTTAGGAAGAAAGAGCCGAAACAATTATGAATTTGTGACTGATTTATATGATTCAATCAGTAAAAAAAAATGTTTATTTGTTCATTTTAAAGAAATTATATGCGTTATATTATTTTATAGCTCAAGATACTATGTTCCACTCAGCAGTAACTTTAGTAAGTCAGGAAGAAAGAGCCTTAAAAGCACCATGAATAGTTTTGACTGATTTGAATGTGATTTTAGTAAAAAATGTATGTTTATTTTGATGAGATTTATTTTATAAAAACATAAAGATAAATATGCATGTATGTATGTCAAGTTATTTTTGAAAAAAAAATATATTTACATTTAAAAAAGTATTTTATAATTGTATAGTGAAATTTATTAGTTGTTGAATAAAAAACCTACATTAAGTAAAAAAATAGAGTCTGAATTCTAAATTCTATAATTTAAATTTCCAATACAAAGATCCCGGGATCCCGGTATTGGAAAGTTTCTAAACGGTATTAATACCGGTATTGAAAAAATCCGGTATTCGAAACCCTTAATAGGCACATAATTAAAAGCGTTCTGTTTATTTTATTTTATCCCCCTGTCAACTCTACCAAAATAGGTAGGTATATATTTTGAACGCCCTTTAGAAGCTTTGTCTCTGTTCCGTTTCTGTGGTACGCACGACGGACGCCCGCCGTGTTGCAAGATATCAGGCAGTTACGCATACGTAATTAGAACGTCGCATTGTCGCTGCGCGTGTGAGCGCAACTACTTGTATAGTCCGTGCAATCCACGACGACGCGCCCCACTCCGCGATTACTGTACTGTAAGCTGAATTCTAGTAAGGCGCGGAGCGGAGTGGGGCGCGACTTCGTGGATTGCGCGGACTATATCAACAAACTACGTGGCCGGATCGAGTCAGTCACTCAGTCGTCACACTTACTGACCACTGACTTGATTCTAATACAACAAGCGAATAAGGGACAGGCAGGCAAATACGGCTGAATCCACAGTAGAAAAGTGACTAGCTGGCAATTTTCAGGCAACTTGGCAAAAAGTCGGTACTGTCAGTCCATCCGGTCAGGACATATGTGATCTGTACCATAATTGCGTAACTTATTTTCGTACGGATCGAATAGCTTCAGTCGCTCGCGGCATGCGTATACGTAGGCCTAACAGCTTCAATCATTTTTAAAAGGTGAGGCAGAACTGACAGTAAAACTGATCATGTACGGCTGCTTGTGGCTAAAAACATCGGTATGTAGGTATGCTATCTATGCTGCAGTCGGTCGGTCGTCGGTGAGTCAGCGACAACTGTACCCTAATTGCGTAATACAACACAATCACAATCTGTTTCGATTTGAAACAGATTGCTAATCCATAAAAAAAATCTGCTCAACATCGTGAATAACGCAATCAATGTTGTTGAACTGCCAAAATGAAACAAATTAGGCATAATTGTTTAGCGCCGTCGGTTTCTGATGCAACACAACAGAGGGCGTTAGTAATCAACCAGTGACGATTTATGTTTGTTGTAGCTGCAATTTCTGATGAAATATGGTAAAAAAAAATAGTTTATAAGGTAACTCAAACTCAAGAGTTTCATAGATTTTATAAAATTGACGAGTATTTCAATCAAAATATTATGGTGTAAGAGGTAAGACTAATTAATGTAGGGTATTCTTGCATCATATTTCACAATTGTTTTTCTGTTTTGCTCTTTCACAACTCTGTCTTCATATTTGCAATTCGTTGTAACCTATGTCAGCATATTTATAGATCTTGGTCAAAACATTGCATGTTTTTTAATTGATTAAAAAAGAAAAACAGACATTTCGGAAAAAAATAAGGTTGATTGGTAGAAAATGCCACAGACATTAAGGTCCGGCTTTATACAGTATTTTTTTACTTGTGCCTTTTTTTGGGAAATTATCAAATAACTTCTCCCGCTCTGGGTGGAGCGGGAGGGCGTGTCAGACTCTTACTAACTAAAACCCACCCGTGTTCCTTCGGTTGCCCTGTTGCCGAGAGTTGTAATAAATAAAAACTTATTTAAATACAAATAAAAGTAGGGTAGGTAGAAATTGTATTACTTACACATTACTAAATTGACACAAAATTATAAAAAAAAAAATGATAAGGTTAGGTAGGTATCCACCTGTACGCGAAATGATGACTCATGAGTTCATAACTCAGAAATAATTAGATAGGTACCTATTGTGTTGCGATTATCAGATATCTATGAATGAAAGTATTCAAGTAGGTAATGATAAGAGATAGATAGCATTGCACGTAAACACTTCGCACATGTAGGGTTACCATATCTCAGGATTTTTGGACTCTTCTCAGGATTGCGGCTGGATTTTGCAATCTCATGGAATGTCAGAATTTTTAGAATTTTCAATAAAATACAGCTTACATTTTAAAGATCTCTAATAATCTTCCTTTGGTAATAATTGCATAATTAAAATCAATACTTATTTATCCAAGTAGGTACCTACTTAATCAGTTTTAGATAGGTACCTTTTATGGCGGTGCGTGAGCGGGATTCGCAATGTATAAAAACGCTAATATTATACGACTTTTTAAAATTGTTAAGTACGTTTGAGAGAAAATTCTCAAACTGTGAAAAATCTCAGGATTTTTCATGGAAATCAGGCCTTTTCTCCGGACTTTTGATTTTATCATCTGGTAACCCTAGGTACATGTAAATACAATAAAATAGGTACCTATGTTAGTCACATAAGGAAAAAAATAACATTAAAATTTAATTTTCCTGTTCTCTCAAAAACTGGAAATTGTAACTATGTAGCCGTGGTAGGTAGGCACTATTGTCTATTCTGTATTTAGTTAATAACAGTGAATTCCGATAGGGACCTACTGTTGTTTGGGGCCGTTCAAGTATTACGTAAGCAGATTTATTACAATTATTTACCCCCACCTCCCCCTAGTCAGCAAAAGTAAGCAAAGCTCTTACCTCCCTCCCATGCTTACGTAAACATTGGTATTTGCATTTTTCTTTTAATGTAAGTATTCTGTTCTTTTTTATTGATTCATGAGCAGCAGTTATAATTCTAACAAGTGAATAGCACGCGGTAATTCCCCTACTCGGTTCTAAGCGAGTACACGTATTCATATTCATTATTTGTGGGAATCCCCGAATATGCGTTTCGTTTTCGAGCATAGACAATGTGTGGGTTGCCATATGTGTAAAAAAGTAAATAATTACTGCTGACGTAATCACAATCTAGACCCCCCCAACCCCCATGTCATCAAAAATAAGCAAAGCATAGACCCCCCCGCCCCCCTATAATGCTTACGTAATACTTGAACGGTCCCTTTTCAATACAGTTAAAATGGTTACAAATACAGGGTGGCAGGGACGTCGACGCGAAAACTGTTACCATGGATTCAGTACATGATTCTGAAACCCCTTTTTTTTTTTTTTGGGTGGGAAATTATCAAATAACTTCTCCCGCTCTGGGCGGAGCGGGAGGGCGTGTCAGACTCTTACTGACTAAAACCCACCCGTGTTCCTTCGGTTGCCCTGTTGCCGGGGGCCACGATTTCCCTATCGGTTTTCTTCGAACCCCCGGCAGGCATCGGCCCTAGCGGACCCCGTCAATTCTGCTGACATCTCTTTGAGGCGCGCGTGGAACACAACGCGCCGTCGACCCGGGCTTGGTCCTTATCGGACGGCGAGCTACCCATTGCTCACCGTCCGCAAGCCCGCGCCTACGGTGGCCGGAAATCGGCTCGCGATTCCCGCCCCGGGCGTCTCCTCCTGCGGCGGTTAGGGGCGTGAGGGCGCGAAATTTGCCTCTCCCTCACGCGTTCCGCCTCCTCCTTCGCGAGCATTACCGCTTCGCAGAAGGAGGTGACGGCCTGCCATTTCCTCTCGCTCCGTACCATGGCCTGAACCAGGGCCGGACGCGAGAGATCACCGCCGCCGATCGCCTCTACGAGGACACGGCGTTGCTCCGCCCAAGCCGGGCAGACCTCCACCGTATGCTCCACCGTGTCCTCAGGCCGATTCTGAAACCCCTGCGTTGAAAATTTTTGGAGGTTATTTAAAAAAAAAAGACCGGCCAAGTGCGTGTCGGACCACGCACAATGAAGGGTTCCGTAGTTGGGATGAATTTATCCCAAGAACAAACTTAACTTTCTAGTTGAAAAAAATGTTATCCCATACATTCTGTATGGGAGAACATGTTTTTGCAACCGCAAATGTAAGTTGGTCGATTATTACTGGTTAAATTGTAAAGCCTACTTAGCTGTGATAGTTTTCCTTTTAATTTCGTTACTTATATGTGCTACTGCTGTGAATTTTTTCACATACCCAAAACCAACCATTAAACTTGCAGGGGTGGGACACTTGACTCTAACAAAAATTAGCACTTTAAAGCACTTTTAAAAGCGGATCCCTAAATCCAGAAAAGGCTTGTTCAGACCAGCGCGACACAAAGGCACCGCCCGTCGCGCGACGAGCGGTGCCTTTGTGTCGCGCTGGTCTGAACAAGCCTTTTTTAGATTTAGGGATCCGTTTTTAAAAATGCTTTAAAATAACAATATGCTTATAAATAATAGCTAGTCTGCACAAGCCTAAATAATGGTCTTCGCAAACTCACAATATTTTTGAACGACCTTTACAACGACACCCCACACTATGGGATTATTGAGAGAAAAAAAAATCATCCTCACTTTACGTCTAGGGGAGGTACAAGAAAAAAAAATATTTTTCATGATTTTATTTTACCACTTTGTCGGCGTGAATAATATGTATACCCATGCCAAATTATAGCTTTCTAGTACTAAGCGTCTCTGAGCTAAGTCGCGGACAGACAGACAGACAGATGGACATGACGAAACTATAAGGGTTCCTTGTTTACTACGGAACCCTAAAAACAACTGTTCCATACATTTTGACCGCGTAGGTATTGCATTTTTTTTTTTAAAAAGCAGATTGTTTTTAAAGTAGAAATTGGATGCCAGAAACTGTGTTTAAATTAATTTATAATTATATCTCAATACTATATTATTTAATTACTAGCTGTTGTCTGCGACTTCGTCTGCAATCCATGATGAAAAGTAGCCTACTTATGTCCTAATCCTGTTTACCCATGTGCCAAATTTCATCCAAATCAGTGCAGCCATTTTAGCGTGACAGCGTAACAAACAAACAAAATCACTTTCGCATATATTATATTAGTTAGGATTATTTTATAATTTCAAAACGTGGCTGGCAACTAATATGTTCAGCAAAGGAAGTTATCATTTTGTTGTGAAATATTTCACAAAAAGCTTATTAGTACCTACTGTATTTGGTAGTTTTCAACTTAGGTTTTTAAATACTAATGATGCTGAATAAGCTTTCCTGTTTACGCCAAAACTAGATTGTTTTCAGCTAAGTAAAAAAACCCACGACCTCTGAAAATTTTATGTATATTTATAGGCACCTACTAGTTAATCTATTCTATAGTTTTTTACTAATAATAAAGCGTAGGTTCGAACCCAGACAGGCGCTTTATTTTGTGTAAATTATTTCATCACCACTGCTCTCAAAACGGTGAAGGAAAACATCGTGAGGAAACCGGCATGTCCTAGAACCGAAAATTCGAAGACATGTGACATCTACCAACCCGCTCTGGGCCCGCGTGGTAGATTACGGCCCACTCCCTCTCATAGAGAGGAGGCCTGTGTCCCAGCAGTGGGAACATTATAGGCTGATGATGATGAATAAAGCCGAAGAGTTTGTTTGAACGCGCTAATCTCTGAAACTACCTGTCGGATTTGAAAAAATATTTTTGCATTGGATAGCCCAATTCTTGAGGAAGGTTATAGACTCGCGGACGAAGTCGGGGGCAAAATCTAGCAGTATTATAAAGAGGTATGTTTCTTTGATGGTATGTAGGGGGTAATCTCCGATACTGTCAGTCGGATCCGTTTTTTTGCATTTGGTAGCCCAATTCTTGAGAAAGGTTTTGGGCTATTTACATCATGCTAGAACCCTTAGGCGCCCAGCAAAAAGAACGCTAAGCGTAAATGAAGTATTAGCGCGGGCGATGCGATGAGATGGGAAGAGGCCAAAAAAAAATAATCTGTGGCACTCCGGGAGTGCCGACAGAAGTGAAAACTTGAACAAGATCGCCTTGGTGGAAGAAAAATACTTGTATAGAACATTGCTCCGTAACCTTATCTAAGTAAAGAGCACAATCGCGTTTACAAAAAAAAAAAACTTCCAAAACCTTTAAAGTAAAAATACTTGCATAGAACATTGATCCGTAATATAATGTAAATAAAGAGAACAATCGCGTTTACAAAAAAAACCCGACTGCAAAAACACATAACTGAAAAGAGAAAAACAAGCATTATAAATTTATAATCTATAGAATTTTGATATTGCAGGCTCCGACAAACCAATAACCTGAAATGATGTTGTATTTTTGTTTGTCCCGCCTGCAATACCAAAATTCTATCGATTATATAATAATGCTTGTTTTTCTCTTTTCAGTTACGTGCTTTTGCAGTCGGGTTTTTTGTTTTTTAATTTTTTTTTTATTTCAAGCTTTTTAGTTTTATTAAATAATATATATTGACTCATTACTAGCTTTTATTTGATACCAATAATGTAGTTTTTTTAAACCTACCCCTCCCCTTTTTTTGTATTTGCAGATGCATTAAATAAATATTATATAGCCTATGACACTCCCACAATTAAGACGAATCGAACAACACCTCACATGTTAAAATCCATCAAGCCGTTTAGGATACAGAGCGTGCCAAACAAATAGACATACATACATACATTTATAAATACATACATACCCTCCTTCTGGGACAGTCGGGTAAAACTCACAACGGTAATGATTTCCTATTGTTTGTCTTATTTGTTTTAGTATTTTTATGTGTATTTATTTTTGTTTATATTTAAATTTAGATAAATATTTATTCCTCAATTCTCACAATTGCACCTACCACTGTTTGTCTCTGCATCACCCAAAGGTTGACTGGTAGAAAATGCCTTTGGCATTAAGTCCGCCTCTGTACATCTGTGTGCTTGAAGCATTAAATAAATAAAAATGAGGTGTAAAAAAAAATAACTGGCGAAAATTTTCGTCAGTTATTTTTTCAGAATCATGTACTGAATCCATGGTAACAGTTTTCGCGTCGCCTGCCACCCTGTATGTATAACTTCCAATTCCCCACCAGACACGACACCCGTCTAGTCGTCGGAGGATCCTCCCTTTTCAATGGAGGAGTGAACTTTATACCCTGTTTCTCATACGTCTATAGACAAATGAGTTTGACTGGCATTTAGAAAAAAAACTAGCCAAGTGCGAGTCGGACTCGCGCACTAAAAACGGCAAAAAAATCACATTTGTTGTATGGGAGCCCCCTTAAATATTTATTCTGTTTTTATAGCGGCAACAGAAATACATCATCTGTGAAAATTTCAACTGTCTAGCTATCACGGTTCATGAGATACAGCCTGGTGACAGACAGACGGACGGACAGCGGAGTCTTAGTAATAGGGTCCCGTTTTACCCTTTGGGTACGGAACCCTAACAAGACAGGATACGAAATACCCTAATTAGAGTAAAGACAAAATAGACCAATAAAAGTGGAGACACTCGAGACAAGTGGATTAGAGGAAAGTTGTGACAGAATGATACCCCAGAGATGGCATAAGGCACAGGAGAAGAATTGTCTTCCCCTGTATTGACAAAAGATGGGAATTTAAAGCTCATAGCGCAGCGTGTCCAAATTGGAGAAGAGTTGCGAGAGATCGTAAACAGTGTTAATTGTTAGATAGAGATAGAAGCTTTTGCCAAGAGGCACACTGAACTTAAGACATTCTGTAATCTAGGTACTACAAAAAATTCCACAACGCAATATTCAGAATTAAAAGGCTTTAGTAATATAGGCCGCATTCCGAGTTACGCTAAAAGTGATAATATTGCGAATCCGACCAAAGTCCAAAGTCACAAAATAAATAGTCTAATAATGTACAAACTCAATGGTAAACAATTGTTCGTTCTATTGGTAATAAGAAATACTGCAAAAAGTCAATAACTATGATAAATATCGAAACATCTAAATCGGTTATGCCAAAACGTCTGCATTAAGTAGTAAGTACCTACCGATATACCGGTATGTGCAAAAAAGAAACTACAAGGCTTTTGTAGGTACAGACGCCAGCACATCAAGCTATCGGAAACTGTCAAATTTTCCCAATCAACTTTGAACCTTATTAGTCAGCAATAAAGTTGAAAATCTATTAAATAAATTTGACAGATTGTAGCACTTGAAGTGCTGGCGTCTGTACGTATTGAGTATTTTTGAAACAATTTTTTCTATTAATCATAAATGCAGACGCGTTTTGGCATAACCGATTTAGATGTTTCGATATTTAACATAGTTATTGACTTTTTGCGGTATTGCTCATTACCAATAGAACGAACAATAGACGTACAATTGTTTACCATTGAGTTTGTACATTATTAGCATAGTATAAAGAGAGGTAGTAAGCTATCTTCATAGAAACGCACCGCGCGCGGCTTGTATGTGTGGGGCCATAGTATCTATGCGTCGCCGCACGCACTTTTAAGAAAATCTCGGCTGGTTTCTCACGAGAAACGGGTCGAGATTTTGTTAAGTGTGCGTGCGGCGACGCATAGATACAAGCCGCGCACACATACAAGCCGCGCGCGGTGCGTTTCTATGAAGATAGCTTACTACCTCTCTTTATACTATGTTATTAGACTATTTATTGCAGTGTCCGCGGTGGCGCGGCCAGAAAGTATGGTTCCAAGCCGCGCCACCTATTTTGTTAAATTTCTCGCGAATCTTGATAGATCAATTCTTTTATTATTATGTACATTTATTCTTATTAACCCCGATTCAAAATTCGACGGTGGCGCGGCCAGGAAGTACCACGCAATTATTACTCAATATTTTATGACTATTAAATTTGGTCAGATTCGCGGTATAATCACTTTTAGCATAACTCGGAATGCGGCCCAAGTCGACCTCGTTTGGTCGCAATTATTTGTCACATTGGTGCCCGCCATTTGTTTTTTACGACGTATTGCCATTCAAAATAGGATGCCGGATGGTAGACGAGGTTGATTGTACTATAATCAATTTCTGCGTGCATGACAGCACAGAGCATGTAATATACATGACAGCAGAAAAGGTAGTAGAACTGTAGGAAATAATAACTATTTGAAGAGTTTCACTGCAATGCAACACTGTTTCCATTTGAACGTAATCTAGGAGACTTTGAGTGAGGAACATTCAGATAATAAATAAAACACCATAACTGTATTTTATTACTTTTATTTGAATTGTATCTGACACTATGTACATGCTCTGGGTGGTCATGTAAATAATTTTTAAATACGTTTTCAGATGTTAACTGGAATGAAGAAATTAATTTTCTACAAATAGATACGAAAATCTCCCACGAAACTCGAATTCCTCTGGGCATTAAGTAATAAATACTAGGTTATAAAATACTCCAGCTTATATCTATGCATATGGATCGCACTGTGGATTCATTATACTAACATTTATATGAATATTGTCATAAAAAAACTGCATTTCTAGCTTTCCGAATCATCCCCGCTGTTTTTGAATACCCGCAACTATAATTTTGCTACAACAAATGCAATTTTTTATGAGACCTTATGACTAATTTACCCAGCGATTCCAACGATGGCTTCAGAGGCGAAGTATTTCACGTCAACATCGGGATCTACATTTAATTTCTCAAGTACCGGCTTCACTTGCGGCTGAATGACCGCGGAGTCTAAGAAAGGCGCCATTTTCTGCAGAGTCTTGGCAACATTGAATCTTACGTTGGCAACATTGTCGTCTGCCATCGACAGGACAGTTGGCAGGAGTACTCTTGTGGTGATATCCTTGCCGCACACTTCAGAAAGCACATTGATGCAAAACAGATAAGTCATTCTGTGGAGATAGTTCTGTTCGCGTGACATGGCGAGTACTTTGGGTATGACGTTAGTTTCAGCCCACTGAGATCCGTATTGTTCGACTAATTTCTTGAGGTTGAGGGTGGCTGCCTCGCGGATAGCGTAGACGTGGTCGATGAGCCAAGACATGCAGAGGCCGGTCAGTTTCTCGTCGAAGAACTCCTGTCCGAGTTGTCCGGCGAGGAGGGGCATGTGTTCGATGATGGCGAGACGGACGCGCCATTTTGTATCCTCAGCTAACTCTACGATGGCGGGAAGTAGGGATTGCACTAGCTGCTGAATTCCGATCACTTCATTGACGCACTCGAGGTTAGAGATGATGTTGAGCCTGACTTCAGGGCACTCGTCTTTGAGCTGGGTC
Source organism: Agrochola litura (assembly GCA_949152395.1). Taxonomy (NCBI): domain Eukaryota; kingdom Metazoa; phylum Arthropoda; class Insecta; order Lepidoptera; family Noctuidae; genus Agrochola; species Agrochola litura. The sequence goes on along the minus strand of OX424513.1, from coordinate 16,875,371 downwards.
AGGAACAGAGGCAGGAGGTGTTCGATGGTGTTCTGGCGGCCAACGATGGGGCTGAGAATAGAACACTCTTTATTATGTATACGGTATACCATATAAATATATACAGGAAAAATTTTTAACCAGTGCGCAAACTTAAACACCCTACATATTTATGATCGCATAACTCGTCAAAATGTAGGGAACAGCTGATTTCTTTTTTCGCGATTTCTTCGTAAAAGTTGTTCATAATGATGAGTAAAGTCACGTGTTTAAGTTTGCGCACTGGATTTTTTTTTTTCTGTATAAACGGTGAAGGAAAACATAGTGAGGAAACCGGCATGCCTGAAAGATATTTCTTGACGGTATGTGAAGGAGAGGCCCATGGGCGGCATAAAAACTCTGTCACCAGATTATATAGTCACTAACCACACGAAAATGGTGCCGATTACCTTGTTCACAAACTAAACTAAATTTAAGTTCAGTGCATCTTTTTCTTTCTATTTTATTAAGAAAAGGACAGAAGATAAATTTTAGTTTAGTCCTGTCAAATTAATCAGCGCCTGTCACTACTCCATACAAGTTTAGACGTGATTAAAAACTTGCCTACTAAAATTACGTCAATTTACCTCAAGCACTGATTAATTTGACAGGACTAAACTAAAATTTATCTTCTGTCCTTTTCTTAATAAAATAGAAAGAAAAAGATGCACTGAACTTAATTTTAGTTTAGTTTGTGAACAAGGGAATCGGCACCAATGAAAGAGAGAAGATCTATATAAATAAAATGAAATACCTGCGTTTGGTAAGCCGCATCACTTTAAAACGGATGGACCTTTTTATGTTCGTAATAGTCCCAATTAGGTTTTACGAAAAGGAATATTGGCTCCCAATGAACGTCCTGTTTTTGGGACCTTTTTTCTACGGGATTTTTGTATAAAGTTAAGACCATATTGTTTGGACAGGACAACGTCTGACGGGTCAGCTAGTTACAGATGTAAATGTAGAGATTTTACTAGGGTCTTCTTGCCAAAAGCGATCTTTTACAGACAACGTTTGAAGTACCTGAGGCCCATAATCACGGAGGCGAGCGCTGACTTCACGTGCTGGTTGGCGTCGCACACCAGGTCCTTGATCTGTGGCAAGATCATTGTCATGATGATGTGCTCCTGATGCGCCTTGTCTAAGTTCATGCAGAAGTCCTTCACCTGAAAGAAAAAGGGCAAAATATATTATTAAAATATAACATTACATTTATCACAATAATTTATCGTGAACAGAAGGGTAATTCTCGTAATAAAGGTGGATCCGCAGTGGTAGCTTGCAATTTTTTATTTACTGAAGTGAAAACTTGTACAGGCGCGTTGGGCATTTTTGAGATGGGAAAAAAACAATTGAACTCGCGACACCGTTACCGACACCTCAATTTTGCTAACGCGATTGTGCTCTTTATTTATATTACGTTACGGATCAATGTTCTATGCAAGTATTTTTACTTTAAAGGTTTTGGAAGTTTTTTTTTTTAATTGTTCATGTTTTTACTTCTGTCGGCACTCCCGGAGTGCCATTTTTTTTTGTAATTTGTAGTTCAGTGTAGGGTTGCCAATCATACTGTTAAAAACAGTATTATACTGTTTTTCATTCTAAAATACTACTGTTCATAAAAAATTAAGTAGATTACCTATGCTGTTTTCGCTGGTATCCAGAACTATACCTAATTAAAAAGGAAGTCAGAGGCAAAAAAAAAACAAAACCAAAGACCAAAATTAAAGTTACCAATTTTTCATTTTATGTTGTTTTTTGGAACTTTTTTTTCGGAGATACTGTTAAGTTTTCCGAAATACTGTTTATTTTCCCACTTTGACCATAAATACTTTATTTCTTGTACAAAATGTTGGCAACCATAATAAATATATTACAGAATTAGAATTATTAATACATCCCTCGTAAGCTTAGATTTGTTCCACCCGAACCCGTCGGTTAGCTCGGCGTTAAGACAAAACGTTGGTTGGGTTGGTGGACACCATTAGGATCCTAATTGCCCAGTTCAGCAATTTCATTTCAAATTGTACCATCTGATATTTATTTGGCAGTAGAACTGTTGCTCTAGTCGGGTAAAAAGCGATTGTTGCTACGACGCAATAAAGTGCAATTTAGGTCGAACAGTGCTAATTTAATTACCTACAATTATATTCACCTAGAAGTTGCCTCTCTTTCTATAGAGTAATTCTTCCATCTTCTTCTTAATTTGACTTTGTATTTTATTTTTATATGAGTGTGTTTTAGTTTAATTTGTGATCTGTGCGAGTCTCAATAAATACTTTGTCTTTCTGACTACGTCATGCTCACTGAATTGGTCCGACAAGACGAGCCCTCCGCGTACTTGTAGCTTCATACCTAAAATACGGAGTGCGCCTTCTGTACTATTCTGTGGTAATGATCGCTTGGATCTAACAAGACTGCAAGTTTCAAGACTGTGCACTATTCGGTTAAGGTCAATTCCTTTCAGGGTTGTCCGCGATATTCGCAACATACAAACAAACAGCACTGCAATTTACATCAATTTTTGATTTCCTTTAATGTTATGGTTTAGTCATGTTTTTTCTAGTTTTATTATTATTATTTTCTTTGTATACTAGATTTATTTGTTATGTTTTCTTTAATTTTTATTCTTAGTTTTTTACTGCGCCTTTTTATTTTATTTCATTTGTAATTCGATTTTTTTTTTTGCTTTTATCTACCGAACATGTTTTTAAAATAAAATAAATGTTTAAATGGTAAAACCTCCATATTGGTGCCCAAGATACAGGCTTGCCTAGTTTGGGGCCAGTGTAAACGCTTTGTAATATTTTTTCTAGCACGAAAGATTTTTATTTTTTATTTTATAACAGTTTAGATTTTTCATTTTGAGTATGGAACGCTAAAACAGATTTATTATCTGCCTGTTACCTTTTCTTGGCGTAACGGCTGAACGTATTTAGATGAAAGGCATACGGATAAGCCATAAGCTGGGTTAGGACATAGGATACTTTTATCCCGATCTTCCCATGTGATCGAGACTTATGCGGTTGAAACCGCGGGTCGCAGCTAGTATAGATATATTAAAGAAGTCGTTCATGTTTTGACAAATTGTAAAAACAGTGCGAAACAGGGGCGGCTCGCTATCTCTAGTTCTTATATAATTTGTTTCAATAGGTACAATTTGTTACTAACACAGTAGTATTTTGTGATTCTATGACATGATTATGTAACCTATATTAAGTTTCTTCTGAAATAAATAAATAATAATTATTATTTAAAGGATGTGCTAACCTTGCCAGCGGCGGCGGCACGGACCTCAGCCTCCGTATCCTTAAGTAAAGCTTGGAAGATCTGCGCGAGATCTGAACGAGCCAGCTCGGGTCCTACTGCCTGCTGTAACTCGACGAACCTGTAAAAGAAATTATGATCGTTAATATATATATATATTTCATTTATTGCGGATCACACATAAAGGTACATACAATCCATATCGTATTAGTAACAAAGACTTAGAAACTATGTTAGTAAAACTTACAAACTAACCAAACAACAACTAATAACTACGTGGGTCAACACATGTTGGCACGTGCCTCCTCATCCAGTGCCTAATAAAAGGGTTGTCCACCTTGTCTACCAATGTTTTTAGGATGCTGTTGGAGCTTCCGCGCAACCTACCCATTATTGACGCCGCCCGCTTTCTCATTAAGGCATGAAAATCGTCAACACGGACTTCCGCGAACATCTGCGAAGCGCTGCAGAAGCGTGGAAGCCCCATCAACATCCTAAACCCATTATTATATTGAACGCGTAGGACGTTGTAGGCCCTCTGTGTATACTTCACCCACAAGCTGCACGTGTAGAAGGTTTGGCAGTAGGCCTTAAAAAGATACACCTTCACATCCCCACTACAACGTGCAAACCTGCGGGCTAACATATTGCACCGAACCGCCAACGCCCTACGCTCCCTATCCAAATCTGCATCATCAGATAAGTCCTCCGTAACCAAATGTCCTAGGTACTTAACCTGAGCAACACGCTGCAAAGGTGTTCCGCTTATAGTCACTGGAGGAACGTTAGCTAACGATGCATGTTTGCACTTTAAGAGAGTTTATTCTGAAAGTGGGCAACGTCGCAAATAGCTAACTGGAAATAAGAAATATGGCTAACTACTGAACTAAAGTATTGATTATGAAATGCAATAATTAATATTGAAACACCGAATATTTAGTTATAGTAAAATAGTATTTGATAACTTTCCAAATGCCTTTTTTACACCTAAAACAGTTACAACATCAAATTCAGTGTTATAATAGCAATTCATTATTAATATTCTAGTTCACTGGTTAGCAATATTTCCATACAGTAATATTGCCAAATTATTCAGAGGTAAATATTTTACAACTATTTGCTACATTGCCAACTTTTAGAATGAATGTTCTTAAGGTATCGCACATGACAGCTGCGTCTGGGGGCAGCGCATCGGATTTCAATACTAAACTGTAGTATGCGATGATTCATAAAAAATGTACGAAAGAGTCGTAGGAGGGTTTATGCACTGGACACTCACTTGTCAGCGACCATGTAGCGGACCCTCCACGAGGTGTCTCCCGCCCGGGCGCGCACTGTGGGCATCACCAGCTGCTCCATATCTTCAGGAGGTAAAAGAGCCGCTACTGCTGCGCAGGCTTCTGCAGCTAGCAGACGCACTGAGTCTTGCTCGTCCTGGATTGGAAAGATGATAAACATGAGGTAAGTAAAATCCATACTCCATACTTCCTTACATATTATTAATAAAAAGTGGTGGCACTCCGGGAGTGCCGACAGAAGTGAAAACTTGAACAAGATCGCCTTGGTGGAAGAAAAATACTGGTATAGATTATTGGTCCGTAACCTTATCTAAATAAAGAATACAATCGTGTTTACAAAAATTAATACTTCCGAAACCTTTAAAGTAAAAATACTTGCATAGAACATTGATCTGTAACGTTATATAAATAAAGAGCACAATCACGTTTACAAAACTTTTAAAGTAAAAATACTTGCATAGAACATTGATCCGTGACGTAATATAAATAAAGAGCACAATCGCGTTTACAAAAATGAGGTGTCGTCATGGTGTCGCGAAATCAATGGTTTAGTCCCATCTCAAAAATGCCCAACGCGCCTAAAGAAGTTTTCACTTCAAAAAGCCCCCGCCGTGTCTGTCTGTATGTCGCAAATAAATTCAAAAACTACTGCACGGTTTTCAAACGGCTTGCATCAATCGACGGAGTGATTCACGAGGAAGGTTTAGGTGTATAATTCATTAAGGTTTAAATCATCAAAATATAACAATTTTATATAAACATTGACATTGTTGAATATTACATTCAAAATGACATGATTACTCTGCAAAGTATTATAATAATAGAATTATTGTGAATGTGAGGACTATGTGAATATTTTATTTTCTTTAATTATTTTTTCTTTCTCAGTTAGTTTGAATGATGGTCTGGCAATTGAGTAGTTTATGCGGCCTACCCAAATTTTTTTTCTTTGGTATTGTTCGTCGAGTTGAGCTCCTTAAGTTCTGAATTGAACTCCACGATTACTGACAAATGCTTGCATTGACTGGACAGGTCCACTCAAATCTGTGTGGTTCTTTCCTCAAAAGACCATTTTAGACACTAATCTACATGGTCCTCATATGACCTGACCAAGATTATGTCTGCACTTTAAAAGAGACTGTGACCTCTGAGTTTGTTTCGGCCTTTCTTCTCAGAGTAGTCAGATAGGAAACGCCCAACACATCTAGCAAATTTTTAATATGATATGTAAAAGTGATTCCAATATCCTATTTACAGAATAAACAATTTCATTTCATTTAATTTCAGAATGATTATGATCAATAGCTACCGTAAGAATGACCAACAAGTTCAATCCAACGTACCTGTGCCAGCGTAACGAACATCGGTATGAGGTCACTCTTCACGTACTCCACCTCGACGACCCTGGCGAACTCGCCCAGCTTGTAGGCGGCCGCGCGTCGAACCATCGGCGTATCATCCTGGCACAGCGAGCGGAAGTGCTGGCGGAGCTCGGCCTTCACTGGGGCGGACACTCGGGGGTAACACACACTGGAAATATGGGATAGAAGATGTGGTTCAAATAGGCTTCCTGATGAAAAAGATAGTAATTATGTCTACATATTACACCCAGAAAAGAAAATACTCAGAAATCATACGGCGCCCTTTGCGTTCAATACAATAACGCATTCAGGGTGCTGATGGGGTTGCCTCGATATTGCAGCGCATCAGGGATGTTTGCTGAAGCTCGCGTTGACTGCTTCTACACTGTGATGCGGAAGCGGTGCGCACCCCTGGTTAGTAGGGTGCGGGGCAGCACCAACAGCATCCTGTCTATGGTAGCAAGCAGGCTAGATTGTGCGTTTATGAGCCACCACTGCAAGGTATCGGCTGGGCCTGTCACCTTGCAGCAGTGATGTCCCAAATCATTTCTGTGTAACTTGTTTCTGTGTTTTATTAACGTATTTTGTAAGTTACTAACACTATGAGTCTTGTTGCTTGAATTATTGAATAAAATTATTATTGTTATTAAGTGTTTACATATCTCGGAACCGTGGGGTCCCGGTCCTTTGGAAGGCGTACGAGGGGCCGAAGCCAACTCGCAGAGGCCCCTGGGACATTTTTAAATAGAATGAGGAGTCGAGCAACGATTATCCCTATATGCACTATGCAAGTGCAGCCAAGGACAACCCCTGGTTGGTGCAGGGCTATTGCAGAACATGGAAACAAAACATATTGGGCTATGGGTTTGGGTGGCTATAGTGGATTGGTTACCTAGAACTATGGAAGGCCTATGTCCCCTGCCTGATCAATGTTATGGAATACACGGATAAAATGGCAGGGGGTGACTTGCACACTCAATAATGGGCCCCCGAAAACGGTCGCTAGCACAAAGTGTCGTAGCGACAAGGGGGCAACACGTCCTGAGGAGCTTGAGGAGTGGAGAGGTATTCCACGGCTATCAGAACAATCCCGGAAGTACGGTCAAGATCCCTACCAGCAACTTACTGGAATACTTCCTTCCTCCGAGCACGTTTGCTCTTTTGCGAGTCTCCAATCAAGCTGGCCAATAAAGGCAAGAATGAGGTGGGAGCTCTGTTCTTCGTCAGTGTTCACTCAAGCCGGCCAATAAAGGCAAGCCAGAGGTTACTATTATTAAGCCTACTGCTAAACAAAGACTTCTCCCAAAACCACACGTCACAAAAAAGTCTTCAATATTTACCTAAATAACCCGCAAGCAGATGCACGGGATGTGAACCAGTCACCACCAGCAAGGCGTTGGACTAGTGGTACAAAGTGCTGCTCCAAAGCTTGAGGAGTGTGATGAGCAGCTACAGCACGGAGTGAAGCCACAGCCTTGTCACGGACTACAGTCTCTTCTACGGTGGCCAGAGATTCCAGCGGTGGGAGCAGGCAGTGAGCGAATTCACCACCACCCACCAAGTTGATGAAATTTCCTGAAATATTTTTTTGTTTAGGTTATTCACCGTATGATTAAATAGAAATAATTCTGCAACACCCAATTTGAGTAACAACAAAAAAAAAAATACTGGGACTAATCTGTTCCAAAACTTTTTGATGTAACTGTAGACAAACCCTGTTCAGGTTCAATTCTTATGCAATCTCATTTATAAGATTTTAACTTTTAACACAATCACAATCTGTTTCGATTTGAAACAGATTGCTTATCCATTGCTTCATTAGTTGGAAAAAAAACTGCTCAACAACGTAAATACCGCAATGAATGTTTTGAACTGTCAAAATGAAACAAATTAGGCAAAATTGTTTATGAAAATAAGTTACGCAATTAGGGTACAGTTCTTCACAATTGCCAGATGAAAGACATTTTTAGTAAGATTTGAATTAAGAATTTCAGGTCAATACAATCTACTCAATTTGTAAGTGATACTACAAATTGGCATCCACAGTTAAGTTTCTGAACAATTTGTTAACGTTATATCAAATTGTTTTCGAGAGTATAAATACCTTTTTTATTTAAAGGTGAGGATACAACTTGCAATTTACGGTACCATCGAAGAAACCCATACCTATACACCGTAAGGACTATTTCTGCTTGCAGCGCTCGGCCACTATAGTAACGGTTACCTATGAAAAAAAAGGGTCATGTGCTCGGGATTTTGTTTTCAAATTGCTTAGTTATAGGTTTCTTTGATGGTACATTAAGACCTACCTTGAGTTCTATTGAGTGAAGTTAGCAGAATAATATATTGTATTAGAATACAGGTGTTAGATGTACCACAGGTTTAAAAAAAATCTGAACAGTAAGGTCAAATGGCCATGGGTTATTAAACACCTCTTTGTCATAGGAGTCACGGACAGTTTACTGTGCAGGACCTGCATGTAGGAGGATGACACAGCAGCTCATGTGCTGCTAAACTGCCCGGTGGTCGCCACACACATAGTACTTGGATTGGATTTGTGCCCGGTTGATGGCAATATGCTCGGCCCCTATTTCTTGGGCTTTAAACAAAACTGGCGAAATGTGGGTTTACTACAGGTACAAAAACCCAAACCTAATCCTTAAAAAATACTGATCATCTGAATTTTCTTCTCTCAACCATAATTTCTATATTATTTGGTTCCAGCCTTTTAAGTCCTATGATTCGTCATCGTAACTTTGTGGAAAGTAAAAATAGCGAATAGATTTTTTTTTATTGAGATAGTTTTTACTGGTTGTGCTACCTGCACTTCAAAAATACTGATCATCTGAATTTTCTTCTCTCAACCATAATTTCTATATTATTTGGTTCCAGCCTTTTAAGTCCTATGATTCGTCATCGTAACTTTGTGGAAAGTAAAAATAGCGAATAGATTATTTTTTATTGAGATAGTTTTTACTGGTTGTGCAGGTATTTTACATACCTTGATACTTTTAGTAAGTAACAGATTAATATGATACTGACTCTACTACTATGATTTACTGCGCGAAAACATGTTTATCTTTGAATCAAGGCATAGTCAACATTTATGGCATATTATTTTGTTCATATTACGCATTTATAACCAAAAACATAAGACAATAATATAATGGGGAAGCTTTGATTATTGAAACAGGATGAAAAACAACAATAAATAGGTTATCGAAACATACAATGCCGAGTTAGATTATTAACAGACGATAATTTTTAACATTTGCAATGTACTTACCCAGTTGTTCGGCAAGAGCGAGTAAAACTTCGTCTTCATCGTAAATGGTCTCTGTCAGGAAAGGGATCAGCTCCGACCTGGTTCTCTCCACGCCCAGGGCCAACGCGATGGTCGATAATTTCTTGATAGAATTTAAACGAAGCTGCACATCCTCGTTTTTTAACTCGTCTATGAGTACTGCAATGGGATACAGTGACTCATCTGTCCCAGAGTCGCTCGCTGCCATTTTTCTGTTGGTTGCGCTGCTTTGATTTCAAATTTCACGAAGTTTAAAAGATTTTCGACAGATTAACGAAATTATTGCGAGTATTATCATAAAAACGAACGCTATTGAACTCAAATGCAGCAAAATGGCAGCTCCAGCCCCGATCCGATTATCTATGGCTCCAGTGGGCTCCAGCTTGTATTTTCTTTTTAATTTCCTCTTCGGTCGATATTTTCAAGCACAGGAACAAAGCTATACAGTCAACAGCCAGCCATAGAGAAAAATAATAGCTATGGTGTGTATCTAGAAACTCAAAATTGGTATAAAATCCTCATCACTATTTATTTATTATATTGTTCAAATGAGTAATTACTAATTATTCATAAAAAAGAATTCGGAAAAATGCCACGAAAGATCAACCCATAGAGGAAAATAATATCGTTTTGAGCGCCATCTTGTTTCCAAACTTAATAAGCAATTAACTTTCACGCTGGTCGGAAAAAAGCGCGGGAAACCTCAAACTTGGCGGACGCGTCCTTTCAAAGATAAAATAAAAAAATTGAAAAACGCTGTAATATAAGATCAGTAACCGTAGTTTTTAGTGTTATATTTTCTTTCTCTTGTAATTTATCTTTAGTTTGTATAGTTTCTTCGGTAGTGGTAAGTTTTTTTAATTATTATATTAGCGCGGGAAAATGAAGGACCCGCCTGACCCGGGGGACTCCGTTCCCCCGGCAGGCATGTTCGTCACTATATTGTCGAATGAATCGGGCATGGATACCGATGGGTCGTCTTCGGCTCGTAACTTGAAAAGAGGCCGTGTACATATTTGTAAGCACTGCAATAAGCGTCGTCGTACCCGTAAGAACCACGGTACCGTGTCTTTGGGTTGTAGCTGTACGGATTCTACACCAGAACTTACTGCATCAGAACCAAACTGCTCAACTACTACAACAACTAACGAACCTACTAACAATGTGCCCGATATTCCTGCTACGTCCTCAGTTGTTCCTACTCAGATAGGTCGAAAAACTTATGACAAAACAGACAGCGCACCTTTTGTCATTCATGTACGAAAAAACACAATTTCACCAGATGATGGAACGACACTGCACCCAATCACGTTTGGTAAGTTCCTTAAGCACAACGCCTTCCAAAACATAATTAACGGTAGCGTCAAAAAAATTGGGCGCAATAAAATTTCTCTTTCCTTTTCGAATTTCCTGGACGCAAATTCTTTTATTAGTCATAATAGTCTAGAATCTTATAATTTTAAAGCTTTTATACCCACTTTTAATGTAACTAGAATGGGCTTAGTACGTGGTGTCCCTGCTGATTGGTCTCCGGAGGATGTTATTGATAACATAACAGTACCAATTGGTTGTGGCCCAATTTTAAAAGTAAGACGCCTTAACTTTAAAACCATTGTTGATGGTTCTACCATTTGGAAACCATCCCAATCCATAGTTGTTACATTTGATGGTCAGGTGCTACCGAAAAGAATTTTTATGTGCTATAATGCATTACCTGTAGATTTATATATTTTCCCTACTGTACAGTGTTTCAATTGCTGTCGTTTCGGTCACACTAAAATTCAGTGCAGGTCCAAACCTCGTTGTTATAAATGTGGTCAAGGCCACACTGGGGACAGTTGTGAAAGAGAACAAGAAAGTGCATCTTGCTGCCTTTGCTCTGGATATCATTATGCTACTAACAAGGCTTGCCCAGAGTTTTCTAGACAAAAATTAATTAAAACATACATGGCACAAAGTTCAGTATCTTATGCTGAAGCAGCAAAAGTATATCCCCTTGTAACTAAATCGTATGCTGATACACTTTTATCTTCTCCTTCCAAAAACTTTGCAGATACTCCATCCATCTCTTCACCTAGTAGAATGCCTGCTTCAAGTAGCTATAAAAAGACTGTCTTTCTCAAACCATGCTCCCCTCCCAAATCTGTACAAGGATACAATAAAGAGGCTCACAATGCTATTGTTAAAGATTTCAATATTCCCCAACCATCAAATGGTTGTGCTTTTTCTAATAATCATAATAATGAAAAAAATGACACAAATTCTTCTATAAACGACTTTCTTTCTGCATTACACAATCTTCTTTCTCAGTTCAACATTTCACCGTCCAACGCTGCCCCTTCTTTCAATGTATCTCAATCCATTCATAATGGACAACACATCCAAAATAATCCAGTGGAACTGTCGCAGCCTAGTAAATAAAAAGAGTGATGTTATATATCTTTTAAACAAATATGAGCCATTTGCCTTTGCCTTAGCAGAGACTTGGCTCAAACCTAATCATATTTTTAAAATTAATGGTTATTTAACCATTAGAGAGGATAGATCTGATGGGTATGGTGGAGTAGCTATACTTATCAAGAATACTATACCTTTTTCTATCATTACATTACCTCCTCATAGTGAGGCAATTTCAATTGTAGCTATTAAAGTACATAATATTTGTCTTGTTTCTATTTACATTCCTCACCCTTCTTCTTCTGTTCTTCAAGATATTAATAGTCTCTTTTCATCTCTTCCAAAGCCATTCTTAATATTAGGGGACTTTAATTGCCATCATCAATCATGGGGTTGTTCAACTTCTAATTGTTATGGCGATGAATTACTAGATTTATTAGACTTACATAACTTATGCATCTTGAACACAGGAGCTGTCACACGTCGCTCAGATCCCAATCAGAACCAAAGTGCAATTGACCTTTCTATCTGTTCTCCAAACTTAGCCTCTTCACTAACTTGGCATACTCTAACCTCTACTTATGGTAGTGATCATTTTCCAATAGTTATTTCTTATCCTCTTTCTAAACCAAATGCACCATTAAGGAGATCAACATTAAAATATAAGCTACCTAGTAGAAATAATAATGACTGGGACAAATTTAGAAACATTGTTGACAGCAAGCTTTGCTCCTTGCCTGTTATTTCTAATGGCAATGAAAATAGTTGTGCGGAAGCTTTAGCGCTCATATTAATTGCAGCAGCAGATGAAGTTTTTCCTGTAAAAAATAACAATATTAATATAATTCCCTCGCCTCCGTGGTGGGACTCTGAATGCACAGAAATGGTTTACAAACGTAAAGAGGCTGAATACAATTATAACCTCGATATGTCTGATAGTAATTTTGAAATCGTTAGTAACATTATTAACGAAACTTATAAACTTTTTAAGAAGAAAAAATTTGAATCTTGGCGTAACTTTTGCACATCAATTTCACCGAATACTCACCCTACGATCGTCTGGCGCAATATTCGTAGATTTAGGTCCATTTATAAAGACCCTTCTCCTATTCCGGATTCTTTAGCCAATGAATTTTTAGACAAATTAGCTCCGCCTTGGGTTCCTGAGGCTATTAACCTGTCTCTTGTATCCAGTAACCAAGACACTCATACGGCACTAGATCTCCCATTCACTCTCACTGAATTAAAAGGTGTTATCCATAAAACTAAGGATTCTGCACCAGGCATTGACGGCATCCCGTATTCTTTTTTTGCTAATATAAATTATGTCGTCCTTGGTTACTATTTAGAGCTTATTAATTCGATTATGTATACAGGAAACATCCCTGATGAATGGAAACGTCAAATGGTGTTACCATTCCTTAAACCAAATAAAACTCCATCTGATGCTTCTTCATACCGTCCCATAGTTTTGTCTTCAATTCTGATGAAATTAGCGGGACACCTAATTAAAAATCGTCTTGAATGGTATGTTGAAAGTAAGGGTCTTTTGGCAGATTCACAATATGGCTTTAGAAAAGGCAAAAGTACTACTGACTGTTTAAGTATTTTAACATCCGATATTCGGCTATCCTTCTCTAATAACGATTCCACCATTGCAGTTTTTCTTGATATTAATGCAGCTTATGATAATGTTGTATTATCAGTTTTACAAAATAAATTAAAAGCCCTACAAGTTCCATTGAATCTATCGAATTTCATTATTAAAATCCTGAATGAACGCTCTGTTATTATGATAATAGGAGATCATGAGGTACCTCATCTTGTATGGAGAGGTCTCCCACAGGGTTCAGTGCTCAGTCCCCTCCTATACAATATTTAAACTTTTGATTTAGACTCATCCTTATCTAACCATATTAAGGTTCTTCAATATGCCGATGATCTAGTATTGTATTCTTCAAGTCAACTTGTTGAACAAGCTAGCTATGCTATCAATTCTGCTTTATCTACTTTGGAGTCATGGTTACATCTGAATGGTTTGGATTTATCTACGTCTAAAAGTGCAGCTGTTTTGTTCACCCGGAAGAGAAATATTCCCTTAATAAACATATTTTATAAGGGAATACTTATTCCAGTTAAAGATAATTTCAGATATCTAGGTATAATACTAGATTGTAAATTAGGTAGTGTTCCTCATTGTGATTATATTGTTAACAAATGTGAAAATCACCTAAACATGCTTAGATGCCTATCTGGTGTGTGGTGGGGTGCACATCCATTTTCTTTGAAACTGATTTACAATGCAATCATCAGAAGCACCCTGGACTATGGATTGTTCGTTCTAGAACCTGGCAGTGTTATGGCTTTTAAAAAATTGGACCGCATCCAGTCTAAAGCATTGCGCATAATTTCTGGAGCCATGAAGTCTAGTCCTATTAATGCACTCCAAGTTGAATGCGGGGAAGCTCCTTTACACCTTAGAAGACAATTTCTATCTGACAAATATTTGTTCCGGATTCTACAATTCTCAACTCATCCTCTCATTCCTAAACTGGACTCTTTAGTGTTGCAGATTGAATCTTCAGATTACTGGTCCCATAAAAGTGATCCTTGCTTAGTTGTAAGCTATAAAAAATTCCTCTCCCTTTCTTCCCCTATTCACCGTTCCAATAAACTTCCCCTATTTAGCAATAGTTACGAGAGTTTACAATTCAGCCCCACCATTATATACTGTGTAACTAAATCAGGTCCCGATTGCATTTTAAGTTTTAATCATTTTTTGGCTGAACACATAGAGTACCATCACATATTTACGGATGCTGCCAAGCGTTCTCCGACAGGTTGTGTTGGGATAGGGACTTACCATTCTCAATACAACATTGTACAAAAAATAAAATTACCTCCAGAGACTTCTGTTTTTACGGGGGAATGTTTCGGCATTTTAAAAGCTATTGAATATATTCGGGTTCTAAAGCTCAAGAAAACTATTATTTTCACAGATTCTCAAAGTGCTCTTCTAGCCATCAATAAATCCCCTCTCGAACACAAATCGCAGTGCCCTATAGTCTATTTAATAAGAGAATTTGCGTTCAGAACCATTTCTGAAGGTAATACACTACAATTTGCGTGGATCCCGGCCCATGCTGGAATCCACGGCAATGAAGTGGCAGATACAATTGCCGGTGATGCGGTGCAGTGTGGGGACTTAGTTCCATATCAGAATTTTAGTATTGACCTCGTGACATTACCTAAGATTTTTCTCCGGGATACCTGGAAGGTAGCCTGGGATATCGGAAGCAAATCAAAGGGCCATTGTTTTTCAACTATTCAACCCGACGTTCCGGAAAAACCGTGGTTTGGCAGGGCTAAGTTTGGCAAGATGGAGACCTCCGTTCTTATACGGATGAGACTGGGTCATGTTTGCTCTCCAGCCCATCTTGCCAAACTTCATATCATCGACGACCTCACCTGCTCGTGTGGCACAGACGTAGGCGACATTGATCATATTTTTTTCTCCTGTCCCTTATACGATCGTTCTTCTTTTCTTAGTAATCTCTTGTCCCTTCGTACTCCTTTTCCTACTTCAATACTTTCCTTACTTTGTACTAATAGCTTTCCGATATATTAATGTATAGTCTCATTCATCACCTTAAATAATATTAAGTTGTAAATATTCGTCATTGTAATTTGCTCATTATTCACTCCTTTGATTCCTCCTTTTCCTTCTTATACTGATCCTATATCCGTCCTATTCAAAATTCCGATCTAATTTAATAATAATATTTTCGTTTCCACTCCGTTTAACTTTGTCTCTTCGAAATTAAAAAAACCTGACATTGGCTAATGCACAAACCGTGCGAAGCCAGAACAAAAAAAAAAAAAAAAAACTTTCACGCTGAGAAAAGCGCGGGAAACCTCAAACTTGGCGGACGCGTCCTTTTAAAGATAAAATAAAAAAATTGAAAAACGCTGTAATATAAGATCAGTAACCGTAGTTTTTAGTGTTATATTTTCTTTCTCTTGTAATTTACCTTTAGTTTGTATAGTTTCTTCGGTAGTGGTAAGTTTTTTTAATTATTATATTAGCACGGGAAAATGAAGGACCCGCCTGACCCGGGGGACTCCGTTCCCCCGGCAGGCATGTTCGTCACTATATTATCGAATGAATCGGGCATGGATACCGATGGGTCGTATTCGGCTCGTAACTTGAAAAGAGGCCGTGTACATATTTGTAAGCACTGCAATAAGCGTCGTCGTACCCGTAAGAACCACGGTACCGTGTCTTCGGGTTGTAGCTGCACGGATTCTACACCAGAACTTACTGCATCAGAACCTAACTGCTCAACTACTACAATAACTAACGAACCTACTAACAATGTGCCCGATATTCCTGCTACGTCCTCAGTTGTCCTACTCAGATAGGTCGAAAAACTTATGACAAAACAGACAGCGCACCTTTTGTCATTCATGTACAAAAAAACACAATTTCACCAGATGATGGAACGACACTGCACCCAATCACGTTTGGGAAGTTCCTTAAACACAACGCCTTCCAAAACATAATTAACGGTAGCGTCAAAAAAATTGGGCGCCATAAAATTTCTCTTTCCTTTTCGAATTTCCTGGACGCAAATTCTTTTATTAGCCATAATAGTCTAGAATCTTATAATTTCAAAGCTTTTATACCCACTTTTAATGTAACTAGAATGGGTTTAGTACGTGGTGTCCCTGCTGATTGGTCTCCGGAGGATGTTATTGATAACATAACAGTACCAATTGGTTGTGGCACAATTTTAAAAGTAAGACGCCTTAACTTTAAAACCATTGTTGATGGTTCTACCATTTGGAAACCATCCCAATCCATAGTTGTTACATTTGATGGTCAGGTGCTACCGAAAAGAATTTTTATGTGCTATAATGCATTACCTGTAGGTTTATATATTTTCCCTACTGTACAGTGTTTCAATTGCTGTCGTTTCGGTCACACTAAAATTCAGTGCAGGTCCAAACCTCGTTGTTATAAATGTGGTCAAGGTCACACTGGGGACAGTTGTGAAAGAGAACAAGAAAGTGCATCTTGCTGCCTTTGCTCTGGATATCATTATGCTACTAACAAGGCTTGCCCAGAGTTTTCTAGACAAAAATTAATTAAAACATACATGGCACAAAGTTCAGTATCTTATGCTGAAGCAGCAAAAGTATATCCCCTTGTAACTAAATCGTATGCTGATACACTTTTATCTTCTCCTTCCAAAAACTTTGCAGATACTCCATCCATCTCTTCACCTAGTAGAATGCCTGCTTCAAGTAGCTATAAAAAGACTGTCTTTCTCAAACCACGCTCCCCTCCCAAATCTGTACAAGGATACAATAAAGAGGCTCACAATGCCATTATTAAAGATTTCAATATTCCTCAACCATCAAATGGTTGTGCTTTTTCTAATAATCATAATAATGAAAAAAATGACACAAATTCTTCTATAAACGATTTTCTTTCTGCATTACACAATCTTCTTTCTCAGTTCAACATTTCACCGTCCAACGCTGCCCCTTCTTTCAATGTATCTCAATCCATTCATAATGGACAACACATCCAAAATAATCCAGTGGAACTGTCGCAGCCTAGTAAATAAAAAGAGTGATGTTATATATCTTTTAAACAAATATGAGCCATTTGCCTTTGCCTTAGCAGAGACTTGGCTCAAACCTAATCATATTTTTAAAATTAGTGGTTATTTAACCATTAGAGAGGATAGATCTGATGGGTATGGTGGAGTAGCTATACTTATCAAGAATACTATACCTTTTTAACCGACTTCCAAAAGGAGGAGGTTCTCTATTCGTCTGTATGTTTTTTTTTTTTTTTTTGTATGTTTGTTACGCGATTACTCCGCCAATTATGAATAGATTTTGATGATTCTTTTTTTGTTTGATAGATCATACTTCAGAGGTGGTCCCATATAAATTTTATTAACTTTGCTTGGGTAGTTTTTGAGTTAGCTTCAATTATACGTATTTTTTCCCACTTAGTATGTAGATGATATGATAACTTCTTGTCACTGTTATTTACATAGCAGGTAGTGGTATTCGAATTTGTGTGGGGTAGGTACCACAACTAAAAAGTGAAAAATAAAAACTTTTTACAAAAAAAAAAAACAACCGACTTCAAAAAAAAACACTACAAAG
Organism: Agrochola litura; assembly: GCA_949152395.1. Taxonomy (NCBI): domain Eukaryota; kingdom Metazoa; phylum Arthropoda; class Insecta; order Lepidoptera; family Noctuidae; genus Agrochola; species Agrochola litura. Next base: position 16,857,540 of record OX424513.1, on the reverse strand, counting down.
TGAAAAATAACTTTAATTTCGGAAGTCGGTGACAAAGAACGAAAATTCAAAACCAAAGACACCGACTTCAGAAATTAAAGTTATTTTTCCAACAAGAGTTTAAATTTTAACAATTTTATATAGGTAATGAAAATGTTTGCATGCCGAATGGTGAAATATGGCAGAACTCTGATGAAAACCTAATACTACCTACTTATGTATAACCCATATTTGCAAATAAATGCTATTCTATTCTATTCTATTCTAAGAGATTAATAGTCTCTTTTCATCTCTTCCAAAGCCATTCTTAATATTAGGGGACTTTAATTGCCATCATCAATCATGGGGTTGTTCAACTTCTAATTGTTATGGCGATGAATTACTAGATTTATTAGACTTACATAACTTATGCATCTTGAACACAGGAGCTGTCACACGTCGCTCAGATCCCAATCAGAACCAAAGTGCAATTGACCTTTCTATCTGTTCTCCAAACTTAGCCTCTTCACTAACTTGGCATACTCTAACCTCTACTTATGGTAGTGATCATTTTCCAATAGTTATTTCTTATCCTCTTTCTAAACCAAATGCACCATTAAGGAGATCAACATTAAAATATAAGCTACCTAGTAGAAATAATAATGACTGGGACAAATTTAGAAACATTGTTGACAGCAAGCTTTGCTCCTTGCCTGTTATTTCTAATGGCAATGAAAATAGTTGTGCGGAAGCTTTAGCGCTCATATTAATTGCAGCAGCAGATGAAGTTTTTCCTGTAAAAAATAACAATATTAATACAATTCCCTCGCCTCCGTGGTGGGACTCTGAATGCACAGAAATGGTTTACAAACGTAAAGAGGCTGAATACAATTATAACCTCGATATGTCTGATAGTAATTTTGAAATCGTTAGTAACATTATTAACGAAACTTATAAACTTTTTAAGAAGAAAAAATTTGAATCTTGGCGTAACTTTTGCACATCAATTTCACCGAATACTCACCTTACGATCGTCTGGCGCAATATTCGTAGATTTAGGTCCATTTATAAAGACCCTTCTCCTATTCCGGATTCTTTAGCCAATGAATTTTTAGACAAATTAGCTCCGCCTTGGGTTCCTGAGGCTATTAACCTTAACCTGTCTCTTGTATCCAGTAACCAAGACACTCATACGACACTAGATCTCCCATTCACTCTCACTGAATTAAAAGGTGTTATCCATAAAACTAAGGATTCTGCACCAGGCATTGACGGCATCCCGTATTCCTTTTTTGCTAATATAAATGATGTCGTCCTTGGTTACTATTTAGAGCTTATTAATTCGATTATGTATACAGGAAACATCCCTGATGAATGGAAACGTCAAATGGTGTTGCCATTCCTTAAACCAAATAAAACTCCATCTGATGCTTCTTCATACCGTCCCATAGTTTTGTCTTCAATTCTGATGAAATTAGCGGAACACCTAATTAAAAATCGTCTTGAATGGTATGTTGAAAGTAAGGGTCTTTTGGCAGATTCACAATATGGCTTTAGAAAAGGCAAAAGTACTACTGACTGTTTAAGTATTTTAACATCCGATATTCGGCTATCCTTCTCTAATAACGATTCCACCATTGCAGTTTTTCTTGATATTAATGCAGCTTATGATAATGTTGTATTATCAGTTTTACAAAATAAATTAAAAGCCCTACAAGTTCTATTGAATCTATCGAATTTCATTATTAAAATCCTGAATGAACGCTCTGTTATTATGATAATAGGAGATCATGAGGTACCTCATCTTGTATGGAGAGGTCTCCCACAGGGTTCAGTGCTCAGTCCCCTCCTATACAATATTTACACTTTTGATTTAGACTCATCCTTATCTAACCATGTTAAGGTTCTTCAATATGTCGATGATCTAGTATTGTATTCTTCAAGTCAACTTGTTGAACAAGCTAGCTATGCTATCAATTCTGCTTTATCTACTTTGGAGTCATGGTTACATCTGAATGGTTTGGATTTATCTACGTCTAAAAGTGCAGCTGTTTTGTTCACCCGGAAGAGAAATATTCCCTTAATAAACATCTTTTATAAGGGAATACTTATTCCAGTTAAAGATAATTTCAGATATCTAGGTATAATACTAGACTGTAAATTAAGTAGTGTTCCTCATTGTGATTATATTGTTAACAAATGTGAAAATCACCTAAACATGCTTAGATGCCTATCTGGTGTGTGGTGGGGTGCACATCCATTTTCTTTGAAACTGATTTACAATGCAATCATCAGAAGCACCCTGGACTATGGATTGTTCGTTGTAGAACCTGGCAGTGTTATGGCTTTTAAAAAATTGGACCGCATCCAGTCTAAAGCATTGCGCATAATTTCTGGAGCCATGAAGTCTAGTCCTATTAATGCACTCCAAGTTGAATGCGGGGAAGCTCCTTTATACCTTAGAAGACAATTTCTATCTGACAAATATTTGTTCCGGATTCTACAGTTCTCAACTCATCCTCTCATTCCTAAACTGGACTCTTTAGTGTTGCAGATTGAATCTTCAGATTACTGGTCCCATAAAAGTGATCCTTGCTTAGTTGTAAGCTATAAAAAATTCCTCTCCCTTCTCCTATTCACCGTTCCAATAAACTTCCCCTATTTAGCAGTAGTTACGAGAGTTTACAATTCAGCCCCACCATTATATACTGTGTAAGTAAATCAGGTCCCGATTGCAATTTAAGTTTTAATCATTTTTTGGCTGAACACATAGAGTACCATCACATATTTACGGATGCTGCCAAGCGTTCTCCGACAGGTTGTGTTGGGATAGGGACTTACCATTCTCAATACAACATTATACAAAAAATAAAATTACCTCCAGAGACTTCTGTTTTTACGGGGGAATGTTTCGGCATTTTAAAAGCTGTTGAATATATTCGGGTTCTAAAGCTCAAGAAAACTATTATTTTCACAGATTCTCAAAGTGCTCTTCTAGCCATCAATAAATCCCCTTTCGAACACAAATCGCAGTGCCCTATAGTCTATTTAATAAGAGAATTTGCGTTCAGAACCATTTCTGAAGGTAATACACTACAATTTGCGTGGATCCCGGCCCATGCTGGAATCCACGGCAATGAAGTGGCAGATACAATTGCCGGTGATGCGGTGCAGTGTGGGGACTTAGTTCCATATCAGAATTATAGTATTGACCTCGTGACATTACCTAAGATTTTTCTCCGGGATACCTGGAAGGTAGCCTCGGATATCGGAAGCAAATCAAAGGGCCGTTATTTTTCAACTATTCAACCCGACGTTCCGGAAAAACCGTGGTTTGGCAGGGCTAAGTTTGGCAAGATGGAGACCTCCGTTCTTATACGGATGAGACTGGGTCATGTTTGCTCTCCAGCCCATCTTGCCAAACTTCATATCATAGACGACCCCACCTGCTCGTGTGGCACAGACGTAGGCGACATAAATCATATTTTTTTCTCCTGTCCCTTATACGATCGTTCTTCTTTTCTTAGTAATCTCTTGTCCCTTCGTACTCCTTTTCCTACTTCAATACTTTCCTTACTTTGTACTAATAGCTTTCCGATTTATAAATGTATAGTCTCATTCATTACCTTAAATAATATTAAGTTGTAAATATTCGTCATTGTAATTTGCTCATTATTCACTCCTTTGATTCCTTCTTTTCCTTCTTATACTGATCCTATATCCGTCCTATTCAAAATTCCGATCTAATTTAATAATAATATTTTCGTTTCCCTAACTTTGTCTCTTCGAATTAAAAAACCTGACATTTGCTAATGCACAAACCGTGCGAAGCCAGAAAAAAAAAAAAATAAAGAAAAAAGAAAAAAAAAAAAGAAAAAAAACTTTCACGCAGAACAGTTATACAAGGTGGAGACGACATTACGACCATAAATTTAACTACGTACTTATATCTAATGACGTTCTTAGTCCGCATACGAAAATTCAATCAAATATAACCTATAGTTAGTCAAGGATTGGCAAAACCCATAGTCGGCGCACCACTACTAAGTATTTAGTTTATTTGAAAAAATCACTTTTTTATTTCGATGCTAGGATTTATTTGATGGTTAAAAAATACTCTTAGTATCTATTGCCAGTGTTTTCATTTATTGTCGTATTGTTGTCTCCACATTGTATATCAATAGCTCCAATCCTAAATTGCTAATCCACTCATTTGAGCAAATTCCGCAAGTAAATCTCACAAATGTACCAAATATTTTTTTATTAGTCACACAGGTCACATCTCGACGGAGAAGTTTGTATTGGAAATTGGAATGACACATATAGCGTAGGTATTATCTATGGACACATAACAAAAATTTTTTCTACTCAAAACAATGTCATGGGCATTTTTTTTATTATAAGTGTGTTTAACAATATTTAGTAATCAGGCAGGGTAGTATATAAATGCTATGGGAGGCGATAACGACAACCTTATTACATCTATCGCTCATGTCGCGCTGTGCTTTGTGGGTGGGCACGGGATCTCTCAGATGAACCAGGCTGGCTACACACACCCTGGAATGCATGCAAATTTTTTTGTACACGGAATAGTTGGATTTTTACATTACCAAAGTAGGTATGATGGTGCTCTGTGGACAATGTCGGCAGCCAGGGCCGTCTTAACCATATTGGGCGCCAGAGTGCGAAAATCAGCCAGCGCCCCCCATGGTAACGAAAAAAAAGCAAAATTTTGTGTTCCATTTTTTTTTAAAGCATACCTACTCCACAATGAAATGAGGTACATTTACAAACATCAAATTAAATTTTTCTGGCTTTTAAGTTGACAAACTTTTTAATGAAATTGTGTCGTCTGTTTTGAAATCTACGTTTGATTTGCATAAAATCGATCGACTCGATCGGCTTGCGCCCCCTAAAAACTTGCGCCCGGGCGCTACGCACCGCTTGCACCCCCGGGTAAAGACGGCCCTGTCGGCAGCAGAGTTTATGTAAAAAATTGCAACTTCCGATTTTCGATCGATTATTCCTTGCATAGGAATCGATCGACAATCAGATGTCGAAGCTCTGAAAACTACGTTTCGGTAGAGTCTATAAATGTAAATATAGGTATTAAATGACTAATTATGTATCTATGTCTTCATTAGAGTGTCCAATGTGCCCAGGTAGGTACTGCACAGGCACATTGGACACTCTAATGCAGTGGTTCCCAACCTTTCAACATACGCGCACCCATCGATTTAATCAATGCGCGCACCCCTAACTTTCTTTTAAAATCACTACGCCCCTGAGTTACTTTGTCGACATAAGCAGAAAAGCATAAGAATGGAACAGCGAGCAAAGTGATCACGAAAATTGTAGCACGTTGCGTCGGATAGGTTGCGGTTTTCTTTAGTACATTCATACAGAAGTAGGAAAATTTATTTTGTCGACTTATGCAGAAAAGCTGAAGCTCAATTTTACACTATCTGCCTACCTAAAATATTATTAAACGGTTTTGAAAACTAGCCTTAACCTTTTCTAAATCAAGAACCTGCCTGAAAGTACGAAAATAAGAAAGTGCCTTTTATGTGCCTAATTGAAATAAATGATTTATTTATTAAAACTTTATGCACAAGTAAAAAAATACTGTACAAAGGCGGACTTAATGCCTAGGGCATTTTCTACCAGTCAACCTTAGGGTGATGCAGAGAAAACATGGCAGGTGCAACATAAATGACAGATAACTTGAAAATGAATAGGTACATACTAATACATAAATACATACATATAAACCGAATAAACTTTGTCAGGAGAAATAACGATAACGATTTGACTTTGACATATTTTTTTTTATAAATCGTTTATTAATTAGAGCCGCTGCGCCCTCCCGTTGTTTATACTCTAAGCTCCCCGAGCCCCACCGGTTGGTAATCCCTGCTCTAATGAAACGCATGATAAGAACCCATGGACATTTAGGTATATCGATCAATGTCCATGGATTCTTGTGTCTTAACTTTTCCATTATATTTTTGCTCCAGGCGGAATTTTGGGTGATGATATCAAGGCAATTTATACGATTAGCTTGAATGCTGCACGGTACCTGGCACTACCATGTTTGAATGCGGACCTCCGGCGGTACGACAATAATCTCTCCGTGCTCCACCTGCTGTCGGGAGTGATTCCTTTCGGTATTTCCCTCGCTAGCGAGGACAATATCCCTTTAGGGAACGTGGCGATTGCACTGAACGTCATCTCTTTGTGCCACTACTCGCACACCTATCACCGCGAGTTCGGATGGTATACGGCGGCTGCTGCTTGCGTGGCGTACTTCGCCGCGCCACAAGCGCCCCAAAAGTTTATTTTCCCACTGGCCTTGGCAGCTATGCAGTATTGCGCGTACAGGGTCTCCTTGTTCTCCTTGCCATAGTGAATGATTAAATTGTTTTACGAATACACTATTTTTTTTTAACGTTGTTGTTTTATTCGTTACTAAATGAAATGAAATGAAATTGTTTATTCTGTATCACTTTTACACGTCATATAAAAAAATATTAAACATAAGCTAGATGAGTTCGGCGTTTCCTATCTGACTACTCTGAGAAGAAAGGCCGAAACAAACTCAGAGGTCGCAGTCTAAAGTCCAGACATAATCTTGGTCAGGCCATATGAGGATCATGTAGATTAGTGTCTGAAAAGATCTTTTGAGGAAAGAACCACACAGATTTGAGTGGACCTGTCCAGTCAGTGCAAGCATTTGTCTAACTTCTGCCCACGACTTCATTCGCGTGGAAATCAACTATACTATAATCTAGAGAAACTAAACATGCTCTAAAGTTAGGATATGAGGTGTATGGTATATGAGGTGTATTTATACAGGGAATGAATTTTCGCAACCGGTTCGGTACTTCCAGAGATTACCTCATATCCTAACTTTTTATTAGGCTAAGCGCGCACTACCTACGAATTTAGATCGTTGCGATTTTATTTATTTATTTAACCATTTATGTACACAAATAATACACAGACAAGACAAAAGGAACAGAAAAATACGTACAAAGGTGATGTTTATTTCTAATTAAATCTCTTCCAGCATACCTGCGATAGGACAGAGGATAAAAAGAGATGTAGACACCGTGTGTAAGAGTAAAGAGAAAGTAAAATACATAAAATCAAAACAATTCACTTAATGAAATAAAACTAATAATATGAAAATATACTTACTCACACTTACAAATATACATACTTCTAAAATAAATAACACTATTATAATGTAACAAAAATATATACATAAAATACAAAATAAATACCTACGCAACTATGACGAAGTGGAAAGGTAGTGTTCTTTCACTCTTCTTTTAAATACTGCAACAGTTTGGCAGTCCCTAATGTCTGGCGGAAGTGAATTCCACAACCTCACCGCGTGCACAGTGAAGGAGTAGGAGTAGAAATCAGTGGAGTGGGGAGGGGACTTAAGGAGGTTTCTAAGATGCGACCTGCAAAGCACGTCAGAAGGACGGGCGTAGGAAAACCGCTCCCGCAGATAGGAAGGAGTTTTAGGATTGTGAAGGAGGTTAAATAGCAGACACAATATCCGAGAGTTCCTGCGAAGTCGAATAGGGAGCCACTTGAGTATCTTGCGAAAGTTAGAAACATGATCATACTTTTTAAGGTTAAAGACAAAACGAATACAAATATTTTGCAAACGCTCAAGCTTATTTAAAAGCTCCTCGGTGGCATCCAAATAACAGGCATCGGCGTAATCTATGATGGGCTGAATGTGAGTTTGAGCAAGGGAGATTTTGGTGTTCAAGGGATTTCAACGAATGGAACGTGAAGTGCACTTTGCGACTGACTTGAGCAACATGGGCAGTCCACGATAAGTAGGAATCCATGGTCACCCCCAGGTTTTTAACCGTGTTTGCGTATACAATCTGAACTCCATTCAGACAGAGTGGAGACAGCGACGCAATATCGAGCCTATTCCGCATATACCTGCCGCCAATAATCATGGCCTGGGACTAACTTGGGTTGATTTGCAGTCCAAAGGACCGCGACCACTCGCCAATCAAAAACAGGTCGCTATTAATGGCAGACACGGCGGTTTCCGCATCTTCCCTTACGAAATGATTGTAAAGCTGCAGATCGTCGGCATAGAGATGGAAGTGAGAAGAGATGACTCTGGTGACAGAGTTAATGAAAATAGAAAAGAGAAGAGGAGAGAGAACGCCACCCTGAGGCACACCTGCGATAAGAGAGCACCAATCAGAAGAAAACTCGTCGAGACGAACCCGCTGCGAGCGGCCTTTAAGATAGGAGCTGAACCAAGAAATAGTGGAAGAAGAGAAATTTAAAGATTTAAGGATCCCTAGAAGGATGTCGAAATCAACAGAGTTAAAAGCACTGCTAAAGTCCAGAAGTACAAGAAGAGTGAGAGATTTGTGGTCCATAGCCCAGCGGATGTCATCAGTAACTTTCAAAAGAGCCGTTACTGTGCTATGACCAGGTCGAAAACCAGATTGAAGAGGACTAAGTAGGTCATTCATAGATAGAAAGGCGGAAAGTTGCTGATGAACGATGTGCTCAAGAACTTTGGAGAGATACGGGAGGATAGAAATGGGACGGAAATCGGTCGGTGAGACCGGCTTAGGAATTTTGGGTAAGGGGATAATATGGGCTTGTTTCCAGGCCTCAGGAACAGTACAAGAAAACAAGGAGGAATTAAAAATGTGGGTCAAGACGGGAAGTAGTGTGGGGAGGATAGGAGAAATCATTCTTGAGCAAATGTTATCATTACCAACTGCAGACGAGGAGATAGCACAAATAGATTTTTTTACCTCCATCTCACTCACTGGACTTAATTCGAAAAAGGAACACTGTGACACTGGTAAACAGGAAAGTTTATTAAGAGTAGCTGATTTAGATTTTTTTTTTTGAGCTGCTATAATAATAATTCCTACGCGCCCTACAATTTACTATCACCTACGAAATAGCGGAAGCCAAAGACAGTCAGTAGGTACTGTGCCACCACAAAAGACAGTGATAATCGAAACATGGATTTACAAAAGAAAATAAAAATAAACCAGTAGGTACCCTAATTGCGTAACTTATTTTCGTAAACAATTATGCCTAATTTGTTTCATTTTGACAGTTCAACAACATTCATTGTGTTATTTACATTGTAGAGCAGATTTTTTTTTTTCCAACTTTTGAAGCAATGGATTTGCAATCTGTTTCAAATCGAAACAGATTGTGATTGTGTTGTATTACGCAATTAGGGTACTGGTACTAAATTTTACGTAATAGAATTTTGAAGAAGAAACACAAATTCAAAGAATAAGATAAACTCTTAAACGTTACTGGGTCCGGCCGACTGAACGCTGCGCTTGTGATTTTTTCGGAAGTGCGCGCGCCTTGATACAACTTCATAACAAGGTCTAGGGAGAAAATGATAAGTACGTATGTACTAGTAATATGGTATGTTTTTGCGCTTCCAGGTGAACGCCCACGAAAACTCGCGAACGCGGGAAATTCTAAATCGCCAATCAGGGGGCCTACCACCAGCTCATAAAGCAGTATTATTTTAATATTACTTCAGTGTGGGAAAGAGATAAAGCTCTACAGGACGTATAGCTCCATCTCTTTCTCCCACAGAAGTAATATTAAAATAATACTGCTTTTGAGCTGGTTGTAGGCCCCAGATTTCTTTGAGATATATATTTATTTCAAGGTCTGTCCACGCAAACGGAACTGGGAAACTGTAACCGATGTTAAATTATTGTGCAATTTTACTGTTTACAATTTTCCAGCTCCACTTTGGTTGTCAAGCAGCCTTATTGTTTAAATTAAAAGGTGAATAGATAATGACAAGAGAGTTCACAAGAAATAACATCAACATGCGATCACGCCGCACAATGGAACGAGTGTATGGGAGAGGTTGGACTTGGGCATTTCCGAGAAAAAAAAGTCTAATTTTGAAAAACGAATAATGCCATCGAATTTATTTATCAAATGCCTTCAAAACTTGTACCGAAAAATTTCTTTCATTTTCTCGTATTTCAGGAGTTATTTGAGAAAATGTGAAATTTTACTATGAACATGACTGTATCGAGCTCTCTGCCGCCTGATTTCGGCCTCGTTTCAAGTTGTGGGCTTTACTATCGTATTAAGGCTCGTGCAGACCAGCGCGACACGCGACGCGACACAAAGGCACCGCCCGTCGCGCGACGAGCGGTGTCTTTGTGTCGCGCGACAAGTTGCGCTGGTCTGCACAAGCCTCTACGCATAGCAAAAGGTATATTTAATGCTAAGACACATGGTGCGCCAAACGCGCACCTTCTAATATATAGGGTGATTTTTTGTTTTAGTATCACTGTATCACATTTAATGGGTTGTCAGGAAGGTATATTTTGTATCGATACTCCTAATAGCTATTCCACAATACAGTCCACGTGTTAATCATATTACTATAAGTTTAACGAATGTCTACTGTAAGGACAAAATATGTTTTTTGTTAAAAATATATAAGTAAATCAACCTACATGTCAGAAGGTGCACGTTTGACATAACTTAAATTTAAAAAAAAATGAGGTCAACATAGCTGCTGAGTATCATATAAACATTTAATTTTTAATTAAATTTAACTAAAGAGAATATCTTAATCTTCATAGGATATACTATTGTAGGAATAGTATGGGTAAATCCTACCTTCTCGCTGCTGTTACTTCCTTCCTTAAGTAGATGTGATTCGGGTGATGGAATGAAAGTCTTCAGGTAGTATTTAGCTAGCTTGTAATACGTTTCAAGGCGGTACACAGAATAGGTTTAAGCACAAGAAGAATAGAGGATTGAACAGCACAGGTAGATCACAAGTATAGTCACTATAGTTCACAAGCACAGGTGTAGGAAGCAAACGTAAGTCCGGTCAGGATAGCACGGGATAATCTGACCACGGTTTAGCGAGATGCGCAATTACTTCTAGCATAAAGTATAAGCGGGTATAAGCAGAACAGTAAGCAGGTGAGCAGCGAGCGCTCCGCGTCGAGAGTAGATCAAGACTGGGTGTGTCGATGCGCGCGCGCCGGCGGCCGGCCGGCGTACAGCATATATAGCTATGAGGCTATATAGAATGGTGCTTTTCCACTGAGCCACAGCGGTCGAAGTTCCGACACAAAATATGATTATGTAAATAATTAGTTATATGTTATAATGTAAATAGTGTGTATAATTGTGTGTATATATGTAAAGTATATGTATATGTGTATATGCCGCTACATCACTCCCCCCCAGAGGCCTGGTTAAGGACGATAATAATCCGGGAACCTTACCACACGACCGGAACGAGTTGTGTTGGTGGCGCCACCTGTACCGTGATTTGAATTACTTGGGGTAGGCGGTACTGGGTCATTTGGTTCACTTTCCTTTTCGACCAGTATATATGCAGGTTTGGGCGATCGATGGAAACCGTTACTTCCTTGCCTTTTACCATCAATTTGAACACTTTGTCCCCTCGTTCAACAATGTGATGTGGGCCAGTATATGCCGGAGTTAAGGAACTATGCGATGCGTCTTCTCTTAAAAATGCATAGTCGCATGTTCTTAGGTCTTTGTAGACGAAGACTTTATTTTCACCGTGGCGCGATGTCGGCACTGGCTGAAGTTTTTGAGCTATAGTTCGAAGTCGTGCTGTAAAATCTGTCACGTCAGTAGTGCCATTCGTTGCTTGCTCTAGAAATTCGCCAGGCAGCCTCAATGGCTCGCCATAAACTAAGTCGGCCGGTGACGCTTGTAAGTCATCCTTGTAAGCGCTACGAACGCCAAGTAAGACTAAGGGCAGAGCCTCAGTCCAGTTTTCATTTGCATGGCATACAATCGATGCTTTCAGATGTCGATGAAAACGTTCCACGAGTCCATTGCTTGCTGGATGGTACGCTGTGGTTCGGTGGTGACGGAACCCGGCTATTTTACCCAAGTATTGGAACAGAGTGGACTCAAATTGGCGTCCACGGTCTGTTACAATATCTGTTGGGCTGCCGAACCTAGATATCCAGCCATGCAGCAAGGCTTTGCCTACTGTTTCGGCCGTGATGTCGGTTATCGGTATTACCTCCGGCCATCGTGTAAATCGATCAATGGCCGTTAAACAGTATCGATAACCTTGTGAAATGGGAAGGGGCCAATCAGATCGATGTGTATATGTCTGAACCTAGAGCTTGGCAATTTGTAGGTACCTAATGGTGCTGATACGTGCCGATTCACTTTGGCTCGTTGACATGCAACGCAAGATCTGGCCCACTCCCGACAGTCTTTCCTAACCCCTGGCCAAACGAACCGATCCGCAACTAACTTAGAGGTTGCGTTTGCGCCAGGATGACTTAATGAATGAAGACTGCTGAACACTTGTTTTCGTAAGGCTTGTGGTACGAAAGGCCTAGCAGTTTGTGTACTAACGTCACAGTACATAGTTACATCGGTACCTGGGACTTTAAACTTTTCTAACCTAAGTGATGACGTTGAGTTGAGGAATCCTGACAGCTCCATGTCTGACTCTTGAGCTTTAGCGAGAGTTTCATGAGCTACTGGTGCCTGCAGTTCATCTATCCGTGACAAGGTATCAGCAACCACATTATCCTTTCCGGAAATGTGGCGGATATCTGTTGTGAACTGTGATATGAAGTCCAGATATCTATACTGACGTGGCGAACAGTTATTTTTCCTTTCATGAAAAGCAAAACTGATTGGTTTGTGGTCAGTATAGATGGTGAAATTTCTTGCTTCGAGCATATATCGATAATGCTTCACCGCTTCATAAATTGCCAGTAATTCTCTGTCGTATGGAGAATATTTTTGTTGAGCGGTGTTCAATTTTCTAGAGAAGAATGCGAGTGGCTGCCAGTGACCATCTGTGTGTTGTTGCAACACGGCACCCATGGCTAAATCAGATGCGTCCGTGACCAGTCCCATTTTGGCCTGGCAATCTGGGTGGGCCAATAGGGTTGCGTTTGACAGACTCTCTTTGCATTGTTCTAGGGCCTTTTGGGCATCTCCTGTTAAGATGATTGGAGTTGATCCCTTCACTGCTCCTATCAGCAAGGCATTAAGTGGGGCTTGTATTCGGGCGGCTTCGGGCACGAAACGTCTATAGAAGTTTATCATGCCCAAAAACCTTCTAAGCTCACGTATATTTTTTGGGGCTGGGTAGTCGCGAATAACTTGTACTTTTTCTGGCAATGGCTTCGTTCCTTTCTCTGATATAGTATATCCCAAAAAGTTTACTTGTCGCGCACCAAAAACACATTTTGCGTTATTAATCACCATACCGTATGCCTTCATTCTGGTGAATAACTGTCTCAAATGTTCCTTGTGCAGTGTTTCATTCTTACTGTACACTAGGAAATCGTCGAGATACGTGTAGCAAAAATCAAGGCCACGCGTCATTTCGTCTACAAACCGTTGGAATGTTTGACCCGCGTTTCGTAGACCAAACGTCATAAACGGAAATTCAAACATTCCGAACGGTGTAGTGATTGCGGTCTTGGGTATATCATCCGGATTGACTGGAATCTGGTTGTATGCCTTCACCAGGTCAATTTTTGTGAATATAGTACATCCGGATATGCTGTGCGCGAAGTCCTGTATGTGTCTGATGGGATAACAATCAGGAACGGTGCGGGCATTGAGTCTTCTGTAGTCTCCGCAGGGCCGCCAGCCATTATCTTTTTTTGGAGCCAAGTGTAACGGGGAGGCCCAAGGGCTTTCTGAAGGTCGGGCCGTGCCGTTGGCTAACATTGCGTCGAATTCTTGCTTGGCAGTTTTGTGCTTATCTGGAGCCAGGCGGCGGGGAGTGCATGAAATCGGAGGACCTGGTGTAGTACGTATGTGGTGGACTGTGTTATGAATAATGACTCGCTGTGTGCCAGGTGGCTTAGTGATCTCTGGGAACTCTTCTAATAATTTATGATACGCGGTATCACCAGTCATGACCTTTACAGAGTGAATACTATCTGACTTATAGACTAGTGAAGCTGTAGTTGAACAAGTTGTAACATTGTCCATTAACTGCTGATTACGGCAATCGACTACGAGGTTGTAAAACGAGAGAAAATCTACTCCAATTATTGGTTTAGTTACATCTGCAACCACAAAATTCCACCCAAAGTCCCTTCGAAGCCCTAAGTTTAAATTATAGTGCATATAACCGTAGGTCGGGATGGGCGTTCCGTTTGCCGCGAATAGTTGGTAGTTGGTGCTGGCGCGTCGTTCACGTAGCATCGTCCGAGGATATACGCAGAGGTCGCTACCGGTATCGACCAGGAACTGTACTTTAGTTCTCCTGTCGGTAACAAACAGGCGACCAGAGCTAGGGCAGTCGTTGGTCGCCATTAGCGACGGCCCGTCGAGTTTTCCGCCTTATAATCGCATGGGAGAATGCATGCCTTTGCTTTGCTGCCAAATTTGAAATGGTACCAGCATACCGGAAATTTCCTGTAGTTTGAGTCTGATCGTTTGGATGATGAACGGGTGTGCCTTGTTCCTCTCTCCCTAGAGCGTGACTGTCGGTGCCCAATCGCGAGCGCGTTTACCTCTTTCCGAAGCTCCACAAGTTCTTTGGCTAACACCTCTAATATTTGAGGGTTCGCACTGGTTGAAGCAACTTGGGCTGAGGGGGTAGTTATGTCCTTAATTCTGTCTGCTATGTCCGCTAAAGCTTCCAGCGATACGGAGGTCTGTGCCGCCATGACTGTCTGTATGTTTGCTGGCAGGCGGTTGGTCCAGATGGATTTAATAAAGTCCTCTGGGACATTAGTTCCTGCTAAACTCTGAAGGTGCCTCAGAAATTGCGAAGGCTTGCGATCGCCAAGCTCTTCGTGAATCAAAAGTTGGTTTACCTTCTTCTCGTTAGACGAACTGAGTCGTTTAATAAGTTCGCATTTAAGCTTCTGATATTTGTCACTGGCTGGTGGTTTCACTATTATGTCTTTTACCTCCTTAGCGTACTGCGGTTCCAACTGTCCGATGACGTAATGAAACTTCGTCGTATCCGTTGTAATATTCGCAATAGCAAATTGTCCTTCTACTTGTGCGAACCATATTTCGGGCTCATCAGGCCAGAAGGGTGGTATGCGAACAGCAACTCTGCAAATTTCTGTCGACACGTCCGATGCGTCAGTGGAAACACGCATTTCGGTACGTTCGGTAGATGACTTGCTACTTGTGGACTGTGAACCGTCCGCCATGTTTTTTTTAAAAAAAATATTATCGCTTGTTTGAGATATGAAGTATTATTAATCTTGCGGTTACTTATGCGGGGTCACCAATGTAGGAATAGTATGGGTAAATCCTACCTTCTCGCTGCTGTTACTTCCTTCCTTAAGTAGATGTGATTCGGGTGATGGAATGAAAGTCTTCAGGTAGTATTTAGCTAGCTTGTAATACGTTTCAAGGCGGTACACAGAATAGGTTTAAGCACAAGAAGAATAGAGGATTGAACAGCACAGGTAGATCACAAGTATAGTCACTATAGTTCACAAGCACAGGTGTAGGAAGCAAACGTAAGTCCGGTCAGGATAGCACGGGATAATCTGACCACGGTTTAGCGAGATGCGCAATTACTTCTAGCATAAAGTATAAGCGGGTATAAGCAGAACAGTAAGCAGGTGAGCAGCGAGCGCTCCGCGTCGAGAGTAGATCAAGACTGGGTGTGTCGATGCGCGCGCGCCGGCGGCCGGCCGGCGTACAGCATATATAGCTATGAGGCTATATAGAATGGTGCTTTTCCACTGAGCCACAGCGGTCGAAGTTCCGACACAAAATATGATTATGTAAATAATTAGTTATATGTTATAATGTAAATAGTGTGTATAATTGTGTGTATATATGTAAAGTATATGTATATGTGTATATGCCGCTACACTATCATAATATTGATGATAATCCTTAGGAGGAGAGCTTTTAGGCTTTGTTAAGTCATGATACTTCCTTTTTTTAATTTTAAGTCTTTCTTTGTAAAGTGTTGGCAAGGCACTCAGCTGTTTTGGGACAACTATTCTATTTTTATTTTATTTTGTTATTATGGCAAACTGGTCCAAAGATTTGAAAATTTTAGCTTATAATTTTTTTCCTTTTTAAAAATACTGTCGCCAATCAGGTAGTCTGAAGCTTCAACTGTAGTCCAATTCATTGCTTGTACTGTATTTGAAAAAATATTGCTGGTACACCATATTTTGCTCGTTGGCGACTATTTCTTTATTACGTACTTAAATCCTGAATATTATTTTGAGAGGTAGGTATTTTCTTTGTCTATTTTATCCGTATCATTTGATATTATCATTGTAGGGTCAGTCTCCACTTATATGGTTCCAGTACCATCAGGAGTAGTCTAATTTTGTAAATCTATGAACTCGATAACAACATACAAGGCTGATTGTAGCTCGTAGGGGTTCATCTGCTACTTACTCAGCCCTAATTTATTTGGCTCTGGCTAGCTGAATATTTTTTAATTTTTTTTTTGCTTTCTTCTTGTTTCACCACTTTCTTAACTTTAAAGTGTAATTTTTATTAAAAATGGGTAAAACTTTGTTTTTTTTTTAATCTTTAACGTTGGCAGATTCTTATAAAATTATTGCTTTATTCAGATGTTAGCTAGAAAAAAAGTTATGAGTCCTCAAACTTACAGAAAGATGTAAAAAATACTCAAATCTTAATTTCAAATTGCATTAAAAAAAAAAAACAAAGGCTAAATAAAGTAGGGCTGAGTGATTTTCGTATGTTCAACGTTCTGCCAAACACCCTGTAGAAAGCAGATTCATTACAAACCTCATCAGCGAATCAATATTCACTGATGAGGTTTGTAATGAATCTGCTTTCTTTATTATAATATTTTCAAGAATTTTAATTTTGGGAAGTGATTTACGGCTTTCAGAAGTCGTGCCTTGGAGGGACAACTTCACCATTTGTAAGCTTCTTTTATTCTGTTAAAACAAAAGGAATTCATAACATAAATAATTTAAGGTGAAAACAATATATTTATTTATTTAACCATTTATGTACACACATATAATACACAGACAAGACAAAAGGAACAGAAAAATACGTCCAAAGGTGATGCTTATTTCTAAAGAAATCTCTTCCAGCATACCTGCAATAAACCGAAAATTAACAAACATAACAAACAACAACATAAACATTACCTACTTTATTTATTATTTGCCTAAAATTTACATCTTTGAAATGCCATTAATATTCGCGCGAAATGAATAATACATTTTTTTTTTGTAAATTACAAAACAAAAGAGTAAATTATTAAATAAATAAATTGTAAATTAAAAAAATAGTAAATTATATCAGTTGAAAATTATTCTGTACATTCAAATAATATTATTTATGACAAACACAACTGAAACACAATTAAGACAGCTTTTTCGTAAAAAAATCAAATAACGACCGTTCCCGCTATGAATAAGGAGTTACGTAGCCAATATTGTCAAAAAAATATTGTATGCAATACTTGTAACTCCATTTAAAACTTTACTTTCCATTTACAACTTCAATTATTGAAATCAATCTTTTTCAAAACAATTCGATATGCTATTAATATTTAAATAAACTTACCATTTTACTGGAAACGTAGTCTTTTCTGCTTATAAACTTTAAAAGTAGCACACCGGCCTGCACACACAACTTCACGCCATTACATTGCCATAGTAAAAGACGTTACCAAGGGAGTGACAAGCTTTGCTTTTGAAAAAAATTTATGGTGCATTTACGAGGTGTGCTTGACATTAATTTTTAGTGTTACCAGAGCATAAAAAGTAACGATGTTTAAAATGAAAAATTCCAATATTTTGGCATGTCAATTTCGACCTTTGATGATCTAAGGAAGCATGACGAACTTGCTGCCGGTTGCTCAGGCAAAAAGTCGAGGTCGCTAGCTAACCACATATTGCAATACAACTTATAGGTATTAACAAAAACATTGTAATGAGTGGATTATGTCAACAACAAAATAAAATAAAATAAATTGACTTATAAGTCATACCTAATATTATAAATAGGTAATATTTGTTTGTTTATTTACTTGTAAGTTTGTATGAGGTGGTAATCTCCGGAACTACAAGTCGGATTTGAAAAATTATTTTTGCATTGTATAGCCTAATTCTTGAGGAAGGTTATAGGCTATGTAATATCACGCTACCACTCTTAGGAGCCGCACAAAAACAAAAATACTAAGTAATAGCGCAGGCGGGCGATGGGATGCGACGCGGTGAGTCGGGGGCCGAAATTACACGCGGACGAAGTCACGGGCAAAAGCTTATCAATATTTTAGTCATATTTCTTATTTCCTTACAGTGATATTGCCAAATTAATCAAAACCGCGAAATATTTGACAGCTATTTGCACTTTCTGTATTAACATTTTGTTCAATTCACTTAATATTTTGTTCAATTCTCTTAATATTTTGTTCAATTCACTTAATATTTTGTTCAATTCATTTAATAAAACTTGATTCTTAAAACCAAAGTGGGTAAATTAGATTATATTTTTAAAGATGTTGATTTGATCATATTTTTTTATTGTAACTATAGAATCAAAAATATCTGAAAATGTAAGTACCTACCTACTTTATTTTATAAAAAATCCTAAGATTTCCTAAATCTGGCCGCAATCCTGTCAGGAAGGAGACTAAAAATCCTGAGATCACAAGACAAATCCAGGATTTGTCAGGATTTTTCTCAGGATTTGTCTTGAGATCTTAATGAACCGTTCTTCTAGCAGTCATTCCTCCAACATAGATGATATGTCACGTCCGTAAAAAATTATAGATAAAAATGTTTTGTTTCCCCGAAGAGTTAGGCAGAGATTTACTTACCTACAGTACACCCACATTTCGCCAGTTATGTTTAAATTCCATGTAATATGGGGCGAGCCGATTGCCATCAACCGGGCATAAGTCCAGACTCCGGACTGCTGCTGAGAAATTATAAATGGAAAAAGAATAAAAAAAGTAATAAAAAATCTAATTATTATTGAAAATAAAAGGATCAGCGTCTTCCACCCGCTACTTGGATCAAACAAACTTCTTTCCGAGTATGAGAAATAAAATAGTAGATTGTTATACAAGGGTCGAAAGTCATCAATTCGTTTGCTGTTTAAAAAATGTAATTTTTAGTACCAAAATTATCCCAAATTCATAAAAATTTGCGAATTTTCAACAGGGGTCATAACTTATGACTTGAAGACACCCGCTAAACGACGGCCGCCCGCGCCCCATGTAATAAATAACCCCGTAAAATTCCCCATTGAAAAAAAAAAGATGTATTTTTTTTTAGATTTTTCTGGAACTTATCACATAAATATAGGGTATATTTATGTGATAAATTCCAGAAAAATCTAAAAAAAATACATCTTTTTTTTTAAACATAGAATTAGATGATATGTCAAAAATTTTAGATAAAAATGTTTTGTTTCCCCGAAGAGTTAGGCAGAGGTTTACTTACCTACAGTAGTACACCCACATTTCGCCAGTTATGTTTAAATTCCATGTAATAGGGGGCGAGCCGATTGCCATCAACCGGGCACAAGTCCAGACTCCGGACTGCTGCTGAGAAATTATAAATGGAAAAATAATAAAAAAAGTAATAAAAAATCTAATTATTATTGAAAATAAAAGGATCAGCGTCTTCCACCCGCTACTTGGATCAAACAAACTTCTTTCCGAGTATGAGAAATAAAATAGTAGATTGTTATACAAGGGTCGAAAGTCATCAATTCGTTTGCTGTTTAAAAAATGTAATTTTTAGTACCAAAATTATCCCAAATTCATAAAAAATTTGCGAATTTTCAACAGGGGTCATAACTTATGACTTGAAGACACCCGCTAAACGACGGCCGCCCGCGCCCCATGTAATAAATAACCCCGTAAAATTCCCCATTGAAAAAAAAAAGATGTATTTTTTTTAGATTTTTCTGGAATTTATCACATAAATATACCCTATATTTATGTGATAAGTTCCAGAAAAATCTAAAAAAAATACATCTTTTTTTTTAAACATAGAATTAGATGATATGTCACGTCCGTAAAAAAATTGTAGATAAAAATGTTTTGTTTCCCCGAAGAGTTAGGCAGAGGTTTACTTACCTACAGTAGTACACCCACATTTCGCCAGTTATGTTTAAATTCCATGTAATAGGGGGCGAGCCGATTGCCATCAACCGGGCACAAGTCCAGACTCCGGACTGCTGCTGAGAAATTATAAATGGAAAAATAATAAAAAAAGTAATAAAAAATCTAATTATTATTGAAAATAAAAGGATCAGCGTCTTCCACCCGCTACTTGGATCAAACAAACTTCTTTCCGAGTATGAGAAATAAAATAGTAGATTGTTATACAAGGGTCGAAAGTCATCAATTCGTTTGCTGTTTAAAAAATGTAATTTTTAGTACCAAAATTATCCCAAATTCATAAAAAATTTGCGAATTTTCAACAGGGGTCATAACTTATGACTTGTAGACACCCGCTAAACGACGGCCGCCCGCGCCCCATGTAATAAATAACCCCGTAAAATTCCCCATTGAAAAAAAAAGATGTATTTTTTTTTTGATTTTTCTGGAATTTGTCACATAAATATACCCTCAGTACGATTCCTAACAACATCCTCACGGATCAGACAGGGTTTTTTTACATTTTGTATGAAGGGAACATTTTAACTAGTGCGACAGACTTTTAAAAAAATCTGCTGTTCCCTACATTTTGATGAGTTATGCGAACATAAATAAATGTAGGGAACAGCAGATTTTTTTTCGCGATTTCAGGTTTGGTTCCATAGTAAAAGTTGTTCATAATGATGAGTAAAGTCACGTGTTCAAGTTTACGCATAGGTTAAAAAAAAATCCTGTATATATATTAAATACCTACATAAGCCATCCTTCGTGTCACGTCGCCCGTAGTAACAAGAAAAAAAGCAATTCCTTTGTCTTCTCCATAAGGGATTAACCAACCATGCTGGTTCTAAAAGGATGCTTAATGTATGCCTGCTGGCTCACTGTAGAGCTCCTGCGGAGACAACGTATTAGAAATTAGAACGTATGGTACGCTCACCAGCAATACCTTACAAACCATAACTTACTTTTTTTTTAAATTTGTACAAATCCTTAAACCTGCGGGGAATTGCGTAGCATACTTACAGTAATTGCTACTGTATAGAATAATTTTTAAAATACAATAGACGTGGATATATTTAGTAACTTGTTCCGCTTAGCTATTTCTAAAGAGCCATAAAAAACTCCTGAAAGAAATCGACACGTGTTTCACCTCTCAACGAGGCATCCTCAGGATGACGATGGACATGTTGCGAACTCGAACACGGCGTGTTGCCACACCAAGCGCTGAGTGCACTAAATATATCCACGTCTATTGTATTTTATAATGGATTTCCGCAAGGTCACGCCTGAGTCAATCTTAGAATTTTTTTTTTTCTAATTTGAACAGACAGCTGTGCTGCTGGGGAGTTTGTTGCGCCACTTCTTCTTCCCAGCTAAAGGCACTAGGAAGTGGTGAAGGGTGGGCGTTTTTAGGGGACTGTCTTATGTAACAACTAAATAAGGAAATAGATGACAATGAAAGGGTACTCTTTGGTGCCCATGAAAAGAATAGGAAGTTGAAAATTGAAATGGCTCAGATATATACTCAATACACTGATGCCATAGAAGAACGGGACAGACTTCAGCTTGTTGTGGACGGGTTCAGCCAGTGTAGCATAGAGTATGAACAAGCTCTTAGTCAGAAACATTTATTAGAACAACAGCTACACGAGGCTCAAAGTCAAATAACAGAACTTCAGACCACAAATCATAACATCACCGCCTCGCTGAATCAAAGTCTGTTCAATGAGTTGATGCCTGTTGCCCCGTCAATGGTTTCTGCCATAAACCCCTCTTACACTATAGATTTAACAGGTGATGAGGATTCAAAGTCATGTCATTCAGTGAGGGTAGTCACCAGTAAAAACAAACTTAAAAAATACATTAAAATTAATAAATACATTGTTAAAACACAAAAAATGATTAAAAGACAAAAGTTCTTTATTAAAAATGTTAAACTTAATAGAGAAAGGCTAAATTTACTAAAACAATTAGATATGTATTCTTTTAATTTAGAACAAAGTACTAGGAAATACAACATTGACACAGAGTACTTGCAATCTGAACTTCACCATTTACAGGAGAAACTTAGTTCAATGACTAACAAATATAATACCTCTGAACACCTAATGAGGGAATATGTGCTGGCAATGAATGAGCTGGTAAACTCACAAACAAACAACTGTGAGCAGTGTCGAACACCATCCAAAGTACTTACACCGGACCATTCATTGACAACATTCAATACCACGTTACCGCAGCCCTGTGTTGATTTGACATTTCCTGCTATCAATAGTTCAAATAAACCATCTAAACAAATTGTAAAAAATGATGTAGTATTATTTTGTGATGAGATTGGAAAGGACTTAGGTCACTTGTTGACAGATGAATATTCAGGACACTCCATAATAAATTACTGTATGCCTGGTTGTTCTTTATTTGACATTATGAAAGAAATTATTAAATGTAACTTTAACCAGGGCACTACATTATTAATTTTTATGGGTAATAGGGGAAATGTGAACAAAGGAGAATTGCTCCAATATTATAGAACATTGTGTAATCTAAGTTTAAGAAAAATTGTGTTGTTTACATTCCCTTATAGTAACAGTTTGCCACAGGAAGAAAATAGCTTAAGATTCGAATTAAATATGACATTGTATAATTGGACATTCAATAATAATCTGTTCCATTTAGTTGACACTAACAATTATGTTGGTAATAATTTGTATTT
The DNA here is from genome assembly GCA_949152395.1 of Agrochola litura. Taxonomy (NCBI): domain Eukaryota; kingdom Metazoa; phylum Arthropoda; class Insecta; order Lepidoptera; family Noctuidae; genus Agrochola; species Agrochola litura. The sequence continues at coordinate 16,834,732 of OX424513.1, read as the reverse complement.
GACAAGAGATAGATATAATATTGTTAAATACTATCTTTCTAACTATTGCAAAGGACAGATAGCTGTGTCGCTATCATATTTTTTTTCTATTTCAGCCAAAAATTTGGCTAAACAACTTGCTTCTTTTGAGCAATGCAATGACATTTTAAATAATTCTGCCAATACTTTGGCAACAACTAATGACATTAATTATCATTTAAATTAGAAATTAGGACAATAGAGGAAACCTCTTGCTTGATAAATAAAGAAATTTTAAATACTGGTTTAAATCATCAAAATGTTAATAAAAGTTCTTCTTTGATATCTCACCCATCAAATTGTAGTAATCTAAATAAATGTAATAATAATACTCTAAAAATTGTTCATCAAAATATACAGGGTGTGATAGGTAAGGAATTAGAATTGGAGCTGTTCATAAACTGTAGTAATATTGATATCCTATGTGTAACTGAACACTGGTTGAAAGTCCACCAGTTCATGTTCAGCTTTAACAACCACCAGGTTGCCAGCTCATTCAGCAGAGTTAATATGATACGTGGTGGCTCTCTAATAATTGTTCGTAACAATATGAAATTTAAAGAACGTAAGGATATTGTGAGTCTCTCTGTTGAGCGAGTTATTGAAATAGCTTGCATTGAGCTTGAGCAGTTCATTGTAATGAGCGTGTACAGGCCCCCATGTGCTTCATATGATATTTTTGAAAAATATATGGAAGAAGTATTATTAAAGACTTGTAACAGTAATAAAACAGTTTTAGTCTGTGGAGACTTCAACATTAATATACTGGAAAAATCTGCTGTAGTAAATAAATTTATAACTTTATTAAAGTCATATAATTTGTACAATACATTCTTTGAGCCGACTAGAATAACTGCCACTAGTGCTACCTGTATTGACAACATTTTTACAAACTTAAGACCTTCCAGCCATTTAATTATAAATGAGTTAGACTCTGATCACTGTGGCCAGTTAGTCACTTTCCCTCAGAAAACAGTCAGAACTCAAAGAAAACTTGTAAGTTTTGTTCCTGTAAATAAAAGTCGCTTAGGACAATTTAAAAATAATTTAATCGAAAAACTACCGGGTTTGCCTTATCATAACGACCCGGATCAAGCTTACACTTTACTATTTAACCTCATCAATTGTGAGTTTAGTAAGATTTTCACCTCAAAAACATTGTCTGTTTGTGACCGCGTTCTATTTAGTGATTGGGCAACTCCAGGTATTTACAAAAGTAGGCAGAGGTTATTTGAATTGTATCATGAAAAAACATGTAACCATGATGAAACTTTTAAAGAATTTGTTAGGAAATATTCAAAAACTTTTAAAAGAGCCTGTTCCTCAGCAAAAGCCATAAACATTAAAAATAAAATAAAATGTTCTGGAAATAAAATTAAAACCACTTGGAATATAATTAATTCAGAAACGGGAAGAACGACAGTACGGAATCGTGACTTCCATCTAAAAATCAATGATGTAGATATTAAGGCAGACGTGGAGGTGGCAACTGAGTTTGAAAATTTCTTCACTAATATTCCCATTTTAACAACCAAAACTCTGTCATCGTCGTCCTCCACTTCTGCTTACTCAATACTTAAAGAATGTGTACCAGAATGTGACAAACTTTTTGAATTCACAATTATTACTGCTAAAGACATTATAGAATCTTTTAAAAATCTTGATGTAAAAAAAACTGCTGACCTTTGGGGATTATCAGTACATACCGTGTCCTCAATAATTGATGTTATTTCACCCTTTTTAGCAATCGTTTTTAACTCTTGTATTGCATCTGGTGTATTTCCTGATCTGATGAAACTTAGCAAAGTGATTCCACTGTTCAAATCTGGCAGCACAACTGATCCCACAAATTTTCGGCCTATTTCGATATTACCTACATTGAGCAAAATCTTTGAAAAATTAATTTTAAAACAAATGTTAGGACATTTCAATGCACATAATTTATTTCATCTGAAACAGTTTGGTTTTACTAAGGGTCGTTCAACTACAGATGCGGGCGTGGAATTACTGAAGAACATATTCGAGGCCTGGGAGGAGTCGCAAGATGCTCTTGGCATTTTCTGCGACTTGTCCAAGGCATTCGATTGCGTACATCATGAAACACTCATCAGGAAACTGTACCACTATGGTATGAGGGACAAGGCTCTTGACCTTCTGACTTCTTATCTGAACAACAGAATTCAGAGGGTCGATGTTAATGGCAAGAGATCTGCAGGATCTGCAGTCACCATGGGCGTTCCGCAGGGTTCAATTCTTGGTCCTTTCTTGTTTTTAATTTACATAAACGACTTACCTTATCACATAAGGGATAATCACAAGATCGTATTATTCGCAGATGATACTTCCCTCATTTTTAAAATCAAACGTCAGTTAGTCAACTTTGAACAAGTTAATGATGCACTCTCTAAAGTTGTGCATTGGTTTAATGTAAATAATCTTCTCCTGAACGAAAAAAAGACTAAACTCATAAAATTTTCAATGCCAAATGTCAGGCAGCTATCTACCAATGTTCAGGTTAATGGAACAGAGTTGGACCCTGTTGAGTCGACAGTTTTTCTTGGAATCACTATTGACGGTAAATTACAATGGGGCCCACACATAGAAAAATTGTCAGGAAGGCTAAGTTCGGCCGCCTATGCTGTTAAAAAAATTAGACAGATAACTGACGTAGATACAGCCAGAATTGTTTATTTTAGTTATTTTCATAGTCTTATGTCATATGGGATTCTTCTCTGGGGAACCTGTGCGGACATTAATACTATCTTTGTTCTACAGAAAAGGGCTGTTCGAGCCATTTACAATCTAGGTCCAAGAGATTCCCTTAGAGAAAAATTCAAAGAAATAAATATTCTGACTGTAGCCTCACAATATATTTTTGAAAACCTATTGTATGTGCACAAAAATATATCAAATTTTAAGAAAATGTCCGATATTCATAGTTTAAATACCAGGAATAAACACAACCTTGCTGTACATCGCACACGTCTCCACAAAGTAGGCAACTCATTCATGGGTCAATGTATACGTTTTTACAACAAACTCCCCATTGACATTCGAAACTTACCCATTAAACGATTTAAAATCTGTATTAAAACCAAACTTTGTAAAAAAGGGTACTATACAATTTCAGATTATTTAGAAGATAAAAAATCTTGGGATTGAACTGCTCGCTCTGCTAAGCCTTGTGATAAAATCATAAAACTAGACATTTTAATTATGTAAAATCAACATATACCAGTTTTATAAACACATTGACATTGTTGAAAATTATATTCAAAATGACATGATTACTTTGTAAAGTATTATATTATTTTAACTATTGTGAATGTGAGGACTATGTGGATATTGTTTTTATTTCTCTGCTAGTTTTAGTGATGGTCTGGCAGTTTGAGTAGTTTATGCGGCCTACCCAAATGTCCTTTCTTTGGTATTGTTCGTCGAGTTGAGCTCCTTAAGTTCTGAGTTGAGCTCCACAATTACTGACAAATGCTTGCACTGACTGGACAGGTCCACTCAAATCTGTGTGGTTCTTTCCTCAAAAGACCTTTTCAGACACTTATCTACATGGTCCTCATATGGCCTGACCAAGATTATGTCTGGACTTTAAAAGAGACTGCGACCTCTGAGTTTGTTTCGGCCTTTCTTCTCAGAGTAGTCAGATAGGAAACGCCGAACTCATCTAGCTTATTTTTAATATTTTTTTATATGACGTGTAAAAGTGATTTCGATATCCTATTTACAGAATAAACAATTTCATTTCATTTCATTTCATTTCATTTCATTTCATAATTTTGACTTTCGAAAGGTGCTGATTCTCAGCCTAGTTTGAATAAATGATTTTTGAATTTTGCTACTGTAAGTACTTTCATTTTGACAGTTCAACAAAATTCATTGCGTTATTTACGTTGTTGAGTACACTTTTTCGAACATATGAAGCAATCATCATTCATTAGTGGTGGTTGGCGCAGTGGTTAAGCGATTGACTGCTGCGCTGGGTGTCGCGGGTTCGATTCCCGCACGGAACAAATATTTGTATAACCTACAGGTAGTTATTCCGGGTTTGGCTGTTTGTGTATGTGAGTTTAAATGTTTGTAAATGCACCCACAATAGGGGAGAAAAAAAAATTGTGTGTTACGCAATTAGGGTACTTGGCTTGGTTTCCGTACGTAGTTTTCGGGCGACCACTGAAAATCAGCGCTGTGCTATGGGGAGCACAGAATCATGCTGAGTGGAAGCTTTGTCACAGTCACGATGTGCAGTTGTCTGTCGAACGCCGCTACGCGGCGCTGGCGTCCCGATTAGTCAACTCAGCAACGTATTTCCGATAACGAATAATATCGTAGCGAAGTCAAAATTGTGCAGACGCCAGCACTTCAAGCTACTACAATCTGTCAAATTTATTTAATAGATTTTCAACTTTATCGCTGAAGCTTAAGGTTCAAAGTTGAATGGGAAAATTTGACAGTTTCGGGTAGCTTGATGTGCTGGCGTCTGTACAATATGATATAATTATGATGTATGATATTTTAGAAAAAAGTAATTGCTACGAGACCTAGGATCGATTTTAATGCCGAAAATATAGTTTTTAGAATTTTTGTCTGAAAGATTCTGTTAAAATTTTGCACAGATATTCCCTTATAAGTTTGATTAAACTATCTAATAATGAAGGAAGGAAACTATCACGCTAAACGCTATTTGCTATGGGGGATGAGCAATGTAGCGGTTACACCGCCACATACGAACTACGCATCATAGACATGACGTCACACAAATCCTGCATCGCGCAGTTAGAGTTTACCGAGCGATCGACATACATACAAGATTTCAACTTCAAACCGATGCACGATGGGCAGTTGCCCGCCAGACACAATACCCGTCTGGTCTGAGGATCCTCCCTTTTCTATGGTGGATGAGTGAACTTTACACCCTGTTCCTCATACCACTAAAAGCAATATTGCATTATGTTCGTATTCTTCTCCGCAAATTGTAAGAGGACGCGCCAAAAGGTTACCGATTTAAAACATTTAAAATGATTTAATAGTAATATGTGTACTCGTAAGTACAAAAAAGGAAGGGAAGAAATCATAGATTACTTTAGGAGAATATCGATTTACAATCTTGCTTAAGTGTAAGATATTTATGCTTGTGACTGTACATGGTAGGTACCAATATTGCAGTATTTATTTTTTCTTGGTAAAGGAAATTGAAACAAAGGAATGTGGTGAAGATTTTATTTCGGGTTTTGAAAGAAAATGGGAACGGGAAGCTAAGTAAATATCTTTAATTTTTAATTTTTTCGGTAGACTTAGCCTTGCAACGACTTTAGTGGTATGAGGAACAGGGTGTAAAGTTCACTCATCCACCATAGAAAAGGGAGGATCCTCCGACCAGACGGGTGTTGTGTCTGGTGGGCAACTGCCCATCGGTTTGAAGTTGAAATCTTGTATCTATGTCGATCGCTCGGTAAACTCTAATTGCGCGATGCAGGATTTGTGTGACGTCATGTCTATGATGCGTAGTTTGTATGTGGTGGTGTAACCGCTACACGACTTTTCTTATAAAACCCTTGCCCTTAGGGGGATGGCGCTAAGGTAGCCCGTGAAATTCAAATTTTCTTTAGTTTTTTGCATTTTTTAGGTCAGCGGTGCCGATTCCCTTGTTCACAAACTAAACTAAATTTAAGTTCAGTGCATCTTTTTCTTTCTATTTCATTAAGAAAAGGGACAGAAGATACATTTTAGTTTAGTCCTGTCAAATTAATCAGCTTCTGTCACTACTCCATACAAGTTTAGACGTGATTAAAAACTTGCCTACTAAAATTACGTCAATTTACGTCAAGCGCTGATAAATTTGACAGGACTAAACAAAAATGTATCTTCTGTCCTTTTCTTAATGAATTAGAAAGAAAAAGATGCACTGAACTTAAATTTAGTTTAATTTGTGAACAAGGGAATCGGCACCAGTGTCAGGTTTTATATTGATTAAAATATGATTCGCGGCCGCAATAAATATGGCTTTACTCAATTATAAAAATTACAATCAGCAATACAACTCCATAAGTTAGCAAAGGTATCAAAATGTCATGATTTCATGAAATCATGACATTTGACACCTTTGCTATTTAGATCAACATACAACATGATACAGACCTGCAAATTGCAAAAAAAAAAAACGTAAGAAAATTTGAATTTCGCGGGCTACCCTGACGCTTTCGCCGTAAGAGGGGTGCGCTAAGCCCAAGAAATTCTAAGGACATTATTCGGCGTCCATGCATCGTTTGCTTAAGAACCAACAAAGATGTGTATTAAATAAATAAACAAAGACGTGAGTTTAGTTTCTGTGTTCTAAATCCATATCCATACTAATATTATAATACTTAATACTAATATTATAAATTCGAAAGTAATTCTGTCTTAAGCTACTTTTTGTCTCAAAAATAACCCCAAGGGATATAGGGGATAAAAGTTTGTATAGGAAACCTATTTCTTAAGTTAGGGCTATGAAAATTTAAATTTAGCTTTTGGTAATAAATAAAGAACTACGTATTTCTACGTTTTAGACAAAAAGTAGCCTAAGGGAGGGATATAGGGGATTAAATTTTTTATGAGAAACCTATTTCTTAAGTTAGAAAATTAAAATTTAGCTTTTGGTAATAAATAAAGAACTACGTATTTCTGCGATTTTCAAATATCATCACTCAATAGGACAAGATAATGAATAATGACATGACATTTTTGACAGTAGAATAATGACATGTCAGCATGGAATTAGTAAGTACCTACTCTCATGGCAGCAGTAGGAACTATCCTATACTATTAAATGACCATTCTCTATTTTCACCAGAGCAGAGCTCGGTCGCCTAGGTACTTTCATTAAAATCGGCTCGCTCGGTTAAAGTTATTACAATTTAAATTTACAAACCTTCCTAACATGTAGGTATTATGTGTTCAATGGCGGCAAGAGTAGATATTACAAATCGACGGTGATAATAATAGTAAAATGAATAATTGGTATTTTAAGAAAGGCATTTAGAATCATATTTAAAACTGTTTTATTTAATTTTTTAAACCGGACAAGTTTTGGGTGTGATATTATCAAATAGCTTCTCCCGCTCTGGGCGGAGCGGGAGGGCGTGTTAGACTCTTACTGACTAAAACCCACCCGTGTTCCTTCGGTTGCCCTGTTGCAGGGGGCCACGATCTCCCTTCGGTTTTCTTCGCACCCCGGCAGGCATCGGCTCTAGCGGGACCCCATCAATTCTGCTGACATCATCTCTTTGAGGCGCGCGTGGAACACAACGCGCCGTCGACCCGGGCCTGGTCCTAATCGGACGGCGAGCTACCCATTGCTCACCGTCCGCAAGCCCGCGCCTACGGTGGTCGGAAATCGACCTGCGATTTACGACGCCCAGGGCGTCTCCTCTTGCGGCGGTTAAGGGCGTGAGGGCGCGAAGTTTGCCTCTCCCTCACACGTTCTGCTTCCTCCTTCGCGAGTATTACCGCTTTGCAGAAGGTGGTGACGGCCTGCCATTTCCTCTCGCTCCGTACCATGGCCTGAACCAGGGTCGGACGCGAGAGATCACCGCCGTCGATCGCTTCCATGAGGACACGGCGATGCTCCGCCCAAGCCGAGCAGACCTCCACCGTATAGGACTTGCGCCCTGAGGGTTCCGTCTCAAAGCTGTGCTTGCTCGGCTGCCCGAATTTCCAAATCTGGATTGAAGTACAAACTTAACTTTTCAATTCAAAAATAACTTTTAATAGAGTACCTAATTACAGACAGACACAACACAATGACAAACTTAATGTTACTTCAAGACACGTCCTATGAATCTTTGATCCCAGATTGAAGAAAAAAATTTACTTTGCAGTTCATAATTATATAACTATAAATTACCAATTTTCCGATTTTCCTCTTTACTTGACCTTACTTCTCGCCAAACTTCATGCTGCTGGGCCAATGGGAAGTACCAAATAGACTGATTTATTTGCGAGTGTCAAAATATGCGGCATAAATGGCCGTATTTTTTTATTGCGTTGACTAGGAAGTTTGATTTTCGTTACAGCTCCAAGAGACCGTAGATTTAAGTTTTTTGATATCTATTTCAACTTGATGCCTCCACGTGTTCCTGAGAAAAAGGGTCTTGACGGACAACGAAGTCATCCTTTAAGGGTTACAATTTTGGGCAGGCCACAATTGCGGCGATAAGTCCTCTCTTTGAGAAGTGGCTAGAGAGGCGCCACGGCGTTCTCACCGGACACGGTTGTTTCGGAAGGTTCTTGTTCCGGATAAGGCGGGAGGAAACGCCCGGGTGTCACCATTTTGTGGATCGCCCGGAGGACATGGTGGAGCATACGGTGGAGGTCTGCCCGGCTTGGGCGGAGAATCGCCGTGTCCTCGTGGAGGCGATCGGCAGCGGTGATCTCTTGCGTCAGGCCCTGGTCCAGGCCATGGTACGGAGGGAGAGGGAATGGGAGGCCGTCACCTCCTTCTGCGAAGCAGTAAAGCTCGCAAAGGAGGAGGCGGAAAGCGTGAGGGAGAGGCAAATTTCGCGCCCTCACGCCCCTAACCGCCGCAGGAGACGCCCTAGGCGTCGGGAATCGCTGGCCGGTTCCCAGCCACCGTAGGCGCGGGCTTGCGGACGGTGAGCAATGGGTAGCTCGTCGTCCGATAAAGACCAGGCCCAAGTCAACTGCGCGTTGTGTTCCACGCGCGCCTCAAAGAGATGTCAGCACAACTGAAGGGGTCCGCTAGGGCCGATGCCTGCCGGGGTTGCGGGTTTGTCCGAAAGGGTTACCGTGGCCCCCTGGCAGCATACAGACAATTGAAGGAACATGGGTGGGTTTTAGTCGGTAAGAGTCTGATACGCCCTTCTGCTCCGCCCAGAGCAGGAGAATATATTTGATAATTTCCCACCAAAAAATTAATAAAAAAAGGTTTTAAATTTTTCATTTTGAGATACGGAAACCAAAAACAGATTTATTATCCGCCTGTTACCTTTTATGTCGTAACGGCTGGACGGATTTAGATTAAAGATGAAAGGCATACGAATAGGCCATGACCTAGGTTAGGACATAGGATACTCAGAATCCCGGTAGCACGTTCCTGTGGGATATTTTCCGACATCCACGCGGGCGAAGCCGCGGGCAAAAGCTAGTAATGCATATATTCGATTGAATTAAAATTAAAATCACGGACACTGCTGAGAATTGTAAAAAGTCCATAACACTTTCGGATTTTGGGGTTATAATTAGGCCAATAGAAACATACCAACTTATTTGATAGTGAAAATACATTGGATTTTATCTGCAAAGGTTTCATTACATATTTCTGTAGATACTATTAGTGTAGTCAGAACCATTCTTTCTTCTAATTTATTTGTAGTTAGTTGTTATTATAAAAATTTACTGTCTAATGTCAGTGTCAGCTGTCAATTCATCGACTGTCAGTGTCGATGTTGCTCATTTCACACAGCTCTCAATAGTTTTGTTCTGTTTGTAACTAAAAACCTTATTCGTAAATCAAGCGTTGAGAGAGTTGTATTTAAAACGTCAAATTGAAACAAAAAATAATGGTGCTGGGGAATAATAAGACCGAAGTGAATTACTTTTTAAAATGTTTTCGAAAATAAGAACATCCCGTTCTATTGTACTTAATAAATAAGTGTAACGTAAATAATAAAAAAAAGTAATAATTATTGTAAAGGTTTCATACGTTTTGATTCATAGGCCATTTATAACAATGTCCTTTTTATCTACGTTTTCTGCAATTTGCAGGCTTACAGTATACAACTCTAAGTTTGCAGGTCAGTGTCAGGTTGTATCTTGATTAAAATATGATTCGCTATACCGTATGACATTGTAATGCATTTGAATAAATATGCTATTTATTTTTGGGTCTTTCTACACCCCCCAAGTGGGTTGCAACCCACTGGTTGGGAACCCTCATCATCTTCCTGCCCTTGTCCCATGTTACGTGGGGTTGGCGCACACGTTTTCATTTTCCACTCTCCCCTGTCAACCGCCACACTATCATTCACTCCCTTCTCTTTCATATCATTCCTCACACAATCCTTCCATCTTTTCTTTGGTCTTCCTCTCCCCCTCCTTCCATCAACATTTATATTCATCACTCTTTTAGTCACATGCCAACCCGCTCTTAACTAAATAAACCCTTTGGAAATTCGCCAAACAATAATGAAGGGACATTTTCTTAGTACAAAGTATTATAAATGTAAGACAATACGCCAAAATAAAGATGAAAGAGTAGGAAGATACTGAAAGCACTCAAAATGTGATTCTATTTTAAGTCAAGCGTATATTCCTGTGAGTTTTAATCCAGTACTCTGTTATGTAACAGGCGATGAGTGTTTTTGCACGGATGACGTTTATTTTTGATGTTTTTAGGGTTCCATACTTCAATGGAAAAAACTTTTTACACAAAAATCAACCGACTTCTAACAAAAACACTACAAAGCGAAAAATACCTTTAATTTCGGTAGCCGGTGTTTTTGGTATTGAATTTTCGTTTTTAACCGATTTCAAAAAAGGACGAGGTTCTCAATTCGACTGTTTTTTTATGTTTGTTACCTCAGAACTTTTGACTGGGTGAACCGATTTTGATGATTCTTTTTTTATTTAATGTGGTCCCATTTTAATTTGGTCCAATTCTGACAATGGCATCCATGAGAAAACCATATATAAGTATTAAATTTGCATTAAGTATGTGCGCGACAAATGGACGAATAACTCAATATCACGCCAACCGATTTCGATGATTCTTTTTATTGGAAAGGATGTACTTCAAGGGTACTGACCCACTAAAAAGCGAGAAATACGAACATTTTGACAAAAAAAAAACTACCGACTTCTATAAAAACACTACAGAGTATCGAGAACCTCCTCCTTTTTTTGAAGTCGGTTAAAAAACGGAACCCTTATAGGATCCCTCGTGTGTCTGTCTGTCTGTCCGTCTGTCACAGTCAATTTGCTCCGAATCTAATTGACCGATTAAGTTGAAATTTGGTACACATTTATGTATTTCTGTGACCCAAACACGGACGCGTAACGTAAATAAATGAATTTTGAATATTAGGATCCCTTTTGGGGGGCAAATTAGAAAATTGAAAAAAAAGTTTATAAGAGGATCTCAAATATATATTTTTTATAATTGACCATGACCCTTATCTCCGAAACCACTGAGCCTAAAATTTTGAAAAAAATACAGAGAATGGTTTTTCACTCATAGATTACAGGAAAACCTATAAGAAGTCTATGGTCTTAAAATAACATGGTAAATCTATCAATATTGTGCGTACAAACTTATATTTGCAGTTGAAATGTATGGGAGAACATATACCTATTTCAACTACAAAGTTAAGTTTGTATTTGGGATAAATTCATCCCAACTACGGAACCCTTCATTGTGCGTAGTCCGACACGCACTTGGCTAGTTTATTTAATCTTGTTAAAGGCTCCCGTAACCAGGCGCGACGCGACACCAGTCGTAGTTAATATTAGGCTGCTTAGCTTCAGACAGCTTAGGCTGAATCTTTGGACAAGCATTCACGTTAAAAAAATATATATTGTAATTTAGTAGGTACCTACTTTTTCTCCTTCCTCAAAGAAGAAATAATATTATTTTCACTCCTCTTGCTCAAAAAGGCCGTCATTGTAGAGTACCAGAGCGTGGAAAAAGTTGCATTTCTTGCTCTAGGGGAAAAAGTAATTTTTTTTTAATTTTTGTGTTTTCCAACGAGCCTTGAAAAATTAAAAAGTCTTTATTCTTTTGTAGAATAATCATGAGTATGGACTCGACTTATTACTTGTTCACAAAAAAAGAAGAACATTTTATTTTTGAAAATGGAACTAAATGCGGCTATCTCTTCGGTAGAATGCGAGCATTGCGTTGCGGCTACAGAAAAAATAAAAAGGCTTTGGCGCGAAATCTTTAAAAAAATTCTCTAATTTAATGCTTAAAACAATTCTATTAAATTTTTCGATTTCTGATATTCGACATATTAATTAATCGAGTCGATCAAAATTGAAAAAAAAAATCGTTTGGCATAATCGTTTTCGCACATCATCACAATAAAAAAAAAATGATCGGCGATTTTTAACACAAATTGAGTAGTGGTAATGAATATTACGTGTTATTGGACCTGTGTTCGTATATTACGTTAAGATCTGGGCATTTTCTAGTTGTGTATAATGTTTTTAATAATATTTGTCACATTTTAAATCGTATCTACATGTGTTTGTGTGATATTTGTGAAAAGTTAAAATGTAAACTCGCACGATTGGCGCGAAACTTCGACTTTGGATATCAAAAACTTAATTACCACTACTTATTTAACTTGAACAATGGATGAACTCGTCAAATAATTAAATGATGTAGTATTCACTGCCCCTGTGGTGGAGTTTGGTTGTTCGAAATCCCCAATTTTTATGTTTTTAGTCTCGACCTCGACTGTCATCAAAATGGCGATAATCGCATTTACAGATTTGAATTTTATAAAGGTAAATTAATATTGTATTAGATTATTTTATTTTCTCGCAATCGTAGTGAAAAGTAGAGTGTAACACACGGCGCTAAAACCCATTATAACTCGGTTTCTATTTACTCCCTCGCTAAAGCTCGGGAGTAAAACTACCTCGTTACAATGGGTTATTTTAGCCCCTCGTATAACAATCTACTATTAACATTTTCGACATCACCCATTTTTCGTAGAGCTCATACATACATATTGCAAGTTGACTCCAGAAGGGTCACCGGCATTACGTTTGCGCTAAAGTTAACCCTCGAAGAGTGTCACTGGCATTAGGTTTGAAATCATGTAAATATAGAACTGATTTTATTTGCACAGTTTATAATACCAAATTCGCTAAGAAAAACCTACATTTAAAATGAGCCGGCACCATAAGCGACTTGAATGAACCCTCCAGAAGGGCTCCCGGCACTGAACGTGGAAGCAAAAACGATTGAAATTAAAGCAGAACCCAAAAAACAATTCTGCATTTAATGATCAAGTTACAAAAACGTTTCACACAAAACCGTAAACATAGTTCGTCTATTTCGAGTTTTTGACGACAATTTCATACAATTGACTAAAATATCGGTATCAACACATGCTGGCATTCCCTCGGCCATTAGATTGAAACTGATACCATCAACATAATGGTTACAAAGTGAAACATTTTCGGTGGCAACATTATTTAGTAAGTAAAAGGTAGTTGATTTTTGAAGGACAAACGTTCAAGTTATCATGCGGTGTTGGTCTTTTTTACGAAGAAAAAAGTCTGAACCAAAATTTCTATGATATCCGTGCTGTTATTAGGCAAACACATAAAATATCACAGGCACTTCCCATTAATTTTAAATATCCATGAAATTTGCATTGATATTACAAAACACAAATCACAATTTTATTAGACAAAAGAATATCATGAAAATCTTCCTCAAAGAACATTCACCTTCATAATCAAACGCAGAATTAGAAAATATGCTAATAAATTTGAATCGTTCCTGACAAATTAAAGGAAGATCTAATGGTAGTCTAATTAATAAAGAAGAGTCGGCATTGGCCAATTAGCCCGGAATCTGAGCGAATTAGGGCGATGCATACGTGACCGGATATCACGACTTCTCTGTCATTTTATAGATTATTATTGCACAATTTATGAAAACTGTTTTGTAATATCGTCTTAAGTATGTTAAAAACACTATTGAGGGTTTTGAGAATAGATTTCAGGTTAGTGCGGTACCTTTATCTTTAGGTGTTCCTCAAGGTACAACTCTGGGACCACTATTATTGTATTTAATGATAGGTATGAATGAAAAGTGTTGTCCTTAAAAGTAACATTTATTTGCTTATCTCGGACTTATTACCAATGAGACTTACTTATGTATAACATAACTGGCAAAATGTGTGGAGCCTCTGCCTATCCTTAGCATAGATAATACATCTACAAGCGTGATTTTATGTAGGTATCTATCTAATGTCATAGAGATTCTTCGTAGACAAGAGATTTATTTTATAGCTTCGCTAAAGGCTATTTCCCGTGCCCACGTAGGATTATTACTAGATAAATTCAGGTGTAAGTGGTAGCCTAGCCAAAGACTTAATTAGGCAGTTAATGTTTTGGGTAGCGCTGTAACTCTTAGGGTCGCTTACACGGATTAAACCGGGTTAACCCATAGTACTTGCTTCAAAAACGGTGAAGGAAAACATCGTGAGGAAACGCCGGAGAGATATTACTCGAGGCCAATGTGAAGCCAAGTCAGAGGTCATAAAAACTCTGACACCAGGTTATTCACTAATCACACGAAAAATAAAGAAAGAACAATTTTGAAGCACTTAATTTAGGTTAGTTGTAGTTTGTTTGTTCACACACACACCCACACACTCATATACACACACACACATGCACCGAGAGACGCTGCTAAATTAATGTTTATTTTTACTTTATTTTTCTTTAAACTCCATTTAACCTCATCATTGTAAAGCTACCACTGGGAAGAGTGAGACAGCTCCGACACAAGTACTAGGTATTGTAAATAACTGGGGCTGCGTCAATTGAAGGGTACAGGGGCAAAACAAGGAATGTCACTAAAACAAGATTTTGTGTAATTCACATTTTAATGTTTTAAAGTTTATAACTCTTTTTTATATCTTTTTTTTTAAATTACTTATTGGAACTTAAGTTTACCTTACAGAGATCAGCAATATGTACAAAGAATCTTTTTGCAAATATTTACAAATATACGATTGAAAAATGTATTTAAACTACACCGGCTCCAAAGCAATTACAACAACAAAACGTATCCTCTCTAAAACTAACATTGACAGTTGGACATTCTTTGTAACGTTCTGTTACACTAGGGACATTCCCAGTTTTGCACCTGTACAGGGTTTTAAAATATTGAAGATATGAGGGACTATAATTGTTTTTACGCTTTTAACTTAATGCTACATAAAAATACGCGCTAAAACCTAAGTGTTGCCACACTTAACTTATATTTGAATTTCTTGTGACATTCCTTGTTTTGCCCCTGTACCCTTCAATTTATGTATGAAACAATGTTTTAGTTGAAATAAATATTTTTGTATTTTGTATTTTTTTTGTCTAGGGAAGTCATAAGAAGGATATTGTCTAAGCTTGTGGTTGTGGCGAATGGTCTTGAAATTCATGGTTTTTTTAATATGGTAGGATAGTATTTATAGACATATTTTGTTTGTTCGTGTTAGTTAGATTAGATGTTCATAGATGTCGCGTCACGTAGTACCAACAACGTAAAAAAAAGCAATTGAAGACAAACTTAGACTCAAAAGCATTTATTAAATTAAACTACACTCTCAACAAAGTCTAGGATGCAAGAGTAATATTTGTTATAATTTTAACACTTTATAAGTAAAATAATATTTCAAAATCAATAGAAGCGTTATTAAATAAAAGGGTTGTTATTAAAAAAATAAATTATGCCAAAAAGGTACCAAAAAATTAAACTAAACTAATTTTTGTAGATTAAGTAAACTAACTTCCACAAAACATTTAATTTTAAAAAAACATTCCTAGCAACTTTTTAATAATCTGTTGGACCTCCCAAGGCGTTAGTGACGGCTCTACTGCATCGGCGTGGCATGCTGAGTATCAGGTTGTCTATTGTCACTTGTGGAATACCGCTGCATACTCTGGAAACATGTACAAAAAGCTCTTCTTCCGTGTTCAAATTTTGGGGAAGGTATTGCTCTTCTCCCGAGCAACTCCCACGCATACTCTATGGGATTGAGATCAGCGGACTGAGCCACTTTAATATCGTGATATTGTTTTCGCAGAGCACATTCATCACCAGCCTAGCTGTGTGTGCACGCGCATTATCTTGTATGAACAAGAAATCTTGGCCATACTACTGTCAGTGAGGGATGACCATAGATTGCACATACTCGTCACAGTATATTGTCCCGCATTTAAATTGCCTCGTATCAAAACGAGGTCCGTTCTTCCACCCAGGCGAATTCCAGCCCAAATCATAATCGTTTCGCCCTGGTACGAATAAACTTCCTGAGGATTCTGAAGTCGACCCTGGCGACCAGGAATTCGCTAAACACGTACTCTTCTCTTTAAATAATCGACGCCTAGGATTTCAGCGTCAAAGAGCTGGAACTCTAAGTCTGCGGGCGTGAAAAACGGCACCCGTTCAGAAACATGACACAGGGATTAGCACCGTTCAGCTCAACCATTTTTAAAGGAACCGAATGATCCAACCAAAGATTTAGATCTGTGGATCCAACACATGCTTCAATATCAGTGCGACATTTGAGTGAACATGACATAAACGAACAACAAAGTCGTAATCAGTCGTAACAAACAAAAATAATACACGTTCTAATTGATAAGTGTCACATTGTCGTCCAAATTATTCACGCCACTGTCGGATGTCCCGAATTATGCACAAGACCACCGAATTTCCCAAATTATGTGCTTGTGTAACTCTTTGTCCTAAATTATTGTAGCGAGCTAGGGCTACCTCTTTCACCCCGTATATGTCATAATAGGATAATTATAACGGGTGTAAAAAAAAGAACATCACTGTCGCTTCCGCAGACGGTTGCGACGCGACTCTGGTGGAACACTGGGGTATCGAGTTACCCAGTAACCCACTAAACCATTATGAGCATTCTCTATATTCACCAGAGCAGAGCTCGGTCGCCTAGGTACTTTTACTTAATGCAGACCTATGATAATGGTAAACAGCTGCAAGGGTCAATCCATCAGGTTAAGCTACGCTTGCCGGGGTTGATCCGTGGACCCGACCATCTTTACATACCGAGACTCCTCCGTGCCTCGGAAAGCACGTTAAGCCGTTGATCCCGGCTGTCTTTCATGGATCTTTGACAGTCGCTACGGGTCGTCAGTAGCCCGAAAGTCTGACAACCAGTCTTACCAAGGCGTATCGTATTACCCAGTTACTGGGTTGTGGAGGTCAGATAGGCAGTCACTCCATGTAAAATGCTGGTAAGCTGCATCTGGTTAGATTGGAAGCTGATCTCAACATAGTTGGGAAAAGGCTAGATAGATGATGAGGAATATATGATTTTGGTGTACAATAAAAGTATATTCTATTTATCAAGCATTTGAAGGTTTTTAACCTCAACCCTGCGCCATGTTTAGATTAAAGTTAATGCCCGAATGGTACATAAAGCATATGGACCTGTCGTTCATAGTCATAAAGTGGAATTAATTACAAATTAACGATCTTTGTGGAATATTACACCTATTATAAACAGCCACTATTCTGAATTATAACTAGTGGAATCCTTTGGGTATATTGCTTAGCTTTTTCAGCGGGTATGCTTGTTAAGTTTAGAATATATATGGAATATACCGCCAACACTTTGCACGTTTCTTTAAAACTTGACAAAACATCGTGATTTCTTTATTATATTGATGTAAGTGTGCATATAAAATAATGTATTATTTATATAAACAGTTCACATAAACCTTCCTAAATAAATTCTCTATAATGATGGTGAATACCGCATAAAATTTGTTGTGCAGTTTAGGAGAAGAGCGCGGTCACAAATATAAACTCGAAAAGCGCTATTAATTTATATATGTAGGAATACATATATTATGTAAATTGTTGTAACCAAAAAAAAGTTGGGATTCCAAAAAAAAAAACAACCGCACTTGATTTTTAACCCCCAGAACACGCAAAAGTTCGTTTTTTAATCCCAAAGACTAATTTGACATTTCAAGTAATTGTTGTTTGTTTTTTCAATTTGGAGTTTGACGTTTGCACCTGTCAAATTGGTCTCTGGTATTATAAAACGAATTGTAGCTGCTTTCATTCTGACTTTACTCCAGTTGACAAAAAAATTGCCATAAACATTTCGGTATTCTGGCAACCATCTTAAATTATACAATCAACTTAAGTTAATTAATTAAATTATTCTAAGCATTCAGCTGTTTCTTATTCCCTCTGATCCATCATCATCAATCTACTGTCTTGAACAGAAAGGTTGGAGCTGACGTCAGACGAGTCGTAATCCACACAACTCCTAACATAATGTGACTCACTAATCACGTTAAATGGTGGACGAAACAAAATAGACGTACCTATTTGTAATAATGAACTATTTAGTGCAAAATATGTCTGTTGTTCTGACTTTACTCCATTTACAGTAGGTACATACTAATTCCATGCTTTACTCTTTCAATGGCGATATAGTACATACTAATTCCATGGAATGGCGGCACGGTATGATGACTTGTGACGTTTTGAGGTTTTTATGAATTTCCATAGACTGTGCGTTCAATATAACTTGTCCTGTGACGTGTTTGGTATCACTGTTCTGTCAGTCGCCATTTTGAACTCTATTTGTATTGGCTTGACAAGCAAAGGTGCCAACATGACGCCAAGGGGTTTATTATTGACTGCTAAACATGGAGCACACAACCAAGGTTTTGTGCTCCATGCTGCTAAATGTGAGGAAACAGCTGCCATACTACTTTGTTGTACGAGCCGCAATAATAGCGTACCCAAGCGCAGCGCTGGAACTATAATAATAAAAAAAAACCGGAAAAGTGCGAGTCGGACTCGCGCACGAAGGGTTCCGTACCATTAACTATAAAACGGCAAAAAAATCATGTGTGTTGTATGGGAGCCCCCTTAAATATTTATTTTATTCTGTTTTTTGCGGCAACAGGAATACATCATCTGTGAAAATTTCAAGTGTCTAACTATCACGGTTTATGAGATACAGCCTGGTGACAGACGGACAGACAGACAGACGAACGGACAGCGGAGTCTTAGTAATGGGGTCCCGTTTTACCCTTTGGGTACGGAACCTTAAAAATGGATAGTAATAATTACAATATTCATAAGTTAATCAAAACAGCGAAATTTTTGACAGCGAATTAGATATTTGCGACGTTACCAACTTTTTCAATTGAGTCCAGTTTAGTTAATTTCAATGCTGATGTAAATATTCCCCGAAGTGCAAATAACACTGTTTGACAAAAAAAAATCTGTAATGAAAATTCTCACGTGTGCAGATTTTGATTTTCCATAATATTACGAATATTATGTGATACTAAGAATAGCTAAGATAACTGACACAGGCGAACAAGCTTAACGGAATCTTATTTTTTATAAATGTAGGTAATTGGGGCAAATGTTTCTCTCTGAAGGAGGGGGAGAGGGATTTCTCAAGCCTTGATAGCCTTTTAAAAATGGTTATGGATGATTACTTACCTATAATTATCTTAGTTATATGCTATAAAACTATGTTTATGCCTAATATAGAGTTTTAGACTCAGTTTGTCGAAGTCCAGGGAGAGAAAATGCGCCCTCTGCAACCCCCCCCACCCCTGTATCCGCGCCTGAGTAATTATGAGAAAACTTATTTCATTCATCATAATTCATAGTAGTTTGTCTAGTGCAATTAGCAAGTCTCAAGAGACACTATCCAAGGATTAGCTATCTTAGCCAGTGTTAATTACTTATACAGACAGTCTAGTATCTTCACTGGCTTGTTTTTGCTTCTTCCGTTATTGTGTTATATTGCTTGGTTTAAAAACGAAGAATAAAACAATGACTTAAATGTTAGGTTTGCGTTTATTTTTTCTGTATCTATTAGGTTTTTTTAAAATAGTGTACCTAAATCTCAAATCTCAAATCTCAAATTCTTTATTGCGTACCATAATGTATATAGTTGGTAGGGAAATAATTATATTAGTCACAATTATGGACCCTGTCGGGCACAGCACAGATCAAGTAGGAGAGAGGAGGAAGAGCACTGGTCGTTTAATGCGACAAATTGTATTATTAGATAAGTAGTTAGTTAGTTATATATTTATTAATACAGAGTTCAATTTATGAATTATATATAATTATTGTTTTATAAATTTTATACGTTTATTTATTAGTAACATTACAATTACCATTTATTTTTTTAAATTATTCATTATTGTTTTATTTACTTATTATTGTTTATTACATAATTAATATTTATACATCCCTAAGGTAAGTTATTTATTGAATGCTTCAAATCTATTTTTTTATTTTTTATTAAGTATATCTTTTTCGTAATAAGAGTAGGTAGGCGTATCTTTAATAGTGAGTATTTGTAGATAAAAATGGATAGTTATGACGTTACCTATAACTTATCATTTAAGTATTCACTTATACTATAGTAGGATTTGTTTACAAGGAAAAGCTTCAATTTATTGATAAAGATGTTATATTTATTTAAATTCTTTATTATTTCGGGTAACTTATTATAAATTTTTATAGACATTACAAAGGTACTATTGGAGTGCATTTTTAGTCGCGATGATGGTAAGTTTAGTCTATTTTTATGTCTTAAAATAATTTTCTTTTGTACGTCCTCTCTTTTTGTAAAGAATTCTGGGTACTTACGCACGAACTTACAAATTTCAAAAATATAGAGACAGGGTAGGGATAAAATATTTAATTCCTGAAAATGGGGTTTACAGCTATCGGTGACCTCACTATTTACTAAGATTCTAATTAGTTTTTTTTGTAGGGTAAATAGCGTGGGCGCGTCAGTGCTGTTGCCCCATAAGATGACACCATATTTGAGCCATGCGTAGGCGTACGCGTAGTATGTTACTAGTGCAGTTTTAAAGTCTGTGGTTTTTTTGATCTCGCGGAGGGCGTATGAAAATTTTGATATTTTTGCTCTTACTTTCTGAATGTGTGACTTCCAATTTATGTGTGTATCAATGTTTAGGCCTAGTAGTGTGAATTTATCAACTACTTCTAATTTATTATTTTTAAAGCTAAAGTTTATATTTATTGGTATTTTTTGGCAAGGGTGGAATGAAATTATTTTAGTTTTATTGAAGTTAATTTCTAGGTTGTGTTCAGTCATCCAATTTGTTGTAGAATCTAGTATGGAATTTAATTTATCATTTAGATTGGTGTTATTTCCGCATGAGGTAAGTATACCTAAGTTTCTATTCCCAAAAAATATTGTCACCGAAAAAAATAAAAATAAATTTTCTATTCTCAAACGCGAATTTTATAGAAAAGTTGAAGATAAACCCAAAATATTATGTATGCACATGGAAATCTGCTTTCACTACGTTACCCTTTACGGATCAAGAAACAAACAAAACACATCACTCCGAACTCAGAAAGTAATAAATTATTAAAATATAAACACACGACATTAAAAGCTAAACCGTGTTACGCGCCAATTTTTACCCAAGATGGCGGATCATGTGTCGCTCTTGCTTGTCGCTATTCGATCATTTGTTACAATATGGCATGGCAGCCTATTAGGTACATGGCTGTCGTGAGGTCTTTAAGCTACATTTATCATCGCCATCGGCAGACGTTTAACAATTATTGTTACAGTCTACAAATTACGAGAGGATTTGGCAATATTGTTGCAAATGATTTTCGGGGATAGATTAATAAATTGATATTTTTTTCTTGTGTTGAGATAAGTCGGAGTTTTAGTGCACGATTCCAATTTGTATTTTCTTTTTAGTGCTTCTTTCTGCAAGATGTAAAGACTGAAGCCATTTGTCACTACTCGGCGTAAAGATCGCAAATTGCTTTCGGAAATTCTCCACCTGTCATAAAGGGCGTAAACTAAAGCTGTTTTATTAGAGGCCTATTAGGATTAACAGCTTCTTGGTGTAATTACTCGCCCATCGTGCGAAGTAGTTTCAGGTGCGTTTTCATTCGTTTGAAAGAGCGAAGACAACGGCGATGTCAGAACAGAAAAAAATTGATTTATTTGTAAAAACGCAAAAAGCAACACCCTACATGTTTAAAATTCCGAGATCCTGCAAAACAGCCTAAAAAGTTGATGAATAGTTTAGAAAACTAAAATTACAGAACCTCACTCAAAATTCAAGCGTTGCTTAAAACTAGTTTAAAGCCGTGGTTAAAATTTTTTTTGGTGAAAATTCTTTGAAGCAATGCTTTAGTCTTGAGTGAGGTTTTGTAATACGGGCCTAAATGTGCGTTTGCACTGGCAAGACATTCACAACAAAACATGTTGAAATCTCTAGTTCCGGTTAAAAATTGTATCGAACATTGGCAGAAATTCAATAAATTAAAACTAGGTTTCTGAATTGACAATTTGAAGATGAGAACTTGTCAAACTCTTAATTATGGTGATTCCTTAAATAAAGCTAGTAAAATTCAAAATAACTTTGTAAAAAACGTAAGGAATTTAGAATCTCGTAGGCTAGGCCTTAGGACCATAATGGTGAAGTAGAGTTTGACAAGTTCTGAAATTCTCAATTCAGAAAACGGGTGTTTATTAGAAGTTTATCACCTTGAAGTTCATAATCAGCATGAAGCTCTATGAAGAAAACGCACTTCAACTTCAAGCAAGCATAATCACATTGCTGGAACACAGGCCTCCTCTCAGCGAGAGGGAGTGGGCCGTCCACCACGCGGGTCCAGTGCGGGTTCAGATGTCACATGTTATTCAAGGCAATGACACGTAAAATTTTATCGGAGAGGCAACCGGATGGCGAGTGGTAATCTGGGTCTTGAAGTGGTACCGAACACCCCCGTACCGTCCGAATGGACCCCAAATGGACGGGGGCGGAGATATGGGGGATTGGGGCCTAAACTTTTTTTTTTGACTTGTCATTCAAAATTTGAGCTCTATTATGTGCAAAGAATTTGTGTGTATCAATGCCCTCTGGTTTTGATAAAATTAATCTTCATTTTCGGTGACAAATCATCGGTAAGGAGTTTCAAGAATTACTTACATTATTTCAATTATAGCGATGTTGGGAGCAACAGGATGGTATTGATACACACAAATGCCTTGCACATAATAGAGGTTAAATTAAGAATGCCACGTCAAAAAAAAAAAGTTTGGCCCCTATCCCCCATATCTCCGCCCCGTCCATTTGGGGTCCATTCGGACGGTACGGGGGGGTTCGGTATCACTTCAAGACCCAGATTACCACTCGCCATCCGGTTGCCTCTCCGATTAAATTTTACGTGCCATTGCTTTAACTATGTCTTCGAATTGTTGGTTCTAGGACATGCCGGTTTCCTCAAGCAAAAACAACTTCAAAATTAGAACAAACCTACGACACACAGTTTAAATGTTGTTAAGTTTTTTTTCAGTGGCCATTGGCACAAAATAAACTATAGTAGTAAAACCTCTTTAGTATGACAGGCACGTTATTTAATGTCGTTAAGTGAGGTAATGGCGCGTTAACTTGTGACCCGATTGCTATGTCTGTTGTCTGGCCACTACCCTATTTTATTTAAGGGTACATTAATATAAAGTAGGGAATTACTATTCATAAAAAAACCGGCTAAGTGCGTGTCGGACCACGCACAATGAAGGGTTCTGTAGATGGGATGAATTTATCCCGAGAAAAAACTTCACAGTGTAGTTGAAAACATGTTTTTTCAACTGCAAATGTAAGTTGGTCAATTATTACTCGTTAACTTGTAGTGCCTACTTAGCTGTGATAGTTTTCCTTTTAATTTCGTTATAAATACTACTGCCGTGATTTTTTTGACACATCCGAAACCAACTATTTTGTTGGCAAGGGGGGACACATGACTCTAACATAAATTAGCACTTATTTCGCAAACGGATCCCTGAATCCAAAAATGGCTTTACAAACTCACAAAATTTTTGAACGATTTTTAAAATTTCTGCTCGGTTTGGTTGGTAATAGGGCTTGTTCTAAGTCCACCTGGCTAGGTACTACCATATTCACATTCGAATCCACCCATTTTTCATAGAGCTCACATGCCATGGTGCACTACATATGCGCCATATATAGTGGACCCTCCAGGGAGGTCATCAGCATTACGTTTGCGCTAAAGTGAACCCTCCAGGCACCCGGCACTGAACGTGTGTCTGTCGCCATACGACAATGTAAACAGCATTGTGTTTCGGCAGTTAGAGGTAAGATAGCTAGTTCCTCTGTGGTTGAGGATTCCAGATGACGCACGCTTCCACCTTCGGCCTGATCATCACATACCATCAGGTGAGATGCAGGCTAAGAGCTGCCCCGTTGTGGATACAAAAAAAAATGTTCAGCCAACGTCGATATTTTAATGTCATTGAAATTAGGGCAAAATAACTGTTTGTTCAAAAATAGAAGCATCCTTGAGGAAGACTTAAGGAAAAAGCGTCAGGGTAGCCCACGAAATTCAAATTTTCTTACTTTTTTTGCAATAGGTCAGTATCATGTTGTATGTTGATCTAAATATGATTCGCGGACGTAACAGATATGACTTTACTCAATTATAATCATTACAATCAGCAATACAACTCCCATAAGTTAGCAAAGATGTCAAATGTCATGATTTTATGAAAACGCTTCCCCCTTAATTGTGTGACAGTTGTAGTTGCTATTACAGATTATTGTTAATTTCTAACCACCGGTCATTTGATGATCTCGTAAACGTTTATTAGAAAGCAGTAGGTAATATTTTATAGTCTCGTATATTTGTGGTATGATGACCTCTCTAAGATTGTCCGATTAATTGTTGTCAGGGCCAGGACAGGAGTAAGAAAAAGTGAATAAAAATAAAGGTTATTGTTCAAAAATTGCACCTAGATCATTAATACACTGGTCCTCACATTAGGATTCCTTGTGTCGTCAGTACCCAAGATCTTCCATAACAATATTTATGCAAAGCAATGTAAGTATTAGGTCGCGACTTGCGATTATGAATTTTTCCATAAGAACTTTCTTATGGAAAGATTCATATTGAACAAATCTAACTTAGAGAGATGTATTTTCTAATGATTATAATTCTCTAAATACATATCTGTTATAGTAGCGAATCGTATATTTTTATCAAGATTTAATCTGACATAGTCCAGAAAATTCCAAAAACTAAAGAAAATTTGAATTTCGCGGGCTACAACCATGTATCCACCTTAATTGTTTTATTTTGTTGGTAGCTATTTTGTGTCTGTGGATTATAAGAAAATTCCTTCTACAATCAAAAAGTACAGAGCATTGATCATCAAACATGTATCTATAGAGTCTAAATTAGTACGACGAAAAAGCCAAAAACATATGACCCTCACACTCAAAACTTTATTCCTGCATTCGAAGTTCAAAAACTCGTTTTGCTGCCATTAAAGTTGAAAAATAAAATCGGAAAACTCAGGACAAAACTGAACATCGTACCCACGTATGAAACACGGAAAGTTTCCCGATGCCACTGCTGTTGTCCGTAAATAATTGTCCGGTGTCGTTAGCAAGAACAAGAAATATTGAAAGAAACTTGTATGTTTTCGAGACATTTTCATTTTTAAACATGATTTCGTGACGTTATATGAATTTCAAAGTTTACTAAATCCAGTTGAAAGCATTATTTAATCATCACAATTATAGTTATGGGGCGTTAGTGTTACAGGTTAAATTAATAAAAAAAAAAAGATGAGGTAGGTACGATGAATTGAGAACCTCCGCCATTTTTAGAAGTCTGTTAAAATCACACAATAATTTATAAATCAGGAAGTTATTTCCCGACTAAAATAAACGTTAAAAATAGTAGTTGAAATTACAGATATAAAAGAGAAAGACAAAGACAAAAGAGACGGAGGTTTTCTTTTATTTCGTCTTTCGAAAGATAACAATGGAGCTAAGACTAAGCTTAAAGAATTCGCTTCACTAGTTGGCTATTGCAATGATATTTTACAGCGGAACAGTGAGATTGTCTCGCTCATTTATGTTAGCCTGGTACTTTGGTCTGCGAATGTGTTTTTTCAAAGGAATATATTTGCAGTAAATGCGGTGCTAAAGATGGTAGGCAGGTATATTAATTGTTAGTTTAATGAGACATTTCGCCATAGTATTGGCATGCAAATATTTAAATAACAAGGTGCTAGTTTCAATAAGTTCGTTTTACGTTTTCCAATTAAAATTGGAATGTAAACGAATGTTGTCCAGCATTTAACAATTGTCTAATTTCGTCATCATTTCATGAACAGCATGAGAGCAGCATGAAGTTGTGACATGTACAGACGCCAGCATATCAAGCTACCCGAAACTGTCAAAATTTCCCAATCAACTTTGAACCTTAATGTTAAGCAATAAAGTTGAAAATCTATTAAATAAATTTGACAGATTGTAGTAGCTCAATGTGCTGGCGTCTGTACCTTGACTTTTTATTTTGTTAATTTTACATTTGATTATCTATTTACCTAAACAATTTTGTATGCCTTCTGGCGGGACGTAGTATGGACCTATATTTATTTGTAACAGCTGTATAATCTTTTACCCTATATGTTCACAAAATTAATAAATGAATTTGAATTTAGGAAATTGTATATTTTCAAACTTAATCAAAATGCTGATACTTTTCTGCTGCTTGACTGGTAAAAAACTGGATTTATAGTTTTGTTGGTAGAGGAACAGGGTGTAAAGTTCACTTATCCACCATAGAAAAGGGAGGATCCTCCGACCAGACGGGTGTCGTGTCTGGCGGGCAACTGCCCAACGGTTGAAGTCGGAATCTTGTATACATATACAATGTCGCTCGCGCGGTAAATTCTAATTGCGCGATGCAGGATTTGTGTGACGTCAAGTCTTTGATGCGTAGTTTGTATGTGGCGGTGTAACCGCTACATCACTCCCCTCTGGAGACCGGAGGTCGATAGTGGGCTGAATCTTGCGATGCTTCATAGTGCCAGCTGTGGTTCCAGTGAGTCGGAACCGGTTGCTGCAAAGTTCGCGGTGGGTCGGAACTTTATGTGGTGATTGCGGCGATTGTGGTGATTCCCCAGTGAGTCGGGGTGATTGAGGTGATTGCGGTGATTCCCCAGTGAGTCGGGATGATGAGGCTGAGGGTGATGACCAGGAATGCGCTTTCGCTGCATGCTGGTGGTAAGGATACCCGCTGAAGCCGTGGGTGCTGGCTGGCTGTGTGACTCGCCTCACGAAAGCTTGCGGGAGTGATGATGATGATGATGACGTCAGGCTGAAGTAGTTGCACGAAGGCTGCGCTGACGTTCATACTCGGGGTCACCAATTTGGTGGTAGAGGAACAGGGTCTAAAGTTCACTCATCCACCATAGAAAAGGGAGGATCCTTCGACCAGACGGGTGTTGTGTCTGGCAGGCAACTGCCCAACGGTTAAAGTCGGAATCTTGTATATATGTCGTTCGTGCGGTAAACTCTAATTGCGTGATGCAGGATTTGTGTGACCGCTACACAGTTACATATCACGCCGTCAGCTAAGCAAGTTTACGTCTATAGAACTCTTCCGTTTAATATCGGTGTTATTGCGACGCGCCCCTAGCCTGGTGTGTAGACAAAAATAGCTGCTTACCTTGCATTCACAATACCCTATCAACCTGTAAAAACACGGTTTGTTGACAGAAAAACAAAAGAAATGCGCACACCATTGACATTACTGCTTACGTCAGCTGTCACGGTGAGAAAATAATGGTACGACGTAACTTTTCCGACGTATGTGGGGCAAAGGGGAACAGTGCACAAACTAGCTGAAAAGAATGTGCACGCAAAGTTGGTGTTTACGTTTGTATGATGCCGTAATTATACTTCTTTCTTTGAATAATGGTAATTTGCTGTTGATAAGGAAGCATACTTTAAAAAGGGAAGGACACTTTAAAAAAAGTAGTTCTGCTTAGTTATTGAAAACATTGTGAGGAAACCGGTATGTCCTAGAACCAAAAATTCGAAGACATGTGACATCTTCTAACTCGCACTGGGCCCACGTAGATTACAGCCCACTCCCTCTCGAAGAAAGAGAGGAGGCCTGAGTCCCAGCAGTGGGGACATTATAAGCTGATTGTGCATTGAAATAAAATAGGTACTTTGAGTAGGTCTGCCGCACCACCGCCAACATCGCCTGCCACCCTACACAGGTACACATACTCGCTGCTTCAGTTAGACCTCCTAAAAAGGCTAGAAGGCCAAAGGAGAGCCTCCCTGGAAAAGTATCTCTATTGGTATTGTGAAAAAGCGAATAAAATTGAGAAGGACTATTTTCACCACATTATATGTAGTATTGCTGAGGAGCTCGTAGCTAAGTAATAACAGCTGCACGGGTTGATCTATCAGGTTAAGCTATGATTGCCGGGGTTGGTCTGTGGATGGGTGACAATCTTAACATACCGAGACTCCTCCGTGCCTCGGAAAGCACGTTAAGCCGTTGGTCCCGGCTGTCATTCGTGGATCTTTGACAGTCGTTACGAGTCGTCAGAAGCCCGAAAGTCTGACAACAATCTTACCAAGGGGTATCGTATTACCCAGTTATTGGGTTGTGGAGGTCAGATAGGCGGTCGCTCCATGTAAAATACTGGTATTCAGCTGCATCCGGTTAGACTGGAAGCCGACCCCAATATAGTTGGGAAAAGGCTAGGCAGATTGGATATAGTATTGCTATATCCAAATGGATCAGTATTTATCAGACTATCATTGTCCCACTGCAGGGCAGAGGCCTCGTCTCATACAGAGAAGGCATGAGAATCGATCTTTCCTCAAGATTTTTTCTAGAATCCACACCTGCGCAATTGAAGCTTATGCGCACGAACCGTGCACAATACGTGCGTCGAACGGTCTCGAACTACTAAGCACATTCGAGTAGCACAGGTACACGACATGCACGCGATGTGTTCGTGAACGAGTCTCTAGCGTGCGAACCTTCGATAATGGCTTGAACATGTTCAAAGGTGTCCATATTATGCAGCGCCGGCCCGAGAATTCCTGGCGCCCTAGGCGAAAGGATGGAACGGAGCCTTTTTAAGAAAATTTGTGACATAATAAAACAATGTTCTTTCTTTTTCGTGTGGTTAGCAGACTTTTAGAACCACCCATGGGCCTTAGTCGAGAAATATATCATGATGTTTTCCTTCACCGTGTTTTAAGCAAGTGATAATTATACACCGTGAAATTTGAATCACAGTTTTGCTAGAACAAACGTTGTTCAGACCATGGTTTACTACCATTCTACAGCATCCAATACAAAAAAACATAATTGGTTTTTGAAAAAACACAAAAAGGATAAAGTTTAAAATTTCAAGATTATCGTTACTCCCTACAACACAGACACCACGCACGGGACATAGCATTGTCTACAGGGAAATTGACCTCCATAAACGAAAATTTGTAAGCTGTAGAAGATGATCTTGACATTTTAAACTTTCTCTTTTTTCAAAAACCAAGTATGTTTTTTTTTATTGAATGCTGTAGAATGGTACACCATGGTCAGAACAACGTTTGTTCTAGCAAAACTGTGATTCTAATTTCACGGTGTATAATACGCACATGAATCCGAAAAGTCAGAGAAGCGTGCCTTGGGATTGAACTCGAGTTTTATTCAAGTCATAGGGACTTGAATGACAATTCAAAAGTGCCTGTAAATGGTTTAATTGAAATAAATTGTTTGAGTTTGAATAAAACAATAATGTAAGTTTTGTACAAGATTAAGCCTTACTTGTCTGTAACACTACGGGAACAGCTTGTGGAAACCTTGGTTCTATGTAGGTTGAACTACGCTGACACAGTGTACGGCCCGCGCCTATTAGCTCGTACAGACCGCCTCATCCAAAGGGTACAAAACGCTTGTGCGCGGTTTTGTTACAATATCCCTCGCAGAAGCCATGTGACACCTTTCCTAAACAAGCATTTTTCTCTAAAAATGAAATCCAGGCGCAAACTGCACTTGGCTTGCCTTCTGTTTGGTGTTGTTAAATACCAGAAACCGGACTACCTGTACGACAAGTTGAGTTGGATAGCGAGTAGACGAGAATGTGGGAGAAGGCAATGCACGCAGCAACTCTCGACTCAGTCCCACAGTACAGCAGTTTTTAGAGGTAGTTTCCGTTATGCGGCTTCTAAAGTGTGGAATAACCTGCCACCACCTCTTCGAGCGATAGATACGATCGACCCATTTAGAAGACGCTTACGGCAGTATCTCATGGATGCGCAACGGAAGCTAGACATGATCAACCTTAATGTTTCACTGATTTAAATTTGTATTATGATAAAGTTATCTATTATTTATTGACGGACAGTCCTTTTAGTCCTTTATTTGTTTATTGTGTAACCATGACATTTTAATTATTTTGTTAAATACCACTGTTTAAATCTTTAATTATCTTTTAACTTAATTGTATCATTTCGATTTTATTATTATTTGCTACACATATTTATTTATTCTTTATTTAAATATTTACACACACTATAAAACTGATTTACATCCGTAAGACGTACTCTTAACATAAGGTTCAGTTGAAAACCAGCGTCAGGCACTAGTTGTCTGGCATTTATGCTGACCTGGGCCTATTTGTCGCAGCCGTGAGGCACACAATACTGTTTTAAACTTTCTTTGTTTTTTGTTTTTGAAAACTGTGTGCCTTAACCTGTGTCAAATAAATTTATTTTCTTTCTTTCTTTCTTTCTATAGTCCGCGCAATCCACGAAGACGCGCCCCACTCCGCTCCGTTCAACTGTACTGTAGTACAGTAATCGCGGAGTGGGGCGCGTCATCGTGTATTGTTATGTGGCAGCTGCCGTTATTTGGCGGCCATCATCTAGCGGCCGTAAAGTGGCGGCCGCAATTTGGCGGCCGTAATTTGGCGGCCGTAATGTGGCGGCCGTAATGTGGCGGTCGCAATGTGGCGGCCGCTATGTGGCGGCCGTTTTGTTGTGGGCGCTATGTGGCGGCCGTTTTGTTGGTATATGACGGCCGTTATTTGGCGGCCGTCATCTAGCGGCTGTTATGTGGCGGCCGTAAAGTGGCGGCCGTAATTTGATGGCCGTAATGTGGCGGCCGTAATGTGGCGGCCGTAGTGTGGCGGCCGTAATGTGGCGGTCGCAATGTGGCCGCCGCTATGTGGCGGCCGCTAAGTGGCGGCCGCTGTGTGGCGGCCGTTTTGTTGCGGCCGTTATGTGGCGGCTGTTATATGGGGCCGTTATTAGCGGGCCGTCATCTAGCGGCCGTAAAGTGGCGGCCGCAATTTGGCGGCCTTACTCAACGGCCGCCACTTTGCGACCGTTACATTACTATAGCGGTCGCAATGTGGCGGCCGTTGTGTTGCGGCCGTTATGTGGCGGCCGTTATGTGGCGGCCGTTACGTGGCGGCCGTAATGTGGCGGTCGCAATGTGGCGGCCGCTATGTGGTGGCCGTTTTGTTGTGGCCGCTATGTGGCGGCCGCCATGTGGCGGCCGTTTTGTTGGTATATGACGGCCGTTATTTGGCGGCCGTCATCTAGCCGCCGTTATGTGGCGGCCGTAATTTGACGGCCGTAATGTTGCGGCCGTTATGTGGCGGCTGCCGTTATTTGGCGGCCGTCATCTAGCGGCCATAAAGTGGCGGCCGCAATTTGGCGGCCGTTATGTGGTGGCCGTAATTTGACGGCCGTAATGTTGCGGCCGTTATGTGGCGGCTGCCGTTATTTGGCGGCCGTCATCTAGCGGCCGTTATGTGGCGGCCGTAATTTGACGGCCGTAATGTTGCGGCCGTTATGTGGCGGCTGCCGTTATTTGGCGGCCGTCATCTAGCGGTCGTTAAGTGGCGGCCGCAATTTGGCAGCCGTTATGTGGCGGCCGTAATTTGACGGCCGTAATGTTGCGGCCGTTATGTGGCAGCTGCCGTTATTTGGCGGCCGTCATCTAGCGGCCGTAAAGTGGCGGCCGCAATTTGGCGGCCGTAATGTGGCGGCCGCAATGTGGCGGCCGCAATGTGGCGGCCGCAATGTGGCGGCCGCTATGTGGCGGCCGTTTTGTTGCGGCCGTTATGTGGCGGCCGCTACGTGGCGACCATCATGTGGCGGCCGCTATGTGGCGGCCGCTATGTGGCGGCCACTATGTGGCGGCCGTTTTGTTGCGGCCGCTATGTGGCGGTTGGTATATGGCGGCCGTTATTTGGCGGCTGTCATCTAGCGGCCGTTATGTGGCGGCCGTAAAGTGGCGGCCGTAATTTGGCGGCCGTAATGTGGCGGCCGCAATGTGGCGGTCGCAATGTGGCGGCCGCTATGCGGCGGCCGTTTTGTTGCGGCCGTTATATGGCGCCTGTTATATGGGGGCCGTTATTTGTAGGCCGTTATCTAGGGGCCGCTACGTGGTGACCATCATGTGGCGGCCGTTATGTGGTGGCCGCTACGTGGCGGCCGTTGTGTTGCGGCCGTTATGTGGCGGCCGTTATGTGGCGGCCGCTATTTGGCGGCCATTATGTGGCGGCGGTTATGTACTTCTGACTATTCTTTTCAAAATCTGTGAATGCAGATCAAAATGTTTCCAAAAGTTAAGGCTTGTGCAGACCAGCGCGACACGCGACGCGACACAAAGGCACCGCTCGTCGCGCGAACAGCGGTGCCTTTGTGTCGCGTCGCGTGTCGCGCTGGTCTGCACAAGCCTTTAAGGACAGACTGAGGATTGACTGCTTAGATCCATAAAGCCATAATCTTTAAAAAATTAAATCCCAACTATCTGCAATATAACCTTAACCTTCTTTATAGCTAGCCTTTTTACAATTTGCGGTGAACATTACATTTGCAATATTCTGCTCATCCCCTACATAACAAATAGCACGATAATAATTTTTGAAAGTCTATTGTGACGTTTCCATTATTTGAGTTATTGATTATTTTATTTATACCAATTTTCAATTTAACCAAGCCGCCCACCTCTCCTGTCCTCCCCTGTAAAAATGAATACTCCTTTTCACCCGGTTAGGGGTAGA
Organism: Agrochola litura; assembly: GCA_949152395.1. NCBI lineage: Eukaryota > Metazoa > Arthropoda > Insecta > Lepidoptera > Noctuidae > Agrochola > Agrochola litura. The sequence goes on along the minus strand of OX424513.1, from coordinate 16,802,015 downwards.
TTTAAAAAAATCCCTGATATACATTTTTATTTATTTTCAATCATAAGTAATACTGAGTTTCGAGTTAATCAGAACGCGTGTTAAAATTATTCCATACAAACTGATACCCCCCAATCCTCCTTTAGGGGTTAGTTTAGAAAAACTAAAAATGGCAAAGTTTATAATTTTCATAGATAAATATTCGTGCCAAGTTTCAAGTTTAATTAACTCAAGGAATAAGATTTTTCATACAAACAAAATTCTCCCTTTTCACCCCCTTAAGGCGCAGCGCAGACGACACACTTTTTGTGCGATCGAGTCTGTGGTATCTTATTCGTAATGTGAGCTACGAAGTAAAGATTCAAGTTAATGGTTCCTGTATTTAAATTTTAAACTGACAGAAATTACTATCGAGCGACACATCCCATAAAAAATAACCTGCATGCGGAAAAATATCGGGGACAAATAAGAGATTATGTGCGCCACAGACTCGATCGCACAAAAAGTGTGTCATCTGCGCTGCACCTAAAGGTCGAATTTCCAAAAATCCGTTCATAGCGGAGACGTCTACTAACTATGAACTACCTCCCTACCAACTTTCATCTTTATACGTCAAGTGGTTTTCGAGCTTTCGTGATGAATGAGTGAATGAGTGAGTGAGTGAGTGACCTTTCGCTTTTATATATTTAGATGGAGAGTGTGTACACCTTCTTTTTTTGCGGTATGAAAGAGTAAAGCTCATGAAATAAATGTTAGCAGGTTACATAAGATTTATTTTTCTTGCCTTCATTTTGGCAAAAGTAGAAACGATCTCCTTTAAATTGTAGCGGCATCTACATCACCACATGTGAACTACGCATCACACTAACGTCACGCAAAAATCCTGCATCGCGGAAGCAGGGTTTACCGCGCGACCAGTATACAACGTCCCGACATCAATCATTGGGTAGTTGCCCACCTGAAAAACTCAACTGGTCGGAGGATCCTCCTTTGTCTATATATGATGAGTGAACTTTACACCGTGTTCGGAAGTTTTATTCTGCATGTTTGGAAGATTTATTCTGCATCTCATGAACAACAAAACAACACATGCAAAACAACAACAACAACAACATGCTAAAGACATCCAAAAACATAGTTAATATTTTTTATCTGAGTAAACCTTTCATCGATTGCATTTATTTCACTATCCGGCACGGCAAAATAAAAAAATATTTTGAACTTGTCTTTCTCATCATGATTGTATGGGATCGTCTTCCGATTTATAACTAAACTGCCTTTTCTTTTTCTTAAGCGGAGTGGCTTCGAGTCTGATGTGAATGATAAAGGAATGTTGGCTTCTTCTGAAATTTCTCTTGCTTCTACCAGCATTTTTTCGTAACCCTAATCACTTCTACAACTTTCGAGAAAGGTTTTTGTTTTTAGGAGAGCATTTTGTAGAAGCGGTAAGATCAAATTCCTTTAATTAAAGATGTTTGCTATAGTTTGACCGAGACTGCTGCACCGCGTCTTAAGAATGCGTGGTGAGACGGGACGAATGAGCGGCGGGACGCCGTGGGCGTTGACGAACGAGGGGCCTGAACTGCCCCCCGACTCGTCAGGCACATACCTATGGCGCGGTACAGCGATCGCAGTCAAACTATAGTCAAATTAATTTTGAACAAAATATTATACCTTACAACAAGAGAAGCAATAAATTTGAAATCGCGATTTTTTTAGCAATGGACTGGCCTCAACTCGCTTTAGATTTCCAGATGAACCGTACCGATGACTTCGTAAATGTCCATGAGTGCATCATGCACATCAGCTAATTGGTAACTTAGTTAAGAATATTTTAGAAGAAAAATTGGTAAAAAATTGGAAGTATTTTCAAGTTGTAAATAAAAAATAAATTATATTTTTTTTGAGAGTGAAAACTTCTTTGTGCACGTTGGGCATTTTTGAGATGGGACTAAACCATTGATTTCGCGACACTGTGACAACACCAGATTTTGACTATTAAAAAGACATCAACGCATTGATTACCGCGGTGCGTGGAGTAAAAGACATCAACGCGTTGATTACCGCGGTGCCGATTTTTTCCAAGTTTTCACTTCTGTCGGCACTCCCCTGTTTTTACCCGACTTTTATATCCATGACGCCGTTTGTCGCCCCCGTAATACGAGCGCCCTAGGCCGTCGCCTAGTTCGCCTATATGAACGGGCCGGCCCTGATACTATGTTCCTAATATGCACGCAAACCGTTCTGTTCGTGTCCGCGAGATGACATTAAACTTGCACGCTTCAAAAGTGTCCATAATAATGTTCCTTAGATGCACATGAACCGCATTGTTAGTGCACGTGCGCAGGTGTGGACCCTCCTTAACATAAAACAATGTTCATTGAACGTTTGTAAACGTTCGCCATTCAAACCGCATCTGTATTCTATATGACCATTGCCTGTTTGTAAGCACTGTCGATTGACGTTGATTGATCGAGCCGTTCAATGGATGGTGTTAATTGGATGGACACTTGTGTTAATAAGGAGAAATTTGATGGACATAATGCTGACATGAGATATATTTTGATCAGATAGTATGAACTTATTTATAGACAAACAAGGCAGTTAGTTCGATCGGATTATTTACACATCCATCTACATATCTATGTATATAAAAATCAATTGACGTGCGTTAGTCTTGCAAAAACTCGAAAATGGCACGACCGACTGTAATGAAACTTTGGTAAGTTGTTGTGTGCGCGCTGGAGAAGTTTCCTTCCGAGCAAAAAAAAGGGGAGCATTGATAGATAGATAGAATATTCTTTATTATGTACACCATAAAAATTACAGACATTAATTTAGAAATTTTACATTAGGTGACACAATGGGCGGTCTTATCGCTAAAAGCGGTCTTTTACAGACAACCTTTGGATGGATTTAAATGGAAAAGGAGAGACAATACTGCAGGTAGTCAGTAGTGTACCATTTACATATACAACAGATACACAGATACATAAAGCATATAATTACCTATTTAAATATATACGTATTAGATAAATAAGATATACATAAAATTATAAACATGAAACAAGAGCAAGGAACTATATGTAATGATGATGTTTAAGGAGAGAGGAAGTGTTTTTTTACCAGAATTTTAAAAATGGACAAATATTTAGCACGCCTTATCGACACGGGCAAGGCATTCCATAACCGTACTGCTTGAACTGTAAAAGATTTGTCATAAAAGCCGGTGGAATGCATCGGTATCTCTAGTCTCAAATTTTCCGATGACCTCAGATATCTATTATATGTGTCATGAAGGAACTTGAGACGTTCTTTAAGATAAGAGGGGGTTGTAGGATTGAACAGAAATAAGATATGAGAATTCCGGCGAAGACGTATGGGAAGCCACTTGAGCTTTGTACGAAATTGCAACGTATCAGCTAGTATTCTAATAGATTTGATCGAGCAGTTATTAAACTCAGTCTATTGCTGAGGCCAGTATCCAGCAGTCTACTTCTAGTTAGAGGCCTCTCATAAGTTGTCCCACAACATGTGGTTCTCCACGTTTCTTATCCATTATGTCTGAACCCTCTATACCAGGGCTTCCCAAACTTATTTTTACTATGACGCCTTTGGAAATTTGCCATTTTTTTGCGACGCCCCCCTTTAGCCAAAAAGTACCTACCAGTTGTAGTTCTAGCGCCTAGTAACAAGTTATCAGAAAAACTCCAAATAACAGTTATAATTTTATTAGAAAATAAGAACAAAAACAAATCATAAGAAAAAAATAAAATAGAAAGGGGTATTTATTTTAATTTGTTGGCTGGTTACTAATGAGAAGGATGTGCTTGCTTTTTTGAGCATAGCCTTTCAAAACGGGGCTCAAGTTTAGAAATCGCCACTCTCATCTCTTTCTCTACATTGAGAAACTGAGCTTCAAAATTCAAGCAGTTTGTCTTTGTCATATTGGAGCTTAAGGCTGGAGTCACAGGACAATAGGGATGACGACTAAAAAAATTTTTTTTGTCCTTCTTGTAAATTATTTAAAAATATTGGACACATATTTTTTCTTTTTTTACGTTGTCAAAAGATTACTTCGATACATTGATATATATATTGTCCGAACGGTGGGACTCGGTGATGTTGGAGAGGTGGATGCACCTGCATGCCAGTTCGTCACCATTTATTAAGTGAACATTGTTTTATAATTGTAATTTAATGTAATCAAATGAATTTTAATCTTGTAACTATATTAATTGTACATTTATTTAATTTAATTTAATTTTTAATGTGTAATTGTTTAATTTTTAATGTGTGGGTTTTAATGTGTAATATTTTAATGAATAATTTTTATGTATAATTTCTATGTACTGATGATTAATATGGGAATAATTTCCTGAAATAAATGATTAATAATAATAATAATAATAATTGAGTTAAAATGTGCCGTGACGTCACTTGTATGTAGATTTTATACTTACTTGTGACGTAGCGACCCCCCCTCCCCAACTTTAATGCGTTTTATCTTAGTCATTTTTTATTAATATAATAAAGCAAAAAATACGTGTCTAATATTTTTTTATTATCTGGCTGACGGACTAACTAGAAATTCTTTTTTTTGACCCAGGCATCATGCCTATTCTATTAGGTAATTGTTCTTTATCCTCTGCCGAAAGTGTTGATAGTAGTAAGGTCAACTGGAAAGGGTTTCTAATATATGTGGATCGCCTCTCGACACCCCTGGGATAATGCCGTGACGCCCCAGGGCATCGCGACGCAGTTTGGGAAACCCTGCTCTATACTATAGGTTCATCTAGCTGGCTTCTGTAGCTCACAATAATTTCTTGTGTATCTTAACCTGGGTCAAATTAACTTTTCTTTATTTCTTTTTCTCTCTCATGTTAGCACGTACAACACCCACGAAAAAAACAATATCGAGTGGCCACAAAATATATCAAACCTGACCTCAGGAACATCCAGTCCTTTCTCCATCTTCGAAGAAGGACTGTCTCTGAACAATGATGCCGTATCAAAAGGGACAGTCGTCAGGAAATTAAGACCTCGTCGTCACCGCCACAATAATATGTGAAAGTGTGAGAAGGTTCACTTTTCACAAGTCTTCAACTTTTGAAGGGTCTACATCATATGAACACAATTCTGCAAAAATCCAGTTGCAGTCGTCATATCATTGAAATAATAAAGAGGTAGGAAATTGAGAATCAGCATAAATTAAAGTAACAATAAATGGTATGCAATTTCAATTTAATTTTAACAGTTACCATAACTTATCTACTTCAAAATTAACTTAATGTATTACTCCAATTATTATTGCCAATCTCCAATTAGAACTGTGACGAAACGCGCGCGAGCTGAGCGAGCGAAGCGAGCGGTGCCAGAGCAGCACAGCTAGGCAGAGCTAGGCAGGCTATTTACATAGTAAAAGGAGTGGAAGTACGCTATCTTCATACAAACGCACCGCGTGCGACTTGTATGAGTGCGCCATAGTATCTATGCGTCACCGTATGCACACTTAAAAAAAATCTCGACCCGTTTCTCAGTGCGCCAGTCGGGGCTAACGCCGCACAAAGTTCGCGCCACAGAGTACATTCTAATATACTAAAATTCAATAATCTAACAGATTATAAACTAACGAAGTTCATAATTATTCGGTGACATATCGATCTCATAAGATATACACGTCGACTTGAGAAACTCTTTTTCGTCGGTAAAAATGCTCTGCAATTGCCTGTTTCACGAGAATTCAATAGATATAGCTGAGAAAATGACGTGCTATTTGCATGGACTTTTCTCAACTACACTTCTGTTGTTTCCATACCTTGTGTCGCTCATTCTGCATTTGTACAAGTTTCAGAGCTGGAAATATAATTTCCGTTTGGGTAAACTTGCGGCTTCTTTACTGGTCGGCTTGTTTTACGTTTTTCTTGGAAAATCTTGCTTGTGATATTTATTCAAGACTAGTTGTCCCGACAGACGTACAGACAAACTATGTCTCTCGGCAAACTTCGTGTTTCGTCTGTTGTCGGATTTCTATCAGTTGCCCTTTGCACTTGGTGTAGACCGGACGCTCTCAATCGATTTGGAAGTATATCGAGTTGTTAATACTCTTTTAAATTAATGTAATTAATTAAAATAATGGGAGGAAAGCCGCTTAAGTCGCAGGCACGACAGATAGAAAAATAGTTTTATAGCTCTATATAGTTCACACGGAAATCAAAACAAAACAATAATAAAGTACTTAGTTCTGAATTCAAATTATTATACACGATAAATCTAATAATTGATGGACATGGAAATTAACATTCGTTTGTATTCGGAAATCCGATGATACCCGACGGACTTTTAAGAAAATATAAATATTTAACAGTAGTCCTGTCGTTTTAATAATTCATACAATTCCATCGATTGGAAAATTCGAGAAAACTGAAAGTGCATTTTGTACATTGATGCTATCATTTTTCTCGAATTTTCCGAATTTTCAGGCAACTTTAAAAAAAATTCTTTCCTTAAGAACCTGATTCGGACTATTACGAACATTTTTATACAAACATTTGCCAAATCTGTCCAGCCGTTCTTAAGTGATGTGTGTACGCAGCATTTCATTTTTACTATACAGATTTTATGAATTTGTTAAGGAGAATTTGTGAATTTTTAACACGCTTTTATTATTATTTCAGAAGAGCTTGCGTGTTAAATAACTATATTCTTTCTGCGAAAAGTTTGTGTTTCCAAACTATTTATCATTTTTATTTTCCAGATTATATACTTGACTGTTCGTTGGGTTGTCCATAAGGTTGATTGAATTAGCGAGTGCTTTGATCGGTACAGAAGTCTTCTATACATACAACGTGTAACGTTAAATGCGCAAAACCTCAGACACCCCAACTGATTTTTAATTCAATTGACCTATTTCAGAGAGAAAAATATAAATCCAAGCATTTATTTGTAAAAATTCTTTTTTCACTTTGCAAGTTTTCACAAAAAAAATAAAAGGTTGGAAACTACGTATAGCAACAAGACCTCCTGAAAACAATATTTTACTTCGTTTTACAGTGTTTTATAACATGGTTTCAGACATTTTTTTTTGTTTTGGGTGGGCTATTATCAAATAACTTCTCCCGCTCTGTGTGGAGCGGGAGGGCGTGTCAGATTCTTACTGACTAAAACCCACCCGTGTTCCTTCGGTTGCCCTGTTGCCGGGGGCCACGATCTCCCTTTCGGCCCATATTTGCAGCCCCGGCAGGCATTGGCCCTAGCGGACCCCGTCAATTCTGCTGACATCTCTTTGAGGCGCGCGTGGAACACAACGCGCCGTCGACCCGGGCTTGATCCTTATCGGACGGCGAGCTACCCATTGCTCACCGTCCGCAAGCCCGCGCCTACGGTGGCTGGAAATCGGCTCGCAATTCCGGCCCCGGGCATGGTTTTAGACCTAATACCGTTGACCGTCCGCGATGGCTAACTTTAGCGCAAACGTAATGCTGATAACCCTCCCGGAGAGTTCACTTCCAATATATGGCGGCATGGCATATGAGTTCTCTGAAAAGTGAGTGGAGTCGAAAGTTTTAATATGTTTAATTTTCACAGTATACCTACTGACGGTAAAAAAGAAAGCACCATTTTTTTATCTACCCATTTCCATCCCTTCTCAGATTTAACTACCTACATGGTCAAGCATATATTTCAAGTCCCCCATCAAGTAGCCTCATAAAAAAGATTAATAAGTTCATCCGGAGTCCGGATCTTACAAAGAATTTAATCAAAGTATAGCTCCATTTTTTATTCGTTCAAAGACCACGGAATTCTTTGTTGTCAGCCTTATTGGCCATAAGTTAGGCGGTAAACTTGGAGATAGCCTAGTTTGTGAATATCAGCTAAGGGTGATTGTGAATTTGTGTCGGAGTGACTAAAGAGTTTATGAAATAACTAGCGACCCGCAGCGGCGGGTCGCTTGTGATCGAATCACTAAAAACCGTGCTAAGTGCTTCGCACGGTTTTTACGTCTTGTGTCTTGACAAATCTTCGAGATTTCTTAAAAAAAATTAAGTTCTATAATAATGCATTATAAATAGTACGTCGACCGAGCTCAGCTCGGGTCAAAGTCAAAGTCAAAGTCAAATCATTTATTTCAAATAGGCCCATGTTTGGCACTTTTGAACGTCAAAATTTACAAAATATTAAAATTGATTCTAGTCGCCCCTTCCAAAAGGTAGTTTTCGTATGGAGAAGAATGGGCAAGAATGGGGTGAAAATAGATAAACATTCGTCCAAGTATACCAACGTTGTACAGACGCCAGCACATCAAGCTACCCGAAACTGTCAAAGTTTCCCAATCAACTTTAAACCTTATACTTTAGCGATAAAGTTGAAAATCTATTAAAGAAATTTGACAGATTGTAGTAGCTTGTAGTGCTGGCGTCTGTACCTATCACATTCCCGAGGCTGTGAAAATAGAGAAAAAATATTTTTCCAGATGTGAGACCTAGCTAGATCGATTTTACAACCCCGTAAACCCCTATATTGCAACTTTCATCGAAACCGTTAGAGCCGTTTTCGAGAACGTGATATATAATATTTGTTTATATATATATATATTTTTTTTTTTGATGGGGTATTATTTCCGGAATAAATTATCGATCTAATCGTGAAAATTGCATCGAAGTCCGTTGCGTACAAGTTGCGTAGTTAGAAGAACAACGCGGTCACACAGACACTACACGAAAAGCGACTAAATATAAGAATAAAATGAACAGTTTTATGGTTAGTATAAGATGGCTATGGCACTCCGCGATTGTAAGCTGAACTCTAGTACGGCGCGGAGCGGAGTGGGGCGCGTCTTCGTGGATTGCACTATCTATACCTATGCATTATTGTATTGCTTGTATCCGCATTCCGCATGAATAATGTCAGCCATTTTCTTTCTTTGACGATTTTACTTAGACCTTTCAGATGGCTTTAGTTATGATTTCTTCAAATATAAGCCTGTTTTAATTAACCAATGTTGTACAAGGATTATTTTTAACACCGTAAAAATGGTCATAAGATAATGTTGCAATATTTATCAGTCTTGGTAATGAATTATCTAGTTATTCATACCGGAGTAGAAATGTCAACTCTATTCAGGCAAAGTTAGAAAGCTTTATTATTTTAAACCAGTCCGTATATTCAAATCACAATGTCATTGTTTGTCAGTTGTATGAAATGGCAACAACTCGACAAATTGACGTAGGGTGTCAATTTGCTTAACCATAAACAATCCATTTTCTTGACTACATATAGATTTTTATCCTTATTTTTTCCAGCCCAGAAAAATGCCATAAACCTTGAAAGTCTTTCTAAAGTAAAACAAAGTTGTTCATGTTTCTGTGTCTAGATTACGTTGTTGATTCGTTTAAAGTTAGGACTTATTTATTTAGTTTTTCTTCAAATAACTTCGCGTCCCAGGGCGCAAGGTCTACACGAAGTGACCGGGAAGTTTATTTTGGCTGGAGTAGTGTTATAAACACAAGCGTAGTGTGGTACACCCCAGCTAGATGAACCGACGACCTAACCGAAGGTGGGTGGGACAGACTGGATACGGAAGCCGGAGGACAGGGTGTTGTGGCGCAGCCTGGGAGAGGCTTATGTCCAGCTGTAAACTAAGATAGGCTTAGTGTTATAAAATGTTAGACAATGAATCTTTGACAGTCGTTACGGGTCGTCAGAAGCCCGAAAGTCTGACAACCAAGAGTGGCCAACCTAGGGGTATCGTATTACCCAGTTACTGAGTTGTGGCGGTCAGGCTTAGACTGGAAGCCGACCCTAACATAGTAGGGAAAAGGCTAGGCAGATTGATTGAGTGTTATAAAATGTTAGACCTAATTTTTTGTAAGATTTGGGAAGCAATTGTTTGTTCCATTCTTCTTTGTGGGTTACAATTTTATTTAAGTCCAGTCATGTAAATATCCGTCATGGTTGCATTTTCCAGTAACAAATGAGTACAGTAGGGCTCATTAGAAATTAACCGAGGCAAAGAGTTATCAAGAAGGAAAGCATATCAAAACCAATCTGTCAAGCCTTTTCCCAATTATGTTGTGGGGACGGCTTCACTTTTTTTTTTGCTAAATATTTATAATGGTTTTTTTTTTTAATAAAGCGGTGTAACTTTAAAACAAAATTTTGAAGTAATTGCGTCCTCATAAAATGAAAATTAAAAAAAAAAATACTACCCTCAATTGAAAATAAACATGTTTTTTAACAAAAATCATAAAATTTCTTAAGAAGACGCCAAATAGAACAAAACAAAAAAATAGATTTTATTTCTTCCGTCGATTAAAATTAAGCATAGATTGGGATCATTTCGTTAAGTGCACGTTATTATAAAGACTCACACTGTATTTAATTTCCTACCCATCTCCCACAAGTCTAACCGGATGCAGCTGAATAGATTAATTTACATGGAGCGACTGTCTATCTGACCTCCACAACCCAGTTACTGGGTGATATGATACAACTTGGTTGACAGCGATATGGACGAGTTTTTTGATGCCCTATGATCATTTCCCCGCCCTTTTTATATGCTTGTACATATTATTATTTTGTCTGATCGTTTTTAAATAATGTAAATACTTAGATATAAAAAGTGGGTTTATAAATTTTATAGGATTCGTAGAAAATTTGTTACTTTGCTGTCTGTTACTCCTAATAAAATCGATAAAACTTGGTTGACTGGTTGTCAGACTTTTGGTCTTATACGGATGACAGCCGGGACCAACAGCTTAATGTGCTTGCCGAGGCACGGAGGTGTTTCAATATGAAATGGACGGTCACCTTTCCATGGACCAATCACGGCAAGCGTAGCTTACCCTTCGATAGACCCGAGCGGCTGTTATTATTTAGCCAAGAGCTGGGGTCTTTTCCTCTGGAAAGACAGAAACATTATTATTAATAGAGTTTTCTGTTATAAAACAACCACGAAACAAGTAAAAAGTAGTGTATCGATTTAATAGATATGTAAACACTATCTCAGTCACATAAGTAGTGAGGTAGCTGTTGTCACTAATGTCATCTGTCAGACACCATAAATGGCGGGAAAAGGTCAAAAGTGAACCCCTGACCGAGAGGCTTGGTGTGGTACTGAGCCAGTGTAGTGATACATATACAATGTCACCCATAGGCATGTGACCTCCCGAATTTTTCTGAATATTCATGAAAAATGATCGAAAAATAACTTAAAAAGGGGTCTATCTTTAATATTTTTCGTGTTATTCAATGTTTTATGTTTTGATTAGCGTTTGCCATATCTCCGATGTTATTGGCTCGATTTGGATTTTGTTTATTATTTCTAAAAGTTTATGAGTTATTTTATCGGATTAACTAACACTTTATAAAAATTTGTCAACTATGCAAAAAAAAAAACGGAGGTGAAAACATTTTTTTCTAAAAAAATCGTGTTTAAACTTTAAAAAAAAAAAACACAAATGTAAGTTCATATAAACACAGGGAAGAATTTAAAAAAAAAATTGAAAAACAAATATCAGTCAAGATAGACCCCCTTTTAAAGTTATTTTTAGATAACTTTTCATGAACATTCTGATAAATGCGGGCGGGCACATGCATGCCGATGGGCGACATTTTATAATCAATTTAAAAACGGGATCAACAGGATTCTACGTTTCCTAAAAAATATCTAATATGGTGGCGCTAACAAGAATGGCGCTGATCATTCAACAAAACTTCTATTCGATTAATTTACCCGAAGAATAGAAGCAATGTAGCGCAAAACTGGATCAAATACGTTCCAAAAGTTACCCAGAATCCAAAACTGGGGGGATGAATGAAAAGGGGGAGGGAGGATGAATAAAAGTGGGGAGGGGGATGAATGGAGTTTCATAGATTAAGTTGGGGAAGACGTTTAGAGTTGTAAGATGTATTTGTAACTTTATTTTGTGATTGAATTAATTTGTAGTTCGTTTAAAGTTGTGCTGGCTTTTATTCAAGTTTGTTCGGAGTTTTCTGATAGTGTTATTGTGTAGTTGGGTAATGTAGATTTGTTCACTATAGATTGGAAGTAGTTAAATAGACCTTAATGTGCTCAATAGATCTTTTTTAAGTTTGATCTTACTTTGGTTAAACATCGTGAAAGGTTTCCCTTTACCCTAATTGCGAAACACATTTTCGTAAACGATTATGACTAATTTGTTTCATTTTGACAGTTCAACAACATTCATTGCTTTATTTACGTTGTTGAGCAGATTTTTTTTTCCAACTTGTGAAGCAATGGATTAGCAATCTGTTTCAAAACGATTCAGATTGTGATTGATCGTGTATTACGCAATTACAGTACTGGACTTATAATTAACTAGCTGCTGCTCACGGCTTCACCCGCGTTGACCCTAATTACATAACATAACATCACGCCTTGTTTCCCCGAAGGGTTGGGCAGAGGTGTGCCTGTAGCAGGTACACCCACATTTCGCCAGTTATGTTTAAGTCCCATGTAATAGGGGGCGAGCCTATTGTCATCAACCGGGCACAAATCCAGACTTCGAGCTGCTACTGAGAAATTTCAGATAGAAAAACCCAATAACACTTTGCCCGACCCGGGAATCGAACCCAGGACCTCATGCTCAGCAGTAGCACTTGCGACCCTAATTCTTTTTCTAAAATAAAAGTAGCTTAAGTTACTCCTTATAACATCCGCTATCTGCCGGTAAAAGTCCCGTCAAAATCGGTCCAGCCATTTCGTAGATTAGCCGGAACAATCAAACAGACCGACAGACAAAAATTATAAAAAAAAACACTCTTAACTACTTGTATATGCACTTAGTCTTCTTCTTTTCGTGTGGTTAGTGACTAACCTAGTGTCAGAGTTTTAAAGCCCATGGGCCTCTGACTTGGCTTCACATGCCGTCGAGAAATATATCTCTCAAGCATGCCAGTTTCCTCACGATGTTTTCCGTCACCGTTTTTGAAGCAAGTGATACAATACACACATGAATCCGAAAAGTCAGAGGTGCGTGCGTGCCTTGGGTTCGAACTCGAGACCTATGACTTGGCAGTCTGACGGTCACACCCTTTCTATGCTCACCATTTCTATGTCACACCACTAAGCTATCACTGCTATACTACCAAGAGTACCACTATTTTATCAGTAACTTACAATGTATCTCACACAGCCCCGGATCTAGATTTTTTTGAGGCGGGGCAGGGGGGTGCGCTAAGTTAGCCCGCGAAATTAAAATTTTCTCAAAATGAAATTTTTGCCAGCAACATATTAATCAAATTTTATAGATCAATAATGCGCCAATCCAAAAGGGGCGTCAAAATTGTTGTAAAAAAGGAAAAATATAGAAAGATTATATGTGCTGCGCGTAGGGTTATCATCCGTCCGCATTTGTCCTAGCCGTCTTATTCCAAAACACTGTCTAAATTTGGTACTGGAATTAGTACTAGTTTTAGTACCATGACTAAATAAAACGTTATTATAAAATGAAGTTTATCAATAGTTCCTGAACTATCTATGGTACCTACTAAATTTAGTCCGCCGAGTCCCCTAGTTTATCTTTGGTACTAATTTATGTAACTAACAACCTTGAAAACGAACAAATTATACTTAAGATTGACAACACTGTTAATAATAATGCTTTAGATGTGGCTGATATATTTTCAAAAAGGTTCGAAAACATTGTACACCTAAAATCTTGTGACCAAACATTAGCAATGACATATCTAACTGAAAGTGTTGGCAGAGTAGATTCTAACATGACTTTTGACGCAGTCACACCCTTAGAAATTTACAATATGGTTAAAAATATGCCCAATAAATCCACTGCTGGTTATGACGAAATCCCCTTGACTATTATTAAAGATAATATTGACCTATTGGCAACTCCATTAGCATCGTTTTATAATGAGTGTATCGAGTCAGGCCTATTCCCTGATCAGTTTAAAATCGCTCGTGTGCTCCCAATTTTTAAGAAAGGTTCTAAAACAGATCCTGCTAACTACAGACCGATTTCCCTATTGCCTGTGTTATCAAAGATCTTCGAAAAAATAATGAAGAATAGGCTAATGAGGCACTTAAAAATTCACAAGATATTAAATAGTCAGCAATTCGGATACCAAAAATCATTGGGAACTAGCGATGCTATTGAGGCGTTAATTGACGAGGTTGTCTGTAATTTGAATGATAAGCACAAAGTGGCAGGTATTTTTCTGGACCTTAGTTCTGCCTTTGATACAGTGGACCATCAAATTCTTCTGGCCAAGTTGGAACATTATGGCATACGGGAAAATGTATTGAAACTGTTCAGCTCCTATTTGCATAATAGACGCCAGTACATAGAGATCAAGTCAGTTGTGGATGGAGAAGAAAAAAATTATAAATCTAACCTAGTCACTGTAACCCGAGGTGTCCCTCAGGGCTCTGTTCTGGGCCCAATTTTCTTCATCCTATTCCTAAATGACTTGATTGAGTATATTAAAAGACGATTAACTGACACAAGACTAATTATTTTTGCTGATGACACTAATGCAATAGTTTCTGCAGATAGTATAAGTAATTTAGAATCCAAGATTAATGCAGCCTTAAAAGCTTTTGAAAACTGGTTTGGTACAAATAATTTAAAACTTAATGTAAATAAAACAAAATGTTTATTATTCAAGTCAACGGTACGAAATAATGCTAGTCTTAAGGTAGTGTCTTGTGGTAACAATGTCGAAATAGTAGATAATGTTAAATTCCTAGGTGTTCACATTGACGCGTTATTGAACTGGAAGGTTGAAGTATTGTCTATACAGAAGTCTGTTAGTTCTGCATGCTATGCAATCAGAAGCCTAAGGGATGAACTCACTTTGGCCCAACTTAGGATGGTATACTTTGCTTTGGTTGAGTCAAGGCTCAGATATAGTATTGAGTTTTGGGGCAACAGCTACAAGTACAATGTCCACTCGGCATTTGTAATTCAAAAAAGAGCCTTAAGGACGATGCTTCGCATGAAACAAACTGATTCGTGCAGGGACCACTTCATCAGACTTAACATTTTAACAGTGCCATGTCTCTATATTTTAGTGTTGTTAACCAACTTTGTTAAAAACTTGCAAGAGACCGACGAGGAAAGACAAGCTAGAGATAGTTCTCGTAGGAAAGATTTACCTTCCACAATCCAACCGAAATTGAACGTGGTTCATCACAGTCCCAGAGTCCAATCTGTCTTTTTATTTAACAAGTTGCCAATGGACTTCAAAAGCATATATAGCATAAACGTATTTAAAAACAAATTAAAGACATATTTATTGAGGAAGGGCTATTACAGTGTTGAAGAGTTTATAGATGACAAATGACATCAACTATTAAATTATTGATTGTGAATTATTATTATGTATTTTTGTGTATTTGTGTGTTGTATTGTTATTGTTTGTCTTTTTCTTTCTTTTAATACGTACTGGGAATGAATTTTTGAATTTTTAAATGGAATGTTGTTGATTATTTAATTTATTATTGCTGAATTATTGACATAAAATTATTTATTAGTGAAATTGATATATTTTAAATGCGTAATCAATTTTAAATATGAATGGTAATGTTTTTGCTTTTTATTATTTTATTTATCATCACTGTAATATTTTCAACACAATGTATTTTGTTATGAAATAAATGACTTATGACTTATGACTTATGACGTTTGCGTTGATTATTGTTGTGTGTCAATTTATACAAAAATCGTTAAAAATGGATATTAATATAATTATCTTGATGGATTTTGAAGATTTGGATATGCTGGAGACGTCTCGGCGATCTTACAGACATCTTCGTCGTGTGAATCCTTTTGAATTGAGTGACGAAGATTTTAGAATAAGTGTAGGTTCACAAAACGTTTTGGAGAAAAACTAGTGGCTGTTTTACGTGAGGATTTATCCCACGACCCTCGAGGATGCCCATTGAGTCCTGAAGTGCAAGTGGTTTGCGCATTACGCAACTGAGCTCGCCATTAAGTATGTAAGTACCTAACCTTGGTCAATGCTAACCTAACATTAGACAAAATCCAAATAATTTACTAATATTATTGTTTTATTCGTAGATTCAAGACGATACAGCTGATTAACATGGTGTGTCTCAACAAGTTTTCAGCAAAACATGTAAAAACTCGTCACGGATGTCCCGAAGATTTATTAAAATGCATATTACTGCAAATGAACACGAGGAAAGCATTACGAAATTCCGCAGTATTGCTTATTTTCCTACAGTAATTGGGCCAATAGAATAGACACATATTCACACACAGACACATTTTCTGCATATATAATGTAAAGTATCTAAAATCGAACAATTTTAATTAAATGTTATATGAACTGTATATGAAATTTTATTAACCAATGCATCGCTATCGTAGTCATTTAACATCACGCCTGTTTTCCCCGAAGTGTTAGGCAGAGGTGTACAATATAAGTAGTACACCCACATTTCGAGCCGGCCAAAATCGAAGCATGACCAAAACTAAACTAATACGTTTTTGTTGTTTATACTTGGGTGTATACTGAATTTATTTATGAGTCTGTAAGGTATTTATGTAAAGGTACTACTCGCCTATTATTATTGTACCACCAACATGATGCACTGTTTCAAAAGCATTTAAAAAAAAACGAAAGATTTCAAATGTTTTTTTTTTTTTTTTTTAATGTGAATCTTATAACGGCACATTGCCATTATCAATCGATTCTGGATTCATTGTGGCTGCCGAGCTATCGTGGGTAGGCGGGCGAGGAGAATTAAAACCACGTGTTGAAGATAATCAACAATGCACGATTATAATTTTTTTATCAAACTATTAAAAGAATCACAATCAGCAGTTTCCAATTAAATGAAATATAATGACACTCCACCGAACACGTCTTGCTTGAGCGCCATGCCAACGGATCATCATCCGTCTGACGGCCGCGTGCAAAAGAGTCCGGAGTTGCGTCAGAGTGAAGAAACGTCTATCCACGCTTGACAAATGTCCGCTGTCATTTTTGACGTTTCTTGACACTCTCAAAACATTGAAGCGCCGTCACGGCCGGACTGACATTCGCACGTCCTCGTGCGACTGCTCACGCCTCGAGTTATCTGCAAAGACCAAATAAAAATCTGTAGTACACGTCTGGGCATGCTCGCCCATCCCTGACTAGCTACCCATTTACGCTACCTGTTTAAAAAGGTCTCGATCTTCACCCCTCACATCTGAATTAAAAACACTGGGCGGACAACTGACAGGCGCCCCTTCGACCACCCACCAACTCGCATGGTGCGGTGGACCGGACAACCCGTCAGCGCCCATACCACCAGTCGCGAAAACCACACACAGCTGCTGCAATCAACTGGTCTGGAACGTCGACCCGCATAGGCCAGCCCCAGACCAATCTCCTGCCTCCCAGCTCATACCAAAGAAGTTGTAGTCTGATCGTGGGCATCGACCCGGTTTAGGCCAGCCCAGTCGATCAACTACACTACATACCACGTAGGAAAACATAGTCTGATCAGGGGCATCGACCCGGTTTAGGCCAGCCCCATTGGTCAACTACGCCGCTCCCAACTGCCTATCCAGTGCCCTACGCTCTAGATCAATTCTCGATAAAAGCACAGGATTTACACAATTGTTATAAGCTCACCATTTATTACTCATCATGTTCGGAGGCGGAGAGGGTGCCAGAGCTTGCGGTCAAAGTGTGTGAGCTAGATACCGATACTGTGTCACTATCATCATCAGATGTTACCATTCCATTCTCATGACTATGAACTTCCGCCGTCTCGGCCTCCTTTGACTCATTGACTAAAGAAGTAGCTACTTCAATCAATCCACCGTAGCCCCTGGGTACTGCGCGCAAGTTTTCATGGGCGTACTTATAGGTTCGGTTAGACCCATCAATGTCTCTCAGCTCATATCTATCGTGATCTAGTACCTTGACAATCGTAAAAGGACCTTTGAACTTTCGCTGTAGTTTAGTTTGGTTACGCTCACTACCCTTGATAAAGACAAAGTCGCCTACACTAAATGGTCTCACTGTTGCTCTACCCCGGTTAAAGCGTTCTACCTCTGACGAAGCAGCTTTTTTGATATTCTCAGAAGCGTTATGCCTAATGGTGTTTAAATCTAAACGGGGCTCAGGCTCAGCATGTAAGGATAAGGTTGATATTCCTAATGATTTTGCTCGTATGCCGAACATCAATTCCGTAGGGGAGTAGCCTGTTACTCTGGATCTAGTGCTATTCAAGGCGAGCTGAACTTCAGGAAGTTCGTCGCGCCAGGTTTTGTTTGGGTCGTTCTCTACTATTGTGAGCAGACATTTTAGAGTGCGCATTATACGCTCAACTTGACCGTTAGCTCTACTAGAGCCAGTAGCGATAAGGTGAAGCTCTATACTATGCTCACTACAAAATCGTTTGAAATCTGCACTAATATAACACCTACCTTGGTCTGATATTATACGCTTCGGTGCACCAAATAGATAAACTGCCCTTTTAAGAGATTGAATTGCGCTAGCAGCATCGAGAGAAGGTGTGTAATCTAAGAGAACATATTTGGTGAACGAATCGATAATAACGGACGCATATTCTTTCCTATCACTTTTGCCACTTAGTTTGCCCGTGATGTCTATATGTATCGTGTGCCAAGGCGTAGACACTTTAGGTATTGGATGTAATCGCACCTGTTGCGCTCCCGAACATCCCTTTGAAGCTTTGCATACTATACATGAATCTACAAATTTACGCACCTGCTTGCACATTTGTGGGAACCAATACTGTTCATATATTTTGTCAAGCGTCTTATCAACACCGAGATGCATAATTTCTGTATGAACATGATTAATAAGTGTCCATGTCAGGGATCTTGGTACAACTGGTAACCAAGAGCTGGTTCTATTGCGTTCAATTTTCCTATACAGTATGCCTTTCTGCACATCATACGTGTGTGCAATGGATTCTGGTAACTCGTTGTTTTGATGTTTGCTGATGAGGTCACAAATTTCGTTATCACGTTTTTGCTCTACAGCTAGCCAACCCTGATGTAACTCTATAAAGTGAACTTTCTTATTCCTACTCGTAGCAACAGTTAAATCATTTAATCCCTGCAAACTATGTGTGGGCTCCGAAACGGGGTTTCTAGATAGATAGTCAGCGTGGCTCATGCTAATGCCCTGCTTGTGAACAATGTCAAAATCGTACGCTTGTAAGACAGCCCACCATCTGTGTACGCGTGGAGTTAGGTCGGTTTTTGATTTGGATGCTTTCAAAGAATTACAGTCGGTGAAGACAGTGAAGTGCTGACCGTATAAGTAATGCCGGAAGTTCTCGACCGCACGAACGACCGCCAGGGTTTCTAGTTCGTATGAGTGATATCGCGATTCCGCGTCGGACGTTCGACGGCTGAAGTAAGATACCACGTGAGGAACATTACAAAATACAAATACAAAAATACAAAATGGTTTATTGCTTCAACAAGTTTACATCTAGAATATTTGTGTTTGGAGCTCCCCTGTAAGCAAGTAATGCCTGTGTTGGGGAGCCCCGCTCTTCCATAGCTAAGCAATACAAAATATGAACTAGGTATTTACAGCTAGGTATTACTTATCTTATTTGTGTGTGTGCGTGTGTGTGTGTGTGAGGGTGTGTGTGTGTGTGTGTGTGTGTGCGTGCGCGTGGGTGAGTTTATGTGTGTGTTGTGCATTTGGTGTTTATAGATTTAGGTGTGGATAAGTTGTGTGATTATTACTACCTAATTAGCACATTTTACTTAATGTGTTCCAAGAGTGCCTCCGTGTCGTCATAATTTAGTAATTTTATCCAATCTGTTAAAGCTTTTTTACATTCGTAGTATTTTTTTGGGTATATGTTAATTTTACTATTAATTTTATTATAAAGAAAAGCTGATCGCTTGTTGTATTGTCTCCCCGCAAATACAGTTTTTGTATGGGGAATTTGAACGATTAGATCTTTTTTTCTCTGGGTTATTTTACTTGAGTCATATTTTAAGGTTTTCTGCTTTTTTAAAATTATTTGAATAATGTATAATTTACGAACTGAGAGCAAATCACTAATCTGATACAGTGTTTCAGTAGGGTATCTTAACTTTTTAAAATACATGATCTTAATTAAGGCCCGTTGGGCGCGTTCTACGTTGATAAAATTGGTTTTTGCAGCCCCACCCCAAACGGGGATGCAATATGTCAAGACAGACTGGACCAGAGCTACGTAAATCTCATTTAATATGTTTCTAGACGAGTTTCGTTTACTGTTCGTATTTATTTGTTTTGGTGCGATATGTCTTTCCTTATCTTTCCTCTGGATCAATATAGCCCCGTAACCTTCTGAACTCGCGTCAGTGTGAAGTTCAATGGGCGAATCTTGATCAAATATTGTTAACACCGGTTCTGACGTAAGAATGTCAACAATTTTTTTTTGGATATCATCGTGAGCATCTGTCCATTTGATGGGCCCTTTCAATTTTGTTAATGGGTAAAGAGGTCCAACTATACGGGTGAAATTTGGTATGAACCGTCTGAAATAAGAGGCTAGGCCTAAAAATTGCCTAACATGTGTAGCTGTTTTTGGAGTCGGAGCGTCAACTAAAGCCTGTATCTTTCTAGGGTTCGGTGTAACTACTCCTGCTTTTATGACGTAACCGAGGTAATCTATTTCCTTTTTCATGAATCTGCACTTTTTAAAGTTCAACGAAAAACCCGCGTCAGTGAGAGCTTTCAAAGTTAGGTCCAGACGTTCTAGCCCTGTAGTGACGTCATTTGAATAGCACATGACATCATCGACGTATGCCAGCGCTACCCTGTCTTTTAGGGGACCTAGAGCTGTGTTTATGCAACGCTGATATACGGAAGCGGCATTCCGTAAACCAAACGGCATCGTCAAGTATTCGAATTGGCCATCCGGCGTCACAAATGCCGTTTTTGCTATGCTATCGGGGTCAACGATTATCTGGTGATAACCAGATGTCATATCTAATGACGAGAAATAGTACGCGCCATGGAGACGGTCGATTTGTTCGTCAATCCGGGGCAACGGATAATGCTCGGGACGCGTGTTAGCATTGAGTTCCCTATAGTCTACACACATCCTATCGGTGTTGTCTTTCTTTTTGACCAATAAAATGGGGCTAGCAAAAGGAGAACTGCTTTCCCGAATAACACCCGCTTTTAATAGGGACTCTATTTTCTCGTTGACTATTTCTTTTTCCGCGGGTGCTAACCTATAGGGATGCCTTTGCACGGTCTTATTTGGATCAATAAGGTCTATACGGAGAACGCCTGTCGTAACCAGTCGCGTTGGTATACCGACTGTGAAGAACTCACTGTATTTTCCTAAAATTCTAATCAATACTAATTTGTCATCGCCTCGTAAGTCTGTATCAATATTCATTAAATCAAAGTCACTAGATTTGTCAGAAAAATTTACTTCTTTACGCTGAGAAAAAGTTACTTGATCGTTATCCATATGCACGTGCACGCTATTTTCTAATATATCCGTAGGGATATATTAGAAAATAGCCTATCGCTCTCAGTGTTGTTTCACATAGTACCTGATGGCACTATTGCTGAACCAGTTATAATAGGTAGCTATTATAACTGGTTCAGCAATAGTGCCATCAGGTACTATGTGAAACAACACTGAGAGCGATAGGCCTTGAACATTGATGGGGCTAATAACCTGGGAAACACATTCTACATCCCCCCTACCGATGCCCGTCAAATAAACTAAATCATTCTGCGCAGTACCAGGGAACTTCTCGGCGTAGCTGTTAGTTACCAATGAACAAGCAGATCCGCTATCAAAAAGAAAGGAAACTGGCTCACCGGATGATGTAGTCAAGGTGCTCCTCGATGCCTTGCGTTCACACACATGGACTGCTTTGACCGCTGCTGCTCCGCCAGCACCCGCTCGATCTGGACACGCCGACGCCACGTGTCCTGGTCGTCCACACGCGAAGCAGGTGATTGGTTTTGGTTTATCAGCGGCTCTGGATGTTTGGTCGTGCGTCTTCTCTGAAGTAGCAGTCTCTTCTCTTCGCTTGCGGCAGTCTATCGCTTTGTGACCCGAAGTACCGCAGCGGTGACATGTTCCCATGAAGCGTGATTCGTTGAATCGGGTCCTTTTCACATCCGTAGTATGGTCATCACTACCCTCATGCCTTCGTTTCAATGAAATTCCGTTAAGAACGCGCAGAAGTTGAGATCTAGTTGTCAGATTATGAGAGTGGAGCTCACGGCGGATTACGGCTTCCTTTTGGCATAAAACTGAAGATACAAATCCCGTTGTAACATCTTCAGACATCTCCATCCGCGGAATGCGTTCGATGATGTTCCAAAGACGCATGGCCGCCTCACTCGCGGTTTCTTTAATACCAACTTGAAAACGTAGAATTTCATCGAAGTAATCTTGTGGCAGCATAGGTTTAGCAAACTTCGCAAGCAATACTTCTTTTATTTGAGGCCATGTCAGCTGCGATGCCTGCAGTCGTGTTAAACAGGTAGCAGCTCGGCCTTTGAGTGCGCGTGTAAGTAACAAAAGTAGTTCTGCGCCTTCTAACTTACGGTTATTGACTATGATTTCTGTCACGTTGCACCAACCTTCGATGTCCGCTTCGTTGCCATCAGGATCAAACTCAATCAACTGAGTAGACGTGCTGCTCGAAGGTTGCGGCTGTGATATAGCCATCAATCGGGCTAAAAACAACTCCATTTGTTGTGACAGGCTTGGTTCTGATGCCGGCGCTGAAGATCTCGTACGACTATTCTCCTCTGAATCAAGCCCTTCACATCCCACTTCTGATAACGGCACATTGCCATTATCAATCGATTCTGGATTCATTGTGGCTGCCGAGCTATCGTGGGTAGGCGGGCGAGGAGAATTAAAACCACGTGTTGAAGATAATCAACGATGCACGATTATAATTTTTTTTATCAAACTATTAAAAGAATCACAATCAGCAGTTTCCAATTAAACGAAATATAATGACACTCCACCGAACACGTCTTGCTTGAGCGCCATGCCAACGGATCATCATCCGTCTGACGGCCGCGTGCAAAAGAGTCCGGAGTTGCGTCAGAGTGAAGAAACGTCTATCCACGCTTGACAAATGTCCGCTGTCATTTTTGACGTTTCTTGACACTCTCAAAACATTGAAGCGCCGTCACATCTAAAAAAAATACTACATGTAAACAATACATTATACACAATATTCACAAGTTTACACGAATAGTCGGCGTCATAAATCGCGCGCTATCCGCGAGCTTAGGAATCACCATTTCACCTCTCGCCCAGTCTTCATGAATTTCGATAGATGTTTGTATGTAAGTACAGCAGCGTTGGTGCAGTACCCAGTATCGCACTTTTTACGAAAACCACACTTCTTGATATCTTGATAACCCTTGATGTTATTGTGATAGTCATCAGTTCACTTATAATAGCATTGTTATTTTAGTCATTCTCTTTTTGTAAAATTCTTCGATCAACAGTAAAATTACTTAATTTGTGTAGATAGCCAAAGTAAACAAACAATAAAATTATGACTTTAATTTGACGTGACATCTAATCGTTGACATTGACAATTAATCAGCCATGTATTCCGTTGTAAGAAATATGTACCAAGGAGAACTTATTTCAATGTTAATAACAATAAAATATAAGTTGGATAGGTATATTAAACAAAACATCTTGTTTAAA
This sequence comes from Agrochola litura, assembly GCA_949152395.1. Lineage (NCBI taxonomy): Eukaryota > Metazoa > Arthropoda > Insecta > Lepidoptera > Noctuidae > Agrochola > Agrochola litura. The sequence goes on along the minus strand of OX424513.1, from coordinate 16,778,344 downwards.
ACAAAAAACATGGTAAATATCCCGTTGTAAATAACTTTAGTGGTATATTAATTGTTGTAAAAAAGTTTGTGCTCGCGAGGTCTACTGTTCGCAGAAATACCAGTATTATCAATATTTAGAGAAACAGAACGTTGCTTCAAATAAAACCTGCGTGAATGAATGAAAGAATGCCATTTTTGGTTCTTATCTGTGGATATTATTTAAACCATGAACCTTCTTTGGTAGGTACTTACTGATCCTCGAAAAGTCTTCGTTTTGTAATAAGAACACTTTTTGAGCCTGGTACTAGCTTTATTACCGTAACAATCCTAGACCTTTAAGTCTTGGTTTAAACCAGTACCTAATCAGTTTTTTGTAATAAGACGGATAGCCGGACTTTGTCCTGCTCTTTAATTTGTCTGGATTTTTTGACTTAGATGGAATACGAGTAATCAAATTTATTTAAGTAATACCAAATAAGTCTTTAATATTTATTAACTTCTCATTCATCTAAAAACAAAATATTTAACAATCAACTTAACGAAATCAAACAATAAGTAATTGGATTTTGTGACAAAAGTCAGGATTTTTCAAATTTTTAAATGATAACCCTAGCTGCCCGTCTCATTTATTGCAAAGTTGCGGTGTGCTGGGTCACAGATAATATAATACTACGTAGCTGGGTGGTGCACTTGTCTGCTACGCTTGAATTTGTCGCCCCCTGAAGTTGGCGCCCGGGGCACGTGGCTCAGTTTGCCCTCCCCCTAGATCCGGGGCTGATCTCATATGTAGGCTAAAATCTCAACGCAATGAACTCGACAGTCCCCAGGGTGCAATAGCTTATATGGAGCCCAGGCGGAATTACTCAGAAGAAAATGTCAGAGGCGTGGGAAATAAAATGCGTTAGCGCCTTGCGCTGATAGAAAAATATTGAGATTCTAAAAAAGGCACCAGTGAATATTTTTATGTTATAGAAGTGTAGAAAAATTACATGATGGCTCAGTGGTTAAAGGCTTCTCATGCACGAGGTTGTGGGTTCAATTAACAATGTGACTTTTTCAATTCATTTGAAATTTCTGAGTTTATCTTTGACATTGCTGGTGACATCGGTCAAATAAAACATCGTGTGGAAACCGGGACTTAGGCTGCCTGTCCACTGGAGCGCAGCGAGGCAGCGGAGTGGAGAAATGTGCCAATATTAACCAATAGAATCTAAACTCCGCTTCAGAGCTGTGCTCCTATTGGTTAATATTGGCACATTTCTCCGCTCCGCTGCCGCGTTCCGTTCCAGTGGACAGGCAGCCTTATAGTTCATATAAGTCTGAAATCGCCGAACTGTCTTCAGCAAGTATGATGATCACGGCTCGTACCTTTTCTGTATGAGAAGAGGCCGTTGTCCTTCATTACTCAGAACAATAATAGGGTGGTATTATATTATTCAACATGTAAAAAAACCCTATCCGAAAGGGGCACATAAGTACTGCAATAATATTACCAAAAAGTAATAGAAAATATTATTATTATTGAAAAAAAAAATTATATTTAAAATACACATTTTTTGTTCCACAATTACCTCAAACACATTAAAATGAGCAAATTTTCAACAGGAGTCATAATTTATGACTTGTAGACACCCGCTAAACGACGGCCACCCGCGCCCCATGTAATAACCCGGTAAAGTTCCCCATTGAAAATAAATAGACTCTCAGTACGATACTTGACACCCTGTCTGATCCGTGAGGGTGTTCCTCACGGATCAGACAGGGTGAAACATCTATAGCGGCAGGTCTGACCGACTGTAGGCGTGGCGACACCGCGTCGTTACGTCAACACACAGTGGAACGAATGTATGGGAGCGGTTGGACGTAGACATTTCCGAAAAAAAAGAGTAAAATTATGCCAAACTAATGATGCCATCTTATTCGATTACTTAATGCCTTCATAACTTGTGGTGATGAATTTCTTCATAACTCCCATATTTCGGGAGTAATTTAAATATAGCTTAAGCACCCTTCACGCTTGGATTCGCTTAATGGAATGCTTATTACACATTTCCTACAAATTAGACATAAAATCATGGCAAGTAAGGGGTGATATAGCAAAAAGGCAAGTTGATGACAGGAAGAAAAGAGTTCAAGAGGCTGTAAGAAGAGAAACGGGCTTACTTCTCGATGTTGTGAAACAAGGCAGTGGATCCACCAACAATGGCAACTCGGCAAGGAGATTTTTTGAAAACTACACTAAATCTGCTGAACTGACCGGAATAGATGCTATGCTTTTAAGAAAAATCTGTGTGATCTTGCAGTGTATTTCATCAGGAGAGAAGATCAACGTAACTAAATTCCGAGAGTTCTGCTTTGATACTGCTAAGCTTTACGTGGAGTTATACCCATGGTATTATATGCCTTCTTCACTTCATAAAATTTTAATGCATGGGCCAGACATAGTTCAGAACATGTCAATTGTGCCCATTGGTTTTCTATCCGAAGAGGCATCTGAGGCTAGAAATAAAGATTTTAGAAAATATAGAGAGGGGCATTCTCGAAAGCATAGCAGTATCTCATGCAATGAAGATATTATGCACAATCTTTTACTGTCTTCTGATCCACTTGTTACAAGTATCCGTCCAAAAGGAAATAAGTTTGTAAAAAAATCTTCTTTTAAGGAATTTTATGAGCTTACGGATTCTGAGAAAAGTGATATCGAATTTGTTAACATAAATGATTTAGCGGACATCGATTCTGAATTTGAATTAATTGATGATGATGATGATGACGAAGATAATTAAATGATGTTATTGTTTTAAAATGTGTAACTTAGTAAATTAGAGCTTACATCTTAATTATTTATTGTACTTTTAATGAAACTAGGTAATTTATTATCAACTTACTTAAAAGTCATACTCTCATCAGTTCTTGTGAATATTTTTGTTAATATATATTTCTGTATATATATAATATATTTATAGACCTCTTAATAAGTCTGTCTGCGGTTTAAAGTAAATACAAATGGGGAAAAAACGTTTTTTTTTTTAAATTTTCATTTCCTTTTATCCCAGAAAGTGCACATTTGGCGCACTATGTGTCTTAGTATTAAATATAGCTCTTAGTATTAGCATTATGATATTAGAGACCGCTACTTGAAACAAGCCCGGAATCAGGAGGGAGAGAGCTCGATACACTCATTTTCATAGTAAAATTTCACATTTTCTCAAATTACTCCCGAAATATGGGAGTTATGAAGAAATTCATCACCACAAGTTATGAAGGCATTAAGTAATCGAATAAGATGGCATCATTAGTTTGGCATAATTTTACTCTTTTTTTTCGGAAATGTCTACGTCCAACCGCTCCCATACATTCGTTCCACTGTGCAACAGTGCCAATGCCAAACCAACGCCAACGCCAATGTTGGCGTCGGTAAACTATCCTTTTATGCATATTACCTGTACATAATATGTTTTTTTACATATTGTATAGGCAAGGGTACAAACCATCATTGCTTAAAGCATCAGGTTGATGGTATATTCGTTAAACGCAAGCATTCCAATAACAATGTCATTAAAGACATTGCAAAAGTTAATGTTGTAGATTATAAATCAGTTAGTAAACCAGCTGTATGATGCGATGAAAATCGAACATATTTTTGTGGTCCTTCGAGCCGGATCTTAGGGGATTCTAAATTTACAGCAATAAAAAAATAAGGTTGCTGTATGCTGGCGTATCAAATCAAATCCTTTATTTCTTTGCAAACATGGTAAATTACGTATCTGTTTTTACAATTAAAGTCCTCCATATTCCACGGTCACATGGGTATGCAAACCATATTTAATTAATTACAAAGAAAGATATATTTTTAAAATTATAAATAACAGCTAATACCAATGCAAATTAATGTCAAATCATTTAAAATTTTCCCAGATATGAAACCTAGCTAGATCGATTTTTCACCCCCGTAAACCCCTATATTGCAACTTTTATCGAAATCGTTAGAGCCGTTTTTGAGAACGTGATTACAAATATATATACAAATATTGCTCATTTAAATACAATAAAAATGTCGTTTAGAAAAATTTCAAATGTCATCTTAGATAAAAAAAATGACAATCGTAATAATATATCTTATTCAGAAATAACAACTAAGTTCAAGTAAAGTACCAATTTAGTTCACAAACACATTAAGTGACCCGTCAGTCATTCAAATGTTAGTTTATCATTAAGTTAATGTAGTTAAGTACATAAGTAAAGTACTGCTTTTAACATAAATGCAGTGCTAAAGTTTTGATGTTTCGAAACGATATGCTAATGGTTTGTTTTGTAATTTTAACAGTAGGTACATTTAAGTTGTTACAAAATACACTTAGGTATGTACTTGTTTTATTTAAAAGGAGTCATCATTATTTGCGTAGCCTTTTTCCAACTATTTTGGGGTCAGTTTCCAGTCTAACCGGATGCAGCCGCATTCTAGTTTTAAGCGGTTGGTGTCTATAAAGCATCAATCAATCTGCCTAGCCTTTTCCCAACTATGTTGGGGTCGGCTTCCAGTCTAACCGAATGCAGCTGAATACCAATACCTATTTTACATGGACACGGACTGCCTATCTGACCTTCACAACCCAGTGACTGGGTAATACAATACCTCTTGGTAAGATTAGTTGTCAGACTTTCGGGCTTCTGTCGACCCATAACAAAAGTCAAAGATTCACGAATGACAGCCAGGACCAACGGCTTAACGTGCTTTCCGAGGCACGGAGGAGTCTCGGCGGTATGTAAAGATGGTCACCCATCCACGGAACAACCCCGGCAAGCGTAGCTTAACCTGATGGAACGACTCGTGTGGCTGTTATTACTTAGCCTTGAGGTCCTTCATACATCCCCTCATACATAAAGCATATACATATCTGTGTAAATAGATATTTTTACACATACATAAACTCACGCCTTCTTAATTCCCATGGGGTAGGCAGAAACTACAGAACGCCACCTGCTACGATCCTAACATACTCCTTTTGCCTCGTTTACGTTCATACATCTGGTCATACACGCACGCCGGTTGCGAGTACTACGCACCTGGCCTTTCTGAAGAACATCACCAATAAGGTCAGTATAAGTCTTCCTAGGGAGTCGGCCCGGCCTTTCCCTTCACATCAGCCTCGTAAATACATTTTGTTAGTCACCTTTCATTCATCCTCTCAACATGACCACAAACCATCTCAGCATACCCTTTTAAATTTTTGTCACTACTAGATATTTTTATTTTTTTCAAAAATCGAATTTCAAGCAAAACAATTCTATTTGTCTTTGTCTTACCAAAAATGACCAAGAACACTCCTTGTTTTTTTTCTCCATTCAAAAATATCTCCGTTTCCCCATTTATCTTTGGGCTGGACCAATAAACTATAATCCGTTTATTGGCCCCATTATTACTATTTATATGGCTCCCTAATGCGACAAACAGTCATACATCATACACACAGTGGTCGGTGTTGAGTTCAATCGGTATAATGCTGGGCGTACACTAGCGATTTGTTGGTTTCATTTTTGAGGTAGATTGTATGTAGGTACAGACGCCAGCACATCAAGCTACCCGAAACTGTAAAATTTTCCCAATCAACTTTGTACCTTACAATTCAGCGATAAAGTTGAAAATCTATTAAATAAATTTGACAGATTGTAGTAGCCTGATGTGCTGGCGTCTGTACTTTAAATACGTCGTCACAATAAACTGGCGGCTCCTTGTAAAATCTACCCTAAATTAGGCATGCAAACATTACTAACATAGCCTTATATTTATATATTACTAAAAGTGAATGTGGTGAATGTAGTTGGCAAGGTGTTTTTTTTTTTTGTGATTGGCCAGCATTATTACGGTCCACGTTTAGGTAAGTACAGCTTGGAAAAAAAGAGTCTGAACAAAATGAGGGCGCCTCTGTCGCACTTATGTAGGTAACTTCGAATGGGAAATGCGTAAATAAAAATGACAAAAGCGCTGCTTGTGGGTGACTCAAAACCTACTAGCACTAGTTGGCAAAGTAGTGCCATCATCATAGGTCTGCATTACAAATGTCACAAATATTTCGTTACAAATGTCACCATGTCAGACTCTTTTATGTTGACCTTTTTTTTATAGTCACCGTCGGGAAAACTAGATGCATCGAAGTTGTGTTGTCTACCCAGAGACAAATCTTAAATGTCCTATGTGCCTGAAATTGCACCCCGAAGATGCGAATAGAGATACTATTACTACACAAACTACTAGGTACTAACGAAAAGACTTCGAAGTAAACCATTAAATTGTGATGGTTCTCCGATGCGATTATGGGCCAGTCTCAAATGTGGGTCCGGCCTTAGAAACATTTCACTTTCGCTCGCTCAGATTAAACGACTGTTTGTACCATAGAGAAATGGTTTTTCGGTTATTTTCGTCCTATTTGGGGCTATTTTGCGAGCCGACTTTGAAATGTTTTATGTACTTGGTTCGAAAGTCCCAACGCGCCTAAAGTGATACGTAGTACAATCCAGAATCGTGTACTATCTACAAGAAAACCCCGTGTTAAGTATTAAGAAGTTTGAAGAAAAGGCCATTCATCTGCATTTCTGCATCTTTGTTGGGGTACCACAGAGAGATTTTGAATGTTACCAATATTTTGATTTAAAAGTCCATGGAGTTTCTTGTCCGTTCTTCTCCATAATTTACTACGTTTTGGAATGGGCAATTAGCTTCATCTTTATAACTAATCAACTCCTTGACAGTTCAAAAGTGCTTGTAATATTAGTTTATTTAAAAAAAATGCTTTGACTTAGGGTTTTTTTTTTGAAGAAAAGGTCAATTGGGAGAAAAAAAAATCGTTTTTACATCGTCCCTCATAATAAAACCAGCAATGAATAATTTATCCGGGTCGCGGGTAACGTCCGCAAATAATTTGTGTCCCGCGAAGGCTCAGTTTTATTACACAACCTTTTTTTTTGACAAAACAGATGATGATAGGCGAGCCTTCGTACTATGATGAAAAGTCACAAATTCCACGGGATTTTTATGAGGCTTTGTTGGTAGAGGGAGGTTTCAGAGGACGGAAAGAGGGTTGTTTTGTCTCAGTTTTTTTTGGTATTTGGTATCTGTGTGATGAAAGTGAGAATATTTTCATAACTTTTCAGCCAGTAACAACACGATACATCGATTAGGAGTCTTAAGGTACGGCCAAATCCGAGCGACCAAAACGCGGGACGCGGGAGCGAAGCGGGAACATTAACAACGCGAAACTAACGCGGGAATTATTGTACAGACGCCAGCACATCAAGCTAACCGAAACTGTCAAATTTTCCCAATCAACTTTGAACCTTACACTTCAGCGATAAAGTTGAAAATCTATTAAATAAATTTGACAGATTGTAGTAGCTTGATGTGCTGGCGTCTGTACACACCTGCGCGACTACAGCGCGAACAGCGAACTTCATTTTGTTTAGTGAATAGTCACAGCCGCACGTCTATAGCTTAGTGTAGAATCTAAATTGTTGTGTAACATCAGCGTCTGACTCTGGCCAATTCATCAGAGTCTGCCCGATTGAGTCCCATATTTTATCCTTTTTACGTATTTTTTATATCCAGGATTTTTCAGATCGTATAGAAGAGTATGTTCTCTTACTTTTTCGATAAACATCTCTATATTATTATCGTCTGTCATCGTGGATTTTAAATAATGAGACGTCCGTAATAATGTAACAATCTGACACGTCTGACCACAAGACGCGTGCTTTCCGCTCGAGTTCGCGGTTCGCGCTGTAGTCGCGCAGGTGTGTGCGGTTAAGTTTCGCGTTGTTGACGCTCTCGATTCGCGTCCCGCGTCCCGCGTTGTGGTCGCGCTGGTTTGGCCGAAGCTTTAGGCAAAAGCAAGGACCCTAATTGACCCTGTACAGGGGCAATTTAAATTAACTAGCAAGAACTACGCAGACGTGATGCTCATATTACGCGGAAAACGGATATCAATTTCATAAATTAAAAATCAAATTACGAACAACAAATGTTCGTGACCACTTCGTGCGACTTCGGCTCAAGACCGGAATGAAAATAAAATCTATTGTACCCTCAATTTATTCATATTACGTCACTTGCAGAACCTTTTGAACAAAGGTTAGACACAGCCATTAATTATAAAAGGTCCTTGGCTTATTATGAATGGCTTTGAGAAAAGTTATGGCTATAGGCGTTCTTTATGGTTTCCCTACTTGAAACCGAATGACGTGAGATCGAATAATACTTGCTCGAAAACGTTAACTCGATAGTACTTGAAATCGATAAATTATGAGCGCGACAGTTCACTACCTCGATGCAGAGGCGTAGCGTGGACTAATAAAGACTTGGGCGAAGTCGCATCAGCGAGGCCTCTTTTCTTTCGTTCCCAAGATCTACCCAATAGATCTATCCTATCAAAAATGCTTTGACACGACTAACCTACTCATGATAGTGAAAAAACATAAATGTGCGGTGGGAGAGTATTAAAAAGCATATGGATTTGGAAAAAAGTTATATTTTGTAACTTGTGTGATTAATTAATATTAATATTTGAAGATTTATAATTATTTTTTGCAGCTAAATCTGCTTCGATTGAAAGTATTGCTAAAGCAGACAGTCGGTCCTGCTTCATACTGTTTCTTAAGTAGTTTTTAATAATTTTTAACTTAGAAAAACTTTCTGCGGAAGCTGCACTCACGGGCATAGTCAACATAATTCTAATAGCAATGTAAACGGATAGATGCATTCCAATTCATTTGTAATTATGTATTGAGTCATTTGATTGGCGTCTAATGGAGTTTGGTGGATTAGGCACTAAAAGTTATAATTCTTCGTAAAGCTCATAAGATTCTATGTCTTTGCTTTCTCTATCTTGAAGTACTACACCTAAATCTTTACAGTGCTTCAAAAGCTCGTTATTTGGCAATTTTTTTTTAACTTTTTATGGCATATGTGAAAAACGTTTACTCATAGCTATTAATTCCTGACAAGTCAAACTCAACTTAAGCACTCCTTCAATGTAGCCCGCAAAGAAAGCGACTCTTTCTACGACACAATAAAGTGCAATTCAGATCGCACAGCGCTAATTACCCACTCAACTATTTGCCTCTTTTTCTATCGCGTATCTCTTATATCTTCTTATATTATGTTATGCTCACTGAATTGGCCCGACAAGACGAGCTCGCTGCGTATATATATTTCCATACCTAAAATGCGGAGTGCGTCTTCTGTACTATTCTGTGCCTTAAATAATGCTTTAGTAGAGTTTGATAAGTTCTCAACTTCAAATTCTCAATGTAGAAATCGGGCTTTAGATGGAGAAATACGCAAAATTGTGCTATGTTACTTCGGGAGGTTCACATTAAAGTGCAATAGAATTTAAAAAAAAAACAAACTTACCACCTCTTGCTATTACTCGCCAAAACCGTTGGACTATTGCCGCTTATTGTGATGATGTTCATATCGATACCCCCCCGCCGTTGGTCCCGGCTGTCATTCATAGATCTTTGACAGTCGTCACTGGTAGTCAGAAGCTCAAAAGTCTGACAACCACTCTTACCAAGTGGTATCGTGTTATTTGGTTACTAGGTTGTGGAGGTCAGATAGGCAGTCGCTCCATGTAAAATACTGGTATTCAGCTGCACCCGGTTAGACAGGAAGCCGACCCCAACATAGTTGGGAAGGTGAGGCAGAATGTGATGGTGATCTATTTAGCCCTCTGCCATACGCATGTCACATTATAAGTGACGCCATGACACCATTCATATATCGGCTTTAATATTAAAGTTTCCCATAACTGACAGGATGACATGTTCATTAAAATTTGAGTCAGTTCGCCCTCAAAGAATAATCTTTTAAGCTTTACATCAAATTCTTGAAGTTGATTTCCTGAAGAAGTGAAAACCTTACCCTGAAATAGCTAAGATGGTTTTCTAAATACCAAGTCCAGAAATACCAGGAGATCATTGGTTTAGGGAGTTTATTAAAGGTAAATAAATCGTAAAAAGGGTTTTTATAGATGACATTTTCTTGTTTAAAACCAAACTAAATTTATTATAGATTTTTACAATTGTTTCCTCTTTTATTAATATATGTTAAACTTTACGATTTATTCATAAACTACTCTTCGTAGATGTTACTGCTTGAGCTCAATTTTTGTTTAGATTTATAATAATAATGCAATATTTTGTAATCTGTCCCTTGTCCTATGGAGTACCTATACCATAGGATATGTATAGACTTTTAATATACAGGCAGAATAAATCTGTAACTTTACAAAAACCTCCAGTTTTATAAATCTGTGGTAGGTGAGACAGTCTACCAATTCAGACAGTTTGCGTATTCACGAGGATTGGCACGCCCCAGTTAAATGACGTTTTATCGACGGGAAACTCAGAGAGTATGAATGTTTTAACTTTTCCAATATTACTGTTGAAGACTGGAGTGTTACTGAATAGTTCCATGTTAAATGTTCTGAGTTTTAGACGATATATTATGAGGAAGTGTTGGGGTGAAAGTTATAAGAGAGACACCATTTTGATTCTTTAAAAAAATAACGAAAACATGGCTTCTTGAAAAAAAAAATTCCCACTTCATGTATCCAGTGACTACAAAACATTCATAAAAAAAAAATATACACCGTGATATATGTCTCCAAATAGTACACTTTTTCAGAAATCATCAACTGAAATTACATTAGTTCCACTATCGGTCAAGAGATGGCGCTGACCTAAAACTGCAATATTCTACACGGCAGTGTGCAGTGTTAAAATTCTCTGACGAATAAAGGCCTCGCCGATGAAAATTTAAAATGGTATGGAACCTTCGGTGCGCGAGTCCGACTCGCTTTTGACCGGTTTTTTTAATGAATGTTTAGTAGTCATTGCCTACATGAAGTGGGCTGCTTTTGTAAGACGACTAAAATGTCACGGTTTATTATATAGGCACTGGGCATGGTTTCACAGCATAGGAAATAGTAAAAACAGTCACTCATAAAAACCCTCTTCTAGACAAACCTATTCGAAAATATCGTTTTCCTGTAATTTCAGAGGTATTCACATGATTTAAACGCCGAAAAAAAGACACTTATCTTGTAGGGGACCCTCTTTAATTATTAACTTAGTTTAATTTATATTATATTGTTATATCGGAAATACACAATCTGTGAAAATTGCAAATGTTTACCTATTACGGTTCATGAGATACAGCCCGCTGACAGACAGACGGACAGCGGAGGCTTAGTAGTAGGGTTCCGTTTGGCACCTTAGGGTACGGAACCCTCAAAAGTATACATAGAAATGGTGGTACAGATCAACTCATTTAAAATTGCGCACCCCTCCACTACAAGTGAAAAGTGTATTGGGAAAAAGCCACTGCTTTTTCCCAGGATGGGCCTGTAATTTTGAATAAGAATACATAACATCACGATTTGTTTCCCCAAAGGGTTGAGCAGAGGTGTATCTATAGTACACGTACACCCACATTTCGCCAGTTAAGTTTAAGAGCGTTTATTCTGAAAGTGGGCAACGTCGCGAAAAGATGTCAAATATTTCGCTGTTTTGATTAATTTGGCAATATTATTGTATGGAAATAAGAAATGTGGCTTACTAGTTCCCTAGAATATTAATAATTATTACAATTATTACAACGCTGGCAACACCAAGTCAACAAACGTCTTAAAATTTTATTTCCAGATTTTTCACAATAAATAATATTATCAATACCTTTCCACGCAGTTGTAGCACAGTTTAACAATTTATAAGAGTAAAAAAGAACCTGAAACCTGAATTTATTACAAAAAGAACAAAACACACACCAGAAATGAACCATAAACTGCCGAACAGGAGGTGACATTAGCTGTCATGTCACCTCCGATAAAATCAATACCTAACGAATGAAATAAAGAATGTTGACACGATCAGCCGCACGTAAAGCACGCCCACCACCTCCGGACTCGTCGCTCAGCTCCGCCTCGCCGCCACCGGTATCCAGCCCCACTAGAAGTGCTGTGACAACACCGGCCGCGGTAGTTGCGTCGAGCTCGAGCGACGAGTATTTCTCTCCGCCCACGACGCCACCACCTGCTCGTCGACGGGGAGGACAACGGCCGCCGGACGGCTTAGGACCTCGAGGCCCACCGGCCTCTGATAGGGTCCCAGCTCCCGGCGGAAGTGTGCAGCGCATGAGATGGACACGCTCCATCAATGAAAACGTCATGCGCTCATACTATGGGGCTACAGATGGAGGAAATAATCTGACCGCGTACCGTGTTCGGATGCTCTCCCTTTTTAAGGTGCTTGAGCCAGCTGTCAACGTTTCGGCACAACGACTATCGGATCAGGTGCGGGTCATCCAGCGTAATCATATGCTGGACGACACTGCACTTGATCGCCTACGAGTTGAAATGCAGAGTAGCCATGTCGTTGCTCCCCCGTCGCAGACTATTGTAGTGACACCACGGTCCAACACAAACCAAGCTGACGAGGGGAGTGACGACAGGGCTACAACCGTAAGTACCCAATGCAATGAGGAATTGAGGAGTGCTTTGGAAGGTGCGATTCAGGAATATCGATATATGTCACCTGAACTTAGGCCACGCTTACCTCGTTTGCCCATGCATAAAAAAAATAGGGCGCTGGTGGCGGTTCTGGATTCGCAGTTATCAAACTATTTTGATGACTGCGAAGACCTCACTGATACTCACTCAATTTTGTACTGCGCGGCTGTAGCGGCATGTCGTGTAGCTCACGTCAAATTTCCTAATAGTTCTAGAGCTACACGACCGAAACCAGCCGTACCAGCTTGGCAGTGCAGAATTGAGCGCCGTATTGGTGAGGCCAGAGCGCTCATCGGCAAACTATTCTGCTTCAGGGAGGGCAATACTCGCCCTAGAGTGATGCGCTTTGTGAGGCGGGCGTTCTCAGGGACTGATATCAGTCCTGAGGACTATATGTCCCGTGTCACAGAGCGCATCGACTTCCTGAAGCAGAAAGTGTATGCATGGGCAAACCGTATCCGTAGGTATAAGCGGCGAGTAGAGCGATATACTCAAAATCGCACCTTCCAGAGTGATGAAAGGTGGGTTTATAGGGCTTGGGAGCGACCGGACCAAGGTGTGACTGACACGCGCCTACCGGATGATGATGCCATGGACTCTTTCTGGCGGAGTATCTGGTCGGTGCCTGTTAGTCACACCGAAGGTGACTGGACTCGGGAAGTCGAGCGAGCCTGCGATCCAATACCAGAAATGGGGGCTATTACCATCTGCCCCCAAGATGTAACACGTGCAGTTCGTCCGCTACCTAACTGGAAGTCCCCAGGACCGGACGGGCTGCACAACTTCTGGATCAAATGGTTTGTGAGATCGCACGCTCGCTTGGCGGCTCAGTACCAGACTGCTTTGGAGTCTGGGTCGCTACCCCATTTCCTAACAACAGGAGTTACCCACCTGCTCCATAAATCTGGTAGCACCGCGGAACCCAAAAATTATAGACCGATCACGTGTTTACCGACGGTCTATAAAGTTCTTACATCCATTTTGAGAGCAAAAATTAACAAACATATAGACACCAACTCCATCATGTCTACCTCTCAAAATGGATGTAGGAACGGGTCCCGCGGTACTAAGGAGCTACTCCTCATTGATATGGCCATTAGCCAACAGGTTCGCCGTTCCCGAAAGGATCTGTCGACATGCTGGATAGACTATAAGAAGGCCTATGACTCGGTGCCACATACATGGCTCATGAGGGTGCTGGAGTTGTATAAAGTAGATACAACTCTGCGCACCTTTCTGATGTCGTGTATGAGGCAATGGAGGACGGTCCTTCGCTATCCAGGATGTCGAAATATCCAGAGGAATAGCGAACCGATAAGGATAGAGCGAGGCATATTTCAGGGTGACAGTTTGAGTCCGCTTTGGTTCTGCTTAGCCCTGAATCCTCTAAGCACACTGCTAGAGGATTCAGGTCTTGGCTATCGGTTGAGGAGAGGAGGTCAGGTTATATCTCACCTCCTATACATGGATGACCTAAAACTCTTTGCCCCCAACAATTTGCAACTGATGGAGCTACTGAAAGTAACTGAAACTTTCAGTAGCGCCATCAGGATGGAATTTGGTGTGGACAAATGTGCGGTCATGCATGTAAAGCGAGGGGAGATTGTGGAATCCGTGGGCGCCCAACTCTCGGATTCCATAAACCTTAGAGCCCTCTCCGCATCCGAAACCTATAAGTATTTGGGTATGTCGGAAGCGTTGGGCATCAATGTTACTGACATGAAGCAATCGTTGAAGGAGCGCTTCTTTGGCCGCCTGAAGAAAGTATTTAATAGTCTCCTATCAGGCGGAAACAAGGTGCGCGCCTTCAACGGTTGGGTCATGCCGGTTTTGATGTACTCTTTCGGCATACTCAAATGGACTCAGACCGAACTCGACGCCCTGGATAGGAGGGTCCGTACGCTGCTGACTGCATATCGAATGCATCACCCACGGTCATCGGTAATGAGACTGTATATCCCGCGAAAGTGTGGAGGTCGAGGCTTTTTAAACGCTAAGACCCTCCACAATCGCGAGATATGCAGTCTTAGGGAATATTTCCTAGATGCCGACGTGAGGATGCATCGAGATGTGGTCGCGGTGGACAAGGGTCTCACCCCGCTCTCCTTGGCTAAAGAGAACTGGTGCAAGCCTGTAGTGCTTGACACTAACGATCGCAAGGAGGTATGGCAGAGTAAGGAGCTTCACGGACGCTTTTTCCGGGCCCTACATGGACCCGATGTAGATTTACTAGCGTCCGTGACCTGGCTACGTTTTGGTGACCTCTTCGGGGAGACCGAAGGTTTTATCTGTGCAATTATGGATGAAGTTATCATGACGAACAATTACCGGAGATTTATTGTGAAGGATGGCACGGTTGACATCTGTCGGGCATGCCACCGTCCGGGAGAATCAATCCGACACATTATCTCCGGGTGTTCTCGTCTAGCTAACGAAGAGTACTTGCATAGACATAACCTTGTAGCCAGGATTATCCATCAGCAACTTGCTCTGAAATATGGCCTTGTGGAATCGGAAGTGCCGTACTACAGGTATGTGCCCGATCCAGTTCTCCAAAATGGAAATATCACATTGTACTGGGATCGATCCATCATCACTGATAGGACTATTGTTGCCAATAAACCTGATATAGTGGTGGTGGATCGAGTAGAACGGCGCACAATGGTTATCGACATAACAGTCCCGCATGACGGGAACCTCGTGAAAGCCGAGAAAGACAAACAAATCAAGTATCTTGACTTGGCTCGCGAGATTGTCGACATGTGGGATGTGGACTCAGCGATCATTGTGCCGATAGTCGTATCAGCCAATGGCTTAATTGCCAAGAGCCTCGACCAACACCTAAGGAGGCTCTCGTTGGGCAGCTGGATCAAGGGCTTGATTCAGAAGGCGGTACTCCTGGACACGGCTCGCATTGTCAGGAGGTTCCTCTCTCTGGAGCCCTGACCGCCGGTAGCTTGGACCCTGTTCCCGATACCGGTGGGCTACTATTTTTTATATTTTTAAATGTTTTTTTTAATGATTTTTATAAAAATATTTAAAAATGTATTTAATATGTAAAAAAATGAATAAATGAGAATAATAATTACAATTATAACACTGAATTTGATGCTGGAACAAATTTTAGGTGTAAAAAAGGCATTTGGAAAGTTTCCAAATACTTTTTTTACATCTAAAACTGAATATTCGGTATTACGATATTAATTATTGCATTTCATAATCAATATTTTAGTTCCGTAGTTAGCCACATTTCTTAATTCCATACAGTAATATTGTTAAATTAATCAAAACAGGTAAATATTTGACAGCTATTTACGACCTTGCCAACTTTTAGGATAAATCCTCTTACGTTCCACGACCCTATTGCCATCAACCGGACACAAATCCAGACTCCGGGCTGCTACTGAAAAGTCCCTAATAGAAAAACCCAAGAAAATTTTGCCCGACCTGGGGATCGGATCCAAGACCTCAGCTCAGCAGTAGCGCTTACGACCACTAGACCAACAAGGCAGTGATTAAAAATACCTATTCGAATTAAGATAATGATTAAAATACAAAACCAACAACAAAATTAAATCCACCACAACTTGTCTATTACCGTGAACCCTTTGTAAAACTGTTGTATGGAGTCGATTTAAATATTTTAACGACTTCAAAGTCTTTGAAAGAAGGAGACTGAATAAAACATGCGCAATATGCAGAAATGCGACCAAGTTCGTTTGCTAACACTAGTTCTTGTTAACAAGTCTGAAGTCGAACTTAAGCGGAACTATCATAACAAGAAACTTATTTTAATTTGGGATTTATTTTCAAATTGAGATTTAATGCACCGGATCAACTCAGGATGGATGAAATAGCGACAAGTCACAGGAATAACTTGCGACCTACGGATGCTCCTCAAGTTAAAGGGGAAAATCTACAAGTCCGTGATAAGGCCTGTCGTACTGTATGGATCGGAATGCTGGACTGTGAAGAAGACGGATGAATAAAGATTGCATGTAGCGGAGATGAGAATGTTGTGATGGATGTGTGGAGTGATGAAAATTGATAAAGTAAGAAATGAGTATAGATGGGAAAGTTTGAAAGTGGCGCCAGTGACAGAAAAGCATATGACTAAAAGAATGATGAATATAAATGTTGATGGATGGAGGGGGAGACGAAGGCCAAAGAAAAGATGGATGGATTGTGTGAGGAATGATATGAAAGAGAGTGAATGATAGCGTGACGGTTGGCAGGGGAGAATGGAAGAAGAAAACGTGGTGCGCCAACCCCACGTACCATGGGACAAGGGCAGGAAGGTGACGATTTATTTTCGAATTGAAGGGCAAGAAAGTAGTGTCTAGCTTTCGAGTAAAAGTTTTCTTTTATTGTTGGTTGGTACGAGTGTTATTACGAAAATAGCTTGTTTCTTGCTGAAAAGTTTAGCTGGTCAGCATACCTACTCACAACCACTCGACTTGCTTCCGAGTCGCGAGAGAATCACGGCGATAGTCAAGCTGTGTCTTCAAATTATCGCCGTGATGATATCGCCGTGTGCAGATTGATTCATAGAGTTTCTAATGAATTTGATGGCACGGCGAGACTCATGCCGCGATTTTCTCGCCCAAGGAGATGGCGCCTGACGGTTTGTTTTTAATTGAGAACGGTTACCTGATTTGCATAGTCCTCGACAGCGAATAGCTGTCGAAATAATAGCAGTCGTCTATTTGGTTGAAACTGTTAAAAAATTAGGGTTTCGGATTTGTGAACAGCGTTTAGAGGAGTCCTTCCTCTAAACACTGTAAATGTGATTGTCAATTATTTTGCATACTATTGTGTAGAATCAAGTTTTTCTAACTGAACAGACAGCTGTGCTGCTGGGGAGTTTGTTGGGCCACTTCTTCCTTCTAGCTAAAGTACTAGGAAGTGGTGAAGGGCGAGCGTTTTGGGGGACTGTCTTATGTAATTTTGACGCTCGAAAAGTGCTGATTTTGTCTAGTTTGAATAAATGACTTTTGATTTTGAATGTCAACAACATTGATTGATGTTCGATTCGGCACAGAAGCGTATTAAATTGTTGTGAATAGCTATGCAGAAAATTTAGTAACGGTGCTGATTTTACCTGTGGCTCTTATTGACCAGGGTGTGCTGACTGTACTTAAGTATCTTCGCTTTTGGTGACGGTTTTTATACCCTTTGTTTATCAAAGACACGGGAGTCATTGAAATCCAAGTACCTATTAATAAAATAAAAAAGCAAGCGCATAACCCTGCTGCAAGAAACTTCGGCGACCCGAAGTCGGTTTTGTCTTCCAAAACGAGAACTCTCTTTATTAGTCACAACAGAGCATGTAATTTAAATCACATTTTCCATTCCCATTGCTTTAATGAGCTTAACAAATACTTCCTGAATGTTATAATAAACATGAAAACCCACTTAAAAATAATTCCTTATATAACAAACATGCCCCATTTTACGTCAAACGTCGTTTGGAACGGTTAATTGATAAAATCAACAGGAGACAAAACGGGGATCTACTAAACTTGGCGTAGTATATTAATAATGATTTCAAGGCCTCTCAGGGCTCGCTTAAAAAGTCTAACAAAATGTATGTTTAGTAAAGTTACGATGAAAAGTTGAATGTCAATTATGTTTTTGTAAAGGCTGACGCAGACTGGCACGGCGCGACTCTGGTGAAATCTCACCTTGGTAATAAGCAACATTAAGGTAATCATCATTTCAGCCGAAAGACGTCCATTTCTGGACATAGGCCTCCCCCAAACACCGCCACTTCGACCGATTCTGTGCTTTCCGCATCCAGCGGACTCCTGCGGCCTTCACAAGGTCATCGGTTCATCTCGTGGGAGGCCTTCCAACGGTACGTCTTCTGGTACGTGGTCGCCACTCCAAAACCTTTAGACCCCACCGGCCATCCGTTCTGCGAGCAATGTGCCTTGCCCATTGCCACTTGAGTTTGGCAATTCTTCGGGCTATGTCGGTTACCTTGGTTCTCCTGCGGATCTCTTCATTTCTGATTCGATCATGTAGGGAAACTCCAAGCATAGCCCTCTCCATTGCCCTTTGGGTGACTTTTAGCTTTCTGATAAGGCCCATTGTGAGCGACCACGTTTCAATACCATAGGTCATCGCTGGCAACACGCACTAGTCTTAAGGTAATAAGCAACATTAAAGGGGTGGGGCCTCGTCAAGGTCGTTTCTGACGGCGAACTCTAGCACCGCGCGTGCTCATTGGTCAAATCAAATGGCGCGCGATTCCCCGACTTCCTGTAATACACTTCCGTCCCTTTTCACGAAATGACTCCTACAGATTGCAGGAGGAAGCTGAGGAAAGATTTGCAGGAAAGCGAGAGGAAAGTCTTACACATCAAAGGAACGAGAATTAATTCCAGCATAAAATATCGATTGGGAAACCTCACGGGGCTGATTTCTGCTTCATAAACGAAAAGATGGGGCTCATGGAGGTCAGTGATTGATCACCTTTTACGAGTGCTTTTATCTAATATCTTCCCATTTTGCCTGGAAGAATGCCTCGTTGGTCTAGTGGTCGCAAGCGCAGCTGCTGAGCTGCGGTTCTAAGGTTCGATTTCCAGGTCAGGCAATTTTTTTTGGGTTTTTCCATAAGGAATTTCTCAGTAGCAGCCCGGAGTCTGGATTTGTGCCCGGTTGATAGCAATAGGCTCGCCCCCTATTACAAAAATAAAATAACTGTATATATGTCACCGTATAATTATGAACTTCGCTAGTTTATAATCTATCGGTATTATTTCCGTTAAATTATAAACCGTCGAAAAATTGTGAACTGCAATGAACCATTTACAATTTAACGCATTATTTTTCGCTAGTTTATAATCTTTCCATGGGAAACCGACAAATTATGAACTGGTATCAAGCTTGCTTGCGACGTAATGCACCTTACGCTAATATTAAATAGCCTGCCTGGCTGCGAGCAACTTGGAAGTAGCGCTCGCCGGCCGCTGCCGTGGCACCGCTCGCTTCGCTCGCTCGGCTCGCGCGCTGTTGGTCATAGTTCTAACCTAACCTAACCCATTTCACCCAGTTCACAATTTTTCGACAGTTTATAATCTAACGGAAATAATTCCGACAGATTATAAACTAACAGTTCTCACAATCTTACGGTGACATATATATTACGAAATGTAGGCGTACCATTACATCCACCAGCAGAAAACCAGCGTCAGACAGCATCTGTCTGGCATTAATACTGAAATGAACCTTTTTGGCGCAGCCGTGAGGCACATACTATTGTTTTTAAACCATTTTTTATTTTTATTTTCACTGTGTTATTTGTGTTTTGTGTTTCACGAACTGTGTCCAAATAAATGTTTTTCTTTCTTTCTTTCTTTACATATCTATACACCGTAAGGACTATTTCTGCTTGCAGCGTTCGGCTGCTATAGTAACGCTTACCGACGAAAAAAAAGGGTCGTGTGCACGGGATTTTGTTTTCAAACTGCTTAGAATTGTCTAACCCTTCGCGGAAAACTGGCGTGATGTTATGTTATGTTATGTTATCTTCCATTCATCACATTAGTTAACGTGACAAGTTTACGATGCCCCGACAAATTTTGTTATAGAAACGACATTTCTTTTTAATTTCCTGAAATTAAATGCTTTCGGCCCGCCGGGAATCGGATGCGTGATTTATAGGGGTATATGATATACGATACGGAATTAGGATCATCCGGTTTTAGGGGTAAGCGTGTGATTTGTTAGTTAGGGATTAATATTTACTGGTGATTTTTAGGGTTTCGTACCATAATGGTAAAAAGGAACCCTTATGGTGAGTTTGTGTAAACCATTTTTGGATTCAGGAATCCGTTTGCGAAATATTAAGCTTTAAAATGCAAATTTTTGTTTGAGTCAAGTGTCCCCCTTTTTTTTTGGGTGGGAAATTATCAAATAACTTCTCCCGCTCTGGGTGGAGCGGGAGCACGTGTCAGACTCTTACTGACTAAAACCCACCCGTGTTCCTTCGGTTGCCCTGTTGCCGGGGGCCACGATGTCCCTTTCCAGCCCATATTCGCAGCCCCGGCAGGCATTGGCCCTAGCGGACCCCGTCAATTTTGCTGACATCTCTTTGAGGCGCGCGTGGAACACAACGCGCCGTCAACCCGGGCTTGGTTTTTATCGGACGGCGAGCTACCCATTGCTCACCGTCCGCAAGCCCGCGCCTACGGTGGCCGGAAATCGGCTCGCAATTCCCGGTCCCCCTCCCCCTGCCAGCTAAAAGGTTGTATTTGGATGTGTTAAAAAATCACAGCAGTAGTTTATATAACGAAATTAAAAAGGAAACTATCACAACTAAGTAGGCTTTACAAGTTAACGAGTAATAATCGACCAACTTAACTTTGCAATTGCAAAAACTTGTTTTCCCATACATTCCGTATGGGAGAACATATTTTTCACAAAGTTAAGTTTGTTTTTGGGATAAATTCATCCCAACTACGGAACCCTTCATTGTGCGTGGTCCGACATGCACTTGGCCGGTTTTTTTTACTTTTCCATCATCGTTATCGCTGATAGAATATCATTTGTGACATTCTATCAGCAAACATGTTTCGCAAGAGACAATTCCTTTTAAAGCAATTCGTGTTTTGTTGTTGACGATTTGCACCAGGATTGACATAAGCGTTCTTTCTTTCTTTAATTGCGTAATACACGATGAATTACAATCTGAATCAATTTTAAAAGAGATTGATAATCCATTGCTATTTGGTGGTATGTGGAACAGGGTGTAAAGTTCACTCATTCACCATAGAAAAGGGAGGATCTCCGAACAGACGGGTGTTGTGTCTGGCGGGCAACTGCCTGACGGTTGATGTCGGATAGTCTTATATATGTCGTTCGCGTGGTAAACTCTAATTGCGCGATGCAGGTTTTGTGTGACGTCATGTCTTTTTGATGCGTAGTTCGTATGTGGTGGTGAAACCGCTACATCACTCCCCTCCGGAGACCGGAGGTCGATAGTGGGCTGAGTCTTGTATCTTACGATGCTTCAGTGCCAGCTGTGGTTCCAATGAGTCGGAACCAGGTGCCGCATAGTTCGCGATGTGTCGGAACTTTATGTGGTGATTGCGGTGATTTCCTAGTGAGTCGGGGTGATGAGCCTGGATGACCAGAAATGCATGTTCGCTGCATGTTGGTGGTCAGGATACCCGTTGAAGCCGTGGGTGTTGGCTGGCTGTGTGACTCGCCTCACGAAAGCTTGCGGGAGTGATGATGATGATGATGACGTCAGGCTGAAGTAGTTGCACGAAGGCTGCGCTGACGTTCATACTCGGGGTCACCAATTTGGTGGCATGAGGAACAGGGTTCAATCATCTAATTTTATTTTATTTATTGAGGGATAATAAACAACTACAACATATAACTTAGGGTTAACATAACTTTTTAGTGACAATGTTGCAGTCCACTGCATATCCGCAAGTAAAACACGTTTAAAAATCAGTGGTTGCCACTAGACGAGCATTACCAGAATCAACAAGTATTTTTAAATAAACAAATAAGTTGCATAAAGCTAGCTATAGCTACAAAACCAAATTAGATTTAAACAATTAAATTTACTTAAATTAAGCAATAAATAAATAAATAATAATAATAAGATTCAATTAAGATAAAAATGTTCTAATATTAGATTTAAATTTATATTTCGAACATGCAAATATATCAATATCAATAAAATTTGAATTATAGGATTCCAACATTCTATGAATAGGGCAGCGCAAGCCAGAGTTCGTACGACAAGAGTTTAGTGCGAACAGAGTACGTGCACGAACCTGACGCGCATGAACTGTTCGGGGGACAGAACAGCAAAGCTTACTCGTTAGATCAATGGCATCAAAATTATTGTGAACAATATCATGAAGCACGTTAGCCTCCAGGTATTTGCGCCGGTTCTCCAAGCTGGTAAGCTTGTACTTATCAAGGAGTTGGGAATATGACAGATAAGTCTTAGCCCCCTGACATCTGTAGTACAGAGCACGGAGGTACTTGCGCTGGACCCTTTCTATTCCAACTACGTACTTTTGGTAGAAGTTGTTCCAAATCTACCATAGAAAATGGAGGATCCTCCAACCAGATGGGGGGATTGAGTTGATTCCCCAAAGAGTTGGGGTGATGAGCCATGATGTCTGCGATGGGATATGCCTCAGGCCAGCGAGTAAAGCGGTCGATGACGGTGAGGCAATATCTGGAATTATTTAGACATAACACCCGTCTAGTCGTAGGATCCTCCCTTTTCTATGATGGATGAGTGAACTTTACACCTTGTTCCTGTTCCTTGTCTGGCGGGCAACTGCCCAACGGTTGAAGTCGGAATCTTGTATATGTGAGAAACAATTAAATTTACTTGGCATCTTGAGTGTTTTGTCGGACCGATGGGATTCTCCGATGCTTGAGCGCTGGATACGACTGCACGCGGTCAAGTGAACACGCGCACGGGTATCGGAGTTTCTATGTAATAGTCCTATGTAATTTGTATTTTGTATTTAGTTTTTAAAGTGTCTTGTCTTGTCATTACTAACATTAGTTTCTCATAAGCATTTCTGTGTTACTAACAACTATATGGATGTATGTTAAAAATCCGAAATAAATGAATTTAATTAATTAATATGTCGATCGCTCGGTATGTCATGTCGGTCATGGCTTTGATGCGTAGTTCGTACGTGGCGGTATAACCGCTACATCATAAGTTCGAAAAAAAATCTGCTCAACAACGTAAACAACGCAATGAATGTTGTTGAACTGTCAAAATAAAACAGATTACTTTTAATCATTTACGAAAATGTGATACTCAATTAGATAGCTGGTGTCATAGTTTTAATGCCACCTATAGGCAAGCTTTTTTCGGTAACATGTCAGTTCTATACATTTTTGACTTTCGTTATCGCTGATAGAATATCACTTTGTCTAGGTCTAGGCCAGGGGTTTCCAACCTTTTAACATACGCGCCCCCCTAACTTTCTTTTAAAGTCACTACGCCTCTGAGTTACTTTGTCGACATAAGTAGAAAAGCAAAAGAAAGTAAAGCAATCGAAAGTGAGCTCGAAAATGTTTGCACACCCGTGGATAAGTTAGATTTTCGGAAATTTCGGATTCGTTACATTTTTCTTTTGACCATTCATATAGAAAAAGGAGTTACTTTGTCGACTTATGCAGAAAAGTTATTCTTCAACTTTTCTCACACTTCAACTCACTTTACTCGAAAATTGTAGCACGCTTATTTTGCCGACTTATGTAGAAAAGCTGAAGCTCATTTTACAGTACGAGTACCTACCTACAATATTATGAAACGTTCGGGTTTTGAAAACTAGCCTTAACCTTTTCTAAATAAAGAACAAAAATCAATCTGCCTAGCCTTTTCCAAACTATGTTGGGGTCGGCTTCCAGTCTAACCGGATGCAGCTGAATACCAGTATTTTACATGGAGCGATTGCCTATCTGACCTCCACAACCCAGTAACTGGGTAATACGATACTCCTTGGTAAGACTGGTTGTCAGACTTTCGGGCTTCTGACGACCCGTAACGACTGTCAAAGATCCACGAATGACAGCCGGGACCAACGGCTTAACGTGTTTTCCGAGGTACGGAGGAGTCTCAGTATGAAAAAATGGTCACCCATCCACAGACCAACCCCGGCAAGCATAGCTTAACCTGATGGGTTTCCCGTGCGGCTGTTATTACTTAGCCACGAGCTCCTTTTCTAAATAAAGAACATACAATTTAAATCTATAGTTTATTGTTAGAGCCGAAGCGCCCCCTCATTGGTCACTCCACGCCCCTCGAGGGGGGCGTTCCCCACCGGTTGGGAATCCCTGGTCTAGGCTCTCCGCTCTTTGTACCCATTAGTAGTCTCCGAAGATTGCTTGTATAATGTCTACAGCGTACAAATAGGAATTTTCTATAACCACAGAGACTTATTTAGTTTTTCCGTAACCTTTTGAAGTTAAAAATAATAACCGTCTATACCCCATTTGAAATAAGATTAGACATTTAAACAAAAAACTTTACAGTTCGTTCAACCGATTTTGACTTCTATACTGTAGGCATAAGGATTGCATTAAAAGCAAAAAAGTAGTTACATTACCAACTGTTTACTGCAGCTGCCATTTGTCATGCCACCAACGCAATAGAAGTCAAAATCGGTTGTACGGACTGTAAAAAAGGTTTATCTAAATGTCTAATCTTATTTCAAATGGAGTATAGAGACATACTACCTACTTCATTGGATTATTATGAACTTAAGTATTCAGTTGAGGTATAATCGTAGACGATATAAATATCGATATTTAAGTAGTCGTGTCAAGTAGTCTACGGGTGTCTGCAGAAAGGAAAAGGTGAACATATTTTCCAATTACACTATCTTTTCTATAAATAATATTAAAAAGTAGCTTTTAGTGTTTGTCTGTGTGGCCACTTAGTTCTTAAAATCTAAACTACACAATCGATTTTAGACGGCCTTTCCTGGTCCGTCTATCGTCAACACGAGCATGGTCAAAAAGGTTGTTGTTTCATTCAGCGCAAGTGAGAACTACTAAAAAGCAAGTGAGAACGCGATAACATTGTACGAAAAATAGTGTGCGGAAATTTCATAAAATTTGTTTTAGAAAATACGTGTTTTTGAGTAAGCCTTACAAGTTTTGAAATATATTTTTGTCATTTAGAATCTCCATTATATGTGCAAGGTTTCTATGAAAATCTTTTCTTTACTTTTACAATTCATGAGTACATTATGAACGGCCAAAGTTCAGGTAAAATTTATGCAAAAAAAGCAGATTTTTGGAGGCTTATACTGAATTTGTTTCTCCAAATTTTTATCTTTTGCTTTTATAGAAACCTAGATATAGTGCACAAGATAACTATTAGTTTAAAAATTTCAAAGAAAGATGTATTACAACGCCATAATCACGTACGTGCGCTCTTTATTCTGAAAGTTGGCAACGTCGCAAATAGATGTCAAATATTTCGCTGTTTTGATTAATTTGGCAATATAGAATATTTTATTTTATTTGGCTGTATGGTAATAAGAAATGTGGCTAACTAGCGAACTAGAATATTAATAATAAATTGCAATTATAACACTGAATTTGATATTGTAACCGTTTTAGGTGTAAATAAGACATTTGGAAAGTTTCCAACTAAAACTAAATATTCGGTGAAACGATATTAATTATTGCATTCCATAATCAATATTCTAGTTCGCTGATTGGCCACATTTCTTAATTCCGTACAGTAATATTATCAAAACAGGTAAACATTTGACAGCTATTTACAACGTTGCCAAATTTTAGGATAAACCCTCTTAAATGCGGTTTTCACTATCACTAGAGGAATTTATACCGGAAAGCACAGAAATCTCGATGTTTTCTCGTGCTGCCACATCTGTCACATCAGTGACACAGGTGCTTTTCACCTGTGCAAAGCAGGGGTTGGTCGCTAGTATTTTCATAATTGTGTCAACACCTGTATTTTCATTCATTCATACTTCAGTGATTACATCGATCACACATTGAATACTTATCAGGAACGTAGGTAACTGTCCAGGGAAATCACTGGCTGAAAGGTACAAAGACACGTGATACGCGACACGTGTCAATCAATCTAGTTTCATGGCACGTGTCCAATCATATCCATGTAAAACACTATTAAAGTTTGTTTTCCTGGGTGGTTAAATAACTATTTGATAACGGAATAGCCTTTGACTGTACAATTTAATTAAAATGTAGCGTAGGAAAGTGGCAGTGATTGTTTTTGGGGATAATATACTAACCAACTTCACGTTCAGTTACGGAATATAAATAGGTTGCTAGCTCAGAAATACTATGCTGCAAAAGGTGTATATTCAAACTCAAACCATTTATTTCAATTAAACCATTTACAGGCACTTTTGAATTGTCAAGGGGTCGGTCAGTCAGAAGGATGAAGCTAGTTGCCCATTCCAAAGCGTAGTAGGTATGTTCCTATGGAGAAGAACGGGCAAGAAATTCCACGGGCACTCTTTTAAATTATAATATTGTTACAAAATATTGGTTACATCATACGTTTTGAAATTATACATGTGAGAACAATGTAGAAAGACGTGCACGTTAAAAGCGTTCGTAATAAAAAGATAAAAAACAATTCAAAAATTAAAATAAATTAAAATAAGCCGTGGCAGCTAAGAGATGACCAGTCCCTACTGACGGCGCCCGTTCACGAACATGACGCATGGATCAGCACCATTTAGCTCAACCTTTTTGAAGGGAATATAACGACCCAACACACACGCCACCTCCAGCGAGACATTTGAGTGAGCATGACATACTTTCAGCCGCCAGGGCACATTCAAGTCAATGAAAGACGTACCCAGTAAATGGTAGCTTTATAGAAGGTACATGGTCACAGTGTTCACACATGTACTATGCAGTTATACAATACTAACAGATTGAATTTATACAATGTAAAGATAATTATTGCAATCTTCAGCAGCTCCAACAATATTTTCGAATGCTAATCAACTAGTTTATGCGTCCTTATGGAGCTGGTTATACGGGATGGCAGGAACATCGACATGAAAACTGTTACCTTGGATTCAGTACATGATTCTGAATCCCCCTGCGTTGAAATTTATCGTCGGTTATTTTTTTTTTTAAAACAGCTGTTTCATAGAAAAGTGCCTACGCGGTCAAAATGTATGGAACAGCAATTTTTTTAAATAACCGAAAAATTTCGTAAAATAAACGCTAGGGTATACTGACGGTGGGTTCTCGTCAATTGTCCAATGTAACGGGTGAAATTCGAACTCACGACTTCTCATTTGCCAGGCCGCGGCTATAGTTGCAGTAAAATTGTTATACAAAAAAAAAGTGGCACTTCGGAAGTGCCGACAGAAGTGAAAACTTGAACAAAATCGCCTTGGTGGAAGAAAAATTCTTGTATAGAACATTGGTCCGTAAAATAATATAAATAAAGAGCATAATCGCGTTTACAAAAATGAGGTGTCGGTAACGGTGTCGCGAGTTCAATTGTTTTTTCCCATCTCAAAAATGCCCAACGCGCCCAAAGAAGCTTCACTTCAAAAAGTTCTAAAAATATAACTATAGATTTATAGTTATAACACGCAAACAAAGTAATAAAAATAAGGAATTAACTGAAATTCTCCCGAGACCTTACTGAGATGTAAAAGCAATCTCGATTTGGGTACAAACATACATACAAATGCCTGAACTAAAAATACTGTGAATAGGTTTTTTTAAGAGACACGTGTAAGTATCCAATGAAAATGTCGTGAGGAAAGTTTTTAGTATGAATGTCGATGGTGGGTGAGCTATACGAGTAGGGGAAGACCAAAGAAACGATGGATGGACTGTGTGATAGATGATATGAATAGAAAAGGGGGGGACTACCGAGATGACGACTGATAGAGAAGTATAAATTGGGATAAATTTATCCCAAGAACAAACTTATATTACTTATTATAACAATATAGAATGATTTACCGTGTTATTTTAAGACCATAGACATCTTATAAGACTTCTTCTTTCCTGTAATCTATGAGTAAAGAGCCATTCTCTGATTTTTTTCAAATTTTTAGGAATGGTAAATTTTCATCTATTTTCTGCGAACGGAAATTGAGTGGACCCTTTTCACTTTTACGCCAAAACTCACTAAGTCGTGGATAAAGAAACTTTTGGGTTGTAAATGGTTGAAATATTTGCAAAAAGTGTTTCCTGGTCGAATAGTTTGCTGTCAAACTGTTTAAATATCTTTAAATGTATTTGTACTAAACATGATAATTATTCAGATTGATTACAGTTGTAATAGCAATCAAATAATTGCGTTTTATTAAAATAGGTTTTTAGTTTTATTAATTTATTTATCTTTTGTATAGATTCTTTTCTATTTTGTGAATGTGAGAACGCTGTAGGATTAGTGGATTGTAGACCTGTAGACCATTTTCTATTTTGTTAAGTACTTAGTACTTATTGAAAGACCTACACTGTCCTCCCATACTTAGTAACACTGTTATTTGAAAGTATTGTAAAAGCCAAATATTTTTAAAAGAGTAACCGTGGAGTTTCTTGCCGGCTCTTCTCCATAGGAAACGACCAATTGGAACCGTGCACCTAGCTTCTGACGTTTCATAAGTGCCCATGTAGGTTTATGTGAAATAAAATATATTGAATTGAATTAATTGAATTAAAATGATAAAAAATATATTTGAGATCCTTGTAACAAGCCCTTTCATTTGATATGTCACACGGTACAGTTTGGTTTTTTTTTACATTTTCTAATTTGCCCCCTATAAGTGACCCCCATATTCGAAATTTTGTTTACGTTACTCAAAAATAATAATAATAATAATAATTTATTACCATCCACATACCACTCGTCCGTGTTTGGGTCACAGAAATACATATGTGTACCAAAAAACTTAATAGGTCCATTAGATTTGGAGCAAATTGGCTGTGACAGATGGACTGTAGACACACGAGTGATCCTATAACGGTTCCGTTTTTTCCTTTTGAGTTACGGAACCCTAAAAAGACATGTTTTGCCGGCCCCAAATAAATTGGGATAAGGGCAGGAGAATGATGATGATGATGAAAAAAAGAAAGAAAGAAAAGAAAGAAAAATATTTGACGTGACGTATATGACGTGTAAGTATCCAAAAAAATATCTGATTCTAGCGATTATTTGAATGTAGGTTGAATGCTTAATCCTATGTTGATGTAACATGGTTTATGTCAGCAGATTTACTCATCAGTGTTTTCTAAGGGGATGTAAGTTCCGTGACATGTTATTGCCAAAAAGGTGAACGATTTTTGAAAGGACTCTAGGGAATCCCAATCAATCTGAGGCGCCTTGCCTTTCCCAACTATATTGGGGTCGGTTTCCAGTCTAACCGGATGCAGCTGAATTGGACAATTTTTTTTTTTACAATATTGAATTTAACATTAGAAGTCTTGAAATATTGACAAAATTTAATTACCTAATTTTTTATTTTATACATAAAAAATAAATAATTTAAATACGTAATTTCTACATTAGTTTGCGTGGTTAAAAGAAAATTAATAACTCATTTTGACAGTTGCAACCACAGTTAACACATCTGTTATACACAGTTATTATTATAATAAATAACAGTTCCCAGCCATAAAACGTAATTTATACTAGTTTGTTAACTTGGTGTTAGTTGATAAATCTACTATTTATTATACTAAATTAAATTAATGTAGCTGGTTGTAATCTATATTGGATATTTAGATCTGAATGTGAATGAGAAACTATCTATTGCAGTTTGTCTTCACGGCAGAGTAAATAGGAATATAGGTTAATATGGCCTACTAAGTTTTAATCTATATAATTTATTTACGAGTCTGTGCATGATGCTATTTTGACAGTGTATGAAATAGAAGATGGAGAAAAATCTTGAGGACACGGTGACTGAAACAGGGCAGAAGAAATATTGACTATAGCATCATAGGTTGACGATATCAGACAAGTCTAAACATGCGTCAGATTTAACAAAATGTATATAAAATCCAATTTTACTATTGTATAGAATCATTCTCTAACTTGAACAGACAGCTGTGCTGCTGGGGAGTTTGTTGCGCCACTTCTTCTTCCCAGCTAAAGGCACTAGGAAATGGTGAAGGGTGGGCGTTTTTGGGGACTGTCTTATGTAATTTTGACGTTCGAAAAGTGCTGATTCTCAGCCTAGTTTGAATAAATGACTTTTGAATTTTTGAATTTTGAATTTCAGTCTTATTTCGTATCGTATCGATAATCCGGAATAGACAAACCGATTTCACAAAACCACGGCAATAGTAGATTTGCGTAAGCAAGTATTTGTTTATGATTGAATAGTTTTGATCGATGCACTTACAACCGAATAATATTACTAGAGACGATCGAAACTGCGAGCCGGAGGCGCTCCTCAATACGATTTCTAAAAAAAGTGAAAAATAATTTCGGAAGTCGGTGTCTTTGGTTTAGAATTTTCGTTTTTTGCTACCGACTTCCGAAATTATTTTTCACTTTGTAGTGTTTTTTTGGAAGTCGGTTGTATTTTTTTTTGTATACCTTATTTTTTTTTTTTGGCGTGGGAAATTATCAAATAGCTTCTCCCGCTCTGGGTGGAGTGGGAGGGCGTGTCAGACTCTTACTGACTAAAACCCACCCGTGTTCCTTCGGTTGCCCTGTTGCCGGGGGCCACGATTTCCCTATCGGTTTTCTTCGAACCCTCGGCAGGCATTGGCCCTAACGAACCCCGTCAATTCTGCTGACATCTCTTTGAGGTGCGCGTGGAACACAACGCGCCGTCGACCCGGGCTTGGTCCTTATCGGACGTCGAGCTACCCATTGCTCACCGTCCGCAAGCCCGCGCCTACGGTGGCCGGAAATCGGCTCGCGATTCCCGCCCCGGGCGTCTCCTCCTGCGGTGGTTGGAGGCGTGAGGGCGCGAAATTTGCCTCTCCCTCACGCGTTCCGCCTCCTCCTTCGCGAGCATTACCGCTTCGCAGAAGGAGGTGACGGCCTGCCATTTCCTCTCGCTCCGTACCATGGCCTGAACCAGGGCCGGACGCGAGAGATCACCGCCGCCGATCGCCTCTACGAGGAAACGGCGTTGCTCCGCCCAAGCCGGGCAGACCTCCACCGTATGCTCTACCGTGTCCTCAGGCCGATCCGCACAATGGTGACACCCGGGTGTTTCCTCCCGCCTTATCCTAAACAGGAACCTCCCGAAGCAGCCGTGTCCGGTGAGGACCTGCGTCAGGCGGAAGGTGAGGACGCCGTGGCGTCTCTCAAGCCACTCCTCAAAGAGGGGTCTTATCGCCGCAATTGTGGCGTGCCCATTGTATACCTAAGTTTTTATTTTTCACTTTTTAGTTGTACCTACCCCAAACAAATTCGAATACCACTACCAGCTATGTAAATAACAGTGACAGGAACTTATCATATCATCCACGTACAAAGTGGGAAAAAATACGTAATATTGAAGCTAACTAAAAAAACTACCCAAGCAAAGTTAATAAAATTTAAATGGGACCTCCTCTGAAGTATGACCTACCAAACAAAAAAGAATCATCAATTCATTTCATTTTTTTCATTCATTCAATCAATTGGCGGAGTAATCGCGTAACAAACATACAAAAAAAAACATTCGAATTAAGAATCTCCTCCTTTTGGAAGTCGGTTAAAAACCGGTTTTGATTTTTTTTTAAATCTGAAATCGTATAATTAACCGTTTGCGTAAAAAATCAAAACGTCTAGACAAGTCACATGTTACATAAACCTTGATGTGACTACACAGATCTTGGGTGGATGACGTGCAAAAGAGGAGGCCTAATTTTGGAACTAACTTATCTTGTCAAATAAGGTTGGTCGCAGTTACCTGCGACATGGCTATTTAGTATTTTTACCCCAAAATAGGAATTATTTGAGGGTCACAAAAAGAGGCGCAATCATTATATTAGATTGTTTATAGAGGTACCTACTAGCTTTTGCCCGCGACTTCGTTCGCGTAGAAGTCGAAAATGGTTCTAATAGGATTTTTTATTGGTTTTTTATGTTATTAATTTTGTTATAACATATAAATTATAATATTCAAATGTTTGAATACTTATTAAATATAACAATTTTTATTATAGTGTAGGGATTTAAAGGTTAAATAAACATGAAAATAAAATAAACTCGCAGAAACCGCCATATGTAGAGTGTTGTAATCAAGTTGTGACATATCTAATGTTTACTCTTTTTTTGTCCCATGATTGTTGCCATGACGGTCATGAGACATAACAGCAAATTCATCCCAACTGTTCGTTACACACAATTTCTTTACGAATATCCATTGAGCGTACAACAAATAAGAAAGCGTACGGCAAAAGCATGCGCCATCCCCCACTATTGGTACAATAGTAAGATTTATTAATTTCCTATTGATGTTAACCAACTCTGCTCCCATTTTTTAAAATAGACACAGACAAATCAAACACAAAGAATCTTATTTAATTATTCCAATTTTAAAGAGTATTTGCTTTTGTTTTTAAGTGAGTTCAACCTTTTTTGAATAAAATCGGATTGAGTTTTCAAACATGTGTCAAAATAAAATGTAATTAAATCAAAGTTGATATCAATACTCCTTGGAGTATTGATATCAACTTTGAAGCCAACCCCTTTTTAACCCCATTAGGAGAAGAATTTCAATAAATACGAAACACGTCTTCCATCAATTCTGTTAAAAAAGGTTTATGCAAATTTGAAGTAGATTGGACCAAGGAATCACGTTGTCCCATACAAACTTTGCCCCCCTTTTTCACCCCCCTAGGGGTAGAATTTCGGAAAATCTTTTCTTATCGGATGCCTACGTTATACTAAGAACACAGCCTCCAAGTTTCAGGTCTCTACGATCAGCGGTTTAGGCTGTGCGTTGATCCGTCAGTCAGTCATTCAGGACAAAGCATTTTATATGTATAGATGAGGAACAGGGTGTAAATTTCACTCATATATTATAGAAAAGGGAGGATTGGTGTTGTGTTTGGTGGGCAACTGCTCGACGATTGTTGTCGGGACGTTGTATATATGCCAGTCATGCGGTAAACTTTGCTTGCGAGATGCAGGATTGCGTGACGTTCATATGTGGCAATGTAGATGCAGCAACATGTTCAATAATATTTTAAGAAAAGCAAAATGGGAATTATTTGAAGTTCGATTAAATACATGCCCATTGTAGTGCAGAACAGAAAAATTTAATTTTCCTATTTTAAGAAAATTCTAAAATTCAAAATATTTTATTTTACATAAACCTACAAGGGCACTTATGAAACGTCAGAAGCTAGATGCACGGTTCCAATTGGTCGCTTCGCGGCCAAGAAGTTCATGTTGTCAAAATACCGAATTATACCATACTCCATACTCTTTTTAACCGACTTCCAAAAGGAGGAGGTTCTCAATTCGTCTGTATGTTTTTAGGGTTCCGTACCTCAAAAGGAAAAAACGGAACCCTTATAGGATCACTCGTGTGTCTGTCTGTCTGTCTGTCTGTCTGTCTGTCTGTCTGTCTGTCTGTCTGTCCGTCTGTCACAGCCAATTTACTCCGAATCTAATAGACCGATTAAGTTGAAATTTGGTACACATATGTATTTCTGTGACCCAAACACGAATGTGTAACGTAAATAAATAAATTTTGAATATAGGGGTCACTTTTGGGGCGCAAACAAGAAAATTTAAAAAAAAAGTTTTGCTAACAGTACCGTGTGACATATCAAATGAAAGGGCTTGTTTCGAGGATCTTAAATATATTTTTTATATAATTTTAAAATAAATACTTTTAAAGATATTTAATAAATTCAATGAAAATTGACCATTCCCCCCCCCTTATCTCCGATACTACTGGACCATAAATTAAAAAAAAAATACATAGTATGGCTCTTTACTCATAGATTACAGGAAAACCTATAAGAAGTCTATGGTCTTAAAATAACATGGTGAATCTATCAATATTGTGCGTAGAAACTTACATTTCGTCGCTCGGCATCCAATAGGCCTATCTCTCTAGCTAATATAATATCAAAAAAATATCAAAAGTGTTTGACCGTCTGCTTATTACACAGATAAATAAAACTGTATATGTTCATGACAACCAATTTGGGTTTCGGCGTGGTTTGTCAACAGAAAATGCAGTGTTGTGTCTTAAGCATACTATCACATACTTACTATACACAGCGTGGGACGCCGATTTATGCTAGCTTCCTCGACTTATTCAAGGTTTCTGATCTGGTTACTTATGACGTATTGTGGAGAAAGATGGAGAAGGATAGGTTGCCAATGGAGCTTATAAACATCTTTAAATAGTGGTATGGTAACCAGATCAATAGTGTACGATGGGCTGGAACTTTTTCCAGGCCATACAGGTTGGAATGCGGGGTGAGGCAGGATTTGGGCTAGATATACCCAAAGGTCGTGCAACGCCCTTCGTGTCCAATACAACAACGCTTTCAGGGTATAGGTGGGGCTGCCCCGTTTTTGTAGCGCATCGGGAATGTTCGCAGACGCACATGGGTGACCACTGAAAATCAGCGCTGTGCTGTGGGTACCCATAGCACAGCATCATGCTGAGTGGAAGCCTTCTTGTCACAGTCATGACGTGCCAGCAGCTGCCGCATATTTCTGTTTTGTGCTCGTGATTATATTTAAATCTATTTTTTATTTTATTTTATTATTCTTTTCTTTTATGCACTTGTTTCTGTGACAATTAAACTTATTTTTCTTTCTTTCTTTCTTTCACATATTAATTGCTTTTACGCAACGATGCGATGAGGTGTACATCCCTGGTGCGCAGAGTGCGGGCCAGCTCCAACAATATCCTAAAAAAGATCGCTAGCAGGCTGGATTGCATGTACATCAATCACTGTAGTGCCATCTCCCATGGGGTGAAATAAATTTAAACTAGATTACGTGGGGCACTCAGAAAGTTTTGTGATACTAGAAAAAAATATAATACAGGTTATAATTTTTTTATTATATCTTTTCAAAGAACTCTCCATTGACGTCTATACACAGTTTTATACGTCTAAACCAATTTTTATAACACATTATCCAGTCCGCATTAGACACCTCTCCAATCTCCTTCTCAAATGCAGCCAGTGCATCTTCAGGTGATGAAAACTGTTTTCCTTTGAGTTGATTTTTTATTTTGGGGAACAAGAAAAAGTCGCACGGAGCCAAATCGGGACTGTAAGGAGGATGACCTATAAATTTGACCGGTGTGCTGTCCAGAAAGTCCCTTGTTTTGAGCGCCGAGTGAGCCAGCGCGTTGTCGTAGTAAAGCAGTAGCCCACGGAGGCCAGTGTTCGGTCGGTTGCTGCTTGCAGTAGTAAAAACTTCTGGCAAACATTTGGTAACATACCATTCAGTATTGATGCTCTTTTGATCTCGTCAGGGTACTGACACCAGATAACCCGGCAAAGAAAAAAAACTTGCGTCAAAATTTTGCCTGCACTTCTGGCTCGTTTCACTTTGGTAGGCGTTGGTTCATTTTGAAACAGCCACACGGTCGACTGACGCTTCATTTCTGTATCATATTGATAAATCCAAGATTCATCACCCGTAATGATATCTTAAACGCGCCGAGACGAGCCTGCTACAAATTTTGCTATCACGTCTCGGCACCATTCTACCCGAACCTCCTTCTGAGCCTGCGTTAGATTTTACGGTACCAGCGTGAAACTATCTTCCATAACCGAAGATGCCTGTGTAGAATTTCATACACACTTCCCGATCCAATCAGCAGTATATGCTGAACCTCTTCATATGTAATTCGCCTATTCTCTTGAACAAAAATTTTCACAGCCAGCACGTTTTGTTATGTAACAACCGTCATACTTCTTTCTTTGTCCGCCAAAATTATTCGACCACCCATAAATTCGTTGAACCAGCGGAAAACAGTCGCTATAGCAGGGCTTTTTTCTATGAACACCATTCGAAGTCTTTCAAACGATTCTTCTGGTTTTAGTCGACATTTGAAATCGTACAAAATCATCGCGCGAAAATGTTCTCGTTTTAAATCCAGTTTTCAGTAAGACAGAGTATTTTGATTTTGCTCGTAAACAAATGTGAAGGGAATTTCGAATTTGGAATGTTATGTTTTTTTGTAATAAATAGTCATAGTTTAAATTGACATCAAAGCCAGCCAGTATCTTATAGACAAAAACTGTTAGTCGCAAAACTTTCTGAGTGACCTAGTAAAATAAGCTAACATAGTTCATAAGTTTACAAACAGAATGAGTCCTTTTTACTTGAATAAAGAAAAATATCTGGATGACCACTTTTTTTTAACGACGTTTTCTAAAAATGACACCTAGCTAGATCGATTTATCGTTCCCGAAACCCCCTGCATACTAAATTTAATAAAAATTCTTGGACCTGTTTCCGAGATTCAGATTATATATACATACATACGAGAATTGCCCGTTTAAAGGTATTAGATTTAGATTATTAAGAAGTAGTGACAAAAATTGAAAAGGGTATGCTGAGATGGTTTGGGCATGTTGAGAGGATGAATGAAAGGCGACCAACAAAATGTATTTACAAGGCTGATGTGAAGGGAACGGCCGGGCGGGGACGCCCTAGGAGGACATATACTGACCTTATTGGTGATGTTCTTCAGAAAGGCCAGGTGCGTAGTACTCGCAACCGGCGTGCGTGTATGACCAGATGTATGAACGTAAACGAGGCAAAAGGAGTATGTAAGGATCGTAGCAGGTGGCGTTCTGTAGTTTCTGCCTACTCCCATGGGAAGAAGGCGTGAGATTATGTATGTATGTATGTGTACCGGACGGGCGTGATCGCCAGACTCAATAACGGGAAGTTTGTAAGGCTTCCCAGTCCAAGCGGCGCTGACGTCCTGCACCAATAGTTCAGGGTATCTTCAATACTCACTGCGAAATCTCTTGAAGGAACACGGGTTTTTGACGGGGGGAATAAAATACCATATTTACTGATAAGTCTTCATAAGTATTCAGGAAGCGATTTCAGGACTCTCTAGTATTACTACATTGCTATTTAGGTGGAATTAGTTTCCATATCGATGACTACAAAGTTGGCAGGTGGCGCGCTAGCTTAAGTAGTAGCGAACCTTTACCTTATTGAGAGCCGCGAATCGCCTCCCGTTTTACAATCTTTATTTGATAAAAATCACTTAAGTTTCTATTTGTTTTATGACTAAACACCCTTATTTTAATAACTTTTCATGGTGTGTTATATATCACGGGATTCGTAAAATTATGGCCTTTCTAATGAGGTTTTGTGCATGATTCTAGCTATTCCCGCTGAAAAGATATTTCAGTTATAACGGGAATTATTTAATTAATTAAATATTAAATTATTTGCAAGTGATTTTACGGGTAAAGTACTGAACCGATCTTTACCATTCCAAAAGAAACCTCAAGCTAGTCTATTTCCCTAGAAAAATCTAGTATTTTATTTTTTGTATCTAGATTTTTCAGCCCGCTATGAGCCTCTGAATACAGGTTGGGTAGCCTTTATTTTACGAAATCCGCTTTGCGGTTTTCAGACTCGATTAGGTAGGTATCCTGAAGGGCTATATTTCAGGAAGTTAGGTCCAGGGCTAGGTCTCGGTCTAGGTGACCTGGATACATTAAAAGATTTTACCTTTTTACTATTTTACCTACCTAATCGAGGCGTACAATGGTCGAGTTCACGACTTTCATCAAAATTGTTATTTTGATTTTGTTTTAATTGCTAGATAACACTATCAATAGCTATAATTTTTACATATTTGAGTTAGTATAGTGTCTGCACGCACTATGTATTGTTTTATTTCGCATTGTTGCGACATTAAATTATTTCCTATCCGTAGGCGGGTCACACTTTGTGCAAAATTGTGTGCAAAAAACGTGTGCGCATACGTAAATAGAAAATTCTCCAAATAAAACTCATTTCTGACGGCGCATTGGCGCGCACATCATCGAATTACATGATTTATTATGTTAATAAACATCTACAGAGGGGAAATTATATCTCCTACATACTTAGGCTAAGTTAAAATTATTGATTTTAAAACAAACTAATTGTTGATGACACATCATTATGGCACCTATATACTTAAGCTAAGTTAAATTACTGATTCTATATAAACCATATTGTTGGTGACGCATCGTCGCGAACATCTCTCCCGCCGTGCAGCGCAGTGGCGACTCGTAGCGACGTCGGTACGGCGCTGCATCGCACCGGTGAGCGACGACCGTAGCCGCGACGCTCGCCGTCGCGACGCCCGCCGCCTCGACGCCTCTTCTTTACTTCGGTAGTGGGACGAGTTTCTTCACCGGACGCTTCAGGGTGCCGCCAGCAGTGCGCACCTCAGCAGTCCGGATTTCACCATCAGCCCCTGGGAACACGGCTATTATGCGGCCTCGCGGCCATGTGTTGCGAGGCAGTTGGCCGTCAGCAATAAGAATAGGGTCGCCCACCTGTAATCCTGGGCCGCGGCTATGCGGCTCCCGCCGGTTTTGTAACTCCGGCAGGTACTCTCGCACCCAGCGGCGCCAGAACATGTCAGCGAGTATTTGTGAGCGCCGCCATAGTTTCTTGCTGTCTATGTCCTGTTCGGTGAATACCCCGGGTGATGGGAGCCGGGCCGAGCCACCAAGTAGGAAGTGGTTCGGTGTCATCGACTCGTCGTCTTCGCTGTCCACGGAAACATGTGTCAATGGACGACTATTTACTGTGTACTCTGCCTCACACAATAGTGTGGACAACACCTCTTCATGTGGGTGTTTTTCAAGTAGCACAGTGTACAATGCAGACTTCACGCAGCGCACGAGACGCTCCCAGGCGCCTCCCATGAATGGCGCCGATGGCGTAATAAAGCGCCACACGATGCCTCGGCGACTGGCCTCCTCTCGGAAGGCGTCTCGAAGCTCCTTGTCAGCACCGTGCATGTTGGTGCCGTTGTCGGAGTGCAGCTCGGTTGGGCAGCCTCTGCGAGCGGCGAACCGGCGCAGCGCCAGTATGGCGGAGTCCGCGCTGAGGCTGGCGGCGATCTCGAGATGGACGGCTCTGGTGGTTAGACAGGTGAATAGTGCTACATACCTCTTTTGATGTTGGCGTCCGACAGTAACGGACAGTGGGCCGAAATAGTCCAACCCTGTGTATGTGAACGGCCTCTGATGATGAGCGAGGCGCGTCTTCGGGTGGTCGCCGGTCGCAGGCACGGGTGGTTGTGCCTTGCGAATGCGACACTTCAGGCATCTGGCCAGCACCATTTTCGTAGTTGGCCGCATCTTGACAACCCAATAGTGTTGTCGCACCTCGTTGATAGTGAGCTCTACCCCACTATGTTGTAGGCTGCGATGTGTCCAGTCTATGTATAACTGGGTGATGTGATGGTCGCCGTGCAATATCGGCG
Source organism: Agrochola litura (assembly GCA_949152395.1). NCBI lineage: Eukaryota > Metazoa > Arthropoda > Insecta > Lepidoptera > Noctuidae > Agrochola > Agrochola litura. The sequence continues at coordinate 16,738,870 of OX424513.1, read as the reverse complement.
GACGCTTCACGTCATCTGTTACTTCGTCCGTTGCGGCTATTCGGCTTCTCAAGCGTAGAACATTGTCCACTACTTCTATCTGTAGTGGCCGCAGTCGACTATTTTTCTCTAATGTCTTCTGTTCACGCAGCTTCGCTATTTCATGAGCGAAAGATTGCTGCTGCACGACTTGAATGAGTATTCTCTCCGCTTCGTGGAGATACTCTGCTTCTACTGTTTGCTTCATGATTTGAATATCAGACGTCTTTGCTGTCTTTTTTGGAGGAGTTGGCGTCGCCTTCTTCTGTTTACGCCAGTCTGGATCTTTCTCTGCATTCTTTTTCGTTCTTTTGTAGAACGTTTTCTCTTTTCGTTCTCTGCAGAGAGCTATGAACCGTAGGACGCTTGCCGTCGCACGGAGTAACCGTTCCCATCTTGAGAATCTAACCGGATCTGGTATGACTTCTGATAGCTTTCGCGTGTCAGCTGCTTCGACGGCTACGAGGGTCCTTTCTTCCCCCGTCTCCTCTTTGATGGGGGGTTTTTCTGATGGCCATGACGACGGTTCTTCGTACAAGAAGCTAGGGCCGCAGTACCATGCATGTTGTGAGTCGAAGTTTTGTGGTACGTCACGGGTAGCGATGTCTGCGATATTCATCTTCGTTGGTACCCATCGCCAGTCTTCGACTTTGCTGTTTTCTTCTATGGCAGCTATGCGGTGAGCGACAAAGGGTTTGTACACTCGCGCTCCTCTTCTTATCCATGTCAGGACGGTCTTGCTGTCTGACCAATATGTCACCGATGCGGGTTTGATGTTGTGTTCTTGCATCACGGCTGCAGCCACGCGGGTTCCCATCACCGCGGCCTGCAGTTCGAGGCGCGGTATCGATTGCAGCTTCAGTGGTGCCACCTTCGCCTTTGCCATGACGAGGCTGACTTGCTGCTTGCCTTCTATTGATGTGGTCCGCCAGTATACTGCTGTCGCGTATGCCATTTCGCTTGCGTCGGTGAACACATGGATTTGTGTTTCTACAGCATCGCTGTATCCCGGATAGCATCTTGGTATGCTGATATTCTTGAGCTGTTGCAAATGCTGTATCCAAATTCTCCACTGGGTTGCCAGGTCCTTATCTAGCGCCTGATCCCAGTCGACTCCTCGCCTCCATGCCTCTTGCAGTATCTGCTTGGCTCTTATCGTAACTGGTGAGGCGAGTCCGAGCGGGTCGTACAGTGACATTACGATTTTCAGTGCCTCTCTTTTTGTAGGTACTTCCTTTTCCAATACACCTTTTGGTAGGCGCGCGAGCGTTAGATTGAAGCCCAGCGCGTCTTCACCCGGTCTCCATATTAGGCCGAGTATCTTTTCAGTGTCTTCTGTATTTCCGATGCTGACGACTTCAGTTCGGATCTGTGACGGTTCTATGTTTTCTATGACTTGCGCACTGTTCGATACCCACTTCTTGAGTTCGAACTTCGCTTTCAGGTGTATGTTTTTCACCGTCGTTGCGATACGCGTTGCGTCCTCGACCGTCTTGTAACTATCGAGGTAATCATCCATATAATGATTATGGATGATAGCTTCCACTGCTTCTGGATGCTCCTCTATGTGCCTTTTCGCATTCCAATTCTTTGCGAATATGGCCGTGCACGGCGAACTTGCCGCACCGAATATAATGGACGTCATACGGTATTCTTCAGGCGCTCCCTCTCTTCTGTCGCCTCTCCACAGGTATCGAAGTGCGTCTCGGTCTTGAGCTCGCACCTTGACCTGCATAAACATTTCCGTTATATCGCCGGAAATGGCTATGCAGTGTCGACGAAACCTCATCATAACGCCGGGCAGCGACTGTAGCAGGTCTGGTCCAGTTAGAAGGAAGTCGTTGAGTGACACTCCTCTTGATTTGGCCGCAGCGTCATGTACTATGCGGAGCTTGTCTGGCTTCATCGGGTTGAACACGTCGAAGTGTGGTAGGTACCACGTTCTGCTCGGTGTGCTCGTCTTGGGCGCCTTTTCTGCGTATCCCTTCATCATGAGGGAGTCCATTTGTTCTGTGTATCTATCTCGAAGAACAGGGTTTCTGTCGAGCTTCTTTTCGATTGAGACCAGCCTATTGAGTGCGGTCCCATAACTATCTGGCATTTCTATGCTTTCATTATTCCAAAGCATAGCGGTTTCTATATGCCCATCTTCTAGCTGCTGAGTGTGCTTATTCAGGATGTCTTCTGCTTTCTTTTCAGGATCGGAGTTTGGTCGCTTCGGATTGATAGTCAGCGACTCTAATGCGAAGAATTCACGAAGTTGCTCGTTCAGTTGTTCATCGCTCGTTGCCAGTCGGTTGACGTAATGCACCTGTTGACCCAAGATTCTGGTGTGCGCGCCGTGTAAGGTCCAGCCCATCACGGTGAGTGATGCGATAGGCTGGTGTCTCGGACCTCTGCGGATTTCACTGGCCAATAATAGGTGCCAGTTATCTTGACCGATGAGTATCTTCGGTGCGCCAATGTTGTACGTCAGCTGTTGCTTCAGGTCGTCCAGATGTTTGCATTGTGCGATGTCTTCTTCGCTGACTGTTTGTGGTGCGAGGTTGAGCTTCGGTATGGTGCGCGCCCTGAATGGCACTTTGCTTCTCAGCTGGCTTGCAAGGTCGACGGTTACTCGACGCGAGCAAGGAGTGTCGATCGTGGTGTCACCGATCGCACCTATCTTCAGAGGGTCGATGCGGCCCTCTGCCCCGATTTCCTTTGCGATGTCTTCATCTATCAGTGAAACGGTTGATCCATCATCAAGCAGCGCAAATGTTGATGCTTCTCCCGCCGGTCCGATTACCCGGACCGGTATGATCTTCAGGTATGTCTGGTTTGATGTTGACCTCGAGCTTGCTACTGTTTCCTGAGGCTCCTTCTTGTCTGGGGCATCAGGCTTCTCGGCATCCTCTGCAGCAGGCTTCTTGTCATAATGAAGAAGCGGATGGTGCGTGGCTGGACACTCCTTGTGGCCACACTTCTTTTTCGGACATTTATGTTCCGATCGATGGACTCGCAGACAACGGAAACACAACCTTAGTTTCTTTGCAAGTTCCCATCTCTTATTCCTGGTTGCTTCTTTGAACTTCTTGCAGTCATAAGCTTCATGCCCTTCTTTCTGACAGACACGGCATTTCAACGCCGTCTTGTCTGTTGCTGTATGTGTCCTTTGGGTGACACGTCTGGTTGCTGTAGCTTCGACCGGACTAATATTCTCGGGCGGAGCGAAAGCACTGCAGAAACGGGCTTGTTCGGTGATAAAGTCGCTGAACAGTGATAAGTCTGGCAGCGATTGGTACTTCTCGGTATAGGTCCTATACCATTGTACCCGGAGGGAATTTGGCAGCTTCTCAGTCAGTAGTCGCATCAATTCAGCGTTGATCAAGTAGTGTTCTTTCTTCAACGCACGTAGCGTGACTATGCCGCTTCTGACTCGGCTTGCGAACGTGCAGATATCCTTTGGTGATTCACTGCAGCGCGGCAGCCCACGGAGTCTATCTGTTTCAGCTTGAGCAATTGAGTCTGGACGGCCGAACTGCAGCTCGAGTTCTCTCATGATGTCATCTGGTCTTGCATGTCCGATGAGTTCTGAGCTCACTGTTTCCAATGCTCGTCCGCGCAGGCTCCTTCTCAGCCTAGCTGTGTTCTCAACATCGTTGAAATATCGACGAGTTGTTTCGTAAATGGCGCGAAACGAAAGCCATTCGGTATGAGCCCCACTGTAATTTGGTAGGGTCATAATCACCTTCGACGCCGAGGGGTTATTCGATGACCACTGTTCTGTTTTCTTGTCGGCTAGCGACGCTATAGCGGACGTCAACTCCGTTATGAATGGACGGAGTTGTGTTTCCCCCGGATCCTTCGATGGTTCTATATTTTTCACTTCGTTAACTATAGAATGAGGTAACATGTGTACTTGCTGTTGTTGATGGAGGTTCACTATCGATCCGACTTCCACGAAGGGTTGAGCAGCGACGGCCCCTTGGCTTCGGTTGCTCCGGTTTCCTTCATCGGCATCTTCCTCCGGGGGCGGTTGAGTATCGACGGCCTTACGGCTTCTATAAAAACTGCGGTTCCCCTCGGCGGCATTGTCCTCCTTCATTGTCTCAGGCTCAGGCTCAGGTGCCTCTTCCAGCCACGATCACACGTACTCGTTGTTCGAATTTCGATCATCCATGTAGCCGTCAGAATCTTCTTCTTCGGCTCTTTGAAGTGCTATTTGAGCAAGTTCCAACCTAATTTTCAATAAGTCTTCACGCGCTCTTGATAATTTTCTATTTGACCGTATCGTCCTATTTGTTGACGGCGGTCCTCTATGTTCGTTACGGGCGTCACCCCGGGTAGTCATCGGTATGATTCCTCTATAATTTCCATCCTTTCTCTCAGTTGAGTGCTTCACTGCTTTATCCGGATTCACTGATTTATCCGAAGGTTTCAATGTCTTATCTGAAGTTCCTTCCAATCTGGTTTCCTTCCTGAATGTAGTCGGTTGTTCTATTTGTTCTGTTTCCTTTGATTGTGTTGGTGCAGGTACATCTTCACCCCCGTGCGGGGCAGGGGGGGGCGGCGGCGGCAGCGGCTGCTCGGTCCCTTCCGTAGTGGACGGCGAACGTGGAGGTATCTCATGACGTATGGCTGTAGAGGTACGCGTTCTGTCCAACTCCACCGTCCATGCTTCAGGTGCTTTGCCTTGTGACCTCGTGATCGGCATGTTGGTTTAGATTCAGAGACAGCACTTCACTATGTACGCACTAGCTGCAATCCTTCACACAGATCTTCAAACTTCCAAGATGTTTCTTCAATCTTCAAAACAAATATTCAAACGTCAAAGTATTTCTTCTATCTTCAATGTTAATCTTTCAAAGTCCAAAAAATAATTCTTCAGGAAAAATTAACTCTTCAGGATCCAAGAATAATTCTTCAGTAAAAAAGTTTTCAGGATCCAAAATAATTCTTCAGTCTTCAAAATAATCCTTCAGGAAAAAATAACTCTTCAGTCATAAGTCTTCAGGATTCAAAATAATTCTTCAGTCTTCAAAGTAATACTTCAGGAAAAATAACTCTTCAGTCTTCAAAAATAATCCTTCAGGAAAAAATAACTCTTCAGTCTTCAAAATAATCCTTCAGGAAAAATAACTCTTCAGTCATAAGTCTTCAGGATTCAAAATAATTCTTCAGGATTCCGGGATTTGACAATAATTCTTCAGTGATAATTCTTCGGGATTCGAAAATAATCCTTCAGCTATAAGTCTTCAGGATTCGAAAATAATCCCTCAGGAACAGGTCCTCTTATTCCAGAAATATTCCTTCTTCGGTAACCCTTCAAGTGATTCTTCAATGTTGAGTCTTCAGGATTTCGAAAATAATCCTTCGGGAACTGGTCTTCTGATTCCAGAAATATTCCTTCTTCGAAGATATCCGGCTCGACAGGACCAACAGATGTACCGGACGGGCGTGATCGCCAGACTCAATAACGGGAAGTTTGTAAGGCTTCCCAGTCCAAGCGGCGCTGACGTCCTGCACCAATAGTTCAGGGTATCTTCAATACTCACTGCGAAATCTCTTGAAGGAACACGGGTTTTTGACGGGGGGAATAAAATACCATATTTACTGATAAGTCTTCATAAGTATTCAGGAAGCGATTTCAGGACTCTCTAGTATTACTACATTGCTATTTAGGTGGAATTAGTTTCCATATCGATGACTACAAAGTTGGCAGGTGGCGCGCTAGCTTAAGTAGTAGCGAACCTTTACCTTATTGAGAGCCGCGAATCGCCTCCCGTTTTACAATCTTTATTTGATAAAAATCACTTAAGTTTCTATTTGTTTTATGACTAAACACCCTTATTTTAATAACTTTTCATGGTGTGTTATATATCACGGGATTCGTAAAATTATGGCCTTTCTAATGAGGTTTTGTGCATGATTCTAGCTATTCCCGCTGAAAAGATATTTCAGTTATAACGGGAATTATTTAATTAATTAAATATTAAATTATTTGCAAGTGATTTTACGGGTAAAGTACTGAACCGATCTTTACCATTCCAAAAGAAACCTCAAGCTAGTCTATTTCCCTAGAAAAATCTAGTATTTTATTTTTTGTATCTAGATTTTTCAGCCCGCTATGAGCCTCTGAATACAGGTTGGGTAGCCTTTATTTTACGAAATCCGCTTTGCGGTTTTCAGACTCGATTAGGTAGGTATCCTGAAGGGCTATATTTCAGGAAGTTAGGTCCAGGGCTAGGTCTCGGTCTAGGTGACCTGGATACATTAAAAGATTTTACCTTTTTACTATTTTACCTACCTAATCGAGGCGTACAATGGTCGAGTTCACGACTTTCATCAAAATTGTTATTTTGATTTTGTTTTAATTGCTAGATAACACTATCAATAGCTATAATTTTTACATATTTGAGTTAGTATAGTGTCTGCACGCACTATGTATTGTTTTATTTCGCATTGTTGCGACATTAAATTATTTCCTATCCGTAGGCGGGTCACACTTTGTGCAAAATTGTGTGCAAAAAACGTGTGCGCATACGTAAATAGAAAATTCTCCAAATAAAACTCATTTCTGACGGCGCATTGGCGCGCACATCATCGAATTACATGATTTATTATGTTAATAAACATCTACAGAGGGGAAATTATATCTCCTACATACTTAGGCTAAGTTAAAATTATTGATTTTAAAACAAACTAATTGTTGATGACACATCATTATGGCACCTATATACTTAAGCTAAGTTAAATTACTGATTCTATATAAACCATATTGTTGGTGACGCATCGTCGCGAACAGTATGTATTATTATATTAATACCGCGAATGTGAAATTTTTAACGAAAATTAGATTTTTGTTTTATTTCATTCTACACGTTCAAATAAGTGATCCTGCAATTAAAAAAAAAACGTAAAAATGTCACATTCGCGGTATTGGATGCCGAGTGACGATTTGCAGTTGGAATGTATGGGAGAACATGTTTTTCAACTACAATTTTAAGTTTGTTCTTGGGATAAATAAATTCATCTTAACTACGGAACCCTTCATTGTGCGTAGTCCGACACGCACTTGGCCGGTTTTTTTTTTTTGTATGTTTGTTACGCGATTACTCCGCCAATTATGAATAAATTTTGATGATTTATTTATTTATTTAATACTTTAAGCACGTACATGTACAGAGGCGGTAGATCATAGTTCAGAGGTGGTCCCATATAAATTTTATTAACTTTGCTTGGGTAGTTTTTGAGTTAGCTTCAATTATACGTATTTTTTCCCACTTAGTATGTAGATGATATGATAACTTCTTGTTGTCACTGTTATTTACATAGCAGGTAGTGGTATTCGAATTTGTGTGAGGTAGGTACCACAACTAAAAAGTGAAAAATAAAAACTTTTTACAAAATAAAAACAACCGACTTCAAAAAAAAACACTACAAAGTGAAAAATAACTTTAATTTCGGAAGTCGGTGACAAAGAACGAAAATTCAAAACCAAAGACACCGACTTCCGAAATTAAAGTTATTTTTCACTTTGTAGGGTTTTTTTTTGAAGTCGGTTGTTTTTTTTTTTGTAAAAAGTGTTTTGCTTTATCTTTTATTTTGATTACATTCATGTCACTAAATAGGGAAAAATTCTTGTCCACTTCTCTTCTTACGTTTTCCACTATTGATAATTTACTTTTCTTCTTTTTGATTTTCCATTAGGACATCTGAAACCACAGTGATCTACACAAAGTGAACTAAAAGGTTTACACTCATAGATCTGAAATATAAAGGATATCAAGCTTCAAGCAGCCAAAACATTGCGACACTGAAACTCAAACGTTTGGACGATCTTCAAAGAGCATATAAATAAATTAATACTGCTACCGCGATGATTGAAGCCGACTGTTTATTTATCAAAAACGAAGTTCAATGAACGATGTTTCGTAACACATTCTTATTTGATTTGTTTATAAAGTTTTATGGCTAATTTTACGGTGATAAATCTCTCAAATGTTACCTCACTTTTGATTAAGTGGTTTAGAATATTTTGGGATATTGTAGATTGTTTAATTTAGGTCAGGTGAGTCGTAGTTTCAATCAATGGATTCTGTACCAATATATGAAAATGAAAAAATTCAATTAAGCCAGTTAAACTTTTTAACGTTAGCTTAGATAAATGAACGTCATAAGGTATTAACATTATCATTTATTGAAGTTAATATCTATGCCCGGATCAGTAAGTATAGGTACTTGCCATTCGTCATTTCTGTTCAACATTACCGTACACTCACTTCTAAAATGATTGGATAATCGTCAAAAGTAGAACTACAAAAAAAAAAAAAACTTCCGAAAAATAAGTTTAATTTTGGAAGTCGGTGGCAAAAAACGAAAATTCACGAAATTACTTATTTTTTTCAATTTATAGTGTTTTTTTTTAAAGACGGTTGTTTTTTTTTGTTAAAAGTTTTTATTTTTCACTTTTTAGTTGTGGTACCTACCCCACACAAATTCGAATAACCACTACCTGCTATGTAAATAACAGTGACAGGAACTTATCATAATCATCCACATACTAACTGGGAACAGTAGTTATTATTGAAGCTAATTCAAAAACCATCCAAGCAAAGTTAATAAAGTTATCTCTGAAGTATGACCTACTAAACAAAAAGAATCGTCAAAATCAATTTATAATTGGCGGAGAAAAACATACAGTCGAATTGAGAACCTCCTTCTTTTGGAAGTCCGTTAAAAAGAGTTACACTTGATATTCCTAGATTTGTAGACCATTTTCTGATACTTGTTGAAAGGCCTGTTCTCTCTTACCTACCTATTAATATTTTTATTTGAAAATATTCTAAAAGCCAATTATTTTCAAAAGAGTAACCGTGGAGTTTCTTGCCGGCTCTTCTCCATAGGAAGCGACCAATCGGAACAGTGCACCTAGCTTCTGACGTTTCATAAGTGCCCATGTAGGTTTATGTGAAATAAAATATTTTGATTCAGCTATTTGACCGCATGGAATAGCAAGTATTATTAATTTTTATTAAGGTTATTATTATTTATTTCCTTACTAAGGCACCAAGTCTCAACATACTCTCGGGTCGACAGCGCGTTGTGTTCCACGCGCGCCTCAAAGAGATGTCAGCAGAACTGACGGGGTCCGCTAGGGCCGATGCTTGCCGGGAGTGCGGGAAAGTCTGAAAGGGATACCGTGGCCCCTGGCAACTGAAGGAACATGGGTGGGTTTTAGTCAGTAAGAGTCTGACACGCCCTCCCGCTCCGCCCAGAGCGGGAGAAGTTAATTGAACATTTCCAACCCAAAAAAAGTCCTAATATACTATTCACAAATACATGCAATTAATTACATAATTAAAACACAATAAGTACATTACAATTCATTAGATCATTGAAATAAAACTCATGATCCCTAAATTGTATAGAGAAATATTTAAATGGTTCTGTATGTATCTACATCAATATTCAAATTTGAAACAAAAAAAAAGCTCAATGAAAAACTTATTGTGCTTTTTTTATTTATTTTTGGTTTGTTCAAAATTCCATACAAAAAAAAAAGCACAATAAGTTTTTCATTGAGCTTTTTTTTAAATAATTTTTTTGTTTGTATAGAATTTTGAATTTTAATTTTAATGTAGATACATACAGAACCATTTAAATATTTCTCTTTACAATTTAGGGATCATGAGTAACAGGAGCAGATGAAAAACTTAGGTAGGTATCTTGCCACCACTTTCAGTGGTTGAGGTCGACAACTTTTCAAGTACAATTCAGCTTATTTCCTTAGGGGAATAAATCTAGTAGATAAATAAGTAAGAAGTCACATCTCACCTTATTTGACAAGATAAGTTAGTGCCAAAATTGTAGGTCAATTTGACCTTCTACATTATCGTGTAAATAGAAATATGGGACGTGGACATGGATCGCAGAAATATTTATTTATTTATTAATAAAGGTACACCAACACCTTCTGTATATAATAAATATGTCTTAAGTACTATAGCAAACAATAATCTTAGACTTATACACATGCAGTTGCCAATTAGAGGATATCCAGCAATCACATAAATAGGTCATAAGTCATAAGTTCGTAACACATAATAATACTTAAATTAAAGGCTTTAGAATTAGGAAATTATGGCAAAATACTTCTTAAACTTTAGAATATAAAATTACAAGATATAAGGAAAAATTAAATTACAAGACGGACAATAAAATTACAAGACGAACAATATTGCAATTTTGCCCACTTAAAACTAAGACATAAACAATATAAACTGAAATAAATATGAGATTTAGGAAAGTATAGTTTCTAAAATAATTTATAAAAAGTGTAAAGAGTTACCAAAATATACTAACATTACAAATTATCAGATTGCGTATTTCGGGACTTCAGTATTTTGGCTCTAAAGACTTTTATGAAATCATGGTATACAACAACGACACGACGGACGACCGATTTTGATGAATGATATTCGTCTTGATTGCGCAAGTGTCACTGGATAGGTATATTAAAATTGTATAAAAAATCAAAATGGCGGAAAAGCAAAAAAAAAAAAAATCTCCCATACCTATCGAGTGGGGTATCAAAATGAAGGGTTTTAAAAGGTGATTACACAAATATATAAGAATTTTATGTTTAAATGTAATTTGGAATGAGAAATTATAAAAAACTTAAATTCTGGAAATAAAACAACAAAAAAAAAATCCCTACTGCAACTGGTTTTTCTCTTTATATGTGTTTTTGCAGTCGGTTTTTTAGTTTTTTCAATTAATTTTTTTAGCATATCATCCTATTTCTACGCTCCAAGACCGTATCGAATCATCTGACTCCTTATTTGCGTTCTCCTCAAACCCGTTCAGTATCGGATTGAAGGACTGTTTGTATAGTGTTAGCGGTTGACCTTCGGACATCTGTGGCTGTGCGACCTTCGGCCATGGGAGATATTTGTGGAAATAAGTAATTAATAAGTGTATCTTTAAAAGTATGAGACCCTGGTATCATTTGTGATAAGACGACCTTCAGCCACGGGAGATATTTGTGGAATTATATAATATTAATAAGTGAGTAATTGTGTTTTCTTTAGAGGCATATATGGAATTAATTTCTAAAGGTTTGGTAAATATTTGTGTAGCTGTAATTAATATGGTATCCTATTAGAAATGTGGTTAAAGGGTCTATAGAATCGCTTCTTTAACACAAGGTTGTGCGATGGTTTACGGATGCGCTTGTAATGATTCAAAACTGGCTTTAGCACAGCAGAGGTGCAATAGGGATGCCAAAAAAAATGTATTTTTTCCCTCAGGTAGATTATTAAAAAATATGTAAAATATAAATATGTAATATATTTTTTTCTTTTTTTACGTTAACAGAAGATTACGGCGATACATTGAGTTACAATGTGCCATGATGTCACGAGTATGTAGATTTTATACTTACTTGTGACATAGCGATCTCCAGTCCCATTTTTAATTAATATGATAAAGCAAAAAAATACGTGTCTAATATTCTGTTATTTTGTTATCTGACTGACGGATTAAATAGAATTTCTTTTTTTGACCCAGGCATCATCCTTATTATAGGCAAAATACTTTTACATAACATAACATCACGCCTTGTTTCCCTGAAGTTAGGCAGAGGTGTACCTATAGTACACCCACATTTCGCCAGTTATGTTTAAGTCCCATGTAACAGGGGGCGAGCCTATTGCCACCAACCGGGCACAAATCCAGACCACGGGCTGCTACTGAGAAATTCAAGATGGAAAACCCAATAACACTTTGATCGATTTGGGAATCAAACCCACAGGACCTCATGCTCAACAGTAGCGCTTGCGACCACTAGACCGACGAGGCAAAATATTTTTAGTAGGTCACTAAACTAACTGTACATTCACCCTTAACAAACGTCACGTAAGGCCGCTATACTGTCAAGGGTGTGATAATACATGAAAATATATGATAAGTTAAAGGAAGTTGCTAAGACCTACAAGCCTACTAGTCCCTACGACTATAAGCCCTACAGCCCTAACCTATCATATACCTAGCGTGATAGATAAATATATAAGTAAGTTCAGGATGTCTGCACCATGCGACCTAAGGTTACAGACGGATGGTAGACAGGATTTCCAGGTCCGGGAAGGGTACACTCACTGCCAGTCCCGCAGACTCACGAGACTGATCAGAGATGGCTAAAGGTGTCTTGGCCACAGTGAGGGGTAATGAGACAAGAATATAAAATTCAAATCTGGTTTATTTACAATATTTTACAGCTTATATACTACAGTTACTTAACACACACTATTACATAAATTCTTAGTGTTCTATACGTGTGAGATGCAACCAAATCACTATTTTAACTGGGCCGCGCGTGAGCCGGGCCGAGTGCTGAGTCAATGTCCAAAGGTAACATTGAACACTAACTTTGGTGTATCCCACTATCCTATTACAGTAATATAAACGCGAAAGTCTGTGAGGATGGATGGATGGATGGATGTTTGTTACTCTTTCACGCAAAAACTGCTGAACGGATTTGGATGAAATTTGGCACACCGATAGTTTATAACTTAGATTAACACATAGAATACTTTTTATCCCGATATTCCCACGGGATCGAGACTTATGCGGGTGAAACCGCGGGGCGCTGCTAGTAATATTATAAACGCGAAAGTCTGTGAGGATGGATGGATGTTTGTTACTCTTTCACGCAAAAACTACTAAACGGATTTGGATGAAATTTGGCACACCGATAGTTTATAATCTGGATTAACACATAGGATACTTTTTATCCCGATATTCCCACGGGATCGAGACTTATGCGGGTGAAACCGCGGGGCGCTGCTAGTAATATTATAAACGCGAAAGTCTGTGAGGATGGATGGATGTTTGTTACTCTTTCACGCAAAAACTACTAAACGGATTTGGATGAAATTTGGCACACCGATAGTTTATAACCTGGATTAATACATAGGATACTTTTTATCCCGATATTCCCACGGGATCGAGACTTATGCGGGTGAAACCGCGGGGCGTGCTAGTAAAACCATAAACATGTGGTTTGAAGTTTGCAATGCGAATGCATACAACTGCAAAGAACACAAAGAGGTGTGTCGAGACCGTAATTGACCGTTTGTGACGAACACAAGAGTTAAAAATAGCAGCTGGACTGAAAAACCATCAAATATGACCTATTTGCAGAGCTAAGTTCAACATAGGTCGTCTATGAGATGGAGAGGATACGGTGACATAATATGATCATAGCCGGTAGTAAGTATTATTTGTGACAAAGCACCTATGACTTAAATCAGAGGCTTTGAAAATGCAACTAAGCCCGATGATTTATTAAAGAGTGATCTCTGGGCTTTATAATTGGATTAATTCATATCCCCAAGTAATATTAAATGTACTTACCTATTTATATTTGTACGCCGTTAAGGCAAAACATGACTGATATAATTTAATTGGAACATCTTGCATGCCATGTGTGTGTATACTCATGTTTTGGACAAATAAATGATCTTATCTTATCTTATGTCAATTTATAAGCAGTCTTAACCTAAATCTCATCAGCCAGTAACACTATGAATAGAAACTACATACACATTTGAAGTACACCTGTATTCACCTGTTGGATTCAGTAGAACTCTGTAACTCAATTGTAACTGATGGGTGGGAGGCTGCGAATGTGTTGGCATTTCTAATACTCCCACGAGATTCCTGACATTTATTTTTGGCTGGAAATTGATATACTGTTTCTTGGAGTTAGGGCGTTTGCTTTGCGTTGACGTTTTTCGATAAATGCGTAGTGATTTTACATCTTGTTCATCATTTTAAACATTGGCAGTGAAATGAATGATTAAAAAGAAAGTTAAAAACTAAAACCCGACTTAAAAGGTATAAACAAGACATAACAGACAGAAAAATTAAAAAAATACAGCGGTTTTCGTATAACCGGAGTCGCACGTAAGGGATTTATGCTTACATGTTATATTTCATTTAGTAATGACGTGTGACCGGTTATACGAAAACCGATGTTATTTTTAATTTGTCTGTCTGTGATGTCTTATTTATACCCTCTTAGTTGGCGTTTTTGTCGTAGATGGGTTTTAGTTTTTAACTTTTTTTAAAATAATTCATCCCACTGCTAATGAAGCAAGAAGAGAAGCTTACTAAAGAATCAGTTAACGCCGCTTATGGAGATTCCGACCTTGAAAAAATGGCAGTGGCACTCCGGGAGTGCCGACAGAATTGAAAACTTGAACAAGATCGCCTTGGTGGAAGAATAATACTTTTATAGAACATTGGTCCGTAACCTTATCTAAATAAAGAGCACAGTCATGTTTACAAAAATAATACTTCCGAAACCTTTAAAGTAAAAATACTTGGATAGAATATTGATCCGTAACGTTACATAAATAAAGATCATAATCGCGTTTACAAAACCTTTAATGTAAAAGTACTTGCATAGAACATTGATCCGTAACGTAATATAAATAAAGAGCACAATCGCATTTACAAAACCTTTAAAGTCAAAATACTTGCATAGAACATTGATCCGTAACGTAATATAAATGAAGAGTACAATCGCGTTTACAAAAATGAGGTGTCGTCATGGTGTCGCGAAATCATTGGTTTAGTACCATCTCAAAAACGCCCAACGCGCCTAAAGAAGTTTTCACTCAAAAAAAGAAGTGTCTTATTGAATTAGCTTCAGTCAGATCTATATCTACAATTAAATGCAAAATGATGCATTGATGCATATTCACAGCTAACGCACATATTTTTCTATCAACATCCTCCGAAAACATCGTTAGAAAAGATGCTTGAGAGATATTTCTCGATGGTATAAGAAGTCAAGTCAGAGTCCCATGAGCGGCTTTAAAAGTCAGACACCAGGTTAGTCACTAACCACACGAAAAGAAGAACATCTTCCAAGTGGGAACGCACACAATATTCCCCCGTATATTCTACTCAAATATCATTGTAGAGTTGTGGGCGTGGGCGAGGAAACATATCATTTCGTTAGGATAATATTACAAGCTGCACCGCGTGCGTATGTTGTTTCTAGAAATGTCCTTCAGTTGGGAAATATTGGAAGTAGTTCATATTTTATGTAGTTCTGTTAGGAAATATTCTGTTTTAGTAACAAGTTTGAAAGGTTAATCTTTCTCTCTTCATATCTAATCTTTCTAAGAACTATCTTTCATAAGCAAGATGATACTTTTACTTCCTGATTCATGCGTCATGTTCGTGAACGGGCGCCGTCAGTAGGGACTGGGGGCTTACCACCAGCTCAAAAGCAGTATTATTTTAATATTACTTCAGTGGGAGAAAGAGATGGAGCTATACGTCCTGTAGAATTTCATATCTTTCCCACACTGAAGTAATATTAAAATAATACTGCTTTATGAGCTTGTGGTAGGCCCCCTGGTCATCTCTTAGCTGCCACGGCTTATTTAAATTTATTATTATCGCTTTTTACTTTCTGCATCGTTCTCACATGTATAACTTCAACATGAATGATGTACCTAACTAAGATTTTGTAACCATATTTTGATTTAAAAGAGTGTCCGTGAAGTTTCTTGCCCGTTCTTCTCCATAGGTACCTACTACGCTTTGGAATGGGCAAGTAGCTTCATCTTTCTGACCTACCGACCCCCTGACAATTCAAAAGTGCCTGTAATTGGTTTATTTGAAATAATTGCTTTGAGTTTGAAAGGAGATCATTCAGGCTCCATACATTTCTGGGCCTTTTCTGAAAGTCAACGAAAAAAAATGGTACGTGTGGTTAGTACTAGTCATTTGGAGCAAAAGTTAATATTGCGCAAAAGTTGTACGATTGCTCTCAGCCAAGTTATACAAGTTCGATGATTCGTAATTTTCATACATTTATTGATTTCTGAAAGTGCAGAGAAACATAAAACAATGATAAATATTGCTTGAACTAAAGATTTTAAGCATTGTCATTATAGCGCGAATGCTGTAGGGTTATTATCTGTTCTTTTGGACAAGTTAGAAAACCATAATTTTCAACTTAATCAAAAAATTAGTGTATTCTGTATAATTAACATCTGATTTTACCTATGGCCGTGTTACTGCTCTGATTGTTTGGGACATGTCATGTTTGTCATGACATATCTGTTATTGTTATATATGTCGCAGGAATATTATCAAATCTGTAATATTATAATCCTAGTGAAATTGCGAAAATAATTACAAATAACCTAACGGTTAGGTTACTTATTTGTAATTATTTTCACAATTTAACCGTAGGTTAGTTCCTAACCTACGGTTTATTATTATATCACGATCTAACAATATCTCTGCAACATAAATAACAATTATATTATATTATATTTTAATATCATTTATTTTTTTCTTTAATTCATCTATAAACATACAATTTACATTTTTAAATATTCTTATAAAAATTATTAAGAAAACATTTAAAAATATAAAAAATAGTAGCCTACCGGTGTCGGGAACAGGGTCCAAGCCACCGGTGGTCAGGGCTCCTGAGAGAGGAACCTCCTAACAATACGCGCCGTGTCCAGGAGTACTGCTTTCTGGATCAAGCCCTTGATCCAGCTGCCTAACAAGAGCCTCCTCAGGTGTTGGTCGAGGCTCTTGGCTATTATGCCATTGGCCGTCACGACTATCGGCACAATGATTGCTGTATCCACATCCCACATGTCGACAACCTCGTGAGCCAGGTCAAGATACTTAATCTGTTTATCTTTTTCAGCTTTCACGAGGTTCTCGTCATGCGGGACCGCTATATCAATAATCATTGTGCGACGCTCTAATCGATCTATCACCACTATGTCTGGCTAATTTATTTTATTATTAATTATAATATTATATCTCCCCGGGCGGCGAGCGATCACCAAAAGTCCGTGAAGTATTTATAAAGTGCTAATCACTGTATTATAACTTAACCGAAAATAACATAATCTCAGTTTTTATACGGACAGATATAAAAATGATGGGCTACTAAATTGTTTTGCCTCACAATGACTTCGGATCATTAGTTTTAGGGTTTTAGCAATATCTATCATTATTTTATATTTTTTCAGTACTTTCAGAAATCAATAAATGTATGAAAATGACAAATCATCGAACTTGTATAATTTGACAGAGTAATCCTACAACTTTTGTGCCCTATTAACTACTGCTCCAAATGGCTAGTAACAATGGTAGTGCATACGTATCATTTTTTTTCGTTTGCCGGTATTTTCAGAAAAGGCCCAAAAAAAATGATCTCCTTTGAGTTTGCAGTTGGATTCACACAAAATGTCCAAGTTTAATCTTCCTATGGTAAATTGTTTGTAAGGCAGCACTAGAGATACTTTAATATCTACCTAACTTTACTATATACAGGGTGGCATCCCGACATCGACGCGTAAGCTGTTACCATGAATTCAGTACGTGATTCTGGATCACCAGTTTTTTTTTTATAACCGTTGAAAAATTTAAATGGTTATAAAACCAGAATCATGTCCTACTGAATCCATGGTAACTGGTTGTGTGGTCGATGTCACTGCCAACTTATATAATTTGTTATGTCATTTTTAATTCAATATCAATAAGAACTTGCCATGTTTTGTCTCTGCATCACCCTAAGGTTTGACTGGTAGAAAATTAATCAGGCATTTCCGCGTTTGTACAAACAGCAACACACTTAACTGCCCTTTAAAGATGCAACTGAGAGAAATTATGATTGTTCGAAAGGGATAGATATATGTTAGTCATTTTCAATGTAGTCACAAGTTTTCCAGAAAACGGTTCAGGTAATAATTATGGGGCAGTTAAGTGTGTTGCTGTTTGTACAGTATTTTTTTGCTTGTGCATAAAGTTTTAATGGAGAGCTGAGCAGAGTAGTGGTGGCCCAGTGGTAACGGCCGCGACTTACGAGTTGTAGGTCGTAGGTTCGAACCCATACAGGCGCTTTTTTTTTTTTTTTTCTTAGCCTTTATTGTCACACAAAAAAAAAAAAAACTCAAAGCATTTATTTCAATTAAACCATTTACAGGCACTTTTGAATTGTCAAAGAATCGGTCAGTTAGTCAGAAAGTTGAAGCTAGTTGCCCATTCCAAAACGTAGATCTCTATGGAGAAGAACGGGCAAGAAACTCCAAGGCCACTCTTTTGAAGATAGATATTACAAAATTCTGGGTACATTATTCTTGTTGCTTCTATATGTGAGAACAATGTACAAAAAATTATTAAAGCAGTTGAAAATATATGATTAAAAATAAGCCCTGGAAGATAAGAGATGACCAGTCTCAACTGACGGCGCCCGTTCACGAACATGACGCGTGGATCAGCACCATCCAGCTCAACCATTTTGTAGGGAACCGAATGATCCAACACACTCGCCACCATCAGCGAGACATTTAAGTGAGCTTGACATTCTCTCAACTGCCATGCTCTTTCAAGTCAACATACATACATACTGGTGGGCAAAGGCCTCCCTACCCTCTTTCCACCTCTCTTTGTCCAGAGCTTCCAAGGACCAATCTTTCTTAAAGGAGTCCAGTTCATCCCGCCATCTCCGTCTGGGCCTGCCGCGATGTCGTTTGCTATTACTTTGCCATGACAGGCGCTTTACTTTGTGTAAATTATTTCATCACCACTACTCTCAAAACGGTGAAGGAAAAGATCGTGAGGAAACCGGCATGTCGTAGAACCGAAAATTCGAAGACATGTGACATCTACCAACACGCACTGGGCCCGCGTGGTGGATTACGGCCCACTCCCTCTCACGGAGTGGAGGCCTGCGTCCCAGCAGTGGGAAAATTTATAGGCTGATGAAGATGATGATGATGAAAGTTTTTATAAATAAATTTATAAATAAAACCGGAGATCCCGTAGCCATAAACAATGACTTCGGGATCTCCGGTTTTATTTGCTAACTTTTACCACTTACTTATTTACGAAACAGTCCAAACAATGTGTAACCCTACCGACAAATACTTACCCGATTTCCCCCATTTCCCCCATTTACCATTAACTTGACTCAATTCACCCCTCTTTCGTCTAAATCTCCCCTCTGCATGTTTTTCCCATTCACTCTTAAGTAGCAGAGCCTTATGGAGACACAAGTACCCACAAAGCAGGTCAATATTTGACGTAAACTGATGTGTTAAGCGATTTTGAACCATGAGCGATGCTACTATTACAGTCCACTTCACCTGGCCTGCAATTAAACTTTTCTGAAAATGATTATATATAATGATTATATTATATAGTCCAGGGGTTGTTGTTCGTCCTAAGTGCATTCAAGATCTCTTAAGACTGTACTACGTACTAAACCTTACACCAACCATTAGTGGAACTTTGCAGAGATGCCAGTTTTGCCGCAATCGGAAGGCTAAGCCAGAATCACCACCAGAAGGAGATTTGCTAGATGCCAGATAGCATATCACCAGCGCCCTTTCACCCATGTAGGATTGGATTATTTTGGCCCCCTGAGCGTCTCTATTGGCAGACGCACTGCCAAGAGATGGACTGCACTTTTTACAACCTTTCGATCTTTCTCCGGTCGTGTCGGATTGCCGTCCCATCGTACTGTGAGAGTGAGGGAAGAGAGAGTGCACCTGTGTCTGCGCACACACTTGTGCACTATAATATCTCCTGCGTCTTTGGCTAGTCTCTAGGAGCTCGTGGCAAGGACAGCCGCAAGGTTCGATCCATCAGGTTAAGCTAGGTGACCATCTTAACATACCGAGACTCCTCCGTGTCTCGGAAAGCACGTTAAGCCGTTGGTCCCGACTGTCATTCGTGGATCTTTGACAGTCGTTACGGGTCGTCAGAAGCCCGAAAGTCTGACAACCAGTCTAACCAAGGAGGTAATACGATAGTATTACCCAGTTACTGGGTTGTGGAGGTCAGATGGCAGTCGCTCCATGTAAAATACGGTATTCAGCTGCATCCGGTTAGACTGGAAGCCGACCCCAACATAGTTGGGAACAGGCTAGGCAGATTGATTTTCCTTGGCTAGTCTCTGTTGAAGCCGCCGTGACCGAAATTCGGGAGTATATTATTGGGTAGTTAAAAAAATGAAATTCTATTTAGTCAGTCTTTCTGATAATAAAAAAATATTAGACACGTATTTTTTGCTTTATCATATTAATCTAAAATAACTTAGAAAACACGCATTAAAGTTGGGGAGTGGGGGCTCGCTACGTCACAACGCGTCGTCGTGTAGAATCTAGTACCTAAGGCGTGACGTCACATTTTAACTCAATGTATCGCCGTAATCTTATGATTACTTACGTCAAAATAGAAAGAATGCGTGTTCAATATTTTTAACCGACTTCCAAAAGGAGGAGGTTCTCAATTCAAATGTATGTTTTTTTTTATAACTTAGCTTGGGTAGTTTTTGAGTTAGCTTCAATAATACGTATTTTTTCCCACTTAGTTTGTGGATAATATGTTAAGTTCCTCTCACTGTTATTTACATAGCAGGTGGTGGTATTCGAATTTGTGTGGGGTAAATATCACAACTAAAAAGTGAAAAATAAAAACTTTTTACAAAAAAAAAAAACCGACTTCCACTACAAAGTGAAAAATAACTTTAATTTCGGGAGTCGGTGGCAAAAAACGAAAATTCAAAACCAAAGACACCGACTTCCGAAATTAAAGTTATTTTTCACTTTGTAGTGTTTTTTTGGAAGTCGGTTGTTTTTTTTAAATAATCTACAAGACGGACAAAAATAAAAAAATTGGATACAGGCCTATTTATACTATCTATCTACCAAAGTACCAACTTGACTTAATTTGTCCCTCTAAATCTCCCCTTCGCATGTTTTCCCCTCCACTCGTCGGTATCAGAGTCTGATGGCGACACATGTAGCCACTACACAAGAGTAATGATTCTTCCGTTCCGCTGCCTTTTTCATATACAACCCTATTCTGAAAGGTTCTGATTGTCGAATAAGATAAGAGATATTTGTCTTTTAATAGCCGAATGGTAAATGATTTTGCGAGTGTTGTTAATGTAAGTACGGTCAAGTAGCGATAAGTTAAGCCATTCGCGTTTCTTTGTTGCAAAGTTAGTAACGATAATGCTACATAAGAAATAAATTCCAAGATGGCGGCTACGAAATTTTGCATATTTTTACCCGACTGCCCCAGAGGCAGGGTAATGTTTTTCGAGAGTATGTATGTATGTAAGTATGTCTATTTCTTTGGCACGCTGTGTAGCCTAAAAGGCTTGATGGATTTTAACATGTGAGGTGTCGTTAGATTCGTCCTAATTGTGGAAGTGTCATAGGCTATATAATATTTATATATTGCATCTGCAAATACAAAAAAGGGAGGTATAGGTAAAAAAAAAACTACATTATTGGTATCAAATAAAAGCTAGTAATGAGTCAATATATATTATTTTAATAAAACTAAAAGCTTAAAACTAAAAACAAAAACATATAACTGAAAAGAGAAAAACAAGCATTATAATCTATAGAATTTTGGTATTGCAGGCGGGACAAACCAATAACCTGAAATGATGCTGTAAATTTTGTTTGTCCCGCCTGCAATACCAAAATTCTATAGATTATAATGCTTGTTTTTCTCTTTTCAGTTATGTGTTTTTGTAGTCGGGTTTTATATTTTTTTTTTTTTCCTTGGTGCTGTAGATTACGGCCCACTCCCTCTCACAGAGAGGAGGCCTGCGTCCCAGCAGTGGGAACATTATAGGCTGACTATGGTGGTTATGGTAAAGGCGATAGTGAGGTCAAAACGTAAATCCAAGATGGCGGTTGCGAAAATTTTGTTTTAAATCATACGTGAGAAGGAACTGCATTCCTGACTGGGGTCCCCCGACCGCACACGCTTTTTTTTTGACTGTACTACTGAACTTCTAAGCTTAAAATACCAATGTACTGTATTCATAAAGTTTAAAATTACGATTTACGTAAGTCAAAATGTACGCTATGACGAATTACTTTATTGAGAATGTTCATAATCGCATGTACGGAACTTCGAAAGTTTGCTATGACGAATTACTAAATTCCGAATGTGAACATTTATCATCGACATTCTGAGCGAGAATTTCGCTTTTATGTGTATAGATGTAAGGATAAATTAATTAAAATTTTGGTAGAGCCTATTGCCATCAACCGGGCACGAATCCAGACTTTGGGATGTTACTTAGCCGGTCGCATGTAACATACTGGTATTCAGTTGCCGCCGGTTGGCCCACGTTCGCGCGGCCGTACCTAAAAATATCGCGGCGGGATTTTATCGCGCAATAGATTTTCAACTTGCGCGGGACTGGAAGCCGACCCCAACATGGTTGTGAAAAAAGGTTCAGCGGATGATAACATAACATCACGCCTGTAATCCCCGAAGGGTTAGGCAGAGGTGTACCTATAGTACACCCACATTTCGCAAGTTATGTTTAAGTCCCATGTAATAGGTGGCGAGCCTATTGCCATCAACTGGGCACAAATCCAGACTCCAGGCTGCTACTGAGAAATTCCATACTCAGCAGTAGCGCTTGCGACCACTAGATGGCGGATGATGATGATCTGTAATTACACCGGCGGCACTCATACCCTTAAATCTGGTATACAGCAACGTTGGTTGGCGGGGAAATAGATATGGTGGTAGTATCAGGATTCTCCTACTTACTAGTGATTCGTGTTGGTCATACTGATGGCGAAAATTGTGTCATTATACACCGTGAAATTTGAATCACAGTTTTGCTAGAACAAACGTTATTCTACAGCACGTCTACTGTACTACCATTCTTCAGCATCCAATAAAAAAAAACATAATTGGTTTTTGAAAAAACACAAAAAAGACTAAGTTTAAAATGTCAAGATTATCTACTGCTTACAAAATTTAGTTTATGGAGGTACATTTCCCTGTAGACAATGCTGTGTCTCGTGCGTGGTGTCTGTGTTGTACTTAGGGAGTAACGATAGTCTTGATATATTTAACGTTGCCTTTTTGTGTTTTTTCAAAAACCAAAAATGTTTTTTTTTTTGGATGCTGTAGAATGGTAGTAGACCATGGTCTGAATAACGTTTGTTCTAGCAAAATAGTAAAACTGTGATTCAAATTTCACGGTGTATAGGTTCAATGTATAGAGGAATGAAGAACTCGGTATAAAGTTCACTCATCCTCCATAGAAAAGGGAGGATCCTCTGACCACACGGGTGTTGTGGTTGGTGAACAACAGCCTGACGATTGTTGTCGGGATGTTGTAAACAGTGTGGCAGAGACATCGACGCGAAAACTGTTACCATGGATTCAGTAGGTACATGATTCTAAAACACCTGCGTTGAAATATTCCGTCGGTTATTTTAAAAAGAAATCTGCTGTTTTATAGAAAAGTGAAAAACATACGCGGTTAGAATGTGTGGAACAGCTGCTTTTTTTTCGAATAACCGACGGTGGTAAAAGTTTTCGTGTCGATGTCCCTACCAACCTGTATATGCCAGTCGCGTGGTAAACTCTGTTTGCGCGATGCAGGATTTTGCGTGATGTCAGTATGATGCGTAGTTCGTATGTGGCGATATAGTTGCCGCCACAATACAATAAGCCTGGGTAATAGAGAGGCTCATTTTCCATTAAGCCTTATAGACTTTAGAGATTATAATTTCCCGATAATCTCCTTCCACACCCTTTTCAATTAACCGACACTAAGTACTTAAAACAGTAAACAGTATCAACGTTTAGCCATACTTCGTATCTCAAGCTATACAGGATGTGTCATAAATGTGAGGTCATAATATTTAAGAGTGTAGTACAGACCATCAAACTGAAGAATTGAATAGAATAGATCTATTCTATTCAAGCTGAAAACTTTCTCCATGGGACCAACATTGTAATTGCGAAAAAAATAATTATCTGTCCCATACAAAACTTCAATACCTACTCGACCCATATGTATGTATAGAGCTGATTATATACGATATGCATAGAAAGGAAGAAAGAAAAAGTATTTACTGGGACTCGCACACCAGATCACAAATTAAACTTATCTTATTTATAACAACTAACTGATCATAAATAAAAAAAACGTGTGGCACTCGGGGACTGCCGCGGTAAAGCTATTGCATAGCATTTGTAACCTCCATACTTCCTATTTGTCAACGCTACACTTGGGATGATGACGTGATGACATAAAACAAAAATTACGTTCCCATGACAACATCACGTTGTCATGGGAACCGTCATTACATGGTAGGCGGAGTGGGTTGTGTTAGGTTTTATTTTCGTTACGTTACGGAATTTATAGATTCGGTTGCCGCGCTCAAAACCCGCGATAAAAGCTATGCAATAGCATAATAAATAAAATAAAAAATGAAAGCAGAAAGTCCTGTACCAGGCCAAAAGGCTCCTATCTCAGCATGATGCTGCGACAGTTAAAAATAAGTGTCGCAGCGCTGGTATTCTGATAGGGCCCGCTGTGATGATATATGTATGATTTGAAAATATTGTAAAAACCATTTACTTTTAAGAGCGTTCATCCAAAAAGTTGGCAACGACGCAAATAACTGTCAAATATTTCGCTGTTTTTATTAATTTGGCAATATTACTGTATGGAAATAAGAAATACGGCTAACTAATGAACTAGAATATTAATAATGAATTGCAATTATAACACTGAATTTGATGTTTGTTCATTGTTTGTAGTTTTCTTTTTTTACATCTAAAAATAAATATTCAAAATCAAAATATTTTATTTCACATAAACCTACAAGGGCACTTATGAAACGTCAGAAGCTAGGTGCACGGTTCCAATTGGTCGCTTCCTATGGAGAAGAGCCGGCAAGAAACTCCACGGTTACTCTTTTCAAAATAAATTGTTTCTACAATGTTTTCAAATTACAGTGTTAATAGGTATGGGAGGACAGTGTAGGCCTAACAACAAGTACCAGGTACTTAGTAAAATAAAAAATGGTACACATGTTTACAGCCCACAACGTTCTCACATTCACAAAATCTAAAAGAAAAGAATCTATATAAAAGATAAACAAAATATTAAAAAAACCGGCCAAGTGCGTGTCGGACTACGCACAATGAAGGGTTCCGTAGTTGAGATGAATTTATTTATCCCAAGAACAAACTTAACATTGTAGTTGAAAAACATGTTCTCCCATACATTCCAACTGCAAATCATCGCTCGGCATCCAATACCGCGACTGTGACATTTTTTTTTTAAATTGCAGGGTCACTTATTTGAACGTGTAGAATGAAATAAAACAAAAATCAGATTTTCGTAAAAAATTTTACATTCGCGGTATTAATATAATAATAATACCTTTAAACGAGCAATTCTTGTATATACCTATGTATAATTATAATTTGAATCTCGGAAACGGCTCCAAGAATTTTTATTAATTTTAGTATGCAGGAGCGATAAATCGATCTAGCTAGGTTTCATTTTTAGAAAACGTCGTTCAAAAAAAATTATTATCCCGATATTTTTCTTTATTCAAGTAACAAGGACTCATTGCGTTAGTAAACTTATGAACTATGTTAAAACTTATTTTACGAGGTCACTTTGAAACTTTTGCGACTAACAGTTTTTGTCAATAGAATACTGGCTGGTTTTGATGTCAATTAAAACGATGACTATTTATTACATAAAAACATGACATTCCAAATTCGAAATTCCCTCCACATTTTCTTACGAGCAAAATCAAAATAGTCTGTCTTACTGAAAACTGGATTTATAACGAGAACATTTTCGCGCGATGATTTTGTACGATTTCAAATGTCGACTAAAACCAGAAGAATCGTTTGAAAGACTTCGAATAGTGTTCATAGAAAAAAGCCCTTCTAAAAATACTGTTTTTCGCTGGTTCAACGAATTTATGGGTGGTCTAGTAATTTTGGGCAGACAAAGAAAGAAGTGGCCGCCCTATGACGGTTGTTGAAAAAGTGCTGGCTGTGAAAAATTTAATTCAAGAGAATAGGCGAATTACATATGAAGAGGTTCAGCATACACCGTGAAATTTGAATCGCAGTTTTGCTAGAACAAACGTTGTTCAGACCATGGTCTACTACCATTCTACAGCATCCAATAAAATAAAACATAATTGGTTTTTGAAATAACACAAAAAAAGCAAAGTTTAAAATGTCAAGATTATCGTTACTCCCGACAACACAGACACCACGTATACGTTTTTTCAAAAACCAATTTATGTTTTTTTTTTTATTGGATTCTGTAGAATGGTAGTAGACCATGGTCTGAACAACGTTTGTTCTAGCAAAACTGCGATTCAAATTTCACGGTGTATGCTGAACCTCTTCATATGTAATTCGCCTATTCTCTTGAATTAAATTTTTCACAGCCAGCACTTTTTCAACAACCGTCATAGGGCGGCCACTTCTTTCTTTGTCTGCCCAAAATTACTAGACCACCCATAAATTCGTTGAACCAGCGAAAAACAGTATTTTTTTACCATGGTCTGAATAAAGTTTGTTCTAGCAAAACTGTGATTCAAATTTCACGGTGTATACTGCCGATTGGATCGGGAAGTGTGCATGAAATTCTACACAGGCATCTTTGGTTATGGAAGATAGTTTCACGCTGGTACCGTAAAATCTAACGCAGGGTCAGAAGGAGGTTCGGGTAGAATGGTGCCGAGACATGATAGCAAAATTGGTAGCAGGCTCGTCTCGGCGCGTTTAAGATATCATTACGGGTGATGAATCTTAGATTTATCAATATGATCCAGAAATGAAGCATCAGTCGACCGTGTGGCTGTTTCAAAATGAACCAACGCCTACCAAAGTGAAGCGAGCCAGAAGTGCAGGCAAAATGTTGATCGCAAGTTTTTTTTTTCTACCAGTTTATCTGGTGTCAATACCCTGACGAGATCAAAGAAGCGTCAATGCTGAATGGTATGTTACCAAATGTTTGCCAGAAGTTTTTACTACTGCAAGCAGCAAGCGACCGAACACTGGCCTCCGTGGGCTACTGCTTCACCACGACAATACGCTGGCTCACTCGGCGCTCAAAACAAGGGACTTTCTGGACAGCACACCGGTCAAATTTATAGGTCATCCTCCTTACAGTCCCGATTTGGCTCCGTGCGACTTTTTCTTGTTCCCCAAAATAAAAAATCAACTCAAAGGAAAACAGTTTTCATCACCTGAAGATGCACTGGGTGCATTTGAGAAGGAGATTGGAGAGGTGTCTGATGCGGACTGGAAAATGTGTTATGAAAATTTGTTTAGACGTATAAAACTGTGTATGCCAATGGAGAGTTCTTTCAAAAGATTTAATAAAAAAAAATATAACCTGTAGTATATTTTTTTCTAGTATCACAAAACTTTCTGAGTGCCCCACGTAATCTAGTTTAAATTTATTTCACCCCATGGGAGACGGCACTGCAGTGATTGATGTACATGCAATCCAGACTGCTAACGATATTGTTGGAGCTGGCCCGTACTCTGCGTACCAGGGATGCACACCTCATTCGCATCGTTGCGTAAAAGCAATTAATATGTGCGTCCGCGCTACAAAAACGGGGCAGCACCGACCTAGTGGAGTTATACATCAAACCATGTGTTTTGGCATACTGCTCACATTTGGCGAACAATTACTTTCTGAGACCACAGATTGACGCGCTCAGAAGCACCATATCATCTGCATAGCTAATATTATTTACACAAATACCATCTATATAGCAACCCACTCTGGTGCTGCTGAGCTCGCCAATCCTGCCTCACCCCGCATTCCAACCTGTATGGCTTTGAAAAAGTTCCAGCCCATCGTACATTATTGATCTGATTACCATACCACTATTTAAAGATGTTTATAAGCTCCGTTGGCAACCTATTCTTCTCCATCTTTCTCCACAATACGTCATAAGCAACCTGATCAGAAACCTTGAATAAATAGATGAACCTAGCATAAATCGGCGTCCTACGCTGTGTATGTAAGTATGTGATAGTATGCTTAAGGCACAACACTGCATTTTCTGTTGACAAACCACGCCGAAACCCGAATTGGTTGTCATGAACATTTACAGTTTTATTTATTTGTGTATTATATTAAGCAGACGGTCAAACACTTTTGATATTTTGATATTATAATAGTAGCTAGAGAGATGGGCCTTTTGGATGCCGAGCGACGAAATGTAAGTTTTTACGCACAATATTGAGAGATTTACCATGTTATTTTAAGACCATAGACTTCTTATAGGTTTTCCTGTAATCTATGAGTAAAGAGCCATACTATGTATTTTTTTCAAAATTTTTGGTCCAGTAGTTTCGGAGATAAGGGGGGGGGAATGGTCATTTTTCATTGAATTTATCAAATATCTTTAAAAGTATTTATTTTAAAATTATATAAAAAATATATTTAGGATCCTCGCAACAAGCCCTTTCATTTGATATGTCACACGGTACTGTTAGCAAAACTTTTTTTTTAAATTTTCTTGTTTGCGCCCCAAAAGTGACACCTATATTCAAAATTAAATTATTTACGTTACACATTCGTGTTTGGGTCACAGAAATACACATGTGTACCAAATTTCAACTTAATCGGTCCATTAGATTCGGAGTAAATTGGCTGTGACAGACGGACAGACAGACAGACAGACAGACAGACAGACAGACAGACAGACAGACAGACAGACACACGAGTGATCCTATAAGGGTTCCGTTTTTTCCTTTGGAGGTACGGAACCCTAAAAATAAGAACCTATTTAAACCAAATGACATGATTGCCACTACAGCTATAACAAATCTAATTTGATTAAAAAAATATAGAAAATTGTAGGTATATAATGTCAAATACTGAAAAGATTATGCCAACGAAGTATGTAAAAAAAAATTCGATGCTACGATATTATTTATTGAAATTCATTATTAATATTCTAGTTCACAAGTTAGCCACATTTCGTATTTCCATACAGTAATATTGCCAAATTAATCAAAACAGCGAAATATTTGACAGTTATTTGCGACGTTGCCCACTTACAGTATAAACGTTCTTAAATTAAATGACTACACATTTCTGATACAGGCTGTATTGCTAAATCCAGAACGTGCCCCCGCCAATAGTTAACGGATTTATTTATTGTATAGAGTTATGTCGATACACGTCAACAGGGCTTAATTTTAGTAATGATGGTATTATATTTTAATTGACATGTGTTTGTTCGAAATAACCTTTGTGGCCGAGGGATTAAAGTGATCTATTTTTGCCTGCATCAGCGTTGGTGATTATAATGAAGATTATGATATGAGGCCATGAGAGCAGTGGCTTAACTGTCCCTATACGTTCAAACCTCTTAAACTCAAAGAGCTTTCTTGAACACATTTTTTTCTATTTTTGTGTACCATTTCTTAAAATTTATATGGATATACTATAAACACGTTAGTTAAGAAAAAAAAATGTATTTGTAACCCTAGCGATTATTTTCACTGTCCTGTTGCTAATCCGTGAACAGCGTTGTGGGCTGCAATATTGTCTATATTTTTTTTATGTATATTTTTGTTCCTATGTTTTATATTGTAGCTGTTTGTTGTTCCTTTTGAAAAAAAAAATACCTGTAATTTTTACAATACTTACTGATTTTAATTGAAAAAACTGCTCTAAACGGTAAAAGTCATGGCACCACAGTGGCCTACAAATTAGTTAAACATTTTTTTCATAGATGGCATTAGAATTACCATCTTAGCCTAAACAGCCTCGTTGTTCTAGTGACTACTACTACTGAGTATGAGGTCTTGGGTTCGATTCCCATGTCGGGCAGGTGTTATTGGGCTATGCCGGGGGTTCGAAGAAAACCGATAGGGAAATCGTGGCCCCCGGCAACATGGCATAGGAAGGAACACGGGTGGGTTTTAGTCAGTAAGAGTCTGACACGCCCTCCCGCTCCACCCAGAGCGGGAGAAGTTATTTGATAATTTCCCACCCAAAAAAAAAAAAAAGGTGTTATTGGGCTTCTCCTACAGGATTTTTTTAGTAGCAGCTCGGAGTCTAGATTTGTGCCCGGTTGATAGCAATAGGCTCGCCCTCTATTACATGGGACTTAAACATAACTGGCGAAATGTGGGTGTACTATAGGTACACCTCTGCCTAACCCTTCGGGAAATACAGGCGTGATGTTATGTTAAGATTACGATATTTGAGCATTTGGCATAAAAATAAGTATTAAGTATCAGGTTTTTACGTTCCCTACTTCTAAGACATAGGACTAGGAGCTCGTGGCTAAGTAATAACACCGCGGTTGGTCTGTGGATGGGTGACCATCCTAACATACCAAGACTCCTCTGTGCATTGGAAAGCACGTTAAGCCGTTGGTCTCGGCTGTCATTTGTGGATCAGTCATTACGGGACGTCAGAAGCCCGAAAGTCTGACAACCTGCAAACAGTCTTACCAAGGGGTATCGTATTGTCTAATTACTGGGTTGTGGAGGTCAGATAGGCAGTCGCTCCATGTAAAATACGGTATTCAGCTGCATCCGGTTAGACTGGAAGCTGACCCCAACATAGTTGGGAAAAGGCTAGGCAGATTGACTTTTAAAACACAGGCCGCCTCATTGTGAGAAGTAATGGGCCATATTCCACCACGCGGGTCCAGTACGGGTTGGTTTAAGTATGTCACATATCTTCGAATATCTATTCAATGTTTTGAGTGCTGTAAATAATTAATATGCTTTTAATGTATAATAAAGAACTTTCATTTAGAGGGGAATGAAGTCACCTTGCCAAATAATGCAGAATACACCGTGACATTTTAGTCGTCTTACAAAAGCAGCCTACTTCATGTATCCAATGACTACTAAACATTCATAAAAAATATAAATATATACATATATGTCACCGTAAGATTGTGAGCACCGTTAGTTTATAATCTATTGGTATTATTTCCGTTAGATCATAATCTGTCGAAAAATTGTGAACTGGGTGAAATGGGTTAGGTTAGGTTAGAACTGTGACCAAAGGCGCGCGAGCCGAGCGAGCGGAGCGAGCGGTGCCGCGGCAGCGGCCGGCGAGCGCTACTTCCAAGTTGCTCGCAGCCACGTAGGCTATTTAATATTAGCGCAAGGTGCATTACGTTGCAAACAAATTGGTTACCAGTTCACAATTTGTCAGTTTATCATGGATAGATTATAAACTATCGAAAAATTATGCGTTAAATTGTAAATGATTTGTCACAGTTCACAATTTTTCGACAGTTTATAATCTAACTGAAATAATACCGATGGATTATAAACTAACGAAGTTTATAATTATACGGTGACATATACACCGTGACATTTTAGTCGTCTTAAAAAGGGCCCCTCAATGTACCCGACATAAAATAACTCTAGGAGAAATTAAAAGTTGTTATTATACAGTATGTTAACTAACGAAAGGCGTTCCCGTTAACCCGCAATAGTATAGCATCCATACATGCTAAAAAAAATATTACCATTCAAAAACAAAATGCTTTTTTTATTTTTTATAATAAAATATTCACAAAAAATATTAAATTGATACTTAAAAGAAACACTCTGTACACGCGTACATGTTCAAAAGTGTAAGAACGGCAATGTCGCAAATTACTACTTAAGGCTCGTGCAGACCAGCGCGACACGCGACGCGACACAAAGGCACCGCTCGTCGCGCGACGAGCGGTGTCTTTGTGTCGCGCGACAAGTCGCGCTGGTCTGCACAAGCCTTTATGAATGAAGGGCCACGTGCGCTGTGCGGCGATCTATTTGATGCACCCCGCCCCCTGCCCCCCGAATGTCCATCTAATTTTATTCGGAACTAATCTCGCGCGCTGGCCGGATGTGCATTTATTTTCGCAATGCAACATGAGTGTTCTTTCGTCATTCGTGTGTGAAAAATGGTGCTCAAGAGTATGTTTTCATAGTGCTCATTAATGCTGAGTGTAATTATGATGGTGCATGTGCTCTGAGGAGGTATGCTGAGAGGTACCCCAATGCAAATCAACCGCGGAATTCCCTGAGTGTCCTGGTGCGTCTCCGTAACAATGAACCAGTAGTGCCGCGTGGTTCTGGTGGCCCCCGACCCGTGATCTCTGTGCGGCAGGAAGAAAACGTGCTAAGGCATTTTGAGGAGGAGCTCGGTTCAAGCACTAGAAGGGCCGGCCGCCTGTTGAACACTAGTCACGTCAGAAAAACAAACAGCATCCGTACTCACTCCAAAAAGTGCAAGCGCTGCTTGGTCCAGCTGATTTCGCGCGCCGGTTAACATAGGTATTGCCAGCGGGCACTGCAGTGAAGCGCGGAGGACACCCACTTCATCGAAAACGTCATTTGGTCAGAAGAAAAGCCTATTTACGCGCATGTGGAATCGGCGTGTATGCCATCATCACATACGCGAGGACCCGCTTTTATTGCGACGAGTGCACCAAAATAACCGTCCGCTATTGCAACAATGTGTAGAGAGAGGAGGTCAGCATATTGCAGTTCAAAATCTAGGTAAGTTTTTAAACATCATAATACCTAAAAGACACTAAGCGACTGTGTCACAAAATAAATAAGTTCAGAAGGCCCACTCTTTGTTTAAATTGCTTTTACACTCGCTCAGGGAGTACCCCGTTCAACGAGCGTGTTACTACTGTGTTGTTACTATTGCAATGAATAAACGCAAGTACTTCTTATTACGAATGCAACTGCATAAAGTTATTTTTTTAATTTCTATGACATTGCAGTAAACATTCACTTACTAACGTGCAATACCATCATTATGATTTAAAAGCTAGCCTAAACTGTGATTTAAATAATTAAATGAAACTTTCTCTAAACTTAACCGCCCACTATTTATTAGCATAGGTACGTTATTTTTTAGATACAATTTATTTTATCTTATTAACACTGTAAGTCTGTACCACCGTGTCTTGTGTACTAGTTCCGTGAGTGGACCTTCTGTACTCGTATCTGTTTATTTTGTGGCCGCAAGCTCGCGACGACGCCGATGACGACGTAGCGGCCGTGCAGTGCAATTTTGATATTATTGAAACGTGGCTTAGATAGGTAGGTACATGAATTTATGTTTTTACTATGTTTGCGAATAGGTCCTTTCAAGCCCAAGGGGCGCGTTCAGTGACGCGTTCCTTTGTCAGCCGGCCATTTGAGACGGGTAGTTAAATGTTATTGCTAAATCTAAACATACTTAAATGTTTAATTCTACTGATAACAACCCGACGACGTGCATTTCACTGTCTTTTAAATTAACTTTGCCGCCTTTATCAAAGTCGCCGCTCGCCATTCAGAACCGCCGCGCCGCCGCGCCGCCGCCCGCCGCCGCGCCGTGCCGCGCCGTGCCGCCCCGCGCGCGCCCCCGGCCGGCTCGGTAGGTAAGGTAACACGCTCGGTATACGCGCCGCGCGCGACACAAAAATTGCGATGTTGCCGGTTTGTGCAACGCTACTACGCTAGGTACTATTCCGCGCTACTATTTTGATTTTAAACAGGACGTTTCGAATTTATTGTCAATTATTCAATTTTTTTAATTCGGATTTTTTTATACTTATTTTTCTATGCTGATATTTTTATTTAAATCTATTAATGATATAGATTAACGAGTTTAAGGGAACGCCCTCTGTTATTTAACATACTGTATATCTTTTTTTTATGAATGTTTTTTTAGTCATTGGATATGTCGCAGGGATATTGTCAAACCAGTGATATTATAATTTCACTAGTGAAATTGTAATTGCACGAAACTTTGTCAACCGCATCTATTTCTCACAATTGAATGGACTTGTTTTTAGTGTTATTGTAATTTCACGGGAACGCTGTTGTGATTTTAGAATAACCCTAGGTATATTATGAGTCAAGTTTGTAGTAGGGTCTTCGTGTGTTTTGATTGGTTAACTCTTCTTCGACCGCCTTTTTTTTGTTTGGGAAATTATCAAATAAATTCTCCCGCTCTGGGTGGAGCGGGAGGGCGTGTCAGACTCTTACTGACTAAAACCCACCCGTGTTTTTCGGTTACCCTGTTGCCGGTGGCCACGATGTCCCTTTCGGCCCTTATTCGCAGCCCCAGCAGGCATTGGCCCTAGCGGACCCCGTCAATTCTGCTGACATCTCTTTGAGGCGCGCGTGGAACACAACGCCAAGATCTGCATAATAACGTGTTGAAGTTTATTCATTTTATGATATAAGTAAGGCATGACATTGGAAACGGACCAATCATTGACCGTAGCACAATTTTACGGGCTTGCACATACAGTGAAATTGGCAAAATATTACTGCGTTGCAATATTACTGCGTGGGTCCAGTGAAATTATAATGCCACTGAAATGAGCCCGTTAAATTGTGAGAAATGGATGCGGTTGACAAAATTTCGTGCAATTATAATTTCACTAGAAAAATTAAAATATCACTGGTTTGACAATATCTCTGCGACAGATACATGAAGTGGGCTGCTTTTGTCATACGACTAAAATGTTACGGTGTATTTGAAGAGATTTTTTTTCATACTTTTTAGATATCTAACTACAAACTTCCCCTCAAAAACGACTCCTGAATCTGTTCAAAAAACAAGGGAGAATGTCTCGATGGAATCTCAAAATTAACAAAAATAGGCCGTGATTCGAGTCGGAGACAAAACATGTAACGCTATATTTAAATAAAATTGTACCTAGTCCAAAAAAATTACGTCTTCACCAAAACTACAGACCAGAATATGGCCTCCACCAGTAATGGAATCGAGAAACCGACCAGACATATTAAAATGCTTGTCATCTACCCTGACACATATGTCAGTCGGCAACCGAACACAGCTGGTGCCACAAAAAATCTCAAGCACGTTATACAATGCCAGTTTTGACCGACATGACTTGATATTGAACAAAGTTGGTACGCAATGTATGTGTAGCTTAGGAAAGCAACACGATGTAGACGAAGATGGATTAATTTCAGTTTGAGTGGCACTTTGGATGAGATTTTTATGGCGAAAAAATATATTTGAAGATTTTGGAACGAATGTTTTTTTTTTTTAGGAGTTATTTTAAGAATTAGCGAGTATAATAAAGTTTATTTCGCCGAAACTGTTAGTAGCAGAAATGCCTGCTAGGGGTCTATGACAGCATAGTTCTGAGTTTTTGTTTTGTTGTGTCTTATATGGAAAAGTCCGGACGTCAAGATAACCATTACAAAAGTATTCGCAGTCGTCGCAATCGCGACTGTTGACCATGGGATCCTCAGTTCGACCCCCAGGTTGGGTAAAATTATATTCCTGGAATATGGCGGCACTCTGCCGTTATTGCCGTTTGATAAAATAGAACTAGTTTATATTAGATAACGTTCATGTGTGCGTCACGGTTTGCGTCAAACTGAAAATTGAATCTTTTACGATACGACGTGACGCATGTAATATACAGCGCACTTGACGAGTTTAAATGGAGAGAAATATTAAAGACAACTATTTTATATTCGTTTATTTATACAATGTCTCCCGCATTTTTCTGAAAGTTCATGAAAAATTATCGAAAAATTACTTTAAAAGGGTTTACTACCTTGACATTTTTTATTTTATTTTTCCCACTATTTTTTTTCAATATTAAACACTAGTTAATAAAATATTAGTTTTTTTTTTTTTTTAATTCCGCCCTGTGGTTTTATAAACTTACACTTGAGTTTTTTATTAAAACACAATTTTTTTAGAAAAAAATGTTTTCACCTTCGTTTTTGTTGCATAGTTGACAAATTTTAATAAAATGTTAGTTAATCCGATAAAATAACTCATAAGCTTTTAGAAATAACAAACGGAATCCAAATCGAGCTAATAACATCGGAGATATGGCAAACGTTAATCAAAACATAAAAAATTGAATAACATGAAAAAGATTAAAGATAGACCCCCCTTTTAAAGTTATTTTTCGATCATATTTCATGAATTTTCATAAAAAAAGGTCACATGCCGATGGGCGACATTGTATTGCGAACTACACAAAGTCGGCATAACAGCGTACTGTTGATGATAGCAGACAGGTTCGACTGTCTATACGTTAGACGCTGCTGTAGTGACTTGTCACCTACAGTCGTCGGTCACGGAATAATGTGTAAGAAGAGTTGATAGTGCAGTGGTTTTAGTTTTTGTTTTGTATTGTAATGTTATGTTAATGTATTGTCTGTGATTAGATATTCGTGTATGAGTCTTGATACTTGAATAAATAAATGAATAATAATTACTGCAAAATTTGAAAAAATAATATTTTAGCTATGTAAATATTAAATATTGAATCAAATCTGTTTAGTTGGTCTTGAAAATAATATCTATCGATCAGTTTAGTCGGTCTTGTATCTTGATCTCTGGGAAATGCATCGCCAAGACAGTCTTTTCTAGGAAATGCAATGCTGCTAGCTTATTGTAGTCTGTACCAGGAACTGTGTTTAGGAGTATCAGAATAGAATTAGACTGGAACAACGTATGTTGCATAGAAAACTATGTGATGGAAATTATATTTTATTGGTTTTAAGTAGAATTATAATCTGCATAAAATAATTGTCTGATTGTCTGTTGTTTGTCAGATTGTCTGTTGGTGTCTGATTATCTGTATGTTGTCTGTTGTGTTGTCTTGTGGTTTGTCTGTTTGTTTGTTGTTGTGTGGTAGTTGTTCTTGTTTGTTAATTGTTGTGTGGTCGTTGTTGTTTCTTTGTTGTTGTGTAGTTGTTGTTGTTGTTGTTGGAGATTTAGTTTAATTTTAGCCTATTTAAGCTTTTACTTGAAAAACACGAGCACAAATGTAAAAAAGATAAATTTTGCGTCGACACACTATGGTAACAACAAATTACATTTGTGGCGGCATCCATATCGCCACATGTGAACTACAAATCACATTGACGTCACGCAAGTCCTGCATCGCTCAAAAAGAACTGACCGCGCTAGTCGCATATAACAATCGTCGGGCAGTAGCCCATCAGAAACAACACCCGTCTAGTCGGAGGATCCTCCCTTTTCTGTAGAGGTTGAGTGGACTTTTCCTCATACCTCTATATATTTAACTAACTATATAATGACACAATTTTTGCCATTAGTATGATATGACCTGCACCCTAATTGCGTAATACAACACAATCACAATCTGTTTCGATTTGAAACAGATTGCTAATCCATTGCTTCATAAGTTAGAAAAAAAAATCTGCTCGACCACGTAAATAACGCAATGAATGTTGTTGAACTGTCAAAATGAAACAAATTAGGCAAAATTGTTTACGAGAATAAGTTACGCAATTAGGGTACAGGGCTCACACAGGGACACATTAGTAACGCTTGCAGCTAGGGACACGAAAAAAGTATCGATACTTTGTGGTATCAAGCACATTTCCATTCGATACCGATACTTTTGTACTCGATACTTTGCATTCGATACTTTTACTCAATGAGTACTTTTTGGCAGGTATCGTAGCGAATAAGAAATTAAGTTTTAAATGGGCAATCTTAGAAATTACACATTTAATATTTGCAACCTTACGGCTTATCTTTATGGTTATGGCAACGCCATCTAGTTCACTCGTTCTGAACCTTCTAAAACGTTATATCGATCTTTGCTCGAAATCGTTCCTTCCGTTCACAGTTAAATTCCTAACCTTTCCTTCATTAATTTACTACACTAATCAATCACTCATCCACTCACTCGTTCACCGTTGTCATTTGTTTTTTCATGTCCTGTGCCCTACTGAAGTTAAACTGACGTTATTTACTGACTGATATTGACCTATACTCTATGCGCATTAGGCCCTAAGAAAAGTACTCGATACCTTAAAGTATCGATACTTTTGTTTCGATACTTTTATGAGTACGTTATTTTTTTTTCGATATTACTCATGAGTACAGTATCGATACTTTCTATTCGATACCGTGTCCCTACTTGCAGCATGCGCAATTCAGAAGTAATCCTTGTACTAGAAATACTTTAAAAGCTTCCGCAGACAGGCGCGACGTGATGGTGCGACGCGATTCTGGTAGAAAAATTTCCATGAAGTTTTTATAGAACTTGTTCTACAAGAGTTGCGTCGCGCCTGTCTGCGAAAGCTCTGAAGTAACTTTTTCCTCGTCCTATGTGGAGAAACTATTGTTAACTTTTAGCATTATTATGCGCTCGTAAGTCAAAGCCGACACTAATTTCTGAATTTCCTAGAACGTGTGTTATAATTTCGTGACTTGCTTGGAGAGTTTGTGTGTGGAGTGAGAGATTTTTTTTATGTATTAAAATTTCCTCATTACCTACTAGAATTCCGCGATCAAGCTAAATTTTTTACATTTTCGTTTTCCTATGAAATGAATGATATGCGTGGAACAATAATTTGTACAATTCATAGAATTTGTCAATGTAATGTCATTACTAGATATTATTTCACGACGGATTCCAAGAATAAAGGCTTGTGCAGACCAGCGCGACTTGTCGCGCGACACAAAGACACCGCTCGTCGCGCGACGAGCGGTGTCTTTGTGTCGCGTCGCGTGTCGCGCTGGTCTGCACGAGCCTTAATGCGCATGCGACGAGATGTGCGTACGAGGAACATCGAAATAGTTACAGTGAATGTGACTATTTCGTTAAATAGTTACTACCTATTTAGTATAGTTATTTTTTTTTTCGTCGGGTCTTCTCCAGAGGAAGCGACCAATTGGAACCGTGCATCTAAAGAAAGAAAAGAAGAAAGAAAATACATTTATTTAGCACAGACAAAAAGGCACACAACACAACAATTGTAACACAAGTAAAAAATAAAAATAAAACAGGGAACAAAAACAAAGTGTAAAATAATCATTTAACAGGCAAGTGTACCTCGCGGCTGCGCCAAATAGGCCCAGTTCAGCAAAAATGCCAGACAGCTAGTGGCTGACGCTGGTTCGCTGCATCTAGCTTCTGACGTTTCATAAGTGCCCTTGTAGGTTTATATGAAATAAAATAATTTGAATTTGAGTTTAGAAAATAGTTGTTTCATTGATCTAGTTGTCGTAAGCATGGATGACGATAGTGAGGTTACAAATTCGATTTCTGGGTTGTTTTTTTTTCGGGATTTTTTGACCGAAAATTCACAGTTGTAACCCCAAATAAGGTATTTGGGTTATATTTTTGGGTTGTTTTATTATTAATCTAATGCCTTTTTTTTGGGTTGGAAATTATCAAATAACTTCTGGAAGTGTCAGACTCTTACTGACTAAAAGCCACCCGTGTTCCTTCGGTTGCCATGTTGCCGGGGGCCACGATCTCCCTTTCGGACTTCTTCGCAGCCCTAATGCCTGAGAGATATTTCTCGACGGCATGTGAAGCCAAGTCAGAGGCCCATGGGCGGCATAAAAACTCTGAAACCTATACCCTAATTGCGTAATACACGATCAATCACAATTTGTTTCAATTTGAAACAGATTGCTAATCCATTGCATATAAGTTGGAAAAACAATCTGCTCAATAACGTAACTAAAGCAATGAATGTTGTTGAACTGTCAAAATGTAACAAATTAGTCATAATCGTTTACGAAAAGGAAAGATTCTCAAGCATGTGTATAGGGAAACGGAATAAATTGTGCATACTTTCGCCTCTGCTTGCCCTTTCAGAAAATACAAGCATGATGTAAGAGTGATCTGCGACTGTTTCTGAGAAAGATGGCGCACGCGACGAAATACTCCTACGGGGAAAATCAAAATGATTTCTATTTAACACTGAAATTAATGTGACAATTTCAGCTTGAATTAATGTTGTATTAAGGAAAACAGATTCCTTAATTCACAATAAAAAATCCTGAGTCAATTTCAATTATATGTTCTTTTTAACCGACTTCCAAAAGGAGGAGGTTCTCAATTCAACTGTATGTTTTTTTTTTAGGTGTGTTACGCGATAACTTGGCCAGTTATGAATTGATTTTAATGATTCTTTTTTTGTTTGGTAGGTAATACTTCAGAGGTGGTCCCATATAAATTTTAATAACTTTGCTTGGGTAGTTTTTGAGTTAGCTTCAATAATACGTATTTTTTCCCACTTAGTATGTGGATGATATATTAAGTTCCTCTCACTGTTATTTACATAGCAGGTATTCGAATTTGTGTGGGGTAAATACCACAACTAAAAAGTGAAAAATAACTTTAATTTCGGAAGTCGGTGGCAAAAAACGAAAATTCAAAACCAAAGACACCGACTTCCGAAATTAAAGTTATTTTTCACTTTGTAGTGTATTTTTTGGAAGTCTGTTGTTTTTTTATTGTAAAAAGTTTTTTAGAAGTATTAAAGAAGTGCGTTTAGAAATGCTTTTATATTACATTGGATTGACAAAGAGACTGTTTTTGTTGTTACATAACATCACGCCTTGTTTCCCCTAAGGGTTGGGCAGAGGTGTCCCTGTAGCAGGTACACCCACATTTCGCCAGTTATGTTTAAGTTCCATGTAATAGGGGGCGAGCCTGTTGCCATCAACCGGGCACAATTCCAGACTCCGAGCTGCTACTGAGAAATTTCGGATAGAAAACCCAATAACACTTAGCCCGACCCGGGAATCGAACCCAGGACCCACCTCATGCTCAGCAGTAGCGCTTGCGACCACTATATCCAATCAAATTCAATCCAATCTAGTTTCCAATTCAGAGTCAGACAGCAAATCAAATCTAATACGAATATTTACTTGTACAATTCAGTGAGAACAGATCCAAATATTCTTGTATATATTATTCACTACATAAAACATTACTCTGTCTATCAGTGCCAAGACAATTGATATATTTCACATACTTTTTCTAGGAAAAAAATACATGTCCTATAATTTTATTTACTCCATTTGAGACGGCCTTATATCTAAGGATTTATTAGAAGATATTCCACCAAAATAAACATCAATACAGTAATAAATCAAGCGCACTATTTTATACGAACGAGTATGTAACATGATTTACGTTCGCTCAAGTAAATAACTGAATATTATTTTGAGTATAATGCAGAATAAAAAGTCTGCAGAAGGTTCATTTTCATGCATGCATTTTCCGCTTTTATTAAAGTTAAGCGGAGTCTCCCTAAATTGTTTGTTAATTTGCATTAATATTCTGAAACAGTCACGCATATAATCAAAATAGAACTTTAGTATATGATTGATTGGATCTTTTCTTTCCATGTACAGTAAGCGCTCAAAAGTGCATGAGCACGCTAAGAGTCGTATTGCTGTGAACACGCGGTATAGCTCGTACATTTGTATGTGTAAGCAACACGATACACACACCACAGATAACGCAGTTACACGAAACAACAATATATTTCCGTCGCTTTAAACATGCTAGCACACACGCACTATGCGCGTGAACTTGACCAGTTAATGGCATTGCTAAAATTCGATAGTTACTTAACAAGCGCAGATAGCAGAAAGCGTTAAGCGTTGGTATGGAATTCAATCTGCCTCAGGTTCTAATCTCGTGAAACACAGTGTGGTTTTTTGCAAATATTATTATTTTTGTTTTCGATAATAATATTTTTTAAATATTGCTGCTTTTTTATGTTGTTATTGCAATAAAGGTTTTAGAATAAAAAATGCGTGATATATGATAACAAAATTAAAAAATATATGTTTATTCGTTATATTTATTTTACATAAGTTAATAAACTGCTACAATTATTTATCATTACTTCAGCTGAATAAGATGTGAAATAGATGTCAAGAAACTTAGAAGCAGTTTGTATTATTTAGACATATTTAAATTATGAAATATTTTAAATTTTTAATGGATTTTCACCATAAATATTAAGCTTTGATCATGGTCGAAGTAATTAAGTAATAAATAAGAATATTAGACTACTTAAAATGTAAAAAACTACTTACAGAATAGGTAATTTTAAGGTTAAATATGGGCAGTTTGTTTTTTTATTTGTATTAATTATTTTACATTTTATTTGACTTTAGTAAATATTGGTTGTTATTGAGGTTAAAGCTTAAGTATTCATTTTCTTTACGAAAAGAAGATTGAAACTAAACCTCAAATTTTTATCCTAAAATAATACTATTACTAAAATAATATTAAACAATTTCGGTATATCTGCAAGAAATACGACAAACACCCAATTGAAACGTGCTTAAAAAATTCGTTACCATAAATTCATGCAATAACGAATCTGTTGTTTATTAAGTTGGTACGGTCAATATTTTAAGGTCAAAAACGGTTTTCTAGCTGGTCTTCAGTGATGCAAGCCTTCAGAGTGCACGGCGAACGGTTCATAATGACGTGTTTTTAATAATTCAGCAAAATGTCTCGTTGGTATGAAACCATTTGTTTCATTCACCATTTGACGTCGCTGCTACTCGATAATAAGCCCCTTCCTCATATCTCTTAACCCTCACAGTATTTCTCTAGAACAAAGAAAAACATTGTTTTTATTACACATAATACCTTATTATTTATTATTCACTAATCGAATTAAACCTCACAATGAATTTAAAACTTTAAAGGCATCTTCTGTCTCAACAATACCTCTGTTCTATCAACAATACCCTTGATTAAGATTTATGTTTAGTAAAATA
This sequence comes from Agrochola litura, assembly GCA_949152395.1. Classification (NCBI taxonomy): domain Eukaryota; kingdom Metazoa; phylum Arthropoda; class Insecta; order Lepidoptera; family Noctuidae; genus Agrochola; species Agrochola litura. The sequence continues at coordinate 16,696,422 of OX424513.1, read as the reverse complement.
TGAAATATATTAATGATAACACTCACACTTAGTCCGGTTTCATTAGATATTCACTTCACTTTTACGCAGCGCAATAATATTCTCTGATCTGATCTGATCTCTTCAATATATTTTATGCCTGCTTTTTGACAATAATAACCACAACACTGCGCTAAATACTCGTCACCAATATTATCCACGAACCAAAAAAGTTCTATTAATTGAATACTTGTAACAAACTGCATCTACCCCACAGAAATCGAAATAATTTACTTAGTTTTTTGTGGTCTACCTGCTAAACATTAATATTTATGTGAACAAGACGAATGAAACTAAAAACGAATGATGATTATTGAACTAGTCATTGGTTGCAGACAAAGTGAGTGTGTGTGTGTAATGTGCGTGTCTACAGTATTGTAACAACTTATAGAAGAAGGTCGTAAGTCAAACCGAAGCGTCAGTCTATTGCTTTGTGAGATTGCTCATGGACTTTTGGTCGGCACTGTACAAGACAGTTACGTAATTGTAACATTTTCGCTCGATTATTTTTTTATTCGAAAATCATGTCGATTTTAAAGATTATTTAAATAAAATCAACATTACTCGGCTTTTATGTCTAAAATAAGTATTCACAGTATGAAAATATAGTTTATTATCTAGCCGCAAGATATTTTTTCTCTAGATCAATTATTACTTTAGTTATAAGCGAAATAAAAATTAAGACTTACGCCATTTAGTTCCGTGCTCGAGCACGATCAAAGAGCGCACGCGATATTCAACTTTATTACTGATATGTTAGCGTTTAGCACATAGTAGAGTGGCGGGGTGCATAGGGGCGGAGCTTGCGTGGAAATTGTCTATAGAGTGTCTGGTCTTAAGGAGGCAAGATACTATAAGACTGCGGCTAACATTCGAATACTGAAAGCACAATTAATTAGAAATTAGGTCAAAACTCGTTTTGATTGGCGGTTGTTATTGCGGTCAACCAATCACAAAGGCCAGTTAGTTTTACAATTAAGCTTTAGTTTCCTAGGAAAGCGGTCCCGTCATAGTATAACAGCTGCTATGAAAATCTGTTGTTTTCACTAGTATTTGAAATTAATTCAAATGAAGGTCTAGCGATTTGCCCTTACCGTGCTTAGTCACAAGAAAAAGTGTCCATATTGAGAAGAGTGAGCTCACACATTATTATATAGCGTTTCCATGACAATCAAGTGTAGTCACTGCGTCATTGTGTGTCAGAGGTGTCAAAACGAAACAGAAACGCTACTTTCTTTTGACGCGGTAGGGCGAATCTAACGATTTAAATCTTTGCCGCGGTCATCGTTTTTATGACAGCCGTCACTGCGGCCGTTAAGTGCGGCCACCGCTCTTCTAGAAAATCGTAGTTTTAGTGTCCGTGGAGTTTCTTGCCCGTTTTTTCTTCATAGAAACTATTTTTACTCCATATAATCGGCAACTAGCTTCATCATTGTGACTGCCCGACCCCTTGACAATTCAAAAGTGCCTGTGAATTGGTTTATTATTATTCATTTATTTCGGACAGAATCCAAATAATGTATTAGTAACAATTTTCTTAAGATCTATGTTAGTAGGTACATAATCTAATATAGTTTTACAACTTCCCTGTAACTATTCCCACCCAGTGTGCCTGCATGGGACAGTCATGTCGGGATGCAATCATTTGCAAAATGGTGTTGGAGCTACCGCGCAGTCTGTGGAATAATGACGCCACTTTCTTACGCACTATAGCGTGGAAACCGTCAACGCGCGCATTTGCGAACATTTGCGAGGCACTACAATGCCGCGGCAACCCCAACAGCATTCTGAAAGCATTATTATATTGAATACGCAGGGCGTTGTAGGCACGTTGCGTAAAACAATTTTTTTTAATTTGTGTTTTTCAGGTGTGTATGCAAGTTCTCTAACTATAATCTTTGTGTAGCTCTTACATTCTTTTTGTGGAAGATACACTAGGAATTAGATAAGCCATTTGTGAAGATCTCTGTATTAAGTTTGACCTTGTTTGAGTGTCTTTGTTAACACATACTCGTATTTATGTCATTTTTACTAAGTATAATATGTCAGCATCCTATAATTTTTGCCAGTCTATGGTCGTTCGGAACTTCGGACCTTCTGTTTTTACTTCCATATGTCATAACTAGACAACCAGACAGGGCGGCGGCAGGTGGACTACTGTCTGTTACGGCCTAAAATCAGATGAACAGGTGGCATAGAACTACATTCTCAACAACATTCTACAGCCTTTACCTTCCATTGCTTCTTTTACACTAGCTCCATCACATGTCAATCGTACAAAACAAGCAATGGTATTGAAATGAAAGAATGGGTCGTGTTCGTGGTAGATGTCAAAGCGCGGGCGATGTCCAAGCCAACACGTTGGCACAGAGGGCTATAATTCAAAGATATAATTTATGACACTGTCAAAATCACTGAGGTGGGTCTTAGTATATTTATATGCTGTGTCACACGCCTTCTAACCTTGAAGTCACATGGTTAATTTTATTACACTGTAGTTACTGACAAATATTGTACCACAAATAACACTGTATTTTGTTTAGTTATTAAACACGAAATTGTAATAAACGTATAAAATCACTAGCTATGCCCCGCGTCTTTACCCGCATAAGTTTGGATCCCGTATGAATATCGGGATGAAAAGTATTATTATATCCTAATCCAAGTCATGGTCTATCCATCGACTGTAGCAATTAACATTGTCGGATCTACATTTTTGCGATTTTTAAATTTATTGCATTAAAGGTCTTAGAATAAATTATAAAAACGTTCCCGCAAAGATTTGAAGCAATAAAAAAAAATCGCAAAAATGTACATCCGACAATATTAATTGCTACGGTCACCATGTGCCAAATTTCATCTGAATCTGTTCAGCCGTTTTAGCGTAAAAGCGTAACAAACAAGCTAATTAACAATCAAACTCACTTTCGCATTCATAATATTAGTTAGGGCCTGTATTTTAGAACGAATTTCGGCGGGAATATCACTTCAAAATTGACAGATTACCACACTCCTCTACCTCACAAAAAAGGATTTACGATAACTCAAACAGTGGACATAATCTATGATTAGGTAAAGGCTTGTGCAAACCAGCGCGACACGCGACGCGACACAAAGGCACCGCCCGTCGCGCGACGAGCGGTGCCTTTGTGTCGCGTCGCGTGTCGCGCTGGTCTGCACAAGCCTTAAATGAAAATAAACACGCGTTTGTAAGATGGATAAATTGCTTGCGAGTTGTAAACACACACACTCACGGATAAACGTTTTGTTTTTATTTTTAACCGACTTCCAAAAGGAGGAGGTACTCAATTCGTCTGTTTTTTTTTTTTTTTTTTTTTTTTTCTATGTTTGTTACGCGATTACTCCGCCAATTATGAATAGATTTTGACACTTAGTATGTAGATGATATGATAACTTCTTGTCACTGTTATATACATAGCATGTAGTGGTATTCGAATTTGTGTGGGGTAGGTACCACAACTAAAAAGTGAAAAATAAAAACTTTTTACAAAAAAAAAACTTTTTTGTAAAAAGTTTTTTAATTACTCGCCTTCAAAATTATGCAAGAGGAGCTCGTGGCTAAGTAGTAACAGCCGCACGGGTCGATCCATCAGGTTAAGCTACGCTTGCTGGGGTTAGTTCGTGGATGGGTGACCATCTTTAAATCCCGAGACTCCTCCGGGCCTCTGAAAGCACGTTAAGCCATTGGTCCCGGCTGTTATTCGTGGATCTTTAGAAGTCTTTACGGGTCGTCAGAAGCCCGAAAGTCTGACAACCAATCTTACCCAGTTACTGGATTGTGGAGGTCAGATAGGCAGTCGCTCCATGTAAAATGCTGGTATTCAGCTGCATCCGGTTAGACTAGAAGCTGACCCCAACATAGTTGGGAAAAGGCTAGGCAGATTTATTGAATAATTATGCAAAGAAAAGTGAATGAATTACTTTTTGATTAGTCTAATTAAATTTTTTTGTCTGTCAGTTTGTTTTTAAAAGATATATTATGTCCATTATCTCCAAGATCTATCTAGGAAAAAAAATACTATCCAGACAATTAAATTCACAATTCGCTGAAACAAATCAGATTCAAGGAAAACAGTAGAATATAATGGCAAAAGGAAGTGCGTGCCGACATTTTTTATTTGTTATTTTTCCTGTAACACACATATTTTTGTCATAGTTTATGATCGGTCGTTTAAGGGTCGTTGTAGATTCTATCCCTAATAGGGCTGTAAAGATTTTGGCGGGATGAGAGATCCGTAGTTCGTTGACCTGGGATAAAAATAAGTTGATCTGTTGGGGTGGTGGCAAAGTAATTAAAGGTTATCTAGAAGACGAATAGGTGTCGAGGGAATAGTCTGATTAGGTACCGATCCTATTTCTGTATGGGTGAAAATTCGAGCGGAGACGTTCAGGAATCGACCAATTACAGACGATGTTTATTTTACAAACACATAAATGAAATGAAATGAAATTGTTTATTCTGTAAATAGAATATCGGAATCACTTTTACACGTCATATAAAAAAATATTAAAAATAAGCTAGATGAGTTCGGCGTTTCCTATCTGACTACTCTGAGAAGAAAGGCCGAAACAAACTCAGAGGTCACAGCCTCTTTTAAAGTCCAGACATAATCTTGGTCAGGCCATATGAGGACCATGTAGGTTAGTGTCTGAAAAGGTCTTTTGAGGAAAGAACGACACAGATTTGAGTGGATCTGTCCAGTCAGTGCAAGCATTTGTCAGTAATCGTGGAGCTCAACTCAGAACTTAAGGAGTTCAACTCGACGAACAATACCAAAGAAAGGACATTTGGGTAGGTAGCAGAAACTATTCAAAACTGCCAGATCATCATTAAAACTAGCAGAGAAATAAAAATAATATCCACATAGTCCTCACATTCACAATAATTAAAATAGTATAATACTTTACAAAGTAATCATGTCATTTTGAACATAATTTTCAACCATGTCAATGTGTATATAAAACTGGTACCTATATGTTGATTTTACATAATAATAATTAAAATGTCTAGTTTAATGGTTTTATCACAAGGCTTAGCAGAGCGAGCAGTTCAATCCCAAGCTTTTCTATCTTCTAAATAATCTGAAATTGTATACATACACATATACATCCCCCCACACACCACCTTTAACAATTTTATGTGTCGTTTGTCTAGTGTTCGCAAGCGCTCTGCTGAGCATGAGGTCCCGGGATCGATTTCCGGGTCGGGCATAGTGTTGTCGGATTTCCATCTGGAATTTCTCAGTAGCAACTCGGAGTCTGGATTTGTGTCCAGTTGATGGCAATAAGTTCGCCGCCTATTATAATAATAAGGTGCTTGAGCCAGCTGTCAACGTTTCGGCACAACGACTATCGGATCAGGTGCGGGTCATCCAGCGTAATCATATGCTGGACGACACTGCACTTGATCGCCTACGAGTTGAAATACAGAGTAGCCATGTCGTTGCTCCCCCGTCGCAGACTATTGTAGTGACACCACGGTCCAACACAAACCAAGCTGACGAGGGGAGTGACGACAGGGCTACAACCGTAAGTACCCAATGCAATGAGGAATTGAGGAGTGCTTTGGAAGGTGCGATTCAGGAATATCGATATATGTCACCTGAACTTAGGCCACGCTTACCTCGTTTGCCCATGCATAAAAAAAATAGGGCGCTGGTGGCGGTTCTGGATTCGCAGTTATCAAACTATTTTGATGACTGCGAAGACCTCACTGATACTCACTCAATTTTGTACTGCGCGGCTGTAGCGGCATGTCGTGTAGCTCACGTCAAATTTCCTAATAGTTCTAGAGCTACACGACCGAAACCAGCCGTACCAGCTTGGCAGTGCAGAATTAAGCGCCGTATTGGTGAGGCCAGAGCGCTCATCGGCAAACTATTCTGCTTCAGGGAGGGCAATACTCGCCCTAGAGTGATGCGCTTTGTGAGGCGGGCGTTCTCAGGGACTGATATCAGTCCTGAGGACTATATGTCCCGTGTCACAGAGCGCATCGACTTCCTGAAGCAGAAAGTGTATGCATGGGCAAACCGTATCCGTAGGTATAAGCGGCGAGTAGAGCGATATACTCAAAATCGCACCTTCCAGAGTGATGAAAGGTGGGTTTATAGGGCTTGGGAGCGACCGGACCAAGGTGTGACTGACACGCGCCTACCGGATGATGATGCCATGGACTCTTTCTGGCGGAGTATCTGGTCGGTGCCTGTTAGTCACACCGAAGGTGACTGGACTCGGGAAGTCGAGCGAGCCTGCGATCCAATACCAGAAATGGGGGCTATTACCATCTGCCCCCAAGATGTAACACGTGCAGTTCGTCCGCTACCTAACTGGAAGTCCCCAGGACCGGACGGGCTGCACAACTTCTGGATCAAATGGTTTGTGAGATCGCACGCTCGCTTGGCGGCTCAGTACCAGACTGCTTTGGAGTCTGGGTCGCTACCCCATTTCCTAACAACAGGAGTTACCCACCTGCTCCATAAATCTGGTAGCACCGCGGAACCCAAAAATTATAGACCGATCACGTGTTTACCGACGGTCTATAAAGTTCTTACATCCATTTTGAGAGCAAAAATTAACAAACATATAGACACCAACTCCATCATGTCTACCTCTCAAAATGGATGTAGGAACGGGTCCCGCGGTACTAAGGAGCTACTCCTCATTGATATGGCCATTAGCCAACAGGTTCGCCGTTCCCGAAAGGATCTGTCGACATGCTGGATAGACTATAAGAAGGCCTATGACTCGGTGCCACATACATGGCTCATGAGGGTGCTGGAGTTGTATAAAGTAGATACAACTCTGCGCACCTTTCTGATGTCGTGTATGAGGCAATGGAGGACGGTCCTTCGCTATCCAGGATGTCGAAATATCCAGAGGAATAGCGAACCGATAAGGATAGAGCGAGGCATATTTCAGGGTGACAGTTTGAGTCCGCTTTGGTTCTGCTTAGCCCTGAATCCTCTAAGCACACTGCTAGAGGATTCAGGTCTTGGCTATCGGTTGAGGAGAGGAGGTCAGGTTATATCTCACCTCCTATACATGGATGACCTAAAACTCTTTGCCCCCAACAATTTGCAACTGATGGAGCTACTGAAAGTAACTGAAACTTTCAGTAGCGCCATCAGGATGGAATTTGGTGTGGACAAATGTGCGGTCATGCATGTAAAGCGAGGGGAGATTGTGGAATCCGTGGGAGCCCAACTCTCGGATTCCATAAACCTTAGAGCCCTCTCCGCATCCGAAACCTATAAGTATTTGGGTATGTCGGAAGCGTTGGGCATCAATGTTACTGACATGAAGCAATCGTTGAAGGAGCGCTTCTTTGGCCGCCTGAAGAAAGTATTTAATAGTCTCCTATCAGGCGGAAACAAGGTGCGCGCCTTCAACGGTTGGGTCATGCCGGTTTTGATGTACTCTTTCGGCATACTCAAATGGACTCAGACCGAACTCGACGCCCTGGATAGGAGGGTCCGTACGCTGCTGACTGCATATCGAATGCATCACCCACGGTCATCGGTAATGAGACTGTATATCCCGCGAAAGTGTGGAGGTCGAGGCTTTTTAAACGCTAAGACCCTCCACAATCGCGAGATATGCAGTCTTAGGGAATATTTCCTAGATGCCGACGTGAGGATGCATCGAGATGTGGTCGCGGTGGACAAGGGTCTCACCCCGCTCTCCTTGGCTAAAGAGAACTGGTGCAAGCCTGTAGTGCTTGACACTAACGATCGCAAGGAGGTATGGCAGAGTAAGGAGCTTCACGGACGCTTTTTCCGGGCCCTACATGGACCCGATGTAGATTTACTAGCGTCCGTGACCTGGCTACGTTTTGGTGACCTCTTCGGGGAGACCGAAGGTTTTATCTGTGCAATTATGGATGAAGTTATCATGACGAACAATTACCGGAGATTTATTGTGAAGGATGGCACGGTTGACATCTGTCGGGCATGCCACCGTCCGGGAGAATCAATCCGACACATTATCTCCGGGTGTTCTCGTCTAGCTAACGAAGAGTACTTGCATAGACATAACCTTGTAGCCAGGATTATCCATCAGCAACTTGCTCTGAAATATGGCCTTGTGGAATCGGAAGTGCCGTACTACAGGTATGTGCCCGATCCAGTTCTCCAAAATGGAAATATCACATTGTACTGGGATCGATCCATCATCACTGATAGGACTATTGTTGCCAATAAACCTGATATAGTGGTGGTGGATCGAGTAGAACGGCGCACAATGGTTATCGACATAACAGTCCCGCATGACGGGAACCTCGTGAAAGCCGAGAAAGACAAACAAATCAAGTATCTTGACTTGGCTCGCGAGATTGTCGACATGTGGGATGTGGACTCAGCGATCATTGTGCCGATAGTCGTATCAGCCAATGGCTTAATTGCCAAGAGCCTCGACCAACACCTAAGGAGGCTCTCGTTGGGCAGCTGGATCAAGGGCTTGATTCAGAAGGCGGTACTCCTGGACACGGCTCGCATTGTCAGGAGGTTCCTCTCTCTGGAGCCCTGACCGCCGGTAGCTTGGACCCTGTTCCCGATACCGGTGGGCTACTATTTTTTATATTTTTAAATGTTTTTTTTAATGATTTTTATAAAAATATTTAAAAATGTATTTAATATGTAAAAAAATGAATAAATGAGAATAATAATATAATAAATTTAATTCAAAAAGTAGTTTGTACATGGTATACAAAGTTGTCTTATATAATTAGATGTTATAAATAAATAGAACCAGTACAACACATATAAAAGTGGTCATTGGACTCCTTTTCCTAAACTAGGCAGAAAATCTGTCTGTATCTTAGGAAAGAGTACCTATCCATAATTATTACATGACATATATGCGCTATGTTATGTTATGTAACTTATTTATTTATTTATAAATACTTTATTGTACACCACAAAAATACATAACAAAAAATAAATCAAACACTACAAAATATACATTCTGCGATCTCTTCCAGGCAACCTTGGAATGGACAGTGATTTGCCTGAACATAAAATGGGGCTCTCGTTAGTGCAAATAATAAGTATATAATATACTAGAATACACAATATACTATGTTAATGCGTAGAATACTAGTGCAAAAAGTTCTATGACATTGTAGAACTGGCACATGTCTTGTTTTAAACCAGCAAGTCGAGTGCGTCGAAATCAGGGACACGAAATAATTAGGAATATTCCATTCATAAAACTTTATTTATTTTTTAATGAAACAATAGTCATCTCATCACTTACGTACTTTTAAAATTGTACCAACTCGCGTGGGATGTAAAAAAAAGTCTAATTTATTATTTTTCATTCATATCGACCTTGATTTCAACAATTCATTTTTAATTTTACGCGCGAGTCATAAATGCATCATAAATAATGTAATCTCAATGACTGTATCTATAATAATAGGAACATTAAATAATTTTGTAATCACAGAATTATTATTTAAAATGTCTGTGTTTGAGTACGAATCGGCCATTATTTTTATTTAATCGTACTTTTTCATGATGCAAGTCTTTGTAAGACATAATTCTTTTAGTTCAGGGTTAGCAAAGCTTCCGTGCGTAAAATATTCCCGACAAAAGAATATGTAATCCTAATGCGTGGGAGTCGAAAATATACGACAAGGGGATAACTTTAAGAGGATAGGCAGTGAGTGGGCTGCAGTGTTGTATTATGTACGGATAACAACATGCTGTTTACTTAAGAGGGTTTATCCTCAAAGTCGGCAACGTCGTAAATAACTGTCAAATATTTACCTGTTTTGATTAATTTGGCAATATTACAGTATGGAATTAAGAAATGTGGCTAACTAGGGAACTAAAATATTTATTATGAATGGAATAATTTATAGATAGATAGATAAATCGTTTATTTAGTGCACACAAAAGACAGCACGACATACAATAGCACGATAAAATAATAAATAACTAATTAGCTGTTAGGAAATAGCCGCAAGGTGACAATATACCTCGCCGTCCGAAAAGGACCAGGCCCAGGTCGACGGCGCGTTGCGTTCCACACGCGCCTCAAAGAGATGTCAGCAGAATTGACGGGGTCCGCTAGGGCCAATAATAAATAATAATAAATAAACATTTATTTCTCTTCCACAAAGGCGCCTTAAAAATATGAAGATTACAATATCTGATAAATCCTTTGTGGGAGACTGGTATCTGCACTAGGAAAACCTGTCACACAGATTACCAGGAAAACAGTGTTTGATTATTAAATCATAAAGATAATATTTACAAATTATTTTTACCTTTGGTAGGAGAACACAGTAAACAAAAAAAAAAAAAAAAAAAAATAGAAAAGATACAAAATTAAAAGTTATTGTTGAAAAGTGTTGGTACCAGTGAAGTGTGGTGTAGTGTAGTGTGATGCAAAGTGGTGCAGTGTGGTGTGGTGTGGTGTGGTGTGGTGCGGTGTGGTGCGGTGTGGTGCGGTGTGGTGTAGTGTGGTGTAGTGTGGTGTGATGGACAGGCTGAAAAACACATTTATCTAAAAACAATAAGGAACCTTTCAGTGCTATCGTAATCAAGGTTCAGGAAATACGTGGTGAGAACTTGCTTGCACTTTGCTTTAGTAAGAGGGTATATATTTAAAGTAGAGTTTATTTTATTGTATAAATAGCTGCCAAGGAAACAAAAGTTGCGATGCGAAAGACTACTTCTACACAGTTCAGTAGAACATACATTTGTTTTAATACGTTTATGAGCGTTTAAAGATGAGTTGTAGTACAAAGTAGAATGTTTACGCAAGATTGTTTGAACGATAAACAGTTGCCGAACAGTAAGAACCTTGCACTTATCGTAGAGTTCAGAGGTAGGGTGAAAAAATGGTAAAGCATGGGCCACCTTTAGGACTGCTCTTTGTGCTCGCTCGATTTTAATCATAAATGATTTAGGGGACAGATTGACAAAGTGCAAAGTATACTGTCCTAAGAACTTTTGCATCTGCAACACGTCGTAGGCTTTTAAAAATGAAGATGAGCTTCCTAATCCTCTTCGACAACAGATCGATGTGGGAATTAAAGTTCAAGTTTTTGTCTATAGTCACACCGAGGTACTTGAGAGAGTCCACTTTTTCGAGTTTTGGGCATGAGCACAAGCAGGAAGAGCTGTTGTTACATGAGTGGGCCGTGATATTTAATAAAGGGTTTTGAGTGAGGTGAGTGTTTGTTAATGTAAATGTTATGTATTTAGTCTTGCCTGTATTAAGAGAGAGTAAGTTGTTGTTTAGCCAGGTCATAACTAGCGAGAAACCTTTCTGAGCAAAGTGGTACACTTCCTCCCAAGTATCTCCATAGAAAAGAAGAGCCGTGTCGTCCGCGAATGTAATAATCTTGCCGTTAGTAAGGTTTAACTGGCAGAGGTCATTGATGAAAATTAAAAAGAGGGTAGGCCCTAATATACTACCCTGAGGAATTCCGATATTGACTTCACAGTCATCACTCAACCATTCATCCACTACGACACGTTGAGCTCTGCCATTCAGGTAACTTTCGAACAATTTTAATTGTTCGCCACGAATTCCGAGGTGTTCAAGCTTCTTCAGTAAAAGTGGCGCAGAGACGGTGTCAAAAGCCTTCGCCAAGTCGAGGAAAATCGTAAGGACCTTTTTCCTCTCATCCATCCTAGAAACTATGGTATCAGTAAGTTGATGTACGGCATCGCTTGTTGATCTGCTTTTACGAAAACCATATTGATTATCAGATAAAAGTTTGTTTGTTTCTAGATAATTCGTTAATTGCTTGTTAATAACTTTCTCAAGAATTTTAGATAGTGTAGGCAAAATGGATATTGGACGGTAGTTATTGACACAGTCCCTGCTACCAGACTTGTGAATTGGGTGAACTAGGGATTTCTTGAGATCTGAGGGAAATTCACCAGTGGAAAGGCAGATGTTGCAGATAAACGCGATAGGGTCAGATAATAAGTTACAGTATCTTTTAATTAATTCACTGGGAACGTCGTCACACTTCACGGCAGAAGTGGTTTTAAGAGATGCTATGATGATTTTGATCTCATCCCCATCAGTGGGCAGAAGGACAAAAGAGAAGAAACAAGGCAGTAGAGAAGAAGTCTGGTATGAGGCAGGGTTAAAACCTGTGATAGATCCCGCCAAAGACCTACCGATGCTTACAAAGAATCGATTAATCTCATTGACAGAGTCTTTGGGCTGATTTGGATCAATTAGATCCATGGGTGGATTTTTCTGTTTAGTAGTGTAGGTGATTGTTTTGATGGTGTCCCATAATTTCTTAGTGTTGCCCTGACATTTAGAGAGTTCAGCCTTATCATGCTCATGTTTAACTTTTTTTAGAATGTCATTACAAAAATTACGATAACGTGTATAGGTTATTTTTGCAACTTCGTCATTTGGATGCTTGTTAGACTTGAGATGAAGATTGTCTCGATTGCGCATACATCGTAGCAGTCCAGGAGTAATCCACGGCTTAATCAATCGCTTACGTCTTGGAACAGTGATCTTTTTAGTACAAGCAATCATTATAGTGGTTAGTGTCTTAAGGAAGAAAGATACAGCTTTACTAGCCCTATCTAAGGAGTAAATACTGTCGAAATCAATAGTTTTAATTTTTTCGTCAAGGGATGGATAATGAATACGTCTTATTGTATTTGAAAGATGGTGTGAGGAGCTCATATGAGAAAGGCTTATAATGACGCTGTAGTGGTCGGTTAGTGTTGTATGGGCAACAAAACACTTCACCGAAAGTTTAGCCTTGACAATTACGTGGTCAAGGCAGGTTTGAGAATGAGTGGGGATATAGTACGCAGGCAACATACCATGAGAGGCTAGTACATTAAGGTAAATTTCCGCTCTTGCATCGGAAGAAGAAGGCGCTATGTCTATATTAATATCGCCAGTAAGGAAAATATTATTGTATGACGATAATGTTAGTAAAATATTGTTTGGAGATTCAAGAAATTTTGACACATTTCTTTCCCCCGGGGGGCGATAAATACACAGAACCACAGTTTGTGAATTGATAATGATAATCAGACAATTACCATCAATGAGCGATGGTTTTAATATTTTATAGGTAAGGGTAGATTTATAATAAACAATAACGCCCTCGTTTTGTGTCCTGTTAGCATGTGTGTTTGCGAACTGATAACCACTTAGGAGTGGAATAAACGGTGTCCGAGATAACCAACATTCCGTTAGAACGATCACATCCCAGTCAATTTCTGACCGTTTGATGAGGGTTTGCAATCCTGAAAAATTTCGGTTAACACTTCTTATATTTTGTACAATAATGTTCAAAGGGGAATTTTCGGTATAAATTAAACTGGAGCAGTCATCAATATCACAAGTCCTGGAGTCAGCAACCGTTAGCTCATCCAATTCATTATTTATTGATAATTGGGAATTATGATCGAATTTTCCTTAAATGCATAAATGTTGCTTTTATAAAGCTCTGCTGTAAATAAAAAGTTTTAATGGTTGTAGTAGCTAAGTGGGTATACAAGCCGTGAGAAAATGTGGATGTAGTATTGTGTGTTCTAAAAGATAGATGACTGAGAGTGAGAGTGTAGAGTTTGATGATCTGTTTAGTGGAGTTTGTGTAAATACAGACAAAAATCAATGAAAAGTTAACATGCATATAAGTTACAACAGTGAACATAAAAAGTAAAAAGTCAATTAAAAAAGTTTTAACTAAAAATGGTGACAAACATGTTTTGGCAAGTTTGATCATTACGGCGGATAGTCAGTGTTGCCCTCTAAGATTAGTAAGATCTAATTCGCTATCAACTCGAATTTGTTTCTGTCCTTCGGCTTTACGTAGGAATATCCGTCCGTGTGCTACCCAGCAAAATGTATATTGGTGTTCTTTGGCAAATTGTCTGCACAAATAAAAAAGCTTTTTCGCGTTTGCAGTTAGAGTTTCCGCTACGTATATCGGTGTCTGCGGCCCTTTTATTTGTAGGTGGGTAGTGTTTAGTTTGCTGTCCTTATTGACCTGGTTGAACTTTTTTACGGCAGCTAACATACTTTCTTTCATTAGTTTACTGGTAAACTCAACGATAACAGGTTTAAAACCGTCTGTTTTGGTGTTTACTCGGAAAATATCACGGATACTTGATGTTTCAATGTCTACACTGACGGTTTTTCCCACGTTTTTAATTACGTTGATCAGATCTTTTGTGGTCTCCTTAGTATCGTTTATTGGTATGTTCCGTATCTCAATAGTTGAACCTTTTAAACTTCGCTCCATAGATTCTAATTTATTTTCGAGTAATTGTATGTATTTCTGGTTATTGCGCCGTTCATTCTCTAATTTCGCTACATTCGCAATTATCTCGTCGAACTTTTCTGAGTTAAATTCAACAGATTTACGGAGTTCACGATATTCCTGTCTGATCTCGTTCACGCTAGTTAGTACTTGATCGATCTTATTATTTTGAGAATCAGACCAAGTTTTCAATGTACTGATAATCTCTGTTTTGAAGGACTGCCACTCCTCTTTATATTCTTGGTCATGTTTCCGTTTAGGTACTCGCGTACTTACATTTTTTGAGAAGTCACTAAGATTTACTTCATCAAGACCGCAAGTGGGAATATTCGGTTCAGAGCCGCCGCGGTATGGGGAGATCAAAGCTTCCGAGGAGGTCGCTACTTGCGGAGGAGTACGTTGAAGCGACATATTTATTTAGTTTCACTTTAGCGCCGCAAACTTGGACGAGTACTCCTGGTATTAGGTGACAGCTACGCTCCCAGTGCGTGCGCACTGGTACGGTAGGTGGGCGGTGACCGTCGAGTCGCGTGCGCGCAAGTAGTGCTGGTGATTAGCGACGAGAGGTGTGGTTTTGACCTTATTGGCGAATTAGTTAATTACTCACGCAGTTGTTGCATAGAGATAGCTCATATAGGTGATGCTCGTCGCACATTGGTTACTCCTGGCTTCGTACTGTTTATGCGCGCCTGGTACTTGCACAATATTTTTGGTATTTGATTTTAATTATTTAAATTAAATTTTGACAATATAGCTAACTTAAAACACGTCTGTACCGCACAGGGATCCGGGGGGAAGGGAATGCCTTCCGGGTGTTCGAAGAAAACCGATAAGGAAATCGTGGCCCCCGGCAACAGGGCAACCGAAGGAACACGGGTGGGTTTTAGTCAGCAAGAGTCTCCGCCCAGAGCGGGAGAAGTTATTTGATAATTTCCCACCCAAAAAAAAAAGGTGACAAAATACAAACCTAAGTAATTTCTGTTTTATGCTCGTGATTTGTTATGTACTTTGTGTTGTTCTCTGATTACTCTTGTCTTTTATGTATGCACGTGTCTCTGTGACAAATAAACCTATTATTCTGTCTATTCTTTAAAAAAAAAGGAAGATAATAAGACATTTTGCGACGTTGCCCACTTTCAGAATAAACGCTCTTAAGCATCATGGCAAAACGATATGGTGGCAATGGAAGAAGAATTCACCAGGGAGATATTGCCAAGTGTACCTAGTGCATTTTAGAAGCATGAGGAACAGGGTGTAAAGGTCACTGCTCCTCTATAGAAAAGGGAGGATCCTCCGACCAGACGGGTGTTGTGTCTGGCGGGCAACTGCCCAACGATTGATTTCGGAAAATTATATATTATGTTGATCGCGCGGTAAACTCTGTCTGCGCGATGCAGGATTTGTGTGACGTCAGGTCTTTGGTGCGTAGTTCGTATGTGGCGATGTAGATGTCGCCACAGCATCATACATTAGGCTACATATTATTGAAGTAGATACGAACACCACATGTTATATACGATATCGATTCAGTACGCGTTACCGAATTGGTACGCGATACCGACGCGGTACCGATGCGTCAGACGATATCGCCTACTGAGCGCGACAGTTATATTCGCGTACCGATTCGGTATCGCAACCGAGTGCAACAGCGCAGCGATATTACTTATATCTGAACAGGCCTTAATGAAGCTAACTAAAAAAAAAAAAACTATTCAGCACAAACTAAACGCACATTACAAAAAAAATATAACCTACAAAGTACATTCACAAATTAGCCAAAAGCCTCGTATTCACTATTATATAAAAACTTTTTACAAAAAAAAAAAATCAACCGAATTCCAATTTTTTTTTTTTTTTTCACTTTTTACTTGTGGTATTTACCCCACACAAATTTGAATACCACTACCTGCTATGTAAATAACAGTGACAGGAACTTAACATATCATCCATATACGTGGGAAAAAATTCGTATTATTGAAGCTAATTCAAAAACTACCCAAGCAAAGTTAATACATTTTTTATGGGACCACCTCCGAAGTATAACCTACCAAACAAAAAAAGAATTATTAAAATCAATTCATAATTGGTGGAGTAATCGAGTACAAACAAACAAAAAAAAAATGTGAACCTCTTCCTTTTGGAAGTCGGTTAAAAACTAATAAAAGTTTGACAAATTTTGTCCATTGCTTGAATGTTAGGGCCACACACAATTTATATTGCGTAATTGGGTATAATAATAATCTTAATATATATAAATCTCGTGTCACAATGTTTGTCCTCAATGGACTCCTAAACCACTTAACCGATTATAATAAAATTTGCACACCATGTGCAGTTCGATCCAACTTGAGAGATAGGATAGGTAGGGTAGGTAGGGTAGGTAGGGTAGGTAGGGTAGGTAGGGTAGGTAGGGTAGAAATACGCACATTCATTGACTGTTAGGCGGAACGAAGTTTGCTGGGTCAGCTAGTATAATATATGTTATTCAGACAACATTAATCCATTACATTTACATTTGTTAGTATGAAATTAAAAAACTATGTTAGTACCTAATAACTAAGAGAGACTTAGTCCTCTGGGTGAGGCTCCACACCAGTGGACTGTCCAACTTATTGCCTATTACATTCAGGATGTTGTTACTATTCCACGCAATCTGCTTAGCAGTGAGGCTGTCTTTTTGCGCCAGGTGGCATCAAAGCTGTCTGTACGCGACTCAGCGAACATTGTTGACGCACTGCAGAAGCGCGGCAGACGCATTGTTAAACTGGACTGGTATACTATACGTCTTTTCTCCTAACAGTCGCGTCAAAAAAGGCGAAAATAGCGACTCCATTTAAATTCGTTCAGATCTTAACTCAATTTGGCTGTTAACGGTATCTTTATTCAATTAGATTGGAATATTGATTCCTTTGTCTGTTGGGTTGAGATGAAAGACCTTTAATTTAAGATTTCCTTCGTGTAGCGAGATTTTGCTTCTTGCTTTGCTCGGAAAAACATAAGTTTATCAAAATCATACATCAATAAATTTGTCCGCATCGCTGTCAACACGAAAAGTGCCCAAAAGGCTGGCAGCATTGCCACGTTGAATGGCAATGCTACATGTCCATAAAAAAAATACATGTAGGTACCTTAAAAAAAAATATAATTAATCTTTTGTCGGTGTGTCCCCACGGATGGTATGTAAGTTGCATCCGGTGCATCTTTAGCAGTGTCTCTCACTGGCACTGCTATTCTGTTAAAAATTTCATTTACAAATGTATCCAATCAGTCTAGCCCAGCCTTTTCCTAACTATTTTGAGGTCGAATTCCAGTTTAACCGGATGCAGCTGAATACCAGTATTTTACATGGAACGACTGCCTATCTGACCTCCACAATCCAGTAACTGGGTAATAGGATACCACTTGGTGAGACTGGTTGCTAGACTTTCGGGCTTCTGACGACCCGTAACGACTGTCAAAGATCCACGAATGACAGCCGGGACCAACGGCTTAAATGTGCTTTCCGAGGCACGGAGGAGTCTCGGTATGTAAAGATGATGATCGACCCGTGCGGCTGGTATTACTTAGCCACGAGCTCCAAAAAAATAATTGGAACGTCTACGTGGTTATGTTCATAATGATTAAATTATCTTTATCTTTATCTTTTATTGTATGTTGCTACGATAACACCATCTTTTTATCCGTGTCAATGAAATCAAATTATGATGATTTTTGTGTGGTTTGTGATCATTTATGTACATATTTAATAATGTAACTAACAATAATGTTTATGTTTGTTTCAGTGTACTACTAATATCCGTCAACAAGTTTCACATTAAATTCAATGATAGTAGATTTTTAATTCATTCTTTTTTGTTTTTTTTCCTTCCTAACACATCTGACATTGGCAGAATTGTTGACATCGCACCATTGCCATAGAGAAAAAAGAATAGAATAGATAATACCATCACTCTCTAAGTATGTGGAAGCCCCCATTTCTTTTACGATTTTGTTTGCTAAAAAAGCAATAAAAATGATAATCATATAACTCTGAAACTGTCCCAGTTCAGGATCTTTGATTATCACTCTAAATCACTGAAGTGTTGCCGATTTAAGACCATTGATAACACTTTTCTTGCGATGTTTCCCTTTATTGAAAATCTTTGGAAGATCTGATGAGAAGGACGTTGGTTCAAATTCAAATATGTGGTCGCTGCAACATGAAAATAATGTGTGTTGTATGTAGGGTTGCCATCTTTTTTAGGGTTCCGTAGTAAAAAAGGAATCCTTATAGTTTCGTCATGTCCGTCTGTCTGTCTGTCTGTCTGTCCGCGGTCTAGCTCCGAGACGCTTAGTACTAGAAAGCTGTAATTTGGCATAGGTATACATATTAATTACGCCTACAAAGTAGTAAAACAAAATTATGAAAAACATTTTTTTTAGGGTAGGTACTTTTCTTACACGTTTTTTTTTTTAACCCATTGTGTGGGGTATCATTGGAAAGGTCATTCAAACATTGTGAGTTTGCTGAAACCATTTTTGGATTCAGGGATCCGTTTGCGAAATATTAAGCTTTAAAGTGCTAATTTTTGTTAGAGTCAAGTGTGGTGGACTCTTGACTCTAACAAAAATTAGCACTTTGCCTGCCAGCTAAATGGTTGGATTTGGATGTTTGAAAAAAATCACAGTAGTAGTTTATATAACGAAATTAAAAGGAAAACTATCACAGCTAAGTAGGCTTTACAAATTAACGAGTAATAATTGACCAACTTAACTTTGCCGTTGCAAAAACATGTTTTCCCATACATTCCGTATGGGAGAACATATTTTTCAACTACAAAGTTAAGTTTGTTTTTGGGACAAATTCATCCCAACTACGGAACCCTTCCTTGTGCGTGGTCCGACACGCACTTGGCCGGTTTTTTTTTCTATCAAATATACACTGACGAGCAGTATAAAAAAGCCACTAACTTATTATGAAATATTTCCGAAACCACGCAAGATAGCTTTTTGAAGTAAAAAGCAACATTCAAGTGTATTTAACAGCGCATAAAAAAACACCTATAAAACTGTTTTCAAGATTTTGTTTACTTCATCTAGCTAACTTGTGTAGTTTAGGTGATATTTAGTTTTTTTTTGCACTTTGCAAGTGGCTTTTTTATATTGCTCGTCAATGTAATATTTTCGAAGCCATTACTTGTAAAAACATTTAACACAAAATAAAAGAAACATAATTAGACCGGTATGTTTCAAAAACATTTTTATTATTCTTTAAATGCATTGTTTTAGCTATTATGAACAGGTTTTTTTTTCATGACTTGTAATTATTTTTTCACTCTAAATTAAGGTTTAAAAAAAAAAAACAACCGATTTCCAAAAAAAAAAACACTACAAAGTGAAAAATTACTTTAATTTCGGAAGTCGGTGTCTTGGGTTTTGTATTTTCGTTTTTTGCCACCGACTTCCGAAATTAAAGTTATTTTTCACTTTGTAGTGTTTTTTTTGGAAGTCGGTTGTTTTTTTTTTTTGTAAAAAGTTTTTATTTTTCACTTTTTAGTTGTGGTACACACACATTCGAATACCACTACCTGCTACCAGTGTCAAGAACTTATCATATCATCTACATGCTAAGTGGGAAAAAATATACGTATTTTGTAGCTAACTCAAAAACTACCCAAGCAATGTTAATAAAATTTATACGGGACCAATTTGGGAGCCTACCCTTTCAAACAAAAAAAGAATTTTCAAAATCGGTCCACAAATGACGGAGAAATCGGTGGACATACATAAAAAAAAAAGAAAAAAAAAGCAAACATACGCTACGAACATACTGGTTCTATTCCGATCATCTCATATATTTTTCTCCACTATTTTTTTTCTTTAGAAAGTTTGCATAGTATAGCAGGATACCATATTATATAGTTGGGTCGGCAACCCTAGTTGTACGAGTATGTAAATTAATGCTTCACACTCACGTATAGTTAATTTTATATTTAGCTTTCACGCACAGTGAACAAAAAGTCTTAATTGGGTCGTACATCGTAACATGAATTCTTGGCATCAATTCTAATTGCGGTGGGTTAAACGATACGCTTTTAATCGTCTTGTTTTATTAACGAAACTTTACAAAACGTCGATAGAAAACAGATATGGAGGCACGAACAGTCAGTTTGGATCACAAGAAACTATACTCCATTTGAAATAAGATTAGACATTTAAACAAACCTTTTTTACAGTCCGTTCAACTGATTTTGACTTCTATTCCGTAGGCATAAGGATGGCATTAAAAGCAAAAAAGTGGTTACAATACCAACTGTTTACTGCAGCTGCCATTTGTCATGCCACCATCGCAATAGAAGTCAAAATCGGTTGAACGGACTGTAAAACAGGTTTAGTTAAATGTCTAATCTTATTACAAATGGAGTATAGGTACCTTGTGGAAGGGGCGACTAGAATCAATTTCTATTTGTTTGTAAGTTTTGACGCTCAAAAGATCAAAAGTGCCTTTTGTGTGCCTACATAATACATAATCAGCCTATAATGTTCCCACTGCTGGGACACAGGCCTCCTCTCAGTGAGAGGGATTACCACCACGCGGCCCCAGTGCGGGTTGGTAGATGTCGCATGTCTTCGAATTTTCGGTTCTAGGACATGCCGGTTTCCTCACGATGTTTTCCTTCATCGTTTTTTTTTATGTGCCTGTTTGAAATAAATTATTTGTAATCGCGAAAAAAAAATCTGGGACATTGGTAATATGATTTTTTCGCAATTAGGATGTCCCATGGAAAAAGTTGTTTAGTTTGTTGTTCTGCACCACACCCCTTTTAACCGACTTCCAAAAAAGAGGAGGTTATGTTCGTAACGTTTGTATGTTTTATTTTATCTTATTTGTCATGTATGTCCATCGATTTCTCCGTCAATTGAGCACCGATTTTGAAAATTATTTTTTGCTCGAAAGGGTAGCTCTTGAGGTAGTCCCACATAAATTTTATTAACTTTGCTTGGATAGTTAATGAATTAGCTTCAATAATAAATATTTTTTCTCACTTTGTACGTGGATGATATGATAATTTCCTGTCACTGATAATTACATAGTAGGTAGTGGTATTCGAATTTGTGTGGGGTAGTTATCACAACAAAAAAGCGAAAAATAAAAACTTTTTACAAAAAAAAAAACTACTGACTTCCAAAAAAAAAAACACTACAAAGTGAAAAATAACTTTCATTTCGGAAGTCGGTGGCAAAAAACGAAAATTCCAAACCAAAGATACCGACTTAAAATGTCAACGTGAAATTAAAGTAATTTTTCACTTTGTAGTGTTTTTTTTTTATCGAGTTGTAGGTCGTAGGTTCGAACCCAGACAGGCGTTTTACTTTGTGTAAATTATTTCATCACCACTGCTCTCAAAACGGTGAAGGAAAACATCTTGAAGAAACCGGCATGTCGTAGAACCGAAAATTCGTAGACATGTGACATCTACCAACCCGCACTGGGCCCGCGTGGTGGATTACGGCCCACTGCCTCTCACAGAGAGGAAGCCTGTGTCCCAGCAGTGGGAACATTATAGGCTAATGATGATGATGGTTGTAGTGTAGAGTCTGTTTATTTTTAACAACTTTTCCCTGGAGTACCGTGGGAATACCGCTGCTCGTTTCCTGAAATACAGATAAACATTCTAGGTCAATGTAACAATAACATTATGAGTCACGAGCCATTTAACTTTTGATTGTGAACACGTCATTGAACAGATCAAAATTAAATAGCATTCAATCTACGTAACTTAACAGTTTAATATCGTGTTCAGTAACATGATTACCTATGCCGACTATTATTTTAAATGTTAACCTCAAAATAATTAGATTTTGTCATAATTAGCTAACTCATTTTACATTAAATCTTTCATTCAAATAGTAAGGTTTGCATGCATATACAGGGTGGCAGGGACGTCGACGCGAAAACTGAAACCATGGATTCAATACATGATTCGGAACCCCCTTGTGTTGAAATTTTTCGTCGGTTATTAAAAAAAAAAATCTGCTGTTTCATAGAAAAGTGCAACGCCTACGCGGGCAAATGTATAGAACATCAGATTTTTTTTAAAATAACCGACGAAAAATTTCAACGCAGGGGGATTCAGAATCATGTACTAAATCCATGGTTTCAGTTTTCGCGTTGATGTCCCTGACACCCTGTATAAAGTAGTTGGACAAGGAGCACCTATTTTACTGTTACCTACAATCTAAGCATAAAAATTTTACTTTACTTTACCTGAATTCCCAGGGAATGGGAATGGTTGAATGAATGGTGCTGATCCACGTTCGTGAACGGGCGCCGTCAGTTGAGACTGGTCATCTCTTATCTACCAGGGCTAATTTTTAATCTTATATTGAATTGCTTCTGATTATTTTTTGTACATTGTTCTCACATATAGAAGCAACAAGAATAATGTACTTAGGATTTTGTAATATCTACATATATTTAAAAGAGTGTCCTTGGAGTTTCTTGCCAGTTCTTCTCCATAGAGATTTACGTTTTGGAATGGGCAACTAGCTTCAACTTTCTGACTAACTGACCGACTCTCTGACAATTCAAAAGTGCCTGTAAATGGTTTAATTGAAATAAATGCTTTGAGTTTGAGTTTGTCTGCTGGGAAACGGCTGTTTTGTGCGATTTCTGGCCATGTTGGCCCCGCAAACATGATTAGATCGTCATACCACCTTCGCTGCGGTCTACCTCGATGGTGATGTCCTCCTTCAGGCATCCAGTGTGTGACGATCTTTGCCCATCTCTCCGGGTGTATTCGTGCGACCTGGCCGGCCCACTCCCACCTCAGCATGGCTGTTTTGTCTCCAACATCCGCAACTTGAATTATGGAGCGCAGGGTGGTGTTTCGAATAGGTACTATAGGTATATTTGAAGAAATATACGGAGGGAACTTAAATATAGGTCAATTATGTAGGTTGTGCCACATAATTTAACACAATTAAACAATAATATTGTGCGTCATGAGACATATAATTGAGTTTGTAAACATATACGTGACGCCTGTCAGGAACTATAGAGCCGTTTAATTGATTACAATATATGTTATATTATTGTTGTTGACAATGATCTTGGGGTAACAGCAAAGATGTTTTATTGTCTTGAATTGGTACGTAGGTACTGAATAGGAATGTTCATGCTGTTGAAAATTTTGGCCAGCCAGCAAGGAAGTAAAGAAGCTGACTTCCAAGAATGCGCTTTACGTAACATTTAGGTAAGGAAATATCTTAACAGGTTCACTGTACCATTTGCAGACACAGTAGTTAAATTAAATTACAGGCAAAAATCATTTGTAGTGCTTTTTAGGGTTCCGTACCTCAAAAGGAAAAAACGGAACCCTTATAGGATCACTCGTGTGTCTGTCTGTCTGTCTGTCTGTCTGTCTGTCTGTCTGTCCGTCTGTCAAAGCCAATTTACTCCGAATCTAATAGACCGATTAAGTTGAAATTTGGTACTCATATGTATTTCTGTGACCCAAATACGAATGTGTAACGTAAATAAATAAATTTTGAATATAGGGGTCACTTTTGGGGCGCAAACAAGAAAATTAAAAAAAAAAGTTTTGCTAACAGTACCGTGTGACATATCAAATGAAAGGACTTGTTGCGAGGATCTTAAATATATTTTTTATATAATTTTAAAATAAATACTTTTAAAGATATTTAATAAATTCAATGAAAATTGACCATTCCCCCCCCCTTATCTCCGAAACTACTGGACCAAAAATTTTTAAAAAAATACATAGTATGGCTCTTTACTCATAGATTACAGGAAAACCTATAAGAAGTCTATGGTCTTAAAATAACATGGTGAATCTATCAATATTGTGCGTAGAAACTTACATTTCGTCGCTCGGCATCCAATAGGCCTATCTCTCTTGCTAAGATAATTTCAAAAAAAAATCAAAAGTGTTTGACCGTCTGCTTATTACACAAATAAATAAAACTGTATATGTTCATGACAACCAATTTGGGTTTCGGCGTGGTTTGTCAACAGAAAATGCAGTGTTGTGTCTTAAGCATACTATCACATACTTACTATACACAGCGTGGGACGCCGATTTATGCTAGCTTCCTCGACTTATTCAAGGCTTCTGATCTGGTTGCTTATGACGTATTGTGGAGAAAGATGGAGAAGGATAGGTTGCCAATGGAGCTTATAAACATCTTTAAATAGTGGTATGGTAACCAGATCAATAGTGTACGATGGGCTGGAACTTTTTCCAGGCCATACAGGTTGGAATGCGGGGTGAGGCAGGATTTGGGCTAGATATACCCAAAGGTCGTGCAACGCCCTTCGTGTCCAATACAACAACGCTTTCAGGGTATAGGTGGGGCTGCCCCGTTTTTGTAGCGCATCGGGAATGTTCGCAGACGCACATGGGTGACCACTGAAAATCAGCGCTGTGCTCTGGGTACCCATAGCACAGCATCATGCTGAGTGGAAGCCTTCTTGTCACAGTCATGACGTGCCAGCAGCTGCCGCATATTTCTGTTTTGTGCTCGTGATTATATTTAAATCTATTTTTTATTTTATTTTATTATTCTTTTCTTTTATGCACTTGTTTCTGTGACAATTAAACTTATTTTTCTTTCTTTCTTTGTTTCACATATTAATTGCTTTTACGCAACGATGCGATGAGGTGTGCATCCCTGGTGCGCAGAGTGCGGGCCAGCTCCAACAATATCCTAAAAAAGATCGCTAGCAGGCTGGATTGCATGTACATCAATCACTGTAGTGCCATCTCCCATGGGGTGAAATAAATTTAAACTAGATTACGTGGGGCACTCAGAAAGTTTTGTGATACTAGAAAAAAATATAATACAGGTTATAATTTTTTTATTATATCTTTTCAAAGAACTCTCCATTGGCGTCTATACACAGTTTTATACGTCTAAACCAATTTTTATAACACATTATCCAGTCCGCATTAGACACCTCTCCAATCTCCTTCTCAAATGCAGCCAGTGCATCTTCAGGTGATGAAAACTGTTTTCCTTTGAGTTGATTTTTTATTTTGGGGAACAAGAAAAAGTCGCACGGAGCCAAATCGGGACTGTAAAGAGGATGACCTATAAATTTGACCGGTGTGCTGTCCAGAAAGTCCCTTGTTTTGAGCGCCGAGTGAGCCAGTGCGTTGTCGTGGTAAAGCAGTAGCCCACGGAGGCCAGTGTTCGGTCGCTTGCTGCTTGCAGTAGTAAAAACTTCTGGCAAACATTTGGTAACATACCATTCAGTATTGATGCTCTTTTGATCTCGTCAGGGTACTGACACCAGATAACCCGGCAAAGAAAAAAAACTTGCGTCAAAATTTTGCCTGCACTTCTGGCTCGTTTCACTTTGGTAGGCGTTGGTTCATTTTGAAACAGCCACACGGTCGACTGACGCTTCATTTCTGTATCATATTGATAAATCCAAGATTCATCACCCGTAATGATATCTTAAACGCGCCGAGACGAGCCTGCTACAAATTTTGCTATCATGTCTCGGCACCATTCTACCCGAACCTCCTTCTGAGCCTGCGTTAGATTTTACGGTACCAGCGTGAAACTATCTTCCATAACCGAAGATGCCTGTGTAGAATTTCATACACACTTCCCGATCCAATCAGCAGTATATGCTGAACCTCTTCATATGTAATTCGCCTATTCTCTTGAACAAAAATTTTCACAGCCAGCACGTTTTGTTATGTAACAACCGTCATACTTCTTTCTTTGTCCGCCAAAATTACTCGACCACCCATAAATTCGTTGAACCAGCGGAAAACAGTCGCTATAGCAGGGCTTTTTTCTATGAACACCATTCGAAGTCTTTCAAACGATTCTTCTGGTTTTAGTCGACATTTGAAATCGTACAAAATCATCGCGCGAAAATGTTCTCGTTTTAAATCCAGTTTTCAGTAAGACAGAGTATTTTGATTTTGCTCGTAAACAAATGTGAAGGGAATTTCGAATTTGGAATGTTATGTTTTTTTGTAATAAATAGTCATAGTTTAAATTGACATCAAAGCCAGCCAGTATCTTATAGACAAAAATTGTTAGTCGCAAAACTTTCTGAGTGACCTAGTAAAATAAGCTAACATAGTTCATAAGTTTACAAACAGAATGAGTCCTTTTTACTTGAATAAAGAAAAATATCTGGATGACCACTTTTTTTTTAACGACGTTTTCTAAAAATGACACCTAGCTAGATCGATTTATCGCTCCCGAAACCCCCTGCATACTAAATTTAATAAAAATTCTTGGAGCTGTTTCCGAGATTCAGATTATATATACATACATACGAGAATAGCCCGTTTAAAGGTATTAGATTTATATTATTAAGAAGTAGTGACAAAAATTGAAAAGGGTATGCTGGGATGGTTTGGGCATGTTGAGAGGATGAATGAAAGGCGACCAACAAAATGTATTTACGAGGCTGATGTGAAGGGAACGGCCGGGCGGGGACGCCCTAGGAGGACATATACTGACCTTATTGGTGATGTTCTTCAGAAAGGCCAGGTGCGTAGTACTCGCAACCGGCGTGCGTGTATGACCAGATGTATGAACGTAAACGAGGCAAAAGGAGTATGTAAGGATCGTAGCAGGTGGCGTTCTGTAGTTTCTGCCTACTCCCATGGGAAGAAGGCGTGAGATTATGTATGTATGTATGTATTATTATATTAATACCGCGAATGTGAAATTTTTAACGAAAATCAGATTTTTGTTTTATTTCATTCTACACGTTCAAATAAGTGATCCTGCAATTAAAAAAAAAACGTAAAAAAATGTCACATTCGCGGTATTGGATGCCGAACGACGATTTGCAGTTGGAATGTATGGGAGAACATGTTTTTCAACTACAATGTTAAGTTTGTGTTTGGGATAAATAAATTCATCTCAACTACGGAACCCTACATTGTGCGTAGTCCGACACGCACTTGGCCGGTTTTTTTAGGGTTCCGTACCTCAAAAGGAAAAAACGGAACCCTTATAGGATCACTCGTGTGTCTGTCTGTCTGTCTGTCTGTCTGTCTGTCTATCTGTCCGTCTGTCACAGCTAATTTACTCCGAATCTAATGGACCGATTAAGTTGAAATTTGGTACACATATGTATTTTTGTGACCCAAACACGAATGTGTAACGTAAATAAATGAATTTTGAATATAAGGGTCACTTTTGGGGGGCAAACAAGAAAGTTTAAAAAAAAAGTTATGCTAACAGTACCGTGTGACATATCAAAGAAAAGGAATTATTGCGAGGATTTTAAATATTTTTTTTATATAATTTTAAAATAAATACTTTTAAAGATATTTAAGAAATTCAATGAAAATTGACCATTCCCCCCCCCCTTATCTCCGAAACTACTGGACCAAAAATTAAAAAAAAAATACATAGTATGGCTCTTTACTCATAGATTACAGGAAAACCTATAAGAAGTCCATGGTCTTAGAATAACATGGTAAATCACTCAATATTGTGCGTACAAACTAACATTTCGTCGCTCGGCATCCAATAGGCACACCTCTCTAGCTACTATAATATTAAAATATCAAAAGTGTTTGACAGTCTACTTAATACACAAATAAATAAAACTGTAAATGTTCATGACAACCAATTCGGGTTTCGGCGTGGTTTGTCAACAGAAAGTGCAGTTTTGTGTCTTAAGCATATCACATACTTACTATACACAGCGTGGGACGCCGATTTATGCTAGCTTCCTCGACTTATTCAAGGCTTCTGATCTGGTTGCTTATGACGTATTGTGGAGAAAGATGGAGTAGGATAGGTTGCCAATGGACCGATTAAGTTGAAATTTGGTACACATATGTATTTTTGTGACCCAAACACGAATGTGTAACGTAAATAAATGAATTTTGAATATAAGGGTCACTTTTGGGGGGCAAACAAGAAAGTTTAAAAAAAAAGTTATGCTAACAGTACCGTGTGACATATCAAAGAAAAGGAATTATTGCGAGGATTTTAAATATTTTTTTTATATAATTTTAAAATAAATACTTTTAAAGATATTTAAGAAATTCAATGAAAATTGACCATTCCCCCCCCCCTTATCTCCGAAACTACTGGACCAAAAATTAAAAAAAAAATACATAGTATGGCTCTTTACTCATAGATTACAGGAAAACCTATAAGAAGTCCATGGTCTTAGAATAACATGGTAAATCACTCAATATTGTGCGTACAAACTAACATTTCGTCGCTCGGCATCCAATAGGCACACCTCTCTAGCTACTATAATATTAAAATATCAAAAGTGTTTGACAGTCTACTTAATACACAAATAAATAAAACTGTAAATGTTCATGACAACCAATTCGGGTTTCGGCGTGGTTTGTCAACAGAAAGTGCAGTTTTGTGTCTTAAGCATATCACATACTTACTATACACAGCGTGGGACGCCGATTTATGCTAGCTTCCTCGACTTATTCAAGGCTTCTGATCTGGTTGCTTATGACGTATTGTGGAGAAAGATGGAGTAGGATAGGTTGCCAATGGAGCTTATAAACATCTTTAAATAGTGGTATGGTAACCAGATCAATAGTGTACGATGGGCTGGAACTTTTTCCAGGCCATACAGGTTGGAATGCGGGGTGAGGCAGGATTGGTGAGCTCAGAAGCACCAGAGTGGGTTGCTATATAGATGGTATTTGTGTTAATAATATTAGCTATGCAGACGATATGGTGTTTCTGAGCGCTTCAATCTGTGGTCTCAGAAAGTTGGTCGCCAAATGTGAGCAGTATGCCAAAACACGTGGTTTGATGTATAACTCGATATTGAGCTGGAACGAAGGGCGTTGTCGGTAAGGGCGAACATGCTGGCTCGCAGGTTTGCACGCTGCTCACTTGAAAAGTCAAAACTACTCTGTTTCGAGCTTATTTTACAACGTTTTACACGTGCAGCGTGTGGGCTAGATATACCCAAAGGTTGTGCAACGCCCTTCGTATCCAATACAACAACGCTTTCAGGGTATTGTTGGGGCTGTCTCGTTTTTGTAGCGCATCGGGAATGTTCGCGGACGCACATATTAATTGCTTTTACGCAACGATGCGAATGGGGTGTGCTGTGCATCTCTGGTGCGTGGAGTGCGGGCCAGCTCCAACAATATTCTAAAAAATTTCGCTAGCCGGCTGGATTGCATGTACAGTACCGACCAAAAGTCCATAAGCAATCTCACAAAGCAATAGACTGACGCTTCGGTTTGACTTACGACCTTCTTCTATAAGTTGTTACAATACTGTAGACACGCACATTACACACACACACTCACTTTGTCTGCAACCAATGACTAGTTCGATATTCATCATTCGTTTTTAGTTTCATTCGTCTTGTTCACATAAATATTAAAGTTTAGCAGGTAGACCACAAAAAACTAAGTAAATTATTTCGATTTCTGTGGGGTAGATGCAGTTTGTTACAAGTATTCAATTAATAGAACTTTGTTGGTTCGTGCCGTGATAATATTGGTGACGAGCATTTAGCGCAGTGTTGTGGTTATTATTATCAAAAAGCAGGCATAAAATATATTGAAGAGATCAGATCAGATCAGAGAATATTATTGCGCTGCGTAAAAGTGAAGTGAATATCTAATAAAACCGGACTAAGTGTGAGTGTTATCATTTATATATTTCATATTTTACTAAACATAAATCCTAATCAAGGGTATTGTTGATAGAACAGAGGTATTGTTGAGACAGAAGATGCCTTTAAAGTTTTAAATTCATTGTGAGGTTTAATTCGATTAGTGAATAATAAATAATTAGGTATTATGTGTAATAAAAACAATGTTTTTCTTTGTTCTAGAGAAATACTGTGACGGTTAAGAGATATGAGGAAGGGGCTTATTATCGAGTAGCAGCGACGTCAAATGGTGAATGAAACAAATGGTTTCATACCAACGAGATATTTTGCTGAATTATTAAAAACACGTCATTATGAACCGTTCGCCGTGCACTCTGAAGGCTTGCATCACTGAAGACCGGCTAGAAAACCGTTTTTGACCTTAAAATATTGACCGTACCAACTTAATAAACAACAGATTCGTTATTGCATGAATTTATGGTAACGAATTTTTTAAGCACGTTTCAATAGGGTGTTTGTCGTATTTCTTGCAGATATACCGAAATTGTTTAATATTATTTTAGTAATAGTATTATTTTAGGATTAAAATTTGAGGTTTAGTTTCAATCTTCTTTTCGTAAAGAAAATGAATACTTAAGCTATAACCTCAATACCAACCAATATTTACTAAAGCCAAATAAAGTTTAAAATAATTAATATGAACAACTGCCTTTAACCTTAAAATCAACAATTTTGTCAGTAGATTTTTTTACATTTAAGTAGTCTAATATTCTTATTTATTGCTTAATTACTTAGACCATGATCAAAGCTTTATATTTATGGTGCAAAAAAATCCATTTAAAATTTAAAACATTTCAAAATTTAAATATGTCAAAATAATACAAATTGCTTCTAAGTTTCTAGACATCTATTTCACATATTATTCAGGTGAAGTAATGATAAATAATTGTAGCAGTTTGATAACTATACTTAAGTAAAATAAACATAACGAATAAATATTATTTATTTTTTATTATAACATATCACGCATTTATTATTCTAAACCCTTTATTGCAATAACAACATTAATAAATAGGCAGGATATTTAAAAATATTATTATTGCAAACAAAAATAATAATATTTGCAAAAACAGCAAATACGAGAGTAATATTTACGAGATTAGAACCTTAGCCATCTTGAATCTAAGACCAACGCTTAACGCCTTCTGCTATCTGCACATATAATTTACTTTCGAATTTTAGCAATGCGATACACTGGCCAAGGTCACGCGTACGAGTATGATGCGTGCTAACAAAAGTTATGGAAATATAAGTGCGGCGCCCGCGAACCGTGACGATACGATAGTGTGTAGTTCAAAACTGCGTTCTCTGTGGTGTGTGTACGGCACTCACACCACAGACGTCTGACTGTTTACACATACAAATGTACGGACTATACCGCGTGTTCACAGCAATACGACTCTTAGCGTGCTCATGCACTTTTGAGCGCTTACTGTACATCAATCACTACAGTGCCATCTCCCATGGGACTCGATTACGTGGGGCACTCAGAAAGTTTTGCGATACTAAAAAAAATATACCACAGGTTATAATTTTTTTATTATATCTTTTCAAAGAACTCTCCATTGGCGTCTATACACAGTTTCATACGTCTAAACCAATTTTCATAACACATTTTCCAGTCCACATCAGGCACTTGTCTTCTCCAATCAATCTCCTTCTCAAATGCAGCCTGTGCATCTTCAGGTGATAAAAACTGTTTTCCTTTGAGTTGATTTTATATTTTGAGAAACAAGAAAAAGTCGCATGGAGCTAAATCGGGACTGTAAGGAAGATGACCTAAAAATTTGACCGGTGTGCTGACCAGAAAGTTGTTTTGAGCGCCGAGTGAACCAGCGCGTTGTCGTGGTGAAGCAGTAGCCCACAGAGGCCAGTGTTCGGTCGCTTGCTGCTTGCAGTAGTAAAAACTTCTGGCAAACACTTGGTACCTAACATACCATTCAGCATTGATGCTCCTTTGATCTCGTCAGGGTACTGACACCAGATAACCCGTCAAAGAAAAAAAAACTTGCGATCAAAATTTTGCCTGCACTTCTAGCTCGCTTCACTTTGGTAGGCGTTGGTTCATTTTGAAACAGCCACACGGTCGACTGACGCTTCGTTTCTGGATAATACTGATAAATCCAAGATTCATCACCCGTAATGATATCTTAAACGCGCCGAGACGAGCCTGCTTCAAATTTTGCTATCATGTCTCGGCACCATTCTACCTGAACCTCCTTCTGAGCCTGCGTTAGATTTTGCGGTACCAGCGTGAAACTTTCTTTCTTACCCGAAGATGCCCGTGTAGAATTTCATGCACACTTCCCGATCCAATCTGCAATGAATGCTGAAAATTTAATTCAAGAGAATAGGTGAATTACATATGAAGAAGCATTTGTAATTCGCCTATTCTCTTGAATTAAATTTTTCACAGTCAGCACGTTTTGTTACGTAACAGCCGTCATAGGGCGGCCACTTCTTTTTTCGTCCGCCAAAATTACTCGACCATGCATAAATTTGTTGAACCAGCGGAAAACAGTCGCTTTAGAAGGGCTTTTTTTCTATGAACACCATTCGAAGTCTTTCAAACGATTCTTCTGGTTTTAGTCGATATTTGAAATCGTACAAAATTATCGCACGAAAATGTTCTCGTTGTAAATCCACTTTTCAGTAAGACAGAGTATTTTGATTTTGCTCGTAGAAAAATGTGGAGGGAATTTCGAATTTGGAATGTGATGTTTTTTTGTAATAAATAGTTATAGTTTTAAAATTGACATCGAAACCAGCCAGTATTCCATAGACAAAAACTGTTAGTCGCAAAACTTTCTGAGTGACCTGGTAAAATAAGTTAAAGTTCATAAGTTTACTAACACAATGAGTCCTTGTTACTTGAATAAATAAAAATATCTGGATGACAATTTTTTTTTAAACGACGTTTTCTAAAAATGAATCCTAGCTAGATCGATTTATCGCTCCCGAAACTCCCTGCATACTAAATTTCATAAAAATTCTTGGAGCCGTTTCCGAGATTCAGATCATATACATAATACAAGTATTGCTCGTATGAAGGTTTATATTATTATTACATTAAATACCGCAAATGTGAATTTTTTTACGAAAATCAGATTTTTGTTTCATTTTCATTCTAAACGATCAAATAAGTGACCCTGCAATATAAAAAAAAAAATGTCACATTCGCGGTATTGGATGCCGAGCGACGATTTGCAGTTGGAATGTATGGGATAACATGTATTTCAACTACAATGTTAAGTTTGTTCTTGGGATAAATAAATTCATCTCAACTACGGAACCCTTCATTGTGCGTAGTCCGACACGCACTTGGCCGGTTTTTTTGGGTTGTGCATCTCGTAGTTGACATCTGAGATCGTGACTACTTAACCGGGCTTTCCTGTGGCTGCCTTAAGCTACTACACTCAAAGCCTCCAAGCCAGTAGCAGGAAACTATGCTAATTAAAACTAGGTGAACGCTCGCTAAGGGCACCCCCTGTGAGGTACGGACTTCGGCTTAGGGCGTCAACCGGAGGGAGGACATCAAAGATGAGACGGCCTGGAATTTATTCACCGTGAAATTTGAATCACAGTTTTGCTAGAACAAACGTTGTTCAGACTATGGTCTACTACCATTCTACAGCATCCAATAAAAAAAAAACATAATTGGTTTTTTGAAAAAACACAAAAAAGACAAAGTTTAAAATGTCAAGATTATCGTTACTCCCTACAACACAGACACCACGCACGCGACATAGCATTGTTTACAGGGAAATGTACCTCCATAAACGAAATTTTGTAAGCAGTAGATAATCTTAACATTTTGTCTTTTTTGTGTTTTTTCAAAAACCAATTATGTTTTTTTTTTATTGGATGCTGTAGTATGGTAGTAGACCATGGTCTGAACAACGTTTGTTCTAGCAAAACTGTGATTCAAATTTCACAGTGTAGTGTGTGCAAGTAGCAACTTTAATGGTATGTGCAAACAGCATGATTTTGATCCATTCATAACAAGTGTGTCTTCGGCCAGAAAGTGCCTGAGCCTTGGCTTTTTAAATTAAGAATTGTATGTTCAGGTTTTGTTGTACATATTGAATATGTAATGTGAATTTAGTTTAAGCTTGAATGTGGTACTGTTTTTTTTTTCTCTCTTTTTTTTTCTTTGTTACCTGTGTTGTTGTTCACACTCTTTCTTTTCAATTTGTTTTTAGGAGTGAAGACTTTTAATTGGCTGTCAGTCTCACATACAATTTTTTTTCTGTTTGTTTTAGCTGTAAGTCATCTATAGTTAATAAATAAAATAAAATCATTTTTTTTACAGGTCATATAAAATCCAAGTTGTTAGTAATTAATTACATATACATTTTAAACACTAGTGTAAGTGCATATTTGGCAATACTAATGTCAGACCACATTTAGGGTTCATTTTTTATTTTTATTTTATTTTATTTTTTTATTGTGTTCATTGGACTGTGAACCGGTTAAATATACAATGTCGCCCATAAGCATGTGCCCGCCCGTATTTTTCTGAATATTCATGAACAATTATCGAAAAATAACTTTAAAACGGGGAGGTCTATCTTTAATATTTTTCATGTTATTAATTTTTTATATTTTGAGTAGCGTTTGCCATATCTCCGATGTTATAGGCTCGATTTGGATTCTGTTTATTATTTCTAAAAGCTTATGAGATATTTTATCGATATTAAGTAACATTTTTTTCACTCCTCTTGCTTAAAAAGGCCGTCATTGTAGAGTACCTACCAGAGCGGGGAAAAAATAGCATTTCTTGCTCTAGGGAAAAAGTAATATCTTTTTAATTTTTATCTGTTCCAACGAGCCCTGAAAAACGAAAAAGTCTTTATTCTTATGCAGAATAATCATGATTATGAACTCAACTTATTACTGGTTCACAAAATAAAGAAGAACATTTTATTTTTGAAAATGGAACTAAATGCGGCTATCTCTTCGGTAGAATGAAATGCGTGCATTGCGTTGCGGCTACAGAAGAAATAAAAAAGACATTGGCGTGAATCGAAAATTGGTGACTGTAATATAATTTACAACAGTGAAAATGTCATCATCTAGTGAGAACATCTTCACAGAGGACTGAAATTAAGTTGCCGGAAAAGCATCTCGTTAAATATCCAGAATTGTACAAATTGTACATTTAAATAAAATAAACTAATTGGATTATTTTATTTTCTCACAATCGTAGTGAAAAGTAGAGTGTAACACACGGCGCTAAAACCCATTATAACTCGGTTTCTATTTACTCCCTCGCTAAAGCTCGGGAGTAAAACTACCTCGTTACAATGGGTTATTTTAGCCCCTCGTATAACAATCTACTATTTTTAAATTTGTCGACTATGCAAAAAAAACGGAGGTGAAAACATTTTATTCTAAAAAAACACAAGTGTACGTTTATAAAATCATAGGGGAAAAAAAAGTCAACATGAATATTCAGAAAAATGCGTGTGGGCCCATTGCTATGGGCGACATTGTATAAGAAAAATCTTAAGGTGTCATAAAATTAGAATTTCGGGTTTAAGTATTCACATAATTAAATTAAAGCACTCAATTTATAATCGGTCGCATTTTTAGATAGGTACGAATGCATGTGTGTTTTAAATAGAATTATTGGCGTTTATATTTTCCTGAACTCATTTTCCTGATCTATAAATGAATTATTCATTTGATCAATGATACAATCCATTAATCTTTCGTTTGTGTTTCAAATAGACTGGAGATGAATTTATTAAAAGTTTTGAAGAACTTTATTTTACTGATATGACTACAGCAGAGCCCAAACGGAGGTAATCTTTTTAGTTCGTATATATGTTTGTACATATGTCTGTGTCTTCATTGTTTTATGAATAATTTTATTTTTAAAGTCGTCAAAGAAAAGTAAAAACACTGGCGTTTGAAATAAACAAACAAACGTTAAAAAGCGCGGGAAAACAAAAGTCAAACAATAATAAACTACATACGAGTATAAATAAAATACGCAAATAGATCAGTTTTATTTACATATATCGATTTTTTATCGGATACTGACGAAAATCAAGCTATTGTATAAAGCTTGCTATACGCGATACGATAGGAGTAACGGAATATTGTATTTTCATCCACAAAATTCTAGATAATTTAAGTTCTTAGGGTCTAAAATACAATAGACGATATATTTGAACCCGAACACGGCGTGTTTCAACACCGAGCGCTGAATGCAGAGTAAGTAGTAGTAGCGAGTGAGTAGTTCAGCGCTCGGTGGGGAAACACGCCTTGTTCGGGTTCGCGACAAGTCAATCGTCATCCTGAGGATGCCTCGTTGAGAGGTGAAACAAGTGTCGATTTCTTTCAAGGCTTTTTATAGCTCTTTAGAAATAGCTAAGCGGAACAGGTAGCTAATATATCCACGTCTATTGTATTTTATAATGGATTTCCGCAAGGTCATGCCTGAATCAATTGATTCAGGCATGACCTTGCGGAAATCCATTAAAAACTAACAGACCGTAAGAAATTGACTTTCTTACGGTCTGTTCTAAAACTGAGGGAAGTGTTAACAAACCTATATTATATGCCTATAAGTCTGGCTGCTGGAGTCTCGACATAGATACGCACGACGTGCTTGACAAGCATGTGATTTTTTCGTGCTTGTTAAACAATTTTGACCTCCTAGGGATGCCATTAGGACTTAGCGACCGAATTCGGTCATAAAACGTTCGCTAGCTATGTCGAGACTACAGCTCCTGTTCAGGTTAAATTCTTACGCTCACTAACTTTCTGTTATTAACACATTCATCTGTATTTGGAAGGTTTCAAATGTACCCATATCTCGCCACATTTCCAACAAAAATTGTTTAAAAAAAGTGACGAGGCGGAAATTCTAACAGGTTGTGGCGATGGCGAGACAGTGTTTATACCGCGTATACCACGAATTCTCCACAATTACTAGTTTAAGCGCGTGCAGTTCCCTGTGAGCGTATGCTTTGCGATCAACAAGTCACAGAGGCCGACACCGAAGGCTGAAGGCTGCGGATGTCGACCTCAGGACAAGCTGCTTCTCATAAGGACAACTGTACGTCGCTTGCTCCCGAGTCACCATTCCTGACTCTCTGTATATTTTGGCTGCTGAGAATGAAACTACAAACGTAGTATACAGGGAAGTGTTGTAAAAATGTGGCTGTTATTGTAGTACATTGTGGTGTCTTACGACTTCCACGCGAACGTAGTCGCGGGCATAAGCTATTCATTGAATAAAGTGATTAAATTGTAATTTGAAAAATTAGTAACGAAAATTGAGGTTATAAAGTTAACCTCAATAGTCAATTGACAAGGTGGACCGATGAACTGGTGAACCTTTGTTACTCTATTCACAGCGTACTGTACTACGTTTTACACGAGCAGCCTAGATATACTCAAAAATCGTACAGTGCCCTCCGCGTGCAATACAACAACGCGTTCAGGGTACTGTTGAGGCTGCTCCGCTACTGCAGCGCATCAGGGATGTTCGCATACGCACATGTGGATTGTTTCTTTGCGACAATGCGTAAGCGCTGTGCGTCCCTGGTGCGTGGGGTGTGGGGCGGCAACAACAGTATCCTGTCTCTAATTTCGAGCAGGCTGGACTGTCCGTACGTGAATCGCTTCTGCGCCATTTCCCATGGAATGGTGCAGCCGCGGTGAAGCGTCGGATAGTACTGCCGCTGTGTATAGTGTAAACAAATAATTGTTTAGGATGTAGTTTGTCGTAGTTAATAACATAGGATAAGTTTACTAACAAGTGAGTCATAGTTAAATAAATAAATTGAAATTGAATTGACATTGAAGACTGCAGTAATCTGCTGGATGCGAGAGGCAAAGAACCGGTCGAAATGGTTGGTGCTTGGGGATGTCCACCAGTGGACGTTTTTCGGCTGAAATGATGATGATGAGTCAAATGAAAGTATCTTTGGATAAGGTGTTTTAAACTAGAATTTCTGGTTCAATTATTCAAATAATCGAATTAAAGCATTCAATCGCATCTTCAAATTGGCATCAACAGGTATGTTTTCTGATGCATTTTCATCAGATAATGAGAATAATTTTAACCGCCTCTGTGGTCTAGCGGTAAGATCACCTGTCTCAGAACCAGAGGTGGTTCGAGGCAAAATTTTCTGTTGATTTGGTTGGTGTTAGGGCTTGTTCTAAGTCCGCCTGGCTAGCTATCGCCATCTTATCAAAGTCTGTCGTCATAACAACAATGTTATCAGCACTGTTGTGTTTCGGCAGTCAAACTCAAACTCAAACTCAAAGCATTTATTTCAAATAAACCAATTACAGGTACTTTTGAATTGTCAAGGGGTCGGTCAGTCAGAAAAATGAAGCTAGTTGCCCATTCCAAAGCGTAGTAGGTACCTATGGAGAAGAACGGGCAAGAAACTCCACGGACACTCTTTTAAATCAAAATATTGTTACAAAATATTGGTTACATCATTCGTGTTGAACTTATACATGTGAGAACAATGTAGAAAGACGTGCACGTTAAAAGCGTCCGTAATAAAAATATAATATCAATTCAAAAATTTAAATAAATTAAAATAAACCGTGGCAGCTAAGAGATGACCAGTCCCAACTGACGGCGCCCGTTCACGAACATGACGCATGGATCAGCACCATTTAGCTCAACCATTTTGAAGGGAACTTAATGATCCAACACACACGCCACCATCAGCGAGACATTTGAGTGAGCATGACATACTCTCAGCCGCCAGGGCACATTCAAGTCAATGAAAGACGTACCCAGTAAATGGTAGCTTTATGGAATGTACAACATGGTCACAGTGCTCACACATGTGATATGCAATTATACAATACAAAGAGATTGAATTTATACAAAGGAAATATAGTTTTACAATCTTCAGCAGCTGCAACAATACTTTTGAATGCTAATCAATTAGTTTATGCGCCCTTGTGGAGCTGGACCAGCGCTGAGCCAAGCATTTTTATCAGCGATGTAATCCCCCAACTTATAATATGCTTGGCAGCATAGTGTGCGTTTTATACATGATTTAAATTTCGTTTCGTTCAGTTGGAGTATGTGGGAAGGTATTTTATTATAACATTTTAAACAGCACCCCATGAAGGATGAGTCTACTTTAGCCAGTCTGAAACCCGGTTGAACTAATTGGTCCCTATTTCTAGTCCCATAATTGTGT
The DNA here is from genome assembly GCA_949152395.1 of Agrochola litura. NCBI lineage: Eukaryota > Metazoa > Arthropoda > Insecta > Lepidoptera > Noctuidae > Agrochola > Agrochola litura. The sequence goes on along the minus strand of OX424513.1, from coordinate 16,657,268 downwards.
TTATCACCTCTTTTACTGAAAAGACTTAGATTTTTCCTTACGTACATGATGTTTTCATAGATATATTGACAAGGTACCGTCATGATGTTAATATCTTTAAACAGTTCCCTTAGAGAATCGCGTCTGCGGAGGCCATATATTGCTCTGATGGCTCTCTTCTGCAGAATAAAAATAGACTCGATATCTGCAGCCCGTCCCCATAGTAAAATACCGTAAGACATGATACTATGAAAGTAACTGAAATAGACTAGCCTCGCGGTATCTACATCGGTAAATTGACGGATTTTTCTCACAGCATATGCTGCTGAACTTAGCCGTCCTGCAAGAGATGTTAAATGAGGACCCCATTGCAGCCTTGAATCGAGCGTGATCCCCAAGAAAACAGTTTTATCGACAAATTCTAGTTTCTCCTTATTCAATACTATGTCACAATCACTACTTTTAACATTTGGTAAAGCAAATCTTATGCATTTAGTTTTTTTCCCATTTAATACTAAATTATTAGCAGTGAACCAATTTTGGACCTGCAGTAGGGCGTTATTTACTCCGTCAAGATTTGATGCACGTCTATTTATCTTAAAAATTAAGGAAGTGTCGTCAGCAAATAACACCATTTGTGGTTGGTTTTTTAATAAATGGGGTAGATCATTAATATATACTAAAAAGAGGAAAGGACCCAATATCGAGCCTTGTGGAACGCCCATTTTTACTTTTAAACCGATTGAATGGACACCATTTACTTGAACCTGCTGCTGTCTATCATTTAAATAAGATTTTACTAAATTGAGCGCAAGTTTTCCTAGTCCGTAATGCTCAAGTTTCAAGAGCAAGGTTTCATGACTCACGCAGTCAAATGCCTTGGAGAGGTCACAAAAGATTCCTATGGCATCTTGGGCCTCCTCCCACGCTGTAAAGCTGTCAGTTAGAGGTAAGATAGCCAGTTCCTCTGAGGTTGACCACAGAGGATCTAGTTATCTTACTTCTAACTGGATTCCGGGTGAAGCTCGCTTCCACCTTCGGCCTGATCATCACTTATTATCAGGTGAGATAAAGGCCAAGAGCTCATCCGTTGTGGTTTATAAACAAAAGAAAAAAAAGAAGAGACTCTTAGAACTGACTATTATTATATTTAATTTTGTAATTGTATTATAATTAAAGTGCTTAAGACGCAGATACATGCCAGTGACCTTGAGTGGTTAGCTTGCGTGTTCTATACTGAGCTCACGCAACGCGTCGTACGTCCAGCCAGTAATAGGACTCGCCTATCAAGGAGTCCAAGGAGTAAGGAAGTCCCAAATTAGACGCATTATTAATTTATACATAAAACAATAAGTATTTTAATAAAACACGTATACTAAAAGATCAATAATTAAATTATCTTGAAAATGGTGAAAGTTTCAGAAAAATACGCTTAACAAATTTTGCGTGATTCTCAGTTCATAACCGCGTTAGACATCATTTTACAAATTAATTTCACAATGTAATATAAACATAATCTAAAAAATTCTTATAAAAAGTTATTGAAAAAATGCTCTAATTTAACATATATTTTTTCCAAATTATTAACACTACTCGTTTAGACGTGATCTACGTAAACAATCATTAAAAGTCGGCTATCGTCGCCTTAAATATCGCTTGGTATGAGGAAAATTATTGGGTTTGTTGGTGTTTCGATGTCTAATTACAAGTATCGATAACTAAAATAAAACATAGTAGTTTCATAACATTACAACCATTTTGATTGATGCTGTGCAGTACTATAATGTTGTGTAATTTCACGCAGTTGTTTATTGAATTACCGCGTGCGCGGCATGCCTAAATGTTTGCAAAGATTTATAGTTGTCTTAAAATAAAATGATTGATGTTCAAAATATTTACGTTCAATATTGAACTGCGGGCGAAAAAAACCAGATTAAATGAACTCCTACTATGTCTTATCAATAAAATACTTGTAGTTTTTGATGCGCTTACAATTGACATATTGTTCAAAATCGAAATATTTTATTTCACATAAATCTACATGGGCACTTAAAACTACTTGCCTTAAAAAGTTGTGCAGTAAACAACTCTTCATAACAATATTAGATAAGTACTTTTGGTTCCAATAAAAATGGTTTAAAAGTACGTACCCTAAAAATATCCGACATAATACCGAAAACGTTTTCGAATATTCTCCAAACACGAGACAAACGACAATTAAATTCAAAATGTTTTATTCACATAAACCTACAAGGGCACTTATGAAACGTCAGAAGCTAGGTGCACGGTTCCAATTGGTCGTTTCCTATGGAGAAGAGCTGGCAAGAAACTCTACGGTTACCTCAGTACCTATGTGTTATCTCAGTGCCTATGTGGTTGGCCTTTTGTCTCAAATTTAGTAGTGATCAAAATATGGGTAGGTAAGGATTGATCTCGTGGCGTAAAATTGGTGGTAAAATCGGCTGTTGCCACTGTGAAGGTTTCGATAAATAATGGACGATACTCGTACAATTCTTTTTACTTTTCTGAGTTGAAATAAAATCTGAATATTATAAAATGCATAAGACGTCGTCCACAGAGGCGTCGTCCACCATCGAATCTGAAGGAAGGAATTCTTCCATATTCGTTTTTCAAATACTCGCGGCGCTTCTGGCAGCGCGTAGAGTACCAGCTGGCGCAACGGTATGGCTCCAGTAAGTCCCGCCGTGCGCCACCAGGCGGCGGCAAGCCGTAACAATTGGACGTGGCCATGTCCAGCAGCGGACTGTACCTAACGGTAATGATGATACGTCAGTAGATGGGCTAGTGGGCTACAGGAACTGAGATAAATCCTGCGGATTAATTTTTATGTTATATTGACCATTCCCCCCTTATCTCCGAAAAAGCTGGTCCAAAAATTTTGAAAAAAAAAATATTTAGAATGGCTCTTCACTCATAGATTACAAGAAAACCTATAAGAATAATATAATTCGTTCTATAGTTGTCTTTTATTCTAAGCACTGTTTATTTTATTTTGTTACATACATACATAAACTCACGCCTTCTTCCCATGGGGGTAGGCAGAAACTACAGAACGCCACCTGCTACGATCCTTACATACTCCTTTTGCCTCGTTTATGTTCATACATCTGGTCATACACACACGTCGGTTGCGAGTACTACGCACCTGGCCTTTCTGAAGAATATCAGAAAGGCTTATTTTGTTACCTACCTACATATTAAATAGACAAATCACTGAACCTAACTTGATTTCCGTACGTCTTTTTTTCGGGTTACCACTGAAAATCAGCGCTGTGCTGTGGGTCGCCTATAGCACAGCATCATGCTGAGTGGAAGCCTTCTTCTCACAGTCATGTCGTGCAGCTGCCGCCTAACTTCTGTTTTATGCTCGTGATTTATTATGTGCTTTTTGTTGTTCTCTGATTACTCTTGTCTTTTATGTATGCACGTGTTTCTGTGACAAATAAACCTATTTTTCTTTCTTTCTTTAGATAAGACTCGAAATCTCTTCTTTTTGTTCGCGTTCTTCATTACTGAAGGTCGTGTCCTGGAAAGGCCTTTGTGGCTTTTGGATGATAGTCTTCCAGTTCGTTCGGTTCTGGTCTTCTGCCACGGCGATCGCAGCAGAGACAACAGTGTTGGCGGTTACTTGGTCTATCCAGCGATTAGGTGACCGGCCGCTAAGTCTCTTCCCTTCTACGTTGGCCATCACCACCAACTTTTCAAGGGTTTATCTGGTTCCCGACGGGAAATGTGACCTAAGTAACCGAGAATCCTTTGGTACCAGATCATGGATAGTCTATCTTTTATGGGTATTTGTTCGAGGATACGTGTGTTCGTTCTCTTGGCGGTTCTTGTTTTGCGGAGCATTCTTCGCCAACACCATAACTCGAAAGGTTCTTTCTTTTTCCGTTCTATTGCCCGAATCGTCCATGACCAAAATTCCACAAATAAATAAGTAACGAAAGGAATGATTAGGAACATACTGTCTCCGTAAATTTACAGGAAAAATTTTTAACCGGTGTTTTTTTTAATTTTTAACATTTATGTTCGCATAACTCGTCAAAATGTAGGGAACAGCTGATTTTTTTTCGCGGTTTCATATTTGGTCATAGTAAAAGTTGTTTATAATGATGAGTAAAGTCACGTGTTTAAGTTTGCGCACTGGTTATTTTTTTTTTTTGTATATGTTGTAGTTTTTTGGGCGCAGCATTATGCTGAGCGATGGCCCTTTTGCGTGGATGTGACGCATATTTTCTCCCAAATTGTTGTTTTTTGTGTTTGTATCCTTTCTTTGCTTTATGTTGTTGTTTCTTTCGTTACTATAAAAGTCAAACCTTACACCACTGTGTTTATGATGAAACGTAAAAGTAGAAGGTTCATTTTAGACAGGCCGCAAATTCATACTTTGGAAATAAAGGAACTTTTAGCAACGGCTTTAGGTTTCAGATTTTTACTTTTTGGAAACTCGATGCCTGCTGAGTAGATTCTGCAGTATTTTTCTTGGTAAATTGATAGAAACTGTGAGGTTTTAATCGGTAGGAGTCCGATATAACCCTCCATTCTCCCCAGACGGAATCGAATTATCCATAATCCATGATGATTTCTACACAGAAACAAAAAAAAGATAAAGCAAAGAAGTTTCGAAACATCAACGTCCGTTTCTAAAACGCAAAGTGCTTTTTCTCTTGAGTATAAATATAGTAGTAGTAGTATAATACGAGTATAACGTGGTCACCCAACTTACGTATCTTAATGTTAAAATAGCGACTATGAAGCGCCAGCACTGGAAAAGATATGAAAATCATGGAAATTATCATGGTTTTCCCCATGGAAAACCATATCACTTGTATGATTTAAAAAAAAAAAAAACAGTGGCCTCCGGGAGTGCCGACAGAAGTGAAAACTTGAACAAGATCGCCTTGGTGGAAGAAAAATACTTGCATAGAACATTGGTCCGTAACCTTATCGAAATAAAGAGCACAATCGCGTTCACAAAAAAAAAATACTTTCAAAACCTTTAAAGTAAAAATACTTGCACAGAGCGAAAGAAGTTTTCACTTCAAAAATCATTGTGTGTATTTGTGATTAGAATATTGGGACTTGGTGCCTGAGTAAATCCTACTTCCTTTTATTTTATTATATTATAATCTTAGAAACGCGAAAGTTTGTGAGGATGGATCGATGTATGTTTTACTCTTTCACGCAAAAACTACTGAACGGATTTGGATAAAATTTGGCACACAGATAGTTTATGACCTGGATTAACATAAGATACTTTTATCCCAATATTCTTACGGGATCGAGACATGCGGGTGAAACCGCGGGCGCTGCTAGTAAATAAATTAATAACAAATATCTGTTCCACCATAACTTTTTAACCCATTGCTTATGGTTCTTCTGTAAGAGCAAGTAATTGTGGTCGGTGTAAAAATGATTTACGTACATACTAGCCTACATATTGGCATACATTCAGCTTCCGTCCGTCCCATGTTTGTTGCTTTTTTATGGGTTTAGATACATTATCAAGCGTTTTTATAGTTGCGGGCAGTTTTGAACGTTTATTGAGTAACGTGGTTTGAGAAAATTGTGCAAGTCGGTTGAAATTGTGGTTTTGTAATCAGTATTTTTTCCTGTCCGTAATTTGGTGATCTGTAGAGATCGTATAATTCAAAATTGGACATTTGAAATGTTTGTATGGTTTTAGTGGAGGGCATGCAGTTTTAAATCAGATGATTCCTTCTAGTGTTCTAAGGTCAGAATTCCTCTTACAAGTACGAAGTGTAGCAACATAATATGGACGTACGCGCCGCTGACGTCAGCGTCGCAGTATGGTGTATAAACCACAATGTATATACGCACGTGCGACCGACGCCGACGTACGCGACCGATATCAGCGTAAGAGGAATTCAGGCCTAAGCGTAGTGTCAAGGACAGTAAAATTACAAACTCATTTATTAAAAATCCAGAGGAGTGTCTTCAAAGGAGATGTCCGTTTTTTGTATGGACGTTGGTTTTTTATTCCGAGAAAAATCTAACCAGCATCAAACTACATATAAATAAAAACCGGCCAAGTGCGTGTCGGACTACGCACAATGTAGGGTTCCGTAGTTGAGATGAATTTATTGATCCCAAACACAAACTTAACATTGTAGTTGAAAAACATGTTCTCCCATACATTCCAACTGCAAATCGTCGTTCGGCATCCAATACCGCGAATGTGACATTTTTTACGTTTTTTTTTTTAATTGCAGGATCACTTATTTGAACGTGTAGAATGAAATAAAACAAAAATCAGATTTTCGTTAAAATTTTCTCATTCGCGGTATTAATATAATAATACATACATACATACATAATCTCACGCCTTCTTCCCATGGGAGTAGGCAGAAACTATAGAACGCCACCTGCTACGATCCTTACATACTCCTTTTGCCTCGTTTACGTTCATACATCTGGTCATACACGCACGCCGGTTGCGAGTACTACGCACCTGGCCTTTCTGAAGAACATCACCAATAAGGTCAGTATATGTCCTCCTAGGGCGTCCCCGTCCGGCCGTTCCCTTCACATCAGCCTTGTAAATACATTTTGTTGGTCGCCTTTCATTCATCCTCTCAACATGCCCAAACCTCTCAGCATACCCTTTTCAATTTTTGTCACTACTTCTTAATAATCTAAATCTAATACCTTTAAACGGGCAATTCTCGTATGTATGTATATATAATCTGAATCTCGGAAACAGCTCCAAGAATTTTTATTAAATTTAGTATGCAGGGGGTTTCGGGAGCGATAAATCGATCTAGCTAGGTGTCATTTTTAGAAAACGTCGTTAAAAAAAAATGGTCATCCAGATATTTTTCTTTATTCAAGTAAAAAGGACTCATTCTGTTTGTAAACTTATGAACTATGTTAGCTTATTTTACCAGGTCACTCAGAAAGTTTTGCGACTAACAGTTTTTGTCTATAGGATACTGGCTGGCTTTGATGTCAATTAAAACTATGACTATTTATTACAAAAAAACATAACATTCCAAATTCGAAATTCCCTCCACATTTTTTTACGAGCAAAATCAAAATACTCTGTCTTACTGAAAACTGGATTTAAAACGAGAACATTTTCGCGCGATGATTTTGTACGATTTCAAATGTCGACTAAAACCAGAAGAATCGTTTGAAAGACTTCGAATGGTGTTCATAGAAAAAAGCCCTGCTAAAGCGACTGTTTTCCGCTGGTTCAAGGAATTTATGGGTGGTCGAGTAATTTTGGCGGACAAAGAAAGAAGTATGACGGTTGTTACATAACAAAACGTGCTGGCTGTGAAAATTTTAATTCAAGAGAATAGGCGAATTACATATGAAGAGGTTCAGCATATACTGCTGATTGGATCGGGAAGTGTGTATGAAATATACACAGGCATCTTCGGTTATGGAAGATAGTTTCACGCTGGTACCGTAAAATCTAACGCAGGCTCAGAAGGAGGTTCGGGTAGAATGGTGCCGAGACATGATAGCAAAATTTGTAGCAGGCTCGTCTCGGCGCGCTTAAGATATCATTACGGGTGATGAATCTTGGATTTATCAATATGATACAGAAATGAAGCGTCAGTCGACCGTGTGGCTGTTTCAAAATGAACCAACGCCTAGCAAAGTGAAACGAGCCAGAAGTGCAGGCAAAATTTTGACGCAAGTTTTTTTTCTTTGCCGGGTTATCTGGTGTCAGTACCCTGACGAGATCAAAAGAGCATCAATACTGAATGGTATGTTACCAAATGTTTACCAGAAGTTTTTACTACTGCAAGCAGCAAGCGACCGAACACTGGCCTCCGTGGGCTACTGCTTTACCACGACAACGCGCTGGCTCACTCGGCGCTCAAAACAAGGGACTTTCTGGACAGCACATCGGTCAAATTTATAGGTCATCCTCTTTACAGTCCCGATTTGGCTCCGTGCGACTTTTTCTTGTTCCCCAAAATAAAAAATACAACTCAAAGGAAAACAGTTTTCATCACCTGAAGATGCACTGGCTGCATTTGAGAAGGAGCTTGGAGAGGTGTCTAATGCGGACTGGATAATGTGTTATAAAAATTGGTTTAGACGTATAAAACTGTGTATAGACGCCAATGGAGAGTTCTTTGAAAAGATATAATAAAAAAATTATAACCTGTATTATATTTTTTTCTAGTATCACAAAACTTTCTGAGTGCCCCACGTAATCTAGTTAAAATTTATTTCACCCCATGGGAGATGGCACTACAGTGATTGATGTACAGGCAATCCAGCCTGCTAGCGATTATTTTCAGCATATTGTTGGAGCTGGACCGCACTCTGCGCACCAGGGATGCACACCTCATTCGCATCGTTGCGTAAAAGCAATTATGTGAAAGAAAGAAAGAAAAATAAGTTTAATTGTCATAGAAACAAGTGCATAAAAGAAAAGAATAATAAAATAAAATTAAAAAATTGATTTAAATATAATCACGAGCACAAAACAGAAATATGCGGCAGCTGCTGGCACGTCATGACTGTGACAAGAAGGCTTCCACTCAGCATGATGCTGTGCTATGGGTACCCACAGCACAGCGCTGATTTTCAGTGGTCACCAATGTGCGTCCGCGAACATTCCCGATGCGCTACAAAAACGGGGCAGCCCCACCTATACCCTGAAAGCGTTGCTGTATTGGACACGAAGGGCGTTGCACGACCTTTGGGTATATCTAGCCCAAATCCTGCCTCACCCCGCATTCCAACCTGTATGGCCTGGAAAAAGTTCCAGCCCATCGTACACTATTGATCTGGTTACCATACCACTATTTAAAGATGTTTATAAGCTCCATTGGCAACCTATCCTTCTCCATCTTTCTCCACAATACGTCATAAGCAACCAGATCAGAAGCCTTGAATAAGTCGAGGAAGCTAGCATAAATCGGCGTCCCACGCTGTGTATAGTAAGTATGTGATAGTATGCTTAAGACACAACACTGCATTTTCTGTTGACAAACCACGCCGAAACCCAAATTGGTTGTCATGAACATATACAGTTTTATTTATTTGTGTATTAAGCAGACGGTCAAACACTTTTGATATTTTGATATTATAGTAGCTAGAGAGATAGGCCTATTGGATGCCGAGCGACGAAATGTAAGTTTGTACGCACAATATTGATAGATTCACCATGTTATTTTAAGACCATAGACTTCTTATAGGTTTTCCTGTAATCTATGAGTAAAGAGCCATACTATGTATTTTTTTCAAAATTTTTGGTCCAGTACTTTCGGAGATAAGGGGGGGGGAATGGTCAATTTTCATTGAATTTATTAAATATCTTTAAAAGTATTTATTTTAAAATTATATAAAAAATATATTTAAGATCCTCGCAACAAGCCCTTTCATTTGATATGTCACACGGTACTGTTAGCAAAACTTTTTTTTTAAATTTTCTTGTTTGTGCCCCAAAAGTGACCCCTATTTTCAAAATTTATTTATTTACGTTACACATTCGTGTTTGGGTCACAGAAATACATATGTGTACCAAATTTCAACTTAATCGGTCTATTAGATTCGGAGTAAATTGGCTGTGACAGACGGACAGACAGACAGACAGACAGACAGACAGACAGACAGACAGACAGACAGACAGACACACGAGTGATCCTATAAGGGTTCCGTTTTTTCCTTTTGAGGTACGGAACCCTAAAAAACGACAAAATATGGAACTAGGAACCACTGAAATAATATTTTTAGACCCCTCCATTTAAGAGAAAAATTATAAACTATTTAAAGTACACATATTTTATTTGTTGACGGCAACTATGACAAATATGATATAAATTGACACATGGTAATGTCATTACTGTCAATCAATTGACAGTGATGACAGTAACATGTGTCAATTTTGACAATTATACTATTTTATGGGGTGTGTTCACTATAATAACCTAGATAATTAGAAAGGTTTGTTCGTTTTAGGAGTAAATTCTTACTAAAATAAAAAAGATTTTTCTCAAAATTGGAGGTCTTTAAAAATGTATGATATAGTTAGAACCACTAGTTTTTGGGATGTCTATTCAAATATATTTAACTTATCCTGGGAAGAATTATTGAATAATAAAAAACCATTTTAGGACATGTCTCAATATCTGCTCAAGTGCAGATTCACAGGTAACTTCGCCCTGGAGTGCAAATATGGTGTTGTCCCACAAACAATGATGTGTAACATGCTGTGTGCACGCTACAGGAGCTGATGGACGCTACTGAAGTTGCCAAGCTCGTAGCTAAATTCTGGACAGACTTTAAATAACATGTAAAGAAACTCTGTCCGATTCGTGAGAGTGTTGTTAAGTGTCGTACTGAGAGTCTATTTATGTGTATTTTTTTTCAATGGGGATATTTACCGAGTTATTACTTACATGGGGCGCAGGCGGCCGTCGTTTAGCGGGTGTCTACAAGTCATAACTTATTATTTTTTATGTATTTCAGAGAAAACTCCTTAATAAGTTACATACATAATCACATTCTCACAACAAAAAGATAAAATCATAAAATGTTAGTGTTTTAGTAACAGAATTGTAACTAAAATTATGTTAGTATGGTTAATATCTATGCCTAACTGATGATGACTCTTTATTAAAATGTTATTTCAGAAAAAAAGGAATAATAAATCATTTTGCCATCTCCACCAATTGACCTCAACGACCTTATCGTAACCGCTTGCAACCAAAACACGGTCTAAGTTACGAATGTTTAACTTATATTAACTTAATGAAGCTGAGTCACACAGAACAGCTCTATTACAATCGATCACACTTGTTTGTGCACAAACAGTGTTAATCTACGCATCCATCATGCTGTGTTAGAAACGTAAATAAAGACTGTTCATTTGCAAGCTGATAGTCTGTTTTTTTTTTAAGTTTATATTAATGGTGTATTACAGGGTGCTGATAGGGTTGCCTCGATACTGCAGCGCATCAGCATTGTTTGCTAAAGCTCGCGTTGACTGCTTCTACATTGTGATGCGGAATCCCTGGTTAGTAGGGTACGGGGCAGTATCAACAGCATCCTGTCTATGGTGCGTTTGTGAACCACTGCTGCAAGGTATCGGCTGGGTCTGTCCTGCAGCAGTGATGTCCCAAATTGTTTCTGCGATATTTCACTAACACTATGAGTCTTGTTGCTTTAATTAAATGATTAAATAAATAAATTACACTAGTGGTGCACTGATATTTAAATAAAAACTGGGTGCCGGCTATTATACAACATGATTTTATTATCACCATCCATGTTTGGTGAAAAATTATTAAATGCAAATTTATCTTTTAATATTTCAGTTCTAACGTTGTCTAAAAAAAGTCTACGTTCCCAAGGCATTTTTCCATACAGAGGAGGAACGACCAACCATTTTGTATTTGTAATTTGTAGTTTAGGTCTCCTCACGATGTTTTGCTTCAATTGGTTGGAACTTTCAATCCAGTGTATCCAACTTATCTGGCCTAAATTACAATCTATTTTTAAAAAAAACTTCCAAAACCTTTAAAGTAAAAATACTTGCATAGAATATTGATCCGTAACATAATATACATAAAGAGCATAATCGCGTTTACAAAAATGAGGTGTCGGTAACGGTGTCGCAAGTTCAATTATTTTTTCCCATCTCTTAAATGCCCAACGCACCTAAAGAAGTTTTCACTTCAAAATTACCAAATGTTTTGAATGGATGGCTTTGCCAACCGACCTCCACGAATGTTTAAAAAGTTGAGGGTATATTACGAGATAAACACTATTTCAAATTTAGAATAGGAAAAGATTGGAGAGTCAGCCCCGTTGACTGACAAGTGGTGTATTTTAAGGCGAAAGCGTCAGGGTAGCCCGCGAAATTCAAATTTTCTTACATTTTTTGCAATTTGCAGGTCAGTGTCATGATTTCATGAAATCACGTCATTTGACACCTTTGCTAACTTAAGGAGTTGTATTGCTGATTGTAATGATTATAATTGAGTATAGCCATATTTGTTACGGCCGCGAATTTAATCAACATAAAACCTGACACTGACCTGCAAAATGCAAAAAACTAAAGAAAATTTGGATTTCGCGGGCTACTTTAGCGTATCCCCCTTAATATAAAAGTGCTTAATTTAAATAATTATCTGATTATAACGACAGATTGGTGTTTCACTCTAGTAGCTTTGAGCACCACAATTCTAAGGAGACTTCAGGTCTCCTTACGTCCATTCAAGAAATACAACCAAATCCTAACAAAATCATAAGCACCATTTTAAGTCATAACATCTACAATTTGACGCGAATTTGACGCGAACAAGGAAATAACAAGCCAGAATTTATTAGAGGTCACAAAACATTCAATTCCAGTTACGTCCAGTTTGAGCCAGTTTCATCCAGTTTAAGCGAGTTTCTTTTCTTTTGCCGACTTTTTGCGTAAACAAGTTAGACCTAATTTATTTCAATTTATTTTTAACCGACTTCCAAAAAGGAGGAGGTTATAATGTACGTAGCCTATGTTTGTTTTTTTTTAATGTATCTCCGCGCATTTTCTCCGTCATTTGTGGACCGATTTTGAATTTTTTTTTTTGTTTGAAAATGTATGCTCTCAAATTGGTCCCATATAAATTTTATTAACTTTGCTTGGGTAGTTTTTGAGTTAGCTACAAAATACGTATTTTTTTCTCACTTAGTATGTAGATGATATGATAAGTTCCTATGATATGTGTGTGGGGTAGGTACCACTACCAAAAAGTGAAAAATAAAAACTTTTTCCAAAAAAAATCAACTTTAATTTCGGAAGTCGGTGGCAAAAAACGAAAATACAAAACCCAAGACACCGACCTCCGAAATTAAAGTTATTTTTCACTTTATAGTGTTTTTTTGGAAGACGGTTGTTTCTTTTTGGTAAAAAGTTTTTTTAAACGTTGTTTTGATATGTGTTAGCTGTCTAATACTTTACAATTATGAAACATAGTAGTAGTGGGTAGTGTTATTTTTTTATACCAATGATCTGTGAATGAATGAATGAAATATTTTGGTCTCGAGGTTATCGTTACTAATGTACTGGTTCTAACAATAGCTTGGAAAGTTTTGATCTTGAATTTGTACAGATGACGCTTTTTCCGAATGCTAAAATAGAGCTACAACGTATGTATGCCTTGTCATTGGAGATTGCAATTTTCTGTAAGATTCTTAACTGTTTGTCTGGATTTGGGCACGGTTGATGGCAATACGTATTTGGTTTTTGTGACATTGAGCAATACACACCACACATAACCAAGCAAAAATCCCGGAAAGCCCTTTCTGAGCCACACCAAAGACCTCATCCCAGCAGCAAATGTAAAAATTTGGGCCTATTGCATGGGACTTAAACTTAACTGGTGAAATGTGGGTGTATTATAGGTGCATCTCTGCCTAACCCTTCGGGGAATACAGGCGTGATGTTATGTTTTTTAGGCTTCCGTACCTCAAAAAGATTTTTTATAATATTAAAATAAATACTTTAATACTTAGTAGTTTATGAAACTGTTGCATAATGAGGGGTATTAAAACATGATAACACACGAATGTTTTAATACCTAGTTATGTGCAGTTTCATACGCTACTTTATCTACTCTCAAACATTGGGATTGAAACAAATATTAAATAAAAAATCAAAGTTAAAGATCAAGAATAAATTTAAAAATCCCACGAAATTCAGTAAGTACTACAAAACAAATGAATGTCGCCTGCACCAGCACATCACCGCACATGCGCTACAGCGGGTGCTGCTGTCCCCCGCCAAAAGTTGATGGAAACTCTTTGGTGATAACTTCTTGGATTAGCGCTGTATCGTAATAGAAAAAATAATGTTTTATAGTATTATTTTGTTAGAGAAAAAGTGTTATAATATGATTCTATTTTTAAATTTCGGTATTCTGTTTATAAAGTATGTCAATATAAACTTGTTTTGAAGTTCATAATTCGAATATTACGCTATGAGAGTAGATAATAGTAGATTGTTATACGAGGGGCTAAAATAACCCATTGTAACGAGGTAGTTTTACTCCCGAGCTTTAGCGAGGGAGTAAATAGAAACCGAGTTATAATGGGTTTTAGCGCCGTGTGTTACACTCTACTTTTCACTACGATTGCGAGAAAATAAAATAATCCAATACAATATTAATTTACCTTTATAAAATTCAAATCTGTAAATGCGATTATCGCCATTTTGATGACAGTCGAGGTCGAGACTAAAAACATAAAAATTGGGGATTTCGAACATCCAAACTCCACCACAGGGGCAGTGAATACTACATCATTTAATTATTTGACGAGTTCATCCATTGTTCAAGTTAAATAAGTAGTGGTAATTAAGTTTTTGATATCCAGTCGAAGTTTCGCGCCAATCGTGCGAGTTTACATTTTAACTTTTCACAAAAAATATCACACATACACATGTAGATACGATTTAAAATGTGACAAATATTATTAAAAATATTATACACAACTAGAAAATGCCCAGATCTTAACGTAATATACGAACACAGGTCCAATAACACGTAATATTCATTACCACTACTCAATTTGTGTTAAAAATCGCCGACCATTTTTTTTTTTATTGTGATGATGTGCGAAAACGATTATGCCAAACGATTTTTTTTTTCAATTTTGATCGTCTCGATTAATTAATATGTCGAATATCAGAAATCGAAAAATTAAATAGAATTGTTTTAAGCATTAAATTAGAGATTTTTTTTAAAGATTTCGCGCCAATGCCTTTTTTATTTCTTCTGTAGCCGCAACGCAATGCTCGCATACTACCGAAGAGATAGCCGCATTTAGTTCCATTTTCAAAAATAAAATGTTCTTCTTTTTTTTGTAAACGAGTTATAAGTCGAGTCCATACTCATGATTATTCTACAAAAAAATAAAGACTTTTTAATTTTTCAAGGCTCGTTGGAAAACACAAAAATTTAAAAAAAAATTACTTTTTCCCCTAGAGCAAGAAATGCAACTTTTTCCCCGCTCTGGTACTCTACAATGACGGCCTTTTTGAGCAACATTTTATTTTTGAAAATGGAACTAAATGCGGCTATCTCTTCGGTAGAATGCATAGACTACTATATATACGTAGAATGCGAGCATTTCGTTGCAGCTGCAGAAGAAATAAAAAAGGCATTGGCGCGAAATCTTTAAAAAAATTCTCTAATTTAATGCTTAAAACAATTTTATTTAATTTTTCGATTTCTGATATTCGACATATTAATTAATCGAGTCGATTAAAATTGAAAAAAAAAAATCGTTTGGCATAATCGTTTTCGCACATCATTACAATAAAAAAAAAATGGTCGGCGATTTTTAACACAAATTGAGTAGGTAGTGGTAATGAATATTACGTGTTATTGGATCTGTGCTCGTATATTACGTTAAGATCTGGGCATTTTCTAGTTGTGTATAATATTTTTAATAATATTTGTCACATTTTAAATCGTATCTACATGTGTATGTGTGATATTTGTGAAAAGTTAAAATGTAAACTCGCACGATTGGCGCGAAACTTCGATTTTGGATATCAAAAACTTAATTACCACTACTTATTTAACTTGAACAATGGATGAACTCATCAAATAATAAAAATGATGTAGTATTCACTGCCCCTGTGGTGGAGTTTGGATGTTCGAAATCCCCAATTTTTATGTTTTTAGCCTCGCACTCGACTGTCACCAAAATGGCGATAATCGCATTTACAGATTTGAATTTTATAAAGGTAAATTAATATTGTATTGGATTATTTTATTTTCTCGCAATCGTAGTGAAAAGTAGAGTGTAACACACGGCGCTAAAACCCATTATAACTCGGTTTCTATTTACTCCCTCGCTAAAGCTCGGGAGTAAAACTACCTCGTTACAATGGGTTATTTTAGCCCCTCGTATAACAATCTACTATTAAGAACATATATGAAAATTTACCAGTCTCTCCCACCTTAACCTAAAAAACTACTAAGCTTAAAATTTTGAAAAAAAAAATACAGGGAATAGTTCTTTACTCATAGATTACAGGAAAACCTATAAGAAGTCTTTGATCTTAAAATAACATGGTAAATCTCTCAATATTGTGCGTACAAATTTACATTTGCAGTTGGAATGTATGGGAGAACGTGTTTTTCAACTACATTCTTAAGTTTATTCTTGGGATAAATTGATCCCAACTACGGAACCCTTCTTTGTACGTGGTACGACACGCATTTGGCCGGATTTTTATGTTTTTTTAACTGTTTTCTCTCTGTTTGAAACAACCTTCTGCTAAAAACAACACATTATTCTCTAGATTACCTGTAAAAACAAACCAATCACGGAATCATGGACTTATTTTTGAGGTTGTAGATAGATAGATAAAACATTTATTCAGTGCACACAAAAGACACACATAAACACAATTAAATGATAACAAATTACATGAATATATTATGTAAAAACAAGATGCCAAAATACAAAAAAGAAACGACTTATTTGAGGTGTCAGAGTTTTAAAATCGCCTACGGGCCTCTGACTTGGGTTCATATACAGTCGAGAAATATCTCTCAGGCATGCCGGTTTCCTCACGATGTTTTCCTTCACCGTTTTTGAAGTAAGTGATAATTATACATACGCACATGAATCCGAAAAGTCAGAGGTAATTTATTAGTATGGATTAGTCCTTAGATTTTGGCCATCATTAAATATTCATCTTCCTATAATTTCATCAACTATTGACGAAAACTACGTGCCCATCCTCAATTAAACATGTATACTTAAAACTTATATTTATGGCCCTTTTTGTGTGGGAAATTATCAAATAACTTCCCCCGCTCTGGGCGGAGCGGGAGGGCGTGTCAGACTCTTACTGACTAAAACCCACCCGTGTTCCTTCAGTTGCCATGTTGCCGGAGGCCACGATATCCCTTTCGGACTTCTTCGCAACCCCGGCAGGCATCGGCCCTAGCGGACCCCGTCAGTTCTGCTGACATCTCTTTGAGGCGCGCGTGGAACACAACGCGCCGTCGACCCGGGCGTGGTCCTTATCGGACGGCGAGCTACCCATTGCTCACCGTCCGCAAGCATATTTATGTCCCTGACGTAACAAATTCTTGAAAACAGACGAGGAAAAAGAACAAGTATTTCTCCCCGTCACAGCATTCCTTAGTAACACATACCTAATAGTGATGTAGATCATGTTCGTTCGTATTTGTCAACCTTTCTCAGTACCCTGTGCGCTTGACCTAATTCCTGTTTCAGTTGAATGGAGATTTTGATGTTGCGTCGGGTGCAGACACGCGGACTACATAAAGTTTATTTTTTAAAGTACCTATTTCTCACATCTATTTTTATTTTATTATATTTATTTCTGCATTTTATCTATCCGTGACATCACTGCGGGCCCTATCAGAATACCAGCGCTGCGTCATTTATTTATTTTTTCTTAAATGTCGCAGCATATGCTGAGATAGGAGCCTTTTGGCCTCGTACAGGACTTTCTGCTTTTATTTTTACTGTTTTTTATTTTTTATTAATGTTTTAACGAGTGTGTTTTAGTTTAATTTGTAATTTCCTGTGCGAGTCTCAATAAATACTTTTTCTTTCTTACTTTCTTTCTTCTTTCTTTTTTATATGACGATGTTTCAATAGAAATTGTACTGGAATAATCGCTGTAGTATTTTGTAGGAAAAATACTGAATTTACATCATGCTTTTTTTTGTACCAGGAGTTATTTTTCGAAGAAACGACACAATTTACAAAACTTTCCATTAAGAAGTAGGTAAGTACCTAACTATCAAACGATATACAACAAAGTCCGTTAAGACCGCACTAATGCGCAAAAGTGTTATTGCATGGCTGTGTTGGATCATTAAGTTCCCTTCAAAATGTTTGAGCTAAATGGTGCTGATCCATGCGTCATGTTCGTGAACGGGCGCCGTCAGTAGGTACTGTTCATCTCTTAGCTGCCACGGTTTATTTTAATTTTTTAATTGTTTTTGTTTTTATATTTTTTAGCTTGGCTAACAAAAATTTCGGAAGTCGGTGTCTTGTGTTTTGTGTTTTCGTTTTTTGCCACCGACTTCCGAAATTAAAGTTATTTTTCACTTTGTAGTGTTTTTTTTTGGAAGTCGGTTGTTTTTTTTTTTTGTAAAAAGTTTTTATTTTTCACTTTTTAGTTGTGGTACCTACCCCACACACATTCGAATACCACTACCTGCTACCAGTGACAGGAACTTATCATATCATCTACATACTAAGTGGGAAAAAAATACGTATTTTGTAGCTAACGCAAAAACCACCCAAGCAAAGTTAATAAAATTTATATGGGACCAATTTGGAAGCATACCCTTTCAAACAAAAAAAGTATTTTCAAAATCGGTGGACATACATAAAAAAAAAAAACAAACATTCGCGACGAACATATAACCTCCTCTTTTTTGGAAGTCGGTTGAAAAGTATTTGCAAGTTTGATCTTTGCTAATAATTTCGATGTGTCATGCACACTTGTAGCGCATATAAAAGTCGATGAAACTGATTGATGATTCCGTAGTGATACCAAAATCCTACTAAACGTCATATCACAATGGTTAAGTACAATTTAATCCACGTTTAATATGACATAACCTAATCTCAAATTCAACAGCGGTTCTAAAACATGCCAAGCCTTTAAATTAAACGATATAACGGTATAATGTTTTGTTCTCAAGAGAAAGTCAAAGTGTACCAAACATACCAAATGAAAGTAAAAGGAATAGAAGATTATCGCCATACACATCTAACGGGTTTTGGTAAAGATACTAAATAATGTTCACAAAATGTCGTGATGGCCTTATGGTTGAGGCTTCGCCTTTTATTATTGATTCATTTATTTCAGATAATTTTAATCCATAGAATAAAATTCTAATTTTAAATTCAAATCAATTGGTACATATACGCTAACATTTCATTAAATTAAATTAAAATCAATTTTCACAATACTAACATTACATTAAATTAAATTAAAATCAATTTACACAATACTATCATTACATTGAATTAAATAATTTTCAATAAAATCGAAATCAAAATTGTGTTAGTATACCTATGACGTAACGCACAATGGTCCACCTTACGGACTAAGTGCGGAAACCAATCAATGGGTACATATACGCTAACATTACATTAAATTAAATTAAAATCAATTTACACAATACTTATATTACAATAAATTAAATAATTTACAATAAAATCAACATCAAAATTGTGTTAGTATATGACGTAAACAATGTGTTAGTGAGCGCCCAAAACAATGCGTATCCATTTGTTTTGGATAGGGCAGTCAGCACGAGATACAATCATCTGCAGGATCCCTTGCTACTGCCTCGCACACGCTGTGACAAGGAAGCTATCCTTTTGCGCGCGTCGCATGGAAGCCGTCCGTTCGCGCCTTCCCAAACATAGCAAACGCACTACTACGAACGAGGTTGCGGGTTCAAATCTAGATAAGTACCAATGTGACTTTTCAATAATTCATATGTATACCTACTTTCTAAGTTTATCTTGGACATTACTGATATCCGTGAAGGAAAAACCTTCATAAAACCTGGAGTTATCGTCAACGTGAGTCTGAAATCGCCAACCCGTCTTGAGCAAGTGTGGTGATCTATGTTCGTGCCTTCTCTGTATAAGAAGAGGCCTTGAGACAGTAATGGGCTGGTATTATTATACTATGTTCACAAAGATTTGTACTACATTTAAAAGGTAAACATGAGACGAAATTCTTTATAAACAGTACAATTTTTGACGTTGAAAAGTGCTGTTTCTCCTCAGCCTATTTTGAATAAATGAGTTTTAATTTTTAAATAAATTCGAAGGGAATTGCTTCATGAATATTTCAGCACTATGTAAACTATTGTCAAACGCAAAGAACGACCAATATTTTATGAAGAAAATACCACAGAAAAATTCTTCCATTTCAACAACTAGAGACGATAAATTACATATCTCTTGGCGGCCAGTAATTAGCTCTCGCCCTACGTAGGTACGTACACGTCATAGACAATGATGAAAATTCGAATCTCGAACTCGGCTTTCCCGCCCTCGACGCGTGATCCAAATGAAAACTCCGTGGGTGTGAAAATTCAGTGGGCCAGTCTTCGCGCGACACGCGTCAAGTGCAGACGTCCTCACGTCGCTCTCACCAAAGTTTCCGCGCGAAAGTTTTCACGTAAATATAAGTGGCAAAATAATTTTACAATAGTGACAAAACAGTGTCTGTTTCATTATAATTTGTGTTAATGTGAGTTTTCCAACTGATGACCGACATTTCGATTTATGTAAGTATTCGATCTTTGATTTTTATTTTTGGTCTGAATAATGAATGCCTTCGAAATAGGTTATTGGGATTGATATGTAATGAATGTGGTTTCGCGACAGAATTATTCATTCCAGATTGACATTATGAAAAATCTTCAAAGGCGTAGTGATGTGACATGTTTTTCGGGATTTAAACATAAGTACTTTAGTCAATTTTTTATGTCCGTTATAATGTCAAAAAAATATTAAAACGAATTAAGAGGTGGCTTTTCAAACGTTATTTTCTTTGTATTTAACGATTTGGGATTTTTTTAGACATCGGCTATTTACGAATTAAAAATTAAATTGTTGCTTTGATGATTTTAACTGATTATTTGTAAATTATTATAACGAATAGGTTAAGAAAAGAAAGATCAAGTTCATAGTTTTATCTACATGTAAACTGACTGGCTGAAAGTTAATAAAACAAGCATGTTCAATAAATTATCTATAAAGCTATCAAAGAAAAATTTATTGACCGATAAAATATTTACTTGAAATAAAACGGACTTCAAATGTCAGCTGAATGTTTAAAACCAATAAAGATTCCCAAAAGAAATAAACATTAAATTCGTTAATCGTTCTTTAAAGAAATCGCTAACGAGCTTTTAACACATAAATTTGAATACTTGCTTTGATAAGCTTATTGATAAAAACACTAAAGTATCTATACACTACTTTAAAACACACAGGAAATGATATATAAGGATGATGCCAGGGTCAAAAAAAAGAAATTCTATTTAGCCCGTCAGTGAGATAATAAAAAAATATTAGACACGTATTTTTTGCTTCATCATATTAATAAAAAAAATATTTAGATAAAACGCACTAAAGTTGGGGAGAGAGGGTCGCTACGTCACAAGTAATTATATAAAATCTACATATTCGTGACGTCATGGCACATTTTAACTCAATGTATCGCTGTAATAAAGAAAAATATGTGTCCAATATTTTTTAATAATCTACAAAACGGAAAAATAATATTTTTTTAGTCTTCATCCCTATTATATATATCGACTATTCGTACTCGGTGCTTCTCCTCCACATTTATTATGCGCACAGCCAAAGTGTGGAACTCTCTGCCAGCGTCTGTGCTCCCTTCCACGTAAAACCCGTCAGCCTTTAAAGCAAGAGTAAACAGATATCTTCTGGGCACGCACGTTCCATCATAGACCTTATCCATGGCATCCTATCAAACAAGATCGAGGGCAAGAGCTGGCCCAAATCAAAACAAAAAAAAAAACAAAAAAGGTTTTTCTTTTTCTCTGATGTAAAAATGAAATTGTTTATTCTGTGAATAGGATATATCGGAATCACTTTTACACGTCATATTAAAAAAAATATTAAAAATAAGCTAGATGAGTTCGCTGTATCATATCTGATTATTCTGAGTAGAAAGGCCGAAACAATCTCAGAGGTCGCAGTCTCTTTTAAAGTCCAGACATAATCTTGGTCAGGCCATATGAGGACTATGTAGATTAGTGTCTAAAATGGTCTTTTGAGGAAAGAACCACACAGATTTGAGTGGACCTGTCCAGTCAGTGCAAGCAGTTGTCAGTAATCGTGGAGCTCAACTCGACGAACAATACCAAAGAAAGGACATTTAGGTAGGCTGCATAAACTACTCAAACTACCAGACCATCACTAAAACTAGCAACTAAATAAAAATAATAATAATATCCACATAGTCCTCACATTCACAATAATTCAATATATAATACTTTACAAAGTAATCATGTAATTTTGAATATAATTTTCAATGTTGTGTATATAAAACTGGTATAATATGTTGATGATTTTACATAATAATTAAAATGTCAAGTTTTATGGTTTTATCACAAGTCTTAGCAGAGCGAGCAGTTCAATCCCAAGCTTTTGTATCTTCTAAATAATCTGAAATTGTATAGTACCTTTTTTTACAAAGTTTGGTTTAAACACAGATTTTAAATCGTTTCGAATGTCAATGGGAAGTTTGTTATAAAAGCGTATACATTGACCCATGAATGAGTTGCCTACTTTGTGGAGACGTGTGCGATGTACAGCAAGGTTGTGTTTATTCCTGGTATTTAAACTATGAATATCGGATATTTTTTTTAAATTTGATATATTTTTGTGTACATACAATAGGTTTTCAAAAATATATTGTGAAGCTACAGTAAGAATATTTATTTCTTTGAATTTTTCTCTAAGGGAATCTCTTGGACCTAGGTTGTAAATGTAAATGTTGTAAATGTCTGATGTAGGATATCGGAATCAATTACCAACTACATATTTATACATATACATATCATAACCTCAACACAAGTATTATTAATTACTTACTGGGGCTGTCTCAATCACATCTGCAAAGTTTGAGACCCAATAAACAATTTTATTATTTTTATTTATATTTAAAAAAAATACGAGATGGAGTCGACATTTCTATCCGACTAACCCTGAGAAGAAATGGCGAAACTAACTCAGAGGTCAAAGTCCAGACCTTTTTCCAGACATATTCTTAGTCATACAGGTGAAAAGTACTTAAATACTTACTAACAATAATAATAAACTTTTTACAAAAAAAAACAACCGACTTCCAAAAAAAACACTACAAAGTGAAAAATAACTTTAATTTCGGAAGTCGGTGTCTTGGGTTCTGTATTTTGGTTTTTGCCACCGACTTCCGAAATTAAAGTTATTTTTATTTTTTTTTATTTTTATTAAAGTTGTTTTTTTTTAGTTGTGGTACCTACCCCACACACATTCGAATACCACTACCTGCTATCAGTGACAGGAACTTATCATATCATCTACATACTAAGTGGGAAAAATACGTATTTTGAAGCTAACTATAAAACTACGCAAGCAAAGTTAATACAATTTATATGGGACCAATTTGAGAGCATACCCTTTCAAAAAAAAAAAAGAATTTTCAAAATCGGTCCACAAATGACGGAGAAATCGGTGGACATAAAAAAAAACAAACATACGCACGAACATATAACCTCCTCCTTTTTGGAAGTCGGTTAAAAAGAGAAAAAAATCGTATTTTTGTTGGTAATGAATAAACTCAAAAATAACTGGCCGATTATAAAAAGATTTCACCAGTGAAATGTTATATTATCAATTTATCACTGAGTAACTATAGGCTAGTATATAATTATACATATAGTAGGCTATAATTTATAAAGATACGCAGGCGAAGTCGCTGACGGACGTATACAAAAAACACAAACAAACACACATAAACAAAACAAAACATGTGAGTAAAGTTCACTAAAAAAAAAACATTTTTAATATCTAAATAAAAATTGATGTCTTTAATTTAATTTTAATTTAATATCTTAATTTCAGACGTACAATAGTCTATATTTTCTACAAAGCTAGCGTTAGTTAAGGGTTGTTAGTAGTATACAAAAAATACAAATAAATGGTGTTAGTAATTTGTTAGTAAACAAGACAAGTCACACAATAATTCTACTTCCTATTTCTGTGCAGGTGTACACCTGCCCAGAAACGTCAAAATTAAAGTCCGATATATTTTACGATAAAAAAGTAAAACAGCAAATAAATGTCCACTCTGAAATAGGTACTTTACTATAAACCAAGATATGTTAGTTATGTCCATATTCCCACATTTTTTTTACAAAAATAAGAAGCTGTCCATTTACCTAGGAATTCGCATAGACAAGAAAGCATCTGCAACATATTTTCCCGCGCAAGTCGCAACTTATGTCCACAGATTATAACATAAGTAGCTATAAACCGAAGATGTGGGTTAATTAAGAGAGTCCCTTTTTCTTTCAATTCTCGCACACACGATTGACCTAATAAGTTATAGTGATATTGAACCTACATGGTAGTCACATTAATATCGATTTTTCTTCTTGGATTTTTTCCTTTGCGTAGATTTCTGAGGAATAAAAGCATTTCTTGGAATTAAGGGAATGGATGGATAATTTATTGTTTGTAGCATAAAATTGTGATCGACGTCTTTAATGCTTCTTTTTAAAAATAATCTTCAGCTGTTTTATTCAAATTAATATTATTTTGGTCCAAAACAAACTATTCAAAGTTTTTCTTACGTGTTTAAGACAGTGATTTTATTTATTAGAATATAGTATAAGAGATTTTTTTTTTTGTATTTTTGTATATTTTTTGTTTGTTTTTAATGAATACACTCAAAAACGACTGGACTGATTTTAAAAATTATTTCACCAGTAAAATTATATATTATCATTGAGTAACATAGGCTATAATTTATAAAGATATCACGCGAGCGAAGCCGCCGGCGGGAGCTAGTATTAGAATATTTTCGTATTCAGATTCGTCGTCACGAAAAATCATGCCGCGAATAATAAATATCCAGTAACATATACAGCCATTCACGAAACGATATCATTTATTTGCAACTTATTCGAAGAAAAAAAAAACTTCCTAAACCACGAAAAAGTTTCGAACACGCTTTTATAAAAAAGTCATTTGAACAACCATAAAGAAAATTAAAAAATAAACCTATACGTCACATACCCAATACGAACAGCGATAAAAAAAATAATGCTCGTTCCTTTGCCTTCTGATTTCAAAAGTATATTAATGAACGCACTTTATAAATCACTTTAGTAAATTAATCTTCCCACACTACTAATATATCTTAATAACGTGTAAACATAAAATTAATTAATGTTAACACAGGTATAAATAGTTCAAGATACTGTCATTAATTCAGCTCTAGATGTATAGCCATAGATTTATTCAGCATTTATGATTAAGGTTGTTGTTTATGCTGTGAAAAGTCGTGAATAGGTCCCGGAAAAGTTACATTATGTAACTTGATTAATATGGTACCTACGCTGATATAAAAGAAAGACTCATTGGAATGTTATTATGAAGAGGGTGCAACACATTTCTTCGGCATTTTTCGGCACTATACGGTACAGCCGGGCGGCAAAATCTTGCAAAATATAAAAAAAATATTTTGCCGCCCGACTGCGCCGAAAACTGATTGTACTGAGCAAGAAAATTGCATTAAAAAAAAACAAATAGATCTATAAGTGCACGGGATCTAATGTTTCAGTCTTTTCTCCAATAAGCCGTAGCAGTCTGCGGCATTTTTTTATTTTTTTTATTAAATTCTCATCAAAAACAGTACTTTTGACACAGAACTTAGTCCCCATTTCTTTGGGCTTAAGGTTTTTAAAATCTTATGATCATAATAGTTGGAATGTGAACCAAGTCCTAAACGCCAATTTGTGAACAAACATAAACTAATAGGAAATAATTTTACATTACCTATGTTAGTATAAAATCGACGTGGGTATTAAAAATATATGCCTTTATTAAGTCTTTAAAGTTCTCCTGGAATGTTAGCTAAAAGTTTTCTTTCAAGTTGTACAATTTCTTTAGAACGACTAAACTTTTTTTTCGAATTTCGTGGCTTTACATTGACCCTAGTCGACATAGAATAATTAGCCTATAATGTTCCCACTGCTGGGACACAGGCCTCCTCTCGGTGAGAGGGAGTGGGCCGTAATCCACCACGTGTTCGTGTTGGTAGATGTCACATGTCTTTAAATTTTCGGTTCTAGGATATGCCGGTTTACCCAGGATGTTTTCCTTCATTAACACAAGTAAAGCACCTGTCTGGGTTCGAACCTACTACGTACAACTCGTAAGTCGCAGTCGTTACCAGTGGGCCACTACTGCTCTAGTCAGTAGATTGTTCCATTTTTCTGGGGGACTGTCTTATGTATTTTTGACGCTCAAAAAGTGCTGATTCTCAGTCTAGTTTGAATAAATGACTTTTGAATTCAACGCTTAGTGATACTGATTTATTGTCTTCTCCCAGTCAGCACAGAAGCAGAAATGAACTCTAGGTACATAATTCACGTTACACAAGGTGCATCTCCTTCATGAATAGCTCAGCGTTTACTCCAGGAGTCACGTACGGGACGTTTATCACATTCTGCAGCCTTATCTTGAGCTAAAGACTTCGGTTTTTATGCTATCCTTGCAGTGAAATATCTTATAAGAGGGGCTTTAGTTTCTTGAACGCTTTTTCAATATCTTGAATCAATAAGTCTGTATATGGCAAAAGCGGGTCTCCCTTGTTTTACCGAAAAGAAATTGCCAAATTATCACTTCCCAAACAAATTTTCGCATAATTTCATTTGCCAAATTATTACTAACCAAAAAATCTCTTTACAAATAATTGTTACGAAAACCTATGTTTGGCAAGTGAACGTTTGAACAATAACTTGTTCACCAACTAGTACTTTTACCATTTTTTATCTAGTCAAATATTTCAGTTGGTATAACATATTTTACGCAAAATTAAATAAGCCAAATATTTTTTCTCTCGATAGCCTCCTAAAAATAATCTCTTTTTTCCATATTTTTTTCTATATAATCTAGTCGTTTCTGGCACTCGCCGGCCGCTGCCGCGGCACCGCTCGCTTCGCTCGCTCGGCTCGTGCGTAGGTGGTCACAGTTTTAACCTAACCTAACCTAACCATTTTTTTTTAATTAATAACCTACTGTAACTAGTTCCATAAATAACCTCATGTCTAGTAACCATAAATTTGACTTGTTTCAGACAAATTCAAGCACATAAGCTTACAAAGAAATACGCAAATGACATCAAATTTAACAAACAAATTCCCAAAAAAATCTTATTTTTGCCTTTATATTTTTTGTCATAACAAATCATTTGACTAAACGTTTATTGTCTAAATATTGTTTGCTGTAATAAATCATTTGATTAAAGACCAAAAGCCTTAATGACATTATCCTTGGTAACAATCTGCCAAGTAAACATTTGACCAAATGAAAATGTGCGTACTAAAATTATTCCAAATATTACATTGGTATAAAAAAAGGTTGCTAAAATTTGTTTTGGTAATGAAAATTTGGCAAAATCTTTTCGGCAAAACGGCAGGATCCCGGCAAAAGCAGCATGCATACACTAGGCGATCACTAAAGTTATGATGACACCGATTCATCAATGCGTAATGATAAAAACATCTTGCGGGTTGCCTTGCAACCAATTTATAACAAAATTGACGGGCACCGAAAATTATTAAAAAAACCATAGACAAAAATTTGGATTTCGAAGCTTTCGAGTTGCCTACTGAGAAATTAGTGCTTAGGGATACTTCTTCTAAGAGTGATAATACATTTTTGAAGTAAAATCTTCTTTAGGCGCGTTGGGCATTTTTCAGATGGGAAAAAAAATTGGACTCGCGACACCGTTACCGACACCTCATTTTTGTAAACGCGATTGTGCTCTTTATTTAGATTATGTTACGGATCAATATTCTAAGCAAGTATTTTTACTTTAATGGTTTTGGAAGTTTTTTTTTTTGTAAACGTATTGTGCTCTTTATTATGATAAGGTTACGGACCAATGTTCTATACAAGTATTTTTCTTCCACCAAGGCGATCTTGTTCAAGTTTTCACTTCTGTCGGCATTCCCGCAGGACCAGTTTTTTTTTCAAGTTGTCTTCAAAATTCAGCAACGCTAATATCGTTTGCTGACGCAGCCATAAGGTCCTCACGTGTGCAAATGACAGGGCATGCGGTGCAAGATGGGAGGTGAGTCATTGTCTGTGGAGAGATGCCGCATACACACCGGAGATCTAAGTCGTCCATGAACCCCCCACTTGTAGAGATTGTCTTTGCTGCGATCGACTTGGGTACGAAGTCTGTTAGATAGGGTAGGATACTTTATGCTAACGTGCGACATTTCCTAACAAAGCGTTGCAAAACTTAACGCTAGTGAAAACTGACATCACATTGACAAACAAGACATGTACCACAGATTTTCTCGAAATAGGAAACGATAAAATTCTTGTCACACACCTCCCATCAAATAAGATAAATAATCTCTAACAACCAGGTGATTGACCGCAGATTACAAAAACATCGTGTTACACTAATCTTCAACAGAATTATGACGGAGAGAGCATCTGTCATAAAAGATTATGACATAATCCTTCGCGATATCATTAGTTTTAGTTTGCTATGATATTCTCAAGTTCTGTAGTAAAGGTTTATAAGCTTTTTTATGGAGTGATGTAAGGTAAAAATGAGGGTAAAGGGTGGAACAGAATATCGTAAGAGGGTATCTTTTGCGTACCTGATAAACAGAGAAGGGTGTCATGATTACTTTTAATAAGAAATGTGAACCCCATGTTCGTCATAATCACGTGAAACTGTAGACTATGGTGATACTGAACATTTTAATCAACAAGAAAGTGATCTCGGCCAGTCCATGTAGAGTACTTAATTAAGTCTTTGCAGATTTCATGCCAAGGGGCGGGTAGTTATGAATCGTCTATTTATTTTTAAGTAAGGTCTTTAGATCACTCTGCATAAGGCGATAGTAAATATGATACATCGTGTATTTCATAAGTTTAAGGATATAAACCTCATAAGCACAGATACAGCGCAGATAGAGCTCGTGGCTAAGTACTAACAGCCGCACGTGTCGATTCATCAGGTTAAGCTACGCTTGCCAGGGTTGGTCTGTAGATGGGTGACCATTTCTACATACCGAGACTCCTCCATGCCTCGGAAAGCACGTTAAGCCGTTGGTCCCGGCTGTCATTCGTGGATCTTTGACAGTCGTTACGGGTCGTCAGAAGTCCGAAAGTCTAACAACCTGTCTTACCAAGGGGTATCGTATTAGCCAGTTACTGGGTTGTGGAGGTCAGATAGACAGTCGCTCCATGTAAAATACTGGTTTTCAGCTGCATGCGGTTAGACTGGAAGCCGACCCCAACATATTTGGGAAAACGCTAGGCAGATTGTTTGTGTATTTCATGCGTATAATGACATCAATCTCATATGCACAGATAGATACTTTTCGCCTGGTTTTTAATAACATTATCAATAGGTACCTACTGCGATGTTGTGGGCTATGTTGATTACAACATTCCAGTATACAACATTCCTGCTACGCAATAATAAATTGGTGGTAAATTACCGCTCAAACTAGTCAAGATTAGATTAAAAAATTGCTACAAAATGACATGGCCTTCGTCTATTACGAGTTGTTTTTAGGCATAATTTTATGTAAAGTTTTTAATACTTACTATCTAATAGATCAAAGCCACATCACCTATTTATCCTCACTCTTATACAAATACCTACACACCTACATTCACACTCATTCACCCTCACCCTCGCACTCGCACTCTCACTAACTCATACATAATATAAATATTAAATTAAATTATAACTTGTTTCCCTTCTGAACGTAAATCGACACAGTCCACTCATACATATATATCAATTGGAACCTCATTGGGATACACTGGTGCCGATTCCCTTGTTCACAAACTAAACTAAATGTAAGTTCAGTGCATTTTTTTCTTTCTATTTCATTAAGAAGATACATTTTAGTTTAGTCCTGTCAAATTAATCGGCGCCTGTCACTACTCCATACAAGTTTAGACGTGATTAAAAACTTGCCTACTAAAATTACGTCAATTTACGTCAAGCGCAGATTAATTTGACAGGACTAAACTAAAATTTATCTTCTGTCCTTTTCTTAATGAAATAGAAAGAAAAAGATGCACTAAACTTAAATTTAGTTTAGTTTGTGAACAAGGGAATCGGCACCATTGTCTCTTAAGATACAGGATACCCTAGTTTAAGAGACAGAGTTCAATCTATTGTGTACAGATTTCTGCAACATCCAAATGTTTTATGTCTATGTTCTCTACCATAAATTAAAAATTGTAAACCTATAGTGCGATTTTCTGTATATGTTTTTGGGAAATAAAGAAAAAAATATTAATAAATTATTAAAGGGATTTCCTCAAGTGTTTATTGTTTCATAAAAAACTGTATGGGGAACAACTGTAAGGGGGTCAACAAGGAACCCTTATAGTTTCGCCGTTTCCGTCCGTCTGTCTGTCCGCGGCTTAGCTTAGAGACTGTTAGTACTAGAAAGCTGTAATTTAGCATGAGTATACATACATATTAATTACGTCAACAAAGTGGTAAAATAAAATCATGAAAAAATGTAACTTCTGATTTAAACAAAGTAAAACGCCTGTCAAGGTTCGAACCCATGACCTACAACTCGTAAGTTGAGTCCGTTACCACTGAGTCACCTCTGCTCCAAGAGGCAAAGGACTCCTCAAAGGACTTCCAATTATTCAAATCCATAATAACTGAAAAGTGCATCAAAATCGGACTAGTACACACGGCTACTCATCAAGCTTATACATTTCCAGTTTACGTTGAGCTCTCATTGTAAAGGATTTCCGTACAATGCGAGGTTGGCTTACGCTGGAAATGTATAGCTTGATGTGTAGCCGTGTGTACGAGTAGTTTTGGAGAAAAATGGCAACATGGATTTGCACAAACATCCTCTCACCCCAAACGCATATACCGTCTCCGTTCCGTCGTGGGTAAAAAAAAAGAGGTAAAAAACTTTTTACAAAAAAAATACAACCGACTTCCAAAAAACACTACAAAGTGAAAAATAACTTTAATTTCGGAAGTCGGTGTCGTTGGTTTTGAATTTTCGTTTTTTGTCACCGACTTCCGAAATTAAAGTTATTTTTCACTTTGTAGTGTTTTTTGGAAGTCGGTTGTATTTTTTTTGTAAAAAGTTTTTATTTTTCACTTTTTAGTTGTGGTACCTACCCCACATAAATTCGAAAACCACTACCTGCTATGTAAATAACAGTGAAAGGAACTTATCATATCATCCACATACTAAGTGGGAAAAAGTACGTATTATTGAGGCTAACTCAAAAACTATTGAAGCAAAGTTAATAAAATTTATATGGGACTACCTCGAGAGCATACCCTTTCAAACAAAAAAAATATTTTCAAAATCGGTGGAGATAAATAAAAAAAAAAAAACAAACTCCTCCTTTTTGGTCGGAGTCGGTTAAAATGACCAAATATCCAAATCGTTGCATCTTCTACCTCACATACATACTTATCCCATATTATTACACAACATTTCATACTCCAAATAGAATAATAAATTATAATTTATGTTCCATATACGTGTACAAATCTTTCGCCACGTCCGAACAGGTTGGGCAGTGGGACATAAAAACATTGACCCCTTCATGTGTCTTCATTAAGATATACCGAAACAACAAATGTTCTATAATGTGTTGCTTGTAGGGTGGCCATGTTGGACACGGTAGGTACGGGACAGTCTTGAAAATGATACAATGTCGCCCATCGGCATGTGACCGCCCGTATTTTTCTGAATATTCATGAAAAGTTTTCGAAAATTAACTTTAAAAGGTCTATCTTTAATATTTTTCATATTATTTTTTATATTATAGCGTTTGTGACCTTGCTTTACATTTTTAGCCATATCTCCGATGTTATTGGCTCGTTTTGGATTCTGTTTATTATTTCTAAGAGCTTATGAGTTATTTTATCAGATTAATTAACATTCTTTATTAACATTGGTCGACTATAAAAAAAACGGAGACGAAGAAATTTTTTCTTAAAAAAAAACTGTATTTATTTTTAAAAACCCAAGTGTAAGTCCATAAAATCCCCCATAGGGCTACTTTTTTAATCATTACATAACAGCTACAAATTAACAGAACATTATTGATACCTAACTGTAACTAAATCCGTGGAAAAACTCTAAAACTCTAAGAGTCACATGCCGATGTTGTATAGTAAAGGTTTGTCGTTTAAAGATGAATTTGAACAATCTTTTATCCGTAATATAAGAATGACGGAGAGGGGTATGTGTCTCTTTCGTTATTATCAGCCATATTTTAACTACTGTAGGCGTAAAGAAAGAAAGAAAGAAAGAAAGAAGTGGTGGTGGTGTTGGTTATTGCGCAATAAAAAAACCGTTTGCAGTTCAGATCACATTATAATTTACTATCAAATTAATCACACTAGCAATTCACGCACTGTAGAAACACGATACAACTATACGGATCGCGCGACAGTTTCTAAACGTGTTCACTGTTTGAACGCCGCCGACGAACTCTGCTTTGCTCCGGCCGGTCCGAGCGTTATGTTGTTGACCCTGTCGACCCTGGCGCTCGGATTAGTCAAATCATGACGTATTTCCCGACAAGTATTAGATTGCGAATAAATATTTAAACTTTTTTTTAAACTGGCGGACTTCAATTTTTTGTCTATGAATAAAAGAAATGACTTTGAAAAAATCAGCTTTAGGGCCGGTTTTTCAATCGCCAGTTAACTTTTATCCGACGAATAAGTTTATCATTTTGACAGTTTTTGTATGGTCGAAATGTCAAATTTATTCTTCAGGTAAAATTTATCTGAAAAGATTTTTTGATCATATTTCGTAACCATTTTCAGAACTATGCCCTGAAGAATTTATGATTAAAATCAAATGATAGACAAGTATCATTAATCAACTTTTCTAGCGTTAAGACGGTCCTTGACAGTTGATTACAATAAAGAAAATGTCTTCTACAAAAAATCTTAAAATAAATGAAAAAAAAAAACGTTCTTAAAATGTTAAAACCACTTTGCGTGTCATGAATAGCTTAGAAGCTGATCGTAAATCATTCCTCGCAAAAATCCTTGTACCTACGAAAATGGAGCATGATGCTAAAAGGATTGAGACTTCTAAGAGAAACGCTTAAATTCCTTAGAAAACATCACGTTATACTTGGTTGTCAAGATGTGACCTTTTGAACGAAAGGATTCTTTATATTTGTGAATGAATGAATGAATGACGATGTTGATTCAAGTTTAGAACTGTCAACTTTGATCTTTTTGTTGGTAAATTCGATCAATTTTGTTACCATTTGCGTGGTACCTTTTACTCAAAACCCTTTTCTTGTGAATGGCCCATCTTTTGTAAGATCCCCCTAACCTAAAGGATTTGGATATGGTCTCGAAAGGAGTAGGTACAGTACCGACCAAAAGTCCATGAGCAATCTCACAAAGCAATAGACTGACGCTTCGGTTTGACTTACGACCTTCTTCTATAAGTTGTTACAATACTGTAGACACGCACATTACACACACACACTCACTTTGTCTGCAACCAATGACTAGTTCAATAATCATCATTCGTTTTTAGTTTCATTCGTCTTGTTCACATAAATATTAAAGTTTAGCAGGTAGACCACAAAAAACTAAGTAAATTATTTCGATTTCTGTGGGGTAGATGCAGTTTGTTACGAGTATTTAATTAATAGAACTTTTTTGGTTCGTGGATAATATTGGTGACGAGTATTTAGCGCAGTGTTGTGGTTATTATTATCAAAAAGCAGGCATAAAATATATTGAAGAGATCAGATCAGATCAGAGAATATTATTGCGCTGCGTAAAAGTGAAGTGAATATCTAATGAAACCGGACTAAGTGTGAGTGTTATCATTAATATATTTCATATTTTACTAAACATAAATCTTAATCAAGGGTATTGTTGATAGAACAGAGGTATTGTTGAGACAGAAGATGCCTTTAAAGTTTTAAATTCATTGTGAGGTTTAATTCGATTAGTGAATAATAAATAATAAGGTATTATGTGTAATAAAAACAATGTTTTTCTTTGTTCTAGAGAAATACTGTGAGGGTTAAGAGATATGAGGAAGGGGCTTATTATCGAGTAGCAGCGACGTCAAATGGTGAATGAAACAAATGGTTTCATACCAACGAGACATTTTGCTGAATTATTAAAAACACGTCATTATGAACCGTTCGCCGTGCACTCTGAAGGCTTGCATCACTGAAGACCAGCTAGAAAACCGTTTTTGACCTTAAAATATTGACCGTACCAACTTAATAAACAACAGATTCGTTATTGCATGAATTTATGGTAACGAATTTTTTAAGCACGTTTCAATAGGGTGTTTGTCGTATTTCTTGCAGATATACCGAAATTGTTTAATATTATTTTAGTAATAGTATTATTTTAGGATAAAAATTTGAGGTTTAGTTTCAATCTTCTTTTCGTAAAGAAAATGAATACTTAAGCTTTAACCTCAATAACAACCAATATTTACTAAAGTCAAATAAAATGTAAAATAATTAATACAAATAAAATATAAACAAACTGCCCATATTTAACCTTAAAATTACCTATTCTGTAAGTAGTTTTTTACATTTTAAGTAGTCTAATAT
This sequence comes from Agrochola litura, assembly GCA_949152395.1. Classification (NCBI taxonomy): domain Eukaryota; kingdom Metazoa; phylum Arthropoda; class Insecta; order Lepidoptera; family Noctuidae; genus Agrochola; species Agrochola litura. The sequence continues at coordinate 16,622,870 of OX424513.1, read as the reverse complement.
TCTTATTTATTACTTAATTACTTCGACCATGATCAAAGCTTAATATTTATGGTGAAAAAATCCATTAAAAATTTAAAATATTTCATAATTTAAATATGTCTAAATAATACAAACTGCTTCTAAGTTTCTTGACATCTATTTCACATCTTATTCAGCTGAAGTAATGATAAATAAATGTAGCAGTTTATTAACTTATGTAAAATAAATGTAATGAATAAACATATTTTTTTAAATTTTGTTATCATATATCACGCATTTTTTATTCTAAAACCTTTATTGCAATAACAACATAAAAAAGCAGCAATATTTAAAAAATATTATTATCGAAAACAAAAATAATAATATTTGCAAAAAACCGCACTGTGTTTCACGAGATTAGAACCTGAGGCACTTTGAATTCCATACCAACGCTTAACGCTTTCTGCTATCTGCACTTGTTAATTTATTATCGAATTTTAGCAATGCCATTAACTGGTCAAGTTCACGCGCATAGTGCGTGTGTGCTAGCATGTTTAAAGCGACGGAAATATATTGTTGTTTCGTGTAACTGCGTTATCTGTGGTGTGTGTATCGTGTTGCTTACACATACAAATGTACGAGCTATACCGCGTGTTCACAGCAATATGACTCTTAGCGTGCTCATGCACTTTTGAGCGCTTACTGTATATATACAATATTTTGAAGACGTTGATTTTGACGTACACTAGACAGACTCAACTCAATGACAAAATTAGCTTAAGGCCAACGTCTTGTTGAATGTTATCTTGGTAATAGTTAACGTCAAAATTCTCGTCTTCTACCGCATTATACATTTACTACCTACTTATTTAGTTCCTCACCTAATGCTCACACTTAGTAATCGTTTTGATGATCACGATGCTTTTAGATTCTTGGTAAACATTATTCATTTCCTAGAGAGACTTTATAACTTCCTCTGACGTCCAAGAACAGTTTTTACTACAATTTATTTTACCCCAAGCTATTACCATTAACTAAAACCAAAAGTCACAAGTGCGGCAAGAGTTATAACACTTTTACAATTATTACAGACTTGGGCTTGCACATTAAACATATTTCAGTGTATTACACTAAGGCAGCCCACGAAAAAAGTTATTTAGTCATTTGGAAGTCGGCCAAATCCCAATTTTTCATGTACTTTCTCCCAATTTGACTGATTTAAATGTCATTATGGTTTCATTACAAACCTTGGGAGAATGAGGTGACATGCGACGGAAATTGTAATATGTTAAATTGCCTTGCTGTAATATTTATTGGCGGTACACATATTATTTGTAATGTGTTTTGATAATTTTATGATAAATTATATATGATATTTATTTGTTTTAAAAATATCTGATTCTGAAAAAAACTAACAAGTATTTTTATTTTTCGATATTTTTTTTATAAAAAATATTTTTTTACGTGACCGCAAATAACGGACAAACAAAATAACACGATGGACATCAAACATTGAGAAGCAAACACATAAACCTATTTTTGTTAAAATGATTACAGAGAGGAAAATAACCGAAACTCTCATATTTTATTGCTTAAGATAGATTTCTTTATTTCTTGTTAGTAACAGCAGGTAGCCAAAAGTGTACGTGGAATAACCATTTCAGTGTTCCCATTTATTTCTGATTTTCTTGGAAACTTTTTTCCAGAGCGCATTGAAATATATAAAAAATATAAAAGTAATAAAACTCTTTATAAATATTGACATTTTTAAATCATGTTTATAATATAAAATATGAAATAGAACAGTGGTTTTAAAAGTACAATCGTTATGAAAATAAATAAAAACAGTATTCTAGATAATTATCAGGATATCATATAACCTAAATCGTAAACGTCCATTGGCACAAACAAGCCATTAAATGTTTATGGACCAAGATATGGATAAATAGTATTTACCGGAAAGCCTACAAAACGAACGAATAGCTAAAGTTAAATGCTTACGAATATGATAGCATAGGAGTAGGAAAATAAAGTGAAGAAAATGAGAGAAAACACCACGCTGACCAGTTGACGTTTAATATTTACTCCGTATTATAAAGTGTTATATAATACACACACATAATTAAAAGATAATATTATGTACATAATAAAATATTAATTATGTGTGTGTTCAGTACATGATTCTGAAAAATTGTTATCATGCATGGTAACAGTATTCGCGTCGATGTCCCTGTCACCCTGTATAGGCGAAATATTTTTCATGAATGATATTCGGATAGCTCATGACCATAGGTGCCATGGAAAGGTGTCAAAAAGAATATGAATTAAAAATCTATAAAAAATATATATACATATCCGCAAAATTTCGCGGGTACTCGTATTATGGTAAAATAATGTGAATAACTCGTGTCTGTCTGTCTAATTGTCAACTTATGCCTTAATATCACTGAAATTTGGCACATAGGTAGACTATGGCCTAGATTAGGACATAGGATACTTCTTATTGCAGTGGTAAGTTCCCGTGGGATAATTTCTTACGTCCATGTAGGTGAAACCGCGGGCAAAAGCGTGTATTATATGGAACTACGCTATTAAGTGGAAATGTTTTAGCAGTATTAGTTTCTCCCATTTCAGAAACAGATCTATAACATCATACCACCAACTAACCCACAAACCAAAGTAGTTTCCTACAGTGCTGTAGTTGTCGCTCTCTAAGGCTCCGCGCAAACGGGCCACTGACCACAGCCACCAGTGGCTGTCGCGCGCCACACTCTTTGGTACCGCGCAAACGAAGGTGGTCGGTGGCTGCCACGAATGGTCGGTGGCCGCTACAGTTTGTCACTCCTGCTATACAGTCTCACGATGGATTCCGAGACGGAAGGTTTGATCGCGCTCCTAATATTTCGTAAACGACGTAGACGATGTCGACGACAACGCCTATATTGGGTACACCCAAATTTACCGTCACTGGTCGCGAGTGGTCGCCACCGATGGCATGTCGCGGTCACTGAGACGCGAGTGGACGCCACTCGCTACACGTGTGCGGCAATTCCATACAAAATCATGTAAACAGCTTGTCGCCAGCCACCGGTGGCTGTGGTCGGTGGCCCGTTTGCGCGGAGCCTAACACTTTATCAACAACTAAAACCAGCGTTGATCGGTAAGTAACTAGTTAGTCATTGCGTACTAGAAATTACGCGGAGTCCTGTTTATTTCAGCCAAACATTGTAACTATCTGTTGGCCTATCTAACAATAGTATCTATTCGTGCGGAAATTAGACTTGCAACCTCATACTGCAGTAGACTATCGCTCAGCGACCAACTGACGTGCTCTCACTCCCATTATGACTTATATGTTTTTAGTAGTTATCACCGGCCTAAACTTTTCCCAACTATGTTGGAGTCGACTTCCAGTCTAACCGGATGCAGCTGAATACCAGTATTTTAAATGGAACTACTGCCTATCTGACCCCTACAACTCCCGTATTTATAGTGCCTTTTTATTATCTATGCCTACAACCCAGTTACTGGGTAATATGATTTGGTTAAATTGGTTTTTACTAGCATCTTTTAAAAAGTTACACAGTTTTCTAAAAACTCCTAAACTAATGTTATCAAATAAAAATAAAAACAAAATTGCTTTTTTTCCTTCAAAATAAAATTCGATTTTTAAGATTCGTAAAAAGAAAAAATAGAACTATCCCGCTCAAAATCATGGTATTCCTACAGCCGGATGGTGTAGTAACACGGTGTGCACTGGAGACCATAAATCTCGGCAATTGAACACAAAATTGATACTAATCGCTTGAACGGATCTGTTTTATGTGGCCGAGCCACCAGAATAGCCACCGTATAGCCATCGTGTAGTTACAGAATAGTTACAGGTAACTGTAGATGGATATAACTGTAAACTACTGACGTATATTGCTGGAGGTGTTGATATATATGTAGTTTGTAGTGAGGAGTGTAGTCTTTGATATTGACGCTTGAGAAGTAGGGGTATTGCGGATTTAGTTCGGTATTTGTTTTATTACAAGTCCTATGCCCGACGGGATTTCCCATCTGCAAAAATTACGAACTTCTTCTTCTTCTTCAAAATGGTTGGGCTAAATGGTGCTGATCCATGCGTCATGTTCGTGAATGGGCGCCGTCAGTAGGGACTGGTCATCTCTTAGCTGCCACGGCTTATTTTAATTTTTGAATTGTTTTTTTTATCTTTTTATTACGTGCACATTACTTTCTACATTGTTCTCATATGTATAATTCCAAACAACCATTTTTTTTTTTTTTTTAATCATTATTATGATTTAAAAGAGTGTCCATGGAGTTTCTTGCCCGTTCTTCATAGGAACCTACCTACTACGCTTTGGAATGGGCAACTAGCTTCATCTTTCTGACTGACCGACACCTTGATAGTTCGAAAGTGCCTGTAAATGGTTTAAGTGTGATTTTGATTTCGATAGAAAATTTCATCCCCTGTTTAGGGGATGAATTTTCAAAAATCCTTCCTTAATGTTCACTTTCGCTATATAAGGGACTTTTGCAGGATACCTGTAGTGCCATTTAATACCCTCGCGAAGACTAAAATCTAACGTATTCTAAATGCTTTATTTTCATTCAAAATAATATCAGCCATTTTTGGTCTGCCGGGCAAAGCTGTCTCCATAATATTATAGACAGTAAATGAGCATCATTGGTCACTTCCCTTGCTCACTGCGTGACTGTTAAGTACACGTTTTGTAAAGATTTTAATTATAATATAATAATATAGCATATTATCACGCTTTGTTTCCCCGAAGAGTTGGGGAGCCTGTAGAATAGTCACATTTCGCCAGATATTTTTTTAACGACTTCCAAAAGGAGAAGGTTCTCAATTCGACTAATGTTTTTATTTTTTGCATGTTTGTTTCGCGATTACTCCGCCAATTATAAATTGATTTTGATGATTCTTTTTTTTTTTGGTAGATCATACTTCAGAGGTGGTCCCGTATTAATTTTATTAACTTTGCTTGGGCAGTTTTTGAGTTAGCTTCAATAATATGTATTTTTTCCCACTTAGTATGTGGATGATATGATACCTTCCTGTCACTGTTATTTACATAGCAGGTAGTGGTATCCGAATTTGTGTGGGGTAGGTACCACAACTAAAAAGTGTAAAATAAAAACTTTTACAAAAAAAAAAAAAACAACCGACTTAAAAATCAAATCAAATCAAATCAAATCATTTATTTCTTTGCAAAAATGGGTATAGTACATAGGTGTTTTTATAATAAAGTTCTCCATATTTTACCGTCACGTGGGCATGCAAAGGTTTACAATTCCAAATAAAAAAAAAAAAAATAGAAATATGCAGATCATTGGAATTACAAAGAATTAAATAAAAAATGTCAGTGTGCAATAAAAAAATATAAAATAAGACTAAGTAAGCGAACCAATAATTAAAAACACTACAAAGTGAAAAATAACTTTAATTTCGGAAGGCGGTGACAAAGAAGGAAAATTCAAAATCAAAGACACCGACTTCCTAAATTAAAGTTATTTTTCACTTTGTAGTGTTTAAGTTCTATGTAATAGGGGGCGAGCCTATTGCCATCAACCGGGCACAAATCCAGACTGAGGGCTGCTACTGAGAAATTCCTGTTGGAAAAACCCATTAATACTTTGCCCGACCCGGGTATCGAACCCAGGACCTCATACTCAGTATTAGTGCTAGCGACCATAGACCAACGAGGCAGTTGAAAGACTTATCTATCTGTCTGTATTTTATCGTAAGCATAGATATCCTTTCAACTGACAGCTACCGTTGTACAGCAGCTGTCAAATTATAGTCTATTGACACCTGACGTGCTACAGCAGCTCAATCATGGTCCAACTTTATTGCGATTATCTATGACATCCATTACCGTAAGTCAGTGTCGTAAATAACATTGACAGGAGAAACTCCCTTCAGGCTGCGGGTGAGACCACAAGCAACAGTAGATAAGTATGCTAATAAAATTCTACTAAAATCACAAGTTCGCCTGCCAAGTGAAATGATCACCGCAATGTGACCCAAGGACCGATTACATTACACTATCAATTGATGGCAGTTCCACGGCCAGTGGTGATATTTTATAGCTGGTATACAAACATTACTAGAAGTCTTTGAAGACGCGCTTGTATTGACTAAGTGCCAAGGTAAATAAGAATAAAACTAGTGTTATTTAGGTAAAGTCAACATGATTGCTGAGCTAATTGACTACATTTGGAATGTCTTATGAACCAACGATTGTTCAAAAGAAAAATACACTCGAAACGACACTAAATGCAACATATAAAAAAAACCAGTCCAATCCGTGAGGGTATTGATAAGTATCGTACTGAGAGTCTATTTATGTGGTAATTCTAAGGAAAAAAAAAACGCAACTTTTTTTTTTTCAATTGGAAATTTCACCGTGCTTACATGGGGCGCGGGCGGCCATCCATCGTTTAGCGGGTGTTTACAAGTCATAACGTATGACCCCTGTTGAAAATTTGATAATTTTTTAATGGATTTGGCTTAATTTTGGTATTAAAAATGTGAATTTTAAATAACAATAACTTTTTATTTTCAAATAAATATAAGATTTTTATTACTTTTTTGTAATTTTATTGCAGTACCTATGTGTCCCTTTCAGATCGGCCAGGGTTTTTTTTTACATTTTGTATAATCGTGAACCGTTGAGCGCTTACATGTAAACGGCTTCTAATTGTTTGACGGGTTAGCTTAATTTGTCTGTATGTGTAAATCGCAACTGTCATTTATTTATAGGAGAACCAACAGCTATAACAAATGGATCGTGTAGAGCCAATTACAGGTTTTCACGGGTAAAAACAGAAAAAGTAGTAGAAATCTTAGGATCACAAAAAAGCACAATAAAAAAGATTAAGTATACATACTATATATAAGGTAATAAGCACCATGCACGTTAAAAAAGTCAACGTTCAACCGAGCGCATGCAGGTTTTGGAGGTTAATGGGTCAATTGAGAACTCTTAACAAAGAATGTTAAAGTCCTAACTCGCTTGCACCATATATGAGTTTTGCCTGTAGTTAGCAGTCGTATACACGGCAAATGTAGAGCGGTGGTGGCCCGATTTACGAGTTGCTCTGGCATCACCACTGCTCTCAAAACGGTGAAGGAAAACATCGTGAGGAAACCGGCAAATCATAGAACCAAAAATTCGAATATATGTGACATCCACCAACCCGCAGTGGGCCCGCGTCATAGATTACGGCCCACTCCCTCTCATCAAGAGGAGGCTTGTGGTCCAGCAGTGGGAACATTATAGGCGGCAAATTGACGTAGTGTGTCAATCTACTAATCTTATTTACTCTGACCATGTACCAGAAGAATGTAGGAACATAGTTATTGAGATGGAAATGGAATTGAAGGGCCAAACCGGTATTAGTAAATCAAAGAAAGAAAATTGATTTATTTGCGGTAAAACATGACGCAAAGAAAAAAACAGTGGCACTTCGGGAGTGCCGACAGAAGTGAGAACTTGAACAATTTTAATGTGTAGGAAATACTAATAATGAGGTGTCGGTAACGGTCAAAAACGCCCAACGCGCCTAAAGAAGTTTTCACTTCAAAAACAAATACAAAAAGAACAAGTGTATTGTAGTGTGTTTGTGTGTAGTGTAGTTTGAATGTCGTATAGTGTAGTATGAAAAGTAGAAAAATAAGCAAGATCTCGGAGAAATAAAAAAGCAATTGTAACAAATCTCAGTCTCTAAGTATAGGTACATCCAAAGTTAGTCAATTCAAAAGAAACAAGGGCCAACTTAAAATTCCAAGCAAAGTTTCTCGTAAATTATTAAAAGAGGAATTTCCATTATAGGACAGACTTCAGCGAAATTATGATTAGCATACAGAACAACAGATTTAGCACAGCTCCGAAATATAGGACGGAACTAATGGATCTATTTTCCGGAAAATACGGAGAAATACCATTATTTTCGGGACCACTTTTATTCTTGCTGTGACAATTATTCTATAATTATTGAAATTTCTCTATGCCTGTTATTACATCGGCACCACATAACCTTGAAATTGGATAGCAGCATCGGTACTTAGTGACAGTAGTTAATAGGTATGAGGTGGTATACTTCTCCGGATGATCTCATTCACCAATAGATCTACCAATCATATGCCTTACTTTATTTTATTGGTTTCGGCTTCCAGTCTAACCAGATGCAGCTTAATATCAGTATTTTACATGGCGCAACTGTCTATCTGACCTCCACAACACAGTTACAGGGTAATACATATAATACTCCTTGATATTGGTTGTCAGATTTTCGAGCTACTAACTACCCGCAACGACTGTTACAGCCGGGATCTCCGTGCTTAGAGGCACGAAGGGTCTCGAAATGAAATGGATTGTCACCCATCGACGGACCGACTCTTGGCAAGGGTAGCTTAACCTTCAATCGAACCGTACAGTTGTTATTATTTAGCATCGAGCTCCACCGTACTCCCCATTACGATTTACCACAATAAAGCTACCTACAACTTTTTTATGTTTGAATGGCAAACAAGTCGACAACAGCCTGATTAAGTGCTCTCCGCCTGCTATGGACACCCTTTTTTTTTGCATTTGAAATTGTCAGTTAACTTCTCCCAATCTGGGTGGAGCGGGAGGGCGTGTCAGACTCTTACTGACTAAAACCCACCCGTGTTCCTTCAGTTGCCTGTATGTTGCCAGGGGCCACAGTAACCCTTTCGGACAAACCCGCAACCCCGGCAGGCATCGGCCCTAGCGGTCCCCTTCAGTTGTGCTGACATCTCTTTGAGGCGCGCGTGGAACACATCGTGCCGTTTACCCGGGCCTGTACCCTAATTGCGTAATACAACACAACCACAATCTGTTTCGATTTGAAACAGATTGCTAATCCATTGCTTCATAAATTGGAAAAAAAAATCTGCTCAACAACGTATATAACGCAATGAATGTTGTTGAACTGTCAAAATGAAACAAATTAGGCAAAATTGTTTACGAAACTAAGTTACGAAATTCGGGTAGGTACTGGTCCTTATCGGACGGTGACCTACCCATTGCTCACCGTCCGCAATCCCGCGCCTACGGTGGCCGGGAATCGGCCTGCGATTCCCGACACCTAGGGCGCCTCCTGCGGCGGTTAGGAGCATGAGGGCGTGAAATTTGCCTCTCCCTCATGAGTTCCGCCTCCTTCTTCGCGTGCATTACTGCTTCGCAGAAAAAGGTGACGGCCTCCCATGCCCTCTCGCTCCGTACCATGGCCTGGACCAGGGCCGGACGCGAGAGATAACCAGGGCCGGATGCGAGAGATGCTATGGACATCTTGTAATACTACGGGCATCGCAGAACCGTTGCCATTCCTGAAAAAAAGCTGACATTTCTTTATGCCTGGAATTACATCGGCACCATATACCTTTCAAATTGGATTATAGCAACGCTGTTTATTATGTAAAAGGTATTGGGTGGTTATACTTTCCCGGAAGAGCTTATTCACCAAGAGCTCTATTAACATAACGTAATATCACGCTTGTTTTCCCTGAAGGGTAAGGCAGAGGTGACCTAGGTTAAGTACACCCACATTTCGCCAGTTATATTTAGGTCCCAGGGGAGAGCTATTGGTTAAGTAACGCTTGCCAGGGTTGGTCCGTGGATGGGTGACCATCTTAACATACTGAGACTCCTCCGTGCCTCGGAAGCGGTTGGTCCCGGCTGTCATTCGTGGATTTTTGTAAGTCGTTACGGGTCGTCAGAAGTCCGAAAGTCTGACAACCAGTCTTACCAAGGGGTATCGTTTTATCCAGTTACTGGGTTGTGGAGGTCAGATAGGCAGTCGATCCATGTAAAATACTGGTATTCCGCTGCATCCGGTTAGACTGGAAGCCGACCCCAATATAGTTGGGAAAAGGCTAGGCAGATTTACTTTAATATAGCCTTTTACCATCAACCAGCTCCACTACAGACTGCTAAAATTAAACCTTGTTCAAGACAAAGCAAAAATGAGAATTTTAAGCGGAAACACCCTGAAAGGATTGACAAGGTTGTGTGCAGGTTAAATAAACAAAGAAGTACAGAAGTACGGCTGTTTTTAGTACGCAGAATATTTAAAACCGAGCTGTATACACACGGACGTGGAATCGTAACTTTGGTAACATAACACAAACGCAAACGTATGAGATATTAAAATTGTCAAAACATTCTCCCTTTATTTTCATTCATTTTGATGTTTTTGAGAGCTGAACGTGCACTAAGGAAAATACATTAATAAAAAAACTGTAGAGTTTTGACAGTTAGATAAATTATATTTAATTATTTTAGTACTCATTGTAAATAGATTGTACCTGCTACAGGGACACCTCTGCCCAACCCTTCGGGGAAACAAGGCTTGATGTTATGTTATGTAAATAGACAATTTTTTAAAGTGAAAACTTCTTTAGGCGCGTTGGGCATTTTTGAGATGGGAAAATATAATTGAACTCGCGACACCGTTACCGACACCTCATTTTTGTAAACGCGATTGTGCTCTTTATTTATATTACGTTACAGATCAATAAAGAAAGAAGAAGTATTTTTTTAAATTGTTCAAGTTTTCACTTCTGTCGCCACTCCCGGAGTGCTACTGTTTTTTTTTTCAAGGGATTTTCCCGTGAAAAGTGGCTCGTGATTTGTTAGTTTATATTCAAGGGTACGTCCGACGCATCATGGACAGTTCAGCCTCATTGCTGACTAGCTAGCATTTCTTACAACGTCTTATGGGCGATTCCTATAATATACGGACCGTTATTGGTTAAAATTAAGACTTGTATCTTTACTAATAATGTAACAAAGACCTCATAGCTTTGCATAGTAGACCCTCCCATATGGAAGTAGCTATCACAGGTAAAATCAGCTCACAAATCTATTATGTGCACAGTTTGGCAATAAAAAAATACTAGGTACCATTAGTAATCAAAATGATTCGTTTTTGTTTAGGATAGTAATAAAACCTCCAAAAAAATTTTTAATATGTGCATACTCAAAATATGAACTGCTATAAATACAAATTTTCCGACAACTTATATGCGAATACAAATAAAGAAACGACCGCTGACGTAATATTTTTCAAACATGCAAACAAGCATACACTATGCATGCAGCATGCAAGCGAGCATGCAATATGCAGCAGGCTTGGTTTCTGTCATGGCTCCGGCGCTGCGGCGCTTATCGTCGCAGATGATTTTAACGCTCACCACTGCAGCTTCGGCTTGCTAGGTGGCTTGGTCGGCCAGCCTTAGCCGCGGGCGGCGAGCGTTATAAAACCACCTGCTTCTCAGCTCGTTTTTCAGAACTTTTGTATTTTTTTGGAAATTTTGTATTACAGTCAACCACAGATTTTCGGAGGTTAATTTGTTTTTCGGAAGCTTTATTATTTCCCTTTTGTTTATAGGAACCGAGCATTATATACCCTGCACAGTTTTACATATGGCAGCCATATCCAATTCTATTACGAGTTGCATCACCCCAAAAATATTTCGCGTATGAATCTAAAAAGGACCTTATTTATATCTGCATGTGGTATAAATCTATACGAGGAAAAAGAAAAACATCATTATCTTGTGCCATGTAATAAAAAACTTAACCCAAGCGTAATAATTATGGAAATCTTCAATTTTCCACTTGCCATATTCTATTAAGTGTAACAAGAACCATGTTTTAATACAGGATGATGACTTTTGTTACTTCAATAAATCTCGAAGTTCTTATTTATTATGTAGCTACACATTGTGCCAAAGTTATTTCTACCAAAAATAACTTCGGTAAGTTTATGAACTCAGTAGGAAGATATCTCGGGTAACTTATGCGTAGTTTATTCGCCTAACATAGAATTTGTATCGGATTTCGGGTCGAGCAGTGTCAGGATTTTCATTTTTTGTTAGACTTTGTAAGTTGATCAGGTTTTCGCGTTGCAAGACGATATATTTGTCGCAAATGGACAGGTAAGGCTGAAAATAGATCAATCGCATATTTTAGGACTTCTTATGACAGGCAGTTTTTGTTATTAGAAATCTTAGTTTGACTTCTCTACTTCGTAGACTGCTTCGTTGGTCTAGTGGTCGCAATTGCTACTGCTATGAGGTCCTCGGTTCGATTCCCGGGTCGGGCAGTGTTATTGGGTATTTCAGTAGCAGCTCGGAGTCTAGCTTTGTGCCCAGTTGATGGCAATAGGCTCGCCCCCTGTTAAATGGGACTTAAAACATAACTGGGTGTGGGTGTACCTGCTACAGGGACACCTCTGCCCAACCCTTCGGGGAAACAAAATCTTAGTTTCAAGATGAGGGATTGCCTTTGTTGTCCGACTAATTCCAAGTATCATCATAATTATGTAAGAAACAACTGATTAGCAAAATACCTAAGTAATCGTAATTTATGTTGCTTTAAAAATAGAGCAAAGCAGGCAGTTAATAATCTTCCAGAATTTTCATTCCCTGAGGTTACTTTTATATGCACACATTGGAAGTGGGAAAAAGATAACTCTTTGTTCATAACCAACGATGGACACAGTATAAAAAGGCATTAAAAATGAAAAAGTTTAAATAGAACACACTTCCGGCCAAAATCTTGGCGGACTCGCCCACGAAGGGTTCCGTACCACCGTACAATAATTAACAAAAAACGCCGAAAAAATCACGTTTCTTTTACGGAGAGTCCTTTAATTTTTTAACTTTATTTTTATTTCTTGTAATAACGGCAATAGAAATACATAAGTTGTGAAAATTTCAACTGTGTACCTACCTATTACGGTTCACGAGATACAGCCCGCTGACAGAGAGACGGACAGCCTAGGCTTAGTAATAAATAAGGTTACGTTTGGCACCATTCGGGTACGGAAATCTAAAAAGGAACTCCGATTGAATTTATGCCAGCATCTTAACTGTCCAACTCAAAATATCCAACTAAGCGAATTTAAAAAGTAATTTAAAGTTGAAAGACACTTAATATCTGTCATTCCTTGTCATCTGGGAAGGAACTTGGGTTAAAAGTTGGTTACATTTAACCCATTGACTGACTTTATCTTCCTCTTTGACGCCTCATTAGTTAGAGTTATTACGATAGTGATTGCGAATCTTCTGAGATGGAACTAACCGTTTTCAAGATGGCGGATTCGAGATTTCGATTTTGCTTGCATCTACTATTTGTAACTGTGGGATATCGGATGAAAGCGCCTTATTAATAGATGCAATGGATGACTCTTTGTATGATGATTGCTAGGATATATAAATATTAATGCCTAATTATTACCACCGGACTTCATTGAATCCATTTATTTTAAACGTGCGAACCAGGTGCGGGTCGCTAGTTTTTACGATTTGACAAAATATCGAGATTTCTTTATTGTATACACGCACAAGCTTCACCACAGTTTTGCCTGCGAAAGCTTCTCGCATGAAAAAGCTGTACACGGACGGCATTACCACACGGCACAGTTAAATACGCGCAAGCCACATTCGTGTCGAAATCATCGGCGTAGAAACAATGTTTCCCAGTGAAGAACTACGACGAACACAACTGCGACGTGAACATTGAACGCCCAACCATACGCGCAGGCAAGTACAGACGCCAGTACATCAAGCTACCCGAAACTGTCAAATTTTCCCAATCAACTTTGAACCTTAAACGTCAGCGATAATGTTGAAAATCTATTAAATAAATTTGACAGATTGTAGTAGCTTGATGTGCTGGCGTCTGTACGTGCGGGCCGGGCTTGCAGGCAAAACTTCAAGCAAAACAAAAAGTGCGCAGGCCGCACTGTGGGGTAGGCGCGTGATATGGGCCTATCACACGCACAAGCTTCATCAGAGTTTTGCCTGCGCAGGCCGGTTTGTACATACACGAAACACCGTGCGTGTGGTTGGTAAAATGCGCCGATTTGTAGACGGTGTTCCGTGTACAAACCAGCTTGCGCAGGCAAAACTGTGGTGAAGCTTGTGCGTGTGGTAGGCCCAATACAGTTTTACCAACCCTACGTCACAAGTAAGTATAAAATGTACATACTCGTGACGTCATGGCACATTTTAATTCAATGTATCACCGTAATTTTAAGATTACATAAAAAAAAATAAAAAATACGTGTTAAACATTTTCTTTTGTGTTATAAATGTTATATTATTGTACTATTCGCATCCTTCGGTGAACATTGAACACCTAACTAAATTAATCTTCCATCAATCCTTTCCTTCCATGGTCGTCCTTATTAGGAACAGCTATGACGACAAATTACTAAATTACTATGGATTCCGACGGTACTATGGATTTAGGCTTATTATTTTGGTTCCATCAACGCTGTTGTAAAATTTGATGACGACTAACCTATCTTTTCATTCAAAAACATGATACGTTCTACGAATACAAAATACGAATTTGAAAAAAGAACACAAAAGTTATGAATAAAAAGAAAAAAAGTTGAATGCCAGCTAGGAATCAAAAGGTTGTAACCGCAGAGGTCTTGCTGCAGTATGTATAGATGCCCTGTTATCTATGCTGAAAGATATTACCCGTACAATATAATTAGGTACTATGTGTAGCAAAATAACACTGCCAGATGATTGTTTGATCTTTATAAACTAGAACAAATCTCAAAAATAATTTCTAGTTCAAAAACATCCACAAAGCTGCGTAAACAAAAAGAAAAAAGTAAAGAATAAAAATCTTATAGCAATTGGCCTGATCCTTGCAAGTCAACAAACAAAAGAGGTCGCCAACCTCATTGAATTTATTTAGACCTTACTTGACAATTGGCTTGCGGCTACCAAAAACAAAAGAGTCGGCAAAGTAAATTAATAAGTTTATTGCCGTATCATTGTGGATTGTTTGCTTTATTCACAGGACATAGAATCACCGCGCTGACAGCGACAGTACTAACAAATTAATGGCGTCGCGTTGAGCGCACAACTTCTGTCAAACCTGGCAGTTGAAAGTGTAATCTTCCTGACATTGACATTTCCATAAGAGCCGTTTTTAAATGTATGGGGAAGGGGGAAAAGTACTCGTCTCAGTTCATAACTACACTACTTATCTTTGGTATGAAAAAGCATTTAAAGCCGTCAGTTTCTATACGTCAATTGCATCGTAGTGCGAATAAACGATGACGTCCTTTGATTATTTATAGAATGTCGCGCTGCAATAGAACTAAAACAAGAAAATTTTGTTATGGTGTGGTGTGTATGACAGCTACATCTAACACTCGCGTCGCGTCACTGAGCTGTCATTGTGCTTTTCTAGTGTGCGTGCATTTAGCGGCCAACAGTTGGACGCAATTTTTTTCGACGAATTCTTTGACGAAGCTTTGACTGTCTATCTAGGCAAGTTTATATCTTTGGTGACGACGTAAACGGATACACTTGGTTGTTATGGAAAATATTGACGATGCCGCATCCAGTAGCAGCCGCGCCGAGGTGTCTCTGTGCTCTATGGATTTATTAATGAGACAACTAACGACACCCGAAGACATTTCTAGTTATAAAAAAATTGTTAGAAAAAGTTGGAACTGTTTTCTGTTATAAAATTTCTGCTTATTTTAAATAAATAAATTGAGCTGATATTCAAGATTATTTAGATTAGATGTTGGTTTACCTACTGTGTGTGGTTTTGACAATACTTAATAATAATAGCAAAGTTCTGAAAATTACAACATTCTGTGGTCAACAATACGCCTACGAGGGCGACTATGGCGTATTTATCGTAACAGATAGAAATAACAGATATTTAAAAATAACAAATAGGCAACAATTGTTCCTAACAATATAACTTATCTGTTACTTAAAATAACAGACCCTCAAAGACTGTTACCGCAGATGTTACTGTTAGTTCATTATAACAATCCTCACATAGACTGTTACGAGTACCACGGCTGTTACTTACATGCACACTCACACAAAGGAAGGAATATAGCAAGGTTATCAATTTCACTCTCATTAAATAATGACCCTTGCTAAAAACTAGGAGCCTTCACAAGAACAAACATTTAAACGAAAAGAAATAAAGAAGTTAATCAATTGAGATTTAAATACGTATTTATTCAAACTGCCAGGAAAGCAGTGCAGTCTAGTAAACTCCAAATTACACCATCAACGTTTGGTCTAACGTCAATAATACATTATTTATTATAAATAAGACATTTTCAAACTTTTATTTAAAAAGTTACGACGACGGTTGTTTCAACTTCATATTTACAATATTATGTTTATGATATTCCAGATTCACCTTTGCATCTGCATAAAATAAAAAAACATTTAAAAACTTCTACTACTATCAATGGTCTGTAAAAAAAATAAAAATAACAGACAGACATATTTTATGGACGAATAAAAAAGTTTTCACATAAAGTTCGTTCATTTGTTTTGTTCTTTTATAAAACTTTTGTTATTGTGACTACAATAATATACACATAGATTCAATATGTGTTCAGTCTCGAAATATGTATCTTGTACGTAGTCTGTGTTTAAGAAACACAGCCTTAACTTCGTAGTTATAAGGGTGGTTTACGTAGTTCACGTATTATTACAGACGTGCGGTTCCCTGTGCCAACAACTAAATACTACGAGCTATTTTTATTTATATTTTAGAATCACATCGCAAAAAAATAACATTATCGCAATTTTTTATAGTTTTAAATGCTTTTTTTTCTTTTCATTTTATAAAATATTTAAAAATGTAAAATAATAAGAATCAAAATTAATAAACGCAATAATAATTGCTTTATTTTCAGGCAACTAAGGCCCATAGACAAAATACACAAAATAATCTTACAAAATAATAACATTTGATGTAATAGTAATAATACGTAATAAAAACATTACTACAAAATCTAGTTAGGGGGCCGCGATATGCTTTCATGAATCTCCAGTACAGCTGAAATATTGGAGATGGATGGAGTTTTTGCTAGATCTTAAATACGGTGCTCAGCCCTTCGTGAGCGAGTACGACTCGCACTTGGCCGGTTACATTCTTGACATCTCTGAGAGCATGATAATGTTGACTGGTAGCGATGACCACGTGGTATCCGGCCTTCATTAATTTGCTAGACTGTGACGTCAGTCCAGCAAATTAATGAAGGCTATATTCAAATAAAGAAATATTCAAGATGACCCAGTGGACAAGTCTGCTAAAAATAGTTCTTGTATAATTATTATGGTAATCCTGATTCGAATGTTACAGAATCTACCATAAGGTCAATGTCTATAAACGAATATGTCGAAACGTTAACTTATACGTTTACGTAACGACTTGTTTATGTTTTGGCAAAAGTTATGACATATTTGAATGATATATTTTACGACCAATTTCCAATGATTGGCGATATTTTGGAACACGATAAAGAAAACACAGTGACGAATTAATGTTTGGCGCCTGTATTAAATTACCTAATGTTTATAGTTTCTTGTAATATTCATTTAACTCGTGGGGCTCGTGGCAAAATAACAGCCACACAGTTTGATCGATCAGGGTTAAGCTACGCTTGCCGTGGATGAGTGACCATCCCTTTCATACCAAGATCCCTCCGTGTCCCGGAAAGCACGTTAAGCAATTGGTCCCGGCTGTCATGCTTCTTAGATCTTTGACAGTCGTTACGGGTAGTCAGAAGCCTGAAAATCGGACAACCAGTCTTACCAACGGGTATCGTATTACCCAGTAGGTAAGTAACTGGATTGTGGAGGTTAGATAGGCAGTCGCTCCATGTGAAATACTGGTATTCAGCTGCATTCGGTTAGACTGGAAGCCAAGCTGACTCCAATGTAGTTGAGAAAAGGCAACGTAGATGATGGCGTGCTATGGAGCGGGCTAGTCTCTTTGAAGGATCAAATCAGGAATGAAATTATTCGAAAAGAATTGCAGTTACCGATACAAAGCTTGCAGAGGAAGCAAGCTGAAGTGACAGAGGGCTGGCCATGTTTGTCGAAGGACCGATGGCCGGTGGGGCAGACGAGTCTTGAAGTGGAGACTGCGTATTGGCAAGCGTTGTGTGGGACACCCCCCAGCTAGATGGACCGACGACCTTAAGAAGGTGGCTGGGACAGAATGGATGTGGAAGGTGGAGAACAGGGTGTTGTGGCGCAGCCTGGGAGAGGCCTATGTCCAGCAGTAGACTGCAATAGGCTGAGTTGATTGAATGTTCATTTACCTCCATTATTCTCATTTCTTTGTTTTGTTTCTCATCCACCATAGAAAAGGGAGGATCCTCCGACCAGACGGGTGTTGTGTCTGGCGGGCAACTGCCCATCGGTTGGAAGTTGAAATCTTGTATGTATGTCGATCGCTCGGTAAACTCTAACTGCGCGATGCAGGATTTGTGTGACGTCATGTCTTTGATGCGTAGTTTGTATGTGGCAGTGTAACCGCTACAAACTCAAGGTTATTTTTTTATGCTGCTTTTTTGAAAAAGTTATTATGCTGTGTTGTGTTGAGCTGAGCTTAATTTATTTATGTTATGGAAAGCAATTGTTAGCGCTAATTAAATTATGATGGAACTGGTTTTATTAGCCGCTATAAACTTTTAATTGATTAGGAATTTATAGGTTTATTGTTATTAACAAATGCACATGTTCCAATATAAAGTAATAAGCTGCTGGACACAAAATCAATATTGCTATCCTTTTCCCAACTATGTAGGAACGATGTTGGGGTCGGCTGCCAGTCTAACCGGATGCAGCTAAGTACCAGTATTTTACACGGAGCGACTGTCTATCTAACCTCCACAATCCAGTAACTGGATAATACGATACCCCTTTGTATGATTGATTGTCAGACTTTCGGGCTTCTGACGACCCGTAACGACTGTCAAAGACTCACGAATGACAGCCGGGACCAACGGCTTAACGTGCTTTCCGAGGCACTGAAGAGTCTCGGTATGTTAAGATGGTCAACCATCCACGGGCCAACTCCGGCAAGCGTAGCCTTAGCCTGATGGTAAACCTGTG
Organism: Agrochola litura; assembly: GCA_949152395.1. NCBI lineage: Eukaryota > Metazoa > Arthropoda > Insecta > Lepidoptera > Noctuidae > Agrochola > Agrochola litura. The sequence continues at coordinate 16,603,939 of OX424513.1, read as the reverse complement.
CGGCTGTTATTACCAGTGATCGGAGTAGGTAGATTGATTTGGGGTCAATGAACTGGCACGTATGTATTAGTATGGAAATGCCTCTGGGATTCCGGGATTTTGAAAAAAAATTGATTTTTTTAAGGAATTTCGAATGTTGTAATGTGTTGAATAAAGAATTCATCAATATGAATAAGAAATGTTTAACCCTTTTGCTGTCTTTTTAATAGTATATAGGTGATCGGACTCCAAAAAAAGGATAGGTTTACTATTAAAATAATATAATATATCTCAATATATTTATATAATATGTATCTAATCTCTTCACCACCCTTGGTTGACTGGTAGAGAATGCCTATGGCATTAAGTCCGCCTTTGTACCTTTTTGTGTGTTTAAATAAAGTTTAAATAAATAAATAATAAATAAATATATTTTAAACGTTTATGTATCGCATTCTATAAATTTCTAATGTAGTAGTTTAAAAATCCTTACTTTAACAATATTTGATTCAATCCCGTAAGTACCAAAATGAAATCCCGGAAAAAAGGCTTATCCATGTTATGATTTCTATGACTATTCATGATGCGATTAGGTAAAATCACTCTACCTACTCCGATCACTGGTTATTACTTTGCCTCGAGCTCCTCCAATAAACTGATGGGCACAGTGCTTGCATATTCATTGAGAAATTTTCAAGTGGTTTTTTACAGCAAACTCGTAAAAAACCAACATTATATTTCTCCCATTTTATTTCCGTGTTACTAATTTATGAGACTGACAGCGGGAGGACTAAGTGTCAATTGTGCACCGAGGGTAGGCATTTAAGTTCCGTCGGTCGTGGAGACATTTTAAGGCACAATACTGAAAAACCCTCTAAAATAACTGCGTCTAAAACAAATCCTAAACAAAACGTCCCTCGCCCCTTTTCAACAGTTTTTACTATGCTGTAGTACTACAATACCAAACTAGAAGGCAATAAACAGATCTAAAAAAATCCTTTCTCCAATTGCTGTTATTTTCTTTTAAACGAATATCAACTTTATAGTTTTATAAATTAAGTTGGTTTCAGAATGACTCGTACTATTCGAGTCATTTAAATGTTTGAAGTTGAACTTTATACGGCGAGTTTAAAGTGGTTTTTCAAAAAACAATTTTTGGAAACTAAATCGCGAACACAGACGACGACCACAAATATAGATATTTACGTACGACGTTTGATTTCAACGTATTGTTGAAATCAAACTATGTATTATGAAATAGGTCTTTTCGCAAAGTTAAAGCTGCAATTTTTATTTGAAGAGAAAAACGTTTGAATTTTGGGTAACAGTAAGGTATTACTGCTTGTGAGTCATGACTGTACTTGCTGTAGAGGCAACATGGAGGTCAAGGTTGAGGGGTGAGGTCACTGAGGAGGGATTCAAATTCACCTGTTCCATTAGATATTGTACTGGCCCAGAGGTTCGAACAAATGTACTGATGTCGGCAATTGTAGAGTTTATGAGTAGATTCTTCTACATATATTAGCGGCCCGCCCCTACTTCGCACGGGTACAAAACATTAAGTTTTTGTGCCATATCAGAGTTAAATATACACATAAACCATCCGGAATAGATTCTGAAAATGTTGGTGGAAACGCATTCAAATCCGTTGCGGAGTTTAGTTGAACAACAAACTCGAAAAGGGACGTTAACTTTTAAGGCGACGATTACCGACTTTTAATGATTTTATACTGAAGATCACGTCTAAACGAATAGTGTTAATGATTTGGAAAAATATATGGTAAATTAGACCATCTTCTTAAGAACCTAATATAGGAATATTTTAGATTATGTTTATATTAATCATAGTGAAATTAATTTTTAAAGTTATCTCTAACGCGGATAATAAATTGACAATCACGCAAAATCTATCAAGCGTATTTTTCTGCAACCTTCACTATTTTAAAGATAATTTAATTATTAATCTTTTACATAACATAACATAACATCACGCCTTGTTTCCCCGAAGGGTTGGGCAGAGGTGTCCCTGTAGCAGGTACACCCACATTTCGCCAGTTATGTTAAAGTCCCATGTAATAGGGGGCGAGCCTATTGCCATCAACCGGGCACAAATCCAGACTCCGAGCTGCTACTGAGAAATTTCAGATAGAAAAACCCAATAACAATTTGCCCGACCCGGGAATCGAACCCAGGACCTCATGCTCAGCAGTAGCGCTTGCGACCACTAGACCAACGAGGCAGTTTCATTAATCTTTTAGTATACGTGTTTTATTAAAATCCCTTTTGTTTTATATATAATAAATTAATAATGCGTCTAATTTGGGACAGCGCTCCTTGATGGGCTAGTTCTATTACTGGTTGGACGTACGACGCAAGCTAACCACTCAAGGTCACTGGCATATATCTGCATCTTAAAATGTAGGTACTTATACATAGATTTTCGTAGAATATCTACTATTTTCTTATCGTACTGCATGTTCGAAATAACATGCAGATTTTGCAGAACGTGTGTGGTTTATTGACTGACAATCTGGGAGAGGATTCTTAGACTAAGCAGAATTTGTTTCGGAGATTTACTTGAACATACTAGAGGGGATTTGTTTTGTAGTACGAGGCTCATTTCTGGTGCCACTATGGTAAGACGTGTCTGATTTCTTCAATAGCCAATATGGATCGTGTACTGACTTTTCTTTTGTCGATAACTTGTGCGAAATAACATCATTCACGCCTGTACCTAATCTCCAAAGGGTTAGAGCAGAGGTGTATCTACAGTAACACCCACATTTCGCCAGTTATGTTTAAGTCCCATGTAATAGGGGGCGAGCCTATTGCCAAGAATCGGGCATAAATCCAGACTCCAGGCTGCTACGGAGAAATGTCTAACGGAAAACCCAATAACACTTTGCCTGACCTGGGAATCGAACCCAGGAACTCATGCTCAACAGTAGCGCTTGCGACCACTAGACCAGCAGTCAAGGTTTTTCAGTTAAGGTTGAGGTTTATTTGAGAAAACCGAAAGGGAGATCGTGGCCCCCGGCAACAGGGCAACCGTAGGAACACGGGTGGGTTTTAGTCAGTAAGAGAGTCTAATACGCCCTCCGCCCAGAGCGGGAGAAATTATTTGATAATTTCACAATAAAACAAAGGACCTGATGCTCAGCAATAGCGCTTGCGACAGCCTGTCAGCTTTTTATACAACCTAAATATGAACTATCAAGTTTTCTTCAAGGAAAATCTGATTCCAACTTTCACAATTCTTTGGGAATGTTCACTAAATCCTAAGCACATTTTCAAAAGAGTTTTAACATAACAGCTATTTTCTCTTAATATGTTATTATTTTCTGAATCTAATAATGTTATATCGCCGCCCCATAACATCAAAAAGCAACGAACCTCATCGCATGATCAAAACTAAGCTATAATAATGTAAGGTATACCTACAACAAAATTTATGGGAGAAGCGATTTAGAAAAATTGCCGGCCCAACTTTATAAACTGCCTTTCAACTTTTAATCAATTCACTCAAAGTTTTTGGAGCAAATAAATAAGCGGCAGCTTTTTTACTTTCGCAATTTTGGGCACACCATTGATATTGCTGAAGAGGGGAGGGAGAAATGAGGACCCTCTTCTTTTGTAGCTGCATGACCTATATCAGAATAGTCAATAACATTACCAGCCTATAATGTTCTCAGTTTCCAGTGATGGGACTCAAGCCTCCTCTCTGTAAGTGGCAGTAGGCAGTGATGCGCCACACAGACTCAGTGCGGTCCAATAGAATAGCTTATTTCGTGGTGAAGTTTAAGTAAAAACCCGGCTAAGTGTGTCGGACCACGCACAATGAATGGTTCCGTAGTTGGGATGAATTTATTCCAATAAAAAACATGTTCTCCCAAACATTGGTTTACGTCACGGTCAATTCTCCAACTGCAAATGTAAGTTTTTAATCGCAATAAAACATTTTTTTATGTGATAAAACTACAATTTATAAATTTTCGGACTTTTTCCTTTATTTGTGCTGTGAGGCTTCTTGCCACATTTCTTGATTTTAGGTCAACGGGAAGTACCCCAATGGTTTTGATTAACTTGTGAGTATCTAAAAAAATTGTCGCAAAAATGGCCGTGTTTTTTTTTCGTTGACTCACAAGCTTGATTTTTTTAGAGCTCCAAGGGTACCAACGTATTTGATATTTATATCAACTTGATACCTCCACGCCTACCTAAGAATAAGGGTCTTGACAGACTGACAGACAGACGGATGGCTGGACAACGAAGTATAAGGGTTCCGTTTTTTCCTTTTGAGGTGCGGAACCCTAAAAGGTGCAGCGCAGACTTTTTGTGCGATCGAGTCTGTGGCGCACAAAATGTCTGATTTGTCCCCGATGTTTTTTTCGAATGCAGGTAGGTTATTCTTTATAGGATGTGTCGCTCAATAGTAATTTCTGTCAGTTTATAATTTAAATACAGGAACCATTAACTTTAATCTTTACTCCGTAGCTCACAATACGAATAAGATAGGAATTCGATTAATGTGCGACACAGACTCGATCGCACAAAAAGTGTGTCGTTTGCGCTGCACCAAAAAGTGATAGAAAGTGGCCAGTGTGTGCCAAACGTACATTTAGGTATTCCACTCATTTTTTTTAAGCTATTGTACAGCTTTTATCGCGGGCTTTGAGCGCGGCGACCGAATCAAGAAATTCCGTAACGAAAAAAACCTAACACCCCCCACTCCACCTACCATGTAATGACGGATGATGACATAAAACAAAAATTACGTTCCCATGAAAACATCACGTTGTCATGGGAACAAAATTTTTGTTTTATGTCATCATCCGTCATCATCCCAAGTGTAGCGTTGACAAATAGGAAGTATGGAGGTTACAAATGCTATGCAATAGCTTTACCGCGGCAGTCCCCGAGTGCCACACGTTTATTTTTAATTTTATTTTACTAAATTTAAAAAAAAAAGGTATTCCACTCATTCTCACACTGAGAAAGGAATCCTTAACAAGTGTAGCATCACTAATATGCAGAATAATGTGTATAAATGCTATTAGCAAATCTCGCAGAACTATTCCGTACGTGTCTTGGACGATGACAGTTGGATTTGTAAGATGCATGTAGCTGGTGCAGACGTATGATTTACATGCTGAATGGAGAGTTCTGTACAGTACAAATATGTTCTTAATGTCCCTCGGCAAACCTCGTGTTTCGTCAGTCGTCAGATTTCTATCAGTTGCCCTTTGCACTTGGTGCAGACCGGAAGCTCTCAATCGACTTGGAAGTATATAGAGTTGTTAATACTCTTTTAACTTAATGTAATTTACTTAAAAAATATTAGGGAAGCTGCTAAAGTCGCAGACACGACAGATAGGTAAATAGTTTTACAGCTCTATATATATATATATAGTTCACACGAAAAACAAAACAACAATAAAGTACTTACTTAGTTCTGAATTCAAATTAGTATACAAGATAAATCTAGTAATTGATGAACATGAAAATTAGCATTTGTTTTTATTCGGAAATGCGATGATTCCCGAAGGATACTAAGAAAATAGAAATACTGTACGGTATTGTTTACCGATGTGTCTGGGAGTTTACATGTACATTCGTTGTTTGGGATTTAGTGTGTTGTGTAGGTAGAAGTGAGTAGATGTGTGTGTGTGTGTACTTTTTGCCAAACTGAAATATATGTCTCAATGTAGGAATAGTCACCGGCTTTTGGCAGGAGTGGTACCTAATTCTGGGTTAGGTTAGAAAGTAAATAAAAGTAAAAGAAGAAAGAGAAAGAGTTGGATTTACAATTTAACAGGGCATTAATCAATCGATTTAAAAACTTTTTACTAAAAACCTAACGTATTCTAAATGCTTTATTTTCATTCAAAATAATATCAGCCATTGTTAATCTGCCGGGCAAAGCTGTCTCCATAATATTATAGACAGTAAATGAGCATCATTGGTCACTTCCCTTGCTCACTGTTAAGTCGTGACTGTTAAGTACACGTTTTGTAAAGATTTTAATTATAATATAATAATATACTTAGCATATTATCACGCTTTGTTTCCCCGAAGAGTTGGGGAGCCTGTAGAATAGTCACATTTCGCCAGTTATTTTTTAACGACTTCCAAAAGGAGGAGGTTCTCAATTCGACTACTAAACACTACAAAGTGAAAAATAACTTTAATTTCGGAAGTCGGTGACAAAGAACGAAAATTCAAAACCAAAGACACCGACTTCCGAAATTAAAGTTATTTTTCACTTTGTAGTGTTTTTTTTTTGAAGTCGGTTGTTTTTTTTTTGTAAAAAGTTTTTATTTTTCACTTTTTAGTTGTGGTACCTACCCCACACAAATTCGAATACCACTACCTGCTATGTAAATAACAGTGACAGGAAGTTATCATATCATCTACATACTAAGTGGGAAAAAATACGTATAATTGAAGCTAACTCAAAAACTACCCAAGCAAAGTTAATACAATTTATATGGGACCACTTCTGAAGTATGATCTACCAAACAAAAAAAGAATCATCAAAATCTATTCATAACTGGCGGGGTAATCGCGTAACAAACATACAAAAAAAAAAAAATTGCATTCGAATTGAGAACCTCCTCCTTTTGGAAGTCTGTTAAGAACAGTTCAGAACTGGACACAAATTCATCCCAAAATAGTAAGTTAGAGAAGTACTCATAAATATAACTCTTTCAAAAGCAGTCTTTTGGTAGCTTTGCGCTTTATTTGGATCTATCCCTTTACAGTTGCAAATAAATAAAATAACCAGACTATTTTTTTTTTTTATATCAATGAAAGTGTTAATAAGGTGATCATTCATTTTCTGCCAAGCTAACCTCTTATTGTTCAAGTTTTCAAACTTCTGTATTTTATTGACTGCAAATTAAGAAGTTCTCATAATTATTTACTTAAAATAATGGTCGCCCCGGAATTTCTGGCGATATATTTTTATGGTTCAAGTTTTAATTAAGTTAATTAGTTACGGATGGCTTCGATTTAAATGGATTCGTTTTTGTTTTTTGTGTGCTTGTAGCGGTCATTGGCTTTGTTGTTTGTAAGTTGTGATAAACGAAGAAGACCTTTTTGATTAAATAAAACAAAAGTTCTCACATAGTAACAGGAGATATTTTTTTGTTAAAATTAAAAGGCTCGAACGTTTTGCGATGTTCTTATAAAATAATTATTATATTACTAGCACGCCCCGCGGTTTCACCCGCATAAGTCTCGATCCCGTGGGAATATCGGGATGAAAACTATCCTATGTATTAATCCAGGTTATAAACTATCTGTGTGCCAAATTTCATTCAAATCCGTTTAGTAGGTTTTGCGTGAAAGAGTAACAAACATCCATCCATCCCCTCAAACTTTCACATTTATAAAATTACTAGCGGACGTCACGCGGTTTCACCCGCGTAGTTCTTGTTCTCCTGGGAGTACGGGGATAAAATATAGCCTATGTTACTCGTTGATAATGTAGCTATCCATTGCTGAAAGATTTTTTCAAATCGGTCCAGTAGTTTTTAAATGTATTCGTTACATACAAAAAACTTTTTACAAAAAAAAAAAAACAACCGACTTCCAAAAAAAAACACTACAAAGTGAAAAATTACTTTAATTTCGGAAGTCGGTGTTTTTTTTGGGTGGGAAATTATCAGATAACTTCTCCCGCTCTGGGTGGAGTGGGAGGGCGTGTCAGACTCTTACTGACTAAAACCCACCCGTGTTCCTTCGGTTGCCCTGTTGCCGGGGGCCGCGATGTCCCTATCGGTTTTCTTCGAACCCCCGGCAGGCATTGGCCCTAGCGGACCCCGTCAATTCTGCTGACATCTCTTTGAGGCGCGCGTGGAACACAACGCGCCGTCGACCCGGGCTTGGTCCTTACCGGACGGCGAGCTACCCATTGCTCACCGTCCGCAAGCCCGCGCCTACGGTGGCCGGAAATCGGCTCGCGATTCCCGCCCCGGGCGTCTCCTCCTGCGGCGGTTAGGGGCGTGAGGGCGCGAAATTTGCCTCTCCCTCACGCGTTCCGCCTCCTCCTTTGCGAGCATTACCACTTTGCAGAAGGAGGTGACGGCCTGCCATTTCCTCTCGGTGTCTTGGGTCTTGTATTTTCGTTTTTTGCCACCAACTTCCGAAATTAAAGTTATTTTTCACTTTGTAGTGTTTTTTTTTTGGAAGTCGGTTGTTTTTTTTTATTTTAAGTTTTTATTTTTCACTGTTTAGTTGTGGTACCTATCCCACACACATTCGAATACCACTACCTGCTACCAGTGACAGGAACTTATAATAATTATCATCTACACACTAAGTGGGAAAAAAATACGTATTTTGTAGCTAACTCAAAAACTACCCAAGCAAAGTTAATAAAATTTATATGGGACCAATTTGAGAGCATAAAAGCCTTTCAAACAAAAAAATAATTTTCAAAATCGGTCCACAAATGACGGAGAAATCGGTGGAATCGGTCCTTTTTAGAAGTCGGATAAAAATACAAATCTTTCCCCGTTATAATATTAGTATAGACATAGTTGTATAATTTTAGAGAAATTATGATCGGCATAACTCTCTGGGGAAAGAAGGTTTTATGATATGTGCTTCACAGAAATCAGACGCCAAAGTCTGCTGTTATTCTGAATGAAATACTGTTAAGGCGCGTCACGGCGCCTCGTTTATTTAATGAAACACGATCCAGTTGTAATACTGAGGTGTGTATTTGCATAACATAACAGTGACCAAGCGACAGTGGAATAATTGAATATACAGACACAGGATAACAAACTTGTTAGATAGATACACGATAAGTGGTTAATATTGAGGTAGCCAGAGTTTTACATGGTGAATCAAACCCTCTGGTTTTCCTTGAACCATAGACTAACTCTCTAGACCAACTAGTGTTGTCAGGTTATATCTAACAGTGCGAACCATAGATAATTAGTTGGTTCGCTTATTTTATCTTTGTAATCAAATTGACGTTGACAAGTAACTGCATAATCTGCAGCAGTATTTCAGGATCAAACCGAGTTGAAGTTTTTAAACACTGGTCAGTCTCACACGATATATTTTGTGCAAGATCCGTTGTTACGTAGGTATTATGCGTTCTTTCAAGGATTCCTTGAAAATAAATTAACCTTCTATTCTAGGAAATATTGCATACATATTTATGAGTATCTATAATCTTTCACACAATTCTAATGATAAAAACCGCACGGGTCGATTGAAGGTTGAGCTACGCCTGCCGCGGTCGGTTCGTGGATGGGTGACCATACATATCGAGACCCTCCGTGCCTCTTTAAGCTATTGGTGAAGGGTGGGCGTTTTCGGGGGACTGTCTTATGTAATTTTGACGTTCGAAAAGTGCTGATTCTCAGCCTAATTTGAATAAAAGACTTTTGAATTTTTTTGAATTTTGAATTGGTTCCTTCTGCCATTCGTAGATCTTTGACAGTCGTTACGGGTAGTCAGAAAGTCAAAAGTCTGACAACTAATGAAAGAAAGAAAGAAAGAAATCATTTATTTGCTAATAATGTAGGTATACATATAAGTTGGAATATTTATTAAGTGTCCCGATACATTTTACCTTAAGGCATGCAAAATATTAGGTTTGAATTAAATAGTAATATAGATACAGCTATTACGATCATTATTAGTCATAATCGAATTTAATAGATTGTAACAGATCCGACACCAAAAAAAAAAAAAAAAACAAAATAATTGATGAAGTACATATAAATCTCTCACAAATTATACAATGAAGAATATAAATGTAGAAATGTGTAATGTCAAAAAGCTTAATGTCAAAATATTCCAAAACGTTAACAACAATAACAATTATTAGATAAAGAATTTATATAATCTGGTAATGTCAGGATCTGTTATGTCAAATTACAATAATAACAACAACCATACAAAAATCGATATGTCATTATGTCAATGTCATCTAAAACATTCGAAATTGCAAAGGCAACGTACATTTATCAAAAACATTTTCCTTTAAAGTTTTGTCATTTAAAAAGTCTTTAACTGTGTAATAACATTTGTCCAGCAATAGTTTTGTTAATTGTTTTTTAAACATTTTTATGGGTAGGTCTTTTAAATTTTCAGGTAATTTATTATATATAAGCGGTCCCATGGAGAGGATGCTATTTTTTAATAAGGCTGTTTTATGACCACCTGTGCGCAATTGGTTTTTATACTGGGACCTCATTGGTGCTGTGCGTTGTCTTGTGTCAATCATTGAGGTAAATAGGTGTTTATTTAATTTAACGAATAGGGCCACTTCTAGTATATATAAACAAGGTAATGTCAGAATTTTTAGGGATATAAATACAGGTTGACAACTTTCAGTAAACTTAAGACCTGTCATTGCTCTAAGACATCGTTTTTGAGCCCTAAATATTCTTTCCCTCTCACTGCAGTTGCCCCAAAATATGACACCGTATCTTAATACTGAAGCAACTAAGCCATGATAGGCTATAACTAATGTATTTATATTTATTTTATTTAAGAGGTTATATAGTACATATGAAGATTTACTAAGTTTTTGGCACACATTTTCGGCCTGAGATTTCCATGTCAATTTATCGTCAATCTGCACTCCTAAGAATTTAGTCACTGAAGCTGTGTCTACGATTTGGCCATTATATTCAGTAATTACTTTTTTTGGCTGTAACCTCTGGTGAAAATGTATGACTTTAGTTTTTTGCAAATTTATGACTAGATTATTCCTATTAAGCCAATCTATTATTGTTTTAAGTGTGCTGTTTATTTCATCTTCGTAGTTCGTCTCATTCATACATTCGACTATAGCAGTGCTGTCATCGGCAAATAATGTCATTGGCTGACGAATTTGACGGGGTAGGTCATTAATATAGAGTAGAAACAGTAATGGACCGAGTACACTACCCTGTGGAACTCCGAACTCTATTACTCTGCAACTGGATAGGTATTTCAGTTCACGCTTAGTTTTAGTACAGATTCTCGCTAGTTCTGTGTACTGTTTTCTATCCGTGAGATATGACTTAATTAAGTTTAGCACGTTTCCTCTTATGCCATAATCGCTAAGTTTATTTAACAGAGTGTCATGTTTTACATAATCGAATGCTTTTGTCATGTCTGTGAATATTGCACAAATAGGGTTTTTTTTATCCACATTATTCATGATTACTTTCAAGAGATCGAATATTGCCATGTTGGTATTTTTATTTTTTCGAAAGCCCTTTTGTTCTTCACATAAAATGTCATTTTTAGTTATAAAAGTGTAAATAGATTCATAAATGATTTTTTCAAAGATCTTAGAGAATACTGAAATAAGAGCTACAGGTCTATAGTTTGTCATGTCTTCCTTGTCATTTTTTTTCGAAGGGGTATCGTGTTACCCAGTAAGCCGACGTACGCACGGACGTAATAAAATCGCGGCGATTTTTTTTCGTGCACTGGGTTTTCAACGGTCTACTTAGCGCCGAGAGTTGAAAATCCAACAAAGTGTCTTTGACGAGAGTGCGTCCCAGCGCGTTGGATTCTCAACGCTCGGCTTAACACCGAGAGTTGAAAATCCAGTGCGCGATAAAATCCCGCCGCGATTTTATTACGTCCGTGTAAACGTCGGCTAACTGGGCAGTAGAGGTCGGGTAGGCAGTCGGTCCAAGTAGGTTAATACTGATATTCAACTGCATCCGGTTAGACTAGAAGCCGACCCCAATATAGTACGGAAAAGGCTAGGAGCTCAACTTTCATTAATGAGACACAATATAATTTTTATTTTTGTCGATCTTCAGGAGAGCTCTTGACAGCCAAGGGGCTGATTGTTTTGACAGCAACGACACTGTCCAACTGAATCTAATGAATACAAACTTGCTGGAGGACATCACAACCTGTCTTTCTTTTGAAGCTCTCTCTAGTGTCGCAAACTAAAAATAATTTAAGACGCAGATATATGCCAGTGACCTTGAGTGGTTAGCTTGCGTATTCTGTACTGAGCTCACGCAACGCGTCGTATGTCCAGCCAGTAATAGGACTCGCCCATTAAGGAGTGCAGTCCCAAATTAGACGCATTATTAATTTATTATACATAAAACAAACGGTATTTTAATAAAACACGTCTACTAAAAGATCAATAATTAAATTATCTTTAAAATGGTGAAGGTTTCAGAAAAATATGCTTGATAGATTTTGCGTGGTTCTCAGTTTTTATCTGCGTTAGACATCACATTTATAAATTAATTTCACTATGTAATATAAACATAATCTAAAATTTTCCCATATTAAGTTATTAAAAAAATGCTCTGATTTTACATATATTTTTTCCAAATTATTAACACTACTCGTTTAGTTTACTACGTGATCTTCAGAACAAAATCAGTTTAAAAGTCGGTTATCGTCGCCTTAAGTTAATCGTTTCATTTTTTAATAAACCGGCTGATATAAACCCCGGAGCGCACAGAATGCCCCGAGCCAGCAATTAAGTTGCAGATTTCCCCGGACACTGGACAATTTTATTATAACCTCATTCCGATGCACTGGAAAAGATCTAAGAAGTATGTTCAACCGCCTTAGCCTTTTATTAAAGTTGACCTATACAGACAATGTGGAATATTTTTGGCGGCTTTTTGAAGTTTGATTTTAGAACGTTGTGTTTTAAATTTAATTTTGTGATGGTTGTTTGTTTCTTTTTGTATGTTATTTAGCTACGTTGGTTTCAGATTTCAAGAGGAGTAATGTTACATTTTGAATTAATTCCTATATTTTGCACCCAAAATTAGAAATAATTTAATAATTTTTGTCGATTTTTCAAGGAAACTAAGACCCCGTATTTCACGCCATAAAAATAATACATTTTAATGAAACAATTTTAATTTTGTAAGAAAATTTAACCGAATCTTTTCGGAGGCCTTTACGTTTTGAAGATAAAACCATTTGTTGGAACTGCCTCTTTCCATCATTGCACCACCTTCTTTCAAAACGAAACCAGTACCCTAATTGCGTAATACAGCACAATCTATTTCGATTTGAAACAGATTGCTAATCCATTGCTTTATAAACTGGAAAAAACAATCTGCTCAACAACGTAAATAACGCAATGAATGTTGTTGAATTATCAAAATGAAACAAATTAGGCATAATTGTTTACGAAAATAAGTTACGCAATTAGGGTACAGAATCAACACATCATAAATTTTGAAATACAACAAGAGATATCACAATAATAGTCCTTTCACAAACCAACATCCGACTACCACAGTTTTATCAAAACTGTATGCATTTCCGAAGTAGAATGTTACGGTACTTAAAAACACGTAAAACTCGTTGTAACAAGACAAAGTGATAAGAAATGTTACTGATAACAGAGCATTACGTCTTGATATGTAGTTTGAGGATATGTTTGACATTATCACTTGTTGATAAGGTTACGGGCCTTTTCCGTTATGACATACTTGCATAATTTAGTCAGCTTGCAGGGTTCGATTTACGCCGTCCGATAAGGACCAGGCCCGGGTCGACGGCGCGTTGTGTTCCACGCGCGCCTCAAAGAGATGTCAGCACAACTGAAGGGGTCCGCTAGGGCCGATGCCTGTTAAGGTCGCGGGAATGTCCGAAAGGGTTACCGTGGCCCCTGGTAACATACAGGCAACTGAAGGAACACGGGTGGGTTTTCGTCAGTAAGAGTCTGACACGCCCTCCCCCTCCGCTCATAGCGGGAGAAATTATTTGATAATTTCCCACTCCAAAAAAAATAACAGTGGCACTCCGGGAGTGCCGACAGAATTGAAAACTTGAAAATAAAAATTGTCACCGCGGCAATCAACGCGTTGATGTCTTTTACTCCACGGTGTCGGTAACAGGTCGCAAGTTTAATGGTTTTTTCCTATCTCAAAAATGCCCAACGCACCTAAAGAAGTTATCACTTAAAAAGAAAGTGTTCGATTTACGGGTCGGTCAATGTGTTATTTTGGTTTTCGATTACGAAATTCTCAGTCTGACGTGTCAATCCATACCTATTTCGTGAAAAGGGCTTTTAAAACTTTTTTAAACCATACATATAATTAAAATACAGTGTTTTGTATGTGCTCATATCTCCTTATAAATACTATAAAATAAAATAAATTTTAATATAGGGATATGTAACTGCCTCGAAATAATCGAATGAGCGCTATTAAGGCAAAACATTGTAACTCGAGTTACAGTGTATTGGATTGACACATCAGAGTAGCATCTGTAACTTTCCCCTCGGGGAATTAGCTGAGATAGTGGTGCTGATTCCCTTGTTCACAAACTAAACTAAATTTAAGTTTAGTGCATCTTTTTCTTTCTATTAATTAAGAAAAGGACAGAAGATAAATTTTAGTTTAGTCCTGTCAAATTAATCACCGCCTGTCACTACTCCATACAAGTTTAGACGTGATTAAAAACTTGCCTACTAAAATTACGTCAATTTACGTCGAACCGCCGCGCCTCCCCTTTGGTCACTCTACGCCCCCCGAGGGGGTCTCACCCCACCGGTTGGGAATCCCTGTTCTATAGGATGATGCCTACATAGCCTATCTCGAACTTAAAAGGTCTTTACTGTTATACCTAACACCTTTAAAAAAAAATTGTAGGAACGTTAATGTAACATTATCTTAACGTTTAAAACCATTTTAGGAAAAGCTAACGTAACACAATATTACTTAGAGGTTTAAAGCTAACATCTTGCCAAGACAATATGCAATACAATCAGAATAACTTGCTACTTGAACGCACGAGATGTCCCCGTAGCTAATGTCTCAGCATGATGTTATCAGTGTTAGCGGATGCAGCTTCCCATCTCTCTAATGCATTATCCATTAGTTATTTTCTGCGTAAACTGTTTATTTTTACTCAGCAGACTGTAAATATAAAATGTATCTGTAAATGTATGTTAAGTGGATGTTTGTTATGTCATCAAGGCTTAACTAAAACGTTCTGATTTTGATACAATTTGGCAACTTAAACCAATGAATAGGGTACCTACTGTTTATTAATTGCTGGTTGATGACCCGCTATATTTTCACCTGGATCATCAGTTTGTGGGTTTAAATTGAACCTCAAAAGTATACAAGTAAAAACATAAGAGGTCGTTCACTAGTAGCTCGCCGTCCGATAAGGACCAGGCCCGGGTCGACGGCGCGTTGTGTTCCACGCGCGCCTCAATGAGATGTCAGCACAACTGACGGGGTCCGCTAGGGCCGATGCCTGCCGAGTTCGCGGGAAAGTCGGAAAAGGTTACCGTGGCCCCTGGCAACATACAAGAACACGGGTGGGTTCTAGTCAGTAAGAGTCTGACACGCCCTCCCGCTCCGCCCAGAGCGAGCAGAGTTATTTGATAATTTCCCACCCAAAAAAAAAGGGTCGTTCACTAATTACCATGAACGAAAGTGATGTTTTTCAGCAACATTGTTAGCCGCCCCTCCCCCTGGGGATACGTGGTGAGTTTTAGACTAACGATACGCACGAAGTTAATTTATTTATTGGCGAATCGACAACTCTAGAAGTTGATTCACTTACAAATAAATGAACTGCAAGATAAAAAACTGGCACTCCGGGAGTGACAACAGAAGTGAAAACTTGAAAAAAAATCAGCACCGTGGTAATCAACGCGTTGATGTCTTTTACTCCACGCATCGCGGGAATCAACGCGTTGATGTCTTTTGAATGGTCCTTTTGACCATTAAAAAGACATCAACGCTGGTGTCGACATAGTGTCGCGAAATCAATGGTTTAGTCCCATCTCAAAAATGCCCAACGCGCCTAAAGAAGTTTTCACTTAGAAAAAAAAAATGTGATATGTCCGATGATTCGCCTGTTTCGGGCGAGTAAATTCAGGCGAATCACCAATAAGCCGAGATAGCGTGTTACCCAGTAACTGGGTTGTGGAGGTTAGATAGGCAGCCGCTCCATGTCAAATGCTGGGTTTCAGCTGCAACCGGTTAGACCGGATTTGGTTGGCCGCTGATGATTTTAACTATTTTTTTTGTAGCCAAATCGACGTCCTCTTGACCCCGATTTGAACAGAACGCGGTGTTTATGAGAAGATTCCTTTTAGTATCCTGCAGCAGGAAATAACAAAAACCGGCCAAGTGCGAGTCGGACTCGCGCACGAAGGGTTCCGTACCATTATCTATAAAAACGGCAAAAAAATCATGTCTGTTGTATGAAAGCCCCCTTATATATTTATTTTATTCTGTTTTTAGTATTTGTTGTTATAGCGGCAACAGAAATACATCATCTGTGAAAATTTCAATTGTCTAACTATCACGGTTTATGAGATACAGCCTGGTGACAGACAGACAGAGGGACGGACAGCGGAGTCTTAGTAATAGGGTCCCGTTTTACCCTTTTTTTTTAAAACGTCCCTCACTAGGAATTTCTCCTGTATTGTGAGTGCGTTGATCAACATTTAAACTCACGTACCATCGAAGGAACCCATACCTATACACCGTAAGGACTATTTCTGCTTGCAGCGCTCGGCCACTATAGTAACGGTTACCTACGAAAAAAAAAGGGTCGTGTGCACGGGATTTTGTTTTCAAATTGCTTAGTTATAGGTTTCTTCGATGGTACATAAACAGCCAGACCCGGAACTTGCAGGTCATAGTAATATTTGTGCGGGAATCGAACCCGCGACACGCAGCGCAGCAGTCAATCGCTTAACCACTTCGCCAACCGTGCCGTTAACTTTGGGTAGGGAACCCTAAAAATGACAACAATTTATTTGAACCGCCTACCAAAACTTACCACACACTAAAATTTCTCCCTCGATTGATTTTAACAGCTTGCTGGGATAGCTGACGACATGTTTGCGCTACCTACCATGATGTTGGGACATGTTTATATATCGCCTTTCCACAACATTAAGTTAACGTGTTCTTGTAAAATGGTACTAGGCTGAAATTTTACTTTGCAGGAGATTGGGACAATCGTTACGGCCCATGAAAATGTCTGGAAGAATATTATGTTGGTTATAATGCTTTTATGAGACGTTTAAGCGACATGAATCTGTTTTTATGTCGTTATAGTTTTGTTAAAGGTTTAAGAAAGAGAAAAGAAAGAAAAAGTATTTATTGAGACTCGCACAGGAAATCACAAATTAAACTAAAATACACTCATTAAAACATTAATAAAAAATAAAAACATTAAAAAAAACAACAATGACAACATTAATGTAGGTGTTTGGGTTTTTGGGGTTAATTTATGAGGGCTTAGGTATGTTTATTTTAAAGGAATTTCCGAGAAAAGTGTGGGAGTGTGAGTAAAAAGCTTAGTTTACGGTTTTAATTTAAAACCGTTGTAAAACTCTTTTCTTGCCTTCACTTTTCTATGAATATTAATATTTTTCATGGAGCGAGTGCTTTCTTATATGAGTTATCTTGTGGCGGCATCTACATCGCCACATGCGAACTACGCATCAAAGACCTGACGTCACATAAATCCTGCATCGCGCAATTGGAGTTTACCGCGCGACGAGTTTATATACGACCTCTCGACATCAATCTGTTAATTTTCTATTTTGTTAAGTACCTGGTACTTATTGAAAGACTTACACTGTCCTCCCATACCTAGTAACACTGTTATTTGAAATTATTGTAAAAGTCTATTATTTTTAAAAGAGTAACCGTGGAGTTTCTTGCCGGCTCTTCTCCATAGGAAACGACCAGTTGGAACCGTGCACCTAGCTTCTGCCGATTCATAAGTGCCCATGTAGGTTTATGTGAAATAAAATATATTGAATTTTGAAGCGTTGGGCAGTTGTCCACCAGACACGACACCCATCTAGGTCGGAGGATCCTCCCTTTTCTATGGAGGATTACTTTTGCTTGTGACTGCCTTTTTTTTTGGGTATGATATTATCAAATAACTTTTCCCGCTGGGCGGAGCGGGAGGGCGTGTCAGACCTTACTGATTAAAACTCACCCGTGTTCCTTCAGTTGCCTGTATGTTGCCAGGGGCCACGGAATCCCTTTCAGACTTTCCCGCGACCCTGGCAGGGTATTGTGACTGCCTTATTTATTCTTCAGACAGCCAGAATATAGCCTGTTTAGGAGTAAAGTGTTCTCCGAAGCACGAAGGGACTACTTTGTGCTAAGAATTTATCGATTCGTACTTTATGCACGAATCGATCAAAGCCTCGTGCAGCACGACGCGACACCGGTAATGTTGTTCTACCGTGAAGTTTTCTTAAAAACTGTTTTGTTAGAGTCGCGTCGCGCCAGTCTGCACGAGGCTTAATTCTTAACTTTTTAAACTTTTCTTAATTTCTTAACCACAAGAACCTTTTCTCTATAACCACATCGTTACTATGAAGATATTTCTTCAGTTAAAGTTAGCTGCAGTTCCCAAGCAAACTTGCATGTTTATGTAAGTCATCTCACTAAAAACAGCTGACAATCTAAGCTTTTTCCCATACTTCCAACAAAAAAACAAGCTTGTCAATATTGTTCCCGATACAAGCACTCAGGCACAGTAAACACTATCAGGAATCTGTGTGGCCACTCAACAAGCGAATTTGTAAAGTGATCCGCACGACAGTGCATTATCCACTTTAGTGTAATTCCATTACTTTGCTAAGGCGTAGGGTGGACTTGCGTTTTGACGGCGCATTTTTTTGAACTGAAAACTTATTTAGGCGCGTTAGGCATTTTTGAGATGGGAAAAAACAATTGAACTCGCGACACTGTTACCGATTTTAGCTTTTGACCATTAAAAAGATATCAACGCGCGATAAATTTTCCCTGTTACAAGTTTCCTGCACAATAAAATTGTTTAAGTTTTCACTTCTGTCGGCACTCCCGGAGTGCCACTGTTTTTTATATAGTATTTTTTTTTAGGTAGTATAGGTAGCTCTTGTCTTGTTAGTGACAGTTCAAGTTGTAAAGTTTGGTTAATCAATCAGCTTATACCACACAAGCAGAGCTGGACTGAAATGAAATGAAATGAAATAGTTTATTCTGTAAATAGGATATTAGAATCACTTTTACACGTCATATAAAAAAAAATAAGCTAGATGAGTTCGGCGTCTCCTATCTGACTACTCTGAGAAGAAAGGCCGAAACAAACTCAGAGGTTGCGACCTCTGAGTTTGTTGTATATGTTTCATTTCATTTCAACCCAGGACTTTATGCTCAGCAGTAGCGCTTGCTTGCGACCAACGAGGTAGTAATATAAATAATTCTGTACTATTAACCAAGTACTTAATCTCACTGCTATCGCTTTAAGGACCATGTAGATAAGTGTCTGAAAAGGTCTTTTGAGGAAAGAACCACACAGATTTGAGTGGACCTGTCCAATCAGTGCAAGCATTTGTCAGTAATCGTGGAGCTCAACTAGACGAACAATACCAAAGAAAGGACAATTGGGTAGGCCGCATAGACTACTCAAACTGCCAGACTATCACTAAAACTAGCAGAGAAATAAAAACAATATCCACATAGTCCTCACATTCAGAATAGCTAAAATAAGATAATACTTTACAAAGTAATCATGTCATTTTGAATATAAACTACAATTTACTGTCACATGATTCTGAAATTAGCAGTGGTAGTGAAAGCCAAGTGGTGTGACCGTCGGACTGCCAAGTCATAGGTCTCGAGTTCGAACCCAAGGCACGCACCTCTGACTTTTCGGATTCATGTGCGTATTGTATAATTATCACTTGCTTCAAGAATGTTGAAGGAAAATATCGTGAGGAAACCGGCATGCTTGAGAGATATTTCTCGACGGTATGTGAAGCCAAGTCAGAGGCCCATGGGCGGCTTTAAAACTCTGACACCAGGTTAGTCACTAACTACACGAAAAGAAGAAGATTAATTACCATAGATATTAAGACAGACTCATTGGTTTAGTGGTCGCAAGCGCTACTGCTGAGCATGAGGTCCTGGGTTCGATTCCCGGGTCGGGCAAAGTGTTATTGGGTTTTTCTATCTGAAATTTCTCAGTAGCAGCTCGGAGTCTGGATTTGTGCCCGGTTGATGGCAATAGGCTCGCCCCCTATTACATGGGACTTAAACATAACTGGCGAAATGTGGGTGTACCTGCTACAGGGACACCTCTGCTCAACCCTTCGGGGAAACAAGGCGTGATGTTATGTATGTATGTGTATATTAAGACAGAAAATTATAATTTTCGATTATGTTCCGTAGTTCCATAATACCGGATACCTATTCCTGTTTGGAAACATTGTGGTTCCAATTCCTTATAATTGCAAATAAATTTGATTAAAATTAATAATAATTTTTCATCTATGCTCTATAAAACCGACTCATCATCATCTACCTAGCATTTTCCCAACTATGTTGGGGTCGGCTTCCAGTCCAACCGGATGCAGCTGAATACCAGTATTTTACATGAAGTGACTGCCCTATCTGATCTCCACAACCTAGTTACCAGGTAACACGATACCCCTTGGTTAGACTGGTTGTCGGACTTTTGGGCTTCTAACTACCCGTGCGACTGTCAAAGATCTACAAATGACAGCCGGGATCGAGGCACGGAGGGGTCTTAGTATGTAAAGTCACCCATCCACAGACCAACCGCGGCAAGAATAGCTTCCCGATCAAAATCAAAATCATAATATTTTATTTCACATAAACCTACAAGGGCACTTATGAAACGTCAGAAGCTAGGTGCACGGTTCCAATTGGTCGCTTCCTATGGAGAAGAGCCGGCAAGAAACTCCACGGTTACCTACTCTTTTAAAAATAAACTGTTTCTACAATGTTTTCAAATTACAGTGTTAATAGGTATGGGAGGACAGTGTAGGTCTTACAACAAGTACCAGGTACTTAGTAAAATAAAAAATGGTACACAAGTTTACAGCCTACAACGTTCTCACATTCACAAAATCTAAAAGAAAAGAATCTATATAAAAGATAAACAAAATAATAAAAAATAAGAACCTATTTAAACCAAATGACATGATTGCCACTACAGCTGTAACAAATCTAATATGATAAAAAAAAAATATAGAAAATTGTAGATATAATATAATGTCACCCCTATAAAAGCGACTGAATTTACTATTTTATCGACTTCTCTACATTGTTATTATTGACATGTCATTTGAAACATTATCAGTTCACTTAATCGGAAACCACTATTTTGAATCTCACATGCATAACGAAATTGTTAATTAGACCAAAAATCGTCAGCCGTTCGACTGACAACAAAATATCTACATTTGTCCGGTTATTTTTAATTAATTATTGTGAAGAGGTTATTGTGAGTTTATATGTAAGGATCTTCATAACTATTGATCCGATTTCGAAAATTCTTTCCCTAATATGATGCTATGCTAAGTATAATAAGAACCATCCTTGCTCTAAAATAACTAATTTAATTCCGAATATAAATATACTTTATTCTTTATTTCACCAAAAGCCATCACAGTACAAGAACCAAAAACTAAGAGCATATAAGGCTTATAACTAGGTCAAAATAATTTTAATTTAATATACTTAGTTAACCTCAAAATAGATACTAATCCCCAAATGAATCTTAAAGTCGTTTCCCCAATATCATAATCTAAAACTGTTTAGTAAAACTACAATTATTTACAATATTTCATGGATAACGAAAATAATATGAAACACCAAGATATTTTGGTCGTTCATTTACATTTCTTTGCCAACATCAAATTCAATATTCTACACCATACCATCACATCTCCTATTCCCCACATAATATCACTATTTAATCAGTATTCTAATATTTACCATAGAACTAATAGGTTACCTAAATTTACAGTAGATCTCAAATACTATGCCAATCTATCTTTTTACCGACAGCCACTAAGCACGTCTTACCGTTACGAGCGCCCAACACAGAAGACCGTTGCGCGCCACTTTTGACACATCGAATCTTTGGGTGTTGCCAGTACAATATCCAACAATTATGTATTAATAAATTGAAACCTAACAATCAATCCATCAATCTGCCTTGCGTTTTCCCAACTATGTTGGGGTCGGCTTCCAGTCTTACTGGATGCAGCTGAATACCGTATTTTACACGGAGCGACTGCCTATCTGACAAAATCAAATTGAAACCTAACATAAGCATAATTATGTTGTGTTAGAACGAGAAATTTCACGTTGACGAAATCGCGAGCAGAAGCTAGTATATGTCGCCATGTCTGTCCAAGCCCTTAACATGGTTTCAAATGTTCTGACGTAAACAATTCCATAATCTATAGTAGTATCTTTATTTCTATTACTTACCATCAAGTAGGTTAGTGGGATTTCAAATGTGTTTTTGACCGACTATGAATAAAAGGGTCATGGTTTTGACGTATGTATGTTTGTGTCATCTTTAGCGAAATCGCTGCGTCTATTTGGATGTGCTCGATATGGTCAAAGTGAAGGTTGTTTTAGCAAAGGACATTAAGTAATCAAGATTTGGCAAACCGGTTCGCCCACTGGGTTTTAATAGTTTTGATTCAATATGGTAGTGGGCAATAAAACAAATTTCGTATGTACGTAAGTATGTGTAATTAATAAACATTCTAGTGTCGAAATCTTTCATTTAATAACGTCCCGTAAAACAAATACATCCCAGCAGTAGGCTGCTGAGTCGCAGGTGCTATTCGGACGGGTGCTCTAAGTGGACTACTTCTCTGCATTGATCTGACTCTATTTCAATAGCAGGTAATATTGATTGTTTTGCTTCAATATTTTTTCTTTCCGCAACTTTGTCTCATTCCAACAGCTGTTTAATTTATTAACTTTTGTGTGTCGAACCCATATTGGTAGGTAATAAATCTTTCAAAGGAACTTTGATAAACAAGAATGCCTGAATTTCACGAAAAGCTAGCTTCTCTTACATTTCATTGAACACCAAATGGTACCAGCCTTACCTTTGTACTGTTATTGGGCACTACTTTTTCATTAGGATCCAATTAACTGTCAGTACTTGCTTAGTTGTAATTTCTATTTTCTTAATGTCCGTCGGGTATCATCGGATTTCCGAATACAAACGAATGCTAATTTCCATGTCCATCAATTATTAGATTTATCGTGTATAATAATTTTAATTCAGAACTTAGTACTTTATTGTTTTGATTTCCGTGTGAACTATATAGAGTTGTAAAATAAATTACATTAGGTTAAAAGAGTATTAACGACTCTATATACTACTTCCAAGTCGATTGAGAGCGTCCGGTCTGCACCAAGTGCAAAGGGCAACTGATAGAAATCTGACAACAGACGAATCACGAGGTTTGCTGAGGGACATTAAAAACAAAGTTTGTTTGTAAGTGTGTACTGAATATACTTTGACTCGACGATTAATTGCGAAATTGAACTCGCGATTCTACGAAGCTTTTTTTAAAGCGATAGCAGTGAGATTACTTGATTAATAGTACATAATTTATATTACTACTTCGTTGGTCGCAAGCAAGGGCTAAGTATAAGCTGCTGAGCATAAGGTCCTGGGTTGAAATGAAATGAAATTGTTTATTCTGTAAATAGGTTATTAGAATCACTTTTACACGTCATATAAAAAATAAGCTAGATGAGTTCGGCGTCTCCTACCTGACTACTCTGAGAAGAAAGGCCGAAACAAACTCAGAGGTCGCAGTCTCTTTTAAAGTCCTGACATAATCTTGGTCAGGCCATATGAGGACCATGTAGATTGGTGTCTGAAAAGGTCTTTTGAGGAAAGAACCACACAGATTTGAGTGGACCTGTCCAGTCAGTGCAAGCATTTGTCAGTAATCATGGAGCTCAACTCAGAACATAAGGAGCTCAAAACGACGAACAATACCAAAGAAAGGACATTTGGGTAGGCCGCATAAACTACTCAAACTGCCAGACCATCACTAAAACTAGCAGAGAAATAAAAATAATATCCACATAGTCCTCACATTCACAATAATTAAAATAATATAATACTTTTTCGATTCCCGGGTCGGCCAAAGTGTTATTGGGTTTTTCAAACAGGATTTTTTCAGTAGTAGCTTGGAGTCTGGATTGTTACCTGGTCAGTAGGCTCGCCCCCTAGTACATGGGACTTGGCAAAATAGCGTACTATAGGTTTACTTATTTCCCATATTGAGTTATTTTCAACCTGCTTAGATTGAACGTGTTTTTTAGCAAAGAATGGCCAACAAAATTGTGATGGCCATTTGTTTTTATTAGCAGACAAAAGGCTACTACTGTCCATCTTCTTGAGGTAATCATTAACAACGCCCACGATTAGGAAAGGGTTGTCTGTCCTGTTTGTTATTTTTGCCAAAATACACGGTGGTTTTTTTTTTGTAATATAACATAACAATAACATCACGCCTGTTTTTCCCGAGGGGTTAGGCAGAGGTGTAGGTACCTTTAATACACCCACGTTTTGCCAGTTATGTTTAAGTCCCATGTAATAGGGGGCGAGCCTATTGCCATCAACCGGGCACAAATCCTGACTCCGAGCTGCTACTGAGAAATTTCAGATAGAAAAGCCCAATAACACTTGCCCAACCCGGGAATCGAATCCAAGACCTCATCCTCAGTAGTTGTGCTTGCGGCCACTAGACCAATGAGGCAGCTAATAAACAAAAAAATAAACAACTAACTTCCAAAAAAAACACTACAAAGTGAAAAATAACTTTAATTTCGGAAGTCGGTGTCTGGTTTAGAATTTTTGTTTTTTTGCCACCGACTTCCAAAATTTATTTTTCACTTTGTAGTGTTTTTTTTGGAAGTAGGTAGTTTTTTTTTTGTAAAAATTTATTTATTTTTCACTTTTTTGTTGTGGTACTCACCGGTACACATCAAGCTATACATTTCCAGTTTATGTTGATCTTGCATCGTGTAAGATTTACCCCACATAAATTCGAACATCACTACCTGCTATATAAATAACACTGGTAGGAAGAGTTATTCGTCCATTTTGATCAAATTGAAACGGGAGCACACGAGAAGTACCAGCTTTCAAATAAAAAAAGAATCATCAAAATCGGTTCACCCAGTCAAAAGTTCTAAGGTAACAAACATTAAAAAAAAAGTCGAATTGAGAACCTCCTCCTTTTTTGAAGTCAGTTAAAAAGAAAATACATTAGACTATTTCATTGGAATGAGATAAAGAGACATGGTTTTTTATTGTGTCTCCCTTTGTTTATAACTGTCGTTAAATTCGATGTAAAGTACTGAGATACGTTTGACGATGTCTCTGGTTACTGGTTTTGACTACATCGTAAAGGGATGTGTGTGATAAGGCGTGATGATCGTCTGTATCGGGTTTTATGTTTGAACCCTGATGCTGGTCACTGAATCTGATTTTTGAGCAAGTACAAAAAAAAATGCAAAAAGTTTTATTGGCAAAGGAAAAGTTGTGTCAAAAAAATGGCTCAAATATTCTCTACTTTACAAATGTAAATTGTTAAAATGGTTCGTGTCTGTTGGAACCGTCACCAAATAATAGTGCCAGTGATTAATGTGATTAAATTAGTTTTATTTAATTTTGCTCTTCATGTTGATTTTTTTAGTAAAATGTATGTGTTTTTTGAGTGATTGATAATAAATGAGGATAATTTTTTTTTTCTTTTTTTTTTCTAAAATACCTACCTAGCCTAAATAAATAGTTATGCGTCTAATGTGTTTGTATAAATGCACCTTTATATTCTTTTGTGTGACACATCTTCCGTTGTGTTACAGATATTGTAATATTCCATTGTGTTTCTTTTGTGTGATGTACATTTTTTTTGATATCCACTCATATACAGGGTGGCAGGGACATCGACGCGAAAACTGTTACCATGGATTCAGTACATGATTCTGGAACCCCTGCGTTGAAAATTTACGTTGGTTTTTTTATAAAAAAAATCAACTGTTCCATACATTATATATGAAAAAGCAGATTTTAAAAAAAAATCGACGAAAAATTTCAACGCAGTTAAAATTAAAAAAATATCAAACGTCATTTATTCAAACTAGGCTGAGAATCAGCACTTTTCGAACGTCAAAATTACATAATGGGGTTCAGAATCATGATAGCGAATCGTAAAACTATTTATAACTAATTTCAAAGTCAAATAAATATGCCATTTTATTGTCTACACAATGTGACAAAACTTTGTTTCCTTTTAAAACTTTCTGTCCTAATATTATGATGACATAAAAGGCCATAATATTTCTTTGACTATTATAAAGCTAACTTAAATACTTAAATACTTAAATATTTGTTTATTTAGGTGTAGCGTTACCAGCGGAAAAAAAAACGCCGATTAAAAATATGTTAGGGCATAAATCGAACAGTTATTATCATACTTATTAATATTTTTGAAATGTATTTAGCCCATTCATTGAGCAACATTTAAAAAAGAACATGACTTTATGTCCTCTAGAGGGCGTCATATTCGAATGTAACGTCACATAGCCTATAACAAGCGGTCGATCAAAGTCAAAGTCAAAGTCTAATAATTTATTTCAATTAGGCACAAAAAGGCACTTTTGAACGTCAAAAACAAAAAATTGAGTTGATTCTAGTCGCCCCTTGCAAAAGGTAGTTTTCGTATGGAGAAGAATGGGCAAGAAACTCCACCGTTACTCTTTTAAAATGTTTTACAATATTTTGTATACATTAATTATATAATTATATGTGAAGACGATGCACCTGGAATAAGATTACTATACGACAATAGGTAAAAATGATTAAAAATGAAGCAATGACAGAAAAAATAATTATGTAATGGATACATGGTGTTCACATATTTACAAGCATTGTAAAAGTAGGTATCTATACGATATTCCTAAAAAAATTACAAGTGATACTAATTAGTCAGTGAGTTCAAGTAATCACAGAATGTAAAAAAAATGTTATAATATTTAATCAAAACGCTTCCAACGATACCTCTTTTGTCAAATTATGATATGTAGTTTAGAATTTATGAGGAAACAGATGAACTTACATAGGACATACATACCGGTCAAAATCATAACCCTTCTTTTGGCTTCGCCGTAGTCGGGTAATGAATATAATGCCTTAGTAAAAGTCTGTCAAAAATACAATTCTTTATTAAATTAATTCATGATATAATTTCCGTATTCTATCCTATTAAACGAGCAATATTTGTTTTATATATTTGCAATCATCATCATCAGCCTATAATGTTCCCACTGCTGGGACACAGGCTTCTTCTCTGTGAGAGGGAGTGGGCCGTAATCCACCACGCGGGCCCATATTCGCAATCACGTTCTCGAAAACGGCTTTAACGATTTCGATGAAAGTTGCAATATAGGTGTTTACGGGGGCGAAAAATTGATCTAGCTAGTTCTCATATCTGGGAAAATTCGATTTCTCCGTATTTTCACCCGAGCAGAGCTCGGTCGCCCAAAGTTAAGAACAAGACCTTAGAATAATGACATGGCAGCATGGAAGGAATTATTAAGTACCTACTATCATGGCAGCATGGAATTAGTATGTACTTTCCTAAACTATTAAATGCGCATTCTCTATTTTCACCAGAGCAGAGCTCGGTCGCCCAGGTACTGAATAAATGTGACATAAATTTTATATCGATAATGCACATTAACTCTCCATGATGGAAATCCTGTGCCGGTAACGACGTGGACCATTACACGTTATATCATAATGTTTGTAATTTGTATTAAGTCATTAAGCATTAATGTAATATTAACTACCTTACTGGTAAGAGTTTTAAGACCTTAACTTTCGATGTGACAGTGTAGCTATATACACCGTGAAATTTGAATCACAGTTTTGCTAGAACAAACGTTATTCAGACCATGGTCTACTACCATTCTACAGCATCCAATAAAAAAAAAAAACATACTTGGTTTTAGAAAAAAACACAAAAAAAACAAAGTTTAAAATGTCAAGATTATCGTTACTCCCTACAACACAGACACCACGCATGGGATACAGCATTGTCTACAGGGAATGTACCTCCATAAACGAAATTTAGTAAGCAGTAGATAATCTTGACATTTTAAACTTTGTCTTTTTGTATTTTTTCAAAAACCAAGTATGTTTTTTTTTAATTGGATACTGTAGAATGGTAGTAGACCATGGTCTGAATAACGTTTGTTCTAGCAAAACTGTGATTCAAATTTCACGGTGTATATTAGGGATGATGAAAAAAATGGCAGTGGCACTCCGGGAGTGCTGACAGAAGTGAAAATTTAATCAAGATCGCCTTGGTGGAAGAAAAATACTTGTATAGAACATTGGTCCGTAACTTTATCTAAACAAAGGGCACAAACGCGTTCACAAAAAAAAAAAAAAATACTTCCAAAACCTTTAAAGTAAAAATACTTGCATAGAACACTGATCAGTAACGTAATATAAATAAAGAGCACAATCGCGTTTACAAAAATGAGGTGTCGTCATGGCGTCGCGAAATCAATGGTTTTGTCCCATCTCAAAAATGCCCAACGTGCCTAAAGGAGTTTTAGTGTTACTAATTCTCTTAGCGTAAGAATATAATATGAACAGGGTGTGTTTACACTTTTATCAGATACTTTTAGAGAAGACCATAGGCGTAACCTTTATCTATTAATTAAAAACCGGCCAAGTGCATGTTGGACCACGCACAATGAAGGGTTCCGTAGTTGGGATGAAGAAAGAAGAGAAAAATTATCCCAAGAAGAACAAACTTAACATTGTAGTTAAAATACGTGTTTTTCCATAAGTTTGTACGCTCAATATTGAGAGATTAACCATGTTATTTTAAGACCATAGACTTCTTATAAATTTTCTTGCAATCTATGAGTCAGTAAAAATACAGAGAACCATTTCTTGTATTTTTCAAAAATTTTGGCTCAGTCGTTTCGGAGATAAGGGGGGAATAGGTAATTTTCGTATATTTTCTTAAATAATTTTAAATTTATATAAAAAAGAACTATTTTAGACCCTCATAGTAAGCCCTTTCATTTGGTATGTCATTTGCCTCCCAAAAGTGACCTCATATTAAAAAACTATTTATTTACGTAACACGTCCATCTTTGGGTCACAGAAATTCATATACCTATGTACCAAATTTCAACTTAATCCGTCCATTAGATTCGGAGCAAATTGGCTGTGACAGACGGACAGACAGACAGACAGGCACACGACTGATCCTATAAGGGTTCCGTTTTTTCCTTTTGCAGTACGGTACCCTAAAAATAAATAAAAACATTTAAGAATTCCTGTTTGACCACAAAATCTCACGTATTACATACCTACACACTTACGTTGAACGGTATTTTATTTATAGTTCTTTCCCTTGACTATAACACTTTAGCAGTCAATAACACCGATTCCCCGAATATTATCATCTTCAGTATAGGCAATACCACTTAGCGTTACGCTCAGCGTATGATAAACGAGTGGAATTCGGAAAACTTCCACAAATATATGAGTAGCACGATGTTATCGCGATATTAGATCTATTACTTTGTTGTATCTGGGTTAGTTTGAAGGCTGGGACAGGGTGGGAGGCGGAGCGAGGGCGAATAGCCATCTGATTTCGGATTTATTTGATGACGTATTTGGCGTTTGTCTGTGCAAAGTATGAGCGTATCAAAAGGAGAAAAGATTTGCCTTGAATGATAGAAAGAAAACTAGTTTAATTTTTCTTCATAAATTCAAACAATATGGCAATGTTTTGCGTCGGTTCTGTACCTAGGACAAGAAATAACAAGCGGAATTTCTTGAAGGAAAGCTTTTGCATTGAGAGTTAGTTCTGCGTAGGCGTCGAAACCGCGAGTACGCCGAGATTTCTCACTGACAAATAACTTTATTTGAGTTAAGAGAAATCTTTTCAAATTCAGAATCTATTTATTCCCTCTTCTTGATGCTATTCTCTTTCAATTCTATTTTAATTTTGCAAGTGAACAAAATGAAACAAAAGCAAAAGGAGTATGTAAGGATCGTAGTTTCTGCCTAGCCCCGGGCGTAAGTTTGTGTTTATATTTAAAATGATATCAAGAAAACATCTTCTCGCCAAGTAAGTTATCTTAGCCACAATCGCTCCCGCCTCCGCCTCCGCCTACACCATACAACCTTATACCACAATTCACGAAACATTCAGATATGGTTCGAGTTGGTACATAATAAGGACCATTGAACCTCGAGTTCTGCTTATCCCTCATTTACATCGGTTTCGTGCGCTTGCAAACATTTATAGTAAATCGCGAAATTGTTTATGTGCAAGTTTTGAACTTTGACGTTTACAAGGTTTAGAATTTTTGCACGAAAAAGCTGTGTTGGTACTGAGATTTGGGTTACTAGATATTATGAAAGTATATTTGTTTTAGCTAATAAAAAGTTATTTTATTGAAAGGCATCAGTTTAGACTGCACTGAGGATTTTTTATGGCAACCTGGAGTTAGGAATTGTGCCCGATTGATGTCTAGAGGATCGCTCTCTAATACATGGGACTGCTGAAAGGTACCATTCCGTACCCGACCGCAGGAGGCAACTGCAAGCGACATGTTGCCGCGACACGACTGGTTTCTATGAACTTCTATGAAATACCTTCCGTAGCTAGCGACACGTCGTTGGCAGCTACGGGCGAGTGACAGGCGACACGTGCAGCCCGACCGCAGACCAGTAGTGCCGCCAACGCTCAAGCGATATCACGTTTTTCTATCTTCTATCTACTGACTGGAATACGGGCAGTTGCTGCCTGCGGTCGAGTTTGGAATCATGACTGCAGCTACATGACGCCGCGACATGACGCCGCAACACGTCGTCTGCAGTTGCCTCCTGCGGTCGGGTACGGAATGGTACCTTAACACTTTCACTGTCAACGGCATTAGGTTTAAAACTGTGTTATTAAACACTGTAAAACTAAGTAAAATATTGTTTTCAGGGGGTCTTGTCGCGATATGTAGGTTCCTCCAACCTTTTAAATTTTTGTGATTATTTGTAACCGAGAACAAACAAAAATAGATGCTTTGATTTTAAAACCAACGCATTTAAATCTTAAAATACAATAGACGTGGATATATTTAGTAACCTGCGCTGAGCGCAGTCTGCGCCATAGGTTATTACGCTTAAATGTCTGCGCTCAGCGGTCGGTGTGGCAACACGCCGTGTTCGGGTTCGCGACAACTCCATCGTCATCGTAAGGATGCCTCGTTGAGAGGTGAAACACGTGTCGATTTATTTCAGGAGTTTTTTATGGGTCTTTAGAAATAGCTAAGCGGAACAGGTTACTAAATCACCACGTCTATTGTATTTTATAATGGATTTCCGCAAGGTCACGTCTGAATCAATTATCTAACTAATAAATCTTGTTAAAACATACATCAGATTTTATTTCCACGGTTTATAATGCTGTATTCGCTAAGAAAAACCTACATATATTAAGAATGAGTCCGGTGCAAGGGCTCCCGGAATCCCAGATGCGACTAGGTGAACGCTCCAGGAGGGCCCCCGGCACTGAACATGTTAAATATAAATAGTGAATACTGACGACATGAAGGGAGTAAACTGAACATCTGTTGACCCTTTCAGAGAATACAGATGTGATTTGATGTGATATAGGGTTATCTCATAACAACTTAGGTGATGTTACTCGTGGAGGCGATCGGCGGGTGATCTCTCGCGTCCGGTTCTGGTCCAGGCCATTGTATGGAGCGATAGGGCATGGGAGGTCGTCACCTCCTTCTGCGAAACAGTCATGCTCGCGAAGGAGGAGCCGGAACACGTGAGGGAGAGGCAAATTTCGCGCCCTCACGCCCCTAACCGCCGCAGGAGACACCCTGGGTGTCAGGAATCTCAGGCCGATTCTCGGCCACCGTAGGCGCGGGCTTGCGGATGGTGAGCAATGGGTAGTTAGTTCGCCGACCGATAAAGACCAGGCTCAGGTCGATGGCGCGTTGTGTTCCACGCGCGTCTCAAAGAGATGTCAGCACAATTAAAGGGGTCTGCTAGAGCCGGTGCCTGCCGGGGTTGTGGTTTTGTCCGAAAGGGTTACCGTGGCCCCTGGCAACATACAGGCAACTGAAGGAACACGGGTGGGTTTTAGTCAGTAAAAGTCTGACACGCCCTCCCGCTCCGCCCAGAGCGGGAGAAGTTACTTGATACATTCCCACACAAAAAAGGTGATGTTACAGTCTGTAGGTACTGAACCGATTGATCTGCATACCCTGTAATAAGTCTACTCAGTCGCCGAGTCTTCTCTTTTCCCGACGAATGACGAGATTTTTAAATAAATGTAGAGAAATTGAAGCATTTAGATTTTTATTTTTCAGTAAACAGTTAAAGGGTGTTGTTTAATATGGCCATAGAGACCGTTTTAAAAGAGCGCTTTTACTGTTTTTAGAGAACCATTCTAAAAAAATGCGATTAGGTACTTTTTTGTATTTTATTTTTTAAATCTAGCGACGTAAGTGTCGCTAAATTGAGCTATTTCGGAAAATAACTTAGCAATGTATTTTTATTTTAGTGTGTAGTTATTTTTAAACTAATATTATAAAGAGAAAATATTAGATTATTTGTATGTTTTTGTAATGGATAAACTCAAAATTACTGGACCGATTTAAAAAATTCTTTCACCAATAGAATGGCTATAATTTATAAAGATATCAAACATAGGCTATATTCATAAAGATATCGCGTGGGCGAAGCCGCTGGCGGAAACTAGTGTTAAATAAAAAGGTTCTCATAAAAAGTTCTAATAATTTTTACAATAAATGTAAAATTGGTCAGTATGGCCGTAGTATTCTATTATCTGTGGTATGGCTCTGATATCTTTTGATAGAGCAATCGTTTTTATTTTTATGCATTTCAAACGTTTTGCTTTCGTCCACTGAAGTTATATAAATAATATTGATTATGTAATAATCGTGTGTGTGTTTGTAAATACCCCGTTGGTCTCGCGGTCGCAAGCGCGACTGCTGAGCATGGGGTCTTGGGTTCGATTCCCTGGTCGGGCAAAGTGTTATTAGATCCTTTCTATTTTTGAATTTCTCAGTAGTAGCTCGGAGTTAATTTTTTTATTATCTTATAATTAGTTATGTAAAACCACACAACAATGATCCAAATCTTCGGAATTCAAACTAATGGCCTGCCAACTCTTCACCAGAGAACACGCAAACTTCACACATTCCTCGCCATTTTGATGTCACACACACACAACATTACATTACGCCCGTATTTCCCGAAAGGTTCAGAGGTGTATCTATCATACACCCACATTTCGCCAGTAATGTTTAAGTCCCAAGTAATAGGGGGCGAGCCTATTGCCACCAACTGGGCACAAATCCAAGCGATATTATCCAAAAAATATAAATATAATTTACGAATACCATTAGTAATACTTTACCGAACCGATTTCAATCCACTCAGCCGCAGAAAAAAACAATTGCCTACACACACGGAAGGCCCCCTTTTTGGCTAGATTAGCGTTTCGGCGACATCAAAGTGTTGGCCGATCGCCAGTCTGTCGCGGGTACACTCGCGGACGATGGTTATCGCGAAAAAGCGATATGTGCCAATAAAACACATGCCGATAGTAACGTGACTTTTAACGCGATATAACGCTTTCGAAAGGTCAGAACTGTCTGAAGAAGCTTGATAGCGATCCTTTTGATCTGGCGAAATGAGTGTTTTTATTGTTTTTTTTTCTTGTTTCTTTTGTGTGAACTAGTTGGTGTTTTTATTTTTTTCGTACAAAATTAGAACGCTCTGTTTAATTTTATAATGAAATTCTTGAGTATTATTAGGTTGGAAATTATTTTGTTAGGTACCTACTAAAGTTTTTGTTCGCTTCTGACAACGTAACGTTGGAAATTCACAGTTATTGTTAAGTTTCGAAAAACGCGGCAAATTTTAATGGTGGCGAATTATTTAAAGATTTAAGATTTGATTCGATTTTATGTACCTATTTCTATTTCTATGTAGTTATTTATTTTAGTTATTATAATTATTATAGTGGCATGTATTTTAATCTTTGTTTATTTACTTACATCATTTTTAAGTAGGTATACTAACTTAAATATGGATCACTGTATCTGAGATACAGATACTGCCTTGTTGGTCTAGTGGTCGCAAGCGTTACTGCTGAGCATGAGGTCCTGGGTTCGATTCCCGGGTCAGGCAAAGTGATAATGGGTTTTTCTATCTAAAATTTCTCAGTCCGGAGTCTGCATTTGTGCCCGGTTGATGGCAATAGGCTCGCCCCCTATTACATGGGACTTAAACATACCAAGCGAAATGTGGGTGTACCTGCTATAGGGGCACCTCTGCCCAACCCTTCGGGGAAACAAGGCGTGCTGTTATTTATCTGAGATAATTAAGTAAAACAAATAAAGACGATAAAGTTATGCAAAGTTTTTGATAGCTTTTAGCTGAAACCAGAAAGTAACTAAAGCTTAATGATCATAATTAATAGAATTATTTACAAAATTAAATATTGAAGCCAAAGTTCTGTTTATACGTCATCTTAACATAAACTCATCTTCTTATTCAAAAGTGACAAAAATGAGAAATACTTATTTTGAAATTATGGTTTTGGACTTACCTTTCGACTTTTTGGAACCAAGTTCCTTGTCGCACGCTATGGTACTCTTGGCGAATGAGAGCAGAACGAAAAAAGTGTGACATTTTGACCGTCAAGACACTTTTTTGAAGTGAAAACTTCTTTAGGCGCGTTGGGCATTTTTGAGATGGGACTAAACCATTGATTTCGCGACACTGTGACGACACCTCATTTTTGTAAACGCGATTGTGCTCTTTATTTATATTACATTACGGATCAATATTCCATGCAAGTATTTTTGCTTTAAAGATCTTGTAAACGCGATTGGGCTCTTTATTTATATAACGTTACAGATCAATGTTCTATGCAAGTATTTTTACTTTAAAGGTATCGGCAGTTTTTTTTTTGTAAACGCTCTTTATTTAGATAAGGTTACGGACCAATGTTCTATACAATTATTTTTCTTCCATCAAGGACCGCCACTGGTTTTTTAAAAAATTTAATTTCCCTCAAACGTTGTTTTAATTTATTTCATAGTGCCTGTTATTTAATACATAATACATAGTAAAAAAAACTTCGTTCCAACCGGGTCCCACGATACCGATTTTTAATTTACTTACATCCAATTTTTTTCACAAACATTCCCACAACACCTTTTCTTTTATTTTAATCAATGTAAAACTTTATTCAATATGTAATCTTAAAGCTGTAGACAAGTTTATTTCCTTTTGTAACATGTTAATTAACACTTACAAGTGATACAGCTTTGTTTTGTAAGATCAAGAGAAAATTCTTTGTGGCAATTTGTTTTTAAATGATATTACTATGCTGACATCATATTTTGGCGTTCGAATAATAAAGATAAAAAATATATTTTATACAGGAATTTAGCCTTTCAACGGTTAATTATAAAAACTTGCCACATTCTACACTTTCACAGGATAATTTTTTCAAATTATTGCTGACTTAAATCATATTTTTTCGTAAAACTATTTAACAGTATTTCATCAGGTAAGCAATAGGAATAAAATAAAAATATGCTACACAACGAAAAATATTTTCACTCCATGTATCTGAATATGAAACTGTCTTGTATCTATTTAAGACAGCATAGGCAGTGGGGTGATAGGTATTTTTAATTACTCTCCGGCAATATTTTAAAATTAATTAAATAATCTTATTACTTGTAATTAATATGCTTTATTAACTGCTTTTTCCTACAAATATGAAAAAAAGTTTTTAGTTTTAAAAAAGCCTCTTATATTTTTTGTAGGACAAACAAGATGAAAGCAGAGCTTATCTTATTGATCCAATTTCGTAAGTTTTAACATTGTTAAGAAAAATGGTTCTCAGTTTTCGTTGGCGTATCCTTGAACAAAGTTCCTGATTATTATCAGCGAATTTCAACACGATACTTGCTAAGATTAAATTAATTAATTTATACGGGAATAAGTTTGGGTTTCAAGTTCTCATTAGCGCTGGTTTCTGTAAGAATCTCTAATTTGTCTCATGTTACCTGTTGTGATTGATTGTCCTGAATATTAAGAGCCAATCAAATCTCTTGACAAGTACAAGTGACAAGACACATAGAGTGCTATAAAGATATTTTGGTGCTTGAATGACATTGACAAACATTGTTAGTAAACATTTATGATTTTTTTTTTCTAGAAATTTTCCATAATCAGCCTATAATGTTCCCACTGCTGGGACACAGGCCTCCTCGAGAGGGAGTGGGCCGTAATCCACCACGCGGGCCCAGTGCGGGTTGGTAGATGTCACGTGTCTTCGAATTTTTGGTTATAGGACATGCCGGTTTCTAGAAATTGTATTATGAAATAGTATTTTTTATTTATATATTTAACAGTTTATTTACACACATATAAACAGACAAGAAGAAAGGAAAAGAAAAATAAGTACAAAGGTGATGCTTATTTAAAAAAAAGTAGATAAAGATAATGTTGACAACGTGTGTAAGAGTAGAAGAGAAAACAAAATAAAAAAAAAAACAAAAAAAAAACAAAATATTATTCACGATTTTGGTCAGGATCTTTTGGCGTTAAATGTGTCACTCTACAAAAAAAAAAAACTAAATTAACGTATTCAAGTTTCGATTTGCATTCGATCCCTTCAGTCACAACACACATCCATACCTACTTGTTCAGGCGAGAAAACAACGTCATTTCACTTTTATGAATTTCCAAGCTTTTTATCAAATCGAAGCAGAGGCAATAAAAAAAAAAAAATTGTTTATATCACTAGATTTTTGCCCTTAACTGTACGTCACAGTCCATTAATAGTTCCACAGATCTTTTATATACTAAAGGTGACGTGAATTTGTGCGTTGTCTAGACGATTGTACGCGATTGTACCGGCTTACTATCACAATTACTGTTCTGATCATCTTTATATCCGTTTTTATGGTGGTTGAAGATATGGGAATCTGTAATAAATATTGGTGTGTTGTGCTTAAGTGTACTGTAGAGCTATATAAGGCAAGTTAAGGATAGGTTACACAGTGCGAGCAACTGATGTGACAGTAGACAGCAACTGTGCCTGTGTACTCGTATGACAGTAGCTCGACTCGCCTCGCTCGGTCACTCCAATGCAAACTGCTGGCGTCGCAGTAGACAGCTACTGCACCAAGTACTCACATACTACATAAAAACACTGCGCCCGGCGTGGGCCCGAGCGTATGAGCTACTGTCATTTCGCAAAATCGTGCGAGTTGACGACCGAGCGTCGTGCGAGCGTAGGTCAGCTCGCATGCCAGCTCGCACTGTGTAACCTATCCTTAAGGGATTTTGTGTCGGATATTCTTGTTAGGCCTCCCAAGGTGAACCGATGACTTGGTGAAGGCCGCAGGAATCCGCTGGATGCGGGAAGCACAGAATCGGTCGAAGTGGCGGTGCTTGGGGGAGGCCTATGTCCAGCTGTGGACGTCTTTCGGCTGAAATGATGATGATTTTGATGATTCTTGTTAGTTATTCAGAAACCCAAAAGTCTGACAACCAGTCTTATCGTTGTATCGTGTGACCCAGCAAGTGGGTTGTGGAGGTCAGATAGGCACATGTAAAATAATGGTATTCAGCTGGATCCGGTTAGACTGGAAGCCGACCCCAACATAGTTGGGAAAAGGCTAGGTAGATTGATTCTTGTTAGGTACCCTAGATAAAGTCGGTGGATAATAATTATTGTTGTCTTATTTAGGTGATTTTCTTTTTTCTGTTTACTGCATGAGGTGAGAATAATCTTCATTTTGCTTTTGTATTAACTTCCGCCAGCGACTTCGCCTGCGTGATCTTTATAAATTATAGCCTACTGGCTTCTCCCCACGGTTTCTCCCGCATGAGTCCCGATCCCGTGGAAATATCGAGTTAAAAAGTACTCTATGTCCTAACCAAGGTCATGGTCTACCCATGTGTCAAATTTCATCCAAAACTGTTCAGCCGTTTTAGCGTGAAAGCGTAACAAACAAACTCACTTTTGCATTTATAATATTAGTGAGGATAGGATGTTACTCAGTGATATTCTACTGGTGAAAGAATTTTTTAAATCGGTCCAGTGGTTTTTGTGTTTATTCATTACAAACAAACATACAAATCTTTTTCTTTATTGTAGATGAAAAATCTGCTTTTCCAATATCTGATGGAATTGATTATTACAATGATCACGCATTTCCAAATGACGAGTCTGTTCTGTATGGCTTCTGTTGACGCAAATTTTTCTTTTTATTGACATTTGCCTTCGCAAATAACAACAATCGCTAAGAACTGTCAAAATATTCTGGCCCTTGCAATGAAGTAAAGGCAAGAATATTTTTAGAAAAAACTTGTAATCTTTAAACGGTTATCTTGAGAGGACTCATTGAGGCTCTGTCCGTCCTAAAATATATAGTGAAAATATTTCGCGCCCTCACGCCCCTAACCGCCACAGGAGGAGACGCCCGGGGCGGGAATCGCGAGCCGATATCCGGCCACCGTAGGCGCGGGCTTGCGGACGGTGAGCAATGGGTAGCTCGCCGTCCGGTAAGGACCAAGCCCGGGTCGACGGCGCGTTGTGTTCCACGCGCGCCTTAAAGAGATGTCAGCAGAATTGACGGGGTCCGCTAGGGCCAATGCCTGCCGGGGGTTCGAAGAAAACCGATAGGGACATCGCGGCCCCCGGCACCAGGGCAACCGAAGGAACACGGGTGGGTTTTAGTCAGTAAGAGTCTGACACGCCCTCCCGCTCCACCCAGAGCGGGAGAAGTTATTTGATAATTTCCCACCCAAAAAAAAAAAAAAAGGGTATCCTTGTAAGGGGTCATTGTACTCATTACTATGAATAACTTTCACTATGGGACCAACCCTGAAATCGCAAAAAAGAATCAGCTGTTCTTTATATTTTGACAAGCTATGCTAACACAAATGTATAGGGAACAGCAGATTTTTGATTTTCCCATTAATTAAATTTAACCCTGTATATCTAGCAGGGATGTTACGGAGTTTCGGTTTCGGTTCCGAAAGATCGGAACTTCCGATTAATTTTACACCTCCGATTCCGATTTCGGTTCCGATAATTTTGAATCGGAGTTATACCGAAATTCGAAACGCAGCGATGCACGTGACTAAAGCGCGTACAAACAAATTTTAACTCGTCGCCAGTGTCATTTCAGTTTATTTTATACACGCTCGCGCTCGAAGTCTCAGTTTATTGTTTTGTTTGCGGATGTTATCGCTAATATTTAACTGATTAAAGAGACTGAATTATATTTCAATTGTTTCATTAAGCTTTCCCATAACACATCTTTCTTCTACTTCCATCTTCGACTCCGGTTCCGGTTTCGATTCCGATCAATCGAATTTAAAGCCTCCGATTCCGGTAAAACGACTTCCGTAACATCCCCGATATCTAGGTAAAATATGCTTACCTATCTTACACAACAAAAATCGCATATTATAATCAGCCTATAATGTTCCCACTGCTGGGACACAGGCCTCCTCTTTGTGAGAGGGAGTGGGCCGTAATCCACCACGCGAGCCCAGTGCGGGTTGGTAGATGTCACATGACATAGAATTTTTGGTTCTAGGTTATGCCGGTTTCCTCAAAATGTTTTCTTTCACTGTTCTGAGAGAAGTGGTGATGAAATAATTTACACAAAGAAAAGCGCCTGTCAGGGTTCGAACTTACGACCTATACAATTCAAAAGTCGCAGCCGATACCAATAGGCCACCATTGCTCTCATATCGTATCATAATATTATTATATTTTGCAAGGTGGCTGGAAGCAGCTCGATGAGGGTAGACAAGGATCGAGATAATAAATGCGTGCGAATGAGGTTAAAAACTGAAAGCTCATGACAGGTGGCAGCACAGTAGAACGTCTTTAAACCGCCATTGTTGTGTTTGTGTTTACTTTTATGTCAATCATAAATCGAAAACTAGATAAATATGTATGAGACTTGGAGTGTAGTACTATTAAAAGACGAGTTAACTACAGGGAAAGCGTCTACCACTGGTAAAAAAGCAGCTTTAGTGGAAAAGTCAATAAATTATGAACGTGTTATAATTTATAGGTTATTTTGTGTTTGTTGACTTTAGGTTCGTTTTTTGTTAAAAATTGGAGGCTTACGATAGAAATAATCTGATCAGAGTTGAAAGCCAATTCGGGCATGATCTTCCTGACTGAAAAACTTCAGAGGTAGCACTTCTAGCACTGATCTAATATGATAATATACACACACGCTTACTTTACTATAATTTACATAATATCACACCACAAGTGCCCGTATGTAATGAAAACAGACTTAGTTTTCTTTGGAGCATCACTTTTATACCACTTTCTCCTTTCTCCCATAAAAGTCTTAAAGGATAGCACATCGTTTCGACGAAATATCGAGTACCAATTATTTTAGAACTTTCTCCCACAGTTTTCTTCTTATAACATCTTTGATAAATACATGGGTCCCCGTATTTTTGCAGTAAACAGCTGCGCAACTGGGCTCAATAATTAATTATGCGTAAAAGAAGTCGCTTGTTTACAAAAAATGAATGGCTAACTGTCAAATTATTAGACGCTGGATATCAGCGCCATCTGAAGTGAGAAAGTGGCAGTTTTTATCCCCATTGGAGAGCTTGTCCAGCAATAAACTTCTAGTTAAAGGTTGAAAAAGATGATGATATTCAGCCAACTGGAAAACAAACCTAGACCTTCACAGTCGTTTGCGACGTCTAGCCATATGTCATAACGCTAACTGCTTTATGTCAAAAATAATTTACAAAATATTCCTCGACACTGTCCATTTCCGGTTGTCAACTGTGTGTCCGTCTGTCACATACATGAAATAACTTTGTTACATTTAACACCAGAGAGCGCATAAAAAATGATTTAGATTTCAATGTTTGAATCGTAGGAATTTAGGTCGTTTGATGTAGGTAGATCGCAGTTTGAAGATCAATTCACTGTGATTTGTTGACAAGAAAAATGGCAATGAATGTTGGAATGTTTGAGATATAAGGTATATTCACAAATACCAGGGCCGTGTCCGGGACGTGACAGGGCCGTGGCACACACAGGGCAGGTACTGAAGCTCTATCGACGGCCCGGATGCGTAAATACAAAGGCGGACGCAACGCAGATATCCATAGTCTGTGCTGTATTATCTTGCGAATGGCTAAAGTCCGCCCAAACCCAGCTGCAACACAGTGCTTTGTAGTGCAGCTGAATTTATTTGTATGAAAAGGTGGAGTCAACGCAGATACCTATAGTATTATTTCTGTTTATAAAGTGTCGAAAAATTGTATACTGAGAAAAACTTTTTACAAAAAAAAACAACCGACTTCCAAAAAACACTACAAAGTGAAAAATAACTTTAATTTCGGAAGTCGGTGTTTTCGGTTTTGAATTTTAGTTTTTATTTTTCACTTTTTAGTTGTGGTACCTACCTCTCACAAATCCGAAAACTACTACCTACCTGCTATGTAAATAACAGTGTTAGGAACTTATCATATCATCCACATACTAAGTGGGAAAATGTACGTATTATTGAAGCTAACTCAAAAACTATCGAAGCAAAGTTGATAAAATTTATATGGGACCACCTCGAGACCATACTCTTTCAAACAAAAAAAGAATTTTTAAAATCGGTCCGCAATTGACGGAGAAATCGGTGGACATACATAAAAAAAAAAGAAAAAAAAAAAAAAAAAAACAAACATACGCGACGAACATATAACCTCCTCCTTTTTGGAAGTCGGTTAAAAAATGGGTTGGGTTAGGTACGAACTGTGACCAACCGCTACTTCCAAGTTGCTTGCAGCTAGGCATGCTAATTAATTATCGCAAGGTGCGTTACGTCGCAAGCAAGTTTGAGATTTTCAAATGTCTGTGGTGTAACCGTGTTTGTAATACTTTATTCATACGGACGCGGCTGCGTTACAGACCGCGCCGTCGCGAATCATATTTAGATTAACATAAAACCTGATACTGACCTGCAAATTGCAAAAAACGTAAGAAAATTTGAATTTCGCGGGCTACCCTGACGTTTTTACCTTAAACTATCCTGGTTTGAGACGCAAGCTTCCTAACTAGCCTAGAAATGAAGCTAGTTCTGTATACACGGAGCCAGAGTTACTAGCTTGCTAGCTTCAAAAACTAGTGTCATGGACCCCGGGTAATAAGTGAGTAAATTGTTATTAATGTTTTACTCAACATTAATCAAGATACAAATTAGATTTCATATCTCCAAATAAACCTAGGAACATTTTCCTTAAAATTCCGTTCCATAAATAATAATCTCATATCATCCTCCTCAACCAAAATGTTAGTTCTACCACAAAAGTAAATTATTTTCACATATTCCTTACCGTCTTCCGACCCACTTTTATACCGCTTTCCCTTTTAGGAACGTTCTACACGCGACACTTCATATCTTTATACAATTTACATATTCAGATCATAACCTTATGAAAATCTCATTTATTTATGCTGGTATGATAGTTAGGGCTGTAAGTTTGTTTTTATTTGGGAGTTTTTTCTGCAATAAGTGTCTATTTTTGGTTATACACCGTGAAATTTGAATCACAGTTTTGCTAGAACAAACGTTATTCAGACCATGGTCTACTACCATTCTACAGCATCCAATTAAAAAAAAACATAAATTGGTTTTTGAAAAAACACAAAAAGACAAAGTCTAAAATGTCAAGATTATCTACTGCTTACTAAATTTCGTTTATGGAGGTACATTTCCCTGTAAAAAATGCTGTGTCCCATGCGTGGTGTCCGTTGTAGGCAGTAACGATAATCTTGACATTTTAAACTTTGTTTTTTTTGTGTTTTTTCAAAAACCAATTATGTTTTTTTTTATTTTATTGGATGCTGTAGTATGGTAGTAGACCATGGTCTGAACAACGTTTGTTCTAGCAAAACTGTGATTCAAATTTCACGGTGTATTTTCACCATGGAGATGATACTTTGTCCTTAATAGGATTGTGTTTTGTTTACTAACATCTCAAAGGCCCTAGTGTGAGTTTCTTTTAACCCGACAACGGCGAAGCAAAAAGCAAGCAGCATTATGATTTTGACCGGTATGTATGTATGCTCACCTGTTACATCATAACTTCTAAACTACCGATCATAATTTGACAAATGAGGTATCATTGGAAGCGTCTTAATCGTACGCTGGTTATAGACTATGTGACTTCACATTAAATGCAATATAGCGCCCTCTAGAGGACATAAAGTCATGAACTAGAAAAAAATATGGTCAAGGTAAAGCCGTGGTCGCATGCCTGTACACCAAAAAAATTATAATGGCATGCGACCACGGCTTTACCTAGACAATTTTTGTACCTATGTCTTGATTTCTGTCTGAAATATTTTCTTGTTTCATACTTTTTAGAGTGCGATTTTTCAGTATTCGGGTTTTAGTTTTTGAACTTACTTTTAACCATCTCGACTTTACGCATCGACCATGTTCGGCGCTCAGATTGGCCATTCACTGGCCAAGGAAGGCTGAAAGGCCAATCCGAGCGCTGAACGCGGTCGATGCTTAAAGTCAAGATGGTTAAAAGAAACTCACACTAGGGCCTCTGACCAAAATAAAAAACCAAGACAGCGCTGTCAACAGTGACGTGAAGCCGGTTTCGTAAACATGTGTGCACTTAGTGAGGTCTAGTTTGATTGTGTCGTGTGAGCGTGTATGTACAGAGCGAAGGTGTAGTTTTGGCATGCTTCACTGTATTGTTCGCAGCGCTGTCTTGGTTTTTTACTTGGTCTGAGACTAACATAAAAAGTTTCAAAACCCAATTTGTTTTTATAAAAATCTTTTTTTGATGCGGAACCAGAATCCGCAACTCACATAGCCAACTCGACTACTGCCACAGTACTACTGCTTAATAACATATTTTTTAAATTTGAAAATAACATAACATACCATCACACCTGTATTGCCCCGAAAGGTCAGGCAGAGGTATACCTCTAGTACGCCCACATTTCGCCAGATATGTTTAAGTCCCATGTAATAGGTGGCGAGCCTATTGCCATCAACCGGGCACAAATCTAGACTCCGGGCTGCTACTGAGAAAATCCTGGTGGAAAAACCCAATAACATTTTACCCGACCCTGGAATCGAATCCTCATGCTCAGCAATAGCGTTTACGACCACTGTACCAACGAAACAAATGAATGAAAAGCACTAGGAAATGGTGAAGGGTTGGGGTTTTTGGAGACTGTCTTATGTAATTTTGACGTTCGAAAAGTGTTGATGCTCATTTTTTTTTGGGTGGGAATTTGATTCTCAGCCTAGTTTGAATAATTGACTTTTGAATTTTGAATAATTTTCCGGAAAAATCCGAAACATTCCGAAAACACACGACCCTAACCGAAGTCCATCACTATCCAATCCCTGTTTATTTCTGTGTAGTCTTGTCACCCGTCACTTGTTCTAATGAACGTGTCGTCTAGTGTAAAAAACTTACGCCAAGTTGTGAGATCTTTTTAAAGACCAATTTGGCGCGCCCTTCTTTTTGCCAAAACATCAATCAGCGTGTCTTCGCTTCATAAAATTGAGTTCGATGTTGGATCAACTACAAAAGTTGTTGAGTCTATGGAATTTTAGAATTTATCGGCATTCTTTTGTAGTGAATCGACAGCTTTTGTTTTTAGAATA
The DNA here is from genome assembly GCA_949152395.1 of Agrochola litura. Classification (NCBI taxonomy): domain Eukaryota; kingdom Metazoa; phylum Arthropoda; class Insecta; order Lepidoptera; family Noctuidae; genus Agrochola; species Agrochola litura. Next base: position 16,559,378 of record OX424513.1, on the reverse strand, counting down.
GAATGTGTCAATGTTATTTTAAATATAGAACAGTGAGTAGGTATTCTTTTTAAAGATTCCGTGAAACACATTCCAAGTACCTAGTTATAGTGGTGATGAAATTCGGGAAGTCAAGTTCAATTGATCGTAATGAAGTTCGGGAAGTCGAGTTCAATTGATCGTGATGGCCCAGTGGTTAAAGCCTCGCCTCTCATGCTCATACTTTATCTTGGAAATTACTAACATATCGGTGAAGGAAAAACATCCGCAGGAAACCTGGATTTTATAGTTGTTCATATAAGTCTGAAATCGCCAACCCGTCTTGAGCAAGCGTGGTGATCAATGCTCGTGCAATGTTTCTTACACTAAAAAGAAAAAAAAAAAAAACATTTAAAAATATAAAAAAATAGAATTCCGCTGGTGTCGGGAGTAGGGTCCAAGCTACCGGTGGTTAGGGCTGCAGAGACAGGAACCTCCTCGAGTACTGTCTTCTGAATCAGACGCTTGATCCAACTGCCTAATGAGAGCCTAGAGAGATGTTGGTCGAGGCTTATTATCATTATTATAAGATCAATTATAAAACTTTGTTATGTTTCAGAAAAACACTTCCAAACATAATTAAAAAGTTAAACACGATCCAAACTTATTGCCTTTACTTAGTCTGCCTACTGCTAACTGCAGAAGCACAGCCGGTACGTATATTCTGTAAAAATCTCTTGAAGTGATTTGTCAATATGTCAATCCTACAATTATACTCCCACTGCTAAAGCACAGTCGGTCTATTCTGTATAAATCTCTTGAAGTGAGCTGTCAATAGTGTCACTCCCATCACGTGGAATGACAGCTTACTTCAAGCTCACTTCACCTAGGTTTCACGATGAGATTTCTACAGAATCGGCTGGCGTCCTCTATGTAGAGAGAACGAACGATGAACGTAATCCACCACACGGGCTCAGTGCGGGTGTCTCATGTCATATCTTCCAACTTTTGGTTCTACGAGACGTTGGTTTCCTCACGAGCGAGCTTATCCCAAATACGAATCGATTTTCAAAATCATAATGCTCTTTTCGAAGTCAAATTAAACTAGCTAGCTCAACACCCGCCGCAAATGTGATGGGTGGTGTGTTGTGTGCAGGTTAAACTCTCAAGCATTTATTTCAATTAAACCATTTACAGGCACTTTTGAATTGTCAAGGAGCCAGTCAGTCAGAAATATGAAGCTAGTTACCCATTCCAAAGCGTAGTAGGTATCTAAGGAGAAGAACCGGCAAGAAACTCCACGGACACTCTTTTAAATAAAAAAATATTACAAAATATTGGTTACATCATTCATGTTGAAATTATACATGTGAGGACAATGTAGAAAGACGTGCACGTTAGAAGCGTCTGTAATCAAAAGATAAAAACTAAGAACAATTCAAAAATTAAAATAAGCCATGGCAGCTAAGAGATAACCAAATTGACGGTGCCCGTTCACGAACATGACGAGTTCAACCATTTTGAACGGAGCTAAATGATCCAACACACGCGCCACATCAGCGAGAGATCTGAGAGAGCTTGACATACTCACAGCCGCCAGGGCTAATTCAAGTCAATGAAAGACATATTACCCGGTAAATGGTAGCTCTTTAGTTCATAGTAGGTACTCACAAATGTGCTATTTTGACGATAAAATTAAGGAAAAAATTATTTATGAACTCATAATTTCAAGTAACTACTCTACCAGGGGCCGTTGATCCCGTAGTCTATAGTTATAGGCTATAGATACTTGGAATTTAAGAGTTTAATATTATTATTTTTTGACATTAGATATCGATACCCATTATTTTTGCGGAGTTTTGCTAGCTAATTTAATAGGACCCTGTATAGTTATAATGCTAATTTAGCAACTAGCAGTAACTATTTCACTGAATCACAGTAAAACTGTCCGGAACAGCTGTTTCATTAGAATTTAGAGCCAATCATTCACGCACTGGTTTACTGTAACATTTTATGTCTACGTTTCTACGAACCACCGCAGATAATTTCGCGTAGAAACTAGCGTAGCCATAAATCTTCGAACAATATTATAATATTATTTGCGAGGAAATAAATGTCATCAGCGCCATCTTGGATTTTGTTACAAAGAGTTGGCTTTAGTTTCTCGTGTTTATAAATCAGAGTATAAGCCGACGTTCTCACGGACGTAATAAAATCGCGGCGGGATTTTATCACGCACTGGATTTTCAACTCTCTGAGTTAAGCCGAGCGTTGAGAATCCAACGCGCTGGGACGCACTCTCGTCCCAGCGCGTTGAAAAACACACTGTTGGATTTTCAACTCTTAGCGCTAAGCAGAGCGTTGAAAACTCAGTGCACGAAAAAAAAATCGCCGCGATGTTATTACGTCCGTGCGCACGTGAGCTTACTCGCGTTACATAGTTTTAGTTTGGCATATATCGTTTGAGTAGTTTTTTGAAGGTAGATGTTTAATTTATTTAAGGATTCAGCAAACTATTTACTTATGTTTATTTTATTGCTAAGTGAACTTAGATACATAAGAAATGTTGATGGTCCCGTGAAACTGTCCGTTGCTGAAAATGATAGAGGTTTTGATGATCACAATGAACTTAAATAGTTATGTTCATAGTTTGATAGAGGGGTATCAAACTTAGAACGTTTAAATAAATGTGTTACTTAAGAGTTTCATGTCAACTTCAGTATCATTGCGATTATAATAATGAGTGTTTGCTGACGAAGACGTGATCGAATCAGAAATGAAGAGATCCGCAGGAGAACCAAGGTAACCGCATAGCCCGAAGAATTGCCAAACTTAAGTGGCAATGGGCAGGACACATTGCTTGCAGAACGGATGGCCGATGGGGTTGAAAGGTTCTGGTGTGGCTACCACGTACCGGAAGACGTAGCGTTGGAAGGCCTCCCACAAGATGGACCGATGACCTTGTGAAGGCCGCAGGAATCCGCTGGATGCGGAAAGTACAGAATCGGTCGAAGTGGCGGTGCTTGGGGGAGGCCATGTCCAGCAGTGGACGTCTTTCGGCTGAAATGATGATGATGATGGTTTACTGAAACATTTTATATCTATGTTTCTACGAAACTGTAATTTCGCATAGAGACTTGCGTGGCCTTAATCTTCGAACAATATCATAATATTATTTGCGAGGAAAATAAATGTCATCTGCGCCATCTTAGATTTTGTTACAAATAGTTGGCTTTAGTTTCTCGTGTTTATAAATCAGAGTGGATAATTCGCGTGTCTCGTTACATAGTTTTAGTTTTGAAAAGAGCTTCTTTCTGGAGGTAAAATGTCTGATGATATTCATAGCTTCTGTCATAGGAAATTGTTTTGTTGCTAATTGAATTACTGTCGAAGATAGGTCGAGTTTGAGTTTCAGTGAGAGTGCTTATTGATGACACTGATCAGAAATAGAGATCCACATCATGAACAAAATAACTTAAAACATTTCATGTTTAAACTTGGTAAGGGATATCAAACTTGAGCATTCAAACAAATGTGTCCCATTTAGCGTCGCTGTAACTTTAGAAGTACATTTACATAATATCTAAATCGAGGTCACATCTAAACAAACTGTACCCTAATTACGTAATACAACACAATTACAATCTGTTTCGATTTGAAACAGATTGCTAATCCATTGCTTCATAAGTTGGAAAAAAAATCTGCTCAGCAACGTAAATAACGCAATGAAATTAGGCAAAATTTTTCACGAAAATAAGTTATGCAATCAGGGTACTGGTTATAATTTTTTAAGAAAACCAAACTGGATAATATATTATTAGTCCCAAATACGTTCTAGGTAGGGCAAGAATTGGTTCATTTCAGTTCGTGCTATATTTTTCAATCGGTCAATAAATTCGGCTCGATTTGTGTCAGATTTCGTCTGATGTTACTATGCCAACTTTTTATTGTTCGTAGTACTGTCAAATCAAATCAAATCAATTAATTTATTTCGGATAAAATATCCATATTGTGTTAGTATAAGTACTTACAAAAATATGTTAGTAGAACTAAAATCGAAAAACCATATTACAGTAAAATAAAAAAAATAAAAAAATTTAATCAAAATGACTATTAAAATCAAAATTAAATTAAATTATAATCAAAATTAAATCAAATCAGAATTAAAATAACATAAAATTATAGTCAAAACAAAATTAAAACAACATCAAATCAAAATTTAAATAACATTGAACTAAAATTAAATCAAAATCAAATTATATCAAAATTATGTCAAATATAATTAAAACTGAAACATGAATATAACTTATCCTCTACATCAAGATCAATTTAAATATATTTCCTCAGCACCGAGCCCGCAGCTATGTCTACGGGACCAATGCATCAGAAAAGGGCAGTCTGGCCTCTCCACAATAACCTTCAGGATGCTATTGGAGCTTCCACGTATCCTACGCATTAGGGATGCCGTTGTAAGAAATAATAATTAAAAAAATACAAAATATTTTTTTGGTAGACCTTTTCTGTATTTTTCTTTAGATTTTCATGATATCACCAAATAAATCAAAATACAAAAGCTCCGTAAATAATCATTAAGACAAGTGTACAGAATATTGACCCAGTCGGTTCACTGTTAACAGTGGCTAGTTGCGTTCAAGTTAAGTGCGTTACTGTGTCCGCTTTGTCACGTTACACGTCGGGCCCACGAAATGGGACAGCCGATATTTTGTGGACATTTTTCGTATATTGTGTTGATATTAGCAATTTGGTTGTTTCGTAATGCGTGTGTTTTTGTGTACACTTGAGGCCAAATATATTAACCCACGTGTGTAAGTATTTTTTTATTGTAGCTGAAATCAGTCGATAAATGGAACAAAGTCCAATAATGCACGCATAATGCAATTTTGTTACTTAACAAAGTAACAAAATTGTCGTGACGGTCAAAATGCTACACTTTTTTCGGTTTAGCTCTCATTCGCCAAGTGTCCAAAAGCAAAAGGAACTTCGTTCGAATCGAGTGTCCCACGAGTCCACGACACCTCTCGACTGTTTTATTAATACCATAATAAGCTGTGAATTGCGTTTTGCTGTGTCTAAGGCGCTTTGCAGATGGAGCAACTATTGCAGCAAATGGCAACTAGCAACTAGCTGTTTACATATATCTCAATGGAACTGCGCACATGTGGCAACTCAAGTTGCGTGTTCCGGTGATTGACAACAATTTTCAGTTGCTGCAATCGATGACTAAGTTAATTTCTAATTGCCACAACTAGCAACTATCGAATTTGTATCGGTTGTGTAAAGTTGCTGGTTTCGTTGTTGACGCCGTCGGCGGCGGCTAAGTATTATAATGAGAACAAGTGCTGCTTCTTCGATATCCATCATCACACTGAAATAACATAGCGTAGATTAAGCAACTCAGCTATGAAAATTGCTCACAGATTGCCATAACCGTAAACCGGGCTATTTGGTTGTAGCAACTGGCAACTTTTTAAAAGTTGATAGTTGCCTGAACTAAAGTTGCTCCATCTGCAAAGCGCCTTATGATTAATTTCTAAACTTTAGATTTTTTCTACACTATTTACTAGAAACTTTTAGATGATTCATTTTATGGCGCAGTAGTAGTTTAAGTAGCATATCTTTATATATCAGTCATCGCAAACTGCTCTCGAATTTAATGAGCGTCACTTAACGACGTCAAATAAACTGTCTCCGTCAAGGAAAAATATGACCAAAAACTACACAAAATTGAGCTGACAAAGTGACAAAGTACTTACAGTAAGTCGTAAAAATATTGCTCTTAATTGTTTGCCATAAATTAATTTAGTTCCTATGGGTTAACTGTGCCAATAAACTTATTAAGACGGTGCAATAACCGTCTTCATAAGCTTATTTATCTTGAGATGCGTGTAGATGAGTTATTTTGCGTTTTTTTTAATAACGCAAAAAAACTATGACTGCTGGATATGTATATCCATAGATATGTACATTTATGTATCCATAGATATATAATTTATATAAAAACACAGGTGGTGGTCCAAGTAAATATATTTTTCTCAACATAATTCTGTTCTGTAAGTCATAATTTTCTGCCGTAGACGCTCATTTTAAAAATACGCATAAATAATCTAAGTAATTGGTTTCTTTTGAAAAATAACACTACATTAAATATACGCCTGACATCTACAATGAAAAAGGACAACATAATTTTTTTTTCCAAATTGACCCAAAATCAAAACATTACTTTTGCCGCGAGAAAACACGGCCATAGTAATAAATTATGTCTCTATACTATAATATAATCAAGCTGAAGAGTTTGTTTGTTTGAACGCACAAATTTCTGGAGTTAGTCTGATTTGAAAACATATTTTTGCCCAATTCTTGAGGAAGGTTATTAAAAATCACGCAACGACCCTTAGGAGCGAAGCAAAAAGAAAAAAAGTTAGAAGGAACGCGAAGCAAAAACTTTCGCACAGACGTAATAATTCGCACCGGGATTTTATCGCGCACTGGATTTTCAACTCTCGGTGTTAAGCCGAACGTTGAGAATCCAACGCGCTGGGACGCACTCTCATCCCAGCGCGTTGAAAAACACACTGTTGGATTTTCAACTCTCGGTGCTGAAAAAACAGAGCGTTGAAAATGCAGGGCACGAAAAAAATCTCCGCGATTTTTTTGCGTCCGTGCGAACGTTGGCTAATAGTGCTGGTGGGCGATGCGATGCGACACGATGGGTCGGGGGAACAAGAAATTTCACGCGGACGAAGTAATGGCCAAAAGCTAGTGTATGAAATAAAGTTACATTTCAATATTTAGCACTCCATTAGATATGAGAATGTTAAATTGAATGTCTCGTGAGCAAATAATCTTCGTTCTGAGTTATTTATTGCTTTCTTTGACTTTATTCTGTTATTTACGTGTTTTTCTATTCATTTATTCATACAAGAGTTCGTACACTTGTTTTTGTATGTAGGAATATTTTGTGTGCTGACAGGTAGATATCGAGTTGAGTTTTTTATGTGTTCCGTTTTTGAGTAGACTTTTCATCGTAATTTATGGATCGATATTATAATGATAACAATATCCATTTTAACGTGATTACACGGGTTTTATTAATATACATTATAACATTTTCTTTTCTATCTATTCCGTGTAATTGCAAAATGATTCTAACTTTAATCCGAGCCCAAGCCTTCGAGACAGTTATTATATTTTGAACTTAATTTCGAACATAAAGTTCTTAATACAAAAACTGACTTTAGAACCGAATCCTTGTTGATAATTTTGTCGGAATAAATTTTAGAATAAAGTAACTGGCTCGATGGTTTGGGCTTGGACATAGAACTCGGATTGTAATACAGGGTCAAATTAAATTAGCTAGCAAAACTCCGCAAAAGTGATGGGTATCTAAACAAGATAAAACAAAAAAATGATTTGATGATATTTTTATGGAGTTAACGACCGTACCTAGTGAAAAATCAGTTTAAAAGTCTGTTTTTTTTTGTAAACTTCACAGGAGTGATGGATATTGAATTCGATGTCCGCAGTACTCCGCAGATGTGATTATCAATATCTAATTGGAATTTGAACCTGTATAAGACAAATTAAGATTTGCTTAAAAAAAAGGCATTAGTACTGGCCCAAGAAAGTACGTACTTACTTATACATTTTCAATTACCTAAAACAATGTAGGTACAAAGAAATCAATGTCTCATTAATTTTTATAAAACATTCAATCACTTTTCTAATAACATACCATCATAATATTTTCTTCTCTCCAAGTCAGTAAAAGGAATAAATATTATCTCTCTAGGGTAGATTTTTGGACCTCCAACCGCCAACGCTTTATAAAACAATCCAGGAATTAAGTGTTTTTGGCGCCTATTTTTAATATTATCCACTGAATAAGTGTTCTGCGACTCCCATTCTTTCTTATTAAATGTCTACCAACACAATTTAAGTTTCTTGAGCTGGAATTCTGTTGTTTCTTGTTATTATATCACTGTTTTGATCTAGCTTCACTGGCAATTTTGTTTTTTTTTTGTAGAAATTGTCTTCTCTATCTTATACATGTAATGAAATGGTTATTAAACAACTTTGTTAAACGTAAACTGGAGTCAATTACTTTATTCATTATTATTTACACACACATATTTACATTATTTCAAAACTATCAGATTTAAAATAATATGTACAAGTATATAAAAAGGGGGGGGGGGGCGGGGAAATGATCATAGGGCATCAAAAAATTCGTCCGTATCGCTGTCAATAGGAAAAGTGCCCAAAAGGCTGGCAGCATTGCCACGTTGTATGACAATGCTGATTCTTTGACCAAAGAATAGGCCAGCCCTCTGGTCACGTGAAGAGTCGACCAGCCGCTTGGCGATGTCTTGAAAAACAAGGTGGGCACTCGGACCCCATGGCCCTAGTGTTTCAACCCCAAACGGCTCAAACATATAAGTCCCTTATTGTATTTGCGCCGTTTGAGGTTTTCCGCACCTGCAGCAGCAGCCCCAGCACAGCCCGCCGTGCTAGGAAGATGGGATGACGCAAGGGTGTCGACACACGTTGCATCCCACACCAAAGGCCTACCTACCTTCCAAGGCATTATGGTCATTCCGTCTGGTCTCTTCCCATCGTCGCGTGCCAAGCCATTGGGTTCTAAAACAGCTGGCACTCCGGCGGTGACAAGAGCGTAAACGTAAACTTAAATATTTCTAGTTCGACACATTTTCCTTACACTAATTTCTTAATCTAATTCTAATATATTTATATATATATATATAATATTATAAAGAGGAAAGATTTGTATTTTTGTATGTAAAGAATAAACTTAAAAACTACTGAACCGATTTGAAAAATTCTTTCAGCAATGGATAGCTACATTATCAGTGACTAACATAGGCTATATTTTATCCCCGTACTCCCACGGGAACGGTAACTACGCGGGTGAAACCGCGTGACGTCCGCTAGTATCTCCTAAATGCGTTGACCGATTAGTTTTACATCAAATTTTAATATTTAAACTAAAATTATCACACAAGAATAATATTAGCCGTACTTTTTTATAAACGGAATATTTGTCTTTGAAAAAAATAAATGTGAACTTGAGATAAATTTTACTTTAGCTTAAAAATATTTTCACGCTGATTACTTTACAACTAATTTATTTCATGTATTTATTTATGGACTTGATTATAGTAAGAGTCATAATTCCGCCAAAAATAACTTTCTTTTGACTCGTTTTGTAACAAATTACCGTGAATTCTGGTTTTTCTGGTCTTGTGACAATGATACTTACTTTGTTTTTAATGTCTACTCAATTTCTCGAATAATCAAAAGTACGATAACTAATGCAAAAAAACCTATCCCACTAATGACATTAAAAATACCTTAAATTAAAAAGGTGTGAGATTTGTATGGCCTAAAGCACAGTATAAATAAGTAACAGTATTCTATGTTCATAGCAAGTGGCCTTAACGACGCACTTCGAAATGTCAGTGTATATCAGTACGCAACAGTATCGAGTGCGCGGCAGTTACGCACGGACGTGGAAGGTTTATCTACGAGCGGTGAAGGTTACTGTTGAGATATAATACTGCTACTTATTTATTCTGTGCCTAAAGTATCCCACCATTGATTTCTTTGTCAATTAAAACCAGCCTGCCAAACGCCTGAACCTACAATATTTTCTTCTTCAATAAATCGTAGACCACTTTTCACTGCCTCAAGTGTACTCAGTAGGTTCTCAAGAAAGGTAGTTTCTTACTACTGAGTTGGTCAACATTTGCTGAGTATAACATGACGTCTGGAGGACGACTAAGGGGGTGAGTTGAAGGGGAGGGGGCAGGCAATCTGAGCTAGCTGGAGGAACTACAGTCAGGAAAAGTTCTTCTGTAATTGATACGTTCTATTTGTCGTGTGATAAAACTGACGCTATTGTGTATGGAATAAAGATAAACTAAGAAATAGTGTCTGTTTCCAATAAAATCTCTTTCATGAATCCCTTGAACTGACATAACATAAGAATGTGACAACACATAAAACATATAAACAATATAAATGATAACATATAAATGTGAGTCGCCACATTTCGCCAGTTATGTCTGAGTCCCATGTAATAAGGACCGAGCTTATTGTCATCAACCTGGCACAAATCCAGATTCCGCGCTGCTACTTAGAAATTCCAGATAGAAAAACCCAATAAAACTTTGTCCGACACGGGAATCGAACCCAGGACCTTATGCACAGCAGTAGCGCTTGCGACCACTAGACCAATGAGGCAGTCCTTTGAAATGAAACCTTCTAAAGTATTTTTAAAACTTGTGTCTTATTAAATATTTCACATAGTTATTCAGGCGTGACCTTGCGGAAATCCATTATAAAATACAATAGACGTGGATATATTTAGTAACCTGTTCCGCTTAACTATTTCTAAAGAGCCATAAAAAACCCTGTAAGAAACCGACACGTGTTTCACCTCTCAACGAGGCATCCTCAGGACTGACTTGTCGTGAACCCGAACACGGCGTGTTGCCACACCGAGCGCTGGTCGCAGATTACAGGATTTTTTATGGCTCTTTAGGAATAGTTAAGCGGAACATGTTACTGAATATAACAACATCTATTTGGGGTTGAAACCCTCGGGCCGTGGGGTCCGAGTGCCCATGGCCTCTTCCGTGACATCTCAAAATTTCTATTCGACACTTCCCGTGACCCAAGGGCTGGCTTTTACCTTGGCCAGAGGCTAAGCATTGCCATACAACGTGGCAATGCCGCCAGTCTTTTGGGTGCATTACCAGTCGACAGCGATGCGGATGAATTTTTCGACGCAAAGTTTTAGTTAGTATTATAATTTTGTTATTTTTATCGAATTAGTTATAAGTTATTTACATACTTGTACATAATATATATAATAAACAACGTCTATTGTATTTTGTAACATTACACACAATTCATTACATAATTCATTGTAATTCTGCTTACAGGATATTTATATATATTTTATTTTAATTTGTGTATATTTTGTGACTTATAACATCACCTTGGATTAATCTGTAAAGGTGTTATAATTGTGCTTTTAATAAATAAATAATAAATAAATAATAATAATTTTGTGTTTATTTTTAGAAAAATTGATTTGAAGTTGTTATTAAATGCACTGAAAGAAGGAAGAAAAATATTATATCTCCTGCAAACGCCTTAGGGCACCCATTTCTCATACAGATAGCTAAAGGAAGAGCGTTTATTCAATTCCAATATTTTGAAGTCTAGGTTCTCTTCGAGGTGTTTTCTTTCGATAAAGTTCAATGGAGTCTCATACTACGATACATTGTGTTAGTTGGCTAAACTTTATAAACGCGATATTTATCGATAAGGATCCAATCATGTACTAATTATACTTATTATCATTTTTAACCGACTTCAAGAAAGGAGGAGGTTATTATGTTCGTCTGGTAGGTAATGTTGTTTTTTAAAGAAAAATATAGAACACTTGTTTATTCTTCAGAAACAAAACGCACATTTAAAAAAAAATGGACATAAAACACTTAAACAAAAGTAGCTAAAACCCTCGTATTCAACTAATAAAAAATTGACAATGTTGTTCTTTGGTTGTTTTAATGTGTTTTCATCGATAATTTCGTCAATTGTGGACCGATTTTAAAAATTCTATTTCATTTTATACAAAAAGCTTATGCGGTGGTCCCATATAAATTTGATTAACTTGGATTGTGTAGTTTTTGAGTAAGCTTCGACAATACATATTTAGTCTTTTTTTGTTAATATAGCAAGTAGTGGTACCTATAATATAAGTGAAAAATATAAAACTTAAAAAAAAAAAAAAACAACTGACTTCAAGTTATTTTTTACTTAGTAGTTTTTTATTATGATACATTATGTATTAAGTAATAAACACACTCACTATGAAATAAAAAGTTATCAAAGCATTATCTGTAGAATACATAATAATTTCCAATTTCACGTCTGCCTACGCACAACTACATACGCACTATAAATACAGCTAGAATATGAGAATTATTAGCAAATATAATTATTATCTACAGTTGATATTCATTTGTTTATCTTTAATTAATTCCCAGATTAGAATGAGAGTGCCCTATTTATAGTCGAGTATGATTCGCGAGGCCGCTAAACCTAACACTAGAAGTATTATTACATACTGATTCTGACTATCAATACATATAATAAAATATTAATGAAGAATTTTTGTCCGTTTGTCTGGATGTTCCGGATTGACGTACAAACGGCTGAACGGATTTGGAAGTTTGAGACATAGATAGTTTATAAGCTGGATTTAACATAGTGTACTTTTAATCTCGATAGTACATTCCCGTAGGATATTTTCCGTCATCCACGCGGGCAAAGCCACGGGCAAAAGCTTGTTATTTATAGTTATATTCGAAGTCAAAGATCAGAAAGATTTCTGCACTTTAAGAATGATTTTTGTTTACACAATATTACTATCATACAGGAAACTGGATTCTATGATATTCTTTATATGACTAATTGACAGAATACGCACAGCTTAAGAGCCCATACTACCTCAGCTCAAATTCACTTTTTATCTCGCTCGTACCATACTGCTCGCGGACTGAGTGAGAGCGAGATGGAGTGGGATCCTAGCGGCTCCGAGGCGCCAATAATTTAGGTAATTGTTTTTTGCGGCGAAAATAATGGTAATTTAATAAAATAAAAAAACATGGTCGCTGCTTTATAGTTAGTTCAGTTATTAAGCAAAGTTTCATGATCTAATTTGAAGTATTTTTTGAATACCAGCGGTTTATTGTTCGGTTTGGAAGTAATTTTGGATTTTTTTTCTATAGAGAAAATTTTATGGAATCGTGTTTTCGTCTAACATAGTACTTAACATTAATCCTTAACTTTAACTTGTATTTATTTCAAAATTAATGCTGCAGTATTTTCGATATAACGGAGGATCATGCTAAGCCATTTGAAGTAGTATAGATAGGCCCTTAAAGCACTGAATTGAAAAAGTCACATTGGTACTTGCAAGGATTTGAACCCACAATCTGGTGCATGAGAGGCGAAGCCTTAACCTCTCGAATGCCGTAATTACAGAAACAATTAAAAAACCATTGTGTCTCGTGTGGATCCACGTACCAAGGGTTAACCACTGGACCATCAGGACATTTTGATATATATCAAGATACATTGAATATCAGGCATAGGTACATTGTGAGGATTCTAAAATGGTTCACTTCAGCTCTCCAAACAACCACGTCTTCCGCAACTACTAAATGTAATTATAAAGTCAAGTAAGGTAATGTAAAATCCGTGTAGTTCTCTAAATATACTGAACCCGTAGATTCTCTAGAGTGTTGTTAGGCAAATACAGTTGATAAGGATAAGCAACAACAACTAACAACAGTGATATAGGGTGATCTTCTACTGTTTGACAAATTGGAACGATTATGACAGTGTTCCAGTTTTGAAATGTGCGTAATTTGATGTATGGGGACAATGCCTTAGGTATTTACATATTGAGTTTTGTGATACTAAAGGTACAATTCCGTAGTCGACCGCAAGCGGCAACTGCAGGCGACATGGCGCCGCAACACGACTGGTTTCTATGAATTTTTATGAAATACCTTCCGAAGCTAGTGACACGTCGCCTTTATAGAAATTCATAGAAACCAGTCGTGTCGTGGCGATACGTCGCCTGCAGTTGCCGCCTGCGGTCGGTTACGGAATTGTACCTTTAAAATAAATGGAATTTTAGGCGAAATTAGACAATCAAATTGAGATTTCCTGTTTTTGTAACTGCCTCGTTGGTCTAGTGGTCGCAAGCGCTACTGCTGAGCATGAGGTCCTGGGTTCGATTCCCGAGTCGAGCAAAGTGTTATTGGATTTTTCTGTCTGAAATTTCTCAGTAGCAGCTCGGAGTCTGGATTTGTGCCCGGTTGATGGCAATAGGCTCGCCCCCTATTACATGGGACTTAAACATAACTGGCGAAATGTGGGTGTACCTACTACAGGTACACCTCTGCCCAACCCTTCGGGGAAACAAGGCGTGATGTTATGTTATGTTTGCTTCAGTAGTTTCTTATCCTATACCATTAAACGAGCAATATTTGTATTTATATTTGTTTGTATATAGATTTGTGCTCGAAATCGGCTCTAACGATGAAAGTTGCAATATAGGGATTTACGGGGGCGAAAAATCGATCTGGCTAGGTCTCATATCTGGAAAATTTGTTTTCTCCATATTTTCACCCGTGCAGAGCTCGGTCGCCCAAAGTTTAGAACAAGATAATGAATAATGACATGACAATAATGATATTAGAATAATGATCATGGCAGCATGGAATTAGTAAGTACTATCCTATACTATTAAATGAGCATTCTCTATTTTCACCAGAGCAGAGCTCAGTCGCCCAGGAACTTAATAATAATAATATCTACAAAAAAAATCAACTTAGCACACGAGGTTGTCGACATGTGGGATGTGGACTCTGCAATCATTGTACCGATAATCGTTACGGTTAATGGCTTAATAGCGAAGAGCCTCGACCAACACCTCAGGAGGCTCTCATTGCGCGGCTGGGTTAAGGGCTTGATTCAGAAAGCAGTACTCCTAGACACGGCACGCATAGTGAGGAGGTTCCTCTCTCTAGAGCCCTGACCACCGGCAGCTTGGACCCTGTTCCTGATGCCGATGGGCCACAATTTTTTATATTTTTAATGATTTTTATAAAAATATATTTAATTTGTAAAAAAATGAATAAATGAATAATATCTACTACAATCTACTGATAATTATTTTAAAATGAAAATGAGTAATTAAAAAGCGTACTGTGAGACAAATCTCCTGACCATAAAAGTTTTTATTTCTACTTGTTCAGTAAAAAAACTTGCAATTTTTTCACTTACCAAATTGTACTAAGCAATCCAAGAGGAATCATAAAATAGGCAAGTTTATACCGGATCCTCTTAGTCCAATGACACGTTAACCGGAAAACCTTACCCGTGCGTGTCTACATCAAAATCTTTACGAGCTACCACTGAACTAGCCAGGAAGTAGGTAAGTTTAGTAGGAGCAAAAAGATCAAGTTGTTTGGGCAAAGATCTTAATGGCACATAAAATTTTTGAAGAGATTCTAATTCTATCAACTAATCCCACATAATTCTTCCAAACAAAAGAAAAGAAAGAGAGAAAGAAAACTTGTTTATTCTGCACAAACGAAACGCACATTAAAATAGTGGCACTCCGGGAGTGCCGACAGAAGTGAAAACTTGAACAAGATCGCCTTGGTGAAAGAAAAATACTTGTATAGAACATTGGTCCGTAACCTTATCGAAACAAAGAACACAATCGCGTTTACAAAAAAATTAAAAACTTCCAAACCTTTAAAGTAAAATAATTGAATAGAACATTAATCCGTAACGTAAATTAATTAAAGAGCACAATCGCGTTTACAAAATGAGGTGTCGGTAACGGTGTCGTGAGTTCAATTGTTTTTTCCTATCTCAAAAATGCCCAACGCGCCTAAAGAAGTTTACACTTAAAAAAAATTTACATAAAATACACACACATACAAAAGTAGCCAAAAGCCTCGTATTCAAGAAATAGAAGTTTGACAACGTTGTTCATTGGTTGATGTTAAGGCCACGGATCAAAGACAATATTGCGTAAAGGTGCGTTTGCTTTGACGTTAGCCTACGAGCATTTGAGCTGTGGGTCTGTTAAATCAAGTATTACAAAGCTTATGCGAGAGCACGTTGGCGAGGACGTTCGAATAAGCACGGCCATTTCGTATTACTATCACTAAGATAATTAGCCAGGAAATGATTGGCTGGTAATGGAATTCATTTCACAACACCCACGTCCACATCGGGAGCAAACTCAAAGTATTTATAATAATTGAACCATTAATAGTTGACAATTTAATTGCCAAAGAGTTGTAGTCGGTCAGTACAAATGCTCGCGAAGTGAACACACCCGTATACTAACACGATGTCATGCAGCTATGTAGATTGCAAAAACATCAGATAATATTTTAAATTAATTAACGAGTGTATAAACGATAACACGACGGAACAACAAGTGGGACATGTGTCTGCAAACTATTGTAGAACAAAATTTTTGGATGTGGCATACCGTAATTAGTACTCTCGCAGAAAGACGGTCAGTGTCCCAGCAGTGGGAAAATTATGGATTATTATATTTATGTATATGTCACCGTAAGATTATGAAAACTGTTAGCTTATAATCTGTCGGAATTATTTCCGTTAGATTATAAACTGTCGAAAAATTGTGAACTGGGTGAAATGGGTTAGGTTAGGTTAGAACTGTGACCAACAGCGCGCGAGCCGATCGAGCGAAGCGAGTGGTGCCGCGGCAGCGGCCGGCGAGCGCTACTTCCAAGTTGCTCGCAGCCAGGCAGGCTATTTAATATTAACGTAAGGTGCGTTACGTCGCAAGCAAGTTTGATACCAGTTCACAATTTGTCGGTTTCCCATGGAAAGATTATAAACTAGCGAAAAATAATGCATTAAATTGTAAATGGTTCATTGCAGTTCACAATTTTTCGACAGTTTATAATTTAACGGAAATAATACCGATAGATTATAAACTAGCGAAGTTCATAATTATACGGTAACATATATAAGCAGAGCAGAGAGGCAGGTTATACTCTTCGGTCTTCTGTATAACCTGCCGCAGCATATTTATGTGGTTTACGGTGCTAAAGCCTTTACAAAATCCGGCTTGTTCGGGAGGCTGGAAGTCGTCAAACCTGCGCGCGAGACAGTTCGTGATGATTCTTGAAAACAGCTTGTAGACATGGCTCAGAAGTGAGATGGGCCTATAATTCTTAGGCTGGGCCGATGGGGCCGTAAGGTCAGAACCTTACGGCCCCACCACCTTCCAACGCTACGTTTTCCGGAATGCAGTCACCACTCCAGAGAGTGGCGACTGCGTTCCGGAAAACGTAGCGTTGGAAGGCCCCCACAAGGTGGTCTGATGACCTGGTGAAGGCCGCAGGAATCCACTGGATGCGGGAAGCACAGAACCTGTTGAAGTGGCAGTGCGTGGGGGAGGCCTATGTCCAGCAGTGGACGTCTTTCGGCTGAAATGATGATTGATGATGATGATTTATGTATTGGTACCGTAAACAACTTTCTGAACTTCTGTGTTAGGAGATTGACTTCAAAAGTAGGTAGGAGTTAATCTAGAAAAGCCTTTTGCCTTGTGGCAGCAGCCTTTTAATATGTTTCCAGAAATGTAAGGGTTTTTCTCAAACAAGTTGATCCTAAATTACTGCGCAGTTGCCGTACGAACTTGTTGACCAGCGCGTCAGTTCTTTTGGCATTTGACATCATGTTTCTGATATCCTGTTTATCTAACACCGTTGAAAAGAAATACAGAGGTGTTGAAGACAACAATAAAAGAAAAGATTCGTTGTTTGTCCCGTGTTAAACTAAATCATGATTTGGTTTAGTCATCAAAGGTCCAAATTCTTCTTTTCGTGAGGTTAGTGACTAACCTGGTGTCAGAGTTTTAAAGCCGCCCATGGGCTTCTGAGTTGGCTTCACATGCCGTCGAGAAATATTTCTCAGGTGTGCCGGTTTCCTCACGATGTTTTCCTTCGCCGTTTGTGAAGCAAGTGATAATTATACAATACGCTCATGAATCCGAAAAGTCAGAGCTGCGTGCCTTGGGTTCAAAATTCAAAAATTATTTATTCAAACTAGGCTGAGAATCAGCATTTTTCCAACGTCAAAATTACATAAGACAGTCCCCCAAAAACGCCCACCCTTCACCACTTCCTAATGCCTTTAGCTGGGAAGAAGAAGTGGTGCAACAAACTCCCCAGCAGCACAGCTGTCTGTTCAAGTTAGAAAAAAAAAGATTCTTTACAATAGTATGCAAAATAACTTACATTATGCAACACAAAACATAATTTAAATGATAAATTATTGGTCATATGTCAGCTAGCACACGCTTATTACCAACTCGAAATCGAGACCTATGACTTGGCAGTCCAATGGTCACACTAGTTAAAGCCAGAGACATCAAAAGTTTATCCAAATTATTCCTTGCTTTGCACATCAATGTCTGAAAGATATTAATTAAACTAACAAGTCTGCACAGCTGCAGTTAGGTAACAAAAATATTACAAACTTCACTATGAGGGAATAATTCGTACCGTTTCGTTACCTTTCTGGACAGTTCTGCAGAATTTGCAACTTTTACTTGAAGCAGGCTTTTGTTTTGAGTGGTTGCTTTATTTTGCTTGCATGCCAGTTATGTTGATTTATGCAAGGCCGTGTCTAAACGAGGCATGGGCTAGCCACGGATGCAAAATGCGAACGTTTTGAATACCGTAGATCAATCCCTTATTGGTTATCGGTTGCAAGCTCAACTCCTGAGGCCCTGAGTCCGATTCAAGCTCGAGATTCGATCCCAGGTTTGAGCAGTGTTAGTGGATTTTCAATGAGAAAAAAAAACTTTTATTTACGGCGTAATATCTACTTATTAAATATCTTAAAAGTTATTTCATTAATTAAATTTCATATTTCTTTAGCTAAATTGTTAGTATTTAAACCCTACCATATTTCCCGTTAACCCCTTTTTCAAACTTAAAGCTATTAACTATTTCGAGCCAAAATTCTAGTAAAATCCGTTAGACGCAAATCTCATTAGGATCATCCGTTGCAGCAACAAAATTAGATCGTTGCAGCGCTGCAGCGGTCTGCTGGATTGGCTTCGTTGGTCCCCGGTTTATACGATTATGTCTTCCGCTGTTTCGTTAGACGATTTTGTGTAATAGAGTTAGGGTTAAAAGAAAGAAAATTCGTATATTTGCGGTAAACCTGATGCAAAGAAAGAACATAAAACAAAAAAGAACAATTTGGGGGAAAATATGCGCCACATCCACGAAAAACGGCCATTGTTCAGCATAATGCTGTGACCCTATGCGACACAGAACCCCAGCGCTGGTTTTCAGCGACAGCCGGAAGCCGGGTTGAATTGAGGACAATAATTTTTCGGTGAATTTTGATGCTTGATAGAATGCAAGATCCTACTAATAATATTATAAACGCGAAAGTTTGTGAGGATGGATGGATGGATGGATGTTTGTTACTCTTTTACGTAAAAACGACTGAACTGATTTGGATGAAATTTGGCACACCGATAGTTTATAACCTGGATTAACACATGATATTTTTATCCCAATATTTCTACGAGATCGAGATGTTTTGCCACACAGCAGTGGTCGATGATATCCCCGTCAAAGTCTTATTGCGGACATCATACATAAAGTAATTTTCATAATAATTAAAGTTGTTTACGTCACACGTAAATTCCAGGCTTACCTCCATCTTGCATAAGAGGTCATGTTTTAAATTACAGCCTCTAACACCTTCCGCACTAGATTAATATTTTGCCACGTCGTAAAAAGTTAACACTCTCGCCTATGTAACCTGCAGCCTGTAAGGTTCAGCCTTTAATTATTACGTACATAGCTTGAAATGATAACGTACGTCCCTAGACGACGTAGAATTAATTAAATTGTGTCGGAAATGGCGTAAAACCGGAATAAACCAGCAGCAAAGATGAATCTAGAACGCAAGTCGCAGGTTCGAAACCCGGCACGCAATCAAATCAACCTCTCTTTTCTGCTCATTAAGTGCTTACTTAGTAAAATTGAGCAAGTCATTCTTCACTAGAAAAGAGCTGAAAATCTTCAAACAGCTGAATCGATTTTTATAAAATATGTTAGACATACAAATAAAAAAACCGCATTCAAATCGGTTCACCCGTTTAAGAGCTACGGTGCCACAGACAGGACACACATAGCGATCAAACTTATAACACCCCTCTTTTTGCGTCGGGGGTTAAAAACACTACTCAAAATTGACTATGAGCAAGCATATAGTTCTTCTTACTACATTTGAAAATAGGTCTCTACGAGCGACAGTCACAAGTTTATTGTACAAGGCCCTTATATCAGTCCTTATTGTCCCTCTGTAGGGCGAAGCAGTCTTCTTATACCGAGAAGCCACGAGCAGCCACAAGGCCAATTCCAAGGACAATTCAGAAGTTTTGTATTGAAGAGGTTGCTCTATTAAAAAGAAGTACCTGGGCGACCGAGCTCTGCTCTGGTGAAAATAGAGAATGCTCATTTAATATTATAGGAAAGTTCATACTAATTCCATGCTGCCATGATAGTACATACTAATTCCATACTGCCATGATAGTAGGTACTTACTAATTCCATGCTGCCATGTCATTATTCTAAGGTAGCCATCTTGTTCTAAGCTTTAGGCGACCGAGCTTTGCTCGGATGAAAATACGAAGAAAACGAATTTGACTAGATATGAGACTTATACAGATCGATTAAAAAAAAAAAACCCCATATTGCCACTTTCATCGAAATCGTTAGAGCCGTTTTCCAGAATGTGATTACAAATATATATAAATATATACAAATATTTAATAGTATAGGATACAGCATTAAGGAGATTACCCATATTGCGAGAAAAAATAAAAAGAAAATAAGAAAGTGGGGCGGGCATAGTAAGCCAAAGCTCGGAAAAAAGAGGATTTATACGACCTCCTTTGTAAAGGAAAAATTAGATTTTTTAAATGGAGAATGCAGTTTAAATTAAGTTAGGCTTTATAGAGTTAAGCGGTTTGAATGAATACTTTAAACTTGTTACTGCTTTAATCAAGCGTTTCTAAGTTAAAGTTGATTGTTTAAGTTAAACTGCAACTGTGTTTGGCGGTCTTAATGTAGAAGTAAATAATATTATGTTCGTAAAATACAGTAGACGTGGATATATTTAGTAACCTGTACCCTAATTGCGTAATACACGATCAATCACAATTGGTTTCGATTTGAAATAGATTGCTAATCCATTGCTTCATAAGTTCGAAAAAAATCTGCTTAACAACGTAAATAACGCAATGGATGTTGTTGACCTGTCAAAATGAAAGCCATTGCTACTGTTAGTGTGTTACGCAATTACCCCGCCGGATTAAATAGAAAATGCAAATCAAATCACATTACAGTTGAATTAAAAAATGCAGCTTGCAATAGTATTGAGTTAGGCTTTTGACACAGTTGCGCAGTCCGAAGTCCGAACAACTGCTTTTAAACTTGTTTTAGTTTTAATCCAGTGTTTCAAACTTGTTGTTGATTGTTTTAGTTTGTGTTTATCTTGTTAGTTCAGCTGTTAAATAATTGCGTTTTAACTTGGTTTAGAGTTCACGATATTGTGTTCCTGTAAACGTTTAATATTTTACCAGTCTTGAACTGATTGTAAATAGATAAGTTACTTGGTTTGTTTTGTTACATGTTTGCTCGTGAACCATATAATGTTGTATAGCTTTATGTAAGCGGGCACGCCCTTTATGCTTGGAGGCGTTTAATTTAGATATTTAGTTCTGTTTACGTTTTTTTTTTTTCTGCTTGAGTATAGTTCTCGATGTCTCGATGTTTTTGGTTGGTATAATGGCGTGTGCTAGCTGACATATGGCCAATAATTTATCATTTAAATTATGTTTTGTGTTGCGTAATGTAAATTATTTTGCATACCTACTATTGTATAGAATTTTTTTTTTTCTAACTCGAACAGATAGCTATGCCGTTGGGGAGTTTGTTGCGCCACTTCTTCTTCCCAGCTAAAGGCACTAGGAAGTGGTGAAGGGTGGGCATTTTGGGGACTGTCTTATGTAATTTTGACGTTCGAAAAGAGCTGATTCTCAGCCTAGGTTGAATAAATGACTTTTGAATTTTTTTTTTTTTTTTAATTTTGTGATGTTCTGATAGAGTGTAGTTTTTTACAATACATTTTTGCCGGATCTACAATATTACACAGATAATACTATGAGTTTATCGCTAATCGAATTTAAAACATCGTTCAGTTTCTGACAATCTTTTGAAAATGAGAGTGACTGATGTTTTAAATATGTTAGTGATTTGTTGCGCATGTGGACAAACACAAAAAAAAAACAAAGTATTTACTGTAATGTGTAATGTAGTGTGAGGGTGTAGAATACTATAGACGATCATATTTATTTTATATTTGTCATCTTATTTCTGAGAAACGTGCGCTCTTCCACGCATCTATTTTAACACTGTAGTTTTTTCTTAAGTAGCTATTAATTTTTATTCTCAAACTCAAACTCAAAGCATTTATTTCAATTAAACCATTTACAGGCACTTTTGAATTGTCAAGGAATCGGTCAGTCAGAAATAGGTATGAAGCTAGTTGCCCATTCCAAAGCGTAGTAGGTACCTATGGAGAAGAACGGGCAAGAAACTCCACGGACACTCTTTTAAATAAAAAATTGTTACAAAATATTGGTTACATCATTCGTGTTGACATTATACATGTGAGAACAATGTAGAAAGATGTGCACGTTAGAAGCGTCCGTAATAAAAAGATAAAAGAAGAACAAAAATAAAATAAACTAAAAATAAGCCCTGGCAGCTAAGAGATGACCAGTCCCTACTGACGGCGCCCGTTCACGAACATGACGCATGGATTCCAAATTCACTTCAATGA
Source organism: Agrochola litura (assembly GCA_949152395.1). Classification (NCBI taxonomy): domain Eukaryota; kingdom Metazoa; phylum Arthropoda; class Insecta; order Lepidoptera; family Noctuidae; genus Agrochola; species Agrochola litura. The sequence continues at coordinate 16,536,863 of OX424513.1, read as the reverse complement.
TAAAATATAACCGGAGTTATTTTTCTATCAGCCTCTACAACATAAGGTCGCCTTTTGCATGTAACCTTTACAGTACTTACAAAAAACTGAATGATAGTTTTCGGTTTTAGTCATATCATGCACATTACTTGGTATACGACTAGTTTTAATTGGACAAAAATGGAACCACTTCATAAACTGATCAAGCAGTGAGATCGAGAACCTCCATCAAGTTGACAGGTCAATTTGAAGGCTCACACGCGACGCGACACAAAGACACCGCTACAAATCGCACGCAAAAAATCAACAAAATATTACGCCTGTAACCTTCGTAGGGTTATTCAGAGGTGTCCCTGTACACCCACATTTTGCCAGTTATGTTTAAGTCCCATGTAATAGGGGGCGAGCCAATTGCCATCAACCGGCCACAAATCCAGACTTCGAGCTGCTACTGAAAAATTCCTGATGGAAAAACCCAATAACACTTTGCCCGACCCGGGAATCGAACCCAGGACCTCCTGCTCAGCAGTAGCGCTTGTGACCACTAGACCAACGAGACAGTAAATGTAAATGTACGTTGATTCATGTTTTACCATAATAACCTTTACTTGCAACTAAAAACATTTTGTTTGTTATTTGATTTCGTCCATAAATTTTACTCAATCGTCCCCTTTCCTGGAGTCAACAGTAAGATATATTAAAGGCTAATTTATTCGTATTTGTAAGAAAACAAAGTTAGTCTAGTAAGCAATGTGTACTTGCGGTCAATGTTTACGAAAATCCTGATTTATTGTAGGAATAGCTTATTTAGCTGCTTGGATAGTTTTGGATCTTCTTCTGAAAAACGTAGGTAAACACCATTAGTTACCTACCTATATACATTATGTAAAAAAAACCCTATTTGATCCAAAAGGGGTACGTAGGTACCTACTGCAATAACATTACCAAAAAGTTAACCACCAGTTAAGTTAGTTAGTTGCCATTTTAATTATTTTTGAAAAAAAAGTTATTGCTACATAAAATTCACATTTTTAGTACCAAAACGACGCCAAATCCACAAAAAAAATTAAAATTTTCGACAGGGGTTGAACAAGGGGGTGATAAGTTATGACTTGTAGACATCTACCAAACGACGGCCACCCGCGCCCCATATAATAAACCCGGTAAAATACCCCATAAAAAAAAATGGCGGTTTTTTTTCTTGTAATTTACCACATAAATAGACTCTCAGTACGATACCTAACAACACCCTCACGGATCAGACAGTGTGTTTTTACATGTTGTATAATTAAAACGCAAAAAATAAAATAAAAAAGTCTTTAGTAAGGTCATGGTCTTACTTAATATAGTAAATAATATTAATGAATTAATTAATTAAGTACCCCTCGACGGGTATAGACCTCCTCTAGTAATGTCCATATTTTTCTGTTTTCTGCTTTCACAAGCCATGATTTTCCAATCAATTCCACTATCATGTTTTGCTAACATTCTGCTGACTTTCATGTTCTTCTCTTTCCAAGCGGTTGTTCTAAGGGTCCACCTGTCATCTTTTGATCGCGCCAGATGGCCCTGTCAGAAGATAAATAGATAAAAAAGCATAGTTACATGGAAAATCATGAACTAGAAGAGAAGTCAGATCCAAATATTGTTGCATTTGTAGAGGTAACGTCTTGTAATGATAATTTATAGCGTTACAATTATTGAGGAAACGGGTGAAATTGCTTTGTAAAGGAAAATGTATTTAAAAGAAGCAAAAATTATGATGGGTGATAAAATTGGTGTCACAACACTAGTAACTAAATCACTGGTTATAAAAAAGCACGACGTCCACGACGTTATTCCAGAGTAACGTGCTACAAACTCAATTCAGTAGACAGAATCTCACTGTACTAGTATTTGAATGGTGGTTCCCCTGGGGTCTACTCCCTAGTACGGGTACCCCTGGGGGAGTAATCCCTAGTACGGGTACCCCTGGGGGAGTAATCCCTAGTACGGGTACCCCTGGGGGAGTAATCCCTAGTACGTGTACCCCTGGGGGAGTAATCCCTAGTACGGGTACCCCTGGGGGAGTAATCCCTAGTACGGGTACCCCTGGGGGAGTAATCCCTAGTACGGGTACCCCTGGGGGAGTAATCCCTAGTACGGGTACCCCTGGGGGAGTAATCCCTAGTACGGGTACCCCTGGGGGAGTAATCCCTAACTCGAAAACCGTAACTTCGGCCGAAGTTAGAGGCGTTTCCTACTCCGTATCACTTACGAATAATGATTAGTTCGGGGTATAGATAATACGGGCAGGAACTAAGAATGAATGACAACATGATTTGACAGTTGTCTGTCTCTACTCCCGGTATATATTTTCCCGTTCGAAAAATTGAATTTGGAACTTGTTTTGACGGATCAACTAGTTTCGGACGGGTCCGTATTATTGTTGAGGGGTCTACCCCCCAGTCGCAAGTTACTAACGAGTTATTAACAATAGTACTCGCGTTATGAACTGAGTCGTCGGGCCATAAAATTCAGTAGCAATAAGAATGTGTAACGCCTTGCGTCTTATCGATAGTTGCTACCTGCTCCATAAATGCGAGCGAGACAGACTAATAATAATGATCTATGGGCCCACGACTCAGTTCTTAACGCGGTGACTATAGTTTGTGACTTGATACTTTTGAGAAGCGTTGTGGACGACGGGCCTATGAACATTTAAACATTTATTATATTTCTTTCCAAACATGCTTGAGTGTACTCATGCTATATTTTCTCACTGCCCAAAGAGCAAGAATGCTTCAAAGGTTATTGTAATGTCCCTGTAAGGGTCAGCAATCTATCACTAGTTTTGGACAGTTCCGATCGTGGAGCTCAATACTTCACAGAGAAATGTGCTGACGCTACATATTGGTTAGAGTTTTAGTAAACCCTGCGTCCAGGGGTATCAATTTTGCATTAAATAAAGATTCTACGTAACAGATGCTTGAGATGCCTCCTTGTTTGCCAGCTTTATTATTGAAGGAATAGAAAATTGGAGAAGGATTGGATTGAAATTACATCCGTTTTCTGCATTGAGAAGTTCAGAACTTGTCAAACGCTACTTTAGCATTAATTAAGGTGATTTCGACCTGCGATTCGAATAAAATTGTAACTCGAAAATGCGGGTTTACAGGAGAGCCAAAAAACGTTTTCGTGCACTTTGAATCGCGATAAAAGGGATATCTGTTAGACTTTCAGGTTTAAAAAAAAACAGAAACATAAATTTTTCAATCCTCATCCATCGGTATAACTCTTTTTTCGGTAACTAGCCTAACAAAGATTTTTGTGAGAGTTACGATAGTGAAAAGTACAAAATATCTGTGAAATAAAGTTGTAACTTCGCACACAATATTATAAGCTGCTTTTAGTACGTTGTTTCTTGTACGAATAATAACGTAACAATTGATACCGAAGACATCCTAGTTTTTTTAAGTGAAAAGAAAACGTACCTTTCTATGTGTTGTGACATACCTAATAACAACACAAGCATAATTCAGTTGGTGAAAGAACATTGTAAGTTGATATACGTTTCGGTTTCACTGAGATTCTTGGTAGGCGCTTGAAAGCTACTGTGATTTTTTAAGTGTAACTCTAAATACGTTTTTCTTTCGCTAACACTTTCATTAATTGGAGTCTAATTGTAAAAAGTTACAATACTTGGATAACTTTTTTTTTAAAATATTTTTTTTTACATACATCGATGTAGTTACTTTGACAGGTACCAGGATTCAAAAATCTCGTAATCAAGACCTACAATTTTCTTCGAATCAAGGGTCGAAATTTCTTACAAAACACGTTAGACATTTTGAATTTCACGGGCTGTCACCTTATTCTTCTTCATCGTTCCCTTAATGCTGAGGATCCGAACCACATATGACGCGTTGATCGCGTCTGATCATCTTGCCGGTGCTCTGCCTTGAGCGCGTTTTATTTATTTAACAATTTATGTACACACATATAAACAGATAAGAAGAAAGGAACAGAAAAATACGTACAAAGGTGATGCTTATTTCATTCCATCCGGCCAAGTATTATAAGCCTTTCCAGACCATGCTTAGGTGCTTAGAATGTAGGTACATAAAAATAAGTTGTTAAATCATATATATAGAATCCATGTACATTCTGCGTTATTATAGCATGCAAATGTAATACAAAGTAGAGGATAATAAAGATAATATACAAAAAATTATCACTTAAGAAATCCTGCACAGAATAATAACATTTATCTACAAGTAATTCTGTGAAAGGTTTTTAAAATTTTTGCAACGGTAAGTTTTTAATTTGGTCAGGTATTTTATTAAGATTACAGGAGCCATACAAATCACATTTTTTTTAATAAGCTAGTTTTAAATACGCTCGTGCATAATAGATTCTGGTATTGCGATCTCATAGGTGTACTTCGTTTTCTAGTTTCTATTAAAGTTCCAAATAGACATCGATTTGTTATTACAAATATTGCTAATTCAAGGATATAAAGGTTAATAGTTTATGAGACTTAAATATAGGTACGCAACTGTCTGTTACTTTAAGACCAAATATAGCTCTCAGGCAGCGCTTTTGAGCTTTGAAAGCTCGTTTATTACAGTGACCCCAAAATATGATACCAAATCTTAAGATAAAAATTACAACGCAACACATAATATTTGCCCTTAAGAGCATCCAACTCGTCATACTTTTCATAAAAATGCTCGTACGTGATTATGGCGTTGTAACACATTTTTCTTTAATTCTTTTAAACTAATAGGTATCTAGGATTCAATGAAAGCAAAAAAATAAAAATTTTGCGAAACAAATTCAATATAAGCCTCAAAAAATCTGCTTTTTTGCACAAATTTTACCTGAATTTTGATCATAATGTACTTATAAATTGTAAAATTAAAGAAAACATCTTCACAGAAACCTCGCACATGTAATGGAGATTCTAAATGACAAACATTTATTTCACAAACTTGTAAGGCGTATTCAAAAACACATATTTCCTGAAACAAGTTATTTTTCGCACAATGTTATCGCGTTCTCACTTGCTTGTTAGCAATTCTCACTTGCGCTGGATGAAACAACAAGCTTTTCGACCATGCTCGCGTTGACGATAGACGGACCGGGAAGGGCCCTCTTAAACGCAACGAACGAACGCTTAACGCTTAATATGTCCGAAAAAGCTGAGGGCACGCTCCTGTCATATTGTAGATAGCCGCTTGGTGATGTTGAGTTCCTCCAGCATGGATTCATTCGTTCTCATGGCAATCCACAGTATACGAAGTATCTTGAAAGCATCGATTTTATTGCTTTCTCAGCTTTTAATAAGCTAAGCACCGATTAATCGTATTTTGGTATTCCGACGGATGAGTCGATACTGTCACCTTAAATAATATATTCAAGGCACGTAAAATTTTATCGGAGAGGCAACCGGATGGCGAGTGGTAATCTGGGTATTGAAGTGATATCGAACCCCCCCCCCCACACTTGTGATACACACAAGTTCCTTGCACATAATAGAGCTTACATTTAAAAAAATTGGTCCCCATCTCCCATATCTCCGCCCCCGTCCATTTGGGGTCCATTTGGATGGTACGGGGGGATTCGGTATCACTTCAAGACCCAGATTACCACTCGCCATCCGGTGGCCTCTCCGATAAAATTTTACATGCCATTGTTTTAACTAATACTAAATTAGTGTTTGAAAAGTTATATACTTCAAATATTTAGTTCGAGCAAGTTCTAAGAACAGTTCGATCTTATTAAATATTTGTAGCACATGACTTGCTTCAAAAACGGTGAAGGAAAACATCGTGAGGAAACGGTATGCCTGAGAGATATTTCTCGACGGCATGTGAAGCCTAGTCAGCCCGGCTTTAAAACTGTCACCAGGTTAGTCACGTGTGGTTAGCACGAAAAGAAAAGAAGCACATGAGTAAATTCTGTGGGGCTAGTCTTTCCTGTTGCGACTCTTTTTGCGAATCATTGTGCTTAAAATGAAAATTTTATCTTTACAGGAAATGTTGTTTCTTTTGTAGACTTCTCTTAATTGACCCGCAAATAATGAAGTCCTTTTAAAAGTTCTTCAACGAAATTTTTCTTATGGAAGAATTGATATACTTAGATAAAGTTTAAGGCTTTGAAAACTTTTAACTAAGCCTTATCTATATTAAGGCAGGCCTTTTCAACTTTGTAGAGGCCTCCATAATTCTGGCTAGCATATTTTTTCGTCGAATAAGTTTTATTTCACACTGTTTTAAATTCATCATAATTTTGGCTTCTCTCTTGATGATAGGCCGTTTGTCCACCGCACCGTGAACGGGACGTCAACAAGAATGAGATGACGATGACAGTACATTTACAATGGCTGCGTAATTGTCTTGGTTTTGAATTTTAGTTTTTTGCTTTTTTGTGAAAAGTTTAAATTTTTCACTTTTTAGTTGTCGTACCTACCCCACACAAATTCGAATACCACTACCTGCTATGTAAATAACAGTGACAGGATGACAGAATGACAGGACAGTGGGAAAATTTACGTATTATTGAAGCTAACTCAAAACTATACAAGCAAAGTTAATAAAAATTGTATGGGACCACCTCGAGGCTCACGAGAGTGTATGCATTCGAGTTGAGAGCATACACTTTCAAACAAAAAAATATTTTAAAAATCTGTTCACAATTGACGGAGAAATAGGTACACAAAAAAAATACGTTTATATGTTCCGAACATACCTCTTCCTTTTTGGAAGTCGGTTAAAAAAAGAAAAATTGTTTATTCTGCACAATAAAGACGAACATTCCAAAAAAAAATAGACAATCTAATACAAAGTAGCCAAAAGCCACAAAGCTTTTTTTGCAGCGAATGCATCAGCTAAAAACAGATTTAAACTTTAACCCTTTAATCTCGTAAACCAAAAGTGGGTCACCCAATTTCCATCTACGTATAGTTATACCCAAACCACTGGGAAAAATATAAGAAAATACAATCCCACAGGAGTGGTGTGGCCAGCTAATAAATATAAGTAAATGATCCAAGTAACCCTTGCTCCCCGCAGCCGGCAGTGAATCACTCGATCAACTGACTAATACGACGATGGCCCGGTCATTGAGGCGCGCGTGTTCGCAATTCTGCAATGTATAGCTAGAATTGGTATAGATTTTTATTTGCTAGTGACTGGTAGACCACTTTATTTTAAGCAGTTACTTCTGCTCATATGTACCAAAGGAGTACCACTTGCACAGAATATGCACATACTACACACATACACATGCATGGCACATGCAGCGGTGCCAGAAATAAAAATTGTAGTAAATACAAACTTTTCGGACTGGGTAAAGGCTAGGCACATGATGATACAAATTTCTCGGACTGGGTAAAGGCTAGGTAGATGATACTAATTTCTTAGACTATGATGACAATATTGATACGTTTTACATCGTGACAAGATTTTCATTGGTAATAATTAATCCTGATTACCTACCTAATACCTACTACGCTTTGGAATGGGTAACTAGCTTCATTTTTCTGACTGACCGACCCCTTGACAATTCAAAAGTACTTGTAATTGGTTTATTTGAAATAAATGCTTTGAGTTTGAGTTTGATTAAAACTAACCTAACTATATCGATTATTTTGAAAGTATATTATAATTGCTTTGCGATTGTAGATGAACAAGTACTATTTTTGTCGTGCCCTTCCGGGGTATAAGCGGGTTACTACCCCCGTTCTAATATGTGAAAGTTTTGAAAGATCACCAAATGTCTCGGAGCCCACTTTCTTATGTGCTGACGACAATCACTAGGCGAATTATTATAGTCGATAGGAAGACGACGATAGACGATAACCATATCAAATAGAAGGACAAAAGAACGCATCCTTTACTCAATCTTCTACAAAATTCGTACATTTGTATTTTAACTAAATAACAAGGATTAAAAAGTTCTTACCCTTCACCAACCAAACAATTTAAAACCGCAGCTACAAAATGCCTTAATTTCAGACTAGACTATTACAATTGGTAGAGCAACTTTATGAATGGACAGGGTTTCGTCTAGACAAAGATCGCCTACGCAATGTACTAGACATTGTCTGGGCAGGTTCTAAGTTAGGTAGCTGTCAGACTGTAGGCGAATTTATAGAATAAGCTTTTGGTAAGGAGGTGTTGAAAGAAGGGCTCTGAGGGAATCGGCAGTATCCTATGCATTATTAATATGGATAGTCAGTTGAGTGCCTTGTAAAGGAGCTGCCACCTTACGTACTATCAGAAATAGTTTTTTTTCTAAATATCGTAGCATCATGATGCTGAGGTAGGAGCCTTTTCGGCCTCGCACAGGTTTCTTTTTTTCTTTTTTTTTTATTATTTTGTTAGTTTTAATGTCTTTTTTATTACTGTTTTCATGATTTTGTTACTTTTATATGTTCTTTTTTAATGTTGTATTTCTTGTGCGTGTCCCAATTAATTTTGTTTTTTCTTTGTTTATTTGGTGATTTTGCATCACAGTGATCTTTTATTCTCGTTGTTATTAGAATGCTGTCAAAGGTAAAATAACTGTGTAAAATCACCAATAATGAATATGTCAATTCTTTTGTTTTGATTTGAGTATATACATTACCCTATGGTCGTTGGTTCCATGATCTGTTTATTTAATATAATTTTTTTGTTGTCTGTTACCAAATGAACGTTATTCTTTCTCTTAAAAATGCCTCTGTACTGTGCCTAGTAGTTTTGTGCGTGCTTTTAAGAGTATACATATTATAGTTTGTTGCAAAGGATTTGCTCAGTGTAAAGACGATCTTTTAAATGGCTGTCGACTCGCTACTCGCTACCAATGTAACGCATGCCTTACACGTCTGACCATGTTTGATAACAAGCTCGATTTCAATTGAAATTAAGTTCTTTATGGTACATGAAGAGTTATTTTTGGAATTGAAACCATTTAAATTTAGATGTATCGTCGTTTCGCGTATTTGCTTTTAAAGTTTAGTCTAAAAGGAGATGTGATGAATGTAAAAGGAGATTTGAATGTAAATTGATGAAATAGGATGATAAACATGGTTTGAAATTAATCAGTTTTGCTATGGGACGAATTTTTTGATGCCACATGCTTCCGAAACGGTGGAGGAAAACATCGTGAGGAAACCGGCATGCCTGAGAGATATTTCTCGAAGGCATCTGAAGCCATGTCAGAGGCCCATGGGCGGCTTTAAAACTCTGACACCAGGCTAGTCACTAACCACACGAAAAGAAGAAGACTGAGTAAAACATTGCTAACAATAAAAAAAAATCAAGGAACCATCAGTTTTAGTTTAATTTAATTCTCAGTAGCAATTCGGATTCTGGATTTGAGCCCGGTTCATTGTAATAGGCTCGTCTCTATTAAGGCGACGATAACCGAGTTTTAATGATTTTATACTGAAGATCACGTCTAAATAAGTAAAGTTAATGATTTGGAAAAATTATATGTTAAATTATAGCATTTTTTTAATAACTTAATATGTGAATATTTTAGATTATGTTTATATTACTTACTGAAATTAATAAGTTATGTCTGTATGTTGTTCCGGAAAGGCTCAAAAACCGCTGAACAGATTTGTATGAAATTTAGCACACAGATAGTTTATACCCTGGATTAACACATACTAGTACGTTCCCGTGGGATATTTTACGACATCCACGCGGGTGAAGCCGCGGGCAAAGGCTAGTTTTATCATAATGTATGTATGTTCTTTTATAACTGTGCATGCTTGCATACTACAGCTTGATTTTAAATTTATTAGCATCTTTCCAGGGGTATGTATCGCTCTTTCAGAGTTACTCTCATATTCATGAGTATTTACTTTCAACCCTAGAAGTATGCTAATGAATACTAAGTCACCCGGTATATGCAAGGGTGTGTCCTGTTAGCAACGTGTATCGTGGATGCTACTCACTTAGTCATCCACGATAAAGGGTGGATACAGGATGGCAGGGACATTGACGCGAAAACTGTTACCATGGAAACAGTACACACGGCTACACATCAAGCTATACAAAGCTGACCTCGCATTGTACGGAAATCCTATACAATACGAGATCAGTAGAAACTATATGTAGCCGTGTGCACATAATTCTGAACCGTTGAAATTTTTCGCCGGTTAAAAAAAAAAAATCTGCTATTCCGTACATTTTGACTGCGTAGGTATTTTATTTTTCTATGAAACAGCAGATTATTTTTTAATTACCGACGAAAAATTTCAACGCAGGGGAGTATTATATTATTTGTGGCAGGGGCGTTCAGAATCATGCTGTACTGAATCCATGGTAACAGTTTTCGCGTCGATGTCCCTGCCACCCTTTATACCAGGAATCACGTTGTTGTTGTAATCTGCTATAACAATATCTAGTAATGTGCTGTTTATCATTAGTATATACATATCGGTATGAGGAACAGAGTGTAAAGTTCACTCATCCTCTATAGAGAAGGGAGGATACTCTGACCAGACGGGTGTCGTGTCTGGTGGCCCAATGATTGATGTCGGAAAGTTATATCGCGCGGTAAACTTCGCTTGCGCGATGCAGGATTTGTGTGACGTCAGGTCTTTGATGTGTAGTTTGCATGTGCCGTTATAGATGTCGCCACAAGTATATTATTTGTTTTTTCTAGGGTTCTGGTAACTGTTGCATCGTTCTGTATAATTTATTTTTCTTTACTCGTTTTATGAGAAAGCTTATCTTATTAGTACTAACTTAGCACTGCTAATATTAGCAAGGATTTCTATGTCTTCAATATCGTCATTTTAAACCCCATAAATCTATTATTATAATTACATAATTTATTCATATTTTAGATATAATATTATAAAGAGGTAAAATTTGTTTGTTTGGTTGATTTTTTTGTAAGTTTGTATGTAGGGGGTAATCTCCGGAACTACTATTCGGATTTAAAAAAATCTTTTTGCATTAGATAGCCCAATTTTTAAGGAAGGTTATACACTCGCGGACAAAGTCGCGGGCAGAAGCTAGTACTTAATATTTTGCCATAATATCTAAGACTGAAAATCGACTACAATATCGTGCGTAAAAGACTAAATGGCTCTTCTCTATTACAAGCATTAGTATTACATCATCTCAAAAACTATCAGAAAAGTTTTTCTGTCTTCATTCCAACACAATGCTTCCGGGATGATCAACCCAGGAAGCAGTGTGTTTGGTTTATTTTCGTCCGTTTATTCCTTTTGCGAATATATTTTCTAAGCTTGTATATAGGCAAAGAGGCGTAGACGAAAGTGAATTAATTCCATGTCGTACCCAGGCAGAATTTCATGTTTCGTGACATGTTTATTTTGTAAAAAAAAAGTGCCGATATTCCAAAATATTTGTCTTATTGTTGGTGGAGGTAACTGTAAAAAAAATATCGGTGTTATCTGTAATTTTTTGAATAATTTTGGAATATCCGTCAGGTCATCGAGTAAAACAGCCCACAGACCATATTAGCCCTTATTTTTAGAACACAAAAAGAGATTAAATCCGCGTGAGTCGACGATGAATATATGTGTACCACCAGGGCTTGACGGGGAACTGTCAACTGGCGCACTGGTACATAAATGTACCAGGAGGGGCTTTAACGGTTAAAAAAATATTGATGGATTGGTACATATTTGAATGGCTTTAAAAGAATAATTGGGGGGCAGTGGGAACCCAACGAGTTGTAGCTGGTGGGTTCAAAACCCAGGCAGGCGCTTTACTTTCTGTAAATAATTTCATTACCACTGCTCTCAAAACGGTGAAGGAAAACATCGTGAGGAAACCGGCATAAACTAGAACCAAAAATTCGAAGATATGTGACATCCACCAACCCGCACTGGGCCCGCGTGGTGGATTACAGCCCACACTGGGGAGAGTGGCCTCAGCCTATAATGTTCCCACTGCTGGGACCTATGTCCCAGCAGTGGGAACATTATAGGCTGAGGCCACTCTCCCCAGTGTGGGCTGATGATGCAAAGTATAATTAATTGCCTTCATGACTGTCGTTTTTGGAGATATTTTACTTAGTCGATATCCTCTTCATCAATTCTTCGTGAAACCTTGATTTCATCGTAGTCACATTATTTACTTAAGTTAATTGAGTATGTTTCTAGAAATAATAACGGATGAACTAATTATAAAACAAACAGGATCTACGTACAATAAACATCAAAACTTTTATCTCTTCGCTCAATTTCCTCTCAAAGTGTCTCCATCAAGATTAGGAACCCCAACCTTGGAAACTATTAAGAGATGGACCTGACTAATGTCCCAAAATCGTGCTAATTGGCCGGATATCCGGGACGCCAGAAACACGGATAACTATCTTTCTACATTAGTCGGCACGCACACTTTCACTTACTCCAAGAAGTACAGAAAACAAAGTAGGTTGCCCAGAAAAATAGAAAGGGTTTGGTATTAGGCTATAATATTCATAAGGCTACAGCTTCCTTGGGAGGCTATAAAAACGTATCATGTCAACAATCCATTTGCAGGGTATGTTGATTTTGCCAAAGTTGACTCAGGACAGGTTCTATTTATCAAGAAAGGAATCAGGAATAGCTCTGTTTATCTATCTGTCACCTTTTTAGGTCTAAACCACAGTACCGATCATAATTCACGCCAAGCCTACATCACAATCACACGCACACCACACCGACATCACATAACACACAGTTTTTATCGCTTCACACACACATTCTATCACTTCACACATACATTCTATCACTTCTCATACTTAGTAAGTAAATTTAAGTTAACATTCGTTTGCACATTATAGTCATAAGCAGTCTCTTAAAAATAAAAATAAAATTCTGCTCCTTTTGTGGGAACCTGGGCTGGTGATCCTTAATACAGGTTACCATGTAACCTAGCTAGGACACCAGATTCAATTCCGTCATTTGTTATTATTTTCTGACTATCCGTAAATTGTAAAATTATATTTATTGTAACTGACTGTACCACACTTTTTTGAAATAAAATAAATTATAAAAAAAAATATTGCTGTAGGTAGTAAATTGTGATGACGGTAACGTGTGCAGCGAGTCATCAAGCTTAATCAAGAGCCTCTGTTCATTCGTACGGAAACGATGCAGAATTTTATTTCTTTTCAAAAACGCTTAATTAAAAGACATAATTAAATTTGAGAGATATGGTAAGTACTAACAGCCGCACGGGTCAATCCATCAGGTTAAGCTACACTTCCCGGGGTTGGTCCGTGGATGGGTGACCATTTCTAAATACCGAAACTCCTGCGTGCCTCGGAAAGCACGTTAAGCCGTTGGTCCCGGCTGTCATTCGTGGATCTTTGACAGTCGTTACGGGTCGTCAGAAGCCCGAAAGTCTGACAACCAGTCTTACCAAGGGGTATCGTATTACCCAGTAACTGGGTTGTGGAGGTCAGATAGGCAGTCGCTCCATGTAAAATACTGGTATTCAGCTGCATCCGGTTAGACTGGAAGCCGACCCCAACATAGTTGGGAAAAGGCTAGGCAGATTGATATGGTAGCCTACCTGGATAAGGACATAGGCATTATCTCTTCATTTTTTTTCCCGGATATTTGTATAAAAAGGCAGAGGTGTACCTATAGTACTTCCACATTTCGCAAGTTATGTTTAAGTCCCATGTAATAGGGGGCGAGCCTATAGCCATCAACCGGGCACAAATCCAGACTCCGGGCTGCTACTGAGAAATTCCTGATGGAAAAACCCAAAAACACTTTGCCCGACCCGGGAATCAAACCCAGGACCTCATACTCAGCAGTACTATAGGCACACCTCTGCCTAATCCATCGGGGATTACAGGCGTGATGTTATGTTATGTTATTTGTATAAAAACTATGAACTGCAAAATACAAGCAGATTAAGTCATAAGCAACAGTTAGTTTAAAATAAAGTACATTTATCAAGAAGTACAAATTCACATACTTCTTAGACAAACTCTACTGATCCTGAACCTGTACTGCTCCTTCCTGCAACTTTGGTTTTTGGTACGAACTCTGCAGCTACTCTGCTACGTACTATCTAGACCAGCATTTAGACAGACAAAGCATCAAAACATAGAATAGTTAAGCAGGCCACAAAAAGGCTTCAATATAACGCTTGCTGGTTAATGTCTAAGAAATATGAGGCACACAAAATAAGAATATTTGAACAAATCACTGGTATATTTTGAGAAAATTATCATATTGCTTATGTGTGTGCGTCGCACGACGGATGTAAGAAAGATGTATATCAGTAACGAGTACTAAAGATTATGATACCTTTGAAATTGAGGAACTTTGAAACTAATAGGCGTTCACACGTATATCCTTCATTAATTTTAATGGTTGCTGTTTTTATCAGTTAGTTTATCTATTCTAAAGACGCTGTTTGTAAGGAAGTGACACTATGTCTCAGTTGGTTAATATTATTATCTGGATACATCTTTTAAGATGCATTAAATTACATACATACATAAACTCACGCCTTCTTCCAATGGGGGTAGGCAGAAACTACAGAACGCCACCTGCTACGATCCTTACATACTCCTTTTGCCTCGTTTACGTTCATACATCTGGTCATACACGCACGCCGGTTGCGAGTACTATGCACCTGGCCTTTCTGAAGAACATCACCAATAAGGTCAGTATATGTCCTCCTGGGGCGTCCCCGCCCGGCCTTTCCCTTCACATCAGTCTCGCAAATACATTTTGTTAGTCGCCTTTCATTCATCCTCTCAACATGCCCAAACCATCTCAGCATACCCTTTTCAATTTTTGTCACTACATCTTCTTTTAAATCACACCGCTGTCTTATCACATCATTCCTCAGCCTATCATTCATAGTCAGACCACACATGCATGATTAAATTAATCTGGGCTTTAAGACCTCAACTTAAAAATAAACCATGATTTAAGCAGTCTTTTGTAATCGAAAAGTAAAGAAATTATTGAGTGAACAGAGACAGTAATGTCATTTGTCAAGTTGGAAACTAGATGTGTGTCTGATCTAAAAGTAATTTACAGTTTTTCGGTTGTTCTCTATAGCCAATACCTAAGCCACAGGGTCACTGAAGACCTTAAAGATAACTGAGACATTGAAAGGGAACGTAGGTCGCTGGCTGTCCGTTGTAACATGCTGACCCGCAGGTTTGCACGATGTACGAGGGCAGCTTTTTTTTTATTGTTTATTAATTTAAGGAACAAAACAAAATATAAACAGAAAAATCACAAAAACCTCAATACGTTTGTCCTGCTGGGGCCGCACCAACGGGAAACGCCGTTAAGTATCGCGATGATAGACTTTATTCCGACGGGTTAAGGTCCATCATCGTGATAATTAACGGCGTTTCCCGTTGGTGTGGCCCGAGCATCCGGATGTTGAAACACTTTAAAGCAATCTTAATGCTAACGAAATGTATAATTTATGGTTAAAACATAGTTTATAAAACATTGTAAGGTAGTTTGAAAAATTACGAAAAAAGTACACGACGACGGCGCGGGTCAGGCAGTCCGTCGATGCTAATTACTAATTGAATAAAATTTAAACAGGATGATGCATTTTCAAAGAGAACCAAAGATTTTTTGTATTTATTTTATAATTATTATTTGTTATTTCCGATTAAATTTTTGTAGGAACGTCATTAATTAGATTAGAGTAAAATAACGCTTTTCAAAGCTTACTGTCAATCCTTCTACACGTGCAGCCTGTGGGTCAACTTTACTCAGCGGGCATACAGCGACCTACGCGTTCAATATAATAATGCATTGAGAGTGCTGCTGCGGCTGTCGTGGCGTTGTAGTGCATCAGGGATATTAACGGATAAAAACATTGATGGCTTTGCCGCCATTGTTAGAAAAAGATGTGCATCCCTGATGTAGCGTGTTCGCGGCAGCACCAACAGTATTCTCAGAGTGTTCGCAGATCGGTGGGATTCTCCGATGTTGCGGAGGTGGATGCAGTTCCACGCTGAATTTTAATTTTATGTTATAATCTGTGTTTGTACCTACTAACACTAGATGTTAAGTAAAATTATTACAAACCCTATGGACTCTGAAATAAAAATATTCTATTCTATTCTAAGCGGTTTTGAAGACAAAATCTAGCTAGGCTAATTCCACCAAGATTCGCCTAATCCCCTCACGGGCTCGTTACCGTATTCACAAATATATCACTTAAATGACTTACCGTAATGTTACTTGGTGAGTTTCCACGCAATTCGAGGGACCCCAAATTATATAAGTTACGTTGTAGGTTTGCAACAGTCAATGAGTAATTTCGTAGGCTCCTTTTGGGGTAGGACATAGTGTAACTAATTATGCTGTAGCATAGGTATTGTGGCTTGAGTAGGGCAAAAAGTTTGTATGTGAGGTGAATAGGCTGTTGTAAAGAGCTACGCTTGACTCCTGGTTAAAGTCACAAAATTATGATGAAACAGAGAAACTCGTGGAAGTGTAAAATACTCATCACTCCCTCACACACTCCAACAAAACCACACACAACACACATACCACAAACACTACAAACACTCCTCGCACACCTCATTAACAATCACCCACACACACCCATTCACCCTACACTCACCACATTAACTCAACGTCTAAATACATCCCAAATCAAATATCCTGTACTGTTTATTTTTATTTTTTATTTTTATCTATTTTTTGTTTTTATTGTTAATTAACTAAATCTAATTTAATTTAACTTAATTACCTTTTTGCATGGAACATCATTCCATTCTGTAGCTGGAGAAGGGCGTTGTTAGCTGCGCTACAGTTTATACTTTTGCAGCTATCATCGTTTTACATCGTTTATTATTTTTGTGTTATTGTGCCAAAATAAACTTTTATTATTTACGGTTTAGTTTTCAACCGACTTCCAAAAAGGAGGAGGTTATATGTTCGTAGCGTATGTTTGTTATTTTTTTTTTATGTATGTCCGCCGATTTCTCCGTCATTTGTGGACCGATTTTGAAAATATTTTTTTGTTTTAAAGGGATACTCGATAGCGAAACTCTTAAATTGATCCCATATAAACTTTATTAACTTTGCTTAGGTGGTTTTTGAGTTAGCTACAATAATACGATTTTTTTTCTCACTTAGTAACATAACATAACATCACGCCTTGTTTCCCCGAAGGGTTGGACAGAGGTGTACCTGTAGCAGGTACACCCACATTTCGCCAATTATGTTTAAGTCCCATGTAATAGGGGGCGATCCTATTGCCATCAACCAGGCACAAATCCAGACTCCGGGCTGCTACTGAGAAATTCCAGATAGAAAAACCTAATAACACTTTGCCTGACCCGGGAATCGAACCCAGGACCTCATGCTCAGCAGTAGCGCTTGCGACTACTAGACCAACGAGGCAGTTAGTATGTAGATGATATGCTAAGTTCCTGTCACTGGTAGCAGGTAGTGGTATTCGAATGTGTGTGGGGTAGGAACCACAACTAAAAAGTGAAAAAAAAAAAAACACTACTAAGTGAAAAAAATAACTTTCATTTTTATTTAGTGTTTTTTTGGAAGTCGGTTGTTTTTTTGATTCGTAATTTCTCCGTCATATTGACTCTTATGACGTCATAGTAGAAGATATAGATCTAGACAAATCCAATAGATAATTGTTATATTCTGTTAAGGCAGGGTGATAAGGAGTAGGTAACTAATTATAGAGGGTAAGTTTTTAACCAGTGCGCAAACTTAAATACGTGACTTTACTTATCATTATGAACAACATTTATTATGGACCAAACCCGAAAACGCGAAAAAAAATCAGCTGTTCTCTACATTTATGTTCGCATAACTCATCAAATAATAAAACTCGTATAACAGCGTAAATAGCTCGTAAACTCGTCAAATATTTTTCAAACTCGTATAACAGCGCCGGGAATGGCCCTACAGATTTGGTACCATAGTAAAAACTGAAGAGAATAACATGTTCTAACGGAATATAACATTTTTTTATTTGGCCGGCACTTTCACATTTAGCCCAAAAATGTATGGACGGTAAATGATCTCCTTTGAGGTTCGTAATAAACATCGAATCCTTCTAGAAATTGGATGACGTTCACGCAAAAAGCTTTATGTTTTCATACATTTTTTATTCAGGAAGTAAAAACCCTTCCAAGATTAATGTCTACCCAAAAATGTTACCCAAGTTTAAAATATAAACAACCCTAAATGCTTCCACTGCTCACAGATTAGCGCCAAGCCTGGTTATAAGCAAGATGAATTTCACCATCGTAATGTGCTAAATTCTCAAACTAATTTGTATGATAACACCCTCCCTTCATTTTGGGGTTATTAAGAGTACAGTAGGTCGCACGGCAGTAGTGACATAACCAGTATAAGCTGGCCTCTTAAGCCATGCGTACTTTTGACACGAATATCATACGTAAACGTTTGATCGTGTTCGCCCGAATTGAGTAGTACTAAATACGTTTTTCTCTGTCAAACAGGACTGTTCCGGTAAAATCGCATTGAACGCACGAAAAATCCCAACAAGTTCGGATTATTTTCGGACGTCGAAAATACGTACCTTAAACGTGCGACTAACACGCTCTCTGTTTTTTTTAATGGCATCTTGCAGGTCAACCTAGGAGGTTGTCGGCTGCTTAACCGGACTTTCCTATAGCTGCCTCAATAAATTAAGGCCTTCAGTAAGGACATAAAACTTAGAAACTAGTGGGGTACGGACCTTGGCTTAGGGCGTCACTGGTGGAGGACAGCAAGGGACAGGCAGGATCGGATTAATATTATTATTAGGGGAATTTAAAGCTACAGCTCAGCTCAGCGGCGCGGGCTAGCTCGAGCAAGGGTCGGGGCGGGGCTAACTCGCCCTCAGTCTGCGCGCTCCCCTTGTTCTTGGAAGGTCGGGATCGTTCGTGCGTGTTCGTGTGTTCTCACGAGTATAATTCGTACGAAAACGCGTCCAAAGTACGCACGGCCTTATGCTGTTGCAAAATGCAACTCCGTACAACGCTAGACCAAGCCAAGGTCAAAGTGTTACCAACCACGTGCGGTCGATGGTACCTACTCTAATTTGTTTTGTAATTTACTGTAGAATTTTGTAATTTAAACGTTTAAGTTGAGTAATTCGTTTTTAGGAGGGATGCAGGACGGAAATTTTTGTTTAAATTGGTTTGAAATAACTCTGATGTATGTGCATACGCGGCCTTAGATACAAAAGGTAGTAAAACATAGTGTAATTAAGTGCAATTTTTTTTGTGTTTGTTAGGGGATGAAAAGGTTACTTTTTAGGGTTCCGTTCTGGAGGGAGCCAAACGGAACCCTATTACTAAGCCTCCGCTGTCCGTCCGTCTGTGATCGGGCTGACAGGCAGACGGATATAATGAACCATAATACGTGTCTACCTATTACGGTTAATTATATACAGCCCGCTGACAAAAGCCCGCAGAAATACACAATCTGTGAATTTACCTATTAAATTTCAACTAGATAAAAAATATGAGAATTTAAAAAATTCACAGATTGTGTATTTCTGTTGCCGCTATAACAACAAATAATAAAAATCCGCTATAATAAAAATTTAAACAAAGTTAAAATTAAAGGGGTCCGTCCCCATATAAATAAGAAGTGCGTTTTTATCGGCGTTTTTTGCTACATATTCAACGGTGGCGGTGGTACGGAACCCTTTATGCGTGTCCAGCTTACACTTGGCTGGTTTTTCTGTTTATATCTTTATTTATTTAGTTGTTATTAATAATTAATTTATAATTGCCAATTTAATTAACAACGTATAAATATTTCGTACGCCGAGTGAGGCAAAACATGTTGGACCGGTAAAACTATTTTTCCATCTATATGCGCATATTCATGTATCATGTTACACATGTTTATCTAATTTTTCAAAGGAGAACATTCACCTTCCATACATTTTTGGGCTGAATGTGAAAGTGCCGGCCAAACAATAAAAAAAAATTATTCCGTTAGAACATGTTATTCTCTTCACTTTTCATTATGGGACCAAATTTGTAGGGCCATTCCCTGCTCTGTTATACGAGTTTGAAAAATACTGTTTTCAGTATGTTTTAGATAAAAGAATAACAGTAATCTAATTATAGTAATAGCTTTTTATGCCAGTAAACATTACAGTTATTATCTTTTACTGTGAAACTAAGGCTATAGGTTTATTCTCTAGCCTGAGGACACGGTGGAGGTCTGCCCGACTTGGGCGGAGCAATGCCGTGTCCTCGTAGAGGCGATCGGTGGCGGTGATCTCTCGCGTCCGGCCCTGGTTCAGGCCATGGTACGGAGCGAGAGGAAATGGCAGGCCGTCACCTCCTTCTGCGAAGCGGTAATGCTCGCGAAGGAGGAGGCGGAACGCGTGAGGGAGAGGCAAATTTCGCGCCCTCACGCCCCTAACCGCCGTAGGAGGAGACGCCCGGGGCGGGAATCGCGAGCCGATTTCCGGCCACCGTAGGCGCGGGCTTGCGGACGGTGAGCAATGGGTAGCTCGCCGTCCGATAAGGACCAAGCCCGGGTCGACGGCGCGTTGTGTTCCACGCGCGCTTCAAAGAGATGTCAGCAGAATTGACGGGGTCCGCTAGGGCCAATGCCTGCCGGGGGTTCGAAGAAAACCGATGGGGACATCGTGGCCCCCGGCAACAGGGCAACCGAAGGAACACGGGTGGGTTTTAGTCAGTAAGAGTCTATTATTTGATAATTTCCAACCCAAAAAAAAAAGGGTTATTCTCCACATAACTACAGTGTGCAAAATAGTTATTTTTTTCTCCAGTACTAATATTAGCTGATTGAAATAGGTATCAGGTAGGAATTTTTTTTACTGGACTATGGTTCAGTATGTGCAGATATGCCTCTCGCAATAGCTTGCCATATTTGAAATTGCATTACAAACATTAAGAACCTTACGGATAACCTTACGGAGAATACAGGAGTTGATAGCATTTAAAACTTGTTTTCGTGGAAAAAAGTAAATAAAAATAAAACGTTGACCTTCAATAGCTCCTCTCCGTATCGTTATGCTTCTTTTACATCCGTTATTTTATGTATCTAAAATAATGTGTTATTTTATTACACTGTTTTTGCGAGAACAGAAACCACAAAATAGACCTAAAACCAGTTAATATTAGTGATACCTATTTCAATAAGCTAATATTAGTACAAGTGAAAAAAAAAAACTTTATTTCGCACACTGTAGTTATGTGGAGAATAACCCTAGAGCCTAGTTTCACAGTAAAAATGATAACTGTAATGTTTACTGGCATAAAAAGCTATTAGTATAATTAGATTACTGTTATTCTCTCTAAAACATACTGAAAACAGTAGCCCAAAATTAATTTTCTCCTTTATCTTTATCTTTGTTTTTGAGAAATTATTACAATTAATGACAATAATATCATTCACAAACGCTAAAGAGAAAAGTAAGTTTCTAAGGACCAAATTAAGAATAAACAAAGTAAAAAGGAAATGAAAGTTTGTCCAAGACATCTAAATGTAACAGCTTGCTATTTGCGATTAAATTATTTACACAATAAGGAGAAACAGCTGGTTTAACAAATTTGTCGAGCAACAGACTAAACTCGTAGTAGAAGCACTGTAAATAATTAATTGTTCTAAATTCATAATTTTTAGTCCTACAATCTTCAAGGGTACGATGATGAATATATCATGATGTAACGAATATTTTGTAACAATCTTATGATTTAAAAAAGTGTCCGTGGAGCTTGTGGCCTGTTCTTCTCCATAGGAACCTACCTGCTACGCTTTGGAATGGGCAACTAGCTTCATCTTTTTGATTGACCGACCCCTTGATAATTCAAAAGTAATATAAATGGTTTAATTGAAATAAGTGCTTTGAGTTTTAGTTTGATCAACCAATGATAAACTCACGCCTTTTTCCCATGGACCCTAGGCAGAAACTATAGAACGCCACCTGCTACAAACGCGCCTTACATACTTTTTTTGCTTCGTTTACGTTCATACATCTTGGTCATACGCGCACGCTAGTTGCGAGTAATTTAATTAATTAAATGCTCGCCACATTTTTAATAATGCATTTTAGAATTAACTGTATCACCTAAATCAGTAGGGTTCATTTTTAAATACAACATTATTTAATAATTTGCACCTTCTTCTTCTTCGTCATTATTTGAAAGAAAGATAACATACTGCACTGATTCGGGTCTTTAGGGACAAATCTATTAAGATAGTCAATGCTTATAATTTGGCACATACGGACTCAGATACAGAATTACTACGGTATCATCGTTCAAAAATATTGATCTTTCTTCATCAATACTTCCCTAGCAGAGCCTCCCATTGATATTAATCTATTCTAATTTAAATTCTATAATAATATTTACTTTTCTTCTTGTTACAGATGACTCGAAAAATGTCACCATCCTAACAGTCACCAAAGAGGAACAATGTGAAATTATGAACTGACACACACACATGATTTCAACAACTAACTTCACACACACACCGACAGATGTGAACACACTACATTACGACTGTAGGAACATAACATTTAACTACAAAAATGCAACACAAAACTGTACATACGAAACTTCGGACGAGTACGAAAATTCGGGTTTCGGGAAGACGAATTTCACGAATGCGACATACGCGATGTCGAATGACAATTTTACGGAATACGCTGAGATCCCGTATTACATAAAAGCGACGTCGATGACGTTCTGTATAGTGATAATGTGTCTCGGTGTGATAGGGAACGTGATGGTACCAATAGTGATACTAAAGACTAAGGATATGAGGAACTCGACGAACATTTTTCTGGTGAACTTGAGCATTGCGGATCTGATGGTGCTACTGGTGTGTACGCCGACTGTGCTGGTGGAGGTCAACTCTAAGCCGGAGACGTGGGTGCTGGGAAAGGAGTTATGTGAGTATTGCTTATTTATTTTTAACCGACGTCCAAAAGGAGGAGGTTCTCAATTCGTCTGTATGTTTTTTTTTTTTTTTTTTTTTTTTATGTTTGTTACGCGATTACTCCGCCAATTATGAATAGATTTTGATGATTCTTTTTTTGTTTGGTAGATCATACTTCAGAGGTGGTCCCATATAAATTGTATTAACTTTGCTTGGGTAGTTTTTGAGTTAGCTTCAATTATACGTATTTTTTCCCACTTAGTATGTAGATGATATGATAACTTCTTGTCACTGTTATTTACATAGCAGGTAGTGGTATTCGAATTTGTGTGGGGTAGGTACCACAACTAAAAAGTGAAAAATAAAAACTTTTACAAAAAAAAAACAACCGACTTCAAAAAAAAAACACTACTTAGTGAAAAATAACTTTAATTTCGAAAGTCGGTGACAAAGAACGAAAATTCAAAACCAAAGACACCGACTTCCGAAATTAAAGTTATTTTTCACTTTGTTGTGTTTTTTTTTGAAGTCGGTTGTTTTTTTTTGTAAAAAGTTTTTTTTAATGACAGAAGAAAGGAGAGTGTAATCTAATCTTTCGATCAGCGATGATAATAATAAGGATAAAAGATATTGAATCATTGTTCATCATAGACATTTTGGTCTAACAAAAGTATTTCAACAAGATGTAACACCTTCGTTAGACCGTGTGTGCTGAGTACTATTCAACTCTTACTTTACACACTGTGGCGGCATCTACATCGTCACATGCGAACTACGCATCAAAGACTTGACGTCACACAAATCCTGCATCGCGCAATTAGCGTTTACCGCGCGGACGATATATATGTGACTATCCGACATTAATCGTGGGGCAGTTGCTCGCCAAACAACACCCATCTGGTCGGAGGATCCTCCCTTTTCTATGGTAGATGAGTGAAGTTTACACCCTGTTCCTCATACCACTAAATTGTTGACCCCGAGTATGAACGTCAACGCAGCCTTCGTGCATACATCTACTTGCTCTTGTCACAATTAATGCAGTTGCACTTATAAGGTCCTGAACAAAAGCGACAACTTCATACAATATGAAAACTGTTCTATCCTCATGAATGAAGTGGCAGCGAGCACTTTAAGCTACTAATGAGCTAACGCCTAGCAGCTTTACACAATGAACGCCTAGCAGCTTTAAACAAAGCATTCCCGGGAAGAAAATAGAATGGTACCTAAAACTTCGCCCGCTATTCAAGATATAATATCTAAATAGTATTTTTTTAGCTACTATGGGTAAGATCTTGGCCTGGCCGAAGGTGGAAGTAAGCTTCACCCGGAATCCTCAACCATGGCTTTTTTTTTTTTTTTTGGTGGGAAATTATCAAATACCTTCTCCCGCTCTGGGTGGAGCGGGAGGGCGTGTTAGACTCTTACTGACTAAAACCCACCCGTGTTCCTTCGGTTACCCTGTTGCCGGGGGCCACGATTTCCCTATCGGTTTTCTTCGAACCCCCGGCAGGCATTGGCCCTAACGGACCCCGTCAATCTTAGACATCTAACTGCTAAAACACAACAATTTTATTGTTATGGCGACAGACTTAGTTATGATGGTAGTGCCTTAGCCAGGCGGAATTTAGAACAAGCCCTACCACCAACCAAACCGAGCAGAAAATTTAGCCCCCACTGGGAATAGAAACGATTTAGAACTTTTGTAATACACAAAATATACAAGCATTGATCACGGCCACACAACTCTCAGATTGACTCTAAGATTGGTATCAAGATTGGTACTAAAAAGCGCGGAATTCCTCTAGGTCTTCCATTTCAAAGGGAATTGCAACTTCCATCCTTAAGTACCTCCTGAAAATTGTTTTTGATTCTTGATACACTCAGTAGAAGATACTGAAGTGAAAACGTACCGTACCTTGCACCATGACAAACATTTTAATTAAATTTTACGGTTACATTGTTCACTCTTTCAATACTAAAAACTTATTAAAAACTTATAGCTCTATCGAGAATTCAAACTGCTTCAGGGAGGAGATTATATTGATAAGGTGCTTTCCCTCTTTTATTTTCGCAAAGCATCTACCGTATAGTCCTCATTCATACTTTTGAAGTTTTTTCAAAAGGTAATTTTTTGTTTAACTCGTCCTTTAGTACGAAAGCATCAATTTGAACTCTTATAAATTAAAATACTTTTTATTTGGTTTAATCCGAACCAGCTCTTTAGTTAATATTAGAAAAATAAGTGCCTGACGGACCACGCACAATGGAGGGTTTCGTAGTTGGGATGAATTTAACCCTAGAACAAACTCAACATTTTAGTTGATAAACATGTTCTCCTATACATTCCAACTACAAATGTAAGCTTGTATGCACAATAATGAGAGATTTGCCATGTTATGTTGAGACCACGGACTTTTTATAGATATTTCTGTAATCTATGAGTAAAGAACCATTCTCTGTATTTAGTTTCGGAGATAAGGCGGGGGAATGGGCAATTTTCATTATATTTTCTTAAATACCTTTAATTTTTTTTTTTTTTTTTTAATTATAGTACATCTATTTGAGGTCCTCGCAACAAGTCCTGTCATTTGATATGTGACAGTATACAGTATGCAAAACTTTTTTTTATTTGACAATTTTCCCCTGAAAAGTGACCCCTATATTCAAAATTAATTTATTTACATTACACGTCCGTGTTTGGACCACAGAAATTCATATGTGTACCAAATCAGCTGTGACATATGGACAGACAGACAAACGAGTGACCCTATAAGGGCTCCGTTTTTTTCTTTTGTGGGACGGAGACCTAAAAATATCTAACCTATCTTGCTGTGTGGTTAGGGTTCTGAAAATGATAGCTGACAGAGTGTACTGTCATAATTCACTGCTGTTAGTTACAAGTGTCACCGAAGTGCATACCAAGCATCAGTTCCCATAATAGTAAATCACTCGACACTCGTTTCTAACCTCTCGTGTTCATTAATTAGTTAAATAGCCATGTCACCGAGTGCAGTTATTTATTATGCATTTCTTTTCTTTTTTCTAACACATGTGTTAACGTTTATCTAAAGTGGTCTGGTGGGCCATTTCAGAAATATGTTTTTTTTTAGAATAACCTTTTTTTATTAAACATGTACCAATAGTTCGTAAGGATTCCGTCTGTATCGCTCTAACCGAGCACACCTAATTACTGTAAGATTGTAATTAAAGTTTATTTTAAAACTATTATTTTAAATCACTGCCGTTCATATTTGACTCCGTATCGTGTTGTTTACAAATACTTAGTTTTAAGGACAATGTGACTTATATACTCGTGAGTCTTCCCTCGAAATAAAGATTTTTATTAACAGGACCCTATTAAATAATAATGAACTTAGCTATGAGTCTTTATTTATGAACCTTTTATAAACACTATGGTTTGCAATAAATAAATATAATATGAACATATTATTATTCCCGTCCCGTTATGCTCAACAGTATATTTCTCAAAAGCATCGTTCTCAAGTACTGTATATTCAGAGCTCGTCATTGTAAGTAAGCATATACACTGTCAATCCTCTCAGTTATGGGTCATTAAATATACATTAGGGTGACAAATACTTTGGACTTGCTCCCACATTGAAACTTTTAAAGCAGGTGGGCTTATAGTGTATCTTTACGATTGAAATATAGTGTATATTTAATAATCATAACATTTTCTAATGGCACCTTAAATAATTTCCATTTTGCTTTTCTAAAAATATTATTGAACTCTCTAATATAATGATTGCGCTTCTATTTATAAACCTCAAATAACTCGTAATTTTTAGGTTCTTAAAATATTAAATAGCCAAGTAACTGCGACCTTGGATGCAGCGCTCACCGGCCGCTGTTGCGTCACCGCTCGGTTTGCTCGCTCGGCTCGCGCGCTTGGTCACCCATAATGTCTCGACTGTTAGAACACAGGCTTCCTATTGGGGAGAGGGAGTGAGCCATAACCACCATCCGTGGCCAGTGCGGGTTGGTAGATGTCACATGTCTTCTAAGTTTTTGGTTCTAGGACATGTCGGTTTTCTCACGATGTTTTCCTTCACCGTTTTGAGAGCAGTGGTGATGAAATAATTTACACAAGTTAAAGCACCTGCTTGGTTTCAAACCTACGACCTACAACTCCTAAGTTGCGGCCGTTAACACTAATTAACGAACAAATTATCAAGCGTCCGTAAACTGTTGTGATTTTTTGACTGAATTATAAAAAAGCAATCGAATCTATGTTTTGTTTCGCTTTTTTATTACAAAACTAGCTTCTGTCCGCGAGCCTATAACCTTCCTCGAGAATTGGGTTATCCAATGCAAAAAGAATTTTTCAAATCCAACTGGTAGTTCCAGAGATTACCCCCTAGATACAAACTTACAAACAAACAAACAAATTTTACCTCTTTATGATAGTGTAGATAAAATTCAACAATTAATTTGAGTTAATAAAGACTTTATTAAAAACAGCTTTCGTTTAATTTACAGTCGCTCGTTAAGCTAAGATTTTATCCGCCATCGATTGCCGGTTGCCGTGGTTACAAGATAAAGCCACAGTTGCTCTTAATATAATAACATTAAAACGCGATCTTTATTTCTCAGAATGTCCATAAAAGCCTTTTGAAAAAGCGGTAGTCATATTTTATACGTTCGACTTGGAACCCGACCAGGTACATTTTTGAATACTTCGGAAAAATGCATTATTTTTATTGCTATTTAACATTAAATTTCCTTATAAGGGAGGGCTTAATTATGATTTCTGCGCAAATTGTGGTATAAATGTGATGATTTCTTATACTAATATGAATGGCGTTCCAAGTAATTTTGAACCGTTTTTATTGTAATGAATAACTGTAAAATATCATTAAGTCCTCTTTATAATGTATATTTTAAACCGTAAGAGGCGACTAATGGATTCAAATCGGGTGGTTGAGCGGCACTTTAGGGGCATGAGGAACAGGGTGTAAAGTTCACTCATCCACCATAGAAAAGGGAGGATCCTCCGACCAGACGGGTGTTGTGTCTGGCGGGCAACTGCCCATCGGTTTGAAGTTGAAATCTTGTATGTATGTCGATCGCTCGGTAAACTCTAACTGCGCGATGCAGGATTTGTGTGACGTCATGTCTTTGATGCGTAGTTTGTATGTGGCGGTGTAACCGCTACAGCACCACATTTTTGTTTACAGAGGTTACCAAATTAGTACCTACCTAGGTACTTACTGGAGGTACCTTTTGAGAATTCTGACCATCAGTATCTTATACAAGAAAATAAAAATAAGAAAGGAGCATTTTAAACTAACAAAAAAATAGTAACGACCTATGCGAGGCCAAAAAGGCCCATATCTCAGCATAATGCTGCGATATTATAATAAATACCGCGGCGCTGGTATTCTGATAGGGCCCGCTGTGATGCCACGGACACACCTACGGACATATATAAATCCCTCTAAGGGATTACAAAATAAATAAAACAGTAAAAAAATATAATGTAAACAAATAATAAAAAATAAAAACTTTTTACAAAAAAAAACAACCGACTTCAAAAAAAAAACACTACAAAGTGAAAAATAACTTTAATTTCGGAAGTCGGTGTCTTTGGTTTTGAATTTTCGTTCTTTGTCACCGACTTCCGAAATTAAAGTTATTTTTCACTTTGTAGTGTTAGTTTTTTTTGTAAAAAGTTTTTATTTTTCACTTTTTAGTTGTGGTACCTACCCCACACAAATTCGAATACCACTACCTGCTATGTAAATAACAGTGACAAGAAGTTATCATAATATCATCTACATACTAAGTGGGAAAAAATACGTATAATTGAAGCTAATTCAAAAACTACCCAAGCAAAGTTAATAAAATTTATATGGGACCACCTCTGAAGTATGATCTACCAAACAAAACAAGAATCATCAAAATCTATTCATAATTGGCGGAGTAATCGCGTAAGAAACATACAAAAAAAAAAAAAAAAAAAACATACAGACGAATTGAGAACCTCCTCCTTTTGGAAGTCGGTTAAAAATCAAAACCATTGTTAAAAAGAATCGACGTACGCCCGACGTGACGTTCCAACCTCCACATCACTTGTCTGGTATGGACTATTATAATCTATGGTGACAGCGAAGGGTCGCGGGAGTATATTATCTATAGCGCGATTCTGCGCCTATTTTAGACTTTTGGACTGCGCCGTTATATTTTTGGATATACAAAGTGAGTAAGTAAATAACTATATTTATTTACATAAAATGTGGTAAATATAAAAGATGTTACAGATATCTAAGTGCAGGACATATTCCGCCAAAAAATATATAAATAAAACAAGCTACTATTCTTATTCCTTCTCTGTCCATGCAGTAAGATTGTGATCTGCCTATCATTCGTGATTTAACAAAAAAAAAACAACCGACTTCCAAAAAACACTACAAAGTGAAAAATAACTTTAATTTCGGAAGTCGGTGTCTTTCTTTGGTTTTGAATTTTCGTTTTTTGTCACCGTCTTCCGAAATTAAAGTTATTTCTCACTTTGTAGTGTTTTTTGGAAGTCGGTTGTTTTTTTTTTTGTAAAAGTTTTTATTTTTCACTTTTTAGTTGTGGTACCTACCCCACACAAATTCGAAAACCACTACCTGCTATGTAAATAACAGTGACAGGAACTTATCATATCATCCACATACTAAGTGGGAAAAAGTACGTATCATTGAAGCTAACTAAAAACTATCACAGCAAAGTTAATAAAATTTATATAGGACTACCTCGAGAGCATACATTGTCGGAGAAATCGGTGGACATACATAAAAAAAAAGAAAAAAAAAAAAAAAAAAACATACGCGACGAACATATAACCTCCTACTTTTTGGAAGTCGGTTAAAAACTGTTTCTTAACTCAAATATCGAGTAAAAGAGCATTACCTTTCCTCTCAACTGAGAGTATTTATATACCTATAGTATGTATGTTTATTGTATATCGAAGCTTTACGTATTTATTTTAGTACAATTATGTTAATTTCTTACGGTATACGTGTAGGTATATTTTAATATTTAGTTTAAGACTTCGCAAATTCATATTTTTTTCTTGTTCTTACACGCCGTTATCTACATTTCTCTTTTTGCAGGTCTGCTTGAAGAAATTTCTTAAGAAATAAGCAGTACCTTTGTATTAAACATTATAATTATGTCGTATCTCTATGTATTTTACTGTGTCTACATTAATAATAAAATAATAATAAAAAAAACAAAATTCAAAAGTCATTTATTTAAATTAGGCTGAGAATCAGCACTTTTCGAACGTCAAAATTACTTAAGACAGTCCCCCAAAAACGCCCACCCTTCACCACTTCCTAGTGCCTTTAGTAAATAAGTAACTTTGAATTTATACGTGAAATTTTTACATATTATTAAAAATAACACCATATGTACAAAGGAGTGTACGTCAGCGATTTTCTAGATTCAAATAAAAGGTCAAGCCGGATTTATTAAAGCAAAGCAAAGTTTAGCAAAATCCGGTAAATCTGTTAACTACGTGTGACCAATACCTACAGCCTACGGCCTTCTATATGAACTGTTAAATTCCTACATAGAATAATCACCTGCACCAAAATAATCTACACTCGAAAGCACTTTTTAGTCTTGTGCTCGAAAGTATATAGTGCCCGATGATAAAAATTGTAGCGGAAATCATAATGGCAAAAGGATATTGTTCCACTGTCCTACTATAATACATTTATTAAATTAAGGTCAGCAAACACAATTTAAATAAAGCACTTGAAATCTATTACCTATTTCCATGGATCATTTAACTGAAGTGGAAAATGGAGAGCAGAAGCTGATTAGATATGGTAAAAAGTGTGTCATTATTTCCCTGCATTCAAATTCCCCCTTTTCCCAACTATGTTAAGGTCGGCTTCCAGTCTAACCGGATGAAATTCAAAATTTTAATGCAAAAGTCATTTATTCAAACTAGGTTGAGAATCAGCACTTTTCTAACGTCAAAATTACATAAGACAGTCTCCAAAACGCTCACCCTTCACCACTTCCTAGTGCCTTTAGCTGGGAAGAAGAAGTGGCGCAACCAACTCCCCAGCAGCACAGCTGTCTGTTCAGTTAGAAAAGAAATTATTATATACAATAGTACCTACGCAAAATAATTTACATTGTGCAACACAAAACATAATTTAAATGATAAATTATTGGCCATATGTCAGCTAGCACACGCCAATATACCAACCAAAAACATCGAGAACTATACTCAAGCAGAATTAAAAAAATAAAAACTAAACGTAAACAGAACTAAATATCTAAATAAAAGCCTCCAGGCATAAAGGGCGCGCGTGATGCAGATGAATACCAATATTTTACCTGAAGCGAATGTTTATCTGACCTCCACAACCCAGTTACTGGGTAACACTATACCTCTTGGTAAGATTGGTTTGTCAGACTTTTGGGCTTCTGGCTACCTGTAACGACTGTCAAAGATCTACGAATGACAGCTTTCTTTCTTTCTTTTTGGGTTCTCGATATGTAATGGATGGTCAGTGGTCACCCATCCACGAACCGACCGCGGCAAACGTATATTAACTTTCAATCGATAACAGTCGCACAGCTGTTATTATTTAGACACATTTATAATCATCATTATTTCCCAACATTCATAGACTAAACACGTACAATTTCAACAGTTAAAAAATCCCCGACACGAACATTTCTTCATTTCTCGTTCCTACTCCATCACCAGACCCTGTTCACCATCTATCTATAAACTATTCATTGAGACCATTCTAATGAGCCCAAACACGATACCTGAGTTGGTAAGGGAGTTGGGTATCCTGCAAAATCCAGGTGATGCTGCAGCATCAGTTCAAGGTAACTATGTCCTTCTAATATTATAATTTTTGACCTGTGGAAGATACTCGCATCTATTAATAAACTAGAAATGAGCTGATAATATTCAAACGCCTGAACCGGTTTCGATAAAACACGTCTAAGAACCATCGCTAGAAGACCTGCTTTCAAATAAAAAACCGCATTCAAATCGGTTCACCCGTTTAAGAGCTACGGTGCCACAGACAGACACACGCATAGCGGTCAAACTTATAACTCCTATTTTTGCGTCGGGGGTTTAATATAAACTCCGGACTCTTAATAACTGTTATAGGTACATACAATATTCTCGACAAGAAATCGATTTTAGGAACTCACAGTTGCCAATTGCAATTTACCCGACAGGAAGTCGAACTTAGGACCTCTCAGTTACACATCGGGTCTTCAACGTTTTGATGGCTGGCTCGATGAGTCCTAAAACGTATCGATTTTCGAAATAATCTATCTTCTTGGCTTGCCAAAAACTGGTCCTTTATATTTCTGGCGGAATTTAAACCTCAAACTTTGGACTTTACCATTTTAATGAAGCTGTTCAAAAAACAAATCCTTATTTATAATTCGTATGATAGCATATTATTATGTGAATGGTACTGTGCAAGAGATATTTAGATTTCCTGTCCGTAACATTGCAATTATTTTAATGATATGCTTTAGAAGAGCTAGCTATGTTTGGCTAGCCAAGTAACTGGTCCTTGGTTCCGCAGTTCAAATTGGTTCGGTATTTAATAAGGTAGCAGTCTCTTTTAATTTGGTCTATTGGGAGGATCATTATAATAATAGGCTATTAAAATGTCCTTGCTGTAGATAAAATATTATGTAGTTATGTCGGATAAAATCTCGTACGTCGCGTAAGTGGTAATAAGACCAGTTTAAACCGGCCCCTTCCACCACCATAATCAGCATAAAATGTTCCCACTGCTGGGCAACAGGCCTCTCGAAGAGAGGGAGTGGGCCATAATCCACCACGCGGGCCCAGTGCGGGTTGGTGGACGTCACTCATGTCTTCGATTTATTGTTTCTGTCCCTTGTTCTATTTAAACTCCTATAAAGGTATGGGGAACAGGGTGTAAAGTTCACTCATCCTCCATAGAAAAGGGAGGATCCTTCGATCTGGTGGGTTATTACCCGACGATTGTTGTCGGGACGTTGTGTATGTATATGCCAGTCGCGTGGTAAATTCTGCTTGCGCGATACAGGATTTTTCGTGACATCAGTGTGATGTGTAGTTTGCATGCGACGATGTAGATGATGCCACAGTACTACGTCTAGGCCACGTCAAGGTCAAATTACCACTGACGTGCAGCCTTCTGTACAAAAATCTTTTTATTTTAAAGGTTTTTCTTTAGAATTTACTAGTTTGAAAGTCGCATTAAAATGTTCAACTTTTTATTCTAATTTGAATACTACAAACTTATCAATATTACATAGTATAACATCACGCCTGGAATCCCAGAAGGGTTAGGCAGAGGTGTCCCTTTAGTACACGCCATTTCGTTCGTTTCGCCATCTTTGATCAATCTGCCTAGCCAAACCCAACTAAGTTAGGATCGGCTTCCAATCTAACCGGATGCAAGTGAATACGAGTATTTTACATGAAGCGACTGCCTATCTGACCTCCATAATCAAGTTATTGTGTAATACGATACCCCTTGGTAAGACTAGTTGTCAGAATTTCAGGCTTTTGACGACCCGTTAACGACTGTCAAAGAGCCACGAATGACAGCCGGGACCAACGGATTAACTTGCTTTGCGAGGCACGGACGAGGCTCCGTATGTAAAGATGTTCACTAATCCACAGACCAACTGCGGCAAGCGTAGCTGAACCTGATCGATAGATACGTGCAGCTGTTATTACTTAGTCACAAGCTCCTTTGTTATTCTAGCCATTTTTCATCAATAATGAAAGTTGGTCAAGCGAAAAATTAAGTCCTCTCTAAATATAGCCACAAATAAAAACGGGACTACATTTCAAAGCATGGTATTGTGCCAAACCGCCATATTTGGACAGTTGTCACTTATTGCGTATTGTGCGACAGACGGGACAATGTTCCGGGGTCAAGAGGTCATGTGTACCGGAATCCATTGTATTGCGGATCGAAGGTCGCGAGACGGAAGGAGATTTCATTTTCTTGGAACTGGATATAGCTATTTTCTTGTGATATTTTAATGTTAAAAATCATTTGCTAAAGAGTTTCTAAACTAGGTATGTTAAAGTCAGTTTCCAGTGCTTCTGAAAAATAGAATTGATTTTAAAAATCCAGAATGTTAAGAGAGGGAAGGGCGGGGTTAAATTATCTGTGGTGGATATTTGGATAAGGTTTACATGGTGGAGATAAATAAGACCACGTAAAGTTGTCAAAAATATGAATATTAGATGTGCCTTGTGATGTGTGTAGGGTATATACCTACAATAAAATACCAAAAGAACTAAAATTATTAAATAATCCTAACTCTGTATTAAATTTTGGGCGTTAATTGGTTAAGATCGTTTATTCTGAAAGTGGGCAACGTCACAAATAGATGTCAAATATTTCGCTGTTTTGATCAATTTGGCAATAGTACTGTATGGAAATAAGAAATGTGGCTAACTAGCGAACTTCCATACAGTAATATTGCCAAATTAATCAAAACAAGTAAATTTTTGACAGCTATTTGCGCCGTTGCCAACTTTTAGGACAAATGCTTTTAAAAGTCATCAAACTATTTACCCGTTCGCTAAACTACTTATATAAATGGCTGAATAGACATTATTTTTTTGACATTAATGATGAAAATATAAAATGTGTATGCACAGATATTAATGAAAACTTTATGATAAATGATCTGAATGACTATTATTGTTTTATCAAATTATTCAACGACATTCTATAGTTCACCTTTATCTTGTTATTAATTATTTTGCATGCAATTGGTACAATATTCTGTATAACTAAACATGTGGACTTTATATCAAACCAGACTGTAACAACTTTTACCATGTTTAAGACAAATAAAGACTTATCTATCTTTCTAAATAAAAAGTATGGGGGTAAGTAGGTCTGTGGTCACAAATTAATTTAACACCCTTAGGAGTAGCGCTCTCCTGGCTCAGGTTGGTGTGACGAAGACCGCAGAGGGAGTGCCACGCTGCAAGCGCCAGGGAATGTGACAGTCGGCGGATGGTCTTGCCAGAGACCCTTACCTTACCTTAGACACAGTATATTAAAGTAACAGTATTATATTATGTCTCGGCAGTGATCTTGAAATAATTACCCACCGTCGCGTCCGTGCGTAACTGCCACGCACTCGATACTGTTGCGTACTGATATACACTGATATTTCGAAGCGCGTCGTTTCGAAGACTTAATACTGTTACTTATTTATACTGTGGCTTAGATTAACTTTGGGGTTCCTGAAGCGTAACGACTCTTGCGATAATGTGTTAATGTTAGCCCAATAATGTGTAAAAGTTGGATAGCTATCCAATTCTATTTAAAAAGCTTGGCTTATTGCCGCTACCATCTCTTTATATACTTATACGAAACATGTATGTTTGTGAGGAAGCAAAAGGAATTATTTAGTACTGCAGATAATTTATATCCTCGTAACCGACAAGACCCCCACAGGTTCGTACTGGATGTCCTTCCGAGACTAGCTAAATATAATAAAAGTCGTATATCTGTGTGTGTGTGTACGTATATATCATAAGATACCAAGTAATCTCAAGACATTAAATATGAGATTATTCAAAAATAAATTGTATAAATGGTTGTGTGTGGTCATAGTTTTTATAGTGTCAGAGACTTCTTTGAAAATAAATTTTCATTAAACTTTTGAAAATTGGTACAGACGCCAGCATATCAAGCTACCCGAAACTGTCTAATTTTCCCAATCAACTTTGAACCTTATAATTCAGCGATAAAGTTGAAATCTATTAAATAAATTTGACAGATTGTAGTAGCTTGAAGTGCTGGCGTCTGTACACTTATGACTGTTAGGCCACTTTCACATTAGGACGTTAGCAGCGCGATAGTAGCGCGGCAGTAGCAGATGCCTTCACATTATAAGAAACGCCGCACGACAGCAGCGCGGCGGCCGCGCCGCAGTTTAGATCAGTGTACACTTATTAAAAAAATGGACTATAGGTACCTAATCATGTGCGCTTGCTATAATTCTATTTCAACATTCATATAAATTTTTTTCTTCAATTAATAGTAATAATCTTTATTTCTCTGTTCACAAAGGTTCACATAGTTATAAACATAGAGACAAGAAATATAGCGTTTTAACAAAAATGCGTGAAATATGATTCTTTGCAACAGACTGGCGTCCATACTAGGATACCCTGTGTGACGGATCACCAGGCTCTCACCCCAAATCTAAACTAATTACATCTCTAATTACAATCACAATGGTCAATTTAAAACTCTAAAATAATTATTTATTGACGAAGGTAAAAAAAACAGACATGTTTAAATTAATTAATAAAAAATTAGAAGTATTAATAAAAAGAACATGGACAATGTCAATAGATAATAGTCGCATAGACAATCAAATCAAATTGAGGTTGTATTCCGACACTTGCAACACTGGCACCGCACTGCCACCGCGCTTCTGTTTATGATATGAAATTTTGATTGCGCGACGGCCGCGCGTCTGTCGCGCTGCTAAAGTCGCCTTAATGTGAAAGCAATCTCAAGTAAAAACATTTATGCTCTCGTTTTTTTTTTTTGTTTTTTACCATGTTTTAAGCAAATAAAAAGTATTCTATTCTATTCAAAAAATAGCCGTTGCAAGCGACGTACGCAGGAAAAGTCGAAAATACAAAATTAAAATCAGCAAAAAAGATCCGCATGCAACTAAAAATCACCAGTACATAGAATAGCAGAATTGAGTGCTAAAAGCAATATAACTGACATCCCTATATTACAGCGATAGTGCAACAGTTACGCGATCAGAATAAAGCTGTTCATACACAGATTGGAGCTCGTATTGTTTTGTATACGGCTATTTACACCTACGGTAGGGGTGTATGTGTCGACGATATTGAAGTACCAGTCTATATAGGATAGTTGGTGGAAGGAAAAAGTCGTGGCTAGCCAGAATTCAAGCTTTACACTTATATAACATACCATAATATCACGCCTGTAAAATCCTCGAAGGGTTAGGCAGAGGTGCACAATTGCACATTCAGTGAAATTTTGAGTCACTAAAATTAAGAAGGATCAGACTGAATGCTATGTCAGTCTCCCATGCCTACCCGGAGGTCAGTCATTTGCAGTAGGTTAGAAACTTTTCAGTAGTTCTACTGAGCTTATCGCGATGGATAAATAGTAAAGCATTTATTCTATCTCTATCATTTGTCTAGCATTATGATGTTAGATCGAAGTAAAATAGACTAGATAAACACTCGCAAATGACAAAGCATTTTGTTACTAAAATATCATGTAACTATAAAAATAAAAATAAACGGGCAGTAAGCAAAAAAAATAATAGGTACTCGCTTGTAATGGACATCTACTTATAGGTGACCCATTCGAAGCACATGCCGACTTTGTACTAAACGACCGATACAACCAGATATAAACACAACACAACAACTAAAAACTACTCTTATTTCCTCAACAATAAGGTGGGAATTCTTTCGTAAATTGGTTCGGAAGTCGAAACCGCAAAACGCTCTAATTAAGTGTAATAAAGTATACGCTCAGCGAAGATTGCATGCGCGCTTTTTATCGCACGATTTTTAATTGGCGATTATTTGTGGAATTTAATCGCTTGTGAGTTCGTAATTGGAACCCTTTTGCTCGTCTATTTAAAACTAATCTGTACCCTAATTGCGTAATACAACACAATCGCATCTCCATCCATCCGTTGCTTCATAAGTTAGAAATAAAAATCTGATCAACAACGTAAATAACGCAATGAATGTTGTTGAACTGTCAAAATTAAACAAATTAGGCAAAATTGTTTACAAAAATAAGTTACGCAATTAGGGTACTGGTTGAAATCTTGTGATCGGTTTTTTACTTACTTGCCGTAATCTGATTGAGTTGGAATTTTGCAAACGGGGGTAGTTCTGATGACAATACAATATTGTGTTGTCTTCTAGCTAATCTGATGATCGAGATTGACAGTGGCTGTTAGTGCAAGATTAATCATAATAGTAAAGGGTACTTAACAAGTTATTTTTGATTATTTTATGGTGATTTCATTTGGAATTCACATAGAAACAAGAACGTTATATATTTCCGGTTTTTTACGCACTGAAAATGTAAAAATAATATGCTTTCGGCACGCAGTAAGGTAATTAACGAACATTTATTGACTCAAAGGCATTCAGAGGTATTGTTTTATTTTCATTTCGTGCTTATTTTCATTAAACAAACACAAGTATGTGCCCATTAATTAGAGTGCTGTAAACATAAAAAGCACGAAGTCACAATTTCCACTAAGTTAATGATCTTATGGCCATGCAAGGTAGGACAGTCACTGTGAAAGTCTCGTTTCGAGACTCTCCTTAAGTTGGTTGTTGTTGGTCGTTGGTCCCGGCTGTCATTTGTAGATCTTTGACAGTCGTTACGGGTAGCCGAAAGTCTGATATCCAGTCTTGCCATGTGGTATCGTATTAGCCAGTTACTGGGTTGTGGAGGTCAGATAGGCAATCGCTCCATGTAAAATACTGGTATTCAGCTGCATCCGGTTAGACTGGAAGCCGACCCCAACATAATTGGGAAAAGACTAGGGAGTTGAATAAAGTGCTTAAAAATCATCTTCTATCAATCTATCTTCTATCTACATATCTATCTATATATATAAAATTCTCGTGTCACAATGTTAGGTGCCATACTCCTCCGAAACGACTTGATCGATTTTTATGAAATTTTATATGTATATTCAGTAGGTCTGACAATCGGTCAAAATCTATTTTTCATACCCCCAAGTGATAAGGGTGATGCACCCCAAATATTTATATGGCAAAAAAAAAAAAAACAAAATTCAAAACATTTATTTCAGACGTAGTCCATATACTGTTAGTAATACAAAAAAAAACCTTATAAAGCTATTGTTAGTATAGACAAAAACAAAGCCACATGAAGAAATAAACATTTAAAAATAAAAATTAAAACCACAAAGTGACACCGCACAGGAGTGCCAGTTTATACCAAGCCCTGGACGCGTCCACCCACAGTGTGTAGTCGCATCCAGTGCTGCCACATCGGCGAGTCCCAGCGACCCACGAACACGCTCAGAAGGCTGTTCGAACTGGCCCGCATGCGCCTCATAAGAGACGCACAACGCTTCCGCATGATGGCATGAAAACTATCCACGGTTTTAACCGCAAACATTGCTGAAGCGCTGCAGTGCCGTGCCAGCCCGAACAGTACCCTGAACGCGTTATTGTACTGCACACGCAGAGCACTGTATGTACGCTGCGTGTACTTAGTCCACAGGCTGCAGGTGTAAAAAGATTGACAGAAGGCCTTAAATAATGTCACTTTGACCTGCTCGGTACACCGTGCAAACCTGCGGGCCAGCATGTTACAGCGCACAGACAGCGCCCTACGCTCCCTCTCCAAATCAATGTTGTCACAAAGATCCTCCGAGACCCAGTGACCCAGATACTTGAAATTAGACACTCTGTTTAAGCTGGTACCGCAAAGATACAAAGGAGGCACATTAGCGAGGGATTTATTACCAGCCTTAAACAACATCACTTCACTCTTCTTCACATTATATCTGAGTCCATGGGTTCGTGCATACTTTTCACAAATATCCAGCAATCTGCGCATGGCACTGATCGACGGGCTCAGAACAACATTTGCCGGGTCAGCTAGTATTACATATAATTAAAATCTTAAATTCATTAATTCAATCACTGACAGACAACGCATAGTAGGCTGAACCATCGGGTTTAGAAGCATTAAATTTTTAACAGTTCTATAATAAACAGCACAAGCACTAAGGCACCATCTCCACGGGCGAGAGAATCGCGGCGATAGTATCGTCGTGCCATCAAATTCTCACCACGATGATATCGCCGTTTGGAGATTAATCCATACAATTTGTATAGAGTTTGATGTCACGGCGTGATTAACGCCGCGATACTCTCACCCGTATAGATGGCACATGAGGAAGGATTAAAAAAAAAAACAGTGTCGCTCCGGGAGTGCCGACAAAAGAGAAATCGGCACCGCGGTAATCAACGCGTTGATGTCCTTTACTCCACGGTGTCGGTAAATTGCGTCACAGTGTCGCAAAATCAATGGTTTAGTCCCATCTCAAAAGTGCCCAACGCGTCTAAAGAAGTTTTCACTCAAAAAAATCACCTCCTAAGGGGATTTTATTTTAATGAAAGTTCGTAATTTTTTCCAGTGGGAAATCGCACATGGCTTTTCAAGATATGATTTCTTATCCAGATATCTGAATAGTTATATACACAAATCACGTATCAGCAGTGCCTTACTATAGTTTGGCACGCCACTTATATTAAAAACGTGAGCGAAGACCTTAGCCAAGTAGACACGGGTTTTCCACGTTCTTGTTGAAAGAGATCGGCCTGATTTTTACCCAACTGGCCTAGGAGGGTAATGCATTTCATAAAGAGACTAGTACTGATGAATAGGGACGATGCATGGGTCAAAAAAAAAACTATTAAATCCGTCAGTCAGATTATAAAAAAATATTAGACACGTATTTTTTGTTTTATCATATTAATAAGAAATTACTTAGATAAAACGCATTAAAGTTGGACTGTGGGGGTCGCTACGTCACAAGTAAGTATAAAATCTACATACTCGTGACGTCATGGCACATTTTAACTCAATGTATCGCCGTAATGTTTTTTAACTTAAAAAAAGAAAAATATGTGTGCAATATTTTTTTATTTCTGACGGGGTAAAAAAAATTATTTATCATCCCTTTCATTGGTCCTTTGATACGTAGCTACCTAAATCGATTCGAGTCTCATTTCGTGATAGATACTGGGATTTTAATTGTGTATCATTTAAAATTTGTGTATACAACATATACATAAAACACAATTAACTATTAACTCTAGGTACATACTAATTAAATGACTAACTATAAAAATACATAAACAAAAGGAAGCGCTTAGGCGTCGTAGTAGGTACTCGTCCGCATCGCTGTCATCCGGAAACGTGTCCAAAAGACTGACAGCATTGCCACGTTGAATGGCAATGCTAATTCTTTGGCCAAAGAACGAGCCAGCCTTCTGGGCACCTGAAATTCGTATAGATAGATATTGGTGACATCACATATATATTATATTCAATAAAGCTTTTTTTGTATGGCCCCGAAAATACACATCAAAATACCACCCACAGTCATAATAATATAGAGCTACGACGACAAATCAATTTAAAAATAAGATTCAAAATCTATTAACAGACAAGTGCTATTATAATAGGTATAAATAACTTTTGACAAATACCTTTTGACATGCTTGAACTTTATATTATTATTTCTATAGTATTATTTTTCTCATATTATTAAGCCTCGTATCCACTAGGCAACAATTGCCGCGCAACACGTGACGCTCAACATGTTCGGCAACGTTGCACAACAGCGCGCCACGTTGCCAGCTGGCGCGCAAATTGACGAGCGGCTTGTTTGTTTCCGTACAACATTCAGTTGAGCATCAAAAATTGTAGAGTGGAGACGTGACGCGAAGAAATGTCTGTAATGTGTGCTCAAATTAATTGAATTGTACCAAAACTATGGGATACTTCTACTGCTAGGCACTTGTTTATTTTCATTTTCATTTTTCGATAAAATCATATCCACTGCCGCTGAAATTCTGGCGACATGTTGTCGACGACAGATCTTGCGTAGACAGACAACGTTGCTAAACAAAAGTTACGCGCTAACTTTCAACATGTTGTGCAATATGTCGCGCGCCAAATGTTGCCTAGTGGATACCAGGCTTCATGTATTTTTTGTTATAATAATATTTGGAAAAACTGCACGTAGGTATTGTATTCATAAAATTCATAAATACAATTTCTTTGAAAGAACTTTATTTCCTTCTTTTAGTAACAAAATAAACATCGAGTACTTATCCTCTTCCTTTCTTAAAGCCGGTTAAGAATTACCTAACATTTACGTAATTTATATTCAAAACAATGACGACACGATTGTTTAATATCAAAGTGTGTTCCGACCCTAAGCCATATGGCCGAATGAAATCAAAACAAGTGTTCCTGGAAACGAAGTGCTGTTTTTACGAGCTTTTTATTAAGTGGTCATTATATTCTTTCAGGTGTAAAGTGGAAATAATGAGGTGGTCACGGATTTAGCAACATCATCGTTAAGTTAATGTTCTTCACGCTAGATAGCAACTAGTTGCCAAGATGTTACGTAATTTGTCGTTTTTTATTGATGATTATTAAATGGTGCAATAATTCTGCCTTCTTTTTTGATAAATGTCGAAATATCAATTGCGTTCGTTATCAAGTTAAAATGCAGGTAATAAATAGGCTGTTCCCTAAATTAATTTTTTTATTTACTTAATAAAATATGAAACAAATCTTTTTTTTTTTAAGTGAAAACTTCTTTAGGCGGGTCGGGCATTTTTGAGATGGGAAAAAACAATTGAACTCGCGACACCGTTACCGACACCTCAATTTTGTAAACGCGATTGTGCTCTTTATTTATACGTCACGGATCAATGTTCTATGCAAGTATTTACTTTAAAGGTTTTGGAAGTTTTTTTTTTGTAAACGCGAAATGTTCTATGCAAGTATTTTCACATTTTTTTGCAAACGCGATTGTGCTCTTTATTTAGATAAGGTTACGAACCAATGTTCTATACAAGTATTTTTCTTCCATCAAGGCGATCTTGGTTAAGTTTTCACTTCTGTGGGCATTCCCGGAGTGCCACTGTATTTTTTTTTAATAAAAATTTATATAACATAATTATATTAAAATTAATCTTTTAAGGGATAAACTTTAATTTTATACAAATAATTAATTAAATTTAAATAAAAAAATCCCTTGGCCATGCAGACAAGCAGTTAGCCGGCTTCCAAAATTCTTGTATGGTTATTGATCATCCTTGATTAGTTCAAAACATTAAATGAAGACTTTTAACTACCTACTGAGAAAAAACAGTACCCTAATTGCGTAACTTATTTTCGTAAACGATTATGACTAATTGGTTTCATTTTGACAGTTCAACTACATTAACATTCATTGCGTTATTTACGTTGTTGAGCAAATTTATTTTCCAACTTATGAAGCACTAAATAAAATAAAATTCATTTATTTCAGGTCCAAGACCCATATTAAAAATAATACACATATTTAGTCAATTTAATAAAATATTGTCACTATTTGAGTCACAGATCAATTAATGTCAAAACGTATACAGAAAAATAAAAATAAAATTAAATAGGACAATGAATTAAATAAGCGAAGTTATGTCAAAAGCAAAAATTTTAATTATAACATTAAATAAAATGACAAATTAATTAATGTCAAAACGCACACAGCAAAATAAAATAAAATTAAATAGAACAATGAATTAAATTAAGGTGAAGATATGTCAAAAGAAAAAAATTAATTATAATATTAATAACAAAAAACAAAACGACAAATTAAGCACCAGCAATGTCTGCTACAATGATGCTGCTGCAATTGATTAGCAATCTATTTCAAATCGAAATAAATTATGATTGATCGTGTATTACGCAATTAGGGTACAGGCCTAATTACTTACTTGGTGCCAACAATACCACTTTAATGGCAGTACTTAAACCATCTAGGCAGCTAGTAGGCACTTAATTAATCTGCCATGTCACTATTAGGGCAAAAGGAGGGGGAGGAATGGCCAGGCCAGGCCAGGCCAGACAAAGGCTTGTTCGTATTAATCAAGACATCTGGGATCGATATTAGTACGGAATTTATGGCTAAAACATTCAAGTGTTATTCGATTAGACGAAATTTGTCTCCTACAGGCCATGCGGTCCTTTGTAATTTGTAATTGGTCAACCAAAATGGTACTATTTGATTTTCGAAATGTGTGTTTGAAAAGCCGAAGTCAAATAATTTATTTCAATTAAGCACATAAAAGGCATTTTTGAACGTTAAAATTTGTAAAAAGTAGAATCAAACTCAAAGCATTTATTTCAAATAAACCAATTACAGGTACTTTTGAATTGTCAACGGGTCGGTCAGTCAGAAAGATGAAGCTAGTTGCCCATTCCAAAGTGTAGTAGGTACCTATGGAGAAGAACGGGCAAGAAACTCTACGGACACTCTTTGAAATCAAAACATTGTTACAAAATATTGATTACATCATTCATGTTGAAATTATACATGTGAGAACAATGTAGAAAGACGTGCACGTTAAAACCGTCCGTAATAAAAATACAAAAACAATTCAAAAATTAACCGTGGCAGCTAAGAGATGACCAGACGGCGCCCGTTCACGAACATGACGCATGGATCCTACACATTTTGTATGAAATATGAATACGCGGCGCGACGCCCGCTCTATACCGTCGTCGCTACGCCCGCGCCACTCGCCATTTGTGTATGTTCCGCGTCTTTCGTCAAAGCTAGTTGTAGGTATTTAAAAAAAAGGTCAAGTGCGTGTCAGACTCGCACACGAAGGGTTCCGTACCACAGTATAATATTTTAACCTACTTTTTTATGCTTTAGTAAAAAAAACATGTTTCTTGTGGGACTCCCTTATTTTTTTATTTTTTTTATGTCATTTGTTGTTATAGCGGCCATACAAAAATACACAATCAGTGAAAATTGCAACTACCTATTACGGTTCATGAGATACAGCCCGCTGGCAGACAGACGGACGGACGGACAGCGGAGGCTTAGTAATAGAGTCCCATTTGGCATTTTTCGGGTACAGAACCCAAAAAAAAAACGGTTCGTCTATTTTTTTTAGTAATTAGTTTTAATGATAGGAATTGGACTGTTCAAATAATTAGTTTGTGGGTGGCCAATTGGCCATGTCATTTGTCTATTGTAAAAGCGAGTCTAAATAGCGGAATAGTTAAGTGGGACGACTTAGACTAATTGCATGACAATTTAAAATAATAGCAAATAATAAGATAACTGTGCCTT
Organism: Agrochola litura; assembly: GCA_949152395.1. NCBI lineage: Eukaryota > Metazoa > Arthropoda > Insecta > Lepidoptera > Noctuidae > Agrochola > Agrochola litura. The sequence continues at coordinate 16,492,054 of OX424513.1, read as the reverse complement.
GGTTCATAATAAGGTGGATAAACTTAGCTTATAATTCATGCTTTCATACTACACTAGCTGCGTCCCGCGGTTTCACCCGCGTAAGTCTCGATCCTGTGGGAATATCTGGATAAAAAGTATTCTATATGTTAATCCAGGTTATAAACTATCTGTGTGTCAAATTGCATCCAAATTGGTCCAGCCGTTTGAGCGTGACGAAGAGACAAACATACACACACACTCACAAACTTTCGCCTTTACGAGTATACCTAATATCATAGTAGGATATAGCCATACTTCTAATTAAGCTAAAGAGTTTGTTTGTTTGTTTGGTTTGCGGAATATCTGGAACTAGTTGAAAAATATGTTCTCCCATACGGAATGTATGGGAAAACATGTTTTTGCAACTGCAAAGTTAAGTTGGTTAATTATTACTCGTTAACTTGTAAAGCCTACTTAGCTGTGATAGTTTTCCTGCTGTGATTTTTTTCACACTTCCAAAACCTACCATTTAGCTGGCAGGGGGGGGGACACTTGACTCTAACAAAAATTGGCACTTTAAAGCTTAATATTTCGCAAACGGATCCTTGAATCCAAAAATGGTTCAGACAAACTCTCAATGTTTTTAAAGGACCTTTTCAATGATACCCCATACCACGGGTAAAAAAAAAAAAAACATCACCACTTTACGTGTAGGAAAGGTGCCTACCCTAAAAAAAAATGTTTTTCATAATTTTGTTTTACCACTTTGTCGGCGTAATTAATATGTATACCTATGCCAAATTACAGCTTTCTAGTACTAAGGGTCTCGGAGCTAGACCGCGGTCAGACAGACAGACAGCCGGACAGACAGACCGACAGACGGACATGACGAAACTATAAGGGTTCCTTGTTTACTAAGGAACCCTAAAAAAGGCAGAAAGAATGCTAACGTAATGGGGCACAGCCGCAGGATATTTTATGTTAAAACAAGGAACACGCGGACGAAGTCGCGGTCAGAAGCTTGTATATATGTATAAGATTATAAACGCGAAAGTAACTATGTCTGTCTGTCTTTCTCTCTGTCTGTCTCTTTGTAACCTTTTTACGCCTAAACGGCAGAACGGATTCCAATTAAATTTAGCACACTGGTTGACCATGAGCTGTGTTAGAAACAGGATATTTTTATCCCAGTGGTACGTTCCTGTTGGAGGAGCTTGTGGCTAAGTTATAACTAACTGAGGAAAAAAAATGCTTCTCTTCTCACAAGATTGCCTGAAGAAAGCCCCATAATGAGGCATCTTATTAAAACCACCCTGTCAGAAGTAGAATATAAGTACTAACATAGCAAGTAAGTTAAATTGTTTACTAACATCTAGAATTGTATACAATGTTTTTGTTTTGTAATTGGATCTAGTTGTCTGATAAATAAATGAATAATAAATAACAGCCGCACGGAACAAGCGTAGCTTAACCTGAAGGATTGACTTCAGGTTAAGGTACGCTTGCCGGGGTTGGTCCGTGGATGGGTGACCATCTTTACATAGCGAGACTTCTCCGTGCCTCAAAGCACGTTAAGCCGTTGGTCCCGGCTGTCATTCGTGAATCTTTGACAATCGTTACGGGTCGTCCGAAGCCCGAAATTCTGACAACAGTCTGACTTATAGCGACTGCATATAAAATACTGGTATTCAGCTGCATCCGCTTAGACTGGAAGCCGATCTTAACCTAGTTGGGAAAAAGCTAGGCAGATTGAGTACCTACGTTCCCGTTGTATAATATCCGACCTCAACGCGGGAAGCTGAGGGCAGTTATAACAGACGAAACAATAAATCCAGCCAATCTATCGAGAAATCTCAAATGGATTCAATTCAATCGTCCCAATAGATTCATTCTTTGATAAATCTGCAATTCCTTTGCCAAGGCAATTTAATACTCTTTGCATTCTTAGCGGCAATCGTGCGAGGCTGCCGCGCTGTGTTTGAACGACTGCCGCGCGCAAATGCTTCCGTCTACCTGCCGCGCACAAACATTTTTAGGAAACATTCGTCAGTAATTGTATCTGGACGTAGGCTCGCTCGTTTTTTGAAGTGAAAACTTCTTTAGGCGCGTTGGGCATTTTTAAGGTGGGACTAAACCATTGATTTCGCGACACCATGACGACACCTCATATTTGTAAACGCGATTGTGCTCTTTATTTATATTGAAAATAACAATTATGGTGACAAATTGTAGTAGGCACTAATTATTAAAAAAATCTGGGATCGTGTATCAGTAATTTATGTTTAAATAGTGGCAGTTTCTTGGTGCTTAAAATGTCCACAGGTATCTTACTGAAAATTTTAGATGCCATTCCAAAAAATCTTTTGCCCATAAGAGCAGTTCTTTGTCTTGTCGCGAAATCAATGGTTTAGCCATTGATTTTGCGACACCATGACGACACCTCATATTTGTAAACGTGATTGTGCTCTTTATTTATATAACGTTACGAATCAATGTTCCATGAAAGTATTTTTACTTTAAAGGTTTCGGAAGTTTTTTTTTTTGTTGACGCGATTGTGCTCTTTGTTTAGATAAGATTACGAACCAATGTTCTAAAAGTATTTTTCTTCCACCAAAGCGATCTTGTTCGGGCTTGCGGACGGTGAGCAATGGGTAGCTCGCCGTCCGATAAGGACCAAGCCCGGGTCGACGGCGCGTTGTGTTCCACGCGCGCCTCAAAGAGATGTCAGCAGAATTGACGGGGTCCGCTAGGGCCAATGCCTGCCGGGGGTTCGAAGAAAACCGATAGGGAAATTCTGGCCCCCGGCAACAGGGCAACCGAAGGAACACGGGTGGGTTTTAGTCAGTAAAAGTCTGACACACCCTCCCGCTCCACCCAGAGCGGGAGAAGTTATTTGATAATTTCCCACCCAAAAAAAAAAAAAAATGCGATCTTGTTCAAGTTTTCACTTCTGTCGGCACTCCCGGAGTGCCACCACTTTGTTTTTACATTATTATAGTGCGTACCTAGGTTGGTATTATGTGAGGTTTCACAAAAAAAGGCGATTAGCTTAGTAACGGCGATGACGATTATGAAGTGGATACCGAATTGTGTAATAAGCAGTAATCGGAAAGAGGTGAGCTAAAATACCTAAAGTTCGAAAAAGCACAGCGACAAAGTGGAGACGCCTTACGACAAAACATTTTTGGAACATTACTTAAGTACAACTAAAATTAATAAAGTAAAACAACTATCGAATTCATTTCGTGTTTCTGTTTAAAAAAAGGTATGCACGATATTTATTGTTTAAAAAAATAAAAGTTATCTCCTTATCTTCTTTGAATGATGTAAGTAAGCGCGAAACCCCGATATTAGTCTCGAAAAATATTTTAGTCTTAAGGAAGTCTCCACTTTTTTGTCTCTGTTCTTTGAACTTTAGGTATATTAATTAGCTCACCTATTTCCGATCACTGGTAATAAGTTACTAAAATAATAGAATGTGTGCAGGTTTACCTAAAGAGTTATTTCGATAATTACAACTACCATTGACAAACCCACAGGCCTTTTCACTCTACCAATTTCGCTCGCCGAATCTAACCGCAAAAGCGGCAATTATGCCTATTTGCATATCTGCGCCTAATTTATGACAAAGCACAGTGTACACCGCAGTGTAGACTTCAAAAGGCTGTGTTTACACGTGTGCTGCGGTTAGTGGTTGTATTGAATGTACAGTTGGCAGATTCAGTGACATTTAGTACCCATAGTTAATTGATTCAGGCGTGACCTTGCGGCAATCCATCATAAAATACAATAGACGTGGATACATTTAGTAACCTGTTCCGCTTAGCTATTTCTAAAGAGCTATAAAAAACCCCTGAAAGAAATCGACACGTGTTTCACTTCTCAACGAGGCATCCTCAGGATGACGATTGACTTGTCGCGACAATCCATCATAAAATACAATAGACGTGGATACATTTAGTAACCTGTTCCGCTTAGCTATTTCTAAAGAGCCATAAAAAAACCCCTGAAAGAAATCGACACGTGTTTCACTTCTCAACGAGGCATCCTCAGGATGACGATTGACTTGTCGCGACAATCCATCATAAAATACAATAGACGTGGATACATTTAGTAACCTGTTCCGCTTAGCTATTTCTAAAGAGCCATAAAAAAACCCCTGAAAGAAATCGACACGTGTTTCACTTCTCAACGAGGCATCCTCAGGATGACGATTGACTTGTCGCGACAATCCATCATAAAATACAATAGACGTAGATACATTTAGTAACCTGTTCCGCTTAGCTATTTCTAAAGAGCCATAAAAAAACCCCTGAAAGAAATCGACACGTGTTTCACTTCTCAACGAGGCATCCTCAGGATGACGATTGACTTGTCGCGACAATCCATCATAAAATACAATAGACGTGGATACATTTAGTAACCTGTTCCGCTTAGCTATTTCTAAAGAGCCATAAAAAAACCCCTGAAAGAAATCGACACGTGTTTCACTTCTCAACGAGGCATCCTCAGGATGACGATTGACTTGTCGCGACAATCCATCATAAAATACAATAGACGTGGATACATTTAATAACCTGTTCCGCTTAGCTATTTCTAAAGAGCCATAAAAAAACCCCTGAAAGAAATCGACACGTGTTTCACTTCTCAACCAGGCATCCTCAGGATGAAGATTGCCACACCAAGCGCTGAACGCAGAGACACTGTACGTTCAGCGCTCGGTGTGGCAACACGCCGTGTTCGGGTTCGCAACAAGTCAATCGTCATCCTGAGGATACTTCGTTGAGAAGTGAAACACGTGTCTATTTCTTTCAGTGATTTTTTATGGCTCTTTAGAAATAGCTAAGCGGAACAGGTTACTAAATATATCCACGTCTATTGTATTTTTTAGTACCTATGTTGGGAGTCCGCGCACCAAAGTCGAAACAATTTTATTTGCAGTGGCGACAACATTTTTGTTTTGTCGAAACAGTTTTTTTAGTCCATTTTGAATTTATGGTATGCAACAGCGTCCTTCTGCCAGCTAAAACAGCTAAAACAATACAGGGTTATTACATCTGCTAGACATGATGATTATGGCTATAGTAAAGCAGTAGTAGCAGCCCGGAGTCTGGATTTGTGCCCGGTTGATGGCAATAGGCTCGCCCCCTTTTACATAGGACTTAAACATAACTGGCGAAATGTGGGTGTACCTACTACAGGTACACCTCTGCCCAACCCTTCGGGGAAACAAGGCGTGATGTTATGTGTGTAAATCCCAAGTTACTCTCAACTTTGAAAGTTTTAATTTCAAAATCTTGTCCATACTTTGAAAAAAATTGTCGTACCATATTTTGTTGGTGTGATATAGTTTTGGTCCCATTGTTGGTATTGGTCTTTAGGAGACTGGTTGGCAAGAAAATCCATGGAAACCCCTTAAAACACAACAAAATTATAAATTTTCTCGGAATTTCGGATAGCATTCCTCAGCGAATGTTTTGATATGATAATGATCCTATATATCTATCCTATATTTTCACTTTTTAGTGGGTTGGTTTGTAATTTATCTAAGTTACAATAGCATGTCAACTGCTCATCAAAAATACCCAAATCGCTATAGATTTGCCTACAATATTTGAAGAGTTCCCTCGATTTCTCCAAGATCCCATCATCAGATCGTGACCTTTCAAACAAAAAAAGAATTTTCCAAATCGGGCCAGCCGTCTTCGAGTAATCCGGGAAAATAAGTAAAAAAAAAAAAATCCCGGTGAATTGAGAACCTCCTCCTTTTTTTTGAAGTTGGTTAAAAAGTACTCTGTGGTGATTTTTTAAGTACTTTGTGTTGTTTTCTGATTACTCTTGTCTGTTAAGTATGCACTCTCTTGTATGTTTCTGTGACAAATAAACCTATTTTTCTTTCATTCTTCTAACCAAAGACAAATAGCTTAGGTATGTTAGCAACATAACCACTTTTGCATAGTTCAGGTACAGTGTTAAGCTTCTCAATAACTCTCCTAGTAGGGAAGAAGTAGAACTAACCAATATTCAAGACTATAGATCTTCCTGAACCAGGAATATTTGGCAATATCGGTATATTTAGCAACATTACCGGAGACACTTGAAAAGCGGGCGGGTCATTGGAACTGCATTCAATTGGGTGTAGGAATTTGATAACGTATGGCCTAAAGCCCTAGTGAATTGTGTTTGGCGAATACAATGGTTTTATTGCCTTGCAAAATTAATGTCAATGAGTTATACCTATTTTAAATGTTCAAGTCTTAGTGTTCGAGTTCGCAACAAGTCCATCGTCATCCTGAGGATGCCTCGTTGAGAGGTGAAACACGTGTCGATTTCTTTCAGGAGTTTTTTATGGCTCTTTAGAAATAGCTAAGCGGAATAAGTTACTAAATATATCCACGTCTATTGTATTTTAAGTCTTAACCCATCTGCGCTAATGGCATCGATTTCTTTTCTGTTAAGATTATAAGACAACTCCTTCGTGAATACGGATTTAAACCTTGCGCTGCTTATAAAAAATTTGTTTGCAAAATATGCTAACTGCTAATTTGGTTTGCTACAAATTAGTAGAACTGTTAAGTTAAAAGTAGAAATACTTTACACAAAAGGTGAAAAGTTGTCAATCGATTTGTGTTGTTTACCTACAAAACACCTGCCTTGTTTATCAAACACTAGGGACCCTCTCCTGCTTAGCACGACTCGACAAAACATCAACATTTCTTATTATAATATTATGGAAGTTTAATATAAATGTAAACACAAAAACTTTTCGGATTTTTTTTCTGAATGATGCAGGTGAAAACTGCAGTAAAATCCGTTAGAAGAACAACGTCACACAGACAGACACGAAAAGCAACTTTAATTTGTAATATTATTTACAGATTAGAGATAGTTATAGATTATGTTATACCTATATAAGAAAAAGGAAGACCTCATTGGGCATTAGACTCCCCCCCAACCTTTCCTGGAAAACGAGGCGCCAGCAGTTGTTGGAGCTGAGCACGTAGCTTTAAATACCCCGCATAATAATCATGATGAAAATCTAAGTTTGATCCAGTCTGTTCCTTCTTGCTGTCCTCCCCCCCAGCGACGCCCTAAGCCGAGGTTCGTACCCCACAGAGGGTGCCCTTAGCGAGCATTCGCTTAATTTAAATTTAGAATAGTTTTTGCCCCTGGCTGGAAGCTTTAAGTGTAGCAGCTTAAGGCACCCACAGGAAAGTCCGGTTAAGCAGCCATGACCTTAGTGGTCAAAATTGCGAGTTGCAATAGTCCAAAAAAATACAAAACATTGGGAATCAAAATACCTATACCTACTTAATATTTTTGCTTTCAAGACTTCAACTTCTTTTGTGTTAAGATTTTGACCCAATTCTCTTTTTACCCGACTGCCCCAGAAGGAGGGTAATGTTTTTCGAGAGTATGTATGTATGTATGTATGTATGTTTGTATGTATGTATGTATGTATGTCTATTTCTTTGGCACGCTCTGTAGCCTAAACGGCTTGATGGATTTTAACATATGAGGTGTCGTTAGGTTCGTCTTAATAGTGGGAGTGACATAGGCTATATAATATTTATATATTGCATCTGCAAATAGAAAAAAGGAGGGGTAGGTTTAAAAAAAATACATTATTGGTATCAAACAAAAGTTAGAAATGAGTCAATTCCAAATATATATACATAATCTAAATATATAAAAGCGAAAGGTCACTCACTCACTTACTCATTCATCACGAAGTATCGAAAACTACTTGACGTAAAAGATGAAATTTGGTAGGGAGGTAGTTTATACCTACTTAGTAGACGTTCGCTAAGAACGGATTTTTGGAAATTCGACCTTTAAGGGGGTGAAAAGGGGGGATTTAGTTTGTATGAAAAATGTTTTTCCTTGAGTTAATAAACTTGAAACTTGGCACGAATACTTATCTTTGTAAATTATAAAGTTTGCCATTTTTAGTTTTTCTAAAGTACCCTCTAAAGGAGGATTGGGGGATGTCAAAGTTTGTATGGAAGAATTTTAACGAGCGGTCTGATTAACTCGAAACTCAGTATTTATAATTAAAACTGAAAATAAATAAAAACGTATATCAGGGTTTTTTGAAAATCAACCCCTTACGGGGTGAAACGTCATTTTTACAGTGGAGGATTTTACTGTGCGGTTTAATTAACTTGAAAATTGGTATAAATAATCTATAAGTCAAATAATGGAAACATCACAATAGATTTTTCAAAAATTATTATCACGCTATTTGCTATGGGGGATGAGCCATGTAGCATTATGTTCGTATTCTTCTATAGACCGCAAATTGTAAAAAGACTAGCCAAAAGGTTAGAATATTGCAGATAGTTACGGATTTAACCTTTTAAAAGATTATCATCACGCTATACCTTTTTCGGTAAGTAGTGGCTATTCGGACATCGTGAAATAGGCCCTTAGTCTATATTTCATTAAAATTGGCCCACTCTGTCAAAGTTCTCACAATTTAAAGACGTAAACTAGGTAACCTTTCTAACATGTGAGTTTTACTTCGGTTCAATGGCGGCACTAGAGTAGATATTACAATTGAATGGTGGTGATAATAGTAAAATGAATCATTAGTATTTTAAGAAAGGCATTTAGAATCTTATAAACCTGTTTTATTTATGTTAAAAAGCCGGACAAATATGAGTACGATTTACGCCCTAAAGTTTCTGTCTCAAAGCTGTGCTTGATCGGCTGCCTGAATTTCCAAATCAGGATTGAAGTACAAACTTAACTTTTCAATAGAAAAAGAACTTTTAATAGAGTGGAGAGTACCGATTTGAATGAAATACCTACATACTAAATGTTACTTCAAGACACGGTCTATACATTTTTGATCCCGGATTGAAGAACAAACTTAACTTTGCAGTTCATAAATTACCAATTTTCGGATTTTCCTCTTTACTTGACCTTGCTTCTCGCCAAACTTCATGCTGCTGGGCCAACGGAAATTACCAAATAGACTGGTTTATTTGCGAGTGTCAAAATATGCGGCATAAATGGCCGTATTTTTTTATTGCGTTGACTTGGAAGTTTGATTTCGTTACAGATCCAAGAGACCGTAGATCTAAGTTTTTGATATCTATTTCAACTTGATGCCTCTTCGTTCCTGAGAAAAAGGGTCTTGACAGACAACGAAGTAGAAAAAATAAAAATAAAATAAGTCATCATTTAAAGGTTTAAATTTGTCATTTTGAGATACGGAACTCTAAAATAGATTTATTATCTGCCTGTTACCTATTCATGCCGTAAGGGTTGAACGGATTTCTAGGCATAGGATAGGCCATGACCTAGATAGGTTAGGGCATAGGATACTCTGAATCCCGGTAGCACGTTCCTGTGGGATATTTTCCGACATCCACGCGGGCGAAGCTGCAGGCAAAAGCTAGTTATTTATATATTAATAAAACTAAAAAGTTTGAAATAAAACAAATTATTAAAAAAAACAAAAAACCCGACTGCAAAAACTCAACAGAAAAGAGAAAAACAAGCATTATAATCTATAGGATTTTGGTATTGCAGGCGGGGGGACAAACAAAAGTTTCACCAAAATTTCAGGTTATTGGTTTGTCCCCGCCTGCAATACCAAAATCCTATAGATTATAATGCTTGTTTTTCTCTTTTCTGTTGAGTTTTTGCAGTCGGGTTTTTTGTTTTTTTTAATAATTTGTTTTATTAGTAAACTGTGTTATTCTTAAAAATAAACAGTCGGATCGCATGTTAACCCTTGCGCTGTTTACAAAAAGTTGTTTGCAAAACGTTCATCCATGCCACCAAATTAGTAGAACAGTAAATTGAAAGTGAAACAATATTCGACAGAAATGGTGTCAGTCAATTTGTGTTGTTTACCTACTAAATACCTTATTTATCAAACAAGAAATCGGGTCTTGTCTGTTATTAGACAATTGTTGCGTGGGTCGAAGCCTTGTTTAGGTTTCAAATGTTAAGACTTTTGTATTTTTAAAGGTATTCGGTGTATTTAAGAAAGCTAAGCGAAGGAAGCCGTTTGACGTCATCCAATATCTTTTTGTGGATTTTGTTTGATATCTTATGACGTAAACCGAGATACTTTAACATGATTTTTATTAAATTTTATCACTGTTTCTTGTATTTTCATTGTCAGATTTTAACATGTTAGAGCTATGAGGAACAGGGTGTATAGTTCACTCATACTCTATAGAAAAGGGAGGCTCCTCAGATCAGACGGCTGTTGTGTCTGGTGGGCAACTGCCCAACGGTTGATGTCGGATAGTCTTATATATAATGTCGATCGTGCGGTAAACTCTAATTGCGTGATGCAGGATTTGTGTGACGTCATGTCTTTTAGATGTGTAGCTCGTATGTGGTGGTGTAACCGCTACAATATTGACCAATTGGGAAGAGAGTGTACACCTGTGTCTGCGCACACGCATTTGTGCACTATAATGTCTCCCGAGCCAAAGGCTGGTCTCCGCTGAGGTTGGTCGCCATTGCTGAAATTCGGTTTAGAGGATTATTATTAATATTGACCGAAGCATTGATGGATATTGCCATCACATAGGTTATAACACGGAAATTGATATGCCAAGTTAATTCGTCTAGTAGGATAGGCGGTAAGCTTGGACAAGTAAGAGTCAGACAGTCAATAACGCTGTTATTCTATAAACCTCAATCAATCTGCCTAGCGTTTTCTATTCAGCTGAATAACAGTATTTTACATGGAGCGACTGCTAAGTAATAACAGCTGCACGGGTCGATCGATCAGGTTAAGCTACGCTTGTCGCGGTTGGTCCTTGGATGGGTGACCATCTTTACATACCAAGTCCCCTCCGTGCCTCGGAAAGCACGTTAAGCCGTTGGTCCCGGCTGTCATTTGTAGATCTTTGACAGTCGTTACGGGTAGTTAGAAGCCCAAAAGTCTAACAACCAGTCTTACCAAGGAGTATCGTATTACCCAGTTTCTGGGTTGTGGAGGTCAGATACGCAGTCGCTCCATGTAAAATACTGGTATTCAGCTGCATCCGGTTAGACTGGAAGCCGACCCCAACATAGTTGGGAAAAGGCTAGGCAGATGATGACGACTGCCTATCTGACCACCAGTAACTGGGTAGGTAATACGATACCCCTTGGTAAGACTGGTTGTCTGACTTTCGGGCTTCTGACGACCCGTAACGACTGTCAAAGATCCACGAATGACAGCCGGGACCAACGGCTTAACGTGCTTGTCCAGCCACGGAGGAGTCTCGGTATGTTAAGATGGTCACCCATCCACGACCAACCCCGGTGTAGCTTAACCTGATGGATCGACCCGTGCGTCTGTTATTACTTAGCCACGAGTTATTCTATGAATCTATAATTATGTAACGATCATAGTTATGTTTGTACCTAGATACAAAAGACAACTGGGTACAGTACGACACAACTTAGATGTAGCATCGGCAAAATTCGTAAAACCGATCACCGTTCGAACTGAACGCGCCTTCAAAATCTCTTCTTTATTACTACTTTAGGTGAAAATTATCTTCACGCAAACGCAATAACTTGTAAAGTCATGTAACAAAATACATTCGTAAAATTGAAATGAATAAACGCAAATTTTCAAATTCATGCTACATCTAAGTTGTGTCGTAATGTAAGTAAGTAATCTGACCAAAAAAGGACTGGAATTAATTATTTAGTTTAATCTGCTAATTGTATTTACTGAGTCGTGCAAGTCTTACTAAATATTCGTCGAACAAGCTCCTCCAAGAGACCATAGCTAACCCATATTAAACAGCTAGAAACGAGGCTAAGCCCACGCATGCCCCTAAAGTCAAGGATGTGTTAACTTAAAATATTATAACAGTATTACATTTGGAAACAAGATATTTTGGTCCCGAGACTATAGTTACAGTATCTTATTCCTTTGGTCCGCATCGCGTAGGAGGCAATTTGGACGAAATTAATTTCGAAATTTTAAGATCTTTAAAGGGTTCAATGAACTGTTTTATAAATGTACTTAATAGAATTCTGACGTGCACAGCGTAAATTTGGAATAATAATAAAGTTTGTTTCTAATTTACTTGATTAAATTAATTAGGTAGGTATCTCTTTTGTGAGGCTGTGAAATATTTCTCTCATGACTTTTTATTGTTTTAGAGAGTCCTACTTTCGGCTATTTGAGTTGGTGATTTGCATTTTTTTTTACCAACTTCCAAAAAGAAGGATTCGTAGCGTATGTTATTTTTTTTATGTATGTCCACCGATTTCTCCATCAATTGTGGACCGATTTTGAAAATTCTTTTCTTTTTTTAAAGCGTAGATATGCTCTCGAGGTGGTCCCATAATGTTTTTATTAACTTTACTTGGATAGTTTTTGAGTTAGCTTCAATAATACGTATTTTTTCCCACTTAGTATGTGGATGATAAGATACGTTCCTGTCACTGGTAGCAGGTAGTGGTATTTGAATTTGTGTAGGGTAGGTAACACAACTAAAAAGTGAAATATAAAAAAAAAAATTACAAAATAAAAAAGAAAACAACTGACTTCCAAAAAAAACCACTACAAAGTAAAAATTAACTTTAATTTCGGAAGTCGGTGGCAAAAAACTAAAATTCAAAACCAAAGACACCGACTTCCGAAATTAAAGTTATTTTTCTCTTTGTAGTGTTTTTTTGGAAGTCAGTTGTTTTCTTTTTTGTAAAGTTTTTTTGGCATTTGTAATTTAATTTGCTGGTTTAATTTTTGCCTTAGTAAGGTGCTCGAGACAAACACTAGCGGGGTAGTGAACAGAAATTAATTAAAACTGTTTATTCTGTAAATAGGATATCGGAATCACCTTTAGGTACACGTTATATTGTTCAAAATTCAAAAGTCATTTATTCAAACTAGACTGAGAATCACCACTTATCGAACGTCAAAATTAGGTACATAAGACAGTCCCCCAAAACGCCCTCCCTTCATTGTATTTGAATTGCTTACGCTGTACCTACATTATACAGGATGAGTTTTTTCCAGTGCGCAAACTTAAACACGTGACTTTACTCATCATTATGAACAACTTTTACTATGGAACCAAACCTGAAATTGCGAAAAAAAAAAACAGCTGTTCCCTACATTTATGTTCGCATATCTCGTGTTGCAGCTGAGCATACCCTGCATAATAATCATGATGAAAATCTAAGTTTGATCCAGCCTGTCCCTTCTTGCTGTCCTCCCCTCAGCGATGCCCTAAGCCGAGGTTCATACCCCACAGGCGGTGCCCTTAGCGAACACTCGCTTGATTTTAATTTAGAATAGTTTAAAAGCTCCTGGCTGGAAGCTCTAAGTGTAGAAGCTTAAGGCCACCACAGGAAAAGTCCGGTTAAGCAGCCAAGACCTTTATGGTCACAACTGCGAAAGGCCATAGTTAAAAAAAAAAAAATGTAAGGAACTGCTGATTTTTTTTTCGCGATTTCAGGTTTGGTCCCATAGTAAAAGTTGAACTTGTAGATTAGTTTCTGAAATGGTCTTTTGAGGAAAGAAGCACAGATTTGAGTGGACCTGCCCAGACAATACAAGCGTTTGTCAGTAATTGCAATCGATCACAATGCCATTCATTTTGACAATTTAGTCACGTTCATTGCGTTATATACGTTGTTGAGTACATGAATTTTTCAAAACTATGAAGTAATGGATCTACCAGTCAACCAAGGGTGGTGAAGAGATTGGATGGCAGGTGCTCTGTTTGAGAGGAACAAAGAAAAAAATATCATTAGAAATAAAATAGGTAGGAACAACAGTACATAAATAGGTTATAACTTATAATACACATACATACATATTTAATATAACATCCATTACTTCATAGTTCGCACTGAGGTAATAAAATCATGGCGGGGTTTTATCGTGCACTGGATTTTCAACTCTCGTTGTTAAGCTGATCGTTCAGAATCCAACGCGCTGGGACGCACTCTCATCCCAGCGCGTTGAAAAACACAGTTGGATTTTAAATTTTCGGTGCTAAGCAGAGCGTTGAATATCCAGTGCACGAAAAAACTGCGATCTTATTGCGATCGATTGCCATTTTATTTGTATTACGCAATTACAGATCAAATCCTTTTCCTTTTTTTTTTAACTCACATAACATTTATTTTTTCCAAAGGACCAGTTTCACTTCAATGGCATAACCACTTGTAAGGAAAACGATTCGTAACTATATAGGAACCGAAACCATTTAACAAAAAACACATTTATCTCTTAGCAATAAATCACGTTGAACCGAAAGCCTCTATTTGGTGGATAATGCAAAAACTATTAGTAGTAATGCGGGTAGGATTTATTAATGCCGTATCTACGTATTTTTGGGTCACTTAAAATCTAATTTGCTGACAGGCCTCGTCGTTTGCTTCATGTGACTTACTTTCAAGGTTTTCCTTATTGTTAAAATACTTTAGAAGACCCAAAGTAACTCAAAATTCAAAACCAAGCTGAGAATCAGCACTTTTCGAACGTCAAAATTACATAAGACAGTCCCTCAAAACGCCCACCCTTCACCACTACCTAGTGCCTTTAGCTGGGAAGAAAAAGTGGCGCAACAAACTCCCCAGCAGCACAGCTGTCTGTTCAAATTAGAAAAAAAAAAATTCTAGTATGCAAAATAATTTACATTAAACAAAACATAATTTAAATGATAAATTATTATATTACTCATACAAGTTCCATATTGACATTCCAAAAACAAGGGTTTTTATAGGACTTCTAAAAGAAGTCCTCTAACAACCCTTGTTTTATGTGGAATGTGGTGTGAGCATTTGATACATACCTACCTACTGATTTAATCACGTTTGTCAAACGGATTAGAGAAACGCAGTATGTTGTGGTTAGCAGGCAAGCAAGAGTTAATTTAGTGCCTTGGTCACCGTTTACGACACCCAAAGGTGCAAACGGGTTGCCTATACTTTTCCCGAATCACAATTTACTGCACCTCTTAATTTAACAGTAACTCCATATATCGCAATAATGTCTTCGAAACTGCCAATAAATCGCTAAAGACTTTTCTCACCTTCACATAAAGACACATATTGTAATTTGTGCCAATTTTCGCCAAAATTCTCGCGCCCAGAAGGACCAAAAGCTGTTTGCTCACTATATTCCTTTTTACGATGTCCTTTTGGCGCCAAGTCTGCGAGCAGTTAAACGCCAACTTCTTGGGAAACTATCGATGATACATCATAATGAAAAAGTAGTTCTGTATGTATTGTATTTCTTCGATTTTATTCATTGGACAAACTGGCCTTGGCCAAACCATAGTGGATTTTATGGTCTGCAAAATTCGTATCGAGAATCGTCAATTCAATACGGCTCGTAATGGTGTCTGTTGTTATTTTGGACATTAGTTTGGGTTGTTGGAGTTATGTTAGCCCTATGTTAGTGTTTATGGGCGAAACTGTCACATATTTTAGTATGTTTTTGTGGATATTGACGGTAATAAGGCTTTATTTTAGATGTAGGACAACATCGGTAAAGTGCTTATAATTTCGATGGGGCAATAGAAAAACTTTTATTACTTTCTTTTTTTTCTTCTTTCTTTCTTTCTTTTTTATTTAAACTTTTCACACTCAAAAAGGTACAAAGGCGGACTTAATGCCTTAGGCATTCTCTACCAGTCAACCAAGGGTGGTGAAGAGATTAGATGGCAGGTGCTCTGTTTGAGAGGAACCAAGAAAAAAATATTAAAAATATATCATTAAATAAAATAGGTAGGAACAACAGTACATAAATAGGTTATAACTTATAATACACATACATATTTAATATAATATACATATATTTATTATATATATATAAATTCAAGGGAGAGAGGTGTTGAGATGACTACTCTCTTTCTTCTTTATGTTTTTCTGGCAGAAGAAACTTACCCCTTTATCACCAGCGGTTGAGGTATCCATCTGTAAATAACAAAAAACGCCAATCTATTTTCTAAAATTGCAAACAAGGCAATTTCTCCATGACTGCCTGTCTTATGCATTTACTGAAGTTCCGAATGACGTCATGTTAAGTAATTTGCACTGGCCTTTCACATGACAAATTAAAGCCACTTTTGCTTCTAAAACAAAGTTATTCCCACGGCAACTGACTTTTAGATCATGTGGGTAGACAACTAATCAAAAAACATGAAGTTCACTAGCTATAAGGTCTTTTCTGTTGCATTTATGTATGCGTCCCACGGTTTCACCCACAAAAATCTTGATCCCGTGGAAATATCGGGATGAAAAGTACCCTATGTCCTAATCCAGCTCCTTAAGGGACGATTACTGACTTTTAATGATTTTATACTGAAGATGACGTCTAAACGAGTAGTGTTAATGATTTGAAAAAAATATATGTTAAATTAGAGCATTTTTTTAATATTTTAATATGGGCATATTTTTGATTATGTTTATATTACATAGTGAAATTAATTTGTAAAGTTATGTCTAACGCGGATAAGAAACTGAGAATGACGCAAAATCTATAAAGCGTATTTTTATGAAAAATTCACTATTTTAAATATATTTAAAATATAAATCTTTTAGTATACGTGTTTTATTAAAATACCTTTTGTTTTACGTGTAATAAATTAATAATGCGTCTAATTTGGGACAACGCTCCTTGATGGGCGAGTGCTATTACTGGCTGGACGTACGACGCGTTGCGTGAGCTCAGGTCAGAACACGCAAGCTAACCTTTCAAGGTCACTGTCATATATCTGCGTCTTAATTGCGTAACATACGATCAATCACAATCTGTTTAATTTTGACAGTTCAACAACATTCATTACGTTATTTACGTTGTTGAGCAGACAAATTTTTTGAACATTTGAAGCAATGGATTGGTAATCTCTTTCAAAATGATTCGCGCGACGCGGTGCCTTTGTGTCGCGTCGCGTGTCACGCCTGTTTGTAGGAGCCTTTACACAATTAGGGTACAGGTCATGGTCTATCTATGTGCCAAATTTCATCCAAATGCGTTTAGCCGTTTTAGCGTGAAAGCGTAACAAACAAACAAAGTCACTTTCCCATTTATAATATTAGTTAGGATTTACTACCGCGGCCTTATGCATCTGCTTTTATGAAAGGAACTGCAAAGGCGTCTTGCATTAACTTATAAAATGTAAGGCTTCCTAAGATAAGTGGGTCAGGTTATTGGAAGGCTTCCCTTGAGGGTAAAACTTTTTTATTTTCGCCAAACATTATCCAACAAAGAAAGAAATAAAGACAAAGTATTTATTGAGACTCGCACAGAGATCACAAATTAAAAACACACTCAATCAATCTGCCTAGCCTTTTCCCAATAATGTTGGGGTCGGCTTCCAGTCTAACCGGATGCAGCTGAATACCGTATTTTACATGGAGCGACTGCCTATCTGACTTCCACAACCGAAACTGGGTAATACGATACTCCTTGGTATACCCATCCACAAACCAACCTCGGCAAGCGTAGCTTAACCTAATGGATCGAACCATGCGGCTTTTATTACTTAGCCACGAGCTCCTCAAATTAAAAACACACTCATAGAAACATATATATAAAAAAATTAAGAAAAAAAAAAACAAAATAAATTAAAATAAAAGCAGAAAGTCCTGTACGAGGCTAAAAGGCTCCTATCTCAACATGATGCTGCGACATTTAAACTCAAACTCAAAGCATTTATTTCAATTAAACCATTTACAGGCACTTTTGAATTGTCAAGGGGTCGATCAGTCAGAAAGATGAAGCTAGTTGCCCATTCCAAAGCGTAGTAGGTACCTATGGAGAAGAACGGGCAAGAAACTCCACGGACACTCTTTTAAATCATAATATTGTTGCATTTAAAAATAAATGTTGCAGCACTGGTATTCTGATAGGGCAGAACATAATGTACCTATGTGGGCCTCTTGGCAAGCTTCCGTGTCGTATGTAACAGTGTCAGACCTCTTGACAGACTGCCACATTAGTGACAGCCCACCACCGAGGTCTGTAAGGACGGAGGAGTTCATATACCGCTCTGTAGTAGTTGAGATCGTTTCAACTCTGTTGAGAAGGTAATGTTCAGTTCCCATTGATATTCAGAAAGAATCAAGTTACTTTTCTACCAAAAATCTTTTTCATTTCTCATACTCGGAAAGTAGTGTTTGTTTGATCTGAGTAGCGGGTGGAAGACGCTGCTCCCCATCTTCGGGCGGGAAAGACTCATAATACCTAATTGCTTCCCTCCCTAAGGCGGGAATGAATTTTAAAAATAGAACTAAAATTTTGGTAGTCTATTACAAAAATTTTTACATAACTAAGAAAAATATGGATTAAAATAAAATAAAAATGCTGCGGTTTTGTGAGTGTATTAACAGCCAGTGTGAATTAAAAAAAAAAACCTACTAAGCGGAACGGCCCGCGGCGGTGACGCGTTGTGTTCCATATTTAAAATTTTAAAAAGACTAAATAATTTGGCGGGATACTAACTCTGTAATAATCAATAATTATTTTAGAATAACTACTATTTTTGACTTTCCTTAAATTTGAAATGAAAAGTAGAGTGTTTAACACGGGTAAGTCATCAATTCCTTCCGACCCTTGTATCTACTATTCTCCATAATCGGTTGTATAGCCGTTTCTTATTTTCCGAACGCAAAAGATGAAAATCCAGATCTTTATTTCAAAGTACATTCTACCAAAAACATCTAAAATCGGTTCAGTAGTTTAAAGGAAAAGTTGAACAAAAGGCTCCCGAACTGATGCAGTAGCCACATCCAAAAATAGACAGATGGACAGACTCACTAGCATATTTAAATGTAAGGGTAGCTACATACATAATGCAACGCAACATGCAAGTCAACATGAATCCGCACGAATTTTGCTCGCGAACAAATCAATATGTAAAGAATACAGACGTTATTCCAATGCAAGTTGCATTGTAGCTTGTTGGGTAACGTGAAGACACAGCTTTATAGTAAATACATACCTAATCTACGTTCGCAATTTATTTGCCAAACATGTAAACAAATACGAGTTTTAGGAAAAACAACTATAATGCCTGCACATAAGGTTCAGTTTGCGCTACAACTTCATATATGTATGCCTTTTTCAACAGTACTATTCAGTCAACTTTATTAAATAAACAATAAAGTTGATGTTTGTTAAATGGAAATAACATTAATTGAAAACAAGGTTATAAAGACCTTACATAAACTCACGCCTTCTTCCCATGGGAGTAGGCAGAAACTATAGAACGCCACCTGCTACGATCCTTACATACTCTTTTTGCTTCGTCTACGGTACGGTTTTGAAGAATATCACCGATAAGGTCAATATAATATGTCCTCCTAGGACAGGGATGGGGAAACTACGGCCCGCGGGCCATCTCTGGCTCGCGACCATCAAACAAAAATTAAGTGAAGTTTTCGTAATGTTAGAAATTTCATTCTCATTAGCAGTTCACCTTTACACTGCAAAAAATTTCAGCATCACATATGGAGCCGGCTTATGATGAAATCATGCAGAAACAAAAACAGTTCCACATGTCACATGTCCCCACAAAGACCAGCGCTCCTCAACCTTCTACTTCACAGCTAACTTAAAAGTTAAGGGCCTATACTACCTCAAATGGCTTAGCATGATCCTCCGTTATATCGAAAATACAGCAGCATTAATTTTGAAATAAATATATGTTAAAGTTAACGATTAATGTTAAGTACTATGTTAGACGAAAACACGATTCCATAAAATTTTCTCGATAGAAAAAAATTCCAAAGTTACCTCCAAACCGAACAATAAACCGCTGGTATTCAAAAAATACTTCAAATTAGATCATGAAACTTTGCATAATAACTGAAATAACTATAAAGCAGCGACTATGTTTTTAATTTTTTTTTAATTATCATTATTTTCGACGTAAAAAGCAATTACCTAAATTATTGGCGCCTCGGAGCCGCTAACACCCCACTCCGTCTCGCTGTCACTCAGTCCGCGAGCAGTATGGTGCGAGCGAGATAAAAAGTGAATTTGAGCCGAGGTAGTATGGGCTCTTAAATTTAGTTGCAATTTCTTTCTTATTTCAATAGTTATTTTGTAATATTGCACAATAAATTAGTATTTCAGAAAATACATATCAATATTTTAGTAAATAATATAGCCAAAAATGCAACAACTTGGCCCGCCATTTTCGTTAGTAAATATTGACACGCGAAAGAAAAAGTTTCTCCATCCCTCTCCTAGGACGTTCCCTCCCGTCGTTTCCACTCACATCTACCTTGTTAATACCTTTTGTTAGGCTGCGATTCCACCAGAGATGTGCGAGGTAGCTGAGCGGTGCGAGAATGTGTAACGAAGTTGTGAAACGATGTGAGTGTTTCCACCAGAGATGTGCTAGGCCGCTGAGCGGTGCGAGGATGTATAGCGACGCTGTGAAACGGTGCGCAGATGAGCGCTACGTGGATGTGTAGCGGGCTCTTTTCAGATACGATTTCTCACTCGGGTCCATCCCTAACACACATCCCTCGCACACATCCCTCGCACCCATCCCTTGCTTGTTTTGTACGTACAAAAACCTCGCACCGCTAAACCGTTTCCACCGGAGCTGCGCTAAGCGAAGCTAGGTAAATGAAGCGATTCTATTGGTTCTTAACAAACACATCCCTCGCTAGGCATCCTCGCACATTCCTGGTGGAAACGCAGCCTTAGTCGCCTTTCATTCATCCTCTCAACATGACCTTGACCTTCATGAACAAACTGCAACGTTACATTATCACATCAGTCTATCATTCATAGTTACATCACACATGCTTCAAAAAGAACGCCTTTATAGTGGAGGTAGATAATAGCCTTCACTAATGCAAGACGTCAAGGGGTCTTGTATGTTAGACTTCCAAAAAGTAAGAATATTTTGCGCCCGAGTGACCTAAAAAATAACTCATGGAACACGATTTTGCACTAAAATTGTGTAGCGTTTAGTGGAGTGATGGAAAGGTTAAATAAATAAGTCAAGCTAGGTTATTTCGTACCGTCCAAGACTATAGAAATATTCAAATAAGTATAGTGTTATTCATAAATTGTAGTATAAAACAACACAATAAGATTCTGGCCTGAAATTCGAAGCTAGCAACTATGTTCAGACTATTTATTTTTGTAAAATGTTTAAATAAGTAATGGACTGCTTGTCTGTTAATAGAATAATTTATTGTTCTTGTAAACTGATACTATTCAATGGCGATGACATTATTTCTGGCGCTAAATACATGGTGTATTAAGGAAATTGCACACATATCAACTCTGAAATGGATCGTCACCGTATCAACTCGGGCCATTCAGTATTCTTTGTTTGAAACTCCCTACTGCAACGCACACTAATCAGAATCGTAACGTAATCGTTTCGCCTCGGGACAAGCTCACGAACCGCGGCAATACGGTGACGATCCCTTTAAGGGTTGATATGTGTGCTATGACCTTTATACTAAGGCAAAATATACAATTTATTTTCTCACTGTACAACTACTATTCTTTTCTCACATTTGTAGGTTTGAATCCAAGTTACGGACCAAAAGACCAACCAAGTTTTAAACGTTAAAATAAAAGAGAACTTGGGACCAAACAATACTTATACTTTTGCTTTTTTCTCCAGGTCTTGCAGTACCATTCGTGGAGCTGACAGTGACTCACGCATCGGTACTGACCATCCTCGCGATCAGTTTTGAGCGGTACTACGCGATCTGCGAGCCACTGCGCGCCGGGTATGTGTGCACCAAGACAAGGGCGACGCTGATCTGCGCACTAGTGTGGTTCTTCGCTGCTTTGTTCACCAGGTACTTTTTAGTGACAGGTGGTCAGTGATGGTACTCGGGATTCGGTTTTTTTCTTAATAATAACCGGGGTACCTATGGACTTTTAATTGGCTTTTGACTCGGCCAGGTTGTAAGATATTGAAAAAAATTACTCAGTTTTGGGTGTATCCTATGAGTACTCTATACAAATCTTTTCCATATAATATGAAATTCTGTTGAGATTTTTTTGAATAAATAAAGACTATCTCTGACCATCTTATCCTAGTTATAAGCCTATATAATTATAACCCTATACATACCCTAAGTTACAATACAATGTAAAAATGTGAAGTGAATTTTTCAATATACTGATTGGTCAAAATTGCCATTTATAACAAGCAAGACGTTGAACCAATGAACATTTGCATAAAACTGTGTTATATTTTGCATCGTGAAGCCTGGTGTTACAGTGATTAACAAAAAAGGTGCTATTACAAGTGTGCGCGTTTGTCTGCCGCGTTTGGATCGCAGCGTGAAAACGCTGAGACTGCAGCTTTTTTAACAAGTTTTACACTGCTATTAACTATACACCCAAAATGGACTATGGGCGTTGGTTTTGCTTTAAGCTAAGATTTAAATAATATTATGTACAATATATTGGTGTCAAAACCTACTGGTAATTTATCATTTTCAAAGCGCGGATCCATTTTATCCGTTTCGCGGATTTAAGGACCAGATAATCTGAAATGGGGCTTCATATCCCCGAGGGAGAAAAAACATTATTCATGGTGTCAATCATTGTGACGAGTTATTGGCATGTGAATGTGAAAGCTAATACATTTTCCCTGTCTCCCTAAATCCCAATATGTAGATCCGTCAAATCATTGGAACATAAATCATGATCAGTGAACCCTTTGATAGATTTTTTTCTTTTTCAGTATACTTATTGTCTATGACAGTTCCGGTTTTTCTTTTTGTATGGGAAATTATCAAATAACTTCTCCCGCTCTGGGCGGAGCGGGAGGGCGTGTCAAACTCTTACTGACTAAAACCCACCCATGTTCCTTCAGTTGCCATGTTGCCGGGGGCCACGATGTCCCTTTCGGTATTCTTTGCAACCCTGGCAGACAGTTTCGGGATCAAAGAAACAATCTTTCTTAACAGATAGTCCTAGAGCACGAAGAAGTTTATTCTAAACTGAGCTTAAAACTTTATCTCGATCTTAAACTGACGTATTAAACGCGCTCATCAAAAAAGTTGGCAACGCCGCAAATAGCTGTCAAATATCTACCTGTTTTGATTAATTTTGCAATATTACTGTATGGAAATAAGAAATATGGCTAACTAGTGAACTAGAATGTTAATAATGAATTGTAATTATAACACTGAATTTGACGTTGTAACCGTTTTAGGTGTAAAAAAAGGCATTTGGAAAGTTTCCAAATACTTTTTTTTACATCTAAAACTAAATATTCGGTGTAACGATATTAATTATTGCATTTCGTAATCAATATTTAAGTTCACTAGTTAGCCATATTTCTTATTTCCATACAGTAATATTGCCAAATTAATCAAAACAGCGAAATATTTTACAGCTATTTGCGACGTTGCCAACTTTCTGTATAATCGCTCTTAAAGCTCCATTTTCAGTTGCTGGACCACTTCTCCTAACTCTTTGGTCGCTCATCAGTTAATTTGCCTCTATATTAACTTTCTCATGGCAAGCCACTTCGAACTCCGACAAACTTTCAACGTCGTTCCCACACACTAAAATTCACATATTCAGCATTTTCTTGGTATTTTATTGATGTCTTCATTTCATATTCTTCCTTTATACGATTCGGATGCTGTTACTTGCATTCCTCGTATTGGAATCCAAACTTGTCCATATGGGTTTTAACAATTCAATTGGTTTTAGAGTAGCTTCTTTTACTCGGCACAAAATAATCTGGAGAATTCATTGAGCGTATTCGTCAAATATTTTAAAAATCCATTTTATTTAAGTTGGCTTCTCGAATCGACGAGTGAGAGTTCAAATGACGAACTATAATGTATCGACGAAGAAGAACATAAAACATGGACACAAGACATTTCTTTTCGTGAATGAACTATAGTTTTCGCGTTTTAATATGGCAATAGCGGTCATTGACCCACCTAGATTTTCTATCATTTTTAATTTAAAAAAACTGAAATAAATTTCCATTCATTATCTATCGTGATCTTCAAACATGTTCCAAAAACGAAAAACCATACATAATTTATTGTTTAGGGTCCTACGGAGAGATATTAAGGAAAGGGCAATGACCGCTATTGCCACGCTAAAACGCGACAACTATAGAGATTTTGTATTTCTTGTGGAACGAAGGACTGATTGAGATCATCTAAGGATAATCTACCTATTATAATCAGACGTCATTTGCCAGTCCTACAAAACTTTGAACAAACAAGATGAAGACCATTTCGAGATGAAACTTAGAAATTGATATTATTATTGGCACCAACAAGTTTTCTTATTATGGAAATTCATTGTTTACGATTGTTTGCAACCAAACTTAGGACTGAAAGACATCTAACACCTACGCTTTCATAGTGAGGAGACCAAATTATTTTATGACTCGGGAACGGCATTGTCAAAGTTTCACAAACAAGCATAATTTCTGACTCTGTAATAATGAAGTTAATTTTGGCTTGAAAATTAACATAGATGAGAATTAGGGTTACCTAAAGGTTAAAGATGTCTTGTCCTTGACCGTTGAAAATATGTTACAATTAAAGTACCTACTGGTTAAGGTTAATGATGAATTGATAAACTTAACAATTATTCTTCAGGTTTTCTAGTAGTGAAAAGAAAAATGTGTTTGACTGTTGTCACAAATTAATGCAGATGGGACACTCCGCAGTTTAGTTACGAAGCTACAAATACGCGGCGGGCCCGTCTTGTCGGGCCAATTCAGTGAGTGTAACGTAGTCTTCAGAAGATCTAAGAGTCACGCGATAGAAAGAGAGGCAAGTTCTACGTGAATATAACTGCAGGTGATTAGAGGTGTGCGACCTGAATTGCACTTTATTGTATCGTAGCAAGTCACTTTTTAACCGACTTCCAAAAAGGAGGAGGTTATATGTTCGACGCGTACTTTTTTTTTTTTTTTTTTTAATGATTGTCCACCGATCTTAGTATGTAGATGATATGATAAGTTCCTGTCACTGGTAGCAGGTAGTGGTATTCGAATCTGTGTGGGGTAGGTACCACAACTAAAAAGTGAAAAATAAAAACTTTTTACAAAAAAAACAACCGACTTAAAAAAAAAAACACTACAAAGTGAAAAATAACTTTAATTTCGGAAGTCGGTGACAAAGAACGAAAATTCAAAACCAAGACACCGACTTCCGAAATTAAAGTTATTTTTCACTTTGTAGGTAGTATTTTTTTTTTTGAAGTCGGTTGTTTTTTTTTGTAAAAAGTTTTTTATTTAAATGATATGGTATTAATCTGTGCTGTCTTTGATTATTATTCTAGATAGTAAATCAAACAAATCAGAAGTTTACAGATGGATTTTTTTGCACGTCATTTTTTTATTATTCATTTATTCGTCAGAAAACAGGAATCCATTTGGTTCCTATCTTCTTAGCAAACTCACTCAAATCTACGTCACATGAAATCACAGCTGGTTTAAGAAAGAGACAAAAAATCCGAATGTGACTTGATTATTTCCTGGCAAGTCGTTCAAGACGACCAATGTTCAATATAACGTCGTTTCAGCCATCCTGTTACTATTTTCAGTATTGCAATTCCCACTTCCAGTATGAAATGGATTCTTGTAACAACGTTATTAGCTCATGGAACGATAACTGAGTATTTGATAGTTTACTTTGGCTTTAACAATTTGGGTTGGATGCTAGAATAATTCAGTCGTTGAAAGAGAGTTTGGAATTATTTGTTTAATCCAAAAATATTGACAATTTGGTACCAACGATACAAGAAGCATTGCGAAGGTATACCGTGTCTTTGTGTGGCGTCGCGTGTCACGCCTGTTTGTAGGAGCCTTAAGACGCAGATCTATGACAGTGACCTTGAATGGTTAGCTTGCGTGTTCTGTACTGACCTCACGCAACGCGTCGTACGTCCAGCCAGTAATAGGACTCGCCCATAAAGGAGCGTTGTCTCAAATTAGACGCATTATTAATTTATTACACGTAAAACAAAAGGTATTTTAATAAAACACGTATACTAAAAGATTGATAATTTAATTATCTTTAAAATGGTGAAGTTTTCAGAAAAATACTCTTGATAGACTTTGCGTCATTCTCAGTTTTTTATCCGCGTTAGACATAACTTTACAAATTAATTTCACTATGTAGTATAAACAGAATCAAAAATATGCCTATATTAAAATATTGAAAATATGCTCTAATTTAACATTTTTTTTTCAAATCACTAACACTACTCCTTTAGACGTCATCTTCAGTATAAAATCATTAAAAGTCAGTTATCGTCCCCTTAACGGTGTCGCGAGTTCAATTGTTTTTTCCCATGTCAGAAATGCCCAACGCGCGTAAAGAAGTTTTCACTTCACAAAACGTGTGCGGTTGGGGGACCCCCGTCAGGAACGAAGTTGTTTCTCACATATGATTTAAAAATTTTGCAGCTGTCATCTTGGATTTTCATTTTGACCAAATTCACACTTTCTCTCTCTCTCTCTCTCTCTCTCCGGCATGCAGTGTACTCGGGCCGATGTGTACAATTTTTATCCCACGACACTGTAATCTCTTTATTCTTTTCTTTTGTTTTTTTCTGCAGGCGTTCTCTCTCTCTCTCTCTCTTTCTTTCTCTTTGAATAAGATGAAGGCAGTCGCTAGTATTAACACTTTTAGCGTGCCGATTTCTGAAAGCTTACTTCGTTCCAAAAAGTCTGACTCTTACATACATAACATCACGCCTTGTTTCCCCGAAGGGTTGGGCAGAGGTGTCCCTGTAGCAGGTACACCCACATTTCGCCAGTTATAGGAGGCGAGGGGCGAAGTCTGACTCTTAATTTTCAATAAATCATTTATTTATAAATTTTATCCTGTATATTTTGCAACGCAAGATTTCGAATTTTCCTACGCCATATATTTGGAGTCCCTAAACTAAAATCCTCATTAAAACTTTGGTCCTTAGATCCACAGACAGTGGTGCCGATTCCCTTGTTCACAAACTAAACTAAATTTAAGTTCAGTGCATCTTTTTCTTTCTATTGCATTAAGAAAAGGACAGAAGATGAATTTTAGTGTAGTACTGTCAAATTAATCAGCGCCTGTCACTACTCCATACAAGTTTAGACGTGATTAAAAACTTGCCTACTAAAATGACGTCAATTTACGTCAAACGCTGATTAATTTGACAGGACTAAACTAAAATTTATCTTCGGCACCAATATCATCTAAAAATAATACGTCCAATAACTATATAAAAAATTGTGTCAACGCCAAAAATGTTGTTTGTCTATCTGTAAGTACTAAGCCTATGACTTCGACTCTATTTCTGACAGTAATTCTGTTTCCGACGGAGAAAACTTGTTTTGTGCTTCTTTGAGTCAGGTCCCGAAGGTTTAATGTTGTTACACTTTGTATTGTTGTTGGACATGTTAGTTGAACAGACTTATTTCTTCTTTCCTTGTAAGTATTTCCTGG
This sequence comes from Agrochola litura, assembly GCA_949152395.1. Taxonomy (NCBI): domain Eukaryota; kingdom Metazoa; phylum Arthropoda; class Insecta; order Lepidoptera; family Noctuidae; genus Agrochola; species Agrochola litura. Next base: position 16,464,693 of record OX424513.1, on the reverse strand, counting down.
GAAATGCTTGTGGATACAGCTGTTCGTATGTTTATTTATAAGAAAGAAAAGAAAGAAGAAAGAAAGAAAAAGTATTTATTGAGACTCGCACAAGGAATAAAAAATTAAACTAAACACCTTCACCTTAAAACATAAAAAAAAATAAAAAAAAAATAACAAGGTAAAAAACCAAAAGCAGAAAGTCCTGTACGAGGCCAAAAGGCTCCTTCCTATAAGTGGCTCCTCCTATAAGTTTATAGGTGTTGCCCGCGACTTTGTCTGCGATCCAGGATGAAAATAAGTCTATGTCCTTCTCTCCAGGACTGAGGTTACCGATCGGTTCTGTGTTTTGGGGCTGAAGAGGTAACAGACAGAGCTACTTTCGCATATACATACGGGGTTATTGGTAATATGTCGGCAATCCATTAGGGGGATGTAGGAGAGGTCATTTACAATCAAATTACCCCTTTTGACTGCTATGTAAATGTCAAAAATTTTCGAGTAATTTGAATTTTTTATTTTATTTTAATTAAAAAAAAAATTGCTCTAAAATGGTTGATGGTCGTTGTGTTGGTCGCAATTATCTTTTTTTATGCACGTGTTTCTGTGACAAATAAACTTATTTTTCTTTCTTTAAAACACCGACTTCCGAATTTAAAGTTATTTTTCACTTTGTAGTTTGGAAGTCGGTTGTATTTTTTGTAAAAAGTTTTTTTTTCTTGAGTTAGTGGGTTGGTTTGTAATTTATCTAAGTTACAATAGCCTTATGTCAACTGCTCATCAAAAATACCCAAATCGCTATAGATGTGCCTATAATATTTGAAGAGTTCCCTCGATTTCTCCAAGATCCCATCATCAGATCGTGACTAAATGACAATGGGACCAACTTGAAAGTATACCCTTTCAAACAAAAAAGAATTTTTCAAATCGGTCCAGCCGTCTTCGAGTAATCGGGGAACATATATTAAAATAAAATATATCCCGACGAATTCAGAACCTCCTCCTTTTTTTTTGAAGTCGGTCACTTGGCCGGTTTTTTGTCAAGGCAAAACTATCAATTAGATAAAGATCGTTTTCTCCTTCTTCCCTCGTCGTCATCCTCATCCTTCGTTCGATTGTTTCATCCTTATGGTTTCGTAGTAGATTCTCCAAATGGTTTTACTTTCTTTAAACCTTGAGTTGAGTAAATTACATTTTTATCCTAAAACTTTAAAGAACAAAAACGATGTAGATCATTGTAGGTACTTAATGTTGTTGGATCATTCGGTTCCCTACAAAATGGTTGAGCTGGATGGTGCTGATCCACGCGTCATGTTCGTGAACGGGCGCCGTCAGTTGAGACTGGTCATCTCTTATCTGCCAGGGCTTATTTTTAATCTTATATTTTCAGTTGCTTTGATTATTTTTTGTACATTGTTCTCACATATAGAAGCAACAAGAATAATGTACCCAAAATTTTGTAATATCTATATTTAAAAGAGTGGCCTTGGAGTTTCTTGCCCGTTCTTCTCCATAGAGATATACGTTTTGGAATGGGCAACTACTTGTAGCTTCAACTTTCTGACTAACTGACCGATTCTTTGACAATTCAAAAGTGCCTGTAAATGGTTTAATTGAAATAAATGCTTTGAGTTTTGAGTTTGAGTTTGAGTTGGGTGAAATAATCTTGTCCTCACTTTGACTCAAAAAGGCTTTAAACCTAGTTTTAGCACTTTATGGATTAATGAGCTTACATTTTCTAAATCCATTTATTCCAAGTCCATTTCATATTAAAGTTAGAACTTTCCTACAGCTTTTACAACAATAACTTTTTCTCTCGACCTAAATTTCTGTTAATCTAAAATATTTCTCGAACAATTTAACGAGTTGAGCTATAAACCTCAAGTTTCTGGTCCTCGTGAACAATTCGGACATATTGTCCGAGCTATTTTAGACATGGCGCACACTATGCGACTTAACGCAACGACAGGTTACGGCCGACAACTTTCATTTATATTTTGTTCAAAGTTCTGCACACTTGGCGTCAAGTTAAAGGGTCGCAGCTAACCTGCCTGGGTTGCGAAGAATACCAAAAGGGAAATCGTGGCCCCGGCAAAGAAGGAACACGGGTGGGTTTTAGTCAGTTAGAGTCTGACACGCCCTCCCGCTCCACCCAGAGCGGGAGAAGTTATTTGCTAATTTCCGTCACAAAAAAAAAGGGTTGCAGCTAAAGGCTAGGGGAGACGGGGGGCGCGGGGGGGGGACCCCATGACAGACGCATGCGACAGGTCAACGTCTTGTCGTCGAGTTGACGCAGTCGCAAGTCGCATAGTGTGTGAGGTGTTTTACAGTTTCATAGCTGAACGAACGCCGGCTACATATTATGTGAAGCTATAAAACAGCTGGACGCTTGTCATAACGTTACTTGCAAGTTTCTGCGCTTTGCATTTTATTGGTTGGCAACCATAAAAGCTAGGGTTGCCACCATTCACAGAATCGGTCCTAAATTGTTCATAATAGTT